>BTSX01000006.1:20169541-22794872 GCA_036245825.1 Pristionchus entomophagus
GTCAGTTTGTGAGTCTAGTTTGATGGGAGGAGTGCGAGCTGCCATTGTTTGGATAGAAGAGGAGTCATTTGAGAGAGAGGGAGGGAGGGAGAAATAAATACGTGATCTCATCTCCCCCCCCCCCTCCCTGCTCTCTTTCTCTCATCCTCTGAAACGTAAGCACCCAATCACTCAAATGTTGCGATGGTTTGAGCAGCTGGCGAAGGGAAGCGAGAAAACAAGGGTGAGATCTCTCTCCGTTCATTCGCTCTCTTGTCGGGTCGGAGGGTGGAGGCATCAGGGAAGAGACAGAGACATCTGAGAACAACGGAGGGTCTCCACTTTTCAATGTGTGTGTTGTTTGTGCGAGTCGTCAGTGGATGAGAGGAGAGAGAGAGAGATTAAGTTGTTTCTCTCTACCCGATTGTTATTCTGACTGAGGGGAGGGAGGAGGGGGATTGAGAGAGAGAGGGCACAATCACGAGTGCGAAAGGGTGAGGAAGAGGGGACAAGCACACACAGACGATTGAAATATTGTGAAACGGATGATGGAACGAGAGAGAGAGATGATAGCTGAATGGGAGGGAGAATGCAATGAATCATTGAAAACTGAGTAGATCGATACCCCTCAAGCTAGAGGGAAATTGAGCAAGATCTGGTCAGAAATTTTTTTTTGTGTTTGTTGGAGAAGCCGCGAAAGATGAAAATTCGACATAATTATAAATAAAATAAAATGAATAATCATAAATTATTTTGCAGTATGATCCGAAGCTGAACAAGTGCGTGTGCGTGATGCGACCGGACGATACTCTGCTGCTGAAGGCGGAGAGCGAGCAGATGAACCAGGAGTGGTACGGTAGTCTGGATGGATACTGTAGTCGTGCTAGGAGTACGGTAGCTGAGATAACATCGATTGTTTTGTCGAAGCATTCTCAATGAAAGAAGTGTTTGTGAAGGTGCTAAATATATTTTTAATCAATAATAATACAATAGCTATTTGCAGGTACGATGCGATTCTGGGCACGGCAGTGCCAGCGAGAGCCCTGCGACTCGGCCGATTCGCCACTCCCCAAGAATTTTTCGGTACGTCTTGTTTTGCGGTATACGGTAGATGCTTGATTACGGTATATTGGTTGGCATCTTGGAGCTATTACTCCAAAAGGATAGCAGGCAGGGGTGGATACTTGATCGATTCGGCTTGACGGGAGGGGATTAGTTGGGCGCAGCTTGTTATTCTCATCACAAAGTCGTCGATTCGTGGAAAATGATAGGAGACGAGTGCGAACCGTCAATCATTATGCACACGGTACAGAGATCTCCACTGTCTCTCCTGTCTCCTCTGCATTAATCTGCATCTCTTGTTCCCCCCTTCGATGACGGAATGGCGCTCGATTTCTGATGCGTTTCGTACACGTATCACACGAGAAAACATGTCCGGTCGCCTCCTCGTAGCTTTCTCCCCTTCATTTCCCCTCCTTCCTCCTTCCTCCTCCCCCTCCCCCTCATCTCTCCTTTCGATGAGATGAAGAAGAAGAGCACGAAATGGGATGTAAACAGAGTAATAAAGTGCCGTTAGGAGTAGTGGGGATGAGGGGGGGGGGGGGGAGGGGCGCGGAAAAAGGGAAGATCTCCTCCTCCTCCGTCCGTCCGTCCGTCGACCGATGGACTAGTTGGGACACACAGTGGATTGCTCTCATCTCATCCAGTCTCGGATTAATGCTATATTTAGAAGAATACGCTATTTAAGATCTTGTTTACGAGGAGATTTATGCAGAACCGTGTCGAAGAAATTCCCGTGTAGTTTTGAGGAGAATAAGAGTCTAGTTTGACGCTAGTGGGCTGGAAAACATCATCGTTTGTGAGAAAGAAACCCCAAACACGTTTCGAAAACGACTTGCGAGGTGGGAAATTGTAGTGTGGGATGAATGTGCCACACACTTTCGTAAGACGAAAAGATGTTTTGGAACGATTACCATGAAAAGTAGAGATGAATGATAATGAGTCCAACCATTCGCACTTGGTGTAAATATATGCAGTGGGAATACGCGGTGCCTCGAGTGATAGGGGACACAAAAGAAAGGAAAGTATTTTACAACAACAAAAAAGTGAATTAATAATATTCAATTTCTTTCAGAGCGGCATACGACGTGACTATCGTGGACACGCCGAAGGCCAAAGTGGCCCAGAAGAAGGGAGAGGAGTCTCCCCCGGCCAATATCATCGAAAGACATCCGCATCTCGGAGGTACGGTAGGGGAAGGGATACGGTTAGTCCGACCAGTTATCGATAGCGATGGAGCGATCGATCCCAATGGATGATCTTTGATCTTTCCCCCTCTAGGTTCGCGTCGTCTCTGCTTCTACGCGCACACCATATTCCTGTGTCTGAAGAACATCGAGCCAGGCAAGGAGGAGGAGATCTCCTCTTCCGGCATCCCCCCATTCAAGGCCATCCACGCATTCGAGATTCAGGTACCGTAATCCACCGAGTGATCGATATCAGGGAACCGTAACCTTGGAGTACCGTGCTACACAGTTCAGTCCAAAGTGGTGTTCTTGCAGCGGAAGTTCATTCCAAACTTTGGCTACCGCGACAACTACTTCATCCTAATGATGGGACGGGGATCGCCCATGGGAGCGTGCGAGATGTGGGCCGAGTGCGAGAGCAAGCAGGTACGGTAGATGGAGGGATACTGTAGATTACGGTATGGAGGTAGATCACGACTCTCTCTCTCTCTCTCTCTCTGCAGGTGGCTGAGCATCTGCACCACATGCTCAATGCGATCATCGACCGCGAGGCAGAGAAGAAGAAGCGAATGAACAATGGGTGAGTGGATGGATGATGCAATCGATATGATATTGGCTACCGTAATCAATCTCCGGATCGTTGCAGGACCCCCCAGCCGGCTCCCTCGATGCCGACCGTGCCCTCTCACCGTGGTCATCGTGAGAGATCGCACACTCAACCCCATCGACCCCGTCTCGCATCCGAGATTATGGCGTACGTTTATTGGATGTTCTGCTAATCATATTTCTCTATGTGTCCTTTCTTTCTATTGGGCCAATCGAAGGATCATTTCAATATGTGCCTGGTCAATCGATAGGAGTCCTCTTTCCTTCCATTCCTTCTCCTAACTTTGTTTAATCTTCCATGTTATTGTCTGATGTTATGAGAATGATATCTCCTCCTTTCCTTTTTCTATCATTGTATCACTCCTCGCCTCCTCTCCTGTTCTCGCTATCCCCGCTCCCTCATGATCTCCCCCCCCCCTTGTCCGTCCCTGCTCCCCCTCCTTCCTACTAACAGCATGCTGCAACGCTATCGATTGGTTTCTCCTTCTCGGCTCGATTTCGTTAGCCCCTTGGCTTTCCCACCTCTGCTAGAGTGTCCCGCACCGCACGTGTCTCCTCGAAACGATTACGGTAGTCGGAAGGGGTATCGATCGGCTGCAGGAGTGGACAGCCCAATCTCTCCCCTGGTGGCAGCAGTGAGGCGGCGAGGGAGAGGAGGTCGCAGCTGAGAGAGTCCAAGGCACTCGTCGAGTCGTTCGAAGAGGAACAGCGCAGCCAGCAGCATCGCGGCTCCATTACCGTACACCTTCCCAAGAGCGGCGGGACCCTCCTCGATCAGGCCACCAGCGGCAGGTACTACTGTAGGGAATTTATTGATCCCCACTCTAATCTGGATATGGTAAGGGCCTTCCCGTCTCTCGCTTGCAACTGCTAGATGTCCCCGAATAATCCCAACCTGCAGCCCAACTCATCTGACACGCCATGCTAACTCCCTGAAACCCGCGCTCTTACCCTTCCTGATCCATCCCGCGTCAATCTCCTTGTCTAAATTTGATTGAACATTTCCTTGTATCTGATCTTGTCTAGATGTAGATTGTAGGCTTTGTTTGATGCCACATTGGTTATCATTTCTACATATCACTCATTGAAGGCGGAACACGAACTCGCCCCTCGCGAATCTGGCCAGGAAGTCGTCGACGGGTACGGTAGCCTGCACCTCGGGCAGCCATCGAACACCCCCCACCAAGCTGGGAGGTACGGTCAAACATTTTCAGTAACCTCGATGGGCAAAAAATATGTAGTGCCAGGACAGAGGGGGAGTGAAATATTTAGTGACTGAACACAGTTTGTATGAAATATAAAGTGACAGGACAGTGGAGGAAACTAAATATGTAGAGACTCGAACGTCGGGCATTTACGGTACCAAAACGTATGGGTACGGTAGCACCTGTTGATTGATTGATTGCTTATCGTGCTGTAAACGGCTATTCTATCGCCGACTCACAAGATAACAGTGGCAGTGGGTAGATGAGTGCGTTGCGTAGTGATGATGCAATAGGCGGATGTTGATTGCAGCCCCCTCGACCTCTGGCATTGCCGCTCTCTCCGGCTCGAACACGTCTCTGCCAGTGCCGGGCATGCGCCACTCCTTCGCTGCCCCATCAGGGGTCAAGGACAAGCTTGTCGCCCACGGAAGCGTATTCCCCATGTCAGTTGAGGCTCCGCCATTTATTTTGATATCATTATTTAAATGATACAAAGTCATGTTGTTTCAGTCGCCGTCAGTCGGAGACGATCAAGGAGGAAGCGGGCACCTACCAACCGATGGATCCCGCCAATGAGGTCAGGAAGAAGGAGTGGCAACTGATGATGAGAGGGGAAATGAAGGTGAGCATAGACGAAGGACTCATGATATAGTTTTTTTTTAAAAGATGATAGCTTTTGATTTGTATTTCATCAATTAGTAATTGCTAATGCAGGGTTGTCGTGCGATCTCTCCCTCGACGACACGAAGTTCAGCAGAGGAGACGGAGGACAGTGGAGGAACACTCAAGTGAGTAGGGATGGATGGATGAAACATGGCTTCTCCTGCTTGCAAATGTGTTGAACGATTCTGGTCGAACCCTAATTATTGCTTTGAAAAATAGGCGTGAATTGATGGACTGTTATGGATGGATGGAGTCTCAAGGATTAGCATACTATTGCTGATCTAATGGCTCGATTGGTTGCAGGTGCTACGGCGAGACGGAGGATTCGGGAGGCACGCTCAGGTGAGTAATGGGGGGAGAAGAACAGATTCGCTCCTGAATCAGGGGGCAGAGACAAAGTACGGTATAATATACGGTATTCCGTTTTGCAGGATGGGCGTGGAGAGCAGGCCGCACACGCCGAATGGATCCATTCGCAATCTGAGTCTGATGCAGCAGGGGCCGAGACAGTTCGTGCCCATCAAAAACAAGGTGCGTCCTCTCATTCGGCTCCCCTTTTCTAGATTCTCATTATTCCTATGGAGTAAACACTATTTCTGAGACTTTTCGTGACCAATGCGTGTTTTTGCTCTAGTTTAGTGCTAAATTTGCATATTCTTTCTGGCAGGAATCCCTAATGAATGATGTTGCAGGCGGATCAGCTCTCCTCATCAGAAGACGATGCGGACGCCGACGTGATCTCGGCCGGAACGAACACGAGCACAGGTAAGATTACGGTAGTCAGTCGATACGGGATACTGTAGTGTTATCAATTGGCTGTATGGCTGTGGTGTCTTGTAATCCTAATCATCTGGCGTCTCTCTCTCTCTCTCTCTCTCTCTCTCTCTCTCTCTCTCTCTCTTCCATACCCCTCATCGACCGTCTTGACAGACATTTCAGGCGGAGAGTCCATATCGGCAGGAGAAGACTATGCCCATATGGATCTTGTGAATTGGAATGGAGAGGGAAGCAGTCTCAGTGTACCGCGTTAGTTATTTTTGTCATATAATCCCGTATTTTGCTACGTAGATGCGCCGGTACATGGCGAACATGCATCACTTAACATGCCCTGTCTCTGATGATTGATTAAATTGAGGGTGTATCATTTTAGAACTCGGTATTTTACCTTATCCTTAACCTAAAGTGCTTAAGGTATAACCTTCTCTTCTTAAGGTCCTTACTTAAGCCTTCGGGTCACACTAGAGTACTTTAGGGCAGCCCTAACGCCTTAGCGGTAAGGTTAAGGTAACTTGGTTCAGTTCTAAAACGACCAGTTCTAAAATGAGAGTTCTAAAATGATACACCCCCGATTAAATTATTGATTGGTTGAATAAATGATTATTTGGAAGTCGGCAGATTAAAAATTTCAACATTCACTCATCACTTTTCTTCAGTGTACAAACTGAACACGCCCCGCTCCTTCGTCTCCTCCTCCGACTCATGCTACTCTTCCCTGGCTGAGCGACAACAGAGAGGGGAACTCGCCTCTTCCTCCGCCCCCCAGGATGCGCCTCTCCCACAGTTCAGGTGAGCAGGGAATGATGATATCGATACAAACGGAATAATCCATCCGATATTAGAGTGTCATTTGATAGTTTATGCCAGATGCTTGAACAAACTGATTCGATATTTATTCTTGTAAATGAGTATTATCATTGCAGAACGTACTCGTTCGGTCCGGGCCATCCATCGTACCAGCGTCCCTCTAACACCAGTCCCTCCCAGGATGTAAACAGTGAGTCTTGCACCATTCCCTCATGTGTTGCACTTATCTCGAGCGTGGTGTTCAGGGTTGTCATCAGAGGGTGTCTCCTCAACGGGGATGGAGTCAGTGACGGGAGGAGGAGAGGGAGGCACGACGACCTCATCGGCCAAGGAAGACGCCCGGAAGAGGGCTTTCTCACTCGGAAGCAAGAACTTCTTCGCGTTAGTTTCCATGCCATTCGCCCGGCTCGAGCTATTGAAGACCCGATTCCGACTCGATGTATCTGGTGTTTGATAGTGGAGCCTTTCTTATCATTGACACTTCCTTCATGTTCTCCTGAATCTTCATTCGCCATTCTACTGTGATGAATCACTTTCTGATTGGATATGGTACCTGGTTTAATCGGCGATGATTTGAAATGGGATTGGACTAGACTGGACTGAACCGGAGATTCGATGGCGGCTGAAACACTGACTCTCTCAGGTACTGCAGTCGGCCCTTCCGCAAAGTTTCCTCGCGCGCACGCCAATCCGCCACCTCCGCTTCCGGTGAGGATACTGTATAAATTGGGGAAGGTACGGTAGCCTGTGAATATCGATTCATTGGATGTTTATCGATCTCTGCTGCAGGTGTATCTCTGGCCTCGTCTACAGTATCCTCGGGTCCTCCTCCTACCTCTGCCTCCTCCAATCACATAGCCACACTGGGCCATCCAGCGGGAGAAAGCAGAGATGAATATAGGAACAGGTGAGAGACAAGTTTATCCCACACGATGAGGGGAAGAGAGCAGTGTGGTTTGGTCATCAAATATGCTTCTTGGCTTTACAGTTAGGAGCGTTAAACAATGCGTTTTAATAGATATATTTGTAATATGTATATGGTGCTCCCGTCAGATCGGGCAGTTTCGGATCGGGTCGCTCTACTCCGTACTCTCGTCGAAGTGGGCCAGTGGATGCTAGTCACGATCATCTGATGGAATTGGACTTTGGAGGAGTGCCTTCCTCATCCCACCATGGATTGGGAAGGTGAGATTGAGAAAGAATAAAAAAGAATTGAATCAAATTATGTTAATTTATTAAATATTATAGCAATAATATTGTATTGTAGATGCGGCAGTGGCAGCATGGGCAGTGTCGACTCGCCCTCTCGCAGTCGCACGAGCAGTTTCGGATGCAATATCAAGAGGACGGAGGAGGTGAGAGTCGACTGCAGCCTCTTCCTTATTATCCATTGACTGGAGCAACACCATGAGACTACTCAGGAATCCGAGTTGACTGTACATTCCAGGCAATCGAGAACCAATGAAATAATTTTTTAAGATGTAAAAACTGATGTTATTGTGTGCATTGTTGCAGAGAGAGGAGACGGAGAACGGACTGACGCCCTCGCAGATCCTACTCCAGAAGGCGAAGCAGTTGAGCGTTGATGGTGAGGGAGGGAAGGGATACGGTAGATGACGGGGTAGGACACGGTAGTTGAAGTGTGCTATCGATTTTGGGAAGGAAATGAGTTGAGAATATTTGTCTCTATTTAGAGAGCGCCAACGATGGCTCTGACTACGTGCTGACGGAGGCGCCGTCGACCTCAACGACGACGACGTCTTCGTCCCGACAGCCGACGTCGTCAGCGACGACCATCGGTTAGTTGGACTGACTCTAGACTTGGATTTGAACTGACTCTTGCTGCCAATATCAGCTACTAGCTGTAGTAGTATTGGATAGTGGGCGCTGACACGTTGCATCTCTCCTCATCTCCTCCTCACAGGTCACGCCACCCATCATCATCACCACCATCAGCATCATCATCATCATCAGCAGCAACAGCAGTCGCATCACTCGTCGGATCACGGGACGCCAGTGGCCGTGCCCCTTCCCTCCAGCTACCCTCCTGTACTCGATGTGATGGGCAAGGTGAGAGGAAGGAGAAGGCATGATGAATATACTGGATCTTCATCATTTACACTTTTTGTTTGTTAAATTGATGTAGTTACAATGGGAGAATATGAAGGATGGAGTAGTGATGATGCAATGATTGCCTTCTGTTCCAGTCTCACGACGCTCGCAGTTCGCAGTACTTCGAGACAATTGAGGAGACGACGAGTGGGAGGAGCAGCAGGGCCAGTTCCATGTGAGGAGAGAGAGAGATTGAGGAGTTAATGGGCAGTTGACAGATATGAAGTAACTAGTGGAAAGCAGACTATGTAAGAAAAGATGAGAATAAGGGAGAGAGAGTTATAAGAAATGAGAATATCAACAAAGAAATATTTTGTTCCTCTTATCAATGCCGATCAGTCCAGTGATAGCCCTCACTGTATCTCTGCCTTCTTCAGAGACGACGGAGGATCGGCGTCACTTGCTGCAGTCTCCTCCTCGCTGCACGCAGCCCATGAGGAGGAGGAGGACGAGTACGCAGAGATGGACATGGGATGCAGACAGGCTGCAGAGGAGCGGCCACTGCTGCAGGCTGCGACCGCTGCAGCACCGCAGCAACTGACGCCCAACGACAGCAGACACGGCAGCAGGGTAAGATCGCTTTTGTTTGAATAAGAATTGAACCTATAACTCCAAAACTATTCAAGGGATTTGCACTCGTCGATCACCTGTCTTTGTCATGTTATTGGAATCCCGGAAATGCAGTCCAACAAGGGATAGGCAATATCTATCCTTGTTCAGAGCCGCTCGACCTCTCCCTCTGTCTCTTCGACACGACGTCGGGCCGACTCGAGCAGCACGCTGCAGTCGGTGGCCTCGTCGTCGGACCGATCCGACCGCGAGAACAAGGAGATTGCTGCAGCCGAGCAGAAGCTGTATCAGCTGCAGGCGCAGCAGCCTCCGAGACAGAAGTTATCCACACGTGAGTGATTTAACCAAGGAATGATCAGGGTTTCTTCCTACGTGTGTCTGGAGATGGGATATGTAGTGTGTGAGTGTATATTATAAATTGCCGTCTTCAGAGTCGGAGTCTCCCTCGATGGCCGCTCCCCTCATGGGTCTGCCCAAGCGCAGCAGTGTGCCCGTGCTCAAGGACCAGACGAGAGACGAGGCGGCCGGTGATGCTGCCACTGCCGCACTCAACTACGCATACCTGCAGGTACGGTAGCCACACCACGATTGGGCATCACCGACTGATTTTATTAATATGGATGATGTTAAGATGTGTGTTTTCAGCCGTGCAATGGTTCCTCCTCCTCCTCTCCACACGATTCATCTCGCACTCGTTCCAAATCGGGCATTATCTTCCCCGGCAAGGAGACGTCTGCTGCAGCTGCTGCAGGCCAAGTCGCAGCTCCCTCATCCACCGGCATCGAATATGCCATCTTCCAGCCCCCTACGTGATGATGGTCCATCCACCCTTTCCCCGTCCCGCCCACTTTGATCTCTGATCTCTGATCTCCGAGCAGTGATCTCTCAATTATATTCGTTAGTTGTACGTATTAAACTCTCATCACCTCTCTCTCTCCACTTGGGTCGTTTATTCGCTCGTTTTCTACTGTATGCTAGCCCCAAGATTGTACTCCCGATTAATTCCTATAACACTTGACTGTCTCTCACACTAGACTAGGCACAGATGCACATTATTCATCGGTCCTTGAAGTATTAGCAGTATCTTCTCCCCTATCTCTTCTAATGTTATCCACCCCTCCCCAACATTTTTCAAGACTGTTTGAAGATCCCTGTACATTGATCTACCCCTCTACCTGTAATCAAATTGCTCTAATCTTGCTATTCTTTTCTTATTCTCTACCCTTCCTGTTCGACTCCATTGTCCCTTCCCTCCTTCCCTCCTTCCCCCTCCCTTTGATCGTATGGAGAAGTGTTTCACGACTGTATGTGTGTGCGATTCGTTGTCATGTTTCGGCTTCCTCCTATCATATGTGTACCGTGCCCTGCCCCTGAATCGATACCGTAATCTATCCTCAAATTACCGTAGTACTCCCGAGTGACATCTAATCCCGGTCTTGTCCCCTTACTCTCTTCAATCAGCTAAATCTATGATGTAATTGATAATCGCTTGTTACTCTGCCTCTTCTATACTGGGCATTACTCCTCATCTCCCTATTACGATCGATAATCACCGTATATTTGTATTCCTTCCCCACCCTTCTCTTCCATCTCTGATCTACACCTTCCGTAATCCACTCCACCACACCCGCCTTTCCAAGGTCGAAATATCAAGGATTAGGTTGAGATCTCATCTCCCCTCTCGTCTTTTGCAATCGTTGTGTCTCGTTAGCCTCTATCGTCCTTCGTCTCTCATTATTACGAAATAGAATCCGTCGATTGTGAACTATAATAGCTGTCCGCTAGACAGCACACAGAAGTGACTAAGTTATAATTATTGCACCAATCGCACCCCTCCCTCATTGTGGGCGTAGTCCTAGGCGTCCTACCGTACTCCTTGTTCCGGCCGATCGATCGATCGTAGTAGGTCAAGCGGGCTACTGTAGCCACTGATTCCGCGCCTAGCTGCACCCCTCACCCCATCCCTCCATTGTATATGTTCCTCGTTTGTTCCCCAATCCGAATGCCAAACTGTATGTCGACCAAGTCGAAATGAAGTCCACTCGATCCACCACCAGTTTATTGCACATCTATTCATGTTCTTAGACTCGAATCAGTTATTTATCGATGCAGAAGATGATCATTGTATATACATCAATGCACACTCCTTCCCCCATCCTATTACTCGATGATGATCATAATAAAATATTATTAATATTATGACTTGTAGTGAGAGATACATGGGAAAGAAGAAGAAATAGCAGATGATTTTGCTTTTGACTTTTGTTGACCGAGTTTAGAAGAGATTTTCGAAAAAATAAATTATGAATGATTTTTTTTTCTGAATTCGCATATGAGGCCGTTCACGTAATTTTCGAGCAAGGGCTCAAAAAGCTCAAAAAGCTCAATTTTCTGAGACTGATTGTTTTGGGGTTATCGAGGGTGCTAAAGACGATGGGCATATCCATTTTGTCCGCAGACTCCGTTGTCCGTTGGCTCTAGACGAATTTTAGGTGGAAATGTTTCCTGGGGTAGAATTGCATGGCGAACACGCCTGTCTAGTTCATTTTTCATGATTTTCAAAAATAATTTTTTAAAATTCATTTTTTCGTAGAAGCCAAAGTTTTCTTAGCAACATAGATATATCGATCGGGCGTGACGAGAGGATTCTGAATCTATAATATCATCTAAATCGTTGGTCAGAGAAATGAATGAGCTAACATAAAGTGAAGGAATTCTACCCCAGGAAACATTTTCACCTAAAATGAGCAGTCTCGAAAGCAGAGAAGCACGTGAAAACGTGATTTCTACGTGACGTCGTCTGGAGCCAACGAGGGGTCTGCGGACAAAATGGATATGCCTATCGTCTTAAGCACCCTCGATAACCCCAAAACAATCAGTCTCAGAAATTTGAGCTTTTTGAGCTGTGCCAAAGCTGGTCGAATTTGCTAGAAAATTACGTGAACGGCCTCATATTTATGAATTTGATCGGAACTTCATTGAATCTCGGAATATTGTATCGTGTGTTCCACTCATTGATCTAGGAAAAGAAGAAGTTGACTTGAGACAGGTTGGATTAAATTGGTGATCATTCGCATCAGCACTGTCGACTCCCCAGCCGAGCCCAGTCAAGCAGAAGAGCCCCGTCAAGCAGCCATCTCCCATCAAGAGAATGGACCAAGAAGTCGAGAACACGGTCAAGCAGTGTGACCGCTGCGCCAAGGCAGCGAAGGCACCAGTGAAAGTGCCCCTGCAACCGTGGCCGATGACTGAGCGTCAGTGGCAGAGAATCCACATCGACTACGCTGGACCAGTCAAGGGCGAGTACTACCTCGTGCTGGTCGATGCTTACAGCAAGTGGCCAGAAGTGTACTGTACTCAGACAATCACAGCCTCTGTCACAGTAATCTTCATGAGAGATGCTATCTCGAGATTCGGAATTCCGGAGCTGATTGTTTCTGACAACGGAACACAGTTCACGTCCGATCTCTTCAGTCAGATGTGCGATGAGTATGGAATCAAGCACATGACAATCGCCCCCTACCATCCTCAGTCGAACGGACAAGCGGAGCGATTCGTCGACACTCTCAAGAGAAGTCTGAGGAAAATGCATGGAGACACTTCCAACAAGGAGATCATCCGTCAATTCCTGCTCACTTATCGAAGAACACCCAATCCGAATGTTCCTGAGGGCAAGAGCCCTGCCGAGTGCTTCCTCGGACGATCGATCAGATCGAAGATTGTTCTTCTCAAGCCGTCCAAAAGATCGGACAATGTGGATGAGAAGATGAAGGAACAATTTGACAAGAGGAATGGTGTGAGAGACAGATGGTTCTCCATCGGAGACCACGTGTACTACCGCAAGCCAGACGGCCCAACAAATTCCAGTGGGTGCCGGGCATGATCACTGGAAAGAGAGGCAGAGTCATGTTCGAAATCGAAGTGAACAACAAGAAGCAAAGAGCACACGCGAATCAGCTTCGCAAGAAGGCGAGTGGTATGCCTCAGAACGAGCTGAGAGAACACTCGCTGCTTCCACTCGATCTGCTGCTTGATACATTCGAACTGAATGACAATCCTCGTGTGATTCCAGATGCAGATCCAATGGTGGATCCGGTAGATGAGTTCAATGAGTTGAATCTCATGGATGATAGTGCCTCGCACTCTACGGCTTCTTCATTCGCATCAGCACTGACGACTCCCCAGCCGAGCCCAGTCAAGCAGAAGAGCCCCGTCAAGCAGCCATCTCCCATCAAGAGACAATCGAGAGATCGCCGACCTCCCGCCAGACTCGAGGTCAATCCAGCCAAGAAGAGATACGATACGAGGACGAAGTAGTTATGCCGTCCCAATGTTCTACGTGTCACCTCACCTCTTACCCGATTCTGTGCCATTTTTTTTAAAGATCGACATGCTGTCAATCTTGAAGGGGAGGTGTTGTATAGTAATTATATTCTATATTAATTATATACCAGAATAGTAAATACCCCACGTAAATAATAGTCGTGCCCCAGAGCGCGCTCTCCTTGAACTCGTGGCCCATTCAAATCCCAGTATACTGTAAGTCATCGTCTACCTGCGACGCCAATTCAAATTGCGCATCCTTTTTCTTGTCACGCTTTCCCTTGATTTAAGGGAGTACCGTATTGTATTTTCCCTCGCTCATTTCGAGGAGACTCTCAGTCGAGTCTCTCGAGCGTCGTCTAGTCATCACGTCCCCCTCTCGTTCCCTTCACCAAGGATAGTCTCCGTTTTGCTGATAAACTCTGTTGTTTATCACCCATCACTGCTGTGGAGAAAGAGCCCCCCCCCCTCACACTACAAGGATACAAGGACATAACAGTGATCAACAGACTGAAAAGAACACGTAGTGAAAGCACTGCTCAGACAATCACAGCCTCTGTCACAGTAATCTTCATGAGAGATGCTATCTCGAGATTCGGAATTCCGGAGCTGATTGTTTCTGACAACGGAACACAGTTCACGTCCGATCTCTTCAGTCAGATGTGCGATGAGTATGGAATCAAGCACATGACAATCGCCCCCTACCATCCTCAGTCGAACGGACAAGCGGAGCGATTCGTCGACACTCTCAAGAGAAGTCTGAGGAAAATGCATGGAGACACTTCCAACAAGGAGATCATCCGTCAATTCCTGCTCACTTATCGAAGAACACCCAATCCGAATGTTCCTGAGGGCAAGAGCCCTGCCGAGTGCTTCCTCGGACGATCGATCAGAT
Source organism: Pristionchus entomophagus (assembly GCA_036245825.1). NCBI lineage: Eukaryota > Metazoa > Nematoda > Chromadorea > Rhabditida > Neodiplogasteridae > Pristionchus > Pristionchus entomophagus. The sequence continues at coordinate 20,183,725 of BTSX01000006.1, forward strand.
CGAAGATTGTTCTTCTCAAGCCGTCCAAAAGATCGGACAATGTGGATGAGAAGATGAAGGAACAATTTGACAAGAGGAATGGTGTGAGAGACAGATGGTTCTCCATCGGAGACCACGTGTACTACCGCAAGCCAGACGGCCCAACAAATTCCAGTGGGTGCCGGGCATGATCACTGGAAAGAGAGGCAGAGTCATGTTCGAAATCGAAGTGAACAACAAGAAGCAAAGAGCACACGCGAATCAGCTTCGCAAGAAGGCGAGTGGTATGCCTCAGAACGAGCTGAGAGAACACTCGCTGCTTCCACTCGATCTGCTGCTTGATACATTCGAACTGAATGACAATCCTCGTGTGATTCCAGATGCAGATCCAATGGTGGATCCGGTAGATGAGTTCAATGAGTTGAATCTCATGGATGATAGTGCCTCGCACTCTACGGCTTCTTCATTCGCATCAGCACTGACGACTCCCCAGCCGAGCCCAGTCAAGCAGAAGAGCCCCGTCAAGCAGCCATCTCCCATCAAGAGACAATCGAGAGATCGCCGACCTCCCGCCAGACTCGAGGTCAATCCAGCCAAGAAGAGATACGATACGAGGACGAAGTAGTTATGCCGTCCCAATGTTCTACGTGTCACCTCACCTCTTACCCGATTCTGTGCCATTTTTTTAAAGATCGACATGCTGTCAATCTTGAAGGGGAGGTGTTGTATAGTAATTATATTCTATATTAATTATATACCAGAATAGTAAATACCCCACGTAAATAATAGTCGTGCCCCAGAGCGCGCTCTCCTTGAACTCGTGGCCCATTCAAATCCCAGTATACTGTAAGTCATCGTCTACCTGCGACGCCAATTCAAATTGCGCATCCTTTTTCTTGTCACGCTTTCCCTTGATTTAAGGGAGTACCGTATTGTATTTTCCCTCGCTCATTTCGAGGAGACTCTCAGTCGAGTCTCTCGAGCGTCGTTTAGTCATCACGTCCCCCTCTCGTTCCCTTCACCAAGGATAGTCTCCGTTTTGCTGATAAACTCTGTTGTTTATCACCCATCACGGCTGTGGAGAAAGAGCCCCCCCCCCCCCCTCACACTACAAGGATACAAGGACATAACAACTGGCGATCAGGAAAACTCGGACTCGTAAAAAGGTTCATTTTATCATCTTTTCTTGTGTTTCTTGTTCCTTGGGGAGAGATCAGTTCGCTGGTCGCCCTGTGTGAGTGGTGAGAGCAGTTCGCTGGTCCCCACTGTTTAGAACCGAACCAGAGAGCAATTCGTTGGTCCTGAGTTCGCGTTTCTGAATGAGCGTACCTGCTTGGGAAGTGAATTCTCAAGTGGCAGATTTCACCCGTCGCACACGAAGTGCTGCCCAAATTTCGATTTCGCAATAGTGCGAAAGTGCAGAAATGGCAGGCGATAACGCTGAGGAAGTTGCCCAGTTGGGTGAGAAGCCGACCGTTGATCAGCTCATGGCCGTGCTTACCCAGATGACCAAGGCAATGAGTCAAAACACGGGAAACAACGCAAACTCCAATCAGAACACAAATGAACTGTCTGTGGCGACAGTGAACGCGATCGAATCGCGCATTCAGGAGTTTGTGTATTCCCCTGAGGACGGTTCCACATTCGAGAGATGGTGGAATAGACATGAGGACATCTTCGAGATCGATCTCAAAGAATGGGACGAGGTCAAGAAGATGAGACTTCTGATCAGACACGTCAGCACCACAGTGGAGAGGACATTCATCGAGTCGATCGCACCCAAGAAGTGGATCGATATGACTCTCATGGAGGTCAAAGAGACAATGATCACTCTGTTCGGAGACAACACGTCGACATTCGACCGACGTCGCACAATGCTCGATCTGAAAATGAGCAAAGAGAATATCCAAGATGTGAGAGTACCCGCTGCACGAGTGAATCAGACAGTTGAGAATGCTCAAGTACGAGACGCCTCGATCGACGAGTGGAAGGTGCTCACCTTCCTCCACGCTCTCGATCTTCCTCGGTACTCGGATGTACATCTCAAGATGATGCAAACAGCCAAGACGAAGGGCAAAGACTGCACTCTGAATGATCTGCTATCGGTATTCAATGATATCGCTCAGCTGAAAAAGGACTCGAGAGCCATCACTGAGCCACACAGAGAAGTGAATCATGTGAATCAGAAGAGACAGTGGAACTCCAAGTTCCAGAAGAAATCAGAGAAGCAGCAAAACACCGGTGGATTCGCTAAGGGTGGACAGTCATCCAGAGAATGCGGTAGCTGCGGCAGTAATCAGCATCCTCGGGAATCATGTCACTTCAAGACGGCGGAGTGCAAGAAGTGCGGCAAGAATGGACACATCGCCAAGGTGTGTAGGTCCAAGCCAAGACAGGCACTGACAGTCAGTGTGGCTACGATTGCCACGTCAGACTTCCACATCCGATTCCAGCTCAATGGTCGTCGATCAAGATTGACACGGGAGCGGAGCGGATATAACAATCATCTCTGAGAGCATGTGGAGACGAATCGGTGAGCCCGAGTGCTCCTCGGCCGATTGCACTGCCACATGCGCCAACGGAGAGAATCTGGAACTTATGGGAAAGTTCAAGTCAACGGCCGAGAACGGTGGTGTTAAGGCGACTGGAGACGTTCGCAAGAACATCAACCTCCTCGGAAAGAACTTCATCAAGTTGCTCAATCTCATCGAGATTCGAGAATCCAGAGTGGGCCCGACAATCAACGAGGTAACGACACCTCTGTCGACCAACGAGCAGTACACAGAGTGGGTGAAGAAGGAATTCCCCGAGGTTACTGCAAGTGGACTCGGAAGCTGCACAGAGATGACAGCGTCTCTTCAGCTCAAGTCTGAGGCCAAGCCAGTCTTCGTCAAGGCCAGACCAGTCCCATACGCACTCGCAGAGAAAGTCGAGAATGAACTCGAACGTCTGGAGCAGAGCAAAGTGATTGAGAAGGTGGAATACAGTGAATGGGCAGCACCCATTCTCACTGTGAGCAAACCAAACGGTACGATCCGGATGTGCGCAGACTTCAGCACAGGACTGAATGCAGCCATTGATCTACCTGCTCACCCTCTCCCCGTTCCAGAAGACATTTTCGCATCTCTGAACGGAGCCACAATCTTCTCACAGATCGATCTGGCTGAGGCCTACCTTCAATTACCTCTCGATGAGGAGGCACAGAAACTGCTGGTCATCAAATCTTCCAAAGACTGATGGACACTATGTTGAGCGGTGTCCGACATGCAATCCCTTACCTCGACGATATCATCATCGGAGGTAGGACGAAAATGGAGCATGATGAGACTCTCCAGGAGGTCATGCTCAAGCTGAAGCAGTACGGACTACGCACTCGAGCAGAGAAGTGCACGTTCGGCATGAAGGAAGTGAACTTCCTCGGATTCATCATCAACAAGGACGGTAGACACACCGATCCGAAGAAGACGGAGGCAATCCGCACGATGCCTCCTCCTGAGAATCCGATGATGCTGAGAAGTTTCCTCGGCATGGTGAACTACTACGGACAGTTCATCGAAGGAATGCACAAGTTCCGTGCTCCACTCGACCATCTTCTGAAGAATGATGTGAAATGGGCATGGACGAATGACTGTGAGAAGTCGTTCAATGAGCTCAAGGACAAATTGTCGCAGCAGCTCAGTCTCGTACACTACGATCCAAAGAAGGAGATCGTGGTAGCAGCCGATGCATGCGAAGATGGAATCGGAGCGGTGATTCTTCACAGATTCCCAGACAAGTCTCGCAGAGCAATCTGTCATGCTTCGAGAAAGCTGAAACCAGCTGAGAAGAACTATGGGCAGATCGAGAAGGAGGCACTGGCTCTGATATTCGCAGTGGGCCACAAGTATGTGTTCGGAAGGAGATTCACACTCCAGACGGATCACAAGCCACTGCTATCTATTTTCGGATCTCCCAAAGGAGTTCCTGCTTACACAGCAAAGAGGATCTATCGATGGGCAGAGACACTGCTAATGTACGATTTCCACATCGAGTACATCAGCACAGACTCGTTCTTCTATGCCGATGCCCTCTCTCGATTGATCAACGAGTGTCAATCGGAGCAGGAGGTGAACATCGCAATGGTACAAGCAGAGAGCGCAATCATTGGTTCTCTGTACTCTGCAATTCGTCGACTGCCAGTCACGGCATCAGACATCAAATCTGAGACTGCTAAGGACACACTTCTCCAGGAAGTTATCCAGAAGCACATCAAAGGATGGTCTCAGAGAGACGCCAAGGAACAGCGTCTGATGGCTTACTACACGAGAAGATCAGAACTGAGTCTCGTCAACGGCTGTCTGCTCTTCGGTTCTCGAGTCATTGTGCCGAAGACACTACAAGCGAGAGTGATGAAAGATCTCCATGCAGAACACCCCGGAGTGGTTCGCACGAAGTCGCTCGCGAGAAGCATCTGCTTCTGGCCAGGAATGGACCAAGAAGTCGAGAACACGGTCAAGCAGTGTGACCGCTGCGCCAAGGCAGCGAAGGCACCAGTGAAAGTGCCCCTGCAACCGTGGCCGATGACTGAGCGTCAGTGGCAGAGAATCCACATCGACTACGCTGGACCAGTCAAGGGCGAGTACTACCTCGTGCTGGTCGATGCTTACAGCAAGTGGCCAGAAGTGTACTGTACTCAGACAATCACAGCCTCTGTCACAGTAATCTTCATGAGAGATGCTATCTCGAGATTCGGAATTCCGGAGCTGATTGTTTCTGACAACGGAACACAGTTCACGTCCGATCTCTTCAGTCAGATGTGCGATGAGTATGGAATCAAGCACATGACAATCGCCCCCTACCATCCTCAGTCGAACGGACAAGCGGAGCGATTCGTCGACACTCTCAAGAGAAGTCTGAGGAAAATGCATGGAGACACTTCCAACAAGGAGATCATCCGTCAATTCCTGCTCACTTATCGAAGAACACCCAATCCGAATGTTCCTGAGGGCAAGAGCCCTGCCGAGTGCTTCCTCGGACGATCGATCAGATCGAAGATTGTTCTTCTCAAGCCGTCCAAAAGATCGGACAATGTGGATGAGAAGATGAAGGAACAATTTGACAAGAGGAATGGTGTGAGAGACAGATGGTTCTCCATCGGAGACCACGTGTACTACCGCAAGCCAGACGGCCCAACAAATTCCAGTGGGTGCCGGGCATGATCACTGGAAAGAGAGGCAGAGTCATGTTCGAAATCGAAGTGAACAACAAGAAGCAAAGAGCACACGCGAATCAGCTTCGCAAGAAGGCGAGTGGTATGCCTCAGAACGAGCTGAGAGAACACTCGCTGCTTCCACTCGATCTGCTGCTTGATACATTCGAACTGAATGACAATCCTCGTGTGATTCCAGATGCAGATCCAATGGTGGATCCGGTAGATGAGTTCAATGAGTTGAATCTCATGGATGATAGTGCCTCGCACTCTACGGCTTCTTCATTCGCATCAGCACTGACGACTCCCCAGCCGAGCCCAGTCAAGCAGAAGAGCCCCGTCAAGCAGCCATCTCCCATCAAGAGACAATCGAGAGATCGCCGACCTCCCGCCAGACTCGAGGTCAATCCAGCCAAGAAGAGATACGATACGAGGACGAAGTAGTTATGCCGTCCCAATGTTCTACGTGTCACCTCACCTCTTACCCGATTCTGTGCCATTTTTTTAAAGATCGACATGCTGTCAATCTTGAAGGGGAGGTGTTGTATAGTAATTATATTCTATATTAATTATATACCAGAATAGTAAATACCCCACGTAAATAATAGTCGTGCCCCAGAGCGCGCTCTCCTTGAACTCGTGGCCCATTCAAATCCCAGTATACTGTAAGTCATCGTCTACCTGCGACGCCAATTCAAATTGCGCATCCTTTTTCTTGTCACGCTTTCCCTTGATTTAAGGGAGTACCGTATTGTATTTTCCCTCGCTCATTTCGAGGAGACTCTCAGTCGAGTCTCTCGAGCGTCGTCTAGTCATCACGTCCCCCTCTCGTTCCCTTCACCAAGGATAGTCTCCGTTTTGCTGATAAACTCTGTTGTTTATCACCCATCACTGCTGTGGAGAAAGAGCCCCCCCCCCCCCCTCACACTACAAGGATACAAGGACATAACAGTGATCAACAGACTGAAAAGAACACGTAGTGAAAGCACTGTAAAAAATCAATCTGAATTATTTACATCACTTCAACATCTTTTAGCGAACATTTAAGTTTGCTTTTTCTTGTGACCAAAATTATGTTGGGCGCATTTAACTAGACTAAATTTATACCAATCAGAAAACGTTCTCTGAGCATATAAGGGGGTTGAAATAAAAGGGTACCCATATTCAAAGTAGTTTGTGACCGCTCGGCGGCTAGGGACTTGTCAGTTTCGTCGATCGCTGAGGATTCCGGGTGAGGAATTATTGCGAAAGTGTAAAGATTCAAGGAACTTTTTCCTTTACACAAAATTGCAATGGAATCTAGGACTTTCTCCTTTGCAATGCAAAGCAAAAAATCACTGTTTTCGCGATTCTTGTACGCCCTCATGGATGTTCAGGCCTTACTTCGTGCACAAAGTACTTTGAGGATGGGTACCCTTTTATTTCAACCCCCTTATATACATACGGTAGGTGGCGCGAATAAGAAGAATGCGGACGCCATTCAAACACGTCTTCCTTACCTTAATCGGTACAGTGAATATTCATTTGCGTTTGAAGCCTAATGTCGTTGAAAATTCTTAAACCTCCGTCATGTGCCATCGACAATTTCTGCTGTTTCCTGGACAGGAAAACCCTTCTACAAAAGCTCGATTTCTGAAACTGTGTATTTTGTTGTTGTAAACCATGCTGGCTCTACATTAATTTTTGGCGTTTAACATTATTGCTAACTTCAATACGAACAATTTCAGGAATTTTGGAGAAAAGCTTTCATTTTGCAAACGGTCTCATATTTTAATAGAATGCATTTGCAGGACAGCAACAAAATGAGATTCTGTTTGGTATTTAAGCAATCCACAGATTTCGTCATTTGGAAGAACTGCTTTCTATGTGCACTTGGAAAGCTCAAAATGCAACTGGAATTGAAGATTTTCTCCTCGAAAGTGAGTGCATACACAAACGCAGAGTCTCTCTCTTGAGAAAGGTGTGGGGGTATGGAAAACCGCAACGAGAAATGTGGAAATGGACGAAAACGACCAATGCGCAAATCGTGATAGCTCGACCGGAATGATGTTAGAGAGTTCTGGTTAATAGCTAGTGATAAGGATAATATATCTTGAATGTGATGAACAGATTTAAAAAAAAAAAGATATCATCAACTCCCGGACTTTTTAGCATCAGGGTTCAGTAATTACAATTTTGAAGCAAAAGCTCAATTTTTAGCAAACTAAATAATGAGTTTACGCTCGGCAAAACTGACGAAAAGTCCCGTATAAATGATCGTGAACAATAAATCCAAAATATCAAGTCTGCACGTTGTCTTTGGGTCGATATCTATACAGGCGCGCTAACACAAGTTTCCACAAAGTGAGTAGCCATGTGAGACGCTGAACAACCCTGACCGCTCACACTTTGACTGAGCAACTGCGCATCTTGGGGTGACAGGGGCTCTGCGGTATTGTTTTATTAATAGAAGTGATCCAAAATGATTTTCAGATATTAAACATTCACTTTGATTCGAAGAGAATGAACAAAGTAGTTGCTTACTTCAAGCATTTCATTCGTAAAACTCAGTTTCGTGAAATTGGTTTACATTTCATTGAACCGGAGTTGATGAACTTTATTTCGGATTTCATGGAGGAAAAAACTATTCGCGATGTGAAGACTAGTCATAATCTGACATGCGCCTTGTCAGTTCGCAACTATCGTTAAATTGGTATTATTCATTTTCAGCAATCCGTCGATCAATCTGATTCAGAGCATCAACCCGAAAATTGTAGATTATAGTTTGCAAATTCTCACAGAAGGTGAGACAAGAGTTGGCTGAATATGTTTTTATCAGATTCAACATCAATGTTTTTAACAGATTCCATCCACTTTGTTTTGCAACTCGCAAACATTGTAAGATCTATAGAGATATACGAACGTGAATCAAGCGATGAACGACGTGATATTGTTCCGATCGTGCTAGATATACTGAGTCGGAAATGCGAACGGTTTACATTCTGTCAATGCTGCATATCACGATCTAATGCCGAGAATCTTCTTCAGGTAGAGTGACTGAGCAATTGTGTAAATATGTATGTAGTCGTATCACCATGCTACACGCCGGGAACGCATGGCGGAGACTAGTGGTTGGGGCGCGAGCCTCTTGCAAAACATGGATCGTGGGGCTCGAACCAGTGATATAGCTCGATCGTGGGTTCTTCAGTCAGACACCATAACCACTAACCATAGAGACCATAACGTTTTCGAATTAATATGAAAAACTGTATCAATCTTTTTTCCAGATCTTTCAACACTTAAGAAAAAGATTATTCTTCACTGTCGTGTCGGAACAGATGGATGCCATTGTCGGAAACTATCGAGTGCAAATTCGCTTTGGGGAGATCACGATTAAACATTTAGAATTGTTTTGAAAATGCATTATAGTAATGTATCTAGCCTTTCTAAAAGACTAGCCCGTTTTCATTGTTGTAGATAATTCAACCGAAATTAACAAAGCAAAACCATCAACTCAATTCAAATTACAGCATCCATCGTTAGCTTGTAGACACCAGAGGACTGATAACTGTTTATTGATTGCACAAAGGTGTTTTCTATCGGAACAGATATGAAGACGAGTGTGAGTTATGTGAATGGACGTTGATCGAGGTTGATCATACTGGGGAGAACTAGTTATTGCACGCAATTCGAATAGACACTAAAGCTGGCTAGGAAGAGAGAAGTGACTGTTTAGAGGAATGAAAGACTGGGGGCAATTGGAAAAAGAAGCTAGGGGGAAATCATACTTCTTTGGTCTCAGAAATAGTTAGTCGCTAACACCGGCAAGGGGGCCTACGGTCACTGGAGTGAAACAAGATATAAGGGATTGATGGAGGGTCACGGATAACATTAGAAATGGAAGGAATCAACTATTGGCTGATTTCCATCCTATTCAGGGTGGTCTCATAGATCGGGTAGTCTCTGGGGGGTCTTGCAGATGAGGAAAGGAACGTAGAACATCTTGGAGTGGAGAAGAACGGAGGCAGCCGAATGCAGCAGTGGCAGCCTGTAATTTATTTTTAAAAATCAAATATTCAATTAGTAATAATTTTAATAGTTGTATCAATGATCAAAATGCAGATAATTTGCTGGGTCCTTTGATATTGACATGAATGAATAATGACTGACCAGGTGAGAATATCAGAGAGTCTCGCTCCTCCATCCTTCTCTTGTATCAATTGTATCTGGAGAGCCTTCACGAATTGATCTTGGATTGCCTGCACTTTTCGGATGTGCGAGTCGCGCATCAGAGAGACGCCGGAGGCTGAAAAAAGATTTAAAATTATATTTTTTTAAAGTATTAAATTAATTAATGTACCAGGCGGGGTGAAGTTGAGCAGGGTGATTGCCTTCAGACAGACGTACGCGTCGATGTTCAGATTCAGACGGGAGAACGTGTAGAGAAGAGCGGTGAACTTGTCCACCAGACTGCCCGCCTCCCTGATTGTGAGAGATCAAAGATCAGATATTGTTCGCTTGCCAATATCTTTTATAATAGCATTATTATCATCACACAATTGCCCTACTTAAAAACTTACCTTTCCACATGATCAAGTGGTATTTCCTTGCCCATCACAATGGACAATCGACGCTGGAGAATTCGCAGATTCACCGATGGATCGACCAGAGAGATCTGAAGATATTGCTAGTATTTAGAGGAATAAAACAAATAGAAAGTCATTCATCGATCAGCTCTCCTCCCTGACTACCGTATACCTCGTCAGCTTCGTCATCTTCGGTCGTCGTGGTGATGGTGTCCTCGGCGGTCGGAGGGAGGGGATGGGGGGAGGAGTGAGAGAGGGCGTAGAAACAGGCGGACAGAAGGACCTGGAGGAATGTGAAGATGATACGGATAATGTAAGAGAATGACAAGCGAACAATATTTGATCTTTGATCTCTCAGGGGCAGCCTGGTGGACAAGTTCACGGATCAGGGATGAAATCACGCTCTCGCTGGGTATTCACATAGAGAAGTTTTCCGTAATGAGAATCGCTGTTTAATCTGGCTTTTCATCAATGGGAATCAACGAAAAATAAGGGACAACTAACCAATTCCGACCATCTCTGAGTGAGTAGATGTGTATGGACATCGATAGGAAGTTCAGTGAAGAAGGGCAATTGCTTCGTCCATTCCACCAACTGCTCAACGATCTCATCGCCTGGAGAGGAACATTTATCAATAAACCTAATTCGGCAGTCTTGTGTTTTTTTCATTCTCAAATGAATGATCTTACTGTTCTTGGATCAAATGCACTCTTCATTCTGTACACTATTCGCCGATCAGACATGCAGAATGAAGGGTGGCAGAAAAACGAAGATCTCTCTCTCTCTTACCGATTCTACTCAATCGATGGCAGGGTCCATTGGCATCAGATTCCTTCGTCGTGATTACTCTCAATCCCTTGAGATTGATGAGACGATCGATGCAATCGATCTCGATCATGTCCTGGAATGATTATTCGTCATGTTTTGGAATTGATATATCACAAGCATGTCGTTTCTGTGGGTTTGCAACTGGAGATATCATTTCATTGTTGCGGCAAGCTGCACATTTTTTTCCATATGAGTGAACCATGAAGGGCGTCTCTAACCTCGATGAGGTTCTTTGTCGTGCCGAGATGGCCATGGTAGACGCCTCTCTCCTCGGGCACCATCTCTGGCAGGGAGGTCTCATCACTGGAGTGACAGGGCAGTGGAAGGGCCACTACCGAGGGAGGGGAGGAGGAGGGAGGAGAGGTGGAGGCGGAGTCTGATCGAGATGAGACTGGCAACTTGCGACGACGATTGTGCTGAAGGATTATTGATTTATTGGGAGTTTTCAGATAATAAAAGGGGTTATTTCTCGATAACGCAGAGGTCCTCAGTCATTTTTACATCAACCATCGTTTTGCTATATTTTAGTAGGAGGAAGGTCGATAACTGCTCAATCTGGTCTCACATGGTAGCTATTGTAGATGGCGGGTCCGTTGCGACCTCCAGGCGTTCGATCCTCACGAACGGCTGAAGGAACAGAGATTGATGAGGGATGGAGTAGGGATGATGACATCACTACATTGTACAGTACTCCTTATATTTTCAATAAGATGAAAGGAGAAGGAAGAACTAGTAATGGAGACAATGAAACGGAGAGAAGGATTGGAATGATTATCGATTGGATTTAACCATCTTACCTTCCAGTACCATTCCCTGACTGAGACAGCGACAGAATCTACAGTACTGGCAGCGATTGCGACGTTCTCGGATGATGGAACAGTTACCAGGAGAGACTGAGAAGGAGGGATTAGATGAATGACTCTCCTCATTTCACACGATCTCTCGTCTTTTTGACTGGTGAGAGACAATGCGAAAAGGAGAGAGATTCGTTGAGCTACCGTTTGAGGTTCTCAAGGTGCAGAGCGAGTTAAGCACATTTTCGAAAGTTCGACGGAAAAAAGAGAGTGCTTCTACATCATTTTCTTTTCTTATTCTCAGATATTTTTTTTTTTTTTTATTTTTATTTTTTTTATTTTTATTTTTATTTTTTTTGGATTCTCACCTGCTAGCACACAAGAGTATATGCGCTTGTTCTGGACGGTGCGCTTGAAGAAGCCCTTGCACCTGCAATTAAGCAATATTTAATTAATTGAATTAATTATATTTGAAATGTACAGTAACGAGACATCATCAGCGAGATTGATCGAAGTGGAAACGCGCGCACAAACACAGGGCTGGAGGCATGACTGGAAGTTCTCACAGGTACCCTTCCCCCCCCCCTCCCTCTCCCTCTCATCGATGGCTTCTATCTGGCTCTCGCGACGACGGTTCAAAACATGTTTTTAGTACGCACAGAGGACGTCGTCGTGGGATGGAATATGGTCAGTGAGGGAGAGGAGAGGGGGGGAGGGGGACGACGGTGAGGGAGAGAGAGAGAGGATTACGGTAGTCACGGGTGGATTCTGAGCACTGATGCATTAGCACGATTTCTAACTGTGAGGACGGGAATTTCGTAGAGATGATTGAATCCAATCAACAGTCTTGCATGATTTACATCGGGACTCGAACCATGACTAGGATTCCTTATATGAAATATTTTTAGAGAAAAGACTCGAATTATCACAATGAAATCGTCCTCACAATCAGTCATGAAACGATATTCCATTCTATATAGGAGGGGGGGGCAGAACAAGGAAGTGAATGGGACCGGGAGTGGGATCGACCTCTGTGCCGATCTGTGCGACGACTGTGGCCAGCTGCCACTACTGTGTGGCAATGGAAGGAGTGAAAGGGGGAGGGATGGAGGGGGAGGGGGGGGGGAAGGGACAGGGGGATCATGACCTCCCTCCCCAGCCCAGATGTCAGAGACCGATGAAGGACACAGGTGGTGGTGGATCAAAGAGCATGAGTACGTCGGGAATCGCTTTCGAAATGGATATTGGCGGTTGCAATACGCACATTTGACATGGTGACACGGAGGCTTGGTTCAATGTCAATCGATGAATTTGCATTGGAATTCTCTGAAAAATTAATAGCTGCGGGTGGGGGAGGAAAGAAGCGGAAGCGAACAACAACAGGAATGTCGAAATCTACCCTGCCAAGTAAGGAACATCATTAGGTAGTCTGGAGAAGGGGAGGAGAGTCCTTCCCCCCCCCCTCCCCCCCCCCCTCCCCTTCTCCTCTCCCCGATTAGATATAGCCAGTGCCTGTCAACAATCGCATATGAAAAAAGCTACAACTGCGAGGAAAATATATCAAGCTAGAGGAGGGAGGGATACCGGGAGACGGATAAGCATCTCATAGGTACTTCAATTGGGAGTAAGACTATCGTAACTCCTTCCTGTAGCTTACGAGACTACAAAAGACTGTTTGGCATCGATTTGTACTTATCTTGACATTTAGTAGATTCGACTCGATTCAGACCGAAGAGCGCGACAGATGCAGTGATGGGAACAATTACTCTGAGGATTAATGGATCATTCAAGGATTGAATCTTGAATGAGGCCAATTTCACATGGAGAATAGAAAGACTGACAGAAAGTTCAATAGTTTGCTTGAACAGTTGTTCTGACAAACTAGAAAAATATAATGATAGAAAATTTATGAGAGATGCTAATTTGACGCAAAGGAGTAGAAAAAAATCACACCAAATACGAAGTAAACGAGAGAGAAAAGCTTGGGATGGAGTCCTCCCTGCGTGACCCCAGCAGAGAGAAAGGAGATGGATCAGAGAATGGCCGGACATGTGAGGTCATCTCGGGGTCAGAGGGAGGAGGAGGAGGAGGGGGGAGGAAGGGGAGGCACCTCTCCCTGCCCTCCTTGACAGGTGGCACACCACTCATACAGAGGCAGAGCACTGTAATCTCTGAGGTCATACCTTTCCCTCGAACGGTATCCTTTCCTATTCATCTAAAGAAAGTCATTTTGTGATTCAAGTATCTACAATAAGACGAATGGAAGAGCTCAATACGAAGTAGGAGATACCTAGTAGAAAAAGGTGCAACTTTCTATCGAGTAGGGGGGGGGAGAGGGAGTGAGGGGGGTTTTACCTTTGGAGGTGGGGAGAGATGGCTAGGAGTGACCTAGTGAACTCGACCAGCGAGGGAGGGATGGGTATTAGTGGCCCAAGGCCATCGGCTAAAAGAGGACTCTCGGGAAGAAGCTCAGTTTGCGATCGAGAGATAGAGAGAGGTACAGTACCCTGACCTACAAACCGGCTCTGGAACGGGGCTTCTCAGAGGGGGGAAGGGGGGATTCTGTATAGCTGTGTCCCTCTTCTCCTTCTCTCCATCGACGACCGTCTCCCTCTCTGTATTGCCTGTGTGTGTCGCAATAGAGGGCGCTCTTGGGCGTCTCTCTCACTTTGCCACGCTCTCTCACTCCCTCTCGTTGTCTGCACTCTCCTCTTCCGCCTCGCTCTCTCGCCTTCTCTCGCCCTAGAAGCCGCGCTGAATTGTGTGTGGCGCAAGCGAAAAACAGCCTGAGGGGGATAGACGTCCCCCCCCCCCCCCCCCATTCCAACTAGGGCTTGAGTGGATTCCTTCTGAGGGCGGTGCTAGGAGGGTACCTCCCATGGAGAAAATGACTGGGGAGGGAACAAGTCGCGCGCTATTTTGGAGAAGTCTGGACGGATAAATGAGATCAGAGGAGGAATTAGGAGGTGTTGGATGTTGTTCCTATCTGGGGTGTCGTGAGAACGTATTCAACATCTTCACAAAGTATAATCTAATTTTGAGGAGGTTTTTCTGCCGCCGCAACAAACATTTTCTTTTCAAAACAATGAATGTTCGCATGGCTTTGTGCTTGAAATTATACGACAAGGCGGGAATTCGAACGACTGATGATGGCATGGGAGAGTGACAATACGATAGTGTAGTAGGAGGGGGGAAGGGGGGAGGGGGAGAGATGGTATCAATAGGCCTTGAACAGGAGACAAAGAGAGGTCACTTACAATGGAGAGTTCATCGAGAACGCTATCTACACTATGAAATGATTTCTAAAGTAAAAAAAGAAAGGCCGTTGAAATTCGGAATAATTCTGTTCTGGTAGGTCACAGGAGCCAAGTTTGAGGTGCGTCCCATTTTGGGGGAAGAGAAATCGGCGATATTGTCATGGGAACTAATGGAGACAGCGACGTTAATATGCAAGAGGGACGGGGATGGGAGTATCCGGCTGAAAGATACTTGGATATTCACAAGTGCTCCGATTGCGCTTATTCAGCACTAGCGATTCCACAGTTAGACCGTGAAGAACGAGATCGGATCCATGCTTAGCTTCAGTGGAACGACGGAATCAAGGCACAGTTGGTACAAGGGGAAGTAGAATATAAAAAGAATGCGTACAATGCTGCAACTGCATGACGTTGCAATGGAAAGTGCGGACTAGAGTGAAGAAAGAGAGAGGGAAGAGGAGGAGGAGGAGGAAGTAGAGACAGTGACCGACGGACACAAAGGTCATTTCGATCGGGGGGGGGGGGGGGGGGGGAGCGTGTTCCGATTGCATGACCCTATACACTGGGGTCGGTACCGAACAGCACAGTACAGAGAGTGCGCGAACCGCTGAATTCCTGCGGGAGATCAAGGAAGATGTGAGTTTCCCGAGTGGAATAAGAGCTAGGAAGTGACTACTGTATGGGGATTAGAAGATGAGTCAGGGAGGAGACATCAGACTGTTTATCTATCACTCAAGAGATGCACTTGAAGTGAGTGGGAAGATGAAAGAAGAGATGGGATAGATCAGAGGTAAATCAATATCGAAGAACGTTGAGTTCAGTGAGCAATCAACAGAATAATATCAGATAACCTTGAGAGATCAAAGATCAGAAGATAGTTCGCATGAATGCTGCTACTGTCTCGAGAGGAACGCTGGAAGGGGAGGGGGGAGGCAGGATTAGACTGCTTTGGACTGGTTCGGATCAGGATCTCGAGCCATTTTCCCTCTCCTCTCGCTGCTCTCTAACTTACCAGCTTTCGGCTACTTGACCTATCGATTCTAGTTGTTGCAGACAGACAGACAAGAGAGGGAGCGAGATGGAATTAGACGAGGGCGATTGCCAAGACTACCGTATCCAACGTGTCTACAGTAACACAAGTTACAGTACCCCCAGAAGCTACCGTACCCTTCGCAGGTGGTGATTCCGTAGTGCAGGCCACTGGCTCGATCATCGCAGATGGTGCATGCGTCCGCCTTCTGATGAGGAGCAGCCAGAGTGGAGTCAGTCTGCGATTTGGGAAATGATGAAAATAAATTACTGTTTGGCAAATCGTTGTTCCACTGTTTGCTGATTCGGGAATCAGTCACAGGAAACGACAGAGAGAGACCAGATTTCATTGCAAAAATTGGACAGAAAGATTGTTGATCTCATAAGGAGCAAAAAATTTATTTTGAGTTGTCGAATTCTTTTCTGCTGATTTTTTTATCTCGTAAAACATCAATTCTTCACATTCCCCATTAGTGAAAAAAATCGGAATCGACTCTGCTCATTTCATGCTAACCTCTGTAAATATGAGAAGAAATGAGTAGAGTCGGTTCCGATTGATTTTTTAAATTTTACATCACTATTCTCCATCTGCATCTGAGACTGCAAATTATCCAAAATCATACACGATGCTTGTAGTGGTCAATCCATGCGTGGCGCACAGCCATTCCCTCCTTTCCACTCCCTCCTTCTTCCTCTGTCTTCAGAACATTCGCAGAGCTGTGATTGAATCATCACTATGTAATAACTTCCGGGCTACGGTAGCTCATTCAGCAATCGAGAACTGTTGAGATGCAATCCGAAGGTGGTCAAACCTCATGGAGAACAGTGAGGATGCTTCACTGCTCTTCCGTTGAATAACAGCCAGGCCGATGCGGGTGAGCAACTCATTGAAGGATGTCAATGGACTGGGAGCACCATTCTGAAGGAACTTCTGATTACGGTAAGAACGGGCTACAGTAACCCGATTGAAAGCTGACCTTTTCGATGCGAGTAAACAGCGAGGAGGTCGTTGTGGTGAGCGGTGTAGCTGCAGGGTTACTGTAGGTGATGTTTGATTGCAGCGGTGTACTGTAGGCGATGGTGTGTGAGGGATAGACGGGCCGTGGGCAGTACACTTTGAAGGCTGCAAATTGAAGGTGTCTAATTTATACGTTTCAGCACTTTGACATTCCTATAATGTTACAACCAATTCGGCTTTAAAATTTTTTTATCTAAACACATCTAATTCTCAAAGGAGTATAGATAAACAGTGAAACTGTGCTGGATGGACGCATTCAGAAGGTAACTCACCACTCGGTTGTAGCTGATCTGGTGGAATGAGTTGTACTCTCACTGCATCTTCAGATCCCTCCACTTCAGAAAATATAACAGACTGTGAATCTGTGTGAGGATGATGCACTTTCGTGCATTCCGATAACATCAGATGATGGACCTGAGATGATTGGGTAGTGATGATGATGGAAGGAGGATAGGACAAGGTGAGGACAAAAGCCTGGAACTGGGCGGGAGAGGGACAGGATGAAGGTCAGTAGGGGGTGCTATAGAGGGGCGCTGACCAACTTCCACGCACGGACCTTGAAATGTCTCCCTCCTCTCGGGATGAGAGAAAGGATTGAACTAGGACAGAAGGAGGGTGACCCCCTGAGGGAGAGGGGGAGATCATGCTCCCTCTTCACCAGACACAGACACTTTCACTCGCCGATCCATGAATTACGCAAAACCCATCCTCATTTCCGCTGACCATGCTTCTCTCTCACTGGGTCAATTCGAGCAATAATTGACACACAACACCAGGATCCGAGTGTAATTGCAATAAGCCATCCAAGGCAAGAGTACGGTAATTGGAAATCGAAAGATCATGGTGTGGTGGGTGTACGGTAGTTGAGGTCCGCGACGCGCGCCGAGTTGGCCGCGACGCGCCTTTGTCTCTCCAAAATCCGTGCTCTCTCGTCATTTGTTCGTGTCCGCAGGCAGATTGGTCGGGTATCCCTTGTTAACTCTGCGACCACCGGTTTCTCGCTATTGTTATCGATCACGCGCCAGTCCGACAATCCTTTCCAAAGCTGCTCAAGCCACTGTGAATTTGTAAATGGTGTTTGGTCGATCGTACCCTTTTTTGCTTACGTTGCATTCATTGTACAATTGTCAATCGTTATTCTGCTAGCAATAACCTTGTTCAGCGCAATTTCGCTCATTTATATCCTTTGTTGTCTTCGAGTCATGTCCAGTTCAATCATTTCCAGGTTGATTCAAGGACTACGCGCAAGGCCTGCTGTGCTTTCGCATATTTCTCTTGATTAATCGATTAATCAGTGCGTATATGAAGCGGTTGTGAAGAAGAGAAGAAGCTTCCAAGAAGCTGTTAACTATCAGGTGAGATTTTAATATTCCTTGTAAAATGGGCTCTATTCTATCCTGCGTCTGCCCCAACTCAACTCACGAGTGAGCTCATTTTTCATGCAAACTTTCACCTTTCCTTTTCAGTTACAAAATGAAGACGTTGTTACGGGTTTGTCTTGTCCTTCTGGGCGCAATTGCACTGTCGACGGGAGAAATCGACAAGGTCGCATTGAAGTAAGTTGTTTTCCATTGATTTGAACCCGATTTGACGTTTCGGAAAGGTCGCATAGTGCAATATTGTGCCCTATTCTGCCCTCTATTAGGGCAGGAACAGTTGGGAATCAATCGAGTGCCCTCTTATTCGTCCAATCTTTCAACATGGCGAGAATGAAACTCGTTCCGCTACTCTCGTAATCGATACTGTGCTATGGGATCATTCGATGCTATCTGTACTATAATGTTGTTTGGAGACATAGAACCATGCTAATCCTGAACACTCTGGAAAACTCGTTTACTCCTCGTTTCAATCATCCCTTTCCCCTTTGCCAGAGAGCGTTTATGTGCTTTCATGGACTCGTAAATCTCGAAATCGCTATGACGATGCGTCACGAGGGTAGCCACGCGTTGCACAAACAATGTGAAACTCATCCGGGGGAGCTTTTGCTCGATCAATAACTAGAATACTTGGCAAATAGGGGAGTCAGTTGAATCTTCAGAGGCGGAATGGATAAATGAGGTCAGAGGAAAGAGGAGCGGATAAATAATTATTTATTACAGGGAGCAAGTGCTGGAGATGTTCATGCACGGCTACAATTCGTACATGAAATACGCGTGGCCGGCGGATGAATTGATGCCCTTGTCATGTGCGGGAAGAGTGAGGGGAGTCACACCCAGCAGAGGAGATGTCGATGACAGTCTCGGAAAGTACGTTTCATCCCAATTATTCATTATTAATTATTCATTCTCTACAAACGTATAATGAAAGGTAGTTCAAAGTGAGTGTCTCAGTCCATATTTGAGCTGTTTATTGTAACTTTAAACCTTGCTTATTGTCAGTTTCTCGCTGACTCTGATCGACACGCTGGACACGTTGATCGTCGTCGGGGCGTACGATGAATTCGAGGACGCCGTCAAGAAAGTCGTCGAGAATGTAAGCATTGAAAAAAAACTGTCACACAAATCCTCTTCTGTTAATGAATCTTCTCTTCTATAGTAGAGCAACTTTATTTCTATTCTCCTCAAGGAAAAATATGTTTGGAAGTGAAAAAAGGGAAGAAGGAAGAGGAAAAGAGGGTTCCGACCCTCTCGAATAACCGAATACAATAAGGTCATGTGGTGGTTTTTCATTGGCAATATAATAACTGACTATGTTTCAGGTCCGTTTCGACTCCGATCTCATAGTATCCGTCTTCGAAACGAACATACGAGTGCTCGGTGGACTCATTTCTGGTAAGTGTTCTTAGTTTTAAATGATTTGTCCTCTATTTCGTTCCTTTTTTTGATACCGTCAACTTATACAGCATCTAAATGAGCCACGAAATGATCCAACTATTCTTATTCCAGGTCATCTCATGGCCGAGTTGCTGCGCGGACAGCAGCCTCAGCGACTGAAGTGGTACGTATTTGATAGAGATTTCTAGACGAACACTCATTTCCCTTTTCCATCCCTCATTTCCCTTTTCACTCATTTCGTAATGCGGTATTGAAATATTATTTGATTTGCCTATGTATCTAATATTCTCGGATGAAAGTGGCGTGATAGTGTCCCCTCCAGGTACAAGGATGGTCAACTGCTGAAGATGGCCGTCGATCTGGGCGATCGACTCCTTCCCGCATTCAACACCAGCAGTGGACTCCCATTCTCGAGGGTGAGTCCATCATTTGGACTTATTCACGACTGATTTTGGACCATTCTACAATTATTCTTATACCAGTTCCCCACTTTCATTCTCATTGTTCTCCTCTAGTACTGGTCCGTTCCGATCCTTCAATCGGATAATCTCAAAGAGAGAGACACTTTACTGACTTCACGCCTTTCGATGAACCGACTTATCTATGGAAACGATCATACGATAACTGGGCAACGATTATCGATTGTAGATCAATCTGCGTCACGGTATGCTTGACCATCTGAAGCGACAGAAGGACACGTGCACTGCCTGTGGAGGGACGATGCTGCTGGAGATGGCGGCGTTGTCGAGATTGACGGGCAATCCAGTCTATGAGGAGAAGGTGAGGGCAAAGGGGCTTTTCAAGTGAATGTAATGCGATTTGGATGCAATTGGGGTATGAGGTATTCGAATGAGCATCACAGATCCATATGATCTGCGTTTTCCAAACCTGCTAAATAATGTGTCGTGATATCGTAACTAGGAAGTATATTGACTGAGAAGGAGTAAGCTAAATTGTGGGAAATGAATTAGTTGTGTTGTCAGGCTCGCAAGGCGATGGATTTCCTGTGGTCGCAACGGCATCGATCGAGTGACCTGATGGGTACGGTACTGGATGTACACAACGGAGCCTGGGTCAGGAGAGGTTGGTTCAGTTTTAATTGTTTTCAATAATAATGATTATTGATAAAAAATTAGTATAATTCATTCGCAGATTCCGGCATTGGAGCGGGTATCGATTCGTACTATGAGTACTGCCTCAAAGCCTACATCCTCCTGGGGGACAATGCCTATCTGGAGAGGTTCAATCGGGTACGATCTTTGCTTGTTGTTATTCAATCTCCAGATCTAAATTGTTGGAAGATTAATTTTTAATTCGTTAAATGATGATGGTTTCTGAAACGGTGAACCGCACGGTCAATCTAATCAGATTGATTCGTTTGCAGCACTACGACGCAGTGATGCGATACGTGAACAAGGGTCCGCTCTTCTTCGACGTTCAGATGCATCGACCGACCATCGCCACCAGAAGCTTCATGGATTCACTCCTGGCTTTCTGGCCCGGACTACAGGTACTGTAGATTTCAGATGTGAAAACGGTAGATTGATTTAGACCGCTGGGATTTTCTATTTAGTGCAGGTACAATTTGGTGTTTTGGAACAGCAATTTGCATTGCCAATCTTTCTCAGGTACTGAAGGGAGACATCTCCGAGGCGGTTCAAATGCACGAGATGCTCTTCCAAGTTGTGCAGGTATCATTTGAATGATCTTTCTGTAATTCTTTCGTCGTTTCCGATGCAGTAACTGCGTCTGTGTGACATCTTTTCCATTTTAAATTTTGTTTCCCAGAAGCACAAGTTCCTTCCGGAGGCGTTCACGCACGATCTACAGGTGCACTGGGCTGAGCATCCACTCAGGTAGCCTTTTTGATTTTAAAATTGTTATTTTTTGCAATATAAATATTTTTTTAAATTAAAATTATTGTTTTAGGCCAGAATTCATCGAGAGCACCTACTTCCTGTACCGAGCGACGCGCGATCCTCACTACCTCGAAGTGGCCAAGACGGTGGGTGATCTGTCTTTTCACTGCTGTGTGATGAAGAGCTGAAGATGTGATAATTTGCCTTTTGCGGAATTCATAAAACGTTTAGTTCCATATAAACTCAGTGAGAGTTATTTGCACAGTTGTTTTGCAGTATTATATAAAATAAATAATAATTTAGGTGATGGATTCGTTGAACGAGCACGTGCGTGTCCGTTGCGGATGGGCGGGAGTGAAGGACATTCGAGTGATGTCCCATGAGGATAGGTCAGCACTACTTACCATCTAATATCTTGCCGCAATAAATGTCTCCATTCTCTCATGTAAACTGACTAAGATACATTGCTTTTCTTTTCGTCTCCTATAGTGAAATTGTTCATCTTCCTGTGATAATCATCATTTACATTCTCTCAGAATGGACTCATTCGTGCTATCGGAGACGTTCAAGTACCTCTACATGATCTTCGCCGAGCCGGATGACCTCGTCTTCGACCCCGACAACTTTGTCCTCACCACCGAGGCCCACTTCCTGCCCCTCCATCTGGGTGACAGCAAGGAGAATCCCGTGAGTGGCAGACTACGGTAGTCGGGTGGGAGTTAGATTGGGTCAGACTTGTGACTGAGACTCACTAGAAGCTATAATTTGTGAACGTATTCCTTGAGAGCAATTGATTCTCGATAGTTCCTTCGAACTCAAAAATAACTCTGAAACCAAGATGCTGCAGTTACCTCGTCGACTGATTCTCGACCCCGACGAGCGTCTGTCTGATGCTGCCCTGCGCACTGTCCGACCCGTCCTCCCACTCTACGGAACCCAGAAGTGAGATATCCATGATATTATTGATTATACATTTTGATACCCCCACTACATAGTTTGATTCACCGTGGATACTGGAAATGTATGTTATTGATTGAACGCCTCTGAAGTGGTTGCGTTATGTTCAGGAACTATTAATAATAGGGCATTAAACATAATTGGGATAAATTAATAAATGGCATGGTTCAGATCAAAGGAGCGTCTGGGGGAGGAGGCTCGGGCGGTTCGCGAGAGGACACAGAATGTACTCGAGGAACTGAATGCACTACAGAGGAACTCGGACAGCCAACGATCCGCCCAGCAAGTTTGCGCCCAGAAGTGAGTGGGGATACCGTAACCCTCTCCACCCCTCCTCTCGAAAGATACAGTATACGTTCGAGCTATCACTTTAAACCTGTAATATTAGGTGGTTTGTACGTCACAGCTCGATCAGTGTTACTGTATTTGGAATGGACAAAAAAATAAAAATGCCAATTTTTCAGTGCTGAGCGACTGCGTGCCATCGACTTCAATCCCTCCAACGCGGCTCAACTCCGTCAACTGGAGGAGATGGGCATCACTCTGTCCTATGGAGAGGACTCACGGCTACTCCTCACCCATCAGGGAACAGCGGTACGGTACATTTGCAAGGGTTACGTTAGGACAGGGATTACGGTGGCTTCTAGCTAGTTCTAGTGCATTATACGAATTATCGAAGCTAACGATAGTCGTAGCGAGTGAAGATCAACAGTAGTGTACGGAAGTTGCATGCTTGTGTACTGTGGTCTTACATTTCCTGTTGTATTCCTCTCCCGCTTTGGTGGTGTCCCGAGATGACTGTTTCGTTGTACCGTATACTCCCCTTCCTTCCATCTTTTACGGGCTATCGTAATCTCCGACGAAGTTCTGCCTGTGCAGCAGTATCGAGTCTCTCTCTCCCTCTCTCACTGAAAACTACGACCACTCTTCTCCCCTGACTGCAGTAGTCCTCTCCTAGACTACAGTATCATCTCCCCTCCAGACTACCTTAGCCAACCCCTCCAGACTACAGTATCTCCTCCCCCAGACTACCGTACCCCATTCCCTTCCTCTAGCCACCACCAAAGTGTTCCGCTCCCCGCTTGGCCCAGCACCACACAGCTCCGCCCGCGCCAGAACTAATCACTTCCACGATTTGTTTGGAGATTCACCCTGTGGGCGGAGCTTGTGGGAGTGGCTTGGGGGCGGAGTCTGGGGGGGGGGTACTGTAGCCGATAGGAGTAGCGTAGAGAGGGAGAGAAGAGAGAGACTCGATTGCAGGCGGGCGACCCTCCCCTGTCGTGTGTCCTGGATGCGGGGACCCTTCGAGTGGCCCCAGGAGGTGCCTACCTTGGCCCCGCCACCATCCTTCCATGGAGAGCCACGGGGGTGGTCAGTCAGGCAGCGCTGAACCAGATGACCTCCCTGCTCCTGATGATCATCCTGGCATGGGTGATACTGATGGTGCTCGTCGGAGCAGTGATCATCTGTATGGCGACTGCCCAGAGGATTGGAGAGAAGAAGGAGATGGAAGAGAGGGAGGAGAAGAAGGAAGTGGAAGAAGAGGCAGTGACTGTAGTGAGGAGGAGGATCAGAAGGGAATAGGAGAAGGAGCAGTGGATAGAGTACGGTAGTGTCATTGTATGTGTCGGTGATATAGGCATGGTGATTTCCCGGTTGTATCTTTCACTTACCCCCCCCCCCTCCCCCCTCTCACTTACTGGAACATTCGTGTGACTCCGGGTATCAGACACACTTCAGTCATGAGGGATTGTGTTGATCTTGTTGTGATATTCTCGTTTACTTGTGAAGTAACAATCAACGGTTGTACTTGTCCCTGCCTTCTCGCCTTCTCGTTCTTGTCTAGGTCAAGATTGTAGCCCTCATCGAGTCGTCTCTCAGTTTTAATGTGATAACCCCCTTCCTGCCCCCCGTGGAAAGCATAATCGTCCCGATAATCTCATAAATCTCGACCTCGAACTCACTTGGTGATTGATTGACGAATTTATTCTTGTTCTTGTTCAGTGTTGTAAATACGTCTATAGGACATCGTCTAGTGACATTTCCAAAGTCTATTTCGTATGTACTCAGATACAGTTGTATATTTAGCGATTCGCAAAGCGGAAATAAACTCGAATATTCGATCGTTTCTTCAGTTAGTTTCGGGGATTAGATGGTGAGAATAAGAATAGACGCAAATGGACGAATGTGTGAATATTCGGTGCATGATTGATAGCAATAGATAGAAAATTGATAGCAATCATTTCGGAACTTGTAATTTTGCAGGCTAAAACCCCCGAGCACGCGCAGTGGGGCATCGTGTTCATGACTGAGATCGCTGAGTTGGCAAGGGCAGGAGGAGGACACGCTGGTGAGTTGGCCCTGAATCAGGGTGGAAGGACCTCGTTCGAGTAGTACGATAGCAGTCATCGACGAAGTGTTTTAAACCATAGTTAACAATGCAGAGAGTGCTGCCTCTCCACCGGCCGAGCCAATCTACGTGCAGTTGCTGAGTGCCCCCCATCTGGGTCTGCCCATCCTCACCGGATCACTCGCACTCTATGGATCCAAACTTAGAACACAGGTACGGTACCACGGATGGGCTGGGTACGGTAGAGGGAAGGTCACGTGGTCCCACATGATTACGATCTCCTTCTGAACTGCAACTGTTGACTGGTGTCTACGTTATCTCGATTCAGAGTGTTATTGTGTGGGAGGTGACAAGTTGTTGTGTCTACTGGGCACTTTCCCACATGTCCGAAAGCCCCGCCCCTTCTTTAGGCCTCTTGCACTCCACGAACTTTATCGATTTATAACGTCCATTGTAATGGGGTCGATCTCAGGTGCGTGGACGTCTCACTCTGGCCGAACCACTGAGGGCATGCGAGAAGCTGACAAACCCGGATGAGGTATGATTCACTAATTAATTGCCCATATCAAGCTTGAACGAAGCAGAGCTGCCTAACGAAGAGTAGCTCGTTGCTACACTGAATATCTGATTTATCTGATTTGACCTCAGATTTATTCGATTCAATAATATTAACTTTAATAACTTAATTTACAAGGTGCGAGACTCGATCGCGATCGTGGAGCGATCCGACTGCATGTTCATCGAGAAGACGAGGGCAATCCAAGCTGCGGGAGGCATTGGAGTCATCGTCATCGGTGAGGGAGATCGGAAGGGATCGACTTGAGAAGATCAGGAAAATTGCGTGACATATTAGTCCAAGTAGGCATGTGCAATGAGGAAATTATTAAAGGAAATATGTTGACCACAGCCTTTTCGAAGCATATCGTTCTGGGCAGAGCTGATTACGGTAGTGATGATGCAATCGAGTGATTGATTGCCTCTCTTGCAGACCACAAGAAGGACACATCGTGGTCGACTTCTCAGTCCTTTTCCATGTCTGGAGACGCGAAGAGCGACGAGGATATCCCCATTCCCACCATGTTCCTATTCAGGAAGGAAGGAGAGTATCTACTCAAGGTACGATCATGAAGAGGAACGAGTCATTGCGCTGGGATTAGAAACTTACAGTGACTGACTACGGTATCATAGGCAATTTGTAAGACAAAATGAGTACAGATATATGGTCATACACATTCTTCACTTGCTGTGACACGTCTAAGGGTGTAATAAATAGATGGCATTGTTATTGATGGATGTGCTGACTCGTGTATTGTGCAGGAAGTGGCGTCGCGAGTGCTGAAGAAGCTGGACACCCGAGTGTCCATCGGGAAGCAGACTATCGATGCTGGTGAGGAGAGAGGGAGGGGAGGAATGGAAAAAAAAGTCCATAACGAGTGACTGATTCACATTAGAGTAACCATACATATATCGAAATAAATGATTATATGGCTGTTCAGACCACTGGTTCGCGTCGTGGCTGCAGCATCTCCGACTGAGAAGAACCATGGAGATGAAGGAATTTCCGGTGATTTATTTACCTTTTTTTTACTATACAAACATCGCTTGCGCAGGAATGAATGCAACATTTATCTTGATATCCAACAAATATCCTATTTAGATGTGTGCCCACAGTGAGGGATTGGTGACTAGAGTGGTGAAGGCCGAGGGAGATCCCCTCTACGTCGAGTTCGCATTCCGATTCGGGCCAGTGACCATGGAGAGTGAACCCATCGAACACCAGGGGGTACGTACATTATCGTTCTCAGTGAAGATGAAGAGAAGCAAAATATAATGTTCTTTGGGTAGGAGATAGAGTGTGCCTTCTTAACGTAAATTGTTCACAAATGAAGCAAGTATGGATTTCGATTCTGTCGTTAACGTTTTCTTTCAACGCATTCTCATCACTGACTTCTTCAGATTGTCGAGCGACACATCAACCACATGGGATCGATCTCCGAGTTCGAGTCGAATGAGGAACGGTCAGTGATTTGAGATCTCGTAAATACCGAAACCCTCTATAAAATCCCTTTATCACCATCAGCAGCGTACCGTACCTTCATACCGTAATCCTCGTTGTTCAGTCACGCCTTCATGAACCTGGTGCGTGCAGCTGGATATCACTCACTCGGACTGTCGGTCAAGGACGAGGAACTCACGCCCAAACTGGCCAATGCACTCAGGACAATGAAATTGGAGGAGACCATGCCTGGTGAGCAGATATGATCTTTGATCTTTGATCTATGATCTAAATCTCCAACTTTTTTTTGGAAAGTTTGCTGATTATTAAGCTTTTGAAAAGTGGTGAAATGTGAAAGTGTGGCAATTTTTATTTTGCAGACTGGATATCCGGTCTGACGGGATCACTCACTCGCGTGCGATGTTTTGTCACCAAGGGCACGATCCCGTGCGAAATCGTGCCGGGAGGTTGAGGACACCGTATCCCTATCGTATCCATCGTATAGCCCCCTCCTCGTTCTGTATATAGCCATTGTATGGGTACCATGCGCCTGTTCGGGTTATTCTGTAAGCTCTCTCTTAATATTTATTCATGCAATATGGATCCATGATCAGCAAATTACCATATGTGCTCGAGTTGTGATTGTTATTGTTGTAGTCGAGGGTAGGTCATTGTGCCGCGAAGACTTCATAGGATACTGTACCTATGAGGGGTACGGTAGTAGTTCTGATGTTGAGTACGTGAATAATGGCAGTTGATCGCTAGTACAGACGTGTACAATACACTGATAAGCCTGACCCATCTCCCCTATCAGTTCAAAGTTGATTGGATCGATCACTTCCTTCCCTTTATTAGCAATGAATGAGTAGAATCCTAACCTCCGTTTGACCCTCTAGCCACTGATAGTTTCGAAACATGTATTATACATTTTGGGTTTATTGCAGCCGAATGATTGATGATTGTATAAATTATTTCGCAAGTAATTTTGATTTGTCAAATTTTCCCAGTGATGTCATTCTTTCAGCTAGTTTGCACCAGTTTGTGATAAATTGATTCATCAACAGTCAAGAGTCGACAATATTGACGTTGTGATCCGTTGTTCATACTTTGATTGTTTCTCGTGACTAGTCGAACTTCGGAAAACAATCTCGTATTTTTCTCCTCATTATTGCAATAGTGGAATGAATTTAAATATTATTTATGATAAATTGAAAAAAAACTTCCAGTGTTATAAGTGTGACCTGATGATGCGCTCCAACTCAATTATGTATACGGTATTTTGAAGGCTGAAATTTCACTCGATTTCGTGTTTCGCAGTACTATTTTAGTTGTCGCTCTCGTCAGAAATGATGCTTGAGTTGTCTAGAAGAAGTTCGTGCAGTTGGCTTTACTTCGTGCTTGATATACGTGATCATCTGTCCCCTTTGAAGGAATGGCCGACTCCGAGGGGTCGTCGGCGCAGCGACAACCGCGACCATCAGCTGCATCGGCTGCAGAGCCGGCAGTGAGACGACGAGTTCGCATCCAAGAGGAGGTGGAGCAAGAGGTGTGACCTTTTCTCTCGTCTCTACGAAATGAAAAGATAATCAATTCTCGTTTGTGACATTTCCTCTCATTGATGCGTCATATTTGCTGTTAAATCAATGGTTTTGGCCGCTTTTCGAATAGCCGCTCTTAATAGAACTAAGCGAGCTAGTTTATTATTCAAAATAAATAAGCTAGACAGTCTGCAGGAAATTCCGCCGACTGAGCAACCGCACGATCGATGGGCCGATGCCGGAGATGCGGCGGAGGATGACGGAGAGTCAGTTTATTTCGATTGTTATGCATTTAAATCGCGAAAAAATGGGTGAAACATTGAACCGATCGTTTCTGAGTCTGCATTAAGCCGAAACCCACAACAGTAGATCATCACAATAGAACAGTAGACAGTAGAGAATAGTTATCGCAGTATTATGTTATCATCCAATGAATATTGCAGTGTGGCCCATCGTTCTCGGCGTCGCAAGAAGAGGCGAGAGCTGGAGCAAATACATTTTAAGATGGTCAGTTAACCGATATATCAATGGTTTTGATTAGGAGAGCGAATTAGGGCCTAAAACCAGGCATAGCGCAGCTCCTTCGCTTGATATAGTACCGGAGGATCATTTTGTGCGAGTTTGGGCGAAATATTTATATAAATTATGTTAGTATTGAAGGTGAACGACCGCGTGGTGGACGATATCACGATGGATCTCTTCTACAAACCCCACACTATCATCCTCCTTCTAGCCGTCTGCGCCTTCTCACTCTACAAGGCCATCTGGGAGTACGTTCAACTTATTTACCATTTAAAATATAGATAAAGTGAATACTGAAGTGAGAACGGAGGAGTCCAACCGACTGTAGATCTCGCAGAGTGGAAGTTCTTGTTGTGATGAATGTTTTACTTTTCAAACGAAATGGTTAATGAAATAAGTTCTCGCCATGTTAAGGAAACAAATTGTCGAGTGTTTCTGTCTCCTCACTGATTCTACTCTCAGCTCGAACAATGCCTCGACTGACTGGAATGTGTACTTCGGCGCCAAATGGACACTCGGTCTCTTCCTCATCGTCGCCGCTCTCGCCTTCCCCACTGGTGAGAGATTGATCTTTGATCTTAACTCACGCTCCGGGAACCAAGATGGCCCGTATCAGTATATCGTGAGCGTATCGGTGTTGAGAAGCCTCTGTTCGCCAAGTGATAACCTCTGCTTCTATATGTAACCCTCACCTACAATTCCCCCCTCCAGGTCCGTTCATCCGTCCTCATCCCGTGGTATGGCGAATCTCGTTCGGTCTCTCTGTCGCGTACGCTCTCGTCCTCCAATTCACCGTTTTCCAGTCGTTCGCAGACGTCAAGAAGGTATTGAAAGAGACAAGTGGTATTGCCTCATCACTACGTAATCATTATCTTCCAGGTCCTGTCATGGCTCGATCCCGACGGACTCAGCAATGAGGAATTGGTCGAAAAGGTTCGTCTATATTATTGACTATTTGGATTCCTATCCACAAGCCAATTCGTTGAACAAATACTTGAAATACTTCCTTTTTAAAAAAATATCCCAATTTTGTGCAGGAATACGCTGTCAACTGCTCCGATCTCACTCTCGAGCGAATGTGGAGTCACATGGACATATTTGCGTTCGCCCATTTCTCCGGATGGGTGATGAAGGTACGGTTGTGTGACTACAACACCAGCATGATTACTATAGCTGCCAATTTAACATGATTAAAGTATTAAAGTATATCGATTTCAGGCGCTGCTGATTCGACACGGCGTCTTGTGCTGGTACATCTCCATCATTTGGGAGTTTACTGAGGTACGGTAATGGTTCGAATGTCTTTCAGAAAGACTGAAAATGCGATGCGAACACAATGGGGGCAAATGCTCTCAATTGTGCTATCACTAGTGTCACGCTCTAAATAGGACTAAAGCATGTTTTAAGGTACTTAGGGACGAGGTTACCTCTTGTCTAAATCCTTTTCTGGTCTCGATTTGGTAATAAAGATGAAATACAATGACCTTGGCAGATGGTCTTCACGTATCTCCTTCCCAATTTCGCCGAGTGCTGGTGGGATTCGATAATCTTGGACGTCTTGCTGTGCAATGGACTAGGAATCTGGTGAGTGGCTAACGAGAACGCATTGTGTGACATCTTTAGGAGGCTCGCTGAAGAATCGCCTGAAAATTGCATGGCTTTCTGAACAATTATTGATGTACAGGGTTGGCCTCAAGTGCTGCGATTACTTCCAGATGCGCACCTTCTACTGGGAGAGCATCAAGTTCGTTTTTTCTCAGCTTTTGTTACACTCCTTAGGAATAACATTCTGTAAAAAAAAGTTCATTCTGGTCTTGTAGGGATATTGAGACGACGCGCGGAAAAGTGAAACGGGCGGTGCTGCAGTTCACACCTGAGAACTTTACCCAATACGATTGGTGAGTTAATTATTCACAGTTATCCTATTTGTATCTGTATACGTGATGGGGGCGCTCCAATATCGATACGACTACAGTAACGAATCGTCAGGTTCAACGAGTCGGCACTCCGTCGAACCGGAGCCCTCACCGTCTTCTGTCTCATCTTCCTGGTGAGTAGATTGATTAGATATGATCAGGAGGATGGAAAGACGAGATAATGAGATGATCTGAAAGATTGATGCTGTGAATGATATTATTTGCGCTAGAAGTTTTTTTAAAGATAAGCATAGGAGGCTAATGGTAATTCTCGTTTCAGTTGGTTGAACTGAACACATTCTTCGTCAAGCACATCTTCGCCGTGGACACTTCCCATCCCGTCGTCTTCTGGAGACTCATCTTGATCGGAGCTATCTCCGCACCATCCATCAGGTTACTGTAACTGCCAATTTATCAGGTTACTGTTCCTATCTTAGCATAGGTTTATCGCAGTTGTAGTCCTTAAATGAGCATATCTTTGGAAATGGTAATAAATGAATTGATTCCTAGGCAGTTCTATGTGTACGCTACGGATCCTCTGTGCAAGCGACTCGGTATGCAGTCGTGGGTATTCTGTGCAGGTAATTCTGTCTTGATATTAGAAAATAAGTATTTTAACTGGTAATATTTGATGAATTTATGATCGGTGTACTGCTCTGTCTCTGATGCAGATGGCGTTTATCGATTTGTGTAATTCAATTTCGACTTACAGTAACCGCTCTGGAATCGGCGGTGTGCATCAAATTCGGCCGTCATATGTTCCCTCCCATGCAGCTGGGTCTCATTCTCGGGTGGATGCTTGTCGTCGTTCGTTTATTTATTTATTATTTTTATATTTAAATAAAATAGAGCAATTATCGAAATCAGAAGATGTTTCTGACAGACGAGACAGATTATCGATTGTTTGATCTTTAAAATCAATATTTTGATAAATGATACTCTATCAGGTTGTCGGGACAGTCATTACCCTCAGGGTGTCCATCTGGTGGCGAGTAGGAGCGACGTCGGTCAGTTTATATTCGAATATATCTATTTTCAGTTTTAATATCTGAAATAGTGTTTTGCATTCAAGGGCACTTCCGAGGAGCAGATCGGCGGACAGACGAGACATCTATACGGTACGTGTATTGTAGTGTTTTTTTGTCCATAAGAAAAAATAGCTTCCTTGATCATCCTATGTTTATTTATTCTGGGTAGTTATTCAAATACATTCCTTCAGTCGATTCTTCCTACGAGAATCTGGGTCTCATTCACGAAGATGTCCGAGAGAGAAGGAAGCAATTGCGAGTGGCCTCGGAGTCGGAGTATACATCCGATAACTGATCTACCGTATCCCTACAGTAATACAGTGATTACTGTACCCCTTTAAATCGTGATTTGTCTGCCTTACCGCTTTCACTGTTTTGTTGTGAGTCGTGGTTAGATGTGATCTTTAGGAAACCCTAGGGCACTGATATTCTTTTTTTATTATTTCCTTTTGTAGTTCATGAGATTTATCTTTTGACATTATCATTTGCTCGTATTTTTTTATGTTGTTCTCTTCGATTCCTCGTGTATTAGCCTCCGGCTAATTTCTTAAGCTCCATTAGATCTTTGCTAGTGAATGATCTTCTCACAAGCGATCTAATTGCTATCACCACCCGTATATCCGATGCGTAGTATCAGCTTGTTGCATTGTGCTTGCTCCATTTCAGCAAACGACCGGCCCTTTCCTCTTTTCACTCCGTTCCACTACATTCTTGCTAGATGTTTAGGCTAGTTACGATAATAAAGATTTCAAAGATTTGATGTTTGTTGAAATGTGTGCCTCGGATCTGTTGGTTTCTGGCAGAAATCAATATCTTGAAACATGGTCGAGAGAGGAGAGGGGGAGAAGAGGGGCGAACCTGTTCCATTGTCGCGTGTTTGGAGTTTACGGGGTGTAGAGATGGCAATGAGAGGAGGGAGATAGCGTAGAGATTAGAGAGAGAGAGAGAGAGAGAGGTCATGGAGACAGGGGAGAGATGCCTTTTTGCGCTGCACACAAATCGTCTGCCTCTAATGCCCCTTTTATCCGACGTTTGACGTATCTATCGTGTGAAAATGGTCTTCCACAAACGATAACTGCGCGATTCTGTCCTTTTGTTTTCGTGAAGCGTGCTTGTGAGAAGGGATGATAGAGTGACATGCTATTTTTCTACTACCACGAGCCAACTTCTGTCTATTTCTCTCCCTGTCTCGTTGCTCTGCGAATTTTCATTTTTCGCTTGTCAATGGCGTCATTGTGGCAAACTTGATCTCGTGATTGCACAGTTCGGATGCACTGATGCACCCTCAGTCGTCCTTCCTCCTTCGACGACTCGCACGGCGTCTGGCCGACGTCCAGAATCCCGTCGGCCGTCAGGTAATCAACACGCCCTTTCTCCGTTTAAAAGACGTCACTTTCCTTGTTCGAATACTTACATATTGCAAGCTCAAGGAACGACGAACGCTGGTCGATAGAGGCACTTCTGTTTCATTCTGACCGATCGTTGCAGCCATTCCGACTGATTACGTCGGCTGCAGCTGCTGCAGATGATGAGAGGGAGCAGCAGCATAGCAGACAGTGGAAGAGTGAGTTAGCATGTTTCTCACTTTCATATGTTTAGATGTTTCAGTAGAAAGAAACAGCGTATTTTCTTCTTATATTTCTATTACGCACGATGATTTGGCTTCTTCAGCATGAATCTCGTATTCAGTCTAACTTGATCTGATCACTGCAGGGGCTGCGTTGGGCGCGGGTCTCGGTCTGTCTCTGCTCTACGGTTACCACGCCAGAAGAGCGCACGCGGACGCCCAAGCACATCGTCAGTGATCTTTGATCGTTGATAGATTGTTGAATCAAAATAATTTCCACTACATAAAAGATTATGGCTGCGTTGAGATATCCAGTGCTTCAAATCAGACAGGAAAAATAATGAATGATGACACATCAGATATCGCAAATTTACTGCAATTTGATTGTCATTAATGTACTTTTTTTTCAAGCCGCTATCCCTCCGAGTGACCCGGCCTTCCAAGTGCCCTCACGAGTGGATCTGCCCATCTACAAGAGAGAGGTGGGAGAGATCCATCGTCATTAGATCAGAGAGAAGTAGTGAATACGTCCTTCTCACTCGTGTTTCTACCATGAAATACACGTATCTTTAGTAGCATTTTTGCTATTTTTTATGCACCAATATGGAAAACAATGCTTTTTCACTGAGCTACATCAATGATGGTTGGAGGGATAAATGTTTTCAGGAGGTCAAAAAGCATGGCAAAGGCTCCGATCGGATGTGGGTCACGTACAAAATGGTGAGTATTCAAGTATATTTGTTATTTGCACAAGAATTGAGATGAGAGTCCGTTCTTCCGCTGAGAAAGAAGACAGGCAGGCAATAATATGAAAAATTTCTCGAACAATGGCCTTATTTTGATTCCATTTTCTTGTCAGGGCGTCTACGATATCACAGACTTCGTCGAGAGTCATCCCGGAGGCGATAAGGTATTAATTTTTTTTAAATTGAATAAGTAGTAGATTTTAGTAATAACAATTTTCATTATTTCATTATTTAATTATTAGGGTGTCCCAAAAGTCTTGTCGCCGTTTTTCTTTTTATTATTTCAAGAGAACCGTAGGTCGCAATATCTCTCACTCGTTGTTAATAAGTGCAAGTACTCCTGCACTAATTTATTCGACTTCGATTAGATCATGAGATTGCCTAATGGTGAAACAATAATATAAAATGTATGTTTTTCGACCTTGTTTTAAAATATTCATAAAACAGAGGCGGTTGACATTCCGAAGACCAAACAAATACCATAGTAATAGTAGGAATCAGACTTTTAAATGCAATTTTCGAACTAAAAATATCACTTGAGAACTCAGAAATAATCAAGAATATGTGAAAATCAGGACCATTTTTCAGGTCGATTTTTGAGTTAACTATTTTTAACCCCTTCGATTGCGCTCTAATGTTAATTTTTCAACGTTTTGATTTATTTGTAAATATTTTGATCGATTTCCGGAATCAAATTCGAAAATTTTTAGAACAATGTGTGGGAAATGGCAAGTTTCATAGTGATGATGCAATTCGAGAAGGGAAGTCGGAATGGTGCGCATATTGAGTATGGATCACTTCCTATTTGTGGCAAACATTAAACTGATTTTTATCTATTCAAAAAAAGGAGAACGGATTTTTTGAACGAAAACTGAACGTGGGTGTTTTTAGTGTGGTCAGTTCTACATACCGTAGCTCCTCGGAATTGTAATGATTTCACTGGCTCAAGTATTGAAACAGAAGGTCAATAGTAAATTCATCAATCGCCGCTCAGCAGGATTCGATACAGTTGAAAAAATATTTTTCAAAAAAAAACGACAGGACTTTTGGGACACCCCAATAGTAAGACTTCCTTCAGATTTTGATGGCTGCTGGGGGCGCCGTCGATCCCTTCTGGGCTCTCTACGCTCAGCATAAAACGGAGGATGTCAGTTTGGATTTCTAGATCTATATCTGACTGATCGTGTAGAGCAATGTCAACGGGATGCTATTTTGGTTGAAACCGAAGCATCATTTGGAGAGAAGAAGAAAAATATAAATTTTTACACTTAATTATTCACTCATTGCAGGTCATGGAAGTGCTGGAGACACTGCGAGTCGGCTCCCTCGATCCGACCGAACCCGCCCCCGTCCAGACTGTGGTAGGTCAATCCCTCCTCGTTCTCCTACCGTACCCCATTTCGTCACGTCCACGCTACGTATCCCTGATGTACCGTCCCCCAGTGTGTTCCGTGCAGGATGCGTCCGATCCCTTCTCCACCGATCCGCCTCGGCATCCGGCGCTTATAGTGAACAACCCGAAGCCATTCAATGCAGAGACGCCGCCCGGATTGATGATGGACAACTTTAGGTTATTGATGTTAGAATTGGAAGACTAGAGTCCATTCCTTATCTCATTTTCCCTAGTTTATTTGATCTGAGGGACAAAATGGTGAAATTATGATGATTCTCACTTTTGTATTATTCCCTAGAGTTTATGTTTGTGATAGTGGAAATCAGTGGGTAACGCGATAGGAAAGCAGGCTTTAAAAGTTGGGTTGATTATCTGTCGAATCGTGAGTTTGCAGGACTCCGAACGATCTCTTCTTCGTCCGCAACCATCTGCCAGTACCGAAGGTGAGAAGAGTTGACAATCCAAAAAAATCTACCAATTTGTCCCTCACCTCTGTCCCATCTCTTCCCTCGGCTTGAACATCTGCACTAGTTTCGGGTATTTCCTTGTATTTTAAGCTCACAAACAGAGTGAAGAAGGGGGAATGAGAGAGATAGCGCAGTCAGGCAAAGGAGAAGCTAGCTTCGATCACGATATTAAGTGGAGGGGTTACTGTATCTCATGGAATTGTGTTTCAGACAGACATGGAGAAGCATCGTCTCCGCATAGAAGGAATGGGTTTGAATGGGAAGGAAGTGGATCTGTCTGTGGACCAATTGAAGAAGAAATACAAGGAGCATTACGTCACCAGTGTAGTGCAGGTACATTTATTCTCTAGTAAATTTCATTTTCATTTGAGTTTTTTTTTTTTCGACTGCTCTGAGTAATGAGAGTTTGTTCCTGAAAGGAATTATGACAATAATATGTGTTAATATCATTCTAACTGATACAATTGCAGTGTGGCGGTAATCGACGTGCAGACATGCAGAAGTTTAAGAAGGTTTGATCATTGATCTATCGTATGATCTTCAAAGCACACAAATATTCCAGGTAGCTGGTCTCATGTGGGAAGGATACGCCATCAGTAATGCAAAATGGACGGGAGTCCGACTGAGGGTAGGTCATTGGTCTTCTCATTTCACTTTCTGACAGTTTTTCAGGTGGTCGTAGAAATCATACAATCTGAACAGCTTTATCAAACATTGATCATCAATTGTGATATTCAGGATGTGCTCATTGATCTGGGCGTGGATCCGAATGACGAGCGAATCCGACACGTCCATCTTGAAGGGGCTGATGTTGATCCCACTGGTGATCACATTCCATTTATATTTCCTAATGTGAAATGAAGGGGATAAGGATGGGCTTGATAATCAAGCAGTCTAATGGAGCAAACTATTTCATTTCTTTTGAAACCGATTTCTCACTGCAGGCAAACCGTACGGGGCGTCGATTCCATTCGAGAAGGCCATGTCTCCTGAGGTGAGAGATGAGCGATATTTTGTCATTACTAAAACTTAGGAAGAATGATTGTA
Source organism: Pristionchus entomophagus (assembly GCA_036245825.1). Classification (NCBI taxonomy): domain Eukaryota; kingdom Metazoa; phylum Nematoda; class Chromadorea; order Rhabditida; family Neodiplogasteridae; genus Pristionchus; species Pristionchus entomophagus. The sequence continues at coordinate 20,220,543 of BTSX01000006.1, forward strand.
AAATGCCTTGAATATCTCAGGTGATCATCGCGTATCAGATGAACGATGAGGACATCCCCAAAGACCACGGCTACCCACTGCGATTGATCGTTCCTGGTGAGAACCAGAGAGTTTCTGTGATCTTTGATCGTTGGTCTCACTCTAAATTAGTTTGTTAAATAAGATTTTTGAAAAAAAGTTGTTCAGGAGTTGTGGGCGCTCGTCAGGTGAAGTGGCTCACGCTCGTTCGTCTGTCCGACGTCGAGTCACCCTCACATTTCCAACAGAAGGTACGCCCCCCCTTCTTTGACCTCCCCTTCCGTATGCTGGATGATGTATCAATCGATACCTCTGAATCGCTACCGTAACCCTCCCTCTTCCCCTCAGGACTATCGCGCCTTCTCTCCCTCGGTGCAACACGGGGATGAGCTGGACTGGAACTCTGTTCCCTCGATCCAGGACTATCCCATCCAGTCGGCCTTCTGTCTTCCCGCCAGTGGGACCACTGTAGATAGAGGTGGGATCGTGTGTTACGGTAGGGTATGATATGCGTATGGATTAGTGACTTATCTCTCAATAAATCGGCTACAGCATGACGCGCTAATTACAGAAGACGGTACTGTAGATGTGGCGGGATACGCGTGGTCGGGCGGTGGCAAAGGAATCATCAGAGTCGAGGTAATTACTGTAATTGAAATTATATTATCAGGTTTTCTTCCCTATGAGAGTGGGGTGATCGATGTGCTTATACGATTTCAATTAGATTCTTTAAAATATATTATCAGGTGAGTCCCGACGGCGGCAAGACGTGGTTCTCGGCGGAGATGGAGCAGGATCCCGACCAGAATCAGGTTATCGATCGATGGTTACTGTGATCACATGGTAGCGTCAGGAGTACAAAAATATGTTATATACTCATTAGTTTTCTCATTGCAATCAAGTGATCGTTGCAGGATAAGATGTGGGCGTGGACACTGTTCCGCGCGTCGATTCCGATTCCTGCGGGCGCTGACACGATGGATTTGGTGGTGAAGGTACGGTATCTGGTTACGGTATCACGTCGATAACTGGCTTTTTATCTCTCAGGCGACTGATCGCTCGTACAACACGCAGCCAGAGACGGCGGCCGGTATCTGGAACATCCGCGGACTGCTGCACAACGCCTGGCACCACGTGGAAGTGAAGATTAGAGGATAGATCGGCGCTAACGAGCGCAAGTATGTATTGCGAAGAATAGAGGAACGAATTAATAGATTTTTTGCAAAGATTATAATAGGTAGATCAATTTGACATATCGCAGCTTGCCTGAAATGTTTCAGTATCATCAACATTCCATGTTTCATATCGGTTCTTTGAAGATAAAGGATATTTTTTCTCTCAATAATTTGTATTGTTCAATCGTTGAACTGGTTGATTGAACCGTCTCAAGTTATTTGTGGATGCACCCAGATTGGAAATTTGATCTTCACTGCTGATCTGAATCCCCCTTTCCTTCCCATAAATTTTCATTACGTGAGATATCAAACTAAGACTATTGACGATAAGAAACCGGACGGATTATGATATTCCGTGTGACGCAAGAGGGGATTTGTGGAGGGAGGCACGAGATAGGAAGAGAGATGTGTCCTCTGTATGCCATCCATCCAGTAGCTTGGAGAGATGAATCATTCCCCGATGCTATGTTGATTGTTTCTAGAGGGAAGACGGCGCTATTTCTCATTGAGCGAAGAGGAAAAGAAGATCATTTCGCTCGATAAGATTCCCTCTCCTTTTCTTCCATTCCTAGTAGGGAAAGTCTGTCGAAGAATTATTGACTCTGTTTTCTGCGCTTCTGTACTTGAGCGGGCTCTGTAGACCGTTCTAAAGGAGATAAGAAATTAAAGTGTGAGTGGAAATAAAAGAGGGGATGGGGGGGGGGGGGTCCGTTCAAGTTCAGAAGCTCCTTATTTTCTGATGGGTACTGCCCGATCGATTATCTCTGTGCGTCATCATTACTTGTTATCACCGTCGCATGCTCCGAATACCCTCTCATCTCTCTTCTAATCGCTTTCTCTCAGCTGTCAGAGGGCTAGAGAGACTACAACGTCGTGAGATAGAGAGACGAACACGGTTATTGTCCGTGGTTATTTGCGCCGCGCGATAAATAGTTTACGACCCCAAACAATTCACACCCGCTTTATTAGCGTCTTGAAATGGAGGCCCGCCTCTACCACCTTACCCATGAGTTGGAGTGCCAAGCACGGCTCATTTCACTCCATTATTCGCTTAGATGAAATGATTGAAATCATCATAGTTGTTTTCATAGAGAATTGTTGTTGTATTGAGGTGTGCACTAGTGATGTCCAATCGAGACCGGCTGTCTTTAATGCGCGTGCTCTCACGGTTCTCCACCAATTCGGTCTAAGATGGGATTCCCGGAATCCCAGCGGAAAAAAACGCTGGATAGAGCGTGAATTGAGATACTGTTTCGACTCCACATCACTAGTATGCCCCCTTTCAAAGCGTTCTAAATGTCAATTCTGACCATTTAAGTAAGAGGATGATGATCGACAAGATCGTGGACGGCGTCTATCTGACGGGCGCCAGTGCAGTCATCACAGCAGAAGGAAGGGAGAGATTGAAGCAACTGGACGTAAGAATATGAAGAAAAAAGATTTAATTGTATGATAAAACAGTAGACTACCTGGTAGGAAACCTGCAGGATATCTAGTAGGAATCAGTGGTGATCGTAATTTTTCCCATAGGAGATCATCAGTGCGAAGAAAATGCATTATTAAGAGCGATACTTTGGTCACTATGCTCTTTCGACTATCAGAGAGATCTAGTTGAAAGACGGTTTTCTTTTCATTCCTGCTATTCTTGCAGAATAAAATGTAAAATTAATGTAAAATTGCGGCAGCTTTTCAGCCCCGAGGAAGCTGGAATTTCTATAATAATAATTTATCTACGCACTTGGCGCAACAAGAAAATGAATATACTTTCTGTTAAAAAAATATTCCCAAATAAGTGGAAATGTTGAGATCTCGCACGTTCTCACCGTCTCAGCGATGCCAATCAATGAGGAATCTAGGATGAAGGGAGTGGAGTACGATTATGTCTACGCTCTCGACTCAGCCTGTCAGGTAGGCCTGATTATCGTAATTAATAATTGGAGCTATATTATTAATAGTGGCGTTATTCGTTTGACTATCGTAGCGTGATCGGGACAGTGTTTTTCCCTCGAGAACCATTTCCGTAATCTCGGCGTAGTACGGTATCGTGATGAATGAGTGTTCTCTTGTCAGGATCTACTCGAGAGTGGAGCAATGGAGAAAGCAGTGGAGTACATTGACAAGGCAGTCAAAGGAAGAGGAAGGATTATTGTGCACTGGTAAGAACAATTTATGCAAGAAGAAGAAGAGGAAAACATCATCGAATGAAATATATTTTTTCATTCTTTGATCTACCATTTAATAACTTTCAAGAGAGGTTCTTTAATTAATTAATATTTCCAATAACTGCAGTGAGGTGGGTATGTCTCGCTCTGTGACTATGGTGGCTGCTTATCTGATGCGTCGTTTCCAATGGGATGAAGCTAAGGCCATCACCCAGATACAAGTCCATCGACCCATTGCATTGTGAGTACAGCTATTGGATGATGAAGTTGGCAAGAATCGTAATATCTAAAGATACTTACTCGACTTTATGAAGAAAAACTGTTGGTTGAAGTAGGTCTGCGGTTTGATCTTTTTTGCTCTCTATTTTCACTGCTACGTTATTTTCCTCATTCAGTCCGAACGAGGGTTTCGTGGCGCAGCTGCGTATCTACCGTAAGCTTCGCTACCGTATCTCGCACGAGTCACTCGCCGCATCGATTGACTACCGTAACTGGTGCATCGAGACGGGCAACGTGCCGGATTGCGGTGTGTACTTTACTATTTACTATCAACAATTTTTCGAACTTTAATCTATTCGAAATTTACATAGACAGCAAATTTGATGAATAAATTAATCAGGATCTGATCCTCGGGCGTCTCTTTTCGTGAGGAAATTTGAATCTGGGGAGAAGAAGGAGGGAGATGAGGAGAGGGGAAATAAGTTCAGGTGAGGGCAGTTTGATGTCTGCCAGTGTCTTGAGGCTTCGCCATCTGATTCTAACAAGAGAAATTCGGAGAAATTTCTCTTATTGTAAAAGAAATTCGGTTTCTGATATTCAAATTCTACTTTCAGAGAAATCCGTCACTTTTGTGCACTAATGGTATGAAGTGATTAGTCATTTTCTTGGACATTATAGTATTTCTCTAAATCACACATGCTTTTGCAGATGCGGAAAGTGCCGCGAGCCTCTCTTCTTCACAAAGCATCTGATGAAGCATAAGAGGATCAGAGGTTAGAACTTTTCCTACAATTATTTATGACGGAATCGACTGGGATAGCTTGAAAGTTGCAAGAATGTAAAATTATATTTTAGGAGTAGCAGAGGGAGAGCCGGCTCCTCTCTGTGCCTTTGGATATCTCGTCGAGCCTCTCTCGTGGATGGAAGTGAATGCGTATGAGGGAAAGGTATGAAGGGATATATTTTCTTATAACATGCCGACATTTTTTTAGTTCTTCGAGAGATATTTTTTGCGATTCAAATAAAGTAAATTCCTAATTGCAGATCGGTTGTCCGAAGTGCGGAGACAAGCTGGGCAACTACTGCTGGGGAGGAAAGATGTGCAAGGGAGAGATCAGCATTCATTGTGGACAACAAGGTCAGATTGGTTTACAGAATGAACGTTTTGAATTTGAATACTGACAAGCAAATAAAATCTCCATTTCTGTATCGTGGAGTACAAAGATAGTGCTTCGTTACTCGTAACCTTCATCACTTTCTTTTTCTTTCTAAAAATGCTGATATTTCAGTGCAACCGTGGGTTCATCTGCACAAGAATAAAGTGGATGAGGTTCGATCCATCTCCATCGCCATTCCTGTCCAGTCTCAAACATCACTCAATGTCACGTGATACCGTATCATCGCAATTTCCCCCATTCAATGACTTGTTCAAGTTTATCTGATAAAACGTCTCAATAATCCTTTGAGTTCAGCAGAACATGGTCGGATGCACAGATCTTCTAATAAATAGAATAAGCCCCAATGGTCGGATAAGACTGCTGCTTTTGAATGATGGAAAAAGTATCTTCGTTCAAAATCATTTAGATGACTGTTCTATGTGTTCGATCTCTGCAGTTTTATGGGTCGTAATATGTTTACAAGCCAAAAGAGAAATAATACATACATAATCACAAGGTCGGATATCTCACTGTTTATCCTAAATACGACTTAAAGAAGTGTACAAAATTTTTTTTTTAAAAGTACGTTACTCGAAATGAATGACGATCCGTATTTTTTGCGACTATTATAAAAATGATCAGGACATACCTAAAACATTTGAGGGAATGTGGGAAAGCGTACCAGCATAGTAAAACACAAAACACACTAATAGCTATATGTACAGAAAAATTCCAGACATTGGGTATTTTAGAACAAACTATAAAGACCAGAATTCAATGAAAGTTATGTTTAGAGACTATTGACGAATTCGTTGCAGTTATGAACCATCTCATCCCCTCTTTTGGCCATCCTCTCTCGCTCAGTTCCTCCATTGACTCTGAACCGAGAGAATACATTGCATGTACTGCGAATATTTTGTATTTTAAAAAAAAGATTGGAATTTACCTCTGTGTATTGAGGAATCGATAGAGCGCAAGTTCGATTCGACCAGCAATGATCTTCTGATCTCGAATGAGAATCGTAGACTCGAGAAGCACTGAGAGCTGCAATGACCCCTTATCTGGTGTTGCATAAATCACGCGCGATTAATGTTGTATTAATCAATTTTTAAAAATATTACTTAAACAAATTTAATATCTCACCGCTTCAATCTTCCTCATGTACATTCTCGCTTTCGACAGTGGAAGGACGCTGAGTTCGCCTGCGATTTCGCGTTTCCTGAAAAATATAAATGACGTGATTGTCCTAATTATCGATTCTATAAAATTTCAGTATGATTTTGTGGAATATGAGGGAAATTGGAGGCGTGGTTTAAAAGGTACGTATTCTGAAGTTTTAGATCGATATCGGCAGTTAATTCCCATCTCAATCCGTTACTCTGGTAATCTTTTTGGTGGTGTTAGGCGACCTGCCTTATGGCCAATTCTACTCTTCTCCTCACAGCATCTGCCAGTGTTTTCTTCGTGAAGTCACGGGCTCCAGTACGAGTGAACACATCCAGAAGAACGACAGACTGAAGAAAATACTCATTTGGTTCGAAATAATTCAATTAGCTCATTTCTCTGAAGAGTACAAACGCGAAAATTATTCTCTCCATGATTGGCAACAAATCAAAACACACTTTCAGATCAGGTTGCACATTTTTTCCCCTATTCAGGCAACTTATTCACCAAAAGACTTGTTTTTGTCTCAGTCATCTAATGGATCTATTTATGTTAGGTTTAGATGTACCTCGAGTGTGGTCTGTGTGCATCCTCCTTGATCATGGAGCACGTCTCTCTCCCTTCCACATTTGAAGCAGAACGGAGCCCCGCACACACAGACCATGTGATCACAACTGGATTATGGATAGAGTTGATCAGGCTCGACTTTTTTACGTTTATTAGATCAGTAAGCTCATTTGAAAAAAAAATCGGTTTAAATGAGAATAAATTCAAGAGAATCAGAGTGTGATATCTCACCCTGCCGATCTCTGGAGTGGAGTCTCACAGGAGGGACAGCGAATCAGCTCATTCACGATAGCCGATGAGGGGAAATCAGAGAGAATAGTATCCATACCTGAAAATATTGAGTTATCAGGTGGATTGAACAGACCCAAATGCAGCATCGTAGGTAAATAAGCTCTAGACTAGATTCGGTCTATCTCTCACCATTCTTCTTGAGATATTCATTGTACTGGGCTGCTCTATCACAGGAGAGTCGACCGTGGAAGAGAGAGGGACAGAACCCACAGAGGAGAGCTCCGCATGAACAGTCGTCCATTCTATCACTGAAGGGGGTGGATGAGAACTACTAACACAACGAACTTTTCGAACTGTGGTTCTAAAATAATATTGGGCTTATTCCAAGTTTTCTTAATTTCTAGAGATACCACTAACCCGCTGTAGTCGACTGTCCATCTGCACTGGGGACAGCGACGCGCCTTTCCCTTGCGAAGTCGAGATTCCTAAAATCTCGTTTTTTTCTTCCTTTCACCTCTTTTATCCAAATTCATTAGTTAATTTGAATGATGTTAACAGAGAGACTTTGAAAAATATCGTACCTGAATAGTGGCCAGATATAATGGGAGAGATTCCGAGGAGAACAGGCACCTTGCGGATCTCTTCGAAAGAACTTCTGAGCATTTTGGATCCTAGAAGTATTTTCAATAAGTCCATTAACGATTTTCTAGATGCAAGTTTACTTTGACAATAATTATTTTCCTTACCATGCATGCAACCTCATCTCCTCCCTCATCCAGACTGATTTCTGCTTGTCGCATCCAGCAATCAGTACAGAAGAAGTGACCACAATCGAGGGAGAATGGACGGGTCTGGATCAGTTGCTTTTATTATCATGCCTTTTGTTTTTTTCTATTAAAATGTTGGAATGACAGACATACCCTATCCGTGAAGGACTCAACGCAGATCGGGCAATCGCCCTCAGTCGATGGGAAGGAAACGTCCTCGTTGGCAGAAAGACGATGAATGGGGTGGTGGATGATCTCGAAATCTTCCCTGTCCTCATCTTCATCCATCTCCATCTTCTCAATGGGATCTCCCTTCACTCTGCAGGTCTCGTCGACGAATCGTCTTTTGATTGGGTGCTTTCTGCTTCTCTTGATGTTTCTCTGAAATGATGTTATCCATCACGACTGTTTGGAATAGACTTCAGGAATGAGGCTTCCACTTAGAAGTGGGAGAATGATGAGGATGAGGACGAGGATTCAATGCGGTGAATATTGGGCGATAATGGGCTAACCTTTGACACGACGCAGTCCAGAAGCGTCGCCCTCGTGGGGGCATCGACATCGTCGAGGCTCTCAGTCTCGATTTCATCGTCGACGACGTCATCTTTAGAGAGATCGCGAAGTTCCCGCCAGACGAGACTACGTCGATCCCTTTCCTTATCCCGCAGTGTGTTGTCGTAGCTCCACCAATGATCGAACTCCGGACTGGAAATATAAAACTATCAGAACACTAAATAGTAGATAGGAGGTAGCTTCGAGAAATAATTGCACAACTCAAGCAAATGCAAACTGATCTCCAAAAGATCTCCAAAATCATCATATTTTAATTCTGTTTTCTCACAAATCAATAATGTGTTCGTGTTATTGTTATTCGAACATGGATTCTAATGAGATACTGTTCTCACTTATTGAGACGATGAACAGGTCTCTTGTCATCTACCATCTTGATCACGTTGTAGCGAATGTGAGCTTTCTGCAAAGATAAGAGCGCTGTTGATTAGAGTTTATTTCCGAGTTTACCTGGAATCGATGATCCTTGTTATAGGGTAAATTTTTCGTTACGGTGATAGTGGTCGGGTCGGCTCCTTTAGGCTTTGGATCACTGAAAACGTTCGAATTCTCGTTTTTTTCTTCAATATTAGCATTAAATAAAACTTGCCGATCGAGAGTCATTATACGAGCGTGTTTCTGCACTCGATGCTTTACTCTTCCATCTCTGGTCACATCGTGGTATTCCTCACTGCAAATAGTCCAAATTATTATGATGATCTTCATTCCACACAATTTATCGCAATCATACTCCGTTATTGCGTTCCTTTTTTATCATGAAAGCATTTTTAGATCTGTCAGAAAGATTTCATAATTGCTTGATAAGCGATAGCCTTATCAGATAAAGGCGTACCACATGTGTAGCAATCTCGTATTCTCGTAATTTGTGCAATTTCAAACATGTTCACTCTCTACTTTCCGAATAGCCTCAAATGTTTAAAACTGACGTAGGTAGCTCCTCCGCCTCACTGACTCCATATCTCCATCCCCATGGAGGTCTCTGTAGAATGGGAAGGATTCCGTTGCGACTTTGAGAATGGATTGAGGCAGAAACGCGAAGGGAACGGGATGGATCCTCAAATGATAGATCGTATTTCTCAACGAAGAAATTCTGTGATGTGGATGAAGCTGCAGTTATGTTAGGCAGATGAAAACGGTGGTGAAATACTCAACTACTGGCCATTCAATCAGGCAAGCAGTGATACCTGAACACTCTCGATCTCATCTCCGAGAAGATCAGTTACCATCCATCGTCTTCTCTTATCCATTGAATAGGGAAGATTGTACTCCTGTGCTCCGAATGGATCCTCTCGGAAGAGAGCTTCTGTGTGGAACTCACGGAGTCGCTGAAATATGAAATGATGTATTTGAAGCCCGCCTCCTTGATTTAAGTTTCATGATGATTCAGCAGAGAATACATATGGCTGATATTAGAATACTTCAGAAACATCCAATCGAAAACTTCTAATTTCTCGCTCACCTTCTCCCACTGTCCATTGGATTCGTGATAACCAGCGAATCGAATGAACGAATCCTCCTCTTTGACCACCTGATATAAAGGAGATTAGGAACTGAAAACCATTGTGACCAACCTTCATCAGCAGAGAGGGTCCAACACAAGAGTAATGCGCTCGTCGAGAGCCCTTCTTGCACTTCATCTGAACATAATTAGACTAATTATTTTTTTATTAAATACAGCACTAATTTGCTCGAGATTGCATCGAAAACGCGAGCGAAGCATGTTTGCGAGAAGTTGCAAGTGACAACTGGAAGAGGGTCTAGTAGAGGGGAGGATTGCGCACTGGATGGAGGACAAATAGGGGCAACATCATTTTAGAGCCTCGGGCTTCTAATAACTGAGGCGAGAGGGAGGAAATGGAGACACATGGATGGAGAGAGTTATGAGAGGGAGGAGAGCAGGGGTAGGCAAAAAGGGAGGGGAGCGTGCAATCTTGCACAACCTCGAAGTGACTCATCCTGGGAGAGAGACAGACAACGACAAAACTAACAACCAGACTACGTATCGAGCACCGGAGAGATCCCTCATCATTACAAACTGATAACCGAAGGGAGAAACGTGGATTAACCCCGAGTTAATTCATTGCCAGTTGATATCACCTGTTTGCCTAACACGCGCTCACAACTGGCATTGAATTTGTGAACTTTTGCTCTGAGAAGCAAATGGAAACAGATCCACGAGATAAAGTTTACTCCAGAAAGCGAGAGAACGCGGTGAGAGACGGATGAGAAAGACGCGAGAAACCCCATGCGAGAGATTTCTTCGCGAGAAATGATCTCTCGATTTCTCGATCTGTCTCGTCGGTCAGAGAGACGTCACACTACAAATATGGAGAATGCAATCTTGCACAACCTGACTCATCGAGTGTGAAAACACGCGTAAAATTAGCGTAGTTTACTGAAGTAGCGTGGGAAGGAGCTGAAATATTTCTGTAAGGCAAAATTGATGAGAGATTATTCAAAAATTGTTCCAATGTTTTATTCACAGAAACTATTTTTCCTCCCAGGAAAAGCTACAAAGATACATTTCCATGCAATACTTTGATACATATCTTAGGTAATCTTCGATGACAACTTCAAGACATAAGCAGTTTACTGATTGATGTGTTTCGCCAGAAATTTCGCAAATGTTTGCCTACGATTGTTGACAAATTATTTCGCAAGTGGTCTTCTCTAAATGGACACTCTCTTGACTATTGAGACGCATTCCTTCTCTCTCGTTTGAACCTTCTATTGGATATAGTTCGTGGTAGATATTAGCACTCATTTAATGTTCATTTTGATTGTGGAATCATATATGATGAGTCCATCTCCGTGGTTTATATACACCATGACTCTTTGTCGTCGAGTCGATTGAATTGGTTAGTAATCTCGAGTAAAGTTGCAACGAATATAAGGTTTCTTCCTTTCTCCGTTCTCGCAATCATCACTTTCACTACATTTTCAGGTAGATCGTTCTCATTGTACTCAATTTATTTTGTATTGTTGCTTTATTAATTGTATTTTGGAAGTTAGACGTAGCAATGGCGAGAACAACACACGACGGAATGGTCAAGTTGATACCACTGGGCGACTCCGGAGTAGGGAAGCCCTGCATTATGTGAGTTATTTTCCAAATAAATGTGTTCATTCAGTTTCCAGTTCCCTTTCTATGATAATCACCGTTTTCTTGTAGAAATCGATTCTCGGACGACGCCTTCAGTCACTCATTCATATCAAATATCGGTGTTTTAAAATAATTAAATTAATGAAATCATTCGGAGACCATAGACAAAACTAAACGACATTTTAGGAATTGACTTCAAGATATCCACAATCGATCTGCACGGAAAGAGGATCAAACTGCAGATTTGGTGAGTGTCCACATCTGTTGAAAATCTCATTTTACACCATTTCTCTCAGGGATACTGCGGGACAGGAGCGATTCCACACCATCACCACCTCCTACTACAGGCATAATTTTACTTATTCCAATATGGTAAAACTGTATTATTTATTGTAGAGACGCGACGGGAATTCTGTTAGTGTACGATATAACGGACGCGAGCAGCTTCGAGAATATTTCCAAGTGGCTGAGGAACATTGATATGGTATTGCACTGTAGATGTTTTAGTGTGTAGCCATCATCTCATCCATTGTGAATGTTTGTGCAAACTTGTATAAATGCCTGGAGAGGCATGCAAACTGAATATCAGATTCAAAATCCACAATGTGGGAATAATCGTCCTAACAATTCATTTAAAAAAATCATCGCAGCATGCCTCAGAGAACGTGGTGAAGATGCTAGTGGGCAATAAGAAGGATATGGTCGATCGACGAGATGTCAGTAAGGAGAGCGGAGAGCAGGTACGGTCACTGACTACAGGCTTTCGAAAGGCCGCTCAGTAGAATGAAGTAAACTTCTCATAAACATTTTTCAATAACATTGCTAATCGAAAGACCTGGCCGAAAGTGAATGGTCTAAGATTTTATTTCTGTAAATTTTTCGAGTTCGAAACTCGCTAAATTCAGTTCGCTTATCCAGGTCGCTGCTTCACACAATATTCGATTCTTGGAGACATCTGCCAAGGCGAATATCAACATTGATAGGGCGTTCTTCGAATTGGCCGAAGCCATCTTAGAGAAAGTGAGTGAAACGATAAGATTGGAGGGGGGAGGAAGAGGTTATAGAGGGAGGGTTGCATTGTTTCTGATATTTGCTCTCACCATTATTTCCAATGTCATTGATCCAATGAAATGGTAACATCTGTTGCCAGATATCCTGTCGAACTATCTGAGAAAAGTCGTGATTGTTAAGTGGAAATTCTTATTCAAACTTTTCCAGTTTCCTCTCGAGTCTCTCAATAAGAATCGACGACTCATCGATCCTGAGCAAGTCGAAGGAACACACACAGGGAGATGTTGCTCTTGAACATCATGGAGCGCGAAGATCCAAGACTATTCACCTATTTCATGACAAATAAACTTTAAAAATTGTATCTGCTGACTCCACACAAGACTGGCCAAGTTTGCTTACGCCGGGGCGACGAAAAATAGTTATGACAACATTGCAAAGAAAAGCAAAAGAACGTAGGGGGCACCCGGAGTTGAACCGGGGACCTCTCGATCTGCAGTCGAATGCTCTGCCACTGAGCTATACCCCCGAGTGAGAGAGTCACTCTGAGAGCGCTAGAGAAAATGTCGAAGTGGAAGATGATGCAACCATCGGCTATTGTTGCATCACTTCGAAGTTTTGATGCTGGATTGGCAGTCGATAAAGATTGAGGGATCAACCTCTCCCTTCATCGTACTCTCTCGCCGGTCAATCAGTCGAGAGAGTGTGCGATATTAAAAGATTGAGCCCTCAGTTTTTGCCGAGTATGAAGTTGACATTAGTTGAAAAAGTGCATGACAGCAAATAGATGTGCACACAGAAATCAGAGATCAGAAGACCATAGAAGGCGAATATGAGGGATATTTTTCACCGTGCTTCTTCATAAAACGAAAGGAACCAGACAAAGGCAACGATAAACTCTTCCCCATGTTCATTCATTCATTCATTCATTCATTTATTCCGTTCAAGGGGGAAAGTACAAGAAATTGTCATGAAGAGTTGTTCAAGAAACGGAGGTCCGTCGATATTGTCGAATCGGGTGTTTGCCGGGCAGCAAGGGTAGGGGAGGGGAGGGGGGGGAGGGGAAAAGGAAAGATTAAAGATCAAGCCAATTACAAATGCTAGAGTCGGGGTAGAAAGAGGTGGGTTGAGAACGAATGAAGTTACGAAAGACGTTATGGGAAGAATTAACAATGTCAGGGGGGAGAGAGCTCCAAATGGAAATTGTTCTAGAGGCAAGGGTGGAGTACGAGTTATGAGGGATAAACGGCAGTGAAATGCGAAGACTATGACAATTTCTGAGTGTACGAGAAATGGGAGTACACGTAGGCAGAGAGGAGGGGAGAGGATACATCCATCGAATATCGGTTATTGGTAATAGAGTGGAGGAATATAATATCCATAGTGAATCTACGGCGTTCTAACGTAGACAAACTCAAATCGCGAAGTCTTGTTCTATATGGAACAGGTGGAAGGGAACAGCGATAGTAAAGCCTACGCGTGAAATCACGCTGAATCCTTTCAAGCGCTTTTGTCAAATCTACACTGTGAATTGGGTTCCAAATAATTGAACAATATTCAATGTTAGGGCGGAGGAAAGTAGTGCAAGACTTTAGATACAACTCGGGGGACTTGCTACGGAAGGATTTAAAGAGTAAATTGGCTTTAGAACGAGTACTAGAAATAATTTTAGAAATATGGGACGAGAAAGAGAGGGAAGGGGAAAAATGCACACCTAGGTCTTTAATGATACAGTTGCTAGGTTCTGTGAGGACAACATTATTGATTGTGAATAATCTACGAGGGTTATGAATGCCGTAATACATAATGTGACATTTAGTCTCGGAAATACCTAAATTCCATTGTGAGGACCAATCAGCAACAATGTTCAAAGCAGATTGCAAATCGTCTGAATAAAGAGGAGCTTCAGCAAACAATTTGAGATCATCAGCATAAACGGAATAATAAATAGACTTAGGGAATTGAGCGCAAATGTCATTAATGAATAGAATAAAGAGAATTGGTCCGATACAACTGCCTTGAGGCACGCCTGATCTAACGGGTGAAGGGGGTGACAACGAGGTATCAATTAACACTGATTGAGTCCTATTTGAGAGGTAAGCACGAAACCAAGAAACGAGGTGATCAGAAATACCAAGATTGGCTAGTTTGAACAGTAGTAATCTATGATCAATGGAGTCAAAAGCTTTTCGAAAATCAATGTAAACCGTGTCGAAAGGAGAACCTTTCTTAGAGATACGTAGGTAATGTGAATAAGTCTCAGCAAGATTGGTGGAGGTAGATCGACTGTTACGAAAACCAGTCTGGTGGGGGTCAAATAGGTTGTTTACATCGAGAAATGAGGTTATTTTTTGAATAAGAATTTTCTCAAAGACTACAAACAGAAGAGGTAAGGGAAATGGGACGAAAATCAGAAATAGTGTTGCTAGATTTCTTAGGAATAGGCTTTACAAGTGCGTGTTTCCAGAGTGAGGGGATTTGTGAAGTTAGTAGAGACTTATTAAAAAATAATAAGAAATGGAGAAATGATAGAAGATCTACACTTGGAAAGGACCATACTTGGAATGTTATCAGGAGTAACGTTTACTTTAGGAGCAATTTTGCTTAGTGCACAAATAATATCTAGATGAGAAATAGAAGGAATGTCAAAGGTAATAGAGGGAGAAGGCAGAGGGAGTGGGGAAGATTGAGGATGGGTGAAAACAGAACTAAAGAATCTATCGAAGGCAACACATTTAAGATCATTAGTTAACAAAAGAGTTCCATCAGAATCAACAATACCAGAGGGTGTGATTTTAGGAACATTAAGTTTGTTCTTACAATAATTATAGAACATCTTAGGATTTGAGGAGTTAACAATTCGATATTCTAGAGTACAATGGAAACGGTGAAGTGCAGATTTAAAACGATCAGTCATTTTAGAAGAGGCGTAACTGTTAGGAGCGATACGAGATATGTTTCTACTCTTATTGTAAAGAATTCTGAGGGATTTGGGGTTTTTGGGTATGTTCTTTCTTGATCTTTGATCTTCTCCCTTTTGTCGTATCACCCTCCCTCCATCGATCGATCATCGGCGAATTAACAAGTGTTCACTTGCAGTTTGCATAATCATGTTTTCGCTGTCCAAACAACACTCTCTCCTCTCACTCCTCCCCTTATTCCTACGCCCTTCACTCGTCCATGGTGGTCGCTCCGCTCAAGGATCCGACCACGGATGTGAATGATCGACCCAGATCTACCGTATCTCCGCCCCCTACCGTAGTCACATTGACATACCGTACCCCTTTGATCTACCGTAATCCACCTCCTTTCCAGCTGATCGATCACTCTATCCGTGCTCTTCTCTCCGCTCCTCGCGATCGTGCTATCCATCTCTCGCTTCGCTTCGCAAACGGCGCCTTCACCACGAGTGTGCGAGCAGTCGACGAGGACGAGATACTCGAACAGGTACGGTAGACGCACCAGCAGGAGCTATCGAGGACTGAGTGAGATGATAGACTCTGGTTTTTCCGCGCTGCAGTCGCGCCACTTTCGCGAAGCTGCGCAGCCTCCATCTCCTCTTTTCACACACACTCTCTCGCCCTGATGAGAGAGCTCGCGAAAAGAGGAGAGGGTGGATGCGCAGCTTCTCGAAAGTGGCGCGACTGCAGCGCGGTAGCGCGGCAAACAAAAAAGAGTACGGTATACAATCGACACTTGGCTTTATTTGCAGGCAAAGAATCGTGGAGTGGTCGATCTCGTGAAGAGATCTCGTGATGTCAAGAAAGTGAGAGACGCGTGCGATGTGGCGAGACAATTCTACTTCGAGGTAGAGAAGATCAGTTGGAGATGGGGAGGAGATACGGTATCTCTGAGATCGATTGGAAATGAGAAACCGTATGCCCCAGATACGGAGACGGTACCGTAAACCAGTAGAGCTCCTGTATTAAATAAATAGTTCGATGTATTGTGAAGTTGGAAGGTCGCCACGCGTCAGATTGGTGGAGAGAGGGGCTTCGATGCAATCTTGAGACGAGAGATGAGAAGAAGAAGAGAAGGAAGAAAGATCGTTATCGAAGAAAAGGTGTGTGACCGCTGACTGACCTACCGTACCCCCTCCGACTGATCTACCGTAACCTTCCATTCGCAGGAAAGCTGGATCGCGTGGGTCTCCCGCCGGATCCGTGGCGTGACTTCAAGATCCAATCCCTGAAGTTATTCACTGAGATCGTCAGCTGGATCTGACCCATTTCTCAGATCTCCCATCAAGTTTATTGATAAAACCAATCCATGTAAATACGTATGATAAAATGCTCTATGCCTAATGTATTCTGTGTTTTGTTGCTCTCTTTGGTACGTGATTTTCTTGTCCCCTTTTGATGAAGAAGTAAGTAGTACCGGAAATATCTATGAATTATTGTATTCACAGCGAATTAAGTCCTGATAGTTGTTGATGTAACCATGTTAAATTGGGAAAATGTAAAAAAAGAATACATATGTATTATGCGAGGATCGGAGAAAGATGACAATAACTGGAGTTAGATGAGTAACAGTAACAGTACAGTAACGAAATCGGTGCATAAGCTAGCTGAGGAAGGAAGGAAATCAGGAGATCACAATTGAGAACAACAGAGATCAAAGATCAACAAGAAAATTGCTCATTGAGGTGTAGTCGAACATTTGATAAGGAATGTAATGGGATGGATAGTAAAGGGGCTGATAGGGACAGGCTAGAGGCTGGCCTGTGTAGGGATCTACGAGTGCCCAATTGTTGTTCAGCTCAGGGAATATGCTGCAGCCCTGACCTGCTGCTTGTGCTGCAGCTGGAGGACGCTGCTGCGAGTCGGGTGGTGCCTGCTCCAGACAATCATCAAGGAAGGGATTATCCAGGGACTCGGGAGGAGGATCCTCTGCAGGAATGGGTTGGGGAAAGGGTTCAAGGGCCCAAGAGGGAATGGATTGAGGCATGGAAAAGGGGGGACTTGTGGGAAGTGCAGTAGGGATGAGGGGGGAGGCATCTTCTCGAGAGGGTTCGGGATAACGGGGGAAGAGGGGGGAAGAGGAGAGGAGAAGGGAGGCCGATGGTCGAGTTCGATAGTCCATGTCGAACATTTGCCTCAGAAGCAGCAGATATTCGTACTCGTCTTCTATCGAGAAATCGAACGAGCCCTGACAATGATTAGATTGTGAGATGATTAGATATGAAAAATTAACTAATCTCCCGTTTTTTTCCTGATTCAAACCTATCTAATCAATTTCTATTCAAAAAATAATCTAGTGATGAGACCGCATTTCCATTTTGATGAGAACACAGTATAATTTACTCACTTCGAGGAATCGTCGAGGAATAATAGTGAGGTTCTTCTCAAACAGGAGAGTAGCATCCTCGAAGGCATTCATTTTGACGAACGGGCATCTCAATTGATTCACTTCAAACATTCTCGAACATTTAATCTTCTTACCCGATGCTCTCGTTGAGCATTTGCGTCGGGATCCCGTCGAACGCCTTCCCCTGAGCGCATATCAGTTCCTGAAAAGTAATTTCAACATTTTTTTCAAATATAGATTAGATTAATTTCGAGCACATGGCGGCTGTGCAAAAGTAGCGGGCAAAAATTGTTTTCTCCCGACCGATTGTGTATGCGAAAGAGTGCCAGAGAAGAGAGGGCTCACCGCATCTGACGATTGCGTGAAGAAGTCGCATCCCTTAACCAGGAAGTATCCCAGTGCTCCAACCGCCCAGATATCCGCTGTCTTGGTATAGTACAGTTCTGAGATGAATAATTCTCTGAATGGATCAATCAATGGTTACTCACTTAAACAGACTTCCGGTGGCCTATAGGGAGGGAGATATCTCGTCCCATTCCCAATCATACCGTGCTTCTCAGAAGTGTTGAAGTCTATTATCCGGATGTGAGACGAGGGAGGGAGAATTCCTCTCTGGAATTCAACTTAGCTCTTTCTGCAGTTTCCCCAGACCAATTGTTCCCCACTTAAACCTACACTTAGACACCGAAAACAGGACATTTCACAAGGATATCTGATTCCCCCCCCCCCCCCCTTCCAATCATTACCTCAAGAGGGAACGCCTGCTTAAATAGGATATTTGCAGGCGAGATGTCGAGATGAGCGATGCCCACCACCTCAAGCATTGAGGATTTAGATAACTTTCCATCGTCTATTTTTTGCATTATCGATGCATTGAACTGGAGAAAAAATTTGCGATATATTCTCTTTTCCTGCTCACCTCATGGAGATAATGGATGGCCTCTAGGATATTCCTCATAACGAGAGTGGCGAATGAGATGGGGAAGATGTCACAGTGGTGCTGGAACGAGCTCTTTTTAACTGATTGTCCTTCCAAACGGAATACAAAAAGATACTATTCAAAAGTGAGAGAAGCTACTAAATTATCATCGCATGATTTTTTAATGATCAAGGACACGCTTCAGAGTAAAATACGCTTCCGAATGGCGAAAGGTTACTGTAGCTTGGAGAAACAGTTTCAAAGATCAAAGACCAACTCACGACAGCTCGATGGATGCTCGGTCCGAGCCTTTCCATGACGGCACATACTAAGGGGGCTCCATTATGGAAGATACGGAAGAACTTATCCACAATTGGAATTTTGGTACTGAAAAATGACTTCAAATCATATTTCAACCTCCATAAACGCACAAATCGGGCCTCTTGTAGATCTCATTGTAGTTACTGAGCTCCGTGAAAGCGTCCATAGAGAAATTGTGGAACTTCGAAGAATTCGAATTTAGTGTTTTCTCATTTTACATTAAATTAATTATCCTGTACTCAAGGCACTGGGCCCGTAGGATGACAGCTTCGTTTACGAAGGGTAGTTAAATCACTTCCTCTAATCTTCCTCTGATATACAACAAGCTATTCATATCAATTCCCCTACTACGAAAGTGGAAGAGAAAATTGGGTGTTGCCCTCTATCATTCCCCTCTTCTCTCCCAAATTAGACGGAACAGATCGCATCCTATCGACCACATTGCTTATTAGCTGTCTAAGGGCAGTATGAACACTCTACGACTCACTTTGAGGGTCATTTGCCTTCCCGAGTGCTTGTCCATCACTGCGCATACTGCCCCGAAAGCTCCTTTTCCGATCATCTCTAGGATCTCATCTGAAAATATTTTTTAAACCAGGCGAACTTAGAGATCTGAATGGTGCTTTCTCAATGACGGAAAACCGGTTTCCAGGACTCATATCGAACTTCCAGAAAAAAACCGGGAAGGAGAAAAGGAGCGATCCCTGTTGGATTTCAGAGAATTATCTTTGTCTAGACTTGGGCGACAAAGTGGATGAGTCATTCTTTCACTTTGTCTTCAGCATTCTCTCAATGTATGCCGCACTTTCACAGCTGGCGTGGAGACAATACAGCCATCTATGTAGAGGAATCGAAAACACTAGTGTTGCTCTTTCAAATGTGTTCTCTGCACTCTAAGAGAAAGGAGAGAACATGCACAACGAAGAGAGGCATCTCTCACAAAAACGACCCACACTGTCCCCTATTGACGAGGGTTCCTGCATTGAAGGAACCGTCCGTGATATGGTTTTCGTCCTGTCCATTGACTGAGATGTCCTGTGATCCGATGGGAAGATCTGGTCGACGGGCACGAAAGAGAAGAGGATCCGGAGCCTCCAGCGAGACCGAAAACATTCTGAAACTACCAACACATTAGATCGGATCAAAGTATAACAACGAAGGAAAATATCCAATTCCGCGTAATCTACAAGGAAAATTGTAGACGCGACGAGCGAATGAAGATGTGGTCTCGATGAACGCGGAAATCTAACGCCAAGTCGCGATTCGTGTGAGAAATAGGCAAGACACGCATGAGCTCCTGCAAGGGGGAGGGGCCAAACAAATCAACCAACCCAAACAATGGCGTGATTCTGGTGCATCTCGACTATTTTGCACTCTTAATGAGAAAGTTGATGAGAATTCGTGTGCGTGGCACCGATTTCCTCCTTTTTTTTTTATATTTGAAAAGTCACAGGGCTATCGTGGGAGAAGGAAGAGGACAGGCCATTTGGTCGTGGTAAATCGGAAACCGAGTGATCTAAGCGTGATAACAATGAGGGAATCTAGGGATCTGCCGGAATTGTCGTAGTCATTTAGCTTATTTTCCTGAAGAAGGTCGTTGTTGAGTTTGAATAGACAACACAGAGAGAGAGAGAGAGAGAGAGAGAGAGAGAGAGAGAGAGAGAGAGAGGCGACAAGACAAAAAAGTAGGATTTCGAATGGCGCTAATTATTACTCCAAGTCTGATTGTGGATACTTAGTGCGGGGTGGCGAACAGACGAGCAAAAGATAAAAGAAGAGAGGCGAATAAGTATATGTTCTGATGAATGAGGAGAGAGAAGTGACCATGTCAATGGCCATTCGACGGCTCTTTGAGTCTCGCATAAACTTGGGGGGGACAAATGGGGAGGAGGGGGGAGTGAGAGGAGGAGGGGAGGGGGAGGAGGGGGGGAGGGGAGAGGGAGGAGGGGGGAGAGGGGGGGGAGAGGGGGAGGGTGTCAGCCGCAGGGTTCGTAGCGATGATAAGGAGAATTTTTGAGTTTGCGGTGTCTTCTCGGAAAGCGAAAACCTTTTTCTTGCTTATCACCTCCTCCTACTTCTCGCCCTCTCAATAACTTCCATAAGAGGAGATCAACAGGGCAACATTTGTGACGGCGTGGGATAGAGGAAAGACCTCAATATGGTGAGAACCGTGAGAACTGAGGAGAGAATGAAGCGAAAAGTGAAAAGGATGGAGGAAGAAAGCATGTAAATTATAAAGCGCCCGGAAATTAGATATGACGAGATATAATTGATCAAATAGAAGATGAAGTGAATCACGAGGATTTCCGGCTACTGCAGTTTCACGAGGGAGGGGGGGGGGTGCGCTTCAAACATTGTAGCATTGAGCGGAAATTAGCCAATCATGAGAATGAAGGAGGAATGAATGAGATACAAAATATATTGAGCGATTCGTACCCCAGATTGCATACAAGTTGCGAGTAATGAGTAGGGAAGTGTCAGAAGGAAGAATCATTCTGCATCCACTACATATAGATCGAACTTTCAATTAGCGAGCGTGCAGAATGAAGAGATGGAATCTTCACTAGGGAGTAAAACCATGAGAGAAACACGTATGATTCTGAGTGCGCTAGTATGATAAATTATCGGAAACTCTGCATCATATCAGCATAATTCTAGCCTGTGTGGAGATCTCTAATCTGATCTTGCCACACTCGAATTAGAAGGGAATGATGAGAGGATACGTGTAATCGCAGAGTTTCCCGGCGCATTCTGGAAGAAAAAATAGTGAGAAAAGATCGTGCGAGTCCCAATTTGGACATTACTAGGTAATTCTCTGCCTCTGACCACAATGCAATCATGATAACAGACTACTCCATTCCCTCTAATTAGCTTCCTTCATCAAGTGAGTGGGAGAGCGCCAGGTAGGGCTGATAATTATATGAAGCGCCCCGTCCTTCGCTTCCGATCCTAGCGATGGAAGGGGAGTCGTATTCTCCAACTGTCATTGATAGTGCCAGTCTGGAATGGACTTCGTCACTATCACCAAGCGCGTCTTTATGACCCCTAACAAACTAGCGTGTTTAATGACGACTAAAAGCTGACACACCAGTCGAGTTTATCAGAAGGTGAGAGGCGTGTCAATGTCTGCGAATCAGGAAACGAAATCAAGAATAGAATTCGTTCGTTAGGACCGCGCAAACAACCTCTAATTGGTCAGAATTCTGAGTACAGATGCACGATGTTATTGAGATGAGAGAGTTTGCCAGAGATTTCCAGAATAGAAGGTGTTGCGTAAGTGTCATAACAGGGGAAGAATAGCATCACGCAAGAGGGCATCTTAGAGCGAAAAGTGATGCAAAATCAGACGAGGAAGGAGAGGCAAATTGGGTCGTAAATAGGGTTGGATGGGCGGATCTCACAAAGGAGAACGATGTATTGATGGTCAGAGATGCGAGAGGGTAGGTGAAATGAAGATAGCGTACTGATTTTGACTCTTACTTTTGGTCAGACAGATGGGACAAAGAAACGCACAGCGAAAAAGATGATTTGTTATCTGTGGGAATTGAGAAGAGGGGGGGGGGTCGGGGTTGTTTCCGAAATGATGAACGAAGTTTCAGTATCGATGATAATGATGAAAATCCAAAGTTGTTCCTATTTGGGGTGCAGATTACTATTATGGGAACTAATTTTGCAGTCAGTCATTCCTTCCGATGTGACATTAGATTCTGCAATCGTAGCGACTAATCTGACCATATTGGCTACAAGGAAAACGTGTGGATGCCAAATTGGGAAAATAATTCGATGGCTTTCCAATTATGAACGGTAGAGGAAGAGATTGGATGAGTGGAGGAACGGAAGAACAAATTGGCTTCTCAGCGGCAAATATGGCTTCGCGTAAGGTTCTCGTTTTTGTTAGTCGTCGCGAGCGGTCCTTCTCCATTTCTCTCTGATAGAGAATGGAATCCCTCTACAGTCAATACTAAATAATGTGAACCGTTTATCCAAACTTATGAAAAGTAATGATAATTTCCATAAAACATTGATTACGAAGCGGAGAGTGCATGAATCGCGCTGAAATTTTGAGAGGATACCGATTTCATATGTGCCGATCGCTGGACGTTCTTGAAAAAAATTAATTTAAAAATTTTTTTTTGTCTACAAACATTTAGAAAAAAGTCAGTTTGCGACTCACCAAATCCAGATCTACAGTATGACGGGCAGCGAATTCGCTGGCGATCGCCCGTGCTTTTCTCTTTTTGCTTCCACTGAATTTCATTT
The DNA here is from genome assembly GCA_036245825.1 of Pristionchus entomophagus. Taxonomy (NCBI): domain Eukaryota; kingdom Metazoa; phylum Nematoda; class Chromadorea; order Rhabditida; family Neodiplogasteridae; genus Pristionchus; species Pristionchus entomophagus. Next base: position 20,243,491 of record BTSX01000006.1, read on the forward strand.
ATTTTCGAAATAGCTCTCGCTTTCGGCTCGTTGAATGTGTTCTAATTGGGGTTAATTACTTGTTTTGCTGCGCAAAACTATATTAGCAATGCTCAGGTCACGTCCAGTATTACATTTCGGCAAAAAACCCATTTGTTCGCTCTGTTTCGCGTGTCTTATCGTGCTTGTCATTATTTATTGCTGTTTATTCACAGTAATAGTTATAATTGAAGGAGCAGACGTCACTCCCGTGGACTCAAGCGCAAGCACCTCGATCTTCTATAAAAAAAAGTAAGCCATTTCCTCTAATTACTTCGGTCTTTCTTCTCTTTTGGGTCTCTTTTGTCTCTATTTTGCTCGTAATATCGTCGAGATGAAAGAGTGCGATTGCACGGAACCAATTCTGTTCACCTCGATTCCGGTAGATCAAAGGTGTTTTCTTGATTTCGTTTGGCTATTTCTAGGGGAATCGAGGTGGCAATCTATCTTGATTAATAAGGGAGAAACGAGAGTACTAAAAGCTAAATTAACAATGCTCCTAAATAATTTTGTTAATAATTGGCAGGCGCGCGCTGTCCTCGAGAAGCCCGCCACCATCAAGACTCATCTCCGTGACATGGTCATCCTCCCCGAGATGGCCCAATGAGGCGTCGGAGAGGTCGCCATCTCATACAAGCCCGTCAAGCACGGTCGTCCCGGTATTGGAGCCACCCACTTCGAGTTTCACCCCCCTCAAGTAACATCGCTTCGGTTTGTAATTATTTTTGCGATAAATTTGTATATTTCTCTGATCTGTGCTTACGTGTTTCATACAACATTTATCAACAAGGGGCGATAACAACTCAAGTGGACTGCATATCTTAGTCAATCTCCGTCTTGACCTTCTTATTGGGATTGAAGTAGGGAGAGGGAGATCTCTGAAGGGGTTCTAATGCCGCTCGGGTTAGCTTTAGCAGAGGTGCTAGGCTGCGAGTCGACATAGGAGGAAGAGAGTTCCCTCTTTCTACTGGTAGGGACACCAGGGGAAGTGGGAGGAGTGACCGGGGAAGAATCGCGAGAATTATTGGGAGAAGGGGATCTAGACAATTCACTAGAGACGATTCTCGCTTTGCGAGACTGAGAAGGCTTCCTGTTGGGATTGAATCGCTTGTTGGGTCTCTTATTCTTGGTGAAGGCTTTGATCGGGTTCTTCCTGGCTCTCTTTGCATTCCCCGCATACTGGTCAAGTCTCTCTCATTGCACTCAGTGCCATTGCCTCCAGATCGGGAGTTGAGTAGTCTTTTTTAAATATTTATAATGCTCATGTCAAATATCCATTTGACCGCTCCCTGGTCTGTTCGATCATCCACTTTCTTCTTCATCTTGCTGGGATTGGCCTTGTACACTGCCTTCTGGAGTCTCGTAGCCAATCTTTGCGCATTGAGACGACCCACATCGATCGAATCCACAGTCGCCTTGCTCAGGTACGAGTAGGTGAAGTCTAGAAAGTATTGGTAGACGAATAGGTAGGCACGTTTCTCTTTTTCGATCGCGTTCTTTTCTCTAATAGAGGGACACAAAGAAGACGAGTATCATACTAACCCTCCCGATCAGGAATCTTCTCATGCAGTGCATCCACAGCTCGCTTCAGATCTTTCTGCTGCTTGGTCGATTGCTTTCTCCACTCGTCAAAGTCGTTCAGCTTTAATTTGTTTGCTATCGAATAAAGCAGGAAACAAACGCCTCACTTGTGAGGCGGTACTCTTGGTGAAATCGGTACTGTCTTTGATGAGAGGAGAAACCAGAAGGATGAAATCATCCAACTTCTTCTCCACTCTCATCTGATTCTGATCAGTCTTTCTCAAGCACGCGAGAAAACCATCGAGTGCTGGAAATACAAATTGTGGAAGACAATATCAGAGTCACTGACCATTGTTAATGCCTGCACTGCTTGCAGTGGGAGGGAGGAACGCAGAAGCAGAGTTCGAGAGAGGATTCGGTTGGGTTACGGTAGGTGAGACCATCGATGGATCGAAAAGGGGGGAAATAGATACCGTAGAGCCAGCAGGAAGAGCCATTGTAGGACGAGGGAGAGCGGATGTACGTCTGCGAGACGATGAAGGTCCTGGTGAAGTAGGAGGAGATCCAGTGGGCACAATCATCATGTTCTGAAACATCTCGCAATTTGAGCTAATTGTTCATCGCGACAATTAGCTCGACCCTCGTTAATGTATAATGAGAGTGTGCTATTCAATCAGGGATAAAATATTCTCACGTTGCGGCGACTCTGTCTGGTATTAGTCGGAGTGGCGGCTCCATTCTCCATCGCGAACTTCATGCCAGTCAGACACCATCCCTGCCTGCGTCGGCATGCCAGTCAGACACCATGCCCATTAGGCCAGGGCGGCCTACCGCAGGGAACGCTTGACGGAGACTAGTAATGGGCATGGTGTCTGACTGGCATGCCGACGCAGGCAGGTTCGACTCCCGCCCGCAGGTGATGTTTTGCAAGAGGTAGAGAAAGGCGCGCGCCCCAACCACTAGTCTCCGTCAAGCGTTCCCTGCGGTTGGGTTTCTGAGAGAAACACTAAACCCTGCGTGAATTTGGACCGCCCTTCACCTTATGGGCATGGTGTCTGACTGGCATGCCGACGCAGGCAGGTTCGACTCTCTCTCGCAGGTGGTGTTTTGCAAGAGGTTTGTCATCAACGTTGGTTCACTGAGCATTCTCTATATTGATAAATACACTCGTCTCAGCACCCAGCTGACAGGTGTAAATGCACGAAAATGTTAGCAGACTGAAAAAAGGAAATGAAAAGTGTCGCAAGAAGCATGATGACACAAGAATTCGCGCCGCCTACTGTTCCTTCGTTTTCAAATTGTTCAGGGCAAGAAGTAGAGGCAGGTCCATTCGAAGCATTGATGAACTCATTGCGGAGACTAGTGGTTATCACTCTTTCTTTTTCAGTGCGAGGATTTCCCACCGGAGAGCCCGGATGCTAATCCTATTGAATTGATCTGGTCACTGATGAAGAGATGGATAGTAAACGAGCATTGTCCCACCAATATGGATCAATTGATGGAAGGCGCCAGGCTCTGGTGGAAGGAACACTGCACTCTCACCCTATGTCGCTCTCTCATCAGTGGCGTTCCCGCTTCCCTCAAGAGGATCGTGGAAGCGGATGGGGGACCAGTCCACAATTGATAATTGTATCAAGACTTCCATTTACCCCTTGTTGATAAATGTTGTATGAAACACGTAAGCACAGATCAGAGAAATATACAAATTTATCGCAAAAATAATTACAAACCGAAGCGATGTTACTTGATGGGGATGAAACGCGAAGAGTGGGTGGCTCCAAAACCGGGACGACCGTGCTTGACGGGCTTGTATGAGATGGCGACCTCTCCGACGCCTCCTTGGGCTTGATCCAATCTGAAAATTTAAAATATATATATATAAATAAATAATGTCCAGTCCAAAACCAACAGACAAGAAGCATTGAACAGGGTCTCTGCAGTTAACGGGGGTCAGCTCAGCATCGTTTTAGCCTATGCTTGCTTGCGAGCAGGAAAATAATAGCTCAACGAAGTTCGTAAGCACGATCCTAATCAGAAAAAGGAATGGCGATTAGAAGTTTCAATCAATGCTCAATAAGTAAGATGCGGAACTAACCACCGTCATTGCGAGAATGCTCGATTTAATAATAACATGAAATAAAGACACACCTGGTTTAATATTTGGACGACGGATCCGGCCATCTCGGGGAGGATGACCATGTCACGGAGATGAGTCTTGATGGTGGCGGGCTTCTCGAGGACAGCGCGCGCCTGCCAATTATTAACAAAATTATTTAGGAGCATTGTTAATTTAGCTTTTAGTACTCTCGTTTCTCCCTTATTAATCAAGATAGATTGCCACCTCGATTCCCCTAGAAATAGCCAAACGAAATCAAGAAAACACCTTTGATCTACCGGAATCGAGGTGAACAGAATTGGTTCCGTGCAATCGCACTCTTTCATCTCGACGATATTACGAGCAAAATAGAGACAAAAGAGACCCAAAAGAGAAGAAAGACCGAAGTAATTAGAGGAAATGGCTTACTTTTTTTTATAGAAGAGCGAGGTGCTTGCGCTTGAGTCCACGGGAGTGACGTCTGCTCCTTCAATTATAACTATTACTGTGAATAAACAGCAATAAATAATGACAAGCACGATAAGACACGCGAAACAGAGCGAACAAATGGGTTTTTTGCCGAAATGTAATACTGGACGTGACCTGAGCATTGCTAATATAGTTTTGCGCAGCAAAACAAGTAATTAACCCCAATTAGAACACATTCAACGAGCCGAAAGCGAGAGCTATTTCGAAAATAAATGAAATTCAGTGGAAGCAAAAAGAGAAAAGCACGGGCGATCGCCAGCGAATTCGCTGCCCGTCATACTGTAGATCTGGATTTGGTGAGTCGCAAACTGACTTTTTTCTAAATGTTTGTAGACAAAAAATAATTTTTAAATTAATTTTTTTCAAGAACGTCCAGCGATCGGCACATATGAAATCGGTATCCTCTCAAAATTTCAGCGCGATTCATGCACTCTCCGCTTCGTAATCAATGTTTTATGGAAATTATCATTACTTTTCATAAGTTTGGATAAACGGTTCACATTATTTAGTATTGACTGTAGTTCCCCTCGTCTACTCCATCAACTCAACAAGATCGGAATCCCCATCCAAGCCGGACTCTGGTCACCGTGTGATGGGTATGACCTACTCTGATGTTTGGTCCCTCAGATACCATTCTCGCCGAGTCTCGTTTCGCGATTGATGACTCGAGTTTGGTGGACTCAGTTCTAAAATCACGGGAGCCTTCTTCCATCATCAACAATGAACACTCTACATCAAGTCCTATCGTCCTGGATGATCGCAACCCTTTCTCCAGCAAATCTCTTGGGTCTGTGAATGGAAAGAAGACCGATCCCTTGACCCCCACCCAGACGAAATGATTCTCTCTCGAACGAAGAACCGACCCGAAACCTATCTGAAACCATCCATCCCCATCCGGCGTCAACTGCCTGACATGATAAATGTAAATGTAAATGTAAGGAATAGGGCGAATTTGCTTTAACTGAAGATCAACAATAATGGAAGAAGAGAAGGAGAGGAGGGGGGGGGGGAAGAGACGGAAGGGGTGATGGTGACTAAATGTGCCCGGAGTTGGCTACAGATGAGGCTGTGATGAGGCAGGGCGCACAACGATGACGACGGCCACTGATCACACGATGAAGTTCGCCGGAAGACCTATAATTCGTTGATTTCTACCCCCGATTTGTAGTCCCCTGGCAGTCCCTTGTTGACGTCTACACAACATCAAGCTTTCCCCATCATTATTGTCTCTCGAACTCGTCGGAGGAGATTGGTTGCTCTTCTTCTTCAAGTAAGCGCCTTTTGACTATCGAGCATTCGTGTGGAACAGGATCGTTTCTAGAGATATTTGATCTTTGATCTTTGATCTCTTCAGCATACACCAGCGTGTGCAAGGAATTCAGTGAGATCAGCGTCGATTTCGAAGCCAGGGTCGACGTTAACTTGGATAAGATGAATCTGAGGGCATGCAATGCCTGTGGTGAAGCGAGACTCGCAAGAGAAAAGATGCATTGAGAGAAGAAGCATTGAAGGGAGGGATAAAGATATATCCCCCTTATCAAAAACAATGAAATATCGTTGATGTTGAGCAGACAAGTAAATAAACAATATTTGTTTATCTGTGTAGGATTACGGTAGGACAGAGAGATACTGTATCGAATGAAATTGTGAACTGAAATGTTCTTCAGATTACGGTAATTGATTGCGAACGAAGTTGAGATTTTAACTTTGTCGTGTTATGTGGTACACCCAGCAAATGCTGTATATTTCTTCTCAGAATTTTTCATCTTCTGTACTTGGATATGTAGTATGATAAATAGTTTATCGCTATAAAACAATTCGCTGAAAAAGACGAGTCCAGACATAATGAAAAAAAATTTATTCGCATTATTCATCATCATTTGATAAACACATCACACTTATAGCCATTTTCAAGGATTCTAATGAACAACCAAATAACCGAATGAAATCGAGACACTACGAGCCGAGTCATAAAGTGATGAGAAATGGGCATTGGTACTGATAAGATATCTCAAGGATGCGCTTCTGGTTCTCGAGGATGCTCTTCTGATCCTTCTCTACGTTTCGAAGTCTTTCCGCCAGATCGTGTAGACTGCGTTTAACCTCCGGGCTCTGAGAAAATGAAGCTCATTGTTTACGTATATTTTACGTTTATATATAAAAAAAACTAGGCTTCCGAGAAGAACTCTCTAGTGCTGTTTTAGGGTCGGTAATTCAAGGATTGACTCTCTTCATTTCACGCGCTGTCTTGCTTCTCTTACCGGTGAGAGAGTATGCAAAACGAGGAGAATCTTCCTTGAATTGTCAACCCTAGTGATGGCTCACCACTCCGTCCTCCTTCGCAAAGAGACATGCGAGTGCGAACAATATGCACTGACCGACTGCTGCCCCTCCTGAGATCGCCCCGAACAGCAGAAGAGTGTGCCCTGAGAAAAAATGGTTTTCCTCTGATCTGATGAGAGACACTTTTATCTTACCTCCCCGCTCCCTATCCTACCTAGTGTTGAAAAAATGTAAGAACCGTTATTAGCACTAGGATCTATTCAGTTACTCTATGAAATATCAGTCGAAATAATGATAATTCCTTACAGAATGCGGGGCACACTTTCTCATCACTCGCGCATCCGACAGTGAAGAAGATGTGGACAACGCATCCGATGAATGCCCCCAGTGCCCCGTCTCCGTAGCCGCTACAAAGAAATGGATTTCGGTTGCATCAACGATATTCTTAGGTTTGAATGAGATGGGTACTGTAGGATACGGCACTGCTGCGAGTGGGTGTACGGTTGTAGAAAATAGATTCTGAGAGGTCATATAATTCCTCATTTTTCAAAGATTTCATCACTTCGTTACCCTTCCGGCATGCCAATTTGGGTCGCTCGACCGGTCCCAAACTTACGTTCTATATCTCATCATAATTCGTCTCTGCGAGACGTGAATAGTGCAGTGTAGATGCCTGATGAAGATCACATGATACGTGTTGACAGATATGGACGGATACGATAGATAACAAAGGGAGATGATATTTGGAAGGGTGTCCCTTCATGAAGTATTTGACCCCTCTGATTTTGTCGACTGTGAATACAATAAGTTAAGTTTTATAAATGAACTGAATTCGAAATTATGATAGATGAGGAGAAGTGAGATGAGTGGGAATTTTGATAAAATGGACCGTGGCTCTCACTCACCGAAAAATACAAGACTCGAAAAATAGATTAGACAAAGAAGTTCGATGGTCGATTCATTGAATAACCGAGTGAATGAAAAAGGGGTGTGTTACATTTCTGTCCAAACATTAGAAGCGTGCTAAATACAGCATTACCAAGGGGGAAATCAATAGCTCGAACTTGCTAGATGCTCTCTCAGTTATGCACACTCTCTCAACTATGAGACACTATCTGAGATCTGAGATATACATAGATAGTGCAAGCTCCGCCCACTTTGTAGAGAGCAGGAGAGTCTCACTCTCTGGGTAGATCATTGATCGATTGCCCGAAATCTATCTACAGTAATATTGCAAGAACGAGACCACATCTTCCATTCTCTCACAATCAATTACAGTAATATCTGATGACAAATTGAGTTCATCCTTCCGTTCGATACAGTATCCCCCGTACTACTGTAATCCTACACGGATCAAAAGACATTGTTTGTTTACTTTTCTGCAATAACAATTGCGTTTGATTATTTTTTGGGCAATGTGTTCATGTTTTGACAATGGACCATATGGGGGAAATCTCTTTATCCCTCCCTTCAATTCTTCTTCTCTCAATGCTTCTTTTCTCTTGCGAGTCTCGCTTCACCACAGGCATTGCATGTCCTCAGATTCATCTTATCCAAGTTGACGTCGACCCTGGCTTCGAAATCGACGCTGATCTCACCGAATTCCTTACACACGCAGGCGTAAGCTGAAGAGATCAAAGATCAAATTTCTCTATGTAGAAACGAACCTGTTCCACACGAATGCTCGATAGTCAAAAGGGGCTCGACTACAGCATCCATGAGCCCGTCTGAAATATTCCCATTTAATATTCGAAGAGATCAAAGATCAACTTTTCCATGGATTTCGAAATTGGCGGATGACAGGGGCAATGGCCAAATATTGGAGGAGTGTTGGGAATACTTTCTTGCGATTATGTCATCGCTGATGGTGTCTTGCTCTTGATTAATAACTGTATTTCAGGATATCGATCGATGATTTACCCAGAGAGTGAGATTGTAGACGAAGGGAATTCCGTGGAGTTTCACATTCACTTCGATCTGAAAGACCCAAGACCAAAGATCAAAGATCAGAGATCAGTCCTCTCATTCGGTAACCTACCTCTCCAATGGCAATGCAGCTCGCAACCAGCACAGAAATCAGAAGAGCACGCTTCATTTCTTGGTTGATGAAACTGGAAAACGAAGGACGTTTACTTGAAGAAGATGAAGAGCAACCAACATCCTCCGACGAGTTCGAGTGACGAGAATGATGGGTGAAGAGGGAAATACGTGAACATCAACAGAGCGAGAACAAAAAAAACAACAACAACAACAAAGTTGATTACAGAGTGTAACATGTAATCAGTTCGAATCAAAACAATCCTTTCTCTGTGCGCTCGTGACTTCAAGATCCAATCACTGAAGTTGTTCACTGAGATCATAAATTGGATCTAAACCAGTACGCTTATCTCTGATTAATTGTTTTCAGATAGATAAAGAAAATCCATTTATGCACTGTATAAACGAAATGAATAAGATAAAAATCAACACTGTATCGAGCCATATGGGGAATTAATCGCCTAGAGACAACGGGGGCCGAGGGGGGAGATGGGGATGGGAGAGAGGGATGGCATAGGGATGATGCAATCATTCTCCGCTGCTCATTGATATCTTTCTCAAGTACGCCACTGCTTCCACCAGTTGCTCCGCCTCAGAACTGCCGGCATTCGACCTGAATCGGCATTCAAAATTTAATTTATCTGGAAGAGTAGTGGTTTGTGAAAAAGTCTGAGGAGCTTATCGGGATATATTGTAAAAGAACAAACAAAGACGTGAACTTGGAACTCCTGCTACTAGTATAAATCACTGATTATTGTTTTCATCAGTGAAGATATTTGAATCAGAAGGAACAAACTTGTGAATGCTCAATTGATGGACATCTTCCCGTTGAGAGGACTTCAGTGACGTCATCCTTCTGAATGGTTTTGAATGGAATATTCGAAAATAATCGGGCCATACCGAATAGCGTCCTTCTCCCTTCTTACAAATGCTTCATCAGCCTCCATCGTCGCTGCTTTTCCAACAACCTTCAATTAATTGGATTTTTCTTTCATTTTTCAACTGCAGTTGTCTTGCTCAATTGATCTTTTAACTCGTTTTTTCTGCTCAATTGTGTATTTAAATTTTAAGAAAGGAACCTCGAGTGTTGGCATGAGCGAATCAGAGATCTTCTCGGGAACACTGGAGCGGATTGATGGTTTTCTGAACAGTATTTCATACATATACTATATATTTTCGAAAATACCGGTATCACCTCGTAATGGGCAAGACATTTCGGTTGAACTTCTCCGGATCATCGGAGAGCGAATGCTCGAGCGCGTCTCGAACCTTTTTAAAATTGTTTATTTAATTATTTATCTAATTCTCCCTCTCAATTGTCAACAAATGTATCTCTTACATCAGCGAGAGCGACTACTCCAACCAGTCTCCCGCAGTCAACGACGTAGGCTCGATTGATTTGCAGCATTGAGAAGATTGAGTGGATCTGAATTGAACGAATGATTGCATGGAAACTGCTTCTCTGCGAGCATTATTGGGGAAAAGTAACCGATCATCATTCAAAATATGTGTGCTTTTGGAATACTTACTTGTTAGCGACTCTTCAATAATGTTGAAAATTGACTTGAAAAGAAAGTTATTAAAAAACAGGCCTTGAACAGAGGAGTCTTCCTCACTAACTGAGAGGGCGCAGCGTCTATTTCGGGGTCTCTAAAAATAATTTTTCTCTTTGAAAATGGAACCATATCTTCTCACGGAATGTGAAAATCCTGCTGCAATCGATCCTTCTCCCACTCTTCTCGCTGAAATAAAAGTCTTTTTTGTTTTACTCAACATAAGATTTCAGTATGATGTCACGCAAAAAAAACTCTTTATTTCCACTTTATGAGGTGAACAAAATATAACCTCATTAGGCGTGAGATCGTACGCGTTTCCCTCTTCTTCTGACTCTTTCCTATTGCCAGTCACTCGATTGACCACCTTCACCAGCAGTTTTGTGTGTCTCTTGTACGCTGAAATTGAAATCTCTGCAATTCGTAGGAAGTCTTTAGAAAAAGTTCATCTATAATGATAACGCTGAATTGAGGGAATTTTTTAGATTTACAACGAACCATTGACGATTTTCTGGTAATCTCCGATTTCTACGTCGGTAAGTGTATGATCCTCGTTGTTGGATCGTTCGAGTGTAGAAGAAGACGGCCGAGAGTCTGATTTATTTATATCATTTAATGAAATCTCTATCATAATAATTACCCTCTTCTTCGTCCTCCTCATCCTCCGCGATGGTCTCGCGTACATTGAAGAGGGCGTTGCGTCGCTGCGAACTACCTGCTAAACTTAGAGTTAGTGTGAGATATATGTTTGAAAGTCAGCTACAATGAGGCTTCTTGATTATTTCAAAGCAAATCATTCGATAAAGCAAAATTGAAAAAAAATGCATTTTTCAATGAGCAAATCAGAGTAATTTCCCCTTATCATTCTCATTCCCTTCACCTCTTCTAACTGGACTGACGACTTCCGGATCGACAGCTTCTCTCTGTAGATATTCTGGCATGCGAACGGGAGTCACGTGGAAGACGTGTCTGAAACAGCTAACTTAGCATCAATTCAAACTATCTTTTTTCAGGTTTGATTTGATAGTAATTGTTTGAAAGGCCACAATAAATGCTTCGATATTTGAAGCAAGACTGATGACTCACTGCACTGCGACATTTCGAGGTTCTGGAGTCTTCAGAATCCTTCTGATGGAATGTTGAGGATCGGCCGTGGCCAACAGAGAAACACGCAGACGAGGGTCGTTGAAGATACGACGGACCTGAACATTGACTGTAACTGAAATCAATCATACATTCAGTCTTTCAAATCGAACCCTCAGGCGGAGAAGGATACGCGAAGGAGACAACCCAAAATTTCCGAGAATCCTACTTGCTGCTCCGTGGGTCCATTGGTGAAGTGCTGGTCGATGGTCTCAATTGCTTGTCTCACTCTCCTCTCTGCTTCCGCCTTACGAGCAGCAGCACCCACCTGCGAAGCATAGAGATGGTGAAATGCAAATGAGTTGGATCTAATCATAGCACTTCTTGCACTAATAAATCCTTCATCATCAGAATGTGAAGACGAACGATCCCATACCTGTTCCTCAAGCACATGAAGCAAGTAGCCCCGAGACACCGTTCCAATCAGCATTTCTTGTTCTGAAATTGAGTTTGCTAAAGAAAAGGACGAATTTATTTCCATCTCCTTACCTTTATTCTCCACTATAGGGAAGACGTTCAGATCCATTCGATCCAGCAAAAGCTTTCTGAGTTGTGAATAAAAAACGTTTCTTTGACGAAAAAAAGAGGCTCACCTAATAGCCTGGTAATTAGTGTGTCGCGAGAGTGAGACTGCAGGAGAGACCATGATATCCTCGGCTACTGTAGTGTGCACACTGTAATTTGTATGTGTTTCAATTCTTCGTGTTCACTAAAATGCATCGTATAGATGTTGGTCGTTTCTTTCAGACTTGCCGATCGTTGTTGGGCGGTATATCGGGCAGGAAAGGGAGATGCTTGAGTTTGATGATGTTGTCGATCCACGAGATAGTGAAGTTAGCAGACACAGCACGAGCAACGATTGTACCGATCTGGAACGGGCAGACGTTGAGCTCAGTATTCCCACATTTTAAACATCCCTTCCGTTAGCGACTAAAGTCTCACTATCGTAGCAAATATCCTATAATTCGTTATGGTTCGGCGAAGGCATGAACTGATTTCATGAAGTATCCTACCATAGTTGGAATGATCAACCACAACTGGCCGGTCATCTCGAATATCATGACAGACACGGAGACGGAGTGAGTCACAGCTGCAGAGAAGGCAGCAGAGCCTACAACCCAAGACACATTATTATGAAAACGTTCGTCAAGCATATTATTCACCAAAATCCACCAGTCTAGACTTGAGTATTGATTTCATTATTGGAGTGAAATTTGGACTAATGTCAAGTGCAATTTCGAGTGGACTAGGTAATATTCGAGTGCTCGACCTACGACGGCGTATACTCCCGGATGGACGTGCAGTCCCTCAGTGTCGTCGTCGCGGAATAGAAGAAGCATCAGCTCGCCCTGCAACCATACGGTTGAATCCCCATCAGCTGATCGTGTTGTTCCCATATGTAGATCAGCATTGAACAGGCAAAGAAAGGAATACAATTAGACAGAGTATTAAGAGGGACCATAGAAATATTTTAATGGTCGTCTTTAGGATCAACATCAGTATCATTCGAGATTTGTAATGCTAGTCTACATGGAACGACTTCTTGCTTACCTGTAATCGACCTACAGCTGCGCCAATAACGAAGGTCGGACCAAAGACACCGGAGGGAATGGGAAGAGTCTGACAGATGATAGTGGAGAAGAACTGAAAAGTACTTGAGAATACAATTGTAAAAAGGAAATGGAAAGACGATGAAGGCTCACCATGGACACTGTGAAGAAAAAGATTCGAAGCAGAACGTCGGAAGGCTCGCGAAGCCATCGATCGAGAACGTCATCACTGCAGAATGAATAAAAATAATATGACAATAATAACATAATTGTGAGAGGAATACATGTGAGAATGCATATCGGCACGTTTCCCATCTGTTTTCTCTTGAAAGCGCGAGAGCACTGCGTCGAAAGGCATCCGCTTAGCGAGAAATCGCCAAATCGGGTGGATTATTCACGCCAAAAAACTCGCCGACAGGCATCGGTCGGGAATTTAAAGGAGCAATCAGAGAAGAAATCGTTGAGATTCCAAGTTAGACGAACCTTAATTTATTAGTTATATTAGTTCGTGTGAATAAAATATTCGAATACCCGTCCGGCAAAGAACTTTCCGACTCCGTGAGGATAGGAAATGACGGAGAAGAGAGAAGCGACAAGAAGTGGATAGATGTACCAACTGAACGATACATTATTCTGGTGGCGGAGTCGGGGAATAAGCACTGTGCACCGACTGTGCAGCACAGTTGATGCGTTATTATGTGCGTTTACTTTGATCTCCGTCTCAAAAGATATCCGAATGAAGATGGACTTACTGTTTCTGGAATATTTTGGCGCAATGATTAGTTCTGAGAAAGAGCACGAGTTTCTTGTACGTGTGAATGTAGACAACGCCCAGTAATCCGCATACAACACTAGAATAATTTTATTCTCCGTAATCGTAGTACACACATCAAAATGAATAATGTCTACTGATAGTGAAGTTAGATATATAACATTTTGATTTTCTATGGACCCGGTCTCTATTCACACACGAACGAATAGTACATACCCTAGAAAAATGAAGAAAGGCAGTTCATCAACGACGAAGGCATTCTTGTTGAACTTCGTCTGATAGTACGCCTTCACTGTCACTGAAAGAAAATCAATAAAATACCTTATCGTGTAAATTTAATATTAGACAAATCTCAGAACACGTTTCTTTCGCTCGTTTTCTGATCTAATACCGGTTGAACCGAGAAGTAAATAATATTTTTCTCTGATTCACTGATTTTAGAGCGGCCTGCTCGTTTGCTCAATGATCTCACCCTCAGTCTTGGTCGCCCACTGCCTCAACATCCTCACTGCGATCGCCCCACAACAAGAGGCGAAGAATCCACGCCAGTAATTACGGACGGTGAAGTACATTGTAGTCACTTCGATCGAGTAGAGAACGCCTGATGGGGATTTGTAGAATGTAGAGTGAGTGTTAGCTTCGGAAACTCTAGATCATAGAGCCTAGAGATGGATGAGATTGTCGAAATATTGTGGTATGTCCTATCGTTTGATCGCATAAACAGATGCTAATTTGAGCATGTTGTTTCCTCCATCAAACCTCCGACTGGTGCAGCAAACGTGCTTGCGACTCCCACAGCGCCTGCAGCAGCCAGTGACTCCAGTCTGAAGAGAATCGCAGAGATCAAAGATTAGAGAGACAGAACGAACCTCCTTGACTCGGACAGGAACGAAGGCTCGAAACGTGAGAAGAGACGACTGTACTGATCGGCGAGAATTGAACAGAGGTGAACCATTGGACCCTCAAAAACGAAAACAACTTAATACGTGCGGAATCATACCATAATCACACAGAAACTTATTTATTAATGAATAATCAATATGAAATGAATACCGCCTTTCCCATTGGTAGTCCACTGCTCAGACAGAGTGTCAGTCCGCCGATCTTGGCAATCAGCGTCCGAATAGTGAGATAATCCTTGAGAATCACACCTCGAATCATCGTCTTCATCTCTGCCGTACCAGAACCTGAACAAGGTTTCCTTTTTTTTAATCAATGGAGATATCAATAGTGGTTCGATTCTGTTCCTTCTCGATACCATGCTCGTTCGTTTAGCTTTGTTTTGAACCAGAAAGAAAATCAAGAAAGTTTTCTTATCTTCGTTTCTGTAACGAACCGATCGCTGGCATAGAAACGACTCTAACGAAGAGAGCTGCAGCTAGTATGAGAAGGGTTGTGTAGATAATCCATGGAGGGGAGAAGTAAGAGGAGAAGTGAGAGGGATTCCGTTGCTGTTGAGAAGTGATCAGGTACTGCAGGACTGACAAATATTCAGTTGACCAATTAAAATTATTAATCGATGATCTGATTTCGGATCAATCACGGAAAATAGATGAATCTGCTGATGCTTTTGAGTTTCACCTATCAGAAGTTTGATGACTCACGATAGGACGCTCTCTTAGTGACCTGATCGATGAAGATGGATACTGTGGCCCCAGAAATTCCTGATCGCAGAGCAATTACCGTAATCCGAGGGGCAATTTGGAGAGTGGAGAGGGATTGAACTCACCAAGGATAGCGAGAAACAACCAGTCGAAGATCACATGTTTAGAATTTGCGAGTTTTGCGGCTAAAAGGACAAGGAAATATGGCGATTGAATATTGAAGGAATGTTCCGGTTTCAAAAACACGTGGATACAATCAATGAGAACTTTCATCGTATTTTCAAGTGCTATTGAGCAGATGATAGTTTAGTCTGACACGTGTGAATCGAAGAAAAAATAAAAGAGAAACAGCTCGATCTCTGGTATTCCTCACCCAGATAATGGTACAGTCGATTCCTCCTCCTTCTCCTTTCTCGCTGGAAGAAATCTGTGTCGTGAATGTCGAATCGCACGCTTTTTCCGTCCACGAATCCAACTCTCTTACGGTATGGCTGTAAGGCGCTTTTATTAGTTCCCATGACAATCACCCCATTTTGTTTGCTAAAAAAATCATCGAGGAAGAGTTTGAGAAATTCATTGTGTGTTCGATTCTAAGCTTCGTTGAAGACAAAATATATTTTCTTCACAAACATCGAACTGTTTCACTGCGGAAAGAGATTGTAAATTGTTAGCAAAATTTACAAGCGCTTCAATTCATCACTGCTGATAGAGCCAATTGCAAAACAAACAAAAATGTGCATTCACAACTAGCATGATAGATTGCCAAATTTCGGGTGTTGAATTCTTCGAACAACGTTGATGGATCAATAATAATCTGACCGTTTGTCCATAATCCGAATATGAGAAGGACCGTAGCTGCCTCCTCAACGGATTGTCCATGCAATCGAGCACTGAAGCTGTAAGGGAGCAGACAATCAATGCAATGTTGAAGAGGCAATGGAATCTCCACTGTTCTCAACAGCCACAAATTTCGGAGAAACGATGGTCTTGATACTAACAGAGGCAAATGAGAACATATAACCTTGTAATGCTTCGCGGTGTATGAAGTCTAGTGAGAATCAGCCAGTCGACACAGAGTCACTTTATTCGTGGAATTCCACTCCGGGAAAAGGGAAGGGACGCGAAATCGTCTGTGACTCGAACAATAATCCGACTAAAAACAGTGTGGCAAGAGGCAATCGAGAGGAGAGTTAGGGGATGATCGGTGCATATATTTTAAGGGCGGATGGTCACTAAGAATAACGACGGAAGGAGGAGATCATAGACGCGTAAAGCCGTCATTCGGTACAGTATGCTACAGTATACTACAGTATCAGGGGGGGGGGGGTACGGTATGTTCACTCGGCCTTCGCGGCGACAGGGGCGGTTCTGTTCAGAATCATCTGAACACAAGGCAAGTTGGTCAGTCGAGTGATGCAGCACTTCTTGGGCTCCTGCTGCTTCTGCTGCAGCTTCTGGCAGCAGTTCTCGCGGAGATGAAGCACACATCTGAAAGGATTACTATTATTAACAGTACCATATCGTCATTTGAGCGATATTGAGTTTCTGGTAACTCATTGGCATTTCTCTAGCCAGTTCTCGCCCATCGCTTGCCCTGCGGCAATACAACCGGAATCGACCTTGGCAGTTCAGCCGCAATTCGTCTCACTTAGTGGTCCATGGCGAAAAAAAAGTGGACCGTTCTGAGCCACTTTTTTTCTTATCCACTATTTCACCTAACATGAAATCGTGAAGATCCCTCACTTCTTCAATTTGTTTGCCTCGAGCTTCTCGTTGTCTTCATTCTCGAGATATGATGCCTCCTTGAGAGACTTGGTTCGCTGCAGAGAACGCTCGAGGTCCTGAACAGATCAGGGAGGTCATGAATCGAGTGTCTAGCGCATTGCAAGACAAAATAGTGTGGAAACACAAGGACATACCTATTTTGCCAAGAGAAATACCACTAATTCTCAATGAGTCAGTCATACCTTCTCAGAGATGAGATCGAGGGTATTATCGTCGAATGCGACTTTCTTGATGTCCTCATCCTTTCCAGAAATCTCGGGGTAGATGATCTGCATTTTGATCTGGAAAAGTCTAATTTTAGAGCGTAAAACATGCTGAGCAATGGAACAGAGCAAAATGACAGAAATGATTACAATTGAGTGACTATCTATGGCATTTGATGGGACATATTTGGACGCTCGATCGTAATAGTAGTCAGTTGGAAAGGCGGAAGGGATAGTGACCGAGAAGAGCAGGCGGGTAGATATAGGCACTTTGAAGGGGAGGAGGAACTTAGAGGAGAGGGAGGGGAGCGGGAGAAGGGACAGTGTGCCCTCCTGGCACGAACCCGTTTGTGAGTCACTGGGGGAATTTGTCACTCCCCTGCCTATTATCCCTTGAAACTTGTGACACGAGATCGTGTAAGAGGCGCAGCTGCAGATTACAGTTCGAAAATAGCGAGATGCTTCTCAATCGGAGATTGCTCATTGAATCAGACGAGTGTTTGAATCAGAATATGGAGATCATTGTGTGAATTCCGATCTGAAAGCAGCAAGCGCTTAGCTTGTTTTGGAGTTGATTTCACCTTTATGACAAAGCCGATGAGGGTGGTAAAGCTGCTCGATTTCTCGCAATTGCCTCGCCAACAGGTGCCTACGTTTAAAGTTGTTTGAATTAAGTGAAAGTGAGTCAAGTGACGTAAGCGAGATTTGAATTCCCCAAATTCTCGTCATTCCTCAGCTAAACTATCTCGATCTCTTTCTCGGTACACACTGATCGAGATATGCTCATCCTTGAAGAAGTCCTTGAGATCTCTCGAAAACAGCTTGAAAGCACTGGTCGCTCAAGGATAATCGTTACCGCTGGATGATTTGTGAGGTGGATCGAGGAATAGGGAAACGATTAAATATTCCGTTCATTCGCACAATGAGTGATGAGCTGGAAGGCCGGTTACTGTACTTTTGACTGATTACTCAGTGCTCACCTCGGGGTTATTTTTGGCTCAATAGGCACTTCTCTGCTCAGAGTATCGTAATCGATGTCACTATGACAAACACTGTTTACGACGGAAAAATGATCGGTCTAATAAAACAATTTATTAGTGTTTCTCTACAATTCTGTGTGAACAATGTGTGCCCCGACTCCGGGAAGTCTCGGGTTTGTGATTTTCCTTCCGGATAGTGATTTGGGAACCGATTCGAGCCATAGACTGGTTGCTTCAGAACGATACGCGTCTTTCCTGGAATATTTATTGATTCTCGATTCGATAACTATAGGGGTGATCCGAAAGTATCTTCCGCGTTTTTAAAACTTTTATTTCTAGTAAACTATAAGTCAAATTCCTAAATCATATGTAGTATTAATTTAAGGTGCAGATGATATAAAATGTTCTATCTTAAGATTGCGAAACTATTGCGTAATGAATTTTATCTCTCTTGGCAGTGAATTTCCTTCAAATTCTTATAATTATCAGATGTGATTTATGTGTAATATTTTCAAAATGTTGTTGGTAAGAAATTCGCACATTTTCAGAAAAATGTGTGGGAAATTTCGAGTTTCGTTGTGATGATGCAATCGAAAATTCAAATTGTACGTAGCGCGCAATTTGAGCGTTGACAACTCCAAACTCCCTTGAGATGATAACATGATTTTTATCTATACGCAAAACAGAGAACGGATTTTTTAAATGAAAATTGAGACTGGATAATTTTGATGAGGGTTGGTCTAAGTTGCGCCGTTTATCAATGACATTAGGACATACAGTGCTCAAGTGCTTAAATATTAGAGCAATGGTTGCTAGAGCCAGTGCACTTGTTATGACTTGTTATGACATGACTTGTTAAATTTCCTAGAACCTGGGAAACATATTTTTCAAAAACGCGGAAGATACTTTCGGATCACCCCTATATCTTCATTTCACCCAAACCATTTTCCTCTACCATCCCTACATTCAACTCACATCAAACTGATATTTGCAGTGATGGATGCGTGTTGGAAGGAATGTTCCTTAGTGACCATAGGCCATGAGAAGGAAGATGAGGACGGATCGCTGAAAAAATCGATTCTCTTTCACATCGAGTAATTCCATCTCAGCCTTCGATAACGTCACTATCGAATATCTGAGAAATCATTCCGAACTCACCCATTCTTGATGAAATTGACCATCGACGAGACGAAATGCGCGCCAAACTCGTGATCTTCCTTCTCTGACTCCTGAATTTCAAAACTATAAGAATCGATTGGATAAAGCTGCTGAATCCAATTGCTCTGATTATTGCAAATAATAATCTATCACACTTTGTGGTTACCAAAAACTAATCATTTAATATTTTAAGATGTTTCCAACCTTGAGTGAGAAGAGCACAATGGAGTCAGTGAAGTGCTCCATCTCATCGCCGTGGTACATCCCTTTAAAAAATATATATATAAAAATAAATAATATTTTAATCACCCTGAACCGCGAAATCCTGTCTCGGGAAGCTCTTGATATTATGCTGCAGAATGTAGAGGTAGGATGGCCAGTTATTGGTTAGTTTGAGTTGAATTTCGTGATACATCGGGATTAGAAACTGCAGGTCGGAGTTCAGCTGAAAATTTTGCTTTTGTTGTAAAAAAAAATACTGAATGGTAGTTTTGAAAACATTGTAAATGATAAAAGGTCACATCGCTGTAGGCTCGTAGGTAGAATTTCGAATCTTTTGCGTCCTGCTCCTTTCCCGCGTAAAAATCAATAAGTATGTCACGAAGAGACGAAGCCGACTCTTGATACTCCTGACAATGAGAAAGACAATAAGAAAAATAAAAAAAGGAAATAAAATTATATTTTTTTTAAAAGCAAGAGCCATCATTCACCTCGTCTGTGATCACAACAGTTTCAATGAAATCGATAAGATCTCTTCTCGAGAATGATTCCTGCTCTGCTTTAGTCAATGAGATTCCAGCGATCCAGCTCATCTCTTCGTGCATTACTCAAACAATTTTGTTGTTGTTTTGTGATGAACTTGTAGCCAGGTGCAATATAGATTCTACCTCACAGGTGAGGTTGTGTATCATTCAAAACCATATGAGGCCGTTTGCGTAATATCTAGTCGAGCAAAGCTTGGCACAGCAAAAAATCGAACATGCTCAAAAGTTCGTCCTAGGGGTAACTTTTGATTCTGAATCGACTGGCGTTTTCAGTTTTTCGATCAGAAGCTTCTGAATCCCGGTGCGACGCGACGTCGATTTTGCCAAATTCTTGTTATTCGACTAAAACTGCCCCGCGAAAGGTCAAAATAGTGCCAAATCTAACGCACTCGACCAGAATTTAATTCTCTAAAAATGAAAAGAAAAATTTTGCTCTACCTTTTTTAGTTTCCGAGAAAAAGTTGTTTTTTTGACAATGACCGTATGTGAACAAATCACTTTGCCAGTTTATGGAGAATCTTTTCCTGATCATTTTGGTATATGGGGTTAAGCATTTTCCGACCCCGTGGGAAAACCGGCAACCTAAAACCGCGGCCAACTTGCGTTTTTTGAAGTTTTTCTATCACAACTTTTTTCTTTCGAAGTTTCAGGATCTCTAACATAGAAATTCGTTTTCTCCGCTCGGGTATTTTTGAGAATATGATTTTTTTTACCCAAAATGGAACCAGGAACCAGAACCAGGGTCGAAAAATTCATAGTACCCACAAAAGTACCCAATTATATGATTTTCTGGCGTCTTTTCGCATGTAGGAAATGAATTTCTATGTTAGAGATCCTAAAACTGCCAAGGAAAAAAGTTGAGATCGAGAAACTGCAAAAAACGCAAGTTGGCCGCGGTTTTAGGTTACCGGTTTTCTCACGGGGTCGGAAAATGCTTAACTCCATATACAAAAATGATCAGGAAAATATTCTCTACAAACTGGCAAAGTGATTGGCTCGCATACGGTCATTTTCAAAAAAAACGACTTTTTCCCGGGAACGAAAAAAGATAGAGCCAAATTTTTTTTTTGAATTTTGTAGAGAATTAAATTCTGATCGGGTACGCGAGATATTTTGACTTTTCGCGGGGCAGTTTTAATCGTATAACAAGAATTTGGCAAAAATCGACGTCGCGTCGTACCGGGATTCAGAAGCTTCTGATCGAAAAACTGAAAACTCCAGTCGATTCAGAATCAAAAGTTACCCCTAGGACGAATTTTTGAGCATATTCGATTTTTTGCTGTGCCAGACTGTTGCACTTTTACTGACTCTTACGTAAACGGCCTCATATAATTGCTTACCAAATAGCGCGCTCTCCTGATCAGTCGCCCCCTGCAGTGTTCGCTTCTTCGGAGAACTTTTCACCAATTCGTGAATGGGAAGAGGGAAGAAGTCGCCTGAAAGTTCCCAACTTTATTAATACATTCCTTCTAAAAATCACCATCAATTCTCGGATTGTACTTGACGACGTATGGATGTCGTCGGGAGGATCCCTTCAATTTTCAGTTTTCAAATTGGATATTTTACAGATTCGCTCACAATCTTCTCTACAGCCCGAATAATCTCATCTGGAGTGAACCGTTGAAGGCAAGACAAGGCGACTTCAGTCGAATCCAAGGGGCAGTCAAACTCGAGTAGAAGCTTCCTGAATTTCACTTGAAAAACTTGAACTATGGACAGTTTTCTATCCCTGACTTGCTCTCGTCAACAACTAGTTCAGACTGCGCGAATTCAGCCAGAGAACTTCCCGAGATGAGAATTGCTTGAGAGAAGAGGTCTAAAATAAACATAACAACGTATTTTTTCACAAGCGTGTTCACAAAAAATCTAAAATGTGAATTTAAGACGAATTGTGATGAGTTGCATCATTTGCAGTAGTTTTAGTTGAAAGATATACATAAGATAAATTTTAAATTATTATCAAAAAATGCCGTACTATTTGAGTGGGGCGAGAACTGAAGGGCGGAAGCGGAAGCAGAACCAGCTGAATGACCACCCACTGTCATGCGAGATGGATCACCTCCGAAGGAGGGAAGGACCTGAATGAGATCAGTCATCATGCACATCTATGCGCAAACACATTGAAGGTCAAAAAGACACATTTCCTGCTTATTTTATGCCCATGTTGATAGATTATTTAAATGTACGAGTACGAATTAGTTTGTTACTGCAAAGAATGAGTTTTCGCGGATTTCAAGTTGAGAAACGAGAAATCCGGACATCTAACCTCGTGCAAGAATCGAAGCGCGAGCGTCTGATCCCACAGTCCGAGGTTGCCAGGAGCAGTGGAATCACCCAGGGAGAACAAACCTAGAGAATTTATATTTAAAAAATAAATTTAAATAACAAATAAACTGACCGAATGGTCCCAATCTGTAGTTGATGGTCACCACTACGATTCCTTCGGCTGCGAAGCGCTCAGCGAGACGTTTATATCTGAACCATTGAGCTATTCTATGATTTCGAATTATGTGAATTCTGACCCCAAATAGGTGCTCGATCCAACTTCGTAGAAGCCTCCGTGTATGTAGAAGAAAACAGGGAGCTTCTCGCCCTGGAAATGCGTACTTCAAACCGTCAAAAAATCTCAGACTAACTCCCAATTTAGGCGTGATAATATTGAGGAAGAGACAGTCTTCAGAGTAGATTGTGCTCTGAATCGAAAGAGATCAATGTCTCACTATCTGTTTCTTCGATCGAAACCTCCGTTTCTTTCACTCTTCTCGATAACTTGCTTGTACTTTTCCCCATGAACGGAATAAATGAGTGAATGAAAACCCGTGCAAAATCTCACGGGAACGCGTCCAGGTGTGAAAGAGTCACACGATGCTCCGAAGTCGTTCGCTATTAACCTGCTAGGCTCCCATCTCTCAACCATTTCCGGCTTCTGAAATTGATTATAATTTTTGACAGTATCGGACAATATTGAATGGCTTATTCACTTGGAATCTGCTGCTTCCATTCGTCGATTTTCCATAGCGAATACCGAGGAAAACATGCGCCGGGATTCCTTCAAATCATGTTTATTATTTAATTTAAAAAGGGATTCTTCTTCAAAGAATTCACCTTTCTCCGTCTGATGCTCGAAGCCTTCGACTTCTCCAAACGCCGTTTGTACAATGGAACAGAAGGAGATCGATGGAAGAAGAAAAAGGAGGGAGATCCACCTCATGCTGACTATGAAATGATAAAAACTGGGGGAAATGAAGACTGATAAGCGAGAGATTGAGCGAGAAATGATGACAGTCGAGTAAGAAATACGTAATCAATTTGATCAGAGATAGCCATTCACATGCACAATTTCTCAATTCCTCTCTCAATCGGAACTGTCACCTCCCTCTCTCTTATCTCTATCGAGAGATTCATCGTTCAACATGATAAGGGGCACAAAAATGACGCACGATCAAGTTCACACACCTATTGGGGTGTCCCAAAAGTCCTGTCGTTTTTTTTTGAAAAATATTTTTTCAACTGTAAAGAGCCTTATCGAATCCTGCTGAGCGGCGATTGATGAATTTACTATTGACCTTCTGTTTCAATACTTGAGCCAGTGAAATCATTACAATTCCGAGGAGCTACGGTATGTAGAACTGACCACACTAAAAACACCCACGTTCAGTTTTCGTTCAAAAAATCCGTTCTCCTTTTTTTGAATAGATAAAAATCAGTTTAATGTTTGCCACAAATAGAAAGTGATCCATACTCAATATGCGCACCATTCCGACTTCCCTTCTCGAATCGCATCATCACTATGAAACTTGCCATTTCCCACACATTGTTCTAAAAATTTTCGAATTTGATTCCGGAAATCGATCAAAATATTTACAAATAAATCAAAACGTTGAAAAATTAACATTAGAGCGCAATCGAAGGGGGTAAAAATAGATAACTCAAAAATCGACCTGAAAAATGGTCCTGATTTTCACATATTCTTGATTATTTCTGAGTTCTCAAGTGATATTTTTAGTTCGAAAATTGCATTTAAAAGTCTGATTCCTACTACTACTATGGTATTTGTTTGGGCTTCGGAATGTCAACCGCCTCTGTTTTATGAATATTTTAAAACAAGGTCGAAAAACATACATTTTATATTATTGTTTCACCATTAGGCAATCTCATGATCTAATCGAAGTCGAATAAATTAGTGCAGGAGTACTTGCACTTATTAACAACGAGTGAGAGATATTGCGATCTACGGTTCTCTTGAAATAATAAAAAGAAAAACGGCGACAAGACTTTTGGGACACCCTAATAGAATATTTTATTAATGTTTCGATTCTGATAGCTCATTATTTTTTAACTTCAAAATGAGATGTATTTATTTATGAGATGCACAATGTACCGTAATGGATGAGAAGCATTGCATATACAAAAATTAAGTAAATAATAAATCATAAATACTCAGTATTGGTATGTTACAGCTCCGTATGAACAATGTGAGCCTCGGCTCCTGGCAGTCTTGTCTTTCTCAGCATTTCTCCTGATACTGATTTGGGGACAGATTCGAGCCAAAGACGAGCCGCTTCTGTACAATACGCTTCATTCCTGCAAATAATTTTTTTTTACAAATAGCAAATGATTTGTTAAAAGATTCAGACTTTATTTCGTTGTGTGAACTGACTTGAGACTGATATTTGAAGTAATGGATGCGAGTTGGAAGGGGCATTCTTTTCTGACCATAGGTCATGAGAAAGACGAGGAAGAGGGTACACTGATCAAATTCACTCTTCTAAAGATCTGGTGATTTATCTACGGCGTCCAATCTTATTACTATCTATCTATTAATATTATTAAATTATTGCATGCCCACTAAAACAATTGAAAACTAAAACAATCATCCATTTCTCGAAGAATGATTTCAACACGCTGTCATTTGTCATAGGAAATTAATTACGTTTTCTCCCGCCATTTCTCCTTTTGTTCCCCACTATCTAATCCATCCATTCTTCCCTCTCACCTTTTCCATTTATTTTCCTTTTCAGAGATGAATTCGTCTTATAATTACGCAGTTACCAGCTTTTCTGGTGCAATAACTGGCGATTCTGAATTGCCCGACATGCATATCTCACCTTCAATAGTAAGAGATATCACATCTAATAACGCTAGCCCATATCCGATCCCAGAAAAAAATCGATAAATGATTAAGATATGGATACTTTGCATCAGAAGATGACGATTTAAACCTATTTAATCATTCGAAATGATAGCATCGGATAAACAGTTTGGATAATCCAGAACTCTTCAGGATCTCATCTTCATTTCTGATGCATTCACTCTTCTTTACCATTATGTTATGGCAGTAGTTGCTATCCTAAACGTGAGTCGCCCTATTCGAGTGAAATTGTGTGTGTGTAGTTCTCTAATTTTTGCGCATCCAAAGCACATCTGATTGTGAGGGAGAGTATTCCCCAATTTTTTGGCCTAAATGCGTCCAATTTCAGATAGATGGAATACGCAACAGCACCAGGAAAAGACAGCTCGAGATGATTCAGGTTTAAAAAAATTAAAACCTCGTATTTGTGTGACAGATAAAAGTATTTGAACAGTATTCGGAGCTGTCTGAATTCTCTTCTTGGAATATTGTATTCTCTGCAGATGATTGGATGGGAGATGATCTATCATCCTTTCCCTTGCACGATTGGCGCACTCATCTGTTGGAATGTTCCTCTTCTAATTATCAACCTAACCATCGATGTTTGCAATATGTGGTGGTGGTCAGTCAAGTTCAAATGGTGACAAATTACGGTATACTTTGCAGGTTCTTCGTGGGATTCGATGACGGCGAGAAAATATTCAATCGATTGTATTTTCAATCCGCAGTGTATATTTCGTACATCCTCGTCATACGACTTTACTACGAATTCGTACGAATTCCGTTTTAGCAAGCCATGTATGATCGTGTTATTATATATCGTTATCTAAGCAGTTCGATGCAAGAGTAACGGCAAAGAGATCTTCATTGTTCATATTCTGCATGAGAGCGAGATTTAGAAATGGCTTGAGCTGAATAGCTATCTCATACTCCGTTCAAGTCATCACCATCTCTTTCAACGATGATCTCAACAAGTTCTACAATGATCTATTTGAATGATGGAATGACATCTCGCTTTTCATAGTCCAGACTTGTATGTGGAACTATAGAACTATATTCTCAAATTCCCTTCATGTTGTATGCCACGAAATATTCAGAGTTCGCATTCAAGACTAGTGTGAATCATTTGAATCCCTTCTTCTGTCAGATTCGAAGACATTTGTTCTATCTGATACTCCGATCAACACTATTGATATGTGATCTTCCGTTTAGTATTATCTGTGCATTCCCGGAACGAGTTGGAGACAACTAATTCATCGACTGCAAGAATGAAAATGAGAGCCGGAGCCGTAGATTGAAGATCACGATCTATCCGGGCACTCGCAATCTTGCTCAGTTGGAAGCAATTTCGAGATAATTTTGTTCAAAAAGGAACTACTGACCTAGAGTTTTTTTTCATTAGATTTTTTTTTTCTTGGAGATGAAGCCGATGGCTGAACTGTTGTTATGTTTTGAAGAAATCGAATTGGAAGTATTATTGTGTTATTGTGGATTTTTTTTAAAAGAAGGGCTGCACAGCGTCTGAAAACCGGAGCATCTATCTACAGTTGCAACACCGCTGCAATGACATCGCAGTGGTCCATACCTCTCGTCCTCCTCTATCAGCAGCAAAACGGCAGCATCAATAGCGGCCAAAACTACTGCAAGAATCTGACCAGACACTGAATTTTCCTGAACAAAGTGCCTGTGGAAGTTCGATACTGATTAGAGCATCTATCAGGAGCATCTATTGGGGTGTCCCAAAAATCTTGTCGCTTTTTAAAAAAAAATATTTTTTCAACTGTCAAGAACCTTATTGAATCCTGCTAAGCTGCGATTGATGAAGTAACTATGGACCTTCTGTTGTGATACTTTAACTAGTGAAATCACAGCAATTCCGAAGAACTACGGTATGTAGAACAGAGCACACAAAAAACAAAAATGCCGTTCTAATTTTTGTGAATAGATAAAATAAAAATCAGTTTATTGTCTCAAGTAAATAGGGAGTGGTCAACAAATAATATGCGCGCCATTCCGGCTTCCCATTTCGAATTGCATCATAACTACGAAACTTGTCATTTCCCAAACATTTTTCAATTTTTTTCCAATATTGATGCCGGAAATTGATCAAAATATTTTCAAATAAATCAAAACGTTCAACCATCAACATTTGAACGCAATCGAAGGGGATACAAATAGAAAATTTTAAAATCGACCTCCAAAATAGGACTGATTTTAAAATGTTCTGCCTTATTTCTGAGATCGCAAAATATATTTCTGTTTTAAAAATTGTATTAAAAAGTATGATACATATTACTACTACAGTATTTGTTTGGGCTTCGGAATCTCAACCGCCTCTGATTTATAAAAAATTCAAAAAACTAGGTCGAAAAACATACATTTTCTTTTATTGCGTCACCACTAAATAAGCTCATGATCTAATCAAAGTCGAATAAATTAGAGCAGGAGCACTTGCATCTATCGAGAATGAGTGAGTGATATTACGACTTGCGGTTCTCTTGAAATAATAAAAATAAAAACAGCGACAAGACTTTTGGGACACCCTAATAGTTCAATTTCTGAGTAATACTGCACTGATAGTGAGTTTACTGCAAGGAGTTTCTGATTGATTACAACTCAGAACCACAAATTGGAAGCAAAGTAACGCAGATATTCCTGGATTTCTCGAATAGCTTGTATTTTCCAACTTGAGCTGAGCATTACCATCGTGCCCCAATTGCTCTTCGTTCTTATTTTTTTCTTATTTTCCATTGATGATTGAAAGAATCTACGACAGATAATTCTGGTGCTTCTCAGCTGCTTTAACCGATTCCACATCTCCCATGATCTTTGATCTTAGTCGAGTCTGAGGAGCAACCAATATTATCAAAGGGTTGTACTCGAAGAATTAAGAGAGCAACTCTGAATTTTTTTGCCTCTGCCCGGACATGCCGCGAGGATTTTCGATTCAAGCCTCCATACGCATACCATGGGGGCATGTTGGGTACTTGTTTACAAAAATGATCAAATTAGGGCGCCGCGTCTACTAAGCGGCGCGCCAGGTGGGCGCCAAGTTTGAAAATCAGTTTTTCATATTTCCTCAACCGGACAAGTTGGAATCAAATTTTTTATTGCATCATCATAGACATGTCGAGAGTGTATGGATACACTTTTGAGATCTGATTCAGGTCGAATTTAAATGATTTTTCATGATGTCAAAAATCGGTTTTCGGTCACATTGACTCACTTTTCACGAGGGGGGCAACTAGCCACCTACAAGGTATCTTCGAAAAACTGAAGATGGTCACTATTTTCGGATTTTTGAGCATATATGGTTTCTTTCGCGTTTTCGTGAGCTCTAGTTTACACATTCGACTACTACGCACCCAAATACATATTATAAGCGTATAATCAGATAGTGTCAGAATTCGATTTTTCTACCGAAAAAGTGACCATGACCCGGGGGTCATGGTAAAGTTGGAAAAAATTGAATCTCAGAAAAATTTGACTATAGATTTTTCTTGCGTAGTTTTGAGCGTAGAATCCGAATTTCGATATTAGAGCTCATGAGAACGTGAAAGAAAAAAGTTGAGCTCGAAAAATGGTCAAAATCGAGCATTTTTTCCGTTCTTGGACATTAATCGTGGGGTCTGCCAAAGTGGGTTGATTAGTACTGTTTACCGTTCGACGCAGAATTGCATGTGCTTCATTGTGTGATAGTTGGCTAGTTGCCCCCCTCGCGAAAAGTGAGTCAATGGGACGGAAAACCGATTTTTGACATCACGAAAAATAATTTAAATTCGACCTGAATCAGATCTCAATAGTGTTTCCATGCACTCTCGACATTTCTATGATGATGCAATAGAAAATTTGATTCCAACTTGTCCGGTTGAGGAAATATGAAAAACTGATTTTCAAACTTGGCGCCCACCTGGCGCGCCGCTTAGTAGACGCGGCGCCCAAATTTGGTCATTTTTGTAAACAAGTACCCAACATGCCCCCATGGTATGCTTATGGAGGCTTGAATCGAAAATCCT
This sequence comes from Pristionchus entomophagus, assembly GCA_036245825.1. Taxonomy (NCBI): domain Eukaryota; kingdom Metazoa; phylum Nematoda; class Chromadorea; order Rhabditida; family Neodiplogasteridae; genus Pristionchus; species Pristionchus entomophagus. Next base: position 20,272,593 of record BTSX01000006.1, read on the forward strand.
CGCGGCATGTCCGGAAATCTGACGAAATGGTAAAAAATTTCAGAGTCGCTCTCTTAAGTAAATTATGAGGCATAAATACTAAGTATTGGAATTTTACAACTCGGTATGAACAATGTGAGCCTCGGCTCCGGGCAGTCTTGTCTTTCTCAGCATTTCTCCTGATACTGATTTGGGGACAGATTCGAGCCAGAGACGGGCGGCCTCGGCACGATATGCTTCCTTCCTGCGAATATGATAATATTGGAAATGCGTTTGACACTCTCTATTGCTTATCAGATGTGATTTCTTATTCCTCCAACTCACTTCAGACTGATATTGGCAGTGATGGATGCGTGTTGGAAAGGATGTTCCTTAGTGACCATCGGCCAAGAGAAGGAAGAGGAGGACGGATCACTGAAACCAATCAACTTCAATGACCATTTCATGGCAATTTATCCGGATGGACAATGAAGCGTATTTGAGATACCTTCGATCTACTCAAATTCATTCTTGCATTTTCACATTTTCAGTCGCTCAAAGAGCAGTAACTTACCCCTTCTTGATGAAATTGACGAGAGCTGAGGCAAAATGGACGCCGAATGACTCGAATTCGTGATCATCTTCCTCAAATGCCACAACTTATTTGATTATGTTATTCTTTTAGAGACTGTCCTAATCAAAAAGTGTCATTGTATGAATTTCTTGAGATTCTTTACGTTTCGATTCCGCTCACCTTTACAGGGTAGAACCCAGTGCTGTCCGTGAAAGAGGCTAACTCATCGCCGTGGTACGCACCTAAGGTATTTTTACCATTATTTAGAAGAAAGTAGAGATCTCAGAGAGCTAGATAAGATCAGAAAATGGGATAAATAATCAGCAAATGGGATAAATAATCATGAAGCGACTGAGATTCTTCCTTGATTCTTGACTTACCCATGACTGGGTATTCATCCCTCGAGGAATCCTTGGGTGCATGCTGTAGAATGTAGAGGTACGTCAGCCAATTGTTAGCCAGTTTTATTTGAATCTCGTGATAGAGAGGAATGAGGAACTGAAGGTCAGAAGCGAGCTGAAGATGATTACCCATCAACCATGAATATAATCACTAGATGTGATGATTCAAAAAGCTCTCAAGATTTTTCCACTTGTATCATAGAATAACTTTTCTAATAACTTAGCCAATGAACCGCACATCGGAGAATCGCTGCAGGTAGAAATCCGAGTCGCCCTCCTTTTCCTCTTTCTCCACATAGAAATCGACGAGATGACGACGGAAAGCGGAGGCAGAATCGTGGTGCTCCTGAAAATCATTTTATAATCTATCGTTTTTTTTCAAGATTTTGCGCTCCTTCTGCAGTGGAAGCCTACGCATTAATGCATGCACTTGTATTAATGAATAATTAGAATACCGTACACGATCGGTGACGACGACAGTCTCGATGAAGTCGATGAGATCCTTCCTCGAGTATTTCCCCCAGTCGGGTTTCTTGAGGGCAATACCAGTCAGGGCAGAAAGCTCCTCGTAGAGAACTTAGAACAGTAGGGTATGCAGATAATACCTTTGGTCACTGAGAGAAAAGGAAATGAAGGAATGGATAGGTGTATCCTTGAAATTTAACAATCAATAGATGTCAGACAGAAGAAATTTTCCCATCAATGCAGTTTAGTCACCGAGAGTCTATTCGATCTCTACCAACTACCGTACCAAAAATGGCGCTCTCCTGATCTGTCGCTCCCGAGAGCGTTCTCTTTCTGGGAGCAGAGATAGCGAGTTGCTCGATTGACTGAGGGAAGAAATCGCCTGAAATCCGTTACTGCTCTTCCAATAATGCCTTCTTTCCTTTCCGTATCAACAATTTTCTATCTGTACGGCAGTCAGTATGTGGGATTGTGATTGAAGACATTTATGCGTCCTAATCGTCATTTGCCTGTTTGGGAGTAGATGGAAATCAAAACTAACCGTCGGCTCTCGGGTGGTACAAGAGGATGTTGGTGTGACGGCGGGTCGATCCCTAAGCAGGATATTATTAATAGAAATCTTTTATTATAAAAAATTAAAAACAGACCAATCTATCGACAGCCTGGATGATCTCGTGGGCGGATCTTTCCTGCAGGCAATCCAGTGTTTTCGTCGTCGATTTATCCAGACATTTGAGCTCCTTGGCGAGTTTCCTATAAAGAATGTCGTTACAATTCAAGGACTTAAAGCCGCCTTGTGAAATGGTTGTCGTGTTCGAGTGTGTATAACAATTTGATACATACTTGCTCTCTTCGACAACCGACTGTGACATGGAGAATTCGGTGAGGGAACTGCCAGACATGAGAACCGATTGGGAGAAGAGGGCTGAATAAGACGGGCTATTCGGTTTTTTCGATCTTAATCCTAGAACCATCTCATGAAAGCTACAAGCTGCATTATAGCTCACTGTTAGAGTGGGGTGAGAACTGAAGGGCGGAGGCGGAGCATGAGCCAGCCGAGTGACCACCCACGGTGATTCGAGAGATGTCACCTCCGAAGGAGGGGAGAACCTATGAGATATTTCCTTTTCTCTGGTTTGATGCCAACCAAAGCAACGTTTCCACATAGAAACATGTGAATAATGATAAAGACATTTAAGTAATCATATAAAAGTTTCTCTGAAGGCATTTTCATCGTCAGTTTCGACTGTCTCTCAATCTCGTAATGTCTATCGCTTACTTCATGCAGGAATCGCAGTGCCAGAGTCTGATCCCACAATCCCATGTTACCCGGAGAGATTGAATGACCAAGGGAGAAGAAGCCTGAAGGGAGTAATTATCACGACTTTAGGAAACGAATCTGAGAGATCAAAGACCAACCGAATGGTCCGAGTCGGTAGTTGATGGTGACTACTACGATGCCCTCCGAGGCGACACGCTCCGCGAGACGCTTGTATCTGAAACAATTTTAATTAATAAAATAATTCAATGGAAAAGTGTTTAGATGATATCAAAGAGCTTGACAAATAGGGATCAAAGATCAATCTACCGTACCCGTAGTGATTGCTAGCGCCGATCTCGAATCCGCCACCGTGGATGAACATGAAGACTGGTAGGTCATTGCCCTGGAGGAGGAGATTGCATCATCACTAAGTAATGAGTGGATAAGAAATGCTTACCCTCAGCGTGGGTGTAATAATGTTCATGAAGAGACAGTCTTCCGAGTAGTTTTCATCCTGGAAAACGGGTTTTGTTAGGCGATTGTTGGTAGCTTCTACGTTCTCACAGGTTTCCAGAGAATTGCAGGAACAGGCAGAGATCAAAGATCAAATATCAAAGATCAATTTTACCGGGGTGAGGAATGACTCGGTGAAGGGGATGCACGCGGCTCCGAAATGCTTGGCCGAATGGCGAAATGGAGCCCACTTCTCCACCATTTCCGGTTTCTTAAAAACAAATTTATATTTAAAACTAAAATTTAATATGACAATGACCTTGAATCGTCCATGCACATCGGGGGCCTGACCATAGCGAACTCCGAGGAATATGTGGGTGGGAATGCCTGAGAATTGGAATGAGGGACTAGTACAATCGTTGTTGAATTGAACAGCTCTATTGTGCACGCTTTCTCGTCATTCTGACTTGCGAGTGCACAGAGCAATATTAGATTCAGCAACTAAAATTTGATCTAGTAAAATGAACGTTCGAATGGGGATATTCGAAGAAGACGAATGATTTATTGATTCGAATTCGAAGTAAACCTTTCTCAGTGAGATGCTCGAAGCCTTCGATCTCTCCGAATGAAGTCTCCACGATTGAACAGAGGGCGAGAGAGGGAAGGAGAAGGAGGAGTAACCACCGCATTTCTGAGTGAGCAATTGAATGAATCTCATCATCAGACGTTAAATACTGCTGGAGTAGACACGAAATATTGCGTAAATTTTATGTACTATAGTTTGCGCTGGAATATAGAGACAGGACATTTAGTGAACATAAACAAATCCATCATCCATCCTACTTCGGCACGAGGTAAACCAAGATTGCACAGTGAGAAAGTGACGGGACAACAATAAAGGCACATTTTTTGTCTCCATATGCCGATATCTTATCAGGTAGCTTGCGAATCAATATGGTGAAATCTCACTTGATAGATACTTTGGTTGACACTAGCTGATAACAGCTAGAAAGAGTGCACAGTGACAGAAAGTGAAGTGAGGTTTGATATACGAAAAAAAAGTAGTTGATTGGAGTTTGGGCCACCCCTTTTCCATCTCATGATCAGCGTAGACGCACAACAAATGACATCTGATAGATAAGAGAGTACACTCGTTCCATCAATAATGACTGGTCTATAGGGGAGAGAAAGAGGCAAATTTCCATCATGAATACACTGATGGATGGTACGAGATCGATCAGTGGAGATGCAAATGCCAAAGAGGAGAGGGGGGAAGGGGGGTGGGGGGGGGGGGGGAATGAGTCAAGAATGACCCGTGCTGTCCGTTCCGACGTGTGCCCTGTGCAAACATAGTAAAGTCGGCCGAGGGCAGCCAAACAAATCGATTCCACTCATCTAATCTGAGACGGAAGCTCACCTCTGCAATCAATCAATTTATCATATCAGGCAATTAGGGTGCTCAGATGAGGATGAGTCGCTGGTAGTCATCACGGGTTGTATTCCACCAGTTTTTGCCAATAGCTCGCGTCAAGTCATCTCTCCAGCGCACTCTTGGCTTGCCCGAGGGGCGAGTCCAGTTGTAGGGCGTCCAGACAGTAGTCGCGCGGCTCCACTGATCCGTATCCAAGCTTCGCACTTTGAGTGCCCAGCGCGCCTTCCGTTTCAGTCCTTCTTGGTTCCAATCGCGCAGTTTCGTGATCCCTCGCACGCGTTCGTTTCTCCAGCGATCCCTTAGCGAAACTCCGACCATTTTCCGCTCCATATTCCGTTGGGTCACACACAGCCTCTCCTTGTCGCTCGATCGCAAGGCCCATACTTCACATCCGTAGAGTACGGTAGAGGTGACGCAACTCTCAAAGAATCTCCTCCTGGTCTTCATGGGAAGAAGTCGGGAAGAGAGGAGGTGGGACAGCTTACTCCATGCGTACCATCCGAGTCTGATCCTGTGCTCAATTTCGTCTGAGTGGTCAAGTGGAAGAGAGATTCTTCCTCCAAGATACGTGGCAGACTCGACGAATTCAAATCGCAGGTTCCCGATGACTATGGGTGCTCTGGTAGTGGTGCAGGAGGTGAGGAGATTGGTCTTGGAGGCGTTGATTTCGAGACCAACGCGGCTGCATGCCTCCATCAGCTTCTTCAACATCCGCTCCAATTACGATCGAGACTTGGCGATCAGGGCGATGTCATCCGCGTACTCGAGGTGGCTCAGGTATCTTCCATCAATCCGAATCCCGTCGCTTCCCCAGTCGATGTCATCCATCGCCGATCGAAGGACCACGTTGAAGAGACGAGGGGACAGAGTGTCTCCTTGGCGGACTCCTCTTCGAACGGTGACGGGAACCATATCTTCGTTGACGCGGATGAGGGTTGAAGACGACTCGTAGATGCGACGAAGAAGGTGGATGAGGGTAGGATGGCATCCCGATGACCAGAGTGACTGCCAGACCGCGCTCCATTCCACGCAATCGAAGGCCTTGCGGAAGTCGACGAAGGCAAGGTAGATGGGGATACCGTATTCCGATGACCTTTCTGCGACCTGCTTGATGGCGTGCAGGTTGTCCAGGGTGCTGTGCCCGCACCGGAAACCGGTTTGGGTGGACGACTCAGTCTCTTCAAGCACTACCTCGAATCTTTTCAGAATGCAACGTGTCATGGTCTTCAGGGTTACGGTAAGGAGGGAGATTGGTCGAAAGTTTCCGATGTTGGTGCAGTCTCCTTTCTTGTACAGAAGAGAGACGATGGCTTCTACCAAACCATCGGGAACTTGATCTCCGGCTACCAGGCGATTGAGTAGGTCGGCTATCACGGGGGCGAGGTGGTCTTTCGCATGGTAGAGCATCTCGGGAAGGATTCCGTCCGAACCAGGGGAGTGGCCGCACTTGAGCAGGGACATCGCGTGCCGGGTCTCATCGGGAAGGAAGGGAGGGAGGGGATCGAGGGGGCGCGAAGGGACCGCGAGGGGAAGGTGCACTCCGGGGGTGTACAGTTCCTCAAAGAAGCGCTGGACCGTAGCAATAGTTGCCTCTTGAGACAGAGCACCAGTAGCAGGGTCAGGGACTTGAAGACGCTTCTTAGATGATTGGAGGCTTAGCATCGCTTTCACTATGCTCCTTCCCATAGTCGCAGCATGACGAGCTTGCGACTCCTTTCGTTTCCGGATGTCATCGGAGAAACTCAGTCGAGCTGCTTTGCACGCGGTGGAGTAGGCGACGGTTCCCTGGGGGTTGGATTGCATCTTGTGGCGCGCCGCTAGGAGGTTCCGGGTTGCAGGAGATATCCAGGGCGGGACTCTTCGCACTCTCCAACAGTCGCTTGCTGCGGTCTCAGTGAATGCCCGGACCGTATCGTAGGCTTCGGCAGCAGAGGCGGGACGGGTGAGAGGCACTGACGCGAGGAGATTCGCGTTGGCAGTAAAAGAGACTCGGTCGAGATCAAACCTCTCCCTGCATCTTTTGTGCTTCACCTGGTCGGGGAGGGATAGACACATCCGGACTAGGCGATGGTCCGAGTTGAACTCGAAACGACCTACGACTCCACAATTGACAACTCTCGCCGTGGGAGGCGCTGCAACGAAGTCAATCTGGTTGAATGTGGAGCCGTTGGGAGATCGCCAAGTCCAGATCCGGCCATGTCTCTTTTTCGGGAACGTGTTCCAAATGCGCAGGCCGGTTCTCACGCAGACTTCTGTGAAAGTCCGTCCACGCGAGTTGGGGGTCGGAGAAGCGTAGTTACCGACAAGTCTTTCATTGCCAGGTTCACGCGCGACTCTACAGTTGAAATCCCCAACCAACACTGGCATGCAGCCTCTTGGCGCTCTCCGCAAAGTGGCCTCAACCTGGTCCATGAAGGTATCGTACTCTTTGTCATCGTAGGACGACGTTGGAGCATACGCACAGACTAGGAAGAGGCGCTCGATGGGTAGGAGGAGAGTCGCTAGACGAGGGGAGAGGCCATGGAACACAGCTCGTCGCGCGAGGTGCGGTCGGAGCAGGATTGCCACGCCATGGGACGCAGTAGGACCGCCCGAGTGGTAGACTACAGTGCCTGAGGATGTAAGATTGAACGAGGCACAACCCACAATCCTTGCTTCCTGCACTGCTATCACGTCCCACTTGATCTTGTCGAGGGCGAGTTCCAACTCGATCTGCTTGTCCTTGGGGGCGAGCGTCCTGGCGTTGATGGTGCCGATGTATAGATGGCGACTCATCAGGGTGGCGTACAACTCCCGCGTGCCAAACGCTTCTGGGAGAGGGAGACTAGATCCTGGGCGGAGGGAACCGGAGTCGGAGAGCGAAAATCGCGACTCAACTGCTCGCCACTCGCTTTTGGACCCAGAATGACCTCTGACCTCTGCCGCGGTACCAAATCCACCTCGTTGTAAAAGAGAGAACAATGAGGAGACAAAGGGCGGAGTTACAACGAGTTCTTCAAAATGGTCTAGAGAGGGAGTAAAAGGTCGTTGTAGAACCAAAGAGGCAGGCCTCCCTCCCACAGAAAACTGTTGGAGGAAAAGCGATGTTTCGTTATCAAAACTGCCGCTATTGTTGCCCACACACATACGCTCACACTCCTCATGTTATTACTGTACGAATCCATTTACATCTTTTCCTTTCAGTACCTTCGCTATCATTCTTCTCAATGGACTTCTCGTTCTGGCCATCTTTCCCATTCAGAGAAACAAGGAGAATCTCTCATTCCAATGGACACTCACTGGTCAGTTGAGAGTCCTTCCATCAATCAATAATCAGTATAATCAATAATAATAATGACTATATTGTTATCGTAAAAGGTCAATAATCAATAATAAAGGACTCTATATTGTTATCGTAAAAGGTTCATCCTTTCCCTTGTGGGGATTACCTGTATCTAATGTTCTCTCATCCTTAGTTTATGGAGATGGGAGAGAGAAGAAGGAAAGAGAGGAGAAGAAGAGAGAACAAAGGGAGATTGAAAGAAGAAAGAGGACGAGAGGACTCTGGTAAGGCAAATGCTCATCGATTATTGACTCATTGAATGAATTCAGATTTATCTACAGCCGGAGAGTAGAGCAGAAGCAGCCAGAAGGACCAAGAAACTGTTGGCATTGAGGTAGAGTGGAAGAGGGGAATGAGTCGAGAGTGACTGATGATACCATTTCAGTCATGTTGAGGAAGAAGAAAAAACTAGAGGAAGAGAAAGTATAAGAGAAGAACCGTGTCTGCCTCATTCATCAGAAGAATGAAGGTGAGAGATAGATAAATATACGATTAGACTGATGATGATTCTATCGCAATTCGTCTTTCTAGTCCTCTCGACACTGCGACAAGGCCCACGATTGGGAAAAGAGAGATGGAGAGAGATTGAAGGGAGTGGTGAGTCTTTCTTTATATTGTACGTTACATATGTGATTAATCTTTAGTACCCATAGCTGTTTCTACCAGCCATTGTTATCTTGCAGCCAGCCCGTGTGCTATGGCCGGTGTGCCAACGTCGGCGAGTGCATGGAGTGGAGGAGAGTAGGAGTGATAGAAGAGAAGAAGACCCCCCTCCAATCACCTACTCCAATGAGAAATGGGGAGGAGGGGGGAGAGGGATGACCTCTTTTCTTTTAAAACTTTCGTGTATAAATATGTTCATATGTTCTCGTGAAAGGTTTATTATCCTGCCCATTTTGGGTTTCCTGAACCTAATATTCTCTTTTCTTAGCCTCATCGACGACGATGGAAGAATGAAGAATGAAGAAGAAGGAGGATGAGTAGGAGGTGAGTCACAATTCATTCATTCTACATATGTTTTAGACGACAATTATTGTCCCTTTGTCAATCATTATCGACCATCCATCATGTCCAAATAACTTGTTTCAGCCTCTCCTCCATCCAGCGTTTCCCCCGAGTGGGAAGAGAGAAGGAGAAATGGAGCTTGTAGAGTGGTGAGTGATTATCGATTGTAGAGATAGATCTATTAAAGACCACTAATTATATCATCCTCTCGTCAGACAGCCCGAGTGCATTTCCCCCGCTGTGGAATGAACGAAGGATGGAGAGGAGAGGCAGTCCCTCACTCGAAAGGTTCGTGTTGATTGTGATAGCGATGATTGATGAAGAATGAAATAGTCTCAGACTCGATATGGGAATCATTCTCATAAACCATAGGACAACTCTAGGACAATATTCATCATGAAATGCAAGACCAGCGATCATTTCATAACGTTGTTGTCTGCAGTCTTCGCAGTGAGAAGGCCCCCGAGAGGGCGAGAGAGACACTCTCCTTCTTCACTCGTTCAGTGAGAAGGAAGGAAAGGAGGAGGAAGAGAGTCAAACCCTCAATCGAATGGTTAGTTTTCAAAGATATAAGGAAAGGATGTATTGAAAGGATGGAAGAATATAGAATAGAATAGAATAGAATACAAGCCTATTCAATAAATACCATCTAAGTTACCGTACCCTCTTGCAGGCCATTTCGATTCGAACATGTCCCCGGAGAGGGAAAGAAGGAGAAGAGCAATGGAGGGAGAGGTGAGCATTCGCGCAGTATTCATGCCATTGGCTTTTGGTTGCTTCTTCTAAGTTTATAATTCAATCGATTGAGAGTCAATTACCGTACGCCTTTCAGTCGATTCATGGATCTCACCACCATCGGAGGGAGGTCAGCGACGACTACGATGATGTTGAAGATGAAGAATGTGTGTAAGGAGAGAGGAGTGAAGAAACACAACTATCGTCCAAGATACCCCTCCCTCTCTCCATCCAATGTTGCCATAGGTTACTGTATTCATTGAATTATTGATTAGCTCGTTTATTGTATCTAATCGGGACCGATATTCTTCTTTCGGTTCCGCTTGTTATCTTTTCTTGCTTCCCAAAGTTCAGGCACTTCTCTACGGCGGCATCACGAGGATCTTCATCTAAATTGCATCACTCCTCTATCTCTCTTTCTCTCTGCTCCTCTCATTCAAAACAATCTAAAACAGTGTTATTATTCCAATTAGATCCACATGGTTTGTAAATTATTGATGTGATCACAACGAGTCATGGTCATGGCAAGTTGTTCGTATTGTTGATCTTTCTCTATCCTCTCTCCATCTTGTTACGGACTTGCTAGCACCCCTCCCCCCTCCCCCTTCATCGTCGCGGTCTTCATCTCTTCAAAACGACGGTATCTAGCCACGGTTGTGGCAAATATCCGCCCCGTCTCCCCCCTCCTCTCTCAACTCTCTCATTTTCCCACACTCTCTCACCTCCCCCTCTCCCGCTTCCTTGACCTATCACACACCATGCCTCTCAGATAAACAATCTCTACTATCGATTTGCTGGCAAAGGTCATTGTAAAAAGAAGGACAAGGGGATTTGGTAGCGCGGCTGATGTTTACATACGTTGTTGATATCACAATGATTTAAAACGTTTTTATTATTTATTTCGAATTATATATATTAATGTTTTTATTAAAATAAATATTTACTGCTTTCGATAATGCAAAATAAATTCAATATGAAGTCTGACCCACGGTCCGCTGGGCCGTGAATTGACGCGACGCGTGTGTTGCGGTCGCTCTTTTTCAAACTTTTTCGTTAATTGATTTTATTGATTAGTCTTGCGTGATGAACCTGTTTTAGCATTATCAGCCAATGAGCCAATCCTATAAGATGCCTGGGAAAGGGTAGTCTTTACTTCAAGCTCGTTCATTACGGTGTACGCGCTTGTTTCCTTTGCTTCCCGTGAATCATGCGTTCTTTCTGCAGATGTCAGACGACGGGGGTTCTCCCGTGGCCTCTCCACAGGAGTTCCAACCCCAATCGCCTCAGGCCGAAGCAGATTTCATGCCCGAATCGCCCACGCAGTCGTCAGGCGTTCAAGGTTTGCTATTTTCTTTGAGTTTGTTGAGTCTTAGCTCGCATTCGAAACCGCAATGGCGGTGCGCTCAATTTTGACTCTTTAAACTCTATTTGTGGTTATTTAAATAGTATTTTCCAGCAGCGTACGACGAGAATGCACCAGTCAGTCCAGCTCAGGAAGATGACGATCAAGCTGATGAGGTAATTCCTTGCTTTCGTTCTCAAATTTCAAGTGGATTTCATCCAATTTACCCTGATCTTGCAGTCTCCCCAGCGCTCCCCCGCTCTCTACGATGACAATGAAGAGTCACAGGAGCAGCCTCAACATCAACCGGTGCAGTTTTCAGTAGTTTTGGTGTTTTGAATGACTTAATTTGATCCGATTTCCTTGCAATTACATTATTGAGTTAAACACGTTGTAGATCTCTCCCGATGTGGAAGATGAAGCTTTCGATGAGCAGCCCGCTGAAAATGATGGAGAAGAGAAGGGAATGGAAGGAGAAGAGGAATACACTCAAGAGGTACTTTTCAATCCTTGTTCAGGAGCCGTGCTTACTATTGGAACATGGCGTCCGTTATAATCGGAACATGCCGTACGTTCTAATCGAAATTTGACATCCATTCTCCAGATAATTCTAATCGCCGATTCATTCATTCATTCATTTTTTTACATTGTGGTTTACATTGTGTGCTTAATAATAGACTGTACTATTAATTCTAATTCGTTCATCGTGCTCATTGAAGGATAATATGCCTGTCTCGCCCGCACTAGAGGAGGGAGAAGAGCACAATGAGGTAGGTCCACAAGCCTCATATGGAACCAATTGAATTACTTATAAGTAAAGGCAGGCTTCCATGCTTGTCACCGATACATCTTATTCCCCTTTTAAGGACAACATGCCAGTTTCTCCAGTTGCAGAGGAGGGAGAAGAAAATAATGAGGTTCGTTTATTATTTCGTAGCGATATGTGTCTATAGTTCTTAGAGTGAATCTTCTTGACATAATTTAGGAATTTGATTGATATTGGCACCTTTTGATTCCTCAATGTATTGCAGGACTCGCTGGAATCTCCATCCAAGCGTGCCAAACGGGCGATGATCGATTCGGATGACGATGAGGATAGACTAGATGAGGAGAAAACGCAGTCGGGAGATGAGGATGGGGAGACTGAAGTGAAACCAGCCATCAAGGTATTATGCATTCATCATTTCACAATGATTTAGTATTCTCGAAAAGCTGGCCTATAATACATGCCTCCTTCCATTTTCCGTTTCAATTTCTTTATACAGGATAAGTCGCGTACTCATTGAATGATGATGAAATGTTGTTTTGAAGCGATTGGTCGACTCGGATGATTCTGATGACGATGAGAAGAAGGAGGAGAAGCAAGAGGGAGAGGAACAGGAGGTACTACTATACTTGCACAAATGGAATGTGCCATAATGCCTTTCGGTGTTCAGCAACTTAATAATTTAATTTAAATGCTTAACTAATTGATTAAGGTGGGCAATCTGATGGCTAACATATTCGGAGACGAGTCGGATGAGGAGGGAGGAGGAAGAGAGGAAAGGAGACCGGCGGCGGATGACTCGGATGATGATATGGGAGGAGTGAGGAGAGATGATGAAGAGTGAGTCGAGGGGACCAGATATATGCCACGGTACCTATTCTTGTTGATCCCCACCTCAATTACGCTAGAAATATCATGAGAAAGATAGAGGGCATCATTGAGCTCCGGGAATCGAGGTGGAGGCAATTGGTATCGTGGAATATATCCTTGATGTGTTAGGCTACGTCAATGTAGCGCATTTAGCATGTGTTGCATTTGACTATGACTATATTAGACCACTAATATCTAGAGTGTTATCATGAATCTAAGGATGTATTGTAGACCGAACCAAGAGTGGGATTTCGACGTGATGCTGCGCAACAAAAAGTCGGAGAAGAAGAAGGTCAGAAGAAGAAAGAAGGACGGAGGTGAGGGAATGAAAATAGGAATGGTGGAGTGTTATGATTGTTTCGAGCAGTTCCATTTAAAGAAATACACGAACGAAGATTGTTCTGTTCGAATTCTGGTCAGGTTGTGATGTAAACACACTAAAAGGAAGTAAATCAGACTACTGATCCAGGCATGGACATCATCAACGACGACGATGGAGCCATCGAGCATCTCGTGTCGTCGATGAAGAAGGCCGCCAGTGTTCGTTACTTTATTATGATGATTATTAAATATTGACTGCCCTTTGCCTATGATAAGTGAAGCTGCCCTTTGTATGCTTCAATAAAGAGTGTACCGTCAATTGATCGGTTTATCATTGAACTGTGCCGAGGAAGCAAATTTATGTAAAAGAGACTATCATTATTCACTGTATGAGTTATTGATTGTAGGATGATCGTCACTCTAACGCGGAGCGACGACCGGCCACTAGGAAGAGGCAGATGCTGTCGTCAGTGAAGAGCATGCTCCTCAGGGTACGGTAGTCCGTCTTAGACAAGAGACCATGCGAAATAAGGATCGCAGGAAGTGTTTTGCAGACCCCTAGTGTGGATGTCTTGTGACCTACTAGTCTTGTTTATTGATGTGAGTTAATTAATTGTCCAATTATCAGTCGGATCTCGTGGAGACGATGATCGATGGAGGAATGATGTCGGCCATCTCGGAGTGGCTCGCGCCCCTTCCCGATAAGTGAGTTGGATGAAAAATTAATTATTTAGTTGTTAATATATCGATATCACTCAATCCCAAAACACGAAATACTTCACTGCTATTGAACTAACTATTTTTGAAATAAATCAATCTTATTTTAAGATCGCTGCCGGCTCTCGAGATTCGCACCGAACTGCTCAAGATTCTGCAGGGATTCGCGAGACTCGATCAGGTTTAAATTTTGATAGATAAAATTAGCTAATATTATCAAGTAGTAGTCATCGCCGGCCTTTCCACGTAGTGTGCTTTGGAAACACCTTTATCTTTTGCATTTTTTTGTAATAATAATAATAATAAATAACAATCATGTATATTGAGGGAGTGCTGAAGCAGTCTGGTCTGGGCAAGGCGGTGATGATGCTCTTCAAGCACCCGCGAGAGACGAAAGATAACAGGAAATTGGCGCACAAACTCATCTCCGACTGGGCCAGGCCCATCTTCCAGGTTTGTAATATATTTAATTATATATTATATTAAATATTAATAATGTATTTAGATCGACACAGACTTCCGTTCGATGTCTCGCGAGGATCGGATGGAGCGAGATCTCGCCCAAATGCCAGCGGCCAAAAAGAGGAGAATGAGGTGAGATATTTATTCATTTCAAAAAAAATTTGGGCGTATTGGAGGTATGTCTATTAGGACATGATATACTAGTTCAGAATTGATGGCGCTTGTGCTACCTTTATTGGGTGGAGGGGCTGCGTATTTCGAGGCTAGATCTGGTAGTATGACGATAGGTTTCCCTGATGGTTGCAAGCAAGCCGCTAGTCCACGTCATGGGGCAGCCTATTCTGGACCGGACACGCGTTTCACTCATTATCTGCCCACCCCTCTCCTTTCCTGCGCGCTCTCCTATATCTCTGTTTCCCCTTAGGCTCCATTACCCCTTCTCCTCCCCTCCCATTTGAAGAGAGTTCCAGACAATCCGTCACTCTTTCGTCCTGAGCTCAATGCTCTGCTGTAATTGTGGTACAGTATACTTGGATGATTGATTCATCTTCCACCTTGCCTGTCGCATGGCATGTGAGAGCTTTCATCTGACTTCTCTCAAAGAAAAGCGGCTGATTCCATAACGTATAGTTGCGGTTGTTTCCTTTGGGTCCATCATTCTTCTCCTCATTTCATTGATTGCATCAACAAGTTGTTTATCGCTCCGAGACCCCTCAGCTACTGATCACTACTGGCACAAATGACTACCGCTATTCCGAGAATAGACGAGTATTGAGAAATGTCTAGTTTATATTTGTAGTCTGCACTAAACGGCCTCATCTCCACTGGGGAAAGAAGTGCGAAGAGAGAGAGAGAGATTGACTTGGTGATGAAATGGATGTGTGTTCTCTGTCCAAGTCTATTCCTCACCCTCTCATTAGCGTTGATTAGTCTCTTTCATGGCTTCCAGATGGCAGCAAATCTCGAGGTTATTTTGACATTTCTTGCCTAACAATCTTCTGGTCGCATATGTTTGAACAGGAGTTGATTGTAGTCTCACGTCACTCCTCCCCCATCTACATTTCAACCCCTTCTTTTTCCATTCCGAACGGCGATATTTCATCTGGCCTGGGGAGATTTCATGAAAGCGCGTTCTCGTCTATTTTCTCGGGCTTGTTACGTAGGAAAATTTCTTCCCTCCCCTATCCCCGTATCCCCCTTCCACTTCTCTCTTTCATCGGCCGTTTCTTCTCAAGTATCGCTTTTTCCAGTGTCTGAGACTGGTTGTACTTTGTTATCCGGCAAACCACCATATTCCCTCACACACTTTCGGCGAGTTTACTGATGACTACTTTTTTTCTTGGAATCTCTGGCCTTTGTGTATGATGTATTCCTCGCTGCTTGCGACCGAGTGCTGTCTCCGATTACTGAATGCCTAAACGTGTCCAACACCGCCCACCACCTTTTCCCTATTTGTGCATCTCTCGGATCGCAATTTCCCACAAACAATCTCTCTGACATTGAGTGTTTCCTGT
This sequence comes from Pristionchus entomophagus, assembly GCA_036245825.1. Classification (NCBI taxonomy): domain Eukaryota; kingdom Metazoa; phylum Nematoda; class Chromadorea; order Rhabditida; family Neodiplogasteridae; genus Pristionchus; species Pristionchus entomophagus. Next base: position 20,288,191 of record BTSX01000006.1, read on the forward strand.
GGTTAGCATCATTCCAGAAACAAAAGTAAGGAGAGGCGTGGCTGGCTTGTCAAGGGGGTTCCCCAGTGGTCGCTAGTCTCTTTAGCCGCCTCTCCTTCTCCTCATCCCCTCTCTTTTTCTCTATCTCATCCTCACCCGTCTCTCATAGAACAGCTTCAGGTATACTGAACACACTGGTCGGTCGAGCTCACCACTGGACACTGGATATGCGCTATTTTGTGTTGTTTTCGCGCAATCTGAACTACATCTGGTCCATGACTATAGTTGTCTACTATTGCACTGCGAGACAAAGCACTCTTATCTGATTGCCGAACTGAATCATTCATTATTCTGTTTTGCTACTATTCTTTTAGCCTTGGTTGAAGCAGTTCTCTGCACACAAAAAGAAGGGAAGGAAATAATCGGTCTTGTGAGAGAGACGGGGATAATACATGTTGTTGTGTTATTCACCCCCCCCCCCCTTCCCCCATCTGCGAGCTTGTTCTCAACGATTGTCAGAGATCCAGACAGGTCTATTGTCTTTGAATCGAGGTTACCAGTCAGAATAGGGATAACGATCGGGCCCAAATCCCGATTTGCAATCCTTGTGATGATCCTTCGATAAATTGCAATAGCGATGATAGACTGGTCTCTCTTCTTGGCATCATTATTATATTTCCTGACTCACTAGAATCTCTTGGATTTCATTTCCGTTTTTTTCTGCGATTGAAGTTCCTGTGGCGGATTGGTGGCGGAGGCAAGCGTGCATCTGTCAGGTGTCTAGCACAAGCAGAGAATGGATATTCATGCGCAGATTCTACCCTTGCTTCAGTCTTGATCTATAGATGCTTACGGGGTAGAAGAAAGTGCACGGGATGATGACAGGATGACAGGATACGGTAGCGCTATGGCTATTTATGAAGTAGAAAGGGATGGTAGAACGAGCGAAGTAGGGGACACGGTAGTTTGAGAGGTTACTGTAGCTAATCAGATCACGAAATGGCTTTCTCATTAGTTGACGGTAATGTTTCAGTGGTGACGAGGCAGGCACGTCGGGAGGAGCCTTCCGTGATATACAAGAGGACCTTCGACCGGGAATGAAGGGATACATCGGAAGGGCGAGAGTACCCAAGATATCCAGCAAGGACTACGTCAATCGTCCCGCTCCCAACGTCGAAGGATCATTCAAGGGAGAAAGGAAGGGAAAGGGAAATGAGAGATTGGATAGAGCCACCAGAGAGTTCCAAGCTCGAACCAAGGCACTCAAGGTGAAGAGAGCTGTTGGAGTATCCATCGAAGGAAGGAGATTGGAGATCTGAGATGGACCCCCCCCCACCCCCTCCATTCTAAACAGTTACTAGTTATTGCTATTCGGTTCTTAGCGCGCACCACAATATGCGAATCTCGTTTTAAACAAGCGCAAACCTTAATGTGGTGGTATTTCACTCCTTCTTGGTACTTTTTCCTTTATTATTTCTTCCATTTGAAGCGGTTACGAGTAGACTAGTACGAACTGTTGTCTGTCCATGGGATAATGTGGTTATGACGGCTTTCTGTTCTCTCTTTTTTTCTCTCCATCAATTGTTATGTTCCATCTGTATCACTCGAGAAGATAATAATCAAATGTTTCAACTTGTTCTCGAGAAGACTTCTTTTTCTTCCCCCCCCCCCCCCACTATCCATTCAAATATTGACCTGTTTCTCACCGAAATTGTCTATTTATTCATGTACAGGAGAAGCAAGAATAAAAGTAATGGCCGGATCCCATGGAATTCGTGTGATATTGTGTGGTTGCACCTTCCGCCACGAGCTTTCCGCTTGGATACCAAACACACTGCTTGCGTCTCTTGTCACTCTTCCCCCCCCCCCCCCACTGCTTCCCCCTCCTTATCACCCTCTAATCATGCAGCGATCACGTTATTCTCACGAAGTGGCAGCATGGATCCGATTCACGATGCTATTTCACCCCATGTGTTTGCTTATTTTCGGCTAGGGGAAGTGTGTGATGAAGAGATTTGATCTCTACTCTTGATTGTCCATCTGATGGATGATTCATTCTTGCTGTCTCTCTTCTACGATTGTCTCCCCCTGGCACTTCATTTATTGTCACCTACTCAAATAATGACTTGGTTAGGAGTTAGTTAGTTGACGGAGAGAAATATATTTTCCTTCCGCATTCATCCATACTTACTTTGACACATGCCAGCTTTGATCTTCACGAGTTTCTCTACCTTTCCTTTGGTTAGCTATTGCACTACCGTGGAATTAGTAAATATTGGTGTAAAAGTAGCAACCCGCTCTCCTTCTTTGGGGGTGCGATTGCACGGTTATCTCATTGTCTCGTGGTGTTGAGCCACTTGGTCTCATTTGCCCTCCACAGTTTATACCCCATTCGTGCTGCATTGAATTGCGGATACCTTCTTTTCCTTCTCACCGTACCCTCTCTATGTCATCATCCCCGTCCCTCAAGCTCCGCCCCCTTTCCTCAAAGTCTAGACCTCATACAGTAGGGAACTTTCTTGCTCGCGACGCGTGCGGCTCGCGTCGCGGCTCTGTGGCTCACTCGCTTACTAGATGGAGTTTCGACGACTTGTGAAATTTTACCGGACGTCATCAGCTTACTCAAGGCATACTGTAGGCAGAATTCAAGGGTGCACGTTTCTGATTTCATTTTATTTATTTTATTATTGTTTTTAATTGTTTTAATTCATTTTAATTAATTAGTAAAACAATCTTTTTAAAACATAAATGGCGCTAAGAGTCGTGGTGAAGCAAATACTAAGTCAATTACAAGGAAGATAAAAAATCATTCCAATGTATTATAGATAAAATCCATGGCAAGGAAATTAAATATATTCCGGGATACATTTTTAAAATAACGGACATAGCAGAACCGAAAGTGAAGTTAAAACGTAAGAACAAACGCGAGTTGAGAGGTGAAGGAGGAAATCGGGGATACATTTCAGATGGGTTGAGTTCCATCACATTCACTTCAGTGTCTCCTAGAGTATAGAGTGGCATACTCTCTGGCTAGTAAGACATTCTCCCTGATGGTGACCAAAACTGTGAAAGAACATGTTTCGAAGAACAAAAGGAGAAAGGACCCTCCCCGATTGTTGCCTAGTGATGAGTCAATCAACACATGGTTTTTCTTGTCGTATTTTAAGATCGATAAATTTTCTCTCAGCCTTCCTACTCGGTGTGATAATAGAAGGCCTCAATACCTTTTCGACTCATGGGAGGATGACGTACAGTGGCTTTAAATTGGCTCAAATTAGGGTCCTGAGAAAATGGATTTTCGTTCATTGACGTTCTAGAAACTCGTTCAAAAGCTTAAAATGATCTTTACCACATTTCCGGATGATCCCCTAAGTTTGATAACGATAGCTTTTCATTTGCCCAAAAGGCACGAATTTGTCACCTTTTCACATAATTTTTCTCCATATTTTTAATGATTACAGTTACAAGTGCGATTTTTGTTCAAACTTCGTTCCTGGAATATAAAGTTGCATATGAGGCCGTTCGCCTTTTTTACTATCCTTTCCAGGAACGACGTTTGAACAAAAATCGCCCTACTAACTGTAATCATCCAAAAATTATAAGAAAAAAATTAAAAATTCGTGCCCTGTGGGCAAATGAAAAGCTATCGTTATCAAACTTTGGGGATCATCCGGAATTGTGGTAAGCATCATTTTAAGCTTTTGAACGAGTTTCTAGCACGTCAATGAACGAAAATCCATTTTCTCAGGACCCTAATTTGAGCCAATCTGAAGCCACTGTACGTCATCCTCCCATGAGTATATATTTTCATCGAAAAGGTATTGAGGCCTTCTATTATCACACCGTGTAGGAAGGCTGAGAGAAAATTTATCGATCTTAAAATACGACAAGAAAAACCATATGTTGATTAACTCATCACTAGGCAACAATCGGGGGGGGGGTCCTTTCTCCGTTTGTTCTTCGAAACATGTTCTTTCACAGTTTTGGTCACCATCAGGGAGAATGTCTTACTAGCCAGAGAGTATGCCACTCTATACTCTAGGAGACACTGAAGTGAATGTGATGGAACTCAACCCATCTGAAACGTATCCCCTATTTCCTCCTTCACCTCTCAACTCGCGTTTGTTCTTACGTTTTAACTTCACTTTCGGTTCTGCTATGTCTACAGGGGTGATTGCCAACAAGCATGAATAGTACAAGGGAGTAGGATGAAGTCAGTCGAGATCTATGCCAATTTTCCTTCCACAGACAAAAGAATCGAAGTTGCAATGGAGGGAACGGCAAGAAAGAATATACTATACGATGGCCGAATTTTCTACTCCTTTTTTTCCCTACTCCCAATTTAACGAATACGAGACATTTCCAAGGAGTGAGTGAGTATTGAATGTGTCGTCACCCCTACTCTTCCATCTCTTTCCCTCTCACCCTCTCCTCTATCTTCTCACATCGAGATATTGGGTTATTCATTGGAATTGAATAGTGAGGATGACTGAGAAAAAAGGTAGATCAAGGGTGATCAGACTGATATTTAACTTAACGAAGGATTTGATAAGTTGATCTTGGCTCAATTATCTGAAAGAAGATAATGGTATGTGTGTCTCTGTCTTCCATTCTATTCGTTCCCTCTACCCCCATACTGGGAAAGCCACAAAATTTATGTGTTGAATGACTTCCACTGTATTGAGTTCAGCTTAGGACGTTCCTATCACTCATTAGCAGAGACAACATCCAGAAGGATTGTTTACGCTAAAACATACAAAACATACGAAAGATAAAAATATTTTTGAAGAATTTGCTTCACCACGACTCATAGCGCCATTTATATGTTTTAAAAAGATTGTTTCACTAATTAATTAAAACTAATTAAAAACAATAATAAAATAAATAAAGTGAAATTAGAAACGTGCATCCTTGAATTCTGCCTACAATATGCCTTGAGTAAGCTGATGACGTCCGGTAAAATTTCACAAGTGTTTCGACGCTCTCTCACTATCGGCTCGGTAGCTCAGCTGGTAGGTTGAAGGACTAGTGAACAGAAACCTCTGGGTTTGAGTTCGCTCTGTGGTAAACGTTTTGCATATTTTTTTTATCTAAGTCAAACGATCTCAAGAATACGTTCTTTGTTCATTTTAAGCTAAATAACGCATTAACCTTCAACAAAAAAGGCCACGACGCGCGACGCGCGGAGTCCGTCACTCAATGCTTCCCTCGCTTCGCTCGGGAAGCATTGAGGGACCGCTTAGGCATACGCAGAAAGCCACCTCACACCCAGTTTAGGGAGGCGAGCGCACAAAATATGTTAAAACTCTTTTTAAAAAATATAAAAAGTAAAAAACAACTTTGCGATCCCCGAGCCATCGAGTTCCCTACTGCGCCAGGACACGCCTCTTCCTCAATCCTTTCCCTCTCAGGCATCCTCAACGACGACGTTGATCTGGGCAGTGCTGGCGGCACGACCGGCGACCACGGTGGTAGATCATCGAACGAGGGAGAGGAGGATACGGTGGAAGGAAGAGATACGGTAAGTATTATTGACATCGATCTCCTTGTGCAAGTTGTTTGCGCTGGTTAAATTACGCTTTGCATCGTATGTAAAATAGCCTGTGTGAAGTAAATTTTACTTGAACAATGTCTACTTGAAAAATGTGTGGGTGTGATCTTTGATTCGCGTGTGTTCATGATTCAATGGATTTCCCTATTCATCACGTCGTCTAGAGTACTGTAGAGAAGAGGATGGCGTCTCGGGATGCGATCCATCCACTCAAGAGGAAGAGAAGTAGGAGCAGGAGTGATGAGAAGGTCTCCCTGTGGCAGGACTTTGGCACCTATCAGGTTGGTCAGGGAGGTGATGAAATAGGCTGTCTGGAACAGAAAGGTCCCTTTGCTATGAACTCTTCTGTTGTTGACAGCTATTCTCGGAAATAGAGTCGAAGAAATGCCAGAAAGTCTGTGAGAGGATTTAGACTAGGGTTACATATTTTAGACCGACTAAAATGGAGTGGGAGAGGGGTTGGGGACGTTCTAGAGATGGAGGAACCGTTCAATGGAAGGCGTTTAATTGCAGATTTGTCTGCTCTTCGCCACTCAGTTCTCCTACATGCCCATCGCAGCCAGCATACTGTGCACCTCCTTCATGAAGATGACCACGGTGAGGGAGCAAGATTAGTGTGATGGAAGTGACGTGATCTGGATTATGATGGTCGAAATACAAGATGTTACCAAATGGAAGAGGGGAATGCAGAGGATATTTGAATGCCCTTTGACGATTGTTTGTTGCCGCGTTGAAACTAGAGAGAGAGAATTGCTCTGTTATTGTATCCACCCTGGAAATGGTAGTTCCGCTGCGAAATGGCGAAGGGAAAAGTGATTTCCTCAGCAAAGAGCCACGCAAAAACAGCAATGAAGCTTTGCAGACTCTACTTGGATGATTGTGCCTAGCATGACTAGAGAGAATATGAAGCTCAAGATTGACCGGATGCTACACCCAAAGCCTACAATAACCCAGATTTTCCGTCCAGGAGGGCTGCTCACTCGTGCTCGCAGCGAGGAATGGCACCGCGGGACCAGCCGGTGCCAACGAGACTACCACGGCGTCGCCGACCTGGTACCGAGGCACGGGCACGGTGCCAGAGGGCGAATTCCATTCGCTGTTCACGTTGTGGGGACTGGACTGCACGGAGGGAGCGCAGACGATTCAGACCTGGCTGAGCACCGCGGTGAGAGAATATTTGGTTTTGTCATCATTTTATGCACAACAATTATCATTCGGCTTTGTCGCGAGACTAAATTTAATTCGAAAGCCATTTCAGTATAATAAAGAACACATGTGTGATCGGAAGTGCCCATTAACAATATTATCCGTTGTTTCAGATAATGGTCGGGGGATTGGTGGGCGCTCTGATCTCCGGCTTCGTCGCCGATCGATTCGGAAGGAAACCAGTGGTGATAGGTTAGTTTTTAAATTATTTATTTTAAAATTGCTCTCGGAGAAAGTCCAAATTGCAATTTTCTCTGCAACGGTGGGTGCCCTTATCACTCGGTTTGCGAAGCGCCCTTATCGCGGAAAGTTGAAAGATGATAGCGTGACAATGGTGACGTCACTTTGATCAGAGAGAGAAAGAGAGCAGATGATGCAAGGAGAGTAGTGATGAACGGAGTGATCCAGAGGAGGATGACTGAGCACGCATCGCTAGGGCACAGATGATGACACATGTTGAGATGGGAATAGAGAAGGCGACCTCTTTCTTGATAAGGTTTCTGTAGAAAAAATCGGTTCTTCTGTGACGGGAGTTTTCCTGGATTTTTTTAAAAACTTATTTAAATTATTTTATTTCAACAATGAATGGCAATTGCAGCATCTCTGGTGGTGGTCTCCCTCGGGAATGGCCTTCTCCTTCTCTCGTCCCTCCTCTCTTGGCCCCTCACCCTCCCCATCTTCGTTGTGATCGGAGGAGCGTGTGGAGGATACATGGTGAGCATTGGGAATTTGTTCGGTCTCTTTCCCAGAGCGCGCTTATTGTGGAAAATTGTGATGGAATGGTCAAAAGCAGTACCGAGCATCTCACCTGTCAAAGAGGAATTTGTAAATGCCACCAGCATTCTTTCAATGTTTTCAAAAAGGCACAAGAACAATGTGCTGGTGGATTCGAAATCAGCCTGATCATTCCGTCTATCTCACTATCGGGACCAGTTCGAGTGAATGCCTGAAACTGATACCTCCCGTGCACAAATTATTCGAAAGGTGTTAAAAGGGGAAGGTATCTGACTGAGAATAATGAGCACAATTAGAACTGCAGCTACAATGCATCAATACCAACCCTCCCCTTGCAGACGACTAATCTGGTTCTCGTGGTGGAGTCCCTCTGCCTTCCCTCCTCTCGTCTTCTCGTCGTCGCCCTCAATGGATGGTCACTCTCCATGGCAGGCACCGCCCTGCTCGCATTCATGTGTCCCAACTGGTACGGTACGGGGGATACTGTAAGGGGGACGGTGGGAGAAGTAGATGAGCGGTTCTGTAAGGTGCAATAGATGGATCAGAGTGGAGTACTGTAGGGCAAAAATCGGTAAACAGGTTAAGGTAACCCTCTGAATCTCGCCAGCCGTGCGAAAGTACAATCCTTGGCATTCAAATGAGTACGATCGATAAGAGCGGGTTACGGTAGTATTGTAGATCAGGATGGTAAGGCGTCGATTTCAGGTTCCAGTACCATCTGGCGGTGGCCATAATCTCCTCCATCTGCGCCCTCGGCCTCTACTTCATCGCTGATGAGAGTCTGCTATGGCTGAAGAGCAGCCACAAAGTGACGAGGTACGGTAGATGGTGGGATTACGGTAGGAGATCTAATCGATAATTTGATCATTGTGAATATTATATCACAGATTCGACAGAGCATCGGAGCGCCTAATCCAGTTCAACGGAGGAGAGGGCTGCAAAGGTACTAGTTTTTTAGTATCTGCCATATTTATCATTGAAAAAAGTTAATAAAAACCGTTCTTCTGATGAATATTGGCCCAGAATTAATCATTTGTCTCTATTCAGACATTGCTCTGCTGTGCCAACTAGAGAAGGACGAGGCCGCGGCTCCCGCCCGCCCCCTTGCAGCCAGAGAAACGGACGAATCGGGTACGGTAGATGCACAGTATTGAAGATCAGATCTCTGCCCGTATCGTTGTCAACGACTCGTTGAAATGGAAATACTGTAGAAATGATTTTGCGTCCTGTTCAATTCTTCATTGTATCTACAAATGTGTGGTGATTAGATTTATCATTATTCAAATTCTAATAATTTGAAATGTATTTCCAGGTGGTCAAACGGTCCGGGCAGCGCCCTCAATGACGTATATTGACCTCTTCAATGAGGGATCGCTCAGGTATCGTAATTTGTTCATCGATCTGATATCGCATCATTTTTTGATTCCGAATTTGGTAGAAAAAATGTGCATAGAGTTTAGGAAGTTCTTTACATTAAAGATATTCTGTGGTGTATTCGAGGGCCGCTTTTCCTTTCTCGTTCTAACTGCTGGCTCTGCGGTAGACTACGGTAGCTTACCGTATCCCTTCTGCAGACCGCATCTTCTGTCTCTCGTCTACTGCTTTTTCTCCTCCTCCGTCGTCTCATTCGGCTGCTACTTCGCTATTGATTCGCTCAGTGGCAATCGATACGCTAATCTCGCGATGGCTGGCATCGGAAAGGTATACGGTAGGGAGGGAATTGATTATTGGAGCTACAGTACACTTCTTAATTAATCACAGAGAAAATGAGATTTTTTGTGAACAGAAAGTTAATATTGGTTATTCCAGTTCGGCCTTGGTCTCTTGCCCTTCGCCGTGTCGTCGTGTGTGAGCAGGAAGCAGGTTCGTTTTATTGATAATAAAATGTATTTAATTATTTAATTTGCAGGTCGCACTAGTCTCAGTGGCCGCAGCGGCGATTGCTACGTGGGTCGTGTTGGCGTGGTGAGTGGGGAGTAAAGCTAATATATTTCGCGGTTTAGCACGTCCAGCAATTTGCTTGATTGTGTATTCCTCAATCCTTCTGCGTCCTCTTTTCTGTAAAATCTTTGAGGCGCGCTTCACTTTCTTTCCTTTGTTCTGACTTGGGGCAAGAGGGTGGAATTAAAATGTATGCCTGTTAGGAATGTTTTCTATTCTCGATGTTTCAGTCTGCTGGCGGGTCTTCCCTTCCAATCAGTGGCCATTACCGTACTCAGTCTGGTGGCCACGGCGGCACTCGATCCCACTTGGAAGGTAGGATTACTGTAGGATTAGCTACAGTATGACCGATGATTTAGAGCAAAGAAGTTATTAGCCATAGCATCTGCAAACAGCTTCATAGTTTTTATTCGTTTTACGCTGAGCAAATCTTTCCAAGTGGTTATCTCAAGACTAGATTTCTTGGAATTAGTTCAATAATTGCTTCTCCAGATCTCTCATCTCTACTCGACGGAGCTCTTCCCGACGAGCATGCGAAATATGGCGCGCGGTCTCTGCAATTCGGCGGGCCGCATAGGATCGTCACTCGCGCCTGGCGTCAGTCTATCATTGTGTTATTGTTTTTATCAGAATCAGAGTATGTCAGAAGCACTGATGATGTTTTACTGAGATATTGTGTATTATTGAGAGAGTTCTAGGATTGGCTAGATAGTTGCAGGCGTGATTTAAATATCTGTGTTTATTCTTTTTTTTAATGTCTCAATGGATTAATTGAAGATCACTCACCTCCGTCACGAGACTCCTGGCGTCACGTACGGAATGTTCGCGTTGCTCCTGACGGCGCAGCTCGTGATCACTGCCGTCTTCCTGCCGAAACAAGTATACGGTAGATTAATGGGAAGATATACGGTAGCCGAGATGTAAAATACTATTTCTCGCTGGAAATTTAATTTCAAGAAATATGTTCTCAGCTGCCATCCGAGCTTCAAGACAGCGTTCCCGGGCCGCTGATTTCCGCGGAGAAAAAGAAAAAGGCGAAGCGATCGGAGTTTGATGATCAGGAGGAAGAAGTGGGGTAAGTGGAGATGAGGATCGTTTGACTATGGTTCAGCTCATTATCCCATGCTTCTGGGACAAATTTATTGCTTGAGTGTTCATATTCAGTCCTGATAGTGTTTTTAATGTTTTATGATAATGATACGCCCTTTTACGGAGAAGAAAAATTGTTTATGCAGATACCGCTTCCATATTTATTTTTAATTTAAAATGTATTATCCGAAAGATTGCATTCCAGATCACGTGATGATTCGTCGCAGTTGAGTGAGACTGCGCCACTGACGCCTTGAACCAATCGATAATTCTCCATAGAAGATTCCCTACCGTATCACTGTATCATACTGTAGCCGCACCCAATACCGCACGTCTCCTCCGGTTAGCACTTCTAGAAATACGCGGTTCTTACTTGTCTCGCACGATTGTATCTTATCTCAGCATGCTCAGAACTACCGTACACACCTGCAATATTTTCCATCGTTTACTGTCGATATGAGCTAGTATTTATTATTATCATTATTGATTACGCTTGTTACTGTTATGCCTCGACCCCCGATTGATATAGTGCCGTCACAATGTCCAACCAGCTTTCACACTATCTAGTCGGTAGAACCCCTCATTCCATCCCTCCATCCCTCAAACCATCTCCCCCATTCCGCCCAGCTCTCAATTCCATTCGTTTCGCCTATTTACGTTTGGGAAGAAGCACACCAACCGGAATGACCCTGCTACTCTATCAATATCCCGTAACAAAAACACGGTTCCGAAAAGATCTCACTACCGTATCACCCGTTCATGCTGATCACTAACTGACTTATTACGTTCGCAGCTAACCGACCAAAGTGTGCATTAAAATGGAGCTTTTTTCTCACCCCGGTCCTATCCACCCCTGTGCAATTCTTACTGTGGTTGTGCTATATCGATTGTGTTGACTTTAACAGTACTGATAGACAATTAATCATTGTAATCTGGCATAGTTTATTTATAACCATGATAAACAAAGTGTAGCAAGAATTGATTGAATGTGAGATCTATTCGGTTACATCAGTCCATCGGAATATCGATTATTGACAAGGCGAGTTGATATTGTTTCGTGTGGAAAAGGTAGCTGCGTGGGAAAGTGGATGGGGTGTTGAGTAGGTCACGGAAGGGGCCGGATCTACGGTAACAATGACGGGTTCAGTGTATTCGTGTGCTGGTCGTAAGAGTGTTGTAACCCGTGCGGATAGGGGAAGAAGCAAGTATATGGAGAGATTTCACATTGTAGAGTGGGGGTTGGCTGTAGGTGAACCGATTGAGGAAAACGAGTTACTGTCATTGCGAGGCCGATGACGTTGAGGGACCTGAGCAAAATTATAATTTATTGATCGATTATATTGGGTTACCGTAATTATCAGCAACTTCGAATTTGAGTCAATGATTACTGTAGGATTAAAGTAAGAATACTCACCCTGAGATGTGGATTGGCCATCATCCGACTGCGCGCTTGTAGATTGGCCCTCTTCCGATCCGAGCTGCAATTAAATATTTGTTATTCCGCATCCAATTTTATGTTTCCCGAAGGGACCACTCGATGCGCAATGCATCTCTTTTTCCTGCCATTTTTACATACTTTTTCATCCCTTTTTTCCACCACCTCATTCAGTCCCTTGAGACTTCCTTTCCTGCGTGCACACGTTCAAAGAACAACAACACATTCCGCTTCCGGATGTCGAAAGTATTCAGTCCCGGGGGAGGAACTCCAATGGAAAGTGACAGCCTCCACGCGCCCTCCCAAGGACGTGTGACGGAGGGAGGGAGACTATTCTCAGAGATTGTCGTCCTCTCCTGATTTGAGGGGAAATCAAATTTGCGCCACGTTTCGAGCGGTGAGAAATTTCGAGCTGATTCTCGAAAGCGCATGTTGAGTTCTGTCGAAAGACTTCTTGTTGTTTCCCTCGTTTTCGACAGCAAAATCGGTATTCCTTCTTGATTCCGGTTGCCTCGACAGTCCTCTAGTTGTCTACAGTTGTTTCGCAAGCTCCATTGCAAGTTCGTCCTCTATCTTCCCTTTCTGCTCGTCGGCTCTCGGGTTCTCTGGTTTATCCCAATTCCCGCTTGATTGCAGAGTGGCCTCTTGGACGGAAAGAGCTCGACACAATAGGCTTGTTTTGCTCGAAATTCGCGATTGTCAATTCAGTTTTGTAAGTGAAGGGACGCCGGAAATGTACTTTGACATCGATTTGGGCAGTTAGGAGAAGCGAAAGTCAGTATAAACACAGAGGACTGGAAATTGTAGCTGTTCCTCGTGGGAAACCACGAATTATTCCCACAGCTGCGCGTGGCTGAAGAGAAAGAAGAAGAGTTTCGGTTGTAGAAGTAAAACTTCTTTCATCTCCCAGACGGGCAGATGTATTGATCAGTTTCACACTTTCGCTAAGAGGAAATGACGAAAGGCGATCTCGTGGCAAAGGGATGTGTTATCATGTCTTCGATAGTGAGTCTTTGCCATTGATCCAGCGCCTAATTGTCAATACTGCTGTACTTCAAAATAATGATACCCTCAGAACTTGGGCGCCTGACCGAACCGACATTCTCGGTGGATTGGGCGAACATCAAGTTCTCTCTTGTCGAACTTGATCAGAGATTAAGTATCCTCCCGCGCAATTGAGCGAAAAAGTCATGATATTTTACGAGGTAGAATACCGTATCGTCATCAGTAGTCTATGATGTTTTCTCTTTTACCATTGTGAAACGCAAAACATCCCCGGCAATTGTGCAGGCATACCTGAGCAAATCGGGAGGCTAGCTTCTCCCCCGTGGGATCGATCGATTCCACGTCGATCTCGGCAACGGCGTTTCGTCGACCAGAACGAGAGGAGGAAGTGAACTGGAAGGAAATTACTGTATTATTATTGAAAGTGAACAACGAATAGTACACCAGGACAAAACAGTTTAGAAGGGAAGCTCAATTATTCAGACAGTGCAGTCTTTTGTGGCCAGTGGATGTCCGACTTGTCAACAAGCCATTAAGTCTACCTCCGGAACCCAGAGACCCCCTCTCCCCCCCCCCCCCCCCCCCCGTTGTACCTGAGGAACGGTTTCGAACATATCCGCTTGCGTCATGATGGTGAGAAAGAGAGTGGGAGCAGAAGTCGACTGACTACCAAGACGGAGAAATGCTGAGATTCTAGGGCAGTCGAGGGGGCGGAACCTAAGCCTCTGAGATGGAGAGGGAGAGGGGAGGGTGACAGACGATGTTGTGCTGCCCCGCCTCTCTCTCCTCCCTCTTCTCTTCTCGTCCGCGTGTTCCGGATGTGAGAGAGAGTTATGTAAATAAATGGCGTGACGCATGAGAGCCTAATGATCATGTATGATACATTATCACTGCTGAGTCAGAAGCTCTCACTGGATTGTGAATTGGTAGCAGGAGGGTACTACATCAGAGCATAATACGTGAGAACTGTTTGTTAGGTGAACAGCGTCACGCTTTTGTTCTTTAGTAACCAACTCGCTAAAGTACATTATTGATTGAGCCAAATCATGCCAATCAGTTGAATAGAGATCACATAGAGACATAGGCTAGTAGTACTCTTCAACCAGATGTATGGCATTGCAATTCATGACACGCTCTCGGTTACCGCGAAATGTCATGCATGGAGTGTGAATGTGTGATGACCAGCTGGAAACCCCTGAGAACCTTCCAGACTTCTTTCTATGCACCGATTCCATTGAAGTGATTCACACAATGACGCTAGAATTCGACGCTTATTTCTTATCGCTATCATCATCTAGTCGTTCGCAGAGGCGAGATTGAATCTTTGCAATTCATTCGGATATTGAATGAATTGTTATCGTTGTCGTGCTGATCTATCTATGACATCAGAGAGCATATTGTATCGTGAAGAGGCGTCTCCTTATTTGCCTTGTATCCTCTATAGAAAGTCGCGTTCTAGCGAAGCTTCGCTTCAAGGAAAACCAGACATACACGCCTATACGTGATACCTCACCATAGGTAGAACGAGTACGGTTCGATGAGCCAACCAGCGGCGGATCAACGCCTGTCGTGTCCGCCTCCGTCTCCCCCGCAGGCATTATTCTTACGCTCGAACGAAGATTATGCCCCCGAAAGCATGATTCGCTTCGGGGTGTTGTGCTGCTGTGGGGAGAGTTGTGCTGAGCGAATAACGTGAGATGCAGTTATGGGAGTGGGTGGGGGATAACGCGGTTTGCGGATGGGAGAAGACGAAGAGTTTCGACCATAAAATGGAAAATGAAGTTGGCATATTTTGAGCTTCTCGAAAATGTTGTCAACAGGCAGTAACTGCATTACGTCGAACAAGTTCTTCGGAATGCCATGCACGTTTATTTTCAGCCCTTTTCTGGTCTCTATAACAAGCTCTCTCTAACAAAATATTCTGCAGTCGTTGCGAAGTTGGATTTCCATCTACAGAAAAGAAAACTTTGAGACTTTGAGAAGCGAGCTAACGAGGAAGTGAGTCGAAACTAGAACCGGAGGCCGACGATCGTGTTTTCCCAGATTGACAAATGCGTTGTAATCGCGAGCTAACGAGTGTGAATCAGCTAAAGCTTGGTCTACTTATTCAGAGTTTTCTGTGATGCGCTCTCAAGCGATAATAACCGTACCTTAACCTTTTTATCACTAATAATCCTATTTTTCTTTGGGGTAAAAGGTTGGACTAATGAATCGTAAAGGTGAGCGGGGGTTTATGAGTGATTCTTTTCAAGATAACTTACTATTATCATTTCGAGTATTAAAGTAGTAATGCCCTATGTTCGAGGATAACTAGTCAAGCATTCTATTTTGCATTGTTTCTTGAGAAAGAGTCTAACCAGATTGGTGGTGTTACCTGTGAGAGGACTGCTGTAGATTCGAGTTCGCCCATTTGGATGGTGGATGAGGAAGGGGAGGACGACGTAGTTACGAGAAGAGAAGAGGAGTGGGGAGAGGAGAAGGACTGAAAAGGTGGAGAGAGGTTAAACGGGAGAGGAGTGAGACAATGGAGGGAATGAACCACTTCGGATATAATAGAGCACTTCTGCAATGGATGGAGAGGGACCAGTGAACAATAGAAAGAGAAGGAGCGAATGAGGAGGGTAATTACTGGGATTGGAAAGCGAACATAAATTAAACGTATCAGTAGGCAGGTGAATTCAAATGATCGGAGTAATTTGAAATGTTCACAATAGATGGACAATAAGTATGAACGCACTTGTGAATGGTGGCATAACATGAAGATTATTGAGTGATTCACGTGAATTCATAAAAAGCTATGTACAGCCAATAACAAAAACTGTCCTACTTTTATAAAAAGCGAACACTTGAACATGACATTCACACGAATCGCCAAGCCAAGAGGATCTCAAATTGAGAAAAGAGAGTCGAAGGTGTTAGTCATGCGAGGATATTTTTCTTGCATTCCCAATCAATTTAATATGCATTTCTCCGGAATTTGATATATGAGACGGAAAGCGACAGAGGGGTTGTGCACTCAAATCCAATCGGAGAAAGGAAATTGAGTAGTTTGAAGAACTGCAGATATGCGATTGTGGTTCGATTCTATCAGGAAGTGGTTAGAGAGGGAAATGGGAATTGAGAATGAATTCCGGTGAATTCATGAAAGAGCGGTGGAACTCGACGAAATTGCCCTAATGAAAGGAGGAGAGGGAAAGTGTGGTAGTCCTTGTAAGGAGTACAGGTGACCTGTGAAATAGGGCAAATTGTGCGAATCGAACATTGAAAAGTTGAGACGTCTTCTGTGTCTCTGGAGACGAGCAAATCGCAATCAAGAGGGGGAATCTGCAAGAATGATGGAGGAGAGATCGGATTGGATGATAAGAGAGAGCGAGTAGAGAGAGGGGAGAGAGAAGCAAAGGGGGTTGTTTCTCAGACTTTGTGTAGAAGTTCTCATATGATTGATGGATGTTATCTTGTTAATTGTACCCTGATTGGGGAAGTGGTGGAAAATATAGTCTCTGCTGTGAATCTAACACGCTGTCATAAGCAGGTGCAAGAGAGAGTTCGCTCTGGTGAAATGGAGAGTGCTCGTGCCAGATGGAATGACCATGGTGGGATTGGAGGGGACTCCGTTCCATGGGAACACGCCATGAATCGTGGCCTGAGAGGATAGACGAAGGGTATTTGTGGACGAAGTATATTTCAAAATACGGCTTCTTTACGCTCCATAGCGCTCTTTGAAAACGAGCATAATGAAGGCATAGTCGTGTTTCGAGCTGTGCTCGCGTGTAATTCATGCAATAGTCGCTTGCAACATGAGCTTAATTGAGGAAAATGATCAGACTGAGAGGTTGAGAAAGCAAGAATAAAGACGTGTTAACGAATGCGAATAATAGAGAGACGGAAGGGTAGGTCAAGCTTGTTTTCGACGGCGAGAAAACGGCGTGAGAGCAGCGATTAAGGCGCTGTTACAATGCTCGAGAGAACTGGAAAAGGCGGGAAGACGGGAGGAAGGAAAAGGAGGAATTCTGGGTTGTTTTAACTACGGGAAAGAAGCAAAAGATGAGAAAGAGAGAGTGGTTCCATCCAAGAGTAAAGAGAAAAGACGGGAAGGGGGGATAGGACAGACGGCGGGAGACTGCACACTCAATAAATGGAGAGAAAGGAAAGGAGGAGGAGGGGGGGAAGGGGGATGGAAGGGAAGAAGGAAAGGAGGAGAGATTGAGTTACGGGGAGGTGGTGAGACAGAGAAGGAGAAGGAATGTTCGAGGGCCAAGGGACTTTTGGCCTCGCGATTGTGACGTAGTCAGATGACGTCAGGGGTCGAAGGAAAGGCTGCAGGATGGAAGGTGCAGCAGGAGGGGAGAGGGGGGAGGGTAGAGTGCACGGGGGACCTGATAAGCTCTGACCTTCACGAGAAATAGGAGAGAGAGAGAGTGCAGATATAATCTCGGATATATGTTCTCGTCGGTCAGAGAGACTAGAGAGCGTGCAAAATGGAGAAAGCTTGTATCCGAAAGGATACCCCCACAGGATAATTCGCTATTCTGTACACTACTGCGGGATGATATGGAAGGAACGAACAATGGGCCGGTTGATGGCGTGGAGGGAAAAGAAGGGGAAAACAGTGC
Source organism: Pristionchus entomophagus (assembly GCA_036245825.1). Lineage (NCBI taxonomy): Eukaryota > Metazoa > Nematoda > Chromadorea > Rhabditida > Neodiplogasteridae > Pristionchus > Pristionchus entomophagus. The sequence goes on from BTSX01000006.1 coordinate 20,305,745, forward strand.
CAGTATCGCCTGGGATGATCGAGGGATTGGACGGAAGCTCGGCGAAACTATGTATTGTTGTTGCATTGTGCCCCCATCTGGGAGTGGGAGGGAGTGGAAGAAATAAGAGAGCCTGGGAATGGAAAAGGCGTGAGAACCAACGACGAAATTGAAATTTGAGAATCCACTTTCGAAAGTGCACAACCACTATATGGAGAATAATAGATGAGGGGAATAAGGGGTAGATACGATTGGTCATTCATAGGAATCACGAGCCGATATGTGAGAGAGATGAGTGAGAGTAAGAGTAGGATCTGGTTTGGGAGAGGGAGGGGGGGGGGGGTGAGTGATTAAAGAAGGAATGAAGTGTCGGATTACTGTGAGAGAATCAGTGCGTGACTTTCCGGAGGGAGGGAAGATGGAATTGACTGAAACTTAGACGGAAACGGAAGGACCAGAGGAGGATAGACTGGCAACCGAGGCTGAAAGGCGAATTGAAAGAGAAGTGGAAGAATGAGAATAGGAGAAGGAGAATGAGGAAAGAAGGGAAAGAAAGAGGCTATTTTGAGTGCGACGATCTATTACTAAACGAGAAATAAAAGAACTGGATCGAGATAGGGGTTGATAACAAGAGACTATGCGGTTAGGCACTGATTGAAGAATGAATGATTGATGATCGACGAACTGATAATACACCCATTCGTTGTGCAATCAATGGAACCACCGTCAGTCTGACGGGAGGAGGCTTCTATCTGACTATAAATGGGGATTCTAATGGCGAAGATAACAGCTCTCCCTCGGGTAATCAGCGCTCTTCACTGTATTCCAAGTATAGGGTGACCATGTGTTTCTCTGATCTTCCGCTTGCCTCTTCAGTGCCTTTGTTCTATTCCGATTTTTCGCGCCGAATTTTCTCAACACCCGGTCTGAACATTCCCTTCCCCTTCCCCCCTCCCTCTCTCCCAGTGGCTGTCATTCCTCTCTCTACGTCACCAATCACTCGTCTACTCTCTCTCCCCGTGTGTTTCCCCTTGGCACAGCACAGCTAAGAGATCAGACAGCCAAAGCAGCTCAATCTCTGACGCTTTGTTGTTCACTGATGAATGAGACGCGCTGTTTCCAAAGTTGAGCTGCAAAAAGAAGTTGTTGTCGAAGGGGAGAAAGCAAATCAAATTTGTTGCAGGGACTGCCGGAGGGAATGGGAGACGAGGCAGTGAGAGAGGTCGTCTACGATGAGAGATACGATCCGAGGGAGGGGAGGGAGGGGAGAGGGGGTGAGAGAATTCAGATGGCCTTACGCTAGATAATTTTATGACCACACTATGTATTCGGAACATGAACAATACTCTCTAATGCTGTTCGAAGTAGAATGTTCAAATAATATTTTAATGATGATTAAAATAGTAATAAAGTATGATTCAGACTACGCCTCATACTTCTCGGTGCGACTGCGTGTATTCTGCGATGAGCAAGAGATATCCATTGAGGATGAAGTGGATGGGAAGGACGGAGAGAGGAGACACTATGCACTATTCAGAGGTTAGAACGTCTTTTCTAACTGAAAAAATGAGCGAATTTCGAGAACGGCGACTTTCTTCTATGAATGGAGGGAGTCGTTACGACTCGTTAGCAATCCATTATGAGAACCGAATGGCGGAAGTTGCGTCATAACAAAATTACTAATTGGCAATAGGTGAATGATATAGGAAGTAGAACTAGAACGAACAGCTCAGTAGGCGACATAACAACATCTATTGCAGTCTCATCGACTATAATTTTGAATGAGTGGAAGCACCTCAATCTCGCAATTGACAGGGAATCTCGCTCTCGCTGTCTGCCGTCTCTCCATCGAACCTCCCTACGTGAAGGTGGAACGAGTGGCCTGTCTCCAGGTGAGAAAAATGAAAGAATTGCATCATCACTAGGCAATACTGAGTGGAGTCCTTCACATAGAGAAGCTACAACGCTTAGGCTGAACAATGGAAATTAATTGTTGCCAAAAAAAAATGCTGGTATCCTTCAGGAAGAGCGCGGTAGAGGCTACGCGAGGCGGCTCATGCTAGAAGTGCTCAGGTATACGGTAGGTCGCAAACGGAATATTGATCGATCCATTCCAGAGTCGTCGATCGCGACCATCCGAAGGAGATCGTCGTGGCCCACTCTCAGAGTACCGTACTCAAGTTCTACGAGAGGTCAGTTCGTGGATCAGATTGGTGATCACTGAACATACGGTATCTCCAGAATGGGCTTCGTCACCGTGTCTCGCGAGTTCCTCGACGAGGTCGACATCCTGCATCGATCGATCGCTTTCCCGCCACGAAGAGAGAGGATACGGTAAGTGGGGAGGGATACGGTAGTGATCGATTGAGAAGGGACTACGGATTGGTGCTTGATAGTTTGGGTTCACTTGCAGAAGTGGGATGATAAAGTGTGCGATGATGGAATCGAATCGAATGAATGCAAGAGAAAGTGCGAAAGAGCGTCAATGATGAATAGAGAAGAGTGAGTGTATCAGCCCCCTTCGATGGTGTTTATTATATCGCGAGAGAATGAATCCTCATGAATATTCAGAGAGAGATTGTTCAGCGGGGGAAGGGGGAGGGGGGCGGTGCAATAGAGGGGCTAGTCATCCGAAGGTGGGCAGATGACGTAATAGAGACGATGCAGAGTTATCAGATCATTTTCTGTTTATTTGATTCACTACTTTAAGAAAAAACTGGACAGAAATCGGTAGAAATTTTTGAGAAAGATCAGCCGATTGATCATTAGTACAACCGCTTGCAATAATTTCTTAGTTTATTAGTATCTTTTTTCGAGAAAATTGGTGATGATTGAAGCAAACGCTGATAATCTTCTAAAGGATTGATATTCATTCCAGATCACTCTCGATCCTCTCCATTGCACCGACGAACCATTCAGAATTCGCGGGGGATCTCTATGATGGAGAAGTGATTGAGACGATCAGGAGGATGACGAGGGAGATTGAGGTGAGCTGAATTATGGTTCTATTTTTTGATCGGCAGATCTATGAACAATGCAATTCTCAAATCAATAAACATCAGTGTACGTGATTTTATTCTCCCACGCACAGCCTATTTTAGTGATATCTGTATTGGCTAGTTTTGGACAAGTCCTAACAGAAATGTTCGTTTATCTTGTTGACTCTCCAACGCTTTTAAAAGGTAGTAATTGGAATGTAAATGAGATCCTTGCAGTCTCTGTCCTTCCTTCCTCTTCCATCTCTCGTGGTCACTTTCGCCTCTTCTGTCTTCATCACTTCTTCCCTTCACGAGTCTCTCTGCAATCTCGCCCTGCGATTCCAGCGAGTGAATGGATATGCCGATCAATGTGGGTGATCTTTGATCTTTCACCCATTCCTCGCACTTTAACCGTTTATCTCATCTCGGTTGATCTTTGATCTTTCTCTTATAGTTTACACTTTGGACTCCTCTTGTTAATAGTACTTGGATTTTAAAGCTCCTCGGAATGGTTGAGTGATTGAAGATTTCTCTCTCAGACACTCCATTCGTTCCGGCCGCTGTCTCAATCGACGGGTCAACAGACGTGCAATTCCTCAAATCGGTCGCATTCAAGATGCTCAACACCGGTCAGTTTGATCTTTGATCTCTACGTGCCGGATAATTTTGCGTCAAACGCAGTTGAAAATAGCGAGTACGATATCTCGACGATAAAAGTGATCTTTGATCTCTCGCAGGTCACTACTCTGAGGTGGACGAGAACTGGCGTCACTTCTACGCTCTGCTGTATCTGATTCTAGCGGTGGAGAGGAGGAGCGAGGATATGAAGGTATTTTATCAAAATGAGTGCGAAAATCATCAACATCTTGAAGGACAGTTAGCTGAAAATAAATTAGTGCATTTATAATTTAAATAACATATTTTAGAAGTCGCTGAGCCTGCTGGACAAGGGTCTGCTGATGGGCAGAGACGTAGGTCGGACACTGGCCGATCTGGCAGAGAGAATGGGAGGAGAGATGAGCAGTGAGGAGATGGACTTCAGTCGGATGGTCAGAGAGAAGGGGCAAGATCAGTCGGGATTCAAGGATTCTTATGCTCAAGTGCTCGTTGTAATTTCAAGAGTAAAAAACGAACAAAGGAGCAAATCATAGCTTCATTTTACATTCGAGGAAACCCGATGATGCTAAACGGCATATATTACCGGATTAGCTCCTTCACACTCGATTGCTTTCCCTTCCAGCCCCTCTCCACGATGGATCGTTCCCGTCTCTCTCCCTCCCTCTCCGTGCCCATCCTCCATCATCCGGTAGACGACGTGCAGTTTCTAGCAGGTATTCTGCCTTCCTAACTCTTTCTAGCAGTTTTAAGAGTCAAGATGATAAGTAGTGGCGATACTCAGTTGTTTCATGATACAAGTGCAATCACTTTTTTGAATTCAAGTTTTTCAAGGTATTTCCTATTCAGATTTCCTGATCGCTAGTCGGCCAGTGCTCGTGCGTGGGGCTGTGCGACACTGGACTGCGTGCAGCAAGTGGAATCTGTCCTGGTTCCTGCGACAGCACGGACAGAGAACCGCCCCTGTCGAGGTGGGATCAATGTTTAGTGTTGATTAGGGAATGTTCCGTGTTTGTGAACTTGATCTTGCAAGCGCTCTAAATGAAGTTACCCGAAAACTTAGTCATGAAGCTTACTGCTAGTGAAAACGATTAACGAAAATTCACTGTTCTCTTCCCCTAAGCGAAATCATTGATTATCAGATCGGTTCTAAGTACACGGACGAGAGTTGGAGTCAGAAGCTGATGACGATAGAGAAGTTCTGTCAAGAGGCACTCAATGCTAAGGTAATTCAACAGTCACAGATAGAATGAAGATCAGAAGTGAGAAATAAGACCCCGAGAGAAATAACAGAATAGAAAAATAGCAATAAGGAAGATGTAATCATTGGACTGGTAGCTTAGTATTGAGGAAGCTATTGTGAAAGATGAATGATGATAGTGAATGATTCAGCCCGATCGTCCCCTCTACCTGGCTCAACATCGTCTACTCGATCAGATTCCCTCACTCAGGTACTTCGTGTTCTCAGTTCCCATGTTGTTGTGCGTGTCAGATTCCATGTCTCATGCCGATCACATAATTATCCACTCCAGCCCATGGGTGGGGGAAGGGGGGCGATTGCAATCGGAACTCGGGAGCGCTCCTCCTTCTCATTTCTTGACGGCGCGCAGGTTCTTGCCCTCGTTGTCCGACGCGATCACGTGACCGAACTGTCTGCAATCGATATGGGTTACAATACGGTAGTCGATCGATACAGTACCCCACCCCTCTCCCCCTACAATATACACCTGTCATCGATGGCCACGGCCGCGGGGCGCTTCTGTCCTCCGAGGATCGATTTGAGCTCCTGATGGCGGATACGTTAACAGATCGATCGATAGCTCGGGGGAGATTCCGTACCTTGCCGACTTTGGCGGCGAGACGCGCTCGCTCCTTCTGGGCGATGTCACGCACGTCAGAGTTCATCTGCACCGACGGAGGCAGGACGGCCTGCAGAATCAATCGATGTTGGAGATACCGTACCCGATGACTACCGTATCCCTTCCTCCCGTACCTGAACAGTGAGCGCGCGCTGCGTCCAGTGCTTGGCCTCCATCGTCTCGGGACGCTCGATGACCATGGTGACCTCACCGCGAGCCTGCAATCGATTGAAGGTTACGGTAACTGATCGAATACTGTACTTTACCGTAACGTACCCCCATGCCTCACCTGGAGTCCCTTGACGAGAATGCCACGGGCGACGTCCTTGTCCGTCACCGGCTGACTGTCGATGTCAACGATATGGTCTCCGATCTGCCATGGGATACGGTAATTATCGATCAATGGTGCACTACCGTTCCCTGTGAGGACTACAGTACCCCCTCCCCCCACCGTACCTTGAGGCACTCGGCCGAGATGGAGGCGGCGTCAGTCTTGGAGACCAGGACTCTGTTCTGGAAGTGCTTGATGCCCAGTCCCAGCTTGGGTCCGCCCGCCTTCCACGTCATCTTGACGAGCTGCAATGGAGAGGATTACGGTAGAGTACGGTAGATCAGGGAAGGTTATGGTAGGCAGGGATGAGGAGATACGGTAGGCAGAGAGCTCGGGTCGGAGGTGGTACGAGGGGACCATGGGTTACCGTAGGGCAGGAGCAGGGGGAGGGTTATGGTACCTCGTAGCTGAATCCGTCACGACGGGTGATGTTGCGCTCGCGATCGGCCGGGATGTGGACACGCGACATGAGCTCCTCCGCCTTCTTCACATCACGGAAGATGAGCAGTCTGGAGAGGGTTGAGGGTTACGATAGCGATACGGTGGAGGGCTGGGATCAGGGATCAGGGGGTACGGTACCTCGCGCAGGGAGGCGCGAAGCGGAGCAGCGCGAAGAAGTGATGAGTGTCCTTGATGACGGTATCGTTTACGCGAAGAATCTGATCTCCGATCTGCAAGGGGAGGGATACGGTAATGGAGGTGGAGGGGAGGGGGGAGAAGGGGTACGGTATACCTTTAGTTTTCCCTCTGAAAGGGTGCCCGCCTGGACCTTGGTGATGATCATCTTATCGTTAGGGGTCGCGCCAAGCGGCTCTCCCTCCTCCATCTGGATGTCGATCGTCATTTCCTGCAAAGGGGAGAGAGGGTTACGGTAGGTGGAGGAGCAGGGGGTCCGTGGTGGGGTCCAGGGGAGAGACAAACCTTTCCTTCAGTGCCGGACATTTTGGCTGCGGTGGAAGAGAGGGGTCAACCGACTCGACGGTGGAAAGAACGGCGTAAGGAATGGAGGAAAGAGGAGGGAGAAGCGCTTTTATACCCCTCTGAGGGCCGATCCCTCTGCATAGAGAGATGCAGAATGAATGAGATTAGAGAAGACAATGCGGATTGAAGAGATTAAAGTGTTATTGAAATTGAGAAGATATTAATAAAAATGATTGAAATGTAATCGAGATGTACACGTGGTGCAATTGAGCCTTCTCATTGCTCATTCCCTCATTCTTTCGGAATCAATGGAAAGCATGACAGGATTGTGTTTTATGCATGTGTCAATCGATAATGACCGAGTTTGAAGTACGGACAGCTGTATCTCCTTTGCGCTCATTTTCTTATGATTCTCTTCTCTTGGAGAAACGATTGCTCGTCCAACTGTTCTGAGTGAAATTGAAATGATAGTTTGATGATGTTCAGGGACGACCTCGAGGTGCCTTCTCTGTGTCTAGCGGGCAGCTCCTCTCCCAAGGTTAGACCATTTTATATTTGTCGATATTTAATTTAAATATAAATGTAATGTTGCAGGACGTGGATCTGAACTTCTGGATGGGACTGGCGGACACGGTGTCGCCCCTGCACACTGACCCCAGGGAGAACCTATTCTGCCAGGTAGGATCCAATTTTGAATTATACAAGAATCATATAAAATATATAAAACAGAAAGTAGTGGGAGTCTTATGAGTTCCGTGCATAGAATTGAATGGATGAAAACAAAATTTTGAAATCTGATGAGCATAAAGAATTTTTAAAAAAAACATTTCCGAAAAGAATAGTATGACATTAGTTCAATGGAAGTTATTGGGGAGAAAAACAAAGTGTTGCAGAAGGATCATAAGGGACTTGGGGATTTCAGGTGATGGGCTCGAAGTTGGTCCGTCTCATCTCCCCCCAGCACTCGGATGCTGTCGGAGCATTTGAGGTAATGTTTATCTACTTTTGTTAGGGTTAAAGTAATGTCTGCAAATGACTGCTAGAATAATGATCGGTTGTTCTTGCTCTTTCTGGCAGCCTATCTACGTCAAGCCATTCCTCATTGATCAGGACACCTTTCCAGGAGGGTATTCTCACCAACACTAGTCAATTGGACGCAGAGACGATCGAGGGAGTCGAGTGCTGGGATGTCGAGGTTATTCTTTGATCTTTCAGTTTATTACGCAACCTGTGATCTTTAATCTCTCCTCAGGTGCAAGCGGGTGACGCCCTCTTCATTCCCTCCATGTGGTGGCATTACGTGCGGGCACTCAGTCCGTCAATCTCTGTTTCTTGCTGGTTCGATCAGTGATTCCCATTCTATTCCTTGTTAGATTGCACATTCTGAGTTATACTTTGATCGATTGTTGCATTCATTGATGATAAATCTGTGATCTGCTTCATTATTATTGTGAGTGAAGGGACGTCGCCACATACGTCAGATCGATACTGATAATTCTACCAATTGTCTATGTTGTCACTAACATCGTGTTATCGTCTTACTAACTTCTTTAGTTCTAAAGATCGATTTTCCCGCTAATTGACGAAGATAGACCAACCCGCATACAGTAGACAGTAAGAGAACGGCCAATCGGGAGAGGGAATAGGTCAATACAGTAGGGTGAGAAGGGCAAGTCCGTGAAGTTTCGTGTGTTGATAAGGAGATGGAGTGAGGAGAGAGGCAAGAGGAATGAAGAGACTGATAACGGGGGTGCAGGCACTTTTATACGACAGGGTTTACCTCACGAGAGAATCGATTTTCAGTGATATTTTATTTCGTTTAGACATTATTTTATTGTATTGCAATATACGGAAATTGAGTGCGCATCTATGTCGATAACTGTGTCTGGTTGGATTCATTGATTTTAAAAAAAAAACAATTTTTATTTATAAAAAAAATCAGTCTAATTTTATTATATATGTTCGGATACCTGTAAAGAATAGGCAGTCTCAATTGCATAGATCTTTTATCCATCCTCATTTCCCTCCTGATCTGCGGTGCTGATTTTTTGTAGAAATTTTTTCATTCAATTATTCGGTGTAAGAGCTAACACGAGAGATCTTTGTGTTTGAACGGTTTGGTATTATCCTTCAGCGCTCTGCTTTTTATTTTAATTTCGAAAAATTCTCACGGGGTTCGTCTGATATCATGAAGTTTTTTCTGGTAACTTTTCTTCTTCACGCTGACTAGGTTGAGCAACAATCTTCTAAAATCTCCATTTGTGTTCTCGATCCGAAGTTGAGACACTTTCCGAGCGACTTATCTTACAGTCTAATCGACTCCTTCTTTCTCTCCTCTCACCCTATCCCCCAGTCCGCTCTCTCACTTGTCCGCACTATCTCTCCTATTCTATGACGTTTTCAGAGCCCTTCCCCCCATCACCTAGCTCACACTTCTTTGTTCGATGGCACGTACCATTTGTTCCACCATCTCTTCTATTTGCTTCTCCAGTTGGCTTACTTTTAATTGTTAAGTCTGTTGATTTGATAATCAGTACAAGTTCGTTCATTTTTTGAGACGTTTAATTCCATCCCCTTTCAATTAGATCAGTTCATCTTATCTGCTCTTCTCTTAGATATATTGCATTCGGTTTAAAATCATGATTATTGTGCTAAATGTTTGCTAATTTGTTCCTCAACACTCGCAATGCGGCATACCCATTGGCAGGACAGATGTCTCACCACCAACCTTCTTTGTGTTCCCTCGGCCTCCTCTCTTCTCCCTCCCCCAGTTTCCTCATCTCCTCTCCTCTTGCTCATCTCTCTCCCTCTCTCTAAAACAGTCAGGGTCACGATGAATGGGGGAGGGAGAACCAAACCCCATCCATCTGTGGCATTCGTGTCACCCCCGAGTGTCCCCCGCAGAGCGAACCCAATCGTCCCATTTTCCCGTTCAGAGTGGGATATACGAGTCGTGCCCTTCATTTCACGCAATATCTCTAGAGTGACAAGATAGTGTGCGGAATCGAGAGATTGCAACCAGAATTTTGAAATTTACTTCCGGTAATTAGTGGCCTCCGTAGTTCCTCACTCGCTTGCTATACCTCTCGTTGAGTATCTGTTCGTTAGCAATTTTGCATAACTCCTCTATTTGATCTTTGAGTTATTACGCATGGAGAAATTTCGGACAATCTTTCCTCTCAGTACTGTGAGAACAGAAATCGTAGTTAAGTGGTGTGGGCCGGAGTTTACCTAATCCCCGGCCCATTCGTTTATGGTGAGGTTGCACGCGGAACGGAAATTTATTTTGTTTTCTTTAAGTTCTCCAATAAATTCGTGTTTTATTGATTTTATTCGCGGGTATTTCATTTAAATAATGTAAAATCAATGAAAACACGAGTTTAGTGTAGAACTTAAAAAATTCAAATAAATTCTCGTTCCGCGTGCAACCTCACTATAAACGAATGTGCCGGGGATTAGGTCAACTCGGGCCCACACCACTTAGCTACGATTTATGTTCTCGCAATAGGATGAAACAACAGAAATTAAACACGTTCCTCCGATTACTTATTCCGTTCATGATGGTGTCTAATCAAATGCGATAATTTGCTTTCACATTCTTTCTCTGGCGCCGAATTTCTGTTTTGAATAGGTCTACACATTGGGCGTCTCTTCTCATCTCTTCCCTCTCTCGCCTTCCTGCAAACTCGGTTCGCACTACCGTATCAGCAGAAATAGATTATAGTGTGGCGATTATTTCCGTTTCCACGGCGGGTTGTCTTTGATGGTCAGTTCACTGATTGTCGTTGCGCCAGAAGCTGTCAGAATGTATCCAGATCCCTAATCGTTATCTCCATTATCTCATTCTCAGTTTCCGGCTACTTGCTCACTAATATTTCGTATTCCATGAGATTGTTTCTTTCGCTCTCGTTCGTCTCTTCCTGGTTCCATTCTGATCTTTGATCTCTCTCAGAATGGCCGGGGAGATTGTCGAACCGTGGGACGACAACATCAACAAGACGTACAAGCAGGAGAATATCATCGGCAAGGTCTGAAATTATATAATAATAATAATAATAATAATTTATCTACGCACTATACGCAACAAGAAAATGAATATAATAACTAGCAGCCTGCGGCTGCTACGTTGTACGCCGGGTCGTAAGCAAAGGTTAAGAGAGCGGATCGGTAATTTAGGACCACCCCCCGGACACGTCCCCCCGGAATAAGATCCAGAGGCCCATAATTCGTGCATGTGGACCCCTTAGCCCCGCATTGTACATAGCACTACTGAATTCTTGATTTGAGCTCCTCCTGGAGAATTAATGAGGAACAAATTTCGAAAATCGAAAAATCATATTTTTCGAACGCCACAAGCTAGACCCAAAATCTCTTTTGCGTTGTATTAGGCCTGACCAATAATGAAAAATAAACCATCCCGATCGAATCCCGCATGATCGGAAAAACGATTTTGACATGTCATTTTATGGTTTTTTGTCTGTCATTTCTAAAAATAAAATAAAAAACGTTGTGCGCTCATTATGCTCATAATGTAGCCCAATCAATTCTCTACTATAAACCATACTAGGTTGGTAAATCAATTATACCAAAAGTGGTGTGCTATGAGCCGGAATGCGAAAACTCAGCGTTTTTGACAGTTATTTGAGCATAACATTTTTCTTTTATTGTTTCATGAACTCTCATGTTGAAGTTCGGTGTCTACGTGTAAAAATACGTAACACCGGAATCACGATCCGGGAGAGCAGTCCAGGAAATTTTTTTTTCAAACCGTTTCAAATCCTTCCATACTAATATGGGTGGATACCCTGGGGACAAGTTTTCGAACAATCCCGGTCATGAGTCCCAGAACCGGCTTTTAGGAAATATCCGGTCGCGGTTCCGGCTCTATCGTATCTCAGCTCTCAGATGAGCTAGAAAGATGGTGTAGGGCTCAAAAAACGCGGAAAAATAAGATGAAAAACTTTACTGACAAAAATGAGACGATTGGAATAAACTCAAAAAGTTGTGATCGAAACAACGACAATTAATTTACAAAAAATGTTTTTCGAATCAAGAGACTCAACTTACAGGGACTTTTATTTCATAACATAAAAGAGCAAGTCTCTGTGTGCATGACAAAAATAGTGGGCATGCTTGTCAAGGGGCGCCTAGGATGTCTTATCGAGCATCTAACATGAAAAATTCGCAATTTTCATCACTTTTCGAACATAACTCTTTTCATTCAGTTTTTCATGCTGTTTAGTAGAAAAATTCGAAATCTACGCGCAAAAATACGCCAGAAAATCTTATAGTCAGATTATTCGGAGAAAAAAAAAATAAAGCTTTTTTCATAACCCCGGGGTCATGGTAATTTTTAAATTAATTGTGTAAATTAATTGTCGTTGTTTCGATCACAACTTTTTGAGTTTTATTCCAATCGTCTCATTTTTGTCAGTAAAGTTTTTTATCTTATTTCCGCGTTTTTTGAGCCCTACAACATCTTTCTAGCTCATCTGAGAGCTGAGATACGATAGCGCCGGAACCGCGACCGGATATTTCCTAAAAGCCGGCTCTGGGACTCATGACCGGGATTGTTCGAAAACTTGTCCCCAGGGTATCCACCCATATTAGTATGGAAGGATTTGAAACGGTTTGAAAAAAAATTTCCGGGAAGGGCTGTTTTTGTTCTCCCGGGTCGTGATACTGGTGGTAAGATGAACTTTTACTCCGAATTTTCCGAGATGAAAATTTTTCGACTTTTTCATGACCCCGGACATTTTTGTGCGAAAAAGTCGAAATCTCAAACCTGTCGCCATATGTGTTTCTGACTTATTTTCGCACGTAGATGCCGAATTTTTATGCTATAGCTCATGAAATTTCCAAAGAAAAATGTTATTCTCGAGTAAATAATTATTTTCGTGTTTCCTGATATAACTGTTTCGCCCAAAAATGACCATGGTCATTTCATGGTCATGGTCATGGTCATGGTCATGGTCATTTTTTATGAAAAAAGTCGAAAAATTTTCATCTCGGAAATTCGGAGTAAAAGTTCATCTTACGTATTTTTACACGTAGACACCGAATTTCAACATAAGAGTTGATGAAACAATAAAATAAAAATATTATGATCAAATAACTGTCAAAAACGCCGATTTTTCGCATTCCGACTCATAGCGCACCACTTTTGGTAAAATTGATTTACCAACCTAGTATGGTCTTTTGTAGAGAATTGATTGGGCTACATTATGAACATAATGAGCGCACAACGTTTTTTTATTTTATTTTTAGAAATGACAGACAAAAAACCATAAAATGACATGTCAAAATCGTTTTTCCGATCATGCGGGATTCGATCGGGATGGTTTATTTTTCATTATTGGTCAGGCCTAATACAACGCAAAAGAGATTTTGGGTCTAGCTTGTGGCGTTCGAAAAATATGATTTTTCGATTTTCGAAATTTGTTCCTCATTAATTCTCCAGGAGGAGCTCAAATCAAGAATTCAGTAGTGCTATGTACAATGCGGGGCTAAGGGGTCCACATGCACGAATTATGGGCCTCTGGATCTCATTCCGGGGGGACGTGTCCGGGGGGTGACGAATATGGTCGCGAATTACCGATCCGCTCTTTTAATCAAACACCGCTTGCTTGCGAGTGGGGCGTATACCGTTGCAAAAAGCTCGTGAGGCTTCGAGCGCTCCGGAAAAGTTGCGATGTAGCCACTCCGCTTCGCTCCGTGGCTACATCGCAACTTTTCCTCCACGCTCTCAGCCTCACGAGCTTTTCACAACGGTATGGCCAGAGCATAGGCAAAATCACAAAATCATGTTTATTTTAGCAACGTTAGGCCGCAATACACGTTAGCCAAGCACCGCTTGCTTGCGAGTGGGGCGTATACCGTTGTGAAAAACTCGTGAGGCTTCGAGCGCTCCGGAAAAGTTGCGATGTAGCCACTCCGCTTCGCTCCGTGGCTACAACTTTTCATCCACGCTCTCAGCCTCACGAACTTTTCACAACGTTATGGCCGAAGTATCCTAAAAAAACATATAAATGATCATAAAATGTCGATTGGCACTTCTCCCGAGGCTCTACGATGATTTTGAAGCGAGTTATGAGCGAAAATGTGAAGATTTCGTAATGATGACGAAATCGAAGATTGCGAAATCTGAGCACGGGAGGTCGATTGGTGGTTCCCCCGAGGCTCTCCGATGATTTTGAAGCGAGTTATGAGCGAAAACGTGAATATGTCAAATGATGACGAAATTGACGATTGTGAAATAGTTGCTGTCGGTGAAAAGCGCTGACGATTCTGAGTCGATTGACACTTCTCACAAGGCTCTCCGATGATTTTGAAGCGAGTTATGAGCGAAAATTTGAAGATTTCGTAATGATGACGAAATCGTAAATTGCGAAATAGTTGCTGTCAGTGAAAAGCCCTGGCGATTCTGAGTCGATTGACACTGTTCCCGATCTTTAAGGGCTATTTGCCGTCGAGTTACACGCGAAAAACGACGTATTGCGTAAGGATGACGAAATGTTGCATAATGATGACGCAATTGATATCGATTTTTGAAAACCTCTCCGAGAGGGTTCGAATGGTTAAGGACTTGTCCACGGGCGATGAGTTTAAAGCGAGTTATGAGCAAAAAACGAAAGCGTGACAAGCGGACAAACACACAACGTGACAGACAGACAGATCTTTAGAAATATTATGAGTAGACGAGGAGATTAGTGCTGTGGATGGGAGAGGTAATTAATGAGGGGGTTGTTTTCTAAACGACGTTTTAAAGTCTTGACAGTGGGTGCGGTGCGAATAAAGTCGGGTAATTGAGAGTACATTCGAGATGATCTAACAGCGAAAGAATTGAATCTGGCTGTACATTTAGTAAATTCAATGTTGATACCAAAAGAGGAGACTCGATCTCGAGTGGGCCCACATAGAACGATGAACGGGAAATAATAGAGGAACAAGTCATTATGGTATGTCTCATACAAAGATCAGCTATGACTCCAGTCAATTGTTAATAACCGGTATTCTATGGATGTTTCCTCTCTGTTTACTTGTACTCCTCTTACTCGCACTCTTCGTAATTGTCACAATTTTCGTATCTCTTTGCCTTTTATTCCGCATAACTCTTCTTCCACCCTTGCCTCTAGAACCATTTCAATCAGGAATTCCCTCCCACCCGAAATTGTTAATACTTCTCACAACGTTTTTCGTAACTATATTCGTTCTCAACCCCCCTCATTCTACCCCAACTCAATTATTGGTAACTGGCTTGATCTTTAATCTTTCTTCACCCCCCTCCCCCCACCCTCCCCCTGCCCAACCCTTGCTGCCCGGCAAAAAACCGATTCGACACCATCGACGGACCTCCGTTTCTTGCACTCTTCTCGATAATCTCTTGTACATTACCAAAAGCAACGGAATAAATGAATGAATGAATGAATGAATGAATGACTCTCCTCTCAGTAAATGCGCGCAGTTCAAGGGTTTTAGGGCGGTCTTGGTAGGAGGGGAGGGTGAAGGGGTAGGTAGAGGAGGGGCGACAACGGTATAAAATTTGATGAGTGAATGTGTGCTGGAACTTTTCTAGCTAGTGTGGATATGTCCTTGAGGTAGTGTGGGTTCCAGAAAGGAGATGCAAATTCTAGCAAAGGGAGAACGTAGGCTTTGTAACTACGAATGAGAATAGAGGGACAGTTGAAAGGGGGGGTTTTGAGGAGGAGAAACATTGCAACGAAATTCGGGGATGCGAAATTTTTACCTTTTCATTTGGAATAAATGGCCATGAGGTTAAAATGGATGTTTAGGGTGCATACGGCGTGGTCTACACAGTCACTCACATCCACACTGGCCAGATATTCGCGATGAAGAAGATGGAGATGCGAGTCAGCGAGGTACATTTATGCTCCTATTCAAGCTCTTTAATTATATCTCGATTAAAAAATTGCTCGTCGTTTCAATCTCATTTCTGTTTGCCCAGTCTCTTTGACTGATCTGTGAACTAAATAAACGTCCTATAAATTCTTCATACCGTAGCTTCCAGTATCTCCGAATATCCTAATGATGATGCAAGCAGTGTCTCTCTTGCAGGAGGGCGTTCCCCAATCGGTGATACGCGAGATATCCTCACTGGCTGTATTGGGCAAGAAAAAACACGAGAACATCAATACGTCAGTTTCCGATTTCTTTCTCCTTTCATTACTCAATCCTTTTACTCAAGTTACATCTATTTTACGGTTATCTTATCTACCTTAAAGGTAATGATGACGAATCCTTCCAATAGTGTACGCGATTCTACGTTCTGTCTTATTACCGATACCAGAGGAGGAGATATCGCAAAATTAGGATTCCATATCTTTGCATTTCCAATCCCCCTCATCTGCAGTATGCACGAGTCGCTGTGCGGAGTGTCCAACAACGGGACGACCCTCTCGATCTACCTGGTGATGGAGAAGTGCGACTGGGATCTGTACGCATTCCTCAGGTGAGGAGAATACATTTGGAATTTAGATGAAGTATGGAAAATTATCACAGAAATCGAGAGTAACTGTCGAGATAATTATCAACAAAAAAATGTTGGTGTGAGAATAATGTGAATTTGCAGAGATATCCCACGCGACATGCCCGACATGCAATGCCGAGTGATCGCGATGCAAGTGAGTTTAGAAAGTTTAATCTTTATTGATTTCGAAATTCATAAAATTAATTTAATTCGCAGATCTTCCGAGGTGTCGATTTCCTGCACGCGAACAACATCGTGCATCGCGATCTCAAACCGCAGAACGTCCTCATCAACAAGTATGCGATCTTTTTTTCTTTCTTATTTTCCCTTTTTGAGTCGTTCTAATTCTAAAATTGTTCGAGTCAGCTCACAAATCTCATTGATCGATGTCATTTCCAGGGATCAAACGGTGAAGATCGCGGATTTTGGCCTCTCCCGAACCTACTCCAGCCAATCTTGCTTCACGACAACGGTTAGATCCCTTATTTGAAAACCGTCTGATAAGCTGCTTGTTTTGGAATCAGGAAAGTCCTGGTTTCTTTGATCTCTGAAGTCGAAATTATCATGTTGATGCAATCAATACGAAATGTGACTTGCGGTACCTACCGTACTCCTCTGCAGGTGGTCACTCTCTGGTACCGTAGTCCGGAGTTGCTGCTCCAGACATCGTACAATTCCGCCGTGGATATCTGGGCCATCGGATGCATTCTCAGCGAGGTCAGATCACATCGATACATTAGTTGTTGTTTCTTGCTGACAATTTCCATTATTGGTGTGACTTAGCGTCCAGTGTGGCAGACATGGAATGAGATCCTTATCTAGACACAGAGCTCAATTGGAATCGAAAATATTTCTCCTGATCTATAATTTCGATGTTTGCTAAACTTATTTTTGTCGATAAATGAGAAATACAAAGACGGAAAATTTGCAGATCTACAACAGGCGTCCACTCTTCAGTGGGCAGACAGAGGCACAGCAGCTACTCGCCACTTTCACGTTCGTTTTTCATAATCATTTATCGTTTTTGAAACTGCGCTTTTACAAATAAAATTATCTCAAAAAATACATTCGATCTTTATTAAAATTCGGTGTCGGAATCAATATCTGGTAAGTCATTTATGCGTTGTAGATCTTATCCTTGGAGACAGCTTTAGGTGGGGCGATTCCGAGAGATTTCTCAACCTGAAACGTGATCCATGGCAATTGTGTTTATGCGGTATCTTTTGTAATGCAAACAGGTGAAGCAAGGGGCAAAAAGTGAGAAGCACTCGAGAGATTTTCCTCGTGGACAAATATAAGATTCGATGGAATTGTAAGTAGCGGATACCTTCTTTCCGAGACTGCGAAGGGTGACAGTTACTGAGAAGATATCGCGTCCTTCGAAGAGATCAACCTGTTATTTGTCGGTTACATACATTCTTGTAAAGTCTGAGTCAGACATTCAATCAAGATGCGCTAGGGTGTGCTGGATTGATAATTACTGCCCATTGGCCCCCACTATGGATGTAGAAAATATAGATTGCGCCCATTTGATGCGTTCTAAGTGTACTTCAAAGTGTACCAACTTATTTAACGTGATAATGATACAATAGATCTCTTACCGATTGGAATGTCTCTTCATCGGGGACTCCGAGAGATCTTGCAGCTGTGCAAAATTGGTTAATGTTCTCCATGCAATTGAAGTTAGAAATGGGCTTCATGATCTTCTTGACACTACCGGGTTTGAGGGCATTGATGAGCCTTAATTAATCAATAGTAGTTGTACAAATAACACATTTTGTTTACTTGCAAAGAACGGATCCATCCTTGAGGGTTTCCTGGAAGTCGCTCCTGACTCCACTCGTGCTCACTTCTTCTTTAATTATATCTGTAACAATAGACTTATCTCCCGTAATATTTCAAGAGCGATCTGACCTTTAATCCATTCTAGTAGTAGAGTTGCCTCCTCCTCATTGAACTTGCTTGCCTGCTTATCCAGAATGGCCCCGGCCAATCCTCCCGGACGGGGACGTGCACTCATCCTCACTTGTAGTGTTCCCTTCCCCCATCCCTCCCCTCCATCTTATATCCTCTGTCAAGAGGGGCGGGAGAGCGAGAGGGAGTCAACAGTTTATCCACACCCACGCAGGACGATCGAGTGGGAAGGAGACAGCAGTAGTATTGCAACATGATTGAGATTGACTTTGATGAACGAATTGTGCAGAGGGGGCAGAGAAGGGTGAACAGTCGAATGGCTCATAGAGAAACCAATGGGCCATATTTTCCATTAGAGTATTCTACTAGTAGAACAATTATGAAAATACTGTGAAATTGTTGGCGCGCAAATAAGCAGATATTGCTCAAATTATTATATGTGAACGATAAATCGATTCTATAGCTGCCATGAAATTTCTTCGTACACAGCTTCTTTTATATTGCCTAGTGACGATGTAATCCCATTGTTTGTAGCAAGATGGGTCTTCCTTCTCCTGCCGAATGGCCGCGTGGCGCAGTCATCGAGAGATCCACGTACCACGAGCTTCCACGATTGCCAGACCCTCGTGAGTTGCACACTTCTTTTCACTTCGAGTTGCTCATTCGATCGAGAGAAAGAGAGGTGGGATGTGAATCATATTTGTAGTCCTGATTCTCACGATTGCCATTGTTGTAGGAACTCAGAGTTTTACATATGATTTATTCAGTTACATCAGTTAGTGAGGGTGCGACTCCTTGACTGATTGATATCTCTAGAAGTCGTTGGGATTGGGCGCCTTAGTCGTTGCGTTTTGGAAAAGATCTGAAGGGAAATAGATTGGATGATTGAATACAGATAGAGTATCCACAGATGTACTCGAGCTACTGTAGGTGCTATGATATTCAATACTGTATTCACTGTGGACACGGTTGACAGTACCGTATGCTGGGGATACTGTACCGTATCACTCACCCGGACCGTACTCGGCATTCGCGCGGTTGTTGACTCGGTCCATCGGGCGCGGCCATTGGTAACTGGAAAGCAGCCTATTATTGCGATTAGAGACGATTAAAGAGCAAGAGTAAATGGAAGAGTCTAAAGAGAGGGTTAAGGCTAAAATGGGTAATTCAAGCGTGTCCTCATTTCACACAGTATCTGGTCGCTCTCAGAGGGGTTACAATGAATAGAAGATTTATCGATTTGTCTATCTGACTCGTAGCTTCTTGATATCAATCCGCGCTTTTTCTCTCAACTCACCGTTCTCTCATCTGTTCATTGCTCAACTTGAGTCTGCGTGCAAAGAGCGTAGCGCCTGCAGGAGGGATGCCCCGTCGGTAGAGATCTGATGAGATCAAAGATCATAGATCAGCCAGTCGGGTTACGGGAGGCAACGTACTGTAGCTGTTGGCACGAGGTTTAATCGGGACTGCCGATCCATCCACGGAGAAGGACAACGTCATGGAATTATATTGATTGGGGGGGGGGGAGAATACGGTAGAATGAGAGACGAAAGGAATGGGTGTTTATAAGATCTTTAATACGTTAGTTTTTGTTTATAAAAAATATGCCAGAGAGAAGGGAAATCATCAGGCATTTTCAAATTCTCTCCATTGGTTTGACTAGCGATAGTGTCAAAAATGGAGATAGCCCAAATTTGGCGTCTGTGTCACTCACTCATGGGCTTCCTTGGTATCCTTGGGATAGAGACCGTCGGGCTCAGCGAAGTCATCGTCGTAGAAGAGAGGCACCTGATGCACCTCCATACGCTGATCCGGTCGATGAATCATCTCCGGATTCTGAAATTACCACGATCAATTGGCGATTGAGAGAATGAAGTAGATTCGATTCAGGGAAGACATTTTCACGGTTGGCTTCATGTACGAGATTATGTGAGAACCAGAGAGTGAAACACTTGTTGGCATGGTTCCAGAAAAATGATGTAAAGAATACATTGGAAGATTCATGTTCGAGAAATCGTCTAACGACTGTACCATGCCATCATCATATTGGTGATGGTGAGTGTGACTGACCATCATGATGCCGGGATCGTTCTTCCCCCACTTCTCCAGTACTCCATACTTCCGTGTCTTCGAGCGGTCTTGATCGAACTTGCGCGGCACCCAGGCGAAGGTCGCGCACGAAAACTGGAAAGATAGTTCGTGATTATTGATTTGTATCGTTATGAGACACATACTGCTGGAAAATTAGACAAGAATCTATTTCTATGCCAAAATCAATTATGCAAAATTTCGCTGAATAGTGGCCATGCTTATATTCTCGAATAAGAGAGATGGAAGAAGAGTTATATGCGCGTATCGAATGGAAAAGTGATTGTGAAAAGGGGAAGAATCACCGTGAGAAGAAGGAAGAGACGGGAGAGACCCATGGAGAGACTGTTCACTTAGAGAGAAGAGAGTGGAAATGAAGGAGAAATGGACGAATGATTCAATGGGGGAAGAGGGGGAGGGGGAGACGAGACAGTGAAGTTTCAGGCAATATTCACGTATCACTCTTTAAAACTGAAAATTTTCCAAAAAATCAATAACTGGCCTGATTACAGTAATCTTCGGTCGAATGCCTCAGGAGGGTGCCGATCTGGCCAAATCCTGCCTGGACTACCAACCGGAGCGAAGGTATCAATTAGTAACTTATCGATCGATCTTTTGAGTTACGGTAGTCCGTGGGAGTACTGTGTCGTCAGAAGTATTAATATTGTTCTCAATGCATTTATTATTGTTTTTTTTTTCAGATGCTCTGCTCGGACCGCATTGTCTAATCGCTTCTTCCACGGTGTCTCTCATGGTCCCTCTCCCACTCCACTCAGAGAGATCAACTGAACACATTGCATCATCATTATACAATACCTCACTTTAGATCCCGTAGATTCCAGTGTATCGATTGCATTCCCCATTCAGCTTTCCTCGAATCCATATTTTGTTCTCAGATAGACGAGTGCTTTGTGTTTTCATCACTCTCCTTAAATTCGAGTCCTGCATCATCTCTAGGCAACCCCTTGTACCTCCACTTTCTCTATCTTGTTCTACTTTTTTCTTTATGTTCTTTCTTTTTGATCTCGTAATATCTTTTTTAATTGAGCGAGTCCTTGATTCTCGTATTCTCCCGCTCCCAGTTTGTACATTAATAAGCTACATCCTGATTTGTTCTAGGCGCCAATAATTGTAATTTTGTTAGCGTTTTGTTATTCTCTTTGTGCTACAAGATTCCGTTACATACTTCTCCGTTTGTTGTGAGAAGATGTGCAGAGTCCGCGTGTTCATTCCTAGGACGTTTATTCACTTTGATTACGGTATTTCCTTCTCTTTTGGCACTGCCCACTTCCTTCTCACTCAATTCTACATGTTTCTCTCCCCTCGTAAGCTGGTTAATAATTTGTACGAATATGTCCACGCGATCCGAAATTTTCCGAAAATTCGAATTTGATGATGTTGTTGCATTCCCGATTGATGATAAATGATAATTTTTTTTAAAGTTCAAGTTGTTTTAATAATTGGTATTTTTATCCGGAAGGTACTCACTTCTTTCGAAGAATCTAGGGTCCGTAGAGAGTTTATGCTGTTCCGCTTTTCACACCGTTCTGAACAAAATATCTAGATAAAAATTATCGAGATATCTCTTGAGGCTATTTTTACAGAATCATGAGCTCAGGATATTCAGTCTAGTCGGAAATATGGCTACTTCCTCATTGCGCCGATTGTCTGGCAATAATTGCGTGAATTAGAGCGGTGTTTCCTGGAAACTCGACGATTTCCGAGAATCTTGTTATTCCACTCTGAACTTTTTTCACAAGTTGCCTTCTTCCTCTCTATTCAGCAGGAAGTATCGTTTTCTGCCGTATATTGATGCCTTTGAGACACTTGCGTATCTCGAGACAGATGATTAGTCATTCTGCTGATTGGAGAATATTCCCCTGCGGCACACTTCTCACTCGTGCGCACAATCTCTCTGATGTGATTCGCTCATTCATTCAATCTCTGATCCTCTCCCTGTCCACACAGTTCCTCATAGAGAGTCGCTAGTTGTTTTCTGCTTTTTCCCACATGATTCATAGCGCTTCTCACCATGTTTTTTCTTCTCTTTTTCTTTTTCTCTTCACATATCGCTTTCTTCTATCTCCTGACGTGATTCTCATAATTACATTGCTATTTTGAGCCGTGGGGGCTGAGGCGATGGAAGAGACAAACGACTTCTGCCCCAAATGTGAAAGGACAGCAGTGGAATTTCCGCCAAGAAGTGAGATTATTTTCTCTCTTTCGATTGTATAGTGATGACGTATCTGCTTGCTGAAGCGAACAGTCTGATTCTGGTTATGGTTGCTAGGTTGAAAGACGCTCTCCTTTAATTAGTGTGCACTTCCGTTGGCAAGAATAACAAATGAGCGCGAAGGCGCTTCTTCGTTCAGAAAAACAAAACTCAACTACCAAATTGGTTTGGAATGATGTCAATTGCAGATCCGTGTTTCCACTTCCGTCTAATAGCCGCAGTCTACTTCTGCTCCCTCCTCCCTCTCGATTATCTCCTCGGGATGATCT
Source organism: Pristionchus entomophagus (assembly GCA_036245825.1). Taxonomy (NCBI): domain Eukaryota; kingdom Metazoa; phylum Nematoda; class Chromadorea; order Rhabditida; family Neodiplogasteridae; genus Pristionchus; species Pristionchus entomophagus. The sequence continues at coordinate 20,328,419 of BTSX01000006.1, forward strand.
ACTACAGTATCGTCCTCTTCGTGGTCTACGGTAGGAGGCGTATATCGATCGGCGACTACTGCAAGTGCTTCAATGCCAAATGTGAGTTCACAAGGGAACAATCTTTATTCCTCATGAGGGAGAGTCTGAGAACAGGGGTTACGGTAGGGCACACGGAATACGGTAGCGTGCACGGTTGCACACAATAGAGTAATTTAGATAGAGTAAGTCTATATCCGTTCTATTTCATCGTTAGTGTGTACTTTCATTGACATCTCTCTATCTCCATTACTCGAATGTTTCTCTCACCGGGAAGAGACTTCACGGAACGGGGAGATTGGTCCTTGAATGGTCCACCCTGGGAATTTCTTCTAACCATAGAGATAACATGGAAAGGGACACTAGTGTTGCACCGTCCATGACTCAATGCGACCTCTTGTTACTTGCATCTAACTGGTGTGTTGTGACAAGTCACCTTTCTTGTTTTCATCATGCACTTCTCACCCCCCCCCCCTCCCTCCTCCCGTGAAAGGACCCGAGTGACTCACTCCAATCTCACCGAGTTTATGGCATGTTTCCCCTTATCTGGAAGAGAAATTGCGCTATCCAAGGATGAATCCGCCTCATCCGATCTCCCCCTTTGCAGCCCTCCTTCTCACTCTACTGGACGGTGCAAGCGCCTTCGTGACCGTACTTTACGCCACCGTATCCCGCAAGTTCCTGCTGCTGGTGGCAGATGAACTGACTAAGGCCGTCCTCGGTGGACCCCCGTTGATCAACGCCACTACAGTACCCTGATCCGCCTATCGATCGATCGTCCCGGTTACGGTAGGTGTTTTACCGTATTCAGATCTGTTCCCGACCGCTTTTGATACGGTAGATCGCTAGCTCAAGTTGTTTCGATAATCAGGCGTGAGATCGGCACGTAGCCTATCGCTCGATAAGTAGTAAACAAGCCCGAGAGGGAGGTAGATCAAGAGTCTCGCTCTCCTCTCCTCTCCCCTCTCCTCCCTCCTCATTCATTCCCCCCACTCACCCTTCTCTCTCTCTCTCTCTCTCTCTCTCTCTCCTCTCCCATTCTTCTGCAGTCTCCCCTTGTCTCCCACTCCTTTCGCCATGTGGTCTTCCTCCCTGGCTGCAGTTGCTGCAGCGACCCTGCTGCTCGCCCTCCCACTCACAGGTACGATGAAGTCCTCGATAGGCAATACCGCGCTTAGATTTCTGTTTCCGATGTCGTTGAGGCTTGCAGAATCTTGTTTGTCTGTAGAGTAATGCCTTCGTAGTAACGGTAACAAGCTCTCCTCATTTCGCATGTTCCCTCGCCGATCAGAGAAAAGAGAGAACAGGCGCAATGAGGGCGAGCAGCAGGGTCGCTTAATTGTCATCACCAGTAGGAACAGCACATCTGGGAAGGGCTAGGGACTGTGCAAGGAGCCCAATTTTGGTGATCTCTCTAGCCACTTAGCAGTCTGACAAGGGAATGGCATAACCTTGTCAATCTCGTGACAAGGTTGCACGATTCCCTAGTGAAGGCGTCAATGTCTCGATTATTCTAACCCCTTCCATTTCAGCCACTCCCACTCCCTACTCCTCCTCCTCCCTCTCCCCCTCCTCCTCCTCTCCCTCCTCATCGATTGACTGCTCGTCTCTCTCTGATGGTTTCTTCTCCAACGGATGCTCCTCCCACTTCATCGCCTGTTCTGGAGGCCGTGCCATCCCCATGGAGTGCCCCGCCGACCTCGTCTACGACCAGACCCGTCAGGTACGGTGGATTACGGTAGCCAGGGAGAGTACGGTACTTCTGGAGGCTTCGGTATGGGTACGGTATCTCACCATATTGATTGCAGCAATGCGAGTACCCGGGCAACGTGGTCGCGTGCGGTGGCGAGGCTCCCGAAGAGGGTACGGTAGTTGATTGTATCGATTGATTGAGTGATTATCGATTGATCTCTTAGGCTCTGGCGCCATCGAAGAGGGATCCGGCAGTGAGGGATCAGGCGAGACGGACGGGTCTGGTGTCGAGGGATCTGGGGTCGAAGGATCGGGCACCGAGGGATCTGGCGAGATCGAAGGTGTGTCAGGGTTACGGTATCGGAGAGTTACGGTACCCGTTGTGTGGTCTAGTCCCTGTAGCCTACCGTATACCTGCAGATATCTCTGGAATGTGCGAGGAGCGACCGGATGGCTACTATCGTCTGGCTGCGTGCGGCGAGAGCTTCCTCGGCTGCTCGGGCGGTGTCGCCTGGCGTATGGCCTGCCCCGCCTCCCTCAAGTACGACGAGAAGAACCAGGTACAGTTCGGGATACGGTAGGGGAGAGGGAGGGTACGGTAATGGTTGATTACTATGGGTTACGGTATCGATTCCAGATCTGCGACTACCCGGGCAACGTTGAGGGTTGTCCCGATGCCGAGGAGGGCTCGGGCGAGATTGAAGGATCGGGTACCGAGGGATCTGGCACCGAGGGATCTGGCACCGAGGGATCTGGCACCGAGGGATCTGGCACCGAGGGATCTGGCACCGAGGGATCTGGCACCTCTGACGTGACCCTCGAGGAGATTGAAGAGGAGCAGATCGATACCGAAGGTATACGGTAGTCTCGTCTCTCTTCATATCGATCGATTCCCTTCTCAGATGTGATCGTGACCAGCAAGGACGGCAGCAAGATGACTGAGGAGAAGTACGTGAAGGAGATTGAGGCCGAAGGTACGGTTGATTACGGTAGGGTTCGGCGGGTCAGATTCGTGATTCTTGCAGATGACCTCATCGATGATAACGTCGTTGTTGAAGAGAAGGAGGAAGAAGTGGTAGATGAAGAGGTCGTCGACGTAGAGGCTGAAGTGCCCACTGAGAACAGCATCAGCACTTCCAGCCACAACGACGAAACCGATGGTAAGTTACGGTAGCCCCTACCGTATTCAAGGTGCGTCGTACCGTAACCCAACCGCATCTCATGTTACCGTAACCTTCGTAGATCCTACTGTATTCAAGGATTCTCATGGTACCGTAACCCTCCCTTCCCTCTCAGCCACTCTCTCCTGCGAGGGTCGTCGTGACGGATTCTACGCGGTTGGCTGCTCGTCCGACATGATGGCGTGCTCGAATGGCTTCCGATCGATGATGACCTGCCCCGCCGGACTCGTGTTCGACGAACGCAACCAGGTATACGGTTGATGGCGGATTACTGTAGTTGGGGTTACTGTTGAGGGTTACGGTGGCTGATGAAGTAGTGTAAGTATACAGTAGGTCTGAGTGCTGTGGGTGTACTGTACCCTCTTCACAATCCTACCGTACCCCTCTCATCCCAGATCTGCGACCACTCTGTGCACGTGGCTGGATGCTCGGCGGCCCGCGAATCGCTTCTGACTGAGGACGCGCTGCTCACCACCGACGACGACGTCGACTCGCGACCGGAGATTCCCAGAACCAGAGATGTGAGTGGTGTGGGGAGGGGGCTGTTTGCCGGCTCTGTTCAATATCTCGCTTGCAGTCAGAGGCCGCCGACGCGACGATTGCGCCCACGACCAAGGCTGGACCTGCGGCAGACGCCCTGGTTGGTGCTGCATCCGAGGGTGCTGCAGGTGCTGCAGAGTACGCTGCCCCGTCGTCTGTCGCCGCCAGCCGAGGACCCAGGAAGAGCAGAAGTGAGTGAATAATCTTTGATCTTCTTTGGCTGATCTTTTATCTCTCATTCCCTTCAGGAGACGCTCGATGCAAGTCCTCGGACGGTCTGTTCTCTCTCGATTGCTCGACTGAGTTCGTCTCCTGCCGTGGGGGCGTCGCCACCAAACTGGAGTGCGGTGAGGCCGAGGCCTTCGACGAGCGAGCCCAGAGGTACGGTAGAGTAGCAGAGGGTTACGGTAGTCTGCTGGGTCAGTGACTCTTCTTTTGTCAGATGAGTGACTCCTCTTTTCAGCTGCGTGCCGCTGGCGCGTCACCCCGAGTGCTACACGCACGCCCTGCAGGCGAATGACGTCATCGATGAGGATGTCCAGATGAAGAAGGAGATCGACGATGAGGCCGACCTCCAGAAGCCGGTGAGTGGGGGGGGGGGTAGTACGGCAGTTGTTGACTCCTAGGGTACTGTATCCACCTTTATCAATGGGTTACGGTGGCCGAGTAATCTGCGTCTTTTGCAGATTGACCACTCGTTCCCGTGCGACTTCGTGGGTGCTCGTGCCGAGTCTGCTTGCTCTGACTGGTTTACTCTGTGCGAGGCGGGAAGAGGCATCGAACTCTATTGTCTGCAGGGATTCCTCTTCGATGGAGATGCCGCCAAGTGAGTGCAGGGGTACTGTAGGGGATCGGTTACGGTATCCTTGGTTAGTATAAGGTTTTTGTCTTGACAGCTGGGACGTCTGAGTATTCTTGAACTGATGTGGAATATAGATGATGTAATAACTACTCCTGTTCAGATGCGTGCCCGCCGGTCAACTGGCTCAGTGCAAGGCTCAGTGATGGTCGATCTCTCAGATGCTCTCAACATCGGAGCAACAACGAATCTCCATGACTTACCTTCCCTCTCTATGACCAACCCTGTGACATTGTTTGTTTTACCACCATGTAACTATGCTAATTGAGAGATTGCTAACTAATTGATAAATGCTAATTTACAAAAACGTGTGTTTCACATCAGAGTTGGGAATGAAGGGAGATGAAGGACGATAAACAGAGGGTTGTCTGAACATCGACTCGGCTGTTTCTTGTAGATTGTTGAACGTCGTCGGATAAGGGAAGATGACGAAGACATCTCCAGAGAGTTCTATGAACGAATCTTGGATTACGGTATCCGACATTTCCCGTCCGCTCTTCGGGTGGTAGATCACTTATTGACCCTGTCACTATCGATCTCTCGCTTGATCTCAATGACATTTGACCTCCTCACCTCCCTTGATCTACCCCTCCCTCCCCTCTTCCCTCCTCTCCAGTCTCCTTCCACCCCCACTCCTTCCTTGTAGTTTGACCTACTCTTCCACCTCATCACCCCTTCCCCAGTCCCCCCCCCTCTTCCCTTCCCTGGCTAGTCTCCAGTGTCGAACCCCCACTGTCTACAGTGTCCTCCATCGCCCTTCCTCTTCTACTATATGAACCCTCTCCTTCCCTCTCCCTGCACTGTGGATTGTCTTCAATAATGTGAGTTGACGACTAGCTACGGTAGTCTCCTTATCCCATAGCGCTCATTACAGTATCCTTAATGCCATAGTCTCGTTCCCTGTATCTTTCCCCATTGAGGTCAGTCGTCCTGCGTTGCTTTATTATGTCTCAGTTCGAGCGAATAAAGCTTCCTGGACCACTGATCTCGGGTGCAGATACCCCTTCCTCACTCCGGCGTATGCCCTTTCCTTCCCATTTCCTTATTCCCTCAGTACTGAATATTCTCCGATTTCGAATAAGGTTGGTTATCGTCGGGTTTCGGTACCTTACCCCATGGATCTCATTACGGTTTCCCTAATTAATGGATTCTCATCCCTGTGTCTTCCCCTCAAGTGGTCAGTGAGTTGCTTTATTCGGCCACTGCTCGATTAAATCAAGCGCACATGCGTACTGATCTCGGGAGAAGTCCTCTCGTAAAACTGCGTTAGTCATTTCCTGGTTCTGCTTACTGTATTCCAATTTGATATGGTCTCGTTCCCTGCGGATTTTCCCCATTATGGTCAGTCCTCCTGAGTAGCTTTGTTCGTCCTTTGAGTGAATAAAGCAGTCAGGTCGACTGATCTCGGGAACTGACGTGAACCCCACTCGGCCCAGTGTTCGCTCCCTCCCAATTCATCCCATTCCCTTCTCCCTCCAACTCTCAACCACTATCGATGATGCTATCAAGTGAGTTCCGCGAAATTAGTACCGATCGGTCGATCTACCCTACCCCCTCATTTCCTATCCTAGACAACACGGACACCAATAATCGGTACGATTTGGTCGAATGCGTAAGGTTTGAGGATACTGAAGTTCCTTCCCAGTTCGCTGTGCCGCAATTGGCGAGGAGTTTCGTTAGCAGATCGTAGCTCTTCCCTATTCCAACCCCTACTGGTTCCGCCGGAAACTGCTGCAACCTTCTTCTTGGTGTCATCCGAATGACGCGCGCAGATCTGTTAGAGTACAACAGTGTATCCCATCCCCTATCCTCATTCATTCCTTCTCTTCTGTAGAGAATAGCTCAATGCGATATCAGCAGAAGTGGTTTCGTAGGATCGATTAGAGATCTATCCAATGGATTTCTATTCTGAGTCTCCATTCTGCTCATTCCATCGGGCAGAGAGAGAGAGAGAGAGTCCAGAATAGAGAAACCTACTTACTATTCGATCTGTCAACGCTTCGTAGAAGGCGTTTTCCTCAGAAATTCTTATCGATTCTACGAAGAATTCATCGCACATTCTCGAGAATTGGGGTCCTTCGATTGATTGGACGATTCCAAAGAAATTGTCCCCTGCGAGCGCCTCTTTTCTGCTCAATGAGATCATTTTGTCAACATAATGAACCGGACGAATTGGGACGAAAAGGTAGGATGAGCAGAAGGAATCACCAAAAAGATTGATCAGAGGCCCTAAAAATCAGAAGATTTCGCAGACTCCGCCCCCTAAACGTGGCGCGCAGTGTGCGAATCGCAAACTCCGCGCGCTTTACGTGGCGTGCGTGCGGATTGTATAAAAATGCAAATTTCGACCATTTTCGAGCATCGGCATAGTGCGCGCCACAAATTATCGAAATAAGCAGGACCTGGCTGGCTCTTTCTCCATCCCGGATAAACGATCCTGTTTGGATCTGCAGCAGCATCGAATCACTAATTAATTTATACTATTAATTAATTAATGATTCCTAATTGAAAACTCCGCCCACTCGTAGCCCCGCCTCTTTGAACAAGCTCCGCCCCTTCCCAGCTTTCTTTTCCCAGCCCGATCGATATTATTGTGCCGATTTTATCGACTGCTAGATAGATTATGATTTAATTTATCACGCATTACACTTTACAATCATAGAACAAGAGAATGGTCTACGCCAGAACGATGGGAGAGCGAAGAGGGATATGGGAATAAACAGGGAAGAGATGAAAGCATTTGGAGACATTGGATTACGGTACCCGAAGGAGCCAACGATCGTTCGGTGCCCGTTAAAACGAGCTCACTTGGCTTCAGAATACAAGTGAGATCGTTAAAACGGGTACGGAAGCGTTATCGAGAGCAGGATAAAAGGGACAGGGAGGGATACGGTAGGGGAATACGGTAATCGATAGTGTGACGATACAGGGACCAGAGGGATACTGAATATAGTCAATCGATCGATAGTCTTCTTGTCGATGAAGTGAGAGAGCGTGCCTGGATGATCAAAGATCAGATCCTAAGGGGAAACTGCCAAAACCGGGGCAATAGCATAAACCAACCTTCAATCGATAACAGATGATAAGATTACAGTCTCCTCGCGCATGTAGAGTACGGTGGATAGGATGGGAACCACTATTGAATCTGAAATCGATGAATTGTTGCACTGATACGAGATGGAATCGGCATACCTCTAATCGATATTCCCCGCAGACGATAAGCATACGGTAGTCATCGATAGCAATACAGTAATCTGGAAGGGACACAAGATCACTGTCGGGATCAGGACTCACCGCTCCTCAATCGATAATCCCCAACATTCCAACAATACTTATTCCAAAAGCGAATAAACAACGAGTACCTTGAATAACTATTAGCTCAACAACTCTGCAGAGAGTTGGAGCTACTCACTTACATCGAGGAGCTACAGTACCCTGGGCACCTACCGTATATCTCCGCGCGCTGTTACCGTAGTCTGGAGCATAGTAAGCGTAGTCCCGACGCCTTCACTGTCTGCTTCACGGAGACGTCCTCAGCCGAATCTGCAAAACTCAAGTACAGTACCTTAATCTGGCCATGAGTACCGTATTCAACGGTGCTTACCTCTCCTATCTCTCTTAGTAGTCTTCTTCTCCAGCAATCGACAGCCTTGTCGATCAAGGCGAATGGACGGAGAAGAAAGGGGAGAGGGTTTGAGGAATATACTCGAGTTCCTCAATCTATCGACTGTGATCAGTTCACAGAGGATAGTAGGAAATGGGATGAATTCAAGAACTAAGAGCATAACTCGAGGTCAGACCTCGTTCCACGATGTATTCGCTCGGGAAGACTGAATAAAGCTAGGAACGAGGGATGCCCACAAGAGGAATACAAGGTATCACGGAGAGGATACGGTACTGGGTCCAAAGAAGACAACCGTAACCCAAGCACTCACATCCATGGCTATTGAATATCCTTATGAAGAGTAGAGAGGTGATCGGGAAGAAGAGAACTGGCAAAGGATAGTAGGTGAGGAAGGGAGGGGGGGATGAAGGACTGGATGAAGGGAAGCGATGACATGGAAAGTTATGTCGAACTACAGGGAAGGAATGGGGAAGGAGGGAGTGTTGGAGAGAGGAGGGAAGAGGGGAGACTAGACCGACTGACTGATCAAGAGTGAGAGAAGGGAAAGGGAAGGGAGGGCGGGGGAAGGAATGAGTAGATCAAGGGAGGGATGAGAGAAGGGAAGACATAGCAAAGGTCAATGAGATCATTGGGGGGAGGGGAGAATGGAAGTGATCTACCCGAGGATCAATAGGCAAGGGGAGATCGTATTTATTATCACCCGAAATATCGATTGAATCACAATCTGTAAAACAATAACGGCCTGCTTATATCACAATGTACACTATACACACTACAGTAATCGAGGAATTTCATACAACAATAGTAAACCCTAATGCCAAGGTAACCGAGCTCTACGCTAACACTACCGTACCTTGCATCGAATCCTACCGTACTCTAGGAAAGGCGCCACTTGGCGGCCAGAGTGGCGCCACGGAAGGTGGCACAGAAGTGGGTGAAGAATCGATTGATGCCAATGTCCCTCTCAGCTCGCTTGGATGGAATCATGAGGGCGACGACTAGACGAGACTCCAGACGCTCGTAGAAATACGTCTGGTGAGGGAGAGAATTACTGCTATTCTTTCTTTCTCAAGACATTCACTGCTAAAAATCCCGACCAGGTCACATTCCCAGTTGAGAGCAGCGTAAACTACATTCGGATTCCGAAATCAAAAAAGCCGAGTTATCTGGTTGTTCACTGTCCAAACTTATCCTACATGGCTATTCCACATCCTGAACTCAAAGCAATCTCACTCGTGTCACCAGTTTCTAATTGCTCTGCCCACCGTACCCCTTCTCTCCCTCCCTCTTACCGTATACTTGTCCTTGTCCCTCCTCCTCACAACATGCACTCTCTTTCCCTCATCGAGAGCTGCTTGGGTGCTTCGGATTGCATCAGCCATCTCGTCGTAGTGAGAGGAGAACGCCTGCTTATACGTTCACATATCATGACCCATTCTCGCAACCTTTTCATTTCACATGCATACAGTACGAAAGAGTGCACTCTTCCCCATCCCTCCATTCATTCAATCTTTGTTGTTCCCTCAGAAACGATGTAAGATCAATAGAAATGTTTGACTTGTGACCTTTCTCTCGAATCCCCGTCCTCCTCCCTTGTACCGTACCTGTTTATCAGGGGCGTGCATGTACAGTAGAGGGAATCTTCCCGATGGGAGAGCAGAGGGGGCTCCTCCCTCTCGTGGGCACTTGTAGTCACGACCAGCTGAACGGAACACAACGGTTAGTTATAATGACTCGACGGCAGAAAGACAATATAAGCCAGATTGAGCATTGGCCACAAGCCATTAGTCTTCCCACTCGCGTTAACAGATTACCCACTGATCAAAGAAACGTATTTCGAGAAAGCAATTACGTTTTGAGTGTCTGTCTTGTATCGGCACATGACGATAATATACCCCGCCCCTACCCTCTTCCCCAACCCCTGTCGGATAGTGATGTGGAACAGAGCACGCTTTCCATCTCAATATGCTTTGCGATATCCCCCTCCCCGTTTTCTCCTCTTCCAATATCTCTGTCAATTGATATTGGAGAAATAATGGATAAATGGGATTTACCGATGAATCGATTGATTTCCATCTGTGCCTTCCCACATCACCCTCCCCCCTCCCCCTCCCCGTTCTCTCCTCTACCAATATCTCTGTCAATTGATATTGGAGAAAGAAAGGATAAATGGGATTGACCAATTAATCGATTGATTTTCATCTGTTCCCACATCACCCTCCCCCCTCCCCCTCCCCGTTCTCTCCTCTACCAATATCTCTCTCAATTGATATTGTAGAAAGAAAGGATAAATGGGATTTACCAATGAATCGATTGATTTTCATCTGTTCCCACATCACCCTCCCCCCTCCCCCTCCCCGTTCTCTCCTCTTCGAATATCTCTCTCAATTGATATTGGAGAAAGAAAGGATAAATGGGATTTACCAATGAATCGATTGATTTTCATCTGTTCCCACATCACCCTCCCCCCTCCCCCTCCCCGTTCTCTCCTCTACCAATATCTCTCTCAATTGATATTGGAGAAAAAATGGATAAATGGGATTGACCAATGAATCGATTAATTTTCATCTGTTCCCACATCACCCTCCCCCCTCCCCCTCCCCGTTCTCTCCTCTTCGAATATCTCTCTCAATTGATATTGGAGAAAAAATGGATAAATGGGATTGACCAATTAATCGATTGATTTTCATCAATACCTTCCCATTTCCCCCTTCCCCCTCCCCCTCCCCGTTCTCTCCTCTACCAATATCTCTCTCAATTGATATTGGAGAAAAAATGGATAAATGGGATTGACCAATGAATCGATTGATTTTCATCTGTTCCCACATCACCCTCCCCCTCCCCTTCCCCGTTCTCTCCTCTACCAATATCTCTCTCAATTGATATTGGAGAAAGAAAGGATAAATGGGATTTACCCATGAATCGATTGATTTTCATCTGTTCCCACATCACCCTCCCCCCTCCCTCTCCCCGTTCTCTCCTCTACCAATATCTCTCTCAATTGATATTGTAGAAAGAAAGGATAAATGGGATTTACCAATGAATCGATTAATTTTCATCTGTTCCCACATCACCCTCCCCCCTCCCCCTCCCCGTTCTCTCCTCTTCGAATATCTCTCTCAATTGATATTGGAGAAAGAAAGGATAAATGGGATTTACCAATGAATCGATTGATTTTCATCTGTTCCCACATCACCCTCCCTCCTCCCCCTCCCCGTTCTCTCCTCTACCAATATCTCTCTCAATTGATATTGGAGAAAGAAAGGATAAATGGGATTTACCAATGAATCGATTAATTTTCATCTGTTCCCACATCACCCTCCCCCCTCCCTCTTCCCGTTCTCTCCTCTACCAATATCTCTCTCAATTGATATTGTAGAAAGAAAGGATAAATGGGATTTACCAATGAATCGATTAATTTTCATCTGTTCCCACATCACCCTCCCCCTCCCCCTCCCCGTTCTCTCCTCTTCGAATATCTCTCTCAATTGATATTGGAGAAAGAAAGGATAAATGGGATTTACCAATGAATCGATTGATTTTCATCTGTTCCCACATCACCCTCCCTCCTCCCCCTCCCCGTTCTCTCCTCTACCAATATCTCTCTCAATTGATATTGGAGAAAAAATGGATAAATGGGATTGACCAATTAATCGATTGATTTTCATCAATACCTTCCCATTTCCCCCTTCCCCCTCCCCCTCCCCGTTCTCTCCTCTTCGAATATCTCTCTCAATTGATATTGGAGAAAGAAAGGATAAATGGGATTTACCAATGAATCGATTGATTTTCATCTGTTCCCACATCATCCTCCCCCCTCCCTCTCCCCGTTCTCTCCTCTACCAATATCTCTCTCAATTGATATTGTAGAAAGAAAGGATAAATGGGATTTACCAATGAATCGATTAATTTTCATCTGTTCCCACATCACCCTCCCCCTCCCCCTCCCCGTTCTCTCCTCTTCGAATATCTCTCTCAATTGATATTGGAGAAAGAAAGGATAAATGGGATTTACCAATGAATCGATTGATTTTCATCTGTTCCCACATCACCCTCCCTCCTCCCCCTCCCCGTTCTCTCCTCTACCAATATCTCTCTCAATTGATATTGGAGAAAAAATGGATAAATGGGATTGACCAATTAATCGATTGATTTTCATCAATACCTTCCCATTTCCCCCTTCCCCCTCCCCCTCCCCGTTCTCTCCTCTTCGAATATCTCTCTCAATTGATATTGGAGAAAGAAAGGATAAATGGGATTTACCAATGAATCGATTGATTTTCATCTGTTCCCACATCATCCTCCCCCCTCCCCCTCCCCTTCCCCGTTCTCTACTCTTCGAATATCTCTCTCAATTGATATTGGAGAAAGAAAGGATAAATGGGATTTACCCATGAATCGATTGATTTTCATCTGTTCCCACATCACCCTCCCCCCTCCCTCTCCCCGTTCTCTCCTCTACCAAAATCTCTCTCAATTGATATTGTAGAAAGAAAGGATAAATGGGATTTACCAATGAATCGATTAATTTTCATCTGTTCCCACATCACCCTCCCCCTCCCCCTCCCCGTTCTCTCCTCTTCGAATATCTCTCTCAATTGATATTGGAGAAAGAAAGGATAAATGGGATTTACCCATGAATCGATTGATTTTCATCTGTTCCCACATCATCCTCCCCCCTCCCCCTCCCCTTCCCCGTTCTCTACTCTTCGAATATCTCTCTCAATTGATATTGGAGAAAGAAAGGATAAATGGGATTTACCCATGAATCGATTGATTTTCATCTGTTCCCACATCACCCTCCCCCCTCCCTCTCCCCGTTCTCTCCTCTACCAATATCTCTCTCAATTGATATTGTAGAAAGAAAGGATAAATGGGATTTACCAATGAATCGATTAATTTTCATCTGTTCCCACATCACCCTCCCCCCTCCCCCTCCCCGTTCTCTCCTCTACCAATATCTCTCTCAATTGATATTGGAGAAAAAATGGATAAATGGGATTGACCAATTAATCGATTGATTTTCATCAATACCTTCCCATTTCCCCCTTCCCCCTCCCCCTCCCCGTTCTCTCCTCTTCGAATATCTCTCTCAATTGATATTGGAGAAAGAAAGGATAAATGGGATTTACCAATGAATCGATTGATTTTCATCTGTTCCCACATCATCCTCCCCCTCCCCCTCCCCGTTCTCTCCTCTTCGAATATCTCTCTCAATTGATATTGGAGAAAGAAAGGATAAATGGGATTTACCAATGAATCGATTGATTTTCATCTGTTCCCACATCACCCTCCCTCCTCCCCCTCCCCGTTCTCTCCTCTACCAATATCTCTCTCAATTGATATTGGAGAAAAAATGGATAAATGGGATTGACCAATTAATCGATTGATTTTCATCAATACCTTCCCATTTCCCCCTTCCCCCTCCCCCTCCCCGTTCTCTCCTCTTCGAATATCTCTCTCAATTGATATTGGAGAAAGAAAGGATAAATGGGATTTACCAATGAATCGATTGATTTTCATCTGTTCCCACATCATCCTCCCCCCTCCCTCTCCCCGTTCTCTCCTCTACCAATATCTCTCTCAATTGATATTGTAGAAAGAAAGGATAAATGGGATTTACCAATGAATCGATTAATTTTCATCTGTTCCCACATCACCCTCCCCCTCCCCCTCCCCGTTCTCTCCTCTTCGAATATCTCTCTCAATTGATATTGGAGAAAGAAAGGATAAATGGGATTTACCAATGAATCGATTGATTTTCATCTGTTCCCACATCACCCTCCCTCCTCCCCCTCCCCGTTCTCTCCTCTACCAATATCTCTCTCAATTGATATTGGAGAAAAAATGGATAAATGGGATTGACCAATTAATCGATTGATTTTCATCAATACCTTCCCATTTCCCCCTTCCCCCTCCCCCTCCCCGTTCTCTCCTCTTCGAATATCTCTCTCAATTGATATTGGAGAAAGAAAGGATAAATGGGATTTACCAATGAATCGATTGATTTTCATCTGTTCCCACATCATCCTCCCCCCTCCCCCTCCCCTTCCCCGTTCTCTACTCTTCGAATATCTCTCTCAATTGATATTGGAGAAAGAAAGGATAAATGGGATTTACCCATGAATCGATTGATTTTCATCTGTTCCCACATCACCCTCCCCCCTCCCTCTCCCCGTTCTCTCCTCTACCAATATCTCTCTCAATTGATATTGTAGAAAGAAAGGATAAATGGGATTTACCAATGAATCGATTAATTTTCATCTGTTCCCACATCACCCTCCCCCTCCCCCTCCCCGTTCTCTCCTCTTCGAATATCTCTCTCAATTGATATTGGAGAAAGAAAGGATAAATGGGATTTACCCATGAATCGATTGATTTTCATCTGTTCCCACATCATCCTCCCCCCTCCCCCTCCCCTTCCCCGTTCTCTACTCTTCGAATATCTCTCTCAATTGATATTGGAGAAAGAAAGGATAAATGGGATTTACCCATGAATCGATTGATTTTCATCTGTTCCCACATCACCCTCCCCCCTCCCTCTCCCCGTTCTCTCCTCTACCAATATCTCTCTCAATTGATATTGTAGAAAGAAAGGATAAATGGGATTTACCAATGAATCGATTAATTTTCATCTGTTCCCACATCACCCTCCCCCCTCCCCCTCCCCGTTCTCTCCTCTTCGAATATCTCTCTCAATTTATATTGGAGAAAGAAAGGATAAATGGGATTTACCAATGAATCGATTGATTTTCATCTGTTCCCACATCACCCTCCCTCCTCCCCCTCCCCGTTCTCTCCTCTACCAATATCTCTCTCAATTGATATTGGAGAAAAAATGGATAAATGGGATTGACCAATTAATCGATTGATTTTCATCAATACCTTCCCATTTCCCCCTTCCCCCTCCCCCTCCCCGTTCTCTCCTCTTCGAATATCTCTCTCAATTGATATTGGAGAAAGAAAGGATAAATGGGATTTACCAATGAATCGATTGATTTTCATCTGTTCCCACATCACCCTCCCTCCTCCCCCTCCCCGTTCTCTCCTCTTCGAATATCTCTCTCAATTGATATTGGAGAAAGAAAGGATAAATGGGATTTACCAATGAATCGATTAATTTTCATCTGTTCCCACATCACCCTCCCTCCTCCCCCTCCCCGTTCTCTCCTCTACCAATATCTCTCTCAATTGATATTGGAGAAAGAAAGGATAAATGGGATTTACCAATGAATCGATTAATTTTCATCTGTTCCCACATCACCCTCCCCCCTCCCTCTCCCCGTTCTCTCCTCTTCGAATATCTCTCTCAATTGATATTGGAGAAAAAATGGATAAATGGGATTGACCAATTAATCGATTGATTTTCATCAATACCTTCCCATTTCCCCCTTCCCCCTCCCCCTCCCCGTTCTCTCCTCTTCGAATATCTCTCTCAATTGATATTGGAGAAAGAAAGGATAAATGGGATTTACCAATGAATCGATTGATTTTCATCTGTTCCCACATCATCCTCCCCCCTCCCTCTCCCCGTTCTCTCCTCTACCAATATCTCTCTCAATTGATATTGTAGAAAGAAAGGATAAATGGGATTTACCAATGAATCGATTAATTTTCATCTGTTCCCACATCACCCTCCCCCTCCCCCTCCCCGTTCTCTCCTCTTCGAATATCTCTCTCAATTGATATTGGAGAAAGAAAGGATAAATGGGATTTACCAATGAATCGATTGATTTTCATCTGTTCCCACATCACCCTCCCTCCTCCCCCTCCCCGTTCTCTCCTCTACCAATATCTCTCTCAATTGATATTGGAGAAAGAAAGGATAAATGGGATTTACCAATGAATCGATTAATTTTCATCTGTTCCCACATCACCCTCCCTCCTCCCCCTCCCCGTTCTCTCCTCTACCAATATCTCTCTCAATTGATATTGGAGAAAGAAAGGATAAATGGGATTTACCAATGAATCGATTGATTTTCATCTGTTCCCACATCACCCTCCCTCCTCCCCCTCCCCGTTCTCTCCTCTTCGAATATCTCTCTCAATTGATATTGGAGAAAAAATGGATAAATGGGATTGACCAATGAATCGATTGATTTTCATCTGTTCCCACATCACCCTCCCTCCTCCCCCTCCCCGTTCTCTCCTCTACCAATATCTCTCTCAATTGATATTGGAGAAAGAAAGGATAAATGGGATTTACCAATGAATCGATTAATTTTCATCTGTTCCCACATCACCCTCCCCCCTCCCTCTCCCCGTTCTCTCCTCTTCGAATATCTCTCTCAATTGATATTGGAGAAAAAATGGATAAATGGGATTGACCAATTAATCGATTGATTTTCATCAATACCTTCCCATTTCCCCCTTCCCCCTCCCCCTCCCCGTTCTCTCCTCTTCGAATATCTCTCTCAATTGATATTGGAGAAAGAAAGGATAAATGGGATTTACCAATGAATCGATTGATTTTCATCTGTTCCCACATCATCCTCCCCCCTCCCTCTCCCCGTTCTCTCCTCTACCAATATCTCTCTCAATTGATATTGTAGAAAGAAAGGATAAATGGGATTTACCAATGAATCGATTAATTTTCATCTGTTCCCACATCACCCTCCCCCTCCCCCTCCCCGTTCTCTCCTCTTCGAATATCTCTCTCAATTGATATTGGAGAAAGAAAGGATAAATGGGATTTACCAATGAATCGATTGATTTTCATCTGTTCCCACATCACCCTCCCTCCTCCCCCTCCCCGTTCTCTCCTCTACCAATATCTCTCTCAATTGATATTGGAGAAAGAAAGGATAAATGGGATTTACCAATGAATCGATTAATTTTCATCTGTTCCCACATCACCCTCCCTCCTCCCCCTCCCCGTTCTCTCCTCTACCAATATCTCTCTCAATTGATATTGGAGAAAGAAAGGATAAATGGGATTTACCAATGAATCGATTGATTTTCATCTGTTCCCACATCACCCTCCCTCCTCCCCCTCCCCGTTCTCTCCTCTTCGAATATCTCTCTCAATTGATATTGGAGAAAAAATGGATAAATGGGATTGACCAATGAATCGATTGATTTTCATCTGTTCCCACATCACCCTCCCCCCTCCCCCTCCCCGTTCTCTCCTCTTCGAATATCTCTCTCAATTGATATTGGAGAAAAAATGGATAAATGGGATTGACCAATGAATCGATTGATTTTCATCTGTTCCCACATCACCCTCCCCCCTCCCCCTCCCCGTTCTTTCCTCTTCGAATATCTCTCTCAATTGATATTGGAGAAAAAATGGATAAATGGGATTGACCAATTAATCGATTGATTTTCATCAATACCTTCCCATTTCCCCCTTCCCCC
Source organism: Pristionchus entomophagus (assembly GCA_036245825.1). Lineage (NCBI taxonomy): Eukaryota > Metazoa > Nematoda > Chromadorea > Rhabditida > Neodiplogasteridae > Pristionchus > Pristionchus entomophagus. The sequence goes on from BTSX01000006.1 coordinate 20,345,691, forward strand.
TCCCCATCCCCGTTCTCTCCTCTACCAATATCTCTCTCAATTGATATTGTAGAAAGAAAGGATAAATGGGATTTACCAATGAATCGATTGATTTTCATCTGTTCCCACATCACCCTCCCCCCTCCCCCTCCCCGTTCTCTCCTCTACCAATATCTCTCTCAATTGATATTGGAGAAAAAATGGATAAATGGGATTGACCAATTAATCGATTGATTTTCATCAATACCTTCCCATTTCCCCCTTCCCCCTCCCCCTCCCCGTTCTCTCCTCTTCGAATATCTCTCTCAATTGATATTGGAGAAAGAAAGGATAAATGGGATTGACCAATTAATCGATTGATTTCCATCTCTACCTTCCCACATCACCCTCCCCCTCCCATCCTCACCGATATAGCACATATCGCTGTCTCTGCTCCGATCGATGAGAATGACCATGAGGGCGTCCTTCTCGCGCTTCTTGATAGGAGCCAGCACCTGAGACATAAGTGATAATTAAGATTTTTATTAAAATTAAAAATTAAGTATTCATGAAATTCACCTCATGCATCGTCAGTCCGTCCATCGAATCGTCGCCTTCCTTAAATTTATAACACTGCTATTTTTAATTCAAAAGAATCAAAGACGTAATGTTAATTTATACGATATTCAATGAAGAAATACAATAATAATAACAATATAAATCTGACTCTGGGTGCGTCGAGTGGGTTGACGTATGGGCCGAGTGTCTCGTGGAAGAGGAATGTGTACCTGAAACACTCCATTTTATAATTTATTGATTTTTTGATACCTAACTCTACCGTACTTGAGCGTGAGCCAGGCGTGGTAGGAGTGGAGGTAGGCGAAGAGACGACAACGCGCCCATTTCTCCGTTGGCTTCAGTGAGGAGGAGAAGATGCCTGAGACGGGAGAGGGTACGGTAGGACTATCACCAAGTGAAATGGAGGTACGGTACTCGCTGATTGCTCACCCTTCTTATTGTTGCCCCAGTCGATGTCCTTGAGCCAGAAGATCAGTCGTTCTCGCAGTTCCTTCAGTCGAATTGTCGTCTCAAGAATCTCAAAGAAACCATTCAAAAGTCAACTCGAAAATACATTTTTAAGAGCTTTTTTTCATTTGCTATCCCAACCTGCACTTTCCGTTGACAGTTAAATATTGACAAGCAATTGTTCGTGAGATTGAATACCGTAATCCCGGTAGGGGATAAATCAATCAATACTCACCCCTGTGTACAGTACACTTCGCTGGATGCCGATCAGACTCCGGAGCAGCTCCGATTCGAGCGAAAAATTGTGAGCCAAATCAGAGAGGAGAGGGTGGTGGAACTGAAACAAAGGAGATACACTCATTCAGGAGTATCAATACACTCTTGTCGAAAATAAAGCGCTCTCAACACCTAGCAAAAAATAGCTTCAAACTGATACACCTCAGTTGAGCGTGAGGCATTGAACCCTACTATAAATTATGGTATCATCCCTGACCAGCTATCCCTGTCACTCACATCTTTGACCATAGCACACACTCGCTGCAGACTCTCCTCGATTGTATCCAATGGCTCATCGTTCGATTCATTCGCTGCAATGCCATCATTCAGCATTGGACCATCGGTCGCTTACAGTACTCTGAGAAGAGATTGTGTAGCTAATGGTGTACCAGGAAATCTCAGTCAACTGGCGTCAATTGTCACGTGTGGAAAGTTTTCATTCGAGGTCCACGCGTACCAAATGACGCCGGTTATCTGAGATTTACCATCACACCATCTGCTACGCTTCTCATAGTGATCAGCTAGATACGTTATCGTATACTTAATACGAAACATGTCGCCAGCCTACCGTACCCGTGACGATCCTGCGATGGCAGGCGATGAGTGTGTCTCGGGCATCACAGTACGCCAGTGACTGCTCGCAGATGTGATGGGGCACCGTGCCGGGCAGGAGATGGGCAGCGATGCGGTGGAAGGAATCCCTGAATGAAGGAGGGATTGAAGGGAGAGAAGACACTCACAATCCATTCAGTTGCTAAGAGAGATACACATTTTAGGTGAAATTCCAGACCAAACTAATCATGCGTTGCAAATCAACTAGTCTAAACAGTTGTTCAGATGCTATAGGCCACTATCCCCCATGAAGAAAAGTGGAGAAAAGAAGACGGAGAGTATCCCTTTGATTGATTATAACACGGGCAAAGAGGGGGAGGGAGAGGGATAACGAAGGGATGGTACTCGTTGTCATGGTGCTCCACAGAGAAGAGTAAAGGGAGATTCAATATCAATAATCGCGTTCCCTCTTTCAATACACGTTAGCGCATCTCTCCGAACTCGTTATTTTAAATCTGTGTTAGCATGAAAACGATAATAGTTATACTTTTTTTTCCAGATTGTCCGATCTATATTCGGACATGCGAATGATGTAAATACATTCGAATCACAACACACATTCAAATCATGATATTTTTTTCTAATTGGAGTCCACACAACAGTCTCGGTAAGCTATTTGTCCATCATTTTATTAGTCTGTTTTAGCATAACTGATTTTCCTACATCAAGATAGCTTTCCAGCAGCTTGTCCGATCTACATTCGGACATCCGAATGATCTACATTCATTCGACTCACACTGATCTAATTGGACTCCACACAAGAGGTTCGGTAAGCGATTTGTCCACCCTTTTATTAGAGTATCAAACATAGCTGATTTCCCCAACATCACTATCGCTTTCCAGCCACCTCAATTCATCTGCGATCACAGGAAAGAGCACGCACCGCGATAATGATCGATTGCTCGGCCAGTGGATAAGTAAGAGGATCTGCCACACACCCCACCCGATCATTGTACGAGTTTTTTTTTAAATTATTTAATTGTACGGATAAATATATGTTTATTGCCCCTCAATTTCAACAGACGATTGCTAAATACGGGATACAAAAGTGTCCGATGAGATAATGAGGGAAACATTTGTCCTCAATCTCTTCATTCCCTCGAACTTCTGTGATTCTCAAGACGACTTCATCTTAGTGTTTCATTGATTACTGTGGAAGTCAGCAATTCTATTGCATATTAAATATAAGTTCGTAAGGGCAACGATAGTGTCACTTTCCCCAAATATCTCATCTTCCAAACTGAGGCGGCCCTTTTCATGTTCAATGGTGCTGTAAATTATTTTGATCAATATATCTTCCGTTGTTCTCAACAGTGTGATTAGGGTTATCTTAGATATTGGTTTCGTCAGGTGCTGTTAATTGAGGTGAAATACCAGAATAATCATGCGTTGCAAGGTCATCAACTAGTGCTCTGTTCAAATGCTATTCTTTGGCCTGATATCCCCTGAAGAAGAGTGGAGAAAATAAGACAGAGAATATCCATCAGATTGATTATAACACGGGCGGAGAGGGGGAGGGGAAGAGGGAGAACGAAGTGATGGCACTCGTTGTCATGGTGCTCACGAGAGAAAGAAAATATGAGGGAGATTCAGTATCAATATTCTCGTTCTCTATCCCAATACACGTTAGCGCGTCTCTACGAATTCGTTATATTCAGTTAGTTTTAGCTTTAAGTTATACTCTTTCAGTCCGACCTACATTCGGACAATCGAATGATCTACGCTCATTCGATTCTTGACATTTGAACCTAATTGGACGACACACAACAGTCTCGGTAAGCGATTTGCCCATCCTTTTATTAGAGTGTCAAGCATAGCTGATTTCCTTACATCACTCGATATTTTCAGTCTGGTTTAGATTCAAGTTATACTTTTTCAGATTGTCCGACCTACATTCGGACATTCGAATGATCTACATTCATTCGACTCACACTGATCTAATTCGACTCCACACAAGAATCTCGGTAAGGGATTTGTTCATCCTTTTATTAGCGTATCAAACATAGCTGATTTCCCTGCATCACAATCGCTTTTCAGCCACCTCAATCCAACATCACCGAGAATATCTCTGAGAACCCATCCATCGACCTATCCAGAATGGCTGCCAATGGATAATATTAGTATCTGCCACCCTTTTCCTATTTAATTGTACGGATAAATATGTGTGTTATTGCCCCTCGATTTCAACAGACGGAAGACGCTCCAAGTGCGAAGTACGGGATACATGAGTGTCCGATGAGATGATGAGGGAAAACAAAATTTTCTTCAATCTTTTGATTCCCTCGAACTTCTGTGATTCTCAAGACTAATTCATCTTAGTGTTTCATTGATTACTGTGAAAGTCAGAAATTCGTTGTAATGGTACCTAGCTCTTGTGAGTGAGAAGAGAAGAGGGTGGTTCGATGTCATCACCCTCATTCTCTCTCCTCTCTTACTACATGACGCGTCTCTCCCAATTCGTTATTTTAATTTCGTTTTTAGTTCTCAGGAAAAGCTTTTTCTAGAGCTTTTCTAACCGAGCCTTTCCTCGACAAAACGAACACCCTTTCCCCTTTTCCAATTTTTTCTCATGAGAAATTACACCAAATCAGTCTCTTTTAGCTTCAAGCTATGCTTTTTTCAGATTGTTCGACCTACACTCGGACATTCGAAAGATCTACTTCATTCGACTAACAACCCTCAACTTGATAATTATTTTAAATGGACACCTCACAAATACAAAGGTATTCAAATTGCTGATTTCTTTTTTATCTTGCTTAATGTTGAATTAGTAGTGCGATAGCATATAGTTTAATCATTTCGAATCGAAATTTTCGATATATAATAATGAAGAGATATACATCATTTAATGGAACTCGATTTATAGAACATCCGTAGTAAACGTCTTCGAGCCGTATCCGTCTCCGCCCCCCATTCTAATTTTATTTATTCCCAATACGATTCAAATGATATATTGTATGTTGTAATTATTATATTCATTGGAGCGATAAATAAAATAATATTTTACGGATTTTGCAATCTTGCAAAGCCCTGGTGCTGATGCCGTTCGAGCATGCATTTTCCTTACGCCTTAGGGTAGTTAATTATGCAAGATGCTTGCTTAACAACAATTTGTCCCAATGAATCCATATCTAACTCGCTACTCACATGGTCATTCCGTAGTGTCTCCTCATCTCTGCCTCCTTCTTCGTCGCCAATTGCCGTGTATTCTGCAGGAAGGGCAGATGCACATAGTGAGATTCAGCGATCGCCAACTGAACAAATACACAGTAATAACATTATGATAGCACGACCAGTACAACCGAAATACGTGGCTATAGACGCAACCGGCAACATGATTAGATGAGTTTCATACACGACGGGGTGGAGGAGGAACGAATGATAAATGTCCGCCCTACTAAAGAAATGCTGATTCAATCATTTGATGAATGCACATTTTTGGACTCACGGGTTACGGTAGATACTGGTTACGAATCAATCGACAATGTAATATACCTGCCCGAATGCGGTCATGATCTCCTTCCAACTGGTGACTTCTGACGTGTTCCTACCGTATCCCTCGCCGTCGTTGGCACGTGCCGCCTCGACTGCAGTGTGCATCACCTGAGAAGGAGGGAGATACGGGTGAAGCTCACTCCTTTTCACATACGCACTCTATCCAATCGACAAAAAGCTCATCATAATCAGGGCTGTCAGATTGAACAGTTCGTCTATTCATTATGCATACTCTTTACATTGGTCAAGTGATTATAAAACGTGGAGAGTTAAGAAGCGAACTCTTCACTCTTACTGCGCTACTCGTCATCACCAAATGACTGATGCTCTTCAATTGATGTAACAGACCACGAGGGGAATCGATTACCACCTCCTCATATATCTTCTAGCATAACCTCGTTCGAATACATTTTTGTCAATACCTGCGACGCCATCTCGAACTGCATCCGTCTTACAGCCCGACCAAAGTCAGAGAAGTACTTCGAAATCTGGAAGATGCACCTTGCTTGAATGAGCTTAGTTCATTTCGAGTTCTAGATTGTCTGGATTCTAGGAAGAAATTGGTACGAAACTAGTATCTCTATGAACGGATTAGGACAACCGCGGTACCGATTCAATCGCGTTACAAGTGAGAGAACAACGAGAAGATAAATTTCGGCTTCAATGAGGCGGAATTGGCACCGTGGCTGGGTGCAAATCAACAACGACGAACCTGGGGCGGGACGCTGTAGAGGAAGCTGTCGGTGACGCCGTCTGGAGAGACGCCGCACTCGGGGTCGTCGAGGGCAACGACCGCCTCGTCGGCAACGTCGTCTGTCGCCATCCTGAGAGGAAAATAATAGTCTATCAGGTCTGAATCGATGAGGATACGTAGAAGACATGGGAATTTTGGCACAACACGACCCTATGGCAATCAATGCAAGTAAAAAGTGGTAGTCTAAAGGTCGGGTTTTCGCTTCTTGAGACCAATCACTACGACCAAATCACGTCAGAGGGAAGTTGAGTTGCGATATATTCTTGCTTTTGTCTTATCAGTACTTCTCAGGGTGTTCAACCTTGCTCAAGACAACAATTGCTGGAAAAAAATACAAATCAAATTTTATCGATTGGAGAGATAACAAACAACAGGGAAACACAACACAACAGAATGAGGATTAACAAAGTGGATTCAACAATGGTCAGTCTAATCATCTAAAGCATATTTGCCAGTTGTCGGACGGAAGGTTTGACCATCTCCCTGGGATACAGCAATAGCAGCGGTTCGCCGCGCCTTTCCCTCGGCAGGATTAAGCAATCGACCCTGGCCCGTCGTCTCATCCACCTCCCAGAGAAGGAAGTCATTCAACGATACTCCCACCGCCTTCCAACCGACAAAGAAAAGAATGAATGAAAAGAGTAGTCGACGACGAGACCACTGAAAAGATCATAATATAACTATCCTGAAACAAATTGCATCAACAAACCTGTTGATACGATAATGCAGTTTTTGAAGTGAACGACCGAATCTTCTGACGAACGATACGGCGCAACTCCCAATAGTAAGCCATGATAAGTGAGAAGAGGAGGGTAGTTAGGAATAAGATGGATGATTTCTGAATTTGCAATATTTCGACTGTCCGACTCCCAATATAGACGTCTTTCAATAAATGATCTTCGACTGCTGCGTCGGGAGTATTCCGAAGCGACGCTTTACGATCACTCTGTACTGAGAGTTCTTATCCTCGGGCGAGAAACGAGCGGGGTGTGCAGACTGGGTCTGGTTTCCGTCAGGAGCAGTCTTCTGAAAAACATATGTTTTGCAGAAGATACTTTACACGACGTCACATCCTAAATTAATGGGAATGCGAATACACTTCACTTTCTTAGCAAGGAAAACGTTCCAGTACAATCTATACGAGTAGTGGATACCGGCGATGTGAAATTTAAAAGAGACTGACCTTGAGAGTGTAGACGCGGCGACCGTTAGCGTCCGAGTAGAACTTGAGATACATCTAAGAAGACACTGACGACGAGATTACTGCAAATTATGATGATCAAATATGAGCGATTCTAATGCATACTCCGAAAACGATGCAGTTTTCCGAAGACTTTCGTGAAACCATAGCTGTCCACGCAACTGGCTTGCACACAGCCCCAATATTGGGGCTGTGTGCACCCATGTAGGGGGGTCATGGGTTTTTGACTTTTTCAAAATGTCTCCAATCGGTTCCAAACTTTTCCGACGGTAGCCTACGGTAACAAGGTATCCTACGGTGAAGTTTGGGACCGATTGGAGACATTTTGAAAAAGTCAAAAACCCATGACCCCCTTATACATGGGTGCACACTGCCTCAATATTGGGGCTGTGTGCAAAAACCCCCTCGCCATCAGCCTTGGACAGCTATGCGTGAAACTCTTCTAAGCGCTTGCATGAAAATCGTCAGACGGCCACTCTGACGGATTTAAGAACGAGTTTGGGCTTGATTTAGGATTTATTATCGTTTCGGGAACCATCAAAACGGAGTTTCCCGACGATTTTCCGGCAGAGTTGCATGCAAGTCACTTGAAACCTGTCCGAAAACCATTCGGCAAACTTTGCTTCGTTTTTCCGAGTACTTAGAGAGTTTGGGAAGCGCGAGCAGGGCTACGTTGATGGAGAATGCAGGGAAGAGCTAATCGCGCATATAATCGACATAACAATGAACCGATAAAATGAATTCTGAGCTAATATTAGGTAATTATAATGACGATTTCGAAAACGAGTGATCACGCGACGCGTGAAAGCAAGCGTAGCGGCTATGAACAGTGTTCAAGTGTGTCATAGTATTAACTACTTAAAATTAATACTATGATTAACTATTACTAAAATATTAACTAATACATTAACTAATACGTATTAACTGTAATGAATATTCATAAAATACCACTACTCTAAAAAGTGTTTCCAGCGATTGATCATCACTTACTCGTCGTGTCAGCTTATAGTTTTCAATTGGGATTATATTTTTTTAAATTAATTTTTAAAATACAAAATTTCTTTCATTTTTCATAAGCTCTTGTGACCAATACTCAAAAGTGGGGAAAATGATGGAAAGTCTATACCCTAGACACAACTATGGAAATCTCGACGCTTTGTGTATACTGTACATGATCATCGGAGATGTCTGGCTCAGATTTTTCCGACTGTATTTCAACCCATCTCCTTCTACTCTATACTAGGGATGCCTATTCGGAAAACGGAAAACTCATTTTTCAATCTGTTTATCCAAACATTCCGCGATTCGGTCTGATCTAATCAATTTGTTTACGGAATTCCGAATAGATTCGAGTTGTTTACGGAATTCCGTATAGAACTCAGAATTCCGTCTTATTCTGCTCTCGCATACTCGTTCGGAGTGGTCGCCTGCGGTGTGAATGTTTTGCTTATAGTTTGTTTTCGAACGTATCTTCGCAATCTCTTTGTGATTTCTCATGAAAACAAATACGAAAACAAGTGAAATCGTTGACGGAATTCCGAGATCTATTCGGAATTCCGTAAACAAATTTATTGGATCAGACCGAATCGCGGAAAAGAGAATGAGAATGAAATTTGACTCGGAATCACGGAATAAATTCCGAATAAACAACCCTACTCTATACACTATCCCAGTTATTGCGCCTTATCCAAAATCACAAATGACAATCCCCATTGAAACAGAGACCTCGAATTATTTCAATACTGATATCGATCTCCAGACTTTTAAGGTAAATGGGAATAGAATACGGTAGATGATTGTTGCATAGGCATTTCAACTGACAATGAGCAACGGATTCTTTCATCAAGGTATAGAATGGTGCACCAAACCATTTGATTGATCAGTTTGTATTTACGTATCTCGGAAAAACGAAGTAAAGTTTGCCGAAGGTGTTCGGACGGGTTTCAAGTGACTTGCATGAAACACTGCACGAAACTCGTCGGGAATCTCTCTTTTGATGGTTCCCGGAACTATCATAAATCCAAAAGCAAGCCCAAACTCGTCCGTAAACTTGTCAGAGTGGTCGTCTGACGAGTTTCATGCAAGCACTTGGTAGTTTCATGAAAGTCATCGGGAAACTCTTCCGTCGTTTTCGGAGTATAGATGGAAGAAACAGCTCCTTCGAATACATTTAACAACAATAATAAATACAATAATGTGCAATGGGAATGTTCATTGATGGGCAACGAAGGCAGTATGAGCAAGGGCCTTGGATAGTTTGTCCACGATCTCCTTATTGTCCTCACTATTCTCCAAAATATCTTCGAGATACGCCTCTAACTGCAGACATGAAGGTTATTAATCAATCGAGAGTTTGGGAAGGTATCACATCTGACCTTCCCCAAAGCTATCAGAATGGTGAATACTCAAATGACCTTTTGATAAATGTTAGAACCAAAAAAACGAATAAGTCGTGAAAACTCTACCTCCTCATTCTCCAACTCGTCCTCCTCAAGACACTCCTTCACGATATCTAGCCAGCTGGATACAGTATCCTCCAATCGATCAGCCTCCTGTAAGGACTCATTTATCGATTGCCTACAGTAGTCCATCACCATTCGATCTTTTTTGATCAATTCTCTGAGATGTTCCGAGTTCACTTCAAGGGAGTGTGAATTCCTCTTGAGTGAGTCCACTTCATCTTCAGTCTGTCCGATTTGGCGACGAAGATTACGGAGAGACTGCTCCTGGTCTCTGAAAAGATCAAAGATTAAAGATCAAATCGGAAATTGGGACCAAATAAAAGATCACCTGTTGTACTGCACGAACTCTTCGCTGAATATTCCCTGTTCTCGTGGTCGACAATCGAGATCTTTCTCCTTCTTGTGATGTTTCCCGTGTTTCTTGTGCTTAGACGACGATGGCTTCGGATCCTGAGATAACGATTGATTATCGATTGACGAAGAAAGATACGGTAGATACCTCTTCATCTGATGATTCCCCTCTCTTCTTTCTCAACTTCTCACTTTTCAACTTAGCTGAAACGTATAGGTTATTATGATTAAGAAAGGCGCTCTTGCGCCTACACAGACGGAATCAAGTACAAGGAATGAGTATCATACCATTGAAGTCTTTATACTCATTCGTCTTGATATATTCTTCCATCAGTGTGGCATATTGTTCTTTTTCCAGATTCGACTTGTTGAAGAATTGCTGAAGTGATTGGATCATAATATTGGATGACATTTATTTGGCGTTCGTGGTGACGAATCGCAATCCGACTATAAACAGTTTCCGTACTCTCTAGTTTCTCTGATGGACGAGAGAGCACAAGAACGACAGGTGTATTATCGAAAATATGGTCAAACTAGGACTGGTCTGTACTATCAGGAAAATTCTCGTTGAGAACCAATGTCGTCTTCGATAGTAGATCCCATGCGAATTGAATATATTAGTTTCCGTTCTGCCATCACTTGACTTACCTCTCTATCTGTTTCATTGAGAGCCCTCCACTCCGCTGCTAGCATCTCATTGATCTCTCTCTGCAATCAATTGATTAATTATATATTGTTTTTATTTACTAATTAAATTAGTAAGTATTTATAGAGTGATACTCGCCTGATTGACTCCTCCCTTGGCACTTCCATACTTCGCACGCTGAGCAGAGAGAAAGTGAACGTATGCCGATCTGAAAGTGCCATTTAGTCATCGTAAAATATCGAATCCTACTATACTGGCTACTAGATCACATTCTTCTCCTAATAACAGACCGTGTTGCTTCTAAAACGGTCCATATTCCCTCTTGGTTCTCCCTCCTAAATGGTCCATCTCATCTCACCTCGGTCTCCTGGGTGCATTCGGGTCCTCCAACTTCTTCTTCTTCGCCTATAATACGGATATTAATATATTATAATATGTAAATAATTGATAATTAAATAACAAACTTACATCCTTCCTGTGGTATCTCCTTCTGGGTCCTCCACTGCTCCCTTGCAGTATAGAGAGGGAAGAAGTGTCCTCCTTTCTGATTGAATCATCCATAGATTCATCCATTTTCGCTGATCTGAAACAAAACTATGAGAGGAAAACAAGCCGAAACAAGAATAATAATGAGCAAATTTGAAATTTTGAAATTGAGATGGAAAGAGAGAATATTGAGAAAACAGAGAGCGGCGAGAGAACGTGCATTTGATGAGGGTGCAGATAGGGGAGAGGGTGTCGTGCGGGGACAGATTCATGACTCGCTCATGGCTATTTCACCAAAATTTCCAGTTATTGCAAACTGCTAATCCGAGATATCACATCTATCATTCACAAACATGGGAACGTGCAAACGCTCCTCATTGATTTATTGTGACACGACTCATGATGCAAAACGTGTAATTTCGGATGCGACACAACAATTTCGTATCCAAATTGCTAGACAAAGGAGCTTTCTTCTCCTCTTTCTCATCCATCTCTTCATTCTCCATTTCGTCCTCTCAGTCTGCGAGTCGTCCCCTCAGTGGAGCTGTCGTAAGCGTGAGTTGTCTTCATTTCGGTCAGTAATCCTCGCGCACACCCTATCGTTTCGAAACGGTACGTTCTTGCATGGGAAACGTTTCCCATGCAAGAACGTACCGTATGCCCGTCTAAACATAATCCGCCTTCGAAAGGGTAAACCGATCACTCATTCATGAAAAAAAAAAACGTTCGAGCTCATCAATCCGCGTTATGCAGTCTAATCTCATAGGGATCTCATAGTGTATCTCGTCAGTTCGATGAAATCATGCCAACAATCATGCCCTCGAGAGAATACGAGGTAGAAAGCGAGCTGATAATTAGGAGTGATTCTTGCGCTGCGAAAGAGAAGAAGCAGGGCATGATTGTTGGCATGATTTCATTGAACTGACGAGATACACTATGACGTATTTAGAAGAGAAAGCGTTGCAAAAAGCTCGTGAGGCTGAGAGCGCGTAGGAACTTCAGTCAGACACCATAACCACTAGTGGTTATGGTGTCTGACTGAAGTCCTCTATATCACCGGTTCGAGCCCCACGATCGACCATGTTTTGCAAGATGTTGTGTATTGGAAAAAAACAGCGTAGAAACACTGTAAGTCGATTATCTCGGTTTTCGCATGGCGGAATTGGCTGAAATTTTAGCTGTGGAATCCTCTCGAAACGCTCGGGTTATGGTGGTTATGGTGTCTGACTGAAGTTCCTACGCGCTCTCAGCCTCACGAGCTTTTTGCAACGCTTTCTCTTCTAAATACGTCATAGTGTATCTCGTCAGTTCGATGAAATCATGCCAACAATCATGCCCTGCTTCTTCTCTTTCGCAGCGCAAGAATCACTCCTAATTATCAGCTCGCTTTCTACCTCGTATTCAAAAGGGCTTGATAAAAGGGTAGGCAAATCGCTCGACAAATCCGCTTCGAAAGGGCAAACGGATCAATCATTCTTGAAAAAAAAATTGAGCTCGTGTCTGCAGGAAGTTCGACCCCAGATAACCAAAACACGAGTATTTAAGCGCTCTCATTCCAAATCGTCTGCGTTTTCTTCATCGTTCTCTCTTATGGATTCTATTCTGATTGGAACTGAAGATGTTTGACATGTAATTCTGGAATCTGTAGTTTGATGCCAAACGTCATGTCAAATATCTGAAAGCGTTTGGTATGATGAATATTCTGAATATTGTTAGGAATGGTGAAGATCGCGAGGCGGGGAAACTTGCGGAAGTCGAAAATACGCTCATCATCAGAAAAAAGCGCGTCGACATTCTAATATAGCACATACTATAAAATCGAAGATTTCTTCGAATGAGTTCAGTCTAAACTATTGTACATTTTTATTGTATCCATAATATCTACTTTTACAGGATGCTTTTACAACTGCTCTTCGCGGCCCTTCTCATCTACTTTCTCCAGCGTCTCTTCGTCTATCTCAAGGGAGTCTACCGCCAGTACACCTTCATTTCCAAGGTACACATAAATGGGGCTGCTAAACCTCATCTTCATGAAACCCCCTCAGAGACGAGACATATATTCCATCTCTCTTAGTAATGGACATTGGGCAACCTATTATTTTTCAGATTCCCGGACCGCCAGCCATTTTCCCGCTCGGCAACGTGCTAGAATTCGGCAATAATTCTTTTGGTACGTTTCAACGACCCATACCCGAATGATCCATGCGCTTCACACATGCATCACACACAGCGAATTCGAGATTCTCGTCATTTACAACTGTGAGATAGATCGCTCACTGAACAATGACGAGTTCATCACCAATTTGGCTGATGTGTGCTTCAAACCCGGCGCAGATAGAACCCATTGAAATCTCATATTTTCAGTAGCGACTGCTGCTCTACTCCGATGGGCGGACGAAGTGCGTGCCAAAGGACACAATCTGATGCGGATTTGGATCGGACTTAGACCCGTCGTCTTACCACTCAATGGAGAGGCTCTCAAGGTTATTTCGCGATCGTTGATCTATGATACTTGATCTTTGATCTATGTTGGCAGACGTAAAGAATATGATAGCGCTAGATGCGAACCCGTCCGTCATATAACTCGATTTCAGCCGATTCTCGACTCTAACGAGGAGCTCACGAAGGGCGATGACTACAACTTCTTGATTTCCTGGCTGGGACTGGGACTGCTCATCACTTCAAAGTTGGTTTAACAATCAGTGAAAACAGTAATTGAAATGGAGCAGGCGCACAGTCCTAGCTGATTCGATCTATGTCCTCTGATATTTAGTCTTTGATCTCTGCGACTTGATCTTTGATCTAGAAAAGTCCCCCTTTCACAGCCGAGGCGGCAAGTGGAAGTCGCGTCGACGCATGCTCACTCCCACCTTCCATTTCGCCATGCTAGACGGATACGTGGAGAAGATGGACAAACACGCCCAGGTTTGATCTTTGGTCTCTCATATCTGATCTTTGATCTTTGACCCTCTCCAGGTCCTCGTCGACGTCCTCAAGGACAAGGTGGGCCAGGAGCTGGACATCTTCCCGTACGTCAAGCGATGCGCATTGGACATCATCTGTGGTGAGGAAGCAAGGGGAATAACGAAACAGTAAAGATTAAAACAAGTTCCGACCCACAAATTGCGAGAAGTGCAAACAGCAGAGACCAGCACCCTCACTTAGATACGCTTCATATTTAGCTTGTCTAATAATGACACTCATTGAGAGGCACTTAATACATCATCTCTTGGAATTGCCTAAGTATGACGTCCTTCAGACACTGCGATGGGCACTGAACTCGACTCCCAGCACGATCCCAACCATCCGTATGTGAGGGCAGTCGGGCAGTTCAATGAACTCGCCAGGGAGCACTCCCTCACCTGGTACTACTGGCTCCCCATCGTCTGGTGAGCAATTGCCTCATCACTACGAAACATTTCATCATCGCTACGCAATTCTGAACCCCGCTCAGGTACTTCACCAAACGCACAGAGGAGACGCGTCTACTCGACATTCTCACTGGATTCACGAAGAAGGTTGCGTCATCCCTTCGTCATTCCCCCCATAATCTTGCCTCATCCTTAGGTGATCGCCGATCGAATCTCCAAGCATCAGTCGGGAGAGCTCCAGTTTGAGGACAAGAAAGGCAAGAGAAAGGTGAGGACGAGATGGTGCCACTGGCCTACTGAAAATGCCTGCTAAACCCCTCCAATTTTGTGAAACAACAAAGCCGGATCCCTATCTTTCTCCCAAACCACACAACGACGATGCCAATCTGCTTTTCTCAGGCATTCCTGGACATGCTGATCGAGATGAAGAAGGAGAATTCACTCACTGATGATGATATCAGAGAGGAGGTGGACACTTTCATGTTCGAGGGTCAGTTCAACGCTCGTCTCGAATATCACCAACCCCTTATTTCATTGATCGTTCCGATGAACTCACTGACCCTTGCGGAAAATAGCTGATGCCAAGCAATATTTTCTCGTGCTCACAGAAACAAATCCACTGAGCTCTTCAGATACCGCGATGAATGAAAAGACAGTAAATCAACTAGCACAAACTCTCAATCGATTCATGGTTACGTCATTACTACGCAATTCTTGTATTCCAGGTCACGACACGACTTCATCTGGTATGGGATGGGCCCTGTGGTGTCTGGCGACGAATCAGGAGGTGCAAGAGGCAGCCTGCCAAGAGGTGATGACGTCAGCACTATCATACACGCTATTTCGAGCATTTCCCGACATAACAAAATTCTAAAAAAAACACAAGGTGTTTGCAAACGAGGTTCAGCAGTGAAGTGCTTTATCACAGAGCAGAGGGGTTTAAATACCCCTCAGCTGAGATTGAGAAATGATGCAGGAATAGAACGGAGAGGGGGTGGATAGATATTATCTATGATGAATCAGTAGAAATGAAGAGTGAGAAATGATCTATGATCTAGAGATCAGAGACACAAGGATTACATAAGAACGATGCAATCCCTCCCAGGTGTCCGCAACGTTCGGCGGCTCGGATCGATCGATCACCGTCGAGGATCTCAAGGCGATGCCGTATCTCGAGAAGTGCGCACTACCGTAACCCACCATAGTGACTGACCCTCAGATACCGTAATCATCTATTACTGCTTTCAATCTACCGTATTCAGGGTCATCAAGGAGACGCTTCGCATCTTCCCCGCGGTGCCGCAGGTTCAGCGCAAGGTCGAGCACGACTTCAAGATTGGTGAGTGGTGATCTTTGATCTCTGATCTCTGATCTCTTCCCTCCAGGAGAGTACATCGTCCCCGCTGGCACCGATCTCATGCTCCCCCCGCTGCTCGTTCATCACAACGCCAAGGTTCGCATCTCTGTTTCAGACATCGCGAAAACAAAAAAAAAATGTCAACACGAAGAGAGCTATTGAGAAAGGACAAACTTAGCTTGAATCAATACTGTTAGACCAACAACTCGCCGATTCTGGAACAAAGTCAACACCATCTTGTCTACAGGTGTACCCCGACCACTGGAAGTTCGACCCGGAGCGATTCAATCCGGACAAGATCCACGGTCGTCACGCCTACGACTATGTCCCCTTCTCGGCCGGAGTCAGGAACTGCATCGGTGAGGGGAGAGGGGGAAGACCCTCCCATTGACCTCTCGTTGACCTCTCACTGACCCCTCCCCATCACAGGTCAACGCTTCGCCCTCTACGAGGAGAAGCTCGTGATCACGTGGATTCTCCGTCGCTTCTCCATTCACACTGGTAAGGGGCCGCTCTGCCGGTTATAAGCTTTGCATCACCTATTACTCCATGTGACGCAACTGACTACAGTAACCTTCTGATACCGTATTCCAGATCGTCCGATGCTCTCCAACACGTGCGGTGCCGAGGTCGTGCTCCGTCCGCTTCTGGGTGTGCCCGTGACCCTTCAACCCCGTCCCGAGATCGCCCAGTGACCGTCACGCGTCATCCGTGACACTTAGACCCCGCGACCGTCACGCGTCACCGATCTCATTTCCTCCTTTTATTGTAATGATCGTCCATAGTATGATCGACCCTTATTCCCTATACTTGTAATGCCCCCTTCCAATCAAACACGAGTTTGGTCTCCTCTAATTTAATGAAGTGGTATGATAAACTTATATCTACCAAGTGATAATAGTACACAGTGCAACAGATTCAAGTAATGTGCATCAATGATCACGAACATTTTCTTATTTTTGAGCGATTCAGATGAAAATAACATATTTATCTGCTTTGATCATCTACTGGCTCTTCGACCGCATTCAAACAGTCGTAGATCAAAATATTGACATTATATTTTGCGTAATTTTGGCTATTACAAACCGTGGGAAAGAACAGACAAAGAGGACAAACAAGGGAAGGTGGTCGGGACATACGACGATTGATAGTGCGGAGCTACAGTATCTTTTTAACACTCGCTACAGGGAACCCGAAGGGGAATACGGTATTCATACAGAGGGAAATGGGTCGATAAAGAGCGGAAAGTCTATATTACAGTAAACGAAAATCACCGATCAAGTTAGCAGTTTAAAGGTTGCGAAAATCGCACGATTCTGATCACAACGTGGAGGGAAAAGATTATTGCAGAAATCGATCTGATATATCACCCAATGGGGGAAGTGAATGAATATTTGACTCCAAAAGAAGGATGGGGGTCTTACCCTATTAACCATTGAGGGCTGAAAGCCATACAGAAAAGTGAACACAATAGACAGGCAACAAACAAATGAGCATCGGAGCCTAGAGGAAGAGGGCACAAGGCAACTGCATGATCACACAGCGAGTTTAAACTACAATGATTACTAAAGATCAAAGATCATAGATGGCCGCTGGTGTCTGCCGAGATGTGGACTCTCTCGAGATGGCGGGAGTGGATACCCGAGGGAGGAGCGATGATCGCCTCTCCATCCTTACCCACGTAGAGGGCCAGACCTGCAAGGAATACACTTAATCTATTCCATTTCATTCCTCTTGGCAGTTTCCCTAATCCTTCATACCCCGAACCTTGTTTCACTATGATTGCGCATTTTATTTATCTTACACCATCTTGCCAGGAAAAAACATGATACAATTTAAGATTTCTATAGCCAATATTCGCACGCCCATGTTCCTTACAGTATACCGTTTCAGTGGTGTGCAAATGGGAAAGGTCGCTCACCCTCGCCGCACTCGCTCTCATTCACCACGTCCTCGGAGAGTCGCGAGCCCGCCAGCACCGACGCGATCACGTTCTCTGCGTCGATCCTGCACAACGGCAAGGGTTACAAAGGGTGATTACTGTAGAGTTAGTTATAGATTACCTTGCTATTCCTACCGTACGGGTCCATACCAAAATGTCCCCCTCGTAAAACTCCCCCACTGGAACTCAGAGGCTAAATCGAGAGAAGGCTAATTCCACAGCCGTCTGAGAATTTTGACGTCAACATCACAGTTGTAGAGCATGAGACGACGGTTCTTTCGACATATTTGGTTTCTTGAAAAGTTGAATTTGAGTATAGATACGAAGAAAAATGTGTAATTTCGAAAAATTTTCACATTTTTCTTCGTCTCTATACTCAAATTCAACTTTTCAAGAAACCAAATATGTCCAAAGAACCGTCGTCTCATGCTCTACAACTTTGATGTTGACGTCAAAATTCTCAGACGGCTGTGGAATTAGCCTTCTCTCGATTTAGCCTCTGAGTGCCAGTGGGGGAGTTTTAGGAGGGGGACATTTTGGTATGGACCCCTACCGTACCCCTGCCTAATGACTACCGTACCTCGTGCTCTGGACGCGCGGGGCACTGCTCCTGTCCTGTGACATCCTTCGGAGAGTCGATGAAGTCGTTTTCCTGAAGGAAACAATTACATATTTTATCACCCGTGTTTATTTTTTTCCATAGTGGAATTTATTTTATTCAGAGTTTATGAACTAATCGAACGAAAGATATTTTTTAAAACGAATACACAATTATTTATTAAATTAATATTTTTCTCACCTGCTTTCCGAAGCAACTGAAGCTGCGTCTTCACATAGTGAGGAGGACCCGCCCGAGCCTTCTCCTGGAAATGACACAGTTAACCTCTTGATTATGCATTCATTCACTTCGCCCAGAGTCAACGTTGAACGTCGCTTTTTATCCCTGACTTCAGTGAAATAATCCCTGCTTCTTCACTCCTGAACCCCCCCCCCCCCTTCAAACATCACCTCCTCTCCCCCATCTAAAGCCTTCCGTCCCTTCAGCCATTCTTTGCATTTTTCCATTGCGAACATCATTCTAGAAAAGGGAATAAGGGGAGGGGAGAGAGGGGAGAGGCAAAAAAAAAATAGAAAGGAGAGAGAAGGAAGAATATGGAAGAGGTGGGAGGATGAAACGACAAAGAGAATGAGAGAATGACGTGCCACACATTCATTTTCACGTTTTGTAGCGTCAAAATGAGATTTTCTTTGCTCCAAATGTTCTACGCGCGATTATGCAGCGGTCATTCCACATCACCCACCCACGAATTTTTCATTTCTGATCTAACGGAGAAATAAATGCCAATGCAAGCAATCTTCACTACTTCCCATTATTCAGTATTAAAGAAGCGTCTGCCCTGATAAAGTAATGATAACCGGATCTAGCCCTCCTATTGTAGATGAGATCAAAGATCAATCATCACCTTGGACATCACAGCCGTGATTCCTGAACGCGACGCCCTCGTACGCCATCGAGTCGGTGTCGTCGTCGTCTCTTTAATTAATTAATTAAATTTTAACAAAAATAATTAGATTGATGTGACAAAACACGCTTAAAATGTTTATTTAAATAATATAAATCCGCACCTGCTCGCTCCGGCCTCCGTCATCTCTTTTTTCTCGCCATCGCCCATCGGAGCACGACGACCTTAATAGTTTCATCCAATTAATATACAAGTTTCAAAGCGAGACATTTTCATTCAGTGATTTCTATTCTACTCAAATTTTCTATCAAACTCTCCTTTTACGGGTAAAAACGGGTAAAAATGTACCTTCCGGATTGAGGGAGGAATCGTCGGGTAGCAGGGCGAGATGGGGACTGCAATTATTGGGGTTTATACTATTTTATTTTCGGATTTGCAAAAAAAGAACCAAATAAAAGCATATTGAAGAGTTAGCGGGAATACTTCAGCAACTTACACTTTGAAGAAAGGGTCGGCGCTCTGGTGTGACATGGTCACTTTCACTGCCACCTTCGAATTGTCCTGCCTCGCGTTGAGACCGTAGCCTGCAATTAGATACATTTACTATTGGAACAACCAACAAATCCGTAGAACGCGTAAATATATAGACCGAGTAATTTTCAGCTAACCCCTAACTCTGAGGGTGTTGGTTCACCCGGCAATATACCACATCAAGATTAGATCGACAAAATATTTTTCCTAGTCAAGATTTTGGTAAGAACTACTGCTCGCTTGTTAACTATGCCAGGTGAAGTTGTCAATCTGGGTTTCTGCACAAGAGCCTAATATTGGCCACTTCAATATTTGATACCGTATCCCCTACCGTACCATCTAGCAGGCTACCGTATCCCCTACCGTACCATCTAGCAGGTAACTGCGCGAGATTCCCTCGACGCCTGACGCCGCAAACTCGCACAGATTGATGTCGACGTAGCCCAGCTTCTGGTACGATTTGCCGCCCTTCTGCTCCTGCAACGACATAATGGGATTACTGTAGCCAAGAATCGACTGGTACTCCCGATTGATAACCTAATACTGACTGTTTCCATGATCCTCACATGTCTTTCGAAAGAACCGTTATCTGATGACTTATTCACTCTATATGATCTGATGCGTGAGCACATTGAGAGCTTATTTCGATGCAAACTCTTCGCAAATTGCCAATAGATAAGCGGCTTACCCCCTATGTCTCTTTCTCTCCCTCCCCTCGTTAATCTCGTCATCGAAAGTGCCAAATGATTACTGCACAACAATGACCGCACATCGCGCTACAGACTTCGAACCCCGTATGCTACAGTAATCGCAATCCACTGCAATCTAGCGTACCTTTCTGATCGATATCCTGCAGGGACATCGCTCCAGTATGCCCGTGTTGGGGTCAGAGGCTATTCGGCAAGTGAAGTTGAATCGACGCTCCCATTGGGCTGAGTGGTTTCGAACCTGGAACATCATCCATTCCAGCTTATTCCAATCCACTTCCAACAGCTTTTTCTCGTACCGGGCACGTTTGCTCCCTATCTACCACAAGTCAAGCAATTTTTCGGCGGCGCAATAAAAGTTTATTATCGCTTTTCCTTCTCGCAACAGCGTGATTTACGCTGTGCCCTGGCGGCTGCGAAAGTTACTACGCCGAGAGAGAAGAGGCCGTTCTTGAAGAGTGACGGCTAGAGATAGGTGAGAGAGCAGGCAAAAATGAGAGAGCACTCGGGAAAACCGCCCGAACAGTTGTTCACATCAAGGAAGCACATCCTTTGCCTTTTCTCTTCCCCCTCACAACATGAATAGAAGATACTCCGAAATAACTGCTTGGTGCAAAATATGACCGAGCAGCAAATGTGCACGACTTGTTGCAGCAAATTGGGAACACACTTTAAATAAATTACCTCGCTGCGCTCTGTGTGATTCTCGAAAGTGCCACCGTCCAGTAACCGCACCTTAGCGAAGAGAACTGCGTTGACCAGAGGTACGTCCGATAACTGACAAACCTGCAACAATAAAAATTACAATGAAAAAACAATCATAAATGTATTTAAACAGAAAATAACGCAAAAACAATGACTCACTTGCAAGTCTACGGAAAACTTGACGCGTTTTCGTTTGAGGAACGACATCTTATACCAGATCCATTCTATGACCGAGTAAACTCCTGCAATTCAAACAGTTTCCGATGATCAAGGGGATGTTTCGTCAATGAATGTTCTTGTCAGGGGGGGGGGGCGACAGAACGGAACGGACTGAGCGGATTAAGCGCGCTTCGCTCCAACCCAAATCGATGCAATGTCGCCGCTACTCTAGTCATGAAGCAGCGCCTACCTTATTACCTATGCAATGAGACTGGAAATTGAGAGGAGATTGGATGCCGAGGAGACGGAAGGGAAGGTAACCGAGAGGAACTGGCAAAGTGCCGAAAATCGATGGGTTGTGCGAAGGAGGGGAAGAACAAGAACATAGCGAACAAAGGAGAGAGGGAGCGTATGGTTGTTGAGTGGAGAAGGGCTGTCAAAAGCGACCGTCCGAAACCCAGTTATTGATTGTTTTGATCAGTTGTCTCTGAACACTACTAGTCGTTTCGAAACGTTTTCAGCTGAGAGAAGTGACACAACCGGGCGAAAAAGCGAGTTGCGGTGCTCATTGTCCCACGAGAGATGAGCGGAACGAGCTAGGGAGTGCTCAATGAGCGGAGAAGCGTGACGCGAAATTATAAGGAAGAAAAGAGAGGCGAGAGAGCACGTAAAATCGAGAGAGCCGCAAACTGAGCCGAACAGCTCTAACTACGGTGCGTTGGCGTGCGCGCGCATTTCTGGTCAGAGTTACAACTTCGAAAATGCAAAACTTACATAAATTTCAAAGTTGTATTATCAATTATCATAATAAAAAATAATAACTCACTTTGAACTGTTTTTACTTTAAGCGATACTTGTCGTTGACGCCTGGGGGCGTCGCTCGACGTTGACGTCGAAGGGGAGTGCATGGACATCTGCAATCGATCGATACTACAGTAATCATGCGAATCGCGACGGGAAACGTGCACGAACATGAATGCGTAGTATTGTTATCAAAGTTGTGAAGAAGAGAATGGAGGGGAGGAGGGAGCTTACGAGACGGTGGTGAGAGGAAAGAGATAGTAGACACAGCCGGTGGTAGTGAGTGACTGATTCTCTGCGCTCTCTCCAATTCGCCTTCTCTCTCGCTCCGTCTGACCTACCAGTGTGATCACTGTCATCATCACCCTGCTTATTCACACCTGACCCCCTTTCGAAGTCAGTGGAAGATAACAGTGAGCGAGAGACTACGGTAGATTGAGAGGGTACGGTAGAGGGAGAGAGACCACGGCACGTTTTATAGCCAAACTTTCCGAGTTTCCTCCCTCAAAACCTTTCTGAACGCCTTGCTGAATCAACCTGTAAGATGAAGAGATTGCTCAACATTTCTGGAAGAATGCGATGGAAAGGTCAAAAGAGGGGAGGGGGACGGGAGAAGGAAGTCTCTTCTCACTCTCTGGTCCGACCGTGACTGACGGATTATCCGGAGCCGTCGAATAGAAGCACACTGAACGGCTATTGCGGAGAAATCGGTCTCGAAGCGGGATACTACCGTATCATACCATATCTTCGGTAAGAATACCGTACGTTTTTGCGCGGAGCAGGACTAATCCAACTACGAGGGCGTAAAGGAACGAATCGGGGAGGAATTCCGTTCGACTGCTTCAAGAGATTGCACTTATTCGGGTATTCGATGGGCAAGTACAGACGAGGAGAGATGGAGAGAGCGCAGAGAGGGCAGAGAAAGGAGAGAGAACACGCGGAATCGAGAGAGCAGACGACTTTCGTACTTGTGTAAGTAGCGTGGACAATGAGGGATTAGAGGAAGAAGGGATTTGATGCATTTGAATTATTTGCATCGTCGTTTCCCTAGAATGGAAGTGGATCGGCCTTACGATGAGAGATAGGCAGTGATAAAAACATTCAAGGTGAGGTTATCACACAGCTTGGAAGGTGGGGGGAAGGGGGGGGGGGACACGTGCTCTTACGTCATCACTAGTCCATCCCCAGACGGAGAGACGCGCCTTTCTATCCTATCAGATTACTTCCATGGCCTAAATAGAAACATCCTTTAGCAGAATTATTCACAGAATTAGTCATCGATTATCTATTGCTAACTTTGTTTGTTTGTTTCCAATTGCTCCATCTAAAGGCATAAATAATACTTTTCCGAACAAATATTAGGGTGTCCCAAAAGTCTTGTCGCCGTTTTTCTTTTTATTATTTCAAGAGAACCGTAGGTCGCAATATCTCTCACTCGTTGTTAATAAGTGCAAGTACTCCTGCACTAATTTATTCGACTTCGATTAGATCATGAGATTGCCTAATGGTGAAACAATAATATAAAATGTATGTTTTTCGACCATGTTTTAAAATATTCATAAAACAGAGGCGGTTGACATTCCGAAGCCCAAACAAATACCATAGTAGTAGTAGGAATCAGACTTTTAAATGCAATTTTCGAACTAAAAATATCACTTGAGAACTCAGAAATAATCAAGAATATGTGAAAATCATGACCATTTTTCAGGTCGATTTTTGAGTTATCTATTTTTACCCCCTTCGATTGCGCTCTAATGTTAATTTTTCAACGTTTTGATTTATTTGTAAATATTTTGATCGATTTCCGGAATCAAATTCGAAAATTTTTAGAATAATATGTGGGAAATGGCAAGTTTCATAGTGATGATGCAATTCGAGAAGGGAAGTCGAAATGGTGCGCATATTGAGTATGGATCACTTCCTATTTGTGGCAAACATTAAACTGATTTTTATCTATTCAAAAAAAGGAGAACGGATTTTTTGAACGAAAACTGAACGTGGGTGTTTTTAGTGTGGTCAGTTCTACATACCGTAGCTCCTCGGAATTGTAATGATTTCACTGGCTCAAGTATTGAAACAGAAGGTCAATAGTTAATTCATCAATCGCCGCTTAGCAGGATTCGATAACGCTCTTTACAGTTGAAAAAATATTTTTCAAAAAAAAACGACAGGACTTTTGGGACACCCCAATATGTAGCGCCAGAAGAATTCTCCAAATGCAGTTGCAGTCTGCTTTTCAAAGATAATCATTCTACACTCGCTTCCTAATTACACGATGGAAATACTCGCAATGATGCGATTACAAGAGAATGTACACGGAAAATCTCAGAACTGGTTTCTAGCCTAAGTTTCAGACAGCGAGAGAAAAGGGATTGAGAAAGGGAAGGAAGAGGTGGTGTTTTCAGACTGGTTTAGGCCAAAAACAGTTCAATGCCTCTACCTCCTACTGTTTTCAGTCTCTAGTTTCGAAAACCAGGGCAGTCTGGGGGCCAGATTGGCGAGGGAACCTAGAAATTCCCCTCCCCCTCTCGCCACTCTACTTCCGTATCCCTCAAGTAGCCCTCCTTCACTCGCATTAGGGGATAACTTAGTCTTGGGAAAATCCCGACGAAACTGGCTAAAGACAAAGAAACGTCCACTAGATATGAATCGATGGTAGTGATGTAATAACATGTTTACCCCGATATGGGAGAAGGCTGTTGGAGTGGAGTAGATGGTTGAGTGACAGGGGGGGGGGGGGGGGGGGAATGGACTGATCATTGGCCTGTACCTTGGATTCACCCTGGAGAAACACGGAAAAGGGCAATAATAAGGGTGTTTTCACCATCTCTGCAGGTGTTTACAGCAAGTTCCTGTCTGTCCAAGAATATGCACGAATGAAGGGCAGTTCTCTTGTCTATCAGAGAAACGAGAGAGTATGCAAAACGAGGAGAGTAGTTCTAGGAATACTAGTCAATCCACTGGTTTCACAACAGTCCCCGCGAAACCCGCTTGACTGGCTTCATAATAGCCCGCCCTGGGGGTCCTTCCCCCTCTCCCCCCCCCCCCCACCACCCCTCCCTACCTCATTCGCAAATCTTAGCTAATTTCGCCTCCTGCCCAAGTCATTAGCGCGAATTGGCAAGCAGGTGGAGGGTGGTTTCACAGGACTGAAGGAGAGGAAATTGCATCATGAATAGGCAATCTCGAAACGGGGCTAGCAGGATGGATTAATCGACACATCCTCGACACCAATTTCTCCGAATGATTGATGGGGTGCTATCAGAGTGGGCATCATTGACTGGGAG
This sequence comes from Pristionchus entomophagus, assembly GCA_036245825.1. Lineage (NCBI taxonomy): Eukaryota > Metazoa > Nematoda > Chromadorea > Rhabditida > Neodiplogasteridae > Pristionchus > Pristionchus entomophagus. The sequence continues at coordinate 20,371,281 of BTSX01000006.1, forward strand.
GGCGATCTCTAATCACAGAGAGTCCTCAGAAGCGGGCGAATTGAGAGAGAGACAGACGTCCAGCGGAAAAGAAAACACTTGGCAAGACTCCCAAACAGAGTCTAATCGCATCATCTGCGGTAGACTAAATCAAGGAATGATCATTGTGAGAAAGGAAGACAGTAATTCCTTGAAATCGGCCCGATTTCAGGCTGTTTCCGGGGAGATTCGGAATAGCCCCATGAATAAATACATCCGAGACGCAAATGGTAAACAGTTAAATAAGGGTGGAGAACGTTCGAAGATCACCTTTTTCTATCCGGTCATAGAAAAGAGGAAGAGCTGAGTTTCTGAGGCCCCTCATCTTTGGACTACTAACCCCAGTCAGAGGGATGTATTCAGGTAAGAGGAAGGAGAGATTGCCGGCTGGATGGAAGCTAATGAGGGAGAGGGAAGAGGTGCATCTCATTTGGGATGGATCGCTTGGAATGGATGACCATGTGAAGGATGATTAGTCCAGAAATGAATCCCTTCTAGACCATCCTCCATTCTCTTCTATTCTCGTGCAGAACTTGTCGTTGCTATAAATTAGATTGTGAGAGAAGTGGCTGCAAAGAGAAGAAAGTGCTGCAGTCCTATAAGAAGGAGAATGGAGAACTTTACGGTCGAGTGAGAACCCCTCTTTCTCTTCTTGAGTGGAGACTCGATCTATGGTTTTGTACGAGACGATGAATGGATTGTACCGAACGAGAGATAGACTAACAGTGCCATATGAGAGAATATGCCGATAAATATTATTTGTGCGTTTTTATGACAGAAATGCGAGTACAAAAATAAGTATAAGTGGAGAACGATAGCACTCGATTAATAGTATTAGGGGATAAGATGACGAAGACAAGTGTTCCAGACATCGGAAACAATCGAATTCCAAGTCAAAATCAAGATGGTCGTCATCGTTGGCAAACTGCTGAATGGGAGAAGGGGCCGTTTCGTCGATCACGGTGTTCACAGAACTCCCCGTTTGCTCAGCTTAGACGACTACGAGGGGAAGATGAGGATTGAATAGCTCTCCTCATTCCCCCACGCTCTCTCATTTCTCTGACTACCCAGAGATGATGAGAGGAGACCGTACTCTATTATACAATCGCCTTTCCGGCACGGAAAGAACCCTCTCCTTCATCTGATCTAACAGCACAAATAGTTCTCACGTGCCCTCTCTCTCTCTCGATCACAGAATCAGAAGGGGTAGGGGGTAGGTCAACAGAGTTCTCGATCTGTTTTCTAGTGGTGCGAACCGTGTGCTCTAAGCACCCCGCAAACACACACACAATCCACTAAAATCGTCGAGAACCCCTTAAAAGTGATGCAATATTTGGCCGCCAAACACGCGCCAAAACCGTTCAGTATCGGGAAAGGGGGGGGGGGGAGGGGGGGGGGAAGGTGGGAGTCCTCTACATCTTCTAAATGGCTTCTTCAGGCGACGAAAAGCGGCTAATTCGCTGCTAATTTGCTCTAGTTCCTTCACAGAATCGAAGATCAAGTAGCGAGAAAACATCTGCTATTCTAAACTCTGAAACTGCACAATTCAATCTGCCCGAGTTTTCTTTTCTCTAATCCAAAGTCGCCGAACTTTCCCACATCTTTTTCGAATTACGAGCATTATGCGATGTTAAAAAAACGCCGAAAAGATCGGAACTTCGATGTTGAGCTTGTTAAAAAAATCCGGCAAAATCCGATCTTTGATTTGAATTCCCGCAATTTTTCTTATTTCAAATATCTCAGTTGAAAATAAAGCTAGGGACTTGAAATTCGGAATACGTTATTCCCATAAGAGAGGGAACAACTAGCCAAAATTTCAAATCTCTAACTCACTCGAGAGCCGAGATAATAGCGAAAAACGAAAAGTGCGAGAATTCAAATCAAAGATCGGATCGGATCTTTGTTCAGGAAAAGATCGGATCTTTTCTGATTTTTTAACAGGCACAAGATCGAAGTTCCGATATTTTCAGTGATTTTTAACACCACATAACTGGGAGCGGCAGATTCAATAGAAATGAGAAAAGAACAGGGAAGGGCAGGCGATATCTGTCCCATTTCAAATTCAACATGTTGAGATTGAACTTTGAGCATCGCCAGATGACTTCGTGGTCGATTTCGACAAATATCGCACTACAAACGAAGGCAGTAAACCGAAGTGGAAACGGCGTTGGAGAGATAAAATCGAGCGGAAGTGCCTAGTAAAGGCAGGGAACAGTACTGGGAAGGGAATGTGAGCTGGAGTATTGTAAAGTCGGTATTTCCTCGGGTTCTGGGCGGATCATTCTTCACATTCTCCACCCACATTCTTCATTCTAATGCGATTTTCCTCTTTTCACTTCGCGCGATCACAATGTTGGTATCCAAAGAAAGTATCAACAAAATAAGTCATTCAGAAAGTGAGAAATGGCGACCGACGCGTCTCAAAGTGCACAGGAGTAGTATCGGGAAGTGCGAGAGCGCGCGATAAACCGTTGCACAAATTGGCACGTCTCGAAGGAGAGAGAAAGGGAGAAGGAGAAGGTATCGGAGAGGTGTCGATCCTACCTGGGCTCACAATACTAGTGGTTACTGGAGACACCACGTCACTGCTCCAGAAACTATCACAAATTACAGGGAGAACGGGAATAATGATGATAGACAGGTGATAAGATCGAATGGAAATCAGATAACAAACACACGCATGCAAACTACAGAACACTCAATGCGGGGGCGAGAGGGCGACACTTTATATGGGGAAATTTGAGGTCCTACTGCTCCATTTAGTCGCACTAGAAAGTGATATAAAATCGGACGCAACTCGCCTCAATTCGCGTGTTCTCGCATCGATCAGAGAGACGAGAGAGCATGTCTTTTGAGGAGCGTCTGCTTCCCATTGGCCACCACTACGCCTTTCCATAACCCCTCATGGAACGGCGGAATGAACTTGTCTCCTATTCCGGGTGGGCGGAGGAATAACCCGATTATCTGATTTCACCTCTTCCCCAGTCACGAGAACGAACTGCGTCAATAACACAGATTCGCCATGAGTATTTCCAGAAATAGCGAGACTCGCCGTTTCGAAATAACCCCACGCCCTTCCGGCGAACGGAGAGATAAAGCACGAGGGGCTAAGGGGGGAATAAGCTGAACACTAATCTGTGGCTCGCCGGGGAAACCCCTGATAGCTGGCCTTGATGGGTCACAGTAGCAAATCGCAACGTCAAAATGGTGGGAGGAGAGTACACTGCAAGATCCACTTGAAAGGCCATACACAAGTAGGCAGATCAAGAGGCAGCCACTTTTTATTGCCGAGAATAGAGAGAAATTGAGTGTGAAAACTGTTTGCTGTGCGGTGTAGAAGAGGAGGAGGTGGAGCGAGGAGAGGGGGGGGGGGAGAAGGTAACTTTAGCGATCTTATCTCCCAACAACTCGGTAACAAGCTAGTTCTCACACATTTTCTCACATGAGATAGTGCATCAGGCACCCTTTCTCTCTCGAGTTTCTTGTTTTTATATGAAATAGAATCCATGAAAAGTGGTCGTCTCTCTCATATTTTCGGAGAATCACTCATACAATCACATGAGTTAGAACGAGAAGAGAAACAGTAAGAAAGACACTACCAATGATCATCCAGATCATTTATCACCCGCGAAATGACGAATATGTTTTGATTTTCCGTGAAAAATCAGCCGATTTAGTCGGGACATTTCGCAGAATAACGAGAAACGTTCGAGAAAAGTGAGAGAAAAGCGAGAGCAAACGAAGGAGGGAAAGAGCAGCCAGCCCATTCACTCGGATGTAAAGCGATGAGGTTTCGGAACGCCCGTTTTCACAAGAACTTAGACGCAAAAACACAAAAAAAAAAACGAGATCGATCGATACCGTGCCCAGCTATCGTAATCCTTCAGCCAGATCGCTACGGGAGTCTGGCGCTGTTTGCCTGGAGGATAAATCGCACACTTCCATAGGGAAAACAATAGCTTGCACGGGGAGGCGAAATCATGTGTGGTATCACTACCGGAAATTGGAGTGAAGAGGGGGGGGGGGGGAGATGACACCATCTCTCCTCCCCTCCATATGGAGAGTGAGTACTTACTCCGAGAGATTCCAATCCATTCAAAATCGAGTCGACTATCGTACAGAATCCGAGACAGTAAAAATATGCGTCGAAACATGAAACAGAGATCAAAGATAAACGGCTGGAGCAGGAATACGTCACCTATTGGAGATCAAAGATCACGTTGCACGTGGATGAGAAGCAATGAGAAGAAGGGGGTCAAAGCCTGTTTGAGTAACCGATCTCCTCTTCTCTCGACTCGAAAAGTAGGACGGAACGGACGTCCAATGACTCATTCTGTGTGTTCTCCCATGAGGACAATGGGGATTGGGGTGGGATAGAGTGGGAGAGAGTGCAACTGAGTGATTGCATCATCGATAGGCAATTATGCTCTTAATCTTTTCAGTGCAGACGTACAAGTGCTAATGCGATAACAACTTGATGATAAGAGAACCGACACAGTAATCCGAAAAAATCTCAAGACTTGGTTGCCACAAGACCTGAGCCGCGATTTTCTCTACCTGGTTCCGTCTTTTATCCTTCGAGGGGAGGGGAGTAGGGAAACAGAATTAGTGATCGCCGCGTCTCCGAGCAACGGCCTCTCGGGCGTGGAATTTGTGTAGGGGATATGGGGGCTGAGTCAGAGTGGGTAGAGACTGGGAGAGGAGATGGGGCAGACGAAATGCACAGTCCTCAAGTGAGTCATGCATCCGCACGCCTTCGGTGGTTCCATGGTCTCGCAGATTTTTGAGCCTACAGAGACCGGGCTGAGAATGGACGCTTCCGGTAGACTTCCGATAAAACTAGGAGATTTGGGCATCACTTTTCTCATTGCAACGGCTCGTATCAACCAGGAGTCGTCTGTAATCATCAACGGAAGCATCTATTTCCCCTACCCCCTTACTCATTTTCCTTTCAGAAGCCGACCATCCTCGAGAAGCGTCCCCCAGGAACCAATGGAAGGGCAGTCGAACTCAACACCAACATCACGCCCTTGACTGTCAAGAAGAACGTTGCCTACTTCAAGGTAAGTCTCTTGATCGGATTTGTTTAACTTTTAACGTTTTCTTCCAGTATGATCTACGTATGTACGCTGTTTTCGCCTAGAAGGATGGCTCCGAGGATATCAAGGAATTTTCAAAGCAAACCAAGGCTTCGAAAATTCCTAAGTTGAAAAGTAAAATAAAATTTTTAAAATTTTTTTAAAGTTTAAATTTTGACCGTTTTGACGTGACCGTTTTATCAAGAGTGGCCGCACTTATCGAGAGCATGTAGTCAATGGAACGAATTGCAGCCCAATTGGAGAGGCTCGAACAAGTTCGTGGTCGGAGCCAAGATCGACAAGTGGGCTGCCTTCCTGTTCTACAACAGCGCCAGCGAGAACAATCGTCGAGGACCCCCGAAGGCCTCCGTTAGGGACGTCTTCCGGTGAGTTTTGCCTTGCAGCACTATGGTGTTGTTAAGCCGAGTTACTCGGCACTCGCGATTCAAAATGAAATTTACACTCGCGAGTAATTACTGGTATAACCAAACTAAAGTGTCTGTCTGTCTGTCCGTTCGTCCGTCCGTTCGTATGTTTGTTTGCCACGCTTTTAGAAAAATGCTCAAAATCTTCAACAACAAAAAAACGCGATCGGACAAGTACCAGTCCGTTGTCAATCGATTCCACGTAAGCTCCCGCTAGGTCAATCACTTCAGATTACCAATATCTTTGATCTATCTTCATTGGAAAAATTCTTGTGTGGATGTGACCAATGATCAAAGATCAAGGAGTATTATAATGACCTTTTATCATGTCTGATGACGTTAGTTTACTGTATTTATGGTGGATCAAGATGGTGTTCATCCTTCAATGCAAGTCTTCTCAATGAATTGCTCTACCGTCGGTGCGAAATATTCTTTGTGTTCTTCTAACAGTGGAACTTTTGAATATTTCTCCTTGGTAGATTCAATTCCCTCCAATTTCTGATACAAATGATCCTTCGGATGTTTCTTTTCAGTCAGATTTAGATAGAACCCTCGAGTCTTCAACGGAATCCATTGGTAGAAAGTGGTGCCTTGATGAGTCTGAAGAGATCAAAGATCAATCGGAAGATCAAAGATCATCCTTACATAGATGAAGAGAACGTGAAGGTTGAAAAGACCAAGAGCCATGCCGATGTGAATCACAATAAACAGTCCCATGAGTGGTAAGCAGCTGAAAATCAATTCCAGATTACGCTAAATTGAGTGGGTTACTTCACTTTTCTACGTATCCGGACATGGCCTGTGCCAGTTTCATGAAAATAGTCAGGAGAAACATCGTTTTGTAGACGAGAATGGCGAGCCACAGGAGCCAAAGATAGGCGCATGCTAAGATCATCGATTAATGAATGATCTCTGATCATCCAAAGATCATCCATGGAACGTAAACAAAACGCACCAAAAATCGCTAGACAATGCGATACTCCAATCATCATGAAGATAGTATAGTCATATTTCAAATAGAATTTGCTATCGATCAATCGGCTGAAGTGACCACTGAGACCCTTTGCTTGATACGATCGATGCCGGATCGAATAGTACTCTCCTCATTCGGCACACTCTCTCGTCGATCAGAGAAGCGATAAATGGAGAGAGCTACTATCAGATCTGGCATGACTACTGGATACGGTAGATACCTGTTTTTGTGAAAGCACGTTTCCGGGTTTATTCCGTCGTGAGGCCCCTTGGATCGATCAATCGATGGTCTTACCGTATCCTACCGTACCTCGTGTTTGTCCATCATTGGTGCCTCACTCGAGTAGTAATTGTAGAACACCACGACGAAGATGAGAAAGTGGTTGAGAGCTGTCGTGCATCGATACACGCCATGTGTCTTCCAGATATCTGTAATCGATAAGTTACCGTAACCTGGACGATCGAATGAGGATCCATAGGAAGGAATAAAAATGACTGAATACGGTAACCTGGTGTTCAGTAATCGTGATGAAAAAAGGAATTAAACTTACTCCTCATTGAGAAGAGACCACTTGGCAACGAAAGAATGGAGTCGAATGAGGGAACAATGAGTGACGCGTCTTTGTCGATAATCAAATTCATTCATTTTATGTATTTTTTTTTACTTGCATTCACATCCGGATCAATTGCCACGTCTTCGTGGCAATTGATATAACTGCGTAATATCTAATTTCACATTGAATAACGCAGTTGCTCTTGTTAGTTCTTGCAAAATTGTGGACAAAGAACAACATTCATCTCTAGAATGAGCATCCTGAAACACTGGCGGACATGTTCGACGTGAAGGGATACGTGAGTGCCTCTCCCTCTCTCATCCATAGCCAATCTCTCTATTTAGATGGATCCTCTCGTCTCTGAGGCGATAAAGAAGGCAGCCGCTAATGGATGCACGTCCGTGCTCATTGTGAGCGATGAGAGAGTCAAGTCCCACGGTGAGTCTCCAGCGATCAGATCCAGCATATAGTCTCTGCTGACAAACTCCCTCTGTCATCTTCACGAGGTTGGTTCTAGAGTAGGAACTGCAATTGATCATATTATTATAAAATGAATATGAGAGACATTCTGAGATTTCGAACATATGCGTGGAACTAGGGGAAAAGGTCGATCCGAGGTATCGGCTCCATACTTCCACAGGTGGTAGTACTCGGTGAGTCAGGAAGGTAGACCACCTTGGGGCTGACCGCGTCGCGTCCGAACCGCGTCAGAGCGCGCGAAATTTGAAACACACTTTTTCGATTTTTGCTCAGTTTCTCTCTAATCGATTAGGAATTAGTGTCAAGCGTTTCCTATGTGCATGGTGAACGTTTTATATATTGGGTGTCAACACATACGAAATTCAATTTTGAAAATTTAAAAATTATGTGAAAAATCGGGTTTTGAAAAAGGGGAGATTTTTATTTTAAAATATAGTCGATCGCATTTAGGAGTAACTATTAAGAAAAAAATATTTGAGAAAAAATCCAACCTACGGGTCGAAATCTGAGAAAAAAGTATTTTGGGTTAATGTAAGAATTCACATTTCTGTCGTTTTCCCGAATTCCCCGTGCAAGCAGTAATACAAAAAATTGGTATAAATGTTACAAGATTTAATTGAATCGATCGATGGTGAGCAAATTTGAGTTTGCTCGATTCAGAAGAAAATATTTTTGATGGATAGTATCTACAAATTTGAGATGTAGACATCTACAAAAAAAATTTCTTCAGAATCGTGCGAATTCGAATTTGCTCACCATCGACCGATTCAATAAATTCTTGTAACATTTATACCAATTTTGTGTATTATTGCTTGCACGGGGAATTCGTGAAAACGACAGAAATGTGAATTCTTACATTAACCCAAAATACTTTTTTCTCAGATTTCGACCCGTAGGTTTATTTTTTCTCAAATATTTTTTTCTTAATAGTTACTCCTAAATGCGATCGACTATATTTCAAAATAAAAATCTCCCCTTTTTCAAAACCCGATTTTTCAAATAATTTTTAAATTTTTAAAATTGAATTTCACCATGATGATGAAATCGTATGGGTTTACACCCAATATATAAAATCACCATGCACATAGGAAACGCTTTACACTAATTCCTAATCGATTAGAGAGAAACTGAGCAAAAATCGAAAAAGTGTGTTTCAAATTTCGCGAGCTCTGACGCGGTTCGGACGCGACGCGGTCAGCCCCAAGGTGGTCTACCTTCCTGACTCAACGACTACTACCACCTGTGGAAGTATGGAGCCGATCCCTCGAATCGACCTTTTCCTCTAGTTCCACGCATGTGCACACATATGTTCAAAATCTCAGAATGTCGCTCATATAATATTGATATAATACAGTTTGATTATTATAAAGTGGTCAATGTGATGCTTGCAGGTGGTCAACTCGACTACGGCCATCCCGACCCCTCTCTACGTCGCCGAGGAGTCGGCTAAGCGTGCTGTAAACATCTACCACCATGTCAAGTGTAGGGGATTTGAGCAGCTTTAACTGGATCCAGCAGGCATGCGAGTAAACATATAGTTCATGAGTAAACAATGCTCTTCAGGGGAGCTGTCGAGAACTACGACCTGAACGAGCTCAACAACACTCGCCCCCCCCTCCCCCCATCCCCCCCCCCCTTCGTTCTCTACTCTGATATTTCTTACCTAGTAGGCCACCGAGTAGTTTTCCGAGTAGGTGGCAGACTATGTAAACTACTCGGAAATTTACTAGGCCACCTACTAGGAATTGAACGTTTATAGGCAGCCTACTAGGAGCGGTTATAGGTGGCCTACTAGGTGATGGGGGGAGAGAGGGGGGCCGCCCTTACTAGGTGGCCTACTAGGAACAAGGATCACTGTACGGGATGTCATCTGTCGAGTGCCCTGCTGTCAAAATGTTTCCGCTTCATTTACTGGAGTATTCAATTCCTCATAGATTTTGTCGGTTTCAATTTGCACTCTTTCTACTGGGGTTTCCTAGCAAAACGTCAGTTTTTTTTGTTGTATTTTTTTTTCGCTCCCCACACTAGAGGAGATCATGGATATTGTGGAGCGAAGCCCCTCCATGATGAACATTCAAAAAGCGTGCTGTTACCTTGCGGAACTTGCTCGCGGTATTGGTAAATTATTCACTTGTTTATATAAATATCTTTTCTGTTTTATTTGAGATGACGAAGGCAGACTCTCTATAGACAGCGCGCTCTCTAGATACTACGGGTAAGAGGCCCTCATTCCTAGTAGGCCGCCTAGTAACGAACCGAGGGGTCCCGGCGCTCGGAGATCCTAGTAGGTGGCCTAGAAAGGATTCCTAGTAGGCCGCCTAGTATGTGCAAGTGCGTACTTGGTGGCCTACTTGGAGACCTTATTAGGCCACCTACTAGGATCTCAGAGCGCCTGGATCCCTCGGTTGGTTACTAGGGTGCCTACTAGGAATACGGTCTGATACCCCTCCTTACTAGGCAGCCTACTATGTAGGCAATACCAGAGTACCTTATTCGATCTTGTCTATTGCATCACCAGATTCTACAGCAAGAAACGAAAGTTGGAAAGTTAGCAATAGACATTTATATCCTCCCTATTTGTTATAGCTTTTCCAAAAACTTAGGTGCATAGATGTTTACTTTATTTTCTTCATTATACACTGTCATGAAGTAAGCAGTTGTCTCAATTTATTTCTTTATTCTTCAATTATATTCTACACAGGCATCTACTTCGACTATTTTCACTTCTTCATCTCATCTACTCCATCTCCATAGTCCTGCACCCTTTCTTCCACCTTTTTGTCATCGCTCAGCTCATCTCTCCCTGCTTGATATCTCTCAGCTGTGCCTGAAATGAATGTCACAGTTGTGAAAAGGTTGAATGTCCGCTCGGATTTCCACAGTAAGAAAGAATAGTGAAGCAAACCCTAATTAAAAAATAGATATATTCAATGATTCTGAATTCCAATAATTCGAAAAAGGACCTTTTCTATAACCTCTCTGGTTCCACTAGTACAAGGGGTAAGTATTGGAAATGGCTCTCTTCGGTTCGCACACTCTCTCCACTCTGTCTGATTGAAGAGTGTAGGGGAAAAGAGGAGAGCCGTCTCCACCATTAGTGTCATTCTTATCCTCCACCACTACTGGTATTTAGCGTAATAATAAACTTTAGTGGAGTGGACTCTCCTCAGTTTCCCTACTCTCTCCAATCATACAGAATGAGAGTGTGGCAACAGAAGAGAGCGTTTTCCACCAGGAGTCCGTCTGCAGGTATACTAGTAGTATAGAAATTAGAGCTAAATACAAACCTTGGCATCGGCCTTGGAGTCGAGTTGGACTGTGCTGGTAGTGGCTTCATCGCTGAAAAGAGAGATTGGTGTAATAATGCTCACAAAACAAAATAATCGTTCACTGGGAATATGAACTAGCCTTGTCAACGCAACATCGGCCTGTCTTGATCCTCATGGAAAGTTGCAATCTATACTGGAATCTAGCTACGATGCTAGAAGAGCCAGTTGTATGGTACGATGCGGTATAAGACAGGGATAAATCAATAAATATTATTATCAATCAATAAACAGTTACGAAAGGGAAATGGCGTAGAATTTGGGCATCAAAAAGAACGGCGAAAGATGTAGTCTAATGGAAAGACTATTGGGAGAATGTTAGAGTAAAAGAATGCTACCAACCGGATGGGAAGACTGGAAGGAGCGAAGTTGGAGTTGTCCAATCGGTTGACGGGCCGAGTGGATGGAATGGACGACGTTTGGGGCGTGTCCGAGTGATCGCTGGTGGAAATCGCTCCAAGAGTGAGTGCAGGAAAAGCCTCAAACTTGGGTAATTAAACCAATGCTATTGCGGAAGACGTACACGACGTAATGGTGACGTAAATGGGAAGTAGGAGCAATAGTAGTGAGAAAGGAAGGGTTGTAATGAGAACGGAAGGGTCGTAAAACGCGAATAAAGAGAAAGGGCGTCCGCAACGTGGAGAAAACGGAGAAAAAGTGATGAAAATGGAGAGTCTTTCGGCTTGACTACTGTAATCTTCCGTGGTGAAAGTCAAGTAGCGCGAATTCAAATGTTTTCACTACATTGGGAACTGGTTTTATAACTGAAGAATTGTTTCTTGTTGGAATATTATTATTATTTAAATAGAATGATGTTTGGGAACCGATGTCCATTGAGAAATCGGTACACTCCGGGGAAGACCGAGAAGAGAAGGAGGGTAGGACTAAGTGGATGGTGTGTGGATAGGTGTGATGATGTGTGGATAAGAACGAAGAGTGATTGGGTGATGATACCCTTTAGTAGAACAACAACTAATGAACAACAACGACATCAATGCAAAGATGGAAAGGAACAACAACAAGTAAACGAAGACGAGTGAACACATGGTACAGTAAACAATCGATAAAAGGGGGACAAAGGATTGAATCTCAAGGATTCAGGAAGGGGTTGCGAGGGCACAGCCAGAAGTTGTGGCGCTCCGGGACCATGTAACGATTGATGCATCCCGGGTCACACAGGTCAGGCTCTCAGGTGGAGCGGTGAGAGTGGTTCATCACTCTGAAGCACTTCTTGCAGCAATTCTCAGCGGTGAGGATGGAATGGCGACGTGAGATCTTGAGAACGACTCCACAATCCTTGCTGAGATGCTGGGCGGACTTGCAGAAGGCACACTACACGAAACCTTGAGAGGAAGTAGACTTGGATGGAACATGAGCATGAGGGGAACGGGAACGATCTCTAGGACGAGAGATAGGGGAACGAGAACGATGTTGGTTACGAGGATTGGACATACGAGAAGTGGAAGGGGCATCGTTGTTATGACGATGGGAAAGTGAATTGTTGGTCACAGAAGAAGATGGGGTACGAGGGATAATGGGGATAGAAGAAGACGGGGTACGAGTGGCAATGGAAACAGAAGAAGGTTGAGTGGCGTGGACGAAGGAATGAACAAGAGAAGTGAGGTCAGAGCCATTAGAGGACAACTGGCAATAGAATCGGTGATATCAGAAGATATCTGGGAAACGTATGACTTGACACTATCGATATCTCGTTTGACATGGAAGAGAGTTTTCTCATTCAGGTTAACGAGGGTTTCGGTAAGTACACTGGAGATGACAGATGCATCGTTCTTGGTTTTCTTGGTTCGCGCCTCTTCTCCTGCCCGAATGATCTCCTCCTTGCTCTTCTCGATGGAAAGCTTGATCTCCATGATGGCCTTAGTGGAGAAAGCCTTCTTGTTGACAGTGCGATCCTGAATTTGGGTAGTGAATAGTTGTAAAAACTTGAAGTGGGAAATAAGTATGTTGGAAGTGAATGTAATGGAGGATGGAGTAATTGGGGTACCTGGTCGATGGGGATGGATGCCTGACTCTCTTCTACTTCCTCGTAGGATGGAATGGAGTTAGAGTTGTTGGCTGTCTCCACTGCGCCCGTTCGGAAGTTGAAGCTTGGAAGCATGGGAGGATGAGCAATCTGGAAATTATGGATTGGATTGATTGGATTGAATGAGATGTATGGTAATTACAGTGTGTATGCACAGTGGAATCCTCCAGGGGGGGCCTAGAGACGGGGATGGGAATGAGTCTTTTTGGAACGAGTAACCATTGCATGAGTGTTCGTGGGGACGGATGCATGAGCTGTTCCTATGAGAGGGGGTACAGACTCACTGGAATGGATCTCTAGAGGAATCAGAAGATTCAGTGGACGTTCGATGACTCTACCTGCATGTGATCTAAGAGTCGCAGAATTCTTGGAAAGCGAGAGGATCTTAGCCAACTTCCAACTAGATCTTGGGGTGTTTCCTGACTCGTCGACTACTAAAACGATGGAACCACAAGTGGGGAGTTGAGTAGTTGATCTAGTCGAGTGGAGAGGATCTGATCTGCTGGAACAGTCACGTACAGTTGTCAGATACTCTTTGTGCCATCTATCCCAGAAACTGTCGACTATGTCGATCGATCTCTTGAGCTGCTTGACGGCAGCTTCTCTTGACGAGTTCTCATCCTCAGGTGGAATGTAGTCATTGTCGTTGTGCGAGCGAATGAGTGAACATCCTAGGAAAGACTCAGGAGAGATTAGATCGGTGGGACGGAGTACAGGTCCGGAGAAGGTGATGGAATCGTCAGAAGAGACGTAGGTTAGGGGTCTACAGTTGAGAAGGGCCTCGACCTCGCAGACCACAGTGGTGAATTCTTCGTGAGAGAGCTTCTTCTTTTCGATGGAACGAGAGAGAGAATCCTTGAGGAGCTTCACGAGCCTCTCATAGATCCCTCCCTTCCATGGAGAATGTGCAGTGGTGAAGTCCCAACTAACACCTAGTTTGGAGAGGAATGTGTTCACATCTTGATCATCTTCTGGATTGGTGAACAGTGTGCTTGCCATCTTGAAGGTAGTGGCCTTATCAGAAGTGATCTGAGAGGGAGTTCCTCGTCTTGAACAGAATCTTCTGAAGGAAAATATGAACGAAGACGGGAGAAGTGAATCGACAACTTCGAGATGTGTGAGACGTGAAGAGAAGCAAGTAATGACCAGAATGTATGACTTCTCATCTTTGTTGGAATGGAAGGGACCAGCATAGTCAACACCACAATGCTCAAATGGACGACTCTTGCGAACTCTATCTTCTGGAAGTATAGGAGAAGTAGGGTATCGGAATGGCAAGTTGTTCGTCTTGCGGCACGGAGTGCATTGCTTCAGAACAGACTTGGCAATCTGACGGCACCTAGGAATCCAGTATTGATGCTTTACCTGATTGAGAACGACGTCAATGCTAGCATGAGAAGAAGAGTGATATATATCGGAGATAATAAGCTTAGCTAGAGTCGAGTCTATTGAGGTAGGAACGAAGATCGGAGATTTAGCAGTCGATGACAGATGGGAATTCGTCAGTCTACTGTTCGTTTTCCAGAGTCCAGTCGACGAATCCTCGATGATCATGTTCTTCTTCCTCAGACTATCGTTGCAATGAATGAACCTAGACTGGTGAAGTCGAAGGATGGCTATACGAGATAATCGCTTCTCAGCAGTGCTAAGATTGGGAGCGCTGCTATTGGGAAGATGCTTGAGTTTTTCGAGAAGGATGGGATTATTGACTCTAGAGGCGCATCTAGAAATGAATCTGTATACTTGAGCAGTTACAGAGATGACCTTGTGAAGAGACGAGAATCTATTCAGATCGATAACCTGTTCAATCTGTTGAGTTGAGGCGAAGTTCACAGCGAGTGGGAATGAATCGCTGTGAGGTCCTTACAATGAAGAGAGATCCTCATTTGGCCACGTGCTGGGACAAGTCTGCATCCATGTTGGACCGATCCACCACTCATGTTTCGGATCATTCATGTCTTTAGCAGTCAGTCCTCTAGTTGAGTGGTCTGCAGGGTTGAACTCACTTCGTACATGTCTCGGGTGATGGTAGATCGCATGATGGAAATCGGAGAGCTCATCTCTGATATCATTGATCTTCTCGATTGTTCACAAAGGGCCCTAGTGGCTTGGAGAACTCAGGCTTACACCAGTGAAGAACTACGGCAGAATCCGAGTAAGTGTACACGTGGATGGGCTTTTCAGGGAACTCTTTGCGAAGAGCATTTACTGTGAATCGAAGGAGAGAATGAGACATGACTAGTGAATCCAGCTCCATCTTAGGAATTGTCGATGCTGCCTTAATAGGGCGAGTTTGCATTTCGATATGAGAAGAGTGGGGTTGGAATGGGGAGACCAACTGTAGATGCACGTAGCCATTGCATGCTTCGATGCATCACTGAATGCTACAAGTGCGATCTCGTCCGAGTCTGAGAGATGGGAGTATCGATCTATGGGAAGGGAGAAATTCTTCAATTCGCACATATGAGAATGGAACGACTCCCTAATCTGGTTATCTACTGTTTCGTCCCATTTGAGAGGCGAGTTCCAGAGACTCTGAATGGTCAGTCTGGGTGGAAGAAGAATAGGATTGAGCAGACCTAGAGGGTCGAATGTGCTCGCAGCCGCACTGAGCATTGTCCTCTTAAACTCCTTTTCCTTCTTATCGGAGATGGGAATCTTGATGGACAACTTGTCAGTACTACTGTCCCATAGGAGACCGAGAAGTTTCTGGACATCATCCTTTGATCGACCAGACTCAGGAATGGAACTATTGAATGCTCGATCATTGGATGCGTAGTCTCTATGATTCATGGACATAGTCTCAAACAGCTGTTTAGACTGGGTGTACATGATGGAAAGAGGACGGTCAACGTTGATGATCACATTGTCGACGTACAGATTGGAGACTAGTTGACGAATCAGAAGGGGATCGTAGTCATCACTGTTCAAGTTGATGTGATGATTGATCCCCTTGTTGAGCAGACTTGGACTCTGATTCACCCCAAATGGAGTCACACAGAATCGAAGAACGAGAATCTAGTCAACCTTCGTCCTGAGCGGTCGTTCCCTATTTCGCTCTTGGATTAGTCAAATTGCCCCTCCCTCTCGTCTCTCGCCTCTCCTCTCCGCCTCGAATCCCACCACACCAGGTGAGGTAGATTTCACACGCTTAACCCCTCCGCGCTATGGCCTCTGTCACTCCCCCTAGGACAGTCAAGCCCCCTCTCCCCTCTGCGGCCCGTGGCTCCTCTTTCGATCCCTCCAAGTATGCCACCCAAGAGAGTGTGGATGCCCTGACGAAGAAGGTGGATAAGATGGTTGAGATGTTGGGAGAGCTTTTGTCCCTCCACAAGTCTACCCCTCCCTCCCTCCCCCCTCCCTCCTCTCTCTCCTCCCTCACACCCACTGTCGATATGGCGCGTGCCATCTACGAGTCGTGCACTCGCGCGATGGGTGACAAAGTTGACTATGAAGAGAAGGAGTGCCGTGCTATTGTCATCGGAATGACGGAGAAGTCCGACTCCAACCAAGGACTCGCAGCTGATGAGAAGCTGATCTCTGATCTCATTAACTACAGTGATTCTGAGGAGGTGAAGAAGGCATGGAATGATCAGAAGATCAAATTCAAGCGCCATCCTTCTGACCGCCCCCCTGGAAAGCGTCCCCTCAAGATAGAGTGCCCCTCGAAGGAGATCCGCGACTCTCTCCTCTCTGGCATCCGCGGTAAGCCCGGTCGACCCGTCCCTTCTCTGGAACTCTCGCCTTCATCAGGAAGGATTTGACCCCGACCCAGTTGAGGATGGAGCGAGAAGCTCGAGAGGAGGCTAGAAAGAAGAATGAGGAAGCTGGCAAGATCGTGTGTGGAGTTCGAGACTTTTCCATCTACTACTGCCGTACTCCCCGCCCCTTACCCACCAACTACGGACGCGCTAAGGAGACCCATAAGAACAAATCTGCCGATGCTGTTCATTCAGGCTCCACTTCTCTCTCGTCTGTCTCTACCGATGCCACTGCTCTCTCTGATGTCTCCGATGCCACTGCCCACTCAGCGACTACCGTACACCAGCAGTCTCACGTCAACACCAACCGGAGACGTTAGGTTCGTGGCAGCAAGAGCACCCCCACCCCCCTCTTGTCCCTCTCATTTCCCTCTTCCCCCCTCTCGAACCACTCTCTTGGCAATCAATCGATATCCTCATTTACATCAACCCCTCGTAGTGCACGCGAACTCATCTAGTACACGTCCGCTTAGCTCTCCTCCAGTCTCACTCTTCTATGCTAATGCACGCTCTATTCGATGCAAATCTCCACAACTTTCCTTTCTGCTCTCTTCCTCTCTCTATCGCGTTGTTTGCATATCCGAAACTTGGCTTGATAGCGACTCTTTTCTTACGTGTAGTTCTTCTGACTATTTCCCCTTTCGATGTGATCGTATAATGACTGATGATTACGGTAGAGGTGGTGGCGTCGCCTGTTTAGTCCATATTTCACTTTGCCCCGTGCTTATTTCCTCTTTTTCTTCTCATCTCCTAGAATCATGTATTGTAGATTTGAACGTCCCTTTCACTTCTTCTTTTCCCTTTAGAAAACTCAGAATTATTACAGTTTACCGTTCCTCCTCCTCCCCCGCTTCTTCTCTCGTTGCATTCCTCTCACACTTAGAAACATTTATTTCCTCTGAATTTCCTTGCATTATTCTCAGTGATTTCAACTACCCTAGTATAGATTGGACCAGTCTCTCTTCACCTGTTCATAATGACCTTCTTGATTTTGTTGCTGACAATCAATTCACTCAATATGTCAGTTTCCCCTCTCGATTGCAAAACTACCTTGATCTTATTTTTTGCAATAGAGACATAATTCGTAATATTGTTCCATCTGCTCCACTCAGTGACCATCTTTCAATCGTCTTTGATCTCTGTATCCCCTTG
The DNA here is from genome assembly GCA_036245825.1 of Pristionchus entomophagus. Lineage (NCBI taxonomy): Eukaryota > Metazoa > Nematoda > Chromadorea > Rhabditida > Neodiplogasteridae > Pristionchus > Pristionchus entomophagus. Next base: position 20,389,091 of record BTSX01000006.1, read on the forward strand.
CCTCCTCCTAGAATCCATGTTCCTTCTCGTCTATTCAAATTTGCCGATTGGAATTCCATTAACTCCCTCATTTTCTTACATGACTGGACTCTTGCTCTCAGTGGATTAGATGTTCAACAATCGTATGATTATTTTGTTTCTTTTATCAGTAAGGTTCTCGATGCTTTCGTCCCCTTGTCTAAACCCTCCCCTTACTCTAGATACCCCAAATCCCTCAGAATTCTTTACAGTAAGAGTAGAAACTTATCTCGTATGACTCCTAACAGTTACGCCTCTTCTAAAATGACTGATCGTTTTAAATCTGCACTTCACCGTTTCCATTGTACTCTAGAATATCAAATTGTTAACTCCTCAAATCCTAAGCTGTTCTATGATTATTGTAATCAATCAATCAATCAATCAATTTATCATATCAGGCAATTAGGGTGCTCAGATGAGGATGAGTCGCTGGTAGTCATCACGGGTTGTATTCCACCAGTTTTTGCCAATAGCTCGCGTCAAGTCATCTCTCCAGCGCACTCTTGGCTTGCCCGAGGGGCGAGTCCAGTTGTAGGGCGTCCAGACAGTAGTCGCGCGGCTCCACTGATCCGTATCTAAGCTTCGCACTTTGAGTGCCCAGCGCGCCTTCCGTTTCAGTCCTTCTTGGTTCCAATCGCGCAGTTTCGTGATCCCTCGCACGCATTCGTTTCTCCAGCGATCCCTTAGCGAAACTCCGACAATTTTCCGCTCCATATTCCGTTGGGTCACACACAGCCTCTCCTTGTCGCTCGATCGCAAGGCCCATACTTCACATCCGTAGAGTACGGTAGAGGTGACGCAACTCTCAAAGAGTCTCCTCCTGGTCTTCATGGGAAGAAGTCGGGAAGAGAGGAGGTGGGACAGCTTACTCCATGCGTACCAACCGAGTCTGATCCTGTGCTCAATTTCGTCTGAGTGGTCAAGTGGAAGAGAGATTCTTCCTCCAAGATACGTGGCAGACTCGACGAATTCAAATCGCAGGTTCCCGATGACTATGGGTGCTCTGGTAGTGGTGCAGGAGGTGAGGAGATTGGTCTTGGAGGCGTTGATTTCGAGACCAACGCGGCTGCATGCCTCCATCAGCTTCTTCAACATCCGCTCCAGTTCCGGTCGAGACTTGGCGATCAGGGCGATGTCATCCGCGTACTCGAGGTGGCTCAGGTATCTTCCATCAATCCGAATCCCGTCGCTTCCCCAGTCGATGTCATCCATCGCCGATCGAAGGACCACGTTGAAGAGACGAGGGGACAGAGTGTCTCCTTGGCGGACTCCTCTTCGAACGGTGACGGGAACCATAACTTCGTTGACGCGGATGAGGGTTGAAGACGACTCGTAGATGCGACGAAGAAGGTGGATGAGGGTAGGATGGCATCCCGATGACCAGAGTGACTGCCAGACCGCGCTCCATTCCACGCAATCGAAGGCCTTGCGGAAGTCGACGAAGGCAAGGTAGATGGGGATACCGTATTCCGATGACCTTTCTGCGACCTGCTTGATGGCGTGCAGGTTGTCCAGGGTGCTGTGCCCGCACCGGAAACCGGTTTGGGTGGACGACTCAGTCTCTTCAAGCACTACCTCGAATCTTTTCAGAATGCAATGTGTCATGGTCTTCAGGGTTACGGTAAGGAGGGAGATTGGTCGAAAGTTTCCGATGTTGGTGCAGTCTCCTTTCTTGTACAGAAGAGAGACGATGGCTTCTGCCAAACCATCGGGAACTTGATCTCCGGCTACCAGGCGATTGAGTAGGTCGGCTATCACGGGGGCGAGGTGGTCTTTCGCATGGTAGAGCATCTCGGGAAGGATTCCGTCCGAACCAGGGGAGTGGCCGCACTTGAGCAGTTACATCGCGTGCCGGGTCTCATCGGGAAGGAAGGGAGGGAGGGGATCGAGGGGGCGCGAAGGGACCGCGAGGGGAAGGTGCACTCCGGGGGTGTACAGTTCCTCAAAGAAGCGCTGGACCGTAGCAATAGTTGCCTCTTGAGACAGAGCACCAGTAGCAGGGTTAGGGACTTGAAGACGCTTCTTAGAGGATTGGAGGCTTAGCATCGCTTTCACTATGCTCCTTCCCATAGTCGCAGCATGACGAGCTTGCGACTCCTTTCGTTTCCGGATGTCATCGGAGAGACTCAGTCGGGCTGCTTTGCACGCGGTGGAGTAGGCGACGGTTCCCTGGGGGTTGGATTGCATCTTGTGGCGCGCCGCTAGGAGGTTCCGGGTTGCAGGAGATATCCAGGGCGGGACTCTTCGCACTCTCCAACAGTCGCTTTCTGCGGTCTCAGTGAATGCCCGGACCGTATCGTAGGCTTCGGCAGCAGAGGCGGGACGGGTGAGAGGCACTGACGCGAGGAGATTCGCGTAAAAGTAAATGAGACTCGGTCGAGATCAAACCTCTCCCTGCATCTTTTGTGCTTCACCTGGTCGGGGAGGGATAGACACATCCGGACAAGGCGATGGTCCGAGTTGAACTCGAAACGACCTACGACTCCACAATTGACAACTCTCGCCGTGGGAGGCGCTGCAACGAAGTCAATCTGGTTGAATGTGGAGCCGTTGGGAGATCGCCAAGTCCAGATCCGGCCATGTCTCTTTTTCGGGAACGTGTTCCAAATGCGCAGGCCGGTTCTCACGCAGACTTCTGTGAAAGTCCGTCCACGCGAGTTGGGGGTCGGAGAAGCGTAGTTACCGACAAGTCTTTCATTGCCAGGTTCACGCGCGACTCTACAGTTGAAATCCCCAACCAACACTGGCATACAGCCTCTTGGCGCTCTCCGCAAAGTGGCCTCAACCTGGTCCATGAAGGTATCGTACTCTTTGTCATCGTAGGACGACGTTGGAGCATACGCACAGACTAGGAAGAGGCGCTCGATGGGTAGGAGGAGAGTCGCTAGACGAGGGGAGAGGCCATGGAACACAGCTCGTCGCGCGAGGTGCGGTCGGAGCAGGATTGCCACGCCATGGGACGCAGTAGGACCGCCCGAGTGGTAGACTACAGTGCCTGAGGATGTAAGATTGAACGAGGCACAACCCACAATCCTTGCTTCCTGCACTGCTATCACGTCCCACTTGATCTTGTCGAGGGTGAGTTCCAACTCGATCTACTTGTCCTTGGGGGCGAGCGTCCTGGCGTTGATGGTGCCGATGTAGAGATGGCGACTCATCAGGGTGGCGTACAACTCCCGCGTGCCAAACGCTTCTGGGAGAGGGAGACTAGATCCTGGGCGGAGGGAACCGGAGTCGGAGAGCGAAAATCGCGACTCAACCGCTCGCAACTCGCTTTTGGACCCAGAATGATTGTAAGAACAAACTTAATGTTCCTAAAATCACACCCTCTGGTATTGTTGATTCTGATGGAACTCTTTTGTTAACTAATGATCTTAAATGTGTTGCCTTCGATAGATTCTTTAGTTCTGTTTTCACCCATCCTCAATCTTCCCCACTCCCTCTGCCTTCTCCCTCAATTACCTTTGACATTCCTTCTATTTCTCATCTAGATATTATTTGTGCACTCAGCAAACTTGCTCCTAAAGTTAACGTAATTCCTGATCACATTCCTAGTATTGTCCTTTCCAAGTTTAGATCTTCTATCTTTTCTCCTCTTCTTATTATTTTGAATAAGTCTCTCCTCAACTCTCAAGTTCCCTCACTCTGGAAACACGCACTTGTACAGCCTATTCCTAAGAAATCTAGCAACTCTATTTCTGATTTTCGTCCCATTTCCCTTACCTCTTCTGTTTGTAAAGTCTTTGAGAAAATTCTTATTCAAAAATAACCTCATTTCTCGATGTAAACAATCTATTTGACCCCCACCAGACTGGTTTTCGTAACTGTCGATCTACCTCCACTAATCTTGCTGAGACATATTCACATTATCTACGTATCTCTAAGAAAGGTTCTCCTTTCGACACGGTTTACATTGATTTTCGAAAAGCTTTTGAATCCATTGATCATAGATTACTACTGTTCAAACTAGCCAATCTTGGTATTTCTGATCACCTCGTTTCTTGGTTTCGTGCTTACCTCTCAAATAGGACTCAATCAGTGTTAATTGATACCTCGTAGTCACCCCCTTCACCCGTTAGATCAGGCGTGTTTCAAGGAAGTATCGGACCAATTCTCTTTATTATATTCATTAATGACATTTGCGCTCAATTCCCTAAGTCTATTTATTATTCCGTTTATGCTGATGATCTCCAATTGTTTGCTGAAGTCCCTCTTTATTCAGATGATTTGCAGATTGATTCTCACAATGGAATTTAGGTATTTCCGAGACTAAATGTCACATTATGCATTACGGCATTCATAACCCTCGTAGATTATTCACAATCAATAATGTTGTCCTCACAGATCCTAGCAACTGTATCATTAAAGACCTAGGTGTGCATTTTTCCCCTTCCCTCTCTTTCTCGTCCCATATTTCTAAAATTATTTCTAGTACTCGTTCTAAAGCCAATCTACTCTTTAAATCCTTCCGTAGCAAGTCCCCCGAGTTGTATCTAAAGTCTTGCACTACTTTCCTCCGCCCTAACATTGAATATTGTTCAATTATTTGGAACCCAGTTCACAGTGTAGATATGACAAAAGAGCTTGAAAGGATTCAGCGTGATTTCACGCGTAGGCTTTACTATCGCTGCTCCATTCCACCTGTTCCTTATCGAACCAGATTTGAATTTGTCTACATTAGAACGCCGTAGATTCACATTCGATATTACATTTCTCCATTCTTTTGTCAATAACCGATATTCTATGGATATTTCCTCTCTGCTTACTTGTACTCCCCTTTCTCGTACACTCAGGAATTGCCATAGTCTTCGTATTTCACTGCCATTTATTCCTCATAATTCGTGCTCCACCCTTGCCTCTAGAACAATTTCCATCTGGAATTCTCTCCCTCCTGACATTGTTAATTCTTCCCATAACGTCTTTCGTAACTTCATTCGTTCTCAACCCCCCTCTTTCTACCCCGACTCAATTATTTGTAATTGGCTTGATCTTTAATTTTTCCTTACCCCCTCACCCCCCTCCCCCCCCTCCCCTACCCTTGCTGCCCGGCAAACACCTGATTCGACAATATCGACGGACCTCCGTTTCTTGAACAACTCTTCACGACAATTTCTTGTACTTTCCCCTTGAACGGAATAAATGAATGAATGAATGAATGAGAATGTTTGGTCGAGAGACTGGATTGTCCAGATCCTTGACCCAGAGGAATCGCAGCATGTTGCGTTGGGAAGGATACTGCTTCACTTGCAGGAAAGCTTTCTCCACATCCGCAACTATGAGTCCTAATCAGGATCTGGATCGGAGAAGGAGAGCCGGGATCAGTTCGAGATCACTTGGCCTTGGGTGGATCATGTCATTCAACGACGGCTTATTCTTCAGATGCGCTGAAGCGTCGTATACAATGCGCAGGGGGGTCGTTGGCTTATCGGGTCTGAGCACTGGCTGGTGAGCGAGATAGTGAATGATGCCTTCGGAATCATTCGGGTCAATTTTCTCAATCTGTCCGAGACTAAGTTGATCGTTGATGATGGAATCGAAAGATGTATCAGTATGCACAGTGAGGACAGATACTAGTGGGTTGGGTGAATGTGATCTAATCTTATTGGAGCCAACGACGATGGGACCTATGGAAGATTCTAGAAGACGGCATCCACTCGGAAGTTTGGTCTCCTTCGAATTCTCGAGGAATTCCAGTGTGTTTGTCACACTCAGAAGCAGATCAGAATGCACTACATCATGGTTGGAGAAGCGACTGGGAATTGATCCTATAGTGGCTTGGATGACGGAGAGATCGTTGTCATCTATTGGCTGAGTGCTAATCGAGTTGACTGAAGTACCTTCCATGACAACAGCGTCGATGGAATACTTACCACGATCAGTAATTATGTCTACGTTGACGATATCGTAGAGAGAAGGACGAGTGGCTTCACTGTTGATTCCATTGATTGTCATCTCACGACGATCGATTGGGGATAATGAGACGATTGACTAATTCCCTAGAGATGAGGGTAGCTTGTGAGCCGTGATCGAGATGGATGAATGCCATAGAGGCTCTATGCGCGTTTACGTTGGGATTGACAATGATGGCAGAAGCAGTGTACAGTCTCTCTTGATGTTGATGGGAAACGTAGGCATTGATTGAGGTGGAGGAAGGTTTCTCACATAGTGCCTTGTGATGCCTTCCAGAACAGTTGGCACACTTTCTGTGACACTCATTGGTGATGTGCTTGGTTGAGAAACAACAATGACATATCGATTTCCCTCTCAGACTCTCTCTCCTGTCCTTGGGTGATTTCACCTTAGTGCCTTAGCCCGCAGAACATGCAACCTTAGCCCGCAGAACACGCAAGTCGGTCCTATGGGTGGCTGCTTGGGAGAGAGAGTAGATCTGTCCTCAACCGAATGCTCCGGTTTGTTGGGCTTTCCACCAGAATTGTTGTGTGCGACAACCGAATTCTGTTGGCGATGGGATCTATCAGCTATAGCATCAGTAATTGTGACTTTCTCCAACTTTTTTCCGAAGTGTCTCTTCGATCAGCAGAAGAGCACTCAGAAGCGAGACTGGTCGTTGCTCCCACACTACTGAGATGAATCGTGGATGGATACGATCAGCCATTTGCTGTTGCATCACAAGACCGTTCACGCCACTGTCATCATCTATCGTGTGAACTAAGTTAATCATTGAGCGGACAGTGGACAACTGATCGTCTAACCTAGTCGACTTAGTGCGGATCTGGAGAAGAGACTGGAGAAGTGTTGCCTGTGTCAGGTTATGCCTATTGTACTCACTGGTTAACCGATCGATAATCTTGGAGAGGAATCCCTGATTCGTTGGGATGGTCGACACAAGTGAGAAGGCAACTCCCTTGAGACTGGATCTAACATAGAATGCCTTCTGTACTTCGTTCAGCGATGGCTCATTTAGAATGAGCATGTCTAGCCGGTACTTATACGCAGGCCATCTTGTAATATCAGATTCGTCGAATGGACAGGAGGAAGAACTAGATTGGGTGGAGGGATGGAAGGAACTATCGTATTCCTATCGCTAATCTGTGCCTGAAGTGCGCTGATCTTCTCCGTGAGAGCAGAGATTGGATGGGAATACTACTATGGCTACTGAGAGGAGTGAACGAATCGCCCTGAGAATGCGCGTTATTGCTGGAAGGGGAAGGGGACGCACTAGCGGAAGTGCTGGGAGTGAGCTTGGACAGCGCGGCGACACGACATGTCGCAGCATCGAGAGTGTGTTGGAATTTTGTTCCCTTTTTGGTAATGAGTCTAGTGAGACTTACGGGATCCAACTTAAATCCCGATACTCCGTCCGTTTCCGTGATATGGTTGTTGAGGTAGTTTTCCTCGCTCTCTCTCATCTCTGCATCGTCGACGTTGTCCATATTGGCGATGGCGTCTTTGATTGCCTGCACATCGTCATGGTAATCAACAATAATGGATTGGGCTTCAATGGTTCTCTTGGAAATTAGCGTGGAAATGGTGGTAATTTCGTCAGAAGCAGTCGCGTTACCGAGTTTCTTTATTTCATCATCGATAGTATTGAAGATGGGCTTTAGAGTGGCCAGAGATGGGAGGAAATTGGAATACTTATCAATGAGAGTGGGCGACATTCTATTGGGATTGCGTCGTGATTCGTTGACTTTCGAAAAGTCGAGCGGGAGGGGGGTGGAAATTGATGGAAGAATGATTGCTGCCACGCGGGTTTCTGCTAATGGATCGTATTAGGCCGATGCACCATATACTGGAATTTAGCTACGATGCTAGAAGAGCCAGTTGTATGGTACGATGCGGTATAAGACAGGGATAAATCAATAAATATTATTATCAATCAATAAACAGTTACAAAAGGGAAATAGCGTAGAATTTGGGCATCAAAAAGAACGGCGAAAGATGTAGTCTAATGGAAAGACTATTGGGAGAATGTTAGAGTAAAAGAATGCTACCAACCGGATGGGAAGACTGAATGGAGCGAAGTTGGAGTTGTCCAATCGGTTGACGGGCCGAGTGGATGGAATGGACGACATCTCCCCCTTCTCAGCGTTTTACGACCCTTCCGTTCTCATTACGACCCTTCCTTTCTCACTACTATTGTTCCTACTTCCCATTTACGTCATCATTACGTCGTGTACGTCTTCCGCAATAGCATTGGTTTAATTACCCAAGCTTGAGGCTTTCCCTGCACTCACTCTTGGAGCGATTTCCACCAGCGATCACTCGGGCACGCCCCAAACGTCGTCCATTCCATCCACTCGGCCCGTCAACCGATTGGACAACTCCAACTTCGCTCCATTCAGTCTTCCCATCCGGTTGGTAGCATTCTTTTACTCTAACATTCTCCCAATAGTCTTTCCATTAGACTACATCTTTCGCCGTTCTTTTTGATGCCCAAATTCTACGCTATTTCCCTTTTGTAACTGTTTATTGATTGATAATAATATTTATTGATTTATCCCTGTCTTATACCGCATCGTACCATACAACTGGCTCTTCTAGCATCGTAGCTAAATTCCAGTATATGGTGCATCGGCCTAATACGATCCATTAGCAGAAACCCGCGTGGCAGCAATCATTCTTCCATCAATTTCCACCCCCCTCCCGCTCGACTTTTCGAAAGTCAACGAATCACGACGCAATCCCAATAGAATGTCGCCCACTCTCATTGATAAGTATTCCAATTTCCTCCCATCTCTGGCCACTCTAAAGCCCATCTTCAATACTATCGATGATGAAATAGAGAAACTCGGTAACGCGACCGCTTCTGACGAAATTACCACCATTTCCACGCTAATTTCCAAGAGAACCATTGAAGCCCAATCCATTATTGTTGATTACCATGACGATGTGCAGGCAATCAAAGACGCCATCGCCAATATGGACAACGTCGACGATGCAGAGATGAGAGAGAGCGAGGAAAACTACCTCAACAACCATATCACGGGAACGGACGGAGTCTCGGGATTTAAGTTGGATCCCGTAAGTCATCACAATCCGCAAGTTCACTTGGGTTTCACCAAATGGGTTATCAGCAAATGAGATCGATTTCATCTTGTATCCTAGGGGAATGACAGTGAGGGATGTCGGAGTGATAAATCGATTCGATTTTACCACTGATCACCGACTCGTTAGAGCTTCCATCTCATTCCCTCGCCGTTTCCCTTGGAGAAAGGAAACGACCGGTCAGGGTGATTCGCACCTCGAAAATGGACTGTTTAAACTCAGTCTACGATTAGAGTTACAAAGTAGAGGAGCGGATCTTGGGTACGGTAACATTGTGGATGCGATTAGAGGGGCGGGGAAAATTGCAACGGTTTATACACCTAGGGATGGAGGAATATCACAAGCTACAAAGGATCTACTAGCGGGACGAAAGGATTATAAGATGCAGTCAGCCGGTTTGCCTCGCTTACAGTGGCTGCTTCTAAACAGATCGATCCGTCAATCTTTCAGAAACGATAGAGAACGGTCGTATCTAAGTTACGTCAATGCAGCCATTGCGAGCGGGAAAAGCTATAAGAAGGCTGCTGCAAGAATTGCTGTAGGGAAAGGTAGAATTCACAAAATTAGGGATGGGTCGGGTAATTGGGAATGCACACAATTGGGTATAGAGAGGGTCTTCCAAGCATTTTATAACGATTTGTATGAAGGGGACGGAGGAATAGGATATAGAACACTAAGAGTAAGGGACCCATTCATTCCCTTGTGCGTTGCTGAAGTGGAACAAGCACTTCGACATTTCAAGTCAGGTAAAGCACCGGGAAGGGATGGGATCACTGGTGAGATGTTGAGGGCGGGATCTGACTACTTAGCTCCATTACTAACAGAGGTATTTAACAACATACTAACCGGAAGTGTCCCAAAGGGGTTTGGTGACTCGCGCACTATTCTGCTGCCTAAGACAGGTGATAGTTCTCTCGTTAAAAATTACCGGCCAATCAGTCTGCTGCCTGCTTTGCAGAAAGCCCTCACCGGTCTTTTGAATACGAGACTCGCACCTATCCTGGATAGCAGTAGGAGTTGGGAACAAATGGGATTTAGACAGGGACATTCTACGGTAGATGCTATTCACACTCTCAAAACGGTAGTCACAAACTGCATTGATCATCGCTTGCCCATTTATCTACTTTTCGTGGATATTTCTAAGGCTTTTGATTCGGTTTATGTTGATGCTGTCTATAAGGCTCTGGAGGTGGAAGGTGTTCCGTCGGAAGTGGTTTCATTCCTAAGTTCCCTCTCTCGGTGTAGCAAAAGTGCAGTCTTAGTGAATGGAAAGGAAGTGGTAATCAATGTTGGAAGAGGGGTTAGACAAGGAGACTGTTTGTCACCCAGACTGTTTACAGCAGTCTTGGATATGGCATTCCGTCAATTAGACTGGGCGGGAAAAGGGATTAACATCAATGGGCGATTCCTCTCTCATATTCTCTTTGCCGATGACGTAGTGCTCATTTCTCACGATGAGCGACAAATTCAATCGATGGCAATAGAGTTGGAGAGGGAATTAAAAAGGGTGGGGCTTCATCTTAACGGTGATAAAACTGTGGGAATGTCTTCGAAGGGTAATCCCAGGGATGTCAGAGTTGCGGGGAAGATTGTGGGTATCAGAAAAGAGGTGGTCTATTTGGGAAGCATCATTACTATCAATGGGAAGGAGGAGAGGGAGATTGGCCGGCGAATTCAGGCCGCATATGGGACTTTCCACAAGCATAGATCATTCCTAGTGAATAGATCTGTCCCAATGGTTCATAAGCGCCGTCTTTTCAATGGTTGTATCATTCCCGCCTTCCTATACGCATGTGAAACATGGGCCTTGACCAAAGCACAAAGTGAAAGATTATCGGTGGCCCAAAGACGCATGGAGCGTTGGATGGTCGGTTGCACTGTCTTGGATCATGTCTCGAACGAAAGGCTGCGTGGACTCACTCAGGTCAGAGACGTTGTTCGTACCGCCTTGAAAAGAAAGTGGCTCTGGGTGCATAAAGTTGCTAATGATCATGACTTGAAGTGGAGCAGAACTGTGATCGATTGGACTCCACGAGGGCCTAAGCGAGGACGCGGAAGACCGCCCACAAGATGGAACGATCTCTTCATGCGAACTATCGGACCTACATTCCTGAGACAAGCAAGAAATCATGAATGGCCCGCCATGCACATCAGAGCCTACTCTTGATAAATGTGTTAAAATCCAAATCCAAATCCCGTAAGTCTCACTAGACTCATTACCAAAAAGGGAACAAAATTCCAACACACTCTCGATGCTGCGACATGTCGTGTCGCCGCGCTGTCCAAGCTCACTCCCAGCACTTCCGCTAGTGCGTCCCCTTCCCCTTCCAGCAATAACGCGCATTCTCAGGGCGATTCGTTCACTCCTTTCAGTAGCCATAGTAGTATTCCCATCCAATCTCTGCTCTCACGGAGAAGATCAGCGCACTTCAGGCACAGATTAGCGATAGGAATACGATAGTTCCTTCCATCCCTCCACCCAATCTAGTTCTTCCTCCTGTCCATTCGACGGATCTGATATTACAAGATGGCCTGCGTATAAGTACCGGCTAGACATGCTCATTCTAAATGAGCCATCGCTGAACGAAGTACAGAAGGCATTCTATGTTAGATCCAGTCTCAAGGGAGTTGCCTTCTCACTTGTGTCGACCATCCCAACGAATCAGGGATTCCTCTCCAAGATTATCGATCGGTTAACCAGTGAGTACAATAGGCATAACCTGACACAGGCAACACTTCTCCAGTCTCTTCTCCAGATCCGCACTAAGTCGACTAGGTTAGACGATCAGTTGTCCACTGTCCGCTCAATGATTAACTTAGTTCACACGATAGATGATGACAGTGGCGTGAACGGTCTTGTGATGCAACAGCAAATGGCTGATCGTATCCATCCACGATTCATCTCAGTAGTGTGGGAGCAACGACCAGTCTCGCTTCTGAGTGCTCTTCTGCTGATCGAAGAGACACTTCGGAAAAAAGTTGGAGAAAGTCACAATTACTGATGCTATAGCTGATAGATCCCATCGCCAACAGAATTCGGTTGTCGCACACAACAATTCTGGTGGAAAGCCCAACAAACCGGAGCATTCGGTTGAGGACAGATCTACTCTCTCTCCCAAGCAGCCACCCATAGGACCGACTTGCGTGTTCTGCGGGCTAAGGTTGCATGTTCTGCGGGCTAAGGCACTAAGGTGAAATCACCCAAGGACAGGAGAGAGAGTCTGAGAGGGAAATCGATATGTCATTGTTGTTTCTCAACCAAGCACATCACCAATGAGTGTCACAGAAAGTGTGCCAACTGTTCTGGAAGGCATCACAAGGCACTATGTGAGAAACCTTCCTCCACCTCAATCAATGCCTACGTTTCCCATCAACATCAAGAGAGACTGTACACTGCTTCTGCCATCATTGTCAATCCCAACGTAAACGCGCATAGAGCCTCTATGGCATTCATCCATCTCGATCACGGCTCACAAGCTACCCTCATCTCTAGGGAATTAGTCAATCGTCTCATTATCCCCAATCGATCGTCGTGAGATGACAATCAATGGAATCAACAGTGAAGCCACTCGTCCTTCTCTCTACGATATCGTCAACGTAGACATAATTACTGATCGTGGTAAGTATTCCATCGACGCTGTTGTCATGGAAGGTACTTCAGTCAACTCGATTAGCACTCAGCCAATAGATGACAACGATCTCTCCGTCATCCAAGCCACTATAGGATCAATTCCCAGTCGCTTCTCCAACCATGATGTAGTGCATTCTGATCTGCTTCTGAGTGTGACAAACACACTGGAATTCCTCGAGAATTCGAAGGAGACCAAACTTCCGAGTGGATGCCGTCTTCTAGAATCTTCCATAGGTCCCATCGTCGTTGGCTCCAATAAACATTCGGATGATAACCCACTGGATCAGAACCATTTGCATAGTTAAATCCAGTAGGCTATCATCCCATCGAGTGCCAGTTCTCCTTCTTACCACCCCATCTGTTGTTCTCCTCTTTCACGGATCAGATCGAAAGTCGCATATCAATAGTTCCGCCACCCATCCGCACGAGTTGCTCCTCTCCCCCCCCCCACCCTCTCCCCCTCATTCTTTCTGCTTTTTTTCCAATCCAGGAAGTGATAGGCGGGTTATCATTTGTTCTCCGTTGCTGAACACCTCCAATTAATCCGTGATAACAGAAAAAGGCGACAGTCTCCACTGTGAACGGGTTCGAACTTTTTTCATTCTGCCCTTATCGCGGACGGTATGAGCTATCAATCTCCGTTTTTTCTCGTTCCACCGGCAGAAGCTGCAGGGAAAGTTTGACCAGGACAGGGAAAGGAGGCAAAAAAGGATGAAAAGGTGCGAAATCTAGAAGGAATCAAAGGCTACGAAGCGCATAATTGATATGATCAAGGGTGATGACGCCATCGAGACATCAAACCAATTTCTCCTTGCACTCAAGTATCTACTTGGGATTGCGCGACGGACTTGTGTCAAGAACTTGGATTTTGAGGGATGAATGCGGAATTATGACGTCTCCAGAGATGACCCCCATATGTTCTTTGTTTTTTAATGGCGGTGGATAACGAAAGGGAAACTGCGTAACAGTGCTTTTCTCCCTCATCTTTGCTGGTAAGAATTTACGAGTCCATTTTGCCGCCGGAACGACCTCATGATTTATCGCTGACGTAGGTCATCAATTTTCACGAGCGCTTAGAAATGGCAATTACCCTGTAGTTGAGAAAAGGCGATCTGGATCGACTGATTACTGATCGGTGGATATGGGATTGATAAAAGAAACGCGTCCTTCGCACCTGTTTAGTGTTGCATAAACGACGCCATTCTCTCAGCTTTTTTCACGTCTCAAGAAGTCTCCTCCCTTCCCCCTGCCTCCCCATTTTAGTGACGTTGGCTTACCGAAAGATGACTGCTGACATTGGATTGCCGAATCACACCACTAAACAAGCGAGGAACTCTTTTTTTTTCGAACGCTGGAGTATATCTAAAAGTTGGAAGAGAAACAGGAAACGAGAAATCTTGCAACATCCGAATCCTCTCAATAGGCGATAAAACGGGGACAGAATGCATAGCTCTACCTCCATTGTTCATATCCGCAGTAGACATAGGTGTCGTAAAGATCTGATAGCTATCTTTTCAACTCGCGGGAAACATAACCATTGGGGATGGAAATGATGGACGATCTTGCTACGATGATCAACCCTCCAACCCCATCTCGTTCACCATTTGCTTCCGGGTTCGTTGCTCCAGAAACCTTTCGCAGTTTCATCCTGCACCAGTGAATGGGGTTGGGAAACTTGATCTGAACAAGTGGAATGATGAGGGGAACAAGTGATGATGAGAGGGGTTTGGTCTCATCTCTCATTCAATAGGGCGGTATTTTAGGAGCCAAGACCTCACGCTTAAAGAGCTAGATCAAAAAGTATTAGCTCTAACCGAGATTGTTCTACAACTTTAGTAACGATAATTGAGATCAAATACGGCAAAATGTTCTGAAGAGAGTGGGATTCGAACCCACGCCTCCGAAAAGACTGGTGCCTTAAACAAGCGCCTTGGACCGCTCGGCCATCCCTCCACGTTGAGTACTTTCCTAATCAGCAGCCATGAGAGGCGGAGGCTGGACAGATGACTCTCAATCGCGTACTGCGACATTCTTTCAGTTCTTCGATCAATTTCGTCCAGAAATCTTCGATACCATTACGATTCTCGATACTTCAGATTCCTATTGGTCTAAGCACCATCCTTGCTATGGCCGACTTAGGGGTCCAGAGGAAGACAATCAAGATAATACAATCATTCAACAACACAAACATTAGATTGAAACTATAATTTACGTTAAAAGATGGACGAGTTAGAATTAATTAGCCGATCATATGCAACACAAAGGTTAAAGAACAATCATTATTCGAGTAGATTCAAAGAACACAAACAACAATCCATTTAATTATATGTAGGTAGGGACCACCAGCCCTGCCCCTTTTCCCTCGACACCATTCCCCTTAAAAGCTAGATCGAGCGAGCACAAAGCTAATTCGCGATGAAATCGCTCGCCCAAAAGCGCGATAGATAGCTCTCGATGCCCTCTATCAATGACGGGCTGGCAAGCCGGATCTGACAAGTCTGAGTAGGCCAATAATCGATATTAAGGATGGGAATAGGGTGACGAGGGCACTTCCAGTGCATGCACACTGCTCGCCAGTTGATATTATATTAAATTGTATTTTAGAAGAATTTTAAGCGCAATTCGGAATTTTACTAATTTTCCCCGATTTGTGCTCGAATTAAATATGAGCGCGGGAGGAGAGCGGCGAGAGAGCGGGAGGAGGGAGAGAGACACACGCGAGAGAGGCTCCGCCCTGTATCTCTCGTCTCGTCTCTCCCTCCTCTCTGGCTGGGGGAGTCGCGCGCGCTTCGGAAGCTCTCACGGGCTTCGGAGAAGAGCAATCGGCATACATCCAAAAGCAAAAATGATATTGAGACCCTGACGGTCATGTTGAGACTGCTTTGTACCCGATTCCGAGAATTCGGCTCTCGGTTCGAATCAAACTCTCTTCAGAACATTTTGCCGTATTTGATCTCAATTATCGTTACTAAAGTTGTAGAACAATCTCGGTTAGAGCTAATACTTTTTGATCTAGCTCTTTAAGCGTGAGGTCTTGGCTCCTAAAATACCGCCCTATTGAATGAGAGATGAGACCAAACCCCTCTCATCATCACTTGTTCCCCTCATCATTCCACTTGTTCAGATCAAGTTTCCCAACCCCATTCACTGGTGCAGGATGAAACTGCGAAAGGTTTCTGGAGCAACGAACCCGGAAGCAAATGGTGAACGAGATGGGGTTGGAGGGTTGATCATCGTAGCAAGATCGTCCATCATTTCCATCCCCAATGGTTATGTTTCCCGCGAGTTGAAAAGATAGCTATCAGATCTTTACGACACCTATGTCTACTGCGGATATGAACAATGGAGGTAGAGCTATGCATTCTGTCCCCGTTTTATCGCCTATTGAGAGGATTCGGATGTTGCAAGATTTCTCGTTTCCTGTTTCTCTTCCAACTTTTAGATATACTCCAGCGTTCGAAAAAAAAAGAGTTCCTCGCTTGTTTAGTGGTGTGATTCGGCAATCCAATGTCAGCAGTCATCTTTCGGTAAGCCAACGTCACTAAAATGGGGAGGCAGGGGGAAGGGAGGAGACTTCTTGAGACGTGAAAAAAGCTGAGAGAATGGCGTCGTTTATGCAGCACTAAACAGGTGCGAAGGACGCGTTTCTTTTATCAATCCCATATCCACCGATCAGTAATCAGTCGATCCAGATCGCCTTTTCTCAACTACAGGGTAATTGCCATTTCTAAGCGCTCGTGAAAATTGATGACCTACGTCAGCGATAAATCATGAGGTCGTTCCGGCGGCAAAATGGACTCGTAAATTCTTACCAGCAAAGATGAGGGAGAAAAGCACTGTTACGCAGTTTCCCTTTCGTTATCCACCGCCATTAAAAAACAAAGAACATATGGGGGTCATCTCTGGAGACGTCATAATTCCGCATTCATCCCTCAAAATCCAAGTTCTTGACACAAGTCCGTCGCGCAATCCCAAGTAGATACTTGAGTGCAAGGAGAAATTGGTTTGATGTCTCGATGGCGTCATCACCCTTGATCATATCAATTATGCGCTTCGTAGCCTTTGATTCCTTCTAGATTTCGCACCTTTTCATCCTTTTTTGCCTCCTTTCCCTGTCCTGGTCAAACTTTCCCTGCAGCTTCTGCCGGTGGAACGAGAAAAAACGGAGATTGATAGCTCATGAGAGAACTGGCACTCGATCGGATGATAGCCTACTGTATTTAACTATGCAAATGGTTCTGATCCAGTGGGCTATCATCCGAATGTTCAGCCATCACACGGCATCGGCAGGGCACTAGGTCGGATGAGAATCAACAGGATGAGAACCGAAAAAAACGTCGATTCCCAGTATTTTCCCAGATGGTTCTCTGTACGATGTTGAACTTACTGAGAGAATACTGGAAAACGAAAATAAATGTGGTTTTCATCCGAAGGTGCTCATCCGTCCTAGTGCCATCGGCAAATTCATATGTGCAAGACAATCCTCGTGTTCACAGGAAAGGCTGCATGCCATGGAATCCGTTCCGAGAAGGGCAATAGTGTCAGAAAATGACAAAACCACTGAGGGTCGGCTCTAATTTGTGACTCCTCGAGAAGCGAGGGAGAGATGATTGAGTGAGGATTGCAGACACATTTATCATTAGGAGAACGGGCTCTTATTCCCCTCAGTCTACGGTGCGGGACTAGACTAATTCGATTGGTTCATCAATACTTCGGTTGCGAGAGGGATACGATATCAACTGAGATACGGTAGGACAACGAACTCGCTAACATATTAAATATAATAGAAAT
This sequence comes from Pristionchus entomophagus, assembly GCA_036245825.1. Taxonomy (NCBI): domain Eukaryota; kingdom Metazoa; phylum Nematoda; class Chromadorea; order Rhabditida; family Neodiplogasteridae; genus Pristionchus; species Pristionchus entomophagus. Next base: position 20,406,540 of record BTSX01000006.1, read on the forward strand.
TGAGCGCTTGCTGCATTTTAAACCTGCAGACATTTGTGCTTTATGCTCTGAGTTCGCAAGAGTAAAGAAGGTCACTCGTCGAGTACAAAAAGTGATTGAACCCCAAGCACGCGTGTCTGGCAATCCAGCACAATAATCCAGCCCAATCTGGTCAAGACTCACTCCAATCAGACCCATCAGGCTCAAAAGCAGCGGAATTGGATCCATCACTGGAAACACTAATTCTCGCAATCTCCCACACCTCTCATTACGGAGAGAGGGGGTGGAACATTCTCTGCGCCCTCTCGCTTCTCCCCACTCTCTCGTCTGCCATGACCGACCAGCCGTTTTTGCTGGTCCATCCATCTATAAATACGTGGCCAAACCACAGGATGGTCACCAAATGCCCTCTCCGCCCTCTTCTCTCTAAAGCTCCTTTGTGTGGTCTAATGCAGCTTTCACACCATCTCACTTCCTCACACTTTAACCCCTGAACGTCACTACCGTATCCCAGTGTCTATACCGTATCCCTCTCGTCACCGATGACTTAGTCTAGTCTCATACCGTAGACCACTTCCTGATTGAGGGGACGAAGAGCCCGTTAGACTTATGATGAGTGTGTCTGCGAACCTCATTCCATCATCCCTAACTCTCTTTGATTATCCAGTCACAAACGAGTGAAGCCGTGATCGGAGGTTTTGGCATTTTACAATGTTTCCTTGTGCTGATGAAAGTTCTCTAAACCTACTGTTATTCTAAGAATTCGAGTTTTCCTTTCAATCGTATCATAATTAGACATAATTGCCATCCCTTCTGACCAGTAAAGATGACGTTATTACTCCGCCATCCCACCCTCGATGCATAAGTTTGATTGCCTCATTCTGAACTGGGTAAGGGCTCTACTTTTTGTCCTATCTCTCTCCTCTCTCCTCTTCCTTCATTTCAGCTTATCCGTCGTCCTTTCCCCTCTCGCGCCCTTTCCCTTTTAACATCTCGAGTGTAGTAGATCACATCACTCTATTCAAAGTTTCCATCTTTTCATCTTTGATCTTTGATCTTTCAGGATGTTCCGGATACTCACCTCATCCCTGCTAGTGACTCTATCCACTGCCTCATTCTGCGGTGACTCCGCCATTCCCTACTCACTTGAGGTAAACTGTAGCTATCATAACCCGATGATGACGTCATCGATCGATTGTTATTCGAAGACTTGCCGTAATCTGTCATCGCATCACCGAATGAGCCTCTGTAGATAATGCAAATACAGTAATCGGCGATATCTACTATGAAAAACATTCTTTTACCGTTTCATACTGTAAATAGATACCGTAATCCCTGATTGAAATGATGATGCAATGGCAGGTTCTCTCCGACGGTCAGCCAGTGCTTGGATGCGCACGCCCCACGTGTTTTGGATGGGCGCCGAGTGGAAAACCCGCCACGAATTCCGGATCATTCTACCGTATCAATGAGTAGGTCATTTCACAGTTACCGTATCCTTCCAGAGAAGTTACCGTATCCATCCAAAAGAAGTTATCGTATCCCTCCAGAGAAGTTACCGTATCCATCCAAAAGAAGTTATCGTATCCCTGAGTGGCGGGGCACATGTATTAGCTTCAATCTATCTCACCATTGTTTGATTATCCTTCGTATAAGTTAGCCGAGAAAGGGACTAGACTGAGCTGCTTCGATTTGCTTCCCGATTGCATCATCACTAGTCATCATTAGGCTTCTTTCCAGTCACGCCGATGGTTTCTTTCGCGCCGGTCGGGAATCTATCCCTGCCTACGGTCCTGCCGATACTCGATACTACCGACCCCAGACTTCCGTGAGTCAATCTTGCAGCAGCTGCAGTAAAGAGGGGAGGCTGCTGAGCGATCGCTTAATTTCCACCTCTTTTCTCGGTTGGGGAAACATCTCGTGAATTCCTGGAAACAATTGCAAGATCAAAGATTAAAAAGTGTCTGGATATTGCATTTTAAGTATTGATAAATTAAGATGAAACCGTAAGATCGCAGAGATCAAAGATCATCTCCCTCCTCAGGTGTGTGATCAGTCCTTCACTTCCTCCAATTGCCCTGGTGCCAATCAGTGGGTCGGAGGCATCGCTCCCCTTCTCAATGTCACTGCATTCCCGTGAGTCATACTACCGTACTCCTACAGTATCCCTCAAGAACTCTTTTGTAACTCGATACCGTACTCCTCCCACACCGAATCCCTATAGAACTAATGCCTCCTACAGTAGGGTTCTGTTCGAACTACAATAACCGTTGATGACCGTATCTAATAGCTACCGTATCCCTCAATCTCTCGTTGCAGGACCGTGCTTCAGTGTTGTGCCTTCGATGGATTGCTGCAGTCGGAGGACCGCGGATTGGCCTCATTGCGCGGTGGTCAGATCGTAGTAGGAGGAGAGGTACTGTAGCCACCAATCGATCGATCGATAGATACTGTATCCAGGTGATGTCTTCGGGACTCCAAATCGGTTTCGATTATATCTCTGACGTCATCAAGGTGGTGAGGGCGGACGGATCGTGAGTCTGACCCGAAGAAACTGCCGTAATCAGCAGAGTCCTCTCAGGGTACAGTATGACGTCTCTATCCGTCGTATGCCCTGTGCTGATCTACTTGAGCCCGACGGTAATTAAATTTTAGGCAATATCGGTAGGACGTAATGGGACAATCCGGACTGGAAATGCAGGATGTTTCATAACCCGGACCATAACGTGTTTCTCATCTCCTGAGGATCCATAAAAGACAAAATCAAATTGTTTCAGTTTCCTCCAAGATTCCCAAGGCAGAGGCCGCTGCACAGGCCTTCCAGGTAGATTATCGCTACCGTATCCGCGTGTAACCGTAACATGAGAGTTACCGTACCCTACAGTACCCTCTCAGGCCCCCAACTTTGCTGTCGACCAGCCGCTGCCTCTCCCTAGTCAGAATAGCGTTCTCGAGGAGGTTGGTGGATTACCGATCGGTTATCGTGTCCCTCTACCGTATTCCTACCGTAACCATCTCAGGTTGTTCAAGAGGAGGGCATTCAGCTTCCCACCGGGACGCAGGTAATAGATTGGTAATCTTTGATCGAATAGTACTCTCTCCATTTGCATTACCGGTCAAACTGCCGAGAGAGAAGGTACTATTCGATCCGGAACCACTGATAATTACTAGACCAATGCTTGGCAAACCACCTAGTGATGACGTAAAATACCATTTCTCAGTTCCAACCCGTGCCTCCTCCTCCTCCTCAGCCTCCCATCGCATTTCAAGTGAGTCGCATCTCTTAGAAAAAGATACTGTTGGGAACTTCGTAGCCAGATTAGGGTAGTTCCGAGCAGAATCATCTTGGCACCAATTCCTCATTGCAAACACTCCATTCAGGCGCCCTCCTTCGTCCCTCAGACAGCGCCGCAATACTACGTGAGTGCAAAGATCAAAGATCAAAAATCACATTGGACGAGGATGACCAGATCATAGACATCCATCAACAACTATCTCAAGTGATAACAGTCGGTGGTCAGAGACCACTTCGTTTCTACTCCTAATGCAATCCTACTCATACCGTATCCCTACCGTACCCTACCTTATCCCTACCGTATTTCTTCAGTCTCCACCGGTTGCCTACTACGGTGCTGGAGGTGGAGGAGGCAATGCGCAGTGGTGCTTCACTGATGATATGACCGTAGAATTGGTCGACGGATCCACAAAGAGAATGGACGAACTCAACAAGCTGGTAGGCAATCTGCCCTATCGAACTCCTACCGTAACCCTCTCTCCTCCAGGATTGGGTGCTCACTGCGAACGAGGATCAGCTGGAGTATGCGCCCGTCGACTACTGGATGCATCGCAATCCTGATCAGGTATAGATACGGCAGTCGATATTCAGAACAGATACCGTAATCCCAATATCGTATACCGGATCGTTGCAGGAGGCCGTGTTCAACGAGTTCGAGATGGATGACGGTAGCACGATCAAGCTCACCGACAAGCACTACATCTACAAGGTATGTGAATACCGTAACCTACCGTCGACTACAGTACCCTGTGTGAGCTACCCTATGCATCTCAGGGCGATTGTTCTCGTCTCTCGTCGGATACCGTACCCTTCTCATCGATGCCACAACACGCTGTTACTGCCGATCAAGTGCGAACTGGCGACTGCCTCTATACTCTGGGAGAGGACCGCCAGATGACCGAGGTCAGCAGTCTGACCCGACCAACTGCCTACCGTAATCCGTAATCATTCCCAAATACTTTACTCGTCTACCATAATCCCAAGCCTTCATTATCTCCACATTATGTACATAAGTGTGATCTATCAGAGAACATAGTATCAGAGAATCCTATTCTAATCTATCGTATTCCCATTTTACAGTATAACCGTCGACTATTCAGGTCCGAGTCGTCCGCTCAGAAAAGATCATTCAGAAGGGCATCTATGCTCCTATGACTGCCAATGGAAGAATCATTGTGAGTGACTGTATCTCTTAATTCTAGCAAATCAATGGACAATCACAGGTCAATGGCGTGCACGCATCTTGCCATAATATCATGCAGGCCCATTCCATGGGACACACAGTATTCGGGGTACGGTAGTCATACATCCTGATGCAATCAACAACTTGCTTATAGTACATCGACAAAATTTACAAATTCCACGACAGGATATTTGGATCCAGTGCGGAAGTAGTCGAGGTACACATATCTGACGCAGATACGATTCTCCAAATTTTCCAGATTCCTATTGGTCTAAGCACCATCCTCGCTATGGCCGACTTAGTAGTGCCCAAGAACATCGCCACTTTTTAAATCGAAGAAGCAAAATCTTCTCTCGCAATAAAATGTATCATTGCAATACTGTTATTGTTCAAATAAACAAGCAAGCGTTTTGTCCTTCTCAGAATTTATGTGACAAACGACCAGACAAGCAAGTGGGACGCACCAACTAAAGAGAAGGGTCCAGAGGAAGACAATCAAGAAAATACAATCATTCAACAACACAAACCTTGGAGGGGACTATAATTACATGGGATGATAAAAGATGGACGAGTTAGAGTCAATTAGCCGATCATATGCTATACGAATTCTAAAGAACAATCATTATTCGAGTATATTCAAAAAAACACAAACAACAATCCATTTCATTATATAGGTACATTAATTAGCTATTTTGCAGATAGCGAACGGGGGGAATGGATATTGTAAAGGGACGCTTATGCGTTGATTCTTGCTGATAGAGCAACTGGGGCTAGAGAGTTGTTGAGCTCGTTCAGGTCGTAGTTCTCGACAGCTCCCCTGAAGAGAATTGTTTACTCATGAACTATATGTTTACTCGCATGCCTGATGGATCCAGTTAAAGCTGCTCAAATCCCCTACTACTCACTTGACATGGTGGTAGATGTTTACAGCACGCTTTGCCGACTCCTCGGCGACGTAGAGAGGGGTCGGGATGGCCGTAGTCGAGTTGACCACCTGCAAGCATCACATTGACCACTTTATAATAATCAAACTGTATTATATTAATATTATATTCATTTTATAATAATAAAATGATCAATTGCAGTTCCTACTCTAGAACTAACCTCGTGAAGATGGCAGAGGGCGTTGGTCATGTGCTGGATCTGATCGTTCGACACTCTGCCCGACGACTCGTGGAGAAGAGTGTACTTCGATGCCTTGGCCGTGCCCTGCATATAATATTCATATTGATTCATTCATCAACACAACCAACCAATTAACACCCCTCTCACCTGGAGTGCCTTGTGCGACTGGAGATAGAACTCATTGAGCTCTGGATTGACGGCCACTCTATCGACGACGACACCGGGAGGAAGGTTGGTGTCCACTCTAGCTCCAGGAGCAGCAGTCGGGAACACCTGCCACACAAAACATTGGCACTTCTTTACTTTAGGGGACAGGCTCCGCCCTCCTTGAGTAAACTTGTGTAAGAATGCTTATTGCCACCATTAGCAGAGGATAAACAGGCTGACCTTGTGGTAGAAGCGCTCATTGTGCTCCTTCGAGCAGGCGATGATGATGAGTATCGGGTTGTAGGACTCGTGGAGCGCCTTGAACGCCTCGTGGAACACGTCCCTCTCGGCCGAAGCAATGTAGGACAGTTGTCCCTCCGATACACCGCCACGGTAGACCACAACCTGAAGGAAACCCATCAATCATTGAGAAAGAGAATGGGAAAGTACCTTGTTAGGGGCACGGCCTCGGTTGTTCTTGAACTGCATCAGTGAGTCGAAGATCATTTTCTTCAGCGTGTCACGCTGAGTCTCGCCAGCCTAAAAGAAGATCCCTTGATCACTATAATCATAGAACGGCATCAACTCACCGTCCACTCCTTCGGGTTCGCGTATCTCCATCCAGCGGTGAAATACTGCTGTGCAGCCATCTCTCTCTGCTGAGGCGGAGCTGCCTGCAGGTCGCCGTTGTTGGCCGAAAGGCCGATCACTGCAGGCATCGAAGGCAGAGCACCTGCAAGGAACATACGCGTTTACCATGCCAAAGAATAGTTTCAGACCCACCTCCTTCGATTTCCTTCGCAGTCATTCCACGAGGCTGCTGCACGAAGATTCCCATGATGATGGCATCATTCGAATGAAGAAGGCCACTGCAAAGAGGCAATAGATCCACAAATCATCTATCTGGCCTAACTAACTTGTCATTGGCGACGACGTGGTTCATTCCTCTCATCTTCACATTCGTCTTCATGATTATGTTCTCCATCGTCTGCGCCTTGTTCTCGAATGCCACCTGCAAATACTCCGTTTAATATCAGAGACCCGAATTCGATTTGATCTCCAACCTGATTGGCCTTGGCCAGAGTGACCTCTTGGGTGGTGATCTTGTAGACCAGTTCCTCGTACTTCAGCTGGTCTGGAAAGGACAAGTCTGAAGAGAAGAAGGGACGATCTCAGACTCACCGTGGGACTTGACTCTCTCATCGCTCACAATGAGCACGTACGTGCATCCATTAGCGGCTGCCTTCTTTATAGCCTCCGAGACGAGCGGATCCACCTATATAGAGATTGGCTATGGATGAGATGGGAGGCACTCACGTATCCCTTCACGTCGAACATGTCCGTCAGTGCCGGATTCGGGATGCTCATTCCCTTACGATTGCCTGCTTCAATCATCTTCTTGACGAACGCCCTGCAATCAATCAATCAATACGATCACCCTTGTACAGAAAGGAAAACTCACGGGAAGACGTCTCTGGCGGAGGCCTTCGGGGGTCCTCGTCGATTGTTTTCGCTGGCGCTGTTGTAGAACAGGAAGGCTGCCCACTTGTCGATCTTGGCTCCGACGACGAACTTGTTCGAGCCTCTCCAATTGGGCTGCAATTCATTCGGAATGACTACATGCTCTCGCCATCACACAACTCACTCCGGCCATCGTGCCCTCTCCTCCTAGAAGACCCACGGGGTTCAGGTGTCGAGCAGGAATCTGCAATTCTGTCCGCTTCATCATGCCATCTAGAGAATAATGAGGAAGGAGGGAGAGAATCGCACCGAGAGAATCGGCTGATTCGCCGGCACAGAAACTCCCAGTGCCACGGCGTTCTTCGAGCTGAGCTGCAGCAGAGTGGACAGAGACTGTGTCTGTTTGAAGCGAATCTCCGGTTTGATGGCAGATACCTCAAAGATGGAAGGTCACTCAGTCCAAGCAATTGATGGGACTCACCTTGATCAGATTTTCGACCGTCTCCTTGGTCGCTTGGGTCGCCTTAACTCGCTGGTTCGGAGCGACCTTGAGCAGATCGGTCGGGTATATGTTGCGTTGATGCTTACAGACAACTCCAGGCAGATCGGGGCGGCTGAAATGAAGATATTAGTCAGATCAAACCCCTTCATCTTATTCTACTACTTACGCGATCTTGACTTTGTACTTGCTCTCGTAGTACTGCACGATGCTCAGCGTTTTGCCATCTCTGTTCTTGAATCTGCAAAGCCATCTTTCAATCGCAGAAAGAAAAGATAAAAATGCATACGTGGCGTTTCCGACGGGTCCGGTCGTGAAGCCTCCGATGACGATTGACGCTTTCTTGTGGGTGGTGAGACAGCGGATATCTGAAACGAATGCATCGTGAATAGTGCCAAGATTCCGATAGAAACTAACCCTTGAGTTCTCTCGTCATAACCGCGTGGTTCATGGCTTCGGCCTTGGGACCGTACATCGCCACCATCTTCTCGGTGAGAACCTGGTCGTCGAAATGGAATGCCGTCTTCTTGACTGAAATAACACAATCGATAGAGGATACGTAGATCCTAAACGAAAAGATGAAAAGGACTCACCATCCAGCACGAGGGCCGGCATGTAGTCCTTGCAGCCAGGCTTGTTATTGCCCTCGAGGATCTTGACTCCCTTCGACAGACCGATTCCCGTGTACTTGTCCTTTCCGATCGAGGGTGCTTCGTCGGGTCGGAATCCGAATCGTCCAGGGTCCATCAGGTAGATGTTTCCGTTACCATACGTGACGAAATCCTTGGGACTGGAAATGAACGATTTCTATAGTTCGAACCGTGCGTGCAACTTACGAGAAGAATGGAACCTGCGACGTGGCAAGGTTGAGAACCTCCATGAGGGCCTTGGACTCTCCCTTGAAGTCAGCGTTCACGGTGCTGGCCAAATCGTTGCTGGTCACCTCAAAACGCAGTGCATCATACGAAACGAATTGAGAATGTTTACCTGGAACGTGTCCACTGCCTGCTTGATCGTCACTTCCACTCTCAGTGCATCAGTGCAGACGCTCTGCGTGTTGGCCGGCAGAGTGAACTTCTTCTGAATAGAAATAATAAATCAATGAACCCTTCACCATGACACGTCAATTCCAGTGATTCCATTGAGTTTCTGGGTGCTGAATAGAATGGCAGCTCTGTCGTAGATGAGGTCTCCTCTTAATGCATCCTCGATCTTGGTGAGGTTCACAAAGATTTCCGTGCACGCCTTCTTTCTCTCCTGCTCGTTGTAGCTGAAAAATGGACATTAGTGCACTCTTGAAATTCGGTCACCAGTCAAACGGTCAAAATTTCAACTTACTCATCCTTGGTTTGCTTCGAAAATTCCTTGATGCCCTCGGAGCCATCCTTCTTGGCGAAAACAGCGTACATACGTAGATCATACTGGAAGAGAACGTTAAAAGTAAAACAAATCCGATCAAGAGACATACTTTGAAGTAGGCAACGTTCTTCTTGACAGTCAAGGGTGTGATGTTGGTGTTGAGTTCGACTGCCCTTCCATTGGTTCCTGGGGGACGCTTCTCGAGGATGGTCGGCTTCTGAAAGGAAAATGAGTATACATAATACAATAGAATCACAATCAGATAAGGATTCATACCGAAGTCTGCAGGAGAGTGAGTCTGCTCAGCTGCGCTGACGTGGCATCGGCCATGGCGATCGGCTTTGCCTGGACAATTTAATTGAAAAAGGGGAACACAGGGACAATCAACGTTCTACGCCAATAGCGCAGGCAACGAATGGATGCGTAACGAAATAGACGTGTCACAGCAATCGCACTCTATGCTAATTACGCAATAAAAATCAATTAAAGAACAAAATAAAATATGCAAAATTGGCATAAATAATTTTTCCGTGCAGGGAACAAAAAAGAGCGCGCGTTCAAACTTTTTCGGATCTGGATGAAAAAAAATTTCTTTCATTATTTTCATTTAAATAGTATTCTAAATAGATAAGCAAATGATCGCAGAGAATAAAAATCGATAATTGCGTCTTGGATAGATCAAAAGTCGATAGTCAAAATTTTTTTCGTTGCGTGACCATTCGCGGGCTTTTCAAAACGGATATTTCTGCACATACGGTAGTATTTCATTGCCTGAAGGAGTTTCAACACGACTTTGTCTTTGTTTATTAAAAATTATTTCGCGGCCTCCGCTACGTCGAATCTGAGCAAATGTTCAGACGCATTGCGAATGCGTTGTGCTGGTTTTAGCGCGTAACGCGAAACTAATTAACTAGTTTAAACTGGACAACCTTTAAACGTTTAAAGGTTGTCCAGCGTGCACGATTTAGCGAACTGGTCCGATTTTAGCGAAGCGAACCGATTTTGAAGAAGTTCCTTTATTTAGTCAATTCACGATCGATGAAGAGCGCGAGCTATAGACGTTTGAGCAAAACAACTTCCTCTCTGGGGGAAGCGCTTCGACGCCATTTAAATTGTTTGCAATTGCGTTCTAAGTTGAAGTTGTTAGGTAATTTCAAAAGCGGTAGTGCCGAGCTTCCATGAAGTACACATTCGTGATTCATTTTCGCTGAAGCGGCTTATGCCTTATACCAAACTATCCGTTCTGTTATTTCGAAATTTTGATTTTGTCTTTTGTCGGGGTAGCTCGAGCTCGCTCCTTTAGCGTTAAACATGCCTTTGAACGCTTCAATCATTTAGCTATCCGCGATTAATTGTGTGTGCCGGTCATCTATGCTAGTCTAAATCGCTTATTTGCAGCTCGTTCCACACGCTTTCCATCAATCATGGCACCTGCAGCTTCCGCCCCGGTGAGATGCCTTTCTAATGTATAAAATGTTTATATTTCCTCTTCCAGGAAGCCACCGCAGCTCTCATCAAGAAGCCGCGAGGAGTTACCGGCCAACCTCTCAAGTTCAAGACGAATGTATATCCCCTCACAATCCAGAAGAAAATCCCATACTTCAAGGCTAGTTTCTCATATGGTTTCTTGTTCATTTCACTTATTTACAGCACGATATTCGCGTGAAAGTTGATATCAAGACTCCAGAAGGAAAGGATTATACGAGGGAGCTGACTAATTCGTCTCGATTGTGAGTCTTTCTCTAAGCCCACTAACACCATGGCTATGTTTTCTCAAGTTGTTATATTCAGCTATGATGACGATTGCCGCAAGGGCGCGAATGTTAACGTATTGCACGCGCTGGCCAAGAAGGCGCCGCTACTCAAGGTTCGTCTATAATATGGGGAAATTGGCTGTACCAATGTGAGGTTCTGACAGGGGTCTATTATATGAAGCACTGGGTTTATTGAATCAGTTTCATTTCAGAAGTCTCTGATCTATGATCGCGCTGCTATTTTGTTCACTCTGGAGGAAATCATCATGAAGGGCGAGCAGGAGGAGGTTGGTATTCGATATTCAGTGGTCTCGTTCGTGCCAGCTAGTGGCCGTGATTGTCAGCGCAGTGAGATAGGTGCAAAATGAGTTATCCTGTGAATATCCCTCTTCTCAGCTCACCTTCACACTGCCGCGCACTTCTCTCGGAGCCAACGACATTTTCGACTCGGTGAGAGACACTGGCTGGATGCTTGAGATCAGAGTGGACTGTCTTTGCAGGTCAAGGAGGTCCATGTAACTATCAAGAAGGCCACTGACCGCTACCAGGTTTATAATTTTGCTTGTTGATCTGCATTGACGGTTTCAGTTCTCGATATTCGTATCCGATGGACCAATTTCGTTCTCAGATCACTTCGGATGACTATGCCTCAGCAGCTGGAGCAGACTTCGTCGAGGGAGGAGACAAGAGCATCTTCGAGCTGTTGAATATCGCCACGTCTCAGTGTGTGGTGGATCAGTGAGTCTCCCTCTCATTGTCTCTGAACTAGTACTACCGGATCGAATAGTAGCCATTCTGTACACTATGCCGTCGGTGCGACCCGCGAGTGTGCACAAAGGCAAGATCACCATTCGATCCGGTAGTCTGAACTTCCACACAGAAATGATCCAATAATGTATCTATTTGAGTACGGACGAGTGTGCGGCTGACTCGAGATCTCGCATCTACATTCTCAATCCTGGAGTGAGTAAATGGCTTAAAGATGATCGCTCATTGTTCTCATTTCAGGACTATTCTGGACTGCAAGAGGAAAGGGATATTGGAGACGGGCAGATCCTCAGAACCTCCCTCAAGAAGACGGTCAAGGTAAGACAAACATTGGTGATTGCTGGTTTCAAATTTGTATTGTTCCAGACGATCGAGAATGTTCTAAAGGACGGAAAGATCGTCAATCCCATCCCAGCCATTGTCATCGACGGTTCGTATCGTTATTTAAACAATAATAATCATAATAATAATAATGTTTATGACCGCAGTTACTCGTACTGCCATGCACAAGGCGGAGCTGATGAGCGCCAAGCTCAATTACAAGTCGCATCCCTCCCAGCTGATGGGTGAGTGGTTACGGTAGTCTGGCGACATCGATCGATAACTTGTTTATCGTTGCAGGACTTCGAGTCAAGAAGACGTACGGTAACAAGGAGCTGCTCACCGTCAGCGGATTCACTGAGAAAGTAGCCAATTGCACGTGAGTGGACAAAGACATGACACTGAACAAGACTAGGGTCATACATTCGTGATATTAGCCACATAGTATCTTGCTTATTGACAATCTGGTCTTGAACAGTGAATGGGAGCTTTGAAATCTCCTCCCTGCACCATCGGAGTGTTTTGGGAAGATTTTATCCATATAATCTCATCTCATTCGCACGTTCTCGATCAATCCTTGTCATTTTCAGTGTGACGATCGGCGAGCAGAAGATGAAGCTGGCTGAGTACATCAAGAAGCAGTACAATATCACGCTGAGGTGAGAGGGCCAAGTCACCATAGCAATTGCGAGTCGAATTACGCCCCGTTACCTAATCCTGTACCGTTTCTTGATGCCCCATTTTCGATGAGAATTGATGGGGAAAGACACCTTGCATTGGTACGAAAGCGGCCTTCTCTCGGGGGAAAGTCTTGACGTGGAATATACCACTCTGCTTCCAGGGAGACGAATCTGCCTGGAGTGAGGGATCGCAAGGGAAACACCTTCCCGCCCGAACTACTCATGATCATCGAACAGGGGGTGAAGCCCGAGCAGAATACTCCCAATACATCCAGAAATGTGATCCTGGTGAGTGAAAGGATGCTGGGAGGGAGGGGGGGGGGATATAATAAATGCACTGGCTGATGCGGGAGATGGGATATTTACCTTCTTTATATGCCCCCTTTCGCTCCTCGAATACCGCACAATTGACCGATCATCGGGCCTATCTCTCTCAAACAGTTTGAACCCTTTCCTGAGCGTTTGGACTCTCCCCTGATTGGCTGTCACACGAATTCAACCACAACCAATGGGAAGGGCAAACCCACCTGGCTCGCAAAAAACAAAAACAACATAAACATGGGATGCAAAAACAAACCCCGATTATTTCCTTAAAGAGAAATACTTTTTGCACAGTACCATCTCTCGGTACCAATGCTTTCGGTCGAGATATTCAATGGGAAAGTGTGGGAATCCATACTCAATTCGAATAATCCAGCTGCTTGACCTACAGTAATGGATGTTTCCCTGATCAGGCGAATGCGACTCCGGGCGAGGAGAGAATGGCGACGATCTCGTCTCTCACTGAGGCACTCCATCTCGACGGAGACCGCGCCAAGCAGATGGGAGTCATGCTACAGAAGAACACGGCGGCACTCAAGGTGAGGGGGGGGGAGAGGGAGTACGGTCGCTGACTGGGATACGGTATGAGGACAGAATATTGATTAATCATCTGCAGGTGGCGGGCCGCATGCTACCATCGAAGAAGCTGGTCTTCGGCAAGGGACAGACCTCCATGGGTGAGTAGTGGAGATTGGATAGGATCTCTATTGATGTGCGCACTCTTTACGGTCTGAAAGACGAGAACGCGCTGAATGGGGGAGATCATTATTGGTTCCGGAAACAGTACAGAAAGGAGTTGGTATGGGAAGTGCAGCCTATGAGTCGATCCTGGTTGCAGGCTTCCAGCGTGGCTCCCGTCCCGTCTTCTACCCTGCCCTCGTCAACAAGTGGGCCTTCCTCTCGGTGGCCAATCGAGACGATTACGAGTGAGTCTATGGGAGAAGGGCGATGTTGCAATCAATGGTCCTGTTCCTGATTGCTGTATCCTTCTGGACGTTTCTTATCTTATTGCCATTGCAGATGGGTGATCGATACCCTGCAGAAGAAGGGTCGCGATCATGGCATGACAGTGGACAAGCCCCTCTTCAAGGCCACCAGACTCACGGTACGCGCACGGGTCACGGTAGTCGCATCACTCGCATCTTGATTCACCCAACGCTTCTCCGGTTGAGTTGTCAACTGTGGTTACTAGGATCTCAATTTCGGAGTTGGTCCTCACTACCCTCGAAAATTCCGTAGCAAGAGGATACGGTAACTCTTGATATTGCTGTTGTGGCTTTCAGAGCCTTGATCAGATGCGACTATCCAGCAAGGAGGAATGTTGGGAGACTGCTTTATCCATGTTACACAATTCTAGAGAGCGCCTAGATCGGCTTGAAAAAGCATGAGTGGGATGGGGCTAGAATGCCTCCATCCCTCTCTATTACACACACACAAGCAACATGAAAAGACTCTACGATCTCGGTATGATCGGAGACACTCCCCGGGCCGGAAACGGCTACCGGCCAATACGATACGGTGATGCAAACCAATATAGCTACATGGATATCAACTAATGGGGAAACTATCTCACTCCTTCTTCTTGTGAGTGCTTCTGAACTGTACGGCAACTACAATAACGGCAATCGATACAATAAGAATAAAAATGTACTGATAGTTAGAAAGAGAAAGATCAAGAATATTAGATACAATCACGGGTATCGACTGGGCAATCGTTTCGATCTTCGTGTTGCCGAGTACCGTCACCATTGAGAGTTCTGCATCCAACTTGAATGGGGCCGACTCCACTCCACATCGTAGCTTGCACTCCGTCTTCAGTAGCGTACGATCGTAGATGATCGTTGTCTGTCTCTCGCTCATCTGCTGACTGCACTCCACGTTGAAGTACATATCGTTGTCGCAGGTGATGTGGCCAATGGAATGGCTCTCAGATGATGTGCATGTGTACGTGAGCACTGCACCTTCCCTGCAGGAATGGCATCCCGAGACTGAGACGTTCTTCATCTCGCACGTGCTCAATTCAGCTACGGGCGTCAGCCGCCAGTTTGCGATCGTTGCCTGGAGGCCCACCAGCGTGTCATTCGACTCCAATACGACTCGCTTCTGGTACTCCTTCATCCAGTACTGTCTTCTTCTTGGAAGGGCTCCTGCTCGTAGCGTCTCCTCGGCCGTCGCTCCTGAGATGCAGGCGCAGTTCGCCACTTCATCGAATGTGGTGCAGGAACAGCAGGACGGGAGATACGTGCAATCCGTCGCATTACACTTCAGGCAGCTGATTGCACTCGCGTCCTCAATCAGCGCAGTCTTCTGTCCGTCCGTGATAAATTGGGCAGACAGCACGGGTAGAGGCGGGGTCTCCATCGTCGTCAAAAGTTCCTCCAGCTCCATCATCTGGCCTGCCGCCAGTCGCAGCTGGTACTCCTGCGTGCTCGTAGGCTGAATCTTGTGCACTGCCACTCTAGCGACCTGCTTCCATGATGGGCATCCGAACACTTCAAAGCGTCGCTTCTTGTTCAGTATCGCGTGGGGTCGGAAGAAGAGACACGCAGAGCTGCACCAGAAGCAACCACATCCGGCGCATCCACAGGTCTCCGTGCATCGGGTGTAGCCGGGGTGTTGGGCCGCCTCTCCGAGCTCAGGAATAGGATCACCTTCCTTGATATTGGCACACTTGTTTCCCTGGCACGAGCCGGCTCCCGGGCAGCGCTTCGACGAAGCGACGGCAGCTAAGTACGGGTAGGTAATGAACAGGCCCTCCTTCTGGCACTCTAGCAGAATCTCCAGCACCTGGATCTCCACAGTTGCGAGCGGGTTCGAAGTCGAGTCGCCGAGCTGCAGGCACACCTTCTCTCCTGTGCTGACATCTGGCCACACGACGGTATCTTCGAGGGAACATGTCAGTATTCCGTTCTGACGAGCACAGTTCTCAGCTGTGGCCTTGATTGTCGATGCCTTATCGCAGGCCATTGTGGCTTGAATCAGGCTCATTGCCACGACCATCGCGGTCCACTGAAGAGCCTTGATTTCTCCTCTTCTTCCCCTTCTCGGTGTCTCCGTCCTCGGCCGTCTCATCCTGTCCTTCTGACCGGGCTTTCTCCTTCGAATCCATCGAATCATCGCTGCGATGGCCCTCCCGAGGCCGCAGATGATCTTTCCACCTCCGGCACAGAGGAAACAGCAATTTACGATGACCGTCAGGATGACCTTTCCAAAATACATGAAGACAGCGAGACCGATGATGAGTGTTCTTGGCGCGCAATGCAGGTTCGTCATCATCTCGGTGCAGAATGTGCATGAAATCTGCTCGCAAAATGATCCGGGTGGGCACGTGACTTCCTTCTTGTACATAATCTCGTGTCCCTTGTAGATTGTGACGATAACAGTGTACGGTGACACGGTCACCCCGTGGGGAAACACCACCGACTCGTTCTTCTCTAGGTCCTGCGTGCGCTCGCAGTGATTCTTGCTGCACGCCTCGAGACTTCACCACAATTCCTCCCGTTGAGCATTCGACCGAACAGTCCTTGCAGGCCGTGATCGGGATTTTATGTAGGTAGACCTCGTGGAAACTTCCTCCCCATGCACGAATTGCGACTAGCTCATCTCTAGCTCCTCTGAAGTAGACGATCTCCTTCGACTGATGTGCACAGAAAACAGTTGCGTTGACGCTGCAGCTGTTTTTCGCACAGAATGCTTTCGTTCCAGTCTTCGAGAGTCCTTCTCCTACGCAGATGGGGTCGAGTGCATTCCGATAGAGCAGGTGAAGTTCGGTCACCGGATGACTTGTTTCATCATACAATTGAATGTAGTTGACCCATCTCGTCCGAGGGCGCGGGTCACACTCCGGTTTCATCTCATAACCACAGATGTCCTTCGGCTCCAGTTTCTTCACGAATAGCCACTTCTTCGTCCTTATACGTCGAGTTCTCGGTCTCCTTTCCCACGTAATGGGAGCAGGTTGTCGTCCATTCCGGGCACGAGCACGGCTCGCCGCAGGTAACATTGATGGCTGAGTACACTCGGAGGTGCTGTTCTGCCTTGCATGCCTTCTGGACATAGCAGAGGACATCTCCATCCTGATAGACCACCGGTCCTCCTGCGGGTGTGCAATCTTCTGCATGCACGATGACTCCATTCTTGGACACGCGATTGTTGGGGCATTGAGCTGCATCGAGAGGAGAGACGAGAGCCATGAGAAGCAACATCGCTTGTCGAGCTCCCCTCGGATGTCACATTCCACTGCCCTGGATCGAGGGGAAACTGAGTTTATCGGGGGATGTAACACATGGCAGGAGCAACATTGAGCATCTGCTCTAGCAAAAAGGGGTTCCTCTCAGACGAGGAAAGATGGCTAATCTAACACACCAATATCGATCTTCGCGATCGCGACAATTGCAGCTTAACGAGGTGAGGGAGGCGATCGGGAAGGCTGCAGCGGCCGGCTGCACGTACGCCTTCATCGTCTCCGACTTTGATGGCGACCACGATATCATCAAGGCTGCCGAGAGGGAACACGGAATCATGACGCAGCAGGTACAGTGGGTGTCCGAGTAGACCGATGGGTCCGGTGCGGCGAGAGACTGGTGTAATGCCCCAATTGCCAGATGAGAGGCAAGAACACGGAGAAGATTGGAGCAGACACGGGATCGAATGTGTGCCTCAAGATGAACGTGAAGAACGGAGGTCTCAATCACGTCGTGGGCGATGAGTGAGTCTACCGTAACCCCATGGCTACAGTAACCCTCCCCTGAAACAGGCCTCTCCTGCTCCGTGAGGATCTCCTCATCATGTCGCTCGTCTTCGATCATCCGTCGTCCATTTCCAAGAAGGAGATGGATGATGGTGAGTGGGGGGGGGGGTGAACATTGCAATTTGCCGGGATGGGTGAATGATTTAAATTGTCAAGATGATTTGTGTCTCGCAGGCGTCCGTCCCACCTGCCCTGCCGTGATCGGCATCAGCTGCAACGCTGCCGTGATCAAGGAGGCCGACAAGGTACCGTATTCTCTCCCCGATCCATGCCATCTATCGATCGATCCATTCCCAGATCATCCCCCAGAGTTGCCAGAACTTTGCGGAGAAGTTCGCCTACGCCAATCCTAGAGAGTGGAAGAAGGAGGTGAGTGAGGGGAGAGGGAAGGGGGTTACGGTAGTTCTTGAATATCGATTGATGCATGATTGATGGTGATTGCAGGGCGAGCCCACGTTCAGAGACACGGTGTTCGAGCTGATTCGCCACGAGGTGGAAGCATTCAAGGTGAGAGAGACAGGATTCAATATATCGATTGATCTACCGTACCGTATCTCAGGTGGCCCGTGGCAAGCCCGCCCGACAGATCATCGTGTACGTGTCGGGAGTGGCGGAGGCTGAGAGAGGATATGTGAGTGATGGGGGAGGGGAGGGAGGGAGGAGTCTCTCTCTCTCTCTCTCTCGATCCAACTGATTGGGAAGGGGGGGGGGGATGAACTGGACCCAAATGTGGGACAAGCAGTTGGGATTGTTGTGGCTTTGGTAGTCCCGTCCATAAATGGAGGAGGAAGGACATGGCTGGTGACAGGCCAAAAAGCGTGTCCAAATGGGCACAACGTATACAGATTTTTTTGAGAAAAATTTGAAAAAATATGAAAACGTATACATGGCGCTGAAAATTTCTTTAGGAAGCTATTTTCACCCGGGCATACCTTTTTGACCTATGGCTGATGATCATGATGATGATGATGTATTGCAGTGGAGCAAGGAGGGCAGATCTCTGGTGGCCGACGTCTGTCACACGTTCAGTCAGGTGAGCAGACGGGGGGGGGGGGGGGGGCAATCGATATCAATCAATTACATAGTGATAATAGTGGTCTCTCATTTCTACACATTCTCTAGTCTGACTGACTGGTGCTGAATGGAGACAGCTACTATCTGAATGATAGTGATGATACAATCATTGATTATTCTTCTTCAGGCGTACAACCCCTTCACGACGATCATCACGATGTCGACTGAGGGAGCCGAGAGATTCGTCGCCGAAGGAAAGCCCGCCAATGTCAGGGTACGGTAACTGAGAGAGGATTACTGTAGCTGATTGTGATTATCGATTGATTGACGCGTCTGTTGCAGGGTCCCGATCCTCGCATCGGTCTCGTGATCGACCAGGTGGTCGTGAATCCGAAGGTCAACGAGTTCTTCCTCCAGTCGGCTAAGGCACTCAAGGTACGGTAGTGGCGTGGTGTGGTCGGTCGACTAATGGTAAATCTCGCAGGGCACTCCTCGTACCATCAAGTACACGCTGGTGGCGGAGCCGGCGAATCCGGCCTCGCAGAGAACGATGGATGAGCTGCAGAATCTCACTTGGGCACTCTCGCATCTGCATCAGGTGAGGAGGAAGGGATGGAGTGTATGGGGATATATTGCATCATGACTAGGCAATAGTGATGAAATAGCACTGAGATGGGGAAAGGGTGTGCATGTTGATTGATGGCTTACAGTACCCCTGATTACAGTACTGCTTCGGCACCATCGGCTTCCCGTCTCCCTCGAGAATCGCTGCAGACGCGGCCAAGCGGGCCCGTGATCTCTTCAAGCATCGCCAGTGAGTCGACTACTCTTGTTAGATGGAGATGATAGTGGAAGTGTTGATAATAAGTGATTCCTCTCTTCTCTATATCAATCAATCATTCAATTGATAGCACTGAACAAGTAGTTACTCCTGATACACGAAGTAGTCACTGAAAAGTAGTTGACGGTTCTCCTTGCAGGTCTCAGAGCCGCTCTCGCGGGCCGTACGACCTCGAGGAGCTCAACAAGACGCTCGGATTCAAGAGCGAGAAGGCATCGTCGACGACGAGATCCGTCTAAGATGACGAGCCTCTTCCATTAATATTATTTATGACTCATTGTTACATACGTCTCTAGTTTTATTTCACGTAGTTACTTATATTTCTGACACACGCTTTGTTTCGTTGTATTCACTTCTCTTCTTCATGAGTTGTTCGCACGTGGGTTCTTATGACTTTCAACTTCCCTGCCCTGAAGTTTCCCGATGTTACTAATGTATTTACAATATTTTCAACAGTATTTATAACCAGAAGAATAGCATAGATAGGCTAAATAATCTCCATAATATCCTAATCTCACTTATTCCCTCTTGTTTACGACTCACTCACTCCATTCTCGGTATTGATGCAATCTCGTTTCCCGTGAAACCAAATAAATTTGTGGGTGAGATGTTGTATTGTGACATTGCATTTATTCGCGGGTTAGCATCTAGTGGTGACGGACCGTACCCCAATTGTTCCTCTGGAGAATCAATATCGACTGTCTTTGGGTTGAGGGTGACTGACAAGGCTCATCCTTGAACAACTGACTGGACAAAAATGTTGTTTCACAATCAGATGAGAGAAGATACACAACTAACATGCACTATAGATGCTTGTATAGTAATCGATAGCATTTTATTTATCCAATAGACACGCGGTAAGGAATGCGGGTTGAGATATGTCCGACTGAGCAAAATTTTTGGTGTGCGAAGAGGAAGAGTGTGCGGCTGCGGCAGAGTGGGCGGAGTCTGGTATTTAGGAGATCCAAGAGTAGATGACTATCTGTGGATAGTGAGATTCTCATAGTTGCCTCTACCGTAGTTGGCCAGGCGGCGACTCGGCGTTATCTGTAGAGATCAAATATCAATGATCAGACTACAAACTACACTCACTATTGCCGCTCCTCTTGGTGTTTGTGGAGGTCGCGTCGGTCTTGTTTCCTCCATTCTGTTTCTTCTTCTTGCATCAACAGGGGGCCATCCGACCACTGTTGAGAGATCAAAGACCAAACTACAAAGTTCAAATAACAGTCTCCAAAGTTGAAAGATCAAACTACAAAGATCACCCACAGTACTCCTACTTGTCCTCTCTAGATACCTCTCAGACCGCTCACCGCAAGTGCGAGATGCGAAAGTGATGAGGAGGACATCTCTAATCTTCACGTCTCTCCCTCCCTGCCTCCCCTCCTCCCCTCATTCCTCTCCCTTTCCCTCCTCGGATGCGGTCTTCTCTCCTCTTCCTCTTCCTCCCGCCCCTCCTACTCACCCTCGAACTTGCTGACGTCAACGATAAGGTACGGTGGGGTTACTGTAGCCGAAAGGGGGAAGGTACTGTAGGCATACTGTATGAGGTGGTCGCTTGTCTTGATCTAGTTGTTTGGTTACTGTAGCCTCATGAGATATCGTAATCAGGACGCCTACCGTATGCTCACCTCATTACCATACTTTTCAGGCACTCGAGAACGAGACGAAAAACGCCGAAGATGTGCACAAACTCGACTGCATAAAGGTACTGTAGTCTGAACTCTGTAGTTTGATCTTTGATCTCTGATCTCCGCAGGACATTGGCATCCACCCTCTTGACTCGTTGCGCGGAGTGAAGCCCTACTACCAAATCTTCATACTCGACCTGACCACCCCGATGGAGACGGTAGGAGAGGGGGAGGGGGCGGGAGAGAGGAGGGGGAGGGGGGGGGGTTTGGCTAGTGATGATGCAATCTCCCCTTCAGTTCGCTCGTATTCGTCTGCTGTTCGTGCAAGCCGTCTGTCTGTACGCCGCGGCCTCGAATCATATCCGGATCGGGTACATCACCCTCGTGAACAAGCATGTAAGAGATCAAAGATCAAACTAGACATCACAGATCAGAGATAAAATATCACCTTTCAGAAGGTGAGCAGCGAGCCGAGCATTCCGGACATTCGCGAGTTCATCGGCATGTGGACGGAACCGGACGAGAAACTGCTGAATGGAGTGGCCGGTGGGTTATGACGTCATCATTACGCATTCTATGATAGATCCAACTACGAAACTTGTAGTTTGTGGTTCGGTATGGATCGCATGATCGCCATTCTCTGGAAGATGAAAGATCCGTTCAGAGGCTCGCTCGGAAACGCCCCTCACCCATTGCGAGAAGGCTGATCTACTCGGACACATCATCAATCGATTCAAGAGAATGACACAGAAACCATTCCGCTTCCTCATCATCGACGACCAGAAACCGAGTACGGTAATCGATCTGACCTGTCGAACCGGACTACCGTTCCCACTTACCTACCGTATCCCTCTTCTCACAATGCCTTGCCAATCCATTGGTACGGTAGTTGGGAGTTATAACCTTCTAGCCCCCCTTGGTAGATCAACGAAAGAATGATCATTGCAGACGATCAGTCCAATATCGACTGTGATCAAGCCTACGAGTTCGGCAAGGTCAGAGGCTCCCACCGCGACTTCTACCGTACCCCTCCCTCATTGATTGTAGGCGCTCTATCGACGCAACATCTCGCTGGACAACTTCATCTTGGACGAGGTCGTCTCGAGAGAGTACGGTAGTCCGATCGTTATCGATCGATATCAGCTAGATATCGTAACCCTCCTTTCCAGACAGGACCACAGCAGCGGGCGGCGCATGACGAAAGCCCCGATCTTCACGATGGGCTCGTTGGACGATACGTCAGGTATACGGTAGATGGGTTACTGTATCCCGGAAAGATGAAAGATCACAATCTTTTAGATTTCATGAAGGGCATGACGTCCTACATCGAGAGCCTGCAGAATCCCGAGTCGTGGACCAGCGATGCCCTCAAGAGTGTGAGAGATTGATCTTTAATCTTTCGAGATTGATCTTTGATCTCAGATGATCCACCAAAGCGAGATGATGCGCCAACTGAACGACGAGCCCGACTACACCGACACCAAGGCTGATGAGGACAAAAAAGTCATCATCGGTCCGATTTTACTAATTGATTAGTAACCTAATATTAGGGTGTCCCCAAAATCTTGTCGCCGTTTTTCTTTTTATTATTTCAAGAGAACCGTAGGTCACAATATCTCTCACTCGTTGTTAATAAGTGCAAGTACTCCTGCACTAATTTATTCGACTTCGATTAGATCATGAGATTGCCTAATGGTGAAACAATAATATAAAATGTATGTTTTTCGACCTTGTTTTAAAATATTCATAAAACAGTGGCGGTTGACATTCCGAAGCCCAAACAAATACCATAGTAGTAGTAGGAATCAGACTTTTAAATGCAATTTTCGAACTAAAAATATCACTTGAGAACTCAGAAATAATCAAGAATATGTGAAAATCATGACCATTTTTCAGGTCGATTTTTGAGTTATCTATTTTTACCCCCTTCGATTGCGCTCTAATGTTAATTTTTCAACGTTTTGATTTATTTGTAAATATTTTGATCGATTTCCGGAATCAAATTCGAAAATTTTTAGAATAATGTGTGGGAAATGGCAAGTTTCATAGTGATGATGCAATTCGAGAAGGGAAGTCGGAATGGTGCGCATATTGAGTATGGATCACTTCCTATTTGTGGCAAACATTAAACTGATTTTTATCTATTCAAAAAAAGGAGAACGGATTTTTTGAACGAAAACTGAACGTGGGTGTTTTTAGTGTGGTCAGTTCTACATACCGTAGCTCCTCGGAATTGTAATGATTTCACTGGCTCAAGTATTGAAACAGAAGGTCAATAGTTAATTCATCAATCGCCGCTTAGCAGGATTCGATAAGGCTCTTTACAGTTGAAAAAAAATTTAAAAAAAAAAAACGACAGGACTTTTGGGACACCCCAATAATAGCCTTTGTTCGCCTATTATTAACTCCAAATAGTCTCATTCTCGTCTCCTCGCGTCTCCTCTAGCGGGTTTCTCCGTTAGCGCGCATTGGTGACCGCCTTTTCCCAATTGCCTTTCTCTCCTAATCTCCGGTTTTACAGAAATGCTGAATATCCAATCGGAAGAGAACATGACGAATCCAGACTTTGACGATTATGACGCCGATGAAGGAACTGGAGTGAAGAAGGCCATCGGTGAGAGATTTTATCTTGGATCTTTGATCTCCAGATCGATCTTTCGAACACTGTATACATTAGATGTGATCTATGATCTCTGCAGGCCTTGGCCCCCCAAAAGCGTCTCCGAATACTTCCATCGCTGTCCTCGCCCCTGACCAAACTACAACCGCCGAGGTCATCGAGACGACAACCAACGCGACGACTGCTGCGGCCGCCGCTGCCGGTGGAGGGTACGGTAGCTTGGGGATGGGGTACGGTAGATACATTTACGCCATCACTGCGCAACCACCCCTTGCACACTAGTACTTTTTTAAAACCGTTTTGCCTCTTCTCAATTCCCTACCGTAGCCTTACCACCTACCGTAACCGTTTCTCCTCTACAGTCTCCTCGACGGGTGGATAATCGCTCTCATCGTCATCGTTTCTCTCATCATCGCCTTCATTCTCTTCGTCATCTTCTGCTGTTGGTGGGATAAGCGGAAACTGGTCAGTCGGAGTCTGATCTTTGATCTCTGATCGGAGGGTCAAGAATATAGTTTGATCTTTGATCTCTGGTCAGAAGGCGAAGATCGACAAGGGCGTGAACAACACGAGTCTTGCCACTGCACGCAGCAACAACCAGACGACGCCTCTCGTGAGTACAGAGTGTAGATTACCATTTGAAGAGGAGGTGGGGGGATGGATATTAGGAATTGCCGCAATGGTCAGTGCCAATTATCATATTCATCCATGTCATCTTACACATCAACTGGAAAGAAATCGGAGATGATTGGGGAGGAGAAGGAAGGGTGCACATTCCTAATTGCCAAATTATGACGCCATTCCTCTTTCAGATCTGTGTCTCTTCTATGAAAGTATCGGAGAACTCGTCGGGCTCATCGAAGCGACCACTCCGACTCACCAAGAGCAACCATGTAGTACGGTAGATTGATCTTTGATCTCTTGGCTCCCACGATGATCATTATCTCTTTGATTTACGGAATATCTTCCGGGATGCACCCGGGATGATTGATCTTTCATCTCTTCTCAGGCGGATAACTCTCCAGACTGCGCAGGAGCTGCTCTGGTGGAGAAGAATCTACCCGATCCATACTCGCCAGTCAAGTAAGAGGGAGGGGATTGGGATCTCTCTCAGTTGAAGTGTAGTCTGAACTTTGATCTCTGATTCATGAGTAGTGAATGTAGTTTGATCTTTGATCTCTCTCAGATACATCAACACTCCCGTGCCCATGCCGAGTGAGATCGAGATGACTCACACTGAGCACGTTGCCCCTCCCACCATGGATGAGGCGCTCAACAAGGTATACTGTAGTCTGGACGGGGGTCCGGCGGGTCAGATCGATGACAATACTACGGCCATTGATGGAAAACTGTAGGTCGGATCTATTGAACAGGGTACGGTAGGCGCAGTTCGTCAGGTCAGATCGATAACCTACAGTATCCTACCGTATTCCAGCACGTCGTGACGCCGATGGAGAAGGCGCCCGAGCTGCACATCGACGACTACAACATCTGAGAAGCTCCGCCCCCCTTCCCCCCGCCCCTTCCACGTTTCGCGCGCGACATTCTCGCATCAATCGCGCGCACGAAAACGAGCTCTTACATTTATCCGCATACTGATCGACTGTAAAGCAGCAAAGATGAATAAATGGACACGCTGAGTCTTGCCGAGAAGGATTCTGACCGGGGTTACGGTTGCAGGAGGAAAGCTCTTTATCGATTGATACATGGCTGTGAGCGAAGGCAGGAATAACAAAATGGATTTCTTAGTGAGACGGCAGAGGAATCGTTCGGGTTTTGAGATAGACAAGAGTTTGATCTACCCAATCAGGCGGATATGGTCGGTGCATACTCGTAATGGCAGGAAGGATACTGTAGCCTAAGAACTTCTCGACCTAAGATATGGGACTAGAAAGATCAAAGATCATCGCTTGAAGGCGCCTCCTTTGGCTGATTTCTGCATGAGTGATCGCATTGTATCGACGTCGAGACGAGTGAAGGCCTCGGACAGAGTCACCTCCGTCGTGTGCATCATACAACTGAAATTGGAATTCGTGAAGTTCGATGGGTCAGAATGATGACCGGGAAATCTAGCTTGGGTGGACTACACGATAATCGATTCATCATCACTACGCAATTACTTGTCTCGCACAAGTGAAAAGCGTGTTCCTCGAGGGTGGGGCAGTCGTGTCTGAGGGCGGCTGCGAAGAGAGCTGCTGCATTGTCCACTGAGGTCGTTCGCTCCACCTGTAGATGAATTGTGTCATCACTAGTCAATTGTGTGCACATTCATGAGATGCAGAGACTGCATAATAGATATTTGATAGGGTTTTTTTGCGAATGACATTCTCATTCCCACCCTAGAGTCTCGTTAAAGGGAAAAGCTGGCATCATAACTAGGCAATCGATCAAATCACAAACCAGTGCTGCGCATCTCGCCTTCAATTCCATCTCGCAGTAGCAGTTCGCGAGCTCGAGCAGACCTGAAGCAGTCGGCTACCGTACTCAACACACTTTCGCTCCGGGACCCTCCACCACTTTTCGGATTCGTGCTCAGATAGGGCCCTTCACCGGACTTCTCTCTCTGGTAATTTCTTGGCAATCGATAAGACTACCGTATCTTGAAGGGAAGAGTAAGTCGTTGCGGGACTGACCGAGCGCCTGTTCCGGCTCAACGTGCAGTTCATCAGTGTAGCACCACTGGAGGAAGGCGCGGTAGATGGGATACGAGAAGTCAACGACTTCGATCTGACTACAATTATACATTTTGTTTTCTTTACCATATCGCAACTATTTAGCAGAAGTTGCGGAGCTATCACAATATGTAGGTGACATTTCCAAGTTTCAGGAGAAAGAGTGCGCCCTTTCTTGTGATATATATTCAACATTGTTAACAGAATGAAGAGACCGGCGCATCACTCTGACTTATCTGATCCTTACAAAATCCCCAAATTATGACTCACTTTCCGTTTCCTTCATTCCACTGCTTGCCCAGCCGAGAGCGGAAATAGGCACATCGCATCTTGAGCAGAGCCTGTATTACGTAATCATTAGTTAATCTTTCGTCATCACTATGAAATAGAAGCACGATTGCATCATCATTCCTCGATCACCTTGTGCACATGTATGGTCCTTCCATCCACGACTACTTTCATATCTGCTGTTGATGGATCATCGAACGCAGCTCGCAGTGCTTCCACGAGAGGCCGTTCCGCCTTGCCGCCTACAGAGATCAAAGATAAACTTTCGTATAGCCATGGTTCCTCTTTTCTATAGCTGCTAAACTGCTTTATGACCATAAGAAACCGTTCACTGTCTAGCAGAAAATGATCTACATCGGTCTATCTAGTGATCTTTGATCTCACCGAAACTGAGCATCCGGGGAGAGACGGGCGGAGAAGCGAAGGAAGCGAAGACGTCGTCCACCTTAACAGATTGATCTTTGATCTGTCATATCTCTAATCGATGCATCAACTCAGCGATTCCACTATTGATGATTTATGACTGACCAAAGATTTATGATGAGAGGTACACACAATTTCCTAGTGATTATGTAACTACTAACCCTGTTGAATCTCGTTTCAACGGGCGTCGATACAGTCTGGCCTCGGATGTTGCCCCACATGAAGATCTGATCGGGATTACATCATGATTACGTAATAATCAGCAAACAATTCAACTATATCTTCCCTCTGAGAGAAGGTTGAGTTGATGTGATGCTGTGAGTTTTCGAAAGATCAAAGATCACACCTTGCCCTGCTTGTTCGACACCACGGTAATGTTGCACGCGTTTGAAGCGGCGATGTCGGAGATGCTGGAGTTGACTAGTGATGATGAAATCAGGCACCTTTTCCCATCTAATGAGAGAGTTCATTCAATGCTCATCTCTCCTCACCCTCCGATTCCTTTCGCACTTTCCACCGGTTCCAGAACCTTCTTTCGCAGGGGATTGCAGCCGCTCTTCAATGTTAGTTATATTATTCTATTCTACATGAGTAAACTCTTTTATCATCCATCTAAATGTATATAGTAATTATTCCTCACCTGTCCGCAGTGATTGCTTCCCCACACGAACAACTCCCCCGTGTCAGAGACTGCCAGGGAATGGGCATAGCCGCAGGCGATCTGAAGTTTGGGATGATCATTGGGATGATCAAACAATATTGCTATGCCACAGGACCGGATAGTGTCTCTGGATAGAGCCAAAGCAGAAATTATCCCTGCCAACCTGAGTGATGACAGCATGCTTGGCCAGTGTGTCAACGAGATACGGCGAGTGATGATTGACCTGGAAGATATCGCAGAGATCAAAGATCAACACTACAAACGTCCTTCCCCATCTTTTCCACTGTCTACTCCTAATCGAATCAGCCCTGTGCCCCCATTCAGATGTTTTTTCCCTCTCTAGTACCTTCTTGCGTGTGAAACTCAAGTTTAAGTTCTCTCTCACTTCAACAAAGGAGCGAAAATGCAATTCATTCAAAATGCCATCTCGAAAGTGGATACCGCACAAAAAGCTGCACTCACCTCATTTCCACTTCCAATTTGTCCATACTCGTTCGACCCCCATGCGAACACTTCTCCCGACTCCGTCAGTACCATCGTCGACTTGTGCCCGCACGCTACAGCCTTCAGAAACCGGTTTTCTGCAAAGACCAAAGATCATGGAGTTCCTCTCCGATCAAAGATCACGAAAATGGAGACTCACGAAACGGTACTTGTTTCGGCGACTTCTCATTGACGTTGCTGCCCAGTCCTGGAATTATTTTCTGATTATTTTCTTTATTTTACCGTTTCTGTCAAGCTGGTCGATCAATTCGGGTTCACTGTCATACTCATTTCATTCAGCAAACATCATCATCCACAAGGAACCATGGCAGATTGGAATGTTCACGAATCGCCGATTGGCAAACAACAAATTTCACGACTCACCCAGTTGGCCGCTGGAGTTGAGTCCCCACGTGAAGAGTTCGCCGCTCTCGGTGAGCGCCGCTGAGTGATAAGCACCACAGGCAACTGCCTTGACCCTGCAGAGAGATCAAAGATCAATGGGGGGGGGGGTGTGGAGAGATCAAAGATCAATGGGGGGGGGGGGTGTGGAGAGATCAAAGATCAGAGAGGGTTAAGTGGGGATAGATCAAATATGAGTCAGCGGAGAGTTTGGGGTGATCAAATATCAATGAGGGAAGAGTGGTCAGAGATCAAAGATTATGTTTGAAGTAATCATTCTCGGGAGAGAGATCAAAGAAAGGATCATTCCGGAGCAAGGCATCAAAGATGGGCTGGGTTTAGAGAGATCAAAGATCAACTCGCCTCTGTCCGGCCAGTGCGCCCATCACGAGCGTCGGAGGCTGCGAGCAGCACGTGTGACCGAGTCCTTTAATTATTTTTAATTTAATTTTTTAAATACTAATGTATACTAATGAGACTCCATTCACGATTTCAGCGTCGTATAATATTCATTTAAAATGAATTATATAAATATAAATATCTACGAGAGAACTCTCGCATGCTATCTGGTCCTCCATCAGACACACTTGTCCCCTTGTGTGACACATTGACGGATGGATCCGAACTCCTTTCCATTTCACGAGAGAGACATCGCATTTTTGCCTCGATACATGCGATAAACCGATTAGACTAGTTGTTTTCCAATGTGAAAGTACTAAGGAGTGGCTAGTGGAATGAGAATGGGAGTCTGCTAATTTTGCCTGAGAAACGAAAGAAAAGTGTTCGGAATAAGCATATTCTGCTCTTCATTCACTTTGCTCTTCATTCCTATCAAGAATGTGAAAAAACAAAAAATCGCACTTTTTTGGGATACTAGGCGAGATCAAAGATCATCTTACCCAATTGTCCATGGCTATTGTGTCCCCATGCGTACACCTCTCCACTCTCGGCAAGAGCCAGTACGTGGGGGCCAGTGCCACACGAAAGTTGTCGAAGACCTCTGAAAATTATTAATATTATCAAATTTAAAGAAGTGCTGTCAGCAATGGTTGATAGCGACTCCCACCACGATTAGCCGGGGATCATTACTCTGTTTAGCAAGGACACACGCTAAACGAAGTGTGAGGGGGGGGGGGCGGGGCCATTCCCTTGTGAGAGAGGAATCCTCCCTTGATCTACCCGTCTCTACCCGTCTCACGTGACCTTTGGCACCCTCTCCCTACGGTCTCTGGTCTCTCTGTCACTCTAGCCTCTCGCGAAAGGGTGTATAGGGAAGGGCCGAATAGTGGCGGAGAGAGGGAGTGCGCTGCGCAAACAGTTAGTAGCCTTTTCCCTGGGATTCACGGGCGGGAATTCAAACTTCAAATGCGATTATCTCGGCTCAATGTTAAGCTACAACCTTCAAATTATGGATTTCCATTATGGTTCAAGGGACCAATCGGGCTATCGTCTCAGTTTCCCCGACCAAATATTGCTGCCACTCCTCCTTTAATATTTGTTTGTATTTGTAGAACAGAAGATCATCTCCCTGCTCATTTGTCGAAGCACGTGAAGACTTCTGACAAGCCATCACTTTGATTGATGCCCGTGGCCTTTTGACATGTTTTTACACGGAGAAACGTTCACCATTGATCAATGAGCTCGACTTTCTGAGTTTTTCACATCAACCGTACCGTGGTTCTGACCTTCGAAACAAGGTTTTACAAATTGCGATTGAATACCTTCCAGACATGGCCTCTATCAGCACCGGCTCGAAAGATGTGCTCCCGCTCATTCCTGCTGAAATGTATTTTATTTTATATTTTAAAAGGTATTTTCGAAAGTGATCCCTCACTCTTCTACTCGGGTTAGTCCTTCTATTTGCTTGAAAACACCTCAATCACTGTTCTCTCGTTCTCTTCTTTCTTCCAGAGATGAAATGAGAGATGAGCACACAGAGGCAAAGAGGAGAGTACAATCAAACGGCTTCCCCTGCACTTCCTCCTTGCACCATGGGAGAGGGATCTAGACGGAAGATTGACTAGGGATGATGTCACAGAGGGAATGATCCCCCCTCTTACCACATCATCCTTCATCATTCTTATTGCACATTGCCTAATGATGACTCAATGAATCACACGTGACTTTGCTAAGCCTGAACGCTGAATGTACCCACGCCTACATGGATTAGATCTACAGTGTGCTGAGAAACAGCAAAGTAGTGGTTTGGGCAATTCACCAACAGTTGAGGTATGATGTAATCATTGCGACTGAAATAGGAGAAGGGTCGGAATGGCATCAGACATACCTTGTTTCACATTCATCTACAGAAGGCTTACTAGCAATTCGCCCTATATAACAAAAAGCCGGATGAAAATTTACCGGTCGACTTGCAAATGGTTTTAGACCGGGAAGAACGCTTGGGAAGATTTAGCGAATAGTGGGACCAGACCCAAAATGTATTTGCGCGTCGAATGCGCTACTCGGCGTTTGGCCTGGACTTTGTTGGGTAGGTCAAAATCAAGTCCAAAGGGACCATACTTTGCATTTCGTCGATTACCTAAAAAAAGTACTGATCGGATCGACTCGGGAGTGGTGCAAACTCGATGCAACTTTTCGAGATACACATATATTCTATTGCCGCACATGATCTGCACTTTGAAACCGATTTCTAGCGATTTTTTAAGTCAAAAAAGTGCACTTTTTCAGGTCCAAATCGGCCGAATCGCTATTCACGCGGGTGGCAACTATATAAGCCGGCTTGGCAAATACCGGCACAAAGCGGTTAGGGGTGCAGAAAACACGGCGCATCTTGTTACACTTGGTAGATTGTGGTAGCTCCAAAAGCCGCTTGAAGGTAATTAGTTTTCGGAGGTACACTTTCCGGAATTCGAGGTTTTCGGGGTTTAGCGGTCCGGGAAATTGTCATGGTGCTGCATGTTCAGAAAGAAAGTTGTAGAGCTCGGTGAGACACGTCGAACAGTGTCGGAGATGAAGGGTTCGCATGTGTTTGAAACCTAACACGGTCGGGTAGAGCCGAAATTTTGAAAATCGCGATCAATCGTTTGACCTACTCCGTGCCCAACTGAGAAAGAACCGGTCGGAACTGTGAGGGCTAATTAAAAACTTAAGTTAAGCATGTCCCCAGCTACCGTTTGGTATTCTATACCGCGCTGTCGGACCAAAATTCGGCCTGGGACATCGTTCGACCCAGCGCCAACCTTTTGCAAAGGGTCCGGGCGTGTTCGGGAAGCGTCTCTAGCGTGCAGAGACCCCCTGGTTCGACTCCCCGCCGGTGCACAATGTTTTGCAAAAATTTTTCGGGCTAGAAAAATAAATTTTCGGCAATAAAAAATTACATTTTCCCAACAAAAAAATCACGGTTTACCCGTAGCGAGCGGCGCTCGGCTAGTTCGCCTATACATAAAAGAAAGACGATTGCAAATTTACTGGTCGAAGCAAAATGTTGTTGGGGTCTTGCACGGGCGGTGAAAGGTTTGGCAAATAGTCAGACTATGGTCCAAATGTCTTTGTCGATCGAATGCGCTACTCGGCATTTGGCATGGACTTGGCTGGGTAGGTCAGAATCCAGTCCAAAGTGACCATACTTTGTGTTTTGTCGATTATCTGGAAAAGTACTGATCCGATCGGCTCGGGAGTTGTGCAAACCTATTCCAACTTTTGCACCTCTAATCAATTTCCGCGCATGATCTGCACGTTGAAACCTACTTTAGCCGAGTTTTTGAGTCAAAAAGTGAATTTTTTGATGTCGAAATCGTCCGAATCGCTATTCAGGCGGGTGGCAAGTATATGGCAAATATCGGCAAGTACTAGCACTGAGCGGTTCGAGGTTCACCAAACATTGGCGCATCTTTCTAAACTTGGTAGAACTCTATGTGACCAAAAGCCGCTAAATGGTAATTCGTTTTCGGAGGTACACTTTCCGGATTTCGAGGTTTTCGGGATTTAGCGGGGAAGTAAATAATTGTGGCGCTTCATAGTTAGAAAGAAAGTTATAGAGGTCGCTGAGACGCGTCGGACACTGCCGGAGATGAAAGGTTTCCATTTGTTTGAAGCATAACGCGGCCGGGTAAACTCGAATTTTCGGGATTCGCGATCGATAATTTGACCTACTCGGTGTCAAATTGTGAGAGAACCAAGTGTAATGGTGAGGGCTAATTAAAAATTTATGTTAAACAAGTCCCCAGCTACCGTTTCATATGCTATACCTCGCGGTCGAATCAAAACGGAGCCTGGGGCATCCGTTCGCGTGGGCGTGGTCTGGTGTAAAACAGCCTACTTTTTTGCGTTTTGGAGCGAGTCTCATGGCTTTTGTTGATCATGTCATGACCAATAGTGTATCAGAAGTTGTAGGTGGGTCATGGTACTGAGCAGTTCACGGGTTACCAAAACTCCATTTAAACGTGGCGCAGTGGGGTAAAATTAGGGATTTGAGCGGAATTCATGACCCACGAGTTCGAATCCCGTCCGGTGCCAGTCATTTGCAAAGTGTCCGGGGGTGTTCGGGAAACGTCTCTAGCGTGCAGAGACCCCCTGGTTCGACCCCCCGCCGGTGCACAATGTTTTGCAAAATTTTTTCGGCTAGAGAAATATATTTTCAGGTCTAAAAATCACATTTCCCAACAAAAACTTACGGCTTGCCCGTAGCGAGCGCAGCTCGGCTAGTTCTCCTATAGATAAAAGAACGTTGACCGGCAAATTGACTGGTCGAAGCAAATGGGTCGTGCTGGGCCGGATGTCCATGGCCAAGTTCGGTATAAACTGGTTTAGGGTATTTGGGATGGTGCCGGATCGAATGGCACTATTGCCGAGCCGATCAGATGACGTCAAAGTTGGGACACTCGACTTTTTCCGTTTTTCGGATCTTCAACTGACTGTCCAGCGTTCCCCCGTGTACCAAAATCCTTACAATAGGGTCGTTTTTGAAAGCCCTCGACCAGCGCTACAAGAAACAAAAGTAAGCTATGCTGAGTATCGACCTCGTAGGACCACTCTGAAGCGAGATATGGCCGGGTGAAGGTTTTTGGTTTGCAGTTTGGAGCAAACGCTATTCAGGCGATTGCAATTTACAGAAGCAAGGGAGGGACGGACTAGCGGATGAGGTGCGGAAAACATCGGGGAATCGATGGATGCTTTGGTTGAGTCGATTAGTGCGGCTGAGCAACCACGCAAAGGCGGCTGAGCACAGTCCGTTCTCGTGATGTACTATTGTGCGGAATACGACGGGTTTTGGAGAATTTCTCAGAGTTCGGTCACCGTTCTTGGGTATACAAAGAGGGAGTGCAAAATAGAGTTGACAGTCGAGTAGAGTGACCCGTGCTGGTTTGAACCATTTGGTTGAAGGGTTTTATTAAGTTTAAAGCGTGGTGTAGTGGTTGCAAGCTGAGGCTTCGGATCGTGACAGCGTGGTTTCGAATCCTCGTCGGTGCAAACGTTTTTGCAATAATTTTCGCATGCACGGATCATGTCCGGGAGTGGTCGGGGAGTGTCAATCCCGGCGTGGTTATGTTTCAGACATAAATTTTATCAGAACTAGGCCGAATTACACCGTTCTGCCTGGGTATCGCTGGGATCTCTAGCCGTGGAGGAGAAGGGTGACAGTCACCAGAGTGGTAATTTTTCTGACAGTCATCAGGGTGCTAATTATTCTGACAGAAAATTGACCACAGAGTTAACTATGTCAGAAAAATTACCATGCTTGTGACTGTCAGAAAAATTACCACAGAGGTTACTGTGTCGGAAAAATTACAACAGACTGTGGTAATTTTCTGACACTGATCAGAGTGGTAATATTTCTGACAGTTATCAGGGTGGTAATTTTTCGAAAGGAGATTTTAGCGGCATTCATCGAGGCTAGAAAACTCAAACTGATTTCTAAATAACTTTACGACGTACCCCTAGCGAGCGTAGCTCGGCTAGTTTACTAGATAAGGTTGCCTAACAATGACTCAATTCTCTTCTCACCTCCACAGCAAGTGGTCGTGCCCAGTGCGTACAACTCATCCTCTCGCGTCAGCAGGAGTGCCGCGCATCCGGCCGATCCGAACACTATGCACGACTGAAATGTAGTAGTGAGGACGCAATCTTAAGTGGTATTACTCTAGTTATTGACTAATGATTGCGCAAATAAGGATGAAACCGTACCGAAACTCGATCGATGAAGCTGTCATATAGCAGCGATAGCAGAGGCCACCTTCTCACCTCCTCCATCTCCCCCTCTCGGCTTGATCTACATGATGATTATCGATTAGTTACGGTATAATATCGATCAATGAATCAACGCGACAGGAAATACGAGAAATATTCGCGAGCTCAAACATACAGTATCTCATTTCTCGGTGTCCCTAGTAATTGAAGTTTTGCAGCGGCGACGGTCATTCACTCAAGCGTCGGAGCGGAAAAAGTGAAGGGCGGGGGGATAGGGAAGGGAACATACGTGTTAGTGGCAATAAGTGTCTCGGTGAGACAGTAATGGGCAGTAGCTGCAGAATCAAATTAGACAGAGAACGAGGGGGGAACACTGTAAGTGTGTGTCCCCACTGAACTCTCCTTCTTTCTCCCTCTGCCCTCTCACCTCCCCCCCTCCCTTCTCCAATCCCTCCACTCCCACACCTTCTCAAGAGTACTATGGCAACTTTTTTCCCGGACTCTCGCCCTCTTCTCGTCGTTTCCTCTTTTCTTCCCGATTTGCAAGCTAATGGGGTGTGAGGAGGAGAGAAAGGAAGTCGGAAATGACACATTGTAGTGGGTTTCTTCATAACTTGAGTTTGCTACAGTAACGAAAGATACGATGCTGAAATACGTTTCAGCTCTAATTTTTTTGACGGAGATTATGTGCAGAAGTTTGATGATGTTATCTTGTCAATCGCAATTTCACGTGAGCAAAGCCACTTATGAGGAAGGAAGCTGGATTATTCTATCATCTACTCTATTGGATGAAAGAGCGTGCAGAATGGAGAGAGGGCACTATTCATTGGGCATCTTATGAATGCGATCGAATTAGAGTACGGAGATGCTTCCGTGAGAGATGAAGAGAGATGAAGAAGACTCTGCATAATCGGGAATATACGAGCAACAAGGGCTTCTTTCACGCATAACATGCTTCAACAAGAGGGTAGTGATGCCAAATCGGAAAAGACCCTCCTCAATGCTCTCTCGCCGGTTAGAGAGACATGATAACACGCAAATTGTGGAGTGTCGAGTTCCGATTTCCCATCATCTAAAACCTCTGGGTCTCCCCTCCCCCCTCGAGCAGAATAGT
Source organism: Pristionchus entomophagus (assembly GCA_036245825.1). Classification (NCBI taxonomy): domain Eukaryota; kingdom Metazoa; phylum Nematoda; class Chromadorea; order Rhabditida; family Neodiplogasteridae; genus Pristionchus; species Pristionchus entomophagus. The sequence goes on from BTSX01000006.1 coordinate 20,442,478, forward strand.
TTCTGTACCACTCTCTAGCAAAACACCTTGCCGGAACCTGTTGTCGGCCCATTTTCAGCCGCATTTCAGGAGAGGAGGGACAATAAATTCACGCCCAGCTGCAGTAGTAGCCGTAGTATCAATATGCGAGGCAGGAAGGAGTGCCAGACACCCCAGTTCGTGTGTGGGTATTAGGGGGGGGGGGGGGGAAGGAGGGTGAGGGGGACACCCGCGAGATGAATGGCCCGCTACCCCCGAGTGATGTTCGGACGCCCCGTTTGGAGGTGTCTGAGGGAGAGAACGGAGTGATTCCATGCGAAGAAACCGCGGCGGAGCCACTGCAACTCGCACAGGATTGATGACCTTTGGGAGGAGGAGGGGGGATTGGGCAGGGGGATATTGGCGCTCCCCCCTCTCCCCCCCCCCCCCCCCCCCTTCCCTCCCCCTCTCCTCCCCTCCCTCCCTCTCTCCCTCATGGAAGACGAGATTGAGATGTCCCTTCCGTCTCTTGTCTCCAAGTGCGTGCACGTCGAATGAGAGACAGGAGAATCAGAGATGATGAGGAGGGGAAGGGGGGGGGGGAAGAAGGAGAGAGGGAGGCTCATTATCCACGTATTGCGCTTCAAGCGTTCCTACGACGAATGGACTCTGATTCGGAATGGAGACGTCAATTTGCACACAAAAGCTGCGATTGAGCATTGAATGTTCACAATCTGCGATATATAGTAGAAATGTATTCACTCGACGGCTCAAGCGAATCACTACATTCGATGGTTGATGCACGATCAACAGTGGTGTCAGATAGAAGGAAGATTCAGAGGAGTCGTGTTCTAGGGGCGAGAGAACATGTAGATGGAGAGAATCAGACTGCGAGAGGGTCACTTAATCTGTCCCGAGAAAGGGATGGGCAGGAGAGAAATCGGATGCCCCGGAGTAGAGTAGACATAGGGGGAATGTCTAGAGTTTCCCGAAAAATCGGAGAACGAAATCTCGGGCCAGAGAATTGATGGGACGGTTAAATTCTGTGATGATTCTTGAACGAAACAATGATCCAATAGCAGAACTCCTATGAGATATAGAAAGTTGAGAAAGAGTAGTCTGAGAGAGTCGAGAAAGAGAGAGAACAAGGGAGAGGGAGAGAGAGAGGGAGGGAGAGAATGGCCAGCAGTGTGTGAAAAAGTTGCGAGAGAGAATGAGAAGGACGCAGAAAAGCCATCGGATTTGCATTCATTCCCGCGTTTTTTGGTCATTTTGTGACAAGAAAAAGGGAGAAAATGCCCAATAAACTACTCAAATTCCCCTGCGTAAATAGCACCATTACAGGAGGATTCAACAGATGGAAAGAAATGTGAAGATGTAGGGAGATGAGGGGGAGGGGAGTAAGAGGAAAAGCAATATGACTATACTAGACTGTGAGTTGATGCTATTAGGAGGTAGATTGGAGGGGGGGGGAGAGTGGAACCATCATGTGGACAATGGCGAACGCTTTGCCTCTGGCACCTCCTCAGTTGCAGTCGGCATTTCAAGAGTGGACATTTCGCATTTAGCATTTCTCTCCTCTCGGCTCTTTGGTACCTATGGTGCCAATTTGGAAACCAGCAGATTTCCAGCTATCTAGAGATCAAGATTAGAGGCAACTCTCATCGGACAGACATAAGAGAGAACGTGCAGAATCATATGACGCCGTTTGCCTTATTTTCGAGCAAATCGGATCTGGCACAGCTCGAAAAGGTCGATTTTCCAAAACTTCGTGTATTGGGGTTATCGAGGGTGCTGAAGACGATGGGCGCATCCATTTTGTCCCTAGATGCCTCGTTGGCTCCAGACGGCGTCATGTCGAAATCACATTGTAGCGTTTTACTCGGCGATCGAAGGTGCTAATTTTAAGTGAAAATGTTTCCCGGTGTAGAATTGAGAAAAAAAATGTAGAATGTCTAGTTCATTTTTCCTGTTTTTTAAAATATCAACTTCTCGCAGACTGAAAAGCGCGAATGCCAATGTGCACCACGCGATCGGGCGTAACGAAAGGATTCTAAATCTATAATTTTAGAAAATTTTGTCATTAGAAACTCGAGATAGTCGATTTATAGTGTCTCGGTGTGGTAGTTTAAAGGGGCTCCCTTGCCCCTTCCTCTCCCTCCTCAATCGATTCCCTGACCCCGCGCGACGAGAGAGCGTGGGGATTGGAGAGAGCGCACGAGAGAGGAGGGGAAGGGAAGGGAGAAAAACCTCTTTTACTTACAACATCGAGAGATTATAAATCGTCTATCTCGAGTTTCTAATGACAACATTTTCTAAAATTATAGATTTAGAATCCTCTCGTTACGCCCGATCGCGTGGTCACATTGGCATTCGCGCTTTTCAGTCTGCGAGAAGTTGGTATTTTAAAAATTATTTTTTAAAATCATGAAAAATAAAATAGACAGGCGTGTTCGTCATTCAATTCTACCCCGGGAAACATTTTCACTTAAAATTAGCACCTTCGATCGCCGAGTAAAGCGATAAAATGTGATTTAGACATGACGCCGTCTGGAGCCAACGAGGCATCTAAGGACAAAATGGATGCGCCCATCGTCTTTAGCACCCTCGTTAACCCCAATATACGAAGTTTCGGAAAATCGACCCTTTCGAGCTGTGCCAACCTCTGCTCGAAAATAAGGCGATCGGCGTCATATGAACGGATGCAGTAAATCTTCTCCTACCAAGGAAAGAAGGGCAATTCGCTTGTAGTAAGACTCTCAATTTATGAGCGAGAAAGCAGCATAGAGAAGAGGGAGATAAGACGAGAGTGTGAGGTACTCAGCATAATTGAGTGCATTGTTCGAAGATCAGAAAAGGAGGAGAAGAAGATGAGGACGAATGGAAAATGAGAGGGAGAGGAGGAACAATGATCTTATGGTTATGAGTAGAGTTCTCTTGAGAGGCAGAGGGAAATGAACGAGGAATGTGGATTCAGGATTAGAACTACGAAGTGAACCTCGCCAAGAGGCTTCTTCATAACTTCCTGTCTCTCGTCCCATCAAGGCTCTCTCCCCCTTCATCCACTCTCCCTCTCTCTGACCGACAAGAAGTGTGCCCTCATTCAGACACCAAAGATGGTCACTTCATTAGTCCCCCCCCACCTCTCATCAGGCTAAAGAACAAGACATCTTCTCACTTCTTAAGTTGGAAGTGAGAACATATTTCTCTAGCTTGAAACTGCAAAGCTCGAAAAAGGACAACCCAAATTCGAACTAACCGAAGATCGAAAAAAGCGAGCACATCTATCTCGTTCGCAAAATGTGTCTAGCCCTCTCTCTCTCTCCCTTTCCTCGCGAGTGCCATTTTTCTCGCGGATTTGTTTCATCCCAATCCTCTCTTTTTTCTCGCTCGAAATTGGTCAACCGCACCAGATTCGCGAGGCTCGCCGAAATTTGTGGAGAAGAAAGAGAAGAGTTTCGAGAAAATGAGGTCTCTAATCAGGCAAAGAAGGGCGTCCGAAGGGGGGATAAAAAGGAAGGAAAGGGCCTAAGTGGAATTTGCAAGGGCAGACGAGGCCCCAAGAAGTTCCTCTAAAGGACACTGGGAGAGCTCATTGGAGTCCTTCTTTCCATTGTAGGACGATTGTGTGGCGTGAAAGGGCAAGGAATACAATAAGAAAAAGTGGCACGAAGAAGAAGAAGAATAAGGGCATCACCTTCTACAACCTTCATTCTCACACCTGACTTGGGTGAATGAAGGTAGTGTGTTGATGGAAAATAATAGGAGGGGATAATGAATGAAGAATAATACGAAGACGGCGAAGGTAATGGGAGGTGATGAGGAGAAAGAGTAGTGAGGACTGAGATGGGGGGGGGCATCAAAAGAGAAGCTGTAGCCCTCATCGCACCCCACAAGTCGCGCGTGTGTGCCAATCCAATTTAGTGACCGAGCGAATTTACGTGGAGTCTGGCGAGCAAATCGAGTTGCATCCTGCACTCCCTTCTTCAGCCACATTCAAATTATTTATTTAACTTATTACCATGCGCGATTAGCGACTGTTCCCGATAAAAGAGTGGGTAACAAGATCGGAATTGTCCAAGAAAGGTCTGTTATCCAGACAGGACGATATTCGTATACCTCTCCTACTGGAGGAAATGTCAACAATATCTGCGGCGGCACTGATAGTGGAGGGGGGAGTTATCACATGTCCAACCCAGTTATTTACGTTTATTTACACGGCACGTCGTTTCGATATCAAAGATGGGCTACACTGGGGGCAGAGACAGGTGAGAGAGCAGGGAGAATCGAGAGAGCCCAGCTCTGATTAAATATTTTCGCCCCTTCCCCTCGAGGATGATTCTCGCAGGACAAAACAACACGCAAATTACTTTTTTCGTACGGGAGAATCCCTGGAAATCGCGAAGAATCGGGGTAAATCTATGCAAGAAGCTATCGACTGTAGAGGAATAGAGGAGACAGACAATATCACGGGGAGATGATAGTATCATGAGACGAGAGACAAGATAGTGCAAAAACGGAGTGAATCACTTCCCAAACTCATCTTTATTGGAGTATTGTGCTGTTGAGATCGCGAATACCTTGCAGAGGAGGAGGGAATACATTTCCGGAAGAAATAAAAGAGCGGGGGGAAACAAATAGGAGAAACAACACAATTGCGTAGATACGTGAATGGACAACAAAGTAGTAAGCGAGTATTTACAGCAATAATACTCGCGAAGGAAGAGGAGGGGGAGGATGGGGGAGGGGGAGGAGGGGGTCAGACAGGGGTATTTTATAATACCGCCAATACACAGCGACGAGCAGATCTGAGGGACGATAAATAAAACTCCTCCCTAAAATGGCACCGTTAGGGTGGGCCGTGAGTTCTTCCATTCGCATAGTCTCTCACAGGAAAGATTTACTAGCGGGTGTTCGAAATAAGAAGAGTTTCCATCCTTTCTCTCGATCAAAATCAAAAAGATAAAAGGAAACCGCCAGCATCGACCTTGATTTACATCACTGAGGAAGATGTTCTCGATTGAGGGGTGTGGGGGGAAGGGGAGGAGGGAGGGGGGGGAGGGGGGAATTCACGAAAAGAAAGGAAAACGGCAGGGCGAATGAATGGTTGCGTTCACAAGAGGGTCAATGAGACGGAAGCTATGGGAACTGACGAATAATTTGATAGTGGAATGCAGTGGGGAATGTGGTTATGTGATAGGGAGAGGGTCGATGACTACAGTAATCACATGATATTGAAGATACAGTAACCTATCGATGATCAATAACTACAGTAACCTCAATCAATCGCGTCGAAATGAATTGGTCGACTGTAGCCGATGCACGGAAAATTCGCGATACGCCCGTTGAACGATGCAAAAAAAGATGATGCCCAGTAGAATCTGGAAGGAGTACGGTAGATTACGGTAAGCAACAGTCAAATAATGTTGCAGAAGAGCTCAATCAGGCATAGATCGACACCCAATCTCTCACCTCTCCAATTGCTACATGCAACTCGAAATGGTGGAATGCCTTGGAGAAAACGCGACCGAATGTTGGCACGAGTTTGCCCACCTTCTCGCAGTAGATCTTCAAGAGAAGAAATTGCGGTGAATGACAGAATTTATTCGAAAAGGTCCTCAGAATGAATGAGTTCAGAGAACCAGAAGCAGTCAAAAGTTCTGCAGAAGGTTGAACAAAATGTATTTCTAATCAAATTATCGGATGGGTGACAATTCCGCAAACGACATTTCCGCAACTCGACCAAAACGACATTTCCGCAACTCTGTCTGTTCCAACTGCCAACACTTCTGTTCGCTTCGCAAAAAGAGTGAAAACGAACTAGTTTATTCCAATTAATTGCTACACTTATTTGGACGGCGTGACCTACCAGATATGGGATGGCTCCTGCTATGATGACGTTGAATAACATCCTCCACACGAGATACGGCACGAGGGAAGAGTCGGAATGAGTCTGAGATCGATGAATGATTACGGTATCTCAAGCATCCTGAGCTGTCCACCAACAAAAGTGTCAGAGTCATTACGAATTTATACATTTGTTAATTTATCGATCTATCCCGTATACCGTTCTTCTACCGTATACCTGTATTCCATGGCAAAGGCCGGGCATCGACAAAAGCCATCCCAACACGCAGACGGCGACGAAAGTGACAACGATGACGGAGGGAGCATCGCTGGATGAGAAATTACATTATTTTAAAATATAATTTGAGATTGGCTCTCTCCAGTCTGCGTACTCTCCCACACAAATCGTGCTGGAGAAAGCCGAAACTCGAAATAAAATCCCTATTTTTCGGACCATCAATTGTTTTCCGTCTAGCAAGAGTATCCCATTTCTTGAACTTTTTCCTTAGAGTGTTCTAGGATTCACAAACACCTTGATGCTTCTCGACCTCTAACAGCTGATGGGTTGATTACGTGGGTGGAAAATGGAAAGGATGAGATCCATTAACACACCCAACGTCAGAGTCTCAATGATAGGACTGGTAAGTGAAGAGCGCGCTCTCTTCAGTTTACACACTCTCTACGCGGCTCTTCCGGCGAGAGTTCATGTAGAATGAAGAGACATACTCTCTCATTTGCCAGCCCTCTCTGATTAGTGGCTTCTCGGCGCTGATATTTTCCCAATCAAAACAACGCGCGCACGTGCAAGGTGGACTGATATTGGGAGAATGATAAACACCAGGCTTCCGGTCAGGTCTAGATTTCTCAATTTCTCCTGATTGAAACCCTTCTTCTCCTTACCGTCTATCGACTATTATTCCGAGGAAATCGTAGACTTGCTCCATTACAGAATAACTGATCACACCCATCGTCGCTGCAAGATTTTTATAGTTTAATTAATGATGATAGTGAAATATAAAAGAAAGTGACAGAAATCAAAACACTGAAGAAGAAAAGACTAAGCAGAATAATCGCTGACCACACTCCATAATGACGACGAAGTATGCACCCGTCACCACCCACGCGATTCGCATCTTTTCTGAAAATTAAATTATTTAAAAAAAAAATCAAATAAACAAAAGGAATAGTCTCTGCAGCAACGAGAAAAGAGAGTTGGAGCTACTGCCCTACTGGAATCTTGTTATCTCTCCAACCTTCTATACTAGACTGATTTTGGCCGAGGAGAAAGGATAACTCACGCTCAGTCATTGTAGTCGAACTTGAAGCCGATCCGTGATTTAGTGGCTAAATAAAAAATATTAAACAACTAAAAAGCGATAAAACTTGGCAGAGATTAGCGAGAAACGAAGTCGAATGGGGGCTAATGACTCAACTGATCTTGAGGACTCTCTTTCTCTCTCGCTCACGTAGAAACTCCCGTGATAAATGAGTGGGGCAAGGGGTAATCGTAACTCTCTCAATCTCTCACACTCTCTAGTCAGTCAGAGCAAGCGAGAGAACACGGAAAAGTGAGAGAGACAGAGAAAAGCAGCTGAGATTTTTCTAGACCCGCCACATGTTGCGGCTTTTGATTGAGAGAAGGAGGAGGAAGAAGGAAGAAAAAACGAGATCGCCTAGCGAGATTAGTTTAAATAGTTTAATTAGAGGATTGATTTATATTTACTAATGATTCGGTTGGGGCAATGACGAAAGGCCTAACCAAACAATGAGAAAATAATAAGATTCGTCTTGCTTTTGCAATGGGATAAACAACACCTCTGCAAGATACTGAATTGTTCTGAAAACAACTCGGTGCACTGATAATTAGCAAATAACTCAGAAGGAGGATACTAAATGAATATCTCGTCCGAGCAAGAAGGGAGAGAGATGAGTGGAAGGGAGAATTGAGAGGGGCAAAGAGGCAAGAAGTTCGTTATAGTTGTCACTACTGATTGATGAGAGAGTTGCAGAAAGAGAGTGACACAATGGCGGATTGCCCGCACCACCGCCGTTTTTTTGTTGAAAAATATTGAAATATCATCACTGAAAAGCGATTTTGAAACGTATTCCATCTACGATTGATCTGTTTGAGTAACTTCAAGATGAAGTAGCGCTTTATCGGCAAGAGATCGAGTAATAATACAATAAATAATTAATAAATTGACCGGGCATTCGATATCTGATCAATCTATTGCACCATAAGGACGAACACTGTTTATATTATGGATAATTGCTATGACTGTTTTCGATAAATTATAATTAGAAAATCACTGAGATTGGTTCAAGTACACATCAACTGTCGATCAACATTGAGGATGAGTATTTCATCCAGTCCAATGTAATTGTTAGCGGAGAGAGAATGCACCTCGAATACGATCTGGAACACTCCATTAATTAGATTTATTATTATTTAAAATATAATAAATAAAGTTAATTTAATTATATCTCACGTAATCGTAAGCTCCGGCGGGAAGGACTCGACCTTCTCGGAACCACCTCAATCAGTTTGTTTTGTCAGCGAAAGAAATAAATTTCCATAGACCAGATGCGATGACATTTCAATGGCTAAGCGCTTCATAACTTTTTCAGAGGTGGATTTATTCTGAGAATAATTTGTGTAAGCTGAGAATTTGCGTCCTCCAAAATACATAAATTAGAACGAAAATAAATACCGTCGACTGCTGTTCTTCTGCAGAACGGGCGCGTCAAACAGGAGCGTCTGAAAATATTTTATAGCATATTTAATTAATTAATTAAAATAAATTCTCACCTCCTTATCCTTGCCCGTCTGCTTTGCATAGACGCGAAATGATGATTGAGGATCGATCTGGGAAACGGTAGGTTACGGTAGAATATCATCCAGGGGAATACGGTACCTTGTGGTAGGCGAAGATGAAGAAGGCGTCTTCTGCCAAGGTGAATGGCAAGGTCTGCAGTCGAGAGTGGGGACGGGGTCCACGAATGAAAGCGAAAGATCCCTCTGAATATGAAAGGATCAGTTAGCCATATTGGGACCATTTCGTCTAGATTCTTCATAAATTTTTGATCGAATGCGATGTAATATCTAATCGCCCAGGAATAAGACTGCTTCTGGGCCGTTTGCTTAGTTTTCTGTCTTTAAATAATTATTTCCTCTCCTCGATACCTTTATTGTATGGCATTAGACTGGCGTCTCCTTTAATGCCAGTGAGTGGATTGCCCACCGGTCGATCAGAAGTGTGCCATTCGGAACCAGCCAGCATCCTGAGGTACGGTAATGTTAAAAATACGGTATCTTCACTACGCCCAAGTAGTCTCAGTAGTGTGATTTCATATTTCACATCCCACCATTCTCACTCAATTTGTAAAACTCACGCATCACAATCTCCTTCACTGAAGCGACAGTTGAGCACGTCGCAGGCCGACTTCAGCTTGTGTTGCTGCTTCTGCAAATGGGAATGTTCACGAGGGGAGGCTACCGTATTCTCGTGGCTACCGTACCTCCTTCATCATACTCAGGAATCGATCGATGCTCCCGTCGACGGACATTGCAGAGAAGTCAGCGAGCTCCTGATGATTGATTCTCATTGAGGAAAGTATCGATCAATTACGGGAAATATTGATCACTTTCAGAGGAATGCCGAACATTCATTCATTACATTCAGTCAGTAGAAAATGTGCGCTCAATTATGATACAATCTAGAGACTCTTTGAGGTTTCACTCTGACCTTATCATCCTTGTCTTCATCCACTTCATTCGACCGCTGAGCCTGTTCTCTCGCATCCGCTCGCTCCCTCAAAGATCAATTGTTCGCAAGGCCATTATGTCGCTTGCAATACTTTTGATCTTTCGTGTATTGCCTAATGATGACGCAGTGTGCTCACCTCGACGCCTTCAATGCCTCTCTCGACATGTTCTCTTTCGCTGCGATGAACTTCCTGGATGGTTTGATGGGAGGTAGATCATGCACTTCCTCCTCCTCCTCCTCTTCTTCCTCATCCTCTCTTCCTCCCTGAAACACAGTAGGGATGATGAATTGGAACTGAACGCTCTCGTTTCTCTGACATGCGAAAGAGGTTGTGAAATTGAGAGAATCGTTTCCAAATTAGCGTCGCTAACACACAGATGATTGGTCGAAGTGCATGATTGGTCGAAGTGCAGTAATGAGTGGTGCGTCTTTGGGGAAAATAGCTAGATTGTCGAATGACCTACCTCGATCGTCCTGATAAACTCCCTCGTTTCGGGAGACACTGGCAGTGGACCACGACGGGTTATCTGACAGTTATTGATGCTGTTTTGTATTGTTGTTATTGTTTCGAACATACCGATGACTTCATGACCATTCCCTTCGGAGATTCCTTCTCATTCAAATCTACCAGTTTCGGGAAGGGAGTGACACTGTTGGAGGAGGGCTGAAAGGAGGGGTGAGCATTGATCTTTTGAAGTGTTTAATCTTGCTTGGCCATCGGAAGATTAACGATTAGGCTTTCTAAGTTTAATAAATTGTCTGGGGCTCATACATGGAGATCCCAGTTCAAGTGTGTAGTCAAAAAATTTTTTTGAACTAACTACCACGTAAAATAGTCCCGATCACTTATTTCCCGCTCTAAATGCTTTCCGCACTCGCAAGAAAAGTGATGCTCCAAGGTAACAGCTGGCTCTATCACAGAGAGATACGAGCGCGCTCAAATCTCCTTCCCCCCAACCGCGTTCGTGGTGTAATGGTCAGCATGGATGCCCTCCAAGCTTTCGACGGGGTTTCGATTCCCCCCGAGAGTATAATTGTTTTGCTAAATTCTTGAATGTTCCTGCTCACTCCTGCCGCCTCCTCCTCGTCTCCGCACATGTCTGCCGAGTAGGAGATCTCATCGATGATGGCGAAACCTCCCTTAATTATCAAACATAAGTCACCATAATGGTTAGATTGCAATCACCAACCTGCAGAGATGTAGCCTGGTACACAAAGTTGTCGGCGATAATGAAGATCTGAAACGTAGAGTGTATTCCAAGTATGGACTCATAATAGTATTAGAACAGAGTATCAGAATAGTGATCGAGGCGAGTTTCACAAGTAGTCGTTAGGGATCATTTCTAATATGAGATTTTCATGCCCCAGCGAGGATAGAGACATACTCGAATGATGACCTACCTGGAATGGTTCCCTGCCTCCATCAGGTAGTGCCACTCTAACGGGACCCGGTTTGGGATCATCGATGGGCGGAGAGCAGTAGTCGTAGCCAGAAGGAAGGAGGGCAGAGGACTTGCGAGTGCACACTCTCAGATGCACCTCGGGAGAGGACCAGTACCTGAGATGATTAGTTATGTTTGGGAGTCGGAGTTTCCAGCTCTATCTGACGTCCTACTGTATCTATGAGTATCCATGAGTATCCAAGAGTAGCCAAACATACAGTAGATATGACGGTTACAGTATTCTTAAGCTTGCTTTACTGCAGCGTACTCTTCCACAACAAGCTCCATTCCAAACGACACTTTTCTACCTCTTCCCTTGCCTGGCCAATGCTTGGCTCCTTCCACATCAGCTTCTACTCACATCAATCGCAGTTCTCCCGGTCCAATCTGGCATCCCACTGTATCCGACACGAGAATGGCCTTGTCAGTGGCGAGTTGGGCGTGGTCCGATGCCACGATTGCGTAGTATCCCTCTGGAATGATGCAATCGATAACAAACAAGGACATCATTTTGTACACGGATCGCAGTGTCATTCCGTGTCTATCTAGACGATCAACGTATCGACGTGAACAGTTCAGAGATCACAGCATTCCTAACGGTTAAGATTGGCCATGAATTGATGGATGAAAGTGAATGCTCGCCCTTAATCGTTGAGTACCTGGACTAATATGAGTGCCAGTTGCAACCTGGAGTCTGCCCTGATCGAGGAAGCCCGATCCCTGCAAACAATTGATGATCTCCAGTGATTTAGAATGCCAGCTTAGTGATTCCGGATCGAATAGCGCTCTCTTCATTCTGCGCACTATGGTGGCAAGACGTTTGGGCAATTAAAAACGGGAAAATGCCACTTGGGAGAAAATTTTTGGGAAAATGCAACTTGGGAAAATCCATCTCGGAAACGGACGTTTGGGAAAGTTCCATTTGGGAAAAAGGCTATCGGAAATCTGCACGATTAAATTATCTTCAAATGTTCTTTTTTTATTATTTACATTACAAATCAAGTATAAGAACACGATAATCGCAAGGAAATTGAAAAATCAAGCGTGAAGTTTTCCAAATGGTACTTTCCCAAACGTCCGTTTCCGAGATGGTTTTTCCCAAGTGGCTTTTTCCGAAACGAGTTTTCCCAAACGGTTTTCTCCCAAGTTGTATTTTTCCATTTTGAATTTCCCAAGCGTCTTACCACCCGCACTATCTAGCTGATTGAGAAACGGGATAGCGTGCAGAATGGAGAGAGTACTATTAGAGACCACAGGCTCCGCCCACATGGAGGGGATAGAGAGTTGCCCAAAACATGGCGAGAGGTCCGGCAAGTCGGGTTCGCCAATCAAATCAAAAGATCAAAAACGTTTTCTGTAGGTCTAAGGATCCTGCACAAACGACGTGATGCGCAGCTTGATCGGTCAACTTTAAATAGGTCAAAATTACCGATCTATAGTCCAAAGTATCGATTTGAAATGTTTCTAGTGATCGTACCCAGCTGCGCACCTGCCCTTTTCTTCATTTGTTTTTTAGAGGAATTTTAAGCATTTTTTTTGGAATTTTAATATTTTTCTCCGAGTTGCCGCTCGAGCGCGGGAGGAGCGGGGCGAGAGAGCGGGGGGGGGGAGAGACACACGCGAGAGAGGCTCAGCCCCTTTTCTCCTTTTCCTTGTCTGAGCGCGCGTGGGTTTCGGGGGAGAACTCGGCGCAGAGATGAGATAGAGACAAACTTTAAAAAGCGAAAATGTTATTCAGAATCATACCAACCCATTGAGCACACATTTGAACCGGTGCAATCAATTTGGTAGATCGCCCTGTGGTCTTTAAGTACTATTCGATGCTGCAAAATGAATCCCAATGCTCCGTACGTCGCTGGTACTCATTAGAATACCACAGTGACCCCCATCCTCCAAAATCGTCGGGTACCGAACCGATGATCTGCCCGTGGTACCGACCTGGTACCAGTCCATCTGGTCCACGAAGATTCCCTCCACATTCTTCCATCTACAGGCCTCATCGAAGTCTGCACAGACCAGTTCCTCTGCATCGAATACCCAGTCTGTGTGATGAGTGGGTACTGTAGGACCTGGAAGTGGCCTAGTGATGATTAAATAGACGAGTGATTGCGTCATGACTAGGAAATGACACTCACCCAATCCAATCGGTTGTCCTTTCTTTCCGATATGGGTTTGCTGACCGAGTGCGCGGCTGAGAATCGCTGAAAGACAATTGTGAATCTTTTATTTTTTTTTCCCAAAGAGATCATCGATCAACAAGTTAATTTTTGAAAAAATCGGGTAGAGGTTCTTCATTCATATATCAGTTGACTTATCATCAATGCGCCGTCAATCACGCACATCAACATAATCTCTAACGTTGCTGGCTGATTTATGCCTCACATCTTACATTCTTACCCTGTATGCCCGTAGCATCAGTGACTCCTGAAGTGAGAGACGTCGAAGGTTGAGGATTGGAGAGGAATCGAGTAAGAGACGAGCCATCGAAGGAGGAGCAGGATTCTGGATTGCGTCATTACTACTCCATCATTAGGAATGAGGAAAGGTATTCGATCCTACTTTCAACTACGATACGAAGTATCTGTATCCACCTCCATCTTCAGTCATTCGATAACTTTTTCGGGTACACTGACGTTCCCAAATTTAGTCACTATGATGGCTGAACTTGAACCACGCTCTCAACCTATTGTGCGTCTGAAGTGCGGTCTCCGAACCGTGGTTATTTGACGAATAATCGCGCGCATTGCTCGGGAGATCGAAGTGTACTAGAGTCAAGTGCGAACGTATCGAGCCCCGACGGACATACGATAATGCGATGAGATCAACACTACGTAATGATAAGATTGCACGCGATTGCGTAATCACTACGAATACGTAGGACAGATAGGCGAGAAAAGGATGCTGACCTGAGTTTCGGAGTAAGCCTATCAGCACTGATATTGACAGCAAACGCATTGCTGTTGAAGGATCTGGAGGAAATAGGATGAAGAATGGATAAGTACTGCTAGAAACATTCAGCAATAGATGGACATACAGTAATCGGAAAACAATCAAGAAGACACATGTTCCAATTATCCAAGATAAACAAGGAGTGGGAAGAAGGAGTGGTAAAGCAGGTAGATCAGTGGTCAAGACTCGTTCCCTCCTTGCTTAGCCATCAAACGCAAACAATCCCCCCTACTAACTACTCATATCTCACTCGGCCACTCGCAGGATTACAGAACAGACTCTCGCGTCCAAGCCTGTTCTTACACAGAAGGAGAAATGGCAGGCATATACGCGAGCCATGAATCGGAGCAAACTCCCCTTCCTTTGGAATGGACCTCTCCCTCCTTTGGAATGGACATAGACAGTTCCAAGAGTCCTACAGTGTCCTCCCTCCTCTCCTCCCACCCTCCGCAACCCGAATAAAGTACCCAAATATTTGCATTTCAAACGCGCGCTTTGTTACAGGAGAGTGAGAGTGAGAGGGAGTATGGGAAAGGGAGAGTCATGGCTAGTCCTTTTTCGCGATCCATCCAATCTCGAGTGATTCCATCGCAGTAGGGTGCCCATCCTTCCCCTTCCAATGACTTCAAAGTAACAGCTTTCTTCCGGATGTGGACTTTCCCCTTTCATGTGAGTGAAAGTCTCGTTTATCTTGGATATAACATGAGAAGTTGTACAAAACCAAGCCGAAGTAAATATACGAATGATAAAACCCATTATTACAAAACACATAAATAACCGACACGGAGGGGAAAAGGGCATCTATGTGAGAGATTGGATCATATGAATCGATTGCGGAGCATGATATTCTAGACGTCTTACGAACCGAAGAAAGGAAAGATGGTATATGGGACAATCTCTGATTATACTCTTACTGCTACACGAAGCGATACAAATAAACGATAAAAATAATAATATAGTGTATCACAGTTCTGGGTAATCAGGGCTACACACATTCTAACTCAAGTATGAAATGGGACTACCGAAAGCTCTGGGAACTAAACCAAGAGAGAGAGGGACTAGAAGACGGAGAGGGGAATTAGACTGAGATGCTAATGACAATTACCATTACACAGTAATGGGTGCGACCTCCCTCTTATCAAATCACAAACAAATACATATTGTATTATACACTAATGCATGCGGAATAGTGTAGAGGGAGGGGGAGAGGGAGGAGGGGGGGGGGGTAGATCAATCATCACTTTCTCTTAATGCCGAGCATCTTCTTCGTCTTTGCCATGAGTGCTCCGACCTTGGGTCCGGCCTTCACGACCTCCTTCACTTTGCTGCTGCGACTACCTCCAATTTATATCAATTATAATTATGTTTTAACCAGAATAAAGCCTATCGCTGCTATCAAAAGAACAAGGGGATATACCTTTTAATCAACTCAAAACTAGGATTCCTGTTTCGCTGTACAAAATTGGATTTGCAGTGTCACCGAGAGGTCCGCTTTTACATCATCTCTAGTCCAACTCACTGGACGATCCAAGGGACGAACTGCGGTTCTGGATCGTAGTCGGCAGATCGGCCAGCTTCGCCTTCGAACCTGCAAGGATTGCGTCATCACTGAGCAATACGACATGAATCCATACTATATAATAAAGCGCAAACGTCTGTGTGTCTGTGTGTGTGTCTGTTTGTCCGGTTTGGGCGTCTCGTCCACTTTTGGTATGGGCGTCCAGGGATGGATCAAAAATCAATAATTTGGTATGGGCGTCCTGGGAAGGATCAAAGATCAAACTACAAAAAATCGATAATTTGGCATGGACGTCCCGTCAAAGATCAAAGTACCAAAAATCGATAATTTGGCATGGACGTCCCGTCAAAGATCAAAGATCAAAGTACAAAAAATCGATAATTTGGCATGGACGTCCCGTCAAAGATCAAAGATCAAAATAAACTACAGTCAAAATATAGTCGCCCCGCAAACTTTGTTTCGCAATGACGAAATGATGATGAAATAATGACGCAATTTTCCGAATGACGAAATAATGATGAAATTTTCTGAATGACGAATTAATGATGAAATTTTATGAATGACGAAATAATGATGAAATTTTCTGAATGACAAAATAATGACGAAATTTTTCTCGATGACGAAATAATTATGAAATTTTTTCGATGACGAAATAATGATGATTTTTTTCTGATGAGGGAAAAGGAGTGAGGAAAGAGGGAGAGAACTTTCGATAACAAAATTATTGAGAGGAGAGGGAGGGAGGGAGGAAGGAAGGAAGAGGAGATGAGGTAGGGATGAGGAGAGGAAGAAGGGGAGTGGAGAGGGGGGAGGATAGAAGGAGAGAACTTTCGATGACAAAATCATTGAGAAGAGAGGGAGGGAGGGAAGAGGGAAGGAAGAGGAGGGGAGGTAGGGATGAGATGAGGGGATGATGCGGAGAGGAAGAATGGGAGGGAAAAGGAGTGTGGAAAGAGGGAGAGAACTTTCGATGACAAAATTATTGAGAGGAGAGGGAGGGAGGGAGGAAGGAAGGAAGAGGAGATGAGGTAGGGATGAGGAGAGGAAGAAGGGGAGTGGAGAGGGGGGAGGATAGAAGGAGAGAACTTTCGATGACAAAATCATTGAGAAGAGAGGGAGGGAGGGAAGAGGGAAGGAAGAGGATGGGAGGTAGGGAGGAGATAAGGGGATGAAGAGGAGAGAAAGAAGGGGACGGGAGAGGCGGGAGGGAAGAGGGAAGGAAGAGGAAGGGAGGTAGGGAGGAGATAAGGGGATGAAGAGGAGAGGAAGAAGGAAGGGGGCGGGAGAGGAAGGAGGGAAGAGGGAAGGAAGAGGAGAGGAGGTAGGGATGAGATGAGGGGATGAAGAGGAGAGGAAGAAGGGGACGGGAGAGGAGGGAGGGAAGAGGGAAGGAAGAGGATGGGAGGTAGGGAGAAGATAAGGGGATGAAGAGGAGAGGAAGAAGGGGACGGGAGAGGCGGGAGGGAAGAGGGAAGGAAGAGGAGGGGAGGTAGGGATGAGATGAGGGGATGAAGAGGAGAGGAAGAAGGGGACGGGAGAGGAGGGAGGGAAGAGGGAAGGAAGAGGAGGGGAGGTAGGGATGAGATGAGGGGATGATGAGGAGAGGAAGAAGGGGAGGGAAAAGGAGTGTGCAAAGAGGGAGAGAACTTAATTTTAAAACAAAATTATTGAGAAGAGAGGGAGGGAGGGAAGAGGGAAGGAAGAGGATGGGAGGTAGGGAGAAGATAAGGGGATGAAGAGGAGAGGAAGAAGGGGACGGGAGAGGCGGGAGGGAAGAGGGAGGGAAGAGGGAAGGAAGAGGAGGGGAGGTAGGGATGAGATGAGGGGATGATGCGGAGAGGAAGAATGGGAGGGAAAAGGAGTGTGGAAAGAGGGAGAGAACTTTCGATGACAAAATTATTGAGAGGAGAGGGAGGGAGGGAGGAAGGAAGGAAGAGGAGATGAGGTAGGGATGAGGAGAGGAAGAAGGGGAGTGGAGAGGGGGGAGGATAGAAGGAGAGAACTTTCGATGACAAAATCATTGAGAAGAGAGGGAGGGAGGGAAGAGGGAAGGAAGAGGAGGGGAGGTAGGGATGAGATGAGGGGATGATGCGGAGAGGAAGAATGGGAGGGAAAAGGAGTGTGGAAAGAGGGAGAGAACTTTCGATGACAAAATTATTGAGAGGAGAGGGACGGAGGGAGGAAGGAAGGAAGAGGAGATGAGGTAGGGATGAGGTGAGGAAGAAGGGGAGTGGAGAGGGGGGAGGATAGAAGGAGAGAACTTTCGATGACAAAATCATTGAGAAGAGAGGGAGGGAGGGAAGAGGGAAGGAAGAGGATGGGAGGTAGGGAGAAGATAAGGGGATGAAGAGGAGAGGAAGAAGGGGACGGGAGAGGCGGGAGGGAAGAGGGAGGGAAGAGGGAAGGAAGAGGAGGGGAGGTAGGGATGAGATGAGGGGATGATGCGGAGAGGAAGAATGGGAGGGAAAAGGAGTGTGGAAAGAGGGAGAGAACTTTCGATGACAAAATTATTGAGAGGAGAGAGAGGGAGGGAAGAGGGAAGGAAGAGGAGAGGAAGTAGGGATGAGATCAGAGGATTGTGAGGAGAGGAAGAAGGGGAGGGGAGAGGAGGGAGGATTGAAGGAGAGCACTTTCGATGACGAAATGATGTATGCTTATAAAACTTTCAATGACAAAATTATGTGCTTATAAAACTTTCATTCGCGAAATTATGGTGAGGGGAGTGAGTAGGTGAGGGGAAGAAGAAGACAGGGCGAGTTGATAGCGAAGAGGGGTGGATAGATATGATGGAGAGGGGTGCATACGCATAACCCGACATACGCCAGTCGAAGCACGCGCCTTGGCGCGTGCGATCGGCTGGTCCTAGCATAATTCCACTAGAATGATCATATGATTCTGCAAGCAATACCGCAATTACAGCGTTCAACAGTCGAATTCTACTTATGAGTTACGGTAAGTTGTCAATCGATAACTGCTCCTCACCCGACTCGAATATCTCCTTTCTGGCCTTGCTGAGTTTGAGTGCACTTGGCATGTCCACTACAGCTCCTCGTCTCGATCCCTTCGTCATCTTGACATCAGTGATCGGAACAACCTGAGAGACACGGAACGCATTATTCAATATCATCTATAAAGTACTTCCTTCCGCTCCACTAGACTAATATTATGATGAGGCGACGAAATAGTCAATTGTTCAAGGCAAAGTTCAATTCAATACTTCCGAAACGTTGTACTAATGACAACAACAAAAATGCACCAATAATGGAAAGGACAACGAATAAAAAGTAATCTATCGATTGTCGATCGGCGTGTGCTACCGTACCTTTCTGATCTTATCGTGGGCTGCGGTGCCGTGCTTGGATATCCGCTCCGAGAGCATCCTCAGCCTGTCAGACGACTCGTTCTCGCACCGCACGAACATCTCCTGCAAGCGAATCACTAATATCTCCGTAATGAAGTCAGTCCTCGATGTCCAACCATCGTGTGCTACCGTACCTTCCACGACTCGTGCTTGCTCGAGGGCTTGGTGGGATGATGCTTGCTCACGAGCTTCTCCCACAGCTCGTCCGAGTCCTCCTCGAGGTACTGTAATCGAGAGGCGTCAGGCTACCGTAATCGATATCGCCGAGTGACTCGATTATCGATTGATGTCTCACCGGATTCTTCCTCTCAATCTCCATCAGCTGATTCCACGTGCACTTCTCGAGGATCGGCTTCACAATGTGGTAGGGAATGTCACCGAAACTGTCGATATCTGAAAGAGAAAGCAATTGAAGATTCCATTGGGACTAACTGTTAGGAACAGCCCGAAAAATACCATGAAGTTCCTTCGCCTAATAATGATAAAGGAGTTATTTGCAAGAACCCGTTTATCCTTGCTCCACTTTTCCATAGTTACTTCTCCACGAAAGAACCGAGTCAACAAATATCAATAATCTACCGTAACCTAAACGGTATCCATCACCCACCATTGATGTGGTTCTGGAGCACCATGATGCAGCAGTCAAAGAGACGAGGCACCTCGGTCAGAGTCGTCGCCTGCCCATTGCATCATCATTAGGCAATCGAGGATTACTGTACAAGGCACACTATCGTCGACATCGTCACTGGTTTACTCCTCAAGATAGCTGACATCACTGTCATAATGGGAAATGATCACGATGGGTTAGTCAATAGCCTTCATCTTCGAGCAGTACCACGACAACAGTATACCTTCTTTCGTCCGGCGAAGATCTTGGTGAGACCGGAGCGCGGCCTGAACATCTGCGCCTCGTCGAAGGGCTTCTCCTCATCGGGTTTGACTGAAACAGAGAAGTGATTAGGTCATCTATCGCTTAGTGAACCATTACCCATCAATTTCCTACAAAATATTGATTGATTGATAAATAATATCAACAATATAATTAATTAATCACCCACCAGCATGCTTCGGTGCGATGCTCATCGCGGGCATCGGGCGGTAGTTGGGATCGATCTGAACAGTTAATCAGTGAGACAGCTAACAAGATCCATACAATATAATAAAGCGCAAACGTCTGTGTGTTGGTTTGTCCGGATTGCGAAATCGTAAACATGTAAACAACGCCACCCTCCCTCTCCCTCTCTCTTTGCGAATGCGAAATATGACGCACCACGAAGCGGTGAGCCCCGACGTAGTCGGGGGGATACCGCTGGTTGAAAATAAGGGATTGGCCCAAAGGTGCTCACTCAACTAGCGCTATCAGTGCCCCAATATTGGCACCCCATTTCAGATCTTGGCCATCATACATGGTTTCAAAATTCCCCCAATTTTATCCGACTTTCAAACTAAATTTAGAGGGCACTGCACGAATATGACCTCATCCGCAGTTTTGGATACCTCTCGATAGCCAACTTACATCGAGAGTGAGTGTGAAGGGCTTCAGCTTCTTCGGCTTGTCACTCTTCACCTGAGATACAATATTAGGGTGTCCCAAAAGTCTTGTCGCCGTTTTTCTTTTTATTATTTCAAGAGAACCGTAGGTCACAATATCTCTCACTCGTGGTTAATAAGTGCAAGTACTCCTGCACTAATTTATTCGACTTCGATTAGATCATGAGATTGCCTAATGGTGAAACAATAATATAAAATGTATGTTTTTCGACCTTGTTTTAAAATATTCATAAAACAGAGGCGGTTGACATTCCGAAGTACAAACAAATACCATAGTAGTAGTAGGAATCAGACTTTTAAATTCAATTTTCGAACTAAAAATATCACTTGAGAACTCAGAAATAATCAAGAATATGTGAAAATTATGACCATTTTTCAGGTCGATTTTTGAGTTATCTATTTTTACCCCCTTCGATTGCGCTCTAATGTTAATTTTTCAACGTTTTGATTTATTTGTAAATATTTTGATCGATTTCCGGAATCAAATTCGAAAATTTTTAGAATAATGTGTGGGAAATGGCAAGTTTCATAGTGATGATGCAATTCGAGAAGGGAAGTCGGAATGGTGCGCATATTGAGTATGGATCACTTCCTATTTGTGGCAAACATTAAACTGATTTTTATCTATTCAAAAAAAGGAGAACGGATTTTTTGAACGAAAACTGAACGTGGGTGTTTTTAGTGTGGTCAGTTCTACATACCGTAGCTCCTCGGAATTGTAATGATTTCACTGGCTCAAGTATTGAAACAGAAGGTCAATAGTTAATTCATCAATCGCCGCTTAGCAGGATTCGATAAGGCTCTTTACAGTTGAAAAAAAATTTAAAAAAAAAAAAACGACAGGACTTTTGGGACACACCAATATAATAATATTATGAGAAAAAAAATAACAATAATAATACTAATAAATACAATCATCTGCATACACTGTCTCCGGATGCGAGGGCGGCGAGGAATCCGTGCGAAGGAGGCGCCGGTTTCGACTGCAAGCCCAGAATTATTTTCAATTCATACAACAACAAAAACAATTAGTAAGATAAAAAAAAAAGCTATCCGAGGTGTTTACAAGAAGTTCACGCAAATGCGAACAGGTTCTAAATGATGACAGTTCAGCCTTCTATCTAATGAGTTTCCTTAGGAACCATGGGGAAATGGATAAATCAGTCCAAGAACCATCTTCCCGTACCTTCTTCTTCTCTCGTCTCTCTTCCTCTGGATATCCATTGCTCGTCTCTTCCTCCTTCACCTTTCGCTTTCTGTCGTTGTTGTTAGTCGGTCGACTGCTGCAATGAGAAAACTATCGCAATCTCTGATTCAGGCAAGACTACTGTATTCCCCTGCCTCAGGCGAGGCTACCGTACCTCTCTCCGGGATAATCATCAGGCGATGATTCCTCCTTCACTTCTTTCTTGATCTGCCGCTCCACAGGTGATATCGATCTGAAATTTATGGATACCGTTATCGATTGATACATCCAGACTACCGCACCTTTCCTTCCTCTCCTGGTGGTCGGTGGCTGTCTGCTTCCATCGACTGACTATGCTGAGTGCCAGCTCACCGTACTCCTCATCCTCGCGAGACACCCGATTCACCACCTGAAGATACTGTACTTTAGCACGATCGATCATTGGAACTGAACAATGTCTTTCTTGGACCCATCGGCGAAACCTACTCATGAATAAATAAAGGCGCGCTCTCATTTCATTGCTTTTCTCCCCCTTCTCTCTCCAAGGAGACTATAGTGCACAAGAAAGAGTACATGTCGATATTTAGAAAACTTCTCTCCGCATTTCTTCGGAACTACTCTCAATTCATATTCTCGACTACCCTAATCCATGTTCCATACCTACCGTAACCCCGTCTCACCGTACCTTGCCAACACCGGTTCTCGTCAGCAAATCCACCGTCATATCGATCTGCTCGAGTCGATGGAGTGCATGTCCGATCTGGGAAAGTGGGGTACGGTAATGTCACAACACAACTTTCAACTTGTGAGCATGTCCTTTACTGGACATCTAAACGAGTGAGATGAATGAGAATTCGGGGAAGAAGTCATTGCACTATAAGCAATAACATCCATACGTAGTTCGAGTTGCACTAACTACAGAAAGGTTACAATCGATTGGGCGTTGTTGCTAGCAATAAAGGTCTTTGTTTGGCGTGGAAGATAAGAGGAATATCTCCTTAGCAAGGGAAAAGTCCTTACCTTGCGTCCCTCCTTGAGCTGGGTCATGTACTTCTCAATCTTGCCCACGAGATACTCCGATTCCGAGGACATTATCGAGACTGGAAGACGTTGACGTTGAGAATCTCTCTTAGATGAGATTCAAGATGCGTAATTCGATTAGCATAAAGCACTCAATGCAGCGACAAATCACATCAGCTGTTTCGCCGTTCCGACACATTATTGAGAGACAAGCGCGATTCGAGATATTGCTGAGGCAGTGGGCACTGAGTGGAGGAAAGTATCTCACCCCGTGACGTACAGCACACTCGAGAGTACAGCTGTGTGTCTGGCGTAATGTACCCTGAAATCGAACATGTCTGAGGGAGGGAACGAGGCCTCGAACCGCGCAAGAGTACTGCACGAGTGACGAATGAACGCCGAGACACAATATCGAGGAGAAATCAGAATCATTTCAATAATTTCGCATCATTTCGTGATAATTTGAAATGGAAATTGCCTCAAAATCGGGCAGAAGAGAGAGAAGACTCTAGAGCATAGTTGAGGGAGCACAATGACAAGTATAGTGCATAATGTCCACGAAAGAGCGTTATGTCAGAACGACTTGAGCGTGAAAAGACAGCGATATAGGATCAATCGATAGCACAAAACCGGTGTTGAGCGCACTATTTTATGTTTTCCAGCGTGACTGGGGCAAACCTGCATGCATGAGTGAAGCTAGAAGGTATAGTAGACGCGCTAGCATCGATTGTCACGGGATTTTAAGAGAGAAAGAAGAAGCAACACGCGAAATTCAGACGAGTAAACATGAAAAGAAGTTACCGGTCGTGACCGGAAAAATTATCCATTTCAGTTCCCAATACTGGTCGTCTCTTTCATGGATCTGGCTCTTGTAGTTTGTAGTTTATCCGATCTTTTTTGAGTTTTTGCAAAGTAAACAACCTTATTGGAAGTTTTATACCGCTGTTCGTTGTCGTATTAGTCTGTTATTAGTAATAGCGTACATTGAAGATGTGTTTGACGTGTGTACACGAATTCCTCGTTCTCGCAGTTTGTAGCGTTACTTGAACTTCGTGCCCCTGTTCGTGTTGCTCTCAATCATTGTTCGTAGCCTCAATAGCTGTCGTCCGTCATCACATAGTCTCTTTCGCACGCAAACTTAGCATTCGTCACTTTTTCTGACATCTATCACAGACGTGGTTCAATTGGGTAAAGGCATTTCTCTGCAGGTTCGGTATGGGTCGATTGAAGGACTACGAGAATCTTCTGGGCGGTCTCTCAGGCGGAGTGCTGTCCACCCTTATCTGCCATCCGATGGACCTGCTCAAGATCCGCTACTCTGGTGAGTCTCGAGAGAACATTCTGGATGAGCACGTTTTGCATACTATAATCAACTGTTATGTAAGTCAAATAGTTTTTCTCCGGTAGGTTATTATCCGACCTAGATCTTATCCGTGTTATTCGACAGTTCTTTTCACGTTTAACTATATGAGTTTTGCAGCGAACGAGGGCAGTTCCTTCCGACCGCAGTACAGCAGCTATCTAGATGCCGCCAGGCAGGTATGTTTCAATTCCAAAACGTTTAATTGATTCTAAAATTAAAATTAGGAATAATAAGCCTTTGATTAACTCAAATTTAACGTGAAACAGTTCAGATTACGAAGGCGGAAGGTGTCCGTGGTCTCTACCAAGGTCTCTCTCCTAATATCATCGGATGTGCTCTGTCCTGGGGCGCCTTCCTTCATGTGTGAGTGGGATTCAGCCATTTTTCTCCATTAAATTCCCTAAAATCTTATTTCTTTCTCATCTTTTCACGTATTTTGAATCGTATATATGGCTATTAGAGCTACTTACTACATAGTTCTGTAGACAGAGTAATTCTTACTGTAGCACACAAAAGACGCTTCTTATTCCAGTTCCTTTGCGCAGATGTGGTAGTCAGCATGACAATTGTTCCAGAAACGACTGGATCCGAGAGCGAGTTCGTTCATCCGCCCCCTCTACAATATCCTCCTCGTCGCATCTCACAAACTTTGCGTGAGTTCGTAGATTGATCTACCAGATACTTTACATATCCTACTGCATTTGTCTAATGGATATTAGAACTACTTACTTCTGATGGTCACTTCGCGACTTTCCCTTGTTAGTACTGTAGTAATGATTACTGTAGCCATATCATAAATATTTTATTCAAATACTTTCATTTCAGTTGTGCGTATGCCTCGGGAGTCTCCGTTATGTGCTTCACAAATCCGATTTGGCTTGTGAAGACGAGGTAGATCATTCACATCTTTTTAGTCGTAACAAGCAGTTTAATTATTCTGAACGCACTGATGTTAGCTGTCTGGTGTTAGCGTTGAATATAGTAACCACAGATCAAATACATATCACGAGGTCTTAGAAAGTACAGTGTAATTCACATGGTAGGAGTTGGTAGGCCATCGAATGGACTCATCATGACAGTATAATTTGGTTCAGATTATGTCTGCAGTACGAATCGGGAGTGAAAAAGTACGATGGAATGGTCGACTGCATGCAGAAAATCGTGAGAGAGGAAGGAGCGAGGGGACTCTACAAGGTGGGAATTACTCTTGATTTAAAAAAAGTTTACTTGGTATTTAAAACCTTCTTGAATCCTTTCATAGTCATAGTTAAACATTTATAAAATTCGATTCCCAACTCACTTTGGGAAGCATCATACTATGATGCTGTTTTCAATTTAGAGGTTTTCAATCGTTTACCGTATCCGTCCGAGATTCCTAATAGATGTACTGTACTCCTCAGGGATTCGTGGCGGGACTCCTCGGGGCGTCGCACGGAGCAGCGCAGATGATGATCTACACGCATCTCAAGGAGCGACGAGCCCTCCAGCTGGGATTTGAGAGATCCGCGCAGTTGGTGAGGCTCCTGAAGGGAAGGGAGGAGTTACTGTAGGTAAGGGATACTGTAGACATTACATTGATGTTCTGTGGAAATGTTTGATCGATCGGGATAATTATGCTTGTTCAATATATCAGCTCTAACGGAATTGACTTAACTCGGCGGAGAAACATCACAATACCTGGTTGATAAATATATAAACAAAATGAATAAACTTACTTTTCAGCCACTCACCGACTATTTCTTCTTCTCGACGCTATCGAAGGTGCTGGCAGTCACGATGACCTACCCCTATCAAGTGGTCAGGACGAGAATGCAGGTATTGATCGATTATCGATTAATTATCGATTTGTTGTTGGGTAGCTAAGTTAAAGTTTATCGCTTGTCGTGCGCGGGGAATGTGCGTAATTGACAACTTGCAGTTACAATACTCGATTATTGAAATGCCATTGATAAACAACACAGTTGAAACATTATTTATATTGGGAAAACCTTTGAAATGGCTAGCTAACTGATTCATTGACTGGTTGCATCATCCCTATCGTTTTAGGTCCGTAAATGCCGTAAATGTGTTAGAATCACTGCATATTTAGTTCCCTTCACTATCCTGTCACTACATATTTCATACAAACTCTCTGCAGTCACTATATATTTTGCTCTCCGTCTGTTCGGTTACTACATATTTTTGGGGCATTTATCCCCATCCAATCACCAGGACCACAACGCGGTGTACAGCGGGGTGTGGAACACTCTGAAGCGGACGGTGCAGGGAGAGGGCGTCGCCGGACTGTACAAGGTATACGGTAGTGTGTGAGGGGGACGATGGGGAAACGTCGTCGGTGTAGTATTCCGAATGAATGGATAGATGTCGAGTAGTCGATTAGATGCAATTGCCCTAGAAAACTTGGAAACTAACTTTTCCACTTATGTTCATTTTGCAGGGTCTGTTGATGGCGAATATTCGGACACTTCCAGCTACCGTAATCGTGTTCATGACCTACGAGAAGGTGAAGTACGCAGTGCGAGCATTGGACAAGCAATGAATGAGATTGCCTAGTCGTGATGAAAGTTAGTTCTCGTAGAGATCTCTGAGTAGTTTAGCTTGTTTGTTGTCGTTCATTAGATAATTTTTTGTTGTTTGAAAGATTGTCGTTAGAGTATCAAAGGGCTACAATCTCAGAGCCATTCCATGCGTATTTGACAAACTGTTGTTTCCCAGTTGAGTGAGAAGAAATAAAATTGTTGTTTTTTCTCTCTTCCTCGTAAATCGAAAGTGACACAGAACGTCATCGATGTCAGAATCAGGAAGGAATCTTCCCTCATTCCTTTCGTTGACCTACCCTTCAGTAATCTGGACCAGTCCTCAGCTGCATCAGATGTTTTGCTGTCCCATCCTAAACTTCCTTCCTGTTCCTCTCTCAACGAGGGGAAATGTCTGTGCTCTCTTGCAATTCCATGCTCTCTCGCTGTCTATAACTGGGGATAACACGGAGATTGAAAGAATCGCAGCAAAGAGGCCATTTAGTGGAATGAGTAAGTGAGTAGACACGACTAGTCCTCTTTCCTTCTTTGAGAGAGGAAGAGTCGATAGGTCAATGAATCTGCCATTCCCTCTTGTCTGTCAAACATTCCCCCGCTCTGACGTCATCTTATCTCGTTCCAGACCGTCTGTTTCCAAGTGTCTCACTACAATTTCCTCGTCTCGAGATATTCACGTGTTTTCCTGATTCCTTTAATCTCTGGAATTTCTGTTCATAACATTATCAGCTTAGCTCATCTTGCTCTCTTTACGCACGAGGGAGGGAGGGAGGGAGGGAGGGAGGGAGGAGGGAAAAAGAGAGGTTCATTCATGAATCTGGCTGCTATTCACGAGGCTTCTCTGTTGCATCTCTCACAAGTTGGGATTCATTCCGGAATCCGTCATATATAGTGAAATCCCTTACGATTCCAGGAATCCCTCTCTTTCTCACAAGATTCCCTGAACTTCATGGTATGATCGGAATACTAGGGATCGATCAATCACTCTGAGCTGCTCAGATTATCCGCTCTATTATCGGGCTACCCGCTGGTTGATTTACGAGGTCCGTTAGAGTTGTCGAGTTTAAGTGCTTCGTCTCACTTCTGCACATTCCTGTCGAATAATTACCTATCACGATATTTTTGTCGAACAATGTTTGCCACACATTCGAAGTAGAAGTAGACCGGCTCTTTATTTTTCCCATCTTACCTTCACAGCGGGAGAGTTTGAGGAATCAGTCCAGACAATCCCCCCACCCCCTCCCTCCTCCCCTCCTCCCTCCCTCCTCCCTCTCTCTACAGTCAATGAAAGGATACAACGTCCTCATTAGCTTATTGGCTCATAATAAGTGCTTCCTCTATATTGTTCGGCCTTGGTCTCATTCACGACGCTTTGGCTCTGCTTCAAGTCTCGATATCGTCTAATGAGCTATCTGATGTTTCTATCTATATTTATCCACTGTCCCCAATAGATAAAAAAAAACTCCGGCATTGCTGTATCTCCTATGAGCAACCTCTAATCAGTGCCCGTTGAATGTTGTTTCTTTCCCTCATTGATTGCTTCTGGATCTCCTTACCTTCCCTCCTCTCACCTATCTCTTCCATCCCCCTAACAATAACCCCTCCAACGAGCCGCAATGACCCAACACCATATGGGCACCGACACGACGATAGGTGCGGGGCTAATGAGATCATATTGTGGTGTGTCTGGTTGGTGTCTTTTCCGAATCGTCGCCGTGTCATATTTTGTGCATGACCGGCACAGGTGACAGCTGGCCAGTGGACAGTCTAATGAGCATGGGAGGGTTCAGTCGAGGTCAAACTTATCCTAAAGGAGAACACTCTTGTCGGCCTCTTGTGTTATGAAGCCTTGAAACTCGCCTAGAAACCTGGCACAATACGCTAGTTTTGCACCATTACTTTGTTAGTCTGAATCTGCGTATCTCGTTTCTCTTTTGTGATATATCTAGTGAGGGATGTCTCGAATCCCTTCCCTATTATAGTTCCTTCCCCTTCTTGGTGTAGTACTAACTCAGGTGCGCATTTGCTTCTCCCTTCCCCTCCTCCCTCCCCCTCTCTCCCTCTCTTCCTTCATAAGCTGATTGAGAGGCAGATTCCTCTATAGGCAGGGAAGGGATATGGGGGAGATTGAGGAGTGAGGCACGGACTCTCTCCATTCTGCACGCTCTCTCTTTTATCTGATTGACGAGAGATACTTCGAGCATATCCTAAGCGAAACCCCTCATAATCTCTCTCCGTCGAGATTTCATCAACCCTGATAGCGATCCCAAATAGCTCGTATTCAATACCTTCATTTATTTATATCTCAAAAACACTTTTTTCTCAGTGTCTATCTGCCATTCCGTCCACTTCGCTTGTTCAATCTCTTCCGATTGCAATTATGTTCAATTTTCGACGTGATTATAAAAATTAATTGTGGAATTATCAGTGAAATAAGTTGGAAGACATCACAATTTGTTTTTGCTTCCCCAAATCCACAGAAATCCGATTCTCAGTCGGTTTCGGAGACGAATGCAGATTTGACGGCATTGAAAATCTCCATGTGACGGCTATATCTAGATCCCCTCTGAGTCCCCTCGTATTCAGTACCTAATAGTGGTGTGAGAGTGTAAATACCGGTCGAGTGACGAGAGAGAGACAGTGCAGAATGAATAGACGAATTCTTCACCCTGAAAGACCTCGTTTCCATCGAGGTTCGAGAAGTTCATCTAGGATGCAAATGAGGATACTTCTCTCGCTTCTTTTCGCCGAAAAATTAGCACGACTCTAACTGCACACTTTAATGCCGATTTCTAGTGATGTTTTTGAATTGAGATTGAGGATTTTCTCTAGAGTTGATGGAACTTTGTCGCTTCATCTAATGAGCACCCTACTAGGTCACGGGCATGTTTCCTAATTGGCCCGGAACGAGCCCAATCGCCGAGAGTGCGCGATAGTTGGGCCAATCTCGCGCGCATATTTCCGAATACGGACAGCCTCATAGCGGTCTTACAAGACGCGTTTCTAGTCTCCTTTCTGGCATCTCGCATGATTTCGCTCAGCGAGTTCCGATACGTTTGTACTCGAACAGTGACGTTATTTCAAATCTCTCCAACTATCGATCTCCTCGCCTCACTTCCTCCGTGCAGATTCTTGCACACGAGGCTTCTCTAATAACGAGAAAGATTCGGCGAGAGGGGGGAAATTAATCTCGGAAACGCCAAGAAATATGATGATGATGCTGATGAATCAGACTTGTTTGCCAGTTATGAGAATCTCCTCTTTCATCTCGGGATGAGCCTCGATTTCCTTTCTCATTTCGTGTAGGAATCTGTAGCAGCAAGCACTTCCACATCTCGTTTGCTCCTGTAATTTCATTGTTTTTCGACGCTATCAGCGCGACTTTTCACCGGAAATGGAAGGGAAATTTGAAATTCAGGCAGGGAAATCATAATAAGAGAGATGTCTGTGGACAGAGCAGCGAAAGCCGCCGAGAAGGCATCCTTCATTGATGGGGTATGTTGATTTTTCCGTTTACTGCATCGTAGTTTTCGATATTTTCAAATATTATTAACTTCTTTTTTAAAGTCTATATTTACAGCGGATGAAGCGTGACTTCACAGCGATGAGTGCTTCTGACCCGATGAGAAAGGCTTCGTCAGGGACACTCAACAGGCTCATTCTCGTTGCACAAGTGAGATCATTGCATTGATGGAACCACACTGATTTTCCTCTGGGAACATTTACGAAATATGAACGATTGAGAACCGTTCACAAAACGATGACCTCGTGAGGATGCAAGAGATTTGACTAATGATGATGCATCTTGATCAACTGATTGTATTTTTTTAAATTGCTCGATTTTCTCATCCAGTATATACCCCCCCCCCCCCCTTGATCCACCGGTTCTCAACCACTCACCCCCGACATGATGCAGGCGCTGGAATCCGAAGTGGACACGCGAAGGAAGACGGAGATCCATGGAGGGAAGATCGTCATAGCCGTCAGAATGGCCAATATCGTGAGTCTGATCCTCTCCTCTTGTTGATCTTTGCCATAATGAAGGGAGCTTCATCTCTTCAGACTCACTCGATGGTACTTGAGAGATCCGTCTCACTGTAGTCCATCGAGTCGATTTAGGCCGAATCAACCTGACATCATTGACGAACGTTGGAAATCCATGAACATCAGTGCAATAATCTCAATCGTGTTCCTTCCAGATCGTTCTCTGCCTCATCAACTTCCTCGTCTTCACGGGCTTTGGACAGTACACCGACGGCAAGCAACAAGTGGTGAGAGAGGGGTTACTGTAGTCAATAATCGGACCTCCTAGAGTACGGTAGTCTTGTTTCTGGTATCGATTACAGTATACGATTGGTTTGCACATTTCAATGCACAGTACTGTAGAACATTTGCATAGTGATAATGCAATAACCGTATCAGCCCCTTCTCCTCACTCCTGACAAGTGGGTGTACTCCACCGTCGTCGATCTCCCTCCCACTTTCACCGAGATGGAGCTAAAGTTCCAGGTGAGATCACGAGTCTGTCCCGCCGAGCCGCTTTTCCGAACCAGATTACGGTAGTCGATTTGCAGTTCATCGCCGGTACTCTCACTATCACTCTGCTGTTCACTTCGTCGCTCGTGCAGCTTCTGACCATGTGTCGGATCGGCAATCTCAAGTGCATGGTTAGTCTTTCCAGATCAGATCGTATTCTGCTCTCTCCATTCTGCGTACTCCCTCGTTTCCAAAAGAGGCGGGAGTGCGTGAAAAATGGAGAGAGCTACGGAGTTGATTCGGCAACAATAATGGATAATACTTGTTTGTTGTTGCCCAGGAACGAAGCAATAACCTATAGAATCTGCATAAAATATGTATCATTTTCAGTGGTTTGTTGATGACGAGCGTCAATCTTGCGATGTTTCACTAATATTTATGAAAATTAAACCTCTTCCAGAGTGTGATGCTAACAGTCTCTTGTGTCCCCTGTTGTCTGCTCGTCTTTGGCCTTCAGATGCACTACTCCTCCTGTCCATGGATCGACGATTACTACTTGAGGAACAAGCTGGGTACGGTAGCCGGGTTGTACTGTGGTCGGGTACGGTAGCCGATTGTCAAATCACCTTTTCAGTCCGTCTCAACACAAAGGTCGAACGAGCACAGGAGCAATGCGGCATCAACGGATGGGCACTAGCAGGGGTATTTATTTTAAAATTATTGTATTAAAACATCAAAACAAATCTAAAAAAAATTTCCCGGACTTTCCTCCACAAACGGGTGCGAGGCCACTATATCCTGATATTGATTCCAAATCCATCTACAGATCTTCACCCTCCTCTCTTGTGCTCTCTTTGTGGCAGAAGGACTAGTCACCTCCTTCTTCCGACAACAGGAACAATTCCGAACGAGAAAACAGACCATGGTCTGATTTTTGATCTCTGATCCCCAAAATTTGCGCCCATCATCCGATTTCTTCATGATGAATGTAGAATTCTCCCCTAATTCGTGATCTCACCCAACCCGATTTCCGATCTCTCCCTTCTCACTACTGGTTGATCTTTGATCTCCTCCCTTTCCTTTCCTGATTGGATGATTTCTTCGCACACCCGAGTGACCATTTGTGAGTATTTCCCATATCCTCAATATTCTCGGTAGTTTATGCATCGATTCATTGTGATTCATCGTGTACAGAGTAAATTATATTAAGCACAAGCCATGATTTCGCTATTTTGACCATAGATCGGAGAGCAGAAGACATGCGTGATTGACGTAATCGAGAAGCCATCGAATCAGATGTCCGTCGTCGTCGACAGCGAAGTCGTCGTCTCCCACATCATGCCCGCGCCCTTCTTGCCCTGTGGAGATCAAAGATCATCCAATGAAAGTCTACTGAATGTATCATGCAGAATCACTACAAACAATTTATAACAGTTGAAAGCTAAATTTTTATATTTAATGGATTTCACCTGTACCCAGCTGGAGAGAACATTCTGAAGTCTGCCATAGACTCCGTCCAGCTCACTCTTCACTGTAGGAGAAGCAGATGAGTAGAGGGAGATTACCTCGGAATGACGTAATTGGAAACGAAGTTCAGATGAGCAAAGATTGAAGTACGGGAAAGCCCCCAGTCATTTTCTCATCTGTCGTACACTCAAAATTGAAAGGAGCAAGCCCGGATTTTGTATTATTCAAAGATTAAAATAACCTGATTCTTGATCTCATCTCCCTTCATTGACGAATTGCCAATAGTCGAGATAATCTGTTTGGCGACCGTCTGAGTGTCGTTGGAAGTACTGAACGGAAAAGAAAAAGAATCATTCGGAAAGTCATGATCCTGATCAATGCCAGTTCGCATACTAAAATTTGATTGAGCTTTGTTAGACGAACGATATTTAGACTACGGAGTATTTGTAAGATGAGATATGAAAGAACATACTTTGCAATGATTTCGTCCATTTTCTTCTGTCCACTCGACCTGATGTAGTCGAGCACTTTTCGAAGCTTCACTTCGGCCTAAAATAAAGGAAAATATTTTAGTGTATCAATATTCACAGTGTGATGTAAATTTCCGAAACTATCCAGAAGGTTTCGGAAAAGGAAAGTAGGGTACGGTAGCCATTACACGATATCAGGATACGGTAGCTGATGTATCGATTGCTTCTCCTTACCACATTCTGGGCGATTACAGCGGCTACTGCAGCAGCTGCGATGACTATTATGATCAGACGCATTTGTCGTGGGGATAAATCGGAGAAGAACACCAACCCATTTTCAGGCGATTCCCCCATTGACAATTAGAGTGGTCAATCGAGCGGATCTGACGGGCACCGTTTAGTTCCCTTCCCCAATAACAATGATCGGAGGGCGAACTCACTGGGTGCATAGCGTATATTGGGGACAGTTGCGTCATCACTAAGCAACAAATGCATATGAGGCCGTTCACGTAATTTTCGAGCAAATTCGACCAGCTTTGGCACAGCTCAAAAAGCTCAAATTTCTGAGACTGATTGTTTTGGGGTTATCGAGGGTGCTAAAGACGATGGGCATATCCATTTTGTCCGCAGACCCCTCGTTGGCTCCAGACGACGTCACGTAGAAATCACGTTTTCACGTGCTTCTCGGCTTTCGAGAGTGCTAATTTTAGGTGAAAATGTTTCCTTTGGTAGAATGGCATGGCGAACACGCCTGTCTAGTTCATTTTTCATGATTTTCAAAAATAATTTTTAAAAATTCATTTTTTCGTAGAGGCCAAAGTTTTCTTAGCAACATAGATACAGTATCCTCCATAAGTCATGGCGCACTTTTTCATTCTTTCATAACTTTTGACTCGTATGAGATTTCTTGCTCATACTTGGTCATGACATATCACACCAACCGAGTGTTAGGGATATGCCATTGGGATATCACAGAACTCCCTGGTTGTTGCGCTGTGATAATCCAATCAACCAATTTTTTTTCAAACAATAGAAATTCTTACATGGATTTTTCCTCACCCTTTCTACTCGGTGTGATAATAGAAGGCCTCAATACCTTTCGATGAAAATATGTACTCTTGGGAGGATGACGTATAATGGCTTTAGACTGTGCCAAAGTAGGGTCCCGAAATAATGGATTTTCGTTCATAGACGTGCTAGAGACTCGTTCAAAAGCTCAAAATGATCCTTACCACAATTTCTGATGATCCAAAAAGATTGGTAACGATAGCTTTTAATTTGCCCTCTGGGCATGAAAAAAAACGAATTTTTAACTTTTTCACATGAACCTTATTTTGGATGTTCACAGTTCTGAGGGTGATTTTCGTTTAAATGCCATTCTAAGACACGATGGTAGCATGTTCATGGAATATACGATCCCCAACTTTTTAGAGCATGTGGATAACTCTCCTGCCCGCGACAACCGAAAGTCCGACGTCAATCGATTTTCAAAATCGGCTATTTTTCGATATAATGAATTTTAACTTTTTTCATTAATGATTTCATGGGCTCTCATATCGAAATTCGGATTCAGAACACAAAAATATACCAGAAAAAAATGTAATCAAGAAGTTCTGAGAGGAAAATTTTTTCGACTAATGATGGGGGGGTATCATGGTTTATTTTTGGTAGGAAATCGATTGACGTCGGACTTTCGGTTGTCGCGGGCAGGAGAGTTATCCACATGCTCTAAAAAGTTGGGGATCGTATATTCCATGAACATGCTACCATCGTGTCTTAGAATGGCATTTAAACGAAAATCACCCTCAGAACTGTGAACATCCAAAATAAGGTTCATGTGAAAAAGTTAAAAATTCGTTTTTTTTCATGCCCAGAGGGCAAATTAAAAGCTATCGTCACCAATCTTTGGGGATCATCAGAAATTGTGGTAAGGATCATTTTGAGCTTTTGAACGAGTCTCTAGCACGTCTATGAACGAAAATCCATTATTTCGGGACCCTACTTTGGCACAGTCTAAAGCCACTATACGTCATCCTCCCAAGAGTACATATTTTCATCGAAAGGTATTGAGGCCTTCTATTATCACACCGAGTAGAAAGGGTGAGGAAAAATCCATGTAAGAATTTCTATTGTTTGAAAAAAAATTGGTTGATTGGATTATCACAGCGCAACAACCAGGGAGTTCTGTGATATCCCAATGGCATATCCCTAACACTCGGTTGGTGTGATATGTCATGACCAAGTATGAGCAAGAAATCTCATACGAGTCAAAAGTTATGAAAGAATGAAAAAGTGTGCAATGACTTATGGAGGATACTGTATATCGATCGGGCGTGACGAGAGGATTCTGAATCTATAATTTCATCTAAATCGTTGGTCAGAGAAATGAATGAGCTAACATAAAGTGATGGAAGATTGCAAGTAAAACGGAGTCTTTCCCCTTCCCTCCCCCTCCTCTGCCCTCCTCTCAGGTCGAGGAGGGCGAGAGAGTGTGGGGAAACGAGAGAGCGCGCAGGGGAGGAAGGGGAGAAACCCTCCTTTTCTTTCAACCTTCCTTCACTTTATGTTAGCTCATTCATTTCTCTGACCAACGATTTAGATGATATTATAGATTCAGAATCCTCTCGTCACGCCCGATCGATATATCTATATTGCTAAGAAAACTATGGCCTCTAAGGAAAATTGAATTTTTAAAAATTATTTTTGAAAATGATGAAAAATGAACTAGACAGGCGTGTTCGCCATGCAATTCTACCCCAGGAAACATTCTCACCTAAAATTAGCACTCTCGAAACCCGAGAAGCACGTGAAAACGTGATTTCTACGTGACGTCGTCTGGAGCCAACGAGGGGTCTGCGGACGAAATGGATATGCTCATCGTCCAAAACAATCAGTCTCAGAAAATTGAGCTTTTTGAGCTGTGCCAGCCCTTGCTCGAAAATTACGTGAACGGCCTCATATGTGCTAGTCTTTATAATTTGTGCAGCTCAAAGTGTGTTCCCAACTCTAATAAGTTCAAGGGGATTAGTGGTCCAGCCCGATCGAGATGCTTGGAGTGATAAAAGCAGTGGTAATGTGTCGCCATCTGCTTTCATATCTTATCAGTCCAATCGATGAGAGAGGCTAAGGGGTAATCAAATGGGAAGGAAAAGACGATGCTTCGCTCTTTCCAAAGCGCTCATTTTCGAGCTTACCCTCATTGTAACTCGCTAATTTTCTCCTAACGATTCGCGATTTATTTATCTCAGAGTTACGATTGCCTTGCTCATTTCAGTATTGCGTCATCCCTAAGCAATTGATTATGTCAGCAGCCATTTGCATGGCAGCCTCTATAGTCTGTCTCATCATTCTCGCAATATTCATGGTCGTTGGTCAGTTATTTCTCCAATATTAAAATGACTGATTACGAAAGATCCGTGATTTCCATTCCTTTCCCACGAAAACACCGTTCCGAACTTTTCTTGTACATAAAGTTTCTTTTTTTCAATAGATACTAGTCCATAATCAAATATCCGTTTCATGAAATGTTGTTTATCTAATCGTTCAGGTTGTTTCTTCATAGCGCGCGCTGCTAATAAGCAAGAACTGCGGGAGAAGGTGAGTGGTCCATATTTCATAGTGATAATGCAATCCCCCCAGTACCTCATGGTTCATCTTGAATGTACTAATAATGACGAAATATAGGAAAAACTGATTATATTTGCAGCACGCTAAGCGAATGCAGCGAGAAATGCTAATTGTGGGGACAGAGATGCTTGGAATGAAGGCACCCGAGGAGAAGTTGCGTCCTTTTCACCGGGTTTCTATCTTATTTTTTTTCAAAAATATTTATTTATTTATTTTGGATTTCTTTATTGAATGTATTGAAATTCCGTTATTCACTCGTGTTGACCAGTCTCTTTCCGTACAAACTGGAAATTTTTATTTTATTTTTGTAAAATTTAGATTAAAAAGATTAAAAAGATTTTTTTCATTTTCTCTTCATTTTCAGGCGGATGAAGAGCAGGGAATCACCCCCGAGAAGGTCGTTGTTGTTCACATGCCTTGAAGAAGAAAAACATTGATTTATCAATCACTACGGGTTTGTAAAGTTGACCATCGGTTCGATAAAAATGGCCTTATTGGTGCTTTTTTTTATCATATCACGTGCATATGAATATTCCATTACTCGAGAATGCTCGAAATATCCTACCTTTGGACTTACAGTCTCTGTGAAGAATGTCCAATATGCTTGTGAGAAAATCATTATTCATATTTCGAAGGATCAAAGTTCTAACACATTGCTCCTTCTCTTGGTAGAATCTCATCGGAAAGACGAAACTTCTCTCCTTTCACCGAATAAAATTGTCTCACGTTGCTTTAAAATTGCGTTTTGAGCAATAAAGTGACGAGAACGATCTGAGATTCGTTAACTCAGATATGCCAATCTAATCCACTATTTACTCTTCAATAAGTTCACTGATGGTAAATATGTTCGAATGCTTAATTTTATTTTTTCAGTTCCGATTTCATATAAGTCTGCCCATCGAGAATGGAAGAATCCGTGGAATTAAATTCGCTGAAAGGCAAATTGTTCAGGTTTTCGCGACATTTTTGTAGTGCTCAAGTAGATAAATACTTTCCAATTCATCTTTCCATTTTTTCTCCAGCGATTTCCAGTCTGTATTCATCTACCACCAATTCCTTCTCTATTTTTCCGCTATTTTTTTAGCGTCTGATGACGCAAACTCGACGATGAAACGATTAAATATGTGAGAATAAACAAATAAGTGCCTTCTGATCTATGAGAATGGTGAACTTTATTTCCAATACGTGCCGTTTACTGAACGGAACTTCAGTCTCTAACGTCTTTCAACAAAGGACGTCACTGAGAAAAAAAAGACTCTTATGAATCGAATCGGACCGATTATCTTCGAGTGGAGAAATGATATACATTGTTGGTCGAAAAAAGCTCAGACAAAGAGAATTACCTGGAAAGATTTAATAGAGTAGATGAGAACCATATGAAACTCACTTTATTGTAGTTCCTGAGAATTATATTCGAAGAATTGAATGATCCTTGTGTAGAAAGTAGCTCCTTCCGCATGTAGAACGGACAAAACTGAAAATACGGAGATTTTAATTTGTTCATAGGTAGAACATAACGTGTAAATGCAAAGAAAGCAGAAATATGAGGAGATAAAGAATGGGGCTGAATACGGGAGGCACGGGATTGGCACGAGATTGTATGGTGATACCCCGTCATAGAGGATAACGAATAGAAAAACGAGAGAGAGAGAGGGAAGGTGAAGCCTGAGAAGGAGAAGAGATTGCTTAGCGAGACATCGAATTTCATAGAATCAAATTTAGATATCTCACTCTCTACATCTCGCTAAAAGCAATATCTTCTGATAAGATGAGAGATGCATAACAAATGGCGCACGAAGACCGCTCACATTTTCTAGTTTATCTAACCTATTAAAATTATGGGAGGTGTTCGTCATTTTCTTTCTAGGGTTTACTAAAAATATGGAGAGAAAATACAATAATTTGAAATAGAGGGAATTTGCTTATAAAATAATCGGCAAATGCGCAAGGAAATAGTAATTGGAGAAGGGAAAGAAGAAGATGGGACGAGATATACGAGACACTATCTGACATGAATGACCTTTTTGGACTATGAAAAAAAGGAAAAATAGATTCCCACCAAAATTATGTACTAGGATCAACTTTTCACGTAGAGCTCGAAAATCGACCTTAGAAAGCCGTATCTCCAAAACCGAATTCCCTGTGGCACACTTCTCGTGCCAGTGGGAAAATATTATCTCGAGAACCGCGCTTCGTAGGCCCACAAAACCATTGTAATTCTGAAAGATCTCGCCGAGATAAGCATTTTTCCTGTTATGAGTGAAAGGCTAGCTCATCCGTGAGAAAAGTTGTGTCCTCCGAAAATTTTGAAAATGTTGCCCTGAAATTTTTTTCACAATTCGGGTTTTGTTAATATGCTCATTCGATTCCTCGTTAAAAATTAATCCTGGAGCGTATATTTTCGGTTAATTTAAGTGGCGGATAGTTGACCGTTGGACCAAAAAATGATATTTTCCTACGGTTTTTCGTGAATAACTTTTTTTGCTTTGAGTTTCATGAGCTCTAGTGTCCAAATTCGGATTCAGCGAGTGAAAATACATCCGAAATTCCTATAGTCACATTTTTCTGAGAAAATTTATTTTTCACTTTTTCCTGACCCCCGTATCGAGGCCGCTTTTGGGCCAAAAAGTCGAATTTTCAAAACTATGTCGCTATAGGTATTTCTGGCTTTTTTTCGCACGTAGAAATCGAATGTTTATACTAGAGTTCATCAAAATGCGAAAGAAAAAAGTTATACTAGAAAAAAATTTGTAGTTGAAGTTATTCGACCTTAACTTTTTTCTTTCGTATTTTGATGAACTCTAGTATAGAAATTCAATTTCTACGTGCAAAAATAAGCCAGAAATACCTATACCGACATAGTTTTGAGAATTCGACTTTTTGGCCCAAAAGCGGCCTCGATAGGTAGGAGTGGTTGGGGCGCGTGTGACGGAGTGGTTGGGGCGCGTGTCTGAGTGGTTGGGCGCGCGCCTTTCTCTACCTCTTGCAAAACATCACCTGCGGGCGGGAGTCGAACCTGCCTGTGTCGGCATGCCAGTCAGACACCATGCCCATTAAACCTGCCTGCGTCGGCATGCCAGTCAGACACCATGCCTCAGGAAAAAGTGAAAAATTAATTTTCTCAGAAAAATCTGACTAACTAGAACTCATGAAACTCAAAGCAAAAAAAGTTATGCTCGAAAAACCGTAGG
Organism: Pristionchus entomophagus; assembly: GCA_036245825.1. Taxonomy (NCBI): domain Eukaryota; kingdom Metazoa; phylum Nematoda; class Chromadorea; order Rhabditida; family Neodiplogasteridae; genus Pristionchus; species Pristionchus entomophagus. The sequence continues at coordinate 20,482,206 of BTSX01000006.1, forward strand.
AAAATAGCATTTTTTGGTCCAACGGTCCACTATCCGCCACTTAAATTAACCGAAAATATACGCTCCATGATTAATTTTTAACGAGGAATCGAATGAGCATAGTAACAAAACCCGAATTGTGATAGAAATTTTCAGGGCAGCATTTTCAAAATTTTCGGAGGGTACAACTTTTCTCACGGATGAGCTAGCCTTTCACTCACAACAGGAAAAATGCTTATCTCGGCGAGATCTTTCAGAATTACTATGGTTTAGTGGGCCTACGAAGCGCGGTTCTCGAGATAATATTTTCCCACTGGCACGAGAAGTGTGCCACAGGGAATTCGGTTTTGGAGATACGGCTTTCTAAGGTCGATTTTCGAGCTCTACGTGAAAAGTTGATCCTAGTACATAATTTTGGTGAGAATCTATTTTTCCTTGTACGGCAGTATATGATCTGGCTCAGATAGTGTCTCATACATGATCATCTTCGTTCTCATACCTACTGCTTCAACCAAATCACTTCTGGATGAAAGAAGAAGATCATTAGTGCGGAAGAGGGGATACGTGGTCCAAATTCTGCGCTCCACCATTTCCGACTACTGTAACGAGACCATTCCGACACATTTCGATCAGAGTCTGAGGGGTTCTGATCGATGCAGACTGTGAGTTATCATGCCCTCAAAGGTCATTACTTTGTTATCATTGCACTTGGTTGTTTGAATGTAAAAATAAGTTTATCGACAAGGGGAAAGGAGTATCTCTCAGGGAGAAGAGGACTCTTATGGAGGGGCTCGGTATGCAGATTTACGAGAGACAAAGTGACAGAGTGTCTCCCACAATCGAACAAGACAACGAGGACTTGATGTAGAGAGTGGTGATGAGAAGAGAAGAGAACCTGGAAAGAAGCGATAGAGATGCATACTGTTAGCCCGTTCGTCTAAGAGTCAGACAAACTCAAGAAAAATGATAATGTATGTTCAAAATTTGGTCGTAGGGGTCGATTCTGAATCGAATGGCTGATTCCGTTTTTCGATTTGAGCCGTCTGAATCCCGGTACGGCACGACGTCAATTTGGCCAAATTTTTGTTCTGCGTTAAAAACTGGTCCCATAAGGGCAAAATTGGCCGAAATCTCACGTACCCAAACATAATTTGAAGCTCTACAGAATGAAATTTTGAACGAGGCTCTAGCTATCTTCCTTTATGAGTTATGATCGTTTCTTGACTCGTTGAATATGCGCTCAACACACATTTGCAGATGAAAGTGCATGTTCTCCTGATCATTTTCGTATATAGGATCAAGGGATGTAATCTGCAGGAAATTGTTTTTCATCGTTTTTGAGACACCAACTCGCGTTTTTTGTAGTTTTTTGATCAGAACTTTTTTCTTTCATGGTTTCATGATCTCTAACATGAAAATTCAATTCCTACGTGCGAAAATACACCAGAAACTCCTATAGTGACGTATTTTCAAGAATATTACTTTTCCGACGTTGACGTCGTCGAGCGAGATTCATTTTGGGGTCGGAAAAGTTATATTCTTAAAAACACGTCATTATAGGAGTTTCTGGTGTATTTTCGCATGTAGAAATCAAATTTTCATGTTAGAGATCATGAAACCATGAGATAAAAAAGTTCTGATCAAAAAACAACAAAAAACGCGAGTTGGCGTCTCAAAAACGATGAAAAACAACTTCCTGCAGATTACATCCCTTGATCCTATATACGAAAATGATCAGGAGAACATGCTCTTTCATCTGCCAATGTATGTTGAGCGCATATTCAACGAGTCAAGAAACGATCATAACTCATAAAGGAAGATAGCTAGAGCCTCGTTCAAAATTTCATTCTGTAGAGCTTCAAATTCTGTTCGGGTGCGTGAGATTTCGGCCAATTTTGTCCTCATGGAACCAGTTTTTAACGCAGAATAAAAATTTGGTCAAATTGACGGCATGCCGTACCGGGATTCAGATGGCTCAAATCGAAAAACCGAATCAGCCATTCGATTCAGAATCGAAAGTTACCCCTAGGAGAAACTTTTTTCCCTCAAGTGTATTACTTTGTTCTCATTGCACTTTGTTGTTTGAATGTAAAAATGCGTTTATCGACAAGGGGAAAGGAGTATCTCTCAGGGAGAAGAAGACTCTAATGGAGATGCTCGGCATCCATGTGTTCCGAGATGATGTCGGGAGTCTCCCACACTCGAACAAGACCACGAGGACTTGATGTAGAGAGTGGGGATGAGAAGAGAACCTGGAAAGAAGCGATAGAGTGTGGAGCGATAGTTATATAGTGGAACCTCGTTACATTGGGTCAATAAATTCATGTCTGAGATCTGGCGAGAAAACATCAAAATCATGAAGTCGATAAAGTGAGAAGCATAGAAAACGTACGGTTTTGATGTTTCTGAGATTGAGTTGTATAATCCAAGTATTGCCACCTTCTTGTGTAGAAAGAAGTGAAATCCGCCTTTAGAACGGAAAAACTGAAAACAAGGAGATTTATCTTTGATTTAGGGGAATTTGTTCATGAAATAGTCGGCAAATAAGGAGGAAAAGGGGAATGCGAGGAGAGAAAGAAGAGGTCTACAACCCCGCGATAGTAGAGAAAGAGGAGAGAGGAGATAGAGAGAGAGAGAGGAGAGGAGAGGAAATGAAGCCCCGTGAGAGGAGAAAATTGAGAGCGAGGGGAGAGAGGGCGGAGAGAGGTGTGAGATTAGGTGAAAACATATGACGCAGGTAGGAAGACCTTCTAGTTCATGTCGCCGAATATTGATTACGGAGAGTCGTTCCTCATCTTCTTTCTCAAGTCCATTTCGTCAAACTAATCGCATTATAGAACGAATTACTTATTCCTGCCAAATCTCTCGACTCGGTGATTCAAATTGGAACGCCCTTTTTATCGTTCACTATATTTTTTCATACATACTATAAGTCAAAATTTTCTTTGTAAGTGTTTGTCTGTCACACTTTTGAGATAACTCGCATCAAAATCATCGGAGAGCCTCGAGAGAACTACCAATCGACTTCCCGTGCTCAGATTTCGTAAACTTTCACGTTTTCCTATCTGGCGAAACCGTTGTGAAAAGCTCGTCAGGTTGAGAACGCAGAGGAAAAGTAGCAGATGTAGCCACGGGGCGAAGCGGAGTGCCTACATCTGAATGAAACCCATAAACTTTCGTGAAAGCAGTCTCTAAAGTGTATGTATGCATTGAAAAATGCAAATTGTCATATCAACAACATTTTTAAATAAATGTACGAATTTCATTCGAGTTTCACTCCCTAGAAGGTCGTAGTTGTGCACATGCCTTGAAGAAGAAAAACACTGATTTATCGATCACTACGGGTTTGTACAGATGATGATATATTAACGACATTGGTGCCTTTTCTTCATATTACGTGCACATTTTGAGAAGCCGATTCCATTGCTCCAGAATGCTGGAAATATTGTCATTATGGAATATTAAGGCCAGATGTATAGAGGAAGTATGCAATACGGGATCATTAAACATTTGGGAAAATCCTTAAACGTAGTCAAAGGATCAAAGATTACTCACATTGATCCTTGTGTTAACAGTATCTCCTCAACGATTGGGGAGACTTTATTAGGCGGATAATCGCCGATGAGACGAGGGGACTCCTGGAAAGTTTTAGATTCGTTTGATAGTTGATCTTTGATCTCACCCGATTGTACAATCGATCAGCGGTTCCTCGCCAATCGTCGACCATCGTATTGAGAGCGTCGTCGAATTTCATAAATGAGTAGGAGTTCCCACTCTCGGACCATCCAGGGTTCCTGAAGAATTTCGCTTTATTTCTCATTGCCCAAATTTACGAATCCAGATTGATAGTGTGCAGTGGTGAGAAAGAGTTGGAAAATGAGTTTTCGCGCTTTTCATCGCCCAGAGATCCGCGAGAAGATTAGAAAATGCCTGATCTCACCCAAACTTGGCGAAATTGGTCCAGATTCGGCCGGCATTGTTGGCCACGGCGACGTCTTTCTGGCTGATTCTGCCCCCAGCTCGATCCCAGTCGGTAAACCACAGGAAACAGATGTAGGCGCCGTGAACTGTGGCTGGAAGAGGAGGCATCATTTGAAAATATCACCATCAATTCTGGTCAGAAAACTCTCAACACCGCGATTGAGAAGAAGAACTAAACGAAAAATAGATAAATAAAGATAATGATAGATTCTCATTTATAAGACGATCTAATGATAGATGGTGCTGACAGCTAAGGATGGAAATAGTTATCATTATAAGCCGTTGGTCGATTGGGCATCATACTGCACACATTACTGGGATGATCGAAGGTGAAGAGGAAGACTCGCGAACCCGAGGATTTGGGCCTAAGAAACAAGCCCCCCGTGTTTTACATTTAAAAAAACAACTATTAGTGTCCAATATCCAGTTTTCAGTTTTCCGAGGTGGTTGGGGCGCGCGCCTTTCTCTACCTCTTGCAAAACATCACCTGCGGGCGGGAGTCGAACCTGCCTGCGTCGGCATGCCAGTCAGACACCATGCCCATTAGTGGTTATGGTGTCTGACTGAAGAACCCAATCCAGTCTCGACTCCCCGGTTCGAGCCCCACGATCGACCATGTTTTGCAAGATGGTAGAAGAAGGCTCGCACCCCAACCAGTAGTCTCCGCCATGCGCTCCCGGCGGTAGGCCGCCCTGGCCTAGTGGTTATGGTGTCTGACTGAAGAACCCAATCCAGTATCCATATACTCGTATCCAATTAGCGAGAGAAACGATGAAATCGTTATATTTTTGCTCTAACTCTAACGCGAGCAGCTCATACTGTAGAGGCTCTGATTTCAGCAGATTTCTGAATGGATTGCTCACCATTGCACGTCCCTTCTCATTACGCTGGAGATCATCTCGCCTGTCATCGCCTTAATTTAAATAAATAAATAAGAATATTTCAAAATAAAGTATTTACATCGACAATCAGTCTCATCCATCCCATGCTGTCGTTTGCAGATAGCGAGTGGGTTTGATAGGCTTGAGTATCCGATCAGCGATCGTTGTCAGTTGTTCCTCAATCAAGATCATCAAATCTGAACTGATTCTGAATCAAAAGAGTGACGAATTAGCAATAGAAAATGCCTGAAATTCACTTCGGTGAGGTATCCCTTCCCCCTATTGAGAAGTGCTTCTCTCAGTGAGTTCGGACCGAGATGAGAGATGTTTCCACTTGTGAACTCGGATACTCCGAAACGTTCTACAGTGTTCAATCAGAAATGTTCCGTGTATTTTAAGATGGATGATGAAATACATAAAGAAGACTCACGGAAGAATGCGTACTCATCCCGCATATCTCCCACTAGTGCATCGATAGGGGACCGAGAACGAGGTAGCACCTGTATGAGCAACGTCTTTCTTCTTATGTTTTATGAAAACGTGATCACCTCTTTTTCCAAATAAACAGTTGCGATACCTCAGGATCTTGCAGGAACATCACTCCATCTCTGACTGGACTCCAGTTGATATTCGTTGGCTTGGGCGAGGAGCGAAGAAGAGGCGGAGGGAATGGTGGCTGTGGAATGAATTTTTTTCACAATTCTAACCCCAACCAGGTCGTCAAACGTTCAGTATTTTTCGATTTATGCTTTCCATTCCTCACCTCCTCTCTCGATATCAACTGATCAGTCGTCATCGTCAACAGGCATCTCTGCAGTTGAGCCCGAAGAGAGTACCATAGGATCGCCGGTGACGTTGCACAACTGAATTGGTGTTTCTCAGATATTGAAATACTGATCATGAACTTTTGAACTTTTGAAAAAAAAGAAGATAATAAATGTACTGTAGCTTCAGAGTACGGTAATCGATCGACTACGGTACCTGAGCCGCACGATCCCGCTCGATCGATCCTCTCACGTCGCTTGGAGTCGTGAAGGAGAGGAGAACGGAGCCAGAGGTGATTGCCAAGCGATGGAAGAGACCTGACTTTTTGATGGGGAGAATGTCATGATAAGTGAAGCAATCGAGGTGAAATTGAGCTCGTGGTTCGCTTCCCACAATCACTGTAAAGAGCTGGGTACTGTACCATAAAATAGTCCCAAACCTCTAGCTAGTGGCGACAGACTCAGTGCAGAGATGGAAACAGCTCCTGCACTCTCGCCGAATGCAGTGATCCTCAAGAGGAAGAATGATGAAGATATCAACCTCCTCATTTTACATGCTCTAACATTTCTTGAAAGAATGCTGGGAGTTTTGCGTTTTCTTCAATCAAAATCATACGTTGCTGTGATCTGCCTGATCTATTCAAGCGAGCATTTAACATCATAACAGAGAAGTTCGAACCTGTCGGGGTCTCCTCCAAATGCTGCGATGTCATCTTTCACCCATCGAAAAGCCAGAATCTGGTCAAACAGTCCTCGATCGGCAGGAAATTCGGGAGTGTACGTAGTGAAGAAGCCTGGATTGGGATTATTCTCGAAATACAGTGTATGACAAACCGAGCATTCCGAGTCGGTACTGTAGAGTGACCACTACTACTCCGTTCGAGACCAGGTTCCGGACCCTGAAATTGTGGTAGTCTGAAAGACTCGAACCAGATTGGTTATAAACATGTTTGGTACCGGTACCAGGCTAGTTTGCAACATGGAACCGGGTTCCGGAAGGTAGCCTGACTAGCACTTTGGATCGTGTTGGCACTGCTTTATTCTCCTCACCTTGTAGTGAAATTGGTCTGCGCCTCCTGAAGCGAAGGCGCCCCCGTGCACCCAAACCATGACTGGGAAGCGACGAGGTACGGTAGTCTGGAGAGAATCATGAGCTTGAATAGTAATCTTGAACTGATGTGTTACGGTGCTTCGATGCTGAAGACCCAACTCTTACCGTATTTTCTTGTAGAAGAAATGAAATCTGCAGACAAAATACACATGAAAGATGCGATTATTGTTTACGCTATACAAGATGAGAGAAGGAGTTACAGAAGATGGATTAGGTCTCACATTAGGAGTGAATACATTGAGATAGAGGCAGTCCTCTGATGTCTCCACTGCTCCAAAGGGAGGTCTCTGTTGGATGCAGCAAGGTCTGGAATTGATGGGATTTATGAAGATTAACTTTAGCGTCAGAAAGCCAATCTATACTATACTTCTATTTCCTCTAAGACTTAGAAAACATAGGTTCTCTGAATACTACTGACTTGTAGGTCAGCTCTCCGACAGGTGCAGAATAGCGGCAGATTGGACGGGGCAACTGAAATATGTCTTCATTTTTCGATATTTCTTCCGTCAACGACTTATTCTACCTGGAACCGCAACTCTCCTACTGGTGGCTGGGCAAAAGGTTCTCCGAGAAAGACATCAGCAGCACCGAAATACAGTTGAGAACGATTCCAGCCTGAGGAAACAATTGATGTGAAGAGTTTGTTGACTAGAACCTGGATAAGCCTACCGAAGTCAACTCTGAATCCGCGCACTACTCCCCGTGAAGTGGAGACACTTGTTGTGAACGATTGTGGTTGCTGCTGCGCCAGAGAAAGCTGCAGCAGCTGCAGCAAGAGCAGCATTGTCTGAGACTAGTATCATGAATGGAAACAAAGAAATACTATTGAAATGGATCTGAAAATTATGAAGCAATCGTATGGGTGAACAGTGAAGTGGCAAGTTTGTCAAGAGAGAGATAGACAACTCTCTAGTCTGGTAGGTCAACAGAGAGACGCTCCTCTGCCTGTAAGAGATCATTGAAGAGACAGTAGAATGTCCTCCATCTTTGATTCTTATGTAGAAACTTTGAAGTCAAAACTGCAGAATGTGTTTAGAAATATAAAACAAAAAAATCGGACTTGTTGTTACACCAATGGAGACTATGGGCGCGATTTATATATATATATATATTACAATAAAACAAGGTTCGGAAAAGGGACGATTAGGAAAACTGCCAAAGGGAATCAGAGGGAATAGACAAAAACACTTCCTAGATGACGCGGTTGGATGTTTCGGTCCATTAGGTCGCATACACCCAATCGCCCCACGATGGGTGGACCATCGTCAGTACGAAGCCCATCGCGAATAAGGGAATACAAGAATAGGGAATGAGAAGATAAACACGACGCGAAAACAAGCAACAACAACAAAACAACAATTGAGAAACAGAAGGGAGAGAAATCAATGAGAGAGGACGCGATAACCCAGTGAGAGGAGAGAGATAGGAAGAGGGTAGATCAAGAGACGCCAAAAGGTCACTGGGGGAGAGAAGGGGAGAGGAGGGAACGGGAAGAGAGAAGGTCATCAGAGTCCAAAAGGTAAATGGAGAAGAGGAAGGAGAGGAGGTAAAGGGAAGCGGGAAGTTCATTGGGATCATCGAGAGAAAGATATCAAACCCCTCTCGTACCCCTCAAAGTCCATTGGTGATGTTAAAACCGATTTCATTATTAGGAAGCCCGTATTTCAATGAGATAATAGGATTCCTATTAAGAGTTGAATATATTCTGGAGAACACGATTTCCTTTGGATATTTTATTGAGAAAAAGTATCGCATAATCTGTCTAGATCTCTCCAGAAAGTGATCGAATGAGGAGCAATTGCGAAAGATTCTAATGATCTCTCCATGCAGTGTATTGAGACCCATACTGATAGGAATATTAGATTCAAAATGTGGGTATCTAATCACTGCAAATGAGTAATCATCCGTCTTATTATACAGAGAAGTCTGCACTTTACCTGATTGAGTAACTCTGATTAAAAGATCCAGAAAAGCTGATTCGTTTGGCTCAGTGTTTTTTTTGCTCCAATGTCAACGAGTGATGGTACATGTCCGATGTCAGTCGCACAAACTCAACTTTCTCATCGGGGATGTGGAATAGATCGTCGATATAACGGAAAGTTCGATTTAGTGAGAAAGAAAGAGGATGACCGATTTTGATATTATTTCGGATATACTGGAACTCCATAACTGCTAAAGTGAGGTCTGCAATTTGCGGAGAGGCATTGTTTCCTTGGGGAATCCCCTTATTCTGTTGATATAGTTTGCCACCGTAGTATGCATAAGAATTTTTGAAGTATGAAATCAACGATGAGTTTCAGATCATTTTTATGATGTTATGAGATTCCTCGTCTCTCCCCTATGAATGAAATCTCTTCATAATCTCTCTCTCAACACGCTATCTCGTCTCTCCCATCTCAGTCTTTATCTTCCTTCTTCACGATACGATTTCTTATTGCGTTCTCCAGAAATTTACTTGTTTTCATGTTTCTGACGCCAGTCTCAACAATTTCCAGTGTTTCCGCCCTACATGCGGATCTCTCCTCTTCATACAGAAGAAAAATTAAAATCGTCAGAACAACAAACTACATTCCATTGAGTTTCTTATTATTTCCGAGTGAATATAGCACTTTTGATGTCTCCAGACATAAATTGATTGAGCACTCGTGGAAGGATACAGAAGTGGATTGATAGAAATGTCTCCTTTTCCAGTTTGCTCCATCCTTCCTGAAATGCGGTGTCTTCGCGTTACCAAACTCATCGAACGATCTACCAGCGCTACAATTCACATTGACGGGAAACTTCCTAGCCAACACATCATATCTCGTACCTTGCCATAGTAGAGGCAATGTGCGAGCTTCGAGTCTTCTATTGGTATTTCTTACTTGAAAAAAAACGTTGATAAATATATGTGTGTCTTCCGATGGATAGAGTACGAACAAGAATGTCAGAAGGAACTTATTTATTGAATTCATAAAATCAGCCGCTCCATTCGTTATACAGAGGGAAATTCACATCATAAAGTCGGGATTTGTCAAGAATCCGATATTTGCTCCATAAAGTGATTGGTTTGAGGAAATGGGATTCAGAAAGAAGATGAGAAACAACTCTTCGTAATCAATTGTAGGCTAAAGAAACTAAAAGGACTTCCTGCGTCATATGTAATGAAATTACTTCTCATCTCTCATCTCTCTCAATTACCACTCCATCTTCTCTCATCTTTGTCTCTATCTTCTTTCTCCTCTCTCTACTCTTCATATTCTATCACGTAAGGTTTCTCTATAGCGACGTGCTACCTCTTCCCATTCAGTCCTCTTCTCTCCCTCCTCGCATTATTACTATTCCCCCATTTATCGACTATTTTATTAGCAAATTAATCCTATTTCAAAGGCAAATCTCCATATTTTCAGTCCGTTCTACACGCGGACATCTCTTCTTTCTAATTAAGAAGACTTCATCAAAAAGGAAAAACTAATTATTAATAATACAGTGAGTTTCTCTTAATTATCGCACAATCGATTCCATATTTTACACGATTTGCGGTCTACAGTTGAAAGCAATCAACAATATGTGGATGGCCATAAATCCCACCCGAGCCATTTCCAACCTAATGGTCTCTAATCCTCTATGGACAAGCAATATTGCGAATGACTTTTAGCGTTAAACCGAGCCAGAATTCCGGTTGAACATTGTTTCATATCCTACTAATGCCAAATCTTAAAGGAGGGGTGGCAGCAATATTTTGTCGGGGAAGCTGAGACTATAGCCCGATTGGTCCCTTGCACCATAATGAAAATACAAAATTTGAAGGTTGTAGCTCAACCCTGAGCCGAGATAATCGCGTTCAAAGTTTGAATTCCCGCCCGTGAATCCCCGGGAAAAGGCTGCTAAATGTTTGCGCAGCTCACTACCCTCTCTCCGCCACTTTTAAACCCTTCCTGTCCTCCCTTCGGAAGAGGTTAGAGCGGCAGTGAGACCAGAGACCGTAGGGAGAGGGGGCTAAAGGTCACGTCAGACGGCCAGAGACGAGTAGATCAAGGGAGGATTCATCTCTCACTTGGGAATGGCCACGCCCCTTCACACTGTGTTTAGCACGTGCGCTTTCATGTCTCTGCTAAACGCAGTAGTAATCCCCGGCAAATCGTGGTGAGAGTCGCTAGCCGTCATTGCTGACAGTACTTCTTTAAGTTTCATAGAAAAATTTTCTGCATTTATCGATCTAGTACCATTTTTATCACGAACATCTTGCAATTTTGAAGAAAGAAACACACAAGGAAAACATTATGCAGCGGCTTTCTGTGAAAGTAGTCTAATGTGAGGGTGAGGATAACGCCAGTATATTTCAGTTGACCGAATTACAGTCCCGCAGAGTCTCCGCCCCAAGAAGTGGGGCACGGAGGGTCACCGTGGGTCACCCGAGGTCACCCCGACTTTGAGGCGGCCTCAGACCCCTTTAAAATGCGAGTTTTACTATTTTTGGCTTTTCTCATGAGGGTCAATGGATCTGTGAAAGCAGATTTCCGAAATTTGCATTTTGAGCTACTTTCTGAGACGTCATAGTTTAGCCCTCCTCTCCCCCCTCCCCTCATTTTCATAAACGACCGCTCCCTCGAAAGGTGAGAGTGAGGAATGGGCGAGGGGAGTGGATGAGGAGGAGAGACGGGTCAAGACGACGTCTCAGAAAGTAGCACAAAATGCAAATTTTGGAATTCTGCTTTCACAGATCCTTTGACCCTCATGAGAAAAGCCCATAGCCAAAAATAGTAAATCGAACTCGCATTTTAAAGGGGATGAGGCCGCCTCAAAGTCGGGGTGACCTCGGGTAACCCACGGTGACCCTCCGTGCCCCACTTCTTGGGGCGGAGACTCTGCGGGACTGTAGCATAGTGAGCTGGCCTGTGACTTACCACTTTGAAAGGGTTTCCTATAAATCGGCGACGAAACAATTTCTTTTCAGAATTCATCCACCGTCTCGAGGTATTTTCGTTGTTCTCTTCCTGTCAACAAAGAAGCGAAGATACTGTCAACCCGGACGGTGTGAAAGCCATAGAAAGGATTCCTCAGGTAATTTTTTTTTTCAATCCCCTAGAAAAATGACTTAGTCACCTGATTTGGTGTCAGCTCTACGCATCACGGATAGCATTATTTTCAGATATTCAAGCATGAAACTCTTCGAGGATTGCGAAGACCCATGAGACACAGCGCGTCTTTCTGGGTAACACCCACTCCCGGTGCCTCCCTGGTAAGCTGTTCATATCGTGCCTCCGGTACCAAAGTATTTTGCTCTTCCATACTCATTCATCGCAGATTCCTGGTGCACACGCGACGACGTCCTCTTCAAGGAACACTTTGATTTGGAGGCCACCTCTATCTGATCCCTTCCCATTGTGTGTTTTATTCTGTGATATACGTGTGGATAAAGGATCTCTTCCTTCTCTCCGTCTTATCATTGAGTGGGCACTGATATCTCCTTATCATCGATCACACTTCGTTCCAAACAATCGAAATATATCTCATTATTACCCGTAGAGTTCAATATTCAATAAATAAATTCAGTTCAATAAATTGCCACATCATCAATATCCTTGCAAAAATGTTCACTGTTTCCTTGAAGAAGGAGAGATAGAATGCTAAAATCAGGAAAACGAGTTTGAACGAGAGGGCTCGTTATCACGAGATTTAGCCAATTAATGGAACTGGCAAGCAGAAGGCTCAGCGTTAAATCATAGGAGGAAAAACACTTCCCAAGTAGACGAAATTAAAATGTTCTGAGAGCGTATTGATACAGGCATCATTGAATGAGTATTGTATGTATATTAAATACAACCCGGTCAGAGAAGACGAGCGAGCATGAGAAATGAGGAGTGTGGGATTTTTTGTTCATTCCTGGTTAGCGTGCCTCGTGTTCCATTACTGTTCCAAATTATGACTCAACACAACATGGAAATTGACCGACCATGGCTAGTCGATCAACAAGATAATCGCTAGTTTTGGTCGATTATGCGATGGAGTGCGATTGAAACATGAGATAGGCGAGGAACGTTATTGAGAATCAGATGAAATGAGATCGGAAAGAGAGAGGTAATAATTGAGAAAACGAACAAACATACATAGATACAATCTTTCCTCCCCAAACTTATCGCACTCCTTCACTTTCGCTGACATTTTTTCGGTTTCGGTAGCACGGTTCATATTCCTCGATGAACCTCTGATTCTCTCTTTCGAGTACATGTCTGCTCTCATGATCTATGAGGGAAACCGAAATGTGTAGAAAAAAGCATTTCGAAAGTTTAATTTCAAGGCAATGGCGAATTATAGCGACTTTTTTCCGTCCTTCATTCAGTATATCCACAGTCGGGTGTGGGGCTGTGCACTAAAAGTCGTTTATTCGAAAAAAGTGAAGCTGTCTCTAAAATTAGAAAAAGCACGAAATTACATTTCCAATATCCTCTCCGAACACAAGTATGCATGTATTGGCTCACGTCAGTTTTTCTCCCCAATTTCCCCTTCAATCTGATTCATACCAATTTTCCGCTGCTATCAACACAAAGCTTCTCGTTAGTCAGAGAACTCCTCAACAATACATTTCGCTGATTGCATCTCCTCGCTTTCCCCCGAATTCATCTCCATCCTTCTCTTCCTCGTTGCATGTTGTTATATGATAGGTTTTATGGAATAATTACCCAAGCTTGAGATAAACAATGTCACCGTGCATCTCGAGTTTGACTTTAATGCATAAGTGTCTGATTGTGAGTGAATGCATTTCTCTATTCTGAAAGCTTTTTTTTCCAGAACCGTGCACGTTTCTAATTTCTTCTCACATTACTGCATGAACCATCACATTGAAACTTTTCTTATTTTTTGTTGTTTTTCGCCCTCTCCTAGTTCCAATAATCATCCAATAACCCTGATTCGATCACTTTCTCCTTCTAGGTTTCTGTATTTCATATGTCTTCCATCTGCATTATAGTACTTTGTTTCTCTCAAAGAACCATATTTTTTGAAGCGATGCTCTTCAAGAATATTCCAGATTTTAATAAAAAAAAATAGGCTCATGTCAGTCGACAACTGCGAATCGGTGTGTTTAGATGCCCGCCACTACAAAGGTAAGATTTTGTTTTAGATTATTGAAAGAAATAACGTATTTCGTCAATCAGATACACCACGTATCACAGACAAATATTTGTTCCGTACGGCGGTGAAAGAAGATGCTCAGGTGTTGTTGGACTTGTCTCTTACTGGATTCTTGAGCGAGAATTCGCACGATAAAGTGAGGACAACATTTTTTGAACGATAAAATACATCCAGGCTGGACGTTCCAGGCTTTGAACGTAACCGCGTTCGAGACTTACGATGTTCACAAATGGATTGTGGAACGTTCACTGAATTCACCTTACTCAGTTATGGTGTTTGAGAAATCATCTGGGAAGATGAGGCGTGCGAATGAAATAGAAATGCATCTGTATAATGTAGCTAGTTGGATTCCGCTTGTACTCTATCGCTCACCGCGACAAAGCTCAGGTACCTTTCCACTACTTATCATTAAACATGTATATTTTAAGAATTTCGAGCCCTTTAATCTGGACATTGCATCAATTACGGAAAACGTTCAAATTCTCGGTAAACTACTTGGGTTGTGAATTAAGCAAAAACATGTTTTCAGACACGATCCTGGAGAAGCAAAAACGCAAGATTTGGTCGTTTTACCCGGACGCGAATAAAGTGAGTAATTAAAGAAGCCCTGTCATCAATGCCAAATTTCGAATGAAAATATATCACCGCGAAATGCCCTGATCAAATCCAAAGATATGTGAGAGATATCCTCCCTTGATCTACCTGACTCTGCCTCTTTGACTTGACCTCAGTCCCTCTCCCTGCGGACTCTGGCCTCTCTGCCGCTCTAGCCTTTCTCAAAAGGGATGACAGGGAAGGGCCGAAAAGTGACGGAGGGAGAGAGGGTGTGCTGCGAAATCTCTCGCACAAATTGTAATCATCACTTCCCTGATCATCACGCAAACTGCGCGCGCCCATAACTCGGTCCAAAATTGGCCTACGACCTTCAATTTTTGGATTTCCAGTATGGTTCAGGAGACCAATCCGACCATGGTGTCAGCTACCCCAACCAAATATTGATCTCATTCCTCCTTGAATGTAGTTCATAGTCGTCAAGGTTGTGAAAATACAACCATTACGATGAAGGTTCTCCGACAAGAATTGACGTTCGTCGATCCTCATTATCAACGACAAGGCATTGCTTCGCATTTCATCAAACTGTTGAATATCGACCAATTGAAGGTAACTGAATTATCGAAAATTAACGATATATGAGAGACAATCTGAAATTTTGAACAAATATCTGCACATGCCTGGAACTAGGGCGAAAAGTCTATTCAAGGGATTAGCTCCATCCATATTACCACAGGAGGTAGTACTCGGTGGGGTAGGCAGGCCGACCACCTTAGGTCTGACCGCGACGCGTCCGAAGCGGGTGAGAGCGCGCGAAATTCGAAAATCGCCGATATTTGAAAATTAAATTTCTCGCTCAGTTCTTCTCCAATTGCTTCGAACTTGGTACCAATAAATTGCTAAATTCATGGACATCATTTCGTGTGTTGGGTATAATCTATGAAACTTTCAGCTTCATGACGAAATTACAAAATCGAAAATTGATTTCGCTCGCAAATGTTCATGCATACCCGGCGTCAGATTTTTTATTTAATAATATGTTAGATAATGTAAATATGAATGAATAATGAGAACAAAAATCGAGAAAATTGGGTATAGGAAGGGCGAATTTTGAGAAAAACTGTTTTTGGTACTGTTTAAGGAAACTAGAGTTTGCACGAAGAAAAAAGTTTTTGTAGATGGACATTATATCTACAAATTTCAGATGTAGACGCTTTTGCATCTACAAAAAAAAAGGCAAACTCTAGTTTTCTTACCATCAATCAACTCGGTCAATTTTCGCAAGATTCATGCCAATTTTTAGTTGCATGGAGAACCCCTTGAGAACCGAGAAATTCAAATCCTAGGGTTGCACGGCAGTACCAAAAACAGTTTTTCTCAAAACTCGCCCCTCCTATACGCAATTTTCTCGATTTTTGTTCTCATTATTCATTCATATTTACATTATCTAACATTTTATTAAATAAAAAATCTGACGCCGGGTATGCATGAACATTTGCGAGTGAAATCAATTTTCGATTTTGTAATTTCGTCATGAAGCTGAAACTTTCATAGATTATACCCAACACACGAAATGATGTCCATGAATTTAGCAATTTATTGGTACCAAGTTCGAAGCAATTGGAGAAGAACTGAGCGAGAAATTTAATTTTCAAATATCGGCGATTTTCGAATTTCACGCGCTCTCACACGATTCGGACGCGTCGCGGTCAGATCTAAGGTGGTCTACCTGCCTACCTCACCGAGTACTACCTCCTGTGGTAATATGGATGGAGCTAATCCCTTGAATTTACTTTTCGCCCTAGTTCCAGGCATATGTTCAAAATCTCAGAATGGCTCTCATATTCCCTCTCCAGAAAGACGGTTTTGCCGGGATCCAATCGGAAGCTTCGTCGCATATGAATCAAAAACTACTGAAGAAGCTCGGATACAAAATGTTGTCAGAATCTGAACAGTGAGTATATCAAAAAGGATAAAACTCATTCATTAATTTTTCAGAAGTGAATATTGTCGTTCAAATGGAAGTCGAATTGTTTTCCCAGACGAGACCAAGTCTGTCCAGCTATTCTTCCTCTCATTTTCGTAGATAACAATAACTTCCTCTACTTTGTTGGATAAACCCCATTTTGCCCCAAAACAATAGTGTGACATGTAATTCGATTGACATCTTTTTCTGAAAAACCGTGTAATGTAAACTTGGATATGTTATAACACATCCATCGGCTGATGTGAATATGTAATTGAGATATCATATAACTCCCTGATTGTTGAGTAGTGATGACGCAATCAAGCAATAATTAGAAAAAAAATCGAAATGATTTTTCCGATCTCATCAAGCTTTCTCGAAATGATTTTTCCGAGCTCATCAAACTTTCTGAGTATTTAGACAAGTCGGAGAGCTGCCCAGAAATTTTTAAAAAGTTGCTACTCAATGGCACCTTGGCAGCAGAATTACTTGTAAGACAATTACTTTTAAAACAGGTGGCTTGAATTATGCGTGGTTCGTCTATCTCAAAGTCGTCGTTATTATTGAGTCGGCTGGCGGAAAGACTCACTGAACCATTTCATTCTATCCACTCCCTCCCCTCTCCCCCCCCCCCTTCCCCCTCTCTCTATCTCTCTCTTCACTTAATTGGTTGCCATGGACATCTTCTCATCTCTCAAATCTCTCCTAAAATATTCCCATCTTTCATCGATCTACTCTAGCTCTCTCACTACCTCTCTCTCTATCTCTCGCTCGCTCCAAAATTATTACTCTCACAAGCTCCTCCCTATCAGCTCCTCTAGACTAGGCTACCTCTTTCCTTGTTTGAGTGACTCGTCTTGTCCATTTCTCTCTATTGTCACTTCACAACTATACGTTTCTCATCCACTCTTATCTTCTCATTATCTCTCCTGTTCATTCTTTCGGAATTTTATATTATTTCATCATCAGAGCCCTACGCACTCTCAAGAATGGCGACTTCGTCGATTATTTTCTCAATCTGAAGAAAACAAAACAAATAACAAAGGAAACCAGCAGGTGCGTTGTTTCTTCCAATACCAAATTTGGGCTATTTGGCAATTTGGGCTTCGAGATACTGCTGATAAAATATTACTGAAAACTATTGTATCTAATGGTGTTGTTTTAGCCCACAACATCATCAACTCTTCGTTCTCTTTCTTCTTCTACTGGCTGTTAATTCTCATTGCAGCGTTCCTCATTGTTCACTGCAAAATGCGATTTGCATTCGTTGAGGTAACTTATCAATATTTTTTTCTTAAAAAATTTAATTTATCAAAACATACATATGAATTATTGAAAAATTGAATGAGTGTCCATGTTCGTCCCTATAAAAACACCTTCACATAAATCTCTCCGAATTTCAGCTTTTGAAATATACGACTTCTATTGAGAAGCAATTTGGAGTGACAATAACATCTTCTTAAAAAAGGATTATTGAAGTACACATATATTCAGGATCATCAATCTAATCTCAGTGGACAGTCTTCTGACGGCTCTTCCATAGCCTCCGATAATTGTGGGATTTTGATATAAAATATTGTCAATTGTAAAAAAAACGCATTTTGTTTGTATCTTCAGATCTGATTTTTAAATATTTTTTTCCTCAAAAGATTGATGCTTTATCAGGACGTAAGAGACGCTTCGGTGAGGGTCGGTCAAGATAACGAAGATAGAAGAATGATGATATCGCGTAGAGGATAGTTTTTTGTATAGTTATTTCTTATCCGCATTTCTGGATGTTAAGAATTTCTCAGTCTAAGAATTTCTCATAAAAAATGTTTTCATTCCGCCATGATACACATAACCATTGAACAAGCAAGATACATATGAGGCCGTTTGTGTAATTTTCGAGCAAGTCCTGGCACAGCTCAAAAAGGTCGATTCCCTGAAATTGTGTTGTGTGTTTCGGGGTTATCGAGGGCCAAGGTCTTCCGTTCGCTAGTGAGAGCGTGGAGAGAGAAAGGCGTCAATGTGACCCTCTATCTGGACGATGGACTGATCCTCGCCGAGACAGAGGAGGAACTGGAGAGAGTGGTCAGATTAGTCAGAGAGGATTTAGAGAGAGCAGGAGTATCCACAGCCGACGAAAAGTGTCATTGGACCCCTTCCCAGAAAGGAACTTGGCTTGGTTACGAGATAGACCTGAAGATTGGAACGGTCCGAGTGTCGGAAGAGCGTACAGTCAACGCCATAGAGAGGCTGAGTCACCTTAGAGAGGTGCATTCCCCCACGGTTAGAGACCGGAGTCGAGCGATTGGTTCCCTCATGTCAGCTTCCCTCATTCTAGGTGACCCCGCTTCTCTTCTATCCCGTGCCCTTCTCCATTCCATTGCCGAAGCACAGAAGACTTTCTCCTCCCCCTCTGTCCCCATCCCACTCTCTCCAGATGAAGCAGGTGAGGTAGACCAATGGTTAAGAGAACTGAGGCAGAGGTCAGTGTGAAGCTTCCTGGAGACCCCCTGGTTGTTCGATGTGAGAGTAGAGACGGACGCATCCGCGTCTGGACTGGGAGTGATAGTAAGAGAGAAAGGAGGGAAAGTGACTAGGACATCTCGAAACTTGTCCCCATCAGAGAGAATGGAGTCGAGTACTCTGAGAGAGTTGCGAGCGGTCGAGTTTGCAGTCCAGACCTTCGAGAGGCAATGGCCAGGAAGGAACGTTCTGTTTTTCGGAGATAATCAAAGTACCATGTCTATTCTTAGGAAAGGGTCCATGAAACCGGAGCTCAATGAGGTTGCGAGGAGAGTCGAAGATGTGAGAGAGAGAATCCGGGCGGGGTTCAAATTCTATTGGATCCCGAGGGAAATGAATTCGGAGGCAGATTTTGCCAGTAGAGATCGATAAGGATGATTGGAGCCTACAGGGATGGGTGGTAGACCAGGCAGTGAGGAGATGGGGAAGGCCAGATATCGACATGTTCGCGGATGAGAGAAACACCAAGTGTTACAAGTTTGTTTCCAGACTCCCAGCCCCAGGAGCTCTCGCCGTCGATTCATTCGCCGACCCTATCGTGTGGGGATCTCACGATTTACTCTGGTGCGTCCCCCCTCCCTCCCTCCTATCTCTGACCCTCGCCTGGATAAGGGGCTCTCACTTCAAAGGGGTTCTTGGACTCCCCTATTGGACGTCCCACCCAGTATTCCCCGCCCTCTTCCCTCCAAACCATACCCCCTTATTTGTCAAAGACTACATCATGTTCCCTGAAGGCACTAACATCTTGATCCCAGGCTCTTTCGAAATGGGCCCCTTCAGCAGACCTTTTATGGACTCGTCTTTCACCCTTCTCCTCCTCGATTTTTCGAACTCTACATAATTCTAGCCTCGACCCGATAAAGCCGATGCCATGGGAGCCAAACATGAGTTATCACGTATGGAGTTATATTCAGAACGAGAGAAGTGATAACTGTTGTTTGGCGAAACGGCATCGGCCGGGGATATTTTGAATTCCCACTCAGCACACAGCGCGAAACGCGTTGCGTGAGCTGACGACGCTGCGTTTTGTTCTCTCTCCTCTATTCTAGGCTTTTTCGGGGAATATCCCACCCTCCCACCCATTTTGCGATCTCGGGATCGAAAGTAGAGGCGACAATGAAGTCGTATAGAGCAAGTATGAAGAATCTGAGGTTATACGCCAAGGATAGAGGGTTGGACCCAGCCTGCCCTTCGACCTTGCTCATATACACCCTCAAGAAGATTGAGGAGGGAAGAGCGCTATCGACCCTCAAGATTGTCTCATCTGCCTTCTCCCATTTCGCTGATCCCCTCTCCCAAACTCACTCTCATATCCTGTCTTATCTTCAAGATTCTACCCGTAGAAAGTGTGTAGTCACCCATCATTCCCCCGTCGACCCCTCTATTATTGATTCATTTGTACAGTATTCATTTGCCAATCCATCTGATCCCAACGCCATTCGTACCACTTTAGGGGCATCCTTGTCCTTGTCCGCCCTTCTAAGGGTGAATGAGTTGCTTTCCCTCCGCTGGGATGATCTCTCGTGGTCAGAGGACACCCTTCGAGTGTCTGTCAAGAAGGCCAAGAACGACCAGTTTGGCTAAGGGAGAGACACTTTCATCGCAGTCGACAAGAACTCCCTGTGCCTCTCCATCTTCCATTCGTACAAGGAGTCTGTCCCCCCTTCCCCCTGGGTTTTCCCCTCTCGCTCCCACCCAGACCGAGCCATTTCTACAGACGCCTTCAGGAAGGACCTGCCTCGTCTCTGCACTCTCGCGGGAGTCACAAGCATCACACCACACCAGCTCAGAGCGGGAGGAGCAATGGAATCGATCCGTCAAGGCGTCTCCCTGGATGCAGTTCAGAGAAGGGGAAGAAGATGAAAATCAATTCAATTCAATTATTTATCACTTCAGGCAGTAATGCTCAGGTGAGGATGGGGCCATATTCTTCATTAGTTGCGTTCCACCAGTGGGACCGATCATATGCCTGAGATCGTCGCGCCAGCGAGTCTTGGGATGGCCCGCAGGGCGTGCACGGTTGTAGGGCGTCCATACGGTAGTCGCACGAGTCCAGTGATTGGTTTGCATTGCCCGGATCTTCAGCGCCCATTTTGCTTTGTTTCTGAGGGCTATTACCTGTTTGCACTTTGCGAGACCTGGCTAGATGCTAACGATAGCGATGCTCTCTTGATTAGTAACTCCCCCGAGTACTTTGCATTTCGTAATGATCGCGCTCTAACAGATGATTGTGGTAGAGGCGGTGGTGTAGCTGTGATAGTCCATAATTCCCTCTCCCCTGTCTTAGTTTCATCTCACTCTTCTCCTCTTTTAGAGTCTATTGTAGTCGATTTGAAATAATTTCCTTGATTCGTTTGTTCCCCTTTCCAGACCCTCTGCGTTCTCAAAATACCCTCGTAACGTTAGAACTCTTTTTGGTAAATGTAAAAATCTTTCTAGGATTGCCCCGAATAGTGTCGCTTGTCGTGTTATGTCTGATCGTTTCAAATCTGCTTTACGCAATTTCCATTGTTTCCTAGAGAACCGCATTGTTACCAACACTAATCCCTGTGTTCTTTAAATTTTGTACTAGGAAACTAACAGCTCCTAAATCTACCCCCTCTGCTATTATCGACTCTGGTGGAGCCACTCTATATTCTCTGTGCTTTCCGTAGTCTATCGCCCAAAATCAACATTACCCCTGACAACATTCCCAGTATTGTCCTCTGTAAATGTAAATTCTCACTCATTTCTCCTCTTTTAATCATTTTTAACAAGTCGCTTATTACATGTGAAGTTCCCAATATGTGGAAACTTGCTCTAGTAAAACCCATCCCTAAGAAAACCAGTAACTCTGTTCTAGATTTTCGACCAATTTCCCTCACTTCCTCTGTTTGTAAAGTTTTTGAGAAGCTTTTAATAGAGAAGATTTCCTCTTTTCTAGATAACAACGAACTATTTGACCCTCGTCAAACTGGTTTTCGTAACTCTAGATCCACCTCTACAAATCTTGCTGAGACTTTCTCTCATTATTTGAGAATTTCCAAGACCAGTTCATTTGACACTGTGTATATAGATTTTAGAAAAGCATTTGATAGTATTGACCATCGACTATTATTGTTTAAACTATCTCAGTTAGGGATTTCCGACCACCTTGTTGCATGGTTTCAATCTTACTTATCTAACCGCACCCAATCTGTTTTCATTGATTCATCATTTTCCCCTCCCACTCCAGTTCGGTCAGGCGTTCCACAGGGATCGTGCTTAGGACCTCTTCTATTTATTCTATTTATTAACGATATCTCCTCCGATTTCCCCAAATCTATCCACTATTCTATTTACGCAGACGACCTGAGTTTTCCAATGACTTGCAATCTGTCTTAGATATTGTTTCTAATTATGTTTCCCAATGGAATCTAGGTATCTCGGAGACCAAGTGTCACATTGTTCATTACGGCATTCAAAACCCACGTAGAAAGTTTTATATCAATGATGTCATGTTAAACGAACCCATTGTTAAAGATAAGAATCTAGAAAAAGTTATTGTAAAGGATCTAGGAGTTCACTTTTCTCCCTCTCTCTCTTTCTCCTTTCACATTTCTAAAGTAGTCTTGAAGTCTCGATCTATAATGAATTTGATGTTCAAATCATTCCTAAGTAAACGTCCCTCTCTCTATTGTAAAGCTTACACCACGTTCATTCTACCCTACCTTGAGTATTGTTCTGTAATCTCTAACCCCACCAACTCGGTGTAGTTAACCAAGGATTTAGAGAAAGTTCAGCGCGATTTTAACCGTCGATTGTACTCTCGTTGTTCCCTCCCCTATGCTCCTTACACCGTCCGTATGTGCGATCTAAACTTGGCTCCGCTAGTGCAACGTAGATGTATTTCCGATATTGTTTTCCTCCATTCTATTCTTCATAAGCGATATTTACTCGATGTATCTTCTCTCATCGTTCACCCCCCACTCGTTCGTTCTATCCGCAATGATCACCCTTTCAGAATAACCTTGCCATTTCTTCCACATAATTCCCATTCCACTCTTGTTCCTCGATCTATTTCTATCTGGAATTCCTTGTTACCTGAAACTGTAGCCCTCTCCCATGACAGTTCCGTGTCTTTATTACCTCTCAACCTCCCTCCTTTTCCCCAGATCTGTTATCCATAATTGGCTTACCTCTTGATCTTTGATCTTTGACCCCCCTCCCACATCCCCCCACCCCTTCCCCCTACCCTTGCTGCGTCCCCACCCGATTCGACATCATCGACGGACCTCCGTTCTACGCGACACATCACAGTTTTTCTCTTGTAAACATGCCCCTCTGACGGAATAAATAATGAATGAATGAATGAATGAATGAATGATCGTCGTGCAGCATTCTCTCCTTCTCTTCATATCAATTGCAATGTGCGATAGCTCATGTTCTTCCTTTTTCGTCTGCTCTCTGTCTCTCTACTCATTTATCTCTAACAAATTCTAAGATCGCACCAAACCCAGGGAGATGAAGAGGAAGATAAGGAGATTGTTTGGGGGTTGTTTGCATCGTAAATCTGCGCTGCCCCGTGCAGTTTCCGTAACCATTTCGTTCTAGCGGAACTAGGATAACCTTGATATCGCAATAAAACTCTGTTTATCGTTGATTATCCCCCAATTGTCTCGTATTTCCTCGCCTTCTCTCGTAGCGGCTTCTTTTTTCAGCCGAATCAATCATCTAACCATCTTTCAATAATTACAAAGAAATTTTCTCATTGCCTATTTTCTAATCACATAAATGCATTGAATTCGATTTCTGAATTACGAATGGTAGAATCCGAATAAAATAAAATCAAATAAAAATGATTCCCGATTTCTCCTGTACCTCGTCTTATCTTCGTGACGCTTCTGTCAGTTCAATCTGTGAATTCGATTGGTTTCTCTACCTATCGAATTTTGCGAGAAAACTACTAATTCTACTACTGATTCTCCCTCCCACAAACTTCACATTGTCGTATTATTATTCGTCTCTTACTTTTATTGACACATCTCGATTTGGCTGCATTCTTTTTTCGGATTGGAATGGACCTTAGAAGCTTCCAGATAAGCGTCCTCATCGTCTCTTCCCTTGTGTTTCTACTCATCTTCTTTCTTCGTCATCATCATGTTCGACAAGGGCGATGGAATCATCGATCAACCAATCATCACTGAAGAAGATAGGATAAGATCAAAGGCGGTGAGACCACACATAGCTATAATTCCCGGCGGATAAATTAGTGCACTCTCCATTCTCTCGCAAGTGAGAGCAACAAAAGAGTGAACTATCGCAATATTGATGGAGCGATAGAAAAAAGTAATGGCGAAATTCACCTTTGAATGGTTTCAATAACTATTTTTCCTATTTCAGAAAGCACACAGCACGACAATTAGAGCAGTCGTTGAAGCTGAGAGAGAAGAACAGAGGATATCCCATCATGAGTGAGTTCAATGATATTATATATTCATTGAAGCCTCAATGTTGCAAAGTATGCTTGCTGAAGCGCAAAATTGAGGGAAAATGAGATACGATTAAATAAATTACTCTCGTTTCATCTATTTCACGTGCGCACTGGATCAAATTTGAGGTGAGTTCTCTAAACAAAAGGATTGCAGAGATCAAAGACTAGATCTGAGTGGTCTCTCTCCCGAGATGAGGGATCATATCTTCTCCTTCTGTTACTGGAAGGATCTCAATGGAGTCTCAAGGGGGACCAGGGCCTTCGTTCTTAGCTCACTTCCAGCAATGCAAGAGTGAGTACATTACAGATTATTAGGAATTTATTAATTACTCATAAAATTGTGTGCTATCATTTTTTTTTCTAATCTACGTTTGGCTGGCAACACGCAAAAAAACTCATTCCCGTCGAGGCATTTCTCGTGCTCTCTCACTTTCGCGTACTACTCTGGTCTGTCTGTCCTAGTTGTAACCAGGTCTCTCCACCAGCTCTGGACAAGCTGGGGCTCAACTTGGCTGGAGACCTGGCTACAAGTGGGGAACTTTCAACTCCTGGCTACAACTGGTGGGGAGACCTGGTCACAACTGGGGGAGAGACCTGGATACTAGTAGTGTTGTGACGAGAGTGTAGAGGGTTTCGTCACTATTTATCAACAAAAATCGATACAACGCAAGCGCAGCATGAAAATCATGCTTGACTCCTTCTTCTTGCTGATGACTGAGCCATGATGGCCATCAATGTCACGGCCGACACTGCAATAGTCATTTATTTTAATAAAATATTAATCTGACAAGCAGTGGAAGTATTATTCAAATCTCCATTGAAAATTCGGTTGTCAAATGACCCTTGAGCTCCATCCTCACCTTATAAAATGTCGATTGAAGCTCCGAGAGACTTACTTCATTGTTAGAGTTAGATTTGAAATTAGCTCCATTCTTGACTATCCATTCGAGGAATTCATATATCAATAGATGATCTACCGAGACGAATCTGTAGCAAAATCAGCTTAGAATATTCAAACGCGAATTTACACAAACGAGAAAGAGAATAGAGCGTCATGATCTCGCAAAATACTTTCGGACTGACTGAGATGGGGCTGAACATGAAAGAAATGGCCAAAAGCGTTAAAACAGTAGCAAGTCGATAATGACTGAAATATTGAGAAGAAAAAGCGCCAACGCATAATCCTCGTGTCAATCAGTCTCAGCTTAACACGAAGCGCGCTAAGCGGGGACTTGGCCACAACTGGGCCACTTGGCCACAACTGGGAGAGGAGACCTGGTCACAACTGGTTAACCCAACCCTCTCATTCACACCTGGCCACAACTGGTGACGGCCACTCAGAGCCCATTTTAGCTGGCTACAGCTAGGACAGACAGACCAGAGTATCTCGCCTTCATCTCACCTCCTCTCCTGCTCTCGCTCCCCCCCCCGTGTAAAATGCCGAGATAATCGTCAAGAAACACTAGAATGAGGACGTTTAGTCATCCCTCATCTAATCTTATCTGATTGTTCCTTTTTTTTCAAATTAATATCCACTGCATGAAAATTAGATTGAGGATTAGCGCAGGAGCACTTTGGGAAAAAATTCGCTTCCAGCATCATAAATTGCAGGCAAGACGACTGGAAGAAGGTCGTTATTATTATTATTGCCCAGTGTATCTCTCTGCTGGAGTCGCTTGTCGCCACTATACTCTTCACTCCGATCCTCTTCCTCCTCGAACAGGCTAGTACAACCTTTCCTCACTCCTATTTGTGACTAGTAAGCGATGGACGGTGTTGGCCTAGTAATCTAGAGATGAAGAAGGAGCGCTTGAGGGGTGATGTTAGGTTTGGGTAAATTACATTTCGAAATATTGGTCTGATTTTGGTGCATTCAATCAAAATAGTATCAACAGATTCAAGGGAATGTGGAAGAGGTGGAACAGAAGAAGGAAGGAACCGAGACAAAACTCACTGACAAGTGATCACTTTCTATGTTCATAGTCTAAACTCTGTCACTAATATTTAGAAATTCAGATACAATCGTTGAACTATATTATCTGAAGTCAGTGAGTAAAGATGGAAAGAGAGATGGGATTATAGGCCCGTCACACTGTCTCCCATCGAACGACTCCCTCAACATCTGCACTACATACCGGGATGGAACGTAGTATACGGTGAGTATTCAACTCAATTATTTATCCACCAGGGGGTATCAGGAGATAGGAATAGCTGAGATCTTCGTTAGCGTTTAGGTGGAGGTCCGTCGTCTTGTTTGGCGAATCGGTGGTTGGAGAGGGGTGGGACTTCGGGAAGTGCAGTGGTTTGGTATCAATATTAGAGTCGCAAAAGCGATTCTGGCAAGAAAGAAATAGAAGGAATTGAGAGAAGATGAGATCGGAAGTTATCAGATGAGCTTGTAACGATTTCAGCAGAAAGCGCGTTCCATCTTTCAATAATCCTAGTCGCAAAACTTGAGTGAGACTTAGGAGGTACGAAGGGCAGCGAGATACGCAAATTATGGGATCCACGAAGGTTACGTGCAAGCGGGGCTAATCTGTATAAATTTGAATGGTCGTAGGAGTAGAATCCATGAATTGATTTATAAAAGGAAGAGAAGATCAAAGATCAATCTACGATGTTCAAGAGTTTGAAGTGAAAGATGCGACAGTCTATCTGGATACAAGGAATATGGGATTTGACACCGTGCAAATAGACGCCTCGTGAAATTACGCTGAACATCTTCAATTTGATTTGCAAGAATGACGGTGTGAGGAGACCAGACAACTGATCCATACTCGAGCAATGGTCGAATAAAAATAGCGAATGAATTTAAGGGATGGATTCATAATAATACCAAGGTCTTTCATGAAAGGTGAAGCGGATAGAGGAATACTATTAATTGTGTAAAGAGTACGCGGTGAGAGAGATCCATAATGGACTACAGTGCACTTAGTCTCGTTTAGGGATAGATTCCATTCAAGAGACCAATCGAAACCAGAGTCAATAGCACGTTGTAAGATGTGAGAGTGAAGCGGAACCTTTGCATAGATCTTTAGATCATCTGCATATATACCGTACTTTATCTCAGGAGGCAACACTTTAGAGAGATCGTTAATGAATAGAATGAATAGTAGCGGGCCGATACATGATCCTTGCGGGACGCCTGATGTTACAGAGGTGGGATCAGATAAAGTGTTGCCAATGAGAACATACTGAGATCTGTTAGAGAGGTAATTTGCAATCCATGAGACAATGTGAGAGGAGAAACCGAGGTTGGAGAGTTTATGGACTAAGAGCCGGTGATCAATACTATCGAAAGCTTTTTTGAAGTCAAAGTAAATGGTATCAAATGAGGAATTATGAGATTTGAAAGATAAGTAATCTGAATGGGTTTCAACCAGCTGAGTGCAAGTAGAACGGAAACTTCGAAAGCCAGATTGGTGCGAATCCAGAAGATTATTCCCATTCAGATACTCAGACATTTCAGAAATGAGAATTTTCTCAAAAATCTTAGTTATAGAGCAGGTGAGACTAATAGGCCGAAAACTATTGATAGAGTTGGAAGAAGTTTTAGGGATAGGTTTCACGAAAGCTTTTTTCCAAATGTCAGGAATTGTGTTCGTGAGCAAGCTCTGGTTGAATATGATCAACAGAGGAGAGATAATTGAAAATTTGCACTTTGAATAAAGGATGTTGGGAATGCCGTCTGGAGAGAAATTGCACTTAGGAGCTAGGGAACGAATCGCTATCAGAATTTGAGCAGAGCTAATAGTGGGTAGGTCAAAAGGCTGGTTGTGGGGAGGTGGAGAAGGGACAGGAAGGGGTGAATGCAGAGGGGAGGTAGATACAGAGGCAAAGTATTTAGAAAAAGCGGAAGCCTTATCTCTCGATGACAATAATTGAGTTCCATCTAGGTAAATGATCCCGGGAGGCGCGGATTTACAGGCTTTTAGGCGAGTATTACAAAGACTATAGAATGCCCTAGGGCTCCTAGAATCAACGATACGAGATTCAACTCTCACATGAAACTCTCTCAATGCTCTTTCAAAACGTTTTACAAGTTTGATGGCAAGTATACTATTACGTGCAATCAAACTTGCTCTCTGAGATTTACCATAAAGAATTCGTAAATGACGTGGATAACGGGAGAAGGGAGAGGGAGTTGATTTAGGCACGAAAGTGTCCAAAAGGGAGTTAACAAAATTACAAAAATAGTTGAAAGAATCGACTATATTGAGAGGAGAAAGTGTTAGGGTCCAATCATGAGAAGAAATATGGAAATTTATGGAATCCCAGTCAGCAAGATGATAAAATCGAGAGGGAATAAATTCTTTCTTGGGTGGAGAGGGTCCACTAAGAGAAAAGGAGATACTAGCATGATCAGAAAAAGGAATAGAAGGCTTTACATTGCTCACAATGTTAGTGTTGGAAAGGATAAGGTCAAGGATATTACGACCACGTGTAGTGAAATCCACAAATTGCGTAAAATTCCTGTCGCAGGCAAAAGAGGTCATTTTGAAAGTCATTTTGAGTGGGTGAGCTTAGATTACACCAGTCGATACTAGGGAAGTTTAGGTCACCACAGAGAATAAATGGAGTTGTGCTAATAAGAGGATTTATAAAAGCAAGAAAAGAATCGAGAGATGAGGAGGGACATGAGGGGGCGCGGTAAATCAAGCAGATGCGAATGGATAGTAATGTAGGGGAACTTTTTGATGCAGGAAAGTGAATATCGATGACAATTGACTCGATACCCGCGGTAGCGAAGGAACTAATAAGAAATGGATTGAGGAGAGGGGAACAAAGAATGGCCACACCGCCGCCGCGAGTTTTCTCAGCATTGGTGGGTCGATCCTTTCTAAATGATACATAATCATCATTAGATCCCAGAAGAAACGCATCACTATCCTCATCGCATAACCAAGTCTCACTTATCAGAATAATATGATAGCAAAGGGATTTTACAAAAGAGAGAAGATGCGTTTTACGCCTGACGGAACGCGCATTTGTAAGGAAAAGCTCGATATTTGAAGAATTGCATAAAGAGAAAGGTTTCGAAAAAGAGAGAGAGGAAGATGAAAGACTATGAGAGACCAAAGAGGGAGAGACAGACGCAAAAGTATGAGAAGATACAATAACCTCACCACTGCTCCTGTCCTAGGCCTTGACCTCTCCATTGATTGTTCTTGCTGCAGCGGTATTCGACTTTCCGATCGGATTGAGGGAAGAGAGGATGGAAGAGTTCGAGGTGTCGAGGATGGTAGATTCATTCAGAGAACTGGCGTTGAGAGAGGAAGATCCAATGGGCTCATTCTTTGCGGGGTCGAAACCACGGGGCGGTCGATTCTGGTATCCGAGGGGCAGGGGGCGGGGAGTACCGGTGAATTTGATCAATAGCTCATCGCGAACTCCGAACTGCATGAATCCGGCCTTGCAGTTGTTCTTCCACGCGTCGATACGAGCTTGTCTTTCCAGATCCAATTCAAAGGGACAGAGGTCGCGTCTGATGAAGTTACCTCCAGCTTTGGTTACGGTAGGGGGGTGGATAGTGCGGACCAGCGTAAGGAAGTGATTTCTTGTTTTCTCCGAGGCGAACTGAATCTTGATAGGTCGGCTTTTGCGATCACCTTTGACTTCCGGGTGACGTTTGTGGGTGAGGGTGCCGTCCGTGAGTGCATGAGTGATGACGTCATCTCCAAGTTCCTTGCACAGATCGACGATCGCTTTCTGGTCTGAGGCGGCTGTGTCGGTTGGAGAGTTCGTTTCTTTCCGATCCATACTGCACGGGAGGACTTATCAGCGTAGGTCTTAGCGTCGGTCAATGCTTTCTTTACGACCGAATACGTGTCAGACGGAGGATGAGTGAGTTGACTCTTCATCGCCTTCTTGAGCTCGGCGAGTTCCTGACGGAGAGAGGCACACTCACATTTCGGCATGGCGTCAATCTTCTGATGGAGAGACTCCAGAAGGGCGAGGGCCTTGTCCGCTTTGTCGGTGGAAGAGACGGGGGCGATTGCTTTGGGGGGCATGGCGAGGGACCGAGAGAGGAAGCGAGGAGAGAGGGAAATGAGAGCGAACCGCTCACGATGGGAGAAAAAAACTCGAAAATGAATGATTATGTATGATTACGAGTTTAGGGAAAATTCGATATTATGTCGATCTATTAACTCAAACTCTTTCATATTTCTCAGAATAATATTCTCGACCAAAAATCTTGTTATCTTCTTCAAAAAAATTACTAATAATACTTGATTCCTAATACCGTTGTGTTTCAGAGGGGCTGAAGATGGAGGAAAATGGCTCGTTCCCTTCCTATCTCATCCGCCCTTTGGTTCGACAACCAAGGTCAGTGTTTTTATTACAAGAAAAAGAAAGGGGGAAATATAACAAATCTCACACTGCCGCTCAGTAGGTTATTTTAGTAAGTGCTAATGAAAAACCATCGAATTCAGATTCAAGGCAATTCCTCTCCATGAGGAACTTGAAAGGGGCCACATCGACACTCTCCGATTACAGTGAGTAGTATGAAACGAGGAAATTTAAATCAATTTAAATCACATTTAAATCAATATAAGAGAATGAAGAAAGGTGCATTCAGAAGGTTTAAAAGAATGATTGTGAAATAGATGTTTGCACTTCTTGAATGTTTTGGTTTCGAATTATCTAAGTGATCGTTATCTTTCAGTGTTGACAGATCAACTCCTCCTCTCCTCCCTCATCTTCTCTCTCAACACAGTAAACAAATCGTCGTTCGAGTCTACGGACCAACGAGTGCCGACTTCATCAATTCAGTAGTTCACTTCTTGCCTGAATACGAGTATTTGCATTCTTCTCAATTCGCCTGCTCTAATAAACGGTCAGATAGACGAGAGATAACGCGAATTGAGGAGAATCCGGTCTCGAATCTTTGATATTATACATCACTAGTGCACAATAGTGATGAGAAATCGCACTCTTTCCATTTCGAGCA
Organism: Pristionchus entomophagus; assembly: GCA_036245825.1. NCBI lineage: Eukaryota > Metazoa > Nematoda > Chromadorea > Rhabditida > Neodiplogasteridae > Pristionchus > Pristionchus entomophagus. The sequence goes on from BTSX01000006.1 coordinate 20,513,468, forward strand.
TTTTCATTTCTAGTCGCAATCTTGTATTTATTTGACCGACTTGAGAATTGAGAAAACTCGTGACCAATTTACGAATGCGCTAGCTTATCATAAGCACTGGACACATTTTTCTTCTCAAATTCATTAATTTCAGATATCTGACAGAGTGGGAGGAGGAGACGAGAAGTCGAGGAATTCATGTGAGGAGAGTACAGATGAAAGGAAGTCTGATGAGAGAGTTAGTAGTTAGGCCAAATGAAAAATTTTATCAATTGCTAAAGCGATTGTAGTTATATTATTCCGGTCTATTCCCTTTCTACCTCACTTGTACGCATTTTTGTGGGGTCATACCCAAAATGTCCCCCCCCCCTCGTCGAGAGCATGCCCAAAATGTCCCCGGAGAGCATGCCCAAAATGTCCCCGGAGAGCATGCCCAAAATGTCCCCTACCCAAAATGTCCCCCCCCCCCTTATCTCCATCCTCCATCCTCCTCTCCTCTTAAGTTGGTCCTAGGGGTAACTTATGATTCTGAATTGACTGGCGTTGTCCGTTTTTCAATCAGATGATTCCGAATCGCGGATTTTGTTATAAATTATTTTAAAACGCTTATATTTTCAAGTTTCCGTCGATCTATGTCTAATAATTCTGATTTATTAATTTCAATTGCCTCTGTAACCTTCCCATCAATTTATTGTCGGATTTCCCTATATTTTCGATATCCGATTGTGTTCTATATTCTATATCTGTTCCAATATGAGAAGTTCCGACTCACTTTATAAAAAAAAAGACAGGCCGTCCGAAACATCACTGGTTTAACGATTCTCGTAGAAAATAAAGCAAATTTCGAAAATCGAAAAATCACATTTTGAACGTGATAATCGAGACCTAAAAACTCTTTTGCATTGTGTTAGACTTACCGAGAGAGGCGGGGTCTCAAGGTCCCAGGGTGTTTAACGTACGCTTACGGCTATCCCTCATTTGCGGGGTCAAAATAAGTTACGGAATTTATAATCGACTAGTATTTTATTCTGGCCTAGGTTTACACGAAGAGAACGAATTTCTCAGAGCTCGAAACACGAGGAAAAAAAACGAAAAACGAATAAAACGAATCAGAGCTCAGGAAACGAAGAAAGAAAAAAAAGTTATAGTCGACAGAACTACTTTTTCGATCCAAATCGGCATACAAATTTTTTAAAAAATAATTAGAGTTGTTATCATTTTCGTTATCTGAATATTGTCACTCATTCCTTCCCAATCGTTAACTCTCGCATTCGATGAGCGTAGACCGCGCGAGTCTTTCAGAATGAGAATGAATGAGAGGGGACTGGGATTACTGGAGTGGAGTGGGAATCTCATCTCCACACAAGGGTTCCTGGGAATTATGCAGAATGGACAAATATCCCATCGGGATCCCATTGTCCTTCCCACAAAGCCATCCTAGTTCAAAGTTCAGAATCCATTGTTCCATGTGTAAAGATCGAGCAGCAACTTCGGAAAGCGATTCTAAATAATCCGGGAAGTCTGCTATTTTTTGTTATGACGGGTGTGAGTCGCAAAACTAATGTGTCAAAAACAGGTATTACAGGTATTATTATCGACTAGGGAAGTTCTTGCCAAAATCTGTTTTCTGGACACGAATGTTGTAATACCATGGAACAATATTCTCAATTTATTTATATTTAATTTCTCATTTTTTCAGAACAGTCACTTTACACTCGAGGTTGCTTAATTTTTTTCTCGACACACAATGCTTGGCCAAGCGGACGGTGATAATTATTTTCTGTGTACCTCTCCATTAAAACAGTTTCTATCAGATCTTCCTGACTTAATTTTTTTCTGGTATATCTTTGTGTGCTGAATCCGAATTTCGGTATGAGAGCCCATGATATCATTAATGAAAAAAGGTTTTTAAAAAATCATTATGTCGTAAAATTTTTGCAAATCGATTGACCTCGGATTTTCGTTTGCCGTGGGCAGGAAAGTGACTCAAATGCTCTAAAAAGTAAGAAATTGATTGTTCAATGAATATACAACTATCCTGTCCAGGAATGCCATTTGAACAGAAATCGGTCTTGTAACTGTGATCATCCAAAATAGAGAGAAAAAAATTATGAAAAAAAAAGAAAAATTTGTGCACTAAGGGCAAATTTAAAGCTATCGTTATCAAAGTTTGGGGCTCACCAGGAATTGAGGTAAGGAATTGTACATATTTTCGTCGAAAAGGTATTGAGGCCTTATATTATCACACCGAGTAGGAAGGCTGAGGAAAATCCATGTAAGAATTTCGACAGTTTGAAAAAAAATGTTTATTAAAAATAAATTGCGTCGTCACTACAAAACAACCAGGGTGTCGTACTGTTGTATTATCATACATAAATTTCTGAGAGATATAGCTGATTTGCAAATATTTTTTGAATTATAATTTTTGGGTGGGCGATCGAAAAATTCTTCGATGTAATTATTTGTCTGGAGACTTGCTCAAAAGCTCGGATATTGTTCAGAATTCATTTGAAGCTCAAAAATGGAAAAATAATGTTTTATTATCATATATCAATTTCTGAGAGCGCTTATGATTTTTTTTTGAAATTTAGAAGTTAGAAAAAGAAGTTTGATTTTCGACTTTTCACTTTTTCGTGTTTTATCTATTGGGGTGCTTCAAGTTATTTTAAAATTTTTCTCTATTTTTGTTGCATGTGTTTTCCAAGACTCAATCTCGTATTCTATCTCGCATTTATTAGAGGTAGAGGAAGACTATTTTATTCCGCCTTCAGATCTCGGAAATGTTTCATAATTATGACGCAATAGTCTGAAAGTGGGTTTCGCGATCTTAATTTCGAAAATCTCTTCAACATAAGAGACGTTCCATGATATGTTGCACCTACCTCACGGATCACTTTTTTTGCAACCTATGCCAATAAGTTCACGGTGAATACATAGAGCTGATAGCTGGCCCAATATGAGATGTTGGGGTGCACCCTCCTGGAAATGCTGTGCATGTCCCAAAAAAAGTCGAAAATTTCATCCCTCAAAAAAGTACGTTCTTATGAGAGGAATCGCGAGAGATTCGAGAGTTTCGGAGTAGTAGCGGACGTGGGAAAAAGGTCCCTCGATTTCGCTGAAAAGTGAACCTTAAGTACTTCGGATGATGCTCTTTCAAACTGCGTTTGCCGATTTTCGATATCAGGTCACATCTTCGAGTATAGGTAGGTCAAAGTAGGGACACTAAGAAATTTAAAACGAAAATTGATTCACGAAAACAGCCATAACTTGCTTTTAAATGAAGCTAGAGACAATTCCAAAACAGAATTCGAATCGGGAGGCAGTGGGAAATATTTCTTATGTTGATGATGTCATTCCTTGTCGATGCGCTGCATCGAGGTGGTCGGGTTTTCTAAAAAGTAATGTAACTTTCCTAATACCGATTTCTCCAACAGGCGCCGAAAAGAGATTTGAGAAAAACCATGTACCTAACATCACCTCCAATATCAGAAAGATTGAAGGTGCGGAAAAAAAAGATATGGGACGTTTGTCCGAAAAACATGCGAATTTTGCAGTTTTTCATGCATAACTTTTTTCATTCGTCTTTTCATGAGCTCTCATATTGAAATTCGGAATCAACGTGCAAAAATACACCAGAATTGCCTATAGTCATGTTTTTTTGAGATAAAATTTTTTTCGACTCTGACCACTTTTTCACCATGTGCTCCCCCCTTTGGTCCGATTTTGTTCGAAAATTGTTTGTCTCAGAATAATTTCCCGATAGGAATTTCTGGCTTATATTTTGCTCATGAAACCTCGAAATCAAAAAGTTATGTTAAAGGGATCCAGTACCCAAAAACTAAGTATGCCTCAATTTGCTCCATTTTGCTCCTGTATTTTAATGGCATAAAGCAAAAAAAATTAAATAAATTCATTAAACAAGAAAAAGGCATGAAACCGGCGTTTAGTTCGAACGGCGAGATGGTGTTTTATTTATTTATTTATTTGATACACCGCAACGGGTGTGACATCATGTGAATAACATATACAGAATGAAAAGCAGGAGAGGGGAAGGGAGGGAGGGAATTGGGATAGAAGAAGGGAGAGTTGGAGTTGATCACTCCCACAGATACTCTTGATAAATGAGGTGGACGAGGCCTCGGAACGGGAATGGGACCGTTCGATCCATGTATATCTTATGGACCTAGAGCAAGGGTGGGGAGTGATGGGGGATTCTACAGTTTAGGGATCACTATTTGGAGAATGAGGGCCGTGTCAGGATTCGATAACAAGTGAAGTTTGATTGTGGGCAACGATAATTTTGGATCAACAATACGATGAATCTTACAAAGGAAGCGAATAGTGCGATGAGAGAAGGAGGATCGTAAGTTTTCTCTGCGAGCAATAGGAATGTGAAGGGAAAACTCATTGTTTCTGGACGAAACATTACGAAATGAATAGAAGCGAGACATAGGTAGATCAACAATTCCATTAACTATCTTGAGAGAGAATAGAATATCAGAAACCACACGACGGAGATACAAAGAACGCAAGTTAGCAGAAACGAGTCTCTGATCATAGCAAGGAGGAGATGAAATACGAGGGGAAGTACGATAGTGTAATAATCGAGTGAAAAGATGCTGGCATCTTTCTAATTGCCTAATGGGTCCTTTAGCTGAAGGTGACCAAACAGGGGAAGCGTACTCTAGAATAGGAACAATGAATGAACGATAAGCACGGATATAGGGGTCACTAGATGTACACGAAACAGATCTAAACAGAAGATAAATAAGCATATTCGCTTTCTTACAAATAATTTCGATATGATAAAGGAAAGATAGAGAGGAATCAATGTAAACTCCTAAATCTCTAACTGGATCGGGAGGAGAGACTGAGGAAGGGAGAGGGAGAAGGAAGGAGTTGAGAGAGTATTGGTGGAGGGGATTGTTTTTACCTATGTAAAGGGCGGTGCATTTCTTTTCTGCAACCGATAACTGCCAGGTTTCGCAGTATTCTAGGATACCCTGTAGCCCTTGTTGAAGTTGAGAGGGGATAGATGGAAGATCGTTAGGTTTATGCGTGATGTACAGTTTGATGTCATCAGCGAAGAAACGGAAGTTGACTAGTGGGAAGGGAGAGAGAACCCGGGGTAAATCGAAAAGGTAGATAAGAAAGAGGAGAGGACCTAATACGCTGCCTTGTGGCACCCCGCTGAGTACCACTCTCTCAGAAGAGAGAGAGGTTCCGACCTTAACCTGTAAACGACGATCGAGCAAGAAATCAGAAATCCAATAAAAAAGACAACCACGAATACCTAAGCAATTTAATTTATGGAGGAGCTTAGAGTGAGAGACCGTATCAAATGCCTTAGCTAGATCAACATAAACGACGTCAACACAATCATTTCTATCAAGAGATTCACGCCAAGTCTGAGTACAATCAAGAAGTTGAGAAACTGTTGACTTGCCACGGACGAATCCGTGTTGCTCAGAAGGAATAATAGAATGAATTTCACACCAACGAACAAGTTTAGGTTTAATAATTCATTCCATGACTTTACTAGGAATGGGAGTGAGTGAAATAGGACGGAAGTCAGACAAGGAAGAGGGTGAAGTGACCTTAGGAATAGGAACAACAAAAGAACGCTTCCAGAGAGAAGGAACTTGGCTAAGCATCAAACTGTAGTTCATAATATGAGCAAGAGGTTCAGAAAGAGACAAGTAACACTTCTTGAAAATAATAGACGGAATACCATCGGAAGGAAGAGAACAAGAATCGGAAACACGTCTAAGATGGTAAGCAATATCAATAGGGAGAATAATAGAGAAAGGCATAGTTTGAGGAATGGTAAGGGGCAGTGAGGGAGAAGACCATCATCAGCAGTGAAAACGGATTCAAAGTAAGAAGCAAACGCTTCAGCCTTATCAGAGTCATTGATCAGAGTATTACCATGAGAGTCAAATAGAGAGGGAGCAATTGATGAACGAGGTTTAAAGCGAGTCGAGATGTAACGATAATATGATCGGCTGCGATTGCCAGATAAAAGCTTGTTTTCCTTGTTACGAATAAACTTCCTTATCTCAGAGTCAAGCTTAGATGATACAATAATGAACTGGGATCTGACTGGTGCAAAGGAGAGCTTATTAAAGAGACAACGTTTATGATTAAGAAGAGACTTGATATGAGGAGGGTAATTCTCGAATGGAAGGAATTACTTCTTGAAAGGGACAAAGGAAGTGAATAGGTGAGCAAGATAATCAACAAACTGAGAGTACATATGTGAAATATCAGAGAAATTATCAAAGATCAAAGACCAATCGGTGCCAGAGAGAGTCGAGTTTTGACCAATGAAATCAGTCTTACGGAAATCAAAGGAAGGAATGGACATCGGAACATTAAAAGGCCAGGAAATTGGAAAGAGACACTGGAGTCGTCAGAGTTCTTGAAGGGAGAGGAAACAACACAGTGAGAGATGAGGTCAGGAAGAGCAAGAACAATATCGAGAAAGTTCGAACCTAGAGTGGGGGAGGACACAAATTGGTGGAGAGAAAGGGAAGAAGCGAAATCAACGAGAGAAACTGACTGTCCAGTGGCAACGAAGGATTGGACCAATCAATGTGCAAGTTTACATCACCAGTGAGAATAACAGACTTATCACACGAAGAAAGAATGGAAAATAGATTGAACAAAGCTAAGTTGTCACTAGAGATGGTGTTGGGGGGACGGTAAGACAGAATGACTCGAATTGAGGAGAGACCGAGAGGAGGAAAGAGATCGAGACAGACGACATCAGACGAGACAGTGGTAGGAAAGGAATGCGAGAACAAGGAATGTGATCACGAATGATTACACACACTCCACCACCTCGTCTAGCGCGATCTGCTCGATAGATACGGTAGGGACACAATAAGAGAATCTCGGAGTCAACAATGCGAGCAGTGAGCCAAGATTCAGAAATAAAGAGAATATCAGGACGATCAATTGACAAGATACAATGTAAATCTGGTAATTTGTTACAGAGAGATCTAGTATTGAACATGAGACAATTCAAGAAAGGAATGGGAGGATAGAGTGTAGAGAAAGGAGAGACAGCAGAAAGATCGGATGGAAGAGACAATGGATGTAGCAAGGGTGTATCAATAATTAGTTTCCCTGGTTCGGTAGTCGAGTGCGGACACGAGAGGGAATGTCCCCCTTGTGCCAGATTTCACCTCTGTAGACAACGAACGGAGAGGAGGAATCTTTCGCACGCCGCTCCCTAACCTTCGCCCTCATCTCCTGATGCCTAGCCAACTCTTCCCTACTCATGGACTGGCGAATGTATATGCCTTCAAACTCAGAGTTTCCTCTAAGCGTGGAGGCATTTTTGAGGGCCGTGAATACGAAAGAGCGGGCAGGTATCACAAGTTTAAGCTGACGGGGGCGATCGGACTGTCTACCCATTCGGAAGATCTGGTTGGGCATAGTATCAACCTGGAGATGACTGAGAAGTCGGGCTACGCCCCTTCTATCAGCCTCGCACCTTCCCTCCAGGCCCAGACTAACGTCTGGTTCCGGAAGGCCGGCAACGACCTGAGATTTTTGCCTCAGATGCAACTCGAAAGGATCGACAGTCGAGGGAGAGGAGGAGGAAGGAGGGAAGGGTCGAGAGGAAGCAGAGGGGAGAGACGAGAGAGTGTGGGAAGTGGGGAGAGTCTGAGAGGTCGAGGGAAGAGACGAGTGGGGAGAGGAAGTGGAAGGAGTGGAGAGGAGTGGAGACGCCGTGTTCACTTGTGCCGAACATCTGTCAAGCGCGTTGCGGTTGCGTCTCGCATCACTTTCCGTCGAAAATTATAACGAACCTGAGTGTGCGGTCAGATGTTCATGGTTCTCGGAAAAGAGAGTATCCCCTTAATGAGTCAAGAGAACAACCAATCGAAAAGGTTATTACCGACAGAATTTCACACTATTCGGAATATTTCAGCAATTTATTCGTTATTAAATGGACGGAATGATACAACAAGCTGTATCTGAACAAATTTACTGAAGAAATGGCGACTTGGGATATTTCATCGAGTCCGCGCAGGGTTGCATTCGATGAGTACCGAATATCTCTGAGCCTCCGACCGTCTTGAACGTTTTCTCGACGACTGAAAATAGATATCTTTATGAAAAAAAGTTGAAGCAATGAATGAACAAAATAGATAGAATTATATTATAGTGGAAAAGAGAGAGATCATGTAAATCCTCTTTGAGTTGAGAGTGTGAAGAATGGAATATCGTACTATCCAATCCAGAATGCTTACATCGATGAATTCGTCCAGTTTCTCTCTGCTTATTCCAGGATATCCATCATTAAACGCATCTCGATTCACAGAGATATCTTCGATTCCAGCCTCGAAAAAATTTTGAAGCAGCTCCGAGACGCGTGAAGGCTGCAAAACAATTGTACTGAGAGCAATAAAATGAGTGCTTGGCCGAAATTACGTTTTACAGCAATTCCGTATGATAAATTAATACCTTCACAGATATGTGAACGTTGTTGATGCCTCGTGAGAAAGTTTCATGACGAATTCCGCCCCTAACCAGAGCAGAAGGGAGACCATCTGTAATAAAACAAAGTGATAAGAAAAACTTTGAATCGAATACACTTTTTGCTATTAAATAACCTACTTTATAAATTACGTTATTTTCATGCCAAATGAAGTGCAAATGAAGTGCGAATGATTACCGCGAAGGAAGGGAGAGAGCATGTCATATTCTTCAATCTTCTGCAGCACAAACTCGACGTGTTTCGCGTGAATGGAAGCGAGTAGTTCCGGGAGTTTAGCTCTAAAAAGTTGATCGATTCAATCAGTCATTCTTACGATCAGAGAAAATTGCGATTCACAGATTTCCAATCGTTTTCTTCTCAACAACAATCGTGATCTTGTTTATTTCGCAGCCTGAGGGAAGATCAGTCAGATGACCGACATTGGCCTCATTGAGGTCGATTGGAAGGTGCTGGAAGAGAGAATTAGGGCAATTCATCAAACGTCATGATGCAAATAATGCTGATAGTATGCTTAGTATGTAATGTTTCAGCTGTAATGTAGCGAATCCATTTTTAAACGGTAATACAAAAAGATCAGAATAATTATTGAAGGGTAGAAAACAAATAATACCGAGCATATCTTCAAATGATCGATCTTCGCGGCTCCAAAGAGAGAATAGTCGCTAGTCGGAGGGTAGGCGAATCGACGAAAAGCGTTTACCTAAGAAAATTGTTTGAAAAAAGATATCGATTGAAGTTTCAAATGCCTTGGTTTAATTCAAATTATTGCACTTACTTCTCCGGTCTTTGACTTCCATCGATTGATCTCGTCGCAATGGCGAAAGAGAAATTGATGACGCATTGAAAGCTCGGCAAAACTCCCGGTGAGGAAGAGAGTATTCGTGAGCTGTAAATACACGAATTGTGAAACAATTGAGTACAAAGTCAGTTTAGAATGTTACTGGCATATGCTTCTTCCGTAATTAATTGGGGGAAAATGTTTTTGACTACAAACTAATTTGTAAAAATATATCAAGAAATGGTTTACCAGTCGAAGAGTGAGCGTTTGGATCTGGTGAGGCGGTTCGAAGTAAAGCAACCGTGAAGAAACCTGAACTTATTGTTTATCGAGGAAGAAATTATCATCTGAGTTTTATCGGACACGCTTCGAGAGTTAACAGCAGTGATGTCGAATCGAGAGTATTCTCGATTAGAGCGATCTCCGCTTTCCCCCGGTAAGAGACCGGTAAGCTTACTAAGCGAGCATTCATATTAGAGAGATCCTGTCTCAATTTGAAAACATTATTTCTCGAGTGTGTCTCGATGATCTCGTGATTAAAAGCGATTTATACCTGACTAATCGCAAGTTTGTCCTTGTGCTCGAAATCGCGTGTGATCATATCGATGATCTCTGTTGGGGGAGTGTCCAGGTTAGTCATAATAGATTGCTGCAATCGACAGAATTTAGAAATATATGAAGCGAAACGCGAAATAAAAACGCAAATTATTCCGGGGATATAATATTATATAATTCCTCGCATAAAGAACAGTGGTAAGGTGAGAGCAATCAAGAAAGCGTAGCCAAACATCGTGACAGATGCGATTACTTGGTATGATTACAAACAGTGTTGTCGAATCGATACTGAATCTCCTCAATTGACGTGAGTCATTGAAAATAGAGAGAGAGCACGAATTGAGGAGAATATTTCTCGAATCAACATAACTAGTTACAAAAATAATGATCGAATGAGACATGGTTAGGTAAGAGAGGAATGAATTGGAGTATGCAAGCAAGCTCTATCCAGGGTGTGACTGAATGTCCATCCTTCAGTACTACAGTTTTTATAGAGGGCAAATGACTATGTGCATCCGATCAGATCATCCGATCAGTTCGGAAGGCACATTGTATCAATTAGGATGATTGATCGTATTAAAGTAGATCGGAACTCGCCCTCCAATGCTATCGTAAAGATCATGCCAGAGGGTTTTCATAGGAGGCCGTTCACGTTAGGATCGAATAATCATGTACAATCGGTGGAACAGTTATTTTTCTAATATCTGTGGAAAACACACAAATGTAATGGTCGGATTCACCATGGTCGATTCCATGTAATCTCAAATTTTCAAAACATTCTCTTCACTGGAACCTGAGTAATGCGAAAATATTGAATTTGGATCCCAGATGCACCTGGCTCAACCGATCGAGATGGTACATACCACGAAGATCAGCCCTCTCGAGTACCCTTTTCTATTGATTTTCAAAAACCACTGTTCCACACGGTTTGGACCACACCTTGTCCGAGTATTACGCAAATGGCCTCATTGGCCTAATAATTTATTTATATTTTTGGAAGTCGCTTCAAGTGCCATGCATGATCCCCAGCGTTGTTAATTTGACTAATTGTTAGCTCGAGATTCATAAACGAACAGAGCATCGAAATCGAACATAACAATCACAATTGCGACTAATCAAGTGTCAGATCCGCGGAGAAGACACTAAAAATCAGTCTGATCTTCTTTATTATTTGAATATTGATAATTCGTAATGATAATTCTATTGGGATAAGTTCTGTCATGTTGGATAAACACCTTAAAATCATTTATTGCCATGAACATTCTCGCATTATCATTTTCATCACATTTTAAAAATTATTTTATCATAATTCCTATTTATTAAAAAAAAACTTATTCTCGAGTTATCGTAGACGCATCGGCAGCGCATTCGTTCATTCATTCATTCATTGTTTATTCCGTCAAGGAGCATGTACGCATGATAAGAAGATTCCACGTGAATGATCTCAATGAACTCTCTTTCTCCCACTTCCTTACATTAGTTCATGAGGGAAAGGGGCGGTCGATGAGATCGAAAGTTCAATCGACCAACAATCAAATTCCTTATCTGACTAATTGATTCAGGATCATTCCGGTCATTGCGGAGTCTGCTCTGATTTTGACCACTGTCTCTGATCAGAACCTCAGTTAGGGTTTGGCCGTTTCTCCCGCAACACTTTACCCACACATCTTCATCACTCAGCCATCCTCTTCCTCTTCTGCTCTCTTGGTATTTTGATCTCTTCATTTCCATTCTAATCGGAGATCTGCAGCGGTACCAAACCAAGACCATAGTAATGCGAAAGAGTGAACTTGAGGGGACCCTCGATGAGCTAGAAGTAGTGCCGCTGAAGACAGGAAAGACGTGCAGAATACCGAAATAGGCAGATCTAAGGAGGAAAGAGGAAAGAGGAGGGCCCCTCCCGATCTCTAGATGATCTCCACCCTCATCCCTCTCCTTAGCAGTGTTAGTTGGTACTGTTTAGTTTCTTGCTGGTCCTCTTTGAAGGTCAATAGATGAAATCAGGCGGAATTTCGAGCAAAAATCATGCAAACTTGCAGTGCACAAGGAACTAAATGCGTAATTGGTTCAGAGATAATAAAAAGAGTGATGTAATTGTGGGCAAGAAAAGGGCGCTACCCCAAGGATGCCGAATTCGCCATCGAACCGCATCAGTTCATATGTTGAATCTCTCTATCTGTCTCTCTCTCTCTCAATTCAATTGCTCTTTCCAGACATGTTTCTCCTCTATGCTCGCGTAACCTTCTACTCCCTTAAGACATGGTAGTATCAGCTCCTTTCAACACACCCTCGGGTCATTTCCTTTTAAATCTCCATTTTCTCCACTACCACCGCTTCCCCATTCCTGATCTCTTCTGACGTCTCTACGGGCCATCGTCCGCTTCTTCCCTACTATCAGTCGTCGCATAGATCGGTTGCGTCCTCTTATCTCGACTCGATTTTAGTGATGAGAAAGGGAAAAGGTTCTCTACCTTTGTGTGACCAGTGAAACGAAAGAGAGACGGAAAAGAGGCGGAGCGATGGATGAGAGAAGACTAGAGATGAGATGAGTGAATTGCAGAGGAGCAAGCGACTAGACTACTGATCCCTCCCCTCTCCATTCATTCCCTCATCATTCGTTGTGGGATGAACAATCAATTCAAGGCTGTCATCTTCGATTATGGGGGAGTCCTCATGTCGCACTCTAAGGAAGTTCCCGAATGGACCAGTGAGTTGCCTTTATTCTTTCTGTAACTCTGGAAAGGGTTACAGATACTTCTTTCCTTCATAGGATGTTCCTATTTAGTCATTTATATTTGTAGGATTGGAGAAAGAGTTGGGATTGCCAAAAGGAAGCATCCAGAAAAATCTATTCGCCATCTTCAAAGATCACCCAAAACTCGACAGGTGAGCAAATTGAAAATATTGGATACAGTGATAAGAAAATGACTAGGGAAACATAAAATATTTCGATATTTTGATATAGATACTCACGAGAACGTCATGAGAAAGTAAGGGCAGATTTTGGTTGACATTTTGGGTGTTGAGGTGCATATTCGAGGGACAACTTAGTGCAGAAGAGATGGAGGAGGAACTCCTTCCGTCGTATCTTGAAAAGAAGGTGAGATGCAGTTTCACTTCAAAGAGAGCTGTGCATATTGTGCTGAGGTCGGCAGTACTTTACTGATTACTCATTCTTCGTAGACTAGAACCAGAGAGTTCAGACTACGAAGAGATTTAATCGGTGTATCTTCCCCCGACCTTCTCTTCTCTCTCTCTCCCTTAATCGGGATATCGGTTCATCTCTCCATCATCTCTCAATCTCATCATTCACAGATTGATGTTGTTCTACCTCGACCTTTTCCCGTCCTCAATCTATGGATGGGACCTGGAGCTAAAATTCCAATCGTAAGTGAGAAACAAGTCAGATGACAGCGATAATCCTTCAATAACATACTTCTCACTTACAAAAACAAACCTCTCTTGTTTCATAAGGTAATTTCTCGAATCTTGTCATTGTTTTGACTCTCTGAGATCTCTTTCCTTTTCAGAATGAGAACATGATGGGAGTAGTGAGGACACTGAAGGATAGAGGAATTCACACTTCCATCTTGACCAACAATTACAAGATGGACAGGTGAGAAGAGTGCCCATAGCATAAGGGAATTTCGGTTTTGAAAAATAATTATCCTCATTCCAAAAAATTCAGAGAAGTGAAAAAGAAATTAGAGAATGCATTTTACTGATGCTACATTATGTATTCAATTACACACAAAAAAATATCTTGACTCTATATTCAGTCAGAACGTCTGTAATTACAGAAAAGGACTCGAAGTGAGAACTCCCGTCGAGGATGGTCTCTTTGACGTCATCGTTGAGAGTTCCGTCGAGGGATTCATGAAACCCGACGTCGAGATCTATGAGGTAGGCCATTGTGTCAATCAAGGAAGTGACCGTGTAGAATCTATTTCGAAATAAAAGTTTTGCTTGTCCGTGTCAATCTTCTTCTTGTTTCCATCTTCTCGAAATGGGATGGCATTCAATTGAGGCTCAGCCTGATCTTTCTCACTCTCTGTTTCAAGCGTTGAAAATCCGAAAAGTTAAATGTGAAAACTATCACTCGTTGAATGATATTTAATCATTTAAAATTCCGCTTCTTCTATTCCAGATGACCCAATATCGTCTACCATTTTCCATTTCTCCTACTGAGTGCATCTTCCTCGACGACAACAAGGACAATATTAGAGCAGCGGAAGAATTTGGATGGACGGCGATTCTGGTATTTTTCACCCATTGTTTATAGTATTACATAGTCGGTATAGTATGCTATGTACACCCACGACTTGATTGATCGGTCGGTTTCGTGATTCGAGGATGCCGGATTATTGAAATCCGATTGAAGGAAAAGGAGGGGAAAATTATACTGTTTAGCGCGTGATCGTCCAAAAAATATTAAATATCCTACTGTTCAGGTGGATCCTCACAACATAGAACAGGCGATTCGCGACCTGGAGAAACATCTCAAGATGGATCTCACCATCTAGAAGCATAAGGATAGCGAGATACATGAGATTCAACAGCTTTATTAACACTTCTATATTTCACGCATAAATTGTATTAGGATGTTTGTATACCTCAATTTTGCAACATCAGACAAGGGGCTCCCCCCTCAGACTGTTGTCAATCCGTCATATAAATTTTTTTATTGTTCGCATTCTACCTCAATAAATCGAGATTTTTTGGAACACGATCCTGGATGATGAGTTAACCATAGAACTTGCACCGCAGCGAAAGACGACGATACGATATTCTCATCAGTTCGTAGCTTTTATTTTTTCGGGCAAATACACTGCATATCCCAACATGGTTCCGATTTGGATATATACCAATACGTAATCATCATACCAAGGGGAAGTGACTCGACGTCAATGTAGGCTTGATAGCGGGGTACTGTAGTCTCTCCTCATTTCCCTACAGAAGAACGGATAATCTCACTTGCCGTGGATACTGCCACTAATGGAGGAGCAGACTGTTCTCTCGATTCGATGGAGAACGGATTAAAGAAATCCGATTGGAGCAAATGATAGAAAAAGGATGCTGATCATTGCTTGAACGATCATCGGAGCAAATGGAAAGATGAAGAGAAGGATGGATACACTTGTGCACCCATACTAGAAATGTACAGTTGTGTAGTGCGATAGATGGCAGAGTTCAATGAATCAAGTATTCGTCAGTGTTTCTGGATGAAGAACAAGGAAGTATAGAGGAAGATATGAAGTACAGCGATTCTGAGAGAGTGCACATCTCGGAAATAAAAGGGTGTGGTTGGAATATGGAAGGAGTACAGTACAATAGTTGCGTGAGAAATGTGAAGAAGGGGGAGGGGGAAAGGAGAGACACACAAAGACACAAATCACGAAGCAACCATTTTTTCTGAACTCCAACCAAAAGCCTTCATGCAATCACAAGTAAGCTGTTTTGCGTACCATCTACCGAAATGTGACGCCAATCAACCACTTGAATTTGTAGCTATGCAGTGTTCATAATTCAACTTCAATCAAGGTTACAATAACTTCCAGCAATGTAGAAATACTAACCAAAACCGATTGCACTTACTTGATTTTTCCTATTTGGAACATTTACTGTGGTCTTTGAAATGTGTGACCTCTTCCACTACAAAATTTCCCACATTTATCCATTGGGTGCACGTCCACTTCTCCTTTATCCCTTCTACCCAGCTCCAATTATTGTCATCGCAATGATTAACATCCCTTCCTTTTTTTTCAATTTTTAAACGACGACGTGTCATCGAGAGTGCAGACCAAAATACCATCGACGACTATTAATTTTGCTTTGTTGGTCGTGGCACTTGAGTCCTCAAGTGACTTATTTCTGCCACATTTTTGAAATTAATTTTAATATGCTACAACAAAATCGTCGTCTTTGCAGGGTACCAATTTCGAGCTATTTGTCTTCATTGTTTTTGACATTTTTTTTTACATGTTCTGTGGTCGTCTCCTCCGCTCGCACTGCTACCAATTCATTCTACTTACTCTCGCGGATGTATTGGTCATAGTCTAATATAGGTGGGAATAGGAGGGACTACCGATTTCGACCTTAGAAAGTGAAAAGGCCGTGCTCTTTCGTAGTTCTCTGCTCATAATTCAAAATAATTTTAATTCAATGAAAATATTTGTTTAAAATTAGGGATCATTCGATACAGCTCGACAATTTCGATTACGGTGGTTCGCTGGGAAAACTTTATGTGAATAAACCTCTATATTTTAATATTTTTACAAGAATATTGTTGTTCCCAATCGACTCATCTGTCACTATTCCGTAGAACACACGACAAGCGATGATTCTATGATTTTGTCCCCTTGCGGCCCGGTTAAGTTTCACCTGCAGTGGAATCGAGAATAACTATTCATCTCATCGCAGGCTTCGTCTTTCCTCTCTCTCCTCTCCATCCTCCTTCACGGGTTTTCACTTGCTAGTCCGCTCATCCCGCTATCCCGCTCAGTCCTCTTCTTTCCCCCATCGCTTACTATTTCTTCCGCATTTACCGACTATTATCTAGGCAAGAGAGACGTTTCCAAATCCCAAATCTCTCTGTTTTCATCTTTTCCGCCATACACGCGGATATGCCTTCTTTTACCCAAGGAGCTCAATATTTTGATTATAAATATTCAAGAACTACAGTGAGTTATCAATGCTTTTCACCTTATCACAATGATGTCATACCACAAGAGGGATTGAGAAATTCTTCCATTCGATAGCATCATTCCAGATTGCAGCGCGAAGCCCCTAATTACTGCATAATTAATCGATTCGGAGAAGTCTATGGCATCATGAATGTCATACTCAATAGCGTGTGAATTCAATCAGAGACTACATCAAGATCCAGGACTGGCCAGTGATCAAAGCGACGTTGATGGAAGGAATGATACCTTTCTCTTCCACTCCACGTGCACCCAGCGATGTTCACTTCACACATCTGCTACTTGTCGATAAATGTGTTGTTTTACCCGAGGGTAAATCAAGTACAATGGGAATACTCAGCATTCGCAAATAATACATCATTGAATATTCGTTTCATTGTTGAGATGACGTGATGATCTCATTTTTCAACCTAAACGGGTTAGGTTGATCCAATCGGCCTCGAAAATGGCATGAGGGATACACATCCGTAATCAATATTGGGCTGCAGAAGCTAGATCTTCCTGCGTATTTTGTTATCAGATTCCATCTCACACCCTTCCCATCTCTCCTCTTTCTCCTCTTCTCAATCAAAGGAGAATCTCTATAGCACCTCTCCCCCCCCCCCTCATCACATTACTATCTCTTTCGCATTTGTCGACTATCATCTAAGCAAAGGCGACGTTTCCAAATTCCAATCTCAATGTTTTCAGTTTATCCGTTCTACTCATGAATCAGGCTTCTTCATACACGAGAAGTTTTCAATACTTGGATTAACAATAATCACAACAATAAAAAAAAGTTAGATTTCTATGCTTCTCACCTAACCGATTGAATATTTTTTTATGTTTCTCCGTCCATTCAACTTATTTGATGATCCTAGAATTTATAGTATTGACTTTTTCAGAATGTGAATCAATTGCGTTCTCATGTCCCTTTTATATTCCGAAAATATTAAGAGTATTCTTTCATTAGCGTAATAGACTTGAATTGATAGGGCACAACGGCTTTAGGCGGTGGACATAAAACTCTCCCACTACATACAAGGAAGGATGGTCATACGTTTGTTCTATCAACCATTTAACCTGTCCTGATATATCTATGTTTAGCTATTTCGTCGATTAATATGTTATAATGTCTTGTTATACTCCTCGGCAACAGCGGGTCTTGAATTCGGTCCACGTATCCCTTCTTCCACATTCAGACTCTCCTTCTTCCATCATAAAATTATTGGTTTGAAGCAATGGGCTTCAGAAATTATTGGGGTGGCCGGAAAGTTTTTGAATTTTTTTCCTATTTATTTCTCTCTCATTTCGGAGTCTATTCTCTAGTTCTGGTGCACAAATTTATTCACCTTTCAGATCTCGCTTATACTAACTACTGATGATACAATTGGTAAAATTCGGTGTTTTTGCAGACTATTATTGAAAATTTCTAACTCAATAGAAAATTGCATTAGGCGCTGCGGATTGAAAATATATTATGAGAAGACGATGTATTATTTATTGATAACATAAAACATCCCTCCTTGAATTACAAATTTTCTCAGCATTTCCTAACTATTCTATCCGAAAATTCCCAATATTTTCAAGGCCAATCTACGTATTTTCAGAATTTCTGCTCTACCCACGGATATGGCTTCTTCCTACATGAGAAGCTCAATTTGTTGATTATAAATATTCACATACTACAGTTCTGTGAGTTTTTCATTGCTTCTCAAATTTTCGGCGCCATAATGTTTCGTCGTCAGTCCGAACTCACTGAGACGCACCACTTGATGTATAGCTAGAATATACTAGAAATAGAATGCTAGTTCCAGATTCTCTTCTCTTCCGAGCAGTATCAACAACCTATTCTCTCATCCTCTTCGTGTCTTCTCTCGGGTGCCATCATAACCTCCATCATCGGCAGGATACCTTCTAGATAGTGATGACAAATCGGAATAGACTCTCCTCAATTCGCACGCTCTTTCGCCAGACAGAGCAAAGATAGAGCACTCGAAGCGAATTGAGAGTGGGATACCGATTTGTCATCACTCGTGCCTTCCATGGGAAGGATGGTGATAGGTTTCTCTTATCAATCAGGATGATGCTTATCCCGTACTGTACACAATTCTTGTCGATAAATTTTGTTCTTTCCAGACCGTAAATAAAGTACAATACTAATATTGCTCCGCATCCGCTAAAATAAAATAATTAACAAAATCGCCTGCATCTGTTCGTATCAAGTTCGAATCTTCACAGAGCCGAAATTCAGAAGCAACCTACGCTAGTGTCTAGTGGAAATTCAACTAGAAAATTGGGGAAATACGTTGGAGATAATCTACTTGAGCATCTCTCCTTCATGTTCTTGCAGAGTGGTTGCATCTCAAAGATCATCATTGGAAATGACTAGCACATCTGAGAAAATCAATCATATATCGTCCTCGCCAGATTATTGCTCGAAACGCAATTGTAAAGCATCATGAGACAACTTCATTCGGGGAAGGGAGGGAGGGGGAGGGGGAGAACACTTTTGCCTCCCCCCCTTGCCCATTTCCTTTTGTGCTTACTCTCCATTGGCATTACTCATTCCCCATACTGTTCGTGTCTTTCCACTGACCTTTCACTAGCCAACGAGCGAAGTTTTACTATCAACCGCAAAAACGGCCCGTGTTTGTTATTTTGTGAAGAGAACCAAGATGAATTGCTCCATTTCATCTCTTTCTCGCACTTTCCAATCGCACTGGACAGCTAATGTTGCATCATTCATAGGAAATGAGACGGTTGCGAGCCATTCTGCTGCTGCTGCAGGTCGCAGGTGCTGCAAGACTGGATAGCGCCGATTTCGGATCCGTCTTGGGTCAGATCACGAAGGGAAACAGGATGGAACAGGTATCCAAACTCTCGGAACACTTTTTTGTTTATTGCAATGGCCGCTACTCTGCCCTCATTGTATCTTCATTCGGCCTATAATCTTGACCTTGGAGAGAGGGCGCATTTTGCTTGAGAAATGCCTCCGCTAGATGAGTATGCAAGTGCGCGCAAAGTGTGTTCACTTTCGAGTCGTTTGCGTCTAAATCTAGCATGATGAGACTGTGTCCCGAAGCTGCAGTCGCTAGAATGCTGTGCAACTTTAGTTCCGCATTGTGCGAAAATACGCTAAATCGAAGCTAAGAGATCGTATCTCGAATGCCTGTGCGTGATGATATCACAACGGGGATGATCAAGTGATGAGATATCTCCCTTTTCCATACTATTTTGCTGGTCAGAAGGATGAGAGAGTATGGAAAATTAAGAGAGTGCGCTCTTCAATCGCCATCTCTCATCGTAAAAACTGCCCCTCTCTGATAGTTTCTGCAAGCGAGAATTGATGAGTTTCACCGCTAAAGAGTTCACCTGAGATTGGAGAATCGAACAATTCGAAATATTTGAAGATAAAAATAGTCCACCGTACGGAAAACGGTGCGTAGATATCTCCGCTAGCGATGTATTGACAAAAATTCGTAAACCGATGATTTGACTGATGAAATGAAGAGTCCTGAAATTACGAAAAAGTTCACAAACATATATTTCAGTGTCCGTGCGTTCGACCACCCGAAGGCGGAGCCTGTATCAGTTATGACTCGCGATATCAGGTTAGAGCAGACGATTGTTTACGAAATATTGAGAGAATCAGAGAAAACACAACAAATCGATATTTCAGGCTTCACACGTGGAGGAGGCGATGATCTCCTTCGTCGATCTCACACTTCCTGATCGAGAGAAACCTACCGTAATCATTATTGATTATTGATTCGGAACATATCTCGTTGATTTTGGCTCAAAAGAGAGTAAAAAACGCATGTACCCAGTTCAAAGTAGTTACTTTTTCGCGTGTTCTTCTGATCTTTCCATCTGCTTGGGATATTTCCGCCCAACTGAGCACTACTGTTGTAGAACTGCTTAGTCGCGAGAGAGGGAGAAATCGCATGATGGGAGGCAGTTTGGCAGTGTGTGACTATGATCAGATTAGCACTCTCGCTGATATTTTCGAGAGTTGCGAATCATGATCAACAAAACAAATACAGCAAAATAGAAAAATTGCGATAGAAGGCAACGCCTTGGGGCGTCACCAGGTTGGGACATAATTCATCAAATAACATTTAATAAAGTGTTTCAGGACGCGGATTCCCTCTCGTGCGTCTCTTCCGAGTGTAGAGCATGCTTCTCCCTCCTATTCTATCGGATTCAAGAGGTTAGACAATTGCGTGAACGTTTTTATTCCACGGCACCTTTATCTTGATCACTATTTTGCAAAATGTTCAATATTATCATCGAAATGAAGCTCTATAAAATTGTATTTCTTCCAGGTGGGTCTACTGCCTCGCACCTACCGTCCATCCATTCCCGTTATCCCGCAAGGATCATTGAGGTCATTAGTCTTACTTTTAAACCCGAATCAACACTTTGATTCCCGAAAAGAGATGATCAAATGTGGAGGACATCGGATTCAATAATTTGCCAAAATCAAACAACAACAACAAAACAAAAAACTCCATTCCAGTCCCTCGATGTGTCCTCGTCTCCGCTTCCCCTCTGCGGACGACTTCTCTACAGCAGCGACTGCGTCTCTCGCGGTAGATTTATATTTTAATTTAATTATTTTATGTTAAATAAATAATCCAGAGCGTCGCACCGAGCTCCGCGATTGCGGGTCTGATCGAGAGGGGAAATCGTTTCGAGAGGAGCGCCCAAGCAGCAGAAGCAGCTAGTGTGAGAACACAATTGAATTTAAGTAAATTTCCTGTGATACACATCAAAATGTGAGTGCAATAGTTAGGTTTTGCGGCAATGAAAATGGAATTTGCTCCAATACTCGGTCTGTTCTCCAGGCAGCGATCAGTCATCTGAAGGACGAGCAGGCGAAGCACGGAGGACACGGAGGTCATCACCATCGCAAGAACCATCGAAATGTGAGTGTTACGATGAATGAAAAAATATGGGATCCGTCTCATCATCCAGTCTGACCGGTGTGCGATTCAATTGAAACATTGCTCATTCTGACATTTCAAGTCACATCTGTCAAATAGTGACTAAAACATTTTCGAAATTGGCAAGATTGATCTTTGATCTCTCTCCAGAATCAGCACCACAATCATCAGCATCAATCCAATCCCAACCAAGTGCAAGTGCCTGCCGCTCCTAACATGGGACAGGTGAGAGGGGCCATTCAATCATCATTTCTCATTTCGCCATTCGCCTTTTTATTAGGTTGTTGCAAAAGTTTTTGCCGATTTTGGTCCCGAGGTTTGAGTACATATATTTTCCCTGCCTCTCAGCCGCACTACCTATCCTCATAGCATTATGTGGGGACATGCTCGACTATTACTTCTGCAGGTTTAATATTGGCATTGCTTACTAAGTGCGGGAGAAATCTGAATGACAATTAACCTATATTTTTCTTGAATATTTGGAATATTTTCGGAACAGCTATTTTTTACGTTTCAATTTTTCTGAGGAACGAATTGGTGTTTAACGAGAAGCCCAATACTTGATCTTTATGATAGCAGAAGCGGAATGGTGCTCGATTCAAAATGGCCATGTTACAGATCCATTAATCAGGGCTTCTCGAAAAAATGACCGTTCACTTGATCAAATTTCGTTCTTCGGCGATCAGAAATAGGGATCATAGCACAGGTGCTCTTCATTCAGTTACTAAGGGGCTATGTAACCACTACAATGGTTTGAGCCTGGTTCTTCTTAATTTCCAGAAATATGAGATTTTTCGAAATTATATTTTGAGACTAAAACCCCGCGAAACGCGATTTTGTGTGTTGTCTGTCACACCGTACTCTACAAAAAGTAGAGGTCTAAAAATTCTGTCTTTTCAGTGAGTGATTGGGGAAGGGTTGCTCAACCTTTTAACCACAACAGATCGGACTTTCAATGTACAGTGGAAACGGGAAACAGCCAAATGTGCCCATTTTGACGTTTCAATTTCGACATCTATGATCTGACTAATGCTGCTGATGTAGTGATAGCCATATTAATTTCCCAATTAAAATATAAACTGAGCAGGATAAGTGCTTCACAGTAGTATATAATGGGGATCTTCAGACTCATCGATACGAATACACGGTGAGAGAAACTGATTTCGACTAGATACAGTTGCGCCAACTACTGAATTGGGCGTCTGTATATAGCAGGCATTTAGTGGCATCATATTGGTATTGGTTTAATAATGTCATATAACCTTCGTACTTCACGCCTGTGCTATAGGTTTGACCATATCGCCATTGCATACCAACCCAACAAAATGCCTGGATAATTGTCGATTGCGCCGAGTTTGATCAATCGCTGTGCCTGTCTTGCTGATTGCATAGATCTGAGATAGTGTGCGCTAAAGAGAGTATGGAAGACCTCATCCACTTTGGATGGACATACGTTAATGCATCAAATACGAAATGAAATAGAGGTCAGAATTTCACAGAGTCACAATCGGCAAAAACTTTTGCAACAACCTGATATGTCTTTTGCCGTCCCGTTATAAGTTACCAATTCTGCAATTACATCGAACACATTCCTTCGATGGAAATTACATGGAAAAAACTCCAGAGATATGGGGGCTTACTACGCAAGTAACATTTCGGAAATCGTTTGTAATCATGTATCTTTTGCTAGTCTTGCATATTGCTCCCCGATCGCAATCATGAACTCTTTCTCAGGGTCGTTCTGGCTCCTCCACACCCTCTCCCGCACATCAGTTCACAGTCCAACATCAACTGCGCGTGCAGCAACCTTCTTGGCAGCAGCAACAGCAACAACAGCAGCAGCAGTGGACGCAGCAGCCACAGCAGCAACCACAACCGCAGCAGGTATCTTAGATCCGGCTCTTGCTATTGCTATAACGATTGAAGCGCCGTGGAAGTTCCAATGGCATTTGTTCGACGAAATGATGTAGATAGATTTCTCTTTTGAGAATTTATGCGTCACTCAACAACATTGGATTCGAAGAAACTTGAAATATTCGTATTCCAGCCTCAGTGGCAACAGCAGCAACCACAGTTCAACACTCAACAGCAATTGCAAAATCAGTTCAACCCCCAGCAGCAATTCAATCCCGCTCAATTGCTACAGACTGCCAGGGTTCGTTAATTTTTCATTATTGACGCGACTTGACAAAGAAACTTGGGCCATATGTGTTCAATCAACTGTAATGTTGCGTGATTCAATCAACAATATGTCCTAGTTAATACTGATTCCTTCAGCAAATCAACACGATCGCCGACACGATCTCAATGGCCACTCACGTGAGATTTTATAAATATTTTCAAGTAAAGTCTGTCTCTAGTATCTCAGTTCTGAGTATTGCTTCTCTATGTTATCGCCTTGTTAGTTGCATGTTCTGTTTCACTTCTCTGCATGCTCCTTATTCCACACTGTTAGATCAAGTGAAACGGATGTCGAACAGATTTTTTAAAAACCAATTCATTGCCTATTCATTTCGTAATCAACACCCGTGCACTAATTCAGGCAGGAATGAACATTGACCGTCTGAACAGATGGCGTGAGGGCTACGAACATGGTTCCGGCGGGCCCCGACCCGGTCCTGGAGCCGGTCCCGGACCCCAGAATCCTGGTACCACCACCCCACCAGGGGGATCGTCATCAGAGGAGGGCGGATCCCACGAGCATCATCATCATCACCATCACCAGCAGCTCTTCCCTGGAGGACCGAGAGGAGGAGGAGAGGGAATGCCAAACTTCGGAAGCAATGTATACAGCTTGGTGATATGTTCCGGGCCACTCGCACTCGCTTTATTTTTGTTATCGAATATAAGAGGGATATTGATTCGGATAGTCTTCCCGGGTGCAAACAGGTAGATCAGTTCGGACTGAACCAGATCCATCACAATTGCAGTTGGGCGCTCAAATCGGTGCGGGCGGGCCACAGGGAGGCTTCCCCGGCGCTTTCCCTGGCAGTGGAGGAATCGGAGGAGGAGTGGGAGGAGGAGTCGGGGGATTCCCTTGGGGAGGCGGAGGAGGAGGAGGAGGTGGGGAATTTTAGAGTTGACAAGGCGTATGGAGATGTTACTTTGTTGTTATCAAAATATAATAGAACATAGTTCGATCGAAAATTTGTAAAATTGCCTAAAGCGAACAGAAGGAATTAAAACACTTCCTAGATGACTCTTTTGAGAGTATGATTGGCTGCAGGAAACTGGGGCGGTCACTGGAGAAGAAGCAGATCGTCGCCACTCGGTATTTATTTATTTCTTCATTAACATAATCTGAAATATTCCTAGAAGAAGTAAGTGATGCATAAAACAATCCCATGATACCATTCAATAGAACTAATTGTAGACAGAAATGCGAGTATTTTTCAAAAAAATAATCATATACTTAGGGGCCACAAAGTGGATTGCCAACTTTTCGGAATCAGGTCAAAAGTAGGCTCAATGTGACCATCAGGGTCTAAATATCACTTTTGTTTTTGGACGTATGTCGCTAGCTCTTCTCGGAAGCCCGGGACAGCTCTCGAAGCGCCCGCGCCTCTCCCAGTCAGAGAGGGGAGAGAGGCGAGACGAGAGATAAAGGGGCGGAGCCTCTCTCGCGTGTGTCTCTCTCCCTCCTCCCGCTCTCTCGCCGCGCTCCTCCCGCGCTCATATTTAATTCAAGCACAATTCGGGGAAAATTATTAAAAATCAAAATTGTGCTTAAAATTCCTCTAAAATACAGATCAATCGATTTAGAGGGCGAGGTTTTGTGTGAACCTCAATAGCATTTTGAGCTGTTTTGACTTGCTTCCTTGGATTTTTGACCTACTGGGAGAAGTGAGGCACAAAGTCTCATAGCCTCAATCGATAGAGGGTGCTCATAGCTACCTATCAAGCTTTTGGACGAGTGATTTGGTTGCGAATGAAGGTTGTGCTCTCTCGATCTCGCTTTTGAGGGGAATCGTGTCGAGGGAAAGTGGGCGGGGCTTGTGCCCCCTACATGTACTTTCGAATTTCTTATTTAGAACGTCGCAAGCGAGCGATTCTTGCCTCGCAGACGGGCAAGAATCATCCAGTGGAAATGGAGGTCGTCTCTCCTCTCATCTCTCCACTCATACCGAAGGAACTGCGACCGGCGGTATTCATTATTTGTTTATAAATAATAATCAATCGAACCAAAAAAAGAGTAAATGTCAATTAAACCAATTGAGTCTTCATGTATCTAATTCAGTCGAAAAGGAAAAGGCAAAAGAAGAACTGTGCATCATTCTTATTGATCAATCATCCCATTTCCAGCCAGTAGAAGTCTCCTTCAATCACGATGCCGAGCACATCTTCTCTGAGGTTACTTCAACATTTATTTATTTTTATATTTTTTATTCTAAAACAAAATTTGACTGTGCTCTGTATGGTTTTGTGAGAAGAGACTGGAGAACATACGAAATTGTGAAATTCGCTTGTCATGGAAGTAGGTTTTAGAAAATTGAACGGATTTCAATTCAGGAGCGTTCTGCATTCGCCGAACTCGTTCGGGACAAGCGACAGAATGCACACGCTAGTGACGAGGGAACGATTGGATCAAGGCAAGGATAATTTATAATTGCATTAATTTTAATTGTATTTATTTATTTTGTAGATTCACCATCGCCTGCTTCGACCGTGGACAGTCGGAGAACGGTGGAGCTGATAAGGTGAATACTTTTTGATATTTGATATATTTTTTATTGCGAATTAATTATAATTTTAATTACCCACAGATGCTCTCACTGTGCGGTGGCTGCTGGGTGTGGAGACGATTGCCCGAAGGTTTTTCTATTAATTAATTTCGAAAATTATTAGAAAACTTTCTCAGGATATTTCCCTCCCATCGTGAACGAGCTAGTTTGCAAGAAGGATGATCGATGCCTTTCAGGTGCGGATTTGAATCTTTTTTAAATTTTCCTAATACGGATAATAAAAATAATGCAATGACAACAACATTTCAGGATGGGGTCGTTGCGTGGACAAGACACGATCTCTGAATGTCTTGAGGAAGGTGGGGGTATTAATTTATTTAAATTGTAAAGTTTACAAAATCCAGGTCAAGGGCCAATGGACGGCAGCTGCACTGTCCACAGGAACGTGTTGCGATTGCAAAGTGAGTTATTTCGAGATGAATTTTCCAGTTTTCATTTCATAAAACTCGCAGGTCGTCGCTGGCTCAGAAATTCACTCCCTCGTTGTTGGATAGAGAACAAACATTCTCGATAATCGCGAACAAAACATGATATCTGCCATGATCTCAGCTGTGTCGTCTGAATATTTGATAAATCAGAACATTTTATTTATTTATTTTTGTTATCACATCTCTATCTATTCCTAGTTTTAACAAGGATCAATTGAAGACTCGCATGCTTTTCCTGTATTTGCTGCCGATCAGAAGATGATCGGAAACGGAAGATTACACACACATCAAATACGAGAAATTTATGAGCTCGTAAGACGCTGGAAATCAGCCTTATAGTCCACTCAAAGGATAGTGCAATCAATTCTCTGCCCATGACTCAACAACACAAAGAATGGCGCCTTTCCTCACTGGCTCGTATTCAATTCCCTCCCACATCTCAAACATTCCTTCTTCTTCTCACTCTTGGAAATAGCCTCCAGCCACTTCCGCCTATCCACGTTGAGAGAGAGATGGACAATCCTTTCGGTTCGTTGTTTTGCTATTTCAATCATTTATCCGCCAGGATATGTAGGATTCGATAAGTTTGTGATTCTTGTGATTTTTAAGTGACTGCTTGCTTTGCGCAAATTATTTCTTGTTTTGATCAAGATTTTCCAGCAGCATTTTTCAATCAGAATCGGCGTCCGAAAGGCAAGCACACGGTGATTGAGACAACGACGGAGAGGAGAACTCCAGATGGACTCTTACTGTCGACCAGCCATTCGGTAGGAGAAAATAACAACGAATTTAAGTCCTTCTTGTTCAGAGGAACATCTTCTACGGCGATCACCCCAATTCCTTCCAACATGATGCCGTCGCTTTATCGCCTGTGGCAAGGAGAAGACATGAAACACCCATTCACGGTTGGTAGAAGATTGGTAGCGATCAGCCGAAACACTGACGCCTAAGATCCACAATGAGAGGATTTTGAGAGAATAGTCGATCTAATCTTTCGAAATTCCGCGAAATCTCCCACAAAATCTGGAAGCTTTTGCGTTTTCTCTGACGCACATGCTGATGCTCTCAAATCTGAAAAACATTGGCACATCACAGGAATGGAGGATTATTGCAGACCGAGGTCGTTCTCCCTATCGTCGACCCCGCAGTGAGACACTCATCAGAGAGGAGATGTACAGTAGGACGAAGGAATTCTCACCAGAGAGAAGAACGAGAATTGCGACACCAGAGGTTCATGTGAGACTCATTTATAAACGTAATTGTACCAATCGTCTAGACCATCACTGGAGATGATTGTTCGGCAAGGCGAAAATGAGCAGAACAATGATTATTCCGGAAAAGTTCCTTGCATTAAACAACTTTCCAGTCCAGATATCGCCAAAAAATATCGCAATCGCCAAAAATATCGCATATCAAAATATCAAAATTTTTTTCTACATTTCTACAAGTCTACATTTCGCCAAAAATCGTCTTTATTGTTCAGGTTTCGCCGGAGAGAAGAATTCCAATTAGGAGGAGATCACCCAAGGTTGTTCATTGACTCCTCTGTTTTCGAAATTATCTCGCGAAATGTGCATCTCGGCTACAGCACATCTTTTCACGTTTGAACTGGAAATTCGAGAAATAAACACTAGGCCGGATGAGAAAGTTCGGATGGTAACCTACTGCATGAGAACTATTTCGCAATACCGCATCTTACAGTTTTGTCTCGTATACAAACATCTAAACGGTGCTCATCCAGTAGTTTCTCATACGAATGGTCTCAACCGGCCTGGTGTCCTCGACTTCAGATTATGATTCAACTTCGTCAGGTACGTAACGTGCCGATCACTCGCAACTTCAACGACGACTATCGACGATCGGAGACACGCGCGACCTTCAGAGAAGATGTAGATATAAGGAGAGAAGAGAAGAGAAGGGAAGAGGATGAGTGGAGAAGGACGGAGAGAAAGGAGGAGGAAGATATCTATATCGGTATGATGATATCAATTTCTTTCTAGCAAATCCTCGTTGTCTTCATGATATCGTAGATCCCGCTCAACTGTACGGCAACTCAACAATCTACGGTGATGACTGGTCGCAAAGAGGGAGTGTGTGCAAGCAGAGCCATCTCGTGAGGTATTGATGCTCAGCCATTCATCGTCAATCGCATTCTTGCGTCAATTATAACAGTGACTAGCCTGAACACGTGTGTGCACAACGATAATGCACTTCAGACAGTCCGAGGGTCTCTCAACCGAGCTCATCCTCGTGCTCAATCGGCTCAACGATCTCCGCATTGTCAAGGGACTACGGTGAGCTCAGCCTGTCTTCTTTCCGCTACCATCCCTAATTTCCAATCTGGGGCATAGCCACAAATTCTCAATCTATTTTGAAAGTGGCGATTCTCTTCCTCCTCTTTATCGATGAATAATCTGAAACGACTATTCGCGAGCTCTATCGATGATCAGAGAAACGAGATATGACACGAATTGAAGAGAAACGGGTTTAAATTTTTCCATCAATATTTCTCTCAGTCCCCTCGTCGTCGACTGTGCTCTGATGCGAGAGGCAGAGCTGCTCATTCGCGAGATCTGCCTCACCGGGGAGATATGGTATTTTTCCCAATCGATAACTTAAATCTTGATGATACGGTTTTTTTAAAAATAGCGGCGATACCAATATAATGGCTTGGCACAATTCCCCTTCAGCTCCGCCCATCCCACCCGTCGTCTGTCGCTGTGGAAAGGAGACCGTCTGCATTCCGCCATCGCCGACCTTTGGACGCACCACACACCACCGACTACGGTATGCCACCTTCTCCCAATTCACGCTGTTGTCTCACTCATTATAATTAACATAGAGCAGTGAGTGAAATATTGTTGAGAACGCAACCATCGGTTCAGAAAAAAATATATTGAGAGAAAAATCGTCGGAAGTTTGCATCCTTGATTTGCAGCATTCGCAGCAGCCTCCTCACGACCGTTTCGACCCAACCCGTGACTCCTCCCTCTCAGTCGCAGGGCTCGCATCGGGATACGCCCATGAACAGCAGAAATTTGTCGTGGTCGCTCTCTTCGATTGATTTTCTAAACTTAGTATTTTGATACTTGATAAAGCCATCGCACTATGTGAGAGCAAACAACAGAGACGACAACGTTGTTGATGATTTGAAACTTTGTTTTCGATTCTCACCAGCATTTGCAAATTGACAATGGGACAATGGCCTCTCACTTCCTTCGATCACTCATTCGTTCCTACTCCTTCTTCGCGTGCCATTCGGTCGTCACCTCATGATCGCGGCACTCCTGCTATTGAGCACGCTAGGTTAGTCTTTGAACTTTGATCTCTGGCGGGTTGTGCTTCACACGCCATAGCTTTATTGATCTTCTGACGGGATCATGGCGGCTAAATGCTCACTCCAGTGACTAGTCCCCTCAATCCTACCGAATCCCTCCCCTGATCAGGCAACGGACGGCACTCCTGGCACGGCCCCTCCACCCACTCCCTCCTCCACCACAGTCTCCACGAACAAGCCGATGGCTCCCATGTCTCCGAAAGCTCCCATGTCTCCGCCTACTCCGCTGTCTCCGGCTGCCAAAGGGTGAGGGTACTGTAGCTACCGTATACCCAAGGCACTTAGCGATTGGGCACAAATTCGGACAGATATCTCATTCTAATCCCTACATCAATCACAACCAAAAAACAGTGAAACTCATCTCATTCCCTTTTCCCATAGTCCGGCTTTGCGCAGAAGCAGTAAATGTGCTACAGTAATCCTCGAAGTTCGCTGGGTCAGCATCATGATTGGCAGGTCAGCCGAGCCGAAGCCGTCGCAGTTCAAGAAGGAGAAGGACTGGAATGAGGCCATCGAGAACGGCCTCGAACGACCACAGAAAGACGACGAATCGATCGATGTGAGACAGCTACCGTACTCTCATCCTACCAAATTCACCCAGCAATCGTAGCCCCGGGTGTTCAATTGATCGATCATATAATTCATAACTATAACCGTATTTTTCCCTGATCCTACCGTACTCCAGGACGTGAAAAGCGACTTCGGGCCCGAGATGAAGCAACTCAAGCCGGGCGAGCAGCCGACCACGGATCCCATGGGAGGTACGGTAGTCGCTGATTACGGTAGATGAGCTCTAGCTATAGGAAAGTAGGTTCGAGCGGCATTGATCATTGTGGAAGACTTGGGTTGGACTCTCGTTCATGCTCGTGATTACAATGATTCCTGGTTACGGTAGATATCGATCGCTGTTACATACCGTACTTCTCAGGAGGTAAGGACGGCACGAAGGGCCTCGATTCGAAGAAGTCACTGGCGATCACATCGGAGAAGCCGACGGAGAAGATGACGGAGGAACAGGCGTGGCCGTCAGAGAGAGCGTCACGCCGTCACGATGCGTGACACACTGAGAGTCACGCGAGACGTGAATCGAAACAGCGAACTGGGGGGGGGGGGGATTACTGCGATAAATCAGTGTTGTGTCATCATTGAGTTTGAGAATTATTGTTTGAATTTGACGGATTGTTCTGTTCCTTTGACTAGAACTCACTCACTAGTGCACAATTTGAGGCTATTTATGAGTGAGATGTCAGCTAACTATTGACTCATTTTCCCCCAATCAGTCCCTCTACCTCCCCTTCCTCCTCTAGCTGGTCATGCGTGTGTTCCTCTCCATTGTTTCTGTCTTGCAATCTCGATTAGCAAGATGAGCACAGCAACAAGCTCTCTCTCTCTCTCTCCCCATTGCGTCATCGCCCTCTCATTATCGACTTATCGTTCACGGTTGTCTCCAATCGAGAGATACAATCTAATTGCCCATCCCCCATTTGGATCGCTTGATCGAGTCTGGAAGCAAGTACACTATGCTTCTGTATTGCTTATTCGGTGACAGTTTTAACGAACCCTTCAAAAATGTTGCAGAGTGACAGTTCGATAAGGAAAAAGGTCGATGGAGTTTGAAAATAAGTTTTGACGCACTTTTTTGCTGCGATTTATTCGTTCTCGATATTTTTCTCCATCCATAAATCATCCCCTGCTCATTCCCTCGTCTCCCATTCCATACCGTATATCGGCTCTTTCATTGTGCATCATCAGACGCAATTAGAGAGACCATTATGAACTATTGAGAGAGTTTTGCCCCCCGACAGCCTGGAGCCAGTTAGAGGATCGTTTATTGCCGAGTATTTTCCTCCTTGATGCCACTCACAAAGAAAGCTGAATGGGCTGAATTTCCAGACCTTTCTTAATTTCGAAACATAAATAATTAGTGAGACCAGATCAGAATCTGCGAGAACAGGTAATTGGGTATTTCCCGTTGTAGAGTAGACGATGAGCGTTGTTCTCACTCTGGCCATGCAAGAAGAACAACAGTCAGAGGGCGAATCCCAGATCTTTGATCCTTGATAAATCCCGACCGTTTCCTCTCATCCCTTCGACCTGATGCTTCATGTCCTTATGTCGGAAGGGGGGATTGAGGGATGAGGGACTAAACAATGGCCGTCTCTCTCAAGTGGCTGATCCTTCCTCTCTCAATAGAAGGTACAGCTGCAACTCCCCCCATTAGCATACCATATGAAGTCCCGAAAGGCGGCATCAGATTGAGATGGAGTGCCACCTCCCATTTTTTGGCGACAGTCGCCTACCGTAATCCCCTGGTAGATCAAGAGAGGCCAAAACTTCCTCACCTCCCCCCTTCCTCCTCCCAAACGATCCCATTTGTGTAGAAAAAGCGCGATGCTCATCAACCCTGTTCGGTGATTTGTTTTATGGCCATGGGATTGGTATAGGGGGCAGTAATCGATCTCTCTCTCTCTCTCGCTCTCTCAAAGGTACAGCGCCCCCTCTCGGGATTATCCAGTACCAATAGAACAACAACACTAATGTATCTCTCGCTAATCTCTATATGCCCCCAATTGTTAACAGGCCATTTGTCACGCCTGAGCCTCCGTCTCATCTTTCATCTTCTCTATTAGCGGGGATCAAAGATCAAACCGACCGACCACCCCTAACCAAGAGTGCTAAATACCCCCAGAACGAGGCCTATAATTTACCCTCCGAGCCCCAGGACACCTATTGTTCGGTCCCACCTCGACTAAACGACGCCTGGGAAAGACACCACAGCTAGGTGGTAACTACCTGCGCTCCTTTGTGTGCTGCCGACTACCGTAATCTATCACTACCGTAACCTAAAGTGGTCCCTGATTTACTCAAAATGTTTGGCGGCAATCAGTGTGTCATTGAGAGTATCACATGTGTTTGCAAAGAGAGACACCGTTAGGGAAGAGAAGAGGAAGCGATGGGCGTAACGAGCCCCGTTTCCCCCACTAACGAGTCTCTGTATCTTTCGGTTCATTACCACATCAAAGCATCAAACGGTGACGTCATTTCGCACCCCCTGGCAAATGAACCTCCCTGTCTCCATGCCATCTCTTTCCTCAGGTTGCGCTGTGGTTCTCCCACATTCTCGACTCGTTGGGGTACCTACCAAAACGTCCCCCTCGTAAAACTTCCCCACTGGCACTCAGAGGCTAAATCGAGAGAAGGCTAATTCCACAGCCGTCTGAGAATTTTGACGTCAACATCAAAGTTGTAGAGCATGAGACGACGGTCCTTTCCACATATTTAGTTTCTCGAAAAGTTGAATTTGAGTATAGATACGAAGAAAAATGTGTAATTTCGTAAATTTTCACATTTTTCTTCGTATCTATACTCAAATTCAACTTTTCGAGAAACCAAATATGTGGAAAGGACCGTCGTCTCATGCTCTACAACTTTGATGTTGACGTCAAAATTCTCAGACGGCTGTGGAATTAGCCTTCTCTCGATTTAGCCTCTGAGTGCCAATGGGGAAGTTTTACGAGGGGGACGTTTTGGTAGGGACCCGACTCGTTGCTCACCCTCTACTAGTTGATCTTTGATCTCCGGTCTCTAGTTTGATCTTTGATCTCTAGTCTTGCTGGTCCCTCTCGCAATACTGTTCCTGCGCTAGATATGAAGTGATAATGGGCGTGCTTGAGGGGGAAGAGCTTCTCCCATCTGAAGAGGGGCCTCCTCTCCGGGATTTCATCTGGACCCCCTTCCCCCCCCCCCTCCCCCCCCCCTCCCCCCTCCTCCCCCCCCCCCCACTCGAAGTGCGTGTCCATCAAGTACTCGCAAGTGTTTAACAGTGGATTAGCAGCTGAAACTCCCCTCTCTTGTCTTTCGCTCGACTGGCAATATTGACTCTCCTCGATTCGTGTGATCTCTCGCCCGTCAGAGATACGAGAAAACAAACAAGTGTCCCTTCCCCCTGGCATTCTACCTCTAGCCGACCGCTTAATTACTCATGGTCTACTGTCTTAGAGTGATGGCAGTCGACCTTGTTCTCCCCCTGACAGACGGGCTATGATGTACCGCCTATAATTGGGCCGGAATTTGAAGCAGTTTATCGATTGATAACCCGCCAGATTACGGTATCCGTCAATCCCTGCAATTCTTCCCCTCGAGAGCTCTCCTCCCAGGCGCACATTCAATTTATGCTACGGCCTCTACTTATTCCGCACAGTGGGAGAGCAATAGCGGGAATTCTCTCTCGGTCTCTCTAATTTGCGCTCCGAGCAGGTATATCAGCCAAGATCAAAGATCACAGCTAGCCATTGTATCAAGGATGCAAATAATTGTGTCCAATTGGCACCTACGCTCGTCAATTTTCACACTCTCTCGTTTCTCTACCCTCTGGTATTGCTCCCCTATTAGGGGGACTAAAAGTTTCACTAATAGTTGTACTAGCTAGTAGACTAATAGCGGAGATATTAGGGCCCCTAATAGTGAAATTTGATATTAGCAGGCCTAATAGCGGAGCTTTTAGCGACCGACCCATATACGTATACGACCGACCCACACCATTTCACAGAGCGAGTAACAGCGCATAACAGAAAGAAACATACAAGGAATAAACTACGACACAAATTGCATCAAACATTAACGTAGAACAGCGAAAAATCGATAATGTTAAGCGAAAAGAAAGCGCATCTTTGTGCAAACAAACACACCTGCGGTGCGTCCGTATTACACTTTTGTAAGAAATTCGATTGCGCCATTTCGGAACGTAGGGCCCCTAATAGTTGATGATATTAGGGCTGCTAATAGTGGAGCTCAGCCTCTCATTCCACCATTTTTTTTAGCAGCCCTAATAGTGATCGGTAAAAAACCGGCTGCTTTTAGTTCCCCTAATAGGGGAGCAATACCAGAGCCGGCGAGAGAGCACGCTGATTGACGAGAGTCATCACTGTTCTGTGAAGCTCACGATGAGAATCAAGTGAGCTTGAACTTGAACAGTTCCTTCTTCGTTCTTCCTTGTCACCTCCTCCCTGTCTATCTACTCGACAGTATCCAGGTAGATCAATCGGGGTCAGTCTCTTCTCTTCGCTGCGGGACGCCCTCTCCCCACATCCAATCTCGATCCGTTGAATGGAATGTGACAGAGAGGGGGGGAGGGGAGAGTACTAACACCTACTCCGATTTAAATGGAGGCTTCCTCAATGACTTCCAATGGCCTACTCAAGTGTCTGCGAATTCCAGATGTTTTCCTTGTCTAGAATCTCTTCTTTTCTCTCATTCATTAGCGATCCCAGACTGAGTCAACCTCCCTATTGATAACCACTCGAGACGAGCGAAAGGGGAAATAATAGAAGAGATGAGTAAAGATGACATTTTGAGGAGGGGAGGGGAGGGCCAAAAATCGTCTCATTCCTCTACTGTAGGTTACTGTAGATCTCCTCTGCTCATCCCTCCAATTAATTTTCTTCGCATGTTCTCTTTCCGCTCTTCTGACCACCGTATCATTGTCTCTGTTCATCTCACTAATCGATAATTAGCTCTAGACGGGGGGGGGAGAGGGAGAGGGCTGTCAGTGCGCTGACCCGGCGCACATCTCACGCGTGTGTGTTGCACAACACTACAGTAAGATTTGGAGCCTAATTTACGGCGCCGGATTAGCGATGCGATTACCGTAGGTGGGTTGCGCTGTCGGAGTGGGAGGAGGGTAGTTGACACCTTCGGACTTCCCTCTCCAATCCGTTAGAACTACAGTGTCCTTGTCTCTAATGAAGTACAAATAGGCGAGTGGGTGTATCAATAGAGAGGGAAGGGGGACTCCTGCCTGTCAAATGTCTTCTCTCTCTCTATTGTATAATGACATCACACAAGGTTATCTAACCGGAGGGCCAGAACCCTAATATGTGGTATGAATGTGTACGGGCATGACACGCGATTATAGGTCAACACGGGCTAATTAGAGATAGCCATCTTCCGTAATCCGAGAGCTACAGTACCCTACCGTAATCTGAGAAGCAACAGTGGGGTCCCGAGCAGTCATTGCGTGTATCCTCTGGAAGAGTGTTATTATCACTCTAGTGGCTCTTCTCTAGTGGTGGAAGTCCCTTTGAATGAATGGGATTCCTCCAGATGTCTCCAATCCTCAATGCCATCCTGGGATGGCGCAAGAAGTGTGAAGGTGTTGCAGGAGTTGCGCCGACTTTGGCGAGTCCGGCCCGCCAACTTCCGGATACTGT
Source organism: Pristionchus entomophagus (assembly GCA_036245825.1). NCBI lineage: Eukaryota > Metazoa > Nematoda > Chromadorea > Rhabditida > Neodiplogasteridae > Pristionchus > Pristionchus entomophagus. The sequence goes on from BTSX01000006.1 coordinate 20,549,637, forward strand.
AGACGAACTTCCGTGCCGAGAGCCTTTGATGATTGATGAACAACACACAGTCTCTGAATGGCAGTCTGTGAGATCACGGTTAGAGCTGTCAAACGAAGATTTTGCCTCTTCATTCTGCGTGCTATCTCTGAGCTGCGTAGAGAGCGTTCAAAATGAGGAGTGCACCCTCTTCAGCCCTAATCATCATTTCTTCTCACAAAAAGATTGCTTGTCAGATTGCCATGGCCTGGTGTCATTCTACAGTGAGTGTCAACAGGGCTCATCTCTCTCTCTCTCTATCACTACCAGCTTCTTCCCTTCCTTTGATGCTCGCAGCTGGTAGTCTCCCTCTCTGTGTACGATCCCCCGTCTCTCCCCATCCCGCCCTATCTCTCATCGGTCAGAGAAGGGGAGAGACAAGGCGAGATCGAGAGAGTCCCCTCAGACAAAGGAAGTTTGTGTTTATATTCTGTCCGAGATCTGTTTGTTGACATGGAGAACGTGTGGCGATCTGAGTTCGCACGAGGTCACTACCGTGTTCTCGTATACCGTATCCTGAAGTACCGTATCCTCGAATACCGTATCCTTGTATTCCCTGAAAAGTTGATCGCTGTTTCTGACGTCATGTGCTGTGCTTGTCCCTCGTCTTTGTTGAGCATGAGAACAATGGCCGCTTCTTCTCTGGAAATTGCTCACACTTCCCATGATCCCTCTCAGCATATTTCAACACTCTTCTCTTCTCATCGAAGACTTTGTCTTCATCTGACAGTAAATACATCGGTGTAACAGACTTGGATGTACTAGTTAACGATTTTTTGAGTTTAGTTCAATGAAGATGACTTCGGATTCAATTATCGAACAGGGTCTATCAGTGTAGAAGTATGTCTAGGTTGAATCCCCTAACTTTCCCCCTGATGAGGAGTGAGTATCGACCCCTTCCTCCGTCTTTTCTCTTCTCTCCTTACGGATTCCGCTAATAATTCAGTCGTTGACGACAACTGGAGAAGGGGATGAATAGAGGCCACTGATGAGAGCCACCACTCTCTTCCTTCCCCCCACTCTCTCGCCCTCTCTGACGACCAGAGACCATGAGGAATGGAGAGACCAGAGGGGAGATAGCATGGGAAAGGAAGAGATGGATGAGCCGGAGCGGGAAAAGTACATGAAAGACAAGCCATCTGCCGATAATTATGGGTCAATATGACTGAGAGTGGTGTGTAATCAGAAGGACTTAGTCGACTGAGGCATCGTTTAATAGAGATAAGTAGCCGTCCCTCATCTACACCGCAAAGCCGAGAATCCAACGATCAGAATCATCGAACTTGTGCGATCCCGAACCCTCCTTCCTATCGGATTTATCTCCTTCCATCGCACAGGTGTCTTCTCCACTAGCCATTGAGAGTTATGGGGTCTCGAGCACAAAAGATTCCTCTCCCTCTCCTCTAACGATTTATCCCCCACGGTAGCCACGGGATATTTCCCTGATTGCGCAACCGAGCACGAATAGAAGAGTGAGAATGATTGTGATGAGACTAAGCGATTTACGACCGGGAAATGAGAAGAATACTGTCAACAAACACCACCTGGAATCTGGATAACTTGCGAAAACGTCCGAATATCAGAACTACCGTATTCCCTTTGTTTTCTCATCTCCCATCCCCCATCCCTCCATCCCCTCTTCTTCTCCCTATCCTCATTTCGCGTGGGAAAGATAAGAGGGAGAGAGACGAGAGAGACTGGGGGGGAAGAGATTGGAATACGGTAGCTCGTCTTCCTTCCGGGCCCTCTCTCCATTCTCTCGACTCGATACGACCTACTTATCCCCCCTCCTCCACCCATTTTATGATAGGATCAGTGGGTGTCTTATACCGTAATCCGCTTAGGAATTCTACCCCACACACTCGCAGTACCTCTCTTGAAAGTTCGCACAAAGTTTATGAAAAAATTGAAGCAAAAAATCGGGCGAGAATAGACGTGACCGAGAGAAGATCAAGAAAAAGGGGAAACAGCGGTTATTACCCTCTGAAATCGAGCGAAAAGTGAGCCGATTTAATTGGCCATTTCATGCTTGAGTGGGTATTTCCAGCAAAAAAATGGGGAATAATCTCAGATCGAGTGTCGATCCCCCCTCTCGTAATGATGACCTACTGTGAGAGAGTAAATCAAAGGACAAATCTTGAGAGTGTGAAAGGGAAGTCGACCGAGACTCTAAGCCGATTTGAGCGGCGAGAGAGGTGAAAGTCGTCATAAGCGAGTTTACACCCCCTGTCCCGTCGTGTGACTACAGTACCCAGAAATAGAAGGAGAGGCGGGCGACTAATCCCATTCGTCGTCTGGCCCTAACAACCAACACAACACGCACACGACCTTGCCCGGTAAATCATAATAATACGGTGTAATTGGAATTGATCGGAGGAGGAGAAGAGGCGATTATTTAGAGAGGAGAAGATCGCTTGCTGACAGTCTCTATGAACGAGTCATCCGATGGAGGAGAGAGGGGGGGGGAGGGGAGAGGGACAAGGGACAAGGGGCAATCAGTCATTGGAGAAGTAGAGTAACAGTGAACAGAGAAGGCTTGATCTAGTTGGAAGAGACAGACAGGATGGAACCTCTCTCTTGTAGATGATCAAGAGTGAATGAAAGGAGTGGGGACTGACTGACTCCCCTCTCCTCCCTTCCTTTAGACGTCGTGGGCATACAAAAGAAGGAGAGAGCGGGGAGTGAATGAATGGAAATGAATAGAATGAAAAGGGAGGAGAGGGGGGGGGGGGGTGGCTGCCTCCCCCTTCTCTCCGGACCAAGAATGGGTCGGTTGATTGAAAAGAAACAATGCCCAAGTAATGATCACAACGAAGGGACCTTCCGCCCCGCCCCTCCGTCACTCGCAAGCCGTCTGGAGCAGCCGCGCTGACGATGATACTGATCATGATAGGTGAGTCCGATTCCTGTATCCATTCCAATCCATCCCAAGTCAATCTTCGATTCGCGCGTCCTCCTCGGGGGATCTCATTCCTCTTGAGATTCTCCTCTTCCCGCACTTTCCACGATCATTACCAGCCACTTGACCTTATACAGTAGTAGTATTAGGGAAGGTAGGACGGAAGGGAGGGAGGGTGGTAGAGGGGGGGGGGGGGGGGGCAGATTATGGGTAGCTACCAGCTCAGCTTCTCGCTCAAGAGGCTGTCAAAAGCGCGTCGATCCACATCCGATTCACAGATGGATTCGAGCAGTTAACAGTGGATTATCGGGAGATAGAAGGATTCGATCGGGGAAGGTATTGGGGCAAAGAACGGATGGAACTTTTTCCAGTCTAGCCTATCCATGTTCTCACTTCTTGCATCTCCTTCAACTCTGATCTGTCGGATCGCAGGTTCTGACGCAGTTTCAGAACTTTGCAAGGTAGTCGTGTTTCGCGCACTCCGGCTGACTGGTCTCCCTCCCTCTCCCTCTCAGCCCCTCACCTCAAAACAGCGCCCAATTGACCTTGATAGTGTGAATGCGAATGGATGCCTAAACTGACTGAGAATGAGGTGGGCAGAGGGAGAGGAGGAGGAAGGTGGAGGAGGGAGGGGGGACGGGGAGTTGAGGGATGAGGGATCGGGGGTAGAGGAGATTGTGGCCTCCAGCGCCCCCAGCCTGTCATCATCGGGGGCATAACCTTCGCGCGGAGATCTCTGCCCCAGCTTACCGTCACTTACGGTTTAAGGATCGCGCCTAGCGCTAAGGTTTAGGGTCTTATGACCCTAATCCGTAAGTCAGTGATCTGTATCATTGTTTCGGAGGGAAGAGGGGGGGGGAGAAGGGGGGAGGGAGGGGAAGGAGCGCCGATTGTGCATGCTAGGGTTCACATCAGTGGACTCGAACAAGGAGCCCCGAGGCCGGAACTGGGGATTGAGAGGGGAGGGGAGAGAAGCAAGGGGGGGGGGGGGGGGGGGGTGAAGGTATGCTTCTCTAGACTTGGTGTACCACAGCTATGATAGGCCATGATGTGGGGCCATGACACCAACTGGTGATCGCTTCTCCCCCCCCCCCCCCCCCCCCCACTCCCCCAATTCACTCACTTCTTCCTTTTTGATGCAGCGACGGTGGCGGCAGTGTGTCTCTTCGCCTCCCCCATTCAGCCTCTCCCCCCCCCTTCCCCCTTCCATCTCTGGCCCTCTCCTCCCTCCTCCTACACTCTATCGTCCCCCTCCGCAGTTTTGGACTGAATGCATCGATTTACTTGAGAGCGATATTACTGTTTCTGTAGTAGGTTCCGAATTTTAGAGATGGTTCGTTGATGACTACTGTTCTGTATATCGTTTGCTCTGTCACTTTAGAGAAGATGCATCCGGGAAGAGAGATGAGGGGGAGGGGAGGGGGAGAGGGTGTTGCTCATCACATTAACACGTCGTCATAACTAGTACTGTTATTGCTCTGGTTGCGCAAGGGGATCCCCCTTCTCTCTCCCTTCTCATAATCTACTTAATTAGATTGGAATAGCGACACACAGTCGAGAGTGCGCGGCTCCTTTATATTCCGAGAGGGTTTCTCTCTCTCTTAGACCCTTCCTTCCTCTTCTAGGATTGCCTGTTATTCTGAATTCGCTTCCTCCTCTATCACACGTTTCTGTCTATTGTACTTTGTGTCTGGAGATCTCTCTCTTCCTCTCGGGAGGCTACAACTTGATCCGGGATTCTTTCATGCACTCTTTTGTAGTCCCGGCCAATGGCTGCTATTCATTAGTAGCGAGGGTGGTGAATAGAGTATTCTGAAACTTATAGATATCTGCATTTAGGAACCACAAGCTACGGTGGGGTGGGTATGTTGGGGCTCAATTATCCTCTGCCTACGGCTAATTACGTCATTACACCGTGTGATGATGATGATTGTACGAATCCTGATCATCAGCCATTCCTTCTCTCTCTCTCTCTCTCTCTCTTCCCCTCCCCCCGTCCGTCTTTTTGCAGCCCCCCAGGGAACGCGATGGTTACTACTACTGATCTGGATTGATGGAGCAGAAGGGATAACTTCTCCCTCTATCCCCCCACTCTTGATCTCAGTTACCCTAGTGGTAATTCATTCGAAGTGCGCGTGAAATGAGGGGTACTCCTCTCCTCCCCCTCATCCTTGTCTTTGCACTTCTACCCACCCCACGGGAGGAGGCAACTGTATTAACACGGCCGCCCGAGGGCGACGACCACTATTTGTACAGTCTTGCGTTGCGAGTACACCCCCTTTGCCCCCTCTCTCACCCTTCCCCCATCTCGATAGTGCCAACAGGCTACCCGACGATTCTGTGGTAGTCTTGGTACCGCCTTGGCTCGGCACCTTGATTCCGGGTACTGTGCTATTCTCAATTTCAATTAACGTGTCTGTCTCTGACTGAAGTGTATAGTGCAAGTGTTAGCAGGGGGAGAAGCTGTGCTCCCTAAGAACACTCGTCCTTTCCGCTAGAGGAAACTCGTGCTGATGGGAGACAGGGAAGGGTCTCCGATCAGTCTCTTCTTCCTCTGTCCCGGTTCTTACGCTTGATATGGTTTGCAAGGCGCTTTTTGCCGGGCCCCATGTTCTCGCCCAAATCTGTGACCTCTCCGTGCTCTAGACTACTACCCTTAGTCTAGACTTATCTCTCGTATCACGAGTCTCCTCTTCCTTCCCCCCCCCCTATTCCTACTCATCCCCCCTTGTCAGGGCAGTGTCCTTTACACCTATTGTCGCAAGAATAGCGCCGTATGAATGAATAAGAGAGAAGGGCGTGAGAGGCTAAGAGTCCATGATATTACCCATATCTGCTATAGCCACACTATCATCCTCACTAGTAATGCAGCATCAGCCGATGGATTTCTCTCTGCGACCCAGTCCTCGATCCATTCTCCCTCCGGCACTTCCGACCCGTCCGACCACCACCTCCATTCCCTGCAGCAGCCTGAGTCGTCGCGCCCTGATGGATCAGCTAACGCGCAAGTTGGTGGTGCGTCGTGTATTCCTCCTTTTCGGAATCGTCGCCTTGTTTGCACTAGTGACCTCTCTCCCTCTGTATCGTATTGGGGGGAATTCGAGATCGAGTGGTGGGGAGACGAGGAGCCTTTCCATTCTTAGATTTCGACCCTAACTCAAGTCATAATATTCGGAGACGGAGGAGAGGGCGATTGTTTGCATGGATCCTTTCCTCCTTTGACGGTCGTCGTATAAGCTTGTAGGGCGAGTTTACGGTGGTGTCAATAAGACCTTATCATATCACTCCAGTCTACCGTACTCGTCGATTTGAATGGTACTTGGTTCGCTCGCTAGGTTAGCGGCTAGTTGTCTTTGAAGTAGTGAGACTGGACTACCTATGACACGGGTAACCTTTCAACTCCCGATGTCCCTCTCCCCCCCCCTCTCCCCTTCCTCCTTCCGACACTGTTCTCTCTTCTTTCCATTCAAACGGGGTCCTTCCTGCCCTATTCATACTCCTTCCCTTCTCTTCTCTCTCTCTCACTTATGGAATTCCCGCCAATGAGTGACAGGGAATGTGTCAAAAGTAATGGGACGAAGTTGCGAGAGGGTTTGAATTCTGACACGTGCGAAGCTTCAAACAGCCCATTCGAAATGAGCACCAAACCCCATGACCACGATAACTTCCAGTTTATGATCAATACGAAATACGATAGCTGCTAGCGGGATACGGTAATCATCCGCGACATTGATCCTTGGGAATCCGTTAGTGTGGTCTCTGAACCGTCTCCCTCATCATCAATCTGCTCCTCCTCCGAGAACACTCGATATCCATCTCATATTATGCTCTATTTGTCTGTTTTTTACCACCACCTCCGAGCCCCCCCCCCCCCCCCCCCTTGCGAGAATCCTCAAACAACTGCGAAACGAACATTTCTTCATCACGTTCGCTCTCTCTCTCTCTACTATCGATTTCCCATCGAGGTTCGAGTGATCACATTGATTCTTCACATCAACGTGATTGTTCTAGTACAATGTACTGTGTCCAGAATCATAGACCTTGCCCAAGCCTGAATCTATCTCCAACTACTCGACTACTATCTAGCTACACCCCTCTCTCTCCTCCCTCAACTTCCAATCTCCTCTAATATGCCCAACGCCCCGCTGTGCGCCGAAATCTCTCGACGGGCACAAGCGACAAATTATTATTTTCGTCGAAAGACCCCCGTCGGGCTACGGTAGTCACCCCCCCCCCCCCTTCCCCTTGGACCTACCGTATCCTCTCCTTCTTCTCCTCCTCCGCCCGATCGATAACTGGTGATGCGACCCACTCTCGTCGGAGGTCGTTAGTAGTACACGTTCTCGATACGCGAGAGAAGAAGAGCGCATCGGAGGGGGCGGAGCCAGAGCTGGCCCGTTGATTGGCCGACTCCTCCCCCGAGTGGGGGAGCGGAGCGATCAGAGCCCCGCCCTCCCCCTCCCCCCCTCCTCTTCCTTTCTTTTGAATAGCGAGCTTGCCTCCGCCGTCCGTGATAGAATAGAAGTGAATACCCCTTGGAGTTCATTGAATGGATTGAGAGGAGTATCTATTCTCTTTAGACCCCCCCCCTCCCCCCCCTCCCCCCCCCCCCTCTTCCTCTCTCGTTTACAAAAGAACTGCTTCCTCCCTCTCTCTCCCCTATATGATGCCCTTGCCTATTCTTTTCTTTTCCGACAACGGCTCTTTTCACATGCGATTCTATTCACAACTCTTCCCCCTCCTCCTCTCCTATCTTCTTCCCCTTATTCATTGGTCGGGGCGCATTGTTGGGTCTTCCTTCCTGCCTGCCAGTTGTCTCTCCCTGTCCCTCCATCCCTTCCCCTCACCTGCAACGCGCGCTCCGATGATGGGTAAAGCTATCGTATCCTGAGAGCAGATCAGTCAGTGGATGCTCAATCAATAATTGCAGAATCCATCGACTATGATGACAATGATGGATCCGAACGATATCAAACCGGAGGCATACAATGTGTGAGTATTTATTTATTTATTTTATTGCATTCCTATTTCATTGTCGATTTCTTCCTAAATGAGCCGTTATTCGTCCGATTCCAAATTCGCTACTCATTTCTTCAGAATATATGAAAATCTCATTTTCTGTGCTGACACTAGGACTCCTTCATCTTGCTCCTCCATTTCTTCCATCTTCATTCTTCGCAAGCGCTTCTCCCTCGCGGATCTCAGATACACTGCGCGGATTACGGTAGAAAAGCGCAAGAACAAGCAAACGCCCTCTTTCTGCTTGATCTACCCATCTCATCTCGCTAAAACACAGTCGGGGGACATGATCTGTTTGAGAATCCCTCCTGCAAAGTTCAGAGGGGATTCGGGTGAGATCGAGGATACCTAGCAACTGTCGGGTAGATCAGAGACACTGGAAATGGGTGGGATCATGCCCCGAGGCGTGTCCCCTCCCGACACCCCATAACCACTCGCGCACATTTCGATGAATCTCATGCCCTCACATCCAGACGAGGTTGGATCCGAAAGCACGCCTTTTGTCATTGATAACTAGCCGCCGCACGCCCTCTGGCACAAGAGTAATGTGTGAACGGGCCACGGGTTGTGGTACCAGTCTATTCAGTCTGGGCTTCGGACCTGGTTCTGCCTTGGTTCTGGTTTCGGTAGTTGACGATGGGCGGCACCCTTCCCTCTCCGATCATCCAGCAGTACCACGATCCTTACTGGTACCAGCAGTGCTCTGCCGGGTACCAGGTTTCGACCGGGTTCTGGCCTGAACCCAATCCAGTCTTCCCAGGCTGCCAAGCTACCCAGAATCCGCATTGGTACCACCACTAGATCATTTCACAGTCTCAATTTCCTATTCTTAGCAAATCTCTGATTGTGAGCCACTATCCGTCTCTGACACTAGGGCATCTTTTTCCTCGTTTTCTCTCTGATTCCAACTCCTTCCCCTTCAGGTACTCCGCCTTCAACACGCTGGCCAACTCCCAGCTCATGGGCGGCGGCCAAGTTGGCGGCCAGGCCGGCGCCAACATGGCCGCCTACCAGCAGCACGTGGCCGCACACCACGGCCACCATCTGACGGGGCCGGGCACGATGTCGCCGGCGGCCGAGCATGATATGGGAGGTGGCCCGCCGGATTCGCCGGATTCGGGCAACGGAGATGGATGCGGAGGAGGAAAGGGCAAGGGAAAGGCCGATGACCGGTTGGTTTTTATCTTTCTTGTAATTACGCCAATAGTGGTGCTCTGCCAAGCACATGAACTTCTGACGAATCTAGAAGAGCGCGATTTCGTACTCAGTGATTATGAGAGATTAGAGAGTGAAGAGATGCTTGTGGGCTGTAATTATGAGAGATATGAGGGGGGAATCTCGGCAAGGGGAGACGGACTACTAATTTCATTTGGCAAACCTCAGCTGAGGCATGAGAATGAAGCCAGAATCCTTAAGATTCGGAGAAATAGTGTAGATAACGAGGAGATCGAATCCGTGTCAATTTTGTACTACGTGATTCCAAGCAGGATCGATCACGGGGAATCCCCTCTACTTCTCCTTCTTCTTTCCCATTTGTTTCGATCGCCCCACTGGACCCTCATTAAGAGATTGACCCCCGCTGAAAGTACAATGGATAGGAGGGGAGGGGGGAGGGGGGGGGAAGGGGGGGGGGAGGACTCGCAACTTTTAATCGGTCTCCCCCTCATTCCACAGCACACTAAACCACCCCGATCAGGGGTGAAACTGGAGCCTACAAGGCCCCTCGAGACCGTACCGCTCGTTCATTAATTAGTCAAGCCTCATTAATTAGGGCGATACCGTATCTCCCCTCTTGCGATCCGATAGGTTAGGTAAGAGAGAGAGGTGTAGTCGCCACCTGGTGAGGGCTGCTGGTCGGCACTACCATTATGAGTGAAAGGGAGATAAACGGGCGAGAATGAAAGGGTCCCAGACTCGAACCTCTATTGTGTTGCTTCTCCTCCCTTGACTTCTGGCCGCGCCAATTACCCATGTTCCCAGCCACCTTCAGGAGGGACAAGCCGCCCCCATAGACACCCCGGGGCGCACACCCATATCCAAGATTAGTCGATCGCCGTCGGGATACAAGCCCTCAGGGAACTTCCGGTCGCCAGTTCACGGTGTTGATCGATCGATCGATTGACTCTCGTTGTTTGTCCTTTCGAGGGGAGAGAGTAGTCGCTGCGGTGTCTTGTGTCTTACAAGGGCGATCGATAGTGTGTCAAATCGAGAGTTTGAGGGGTTTTCAAGAGGGGGGATCCTCCCCCCCCCCCTCCCCCCCCTCCCATCCTTCGCGCAGCGCCCTGTGAAGGTCAAGAAGTGCACACATAGGAGGGGGGAGACACACCTATCCGATACACGACGAGATTACCGTAATCGGGAGCCGTAGCCGTCTTCTAGAAATGGAGTCACTCAAAGTTTCGCACGGCTGGAGCCAGTTGGGATGAGAGAGAGCGAGAGAAATGGAGAGAGCGCAGACTGTTATCCGGGTACGGTAGCTCTAGCTTCTTCTCTCCTCCCCTCCCTTCCTTCCCCTCAAACTACTTCTATTCAAGCCGTTTTCCCTCCTCCCCCCTCCCACCCCCTCCTCCTCTTCTCCTCCCTTCTCTTTCCTACTCATCATCGATGACATCGGAAAGAGAAAGAAGAGGAGGACGGGAAAGGAGGAGGAGAAGGAAAGAGCAACGATCACATGTGGGGATGGAGGATGTTGAAGGGGATGAGGACAGTGATAATAATTATAATGATAACACAATCATCATAACAACAGGTTTCGATAGGTACGGTGGTCAAATCTAGGTCCAGATAAATTCGAAAATCGACCGAATCCTCATGATTTGTGCTGATGTTGTGTCTTTTTCGCAGTGTGAAGCGACCGATGAACGCGTTTATGGTGTGGAGCAGAGGGCAGAGGAGGAAGATGGCACAAGAGAACCCCAAGATGCACAATTCAGAGATATCGAAGAGGTAGGCCCTCTTTTTCTCCCTGGACCATCAGAACATGTAGAAATTTAGTTATTTTAATCAAATATTTTGTCAGGTTGGGCACTGAGTGGAAGCAGTTGTTGGAAGCGGATAAGAGACCCTTCATCGATGAGGCCAAGAGATTGAGACAGATTCACATGAAGGCAAGTGACGTCAACGGTGACCATACGCTTAGATACTGATCACCTGGTTTCGATAGCTGGATATCTAGTTTCTGTGCGAATCAGAGGATACTCCGTCCTTCTTCTTCTCTTTTTATCAGAGAGCAATCGATAGCGATAAGTTGTGTGCGCTCGAGTGTCCGTGTTAGTCATTTTCGCATTGAATAGGAATGGAATTGACGAGTCAGAAGGAGGAGAGGGGAGAGGAGGGAAGAGATGATACGGTATCTCTTATCTGTCTGCCCCCTCTCCCTCTCCCTCCCCCGTCTCTTCCTATGATGTCGAACAAGTTTGTGGTATCAGGGAATGACTGGTGAGGGGACGAAGGGTAGGTCATAGAGGGGGATAGAACACTTGTTATTACACATTCCACTCCCATTCAGCACCCAAAAAAGAGCGATAACACACACAAACCACTTCCGGACGTGGCGAAACGAGCTTTTCCTGCTGCTGACAGTTTGGATAGAGCGGAACGAACCAATCGATAATCTATCGTGCTAGATAGTTACCGTAACCGTTAAATCGTTGCAGGAGCACCCCGACTACAAGTACCGACCTCGTCGCAAGACCAAGCAAATGCAGAAGAAGGGCGGCCCTCTCCAGCTCGGATTGGGCGCATTCGGCGGCGTCTCCGACCAGCTCAAGCAGCAGGTCCGTCAATTAGATTCCCCTCCCAGTTTCGGCCATTTCACGGTTCCGACAATTTCCCGGCTCCGACCATATTCCCCGGCTCTTTCCCTCCGACCTGTCGCGAGACTCATAAATCTCGCCCCCGAAAGAGAGATGTCAGGGCGATTTCGCGCGGATGTTTTGATGAGTGAATCCCCCCTATTGAAGTCCTCTCAGACATGTTTAGGCGCCCCCCCCCCCCCACCCCCGTTTCACTCAAGGATACGGTTAGGATACGGTAGCCGAGATCAATCGAGATCCGATCGATAAATGACGTTTTGCAGGCCTACCCACAGATGAACTCCTGGCCAACAACAACCAACGCTAACGGCGGCTATCAACTCGATGGGTATCCGGGGTGAGCATACGGTAGCATGCGGCTACAGTAATCATATGCGATCGATGACTGATTTTATTATTGCAGTTTCGACGCGTTGTCTGGCCTGCGTGCCGCGTACCTCAGCAACGACATGATGAACAACTACAGCAACTATCTGTATCAGAATGCGCCCACCAATAACGGTGAGGGGGAAAATAGTGGCAAAAGATGCCGTGGGCAGGAGGGATCGAACCAACGACATTCATTGCAGGAGGTGGATCTCCCTCGACACTGTCCGCAGGAAACTACGCCCAGAACAACCTGTTGAACTATGGGGTGAGCAACAGTTGAATGACCTACCCAATGAAGCCATCTGAGCGTTGGCACCGCGCCAACTTCATATTTCATGGGAAGGGGGAGCTGAGTGATTCCTGTCATGATGACGAAGTAGACAGACTGATGATGGGGGAAATCCCTCGAAACGTCTCAACAGCGCGATAAACATCTTCCGCTTCTATTCTCTCTTCCTGTCTTCTTCACTCTGGCATAACAAAGAAGAATCTCTGTATATTTCATGGGAACCTCCATCGATTCCCGCGGCTTATTACCTAATTATGAGTCGTTGTGACTTCTGCTTCTTCTCATGAGGCGAAACGGAGGAATTATTGATGAACCCCCTCTCCCTTCTGACTTGACGAGTAGAAGTAGGGAAGATACCGTAGTGAAGGGAGAAGGAGGAGTGATAATCAGTACAGTAATCCTGGTGGGGGGAAGTATCTGCTTGCTAGATAGTGGTTGTGTGTATTCTCTTTCTCTCTCTTACTTGCGTACCGCGAGAGCTCGCACAGTGTTTGAGTTTCGTAGAGTGAAGAGAAGCGATGGGTGGAAGAAGAGAGAGGGGTGAAGTGGAGGGGTTATCGGGTAGGAACAACGAGTAGTCGAGTAGAGATCGATGATGATACCCAGGGATCGAAGCATGCTTGGACTGATCATCTCATCCATTCCAAGGTAGATCAATAATCCATCCCTTGCAGCCATCATCCTACCTCTCGTCCACCCTCTCATCGGGCATCAAGAGCGAAGGATCCGATCTCTCTGGTGACTCGGGTGTCTCCGAATCACCCGATGGTGCGGCGGCTCATGGCGGCCACGTTTCGCCCTCGGCCTCCTCGACTGCCGCTACCATCGCTCCCTTCTCCACCTTCTACAGCCAGCACACCAAGGTACGGTAGCCCCGATCGGGTTTCCTATTTGACGGCTGTGACCATTTGACGGCTCTGATCCAGGCGTCGGAACTGATCGATATGATCAATCTGCAGCCGGTGAGCACGAGCGAAACGAGTGTGAGTTGAAAGGAGGAGAAGGGGCTAGTGAGGACAAATCGGAACCCGACTCACCTCGATTCGTGTGCTCTCTCGTTTCTCTGATCGAAGAGGGTACACGCGAAATGAGGAGAGTAGGATGCCTATTTGTCATCACTAGAAGGGGCGCTTTCTGTCTGGTCCTGTGAGGAGTGGCCATCCGGGGTGCTTTCTATGTGCTCGTGCTAGTAATGAATGCTGTGCGGAATAAAATATAATTTTGGCATCTTTTTTAAATTCCGATTCCGGTTTCGAAAGAATACGGCATCTCTGATTTTCAACCTCATAGGCCGAATTTGAATTGATATCTTTTCTATGCCTGGAAAGAGATCATTCGAGATGAATCTCCATCACCCGCGCCGCCCTTTCCTGGCTTTCGTTTTGGTGCGCCCCCTCTCTATGCTGCTTGTGTCAATGTGCTGGGGTGGTGGCCATTTTCGAAAATGATTAATCTATTCAATTACGTTTGCTATTTCCAGGATCCGACGATGATGATGTACAACAACGGCTACGTGGACATGTCTGCTCTGGCCGTAGCCGGCATGCCACATTTGCCCTAATCGCCGGTCCCGATGCCGGCTCTGCGGCTTCCGGCTCTGGCCCTGGCACGTCCATCCCTCAGCCATATCAGCTCCATCTTACTAAAGTATCTCCTTCCATAAGCAAACCCTCTATTCACTCAGCTAGAATCTCTCCTCAATTTGTTGCTACACAATCCATTTTGACCGACCATTTCCTTCCCAAGGCGGGTCCCTCTTAGCTATTGATCGACATAAGCAGTGTGACCTACTGCATGCCTCTCTCTACTCTCCCTTCTTCTACTTCAGAATGCACAACCATGATGTGTGTTGTAATAAGTAAAATAGTATTGTCTGTTCGTTTAGATTCCGACTCATTCTTGGCGTTGCTAGCTTTAATGGTTCTCCCCTACTGACGCATTATTACTCAGTTAAGCCAAGTTCGTATTTGATACAGTATTCCCCGTCATACCACTGTGCAGTATTATTCCCCTCTAGTTGTTTTTTCTTTGCCTTTCATCGATTAATCCATGCGAAACCTTTCTCCTATCCAAAACAGCTCTCGGTGTGCCGTAAAATGATCAATGAACCCACCATTTTCACCTGAAAATTTGCAATTTGTCACGAACTTGTATTATTGTTGAGATACTGAGAGAAAATTATAAAACTTTTGTAGAAAATTCGCATCATTCTGCAGATGCATGACAAATATTCGAAGATCTATGAGAAATCAGTAGATTGGTGATACTGTAAATTACGAATTGATGTGAACGATCAGAGTGTGTTAGAAAGCAATGGAGGTATATAGGAGGTATTGGAAGAAGGAGCTTCGTGAATGGAGTTTTGATCAGTTTATCACTCAATCTTGTAATTGATCACTGCCAATCATCCAACAGGATGAGGAGGAAGCTGGACTGAACTGGAGAAGGACTCATCTTAGAGGTAAGAGCACATAATAAGGAAACCGATGGGTGAGTGTTTGCAGTCGTGATCCGAGAAGATGATTGAAGAAGGCAAGAGAGGAACGGGAGGGGATAATGTACCTATTCTTCCGACTGAAGGACAATCAGCATGTAGTCCTCACAAGGAATGTCGCTGAGTGTCCGTCAGCTTTCCAAAAATGGTTGACACCGTATATATAGAGGGCTTCGTCAGGAGTGTTGAAAACGGCTTTCCTTTTTTTGCTAAGAGCACATGGGGATCGAGAACATTTATTAATTCATTCTGTATCTTAATGAATCGCATCAATTCCGCATTCTTCTTATCTTTCATTCATCATTCCTCGATTTGCTCCGTGGCCTAGTGGACCATTCCCGGAATTTCATTATCGAGAACAAAGGGCCTGTTGGCGAGAGAGTGTGGAAAATGAAGAGATTATGGATTTCCATTGGAGTTCTATTGGAATTCGATTCCAATAAGAGAACACTGCTAGCAACATTATGATTATTGCCCCGATCAGGTTTGAGGGTGAACCTCTCTTATCACTCACAAGGAAAGTGATAAGAGAGATTCTTCGTCTTTTTGCTTGTATCATGGAAAGAGGCAGACAACACAATAGGCTACATTTATCTATGGAATGAATAAGACAAATATCATCAGTTTTTAGAGAAGGATTAACCTATGAAACAACGACGGAGAGGTCGTACAATAAAAACAAACTATCTCGCAACATAAACGATGGGTAATATTAGAACTGGAGGAGACGGGTGCTCATTGCGACTGCGACAGAAGACGCTTCCGCCATAATATCCATGTATAATACTTCATTGCAACGTGGATCAGTGTTTCTGCGACGTTCAGATTTATTAGAAACCCGACACCAAAGCACTGACTTCTTACTCCTCTTCTCAGCAGCATAGTTTTGCGAAGCTGAGAAGAAATAATGGTTTTTTTTATTTGAATAATCCAATATTATTGTAAGATTCAAAAATTCAGCTAGAGTCATGGACTGTTTAGCATACAGTAGGCATGATGAGCGGAACAAAATATTCGCTAATTATTTATTTAGTTTCCAATATTCCCGATCTTTCTCCTATGTGATCCTAGACGCAAAATGCACCGATTAAATACAAATACTTAAGCCTAGAATCCCTTATTAATGATTGCTAAACACAGTAGATTGGACCGTTCGTAATAACAAGTGAAACGGTTTATTTTCTTGCAATACCTCGTTTTCTGAGCAGGTATTCGTGCAGCACATGTACGCCAATGGTCCTAAAATCGATATATTCATATTTCAGTTGTTCATAGTGAGATGAGTTATTGCATTCCTTGGCAATCAACAGATATCATCCTCTAATTGACTCCTGTTTCTGACTCTTCTTGTACCTTTCCTGATATCTCACCTCCCCCTCTAATAGTTTACATGAATGGAAGTAATCACTCACTTAACCGATACCCTTTCGCATATGCACCCTTGAATTGCCCATTCGATCAGGTCTTCTACGCATGTACGGAGAAGGCTGTTATCGTCGTCGTTGCCTCGGATGAGGATGCAGAAGACGACAGAAGAGGAGGAGAGGAGGAACTGTATGGTTTCTGCAGAAGGAGACACTTACACACAAATATCTATTATCACGCATTTACTTTAATTTTGTAGGAGAATCGATACCTTTCATTACAGAAAAAAAAACGTATCCAAATTCAATGAAAATCGCCTAAAGTGAGGACGGGGAGGACGCCTTTCTACTTCATTGATACATTTAAATAATACTCCAATGCAACATCGATCAGTGTTTCTGCGACGTTCAGCTAAATTTAAAGTACTCAACCAATCAAAAACCCGCTTCTTTTCGCGTTTGCAGGAAAGTTTGAATACCTTTTGAGTTTTTTTTTTTTGGTGAATCCTCTTTTTATTTTACAATGATCTTCGGATAGACGATCGAAATCCGAACGTAGATCGGAGAATCTGAATGAGGACTTGGACAAAGAACGAGTTCGATTACAGAACAGTGAAATATAAATTGGAAACTGATTCCGAGAGATGCGTTGTGGGACAAGCAAAAGGAGCGAAAGAGCGCCGAGAGGAAAGGAGGAGTGATGATTGAAAATGATGAGTGAGAGGGATCGTCTCAGATAAGAAGAAGAATTTTGCGTAATAATCACGGGGTCAAATTCCCATCACCTCAAGGACTCAACTTTGGATACGCTTTTTGAACACACAGCATCCGATGCATCCTATAGATAATGATGAAAGTGCGTTTTCACTCTTTCCGGTGTCATCTTCTGGAGCTAAAAACTTGGAATAATTTCGATCGAAATTGCGCTTATCCGCTCATCCAACGCAATCGTATTTTGTGAGCATCTTTCTGTGATATTTCTTGAATCAATCAATAATCATTTATTCGTTCATCAGGGATAGGACCTGTCGAAGAATGCCTTCTTTCCACTCTTTAGGGTCTTCACTGCATTATTTTGTGCCATTGGACGCTTTTCTTGAATGCAAACTCAATAGTTGAAACTAGTCACAAACAGTCTCAGTTCGATGTGAATGTTGCACCTGACGATGAAGATGGCTTCGTTGTGTTCTGCTTCACAGAAGAACCCCTTCGCTCCTTCCAAGAATCGGTGAGCAGCCTCCTGTCCCGTCACTCCTCCACGACCGCTGATGTGGAGGGCGATAGTAAGAAGGGAACCGACAGGCCACGAAGACATCGACGACTGGAATACATGCGTTTTTTATTTCTCAACTAACACTCGAAGATCAATTGGTCCTGTAAAAAAACGACCAATAAAACTAATTGTGAGAATAGTCGTAAGGAAGCCATTTATCTTTAGATATTCCAGAGCCAGAAAGCATCGAAAGTCAATCGTTTCCCCTTTTTTCTGATTCTGTGGTAACTCCTTTTTTCTTTGTTCATTCTAATATCCCTAGCACGGTCGCTGTCGGAACATTTTCCAGTCTTTTTTTAACCGTAATTGAAGAGTATCTACACCATAGGAAATTCTCTTCCATCTGTTTCTCCATTCTCTGCTCTAAGATAAGCATCATTCGCTTTGTTCTTCCTAACAAGAAGTGAATGATGTTCAGAGCATTCTCCTCTTCTCCTGGAAAGAGGACACTCCTCATTCTGCACACTCTATTGTTTCTCTGACCCGCGATAGAGTATTTCGAGATGAATGAATTTTCCATTCCTCATAGAAAACCAGACAAGGGAAGAAAGACGAAGTAGAGACGTTGAATACAGAATGAGTCTCCCATCTTGGAGTGTTCTCTAACAGGTCAGAGCAATAAGAGATAGTGCAGAATGAGGAGGGTGCGTGTTGCATTCAGAGGACTAGAGAGTGGTCATTCACAACAATTCTACTCCCTAAGACCCTCGAGGGAATTTCAAGCCTAGTTCCCCCCCCCTCTCCCATTGATTCCCCCCTTGGCTGGTTTATGTTGCAGTGACTCGGCTTGGCTCGTGACCGGCAACCATCTCTAAGTTCCTCTTGATTTCAAATTTACTGTCTTTTCTTTTTTTACAATCAAATAATATATCAATAATCAGAATTCAATCACATCCCTTGATAAGGATGCGTGAAGGATCTACAGTGGAAACACCACTGCGCGGCCAATAATCTCCTCTGATTCTCGTCTGGTTCTAAATGGGGATTTATTAAAGAAGTCTCTAAGATAGTGGGTAGAATGATGAGATGTTATTCTTCTGTTGCATGCGCTCAGAACGAGCGGATGATCTACCCATTTCTTATTCATTTCTAATTATCTTTCTTACCGACCCCTCGTGTCTAATGAATATTCCATAGGTCATCCCTCAATAGTCCTGTCTCTGTCCTTCACGTTTCACTGGTTGTTTACCAATTCTCTCGCACCAAATCACGAACCGCGTGACCATTGTAACTATGTCTCGCGTAATTATGGGCCCGGAAGGAAGAGGGGGGGGGGGGGGGGGGGGGGTACACGGTTAGGGACAGCCTCCCCCCCCCCCTCCACTCTCCGATTCTTACTACCGACCAAGCATCTGTTTGTGCTTTCTGCTTCTCTCGTCACTCTCTCGATTTCGCCTTATCTCTCGTCCCCTTCTTCTCTGCTCTCTCTTGTTTAGACGAGCTCCCTCTCTTCAGAGAGTGCGAGGCTCTAGCCGAATGTTCGCAAATTCGTCCGAGTTTCTCGTTGTTTGCTGCTTTTTCGATGCTATTTTGTTGTTTCGTCAAGAAAAATTCGGAGTTTGATTCAGAAAATAGCAGAAATGAGTCTGCTTCTGCATCTGGCAGTGGCGGTTCCACTCCTTCTCTCCGCCCTCCCTATCCCCCGATTGGATAAAGTATCTCAGCACTGGGCCCAGGTGAGATTATCAGTTTATAAACTTATTTTCGAAATAAAATAATTATAATAATCCCAGATTGGTGCTCATCTCCTGCTGGGAGTGCTGCTCACCGTGTACCCGTCGAGTCTGCTGGCGTGGACTGTGAGTTTACTCATTCACTTATTTTTCTGCTTGATTGAGCTTTTGCCTGTTGTTTCCTCACTGTATCAAACACATTTTTTCACACTGAAAGTCTCCGACGTTGACTGACATCTCGTGTCGGGTTTCACTCTTCACTCTTCCTCGCAGAAAAGCAACAAAACGCACTCGTGACATCAAGGAATTGCGACATTTTCAATGATCGAGTAGAACTGGAACTGGGAAACAGGAAGGGGCTTCCACTTTTGATGAGAAGATGAACAAACAGTTAAATGAATAGGGTGCGCATCCCAATTCTTACAGTATTTTCATTCTTTGAGGAGAGACGAGTTCGGATTGGCCATCACAAAGACCTGCCCTTTCATTCAGCAAATAAATATCATAATTATGATTAATTCCCAGGTCGATGGAGACTTCAAGGAGCTGCACTCCTTCATGCAGAGCTACGTCGGCGTGTTCCATGTGAGCATCGAATATTTTTGGAGGATCTTTATGTTTTAATGCTTCGACCAACGATTCCGACTGTTGGACTGATCATTCAAGATCATTCCAGATCGCGATCGCTGCTTCCATCTACCACCACGGAATGGGAAAGCAAGGTATGATCTCTTGCTAAATGCTTTTCTGCCTTTTTGCGCTTCCATGGTGGCCCGTTTCGTAATTTTATGATTAAAAACGAAACAACCCTTACAGAATGCCGTCCTTTCCAAGAGTTATCCAATAGTTTGTTTCGAAATTTGTCATCGCCTCCAGAATTAGAAGGAAGCCTAGGATCCATCAAAGGGGACCATGACCCTGTAGGCCGTCCCTTCCTCTTCGCTCGTCTTCTCTCTTCCTTCTTCTGTCTCTTCACTCGTCTCTTCGCTGCCTATCATCTATCTGAGAAGAGCACCAGGGGACTCCTTATCTCCGGAGAGGTACCATTCGCAGATGATCACAAAAGATCAATCTATTGTCGACGTCATTGACGAAATGAGAATTTCGAAAGGAATCTCCGCTACTTGGATAGAGATCTCAGTCGTTTATAATCCATCTCCGATTCCAGTTCGTGACCTCCTCTCTGATCCTCGATGGGGCCTGGCTCGCTGCGGAGATCGCACGGTTCATCAGAGAGGTTCGTGATCTTTGATTTTTGATCTTGATTTCTGAACTTAACATTGCAGCAAGAGACGGTTGACGAGAGACTGTCGGTCCTTTGTGCGGAGACTACTCGATGTGCTGAGGTGAGTTGGAAATGCGGAATGTTCGATAGATTCTCTTAGAATGGGAAACATTTCTCCATTAGTCTAATGGCATTAGATTCCATACGGCCCTAAACTTCCTAAAAATCGAAAATTTAAATAGTTCTCAGTGAAGAATTGAGAATGGATTTGACAATCCTACAGAGCAGTGTGGTGATATTCCTTCATCAGGGCAAGAACTCCTCTTATCTGGTGAATGCCCTATACGCCGATGCTGCTCTCTCCTTCTGCTATGCCCTCTTCCACTTCGCATTCCCCCAGAACATCCTCAAACTTGTGGTGGGTGATCGTTCATCTCTGCTCTTTGATCTTTGATCCCTCTTCTAGATCAAGCCCAGTCTCGACCTCGATTCTCATCACTACATGTGGTGCCGTGTGTTCGGAGCGCTGTGGTAAGCTCATTGAATATTTTCAATTTCTACATGTTTTCATTGATGTCTCACTAGGACGCGGGATATGTATTCGATGATTAACACTACTGGATCAGCAGTGTTTATCTTCTTTGTGCTTTGATCTGTGACATCGTTAGATCTTGTTAGATCAAAAGCACATGATTGGACTATTTTCCCTTATCTCGTGATGACGCAATCTCATCCAGGCTGATGCCCGCCATCGGTTCTCTCACTGCCGTCCACGCTTCCCCAGCCCTCCAACTCACCCATCTCATCCAGAGACTCGTTGTGAGAATGATCTTTGATCTTTGGCCTCGATCTTTGATCTCGGTTGGAGTGATTGAAGCTAGAACCACTCTATCACCTCGGGTTTTGGTACGATGACGATTCTTCATCCACTCAAATCGGGAGCAAAGATCAAAGATCAATCGATGATATCCTCAGGTTCAAGTGGGCATCTTCGTTCTGCACATCTACGGTCACTGGATCATCAACGTATTCTCGCCCAATCACATCACCGGTTTGTAGTTTGATCTTTGATCTCTGATTTCTGATCGTTGATCTCTTCAGCATTCATGATCGCCGGATTCTTCATGTCCTTCCACATCTCGACCTTCTACAGATACAAGAAAGCCTTCGCTTCCGAAGTTCGATTTTATCTACAAAAATATCGAAATAATCTACCTTTTTCAGCCAAAGTCCAACATTTCTGCGAGAGTTGAGATCAAGAAAGTCAAGTAAAAGATATAAATGCCGTGCTATCCATATTTGACACTGCCTAATTTGCTAGAACCTGATAACCCCGCTGTCTTTGACCTACCTCATGTATAAAGCCATTCCATTATCGAGACTGACTTTCCACACTCGAACTCACTCGAGTTTTCTTTGTTCACAGCATTCTGCCGAACTTTTCTCTTCCAAGATGGCTCACTTTCATTCCATTATAGTTCATAAGTCAATGTGAGAATAGAGAAGAGAGGCCATATTGCACGGTCCCCTATCTTTATCCGTCTCTTCTTGATGTCTCAACAGAATCTTGCATAGTTCCAGGCTTACATTGTTTCATGAAATGCATTTATCGTGTAAACAACAAATTCGAATTTAAGCAGAAAAGATAGTAACTCGATGATACATCAATGAGACACTCTTGGAATGGTTAAGATCGGGATTTCTATAATGATTAGCACCAGGTCGGGGTGACCATGGAATTCAAGGGATACGCATAACAAGAGTTAGATAGATGAGATTAGTGATGTCAATGTGCCAAAAGGTTACAACAAAAGAGCTAAACATGGAGCAAAGGTCATGGTAGCTAATCAGGATACGGTATCGTCTCGATCGATCGATACTCCGGTGACCTTTTTTTCTCACATTGACTAATGAAATGGGTGTTCAACAAGTAAAATACTACCACTTAGAAGAAATAAAACTTTCAATGTGCCAAATTGGAACTCACGAAAGGCGAAAGAAAAATAAGGTAACCGTGAGAGTTGAAAAAATCCAAGAATGTAATAAACAAACGTTAGAGACCAAGCAAAATCCTAAATTATGGTGATGGGACGTTTAAGAACTCTCAATCGATGACGTTTAAGAACTCTCAATCGATGACGTTTAGGAACCCTTCCAAACGATCGGACATAAGAGTGTTTTAAAACGCCATATGAATGTAAATAAGGGTTCTATACCGTGTCTATCTGATCGTTTGGAAGGTTCCTAAACGCATTTTGCTAATCGTCTCATGACCCTAAATTATGATTCCCAAACAATAAATGATTGGCATATACCGGGTGACTGGTGCTCAACAAGTGAAACAGCGGAAAGAAAACTTAGAATATGCCAAATTCGATCTGGTGAAAGGGTTTCTTAGTTAATTACAACACAATTGTCATCGGTCTCATAGCTGACCTCATTACATTCGACAGCCTGAGGCATTCTCCTTATCTTCCTTTTCCTCCGATGTTTTATTCTTCTTCGATGACGGAACCTCAAGAGAGGAGATGAGTGATACGCATAACCAATTCATCTTCGATCGTTACTGCTATCAGATATCTCGCCCAACTAAATTGCTGGAACCAACAAGTGGTTCCACGAGCATCAAGTCGTGGTCACAATATTCTTCACCCTCGGGACAGAACTGGTGAAAGTGGGGGATGGTCCAGCATTAAGAGAATGCAACTAGAGTCAAGACAGCGAACTAACCACTCAACGTCACGTGAGGAGGAGCTCATTTGTTAGGAGGAAGCCTGGAAGAGATTCATGTAGAGCGGTATACAAATCAAAAACGCGATGGTGCAACGAGTAAAATAGGCGAAAAAGGAACGGAAACTTGGAAAAATATGAAAGCAACACAACGGAGAGAGCACGTGAAAAGAGGAGAGCGTGACCGGCGCATGTCGCGAAATAGTGGCGCGCCGAATATCGAAGTCAGCGAGGCCGCAAAATAGCAGGTGACGCACGAAAGGTGTCCGAGTAGTCCCCACTCGCGAGTCAGCATTCCGCGTCATTTCGAAAATGTTGTTTACGTTTACCAAAAAAATAGTTTTTCGTATATTTAGCCTGCTCTTTGGCTCTGAGTGCCCGAGTATTTTGACTGTTTGTCTATGTAGCATCGAGGGCTCGTTAGTAAACCCTTCCCCTACCCTTTCGCTACTCTCAGACCTCTGTTCTATACCTGTTATCGGAAAGAGTCATCCTATGCTCGCAGCACGCTTTACTGGCATCCCCTTTATTGTGGTAGTTCACTACTCCCTACCCACCGTTTCTCGCGTGTCCGAGCACCCTCGCAGTAGCTCTCGACTTTATATATTGGTCCAATTCGTCTGTTGCAGGGCAATGTCTGACGCTCATGATGAAGTGAAGCAAGAGGAGGTCAGTTGCGTGTTTATACAACGACTTGCTTATTTGTACGAGTAGGCGGATTATCGTTATCATATTATCAGGTTTCTGGAGACAGGGACCGAGCGAAGGAGAGCTCTCCTCTCCCCTCCGAAGAGACAGACTCGGTAAGGATCATACTCTAGAACTATCTTTTGTTCGTTCATGCAAGTCAGTAACAGTTGAGCTGTGGTAGAATATTATGTGGAAGGCGTAGTTTGGGCTGTCAATTTGACGTGTCTATATGTACAACCGTAAGGGGAGAGGGCTCCCATACCCTCTGACATATATATCTTGCCCTTCTCTTTCCGTATCTTTTTGGAGTTTGAAGAGGCTCTCATGAGGTAGCTCCCATGACTGGAGTATCACCTGAGATGGCTTATAAATCGTATTAGATTTTAAAAATCATTATAATATATTTTATCTCTATCGACAAAGTGGCGCAGTGGTTGTGTTCCAGGAGTGCCATTCCTAAAGAGGTCTTTCCACACAAGGCGGGCTGTGCCAACACATCGCCTGTTAGCAACGAGAGCCTATCCTGATACGAGCAGTGGCTCGTTTAGAGGCTTCAACCGCCCTTGTTTTTGAACGTCGTTGGGGGAGTTATTTACCGTGATTTCTCGAACCACCCTATATTTTTAGCCCCCCTTGGTTTGGGTTGATCTGGGTCGAACTCAGGCCTTTTGGAATGGTATTTCTGGTACACAACCATTTCGCCGCATTGCCGCCAGAGAAGATATATAATATTGATTTAAATGAAAAATGTGATACGAGTGATAAGCCATCTCGGGTAATACTCCAGTCATGGGAGTTTCCCCCTTAGGACCCCCTCAAATCTCCAGCGGGTACGGAAAGAGAGGGGCGAGGGATAGATGCGTGAGGGTATGGGAACCCTCCTAAGGGTTGTCCATATCGAGACATGTGTCAATTTGGTTGTGTTCAGGGCGCGGATGAGACTGATTCCTCGATGAAGTCGCTATCGATGTCTCCCAAGAGGGCCGCCGATCAGGAACAGGTCATTTGATGTGCAAATTGAACCGTGATATTGGTATTGATATCACCAGATATATTTGCAGAAGGAGGAAGAGATTGAGGAGGAAAAGGAAGAAGAGATGGAGGATGAAAAGGAAAAAGTGATGCAGGAGTGGACAAAGAAAGGTACTGCATTGAAGTTATACGTATCATATTGTTCAATCAAATTGCGCATCTTTTCTGCACTAAACCAATGACCTGATGGGATAATATTATTGCAGAAATCGAGAAGGAAGAGATCGATGAAGAATATGAGGAAGAAGAGGAGGAGGTGGAGAAGGAAGAAGAAGAAGTGGAGGAGGAGGAAAATATGGGAGAAGAAGAGGAGGAAGAGACAGGTTAGCCAATCTATCATCAATGGCTTCCAATTAAGTTCCACGCATTCACTCAATTGTTGTGAGGAGGCCTTATGGTTGCAGAGATGGTTCTCTCCTCGGTGCATGTCCCCACTTCGATTGAGACTGCTCTTGCCAAGCAGGAAGAAGACAAAGTGAGCTCAACCTTAATCAGCACTAGCTATTGCGGTGATGGGACGTTTAGGAACTCAATCAGTGATGTTTAGGAACCCTCTCAAACGGTCGGGAAGACGGTTTTGAACCCTAATTTGAATAGCGGTGGATAGCAACTCAACATAGCAGAGCTTAAACACATCACCGGTATTCAAATGAGGGTTCAAACCGTCCTCAGGGCCTTTTGAGAGGGTTCCTAAACGTGTCATCAGCGTTATAGTGGATGTGGAGGTGATGTATTGGATATTGGAGATGTTGTAGGTCGAGCAGATGGCTTCTCAATGGGTTCGCAATTGGTGTGACAAGGACGAGGGATCACGGACTACTCGTGGAGAGCTCTATGCTACCTATGCTAGGGAAATGAGGAACCACCATTCACTATCGTGTTCAGTCGATATGTTCACCGATACGATCACGTGAGTTATGGGCAGGGGGGGGGGGGGGGGGGGGGGATTGGAATGAAGAGAGACATTGCAGTGCCATCTTCCCCGGGGTCCAATTCAATATGATCACGAAGCCAGGGGGAGGGATTGTCACGGTCGTCTATGGATTGCGACTCCTCGAGTCACCGAGTATGTCCAGCCCTGCCCCCAACCCCCCCCCCCCCCCTCCCTCCCTTTGATGTATCACTAGCAAAGGAAGGTGACGAATTCCCTTTCCAGGAACGAATGAGGGAGGAGTGGATGGGAAAAGCATGAGAGAGGAGGAGAAAGAGGATGGAGTGGACAGGGAGACTATCACTCCACAGGTATTAAGTCTATCCTCATTCCATACGTTGGCTGGCATTCGTGCATTTCTTTTTAAAGAGTTGATCAAAGCTCACATTGGGATTGCGCTAAAAGTTACCCAGTGAATGTCCATTCTAAAAAAAATATTATGTTTGTGTCATAGCAACGATCTTTGCAGGCCCCTCTCGCTGAGAATGTGAAGTCGTCGCCTAAGGAAGAGGATGTGGAGGATGAAGAAGAAGAGAAGGAGGATATGGAAGAGGATGTGGAGGAGGAAAAGGAGAAGGGAGAAGAAGAGAAGGAGGAAAATACAGGTTAGTCAACAGTTATCATCAGTGGCTTCCTTCTAATCTTCACATTTCATTCAGTCAAGTGTTCTGATGAAATAATATCGTTGCAGAAATCAAGGATGCAGATAGTGCGGAGAAAGAGGAAGAAGTGATGGAAGAAGAAGAGGAAGAAGAAATGGAAGAAGAAAAGGAAGAAGGGAAAGAAGAAGCGATGGAGGATGAAAAGGAAGAAGTTGAGGAGTTGGCAAATAAAGGTACTACGATGAAGTTACACGTATCATATTGTTCAGTCAAATTGCACATCTCTTCTACACCAAACCAAGTGACCTGATGAGATAATATTATTGCAGAAATCAAGAAGGAGGAGATCGATGAAGATTATGGGGAAGAAGAGGAAAAGGAAAAGATGGAAGAAGATATGGAAAAGGAAGAAGAAGAAGTGGAGGAGGAGGAGGCAAAGAAAGGTACTGCAATAAGAGTGACTAGCTCAGTCAGTTATCATATCTCAGTCAGTTATTATAGTTATCGTGCATCGTTAGGCAAAAATGGGAATTGCTTCAAAATCTGACAGTACCGGACGAGTATAGGCAGGTAACATGTGTTTCATTCTACCTTTCTCTCCCTATCTATTGTTTGATTGCAGACACTGCCTCGATCTCACCCGAACCTCCAGCAATCGACGAGCAGATTCTCAGAGTTGGCGGAATTACTCTGCCCGGTGAGCACTCTTGGCACTAGTAGTATGACAGATGGGACGCTAGCATCGAGATGACGACTCGTTTGTCTTTTGGGGGTTATTTGGGTTATTGCAGCTTATCACAGATGAAATAGGGTTGCTAACACAACGTCGGGATCCATGGCGTGAGGTTGGGGGGGTTCGAATCCCACAATGTGCATACACTTTTGTCAATTACTGAGTGTTCAGCTAAGGCCTAAGATAACTCGAACTAACCCCTTCATGGCTTGATAAACGTTTTTGCACATGGTGTGATTCGAACCCCCAACCTCACGATCATACCTTATCTGCGCCTTAGACCTCTCGGCTATGGATTATTGAAACTTTAGCTGAAAATGGTCTGGGAAACTAAGCCAGTGGCGCCTGAGCTACACTCTTAGAACACTAGTACAGCACTATCATCCCTAATTATACACTAAACCAATTGACATGATGAGATAATAATATTGCAGGAACAAAGACGGAAGAGAGCAAGGAGGAAAAGAAAGAAGAGATCGAGGAGGAGATTAAGATGGAAGAGAATATGGGAGAAGAAGAAGAGAAGGAGGAAAAGAAAGAAGAGGAGAAGGAGATGAAGATGGAAGATAATATGGGAGAAGAAGAAGAGAAGGAGGAAGAAAAAGGTTGGGCTACAGTTCTCCTCAGTTTCTTCCATTGCCAATTGTTCTGATACCTCTTTTTTCAGAAATGAAGAAGGAAGAGAGCGAGGAGGATGATGATGAAGATAATGAGGAAGAAGAGGAGGAGAAAAAAGGTACCACTATTCTTATGCAAAGAAAGCTACAATTACACTTTCCCACTATTTTGAAAGGAAGTGAGCAATGTGTGTTTGTAGGGCTTCTCGAGATGTCTCCTGTGGTAGAAGGAAAGAGGAAGAGGGAGAGCACCTCTTTCTTCACAGTAAGATTCTCACCACTATTTACGTAGAGACTGCAGAATATTCTAGAATTGATCTTGTTCCCGTCACTACATCTGTTCTTTCCCTTCACTCAGTCGTCGTCTCTCACTGAAAAAATGGCTCCGATATATGAGCGGGATCTAGTATCCCGCTTCTCATCTACCAACGAAGAGTATTAATCCTTGGTTATTGCAGATGGAGCAGAAAGTGACTCCCGCTAAGCCCAAGCCCAAGACGCCAACCATGGCTGGATCTGGCACCGCCCTCGAGGACATCCCTTTCAGTCAGTTGCATCCCTCAACTATTTTGTGTGCATCTGAACTATGGTTCACTAAATGACAGAGAGCTCGCTATATTGCCACTTTATTGCTCGTTTAATGAGCAGTAATAAGATGTAGAGGAGAAAGAATAGGGAAAATATCAATATCGCAGCGCTTTCGTGAACTCGATGTCGTTTTGCCAGCACAAATAGTGAACTCGAAGCCTGCACGATGCAAGCGATCCATGGCATTTTAGTTATGCACCAGATCGATGGAGTGAAGAAGGTGGAGGATCTCCGTCCTCTCCATCATATCTGCTATGGTTCCCCGGGAACACCTGTTAAGACGGTGCTCAGAAAAGAGTTGAAGAAGTTCAATGGGTAAGAACCTCGTTGACAATTTTCTTCTATAAGTCTTTCCATATGTGATTGAATCTGAGTTGGGCATAGATAAATGGCGTTTTTTTCTTCAGATTCTCGTTCGCTAAGGACTCGGACGCATTCAAGAAGAGACTCTTGTTGATTAACAAGTACACGAAGCCGGAACTCGCCCATGTCTGGCTTATTTTTACAAGTTGCCTGTTTTATAGATTAGTTTGAGTATTTTATGGTCTGCTTGACTGCCATATTGCGAGACGAGAAGTTCTAATTCCATTCAATTTGCAGGTTTGCCGTCTGCTGGGTCTGGAAATCTATAAGGATAACAACAAGCCGACTAAGGATGCGGAGGTCCAGAGGATCATGGACTTCCTCGCCAACCCACACGACGAGGTCAAGAGTCTGCCCAAGAAGGCGATCAAGAGAATGAGTGAGGCAAAGGTGAGGAGGCCACTCTGTAATGATTTGAAGTTGGGCTGCTCCACATTCAATTACCAACGGCGTAATCGGGGGAACACCACTGGCTGGGTTCAGCACTTCACTGTGTGTTGGCAGGACGTCCAAGCAGGTCATACCAACCAACATACGTTTGCGCTTTAAATAGATGTTTAAATATTAGTCAATGTCGTTCTTTAAATTGTAGGGCAAGACGCCTGCCAAGAGAGCGAAGAATGAGTCTGACTCTGGGGAGATGGAGAATGATGAAAAGGAGGAAGACAAGGAGGAGGAAGATGAAGAGGAGGAGAAGGATAATGATGAGGAAGAAGAAGAAGAGAAGGAGGAGGCACCGAAGGAGGTGAGAAACCACTGATCGAGGCTAGCATACCGTAGAAGCTGTTTGGATTGCGGGGTTACATAGTCCTGTCAGCTTTACGGATCTATCGTAGATTCTCGTGAGAATTAAATCATATCTCTATGTGAATGCTCCTTCTGATACACTTGACTCCCATAATATCGGATATCGATTTCTTTGTTGGAAGTTGGTTAGATTATGATTGCAGACTCCGAAGAAGGCTGCTCCCAAGAAGGGAAAGGCAGTAGAGAAGAAGACGAAGGTGAGCACGGGGCCATTCAGTGCGCCAATCTGTGTCGAGGCTGCGTGTAGCGAACATGATGTAGACTGAAATCAGCATTTAATTATATTAGTCAATGATGTTCTCTGAATTGTAGGGCAAGACTCCTGCCAAGAAAGCGATGAAGGAGTCTGCCTCTGTGGACAAGGAGAGAGATGAGGAAGAGGAGGAAGTGAAGGAGGTGAGCAACCACTGAAGGAGACTAGCGTACCGTAGAAGCAGTTTGGATAGCTGGGTTACGTAGTGCAGAGGTCAAATACGTGTGTGAAGTCGGTGAAAAATCGGCGGGTATACTTTTGTTAGTAAGGGGGGACCCTTACTTTCAAAAATTTTCTCGACATTTTGCAAAATATAGTTTGATACGATGTAAAAAAAAACGCCTCAAAGATCGGAACGAATTTGCTAACTAGATCCCATGAAACCGCGAAATGTTATGCTCCAAAAGTGGTTATTTTCGGAGTTGTGATAATAACTGTGTAATTTCGCAGTTTTAAGGACTCTAGTTAGCAAATTCGGTTTCTACGTGCAAAAATACGCCAGAAAATCCTATAAGGACATCACTTTGATAACTTGACTTTTCGACCAAAATTTGACCATAAGGTGAAAAAATGAAAAAAAAATCGAAATCACGAAAAAATATGCCCATAGGAGATTCTGGTGTATTTTCCCATGCTGAATCCGAATTTCTATATCAGAACGCATGCAATCATCAATGTAAAAAGTTATACTTGAAAAACACCGGGACGTATGGAACCCAGGCATGAGTAGGTCACGGATGAGCAGTGATCGGAAGTATGTCAAAATCGACATGAGAAAAGTTTTTAAAAAGTGTTGGCAGCCGATTTCTTATTAAATTCTGCACAAAATATGTCAATTTGGAGAGGTAGAAATCATGACTTCATGGGAGCCGTATCGATGTTTAGCGAAAGTGACCGAATTTTTTCACATTTTGAGTCATTAATCGCGTCGGAATAGCTCAAATCATGTTTCCTTCGGCAATTTAAAAGCTTTTGTTTGTTAGCATTTTGTTTGTTAGCATTTGTTTGTTAGCATCGGCAATTTGTAAGCATAACTTTTGATGCAATGTTATGCAACATGATACCGAAATCTGAAATTTGAAATAATCGATTTTTGGAGATCAAAGATCAAAATTTTTATGAAAAAAAAAAGTTCAACCTAAAAGGGTCGCATACCCAAAGTATGAAGCTCGTACGAAAATTTAACCAAACTAGGCCGCTATCACCCCTTTTTTCCTACGCTATTGTAGTACAGAGAACGCGTTTTTAAATACTTTTGCCGGCACTTCTATGGCTAACTTGTATATTCATTTGAAATCGGTTATCAAAATGCACAAATTATACCCTCATCGAATTTAATTGTGCCTTTCATACACAATATACAAAAGTTTGAAAAAACGTAACATACCGGTTACATACTGCCAAATCAGTGAGTAACATTGCTATTAAAAATTGGTTTGGGCATACCTATATGTGTTGTGGGTATAATTTAATGAATTCCCAGAGTTTTTCCTTCATTTTGCGTATTTCGGCGTCAAGTATAGTGAAGGAATAGCTGAGATATCACGCCTCAAATAATCACAGCGTTGATTTGAACAGCGAAAAAATGTGTGCTCTCTGAGCGTGCGCTTCCCATGTGGTGTCTTTTGTCACACTTTGTATTCGTCCTTCCTTGCTCATTCTTTATCATTTATTTCTTCTTTCAATGTACGAGGAAACATTATTATACCTTATTTTTACAGTCCCCGCCTAACGGCGGGTATAGTGTGTTACTTTTCACCTAGTATTTGACCTCTGACGTAGTGTTTACTTGTCTGCACAGGTGAGCTTAAAAGGGTGAATGGTCCGGACCCATACAAATTTTTCGAAAAATAAGAGCCAGACCCCCTCAAAAATCGGTCAGCTAGCACGGGCTTAGCCCTCTGGACACCCCATAAATGGCCTTCCAAAAGTCCGGACCCCCTCCAACTCGAACCCTAGACCTTTTCAAGCTCACCAGTGCTAGTATGTCGTAGGTTCTAGTGAGGTCTGTATCAGCTCTCTATGTGAATGCTCCTTCTGATGCACTTAACTCGCATAATATCGGCTATCGATTGTTTTGCTGGAAGATGGTTAAATTATAATTGCAGACTCCGAAGAAGGCTGCTCCCAAGAAGGGAAAGGCAGCAGAGAAGAAGACGAAGGTGAGAACGGGCCATTCAGTGTTCCAATCTGTGTCGAGACTGCCTGCGTGTAGCAAACATGAAGCCTGATATGGGGATGAGGAGTGTAGAGGCGTTCTGACAATGAACCATATCCTGCAGCAGTGACCAGTGCCTTTCCTAATCCTTTTCCTCCACTAATTGACAGTTAGCTCCTGGGGGGTAGGGTGATTGCTCTATTTGGTAGTATGCGTATACAAGTAAATGAATATGGTTGCAGTCCCAGTTGACTCCTTCGGACAAGGAAGTGAAAGCGAAGATCGCTGAACTGCTGGGCACAATGGATCTGAAGAAGGTGAGTGGATGAAGAAGACTCGGTAGATGACGTGAAGGAATAGAGGGGATAGTAGCAAGTGTAGATGATCCTGCTTTAGTCTTGCCGGATCGATTAGTAGGTCTTTACGATCTCTCTCGTCTCTCGGAATGGGGAGAAGGTTGTTCCAATTGGGACACTATGATGATGCCATGTATTGAGTGATTGATGGTTGAGGTGACGATGAAGCAGTCTGTGGCTGCAGTCGTCGCTGCCTTCCCAGCGCATAGGAGGGAACTCCTGAAGAGAACCTCATCCATCGAGGGTTTCATCAATACCAAACTGGAGGAACTCAAGGGTAATTAGGAATGAATCCCTTCCATCGCTCCATTCCCCACTATCTGTAAATGAACCCCCCATTCCCAGTCCATATAATCGGCAGCTAAGCCTAGATATTCACCAATAACTCGTTTTATTATGTTGTTTCATCCTGTGTTTTGCTCGAAGCTCATTGTTTTTGTTCCAATTTGTTAATATATTACCCGGACCCTAACTCACACCCATCATTGTGTAATACATTGGCCAGTTTTAGTTGTCTGATCTCAGAAGATCACTCTTTGTTTCTTGTTGTGTTGCTTCACCTCCATTTTGTGAGTGTCGTAGCTCACACTACCATTTGTTTTTGTTATTGTTACTGGATACAAAATAAAGCATTTACATTAAGCTTGGCAGTACGATGAAAGGCAGGGAACGGTGTGGTAACCCTAAAGATTACTGAACAAATTTGAATCCCCGCCATTTCGAGGCTTCCTATTCTCCTCACGACATTTACCGGTTCTCATTTTGGAAATCCCGGTCCAAATGCGCCGGCCTACTTTGTCGATTATCGATTTCTAAGTGTTCTTTATGTATAATTATTGTGTCCTTTTGTAGAATGAGCGACGTGGAAGCGCAGGCGGAAGAATTGGCGGCGATAGAGGCCATCTATCCGGACTATTTCAATCTAATAGAAGTGAACAAGGTCTCTCTCCGTTTTGAGGACAAGATCCGGTTGGATGTCGTCCTCCCTCCTGATTATCCATCACTGTCAGTTGGTTTAGGTCTTTGTCTGCCCATATTCCGAGGGCGTTTCGGAGTTTGATTGGGGGGTTGTTTTGGATGGCCATAACCGTTCCCTTTGTAGAAGTACGCCAAAGTACACTCTGAGCTGCCCTCAACTCCTCACTGGACAAAGGCATCGACTCACTTCGCAACTGGATGGTGAGTATTGGGCATCGTTATCGAACTATCGTGACTATTGGTTTGCTTATTCGAAAAGTTTTAACTTCAAAACGCATTTCACGTGTTTCTGTTGGGGTTTGAATAGCGAGTACACCTTGTGAGTGATCCCTGTTGCGAATTGGAACTAGGCGAGTGATTATAGTATACTTAAAATTTAGGTTTCTGGCCCTGACTGCGACTGCGGAGGTTGAAATAAGAAGGATAGAATGGGAATCGAGATAGGGGTGAAAGTGAAAGCATGGTTTGGGCCAGAAATCGAAGATGTACCTTTATAACATAATTAATTATGCTAATTAAGAGGCGTTCCTCGACAATATCGGCGTTCCGATCATCTTCGTGTGGATCGGCGTCATCACGGAATTCCTGCAGGAATTGGAACGAGAGCCCGTCGCCGATTCCTCATTCGAAGTCAGTTTGCACTATTTACAAACCATCTACATCCTGGATCTATGGTTAAATGACTTATCTAAAGTATTACGAGTAGGGTTGAAAATTCAAGGATATTTCGACGATTTTTTGGACGGGAGATGAGTCGTAGCAAACGAGATTGGAAACCAATAGGAAGGATGACTCTCATCTGTTCCCAAACTTCTCAGGATCATTTGGCTTTTTTGAACGGGTCAAAATAGTCATTTTGAGCCGAGTTATTCGCCAATCATGCTTCAAGGATGGGTCCTTCCGGAAGAATAGCCGATCGTTGAAGGAGGATTGGTGAATAACTCGGCTCAAAATCAATATTTTGACCCAGTCAAAAAAGCCAAATGATCCTGAGAAGTTAGGGAACAGATGAGAATCATCCTTCCTATAGGTTTCCTATCTCGTTTGCTACGACTCATCTCCCGTCCAAAAAAATCGTCGAAATATCCTTGAATTGTAAACCCTAGTTACGATCAGCCTCTTTCTTGCTTCTTCTCGTTGATTTTTATTTTTTTAAATTTTTTCCAGACATCTCCCGATTCGATGGGGGACACCTCCTTCTCGTCCAATTCTGATGAGACTGTAGAGAGGGAGAGAGACTGCCCTCGAATCCACACCGGAGACATCTTACTGGACAGGAAGAGCACCTTCCAAGCACATATTGCCAGAGCCAATTCGAGGGAAGAGGTATGGTAGTTACTGGCTGATAACGCATCGGGTTTTGTATAATTTATTGTGTAGATGCATAATTACCTAGATGTGTTGAATTGCTACTTACTGGTGTGCTTGCTTCTAGACAATGGGGTATGGGATCTAAAAGTGTTGTTGTTTTCTCAATTTCTTGTCCCTAAATAGCGGAGAGTCCTTCCGTTGCTCAGTCATACATTCTCTGTTTGATCTAATCAATCAATAATCTTGGCAGGTCCAACGCGTTCTCTCCGAGCTCAAGAGTAACAATAAAATCGCCCGAGCGACGCACAATATCTACGCATATCGAGTGAGGACTGAGAAGGACGGTCAGACTTTCCAGTGAGTTACCGTAGCTGGCCATCACCAATCGATAATCTATTCAGTAAATACTCCAGTGTACGGTATGAATACCCTGTGGTTCGCTCAGTTATCATTAGTTGCTTACGGTAGAGCTATCTAGTCCCTTTATCAATAGAATCTTTACCTCTTTAAAGTTAGACAAGCAGAAATTTCTCATCAAGTAGGGCTCCCCACGTCATCGTAAATGCAGCACGCTTAGTCATTCCTGGCTACATAATCAGCTATAGTCAGTGAACGAAAAGTATGTCAAAATTGACATGAGAAAATTTTCGAAAATGATGTCGATCATAGTGTCGCCTGATAGAACTCGCTGCGCTCTTTTCAATCGTGCATCTCCTTTCCTCCTACAGGGTGTCGATCGTGATGAAAAATCTGCCGGAAACTCAAAAAGCGCACTTTACGCTGAAGCATTGGACAGCCTTCTCTCAAAAAGGACACCCTTCCAGAACGATTGAATAGAGCGCATCAATGTCTATTAAGCGACACTATTAACGTGCACAATTATGGAAGAAATTTTTCAATTGACATGACTTTTCTATCACTGGCTATAGTCGATATCCGAGCTCTACCGTAATCCTCCAATCTTCCGTTCAGGATGGACGACTGCGATGACGATGGGGAGCACGGCGCCTCGTCCAAGATGATGCAGATACTGCGGTCGATGAAGGCCAACGGACTCATCGTCATTGTCACGAGGTACGGTGGGTTACGGTAATCTATTGGAGTGGATGCGAATCGGATGATCTTGAGTTAGGAGAAAGAAGTAGTACATAAAGACTATCCGATTGAGGAGTTATAGTTGTGAGATCTAGAGCAGTCGATGCTTCCTTAATAGGGAATGGTCAAACTTCACGGAAACGAACTCAGAAACGGCTGCTACAGAAAGTTTAGGCATGCCGAGAAAAGATAAACCCCGTTTTCAAAAATGGCTATAATCGATTTCTAAGACCTGAAAATCAATAATAGGTCACATTTTGGTGAAAATGAAAGAAATTCACAAGCATTTAACTATACGATTTTCCGACGTATTTTCATTCATTTCATTCATTATCCGACGTATTTTCATTCATTTCATTCAAAGATCAAGAGGTAAGCCAATTATGGATAACAGATCTGGGGAAAAAGGAGGGAGGTTGAGAGGTAATAAAGACACGGAAACTGTCATGGGAGAGGGCTACAGTTTCAGGTAACAAGGAATTCCAGATAGAAATAGATCGAGAAACAAGTGGAATGAGAATTATGTGGAAGAAAAAAGCATGAAAAACCACAAAAGTCGTATCTTTTCATAACTTTTTTCTTTCGCATTTTTATGAGCTCTAGTATGAGAAATCGAATTCTACGAGCGAAAATACTTCGGAAACTTATATAGTTAAATGCTTCTGAATTTTTTTCATTTTCACCAAAATGTGACCTATTATTGATTTTCAGGTCTTAGAAATCGATTATAGCCGTTTTTGAAAACGGGTTTTATCTTTTCTCGGCATGCCTAAACTTTCTGTAGCAGCCGTTTCTGAGTTCGTTTCCGTGAAGTTTGACCATTCCCTATTTAGGTGCAGCGCTCAGCTATATTACTGGCTATGTTAGTGTTGATCAATACGGATGATACAGTAATCCCCAATCAATCCACTCTATCAGGTGGTACGGTGGCGTTCACTTGGGTCCCGATCGATTCCGGATCATTAATAATATGACGAGGGAAATCGTGACGCAGCACCCCGATTGTTGGTTTATTTCCGATTAATGCTGTCTTTTTCTCCCTTTAGATTTATATGTGTCATGCTACTTATAGTCTAATATCGAACTGCATTGTTTCTAAATAGCTTCTCTCTAGATAATAACTCCCTCCGTTATTCCTCCTTATCTGTCTGTTTCTCTGTCACTCTCGTCTGCGCCCACTCACTCGTTCACCAATCTAAATCCCCTGTCCTTTGCATCTCATGAGGTGATTGAGGATGGATAGAGACGGAGAGGAGGAAAGAGATAGTAACTGATCGAGAGAGAGATACAGAGAGACGAGAGAGTGTGGGAAGAGAGGAGAGCACGGAGCATGTTAGGGGGGGAATTGATTAGTATGCAAGTGACCATTGCAAACTGACGACCCCTGCTATCTCTCCTCTTACCGTACTCTCTCGTTCTTCTCTGATCTACAAAGGGAGGAACCCGCCCTACTCGAGTAGAGTTGACTCATTCAATTGCAACGTTTGCTCAGTTCCTCGTTCCCTTCGGATTATTCGATATTTGTCTATGCTTTGATCAGATTTCTCTTCGAGAGTGTTCGAGAACCCCACTATTCCTTCTGTTCTACAGTTCGTCTCGCTATGCCATTTTTTTGGAGTGATCTACCAGTATTTTTGCCTTTTTTCCTTCGAATTTCTTCTAATTAGTAGATTCCAGTGAATAAACATGGCTTTGCCAGTGAGTATGGAGGATACTGAGCTCTTCCCAAAGGGAGTGAAAACCCTCGATCTGACCCCCGGAACGACCTACGAACCGACCGCCATCAGAGAGGTATACGGTAGCCGAACATCATTGATGCCGTATCTCGAGGATATCGATTGATAGCAGTACTCACTCGTAAAAGCGCGTGTGTTCTTAGTATTGGAGCGCAAACAAGATTGTATCAAGATGAGAAGGGAAGTGAGGGAGACAAACGGGAATGGGCCACCACATGGTTTGAGAGAGGAAACGATTGAGGAGACTGGACTTTATTGAAATGATTGAATACTTATAGCGATTGAAACTCATTTTTAAATAACAGGATAATTAGTTCGACCGGAATCTGAATCCGGATGTGTTTCCCATCTCCAGCAGGGTTCACGACTCAAGAAAAACTCGCAGTCTCGTCTATCAGAGAAGAGAAAGAGCACGAATGATCAGATTGTTCCATCTAATATCCAACCATAATCTCCAGATGCTCACCTCCCTCTCTCCCCTCTGGTGGTCTCGTCTCCTCATCTCCTCGAGAGGATTCACCATCAATCTACTACCCGGTAGGTCAACCGACTGATTTATCTCATAGAACTTCCTATCTCCATTGTACCGCCGTTGATTGCCGTAGAGAAAAACTGTTTTGCATCAGATTGTGTAATGTCAACGATATATCATTGCGTTCTCGAATCACTTCATTGAAATGCTTCGATGGATCAGAGACCAGAGATCAAAGATCAACTCTGCAGCCAACGACGAGATGACTCTGTTCACTGTGGATGATGCTTATACTTCGATGCACGCTCGTCTCGTGGCCGAACCAGATCATCCTGATAGTGAGGAGAGAAGAGCCGAGAAAGAAAAGGTAGGGGGACAAGAATTGGCTCTTCTATTTCGCTCGCGTCTATCATCGGTGAAAAAAGCTCAAAATGAAAAGATTCGTTTTTTGTCAGTAATTTCGATCAGAAATCTAACGAAACTTCTGTTTTATCCCTGGAAAGGGAGTGAAGGAGGAGACGGATTGGAGGAAACGACGGAACGCGTATATCACATCTTTGAGATCCATCTCCTGTATTAAGTTCATCGCCAACATCTACACCATCGTGCGCTTCCCGTCCGTGAGCACGGTGCTGGCTGAGTTGGTGCACGGTGGCGCGCCATCTGGTGAGGGGAAGGCGCCAGATTCGCTCCGAATTGGTGCCGTGATGATGATAAACAAAAGTCGTTTCATGTTATAATTATATGTGATTAACAAAAGGAACTAATTACCAACGTCGGTTTTGCAATAAAAAGGGCTGAATCCGGGAAAATGGTGATTAATCCCAAGATGTTGATTGATCGGCGCATTCCACAGAGAACGTCTCTCCCTTCGCCCATCCCACCGACGGAGAGGCCTTCACCACCGTGTTCGGAGAGGCCAACGAGGCCACCTACCGCATCGCTGACGGACAGGTAGGTCGAGGCTGATCTTTGATCGCTGTAATTTTATCTTTAAACAGCACTACGTCGGATGAGAACTTTAGGGGGGGAAACGAGAGAAGGAGAGGAGGGCAGAGACGGTATTGCGAAATAGCTCTGATCCGACTTAGCGCCCTTTGAACTCCGTAGTTTGCTCTTTGATCTCTGCAGAAGCACGCCTACCTCGCGTTCTCGCGCATTCTCTCGCTGCTGCAGGCACGATGGGCCAGTGAGAAGGTTTGGACTCTGATATCTGTAGTTTAATCGTTGATCTCTGCAGGGCAAGAAGAAGATTCGCTTCGAGACAGATCCGGAGTGGCAGCCGGACAATCGAGTAGTGCTCTTCGAGGAATTCTGTCGAGGTGAGAGGATTCTATTCAAGGGCATTGCTTATCACAGAGACTAGGAATAACAGCGAAAAGTGCTATCCCTTCTCTGTGATCTTGCTAGAACTAATCGAAAAGACGAAAGATCAAAGATCAAAGATCATTCCCTGGCAGGCAATCGTACGTGGGTGCTGCTCGACTTCGACCGTCACATTCTCCGCTTCTGGAGGCCACGCGGAGCCGC
Organism: Pristionchus entomophagus; assembly: GCA_036245825.1. Lineage (NCBI taxonomy): Eukaryota > Metazoa > Nematoda > Chromadorea > Rhabditida > Neodiplogasteridae > Pristionchus > Pristionchus entomophagus. The sequence goes on from BTSX01000006.1 coordinate 20,589,057, forward strand.
CATCATCTTCGGTGAGCCACTCGAGAATCCTCGTTTTATTCAACTTGGCCTGAGGACGATAAACATAAAATGAAATCGATGTGCTACATAGTTCGCAAATCATTTCTCTTGTACAGTCCCGAAGTTTGATCAGATTTGGTATAAAAAGTGATAGATGTGAATAATACGCGGTTGCGAAGTCAGAAATTATAATAACTTCCACGCAGGCGATCGCTTCGTTGAGAAGAAGAAGCGGGAGGGTCTGAGGCTGTGTGATGTCTGCGGGATGCTAGAGCAGGTGGGAGGAGTTGATCTTTGATCTCTCATCTTCTTGGAATGATTCCTTGGGATCATTCCAAGGAAGGTTGAGGCTGTTGCAGATAGTCAGAGACAGCACAACTGAGTCTCGGAAGATTCTGGACCTCGAGTTGATCGAGTTTATCTCTCTCTCTCTCTTTCTTCCAGGGTCGCGATCAATTTAAGGCGCTGGCCGGATTCGTTCTGTGCTCGCCAGAATGCGCTCAGGAAGCGGCCACGACCGTCAAATAACCACCGGCTCCAGGTTTTCCGACCCTCTTGATGATGATTGTACATATCTGGCCCATAAATTCGTATTTATTACGCTATTCTGAGAAACACACAGATGAATACAGTTGTGGATGCAGCACTATCCCATTCAAAAACTACACAAAGAAGAGCGGAATGGCCTCGGGAGCGTATCTTGAATATTGATGTTGAAATTCCGATTAGTGGTGCCCAATCGGAACAGGCTCTCCTCAATTCCCTTGTTCTCTCACCGATCAGAGAGAAATGAGAGAACACGCGAATTGAGGAGAGCAGGATTCGGAATTATCATTCCTAATTCCGATGGAGATCAGCGATTCGTTGCGGATGTTCTACAATTGCAAAATGGAAGGCATCGATAAGCACTGTGGTGATCGTGGTTCTGACTCATCCTTGTTTAACAGTTGATAAGAGACGCGCCTTTCGTCGTTTCCGTTTCTCGTCATATCTTCATTCCACTTTCGTCTTTTTCCTGCAATTTTCCATCACCAATTATTCCGTGCACAATTGCTGTATTTTGCTCGACATTGGCTAAGGCGGCCCTGTATTGCCTAGGGGTGACGCAATGAAAATATGAGTCAGATGCACTACATCATCGTGACCAGCAACATGCCATCCTCTCGTCGAGTGGAGATCGATGGACCCGTTGCTCCCCATGTCAGGGCGGAACTCGACTGCCAGGGTCGGTCTGTCTTCACTGCACTAGGTCGGATGAGAACAATAGGGAGCGAGAGAAGGGCCGAGACGGTATTGCGAAGTAGTTCTCATCCGACATAGCGCCGTCTTCACGAATGAAAATCTAGATTATCTCACCCCCAGAAAGAAAGGGTAGAATGAGGTCCTTTCCTCTTTTAGCAGCTTTCAAACGTCGCTTCCTTCATGAAAGTCGTTCTCACTTTCTCCAACCCGCCCTCTCCAGGTCTCAACCACCCCGGGGGTCACGCCCCCTGGACCAACGCCACTCCCGCCACAGTCCTCAATGCCCTGGCCGCCGATGGATACAGAATCGTCTCCGTATGCTCGCCAGGTTGCCTTTCTCAGTCTTTATTGGACAAGATAATAACAATAATAATTTATCTACGCCCGAGGCGCGACGAGATTGAAAGTACATGTGATTGGGATAATGGCAGGGAGAGGAGGGGGCGACTCTCCTCAATCATCCAAAAGATCCATGCTATTCTAACTCTCCCATAACCGTACTTTATCAATTGTTTATCGACTGTAGAGATGGATTCTTCTCTCATCATCGTCTCCTCAGGCACGAATCACTGCTCGTGGACACTCTTCCGAGGATGATCGGCAGATTATCTATTTTGTTCCCCCATTTTATGATCGATGAAAGTTTTAAGCCATTATAATTTGAGTTTGCTCTGGCGCAATAAACGACTGACAATGGGAAATATTCCCCGACGTATCTCGGTATCGCAATAAACAACTTAAGTTTCACTGGGAAAGACTCGAAGAGAGAAGTATGGTATAGAAGAAAGGGGGCGTTGTAGAATCAGAGTAGATATGTTGAGGGTGGAAGAGGGGAAAGAACAATCCCCGGTCACTGTCACTGCGCCCCATCTGGCACATTAGCGAAAGACTGACAGATTGCGGAACTTCCATTTGTTTGACATGTCGAAACCGAAGTAACCGTGAAGGCAAGTGTCGCCAGGAGAAATCGCATATGTACATCACACGGTTGTAGGGAGCCAACAATTTATAATAGGCGAGAACGGTTGCAACAATTTAGGCGGTCTTCTTGGCCTTCTTGGAGGCGCGCTGGACTGAGCGGAGAAGCTGCGAGGCACGTCGTGCGGCGAGCTGAATCGAATGTATAAGGGGAGGTAGAGAAAGAGAGAAGCTGAGGCCGCAACGCAACACGCAGCGCTCAAAAAATAGTAGTAACTCAACTTTCTAATATCTAATCTCTCATAAATAAGTTTCCAACTGAAAGAAAGGTCGAAAGATATCAGGCCGAAACCCGAAACCAACTAGAGATCTTCCCAGATATGTTTCCAATGCAAACTATTGGGGAAATAAATAAAATTTGCTCACCTTCGCGAAACGGGCATTCTTTCCCTTGACGAGTCCCTGGACGGACTTGATGATCGCGCGGGCTCCTCCGTTCTTGATGGTGGTCTTCACGATGGACTTTTCCTGAAAGAATAAATGAAAAGATGAAAAATACTTAGCCTGACAAGGGAATGACCAGAACTCACATATCCCGATTCCCTTCATTTCTCCATGACAGAAGGTACCCCCCAAGAGTATCTCATGGCCGTTTTCAAAAGTTGCCCAATCCATCTAGAAAGCGAGATATGATGCTTTCAATTTTTGCCATTGATTTCCAATAAAAATTTGCATGCGCCATGATCTCCTTGTTGATGGTGAATTCCATCGGCTTCGGTGGCCGAGTGGCAGTGAGTTGAAACTGGGGATCGGGGGTTGCTGGTATGGATCCAGGTGCGGGCATTTTTTGTTTTGCTTCTATTTGGAGCATTTATCGATCGATTTTTATACGTATTCATGTGTTTTGCTCGAATTTCGAACATGTAACAGTTTTATTCAACAATTGTGGTGCGCAATGATGTAACATTCAAAGCACAACACCGGAATCCGTACCAGCAACCCCCCGATCCCCAGTTTCAACTCACTGCCACTCGGCCACCGAAGCCGATGGAATCGACCATCAACAAGGAGATGATGGCGCATGCAAATTCTTATTGGAAATCAATGGCAAAAATTGAAAGCATCATATCTCGATTTCTAGAAGGATTGGGCAACTTTTGAAAACGGCCATGAGATACTCTTGGGGGGTACCTTCTGTCATGGAGAAATGAAGGGAATCGGGATATGTGAGTTCTGGTCATTCCCTTATGAGCACCATCACTAAGCAATAAGCATCTACCTGATTTTAAAAGACACATTTAGGGTCTAACCTAAACTAATTCCCCACCACATAAGATAGAAAATAGTAGGAAACAGAAGTTCGCATATGCACATCACATGGTTGTAAGGAGCCAACAATTTATAACAGAACGGTTGCAACAATTTAGGCGGTCTTCTCGGCCTTCTTGGAGGCGCCGCGTGCTGAATCCAATGTATAAGGGCAGTTTTTACTAAACTAAACTATCAAAGTATGAAGAGACTATGAGAAACAGGTATGAGATTTCCTTACATTTTGAGGATTTCTCAAAGGGAATTCCCGTTCCTTTCTGCTCCACTTGGTCAACCATCTCGTCTCATTTCTCCCTCTTCAAATTTCCCTCGCTCTCTCCCTTCTCCATGGCAACACAATGGAGCGCGCCCTTGGCTGACTGGACATTTCGAACCAGTCTCTCTTTCATCTTTGATCTCTGCTAATGGCTGATCGGGATTTCGTAATTCGCGCCGCTCAAGGAGAGAAGTGAGTCCTTGCCTCCTTTCTCCCCATGAATTATTGTATTCAGGTTTTTGAAAATTCAGATTTCGCGCTGCCACAGCTGAGAAAATCATGACGGAGGTCGTGGCTGAGATGCTGGCGGGAGAAGTGAATTGAATTAGAGATTATGGAAAGAATAGAGAACTGTCTCCTCTCTTTCCCTCGTGCCTACTGACATCATTAATTAGTTGAAATGGATCTTTCAGAATTATTAATTTCTCTGTATTCAATTGGAAGGGGGAAATTACATCAGGAACAAAGTAGTTACACTGACTAGCTCTGCTTAGTTCTGAGTAGGAAAACAGAGATCAAAGATCTGAAACTTAGGAACTACAGTAAAAACAAAGACCATCTGGAGGGTATTCCGATTGCCTAATAATGACACAACTCCAGATCTTCTCTATGCTCACCGTTGAGGATCTGGGCAAGAAAATATCCGACGCCATCAACCAGCTATTGAAAGGTTTTAATTAACTTAATTAAACTTAAATTAGCAATATTGAGGTCTGAACCTTCCCCGCTACAAGTTCATCGTGCAAGTGATGATTGGGGAGAGTAGAGGACAGGGAGTCCAGTGAGTTACCTAGGGATGATGAAACTTCACTCACTGGGTCGGATGACAACATTTGAGTGATAAATTATTTTTTTCTCATCTAGTAGATTATCATTGATAATCTATCGTACTTCGTAAACATTTCCGAACAAATTTACATTTTGTAAATTATTTACATTTTTTGCATTTTGCTGGTTCGCACCTAAAAATTATAATTATTGTTTCTTTATTTTTATCCACCCCCAATTCCGGGGAAATACAAAAATCTGACGGTGAAATATTCCTAGAAATACGATTAAAAAGTGAGCAAAATAGTAAAGATTACGGTAGTATCGATTAAAACCATCGCCCCTACCGTAATCTCAGTTTTTTTTCAATTTACCAAATAATTGCTCTCTTTTTAATCGTATTTCTAGGAATATTTCACCGTCAAATTTTTGTCTTTGCCCGGAATTCGGGGTGGATGAAACAAGAAACAATAATTATAATTTTTAGTTGCGAACCAGCAAAATCCAAAAAAAATAAATAATTTAAATACAAAATGTAAATTTGTTCGGAAATGTTTACGAAGTAAGACACTGGATGAGAACATTACAGTTGTCACTCGTATGCAAATACATCTAATGCAATAGTTTTCCATCCTTTCTGCCAAAATGCCAATTGCAGTGCGATGTCTCAGTGCGTGTGGGACGCCGATGTGGACGGCATGGCGACGATCAATTACAACCTGGTGAGGGGGGGGGGGGGTTACGGTAGATTCCGCTCGGGACCCAGCTGCATTCTAAACGCTGATGTTGTGCGATTGCAGAACAACATCTGGTGCCAGGCGAGCGCTTTCGCCATCTTCACGTACTGATTATTGATTTATTTATCGATTATTGATTGATTCACCGAATAAAATCTTGGTCAGGATGTGTGCAGTGGGAAAACAACTGAGATGACAGGGAACGGAGAACACTCGGGAAAGAGATGAGAGAGATCGGGAGAATTCAGAGATTGATACGGGGGAACCCGGAGAGTAGATCAATTACAGTATAGATACGAATCACGAAATGGGAGGCGAATCGAGACTAATTTCGATATCTAGAGAGAGAGAGAATCTACAGAGATCGAGGGGAGGAAAGACCAAGAAGATAAATCCAGATTGAGAAATCACGATACATTCGCACACCTAGAACAGTCAATTGCTAGGGAACAAGAAAGAGTCTAATCAATAACACACTTCGTAATCAGCTTGCTACCGTATGAAGAAAAACAAGTACTAATCAATACAAATCGTCGATACAGTAATCCGGAACTACCGTACTCAGCCGAGAAGAGGGGCGTCCGAGGCCTGCGTCCAAGCGGACCCAATTGATTCCGTCACCGACGATGACGGTGGCATATCATCTGAATTGTGTATTGATCATGAACAATGGGCGGGCTTGATCTACCAATGGATAATTATCTCGTGATGACGCAACAAACTCACCGGACGGCCTTCTTAGTGCATCGTGTCTCAACGCTTGGAAGGGTGTGATGCGTTCTTCGGGAACTTTCTCCCAGCACCTGAGAGAGATCAAAGATCAATCTTTAAACTCCAGAGCTGTTGATTCTTTGATGGAAGAAAGATCAAAGATCAGCCTCGCTCACCTCATCATGAGGTCGTACATCACTTTGGGGGATGCGGTCGGTCGGGGCGGTCGCACGCCCGCCATGCACACAGCCAGTAGTTCCTGCAGGGGGAAATGAATGGTTTATTTATTTACTTATCGTAAACCCCTCAAGGTGCTTCAACATCTACTACTACAATAGAATGAAAGAAAGGAAGGCATACAAAGGTTTCGACATGATCTTTCGAATTCGCGTGATCTTTCGCGCTAACAATACATGGAATCCCGTGATTCCGATGACAATAACATGAGCCCCATTCATTGAACGAAAGTATGTCTGCGCCATTGGCTGTCATGAGATGTTTACGATTGAAAGGGTTGACTACCGTACATGCAATCTTTATCACCTACCTGAGTAGTGAGGTCAGCGAAGGGCAGCTCTCCGAAAGAGTAGACCTCCCATATCGTCACTCCCAGCGCCCTGCGAGGAATATTTCACATAGTTATTCAACGAATTACAAGGGACAGCATCGAGTTTAATGATGGCGTAGTTTCATCTCTTCTCATTCCGCACATTATATAACTTTACCGTCTAAAAGAGTGTTCCAAATGGAGTTCCTAGTTTCCAACGTTAACTCGTCATCAGATAAAGGTCCCTTCCCCCTCACCAAATATCGGTGTTCATATTGAATACTCCAGTGGCCAATGCCTCCGGGGGCAGCCATCTGACGGGGAGAGCTACGGACGAGGAAGAGGCCATTCGGTAGTATTCAGAGTGGGAGTACAGACGACGAGACATGCCGAAGTCGGAGATCTGGAGAGGCACCATTGATCTACCAATCGATAATTTTCGATGTGTCTCATTGCTACTAAAGAAACCCTTGAATGTCAATTGTCGCTGTGATATCCACCAGACCGTCCTTTCTCGTTAAAACATCTTCGTTTGTAATAGTAAACTGCATTAGTTGAGATACTTCTATCACAATCTCGGTTAACCTGCGAGGAATGCGAGAGACTCTCTTTACTCTTTCTACACGTTCTCAATATTTGTAATTCTCCATTATGATTACCTTGATGGTAGTGGGTGGGCGATGGGAGGGAATGCAGAGGTGTCTGTCACTCTCTCCACTCACGAGACAATTCCTCGCTGCGAGATCCCGATGGACCACTCCCATCTCGGAGAGATACGCCATCCCGAGAACGATCTGGAAGGTTACGGTAGATGGGGGGAGGCGGTTACGGTATCTCTTCTGGGGAGGTATAGGGAGTACGGTAGCTCTCAGAACTATAGCTCTTACCGATGCATCGACAACTAGTCTGTGCCCAAAGTTTTTGGAGAATTGCGCATAATTTGTGCGAGTCTATCAGTCCAATTCATCCCTACTTTCCTTTCCGAAAAACAATAATTACAAATTCCTGCCAACCATAGGAGAAGCTCGATTTTCAATCGGCGCTTATAGTTCGCACGAATAATTCGCAATTATTACCTGTCTGATGACATGCACTATTTCCTCCTCCATCAATGCTGGTGGGAACTGCGCGTACTGGCCGGGTCGGGGACGACGATCGGCCACGTATGTGCGGAGATCGCCTGATGATGGGGATTTGATCTTTGAACTCTGATTCCTCTCTCGACACCCCCCAATCCGAGAGAAAAATTCAACGATCAAAAGTATGATGATAATTGTCTTCGGTTTGGGTGAGGACACAGTCAAGAAATAATCCATTCCTTGGCCGATAGCTCCGCCCCCTACCGTAATTTACCGTATCCTCACCGAGTGTCATCATCTCGAACACGAGCAGCAGTCGATCCGCGTCCCTACTGGTCCCGAACAGTCTGCAGGCGGATTTGGTATTATTGATTTTCGAAAGTACCGTAATCTTCTAATACCATACCTGACGATGTTCTCGTGGTTGAGTCGTGAGAGCAGCGCCGCTTCTTTGGCCTGAGACAGAGATCAAAGATAAATCAAGGATTACTGTACGCTTTCTACAGCTAATTCTTGCAGTGTTGCTGCCTCGAATAGTAGTAGTCCCAATATCCGCACTGTCTTGTCGCTCTGACCGAAGAGAGTGCACAATGGAGATAGCGACTATCTAGGCTGACCACACGTCGCGTTTTACCGCTAGCTCTTGCAGACTAGTCTTGCCTTTTTCTGATAAGCTCTCTTCTCCATTCGCTCCCACATCCATCTACACAACAATCAAAATAGAGCCCACGGTGGAGATAGCAACGATTCGATCTATCGCAACACTATTTCAGTTTTTAGCAGAGATCAACGATCAAAGATCACACTCTTACCTCTTGTTCGCCGACTTCTTTCACGACTTTGACTGCTACGGCCAGATCTCCGGCAGAGGTAAGAGTGGCACGGAAGACCTCCCCGAAGGCACCCTGAGATCAAAGATCAAGCCGAGAATTTCAGTGGCATGACCATAAATCAACTATTGAGTAATAACTACTCAACCCGAGAGATCAAAGATCAATCGCTTCTCAGTGCTTTGGCTTGGTTGTCAGATTCAGACCCGGAGAGACAACATAGTGAGCATCCGTTCAAGACACCCTGTCCGAAAACTAGCTAGAAATGTCCCGGTACAAACTACGAAGATCATAGATCAAACTACAAGCTACAAGGATCAGCCTCCTCTCACCTGTCCGATCTTCTCGTGCATCTGAATCGCGCCCAACTCGAGTGACGGCAGCAGCGCATGAGCGTAGTTTGAACTCGTTATCGAATTGCGCTCCTCTGAAAGAAGATCAAAGATCAAACTACAGAATACAAACTACAATTATCAAACTGCACCACTTACCCAGACGCGTTTCCTCGGTGCCTTCGGACTCTCGCCTTCTACCACCCGCCTTGAACATGTGGTACTTCTGCAGAGATCAGAGATCAAACTACAAACTACAAAGATCTGAGGACCTTTCTCAGCCGCCAGACGTATCTGCCCAAGGCGAACGCGAGCATCACGAACAGCGTCAGGACCAGGAGGATCAGCCACCATCGTGAGCGACCAGGAGCAGAGGAGGGAGGGGAAGGTGCCTGGAGGAGGATACAGGAGTTGGTGAGATGGAAAGGAGTAGTCAATCACAGAATGCTCTTTCTCGTAGAAACAATATCATTGCGACGAATGTATTCTATGGGAGCCATTTCCGTTTTCAACTCCCACCATCTTTCGAACTCTGCGTATCGTAACCGAATGGCAAGATAGTACGCAGAATGGAGAACACGTGTATCTACAGTATCCTAATGAATATACTTCGCGCTCTATTCTGCTCATTATTTATTGTTTCTCTGATTTCCAGTGATTAGAAGCACAGGGAATCACTCTTCATCTGGTGAATTCATCCTCATCGATCTAATGGTATTAATCTTTGATCTTTGATCTCTCTACCGTCGCATTCGGCCAGTGGTTGATGTCGTGCACGAGTTCCTCGCAGTCGGCGGCATCGTCGGGCGTCGAGTTGCCACGGCGCTCGCACACCTGATCTTTGATCTTTGGTCTTTGGTCTCTGGGCTTTGATCTCCCTGATTCCTACTAGCATTCAGAGTCTTGCGCTTCCAAAAAAGTTGTCTTCGCCTGAAATTTCCCTGCTCTTGACCCCACTTTGAATGAGAATTGTCCGGTTGGATGGTCGAAGTCGCAGAAGGCACACGACCTCGAGAAGACCTCGTACCATCGGATCGGAAACTTCCAGTGCCTGTTAATTGATCTTTGATCTTTGTGTTTCCTCCCCTACTCAAAGCACATCCTCCCTTCCGGCACCTACACTTCTTGCCTCATTCCTATGCAACGATTCGCGAATGAGAGATCCCCTCCTGCTCTCCTCTTCCATCTCCCCCCCCCCCTTCCCCCCCTCTCCCCCCCCCCTTCCCTCTCTCCTTTCCAACTGGGAGCTCATTAGGTTTTCATACGCGCGTGTATCTAGTCCCTCTCTCTCTGCACTTCATCTCCCTCCCTCTCTCTCCTTCCAGCCTCTCTGTGCTCTCCTCTTTTCGCCCGCTCTCTCGTCCGTTCTTTTTCTCCACTTTTGGTCCTAGAAGAAAGAGAAGAAGGACGGCGTATAAAGTCCGGCTAAAAAGAGGAGAAGATAGATCATAGACTCCCTGAATATCCTAGTAGGGGCACCGCACAGAGAGCGACTACGGTAGACTACGGTGCATGGACAGGGCATATCGATTCACAGGGGATCATCTTGTACTAATTAGTTTTCTCCTCGTTTCGTCAGGGTGTCTGGCTTCTCTGGCACTCTCGCCCTTCCACCTTACTAGTGCACAAATGGACACGTTGTCGACGTCGGAAGCGGGCAGAGACGCAGAGTACGTACTTTCTCAGACACGAAGAAAGAGGAGGGAAGACTCCCCCTCCCTTGTCCCCACTCCGCCTGATGTACAACAACAAGGGATGGATATACCTATACAACAAAGGCACCGTCTAAGCACTTCCTCACTCTCTAGTCGGTCAGAGAAAACGCGAGAGATAACGGCTGATAGAGAGAGCACAGAGAAGAGCAGAGGAGCGTCTCTCCTAGCAACCACTCAACGATCTAGGGAGGGGAGGATTATGAACTTCCACTGCGTCATCACCAGGCAATTCGTACAGACACTAATGAGCAAAACCAAGGGAAACCATTCCGACTTCCGCGTCCGGATTTTGGAATGATCATTTTTTCTCGGAATGATCTACCTGGGGTCCAGCGGTCGGACGTAGAGTGCGTTGGCCAGGAAGGTCGTCTCGTTCCGAGGATTCAGCGGTTTCTCGTCTGACGAAAAATTGCCTGAAATCCGCTCATCTTACACACAAATCCACTCCGAGGCTAGGGATTCGGATCAGCATTCGACTCAGAAACTTCCGCTCTACCGTAACCCGGTGTAGATAACATCCTCATCGTATAGCCTTCATCTCACAGTCTTTCCTCTCCCTAACAGTAAATAACCTAATCTCTCTCTGATATTGAGGCGTGACTTCCTCTCCCCCATCCTCCCTACGCAGTCGGATCAAAACAAGGCGATAAAGGGAACGAGACCCGAGAAAAAAACAGCCTTCACTTCCCGATCGACTACCGTAACCCCGGAGATTTTCCGTGCGAGAACCTCCTCACCAGACGTATTGGACGAATCCAGATGGGTCACCATGAGGGTGACGTCATCCATCGGATGGCCGAACAATTTGAGGATATGAGTGTCCGGATGCTCGGTTACCTCCAGGAGAGCGCGTGTCCGAGTGGTGAACCGAATCTGCAGATCAATACCGTAAACCAAAGGAGTTTCCCTCGAGCCGATCACGATACGACGACGACAGTAGCTTCTGTGCAGTGTGCATACAAGAAGAGGATGCTGACAGACGTCAGAACGAAACGCACAATAGATAGTAGTACCGCAGTACCTTCAAAGATATTCAAACCCATTCCCAGAAAACGAGAAAAAATGGATAGCTCTGTACTTTCACGATCGTCAATGCGAGTGCTACGTGCCGATCCCGCATGCGCCACACCATTTCACCAACAACGTCAAATCGGCCAGTCAACCAACCTCAGAAGTGGTGTAGGCGGGGTCAGAGCAGTGCCAGCAGCGAATGACTACTAGACCGAGATGGTCCTCCTCGAGTTTGTCGATGTGAAGACTAATAGAAGTAGAGTTGACGGTCTCCTGACCACTAGGATTGCTACCTGGCCAGTCAGCCGGCCAGCCGTAGTAGGGTAAGGGAGAGTTGGACGGAGAAGTGGGAGGATTAACGGTCGTCTTGATGGAAAATGGTGCTCCGAGAGAACTGTTAGAAGTTCTAGTGGATACGGTGAGTCGGGTAACGGGGCATTGTGAGAAATTGCAGATGAGGGATACTTTAGGAGAAGGAAGGGGGAAGAAGTCGGGGATTCTCCGTGAAAGCCACGCATTATCACAAGAGCATGACAACGGGCAGTTGGTCAAATCGACATACAGCGACTTATTTGCCATAGCGAACGATTGCCATGGGAGAGTAGTGATATTGCAATCAGTGAGGGCGAGGCGTTGGAGTCTGGGAAAGACTCGAAGAGAGAAGTATGGTATAGAAGAAAGGGGGCATTGTAGAATTAGTGTAGAAATGTTAAGGGTGGAAGAGGGGAGCGAACAATTCCTTGTCACTGTCACTACTTGTGCCTCATCTGGCACATTAGCGAATGTCGGACAGATAGCAGAGCTGTCACTTGTTTGACATGTCGAAACCGAAGTAAACGTGAGGGCAAGTGTCGCCAGGATGCAATATAGCATATGTACATCACACGGTTGTAGGGAGCCAACAATTTATAACAGGCGAGAACGGTTGCAACAATTTAGGCGGTCTTTTTGGCCTTCTTGGAGGCGCGCTGGACGGAGCGGAGAAGCTGCGAGGCACGTCGTGCGGCGAGCTGAATCGAATGTATAAGGGGAGGTAGAGAAAGAGAGAAGCTGAGGCCGCAACGCAACACGCAGCGCTCACGAATATGAGCGCTCAAAAAATAGTAGTAACTCAACTATCTAATATCTAATCTCTCATAAATAAGTTTCCAACTGAAAGAAAGGTCGAAAGATATCAGGCCGAAACCCGAAACCAACTAGAGATCTTCCTCGATGTTTCCAATGCAAACTATTGGGGAAATAAATAAAATTTGCTCACCTTCGCGAAACGGGCATTCTTTCCCTTGACGAGTCCCTGGACGGACTTGATGATCGCGCGGGCTCCTCCGTTCTTGATGGTGGTCTTCACGATGGACTTGGCGGGGAGGTTGCGCTTTCCTGAAAGAAAAAAATTAAGAAATGAAGAGTACTTAACCTGAGCACTATCACTAAGTATGAACCAGAAGTTTTGTAACACTCAGGCTCTAACCTAGACTAATCCCCCCAAGAAGATATTAGGAAACGTTATTAACCAAATCTGGGCTTCGATAGTAGTGCCAAAGAAAGAATATGATAATGGGAACATAACAGGAAATGATTGAATGGCCAATATGTTGACGGCAAAGTAATGTAAAAACCTACTGCCATTATAAATATAAATAATAAGAAGAAATACGACAAACCGTTCTTCTTGACGGCGACAACGACGGACTTGTTGTCCTCGGCGAGGGTCACTCCGACAGCCTTGTTGTTGATGAGTCCATTGTAGCTGGGGCTGTTGATACTCTTGAGGTTAAGAGGCTCGGTGGAGAAAGCCTTCTGGATTCCACGCTGACGGCGGAGGAAAGAAGAGTTGTTGCGGATGATCTGCCAGGCGACGTCGTTGGACATTTTACCTGGAATAAACAAGATAAACATACGCAAAACTGAATTTGAGAGCATGAATCATGCGAAATATGCGATATTTTTGCAGATACAAGAGTTGTGTACAACGTTGTTAGGCCAAGTTGCACACGAGTACACAGTGGTTCTGGCAAGCAAGGCAACGTTTTACGGGTTTAGACCTTCTAACATCTTTAATAAAGGCAAAGAGTCCCGCTAAGATTAAAGAAACACACATAAAGCTCACGCAACACGCTCAAACCGACGAAAAAAAGTTTAAAAAATTTAGGAAAAGAAAAATCGCCCAATTCCCCCAAGAAAAAATACCGTAATTTTATGGAATTACTGCGTTTTCAGAAAAGTCCGTGCAAGAGTCTAGCCACTGTGAAATTTAGACTACAAACTACAATTTTCCCAGTTTCACTGCGTGATTCGGTGACATGACATTTTCTGGAATTTAAGCTATTGTTGATCTTTTCTTACTGTTTTACCATCTCATTGGATCACTGACGGTTTCTTGAGTAATTTTGTACCTAGCAATATGTTGTGCACTCGCCAGTTGACCTGCACTCGCCGAGCTTTCTATTTCCACTTTTGCTAAACATGTTTCTCCATTCATTAACTTTGTTCTTTTCAGTCCCTGGTGGTGGCTTGCGCTATCTTCACTCAAGTCGACATTCTGCTAGCGTCCTCCTTTGGACCCACATTTCTACAAAGTCAGCTTTTCGAGCTAAGCTTTCGTCCTTCGATGATACGTCGTTTGTCATGTTGGTTCAAGCATTAGAAAGCAGGCGTTTTGCCGACGAGGAGCCATCTACTAGCAGATGGGTGCAAGAAAACTTCGTGATTGGAGACGTCATCGGACACGGTGATGATTTCGATTGTGTTTTGCCCCAGGGTTGTGAAACAAACAGTAATAGCGTGCTTTGCAGGAACTTTCGGTAAGGTGTTCACTGTTGAATGCCGGAAGAAACCCGGTCAACTCTATGCAATGAAGGAGCTAGTGAGGTCTTCTCACCCGAAATACGTTGAAATGGAGCTACGGATATTGCAAGAGCTGGGAGGAACGTGTAATATCATGCAGGTAGAAACATAATCAGTTTTTACTCTTTTTAGTTATGTAGCATTCTATTCACTACTAACTTTGCTTAGATGCACGCAGCTGAACGTGAGAAGGACAGAATCTTCGTAATAATGGATCACTTTCCTCACGACTCGCTGAAGGTAACCTTTAATGATTGTGTTTGGCTGTTACATTCACGTTCAAAATATTTCTAGGACATAATGGATGGCTTAACAACCGAAGAAATCTTGGATTACATGAAGAATCTCTTCGTCGCCCTGCAATACCTTCACAAAAACGGAATCATCCATCGAGATATCAAGCCAGCGAACTTCTTGTACCACCGGAAAACGAAACGGTTCGTTGTTTCTCATAATTTGTTGATTTTAAGCTATTAATATTTCTAGATTTTCCCTGATCGACTTCGGTCTATCGCAGCGATACACGGAGATGGGACACTGCAAAGAGAACTCGGCGATCCTCTCTCCCAGTAGTGTGAGCTACTTTTTATCCGTTCATTCTCGCGTTCATCATGGGTTAACTGATGATAAGTGTTGTATGTTTCTCCTTTTCTAGAGACGAGCAGCCCTCAAACGACTTCCACAGAAGAACGAGGACTACGGAGAAGTGAAACGGTTAGTTCTTGTAAAAATGTGAAGCTTTCTTCACATATGATTCGACACTCTTGTTTGCCATGAGAATATGACTTATACGCTCGAAATATTGAAGATGGAGAGGTCGATGCCCATGCTACGGGAAAGCGGCAGTATGCGAAACCTGCCAAACAAAGCCGAACAAGACAGTCAACAAGGTACAACTAAGAATATATTATTTTTAAAACAAATCTTTTATAATTATTAAAATGGAATGAATGGAAGTTCAAATTTCTGTCTATTTTCATCCATTTGTAGGCGGGAACTCCTGGTTTCCGTGCTCCGGAAATTCTCTTGCGACTGGACCGCCAAACCCCTGTCATCGACGTATGGTCGGCCGGCATTACCATGCTCAGTTTGCTCTGCAGGTTGGCTATTTCTGCTCCCTTTGCTAATATTTGAGAATGGTGCTGGTTATCGTTAGGACATTACTTTTTAAATTTTTTTTTATATATACTGATAGTAATGTATTCCTTGATACAGGAAACACCCTCTCTTCCGACCGGTGGATGATGCAGAAGCACTAAAGCAGATCGCACAAGTTCTCGGGTTAGCACGTTATTTATGACAACAAATTTTCCTGCTTTCGTACGCTTCACTTGAATCATGCATCTCTGAGAAGGAAATCTCTATGTATTTGCTTTGAGGCATACATGTTCTGCTCACTTAATTACGGTTTTGATCAATAAGTTATTATTCATTCAATTGATATTTCCAGCTCGAAAACACTGGAGGAATTGGCCGTCGAGGAAGGCTGTCATCTTGAAATGAAACCTGCATGTACCGGAATTGATCTTGTCAAGTTGGTGAGTCCATTCCAAGCAGTTTAATATTCATATCATGAGATGCTCATTGCAAATATTTATTTTATGATTATGAAGGGCAAAAGTGTGTTTGTTTAAGGATGGGTTCATATTGCACTTGTGTGTCGATCTTTTTCATGAGCTATATTTTTGCTCGTTAATATTGTCAGCATTCTGTGGTCAGATGCTTAGTGAGGGCGATGTTCACAGTAGATAAGGCCAAGATATGGGCCAAGATATAACACAAGCTTGTTTGTTGTTTGTACCCTTCCTGACGAGAGACTGTGCTGCTACGCGAGGCAGTGAAAGCGAAAAGGAAATGCGATAGAGAACTAGTTGACTGTGCATTACCCCCTCCTACCTCTCCCAGACTTCTCTATTTCCCTAATTAGTTACTTGTTCCTTTGGGGTTTAATGCGTGCTATATTCCAGATGAAATGTCTTCGTCCTGGTGTGACAGCCCTCTCTCAATTCAACAAGGAGTGCAGAGAATGCTCGCGATTCATCCACGATAACTCCTCGGTATGGCTTTAATCTTATAAATCGTTCTAGAAAAGATAAAATATCTGTAATTTCTTATTTTTGTTATTCATAGTTATCCTCGATATCATTTCAGACTCGTTACTGCATCTGTGCGAGTTCACAGGAAGATAGTTTCGCATCTCTGCCTAACGATGAACGACTCGCCTTAGAGGTACGGTATATTCGCTCTTTAAAGATACGTAATAGCCAAATTTTTGGTACAAAAACGATACAAACTTAAATGAAATAAGAGAAGACAGTGTTGCAGGTACTGCGACGGTGTCTAGTTGTGAATCCGCAGAGTAGATACACTGCTCAGATGGTACTTTCCATCCTGTAATAGCTTATCACTTTCATATCTTTGCTACCTGCCTTTCCCCCGTATTCTCTTGTGTCTCTCTACTGCCCCTTCTTCCCATCACGCCTTTTCCATATTTTGCAAGTACGACAATTCAGGGTTAGTGTAAACTTGTTTCCTATATTCGGTTTGCTTCGACATTATCGAGAAGATTGCGCCTCACTAACGTTGATTATGCTCATTTCACGCTCCTCTGTACATAATCACCGTATTCACGTAGCCTTCCTTCCTTCCTCGCCTTTGTTGATTGATTTGTTGCTCTGTAGATTGAATTGCCTGTATCGTCCATCGGGACCCTCTACAGTACTCGTCGACTCTTATGTCGATCCATCCCTTGTTGCTGGGTGTTTCATCGGCTAACATCGATCTTGATATCTGCTAATTGTGAACTGATTTTGTTGAGAACGTGAACCTTTATTTCGCACCATCAATCGATAAAGAGATTCTGCGAGACTAGGCACAGACTGGAAGTTGATGAACCGTGATTAGCGGTCATACGATATCTGCAGAGATGAATGACACTCAAGAAATGTATCGGATTTGCAGCTCAGACCAACTTTATTTCAGAAATGGCACGCAAAAGTCGCGGGAAGCGCTCCCGCGAGTCCAATGTGTGTGAAACGCCCTCGGATAAGGTTCATACTTTCCTTCAAAACATAGCTTGATATCTTGTTAGATCTACGTACGTATACGGTAGACAGGAATCTGCATTTGGATCTGTCTATCATAATCAATTTGCTCCCATCTACCGTAATCTCCTCTCTAGGATGACTCGCTGCTGGCTCACAATAGCAGTGACTGCGTGGCGCCGGTAGAGGACGATCGAGAGTCCAGGTATGTGCATATTTATATTTAAATAAATGCATTATTATGTTTAAAAAAAATTTACAATGGGAAGTTAATTGCTGTTTGTTTGAGTAACTTTTACTGACCACTGAATGGACCTAAAATCATTGTTGTGTAATGCAAATGACTTTCTTGAAGATAACTTAATCGTAGGGACTCGCACGAGTTGTGTGTGAAGCGAGGAAAGAAGTGCGAGGATCATGATACGAGAGGAGCACAGGAGGCCATTCGAGGACTAGAGAAGGTGAGCGGCACTCGAAATAAAGTATAAATACAATAAAAGTAAATAAAAAGTTATATTTGTATTTTACTAATATGTTCAGTCTCGCTGCTCGGAGTGTCAGATGCGCGCGCGGTGGCTGTGTCTCGTGTGCAAGAAGACGCTGTGCACGAAGAACCGCGCTGGCGACCATCTCATGAACCATCTCAAGGTACGGTAATTACATCTGTCTCTCTTTCGAGAACTTGGAGGAATACCCTGAGACCATCACCGTCAAACCCTCCAAAGTTCGTGGAAATTAGGATCCGTGCCCTGAGACCATTAACTTGTGTATAGAGCAATTACTCGGAATCTCTGGAAGTGCCAGGAAAATTGGTTTGATCGACTGATTTTTGATAATGGTTGGTGTTCAGGAAAGTGACCATCGGGTCTATGTGCACCTCTCGAAGGGACGAGTGATGTGTCTGGCTTGTGATGTCGAACTAGAGGTCAAAGATCACTCGAGAGGCCAGAGATCAGAGGAGAAGGTGGTGGTGGATGAGGTGGGATCATTTTGAAAATTGAATGATTGATCAATGATATTTTCATGGTAGTGACAGTTACACCATAAATTATTGATATTATTTTTCTCCTTTATAAAAGCTGCCAACATCTTACTTGGATCCCCTCTGTTTCTTGTTTCAATTCAGTCTATCTCCCTCCCTCACACCTCTCCTTTCCAGTCCTCCTTCCCCTCCGCTTCTACCACTATGACGATGACCCCTTCAGTGAAGACACTCAAGAAGATTAGCAGTGTCGATACGAGGTTACTTATCCATAAATCTAGTTTTTTTCTACGAGATAATTGCACCGTTGAGCTGAGATGGGTGGATGGTCCGAACACCTTTCTCCTAAGAGTCTACTCAAAACATAACTTTCAAACAAAATCCGAGACGTAGGTCTTTTGAAGCGTGGGCCACGCTTCGTGGCTAATTGTTTTTTTCCAAATAAATAGATATAGGCAAACACTGACATTTGCAACGGAAATGAGATCACGATAGTGAGTCATTTGTGATAGCATTCTCGCCTCCAAGGACGACGACTCTTTGCAGAGGGAACGCCGTCGAACCGTACGCCCTGCAGTCTCGTCCGATCATGAGCAATATTGAAGACGAGGACGATGATATCAGACCCAAAGGTAGATCAGAGTGGTATTCAACCGTATTCTCAATATTTATGTGAGAAACGACTAAAAATGGGCCATATTGATGATGATTAATCTCTGATCAGGTCTCTCGGGCCTCTACAACATGGGCAACACGTGCTATGCGAATGCGGCCCTCCAGGCCCTCGTCAACTGCCCGCCCTTCTCCGATTACTTCAGGTGCCTATCTTGTTGATTGATGTGCTGAGATCACCGATTGAACATTGACTGAAACGTGAAAAAAAAGAGAGGAGTGAAGTTGTAAAATGGATAGGGTGCATTGAAATTCGTGAGGAGTGATGATGATTCCAACGGATACTTGCATTATCCATCATCTGGATTTTGATAAGTTCAAAACCTTTTTCATAATTTTATTATTTATTTATTGATATCTCCCCCCTCAGACGCAAGGGTTCTCTGGGTGCGTACGCGGGTGGAAGTGGCGGGCAGTCGGCGCCCTTCGTCTCTCATGCCTTCATGCAGCTCATCCAGAAGATGTGGAGTCCCCAGCGCATCCCCGCCATCTACCCCGACAACCTCCTATATGTCAGTTGAAGGTTTAACCCTTCCCTTAATGACTAGGATGGTGAAAACAATTGTCAATGGCGCCATTTTCTACAAAGGGATGACGAACAACCGTTCGTCTCATAGTTAGTTATTGTTTTGTGAATCTTGCTCTTTTGCATTTGGTGAAGGGTTTCCATTGATCTGATCCTTGCAGCACATCCGTAACAAGTGCCCGCAGTTCTCTGGCTTCGCCCAGCAGGACTCGCAGGAGTTCATCCGATGTCTGCTGGAGTTGGTCCATCGGGAGCTCGCCCGACCAGTCTACGCCCATGAGGTCGGGAGGGGGGAGGCATGATCGGGACTTGATATTCGAAATGATTTCCCTTTTGGAAAACATGCTAAAGTAGGTGATGTAGTGTATCTCTACGTTCGCTTGCATTGTTGAAAGGAAGCGAAGAGCAATAGTGAAGGAATGAAATCTTATACGTATTTGTTAAATTATTTTCGAAGATACAATAAAGTGGCGTTCAGGACGCAGCGGCTTCGGCGTGGAAGCGAAAGAAGCAGAACAACAATCGGACGACCGACAGTGGCCAGTCACCCAGGTACGGTAGGATTACGGTAGAAGGATGGTGATCGATCAAGAGATGAATGAACGATTCTCTGATGCTTGCGCAGTCATTTTCATCAAAGCTCGTTCTATGCTCACTTACGGTGAAGATGTTCACATCATGTGAGAATTTAGGGCTAGTTGCATCATCTGGTTTCTCAACTAGCGATTCTCTGTGTTTCTGATTCAAAATTGACCATTCATGAATCCTGAAAATACAGCTGTTCCACCGCTACTCATATGACTAATCATGTTCAGATGGCGTCGTCGTAGTTCCGGCTCTGGCTCTGGATCGACTGGCGAGAATGCGGGAGATAGTGGATGGAGCAGTGATGGAGACACGATGATGATGGGAGAGGAGGACATCAATTGGAAGCCTGTCCGACAGCGGAGTGTGGTACGCTAGACGAGAATTGAGCACTTCTTCGGTTTCTGGCTCAGCCAATCCTGTGATTGGTCTCTCTTCCTCCCCTATCTCGAGTTGCAATCCGGGCCAGAAACCGAAGAAGTTCCGAGAATTGTTATACACCCGATCGGTATCGTTTTGTGTTCACTATATCGGTAGATGAAGCAATAAGTTTGCGGACGTTCGTTTATTTTAAAATATTTTTTTATATTATTTTAATTTAAATTGCAAAATGCAGGTGTCGGATGTGTTCGATGGTTCGATGGAGTCGGCAGTTCGCTGTCTCACCTGCAACAATGTATCTACGGTGACGGAGACATTTGCGGTCAGTCACGATTACAGATAGTATTAAATACATGATTCATTTGTGCTTAAAACATCTCTTTGGAGCTGCGAGTACAGATTGAATATCGTTTTTATATTGTTCTGAACACGGCTAAAACAAGTCTCTCTGCAGGATCTCTCGCTGCAAATCGCCTCGCCACCGCACTACACGCCGACCATCGACGATGAGGAGATGGCCCCTGACGGAGAGTCGGTCAGTTCATCTATCGTTGTTGTCTTATCTATTCTTGGAACATTCTTTACCTAAATGAAGTGTGTCCTCACTAGGGACTGGTATGAACTCGTGGTAAGCGTAATGCTAGTGACCTATTGTGCCTCAATCGGGACAAATCCAACTTTATTCCAATCTATCAGTATTGTTATAATCGTCTCATTGTATTGCAGTGGATGTGGTCGTGGGGTCACTGGCTGACGTCTCTTTCCTCTTGGTTTGTCCCTCCCGCTGTCTCCATCGAGGATTGCTTCGCCGCCTTCTTCACTCCCGATCGACTCATCGGAGACGACATGTACAGTTGTGAGAAGTGCAGCAAGTGAGTCGGGTTACGGTAGAAGGGGAGTACGTTAGGTAGGCTGTTCGGTTGCTGGGATTACGGTATTGTATGCGGTGATGGCACGTTTTGGAACCTCCATTTTGGAACCCTGAGAAATGACCATTTTAGAACCCTACCAAAACAATGGAAAGGGACTTTAGAACTGTCATTTGAATACAGGTGACATTGCAACACACATATATGGTGAATAAAAACCTATACGTATTCAAATGACAGTTCTAAAGTCCCTTTCCATTGTTTTGGTAGAGTTCCAAAATGGTCATTTCTCAGGGTTCCAAAATGGAGGTTCCAAAATGTGCCATCACCATTGTATGCAATATCGATGCCCATTCCAGACTGCGCAATGGCGTGAAGACGTACCGCATCACGAAGCTGCCGGAAGTGCTGTGTGTGCACCTCAAGCGATTCAGTCACGACCAGCAAGCAGGAGGAGCCAAGGTGAGCTAGTGATGATGCAACAACGAAATTATTAGGAAATTCTAGAGGAGTACTGCTTGATTCAGTTTCTTGGTCTGGAATTCCAGTGAAAGTTTTACCAATTTGAGACTTGGCATACCATATTTTCGATATCGTTTAGAAAACTACCCCATCATTAAAGACATCTCCCAATCACAACACTAATTATCTCCTCAATTCTTAATATTACTATATTCATTTTCCTGTTGCGCCAAGTGTGTAGATAAATTATTATATACAACCATGACTCTCGTGTTTCAGATGAACACGCGAGTGACCTTCCCTCTGGCTGGATTGGATCTGTCCAAGTGGGCCACGGAGACTGCAGGTGAGATGATGGGGCTGGTGTGAAAGAAGCATTGATGAACCTGCCGCCGTACCAATTGCTCCTCCTCCTCAATTATCGATTCTAGGAGAGAAAATGAGGAATCCAAGTGGGATGGACCCCAATTGGTGCCATGGCTGGCTGCAGAATAAGGATCGTCTCTGAAAACGGAAAGACCATTGAATAAATGGAGCAATTGCAGGGGAGTCGGAGTACGAGTTGTGCGCCCTCGTCTGTCACGAGGGAGCGACGGTGGACAGTGGACACTATGTGGCCATTGCCAGGAATGAGATTGATGGCAACTGGTGGGTTGTGATTGAAAACGAGGGACTCTTTTCGGAGTGTGAACTTCGGATGTTGAACTAATATATTTACAAAAGGAGGATTTTCTTCTAAATTTGATATTATAGTGGCATTGTAGTTTTATTGATTTAAATAAATCATAAGTGATCATCGTTGATAATAAGGGTGTTCTCTTGAGGTACGAATTCGACGACAGCACGGTGACGAAGCTGGATGCAGCGTACGTGCTGACGAAGGACGCCTACGTCCTATTCTACCAGAAGAAGCAGGTGGGGAGGGAGAGTGCGCATGAATATTCTTATCGATTATATTGTCATTGAAACAGCGACAGTGTTTTTGCAGCTAGTCGATAAACCGATATATGCTTAATAACGGTGATAAATATATCGTTTTTTTAAACAAAATATAATTAGGTGATGCCATTCCATGCCCTATTGATCTCCTTCCTCCACAGGACCTCCGACAGGAGCGAGTGCGCGACGCAGTGAGACAGATGATGAGTCCCCAAGCGATCGCCAATGTGAGTTGTGGTGGATGGAGCAGAGAGTTTAAACCGCCATTTATACGGAGCATGAAATTTCGATCATTTTGAGAGCTTATATGAGGCCGTTCGCCTTATTTTCGAGTAAATCCGGCTAGGTCTGGCACAGCTCAAAAAGGACGATTCCCTGAAACTGTGTGATTTGGGTCAATCGAGGGTGCTGAAGGCGATGGGCATATCTATTTTGCCTCTAGAAGCCCCGTTGGCTCCAGACGACGTCACGTGGAAATCACGTTTTCACGCGCTACTCGGTTCTCGAAAGTGCTAATTTTAGATGGAAATTGATCCTGGGTCAGAATTGGATGGCGAAAACGCCAGTCTAGTTCATTTTTCATGAATTTAAAAAATAATTTTAAGTTTTCGGAGAGGCATTTTAGCGCTGTGCGACCTACATAGATCGATCGGGCGTGATGAGAGGATTCAAATCCTATATTTTAAGCCAAATCTATCATGCGGAACAAATTTGAGCTAACAAAAAGTGATCGGAATAGGCCATGAAACGACGGCCTCTCCTCTCCCCTCCTCTTCCTCACATGCGCACTCTCTCGATTCCCCACGCTCTCTCGCCTCATCTGACCTGGGAAGAGGGTCGGGGAGGGGGAGGAAAGGGGAGAGACTCTCGTTTCCTGGACTATTCCGATCACTTTTTGTTAGCTCAAATTTGTTCCGCATGATAGATTTGGCTTAAAATATAGGATTGGAATCCTCTCATCACGCCCGATCGATCTATGTAGGTCGCACAGCGCTAAAATGTCTCTCCGAAAATATGAATTTTTAAAAATTATTTTTTAAATTCATGAAAAATTAACTAGACTGGCGTGTTCGCCATCCAATTCTGACCCAGGAACAATTTTCACCTAAAATTAGCACTTTTGAGAACCTAGTTGCGCGTGAAAACGTGATTTCGACGTGACGTCGACTGGAGCCAACGGGGCTTCTAGAGGCTAAATGGATATGCCCATCGCCTTCAGCACCCTCGATTGACCCAAATCACACAGTTTCAGGGAATCGACCTTTTTGAGCTGTGCCAGACCTTGCTCGAAAATAAGGCGAACGGCCTCATATAATACCCGAAACGTGCTGGCGCTTTTTATATCGAGATTCACCAACTACGGGGATACGGTAGCTCGCGAGCGTTATATCATGACTATCGATCGATAATCGTTTCGATTGCAGTCCTCTGGAGGCGATCGGCACTACATCTCTACCGAGTGGCTGGAGCGACTGTCCACGTTCGCCGAGCCCGGCCCCATCACCAACTACGACTTCCTCTGCCCGCACGCCAACCTCCTCCCGAGGTATACTGTAGGCAGAGGAGGAGGGGAGGGGGGTACGGTAGTCAATGTTGATAGATCACAAACTGAAATGCTCTTATCATTGCAGACGCTCGGAGCATGTGACAGTCATCTGCACTGCCGTGCCCACTCAACTGTGGAGATACCTCAGCCAGACGTGAGTCTTCTCTAATTTTGACAGTATTAACCGCCAAATTTGCAATGAAAGCGGTTTTCCATTGCGTAGAACCGCTGCTATTACTGGCTAGTTTTCTTCGCGCTGTTGAAGGAGAATGAATTGGCTCAAGTGTTTATCTGGGCATATTTTCTTACTTGTTCTGTCTTGATCAACGCTTATCCATAGGGAGTCCATACTCAGCTCGTGCAAGACCTCTTGTCACATGGCATGGCCTTCTATGCAACTCGTCATCCATCCACACTAGTCCTCCTCCCCTCGTCCCCTTTGTCCCTTTGAGTGATAAGTCTGCGATATCTCGAGGGAATTGGCTGTGCGAATTTCTTTGCGGCAAAAAAGTGAAACACAACTCGTAGTCCTTCCCTTGAGTCTCGCACTCGAAATGGAAGGATGCATGGAATCTGAGCCGTGTGGCCCGTCATTTCACTAATGGTGAAGACAAGTTGAGAGACAGCCGGGTGAAAATGAATAGACACGCCCCTCCTCCCCCTCCCCTCCCCCCGGAAGAGGAGGATAGCCGAAACGAGTGAAAGACAATGAAGTGCAAGGTTCTCAACAAAGTCGGCTCTGATTTCGTTAGTATTTGAGCTGCCCCCCCCCCCCCCCTCCGTATCTGCTCCTCTCCCACCCACATTGCACGTATGAATAACTGGAAAGCGAAGAAGCAGGGCTTCAGGAGGTGCGACCCAACACGTGCGGGGGGGGGGGGGTTACGGTAGCGTGGTGTGAGCATACCGTAACCCATTTCAGATTCGGCGGCGGTCCCAGCGTGTCGCAGCTGCACTACTGTGCCGTGTGCGACGGACGCGCCAAGAATCTCGTCGAGAAGAGGAACAGAGAGGTGAGGGATACTGTTGTTTGTAGTTTATAGTATGGGCACTGTAGTTTGATTCCTGATCTCTGATTGATGATGTTGGGCGTGTTTCAGGCCGAGAACTTCCGCCAGCTGGAGCGGAATATGCACGCTGCTGAGGACAGGTACGGCAATCTAGGTGTTTCTTCGCATTTTACATCCTGCCTCGGTATCAAATCCGCCTCGCTGTAATACACCCATTGTAACTTGGCTCTTTGAGTCCTTAGTGATAGCTCACTTACAACGAGGTGGTTTGGTACCGCGCCTTGTGAATGAAAAGATAGGGAGAATCGTAGAATATGCGACGAGGGCTCCTTCCGGTTTTCTGACCCCGACCGCTGCCTAATTGCCGGTCGATTGCAGAAGTCCGGCGCTATTGTACGCGCACCACATCGACGCGCCCTCGTGCATCTCCAAGTCGTGGTTCTCGGACTGGGAGAAGTTCGTGAATGACCCCGCTGTTGGTGAGTTGTGAGAGGGGAGAGGGGAGAGGAGAGGAGAGGAGAGGAGTGCAAGATAAAGAAGGAATGATGAAACAGCATGGAATACTTTGAAATTGGCTATGAAGTAGTGAGTTGAAGAAACTAGAGTTATCCTTATCCTGGAGTCTTCAGATATAGAATGTTCGCCATTCGTTTTTAGTGTGCACTAAATCAGCGAGGGGAAGAGGGGGATAGCGATGTTTTCAGCTAACAATTCTCCGTAGCATGGTTTTTTTCAATTCTGCACTCTGAATTTGGGATAGTGTGAATTGGACGAAAAGGTTTCTTTCAGCTCCCTCAAAATATTGATTGCAGAACCGCCGGGGCCGATCGATAACTCCTCCTTGCTGATCAAGTCACCCGATGGGAAGACGAGACTGAGACCACGTGCCCATTGCCTGAGAGTGCCCAGAGAGTTCTATCTCTACTTCCAGGCATTGTATGGAGGAGGACCAGAGGTGAGCTGCAGATAATCTAGTAGAAGGAGCGAGCAGATAGGATGGTGTAGTTCCCTAGCGAGCGAGAGAGGACTAAAGAGACAAGGGTACGACGGCGCAGTCGGTAGGGTGATTGGCCGATAGACGGGAGGTTGGGATCGACCCCCTCTGTCCACACTGCTTGTGAGGAAACAACTGAGCATATCTCCGATTGTAAGTGAGGAGAAACTTTGGCTTACTGAAGCAGTTTTTGGTGTTTTGCTGGATTTTGGATATGATTTTACGACGATTACAATGTTTCTTCCCAACAAGGAGGTTCTGCGAAAATATAGCGAAATGGGCCTATTTTCCACTATAAAATACTTTGTGCCACACTCACTGCTATTTGAAAATGGAATTTACACGCCGAACTTGGAGTCAGTGCATATTTTGTTTCTCGTATCTAGTTGATCCCTGCTCACTCGTAGGCCCCTACAGGACTTGATCGGCTTTTCGATGAAATCCGTGTTCTGGTCCGTTATCGCTTCTAAGTGGTGGAATCCAAAATTTCAAATAATTCAAATGCCTTTGAATCCCGTTTCCAATCCTCCGTTGAATACCCAACCAATTCTTCTCAACTCCCGTCCCCGCTTAGAGCCTATGAATTTTTTTTTGGATTTTGGATTTTAACACATTTATCAAGAGTAGGCTCTGATGTGCATGGCGGGCCATTCATGATTTCTTTCTTGTCTCAGAAACCTATGTCCGATATATCATTAGCAACTTTATGCACCCAGAGCCACATTCTTTTCAAGGCGGTACGAACAACGTCTCCGACCTGAGTGAGTCCACGCAGCCTTTCGTTTGAGACATGATCCAAGACAGTGCAACCGACCATCCAACGCTACATGCGTCTTTGGGCCACCGATAATCTTTCACTTTGTGCTTTGGTCAAGGCCCATGTCTTGGATATGGCATTCCGTCAATTAGACTGGGTGGGAAAAGGGATTAACATCAATGGGCGATTCTCTTTGCCGATGACGAAGTACTCATTTCTCACGATGAGCGACAAATTCAATCGATGGCAATAGTGTTGGAGAAGGAATTAAAAAAGATGGGGCTTCATCTTAAGAGACGTTCCACGGTATAGTGAAGCTATGGGGAGGGGTCGACGGATCACTTTTTTGCAACCTATGCTAATAAGTTGTGGGTGAAGTCCCCATACCTAGACCTGATAGCAGGCCCAATATGAGAGGTTGGGGTGCACTTTCCGAAAAATGACGGGCCGTGCCCAAAAAAAGTCGAAAATTTCATCCCAGAAAAAAGTACGTTCTTATAGATGTTTCAGGCGTATTTTGCCATAAAAACAACGAAAAACTTACTTTGGAAGCGATAGTAGATCGATGAAATGTCAAAAACGGCGATTTTCGACTTTTTTCGGTTTCCGTGAAAATTTTTTCCACACATAGCCATTTTTTTTAATGCAAAATCGGATTCTACGTGCAAAACTACTTCTGGTGTTATTTTTTCACGCTTTTTCATTTGTGCGCTCGGAAGCCGCAGTCTCCCGCCCGAGGCAAGTGATGTACTTGCAAGTGAAAATAACTAGTCTTACCTATAGCATCAATTTCTGAGAGATAGCTGATTTGTGAATATTTTTTAAAATTGAAATTTTTCGATGAATATTTTTTCTTTGGAATCTTGCTCTAAAGCTTGGATATTCTTCAGAATTCATATTCAAGTGATTTTCACTTGCAAGTACATCATTTGAATCTCATAAACATGACTTATGAATTTTTGAAATTTTGAGATTTAAAAAAAGTGATTTTTCAACTTTTCAGTTTTTTCGTGTCTTTTCGCTATCAAAACCCCATAATATTGAGAGAAATTATTAAAAATGATTAATGAAATATAAATTGAATGAAAAAGTGACTATATCCCTTCGAAATGTCGAACCCTCTCGCTATCGTTCTCACGCCAGCCTCCGAGAGAGCCTCGGGCGGGAGACTGCGGCTTCCGAGCGCACAAAGGAATAAGCGTGAAAAAAAAATGTGTGGAAAAATTTTTCACGGAAACCGAAAAAAGTCGAAAATCGCCGTTTTTGACATTTCATCGATCTCCTATCGCTTCCAAAGTAAGTTTTTCGTTGTTTTTATGGCAAAATACGCCTGAAACATCTATAAGAACGTACTTTTTTCTGGGATGAAATTTTCGACTTTTTTTGGGCACGGCCCGTCATTTTTCGGAAAGTGCACCCCAACCTCTCATATTGGGCCTGCTATCAGGTCTAGGTATGGGGACTTCACCCACAACTTATTGGCATAGGTTGCAAAAAAGTGATCCGTCGACCCCTCCCCATAGCTTCACTATACCGTGGAACGTCTCTTAAGATGAAGCCCCATCTTTTTTAATTCCTTCTCCAACACTATTGCCATCGATTGAATTTGTCGCTCATCGTGAGAAATGAGTACTTCGTCATCGGCAAAGAGAATCGCCCATTGATGTTAATCCCTTTTCCCACCCAGTCTAATTGACGGAATGCCATATCCAAGACATGGGCCTTGACCAAAGCACAAAGTGAAAGATTATCGGTGGCCCAAAGACGCATGTAGCGTTGGATGGTCGGTTGCACTGTCTTGGATCATGTCTCAAACGAAAGGCTGCGTGGACTCACTCAGGTCGGAGACGTTGTTCGTACCGCCTTGAAAAGAATGTGGCTCTGGGTGCATAAAGTTGCTAATGATATATCGGACATAGGTTTCTGAGACAAGAAAGAAATCATGAATGGCCCGCCATGCACATCAGAGCCTACTCTTGATAAATGTGTTAAAATCCAAAATCCAAAAAAAAATTCATAGGCTCTAAGCGGGGACGGGAGTTGAGAAGAATTGGTTGGGTATTCAACGGAGGATTGGAAACGGGATTCAAAGGCATTTGAATTATTTGAAATTTTGGATTCCACCACTTAGAAGCGATAACGGACCAGAACACGGATTTCATCGAAAAGCCGATCAAGTCCTGTAGGGGCCTACGAGTGAGCAGGGATCAACTAGATACGAGAAACAAAATATGCACTGACTCCAAGTTCGGCGTGTAAATTCCATTTTCAAATAGCAGTGAGTGTGGCACAAAGTATTTTATAGTGGAAAATAGGCCCATTTCGCTATATTTTCGCAGAACCTCCTTGTTGGGAAGAAACATTGTAATCGTCGTAAAATCATATCCAAAATCCAGCAAAACACCAAAAACTGCTTCAGTAAGCCAAAGTTTCTCCTCACTTACAATTGGAGATATGCTCAGTTGTTTCCTCACAAGCAGTGTGGACAGAGGGGGTCGATCCCAACCTCCCGTCTATCGGCCAATCACCCTAGTGCATTTTCATCGCTAAACCGGAAATGTAAAGATTTTTTTAGTTCCCTGCACAACTAAAATTTTACCGAAAAACCATGTTAAGGTTTTCTACATCGAGTCCGATCAGCCGAGTGAAGAGAAGGCGGCGGAGGTCATTCGGATGGCCGATCTGGCCATTGCAGCAGAGGGACAGAGACTGCAGCAGGAGGATGCTGCAGCTGCTGCAAAAGAGAGTAGTGATGGGGAGGAGTAGTGGCACTCTCTTTGTCCTCCCTTTCTATTTCCATTCCCATTGTGATACACATTGATTCTCATTGACTATTGACTACCCTCTTCCTCTCTTTCCGAATGTGAAATCGTTTAAACTCGATATTATCCCACTGTTTTATTCTCCTTTTTTTCTGCCAAAAGACCTCTGATACGTGCGTGTTCTCTTGATACCGTAGCTCTGATGCCTTCCTACAGTACCCCCGTTCCTCAAATACCGTAATCCTGTGCCTTCGATTTGTGTTGATGCATGTGTTCTATCCTCCCATTCATCGTGTATAATTCTTATTGTGTCCAAATGTACTAGCCAGAGCAACAGATTATCGTAATAATGTATTGTGCCTGAATCTACTCGTAGTGTTTTTTTTAAAAATCTCATGACAAGATTAGAATATCGAATGGCGATTGGTTAGAAGATCACAAATACCTAAATTATCGATTACTGTGTACCCAATCGGAGGAGATCGGAAGAGATGAACAAATGAACTTATTGAATAAAGATGCAATATCTCTTATTGTTCCCATCGTAAGCATCGATCAACGATGAATGCACGCAATCTCAACGATTGTCGGAGACGTCGGGGTGTGTATCCTCTCGTATACCTGAATAGTAGAGAAAGTACTAAGATCAGAGAAAAGAACTATCTGGAGCCAATCTGTAAGAGATTGGCGATCTCAATGCAAATGCTCTCAATGTACCTATCCTTTGTATGATAGTTATGCATACACATTAGTCAGCTGTATGTATTAATATTATTTTCGTTCTCCTCATTCTTTTTGACATCTAATATGCATCACTACGATAAGAACTACTTGTTGAAAGAGCGAAAAATTAAATAAATCAGTTATCGATGTAACGTGCTAGCATGACACTATCGTACACCATCCTGCCAGAGCGTCCAAGAGCTCTCTCATTTAAGTCATTTTCAGTCATTTTATTCCTTTAAATTACTTTATTATTTACTATTGTCAGAAGGATGCTACGACAAGGCGAGCGTGGGTTCCCCGTGGATCGACAGCGCTCCGTCTTCGGTGGGTCGTTTGAAGCTAGTTCGGACTTTCCGATTCTATTCGAAAGTGAACATGTGTACTAACTTCACGGGTTGTCTTCGCAAATGGTATTATACAATAGAGTATAATACTGTGATAACATTCAGATCTCTTCTGATCAGAACAGAAAAACCTTGTGAAGTTGCGATTTGAAAGACGGTTTGGTCGTATTGAATTACGACAGCTTGACAGGCTATTCATGGCTCTATTTGCAGTCGGAAACATCTCCTACGACGTCACGGAGGAGCAGCTCCGCGACGTCTTCTCCAAGGTAAGCCGATGATTCTCCTGAAAACCACTGATG
The DNA here is from genome assembly GCA_036245825.1 of Pristionchus entomophagus. NCBI lineage: Eukaryota > Metazoa > Nematoda > Chromadorea > Rhabditida > Neodiplogasteridae > Pristionchus > Pristionchus entomophagus. The sequence goes on from BTSX01000006.1 coordinate 20,620,277, forward strand.
AGCTCCAAAGGGTCAATTTCCCGGGTTGCCTCGAGATTTAGAGCCGGGTTCCCCGAAATCTGTATGCTAGTCGTTCATTATGAGGATTAAGCATCACGACACCTCATATATAGCTCTTCAAACGTCCGTACTCAGAAATTGGAAATATAAACTACTCAGAAACCTTTGCAAGCTCACCAGTACCGAAAGTTCTCATTCCCGTTTTATTTGTCTGAAATATTGGCTCGAATGAAGCTTCGAATAGCTTTCAAATAACGATTTTTAAAGAATAACAATCAGTTCTCGATAATTTTAGTATTGAATGAATTCAGGCAGGGACTGTAGTCCATCTGCGACTGGTGCACGACAGAGAGACGGGCAAGCCGAAGGGATACGGATTCGCCGAGTTCTCGGATGTGAAGAGTGCCGAGCTGGCCATCAGAAACCTCAATGGGTTAGTGAAAATCGATAATTCATCTTAATGAACATGAAGATGAACATCTTTGATGTTCATTAATATGAATTATCTCTTTGAGACAATCCAGTACATAGTCATTGTGAATCTTCGCACATTCTTTCACTTTACTATTCCCGTGTCCTTGAGCTAAATAGGTGCCACGGCAGATTGCCATTCCTAAATGTTGAAAGTGCTAAATGTTTGAAGAAGAGGAAGTTGGGCACTTCATCGGGTTCTGGTACAGGTAATGCTGTGATTACATTCTCCTCCTCCCCGTATCTCTATTTCCGTTCCACCCCTTTCATTTCAACCTGCGCTGTTGCAATCCGGGGGCCAGAAACCTGACGAATTTGCGAAAATTGCAGCCACGAGCTGAATGGACGCGCCCTTCGAGTCGATTCCGCTGCCGGAGATCAGAACAGAATGCAGGTTCGCTCATCTTTTTGCGCCTCAAATGTTCCAATGCAGAGTCGTAAATCTAGCCCTTTTCTCTGGAACTGTACTTGTGTGGTCTAAAGAGGGTGTAACCTTTAAACTCGTTTCTCCTTTCTATGATGTCGCAATGGTCCTTACTGTACTCACGGTAGGTCACGTGTAATCATACCGTACCCCTTCAGGGAGACGGCGAGCACAACGTGGTGGTGATGCAACCGGAGGAGAGTCCGTACGGGAAGGAAGTCGAGGCCAAGGATGCACCCGAGGTTGGAATCATTCTCATTGGAATGAATTGGGTGTTGTTTTGGCATCCCTACTAGACGGATGGTCACAATCTCTTCATTCTTCTCACTAGACCACTGTGTCTCACGAGAAGCTGTTGAAACTTGAAGTCGCTCAAAGCACAGAAAAGTTGATGAAAATGAGATTTAGTTTGAAATGGTTCTTGTCCAGTGAAGCGATAGATGGACAATCTACGGGTATTCGGTGTAGGAGAAGAACAACGTTGATTCAGAAGTGAAATCGATTGAGGCTAATCAATAATTGTCAGGCGATCTCTCGCTCTGTGGCATCGTTGCCGCCCGAGAAGATGTTCCATCTGATGAAGCAGATGAAGGCATGTTTATTTATTTTACATTTAAATGCTAAAATAACTACGTTAGATGCTCAAAGGCTACACAGCTTCGTTAGATATTCCAGTTCCCACTCACTGTCGGGGATTTTGGATCACAATCCGGGAAGCAAATATACACTAAATATTACTTGTTATGATCTGGCTTTATTGCCCTCTCCCGATACCCTGTTGGATGATAACATTAATTATAATTAAATTGATTTTTGTTGTATTCGCAGGAGATCGTGATGAGCAATCCGACGGAGGCCAAGAATATGCTGCTGCAGAATCCGCAGCTGGCGTACGCCCTGCTGCAGGTAACAGGCGGAGGGAGAGAGAGAGAAAGAGAGGGGGCAGTCTGATTTGACTCCTAAGAATGGGTGATGCCAGTGCACACATTTGTTTGCCACTGAACCTGCGGAAAGGGAAGCCTTTTTGAGAAAAAAAAACAGTAGTATTGGAGGTAGTATTGGAGGACTATTCTCGTAATTTGCTTGTACTCAACGGAGCACTTGCTTTAACCCTTGTGAAATAATGAAGGTTACTAACGGGGGACAAATGGAGAAAAAGGAAGATAAATTTGGTTACAGGCTCAAGTCGTGATGCGAATCGTCGACCCGCAGGTGGCCATAACCATGCTGCACAGAGAAGTGAGGATAAATACAAATTAAATTAATAATGCAATTTATTTGAATGAATATTACTTGCAAATTTTGATCACGATGCTCTTGTGATTTGTTTCCTCTTTACAATAGAAAACGGGATTCGTGCCCAAAAAGAGATTTGCTTGATTGTTCATCTCGGACTTCCTCTAGATCACATCCTCGATAATTCACCTCTAGACATTCTTAGCAGTCCTAGATGCGAATCAACCTGTGGTTGAGAACGAAAGTAACTAAAGTAATTTATATAATAACGAAAAATGTAATTATGAGATGACCTTGCAGCAGCCGATGTCCAGCGCGGGGCCCTTCCACGTGCCTTCTGCTCCCTCTCAGCAGCAGCAGCAGCAACACCAGCAGCAGATGCCGCCGCAGCAGCAGTTCGGAGGACATTGTGAGTATTTCGAGCCGCTTCGTCTGATGAGAACTTTAGGGACGAGAGAAGGAGAGGAAGGCAGAAACGGTATAGCGAAATAGTTATTATAACTGACAAATTTTCATAACTCTCGAACTTGGTCTATTTTTGAAACTTATCCCACTCCGAACTGGCTCGCGTCTCTTCCCTCACTCTTCTTCCCCCTCCCAGTCTCCAGGCGTTCCTTCGGGACTCGGTTGTTTGCCCACTGTAATAGTTCCTGGAAAGAGACTGATGTTTAGCAGGATATATCATTGTTTCGCAGTTTAACAGCAGGCGTTAACCTGTGTCAACTGAAAAGCGAAAAATTAGTCTGCACTACAAAGAGCATGTCCATTTCTCGATCCAATCTCTGTTCTCTTTGCAGCCCGTCCGATGGCTCCTCCCTCCTCGAGTGGCCCTCCTCCATCTGGTGGTGGTCCCTCCTACCACGGCATGCCTCCTCAAGGAGGAGGAGGGGGCGGGGGAGGGTACGGTGCTCCTCCCTTCGGTGGCCCTCCTCCTCCCAACTACGGTGCACCGCCGCCCGGATACGGTAGGGGAGGCCCGCCACCCCCTCAGCAGCAGCAGCCTCCGCAGCCAGTGCAGAGTGGAGGATACTCGGACTCGGAGAGGGACAACGCCAATCTACTGCTCCAGGTACGGTAGGATTGAGCGAATATGGCCTGCCTGACGGTGGTAGAACTCTCACGGGTACGGTAGGCATTGAGTGGGGTCAGACTCATGATTTCTTCTTGTAGGTGATGAATCTGACGGAGGAGGAGTTGATGCAGTTGGCTCACGAGGACAGAGAGAAGATCCTCACCCTGCGAACCAAGCTGAGAAACGCATGAGAGTACGGTAGAAGTACGGTGGGGCAGAGTGTGCGACGAGGGATACGGTAGTCTGCACTTTGTCTCGATTATTGAGATCTCACTAAATTATCCTGTCTATTCCCCCTTTTCCTTTGTTGATTAAGAATCAGTAATTGATTTCATTTCCAGTTCATACTATTAGTCCCTTTAAATCCAACGTTTCTTCGATTTGCGATGTTTCACATCTTGTAATGCGTTGTCTCCTATGATGAATATTCATTATGTATTCCCTTTGTTTGTGATTTTACGCATTTTATAGTGGTCAACCATAGTTTGTCTGTCTGCTCAAGGTAATTATTTCACCACGGTTTAGAATCTATTTGGCTAGCGATACAGTTCAATACCTAACACGGAGAAACAATTGACATCATGTGTCTAATGCTATAAACATACTAGTTGCATAAGGATAAAGATATAAGCGTACAGATTAGCGTCAGCGGGACTGTTCGCATCCGCTCCGGTATTCTCCCTCACCGACCACTCGCCTACGCTAATTCATCGTTGATTGAGTTTGACATTGCCAGTCAAATGCGATGGATTGTCCTTTCTAATCCCTTCGTTATTGAATCGGGGCCGTCAAATGAGGCTCTCGGGGGAGTATAAAAGGCTCCTCTCCTCCATTTCATTCGAAAGCAGAGACGAGTCGCCATGCCAGCTGCCAAAGAGGACTCGTGGGCATTCCAGGAGATCGGCACTCCCTTCCCCGACGATCCAGTGAGGACCCCTCCTTCCAGACCCCCCCCCCCCTCCCCACCTCCCCTCTCCCTCCATCTACCGTAACCCTCATCTCTTCAGGTTCGTATTCCTGCCCAACAGAACATGTACGTGGCTCTATGGTACAAGTTCGGGAAGCCGGTGCACGGGCGAGCCTGGAACAACGATGGAGTCGTCGAGTGCTCCTTCGCCTACTCAAAGGTACTGTAGGGACGAGGATCAGTAGAGGGAAAGGAGGGGGTAGGGTAGGAGAGAGGGGAGAGGCACGGTAGGGGGAGGGGTACGGTAAGGGAAGGGGAGGGGTACGGTGGACTGTCCAGGATACTGTATGATACAGTACGTTGCAGGTGGAACTCACGGGCAAGCGTGATCTCGGTGGTCAGATTCAAATTCTGACTTACAAAGGTGACTACAACAGCAACGGATACTGGTGAGTGAGGGATACGGTAGTGATGGATATTGATCAGCGAGGGGGTACGGTAGTGATGCTTTAAATCGATCTCTCTCAGGTACCAATGGCTTCCACTGAAGGTTCGTGACGAGCAACGCAAGGATCTCGAGCTCGTCCGTTGTGGACAATCGACTCCCGTTATGATGAAGACCAAGGTACGGTTGAGGAGGGATACGGTAGATCGATGAGAACACCGTATACCATGTTCCTTGCAGGACGGCAAGGATCTTCTCGGATTTCTCGATCTGGGAGTTGAGGAGGCCAAGGTCGGCAATGCGGGCAAGAGCGAGGGATGTGCAGGAGGAGATACCAAGGTGAGAAGGGGGAGGGATACGGTAGTCTGATCACAGTCTGATCATCTGGTCACATTCAGAACCTTCTCGGCATCTTCCGTACTCTGTCTCCTCCTCCCACGGGAGTGATGACCTACGATGACATCTGGTGTGACACCAAGTACCGTAATCCCTTCCCGCCTGCAGCCATGCTGGTGAGTTGTGGGAGAATGCGGCTATCATAGGGAACCACACGACGCACTCGGTGTGCTGTGAAAGAATCAGGGAGAATGAACCAGACCTTTGCTTCGATCGAACTCTGAATGATATGGGACAAAGAGTAATCAAAATGAAGTGATTCAAAGGACACGTTCGCATTCATTGTCACCTCTCATTCTAAGCTCTATCAAATCCGATCACTGGTTCATTCTCGATTTGGCGATTGGAATACCATCACTAGTACCCGTTCTCTCCGACAGAACCCATTCTTCCAGGCCGACAATCGTCCCCTCACGACAGACAATGGAGGCAAGTCGAACCAGTACGTCGCCCTGTGGTACAAGCACGGTGAACCCGTGTTCGGAAGAGCCTACCCCGATGAGGCTGGCAAGGTACGATTGGGTACGGTAGAATGGGAGTTTAGGGGGGGGGGTACGACAGCAGTGATTGATATCGATTGTGTTAAGGTGCTGGCGACATTCGGTCAGAACAACCAGGAGAACTCTGGCCAAGAGATCGGATCGTTCCAGATGCTGTGCACTCCTCCTCCCGGCTCGGTACGCTAGACTGGGGCTACTGTGCCTACCGTACCTCCTCTGACTACAGTAACCCTTGCAGGAGGGTCTCAACTACCAGTGGCGTCCGTACTCTCAATCGAAGACTGATGGATTCGTGCCAGTGCACGTGGGAGACTGCACCCCCTGCATCCTCAAGGTATACGGTAGTAATCGAATACGGTAGTCTAGATTACGGTATCTAGATGACAGTTGTGGTATAACGATTGCAGGACGGTGCTCACGAGCTGTGCGGCAACATCAACACTGCGAAGGAACGTGCTACGGCTGGATGGAACGGAAAGGAGAAGGTACGGTAGGACAAATGGGGAGTGCGATGGGTCATGGTGATAATGATGGGCTGGATTGGACTTAACTAATTGATTGTCATTCTGCAGGTGATCGAGGGTCCCAAATGCGCTCCTCTGCTGGTTCTGTGCAAGAAAAGTCTAGAGAAGGGACGAGACTCAGCTACGGGCGGCCCTCCAGGGAGAGAGAATGTGACCTACCCCCTTCCCCCTCCCCCCCTCCCTCCCTTCTTCCTCTACCCTGCCCCCTTCGTAGATTGCAATGAATGATTTGTAAATTGAATCTGGTTCGTACAATACAATTTATCAATAACTGTGTATGATACAGAGGAAATAATGGGCAAAAGAGTGGTCTGATGAAGTCCGTAAGGCATTTGGCAATGAGATATACTAGAGAATAGGAAAAATGAAGAAAGGGAGAGAGGGAGGTACATTGACCCATTGGACATGAGATGGATGAGGAGATAGCACTAAATTAGTGAAAGAGAGGACTGAATGATCTGAGATGAGCTAAGAAGATGTTATGGCTGACTAGTGAGAGAAGAACTAGGCCATGCGAATAGATTACGGCAGGAGATGCAAAGAGGGCCGTTGGGTTCAGGTTTGCGACCGTATCCTACAGTAGTCAGCCTTATCCCTACAGTACTCTACCGTATCCCATCCTACAGTACCCTACCGTATCCCATCCTAGATACAGTACCCCCTGCTCACCATATCCGCTATGACGCAGGGGCCGTTAACATTTAATTGGGAAATTACACGTGTTTATTCTAGATTTTCACCAGCGATGAACGAAGTATGGAAGATGATAGCGCTGTGATGACCATCGACTTTTAATCAGACATCAAAGCGAAGGCAAAGTGCCGAAAATTTGCCCCGGAATGAGCTTACTCTCGAGAAGATCGGTTTCCATGTGTAGGCGCCAGCTATTGCTAAAAATTCGCACCAAAATCGTTCCGTCTGCAAAACTGCCAGAGGGGAAGACCCTCGCCTCCCTCACTCGACAACAGGGTTGTAAACAGGAATATTCACACGATCAGCGAGGGCAGACTCCGCCCCCAATTGGGAATAAAAATCAAATGGCTTTGAGATCGCCACGGTTTATCTCGATTATTTGATTGCCTGACCTCAGTCATTGGCTCCCTAATGGAAGCTTATCGCTTTATTTCAAACTTCAACTTGTTTTGGAATAGATTTGTGGCCCTAAAGAGGGCCGTTGGGTTCAGGTTTGCGGCTTAAGCACGCTCTCCACGGATGCGGCGGGCGAGCTGGATGTCCTTGGGCATGATGGTCACTCGCTTGGCGTGAATGGCGCACAGGTTGGTGTCCTCGAAGAGTCCGACGAGGTAAGCCTCGGCGGCCTCCTGGAGGGCCATCACGGCGGACGACTGGAAGCGGAGGTCGGTCTTGAAGTCCTGGGCGATCTCGCGGACCAGACGCTGGAAGGGGAGCTTGCGGATGAGCAGATCGGTCGACTTCTGGTAGCGACGGATCTCACGGAGAGCCAAGGTACCGGGAAGGTATGGGCGGGGCTTCATCACTCCTCCGGAAGATGGGACAATTTTGCGAGCTGCCTTGGTGGCGTGCTGCTTGTGGTGAGCCTTTCCTCAGGGCGTCTTGCGGGCGATCTGCTTGGTACGGACCATCGTTCCTAGCTTGCTTGAAGCGCGTTAGAGAGACACGTGCGCGCGTCATTATGTACTGTGATTGCGAGCCTCGCGCCTGGACACCGAGGGCAGGCTCCGCGAGCCCTCTCCCTCTCCCCTCTCCCCCCATTATAAAAACTGCCGAGAGGAGCAGAGGGCAGGCTATACCTCGCGCTTGGACACTGAGGGCAGGCTCCGCCTCTTTAAGCGCGTGCTGTTGAGAGAGCGAGCACTCATCCCCCCAGTATCTATGTATGTCAAGATTCTTTCTTTTTGTTGTTTGCACTGCGGAAACTGCAGGGAGTACACAAATTTATGCCAGACATGTTATCGATTGCAGGCAGAATCAGGAATAAGTACGAATTAGGTGGAAGACGTATCGTGGGCTTTAGACAATGCAAACGAGAGGAGATTCATAGAGAGGTATGGTAAGGGGAGGAGGGATACTGTAGATCGGTAGATCAATTCCACTCCAAGTGCTTCGTGGCGAGACCCGTCTTGCGCACCGACGACACCATGGCGAGATGCTGAAATAGCGGAGATCTTTTATATTTGATCAAGAGATCAACTCACGTTAGCCATGGAATTGTAGATGGGCTCCACGTGCACAGTCTTGCCGAGGTCGCCCAACGAGGGAATCACCTCAAGAGATATCCATTGGTTTCAGGGTAGGAACGAGTGGCTACACTACAGTAATCAGGAATATTGATCATATATCGAAATCTACAGTAGGGCGGCAGGATCGGTCTCTCATGTCTCTCATTTCTAGGGCTAGGCCGATATTACGGTAAGACCAAAACCGATCCTGCAACCCTTGTCAGCTACAGTAACTCACTGTATCAGCGATCAGCTTGAGGTACGAGTCGTCGGTAGACTTCAGGTGCACCTTAATCGATCCAATTATTGCTGATTACCGTAACATATTGAAACACACAGCAACATGATTCATTATCTTATCGTACCCAACAGTAGTCTGCCCGAACCTACCGTACCCTATCGTATCCCATCCTATAGTACCCTGCCGAACCCATCCTACAGTACCCTACCGTTTGCCATCCTATAGTACCCTGCCGTACCCATCCTACAGTACCCTACCGTATCCCATCCTATAGTACTCTGCCGTACCCATCCTGCAGTACCCTACCGTTTGCCATCCTACAGTACCCCTCTGCTCACCATATCCGCCATGACTCCGATGGCGACTCTCTTGGCGACGGGCATGGCAGCGTAGGGGCAGGACCAGATGATGGTGAGCAGACGGAAGATGGCAGAGAAGGAGGCGTCGTCCGCCTTCTGAAGGGGAGAAGAGATAGGAAACGACTCTCTCGATTTCGAAACATTTGGTAGAGAAAATCAGAGAAATCAGAGAGTTCGCGAAATGAGGAGAGTCAAGTTCCTGATTTGTCATCTCTAGCCGCGTCTCTGCCATCAGAGTACCAACGTACGTCAAGGGCGAGAGCTTGCTGGCAGATGGCCCGTTCCCACTGCGGGAAGAGCACGCTCTTGATGAGGTCGGGCTGCAATGCAATGATTACGTCATGCAATAATTGGAATAAACCAAATTGGACTGAATCGCTTATGTATAGGCAGCACCGTGTGTCATGAGCCAAGAAGAGCAAAGATCACATAAGAGTTTGCAGATCAGCTCCGAGACGAAGGATTAATGATCAGAGATCAAAGATCAATGACCAGAGACCAAAAATCACCCATCCTCACTTTGAATAGTCTGCAGAGGGTGCGGCCCAGGACGGAGACACGCTGCCATCTCTCGGGCAGCGGAGCGAAGAGACCGTAGACGAGAGGAATCACCTGCGATAGAGTAGTGATGACCAATCGAGCATCGACTCTCCTCATTTCGCGTGCTCTCTTGTTGTTCTCTAACAGGCGAGAGTGCACGCGAATTGAGGAGAGTCTTTCTCCCCCCCCCCCCCCCCCCCCTCCTCACCACTTTCATATCCTCCGTGGTGAGGGCGGTGACGATACAGCGTGGCTCTCCCGTCACCATCAGGATCTGATCCTCGTACGAGTGACCCGTCTGGAAGGCCACCTGTAAATGAGATGGTTATTAGTTAAACTTAATTAATTAATTAGCAGTTATTAGCAGCAATTATACATCTCAGTAGCAACCACATGAGCCTAGTGCAACAAACTGATCAAAAACTGCTCGAACACCGTAACCAAGGCAGGAATAAGTCCAAGACTAAGCAGGCATGATTTTGGACTGAACCACACCCACCTTGAAGGCGTCGCTCATGCTGCCAAAGGCCACCTTGTGCACGTAGAAGAGAGTGGGACCGGGCACGTCGGACTGAGAAGAGAGATTGGGTCAGATATCAAAGATCATTGACAGATCACAAATGATCCTCCCAATATTGCATCATGTTTCCAGATGAGATCAAGCATCTTGCAATGGCTCTACCGTACTCTGGCTCGATTGATCGTGACCTACGGGGGTTACGGTACCTACCTCGGATACGGTAATCGCACAGTCGTAGCCGGGCGGACGCTCGCCGCGCACAATCAGGCCAAGAATGCCCTCGGCCTGGCCGGATACGGTGGTCGACCTGATATCGATTGATTGATGGATTGATCAGTTCGTGATAATGCTGCAGACACGGTAGATATTAAATCGATCAGTTCGTGATCTCATGGGGATACGGTACTCACTCCTTGAGATCGACCAGCTTCGAGAGCGCGAAGTAGGAGCGGCCGATGAGGATGCGAACGCGGAATCCGAGCGAGTCTCCGCCACCTGAGATATCAAGGATCAAATTACAGAGATCAAAGATCAAGCTAAGAGACCAAAGGTCGGAGATAAATACTACCGTATACCTGCGAGTGCCTGCAGCTTCTCTGGATTGAACTGCTTCTTGGCGGCGAGGGAGCCACCCCGGTCGGGAGAGAGATCCACTGGAAGGAGTGACGTCATCACTTGGAAAGACATTCATTTCGTCTCCTACTCAATATATCAAGAGGATGACTTACGATGAGGATTGCTCATAGTCAGATCTAGTCAATGGTCCACTAATTGCAAATGAGTTGTATCTCTATTCAACCTCATGGACATCATATCAAGAATGACCATTACAGATGCCAAAGCGGAAGCGACTCTCCTCTATTCGCATTTTCTCTCATCGATCAGAGAAAGTATGTATGGAACATGCGAACAGAGGAGGGTCGAGTTCCCATTTGGTAGCGCTAATGGCATATATCCTAGTCCTACGATGATCGCTTGATGGAGTGTGAGATGATTGCATCATCCCTATCCCCCCTCACTTCGCTCTCCCTCCTCCTTCTCCTCTCCTCCTCCCAGAATGGCGATACTCGCACCCAGCACACGCGGCATGCACATACCAGAAGGGGCGTTGCGGCCAAGGGAACCTGAGAGGGAACAGATTGAGTCATCGCGAGGTAATCACAAGGATCTATGACTGCTTAGCAGAGCAGTCAACCAAACTAAGATATGTGCAAATGAATTGCTCGTTCATGGCATCTCGTCGGTTGCATCATCCCTACCCTCCTCATAATCCTTCCTTTCCTCCCCCTCCCCTTCCTCCTCCCCCTCCTCACCCTTCTTCTCCGAGTTGTCCAATCCGAGGTGCGGACCGATGCTCACGAGTGTCAGCGAGCACTTCTGGTCTGCAGAGATCAAAGATCAAACTACAGACTACAAAGATTACGTCATCACTAGACAACTCCTTCATGCCGTACCATCATCCCTAGCAGCTCGGAACTCACTATTGATGTCAAATGCAACACTACTCTCTCCTCAATACTCTCGGCTTTGCTCTGATCGACGAGAGAGCGTGCGAATTGAGGAGAGTCAGGGTGTCCGATTCGATGCCACTTCATACTACAAACTACATACTGTAAGTCTCACCCTTGACGCGTGTGATACGCAGTGTGTACGCCCAGAGGACGTGAGCGTGGTAGAGAGGAATGGGTGGAGTCTGGAGGAAGTCGCCCGACGACTGCAGCTTCTGTGAGGGGTCAAAGATCAAAGATCAAAGTCCAGAGATCAAAGATCACTCACCTCTAGGCCGGCCACGTGCATGGCAGTGTCGTGGGCGAACTCGATGGTGGCGGCCTTGGCGTCTCCCTCGCAGGAGTCGAGTGAGAGAGAGTGAGGGAAGACGGGAGAGTACACTGCAAGAGATCAAAGATCAAACTACAGACTACAAAGATCAGATCACATACTACAGTCTACTACAAGCAGCACTCGAGGGAGGGAGAGAAGAGCAAGTACATACACTGGAGACGGAGAGGTTAAATCTCCTCAGATACACCCTACTCCACTCCTCTACACCCCCCCCCTCCTCCTCACCCTACTTCTATAAACGACCAAACTTCAAAAATCAAACTACAAAGATCAAGGATCAAACTACAGTCCCCTTCTTCCTCTGACACTCACGCTTGTGGTCGCCCTCACTGACGAGAATGCTGCAGGGTCGGGCGTCGGGGAAGGAGCGGATGGCGGGCATCGTCACCGTGACCTGGAACCAGCGAGGGATTGGGTCGAAACCAGAGATCAGAGATCAAACTACAAACTACAAACTAAGATCAAGGTACATTGTTGGCGTCAGGTTACAAGGATCACAATAGAAAACGACAGTATCTGTTCGGGTTCCTCCGGCGTGGCAGGAGTGGTCTGGCCAGCGGCGTCGGTGTCCATGTCTTGATGGGAGAGAGACGGCGACCGAGAGGCGACTCGAGGGAGGGAGGGAATGGAGGGATCACCCCCTCCTCCCCTCCCATTCAACGTCATCAGATGGCATGCAAATGTGACCTGAGAGGGCGATTTGAATGCAATTAGCGTCCCTTGTTCTCTGTTCGCTTATCGATGAGGACAATGGAGCGAATCTTTCGATCTGATGACGTCATCGATCGATTGAGATGGGGATGGGGAGGGACGAGGGTACGGTAACGGCGGGAATACGTTAGCGACAGCGCATTGCTGCGATGGAGGTGAGGTGTGCCGGAATTCCCTGTCCGGATTCTAATCGACGGCTCCGGAATCCCCCTCACCAATGTGGTCTTTGATCTCTGCAGGGTGGCGGCCATTCCCTTTCACCTCCTGGTTCCTGTCAGGAAGATTTCCGTGCAACTCCCTTCATCGAGTCGAACATTATTGCTTCTATGGCGAATGGCTTACTTGCACTCAATCTGCATAAATAAACAAATTAGAGCACAAGATAAGTGAGCAAATGTGATTACGTCAATATTTTGCGTAGATGCATACAATTATGTTCGAGAATTGCATGAGGAAGTCAAGTAAGTGATTGTTTTTTGTGAATGAGGAATACAAATCTATCTTATTTATTGATAAGGTTACGCATAGGGGAACAATGAGCTTTCGTGAGCATAATTACCGAGTGTCCCTAAAGGACGGGCACGGCCAGCGGCCCAAAATAGTTTTTCGTGTTTTCCATTATCAAACGGCTCACAATAGTGTCTTCGGTTCTGATTCGATCTCGGGCGTTAGCAAAGAACGCAGACAGGTGTAAATTCACAACTTCGCACGGCAAGCATTTCATCTAATGGAAACTTCTAAAACCGGTATGAAGCAGTCTCAGCTATTCGGGCTCACTCCAAAATCTGAATAGCAAACACTAGTGCGAAGGTGCTAAGGCATCATCAACGACTCGGCCTTGAAGGACCCCTGGTTGCCTGAAATCAACATTCTCGCCAGTATTCTCTGGCTTTCCACAGGTACAGTGACGCCTAAAGGCGGGATAGTGACTCGGGTAAAGATTGGGGAATGGGGAGCTTTTGATGTTTCTCTCAAAAGCATGTTTACTTAGTACTCATGTTTTCGCAAAGTAAATAAATTTTCAGAAAAAATAGAAAAAAAAAAAATAATTTATGAGTGCTCGGAATCTTGCTCAATGCGATCCTGTTCATAGTGGTACTGTGAGAACAGAAATCGTAGTTACGTGGTGTGGTCAGGGCCGTACGTAATCCCCGGCCCTTTCGCAGTTATGGTGAGGTGCACGCGGGACGTTTATTTCGGCGAATTTTCGATTCAGGCGAAAACGATGCTAGGCATTACTGTGAACATTATTGAAATTAAATAGAAGCGAATAAAATCAATAAAACACGAGTTTATTAGAGAACTTGACGGAAATTCAAAAATTCGCCGAAATAAACGTTCCGCGTGCACTTCACCATAACTGCGAAGGGCCGGGGATTACGTACGGCCCTGACCACACCACGTAACTACGATTTCTGTTCTCACGGTACTCCTAAACCCGTCCACGACTGGTTTCTACAAGATAGTCACATTGATCATGGCTGTTGTTTCTACAAGATAGTCACATTGATCATGGCTGTTGTTTCTACAAGATAGTCACATTGATCATTCGTGCTGCGCATTCATGGGCATTTTCCTGGCCACGGTGAGTTCACGTTCACATTTATGTTACGTTATTTAAAAAAAACATTCTGAAATGTACAGCTATAATAATATGTACCGACTGCATCTTTCTGAATGTTGCTCATATTTTCTTTCCAGTGGTACGACAAAGTTGACACAATCCTCTATTGCCGTAATTCCGGGCTGATGGACCTCTTATACATCAGGATGCATGACGACTTGTACCAAGGTTCTTGAAGTAGATTAGACGGGGCTGCGGTTTCCATTTGATCTCGCGGAAGAAAAGTGCAATGGGAAACATCTAATTTGTCCTGACCTAGTGGTCTGGCTCACTTGGTGCGTATGTTTCTATGCGGAACTAGTCACAATTACGTACTCTTGCTTTTGGAGAGCAGCTTTGATTTCTAACACGAGGCAAGTTGAAGTTTTAGGTCAATGCGATCCTAGACATCGCATTGACCTAAAACTATTCGTAAATTCGTCTGAGATGCGTAGGATTAGCAATGCAGTCTTCAAAGACATTTCGTCATTTAAACCTCGACAATCGAAAAAAAACATTTTAAACAATTTTACAGAAATTTGTGGATTATCGAGCATCCGGTTGTGGTGGCTCCACTTCTACTTCTTTGTTGTGGAATGGCCTACTGCGACTACTCAATCGGGTGCAATATGGAGCTTATAAATGTATGTTTCTTTTGAGCATAAGCATCCTTATCGGTTGCAAAAAGTATTCATCCTTCTCTGGGATTTTCGAGTAACTAATCAATGAGCTGAAGAGCTGGTAAGAGCGATACTATCGGTCCGAATGTGCATTTATCCTTTTTTTCTAATTTTAGTGGTCATGATCAACTTTCAGTTAAGTGTTGGGGAGACGATGCAAATTTGTCTACCTTCGACTCTTTCGTTGATACATTTGATATTAATCGCCGCTTGTGCATACTTTATTCACTACAAAATAAATCACGGGACACTATCCCAGAAGACGATTGGGAATCACAGAAGGCGAATATTCATACTAAGTGTACAGGTTTGTTCATTATTCTCTTAGAATCGTTGAAACGAACGTTGGTGAAATCATTTAAAATTGAGGCATTTAATCCATTGATCTTTAATTTTTCTTCTGGTTTAATCTTCGAAATCGCGCTCATTGCGCCCGTTCCAGACTTGCTGATCAGGTTAGCAGGGATAATAATTATGTACAATTCTGATTTTAAAGCTCTGGAATATGAAACATTTTCTGCTGTTGTAGTTATTATTAAAAACTAGTTTATTATTAATAATATATTTTTAAAAACAAATTTAACAACTTTTGCATGATAATAAATTATTATCATGCAAAAGTTGTTAAATTTGTTTTTCTTTCAGCCTCGTTCCTTTCTCTTCAATTCACCCTGCACTCAACGCGCTGATAATTCTCATGCTTACGACAGAACATCGAAAGTTTATCTCGAGCAAATTTCGGAAAGGGCCAGAAACAACTATGATTGTGGCATCCAGCATGAGTGCCGGGAGAGGTTCACCCCGATAATAGTTTGATGCCGTTTACGTGTTTCTTATTAATGCCGGTCATAAATGGTGCAATTCTTCGATGAGCTAGCTTTAATTTTAACTTCAAGCAAAACGAGAAAAAAAAGACAACAATTAGAGTTAACCACCATTTTGTGATCGTTGTGTGAACATGTACGACAAGCATAAATTTGCTCTTCTTCCTCCAAAAAAACCACATCGTCTGCCGCATTGAAGAAAAGGAGAAACGGGATTGCGTCAATGATCACAATTGTGTGATATGCTTGTAGAGGGTGTAAGTGAAAGAACCAACTTCGAAAATGAACATCTATATGTGGTATTGTGATTCGCAGGAGGTATCGAGACTCATTCGAGCATTTTCGAGAAATAGGAAGAGTTGAGAGGCCATGTGAGCCAAATAATGAATACCCATTATTATCGATAATTGATGGTTCGTTCGTTCTAATACTTCACTTTCATGGAATCTCTTAAATTGCACATGGCCTCAACTTTCCGTTCCAGTAAAAGCAGCTGCTTGTCCTTCCAGCAACCAAGAGGCTTCTTTCATTGCGCTGTTCATAATATTTCTTCTTCATTTCCACCTGTTTTACATGTGATCCTGCTTATTTGGAATTTAGAAACACATTTTTGTTCATTTTCTTTCAGAGGTCTTTCCAAAAGACCAAGAGCCGCGGCGCATTAGTGAACGCATGTCGTTCAACTCAACTCCACAGGTTGGTAGTTTAGTATTTTGTTCTGGTACTATTTTTCCACATTTTGCCACATGTCGCACATCGACAAGACGTTGTTTTTACGACAATCTAATCAATAAATAAATTTTAGATTCTCCAATTGAATGTTCCGACGGGCCGTCTTTTATGTCCGTTAAGCCGTCAGGCCGTCGTTTAGGGCCGTAAGGGATTGAATCAGGGCCGTAGACACGGCTGAGAGCCGCAGGGGCGTTGAATAACAAGAAAATGAGCCGTAGGGCCGTCCGTTAGGGCCATGGGCCGTCTTTTAGGGCCGTCGAGCCGGCGAGCCGGCTTCTAGTGCCGTAAGGGATTGAATCAGAACCGTAGACACTGCTGTCATTAATGGTAAACACGAAAAACGATTTTGGCCGTCGGCCGTGACCGTCCTTTAGGGACACCCGAGAAAAAACGATAATTGTCATTCGTTGCAGATTTAACCAGCATGACCATACGACACAGAGAAGCAAATAAATTACTCCTGATAACGAAGGGCATATAATTGTGATTCTAGTATGATAAATTTCATAGTTATGATGCGATAAATTAGCAGTAGCGGATGACTTGAGCGGCGCCGTCCCACGTCTTTGCTGCTGCAGCGAAGACATTGTTTTTTGGACTTTTTCCTTCGAAATATGGATAATCAACTCGTTTGTCGCCAAAGGATTGCAAAATGATGATCCGTTTTACATATTTTATTTATTTTTATTGTATTGCCATTTAATGATGACGTGACTCGATGGATACAGATGTGTCATTTGAAACATTCACACGTGCCGACTATTGGTTACGGTGATGTTTTGCTCTGACGTCTGATCGTCGACTCGCTATTTATTAACGACACTTTACTTTCCATTATCCAATGATAATTACTTGCATCTGCCTACTCGATCAGCAATATCGCGTCAGTCTTATGCGAGCTACCCAATGTTTTTTTCCTCCAAACGGTAACCGAGAATGAGAAGCTCGAAGCTGATTTCTCTCGAGATTTGGCACAAGCAAAATATATTCTAGTAGAATAATAGATAACAAAACATGATAGCCCACATTGTTCTTTTGCATAGATATAATGATTAGCAGATTAGTCTTAATAGTCTTTAATCTTTAGTGGTGGAAAATTATGTGCATCAGGGATTCAGGGAGATTATGGCCTATCGTATTCTCCCTCAAAGATGTCTGGGTTGAGCATGGTGAAGTTGGGTGAATATTATCTCCGATGACTCATCCGAACTCCTCCTCTTCCTTTTCCTCTCATATATCATAAATAGTGGGTTTCATATGTCTCCCTACTCAACAATTTCCATCGTCTTCAGTCCCCCCTCTCAATTATCATAATGAGGCGAAAATTGGCATCATTCAAAGCTCGAAAGAAGAGAAACAAGAAAACATGCGGACGAGGTCGACTAATTTGTTTCTCGGAAACGATGACTTCGCTTGTTTATGCTCGATTATGCAACACGTCGTTACCAAAACGAAGTATACACACGACATATGACAGCCGAATAATCCGCGGTCCAACGTAGTTGATTTATTTTCACAATGGTAGCGATGTTTCAAATCGTATAATCTGCACTCCTATGATAAACAGTCTTTTACATCCCCTTTGTCAACGATTCTATACATTTTATTGTGTTCAACCCTAGTTTGTTATGTGTTTGTCTGCTCAAGGTAGTTATTTCTCCACGGGATACAATCTTGTCTATAATCACCGAGATAGTGCACGATTTGAGTAGAGCAGAGTGCTTCTCCACTCTCCAGGGATGCAATTATATAGAGGGACTGTTTACATTCGCCGGTTGTTTGAGTCTGTTCCCTGATATCACTGAGTAACGATTTATCGATTTATCGACAGTGATGGGGACTCGGATGGAATTCAGTATCCGATGGGAGGCAAAGTTGGCGCGAATGTACGGTAGTGAGATATACGGTGTATGAGATCGATAGGTGGTTCCCGGGGTGGTGGAGGGGGGATGGTACGGTAGGTGGTAGGGGGAGGGGTACGGTATCTACCGTAGTTGCTCTACTTCCGGCCGACGTCTCCCAATCGATTGAGCTGCGAGAAGTTCTTGAGAAGGTGATTCACGACCTCGGCGTTGTTGCGCTTTCGCAGTTGCCTGTACACCGGCTGCAATCAATTCGGATTAAGGTAGGGACACGGTTGCGTCATTTTCTTGGGACCCAGCAGGACACATTCCCTCTATGGAGTCCGCATAGTAATGATGTTTCAGGCGCATTAGCCCGGCTCATTCTTTCGTCTGACTCGCGATAATTGAGAAACGAATTTTGAGAAATGTTCCTAATGGTCACGTATGACGCCATGACACTTCCGGGATGCTGTTTATGCTTATGAGATAATAACCAGGAGGGATATTCGTACGTATTGGTAGGCAGTGTAGTAGTCGACGTCGGCGTTGGACGCGACGAGGTCGGAATCGATGATGGGAACACCCTGGAAAATGATCTTTGATCTCTCTGATCGATCGATAATTACCGACCTGGATGTGGGTGATGCAGCAGAGGAAGGCCGCAGCGCACAGCAACAGCTTCGCCAGAGTCACCGAGATTGAGGACATGTTGGTTCTGCAGCGAAGGAGGATTACGGTAGGAGCAGACTACGGTAGGAGACAATTGATTAACATCGTGGGACAACGATGCGACGTGGGGAATCGAGACTTATTAGTGTGGAAATATCCGGCACCTAGTACTTTACTCCTCTGTGGGACACACACGATCATCTAAGGAGGATGTGTATCATCAGCTTAAAGAGCGTGCTTTTTACAGGTAGATGATGGCTGAGATGTGCGTAGGCATGTGGAAAATATGAGCGACATTCATTTGGAGCGGCATTCAACGACTCGTTGCGACTGCTATTCAGAGCAGTGATGAGTCAGGGACTGCTGTAGCTAGTGGGAGGTGTGCGAAGGTGGGGGGGGGGGGGAGAGGAGGTGGGGGGGGAAGGGGGGGGAATAGGGAAGGGGAAGCTGCCACTGTCCCAAGTCATCACCGGTCTCTGTGACTCCGCCCATTGAGGAAGTGTATGGAGGACGGCCTCGGGATGGAATGTCTATCGAACAGAAGGAATGGTTGGTGAATGAGTGCATGCACTCTACAGTACAATGATGACTTTCTCGGACAGGGCATGGGCCGAAAACAGGGGGCTTAGCAGTAGTCCTCAGGGGATCGGAGTGATTGGGATGGGGTAATTACCCGAGTCTGGAGGGGGGGGGGGAGGGGGAGGGGTGGGGGTGATGAGAAGCGTAGTGATAACATGCGTCATGTGATATGGATACATTCCGGGTTCGAAAGTTTCCGGGCACATTTTCGAACGCCAAATCCGGAATGATCAGACTTGAGTGGTTCTCACTGATTGCTGAGAGTGTTTCCTGTCCATCTCAGCGATGTCTCTCTTGCGGAGTTAAGGAAGACCAATGGGACCGGATGTCCCCATCGGAACGTCTCGGCTAAGAATATCCGCTAATTTTAGCTCGAGATCAAGCAGCGAGACCAATGAGCGGTGAGTGGACATGCGACAGGAATATGTACGACGGTAGTGCTAGTGATTACTATTGGTAACTGCATGATTCTTCTTCTTATTCTGCTCTTGCAGAGAGGAAGGAGAACACACCCGGAATGAGGGGGAGGGGGGGGGGGGTGGGGGGTGGGGAGGGGGGGGGGGTGGTGAGGGGGGGGGGAAACACATCCGTGAATTAGCATCCATATCTACTACTGATACATGCGTGATGAGATGGGAGATGAATGGGAGTAAACATCTCTCTCGCAAATGGAAACTTCTGGCGAATGATGCACTCCAATGGAAAATAAAGTGAGAGATATGAGTGTAGAGCTGGAAACCATCTGCTCTGACACTGAAGCAATACACCGCAGTATCTCTCTCCGCCCCCATCGGTAGTCGGGGGGGGGGGGGCGGAGCCAGGAGGAAGTCGCACTCGGATGCGTAGGTCATGCTGATGACGTCATAAGCCCCGCTAATCTCTCCTCGTTTCCCACGCTCCCTAGTGTGCTGGGGGGTGAACGGCGGGCCTGTTTATCCACGAGACAAGGGATGAGCGGGCAGTCTCCCTCATTTTGTCCCCCATCGGAGGGAGGAAGGGGGTGCTTGAGAGAGCTCAAACGTCGACAACTACGTATAATTGAATAAGCGTTTAGCGAGAATCGCTGTCTGCACCCTCTCCATCTCTCATGCTCTCTATCCGTCTCTAACCACGTGGGGGGACAGTGTGTAGTTGTTGCATGTCCTAATGAGGTGTCCATTACAGTGCGAGGGAGAACGTGTGGGGGGGAGGGGGGGGGGGGAGAAGAGGGGGAATCTCCCCTTCGTCGAATGTCGCTGAAATATGACCAGGGGCAATCGCGTGGGCTCATTCGCAGCTGCCCAAATTCCGGGAGTAGAGCCGTTTTCCTTCAAAGTTGTGCAATGACATGAACCTATAAGGAAGATGAGGACCGGAGTTTTCATAACCTAATAGGCGGCTTTGCACTGTAATCTTCCGGCTCGGGATTACGGTAGGATGAGTTCGAAAGATCTTGAGGGGGACAGCATTGTGTGCCTTCTTGGAATGATGAAAGAAGAATAGCGTGGGATTAGGAGCCGCGTCGTCTTTCATTATTGCCTTAGTTTGCAACTCTACGTGGCGTGTGGATCGTAATGGGAGGGAATGCATCGGATGAGGAGGGAATCGGGAGGGGGAATGGGATTGGCGAAAGGGTCAACAACCACAAGATGAAGACGATTGCAATAGACAGAAGGGAGAGAGGTGAGCAAATGTACAGTCTTGCAGATTGATAGATGCACTAAAGATGAACTTCGCATTGACCAAGGTGATATTTGGATGATGGTCATTGTGTATGGGCGAGGTCAAAGCGGACTTAAACTCTCCTCAATTCGCGTGCTCTCTCGCTGAACAGAGAAACGAAAGAGACTTGAAAGGTCCGAGTTCGCTGAGTTCACAATCCGCCGTACTTTTGATGGAGTCAAATGCCGCGTTGCTCTTTTGACATTTCATTTGAGTGATAGTGAGAAATGAATGCATCTGCAGGTTATCAGTCGATTTCAGAAGCGAAATTCTCTGTTATTAACTCATCCCCAAATGGGGCCGGGAATAGGGAGAATCCATCTCTTCATTGCGCACGCTATCTCGTCAGCCGACAGATAGGGAGTGTGTGGGATGAAGAGAGTCATTCTGGCATCCCTATTCGGGAAGAACGTGCTAAATGGAGAGATGGCCGAAAACTGGACAGACCAGACCAACTCATGTAGAAGGAAGACGTTTTCACGTTTTCTCTGACCGGCCAAAAAGTGTTCACAAAATGGAGAAAACAATAACACTAAACACGGAACGACTCTTTTGTTTTGAATGCTATCCCGATCTCTGGTTCTAAAAGAGAATATAAGGTGAGAGGATGACAACCCTAATGGTGTCCTACGGCGGAAGATATGGGTGGATTTATTAATGCCAGACTGCCCTCTCATGGCATTCATGCGAGCAGAGGGCAGATATGGGGAGGAGCAGCCGTGATGTTCTTCAGACTAGCAGATGGAGAGCACTATTCGCCCCCCCCCCTCTCCTCACATGGGAAGTAATCTATGAATGCAAGTTACGAGAGGCACGACGCGTTTTAAGCATGCTTCCTAGACCTCGAAAATTATTTGTAGTAAACCCACATATTATAGAGAATGCATAATAGGAGTGAGGGGAACTTCGATGGGCCGATTTGTGGGTGAAAGGATAAGCTATTCGCTAGCACCTTTCTCGATGGCAATACTGCTCTCTGGTCTCGCATTTGTGTTTTGAGCTCAGCCAATAGGACAAGAATGTGGATAGTATCTGTGTGGGACCGTCGAAAATATGGGCGATTGGCGTATTGGTAAGCGATACTTGCGCCAATTAGCCAAAGTGTACGGCTAGAGAATAGGCAAACGAGCAGGGATCGAACGAGGCAAACAAACACGAACAGCTGAACGTTTTCCAGTTGAGTTACTGACAATTGCACCTGGACTCTCGATTTCGCATGCTCTCTCGCGCATTCTCGCTTCTCTAGGCTATCTCGATCACGCGAGCTCTCTAAAGGTAGCGCCGCTCTTCCGGGTCGCTACCGAAAACCAGAGATCGCCAGAAACGGAACAGCCGGAGAATAGATAGCAACAGGTCAGTGATGATTGGTCGTCCCAGAGGGGCTTCCTTTTCGAAAGGAATCTGGAAGGTTCCTGGGATGAAGGGACAAGGTCTGTGGATGGACTCTCCTCATTTCCAGCGCTCTCTAGTTTCTCTCGCAGTCGAGAGAGCAGGCGAAATTAGGAGAGCGCTTTCTCTCCTCACTAGGGCAGAGCGGCATAGGGGAAATAGAGGGGGAAGCACCTCTATGAGATGGTTGATCGACGATTATTTTTTAATGGTGGGTAGGGGGAGGATTAATTGCCGCGCGTCAGAAGTGGAAGGAAGGAGGATCCACTGATATTAGAGGACTGATAATGCCGAGATATTAGAGAGATCCTTACTTGGAGCACTATGGGTATCAAAAGATGAAGCGTGAGAGCGGAATAGCGTGGATCTTCATTAGCGTTTTGGTGGAGGGTCATTGTTTGGGGAATCGGTGGTTGAAGAAGAGGAAAGAGACAAGGAAGAACATGCAACGAATGATGAAGATTCTCCAGAAATTATTTTATTAGGTACTATGCGACTGCATGTCGAAGTCATGGCCTTGGAGAAATACGAATAGTATCTGCTGCAGGAAAACAAGGTGATGCCGTCTCTGTGCGTTTGCTCGTGAGCTCGCCCGAAAGACACTTTGACACTTTCTGTTTCTCAGTGAACTGGGATCAGTCTATGTTCGGATGATTTGGTCGGGATGAAAACGTATCCTCAAAAGGGAACGGGAGAAAGTGCGATCGGATCATCACAACCATTCCTCGATTTCTCATCTAGCCAGATATTCATGCCACCCCTTCTTTCGATAAAAGACATACATCCGTTCCTGACAAACTGGATTAAGGATAAGATGAGTGAGTCATTGCTAGTTCTGTTTTGCGAAGTGGGGTGCAATTTAGTGTAGACTATTCAGCCTGTCGTTGCATCCCGCAACTTCCCTTCCCTCACCTAATTTCGCGGTTGCGAGGGAGGTTCCGGAATGCAACGACAGGCCGAATAACTAACGCTAGTGTTACCATATCTATTCTCACGTACTACCGTCATTTAAACGCTATGAACAACAAGAAAACACGGATAGATTCAATAGACTCTTTATTTCCCTATTCCCCTCTCAAACACTATCCACTTTGCATCCCCTCTCCTATCTAATCCATCCCATTGTTCATCTCATTGATCCCTCTCCTTCACTCTTGGCTCTTCTCTGATCGCGAGTGGCTGGCAGGGGAACGAGCGGGCAAGAAGAAGGAGGAGGAATGGAGACGACGATCTTTCCTCTTCCCTCCCCTTCCTCACATACGCGCTCTCTCGATTCCCCACACTCTCTCGTCCATCTGACCTGGGAAGAGGGGAGGGGAGGGGGAGGGAAGAGGAAAGACCCTCGTTTCCTGGCCGATTCCGATCACTTTATGTTAGCTTTAATTTGTTTCTGACCCTAGATTTGGCTCAAAATATATGTTTTGAATCCTCTCGACACGCCCGATCGATCTATGTAGGTCACACACCGCTAAAATGATACTGAGAAAAATTGAATTTTTAAAAATTATTTTTGAAAATCATGAAAAATGAACTAGACAGGCGTGTTCGCCATGCAATTCTACCCCAGAAAGAATTCTCGCCTAAATTTAGCCCTCTTGGAGACGGAGTGGTACGTTAAAACGTGATTTCGACGTGACGCCATCTGGAGCCACCAAGGGGTCTGTGGGGAAAATGGATATGACCATCGTCTTCGGCACCCTCGAAAACCCCAAAACTCAGAGTTTCAGGGAATCGGCATTTTTGAGCTGTGCCAGACTTAGTCGAATTTGCTCGGAAAATACGCAAACGGCCTCATCTACAGTAATCGATTACCGTAACTTCAGGCTGCTCGACTACGACGTCTCACCACGAAGTACCGTACCCCAAGCAGAGCCAAACGACCAACACGAAGGAACGGGTGAGAGGTACGGTAGTAGCGATGGACTATCGAGAGATGAGAAATTATCGTTTATTGTAACTTCAGGATACGGTATCTCAATGGTTCTACGTCTCAACGAGGGCTCGAAGATGAGGAAGACGAGGGGGATTCGAGCTGAAGAGGGTACGGTAAGTGACGTATGGGCGGATTACTGTAGCTAGATGAGACATAGTGTGAGGACAATACTGTATCGATACCGTATCTTCAGATCCATAGGTCTCATCTCGATGAGCGGCTGCTCCAGCGACGTCCATCAGCAGCGTCGTCGCTCCTCGTGCCACGCACTGCAACCACCCCGACCCGTTACCGTAATCCTTCCTGCCCAATTTATCTTGTATACCGTACTCCCAACCATCTCGCATACCATACTCTTCATTTTGCATCAGAACCTAACCGTTCGTGCCCTACCGTGACCCTCTCTGCCCAACGTGTCTCGCATACCGTACTCTCAAGCATTTCGCTTCGAATCTGCTTCTACCGTACCCTTACCAACTATAGAAAACAAACCCTCTCCTCAACATAACCTCAACCATTTCGCATTGTATCCGAACCTACCGTACCCATACCATAACCGCTTATCACCATGCCACTACCGTATAAATATCGTTTGGGGCGGGGTGTGTTGTGAGAGATTTCTGGGACACTACAGTACATTAGACACCACACACTGGGTGATTGCAGACTTGGTAGTGTCACCTCAGTCGGTCCTCTCCCCTCAAGTGGGACCGTACCCCCCCCCCCCCCCCCCATCGAACTGAACTCTTCCGGGAGCTGTGACCTACCTCGTTTGGTCGCCACTACAGACGAGAGTTAGAGGGGAAGTGAAGTAACGATTCCCGCCAGATCCTCTTGGAATGCCTTACCCCGGCGGGGGCGGGGGAGGTGCTGCCCGATTGGATTGGCAGTAAAGTGTGTATACTAATGTATAGCAATATTTAACACTATTAGTAATAGAGAATTGAAAAGAAACAATCCTTCACTTCTATTCTATATTCAATAACAATCTAAAAAGAATCCGAGACGATGAAAAGGCAAAAAATAAGCAAAGTAAAGGAAAAGAGTACCCAAGAAGAGATGTGGTGTTCCTGAGCGCTCACCCAAGCTAACCGAGAGAGAAAAGAATAACCGATTAATCAGATAACAGGGCTGTAATTGATATCATTAGTGATGCAATGGGAATAATACAGGTTTGAGAGATCATTATTTATATTCAGGAAACATCATAATATCTATAAAACCAATCATCGGAACAAGTGCGAAACCGGTGGTGAACAACGGTCGATCAACAAAGTGAAAGTCGAAGGTAGCAGGAAACAGCAAGAAACATACGGTATATCAAAATAGGGAGATCATTCCAAGGGGTACTGTAGTCAGGATTACTGAAGTCACTCCTCCATTTCGTGCTCGTCGTTGTCGTGATGGCCGTTGGTGCCTGCAAATATCAAAGATCAAACTATATTATTGAAACAGACTTCAGACATCATATCACAATGTACAAACTACAAACCGTGGTCTCCATTGCGTGCGTTCCCCAGCATTCGCTCCAGGTTCGCCCTTCCCTCCTCCGACAGCTCCACGTTGTCCAGATTATCGGCAGTGTACCTGACAAATCAAAGAATAGATTAAAAAAGATCAGAGATCAAAGTTTAAAGTTTTAATTTCCCCTCACCATCCGGGTCCCAGATCGCCAGAGGCATCGAACTCGGCCGTAACGCCT
Organism: Pristionchus entomophagus; assembly: GCA_036245825.1. Taxonomy (NCBI): domain Eukaryota; kingdom Metazoa; phylum Nematoda; class Chromadorea; order Rhabditida; family Neodiplogasteridae; genus Pristionchus; species Pristionchus entomophagus. The sequence continues at coordinate 20,646,322 of BTSX01000006.1, forward strand.
GCAATCGATCAATAATCTTGCCATTTTCACTACAGTACCCCTCTCCAAACTACCATAATCAGATCTAATCTACCGTACCTTCCTCTCCCTCTTCCTCATCCTCGTCCTCCTCCATATCTTCCAACTCTGGGTTCAGCTCCTGGCACTCCGCCATCTCCTTGTAGATTATGTCCACTGCAATACCACGAAAATAAAATACAAAAAGCACCCCCGTTATATCCAGCTTTCTTCGCCAACCTACTGTTCATCTATTATTTAGAAGCTTCTTATATCAACGAAAGAAACCATTCTTTCAACAACGAAGATTCGATTAGAAACATTTAAAAAAATTCCAATCTTCAACTCACATGCACTCATATCACTGGGGACGAATCTGAGAATGAGCTGATCTCCCTCACTCTCCTCCTCTCCTCCCTCCTCATCACCAGCTCCCGTCTGCAGCTCCTGATGAGCCAGCTGCACATCTGCAATCGATAAATTAATCGGATTACCGATTACCGTACTCTATTCCAGTCTTCCAGTCTGTTGTGCTATCAGAGACTAGTAGCCAGACATCCCATAGACCACGAGCAAGCAATAATCGCAGACTACCGTAACCACTCGATACCGATCGATAATCTACCGTACCTGCGACAGCCGCGGCCTCCTCCTCCGTGTACAGGGGGATGTGGCGACGGTTGCCGCGGCCGGCTACAACTACCGTAATCAATCAATCAATCAATCATCGGTCGTGTATCGATTACCGTATCCTCATCCTTTTCTACGGTATCTATCGAGTACTGAGTCTATCCCTCTCCTACCGTACCTGCTCTGCCGGCATCAACGACGACGAGGACATGCTCGTGGGGGAAGGAGGAGATATCCGTGGAGATGGCGTGCATGATGATGGAGGGATAGGAGAGGGCGAAACCACGGGCCTCTCCACGAGAGATCCATGTCACCGAGCTGAAGAGAGACCGAGTTATTGATCACACAACGGACAAAATAAAATAAAATAATAACTTCTCTGTCACGGCGAGCGTGCCCTCTCCGGCGATGGGCGAGTCGTTGAGGTAGGCGACCACCTTTAATGATACCGTACTGGTACACTGTAGGCAATAGTGCTCTCTTCATGGTACCATGGTACCGTACTCCTACAGTACCACCTGCCCTGACAACCGTACCTGCTCCTGGATGAGTCTGACTCCCTGCTCCGGAATGGACACATCACCGAGCACGAGCATCTCAAGCGGCTGATGGGTCTAAATGTTTACTTTTATTATTACAATAATAACAACAAACAACAAGATGCGAGAATGCGAAAAGGCGACGCGAAATTGTGGACAAGAGAAGGGAGAAGAGGGGGATGGATGGGAGGGAGGGGGAGGGAGGGAGGGAAAGAAGGCGTAACAGAGTGGGAACACAATCGGAATCCGGGGACGACTGCGTGCTTCAACAACGTGCGAAAAATGGAGAGATCACGGGTGAAAAAAGAGGAGCGATTCTAGAAAAAATCAAATTAAAAGGAGAAACGAAATAGGATAGAGTATACCACAAATATATGGAGGCATCCTACAGTGAACACACCGTATCTGATAACAGCGACAAGTGGATGGGGGGAGGTGGATAAATCAATAACTGGCCAGGGGGATACTGCAGCTACCGTAAGCCTAACACTTGAGCTTCTTGAGGGCATCGACGTATTTCTTGGGTGTGCGCACTCTCTCCAGTCGTGCGACGCAGTCGGAGAGCGTGGTCTTGTCGTAGAAATCCGTCCTGAGAGGAAAACCATCCGTACCGTAACCTGCTGCCACAGTAACCGATTGTAGCCCTATCATAAGGACAGCAAACATAATCGAATCGCGAATCTCTGGATAGCACCAGGTCGGATGAAAAGCAGCAGGATGAGAACCAAAAAATGGCAACTCCCATTATTTTCTCAGATGATTCAGTGTACCATGTTGAAAATACAGGGAGACAAAAAACAATTGTAGTTCTCATCCAATCGGTGATCATCCGACATAGTGTTATCTGGACCCTACACCCCTCAAATATTCTGGTGTAAAAACAAACTGACATGAGCCCCATCTACCGTAACCCCTCCCCCTTCCCTGCTACCGTACCTCTTCTCCTGGATGAGCTTGACGACCCAATGGAGCACCATCATGTCAGCCTCTTCCTCGGGCACATCTCCCGACACACATCGCTCGTAGTATCCGGCCAGAGCAGTCATCACACGAGAGTCCAGCTGAGAGAGACGAGAGAGGGGATCAGTACACGCCCTTCGTATTTCAATGAACCACCAAACGACCAACTGATATCCATGAAACAAACCCCGCAAACAAAACACTCGAATTATCCGTGAACTTGAATAATTTTTTACAGTTATAAAAATATACATCATTTCCACTCTGACTATTCAAAAAATAGAGCTCTTCATTACGCCGATAAAGATCAAACACCAATTCGGATGGATTCCTCCTCCCACAATTCATGCGACCGACCTGTCTGATGAAGGTGCTGCACAGCATCAACTGACGGAACATGTCCGACTGATCGATCGAGTGTTTCTGCAAACGCCCCCTCATTAATTTTTTTATTTAATGCTTAAAAATTCAAATTATGAACGATCCCTGTAATACTGATCAACATGGGGCTACTGTATTAGACAACGACCAAGCTATCGTATCTCCTCACTATCGATTAATGGCAAATGCCTCACCAGCCACCAGTCGACGATGGCCTTCTCGTCATCTTCGTGGATCATCTGGAAGGCGCCCGTGGACACGAGGGTCGACATGAGAGCAGTCACTATGTATCGCTGTCCCTCGCGGATCGGCTCTGAACGGAGATAGTGAGTCATCACTACGCAATACAACAGTTATTGAGATATTCTACCATCTCCAAATAGGTCTAATCGTTTGATACCGAACATTATTTCGTTATAATGCAGTCAACGTAATCACTGCTCATAAACGACTACTCTTGAGTTTGTAGATGTGATATCAAATATGGTTCATCTCCTTCCACCATTCCTATCGCCGATGGCGGAGGCACTATGTAACTTTTACGCCTTCATTGTATATTCTCAGACTTTCCATTCATATTAGAATCATTTTTTCCACTTTTCCGTCCACCATACCGGGGTTCTGATCCTCTCCCTTGATATATCCGGCCACAGACTCCATGATCTCCTTGCAATTGGAAGCGACGCAGATGGCAGTCTGGTCCGAGATCCGATTGCGCTCCTCGCACACGAGGAAGATCTCCAGCTGCAAAGAATAGTTGACAGGGTTGACAAGGGACAGGGTTGATTGAAGGCCGTCTTTTGGTCAGATTAAGAGACCGGCTCCGTTATTTTGGAGCATTTCGGCCCCTCGCCGGAACCGTTGCGCTAGCAATGAGAACCAGGGGCTCACGCTTGAGTGTCAAGAGGGTCTTGGTCCCGTATTTGATGAACCGTCACTTACTTGTGGTTACTGACTCTGCGAGGGGAGAAATGATATTTTCCATGAAAAATTGTCGAAAAATCATATTTTCTCAACCGATCGAGATCGATCCAATTTTTCTTTTGCGTTAACTTAGGGGTGCTCTGCGGGTCTGAAATAACTGCCGTGATCGATTACTGCTCATTGCGAAATTCACTTTTTTGACATCATTTTTAGATTTTTTGGACCAAGTTGCCCATTTTCGCCAAAACTACCAGTGACCACTATAAAGGTTTTTGTAGCCCGTGCAATTCTGCATCGAATATATGTAAATTTGAATCGATCGATCAATTATTTTGCATTTTTCGCAATGATCCGAAAGCTCTAGTGTGAAAATTCGACATCTACGGGTAAAAATACGACGGAAAAACCTATAGTCAGATATTTTTGAGATTTCGACTTTTTGACGCAAAAATCACCATGAACATGAAAAAAGAGGAAAAATTGAATCTCGGAAAAATCTGATCATATTTTATTCAAGACGTAACTTTATGTGTAGAATTGGAATTTGGGTGTTAGAGCTCATCAGATCAAAAAAGAAAAAAGTTATGATCAAATATAGGTAAAAATCGAGCTTTTTTCCGAATATTTCGAAAAATGCAGAAAACATAATTGATCGATCGATTCAAATTTACATATATTCGATGCAGAATTGCACGGGCTACAAAACGTATATAGTGGTCACTGGTAATTTTGGCGAAAATGGGCAACTTGGTCCAAAAAATCTAAAAATGATGTCAAAAAAGTGAATTTCGCAATGAGCAGTAATCTATCAGAACAGTTATTTCAGACCCCCAGGGCACCCCAAAGTTCATGCAAAAGAAAAATAAATCGATCTCGATCGGTTGAGAAAATATGATTTTTCGACCATTTTTCATGGAAAATATCATTTCTCCCCTCGCAGTGGCAGTAACCACAAGTAAGTGACGGTTTATCAAATACGGGACCAAGACCCTCCTAGCACCCGAGTATGAGCCTGTGGTTCTCATTGCTAGCTCACCGTTTCCGGGGGGTGGTCCAAAATAACCGAGCCGGTCTCTTAAAGTAGTTGAAATGGCCGAAATCAGGTCAAAAAGAGTTTCCAACCATTCACCAATGAAGCATGAAACTCACAAAGAGCGAGTAGGCGCTCACGAGCGGTTCGCGATCCGCTAGACCTGCAAAAAATCAAATTGCTTACTTGCTCTTCGAAATTGACATTGTGCCAACTGTGATTTCTAGCGAATTCCTTCAGTTATACACCAATATAGTGCACTTTCATCCGACGTGATTCTCTCGATTGGGAAGACCCGGGTATTCGTCTCCCTCCATACCCTGACTCTCTAATCCCCCCCCCCCCTCCTCCCCCTCACCCTCGAGCATGAGTCTCCAGTGTATGGCAACCATGGCCGCAACGACTCTCACGAATTGCTCGTCGTTCGACCAGAATCGAGGGCCAAGCATCCACGCGGCCTGGCACGTCAGCTTGTAGCACATCTGCAACGAGGACTATTTTATTTACTCTTTAGGGAATATTTTTCATTTTTATACTTTATTTGTCGTACGCATCTGCAGCAATACCACAATCTCTGCCAGTTATTACCACCAGTCATACATGTACATGAAGTAACTGATTTAGTGCCCGTTTCTCTTCAATATGTTTGCAAAGATAAGACAATCAAGCACAATCATTATTGTGTAGCAGAAACGTGCAGTTTCTCGTCCAATTAGGTGGGAAGTGTGCAAACAGCTGTGCATATCCCGTCACAACAATCACCGCTATCATGACTGATAACATCTTCAATGTTTTGGTGCATTGAGGGGAGGGGGTGAGTGTACCTCCTGAATGGCGAAGGGGATCTCCCTCGTGCGGAGACAACGAGTGACGATGATGCGGAGGTACGAAGGCCAGAACTTCGGTCTGCAAATCATCGAGAATTAATATACAATTGTGCGCCATGATGGAAGGTCATAATATAGGAAAACGATTAGCATTAGGAAGATGATGGGTCACTTGATATACCACTATTTGCACATTTCTCTTTAAACGGACGATACCATCACTAGAATCCAAGGTAATACAAGGTACTCTGATATGGAAGGAGAAGAGTTGGCATTTTCATGAGAGATTTCAGTCTTAGCAGCACTCACTCAAATTATTACAGTCAGTTCTAGATCAATTTTAAGGCAGTCAGGGGTACTGTATCACGAGGGCTCGAAATCGATAAATACTCACTTGTTGACGACCTTGCTTGCACTGCGCATGATACGCAGAGCATTGTCCATGATCATCTGTGGCGGAGTTGTCTGAACGCACAACTAGTTACAATTCGTAGAATTTAGCAGATGGAAATATATCACCAGGATCGTTTTTGAGTGGATCTATTGTATTCCAAAATTGTATTGTTTAAATGCTGACGTCAGTTCGCTCGTAGAGGTAGAAGTAGACTGCGTTGAGCATCTGATCCGTGGACTCGACAAAGTCAGTCGACGTCGCTTCACGATCTGCAAAACACGATAAATCACTTTACATTTATATAAATAATTAAATTACATTCGAACAATCATCTTACCCATGGCCATGGCCAGCTTCTCCAGCAGTAGAATGCACCACGAGAAGAAGATCGGGGGACAGACCGCCCGGAACTCCTGTATAGTTATAAATAGTTCAATTGAAATAGTCAGAGATAAATGACACAACGACAAACATAAGTAAATAGGCTTAAAAGAGAATACAATTAAGTCAATTCGTTTTACCGCACTTCTTCAAAAGCCCATATTTCATAAAAATTTTATATACTTTTTCGCGCTGAGTCTATTTGACTTTTAATTAGTTTCTCCGCCTAATCTTATGGCGATGAGACGAAGGTTTTATCTATGAACTCACCTTGTCGCTGACCATCTCTCCCAGTGGATGCTGTAGCACATCATAGTCGGTGATCTCATCCTGTCTCGAGTATGCCACCCAGCCTATCCCGTAGAAGAAGTCATCCGCAGGAAGAGAGTATTCGCCCTCCTTTTCCTAGAGATTAGAGGGTTAATTATACGACCACATAGTGAACGACAGAAAAAAAAGTATAAGTACAGCACGTTTCAAGTGATCAAAATGAGAACCTAGAGTCACAGCTTCTTGCATGCCAATATAAAAGAGATAATGTGGTCAAAATTAGCTACTAAAGGCTACATCAAAACGATGATCAGGGTAAGACATCAGAATCGGAGTGTGCTCCACTCACATCATCGACGACATTCACCTTCTCCGGTTGTATCTCCTTGAGCATACATTCCAGATCAGGGCCGCCCTCTTCGTCGATATACTCCCGTCCGATTTCCTTCAGGAATTCATTGTAGATGGTGACACAGGCGGGGTTCGATTCGCCCGCGGACCGTTCCCCGTTGAACAGCGAGGCAAGTCGCGCCGCGATGTGGTCCAGTCGCTCGGCCTCCGTTGGCATACTCTATTTTATTATTATTATTAATAAAATGAACGAGAATAACCGACAAAACAATGAAAATGTGCGAAATGAATGCGCTGCAGAAAGTTTCGAAAAATGAACATTTCGCAGCACTAGTCACTAAATACAGCACGTGTGACAGAACTATAAACTACAAACACTAAGAAAAGTGCACTCACTGCACGCATACAGAACACAAGTACACAATCGCGCAAAGCCGCGCGAAAATTTAAAATTTAAACGTAATACGGTTACTTAACGCTCGTTCGACTCGTTTCTTCGCACGCGTGCAGGTGCTTCCCTTCTCGCAGTCCCGCAAAATTACCTCGTTTATCGTTGTGTTGCTTTAATAATATTCCCATCATTCCGAATTCCTGTCTTGTGTCAGTGGCTCAGCATACTCGTCGTCCCTTCACATTGCCCCTCATCTTTGCCATCGTTCGTCACCGTTACTAATTGAAATCGCCTATCATAGATTGATGTCGAGAAAGAGATTGTTGCCCGTCACCGAGTAGAATAAGTCAGAAAGCGATTTTGTTGAGTATGGCGATAGAAGGGTGATTACTGTTGTTTCTTGCCTATTGATTCTTAGCCCCTCACACTCTCTGATTCCAAATCACTCCTCCTCATTTGGTCTATTCTGTGATTCCTTGCAGTTGCAACTTGATTGTTTATTGCTCCAGCCGTATTCATTTATGGTCTTAACAAGGTGATGGTTAAACTGAACAGTTGTTTCTCTCTCTTCTCTTCGTGAGTTCTTAATGACTGATCCTAGATGGTCACAAATAATCCGCCGGAACATGTGAAGAGGAGGGATCAAGATGAGACGAAGGAGGAAGAGGAGAGGTTTGAGGAAGAGGAGATGAGGGAGGAAGAAGCGAGGAGGGTGGAAGAGGAGAGGAGGGTGGAGGAGGAGAGGAGGGTGGAAGAGGCTAGGAGGATGGAGAGGAGGAGAGGAAGAAGGTATTTCTGTAGAATATAATTTTTCTAGTTGTTCACTCCACTCCGATATCCGGCAATTCTTATCTGATAAATAGCAGGCGGAGGAAGCAGCGAAGACGGCCGGAGCGAGGAGTCAGACTCATCCAGGAGCAGGTAAGGTAGTCAGGGTTGATTGTACTGTAGACGTACGGTAACCTGAAGATAGTACTGTAGCCTACAGTGTGCGAGTACGGTAGCATTGTAGGTGGTCGCCTACCGCAACGACTCGCCCTTCGCTGGAGAGGGCACGCTCTACGTGACAGAGGGTAGCTTTATCGAATGATTGATTAGATTCTTTATGAAATAAGAGAGTTCTAGCACTATAAGCGTTTGTGTGTTGCGATGTTAAGAGACAAGGATACAGTTGTCTACTATATTAAGCAAAAAATGATTGAGTGCGTTATTAGAGAACATCGTCACATAAATTCCAGTTTATAGTAATATTTTTTAAATGAAAAGTTTAATCAATTACTCTGACAACTACGGTCCATATTGATATGCAATAGGTCAGAGTCGATAATTTTACCAATCCCGCCTCAGCTCGGTGACATGGATCTCTCGTGGGGAGACCCGTGGCTTCTCCCTCTCCTATCCCTCCATTATCATACACGCCATCTCCACTGATATCTCCTCCTTCCCCCATGAACACCTCCTCGTCGTCGTTGATGTCAGCAGAGCATGTACGGTAGGGGAAGGGATACGGTTGGGAGGAGGACACGCTAATCGTTAGATACCGTAGTAAATGATAAGGATACGGTATTCGATATGCGACCGATGATTGATTGATTGATTGATTACGGTAGTTTTAGCCGGCCGCGGCAACCGTCGCTACATCCCTATGCACATGGAGAGAGGCCGCGACTGTCGCAGGTACGGTAGACTATCGATCGATGCCGTATGGTTACGGTAGTCTGCGATTTTTGATTGCTGGTAGTCGATGAGATGCCTGCTTACTAGTCTCCGATAGTACAAATGCTGGAACAGAGTACGGTGATCAATTATCGGTTAACTTATCGATTGCAGATGTGCAGCTGGCTCTTCAGGAGCTGCAGACGGGAGCTGGTGATGAGAAGGAGAGCGAGGGAGATCAGCTCATTCTCAGATTCGTCGCCAGTGATATGAGTGCATGTGAGTTGGAAGATTGGATCATTTGTTTAGTTTGGAATACTGATGGATTTCGACTTTTCATTCTGCCAAAGTTTCCGTTCCCTTGTCGGGTTTTTCTTGTTCTTGAAACTGCCAGTATGTTCCAAGAATCTATGCCAATATACTGGTCCATTCAAAATTAATAATAGCGTTTTGGCATAGAAAAGGTTATTGATAAATGTGATTGCAGTGGAAACGATCTACAAGGAGATGGCGGAGTGCCAGGAGCTGAACCCAGAGATGGAAGATATGGAGGATGACGAGGATGAGGAGGAGGGAGAGGAAGGTACGGTAGATCAGATCTGATTATGGTAGATTGGAGAAGGGTTCTGTAGTGGAAAAAAAATCCGACAGCTCCACGTTGTCCGATAATCTGGACAACGTAGAGCTGTCGGAGGAGGGAAGGGCGAACCTGGAGCGAATGCTGAGGAATACACGCAATGAAGACCACGGTTTGTAGTTTGTAGTTTGTGATCTGATGTATGAAGTGTGTCTAAATAATGCAGTTTGATCTTTGCAGACACCAACGGCTATCACGGCAACGACGAGCACGAAATGGAGGAGTGACTACAGTAATCCTGACTACAGTACCCCTTGGAATGATCCTATTTTGATATACCGTTATATTGTGATATTTTGATGTTTGTTTCCGGGTCCCTTCGATTTTTTTCACTTTGTTGATCGACCGTTGTTCACCACCGGTTTTGCCCTTGTTCCGATGATGGTTTTATCGATATTATGATGTTTCCTGTATATAAATAATGATCTCTCAAACCTGTATTATTCCCATTGCATTAGTAATCAGAGAAATCGAGAGAAGAGCGACGGGTACAGGGAGAGACTGAATAAGGAAGATTATGATCGAGTATTGGAGGTGTCACATGATTCCTCCTTGGGTAAGACAGGCAGACACTGACCGATTTCCTGTCGAACAAGATATAAATGTGATATTATCGATCAATGTCGAGGTTGTGCAATATCCTCCTCAACCTCTTCTTTGGTCATTTCCACCTGACTCTGTCTCCAGGGGTTTATTGACGGCAGAAAGGGGCTCCCAACACTCTTGAGACGCTTTCCCCCAAGCGATGGTTCATCTTATGCTTCTTCTCTTGATGGTGAGATTTGGTTAATTTTAGGGAATAACAAAAATACGCAGTTGTCGCCTCTCATTCTGTCTCAAGCAACTCCTCCGACGTACTATGCCTGCGAGAATGGTGGTCACTGCCCTCCGGAGAACAAAGTTGATGGAGGTACAGCAGATAAGTAGAGGAGTTCATCCTTGATCTACCACTCATTCTGGGTGCGCTGATCAGAAAATATTTTATTGATCTGAATTAGAAGTAGACTAGAGTCATTAATGATTCCGCAGATATGCGCTTCAGCACATGAACCAGGTTTCCATCCGGTCCAAAATTAATTTCAGGTCTCTGTAAGAGTTGCATCTGCAATGAAGGCAGCAGAGGGGCCTACTGCCGAGTGTGTAAGCTGTTATCTCCCATTCCCGTCCTTCAGCACCTGTCTGATTAGCTGGAAACGCGTCTGACCGATAAAGTCCAACCTAACCATTCCTTCATTTTCTTGGGCATAACTCAGTACACTCACTCCACCTACCAATTTCATTGGTCTTTATTGTGCATAAGACGTTATTCAGTAGACGTGGACTACTGCGTCAACGCGACTTGCGGCCCGGAAGCTCGCTTCCTGTGCGTCAACAAACTGGGAAGGGCGGAGTGCACGTGCACTGCCGAATACTCAGGAGACATCTGCCAGTACAGTCAGTTGCAGGGATGCCAACCCCCCCCCCCCCCCCTTTATTGTCTCCGTTGACCCCAATTGATTGGTGTTTTCGAGCAGCGATTAGGGATTGTTATGTGTAATCACTATTCCATCTCCCTCTCCTAGTTTTCGAACATTAGATGATAGTGGAAAAGGAAACCCTTTTGAAGAATGGCCGGAAGCTGATCTGGAATCAACGATTATGTTCAGTAGAGATTACCGTACTGTAAACTCTTTTCTCGAAACGTGTTTCAGGAAATGAAACTTTTGCAAATCGATATTTCGTTTTGGTCATTTAGAGTTTCCAAACGGTGATCTCTGATGTTCAGCTAATGGCGGATACTGTTCGAGTCAACCCTGTCGCAATGGGGGAACTTGCTCAGAGACTCCGCTCAATCTGTTTGGAGCGAAATACAAGTGCAAATGCTCCGATGATTACACGGGATCTGACTGCGAGAGTGAGGGGCTGATGCCAAACTAATCTCCTTAATTCGTCTGATCTCTCGTCGGCTAAAGAAAGTAGAGATCGGTCACGATTTGGCATGAGTATTAGTTTGGCATCAATTTGACGTTTCTCAGCTCCACTGAATCCGTGTCGGGCATTCGACTGTGGAGGGAACGGTACTTGCAAGACCGTCTTCGACCAGAAGAAGCCATATTGCGAGTGCGAGGAGGGTTATCAGGGAGAAAAATGCGACCAGACCAAGAAGACCAGTCAGTTGCCCAATAGCGGTGCAAAAACGGAAAATGCTCTCCTCAATTAGCTTGCTCTCACCGATCAGAGGAACGAGATAGTATGCGAATTGGGGACAGTCAAATTTCGATTGGTCATCACTTCTGTCCATTGGTAATGGATAATGAACGATAATATTCAGTTGGCGGCGATTTCCAATGTTGGATGAAGGAAGATGATGATCTCGACAGAATGACCAAGTTTGTTTTCGATGCAGTTTCTGGCCAAATCCAGTCCAATCAATCACAGTAATGCCAATAAAGGTTCGATGACCCCTTGATGACCTACGAGATGTGCTATGCGAAGATGAAGGAAGTGGGACGTGCCTGGTTCAGTGAGTGGACAAATTGCCTGCTTCATATTTTATATATTTATATTCTTTATTCACCCACGCTGTGAGGAGATGGGGAGAGGAGAGTAGTTGAGTACAGGTCGTATTTGGGATCGGGTTTGATCCAGTAACCAAGAGATTATTCAGTGGTGAACGGGTACACTTGTGCCGTGGGTGACTTCCCAAGTGGATTCCAATCGAGGAACATGATGAGTATGGATAACACCCTCTGCCCTACGCCCTGCCCCGGCAATCCCTCTCAACAGTGTGGACAAGGCAGTAGGGCAGTGCAGGTCCTGAACCCGAGAGAAGTTGGTAGGTGCAAAGATCAAAGATCAACCTCCGATTCCTCTATTCCTTTCAAGATGAGGCGAATGCTTGCGACTCTAATCCCTGCTCTCCATTTAATGGAAAGTGCCTGGACACTACAGGCGGCTACAAGTGTGTGTGCGCGGTCGGATGGGGAGGAGACACCTGTTGGGACCGTTAGTTTTCAACAATTCGTCGAGAACACTGACATGACAATGATTTTGCGCGAGCCCAGTCTCGAAGTCGGGATGTACCTTTACCTTTACCATCGACAAATGTTGAGTGTTATTAAGACACTGGCTCCGTAATTTTGGAGTATGGGCCGGACATCGATATCACCGATCCGGCCCAAACTTTTTCCCTGGATTCCCCCATGGGTCCCCATCACCAAACGGGTCACTATATCGTCCAGATCATTGAAACATAAAAATGTCGAAAACTCGAATTTTGAAAACTCGAAAATCGGATAAAAATAACCGAACGACCTGGGTTCAAAATTAATGTGGCAATATTATACACATGCCTAGGCAACAAAAACACGTTATAAGTTGGTTCAAGATTTCGATCGCAAACTGGTTTTTCCAACTTTCAAAAATGGTTTTTTTAATTTTTTAAAATCCATATGTAAAAACCGCATCACGGCTCTTCCGTTATCTTGTAGAGCATTAAATTCTGCGTCGAATAAGCTAAGTGAGATAATTTAATTTTTAGCCCCCGTTCGGATCTATAGATCTGAAATAGGCAATCGAAAAAAAATTCTTAGAACTTCCTCAATATGGTGCTCATTTCGAAGCCCACATCGAGTACTTCATTTTTTGTGTTGACAGTTTGACCTGAAAATGATCGTGGATCAAGTTAGTACCAAGAAAATTCTAAAAATCTTGAAAATGCTGATATTTTAATTGTAATAAGAAAAAAGTTCAAAATCGCACTTCGGCGATTATGTCATGTTGTAGAGCATTGAATTCTGCGTCGAATCAGCAAAATTAGATATTTTTAATTTTAGCCCCCTTTCGGAGCTATAGACCTGAAAGAAGCAGTTGAAAAAAAAAGTTCCCATAACCTCATCAATATGGTACTCATTTTGAAGCCCACATCGAGTACTTCATTTTTTGTGTTGACAGTTTGTCCTGAAATTGATCGTGGAACAAGTTAGAACCATGAAAATTCTAAAATCCTGAATATTCTGATATTTAAATTCTAATAAAAACAAAGTTCAAAATCGCACTCCGGCGACTATGCCATGTTGTAGAGCATTGAGTTCTGCGTCGAATCAGCTAAATGAGATTGAAATATTTTAAGCCCCTTTTCAGATCTATATACCTGAATGAGGCAGTTGAAAAAAAACATTCCAGAACATCATCAATATGGTACTCATTTTGAAGCCCACATCGAGTACTTCATTTTTTGCGTTGACAGTTTGACCTGAAATTAATTTTTGAACATGTTAGTACCTTGAAAATTCATAATATTCTGAAATTTTAATATTAATTAGTTTTTTAAAAAGTTTTATAATTTTGCGAATTTGCATGATAATAATTTGTTTTAAAATCATTTTTGGGTCAAACTGTCAACACAAAAAATAAAGTAATCGATATGGGCTTCAAAATGAGTACTATATTGATGAGGTTATGGAAACTTTTTTTTCAACTGCCTCTTTCAGGTTTATAGATCCGAAAGGGGGCTAAAATTTAAAATATCGAATTTAGCTTATTCGACGCAGAATTCTATGCTCTACAACATGAGATAATCGCCGGAGTGCGATTTTGAACTTTTTTCTTATTATAATTAAAATATCAGAATTTTCAAGATTTTTAGAATTTTCATGGTACTAACTCGATCAACGATCATTTTCAGGTCAAACTGTCAACACGAAAAATGAAGTACTCGATGTGGGCTTCGAAATGAGCACCATATTGAGGAAGTTCTAAGAAATTTTTTTTCGATTGCTTATTTCAGGTCCGAACGGAGGCTAAAAATTAAATTATCTCATTTAGCTTATTCAACATTTAAGAATTTAATGCTCTACAAGATAACGGAAGAGCCGTGATGCGGTTTTTTCATATGGATTTTAAAAAATTAAAAAACCATTTTCGAAAGTTGAAAAAACCAGTTTGCGATCGAAATCTCGAACCAACTTATAACGTGTTTTTGTTACCTAGGCATGTGTATAATATTGCCACACTAACTTTGGACCCAGGTCGTTCGGTTATTTTTATCCGATTTTCGAGTTTTCAAAATTTGATATTTCGCCATTTTTATGTTTCAATGATCTGGACCATATAGTGACCCGTTTGGTGATGGGGACCCATGGGGGTATCCAGGGAAAAAGTTTGGGCCGGATCGGTGATTTCGATGTCCGGCCCTAACGGCCGAGTCCTCGAAAATAACGGAGCCGGTCTCTTAATATTCCTTGCATTTTCAGTGCAGATCCTTTGCCCATTGGGCAGATGCAGTGGGAGGGGGAAGTGCAATGAGAATGTCGCTAGAGATGGCGATTATTGCGTGTGCGACAAGGGATATTCGGGAGATCGTTGTGACAGAGTCAATCTCATCTTATTGATGGACAAAATATCAATAAGGCCTACAAACTAAATTCTGGCCTGATGGCGAGTAGAGCACTAGTGAATGCTAATCGACTTACCACGGGAATACCTGTCAACAGTACACGTGATTGTTCCTTTCCTTTCCTTCTCCATCATTCACCCCTTTGCGACTGGCATTTTCCTTCGTTGAATGAATTATCATCTCGGCCTATCAGTTCACACAACTGCACAGATCAGGCTAGCTTATCCCCAGAGACGGAATCCTTCTCAGATTCCGACAAATGCCCGTCGGATTTGTGCAAGAATGAGGGGATCTGTGTGAAGAGCAATGGGCGATACACTTGCCAATGCCAATCACTCTACGAGGGAGACAACTGCGAGAGTTAGTGGAGTTCATTTCCTACTTGGATGAGAAAAATAATTGGTTTCGTAATTTCGAATCGATTTCCATCCCATTCCTTATTATATTCTCGCCTCTATCGATTTTAGCCCTTCGATGCGAGAATCTGAGTGGAATCAAGGAGGAACTGGTCCAAACTTAGTCCAAGCCTCTTTTCAGAGTACATGGCTTGCGTTTCGAGTCCGTGTGTGAATGGAGCGACGTGTACGAGCGACTGGAGGTCATCGATCAATGATTATGATTATACCTGCACGTGCCCTGAAGGATGGACTGGGAAGAACTGCGGAACTGGTAATGACTCTCCGCAATTATCGCGCATTCTCGCCTCTCAGAGAAACGAGAAAGCAGAGGGATTGAGGAGATGTCGAATCGACATCCCTAGTCTCTACTGCTAGGCTTACTCTTAGCGTCTACTTAACAGTGAGAGCTAGAAGTTAGTTCACGTGTTCTTTGAATAGAAAACATCCCGGGAAGAATCCTTGAGTGTCTGGGGCTAATTAGGAATGCGCCAGACACCATTGTTTCCTTCTGTAGAAGGGAGTTTCTGGAGGAGAGAAGAAGGGAGGATGACTCTCCCTTGACGACCTTTTTGGGCTAGAGCGGAGGGAACTAGATAGCTGAAGAGGAATTGGGGATTCATTCTAGTCTCGAATAGTTTTGAAATAGATCAAAATCAAGAGAGAGGGAAGGAGTAATTTTGGCTTCGAATGGTTGGAAATTGAAATTGACATGCCATTTCACAGATATTGATGAGTGCGCGACTGGGACAAGCAAGTGCGACTGGGGATCAACCTGCAAGAACACTAATGGATCCTATGACTGCACCTGCCAAAAGGGAACCAATGGACCGAGATGTGAGAATAGTAAGTTTGAAAATAATCGGTGAATTGATGATTGTTGCTAATGAGTAGATCAGAAATGATGCGTTCTCCCTTCAGATCCGGATGATTGCAATGTAACCAGTCTCATGGGCATCAAAGTCTGCAGGAAGAGTGACCCGGTGAGAACTGCGGTTCCCCATTAGATGGAAATATTTACGAATTTAGAATGCAAACTGCACCGATGGATTTGACGATTTCTCTTGTGATTGTTCGCCACAGTGGACGGGAGAATTCTGCGATTCAGGTAATCGATAATTTATCGTTTTCTATTCATTCTGATTATTAGGATTACAATGCCGATGCGAATTTTCACAAATATGTATATAAAACATATTAATTACAGACGTCGATGAATGCTTGGAGTTTCCTTGTAAATGGCAATCGACGTGTCACAATTTCGATGGAGGTTTTGAGTGCACATGCAACAAAGGAACGAGCGGGAAATTATGCGAATTTAGTAAGATTTGAAATATCATTGATTGATTCATCACAGCCAATTAGAGTTACCTTTCTTGTTTTTTTGGACAAAAGTTGAACAATTCGAACCTGCCGGGGGTCTGTCGAACTATTCAAATCAGTTCCTGCAACATAATTGTCAACCCGAACCCGCTGCTTTTCTCAGATCCGGACGATTGTCCTCCCGAAGAGCTCAATATCTGCAATTACCCCAATGGAAACTGCACGGATGGATTCGATGAGTACAGCTGCAATTGCACTGCTGAATACACTGGAAAATACTGCGATCTAGGCAAGTGGGAGGGCATTGAATCGTATGAGAACATTCGGATGATATCCTACTGGTTGAGAACTATTCCGCAATACCGTTTCTTGTACAGCCCTCGTATGACTAGGCCATCATTCGAATGTTCTCATCCGACCTAGGACTAGAGGAAGAAAATTGTGAATTACCCCGTATTGATCTCTCTGACAGAACTGAAAATCTGGAATGTTCTCATTCAAATCGGAACTGGAGAGAATGATAAGGACCTCATTTCGGTGAGTTTGTGAAGCGATGCTCTCTGAAATTGACATTCAGATGCTGAAAGACCTGAATCGGAATCCTTCCCTCGTCAAAGATCTGGTCCCATTTGTGATGGGGACTCAACCACTGGAAAAAAGAGTGGAAATGAGCCATGACTACGATGACTTCTTCTTGTGGGCGGCATTCGAGGAGAAGAGATTGAATCTGAGGTTGGGAAGACGGAAAGATCCTAACAACAGATATGATAGCATATTGAGTAGCGTGGATGATGGGATACAAAATATTGTTTTTTTTTTAACCAATTGAAGGCGCGATTTCTACAAGTGGAACGACGTCGTGCTGGGAAACTGTTTCACATTCAACCATTTCAACTCTACGACCACGTACAATCTCAGAAGTCCCGGACAACCCGGAGGTCAGCCAATGTTTATTCGATGCTTCTTTATTTGAAAAGTTTGTTGCATCTAAGTTTCAGTGACGATAGAATGAAGAATGCCTCTCTTCATTCTGCACACTCTCTACACCGGTCAGGCTGTGATATAGTGTGTGGAATGAAGATGCCAATTCTTCACTCTCTCATCACTAGTCAATTCCCTTTACACTTTCTCTACAGGACTCCGTGCTGCAATCTCCCTCGATCGGGAGGAGTATCTCCTCTGGACGGAAACGGCTGCTCTCATGGCGTTCATCCACACGAGTGAGGAGGGAATATTCTCGGAAAGTGTCCGATTCAACGCCCAACCGGGAGGAGAAACGGGCATTCAAGTGACTGAGGTGAACGAGTTATCCATCGTCTGTTTGTCATTTTCAATATTTCTCAAAATCTTGGCGATGAGGAGAAATAGCAAATTTTATGTCTCTTTTTGGCTAGCTATCTGCGAAACTGTTCGAAAGTTTGGCGATTCAGTCCAATGAATTTTTTTATTGAACATTTCGCGTTTTGTTGTAAGCGAAGTGGTTTCGATATCACAATGCAGAGAACTATTCAAATACTACTCATTGGCGCGGCAGATAAAGTTGCGAAACTTTCCAACCCCATTGCAGGGAGCATGACAAATCCGCCACGACAAATGAGACAAATGCGATAATTCAGTCCAGAGTGATGCTAGAGACCTCTGGTAGGGTTCATTCGATAGCTAAGGTTAAGAGTTATCATCCACAAAATCCTTATCACCGTTATCAGTCTTATCACTTTTATCAGTGATTGGCCATATCTCAGCTCAGGATGATCCTACAAAGTCGTGGTTGGGTTCATATGAAAGCTAGTGATAAGCACAATCATTCAGAAAATTCTTATCACTTTTTATGAGTGATTGGGCATATCTCATTTCATATTTCATAACCTAACCACGACTTTGTAGGATCATCCTGAGCTGAGATATGGCCAATCACTGATAAAAGTGATAAGACTGATAACGGTGATAAGGATTTTGTGGATGATAACTCTTAACCTTAGCTATCGAATGAACCCTACCAGAGGTCTCTAGCATCACTCTGGACTGAATTATCGCATTTGTCTCATTTGTCGTGGCGGATTTGTCATGCTCCCCCATTGCAGAGTCGCTATCACCGTCTCGGCAGACCGTATGGGAGATGTGCTCGATCAGTGAAGGACGTGAAGAACTACTACTATGAGGGATGCTACACCACTGAGGTTGGGTGATTCGTGGAGAAAGAAGGGCTGTGGAATGAATATGCATCTTCATTATGCACATTTTCTACGTAGCTTAGTCGGAGAGAGCTGAATGACGAGACGAACTCTTCATTTGACAGACGTATTCTCATCTTGTTATCTTGCAGGGATGTCTGAATGCTTGCTATCAAGATTTCGTGATGGACAAATGCAAGTGCATGGATGCTCGATATCCCATTCGGAATGGAGTTCGCAGCTGTGCACTCAGTGACAGTCAGTGAACAGTATACCGTAAGGAGTGATCCTGTATGTAGCGGTGTTGCAAATGTTCACAGAACATGTTTTCTATTATATTTTGGGCGGAATCTTATGCAGTAAAACATGAATACTGAGATCATCGTGATCTTCAACATAATATGAGTTAAGGGAAGTGCGTGGAAGCAGTGGTGAAGAGGGGTGATCCATCCAAGTGGAAGGACGTAGTGTGTACTTGTCCCCTGCCATGTGATAACAAGATGTTCACTGCGACTTGGACGAGAACTCCCTTCGTCAGAAGTGTGAGTCATTTTATAATTGTGAAAAATCGTTTCTTGACCCTTCTATTCGTGAGGTCAGGGCCCTAACAGACCCGGTCTATCTACTCTTGTAGAGGAAATGAATGACTTGATAATTAGGTAAGTATTCATAAAAAGCAAGACGATCAAGTCAAATTGTGCATCGTTAGAGTAAAACATCACTTCCAGGAAGCCCGTTGCAATATCCTGAATGATACTCAGAAGAGACAGCAAAATATCACTTGCGAGACTGGATATCGACCCGATTATCTCATCGTCAACATTCACGTTCCGAAGATGACTGTGCACATCTATGATGAGGACGCCGCTTGGACGGTATCCATTATTATGAAGGCTAGGAATGAGGAAATCTCCGTTGTTCGAAACATGCTTCAGACAAAGAACTATTCCGGATCGATCTGGAATATCCTTTGTTCTTATAATTATAGACTTTCCGAAAAATCATATCTACTAATAAACTCTCAAATAATATCGAAACTTTTGTTTTGAGAGCAATTTCATTCACGTTCGTGCTCCATAGCAACATTTGCGAAAATTCATCCATTTCTAGCTTTTTTCATTGTCTGTTCATTGCAGTTCAATCGTCTTCTCGGCCAGATTGGGGGATTCGGGGGAGTTATCGCTGGAATCTGTGTGATCACTTTCATTGAGTTCGGCTATCTTATTGCCAGAGTGCTCATCGTCCTCGTCTTCAATCGATAATGTGTGACAGATTGATATTGTGAGATCTACGATAAAGCTGTTGACGGAAACATCTATGCATTGTCCTCAATGGCATTTAATAAACAAGTTCACCTAAAATATTGATGGGGTATTCTGGGGATAGACCTAAGTTACGGCATAAATTGATCGGGTTGCGGAGCGTGGAATGTGGAAAATATGGTAAGCCGTTTTTGACTGAGACCCTTTTTTCAGTCAGCCCCTTCGTTCCCTTCTTCGTCCTTCACAGCCCTTTCTTGTGTATCGGATGTGTCAGTTAATATCGAGAACAGGACATGGATTATGTTTATGCAACAGGACTCTATTATCAACAAATAAGTATACTCCGATTGGAATGAGGACGACGGCATAGCAAGGAGGGATCTCTTCCAATCAACAGGAGATAATAATAATCGTGTCTCTCGATAAGATATGAGACTAGAGAACCTCGAACGTGCGTATCGATTGGTTCACAACATTAATGACGCTGAAAGGGGTAGGATTACAATCAATGGGAATATTTCTTCTCTGAGCAATGCTTTCCCTCTTCACTCAACAAATATCTAATAACTCACACGGGTTTAGGGTTTGAGCACATGCTCCATGTGAAATGATGACATTTGATGACCACTAGAGTTGATGCAGACAACTGTAAATGCGAGTGATCATTATTAAGAGACAGAAATACACGTTATACTTTTTACAAAAATTTTACGAAAAATATTATACACATTTTCGGATTGAAATTAGGAGTGGGAAGAGGAAACCGGTGAAGGAAATACGCGGATATCGTGAGAGAGTTACATATTGAGTGAAGCAGTCAGAGGGAGCGAGGAGTGAGTGTCTTTTCTCCTCCAATCTCTCTACCTCCCTCTCCCTCTACCCCTCTCTATCCCCCTCTCTTTCTCTCTTTCTCTTATTGCAAACTCCCTTACGTCAACCACATATACTACACACACACATCGACATACTACGAAAGAAGAGAGTGAGGGAGACCACCTCCGCTTTCTTATTCACGAAAGATTCTTCATAACCCGCTCAGAATAGGTCGTGCCTCTAAATCCATTTTGCTTCTGAACAAAATGAGAGCAGGATCTCACAAATGTGTTTGTGTATGAAACAGATCTCGGAATGGATAAAAAGTACTTTATTTCTGCAATTCATGCTTATCAGAATTGTATTTCACAGGGTAGCTCGTGTGAAGATTTCCGCTCCCCCAATTTTCGGTTCAGTAATCACTGACATCGTCCGTTAAAGAATATGAGGTGGCGTTCACCATAATCTAGTCTGCCTGGCAGTTGAATGTGAGATGGGAGAGAGAATTGAAAGCAAATGAAATCTCACTCACATTTCTTCGTAGAATCTCATTTACATGATGCAATATAAACGAAGGAGCGGTCTGAGAAAACTGCATCATAGGGGTACGACGATTGCCACGAAGTGTATAAAATATCGTGAGCTTGGACGCATTTTGAAAAATTCGTATCAAGGGGAAGGTGCTAAAATATTGAAGGGAAATTCTGGGGGAGACTCAAATTATGTCAAAGATGGATAAATTCTTAATCTGTATCATATTTTTCGGACTCGAAATGCTATCGATAAACCATCATGCTGACTGGCGTAAGATTCGAAATAGAGACAAAGATGAGAACGATAAAGAAACTGCCCATGACATCCTTGCCCAATTAGAGATAAATAAATTCGAAATCGCTATTGTCAGCGGAAATGACCGTTCTGTGATGTGTTCAATGTGTTTGCGCACAACGGTACAGTATCATTTATCGACTCATCGATTACTCAAGAACAAATATGATTGCGGTAAAACGGGATTACGGTAGAATGGTGATTACGATGGTTTGGGAGTACGGTAGGATGGGATTACGGTAGAGGGGGCGGGGATACTGCAGGGCATCGGAAGACGTTGTGGGAGTTATGCCCTGCAATCATTTGAGGTTACTGGAGTGTTGACCCCTAGAGTCATAACATGCAGGGCGCTACAGATCCTACTATAGCTCAGAAAAATAGTTCTACGTCGAGAAAGTAATTCACGAACTATCTGTCAATACGGCGGATGCTTGAAGGGACAAAAGGTCAGTTGAGAACACTCGGATTATAACCTTGTGGAGGAAAATCTCTTACATAATCTCATCCAGTAGGTATCGATCGAATGCTCTCATCTGCCTATCGCTACTTTAAGGCAGACTCCTCACCTCTCAGAATGTCTCCTCTCCCTCCCCTCCCTCCCCTCCCTCCCCTCCCTCTCCTCCCTCTCCTCCCTCTCCTCCCTCTCCTCCCTCTCCTCCCTCTCCTCCCTCTCCTCCCTCTCCTCTCTCTCCTCTCTCCTCTCCATCCGACTGATGGTCGTGGTCGTCGAGGACGGCGGGATCGCTGCTCGGCTGGTCGCGCGGCTTCGCTGCTGCAAGGAGATCATTCAGTTCCCGGAATGGCAACGGTTCACTCAACTAGAATACTGAGAAACTGCGAAATCGTGTGGAATAGGTATGACAAATCGGAACTGGACACTCCACATTCCGCTCGATTCTCTGATCGACGGCAAAATGAGGAGTGTCCATTCCGCTTTTCCATCACTATTGTGGAGGTCCAGTTGCTCCCCGTACTGACCATTCTGCTTGCTACGGCACGCGTTGCGGATGCAAGAAGCCAGGAAGTAGCTGATGACGAGGGCGACGATGACCCCACCGGCGATCCTGACAAGAAGGACGGGTTGCGGTAGCTGCTTGATTATCGTATCGATCAGGGTACGGTAGCTGATGGGTTACTGTAGTCACAGCGGCAGATACTGGGCAGGTATGGTAGACGATAAAGCAGACACAGAAGGAGAGGGGGAAACCGCTTGGGAATCCTGGTTCTAGACTGATCGGAACGGTTTGAAGGAGGGAGGAGGAAGGAGGGGGGGGGGGCGATGGGCAACTCACTGTCCCCACGACCAGGTGTCGTACGTCGTGTCCGACGAGTGCAGCTTCGAGTCCGCGAGCCTTTCCTGCAATCGACAAGTCGATTAGGTTCCCAAGATTATCAACCGCTCCACTGCCTATTCTATCTCAAAAGGGAATCGAGGTGGGACTCGACCTCGATTGGAAGCACCCTACCACTGATGTGGCAATCCAAGATCATAGCAAAGGGAGGAGATGATGGATTGAGAGATGTTAGCTTGGAATGGTACAGCGACAGTCTTGAGAGAGCCAGCGAGTCAAGAAGATACAAGCAAGCTAGTCAAATAGTAAATAAATAATAATTAAATAATAACTCACACCGCCGTCTTTGCCGATCATGTTGGGTGGTTGGATGGGAAGAAACTGAGACCTGTTGTGGTTTCCTCGCCTCTTCCCTTCCCTTCCCCGAGAGGATCGAAGGTAGATCAGTGACCTCCTCTCTCTCTCTCTCTCCCCTTTCTGTACTTTGATCGCTCACACAAACAGGCCTTTTCTCACGTACACAAGCCGTTCGTGTGTTCCCTCTGTTTATGATCTACAGACTGGAACAATCGATAATCATCATTTCTAGTATTCAAACCATGGGTTTGTTTTGAACTTGCTTTCTCCGGCGATTCATCCGGTCTTTGGCAAGACCGACTCCGACGCGAGCGAAACAAGTGTGTTGAAAGAGAAGAACGTCCCCAAATTTGATGCCTCTTCTTATCAGCGACCAGAAAGCGAAACTGATTCTGATTCTTAGAGATGATAAAGTGGATTATTGCAATTCTTTATCGTATTGAAATTACCATATATAGGAACTAGGAATGAAGGAGGTAAAATATAACGAACTGTTCAGTGGAGGCTAGCGGTAATGTCCAATTGTAATTCAAACAGAGGTTTGACGGATAAACGATCTAGAGATTGAAGTCTAACCAGATAAACAGTCACTTTGGAATAAACTGAGTGGAAAAAGTACTGTTGATTAATAATTTAGACATATCGAAGCATGCCAACATTTCGCAATTGAAAGTGAATATTATTAGGCAAAACATTGTTGAATTTTGAAAGAAACGGTCTGAAAGAAGGATTGCTTGATTGAAGGGCAGAATTACCATGAGAGGAACACAAACAAAACGAAGTCATGTCAATACGAGATAAGAAAGCTAAGTGCAAGCGGGAGTTTCACTGGTTCAATGATAGACAAAAGAATAAGGATAATCAGACTGAAATTCGCACGAAGAATGTTGTGCAGAGAGCAGAAAAGTCTGCAGAAAGTGCAGCAACTAAGCTCCACTCTAAACATGCCTGACTAATGGATGAAAGGACTGTTTATGACACGGGGATTCGAAGAGGAATCAGCTAGCGATCTAATTCGTCGATGGAGTTCCTTCTAAGTACGGTAGTCGAGGCTGAATCAACGGAACAAGACTCCGGCCACGATGAAAGATAGAGTGCTGGCCAGCGCTGCACTATTGGCTGCCTTGGCGGGTCCTTGCTGGGCATCGGGTTCACTCGGAATCTCCTGGGGAATCTGCAATCAGTCGATTATTTCGTGCCTGGTGCCCGTGCAGTGGAGGTTAGTGAGAATTCGATGCAGATTGGTGATGGCAAATCGGCATTCGACTCTCTTCAATTCGCGTGCTCTCTCACATCTCTAACCGACGAGAGATGCTGATTTGTCATCACTAATGGAGAGCTATCTAGCCGAGATTCGTGATTGGGTGGCGGGAGTGACAAGGAAATGGCGTTGAGTGAAGGATGCGAGCATAACTAGCTACAGAAAAGAAAAGATCGAGCTAATAATGAGAATGAAAGAAGAGGAAAGGTGTCCTGGAGTATCTTCATAACTACGATACACATCCACTACGTGGCACTACAAACAATACGATGAGGAGGATTACGGTAGATAGGAAACTCGGTTCGATCGAGTTTCTCGCACCCATCTACCGACCCTCTCTGAAACCTTACTTCGGTCGCGATTTCGCCCATCGCCTTTTCCTTGCCCTCCTCGATATTTCCTTCCTAGATTCAAGACACTCTAATTTGTTAGATCGATGGTTCACTACTTGACTACTACTGCTAGAGACACTGTCTCATCAGGCTGAGAACCGAGGGGGGAGAAGGGGGATGCTTACGTTGACTGCTGGTTCCTCAGTGGGATTCTCGATGGTAGGACACTTCAGCTCGCACTCGGACAATTTGTCCGCGTGAAGTCCCTGAAGAAAAACCATTGGATTGATCTCAATTAGGTCAATTGAATGATGCTCAAGTATAAACGTGAAGACCTTTTCGCCTTAGTTCTTTCTATGAAAGATAATTGATTTCATGGGAATAGTTGTTTTCCTTCATTTTATGCGATTGGAATCCTCGGAATGGAATAACTCGCCTGGAACATGTGAATGAGAGACTGGCACATGATATCTGCCGCTTCGTTCTTGCACAGACCACTCATCGACTCCACGTATTCCTAAAATTATCGGAATTTAGACGAGGATTCGCGGCATCTGCGAACTCAATCAAACGGCAACTTTCATCGACTCTGACTGATCGATAAGTCGTAGGTTCAGTTCAAATCGTCCCCTGTTCTCTCGTCCCCTGTGTTACGAGATAGTAGTTACAACGTCCCGAATGTCCTTTCTTGCCATAAATAAAGACACCTATCAAATTGTAACACGAAAACTAAATTTGACTCCCTGTCCCTTTAATAGAGACGAAAAATTAACAAGAAGATAATCGGTTGATAAACTGACATTGAGCTTGGCCTGGACGTTGTCGCACACTTCGTCGTCTCCCTCGTCCAGGAATTTCTCAGTGAGATAAGTGCCAGCGGCTAGGGTCATCTCCCCGATCTTCTCCTGATTAAATCACTTTGAATCACTGGTCGTTTAAAAAAATTGTTGTTTTGATTTCATTATTGAACAAAGATATTGATACACTCCAATAGTCATCAAAGACCGCATGACGATTGCTCATTCGTTTATAGTTTAAAAAAAAGCTAGTAAAATTTTCATGGTGTGTTCAAACTTATGTGAAAATTCCTGTCTGCAAAAGCCTCACCTTTCTGAGGCATTCTCTATGGGTGGAGAGCACCGTTTGGCCCTCGGGAGAGCATGCGTATGTGAGGAGATAGTAGGACTTGAGGAAGGATCCAGAGTTCTTTCGGTGCGTCAGAAGATCTGAGAATGGGACAGTTATCACACAAATCAAGAGAAAGGTCGGGTTCATGGCTCAGAAGAAAATGAGATGTACTGTTGTAAGCTGTGTCGAACGCATCGAACGCATGTCGAATGTCGCAAGTCGAACGCATGTCGAATCGAACGCATGTCGAACGCGTCTTAGAAAATTCGGCACACCAAGCACATTTTGTGAGTTATCTCACAAGTTCTTTCTTTGTTCAAGTTCAAAATATGTCAGAGAAATTTCTCTGCAACGGTAATAGTGCTTACCCGACACGGTGTTGGAAGCCTCGACGACCTCAGTGTGCGTGCATTTGTGAGACTGGCCCGTCCCTTGGAAGTCGTCCTGCAATGACATCGATTGAAACCTCTGAACAGTTGCACTCTCAGGAGATTTCTCTCTCTATAACCCAACTGTTCCATCTTTGTTTCGAATATCTATAATACAATATCCGTGATTTTCACCAAGTCCTCCTGAATCATTGCATTTCTCAACCGAATCGTACTACGTAGGTCAGCAATTACGCTCTAATCACTCTCCTCTTCTTTCGTCTCTCGGGTCGGTCACTCAGAAGACGCGCCCCTGTCACTTTCCGTGCATGAGCAATGAAGATGAATGGAGAATCTCTCGCTCTAGCGATACAGCTGGCACTAGAGAACGAGAACCTATCAAGAGAGGGAGAGGGGAAGGGGAGATGGGAGAACAGGTGTGCACTCCGTTTACCCATTTCATGATCACCTCCTGTGTTCGCACAGCATGACAGGCTTCCCTGCCTTGCTAAACCCTTCCATTTGATCAGTTATGGCTTCCATTCTGTGGAGACTGGAATCATTAAAAGATATGCAAATCATACTTTAAATCCATTCTTCATCAACTGTTCGGTGAATCTGGCTCATGCCCATTTAGTCCCGTTCCGACTCAGTCCAAGCCATCACGAGGCCTCATTGCCGCCATTGTTCCGGGAACCTAATCTCACACCCGGCCGCCCGTCCCATTCCTCGGGGGAATAGTAGTTGTAGTGCAGTGTGATATGGGAGAGGAGGGGAGGAGAGGCCATGAATCTCTATTTCTCGTCGACTCTCGATGTCTCATTTGCATGTACTCAGCGAGCAATGATTGAGGAGAAGCGAAAAGACCGGAAGAGGTCAGATGCATTTGTCGCCCCAAGGCCAAATGTGAAGACAAGCAAGAGTTATTTGAAACTGAAGCCAGAAGGTGCAACGTCATCATCATCATCAATTATCCGTTCAGTGACACCCTTTCGGGACTGCATAAGTGACCCTAGCCAAGATCTACAGTCTGCTTTGAGTGACCGCCTTCAGGGAGCGTAGACCACTCCATATCCGGTTATTAGTCGGGCGGTCTTGACTACAGACGATCGAGATCAGTCATGCGTCCATTCTTAGAAGGGAAAATAGTTTCGTATTATCAAGGATTGGCTGTCGCTAGTCTCACTTCGCGGCTGCATCAGTCAAAATGTTTATGTTTTGCCAATTAAATAGGATTGAGGAGCTATGATACGTTGAGATGATAATACAATGATCTTCGAGTGAATGAGTAATTGTTCAATCTACAATGAGTGTTCAATAAGCCTCACCCCCTATGTAGTTTCAATTCGTCTCTCCATTATCTTCTCTTGATCAAATTGGAATGAAGGAAGGGGAGGTCTCGACATAATAGTGCCAGCTGGGCCGACCTCATGATTGTTTATGAGCTGTGAACTCCCAGAGAGGGAGAGGGAGACCGCCCTCATTCAAGCTTGTTCTTATCTCTCCATTCCCTCCCTTTCCGGCATGCTTCGGACCTCGCTCAACCCCGACTTTTCCCCCGGGAGAGCGGCCGTTCGTCAATAATATGAAGAGAGTGAGGAGAGGAAGAACAGCGCCCTCTTCTCCTTCTCTCGAATCTGCCCGAAACGCAATTTATCAAGCTTGAATTCGCTTCGAGGCCGAGGGAAAATCGCAGAAGCTGCTGCTTTTTTGTGAAGAAGCATGCTCGAATTTCCGATTCCGAGCGTTGATTGGGCGCTTTTGTTGTGGCTGACAAGCAACAGCAACGAAAGAAGAAGAAGTAGAAGGAAGAGAATGAAAGACCCCCCCCCTCTCAGCCTCCATTCCACTCACCCCTCTCCTCTGCTATCTTTGTCTTACTTCGAGAGAGACTCGAGAAGAGAATGAGCAAAAAGTGGCACCTCTTCCTTCTCAACCCATTCGAGAATGGCTTAGGGAGAAAAACAAAGGAATGGAAACTGAGGAAGCCGAATCGTCTTCCTCTTCCTTTCCACTGCATTCAGCAGAGAAGATGAGCGGGAGAATAACTAATGGGGACCTTTTATCCTCCTTTTCGCGCTTTATTCTCTCTCTAGTTTCTCTTCTTCCCAATCTCTGCGCAATGAGGCATACTCAGTCCTCCTAAACACTTAGCACTCTTCGTCAGTAAGGACGAAAAGACCGCAACTACTGAAGGCACTTTGAGGGGGAAGCATATTTTTCTCACTCGGCTTTCGCTCACAAAAGGAGCGACTTCACCATTACTCGAGGGGCTTAAACAGCGCCTAATACACCCAGCATAAGCCACGTTCAAAGAAGGAGACGGATGGTTGTAGATCAGATAAGGTGTAAGAGGAGATTAGTCTTGTCCCCCCCCCTCCCCGAGGCATTTGCTCTGTTGGTGCAGCGATAAAGAGAGCAGACGTGTAGTATAATTAATGAGGTTCCGTTCGTCCCTCCTGTTGGAGTGTAAAGTGTCCCCCAATATCTCTCTCGAGGGCGAACTCAAGATGAGATAGCTTCTTGTTAGAGAGAGGATGAGTCCAGAATATTTCATGGCAAAGCCTCAGGTACACTCACATTTACCCCACATTCTCAGATGAACAAGTTTTGAACTACTGGGATAAATAGGATTGTGAGCTTCCTAATGTTTGAGATTTCGAAGGGCAATCAATGAAGTTTGGAGCGCAGAGAAAATGGTGCGTTTGTCCAGGATACTACACACTCAACTTCTTCATTTTTTTGCATGATTCGTGACCCTCATGACAATCACAAATAAAAGTTGACCCACCTTGACGCATTTGTCCAGCTCCCGCAAGTGGACGCATTGATCGCTTGTGATGGTGACCACGTTATCTGGAATGAAACATCAATGGAAACCTGATTTTATCGAATATCATGATAATCATGGAACTCCTAATAGTGACTGATTCAGTTCTAAGAAAACTGAGACATTTTGAAGATCCTTCGATACCTTTCAGCTCATAGAGTGTCCACGCCCATTCGTCCAGAATCTGGATGAAACATCGCACGAGAGTGACGTAGTTACACTGAAAGCATCATCATCATTCCTTTTCTATCTTTTTTCTGTCGTAACTCGATCCTCGCGAGGTATTTGCGAGGCCCTTAAGGACCGATTTCGGGCCTGCCATCTCAGGTATCCTTGCCCATTTGAGTGTTGTCCCTGCCTCCTTCCCCCAGGTCCTCCCTATCTCCCTCCCTCCTCTGTCAGTGTATCTACTACTGAGTAAACAGGACGACGAAATAGTAGAAGCCAGGCTGAGGTTGCCAGCGATGGAGAGGAAGAAGAGGAGGAGAGGAGGGCGAAAATGTCTGGTTACATCTCTGGTTTCCTTCGACATCACGAGTGCTTTCAAGCTGATGGACAGAAGCCTTGTGCAACCATTTTAGCCTATTGTTTGCCGAATGCCCAGCACTATCTTGGATGTCAGTTGTTGGGTCAGGCCCCGTTCCCAGTGATCTAATTGGTCGGCTCGGTCCATCTGCCAGGAATTTCTTTGCGGTTCGTGCCCACCGTCTGCCCATTAGTGCCCTGTTACCGCATCTGAGGGGTCAGAACGGGCAGATTAGAAGGGGGGGGGGGAGAGAAAGATCCCGCCGGCAGAATGACAGCCGTATGTCTCTTAACCCATGAATGAACTCATCACGCGGCTTTTGTTCTTCGGGAAGGGAAGAGAAGCGATGTTTCTGAACTCTGGCGATAGCTTCTCCCCTACTTCCCCTCCTTCCTCATTCATCTGCATAATTCGGTTTCCGCCCCAATATCTCGGTTTACACTTTACGATGTCACAGCATCATTCATCTGAGATGAGCGTGTATCAAGAGGGGAATGCTCACCTGGTCTTTGGTTGAGGCGGCGAGGGCAATTGATGGAGAGAATAGTAGAAGAAGAAGCAATGATGGACGCATTCTGAAGGGGTGATAAGGGATTGGATCAGAGGATCGAACAATAGCGAAATATGCGATACGTGAATGAAAGATATTGAAAAAAAAATTTTTCCCAAGACATCAAAGGAATTGCCAGTTCAGGAATCGATCACATGTATTGAAAATGACCAGAAAAAATGAGCGAGTCATGAATAACTGTGATTTTCGAATGAGTTAGTGTGCATTTCTGAGGCGAGGCAAAAAGAGGAGCCGAGATTGACGGATAACTGGGCTAATGAAAGAAACGCGTGAAGAAAAGGCAGCAATTGTTGTACCGGCATGACTCAGTCGACGCGTGATTGGCAAAAACATGAATATTCTCTCAGAAAATTGCGGAAATACTGCAGGTTGTTTCAGAATGGGAACATTCACAGCGCGCACACAAGGAAAACAAAAATAAATAAAACTGCACTTTTCTCTGAAAGCTTATCTACAAATTCGATCAAGAAAATGCTCATCCTTATCACTATTGAGAATCCAATTAATCAAACAAAAAATTCATTATGATAATGATCGCATTAGAAAACGAAGAAGAATGGTGGGATAAATAAATTGACGGGGGCTTTCGAATAGGTGGCTACAGAGTTGAGAGGGCGCGGACTTGAAGGGGAGGGAGGGAGGCAGGCTCAGCCTGAGGGGCACCAAGCGCTCCGCCTACTTCGGGTCGAGAGGAGAAGAGAGGTAGTGGGGAGAGGAAGGGAGGGGGGGGGGTGAGGGGGCAGGGTCCTGAGACCCAGGATGAGATGGGGACAGTCTCTGCAGGCAAATTGGCGTGTTCAGAGGTCTCAGTCGCACTGGTAATTAGCGAAATTGGCTGTCACGGAGAAAATGCGCGAGATTCGGAGGCTGGCCAGGTGTCTCTCTCGAACTTCATCATCTCTCTCGGCTACTATTGTTGTGACGGAGGGGGAGGGAGGGAGGGGAAGGGGGGGGGGAAGGGGGATGGCGATAGGGGTGCGGCGGCTAATTTCGCATACCCTCATGAGTGCTCTATTGTTATTATTGCGAGAGACTGCAGTCGAGAGTGAGGGGGGGGGGGAGGGGGGGAAGAGAGAGATTGAATCATATGTTCATTGTACGGGCATCCAATATGCAACGAGGACCGGAAATTGAGTAGAGGAGCGTCGTCTTATTGCGGGCTGTTTATCGCATCAAATCTGGCATTTCTGGACATTCCATTCTGGATTCAATCTGCATACAGAATAGTGATGACGAAACGACTTTTCACACCGGCTTGAAGCCGGCTTGATCCCCGACATTTTCAACGGTGAAGCCAGCACGAACCCTAGTCGAATCCGGCATGCTGAGTCCGTTTTGTCATCCGTAATCCAGACTGACCGGACTACTTGGATAATCTGGGTCCCAAAGAGAACGATGAGAGGAAATTCGATGCTGCTCAGTTACTCTGCTGCTTGCAAAAACAGTGGAGCTCTCGGGGCAGAAGAGGAAACGAACAAAGCCAATGAGAGAGAGAGAGAGAGAGAGAGAGAGAGAGAGAGAGAGAGAGAGAGAGAGAGAGAGAGAGAGAGAGAGAGAGAGAGAGAGAGAGAGAGAGAGAGAGAGAGAGAGAGAGAGAGAGAGAGAGAGAGAGAGAGAGAGAGAGAGAGAGAGAGAGAGAGAGAGAGAGAGAGAGAGAATGAGTGTGCGCGACGACGACTGAAAACAGAACGACTTCCTAACACTGTTAGAGAATCAATGAGGAAGACTATTTTGAGAGATGTCGTTAGGTTAGCAGGGGGGGGGATTGTTGATGCCAGAGGTCTGTATCAACGTTTTCCACCTGCACATAATAACGCATGAGCTGATCTGTAAAAAAACAGTAATTTGACGAAAATCGAAGGAACAGTAAAGGATGTTGTCCGAATCAAATATCCCTCTCTCTTTCTCTACGACTCAGCTAGAATCAATCACTCATTTATAGTCGAAAAATCACTATTTTTCTACAAAAAAGGTAATTGAAGAATGAAAGTAGGCAAACAGAGAAGGGCGTTGTCACTGGTCAGTAGATGTTCTTTCCCTTCTATCTTTCTCTCTTCCTTTTTATCCGACTCATCACATAAAAATCGCTACTAGTAGCTGAAATATGTGAAAACGAAGGCGATAGAGAGACAACTTTGCATTCTAAGTTATGCGCAGTTAGGCAGCAAACTCAATTATAGGTGAGGAGGACCAAGCTCTCTCTCGAATTTTCAGGCATACTCGTCCCAATTTCCGGAAGCGGTCCTGGAAAAATCGGATATGACTGGGGGCTCTGTACACCTTCTCTCTCTCTCACGTGCTCTGTCCTCTCTATGTTCTCTCTCTCCCCTCTTATTCTCACAGTCCTCAGAAGCCGCGCGAATTCTCACGCTGTTGAAAGCCATGGAGAGAAGAAGAAGGGGGATTGAGTGTTTGGAATGATGGGAGAAGCAGCCAAGTGGGGGGGGGGTTGTACACGTCTCAAACAGCCTTGTTATGCCGAGGGAATGATAAGGCTGCAGCAAGAAAAGAAGAAGAAGAAGACGAAGAATGATCACTAGTAGATGGAACAGAGATGAGCTCGTGTGCACGGGGGGAATAGGCAAGAGAGAGGTCTATTGTGCTGAGAAGCCTTCCCTTCCCCCTCTCGCTTAGAGAAATATAATAAGACTCCACTAGCACTTCCACAAAACACGATAGACGTGCGTTGCGAGATGGGATGTATACTCTAGCAATATTGGCCTCGAGTATCTGGGGGGGGGGGGGAGGGGGAGGGGGGGAGGGGGAGGGGGGGGGGGAAGGGCTATGAAACATTTAGGAGATCGAGACGAGGTAATTGAGCAGATCATGAGAGTAAGTCTAGAGGCAAATGACACGATATTATAAAGTGCAAAGTTGAGGGAATATGAGAGGAATGACTGGAGAAGAAGAGGAGAAGGTGAGACGACTACAGACAAGAAGTGACCATTAGTCGGAAGCGGAAACGAAATAAGGGAGACCGACGGCGTCTGTGGTTATTTACAAGAGAAAGAGAGAGAGAAGGACTGAGAGGAGAAGTGGTGTGGTTTGAGAGAAAGAACGAGAGATGGTATAGGTAGTGATTTTGGAGATGGCTAAAACGGAAAAAGTGGGAGGAGGGGGAGCTCCCAAGTTGGGAGGATCGATAATCGGACATGCAACACTCGAGAGAAGTTGCGAACTTTTCTTTCCCCCCACTTCCCATCGGCAAGAGAGGAGAGGGAGGGGGGATCCGCGAGAATTCAATTTCACTTTTTTGGGCTCACTATAGAGATTCGAACCATTTTTTTTTTAGAATAATGCTCTTCCTGAGAACGTATTGCTGCTCTAAAATCCTCAAAAACCATGCAAACCAATAAGGTAAATGAGTCGAAGGAGGGGGGGGGGGGGAGGGGGAGGGGGGGGCAGCAGGGGAGGTCCCGAACCTCACAGTGATCGGGGGATCTGGCAGCTACCAGCTGGTACTGTCCTCTCCCTCTCTGCACCACGTTTCCGTCTCCCCCATCCTCCCCCTAATTCGCCTCTGTTTAGCCTTCTCCTCCCCCTCTCCTTCGCCGGAAAGTCCTTCCTCCTCCTTCTCGGTCATTCTAAGCTGGCTAATCGCCTTGTTGTTGCTGCTATTTGAGCAGGAGGCGCGCAATCGAAATAAAGGGAAACAAGGAGACGTGGGAGCGGAAGGGGAGAGGCATGGACAGACGACTGGAAACAGAATGGAGCAGATTCCAATCGGTTTCCTCCCTGAATTCACCTTTCCTAGAGAGAAAAGACAAGCAAATCCTCACTCAAATCGATGAGGATATACCAAAGTTCGAGAACCAGTTGCGCATAGTGAGTATACAGTAATATCTCAGTGCTCACCTTCTGCAAATAGATAAGTAAGGAATGGGCTGGAAATGCCCCCTTCTCCCTCCCCTCATAACAGCTTCCGAAAGTGTGTTGCCATAAGTGATCAGTTGGTTTGCCCCCGTAGGAGAGACGGCTCCACTATCCCTGGTTACTCTGCTCGGCGAGATAGCGAAGGAGGCGCACTACAGTCATCAACTCCGCAATCTGTTCCAATGACAATTCAAGATAGAGAAAGAGGCGCTTATGTGTGAGACTACTCTGAAGAGAAAGGAAATATTGGAAGGGATTCCGAGGCAGGAAAGAGGGAAGGAAAGAAGATATGGAGATAGCTATTTATCTGAAGCATAAGGTGAAGAACCTTAGAAGCAGCTGAACTCAAGTGGAGAGATGGGCTTAGATGGAGGGAGGGGGGGGGGAGGGGGAGGGGGATAGGTAGGGCACTCCTGTAAGCGATCTCCCACTCGAAAATGGCACTGGAGAGATAGCGACCGTGTTCATTTGCTTACTGAACAGAAACGACACAAACAATCGATGGGAGATGAGATGAAGGAGGGAAAGAAGTTGGGAAGAGAGGAGATGAAGGGGGATCGGAAAGGTCCGATATATGAAAAGAGGAATGGAAAAGAAGAAGGAGAAGGCATCAAAAGAGGACTAGGGGAGACACGCTAGCTTCTCTCTCTCACTTTTCCAGAGAAATGAAAGGAGGGGGGAAACTCAGCGCGTTTCGAAGACCCGCAGAGCTCGAACTCCAACAGCGTCATAATTGAGTAATCACTGATAAGTGCGGCAAATGAGAAGGGAAAAGATAAGACTGCAGAAAAAAGAAGGTACGGCACTGCAATAATGCAATGCGCAGATAGGAAAGGGGACCAAAACGGGCGACTTCCGCTCGTCATTCTCGTCAGTTTAGTAGCCCAATCGAGAGATCCCAGCCCCCTCCTCCTCTCATCCCCCATCCCTCCCCCCTCCTTCCCCCCCCCCTTCCACCCTCCCCCTCTCCCTCCTTCCTCCAACCAATGCTATGAAATGCCGCCTAACGAGAGGACGACAATGCAGAGATTCGATGTTGAGGAAAAGCGACGGTTCCTCTCGGGAAGGATCCCAAAAGTGGTAGTGGAGTAGAGAGAGATAACTGATGCATTTCAAGAAAATATTGTGGAATAGGGAACAATCGTTTTTTAAATGAGCAAACAAGGCGCAACATATCTAGAAACCGTCAGTGTTTGAGGATTCCGCAACGCACACACGACATCGAAAGTCGCACGAAAAGTGGGGGAGAGAGACGGGGAGGGGGATATTGAAGGAGACGGATGAGATGAATTATAAGAACTTTCACTCTTCATCGACGGCAAGAATAAAATTCTTTTTTTTTCGGATATCATTGGAATGGACTCGCAATTCTCTCAAATCCATTCTCAAACGGCGTTCCCTCTTAGGGCCTCTTCCTCTCTCTGATGCGACGCAGATTACTCCATTTCGAGACGGAATTTCCGATTGAGTTGACTGATTCAAGCCTAATTTACTGGGATCTTGAAGACTGGCGCTATCGCCTAACTGGTGTAAAAGCACAGTTCACGTCAGTGAGCATGATCGGTAGTCGCTTTGATCGGAACCAGACAATTATCTGGTGCTTCTTTCCACATGCAAATTGGATATCATTGGCCTAGCGGTGTCGTTTTTGAATGGTTTGAAGCAGAAAGACAGATAGGAGAAGGGGGGAGGGGAGGTGATGATCCGATCGGGTCTCTTCTCTATCTCACACATGAATGCACTGGATACGGACTGTCTGACAGGCTGGAAGTGACAGGGACTGGGAAGGGAAGGGAGGGACTGGGAGGGCAACGAGGGAAACCTTCCAGAGGGAACAAACCACGTTAGATCCATCGGAAAAGAAAGCCTCGTTCTCTTCCTTTTTCGTGTGTGTGCTTCAATCTAATATTGCGCCCGTCAGAATGGATCAGACTCTCGAAGAGCGGGAGGAATCTGCCTCTCTCTCTCTTCCCAATCCCGTTTGCATCTTCCCAATCTCGTTAACGCGATTTCCAGCAGGAAAACACTCAACGGGTCTTTTTTCGGCCCTAAGAATCAAAGTCACACTGCTAATGAAAGTGCGTGAAACAAACAAAGCATCATGGGTTAGGGAAAGCCAGGCCTGAATGGGAGCCGTCCAAGGAATTTCAGAGACTCGGCTTTGCTGAAGTTGAGAAAGTTGCTCCTGCCTAGTGTGTGAAAATGTATAAAAAAATTATACTTTCATGCTCGCAGACTCAAATCGGTTATGATTCATGCTGCTCAGTATTTTCTCTATTCTTTCTCTCACATGTGTTGGTGGAAGAGAGATAAGAGATGGATGGAGAGACTCAGGGAAGGTGGAGGGAGGGAGGACTCGGCAGTGTAAGATTCACTCAAAAAACAGCCTGAATTCGCCCGGCTCGCGTTTCCTCTCGTGCATTGTCTTTGTTTCAGGGCGTTCAGCTGATCAATTCCCATAGTTCTACTGACAAATCGATGTGAATGAACCTTTCGCGAGTCGAATGGATACTGCTGGTAAGCAAAAATATTGATTAATTCATTATTCTTTCCGTCAGTCGTATGTACTAATACTAAAAATAATACGGAAATATAAGAAAAAATCCTGAATAAATTATATTAATGTGGTTTTGAGACATTACTGGTCGCTGGCTGCTCTGGAGATTCGTCTGATGATGACGATACTGAGAGAATTCTACGATCGGAAAGAAATGGTATAGTCTTTATTCAGTCCAAGATCAGCCTAAAGCTAGCAACAAATACCATACTTGTCAATTGGTTTTTGCAGTTGTAAATCGGTCCGATCCGAATGGCGTCGATGCCGCTCTCTCTCGTACTCTCAATTTCATCACCAAGAAGACTGAACATGGTCGAGTTGTGCTGCTAACATGCAATGAGTACTGTCCCAGGGAGAAGCGATTGGTGAGATTGTTATGATCTATTTCGTATTCATTGATAGATCATTAGGACCTTCAGTGATGAAAAATTTCAAAAAAAGTCAATCTGCTGATCAAAACAAGCCCTTTCTGCTCGTGGTAGTTGCAGAGGTTTTAGGATGAATGGGTTGGCAGCTGTCTAATATTGCGGATTGCGTGGGATATTTACAGACTTAGCCGAGGAGGGAGAGGATGACCTCCTTTGATGCACTGTATGTACTCTGTCATTCAATTTTAAATAATGTAATGTCGCTGAGAATTGTAGTCTACGGTCATTCTAAAGTGACGCATTGTTTATTGGAGCAATATTTCCCCGTTTGGTGGAACAGAGATAAATAGGGAGAAGTGCCTGTGTCGATATCCTTAGTATATGAAAAATATCCATTGAACTAATCTGATTTCTTGCTGATTCATTGTCATCGTTTCAATTCAATTATCTGCATTCGCAGGTGCCAGAATCGGTGCACGACTTCAATAAACAGGAGGAATATGAACATTCCGAATATATCTCCTATCGCTATCATTTCCTCAAGCAACCTCTACCTTTCATGAATGGTCAGAACAGTAATATTGAGCCCTTCACTCATATGCAAAATGGAAGCTTGCTCAGTTTTCTTAAGTCTGTTTAAATTAAAGTTGAAAGCTGATTAAAAATTTTTCTTCCTAGAAACGGGTCCGATCAAAGAGCCGACTGTGGCCTTTCTGATCGGGAAGGAAGTGTACCTCTACCCGGAGCCAATCTCGGACAAGGTTCGTAGTCAGTCACTTTTCCCACGCTCTCAATTAGACGATGGGCGCTCGTCTGTTGTTTTGGAGGGAGGGAAGAGAAGGAAGAGAGGCATCTTGAGTCAAGTAGACAATTAGACGCATCCGGCCATTCATTGTGAGTGCGCACACTGGGAGAGAAGGACTCTCGAGGATAATCGGAGAGAAGCTGGCTCATCTCCTGTTTCATGTGGGGGGGGGGGGGTAGAACGATGAGACGGATAATTCCAAACTGTGAGATTGATCATTCCAGAAATCGCTGCTCGAATGGCTGAAGGAATTGGACGGAGATGGAGTGATCATTCCGAAGACTCACGAGGAATTGGATTCGTATCTGAGCTCACCTAATTGCAGTGATAAGTAAGACTTTTCTTGAGGAGAATCCGCGATTTGTCAACCAGTTAAGATTTAGATGTCTGTAATGACAATCTCTTTTCTCAGATTCCTAATCTATTCGGCACATGACAAATGTCAAATTCCCGAATGGCGAAACATAGCGAGGATCGTGAGATTGACGATGCGCATCAGAACAAGTGAGGAATATTAGTGAGAGCGAAGTTCGATGAAAACTAGTAATGAGCCATCTCTGAACTCTCCATTCAGCACCTTTTCTTTTCAATCTGACCTTCTAGAGAAAATATTGAGGCAGAAGCGAAACAACATCATGCGAATCCATTTGATCCA
Organism: Pristionchus entomophagus; assembly: GCA_036245825.1. Classification (NCBI taxonomy): domain Eukaryota; kingdom Metazoa; phylum Nematoda; class Chromadorea; order Rhabditida; family Neodiplogasteridae; genus Pristionchus; species Pristionchus entomophagus. The sequence goes on from BTSX01000006.1 coordinate 20,684,782, forward strand.
TTGAAATTCTTGACATTTGTCATAAGTTCGAGAAAAATCATTCCAGTCTACATCCATCGACCGATCAGAGATCATCAGATGGCTACTGTCCTCTTCAAGAGACTTTCTACTATGAATGAACTCGATTGCATGTGAGGGTCGACGATTATTGAAACGTCTTGGTCTCTGATAGAAAACAATGTGTTCTCACTTATTAAAATAATTTTATTTAATACTGAAAATAAAGCGTACCCGTTAAATTCCTTGCTGAAGGTTCTGAAATTAAATTATCTTTCCCAAAAAATTTATTTCAGGATGATGACCTTCATACAACTTGGTTATTACTCCAACCCTCTGATAATTACTACTCCTGCTCAGGTGAAGGCTTACTGAATGAGAGATAAAATGCAATTCAAATAGGCCATAATTGACGGGAAATTAACCATTCTAACTGATGAAATTTCCTCAGATGGTTAATCATCTCCAATCAATTACCACTTCTGATGCCTGTATCATGATGGACAACGGGCTATCTGCTACCATCTCATCACCACTCTCCGACCTCCAAATGGAATATTTCACCGGTAAGCAAACAAAATTATTTTCAAACCATGAGATGTTTTCGATCATGGTACCGGGAAACAATGGAATGATACAGGTCGCGAATCGCTGACTGCTTGCATGGGGATTTGGGGGTTTGACTGGGCACTAGGTCGGATGATTACCGTCGACCCAAATTGTGCCTCCCAGTATACGTCGACCCAAATTGTGTTTTCCAGTATTTAATGCCGCCTCCCAGTATTTTCTCAGATTGTTCTGTGCACCATATTGAAACTACTGACAAAATAATAAAAGACGACATTTTTTGGTTCTCATCCGTTCGGTTATCATCCGACGTAGTGCCTTCGACTGACGATGCTCATGTTCAGGTGAGCGTAAGTTGTTCCATCTGGAGCAGTCAACGGCGTATCTCATCGTGGGGGCGACGAGTGGAGTGGCCGTCGTGGCCTTGGCCATCTCCATCTTCTGGGGACTCAATGGAAACGCATTCGCGTCCAGCAGATGAACCTCCCTTAGTGCATGTCGCTGCTTCCTCATTCGAATTTTGTTGTCATCGTTTGCTCTCATCTTTTCTGATCGTCGTTTGAATGTACTGATATCGTACGCCGTTGTGTCATTATGTATCACGCTTTTTAACGTCATGTCAAATGACAATACACGAGACAACCAAATAACCAAATAACCAAATATACAACCAAAGTGTGAGGCAAACAAAGAGAAATAAGAGTTGAAAAACTGGTCAGGGAGAGGCACGGAGACGCCCCAGGTCATGAGGAAACGGTGAATCCAGAAGGTCAGTCTAGTTAGCAGCTCGGTTTTCCGTCGATATACGATCGTTTGTCAGATATACTTCACAGAATAGTTGTTTCAATATTAATTTTACTATTAGTCGTAGGTTCAAAAGAATAAGCGTTTGAGGAACGTTGATTTAAAAAATCTAAATCTTGAAATTATCTACTATTCCAACACAGATACATGTTGCTATTATTGCTATTCCATAAAAAAACTTTATTTGAACTCTAATTTTGAAACTTTCGAAATTTGAGTGTTATTCTGTAGATGTCATAATAGAACGTTTTCTCTGACTCTCATCCTGGTGAAGATTGAACTCTTTTTTTCTGCTTCAGAGGGCAGCGTATGTTACACTGTTCACTTCCCTCCACTCAATTGATACTCATTCGGCTATTTCGACTCGCCATTCTTCGATATTCCGTCTACAGTATCGATAATAAGTCTAAGCCCAACTTTTCAAAGTTCTGTAACTTTTGAACAAGATGAGATTTCTTTTTGATATTTTGGCAGATGGTAGTACGCTTACTCATACATATGCTCTATGTGTTGTAGCTTGGTAGGATTTCGCAATGTTGCATAGTGATGACGTAATTGTCACATAGTATTTCATGACCTTTTTTAAACTGAGAATTTTTTTCTCAGCCGTTAAAATTCTGTAGTGATAGAAGACCTTTATACCTCTCAGATAAAAGTAAGTACTCCCTGGAGGTTGCCGTGCAGAAGCCTTAGACTGGCTCAAACATGGGTCCCGAAAAACTGGATTTTCGCTCGTAGACATGCTAGAGACTCGTTCAAAAGCTCAAAATGATCCTTACCACAATTCCTGATGATCTCCAGATTTTGATAACGATAGCTTTTAATTTGCCCTCAGGGCACGAATTTTTTTACATTTTCACCTGATTTTTTTCTCCCTATTTTGGATGATCATAGTTCCAAGGCCGTTTTTGTTCAAATGTCTTTCCTCGACAAGTTAGTTGCAAATCCATGGAATATACAATTCCCCACTTTTTAGAGCATTTGGATAACTTTCCCGACCGCGGCAACCGAAAATCCGAGGTCAATCGATATTCAAAATCGGCGGGGGGGGGGGGGGTGACAAAAGAGCAAACGACAAAAGAGCAACTGGGAATAGCCCGGAGGTGAGCTGGCCAACCTAAATAAAAGTTGTCACATATATATTACTTTAGCCTAGGGATTACGGTAACCCAGTCCGATGGGTCAGATCGAGTTCCTTGAGTCAGATTTTTTCGAAAATTTCTCCAATCGATCTCAAAATCATTTTTCCGTAGTCTAAAGGACGGTAGAGTACATTTTCGATTCAAATCGCAAGAAAAAAATGTTCCCAAAAATCATGATACGGGGGTCATGGTGAGAAAAAAAATGAAATAGAAAAAAATTGCCAGAACTTTCTGATCATAGGTCTTTCTGGTGTATCTTCGCTCGCTGATTTCGAATATCGATATGAGAGCTCATCAAAAAAATAATGAAAAAAGTTAAAATTTAAAAATTGTCGAAATCGTAATTTTTGGACATAATATCGAGCAATTATTTTCCCTCGCCACAGATCCATCTGATATTTGGGGTGATGCTAGGTACAGGTACTTACTCAAATCACTTTACTGGGATTCTCGAATAATTGCAGTTTTCGAAAGTTACGTTTCATATGGGAAAATATAAAAAGTTTTTGGAAAAGCGACTACCCCGCACCAGCGAAAAATCTGGGAATGACATCATCAACATAAAAATTGTTCCTCCGTGTCTCCTGAATCGAATGCCATAATCGGGATAGCTCTATCATTTTTCTCAAAACGAATGATGACCGTTTTCCGGAGGCAAACGTGGTCAAAAAATTCATTTTTTTTCTCACCATGACCCCCGTATCATGATTTTTGGGAAAAATTTTTTCTTGCGATTTGAATCGAAAATGTACTCTACCGTCCTTTAGACTACGGAAAAATGATTTTGAGATCGATTGGAGAAATTTTCGAAAAAATCTGACTCAAGGAACTCGATCTGACCCATCGGACTGGGTTACCGTAATCCCTAGGCTAAAGTAATATATATGTGACAACTTTTATTTAGGTTGGCCAACTCACCTCCGGGCTATTCCCAGTTGCTCTTTTGTCGTTTGCTCTTTTGTCACCCCCCCAAATCGGCTATGTTTCGACATAATGAATTTTAAATTTTTTCATTAATGATATCATGGGCTTACATATGGAAATTCGGTTTTAGCACACAAATATATACCAGAAAAAAAATAGTCAGGAAGTTTTGAGATTTAAAAAATTTCGACTAATGATGGGGGTATCATGGTCATTTTTTGAGTTGAAAATCGATTGACCTCGGATTTTCGATTATCATGGGCGGCAAAGTTATCCAAATGCTCTGAAAAGTTGGGTATCGTATATTCCATGGGTTTGCAACAAACGTGCCCAGGAAAGACATTTGAACAAAAATCGGCCTTGGAACTACGATCATCCAAAATAGGGAGAAAAAAATCAGGTGAAAAGTCAAAAATTCGTGCCCTGATGGCAAATTAAAAGCTATCGTTATCAAAATTTGTGGATCATCAGGAATTGTGGTAAGGATCATTTTGAGCTTTTGAACGAGTCTCTAGCATGTCTACGAGCGAAAATCCATTTTTTCGGGACCCATGTTTGAGCCAGTCTAAGGCTTCTGCACGGCAACCTCCAGGGAGTACTTACTTTTATCTGAGAGGTATAAAGGTCTTCTATCACCACAGAAAATTTAACGGCTCAGAAAAAATTCTCAGAGTTTAAAAAAGGTCATGAAATACTATGTGACAATTGCGTCATCACTATGGAACATTGCGAAATCCTACCAAGCTACAACACATAGAGCATATGTATGAGTAAGTGTACTACCACCTGCCAAAATATCAAAAAGAAATCTCATCTGGTTCAAAAGTTACAGAACTTTGAAAAGTTGGGCTTAGACTTATTATCGATACTGTATTTTGCATTTTCTCAATGAACTATTTCTCAGAATGCTATTTCGAACGTCAGTAATTATACTCTTAATTGTCGTCACTGCAACACACGCTGCTGAATGCAACGAGGTACTTGATTTGATTTGCTTTTTTTATCTTGTCCCTCGACCTAGCAGGTACTTTTGATACTCAAAAGTGCTCACGTGAAGAAGGATTACTACATAAATTTGTACGATCGTGATACCTCATTGATTTTCAAACATCTAACACAGGGTTCGCAGCAGGTTGACGTCCAGAAGCAAGTAGCAGAGAAGCTCATCGAGGAATTGAAGAAGAAGGATGCGGGAATAGGAGAGAAAAGGATCGAAGAGTACAAGAAGAAGGACGAAATCAGGACGGAAGGTGTAACAAAGCGAATCCAGATGGTCATGAAACGTGCGAACAGCTGTTCAGATGAGTAGAGGGAGTAAGAAGGAGTTCCATATCACAACAATATGCATAGGGTTGTTTCACTTCGAATGTTTTTCACTGCATCATGGCGTTTTTCTTGCATACAGCTTTTTCTTAACCTTTTTCCCTTGTTAGATAAATCTTTAAAGGAACAATATTGGTTAAGACAGAGAGAGAGGCAATAGAAGTGATGAATACAATAATATTATCGTATGATTGATCGAACGAGTTAAATTTTTTACTGCATCGTAGCTGAGTGAGTTCATAGTTGCGATTGAGTCATGTGCTTGGTAAGCAACAAATGATAGCAACCCCTATTTGTACACGTTCAACAAGATATGTGTATGATCTTCGGTTTCTGTAATCTACTATACGTTAAAAAAAATTGCCGAATCATTCAACCTGCTGAAAACTGGACTGTCGAAAGTCTTATTTTTTTATCCATTGGACTTTCACAGTCTAGTCCTCGTTTCATCTCACAGTTTTATCTACAATAATCATGTCTGGACATGGAAATGGGAGCACGACCGAGTCTGGAGGAAAGGACATGTCTCGTTCGTCCCGTGTCGGACTTTACTTCCCTGTTGGACGTTGTGCTCTTATTTTTTCTCATTGCCCCTCTGCCGGAATCGACCCGGATATGTCTAAAATGATAAACCGTGACCGAGCTACTGTAACGCGCACCATAAAAGAAACCTTTTTCAAATATCGATTTCTAGGAATATTTTACAGGGCATATCCGGGTCGATTTCGGTAAAGTGGCCATGAGAAAAAATATGAGCACAACCACAGATCTTAATTTTGCGAATTAGTAAAAATCGGAAAACCCGCACATTTCTCGGCGACGCCCGGTGAGCGTTCTGATTTCTGTGACATGTACGATAATTGAAATCGTTATTATTTTAATATCTATCGCATGCTCTCAGAAAGGTGCCCACAGTTATTATCCGACTGTCCACTGTTTAGAGAAAGGACCATTTCAGATTGGGAAGAGTTCGTTCTCTCGCATCCTCCGCATAATGAGAGGAACTATTAGAAAGCGGCAGTACTTTGATGATCCGAACCATTATCCAACCGTCCCCAATGGAGAAGAATCCGCAGGTGGGAAGGCACACTAGCTGATGGAAGTGGGGGGGGGGGGGGTGCATCCCTCCTTCCTTGCTTTTCCTCCCCTTCCTCTCCTTCTCCCTCTCCTACCTTCCCTTCCTCCTATTAGTCGTGTCATACTAGATACGCTCTGGCCTCTGTTTCACACTCACTCTGTTCATCCTATCAGTACTGTTGTAGCGTCAATGCCTGAACTGTTTCTGCTACATGGCCTGCATGCTTCAGTAACCGAACAACTTCGAGACGATGGACGTGCTCAATCTTCAAAAGGAGGCCGTCATTCAGCTTCGCGAAGAGGCCCAAGTGCAGCCTCAGAAGTCTCAAATTTTCAGTCTCATGGAGTTCTGCAAGAACACCCCCGATCCTCTCATCTCTGCCTCCCAGCCCACCAACCCTTGGCAGGTGAGGCATTAGCATTCAGATAGAGATCAAAGATCAGTAAACAGACGGTATAGTATATTGGATAGGACTCCAGATATTCAAATGTATCTTTACTGTGAATAACGGATCGATATAAAGTGATGTTCTGAATAATTCTTTTAAGGGAAAGAACGTATGCGCGTCCTGCTCGATGCTGTGAGCTCCTGGCCCTTTTCTCCTCTAACGGATCAAACCTTCCCATCGTTTCCGATTTTCTGACTTAGGAGCCCGATATCGATGTTGCTACATCTTACGTTCATCTGTTTATAAAAGCCTCAAATGTACTCCAGTCTTTTCGTAACCTATGTTCGCCTCATACTAGAATATTGTAGTGAACTTTCTCCACATAGCAGAGTTTTATAATCTAGCCTCGAACATAACTAATATTCACTCGTTCTGTTCTTTACAAGTGTCGTCTAGCTTATTGTTCCTACCCAGATAGGTTACGTTTCTTCGAAACAGAGCATCTAAAATACCGCCGCACACTTATCGATCTAGCTTTTTGTCTCCGATCATACCGAGATCGTAGAGTCTTTTCATGTTGCTTGTGTGTGTGTAATAGAGAGGGATGGAGGCGTTCTAGCCCCATCCCACTCATGCTTTTTCAAGCCGATCTAGGCGCTCTCTAGAATTGTGTAACATGGATAAAGCAGTCTCCCAACATTCCTCCTTGCTGGATAGTCGCATCTGATCAAGGCTCTGAAAGCCACAACATGTGGTGCATCGACTCTAAGTAACCCAACTACCACTGAACCACCAGTATAGTCGACTGCCCTACCCCGCTCCCCCTTATCCCTCCATTCCGCTCCTATCGCCTCTCGTCAATTCTTCCCGTCTCTCGTCGGCAGCGCCACGGACCACGGAAGGAGCAGTTGCTGAAGGACACGTGAGTCAACATTCTTCCCGTTCGTCAGGCCCCTCTGCGCGCCGCGGCTGTCGGAGCGATGACCGACACGGCAGAGCGCCTGCTCAATGCGGCTAGGACGAAGTTGTCTGGAACTCTCTCGCGACTCTCCAAGAAGGAATTCAAGGTGAACGCGCAAGACAAGGAGGCGGTCAGAAAGCTGCTGGAGGAGACGTCCATCGATATTTCTACCCTCACTGTTGCGTCGAAGAAAGCTACGGATCAGCTGAAGGAATGGGAAGCGATGATAGATCGGATTGAGGATGGCGCAGCGAAGGATGACGCGACAGAAAAGTTCAAGACTGCGCAAGAGGAAGTTCTCGCCCTCATATCCCAGGTGGATGACTCCATGGTTACCCTCACCACTACTGAGAGGAGGCTGCAGCTCGCTCTGGATGGAGTACCTGTGGAAGGAGCAGCAGCAGCGGCACTCGTCGAGGAAGACGAGGAGGAAGATGAGGATGAGGAGGAGGAGGAGAGTGACAAGGATAAAGAAGAGAGGTCACCTCCAGCTGAGAAGAAGGCAGACGCGAGTCAGAGTGAGTCACTAGCACAGCTGACGCTGACCCAACTGCGCCGAGGGAAGAAACTGCAGACACGTTTGCCCAGGCAAGAACTTCCAACATTCGATGGGAGAGGGGAGTGGATGCAGTTTTGGGCCCGCTTTGAAGCTGCAGTAGGAAGCCAGGTGATCAGTAAGACCGAGAAATTGATCTTTCTGCTCGGTTCTCTCCGCGACGCTCCACTTCGTCTCGTCCAAGGCTATTCTGTCAGCGATGGAGCCTACTCGCATGTTGTCGACACTCTGAAGGCAGAGTACGGAGATCAGGGAGTTCAGACCACGAGGCTGCATGCGGAACTAATGGAAGTTCCCAAGGCCAAGGAGGACACGCCATCTACTCATCGAGTCATTCTAGATGTCCAGCGTATCACAAGACAGCTGACATCACTGGGGGAAGACATCAATCATGGATTCGTGGAGACATCACTGCACAAGAAACTACCCGCTTCATTTCTGGAGAAGGTCATCAGAATGAAGACTGAGAAGGGAGGAAGATTCACCGTGAACGAGCAGCTCGACTTCCTCGCAAAGGAAGTGTCCATCAAGAGACAGATGGAAGAACTGGACAAGAGCCGTCCTGTGTCTGCCAGAGCGAATGTGGCCAGGATTGAGAGGCCACGACGAATGGAGACGACGCGCTCGAGGGAGAACGAGGGAGGACGCGGAAGGAATGCGGATGCTCCCCGCACGTGTTTCCTGTGCGATGGAAACCACTATGCGACCGAGTGTCGCATGGATGCCGCACAGAGAGTGAAGAGAGCAACGGAGCTCAGCCTCTGCTTCAAGTGCATGCGAAAGGGACATCGGCAGACCGAATGCAGATCGAAGTGGAACTGTCGCAACTGCGGATCGAAGGAGCATCACAGGGCACTCTGTCGGAGGAGCGCGACGGCGCCCCGGGAGCGCCGGGAGGCATGGAACTCGACGGCAGCGGCTGCGCAGAGCGTCCATTCGAAGGTCATCCTCCCTACCGGCGAGATCAAAGTAGTGAATCCAGCAACGGGCAAAGCAGCCTTCACTACGCTGTTCTTGGATACTGGAGCGGATGCCGACTTCATCTCGGAGGAGCTCATAGACGAGCTCGGATTGAAGCCTCTGCGGAAGCGGCGTCTTTTGGGATATCTTTCTGCAGAAGGGAGAGAAACAGCCATCTGGATTGCAATCCATCAAGACTACCTTCGGTCGGATGGTGACGGGCACTGGCACCGTTGCATCTATTCAAGCGAAGACGAAGAAGACAGCCGATGATCAGGAGATCGTTGAGCTCGCCAAGAAGTTCTTCGCCCTGGAGGGCGTAGGCGTGATGGACGACCCGCACATCGACGATGAAGAAGAAGCGCAGCGTTTCTTCGATGCGACAGTCAAGAGAGAAGAGGATGGGCGCTACACGACGCGTCTGCCCTACAAGTCTGCCGCACCTGACGTCCCGGACAATCGATCGATGGCGCTGGGCCAACTTCGCGCAGTTGTCAAGCGATTAGCCGAGATCGGGCGACTGGAAGAATACCAGAAGATATTCGAGGATCAGCTGACACAAGGAGTCATTGAGATCGTGGAAAACGAGGAGGAGCACATTGGCGTTGTGACCTACCTCCCTCACCATGCAGTCATCAACGACCAGAAGAAGTCCACGAAGATGAGGATCGTGTACAACGCTTCGGCAGGCAAGAATGGGAAATCGCTCAATCGTTCTCTCTACCAAGGGAACGCGCACTTGCCGCACGGAGCCGCGATGGTGCTGCGCATGAGAACCAAGCCGATAGTGATCACTGCTGACATTCAGAAGGCTTATCTTCAAGTTGGAATCCAGCCGGAGGATCGAGATGCTGTTCGTCTTCTATGGTTGAAGGATATCAAGAGACCGCTATCGAACGACAATATCCGCGTCATGAGATTCCGACGAGTGCCATTCGGAGTCCTCTGCAGCCCCCACCTTCTTGACTCGACGATTCGGAGGCATCTGGATGAGGAAGGAACGTCACTCTCGGAGGAGATCAAACAGAATCTGTATGCCGACAACATCCTTCTAGGAGCAGAAACTGCCGAAGAAGCCATGCAGAAAGTGAAGGAGACGAATGAGATCTTCGCAAGAGCCAAGATGCCTCTGAGAGACTGGACCACAAATGAGAAGGGTGTCAATGCAATGATTACGGATGCACCCGGAGAAGTGTTGACCTCCTTCCTGGGGATCGGCTGGAAGATTGACCCGGATGATCTGGTGATCAAGACTGTGACTCCAACAGGAGCGCCACTGACGAAGCGGACTGTGTTGTCTGAGACGATGACGACCTACGATGTGATGGGATTCAGCCCTTCTACCGGCAAGAAGATTTCTCAAGAAGATAATCCAAATACCGTGGGATGAAGCACTCACATCGAGGAACAGGAAGAGTGGATCTCCGTCATGGATGAGCTTTCCGATCGAGAAATCGTCATTCCTCGACTGACGCCGGTGAACGGAGCAGAGCTTCACGTCTTCAGTGATGCAAGCAGAGCGGGTTACGGCTGTGCTGTCTACTTGCGAACCCATACGGAGGAAGGAGTCAGAACATTCCTCCTCATGGCCAAAAGCAAGGTCGTTCCCACATCCGAGGAGAAGGCGATGAAGAAGGATGAAGCCAAACCAGACGAGAGGAAGATATCAATTCCACGACTGGAACTGTTGGCAGCCGAGCTGGGCGCCAAAGTGGCGAACTATGTGAGGAGCCACATCGGAGTTGTCATCAAGAGGACTGTCCTCTGGACCGACAGCCTGCCAGCGCTCAGTCAGATGCTCAAGCCGTCGAAAGATCACAAGCGGTTTGTAGAGAATCGACTCACACAGATCAGCCACCAGCAGATCGAAGAGTTTCGGTACGTGGCAACCTACGACAACCCGGCCGACGTGGCATCGCGTGGATGTTCTCTGGATGATCTGAAGGCTAACCGACTGTGGTGGGAAGGACCGAAGCGGCTGCGCAAGGAAGAAGACGATTGGCCAGTCATTCCGCCCGGTTACTCAGCGAGGCTAGCAGAGAGGGAGAACGAGGCGGAAGCCACGAATAAGGTCTACCATGCCTGCGTCAATGCTGTCGTCATCGAAGCCATCAATGTTACCTGCGGAGAGCCGTGTTCGTGCCCGGAATGGACGACAACCTGCTCCCATTATGTTGGAAAGGAGACCGAAAACTCGACGTATAAGGACGAAGAAGTGCAGCAAGAATCACTGCGAGCGCACGCAGGACCCGGAGGAGAACGAGTCGGTGGTGTTTCCCCACGGGGTGACCGTGTCACCGTACACTGTCATCGTCACAATCTACAAGGACACGAGATTATGTACAAGAAGGAAGTCACGTGCCCACCAGGATCATTTTGCGAGCAGATTTCATGCACATTCTGCACCGAGATGATGACGAACCTGCATTGCGCGCCAAGAACACTCATCATCGGTCTCGCTGTCTTCATGTATTTTGGAACGGTCATCCTGACGGTCATCGTAAATTGCTGTTTCCTCTGTGCCGGAGGTGGAAAGATCATCTGCGGCCTCGGGAGGGCCATCGCAGCGATGGTTCGATGGATTCGAATCAGAAAGCCCGGTCAGAAGGACAGGATGAGACGGCCGAGGACGGAGACACCGAGAAGGGGAAGAAGAGGAGAAATCAAGGCTCTTCAGTGGACCGCGATGGTCGTGGCAATGAGCCTGATTCAAGCCACAATGGCCTGCGATAAGGCATCGACAATCAAGGCCACAGCTGAGAGCTGTGCTCGTCAGAACGGAATACTGACATGTTCCCTCGAAGATACCGTCGTGTGGCCAGATGTCAGCACAGGAGAGAAGGTGTGCCTGCAGCTCGGCGACTCGACTTCGAACCCGCTCGCAACTGTGGAGATTCAGGTGCTGGAGATTCTGCTAGAGTGCCAGAAGGAGAGCCTGTTCATTACCTACCCGTACCGAGCTGCCGTCGCTTCGTCGAAGCGCTGCCCGGGAGCCGGCTCGTGCCAGGGAAACAAGTGTGCCAACATCAAGGAAGGTGATCCTATTCCTGAGCTCGGAGAGGCGGCCCAACACCCCGGCTACACCCGATGCGCGGAGACCTGTGGATGCGGCGGATGTGGTTGCTTCTGGTGCAGCTCTGCGTGTCTCTTCTTCCGACCCCACGCGATACTGAACAAGGAGCGACGCTTTGAAGTGTTCGGATGCCCATCATGGAAGCAGGTCGCGAGAGTGGCAGTGCACAAGATTCAGCCTACGAGCACGCAGGAGTACCAGCTGCGACTGGCAGCAGGCCAGATGATGGAGCTGGAGGAACTCCACGTGCAATTGACGACGATGGAGACCCCGCCTCTACCCGTGCTGTCTGCCAAATTTATCACGGACGGACAGAACACTGCGCTGATTGAGGACGCGAGTGCAATCAGCTGCCTGAAGTGTAATGCGACGGATTGCACGTATCGCCCGTCCTGCTGTTCCTGCACCACATTCGATGAAGTGGCGAACTGCGCTTGCATCTCCGGAGCGACGGCCGAGGAGACGCTACGAGCAGGAGCCCTTCCAAGAAGAAGACAGTACTGGATGAAGGAGTACCAGAAGCGAGTCGTATTGGAGTCGAATGACACGCTGGTGGGCCTCCAGGCAACGATCGCAAACTGGCGGCTGACGCCCGTAGCTGAATTGAGCACGTGCGAGATGAAGAACGTCTCAGTCTCGGGATGCCATTCCTGCAGGGAAGGTGCAGTGCTCACGTACACATGCACATCATCTGAGAGCCATTCCATTGGCCACATCACCTGCGACAACGATATGTACTTCAACGTGGAGTGCAGTCAGCAGATGAGCGAGAGACAGACAACGATCATCTACGATCGTACGCTACTGAAGACGGAGTGCAAGCTACGATGTGGAGTGGAGTCGGCCCCATTCAAGTTGGGTGCAGAACTTTCAATGGTGACGGTACTCGGCAACACGAAGATCGAAACGATTGCCCAGTCGATACCCGTGATTGTATCTAATATTCTTGATCTTTCTCTTTCTAACTATCAGTACATTTTTATTCTTATTGTATCGATTGCCGTTATTGTAGTTGCCGTACAGTTCAGAAGCACTCACAAGAAGAAGGAGTGAGATAGTTTCCCCATTAGTTGATATCCATGTAGCTATATTGGTTTGCATCACCGTATCGTATTGGCCGGTAGCCGTTTCCGGCCCGGGGAGTGTCTCCGATCATACCGAGATCGTAGAGTCTTTTCATGTTGCTTGTGTGTGTGTAATAGAGAGGGATGGAGGCGTTCTAGCCCCATCCCACTCATGCTTTTTCAAGCCGATCTAGGCGCTCTCTAGAATTGTGTAACATGGATAAAGCAGTCTCCCAACATTCCTCCTTGCTGGATAGTCGCATCTGATCAAGGCTCTGAAAGCCCCAACACTTTTGTCTACAGCTTCATGCCATTATCTGTTCATTGTTGTCACTTTCTGCCACTGAGACTCTCATTACTGTTATTGAGTTATCGATCGATAGATAAAGCAAGATTTACGGGACAAACTTCGACGCATACAAGTAGCCGAGGTAAGAAGTATTCTGCAATGTATGATTATCTGGACGAGTTTCTCTGATAACATTGGAGACTCGCAGGGGGTGATTATGACGAGTTTCGAGAAGAGAAAAGAGAAATGAGAGATGCTTGGAATGGAAACTGGCAACACATGGAATAGTTTTCATATACAATGTTTCTGATTTTAAAAAAATGAAAGGATACGCTTTTGTGATGCTATTACACTTTAATCTGTCCTTAAAGAAGTAGGAGAGGCAAAGAAACGGATTCCTACACTGATAACTTAATCGATTGACCCGCCAAGGATATTTTTGAGATGATGTGGAGGCTCTAGATAGAGATACTATCACTCCTCTTGTCCATTTGTATTATGAGAAGAACTATTGGAATGAGATAGGGAATGCGTTGATGAACGGAGTCAATATGCTACTGTCTCCAGTAGAGAAGAAGGGTGTTTATCCACAGGTGGTGAATAGCTCCTCAAATTACATTACGTCAACTTGCATTTGCCTACTATGAATGGATATTAGAATCTAGTGAGCAGAAGGGAATCCATGTTCGAAAATATCCTCTCCATTTTTCATTCCTACTCAAGCTATGTAGATATACACTTCTTGAAAAAGAGCAATCTTACAATCCCACTACCCTGTTGTATGTTATCTTTTTGTGTAGAGAATAGGCGATGATACTCCATTTCGCTCGGCTCTCCGGCTTCGCCAGTAATTTTAATCGATCGTCTGTGTCATTGCAACACATTACTCCACTTATTCCTTTTTATTTTAAAAGATTTTTCATATCTGACTATTTCAGCGCCCTTTTGACATACCATTTTATTCCGATCTCTTTCTATCTCAGCTATATTTTATATCGAAGGGCTTCCCCCATATCTTCGCCTTCTTCTTACTCACTCCCCTTCTCCTCCACAGATACCTCACGAATTAAGGGAGAGATTCCATCTTTCTTCTCCGACAATACCTCTCCCTCCTCTTTTTATCTCAATCTCGCGCCTTCGCGGTCTACATTATCACTGTCGTTGGTGTGCATTGAAGGGAGAGGGGGACGATCGAATTACTCTCCAAATACTCATTGCAGTAGTAATTATTGCTGGGATTCAGATCATACTCATTTACACACTCCATCTATTCATTTGAAGAAAGAACGTCCCCCTTCCCCCACTCCCCTATCTCTCCACATACAGTAAGCCATCTCTCTATTTATTCCTGCCTCTTCCCTCTACCTTTTCCTTCCTATCTAAAGTTCCTCTACCCCTGACTCCGCCCCTTTCTTTCTCTCTACGCTACAGGCAAACCATGTCAGAGCAAACCTCATATTTATGTATAGGAGAGATGAAAGAAATAGTCAGTATATAATCCAGTCAAGTCCCTATCAATTGCCACATTCCAGTTCATTCCATTTCTGATTGTACTTATTGAGCCTAACGATAAATGACTGTTCCCTTGCAAGACTTCCGACTAAGGGAAACCGCATGCTATTTGCTCTCAATTCCGAGCTGTCAGAACAACTCCTATTCAATAGTCGATGCATGAATAATCTGGCATTCGTTGCGATGCAGGAAGTGTAAAAGGTGTGCCTGGCACAGATGAATCACTGCTTAGTTGATATCATCGCAGATTATGGGACGGAAGAAAGACCTCGTGTTACGTCAATAACATCACAAAGAGTTCTAACTAGTGATGTCGGTTCGGCTTTTATGGTCTCTCCTTTTCGTACGCACGCTTGTCTTCCTGACCAGCGATAGATATTGCGAAAAAAAGAGAGGCAAAAACGAAACGACATCACTGGAACAAATAAATTAGATAATCGGAAACACACATCATTCTCCATACAAGGAGAGACTGCTGTGCAATTAGAAGTTTTAAGAAAAGAGACTGTTTCGCCTGGCCAATCCCTCGGTTTGGTTGAGGCAAAGACCAGTAAATTCATTGACAGATACACTTTTCCCGTGTGTATTCATTCGACTTTTCCCGATTTTTTTCGAAATTTCTTCGACTTCTCATCCATTCAGATCCCTTCTAACCTCAATTCGAAGTCGTGCATTTCCAACATTTCTCTGTCTCTTCCGGCCCAATACAAACCTGTTTTCAACTTTCGCTCCATCTCCCCCGTGATCTTCATTGGCCTCACGTTTGAATGAAAAATTAAACGAAAAAAGAGTGAAAAAATTGTCGCAGAAAAATAACGCTGTCATGATTCGGGATCTCTGAGGTCTATGGTTTTTGATGTCATAGTCGCCTAGTTGCTCGCCTGCTTTGATACAATTTAGGGTTGCCATATTAATTAAGAGAGAGAGAGAGAGACAGTATGTGCAATGAGAATACGTCCCCCAAGGTGAATCCAAGGTGGGGACAACATGGGAGACACATCAGAGAATTATGCTACAATTCTCTACATTCTCCTCAAAGTCGCCGTGAACAACAAGTTAGACTACAGAGCCTTGATATGAGTCGAAATTCATTGACGACACAGAACGTGACAATCCCTATTAGTGATGACAAAACGGCATCCGACTCTCTTCATTTCGCGTGCTCTCTCGTTTCTCTGTCTATGGAAAGATCGCTCGATTCGAGGAGGGTCAACGCCGTTGTGACATCACTAATCACGATCCAACAATTCGCGAAACAAGAGTTTCATAGACAATGAGAAGAAAATGATTCCCAATCAGATTGTCGAAACTCGCATGTTTCGTTTGAAATGAACAATGCTATCTTTTCGGCATTTTCTTTCTTCAATTTCAACATCCCGAAATTAATTTCGCGTGTACGTGGGGGGGGGGGAGATGATTAGGAGTTCAATGTTTAGATATTTTAGTTCCTTCGGGGGAAATCGGAGCTCCAAACAGAATCCTTGTGCGTAATAATCCACTGAATTACGGAGAATATCGCTGAATGCCCTTCACATCCCACACACGCAATGTACCATGACTATCTACGTCGAACAGCGTCCGAATCGAAAATATCCTGGACTTTCGACGCATCTCTTCACACTCTGCAACATTCTTTCGTCAATTTCAGAAGCTGCTATTCCGTTTAAAGGAGGAGTAAACTCAATATTTTCGATGGTAAACTAACGATGCAGCCTGAAAGGACCCTTGAACGACGTTACAAATCCAAAATTGCTAGGCGATTGGTCAATTCTGTGCCGAGAAAACCGCTCGCAAATTTTTTACAATGCCCAGGGACTAAAGGGCTTGCGAGAGACTCTCGAAGGGAAGAGGGCAGAGACGCAGACAGAGCGTGTCACTGCCGCTCTCCCTCGCATTTCCCTCGGACTCGCACGCGTCGATTTTGTTGGGCACTTTCTCTCCTTGCAGTTTAGAGGCAGCGCGAGTTCAAACCTCGGACATGTCAAAAATTTTTGCAGTATTTTTTGCAGTACTTCTCGAGTAACTAAACCGCAAAATAAATCAATCAAAATCAATATTTAGATCTCAATTTCAACAAATCAATGTCAATCAACAGTATACGATTCTTCAGTTTCAGTGAGGATCACTTGATAATAGAAATGGAATGAGGCAAGCCCTCGTATCCCGTATTTTTCCTCATATCAAAGTGTTCACTCAAACAATATCGGTGCAAATATGTCATTGGTGAAATATCTGCTGAACAACATACATTAGCATTGGTGGCTTTGCTTTATTATCAATACATCCATTACAAGCAAACATAAAAACTAACAAGTACACAATCTCTGGGTGTATACAATTGGGGCAAGCGGAGATAGCTAAGTAAAATTCACTGAGAAGATCACTGACTACTCATTGGTTTGGAGGATCCTCTCTTTATTTTGTTCGTAGCTTCCTTCTCGTCGCTCGACGCGACAACGGACTGGCGTCTCCTAAAAATCATCCTCATTAGAGTCAATTTTCTTCTCATAGCAAATAACCCAATAGCAATAACATCTTTGAACTGTGCTTGGTATCGGCACTTGGATTACAGTATGAAATATTATATTAAGGACATACCGTAATCCACGTGCGCTGTTTTATACGTCTATACAGTTTTCGGAAAACCACAAAGATTAACAAAATAAGCATTAATGTTGGCTATTCGACCTTCGTAACACACGCACATTTATCAAGATAATAACGGCGTATGCTACGGGGGTCAAATAGCCAACAGCGATAAGCATTCAATCGTACTATTTGGTTTGGTATTCATAGAGTGCAAAAATATAGAATACTCATAATGTTCACATTTTTGGAAACGCTTTGTCAGAACGAATATAACTGACTCTTTTCTCCGTCGGGACGCGACTGGCGACGAGTAGTACGACGGCGGATCAGAATGTTATAATCGCGAGATCCCTGCACCTCCGCTCCTTCCGGTCCCATCACATTGGTGGCTTCGGGGGCCTTGTCTCCATCAACGAAATTTTATCTAAACAAAGGGTATTCTCCGTAATTCAGTGGATTATCACGCACAAGGATTCTGTTTGGAGCTCCGATTTCCCCCGAAGGAACTAAAATATCTAAACATTGAACTCCTAATCATCTCCCCCCCCCCACGTACACGCGAAATTAATTTCGGGATGTTGAAATTGAAGAAAGAAAATGCCGAAAAGATAGCATTGTTCATTTCAAACGAAACATGCGAGTTTCGACAATCTGATTGGGAATCATTTTCTTCTCATTGTCTATGAAACTCTTGTTTCGCGAATTGTTGGATCGTGATTAGTGATGTCACAACGGCGTTGACCCTCCTCGAATCGAGCGATCTTTCCATAGACAGAGAAACGAGAGAGCACGCGAAATGAAGAGAGTCGGATGCCGTTTTGTCATCACTAATAGGGATTGTCACGTTCTGTGTCGTCAATGAATTTCGACTCATATCAAGGCTCTGTAGTCTAACTTGTTGTTCACGGCGACTTTGAGGAGAATGTAGAGAATTGTAGCATAATTCTCTGATGTGTCTCCCAGGTTGTCCCCACCTTGGATTCACCTTGGGGGACGTATTCTCATTGCACATACTGTCTCTCTCTCTCTCTCTCTTAATTAATATGGCAACCCTAAATTGTATCAAAGCAGGCGAGCAACTAGGCGACTATGACATCAAAAACCATAGACCTCAGAGATCCCGAATCATGACAGCGTTATTTTTCTGCGACAATTTTTTCACTCTTTTTTCGTTTAATTTTTCATTCAAACGTGAGGCCAATGAAGATCACGGGGGAGATGGAGCGAAAGTTGAAAACAGGTTTGTATTGGGCCGGAAGAGACAGAGAAATGTTGGAAATGCACGACTTCGAATTGAGGTTAGAAGGGATCTGAATGGATGAGAAGTCGAAGAAATTTCGAAAAAAATCGGGAAAAGTCGAATGAATACACACGGGAAAAGTGTATCTGTCAATGAATTTACTGGTCTTTGCCTCAACCAAACCGAGGGATTGGCCAGGCGAAACAGTCTCTTTTCTTAAAACTTCTAATTGCACAGCAGTCTCTCCTTGTATGGAGAATGATGTGTGTTTCCGATTATCTAATTTATTTGTTCCAGTGATGTCGTTTCGTTTTTGCCTCTCTTTTTTTCGCAATATCTATCGCTGGTCAGGAAGACAAGCGTGCGTACGAAAAGGAGAGACCATAAAAGCCGAACCGACATCACTAGTTAGAACTCTTTGTGATGTTATTGACGTAACACGAGGTCTTTCTTCCGTCCCATAATCTGCGATGATATCAACTAAGCAGTGATTCATCTGTGCCAGGCACACCTTTTACACTTCCTGCATCGCAACGAATGCCAGATTATTCATGCATCGACTATTGAATAGGAGTTGTTCTGACAGCTCGGAATTGAGAGCAAATAGCATGCGGTTTCCCTTAGTCGGAAGTCTTGCAAGGGAACAGTCATTTATCGTTAGGCTCAATAAGTACAATCAGAAATGGAATGAACTGGAATGTGGCAATTGATAGGGACTTGACTGGATTATATACTGACTATTTCTTTCATCTCTCCTATACATAAATATGAGGTTTGCTCTGACATGGTTTGCCTGTAGCGTAGAGAGAAAGAAAGGGGCGGAGTCAGGGGTAGAGGAACTTTAGATAGGAAGGAAAAGGTAGAGGGAAGAGGCAGGAATAAATAGAGAGATGGCTTACTGTATGTGGAGAGATAGGGGAGTGGGGGAAGGGGGACGTTCTTTCTTCAAATGAATAGATGGAGTGTGTAAATGAGTATGATCTGAATCCCAGCAATAATTACTACTGCAATGAGTATTTGGAGAGTAATTCGATCGTCCCCCTCTCCCTTCAATGCACACCAACGACAGTGATAATGTAGACCGCGAAGGCGCGAGATTGAGATAAAAAGAGGAGGGAGAGGTATTGTCGGAGAAGAAAGATGGAATCTCTCCCTTAATTCGTGAGGTATCTGTGGAGGAGAAGGGGAGTGAGTAAGAAGAAGGCGAAGATATGGGGGAAGCCCTTCGATATAAAATATAGCTGAGATAGAAAGAGATCGGAATAAAATGGTATGTCAAAAGGGCGCTGAAATAGTCAGATATGAAAAATCTTTTAAAATAAAAAGGAATAAGTGGAGTAATGTGTTGCAATGACACAGACGATCGATTAAAATTACTGGCGAAGCCGGAGAGCCGAGCGAAATGGAGTATCATCGCCTATTCTCTACACAAAAAGATAACATACAACAGGGTAGTGGGATTGTAAGATTGCTCTTTTTCAAGAAGTGTATATCTACATAGCTTGAGTAGGAATGAAAAATGGAGAGGATATTTTCGAACATGGATTCCCTTCTGCTCACTAGATTCTAATATCCATTCATAGTAGGCAAATGCAAGTTGACGTAATGTAATTTGAGGAGCTATTCACCACCTGTGGATAAACACCCTTCTTCTCTACTGGAGACAGTAGCATATTGACTCCGTTCATCAACGCATTCCCTATCTCATTCCAATAGTTCTTCTCATAATACAAATGGACAAGAGGAGTGATAGTATCTCTATCTAGAGCCTCCACATCATCTCAAAAATATCCTTGGCGGGTCAATCGATTAAGTTATCAGTGTAGGAATCCGTTTCTTTGCCTCTCCTACTTCTTTAAGGACAGATTAAAGTGTAATAGCATCACAAAAGCGTATCCTTTCATTTTTTTAAAATCAGAAACATTGTATATGAAAACTATTCCATGTGTTGCCAGTTTCCATTCCAAGCATCTCTCATTTCTCTTTTCTCTTCTCGAAACTCGTCATAATCACCCCCTGCGAGTCTCCAATGTTATCAGAGAAACTCGTCCAGATAATCATACATTGCAGAATACTTCTTACCTCGGCTACTTGTATGCGTCGAAGTTTGTCCCGTAAATCTTGCTTTATCTATCGATCGATAACTCAATAACAGTAATGAGAGTCTCAGTGGCAGAAAGTGACAACAATGAACAGATAATGGCATGAAGCTGTAGACAAAAGCTAGATCGATAAGTGTGCGGCGGTATTTTAGATGCTCTGTTTCGAAGAAACGTAACCTATCCGGGTAGGAACAATAAGCTAGACGACACTTGTAAAGAACAGAACGAGTGAATATTAGTTATGTTCGAGGCTAGATTATAAAACTCTGCTATGTGGAGAAAGTTCACTACAATATTCTAGTATGGGGCGAACATAGGTTACGAAAAGACTGGAGTACATTTGAGGCTTTTATAAACAGATGAACGTAAGATGTAGCAACATCGATATCGGGCTCCTAAGTCAGAAAATCGGAAACGATGGGAAGGTTTGATCCGTTAGAGGAGAAAAGGGCCAGGAGCTCACAGCATCGAGCAGGACGCGCATACGTTCTTTCCCTTAAAAGAATTATTCAGAACATCACTTTATATCGATCCGTTATTCACAGTAAAGATACATTTGAATATCTGGAGTCCTATCCAATATACTATACCGTCTGTTTACTGATCTTTGATCTCTATCTGAATGCTAATGCCTCACCTGCCAAGGGTTGGTGGGCTGGGAGGCAGAGATGAGAGGATCGGGGGTGTTCTTGCAGAACTCCATGAGACTGAAAATTTGAGACTTCTGAGGCTGCACTTGGGCCTCTTCGCGAAGCTGAATGACGGCCTCCTTTTGAAGATTGAGCACGTCCATCGTCTCGAAGTTGTTCGGTTACTGAAGCATGCAGGCCATGTAGCAGAAACAGTTCAGGCATTGACGCTACAACAGTACTGATAGGATGAACAGAGTGAGTGTGAAACAGAGGCCAGAGCGTATCTAGTATGACACTAATAGGAGGAAGGGAAGGTAGGAGAGGGATAAGGAGAGGAAGGGGAGGAAAAGCAAGGAAGGAGGGATGCACCCCCCCCCACTTCCATCAGCTAGTGTGCCTTCCCACCTGCGGATTCTTCTCCATTGGGGACGGTTGGATAACGGTTCGGATCATCAAGGAACTGCCGCTTTCTAATAGTTCCTCTCATTATGCGGAGGATGCGAGAGAACGAACTCTTCCCAATCTGAAATGGTCCTTTCTCTAAACAGTGGACAGTCGGATAATAACTGTGGGCACCTTTCCGAGAGCATGCGATAGATATTAAAATAATAACGATTTCAATTATCGTACATGTCACAGAAATCAGAACGCTCACCGGGCGTCGCCGAGAAATGTGCGGGTTTTCCGATTTTTACTAATTCGCAAAATTAAGATCTGTGGTTGTGCTCATATTTTTTCTCATGGCCACTTTACCGAAATCGACCCGGATATGCCCTGTAAAATATTCCTAGAAATCGATATTAGAAAAAGGTTTCTTTTATGGCGCGCGTTACAGTAGCTCGGTCACGGTTTATCATTTTAGACATATCCGGGTCGATTCCAACGAAAACGAGCAGGAGGCAGGAGCGGAGGCGAGATGCCAATATTCGGTGAGTGAATGGACAGAGGGGATTGGTTTGTGAGAAGGGATAACTGGCGAGCGAGGAATTGTGATGCTTGATCAAATGGTAATTTCTCCACTCAACACACTCTATCACGGGACTGACAGAAGATGGAAAGTGGGAAATAAAGATGTTATGATGAAATAATGAGTGATTAGGAAAGGAAAGGAGTTTCGGTATCAACGACGGCTTACGGCATTCTACTTATCTCAGGTTTCCGGCATGAACGCATCGTTCGATCAAGCGACTTTCAGAGCAGTTGATGTCTAAGATCGTCCGCATGCTAAAAAAAAATCCCCATACAATTTCGGTGTCGTCATGTTATCTCTCGTCCCTCAGTGGCTTATATGTACACTATCTATTCCTGTAGACCCTTGCTACCACCTCTAACTGATCATCGATCGTATATTTGCTGTATCTTCTCTCCTCATCTTATCTTATCATCAATTATCGCCATTTTCTCACTGATTCCCGTAGCATCACCAAAAACCCTTTAACGCTGACTAGCCCATTCTTGTACGACTCTGATGAACTTCTCGTTCGCCCTCACTTATTGTATTCTTATCTCACGGGCTACAACACTGCTCTCATCACACTTCAGCTTTCAACTAGGGATTCCATTTCCGTTTTTTTCTATATTCTGCACATTTGCTAATCTGTAGGTACAATAAATGAGATCGAGAAAAAGATAGAAAGAAACCAGCATGGGACTAATGATTGCAAGGTGAGGTGTGGTTGAATACTAGTAAAAATGACTAAGAGAAGAGGTTAGATGGTATGAAGAGGTCCTAGAAAATCATTGCAGTTCATATGTGTAAAAGCTAACAGGTATGCGAAAAAATCTAGAATAATCTATATAATCAGAACATAACGTAACAGTAACTAGAAACTACACGACAGATCAATATTAACAGAAGTGCTGGTGCAACTAAGTTGATGGGTGGAGCAAGGGGGGTGGGGGGGGGGTAGAAAATCTGCTGGTCACTGTGGAAAAGGGAGTGACGAGAGACACAAGGAAAGTGGATAAGAGACAGTGATGGCACTTGGTTGTGTGCCTGACGGAGTACGGTACTGGCCAAGTGGTGCCAAGTGGTGGCTACGAATTGAGTTCATACATTAGGGCGCGAATAAAGAATAAGAATAAGTACTATTGGTGGAGGAATTTGGGATGAATGGAATGGATGAGGAGAAGATTGGGATGGATGTGGAAGGGTATTAGGATGGACGTCATGGAATTGTCTGACACACTCGGAGTGTCTACTAGAGAAGTTGCTTGGCCCTCTTGTTTGCTGATTCCACTCGAACTTCGTTCGATATAGTCTGAAATTGATCGGTCAATGGATGATCTACCGTATTCTATAGGGATAGCATTCACATGAATTGTTGATATATCGTACCTTATTGCAGAGACGATCGAGTTGACAATTCTGATTGGAGATTTCAGTGGACATATCCATAGCCATGTTATGCATATTTCCTACCATCAGAGACACCTGAGAATAGATCGATATTCGATTCATGACAGTATCTATCGTATCCTGATCAGCGCCCGGAAAACGACACTGATAAATTCTTTTCTATTCAATTCTATTATTTAATATTCTATCGTATACCTTTCTTATATTATCCTCCAATTCATCTTCACGAGCATCATTGGTGATTCTGCAAATGATCAGTCAATCGATGATCTCTTCCTTTCCACCGTACCTCGTGATGTATTCTCCCTGGGGTCCCATAGCGGAGTATCCTACCGTAATCCTCGGCTGATCAAAGATCACTCTACCATCATCATCCTTCTTCCATGCCTTGGCAAACTCGGAGTTCTTCTCGAAATCGTCGGACACACACCCTCCCTCCCCTCCCTCTCTCACTTGTTCCATGGTAGAACACACAATCCACAACACTTTTTCTCCATTACGGATAGATGTTCATCGGCTTCTTTCATTTCTTGATTGATTATATCCAATCCTCCCTCCACTCGTTCCAATTGCTCTGAGCCATTCTATTATCCTCTCCCTTCCCCTACCCTCCCCCCTCTCCCTCCCTACCCTTCATCCCAGTCACTCTATCACTAACCTCCTCGATCATCAAGCATAACGAGTGTCTTGATTCCAGCCTCTTTGCTCTCTTCACAGAGTGCGAGCATACGACGAGTTGATTCGAGGGACTGCAATTGACTCTCTTATCTAACAATCTGTGACACATTAGATCACATCCCTACCGTCAAGCGGGAGCAAAATGAACCATTTGCAGTATTTGGCAGTATTTAGCAGTAAAAAAACATTTGGCATTTGGCCCAGAGTTGATGAAAAGTTGCAATTTTTTAGCTTTGGGCCTTTCAAGTGATTATCTCAAATGTATCGCGACGAATTTTCGATTGCACTTTTCTAAATATGTTAAATCAGAAACGCGATTTGACGGAGTTTTGTGGCAGAGTGTTTTTCCCTGCGTCAGCATGCTAGTCAGACACCATGCCCATTATTCTCTACCTCTTGCAAAACATCACCTGCGGGCGGGAGTCGAACCTGCCTGCGTCGGCATGCCAGTCAGACACCATGCCCATTAGTATTTTTCTTTCAATTTCACTGCGTTAGCGTGTTAGAACATACATTGAATGCACCACCAAGTCGCAAACGTTCTAATGCATGTTACAGCATCCCTTCGGAGAATTCAAGAACACCGCGCTTGCTTGCCACAAAACTCCGTCAAATCGCGTTTCTGATTTAACATATTTAGAAAAGTGCAATCGAAAATTCGTCGCGATACATTTGAGATAATCACTTGAAAGGCCCAAAGCTAAAAAATTGCAACTTTTCATCAACTCTGGGCCAAATGCCAAATGTTTTTTTACTGCTAAATACTGCCAAATACTGCAAATGGTTCATTTTGCTCCCGCTTGACGGTAGGGATGTGATCTAATGTGTCACAGATTGATAGATAAGAGAGTCAATTGCAGTCCCTCGAATCAACTCGTCGTATGCTCGCACTCTGTGAAGAGAGCAAAGAGGCTGGAATCAAGACACTCGTTATGCTTGATGATCGAGGAGGTTAGTGATAGAGTGACTGGGATGAAGGGTAGGGAGGGAGAGGGGGGAGGGTAGGGGAAGGGAGAGGATAATAGAATGGCTCAGAGCAATTGGAACGAGTGGAGGGAGGATTGGATATAATCAATCAAGAAATGAAAGAAGCCGATGAACATCTATCCGTAATGGAGAAAAAGTGTTGTGGATTGTGTGTTCTACCATGGAACAAGTGAGAGAGGGAGGGGAGGGAGGGTGTGTGTCCGACGATTTCGAGAAGAACTCCGAGTTTGCCAAGGCATGGAAGAAGGATGATGATGGTAGAGTGATCTTTGATCAGCCGAGGATTACGGTAGGATACTCCGCTATGGGACCCCAGGGAGAATACATCACGAGGTACGGTGGAAAGGAAGAGATCATCGATTGACTGATCATTTGCAGAATCACCAATGATGCTCGTGAAGATGAATTGGAGGATAATATAAGAAAGGTATACGATAGAATATTAAATAATAGAATTGAATAGAAAAGAATTTATCAGTGTCGTTTTCCGGGCGCTGATCAGGATACGATAGATACTGTCATGAATCGAATATCGATCTATTCTCAGGTGTCTCTGATGGTAGGAAATATGCATAACATGGCTATGGATATGTCCACTGAAATCTCCAATCAGAATTGTCAACTCGATCGTCTCTGCAATAAGGTACGATATATCAACAATTCATGTGAATGCTATCCCTATAGAATACGGTAGATCATCCATTGACCGATCAATTTCAGACTATATCGAACGAAGTTCGAGTGGAATCAGCAAACAAGAGGGCCAAGCAACTTCTCTAGTAGACACTCCGAGTGTGTCAGACAATTCCATGACGTCCATCCTAATACCCTTCCACATCCATCCCAATCTTCTCCTCATCCATTCCATTCATCCCAAATTCCTCCACCAATAGTACTTATTCTTATTCTTTATTCGCGCCCTAATGTATGAACTCAATTCGTAGCCACCACTTGGCACCACTTGGCCAGTACCGTACTCCGTCAGGCACACAACCAAGTGCCATCACTGTCTCTTATCCACTTTCCTTGTGTCTCTCGTCACTCCCTTTTCCACAGTGACCAGCAGATTTTCTACCCCCCCCCCCACCCCCCTTGCTCCACCCATCATCTTAGTTGCACCAGCACTTCTGTTAATATTGATCTGTCGTGTAGTTTCTAGTTACTGTTACGTTATGTTCTGATTATATAGATTATTCTAGATTTTTTCGCATACCTGATAGCTTTTACACATATGAACTGCAATGATTTTCTAGGACCTCTTCATACCATCTAACCTCTTCTCTTAGTCATTTTTACTAGTATTCAACCACACCTCACCTTGCAATCATTAGTCCCATGCTGGTTTCTTTCTATCTTTTTCTCGATCTCATTTATTGTACCTACATATTAGCAAATGTGCAGAATATAGAAAAAAACGGAAATGGAATCCCTAGTTGGAAGCTGAAGTGTGATGAGGGCAGTGTTGTAGCCCGTGAGATAAGAATACAATAAGTGAGGGCGAACGAGAAGTTCATCAGAGTCGTACAAGAATGGGCTAGTCAGCCTTAAAGGGTTTTTGGTGATGCTACGGGAATCAGTGAGAAAATGGCGATAATTGATGATAAGATAAGATGAGGAGAGAAGATACAGCAAATATACGATCGATGATCAGTTAGAGTTGGTAGCAAGGGTCTACAGGAGGAGATAGTGTACATATAAGCCACTGAGGGACCTGAGATAACATGACGACACCGAAATTGTATGGGGATTTTTTTTTAGCATGAGGACGATCTTAGACATCAACTGCTCTGAAAGTCGCTTGATCGAACGCATCGTTCATGCCGGAAACCTGAGATAAGTAGAATGCCGTAAGCCGTCGTTGATACCGAAACTCCTTTCCTTTCCTAATCACTCATTATTTCATCATAACATCTTTATTTCCCACTTTCCATCTTCTGTCAGTCCCGTGATAGAGTGTGTTGAGTGGAGAAATTACCATTTGATCAAGCATCACAATTCCTCGCTCGCCAGTTATCCCTTCTCACAAACCAATCCCCTCTGTCCATTCACTCACCGAATATTGGCATCTCGCCTCCGCTCCGGCCTCCTGCTCGTTTTCGTTGGTGCTGAACTGCTCCACCTCTGCAAAGTCGAACTCGTCGATCATGTCTCTGACCTACCGTTATCCTACCGTATACCCAGGCATGCGCGGATCTAATACTCATCTCTCCCCCCTCAGCATGAGGTGCAGAATATAGATGGGTTCCGACAACACACAAAATGTCAAATCTCGTATAGAGTGACAAGAGAGTGTGCAGAATGAAGATACATCGACCCGCATTTCAACCTCTAATACTCACCGATCTGCTCCGGGAATCTCGTTATGTTGGTGTCCGGTCCCCAGGGGGTCAGCATAACCGGCAGGAAGATCAGACCATTGAGGGCAGAGATGGGCAGAAGGCCGAGGTAGAACGTGAAGTAGTACTTCTGCAATAGCATTGCCAGATCGAATAGTGTTCTCTCCATACTGCACCGTTTTTCGTTACTCTAACCGACGAGAAAGTGTGGAAATAGAGAGAGAGAGAGAGTTACTCTTTGATCAGACGACACTATTCTGCTTCAGTCATCTCTATGATTTACCGAACTACCGTAATCGGGGCGAATGATTACGGTACCTTGAAGATCTCGAACTTGGCGAAATTCAGAGCGATGATTCCAATCGCCTGTGTGATGATTATGCCCGAGGACACCTGGAAATTATCGATTCGGGGAAGTCAAATTTCAGTATTCCTGAGAGAGAATAGACGATATGAATTGGGGTTTCCGTATCGAATAGTACTCTCTCCATTCGGCACATTATCTCGCAAGTGAAACAGCCGAGATAGCAAGCATAATGGAGAGAAAGAGAACAACTATACTGTACGGAAATTATAGTAGGTATCCATGGATCTCTTACAGCAAAAACTAACTACTGTGCATGACCCATCGGAAGTCAGTAGTCGATAGACATGACTAGGGACCACAACGTGGATAGCCAATTTTGCGGAATCTGGTCCGAAGTAGGTTCATTGTGACCGTCAGTGTCTCAATATAATTTTTGCTTTTGGACGTATGTCGATAACTCTAATCTGAAGCCCAGGAGAGCTTTGGAAGCGCGCGCGACTCCTCAGTCAGGGAGGGGAGAGAGGCGAGACGAGAGAGACAGTGGGCGGAGCCTCTCTCGCACGCGTCTCTCTCACTCCCCCCGCTCTCTCGCCTCGCTCCTCTCGCTCTCCCTCACTCCTCTCGCGATCGAGCACAAATCGGAGGAAATAATTAAAATTCCAATTTTTTTGTTTAAAATTCCTCAAAAAATACAAACTAACAGAATATCATCCGGCGAGCAGTGTGCGTGCACCGGAAATGCCCTAATCACCCTATTCCCAACCTTAATATGTTTTTGACCTACTCAGACTTGTCAGATACTGCTTCCCGGCCCCTTAATCGATAGGAAATCGTAATAGCTACCGATCAAGCTTTTGGGCGAATGATTTCGTTGCGAATAAGCTTTGCGCTCCCTCGAATCGGGTGCACCAAAAGTGGGCGGAGCTTGCGGTCCCTAGACATGGCTTTCTTACCGTACTGCCAACGTTGACGAGCGTCTCCGTCGCCTTCTCGATCCTGCCCGATCTGCCAGAATTGGCGTATTGAAGGGAGAGATGGACGAAGAACTCGAGATTCATTCCCATGGACTGCAAAGATACGAGTGTTGAGAATAGAGAGGGGGCAGAGAGAACCCCGCCTCTAGCTCCAATCATTCAAATTCACCATTAGCTTACTTTTTTAAGTATCTCTCTGTAGATTGAGCTAGATTCTATAGGCAATTTATCTCTAATTTTTTTTTTGGAAGAATAGCTTTGGCTCTAAGGAGGAGCGAGCTTGTTCAAGGAACATGAATGCGTAAAGAAGAAAAAAAAAGAAAATTTTTCAGACGTTCTCACCATCGATGTCCATGAGTGTCATGAATGCGAGGATGAGGAGAGTGGAGGAGACCGAGTTAAGAGCCACGATCAGTGTTGTCTTCGGACAGACTGGAAAAGGGTGTTTACGTAGTAAACATCCATCCGCATTGTAGAAACGACGCTCAAGGAACATGCCCGCTCCTCATTCTCTGATGTATTGTGGATTATCGCGCACTAAAGGTTTAAGTAAAGGTGCAGCCGCGTCAAGTGATTTTACAATAGTTTTGCGACCACTACGCTAGGTGATTATGATGCAAATTATGATGGGGATATTGATTTTCCGCTCTTACTTCTTCAATAGAGTACCCTTATCTGCCCCTTCCCCAAAATGGTATATGAGACTCACGAGTAGTGATCATCAGGCCAATGAATCCGAAGAGAGAAGATAGAATAAATTGTACGGTGGTTGAAGAGGGCATATCCTGATGAGATTGATTTAGGTGATGGAAGAAAAAAAACTCTCTATCTACTGTGCTGAATAGGAGAGAAATGGAGAGAGCTAATATTTGAAATTATTAGTTTTCTCACCACATATTGATCGTAGAGGACGTAGTCCGTGGAGTAAGGGAAGACCTGAAATTGCATATGCCCCCTCGTGTCTCCTCGTTTCCTTTCGAACGATATTCGAGGTGACATTTGTATCACCGTAAACATAGTAAGATCCAGTAGTGTTGCCGGATCGATGAGAACTCTCTCCATTGTGCGCACTTTTCGGAGATTACACTTGTGAGTGTTCTCCCGATGCACAAATGTTGCTATTGTCATCTCACCTCTACATTCGAATATCCATTCTCGATGAGGACCCTCTTGAACTGATCACAGACCGAGCGAGCTAGTCGGATGGAATTGATGTGATCCGATGCATTTCTTAAAATAGTTGACTACTAGAAGATATCAGAAAGACTGTTCACTAGTGACATCGGGTCGAATAGTAACTCTCTGCATTCATAGTATCTCAAAAAGAGTGTGCAGAATGGAGAGGTCACAATTCGATAAAACTATTGATTACCTGAATGTTCGGTGGAAGCTCTGGATATAGAAAGCGTCCACTTTTCCCTCGGGAGTGAAGGAGAGTGCCTCGCGATGCGCCATGCCACCACTAAGATACGCACGTAAATGATGGTCCCGCAATGAAGTTTGAATTATTTCGACTTCAGCAAGACAGTTCTTTCCCACCCCATTGCGCATTCGTTGGTAGGGAGAAGACGCGTGAAGTATTCCAGATCGGATGTCATGTTGGCGAATACCTTTTAAAAATGATATTTGTTTATCAGAGGAGCTAATTGTGAGAATATATTTTATACACAAAACGTACATTTCCGCCGCGTTCGACACACGTCGAGAAGCGGGACTGCTCGGAATCTGTAATTTGCAAGCATTCCTAGTCACTTTATAGCGAGTTCTAAGTGAGCAAAGATCTCAAAATCAATGGGAAGCTGACTATGCTTACCGTTCATCGTGGCCAACTGCTCTACACTCCCATATTCTCCACTCGATCGATCGACCCGACAACAGGATTGACCATTTGACGACACCGATCGGAACTCCCTGCAACAGTCTATAACATATAACATCTAATGAGGATCAGTTCTCATTGGAATAAGGAATCTAATGAATATAAATACAATAGATGTTATTGTTTTCCAATGGAGTTATTAATCCTACCAACTCCCACTCACGCGTAATCGTCGATCCAGTTCATTGTCTTGGTCACGTTGCCAGCCTGGAAAATGAGATTTCCAAGCGACTTCTGGGCGCAATCAGTAGCAGTGCAGAACCTGCAGAGAAATCACTTCGAAAATTTTCAATTTACTGTTCCTTGCTATGATAACTCGATAATACGCACTCTCATATTGATTGCGGAAAGATCGGTAAAAGCATTGTTCCCATGTGGGTGTAATAGTGTATTTTTTTGCAAAGTCTATCGATTCTTCTATAGTGTGCATGAGATGAAAAAATTCCGCCTTGCTACTCACAGCTTCATGAATCGTTCATCGTTGAGGTCCAGTTGTCCTCCGCTCTCGTTGTGCACAACGAAGTGGACGGGCTTCGAAGTAGCGAGTGTCGGGAAGAGAAGTCAGGTATCGGTGAAGGTACGAGCTCTGAGAAAAGAAATGATGACGGAACTAACAGAAGCCCTCTCCAAATTGCACACTATCTTTCTCTGACATGCGAGAGAGATTGCAGAATAGATAGATAAAGGTGATTATTCGATGAGGCAGCTCCATGAACGTACAGAGATCAAAGATCAATCAATTAACTTTTTAGAGACACAAACTCATCTTCTCGTCGAGTCCTACGCCCAGCTGTGAAATCATGGCAATCGAGGCGGCAATGAGCAGGAATTGGACGAGAACCTGTAAGATAGGGATGTGATTTTGGTGGTGGCTCTCTCCATTCCACACACTATCTCGCCGGTAAGAGAAACGAGAGAGTGTGCAGAATGGGGAGAGTCTCTGTCTAGTGTAAGAGAACAATACAATTGTTTGGATGAGAGACGCTCATACGATCTACTCCAGTAGCGTAGTTTCATAGATACACATACGCTTCTTCATAACTTGCACCAACAAATTTATAAAAAAAAAAAAAAAAAAAAAACAGGAGAGGAGATTCCAAGCTTAATAAACGGAAATTGGAAGGGGGGTTGAGAATGCGACTGATGTGCTTCATGGAAAGACAAATAAAATGCAGAATAAATATAGCGAATGCTCACCGCGGCGTGCTTCATAGCGAGGAAGAAAGACGGGACGAAGATCGTGAGAGTGAAGCAGAAGTTGACCATGACCCCGGCTGATGCGTAGAGGGAGAAGACCTTGAGCCATGCAGCATCCGAGATGATACCCACTGGATTGAGGAATATGGGTTGAGAAAGGTAGACAGCGAGAAGATCACAAGAGTGAGCAAAAAAATAAGATAATTGAAAATTTACAGCAGAAGAAGAAGAGGAATTGAGTGAATGCCGTCCTGAGCATACTTGGAAGGATGGTTCGGCATGTCTCAGTGAGGACCTCGCGACTGACCAATGAATGGAAGTGGGATTGATCATAGGTAAGTGTACACAATCATGCCAAAACCATGACTATCTATTCTCTATCTCAACCCAAATACTGGATATTCTAGGAATATGTTAGGAGTTGATTTGATATCACTAGTGTCCACTAGTCTTGTCGGATCGAATAGTACTCTCTTCATTCTCTATCTTGCCGGTCAGATAAACAAGAGAGTGTGCAGAATGGAGAGAGCTGCTATTCGAATCATCATTCTGCACACTCTACTCTTGACTGACCATTCTCGAGTTGTTGGATGTCCATTCGTGGACTCTGTTCCTGAGGGGCCACACCTCCGCTCTCACTAGCATCAGCGTTCATGAGAACTCTATATGCGACGGGACTTTCGTACCACTGGCCTGCAATCGCTCTTTGAATACACGGAATGAGTACAATCTGCTCCATTCCTTAAACTCCTATTTGCCATCAGCATTCCCGTTACTCACCGGCCTTGATCTGCATTCTCTCTTTCATCTTTTCGTGGAATATCCTGACGAACATGATGGTGTTGTTCACGCCGATCACAAGAAGCAGGAAGAGCAGCACTAGCCAGCACATCATGGTGGCCGGCACTCCGAAGATTCCGTATAGAGCTGAAGATATTAGCGGTGAGCACTAGGCATTAAGTGAAGGAATTAGGTAAAAGAACATCAATGGAACATCAATGAAGTAAAAGAAGAACACAAATTATGAGGTGCAACGAACCGGAGACGGAAAGCACAGATGCAGCGATCGTGACGCAGACCATAACTCCCGGCATGGCCTAAAAGTCGGTGCTCGCCAGTCGCCCTAATCAGCGTGTGTCTCCCCTGATATGATTGCACTAGGCACTAGGATAATAGGTTATTATAGGAGCACCAATAAATCCATACGGTGGTGCGTCATGGTATCAATAGACCTATCATAGTTCCGTCTGATTTAGTCCCTTGCTCTCACTGACCTGACCCCAGAGAGGGCTCATCTTCCCATACGAGAATTGCGGGAGGGCGAGGATGAGATAGATGGCCATGAGCAGATATCCGACAGCGATGGGGAGAAGATCCAATTGGGATCCCGTGTTCTTCTCCTCCTGCAAGAAATCTTTTATTTTCATCACTAGACAAACTAAGAGATGGTTTCAGAGGATTACATCTTTGATTGGATACGTTGTTTTCTAATAATTTTCTTCCTACTGGCTTATTAAATTTGTTCGTCATGATGATCTTGAGTATCTACATCATGGACCGGACGGGGGAGATTACCTCGATCGATCGCTCAGTGATGAAGTCAACATTAACGGCAGACTGGCTGTACTCCTTGAGAATATCGATCACTCTGCAAGATAACATATATTTACCCATCTCATCTATCTGCTGTTGAGCCCACTGAGCTCATCGTGCATGGTCATGCGAAAGTGAGATTGGGCGATAGGAACCCACTTCCGCACTTTTTTCTTCACTTTGTTCAAGTATTTTGAGCACGATTTGTTTGCCTATTGATGAGACAATACTGACCCCTTCTCCCAGATCTCCGCCTTCCCCTTCTTGGTCGCATCTAGTCCAATGGTGAGGATGTAGGCATTGGAGAAGTGAATGATCTTCTTCGCCTCCGATTCATTGGCCACTGAAATAGGAGGTATTTTTCCTCCCATTCCCCATACTGCCCGCCGTGTCTCTACAAATCCAAGAGACCTGTCGAATGATAATTCTCTTTCGTGAAGGGTTCGTTCGTTACAAAGGTTATTTTTTCTCCCACTCACCTGATTTATGCCAACCTCCGAACACGAGATGGGCAGGAACGGGAGCTTCTCCCATCTCGGACAGTTCAGATCGAGGTATGAAGAAGCTAAGGTCGGATTCCTGCGGATGAGCGATAATGTCATATGTCAATAGTTTCATGAACTCACTCGATGCACTTGATCAGATGTGGAAGAGATCCGAATCCTTTTTGTAGGGCAAAGTCCTGAACGGAATGGTGATTGAAACCCTCGTCGGTCTCGTTCAGCTTGTCTGCAATTAAGATCGTCATTATTAACCATCGAGTGGTTGTCAAAGACACTCACTATCGATGAGCCAGTTGTGCCTTTTCGAACGTTCTTGATCCTCATTATAGACTGGCTGCGATCTGAAAGATGAACGTTCAATATTAGATGCAGGCATAGCTAGCACATATGTCATCAGTTCAATAGACTCCGATCAATTGAAGCTTCGTTCTCTTCTTTTTAGAACCCTTAATATCACACTTGTATGAAAAAAAACTGACGTGACGGGTCCATTCGGGAAGTGAATGCGGAGAGCCTCGAGATTATTCTCCGAATGACTGGCGAAGTCCGTATTGTTCTGAACAGTGAATAATAATAACATACTTGTGCAAAGTATCTCTTTCACCTCTTCCTTTTCTCCATTGTCTACCAGCTCCTTCAATTTCTTTCTCGTCTTATCCAATTTGGGCACGCAGTTGGTACCCATGCATTCGGCAATCGTGATGTTATTCTGAAGTGATGATGTCATGCTTGTTCTAAGCGCCTCTCAGCTGATTAAGAGCGATGATCAACTCCTCTCGTTGCAAAGAGCCCATTCACAATGACGAGAATCATCGAGTGTTGTCTTCTGATTGTTCTATAGTTATCATACTCATATCATCGATTCTTCGACTGCCCCCTTCTCACCAATCTACGATATTCCTACCGTACCTGTAGGTAGCTCATCGGAGACATGACGAGGCAATGACCATCGATGAGATGGTAGCAGACGTCGTTGAGGGCCACCTCCTGTAATCGGAAGTAGGTATGATAGGTAGAATTTCAGTGTCGATTCAAAACATCAATGAACCATGATAGCAACACTTATTGGAGTTTGAAATACGAATCACTGTCTCTCCATTCACAATTCGGACGGTGGAGAGAGCGTGCGGATAGGGGAGGCGACGACCCGTATCTTGACCTCTATCACTCACCACTTCTTGCCCAGTCGATCCATCAATTCCTCGTGCCTTCAGATTGAGCAAGTTGTTCGTCAGGAAGAATGCCTGCACATATTGACTGGTCGTTATCTCCTCTCCGTCCGCACACCCTCTCCATCCAACCCATATCAGAGATATGGTTCCTAATCGGAACTTTCGCACTCCGAAATCCTTTCGCCGGTACGATAAACGAAAAAACACGATTAGCCATCACTGTATGAAAATCACACCTCATGCAGCACGAAGCGTTCGAAGATGGGGCCGTAATTCTTAAATCCGTGGTGGTACGGACGGTCGTAGTTCGGCGACGGACGGACAACAACTTGAGTGATGCGAGGGCTGGAACTGCACAGCAAGGATGATGTTGCGGGTTTTAGCTCTCTCCATTATGCACACTCTCTGACCTGACTGACGGACGAGAGAGCGTGCAGAATGGAGAGGGCACTCATTTATCTCCATTATCCAAACTATCTAGCATGACTGACGGATGAGAGAGCGTGCAGAATGGAGAGGACAGTATTTTATCCGTTCAACACTACTACACAGTCCTGATTTTGATTTCCGGAAAAATCATATTTTCCGTACCCGAATAACTTCTGGTAGGTGGCATTCTCCATGGTCTCCAGCTTGCATCTGACCGTGCGACCTTCGAGTCGTGGACGAAGATATGGAGCAGCAGGCCGCTCACGACGAGAAGCGCGAGAATCTGAGAAGAACTCAATGAGCAAGACGGACTCAAAAATGTATCTGGATAGCGTATCGATCATTAAAAGAAAACGACAACAGCAATTTACCACTGCTGAAACCAGGGCGATCCGAGCTGTGCGCCGATACACAGCCTGCAAAAGCACAAATTTCATTTCGGTATTTTGCTTTGCCGGTTGCCTTGGGAGATAACGGGATGATTGCCCAACATTTTGGACAATGTCATGAGTACAGCAAAATACTCTAATTATGTCAATTGTAGGAATGTCTTCATCTCAGCTCTCCTCACCTTGGCATAGAACTCGGCTCCACCCTTCATCCCACCGTGAAGGCGATCTCGAGCTCCTTGGAACGACCGTTCAAGGCGAGACAGGAGAGAAAAGGAGGATGGGGCGCTGGCAACAAAATCATTAAGAAAGAAAAAAAGAGAATATAATTAGAGCGAATAAAATAATCAGAAATCTAAACTGAAAAAAAGGTTTGCTATTGTACCCCTGGTGAAGCGACAGCGCCCCATAACTAACTACCGTGTTCTTAGAGAGTCTACATTATGAGAAGCTTCAGTTTCGAGTAACTACAGCGTGGATGAAGCAGATTGTAAAAATATTGCTCTCTATTTTGCACGCTTTCTCGTTTTTCTGATCATCGAGAAAGTGTGCAGATTGGAGACAGTTCGCTCGCCCGTCAACTCAAATACGCAGTTGTCCCAGATTTCTTCGCTCGGCTACTTGATGTTCAAAAACACAATCAAAGCCACCGACCTGTCCATCTTCTTTGTGCTTGGGGTAGTCGGAGAGAGATCTGATTAGGATGAAAGGTTAAGCAGTTCAGAGCAAAGGAGAAACGCGCGTTACAAACGTTTGTTAGAAACGAGTGAAATTCGGGTTAAGATCGAAATATGCAAATGATAAAGGGCAAATTGATTACCACTGAAGTGCAAATGAGCAAACATTTACGCATCTCATTCCTCTTTAATCTTTTTATTGCAAAACCAATCGTCGATACATGACAACAGTTTTCGAAAAATAAATGGAGAGTGAATAAGGGATGGAATATTTCAAGTATTCATTTTCTGACATCGCCAATTTCTGAAGAGGAGAGAGCCCCTATGGTCCCCAGTGGACATGGCTGGAGAGATCGTGCGCGCCTGTTCCTTTGCCCAAAACGTTGTGCCAGTCGGGTGGAATGGAGAGGGGGGAGTAGAGACAGAGGAGGTACGGAGGGAGTGCTGAACAACTTAGTGGAATATCTTGCCAAGAGGAGAGTAGAGAGAGTGATGAGGAAGTAGCGGTGAACAGCAGTTGCTGGTGGCCGACCCCTTTGACGTGGATAGGCGGAGAATATGGTAAAGTTGCGGTAAAGGTGTGTCCACATCAAGAGATTTTACAGTCATTTTTCGACGAATAGGCTAGGTGGTGCAGATGGTAAGGCCGACTGCTCGGTTGGACTACGTAACCCCGCTGTCCAAATTGCTTCTGGGGCACGTTACCTCGCGCCTCCTGGGCATTGATACCAATTTACCGACCACAGAGGGATAGAGGGCTTGGTTGGCCATGAGGGGGGCGAACTATTATTCGAATGGCCGGCTATTGTTCAATGGCAGATGCGAGTTTCGCTCTCCATTCTGTACACTCACCGATCAGACAGACGAGAGAGTGTGTAGAATGGAGAGCGAAACTCACATCTGCCATTGAACAACAGGCCTGGTTCTCTTTTTTTTCAGACAGAGAGAGGGCGATTGGTAATGCTTCAAAAGGATTAAGAATGAGGGAGGCGCCTGTAAAATCAGCCAAGTTTTTTTTTAGAAGATATCATAATCGAGCTCACTGGTGACAGAAGAGAATCAGCTGCAGAAGCAAATTGAAAGAGAGAGAAAAGAGGGGGGGGGGTGAGAGGCGGGAGAGAAAGAGGGTGCAAAGTGAGTAGAGTTCTTGGAATGCCGGAATCGATGATGACCGGGGGACGTAGAAACACACGAGAAAAAAGCAGAGACAAATTTTCGAAAAGATCGGCGTTGGCAGCCATACTTCAATATCTTTAGCCGATTTTTTTTAACGAAGCACGCAAAATGATGATTTTCATCCATTTGCTAAACAGCACTGATCACGACGCTAATCAAGGATGGCTCGGCTACTAGGAGAACAATTTCGTACCAGGGAAAAGCAAAGAGAATTGCGTACCAGGGAAAAGCAAAGAGAAGGAAATAAGGGAAAAATTCAGAAGTAGAAAGGTGGGTAAGAGTAGCCGGATTGAAGAGTCTCTACATTTTTTCTACTCTCGTCTTTCAGCTCTCCATTTTGCATGCTCCCTTGTGCCCGACGACAGAGCGCGCAGAATGGAGAGAACACTTTTCTTTCATGGGAGAGTAGCTTGAAGGGATTGAGCAAGTGAAGGCTCTATCGCAATATTCACGTATGATGTGGAAAAGTCAGGCGAGATTTCATCCCGTGATGGAATAAGTGAAGGAGGAGGAGGGAGGAAGTCATTTGATATTCCCGCAACTTATAATATTTCATAGCTCTCTGTCGTGTTGATTTCCCCCATGAACATGTTGCGCCCCGAGTAACCCCAGTGACCCCTCAGACCCCACACCTTTGGCACGGCCAATCTTGAAAGAATTGGGCCTACTTTGATACCATCGTGATTATAAGGGGGATCATTCGGAGAAACCAAAGGTAATTGATATCAGGGCGTTATATCCTAATAATAAAACGGATAAAGCGCCCTGAGATTAATTATCGTTGGTTTGCCCGAATTGAGAGAACGCATTGAATGAAGAGGTGTTATCCAGCTTCCTGGTAGGACGTCAAACAATTCGGAGTCTGATCCCTCTTATAACAGCTATTAGTATGAGTTGCCGTTTCGGATGATTTCTTTCTCTATTCCTACCACTCTTTCGGTCTCGCTGACAAGGGAGTGGAAAGATGGAAGTGCGACCCTGAGACTCTGACTCAGGGTGAGAAAAAAGTACTAAGATCGATATTGGTGTTCATTTGTCAATTGAACGCACAACTGTGCCGTCTCCTGAATCTGAATAATTTTTCGATAGTTATTCTCCTGGTTTCCGGACAAACGCGTCAAATACCCAATTCGTTGAAGATCATGTCCAGAAATTCCATAAGCTCGAGGTTTCTTGGAAAGTGGAAGTATGTGAAGAAAAGAAAATGAAAATTCTATGAATTTCAACCAATTATTGTAAATAATGAAATGCTCAAAAAAACTATTTAGTGTTTTTTTTAGGAATTAAAAGTGCAGTGTATTGACTTTTCACTATCTATTAAAAATAATGTTTCAAAGAATTCTAAATGTTCGGTAATTTTAGCCTGAACTCGTGTATCTACATTTCAGGTTTGATTATTTTGAAACCAGATTGGTTTTGTCATTTGTCCAGCAGGTGTATGTGTGAAGTGTTCGAATTCATAGAAGGGCGTCCTGAGAAAGTGAGAGAAAAACGCAGCCAAGTGCAACTGAGATTTATACGAATTTCATTTAATTAAAAATAGCAAAAGCGCGAAGAACGGCATTGGAAGGATATTACGAGACAGGGCGGGGCTCGCGGGGTTCGCCAGAGCTTCCGCAACGAGTGGGCTTTGAATCGCTAGGGTTCGCTCGATTGCCACTCCATCGCCTTACCGCCTGCGCCAGTCTTGAGCCCGCGCCAGAGAGTGTCAGAACGTGATGAGATGGGATGTCATTTCTGTTCAATAGGTCATCCGGAATCGTACCCTCTGGGCTGAAACCATCTCAGCCACATCTACCCGAGGATCAATCGTCAGATCGATCGATTTGCACCCTCTGGGTGATTTAGGTGATTTTTATAGATGATTTAGGGGAGGGTGATAGGTATCCAAGCAAAGGCTGATGGCTTCCGTTCTCATCGTAATAAATTGACTCAATCTTAGTATACTCTGGCCCAGACATATCTAACTCTTGCATGTTAGATGCTCTCTCTGAGCCGAACTTTAGAACTTTCCCGTTTTGATTTCTCATTTTTACGCGCAGCTTATACACATATTTGGCATTTCCTAACATAGTTTGATTAATATTTTTTAAAACAAAATTTGTGAACTCACAGCCCCATTCCCCAAGTGTCCGTGCATAAATGAGTCCGCGCGTAACGACTGGGAGCGCATGAATGTGAATTCTCACCCGTCTTCTTTCGCACAGAGTGCACTCGTAAACAACCCCTTGCATTCAACACCTTCAAAGTTTCGCGCTCTGAATATACTTTTCTCAGCTTACATTCAAAGTATTTTAGATTTCATACTCTGCTTTCATTACAACCTTTTTTCTGAAGTTTCAAGCTTCTATGTTCTCCTCTGAATCACATGCAGACCAATCAATGCTTGCTAATCACTTTCTCCTCTATTATCACATGTTTATGCGTAAAGTTCTAATTTGTTTTATCTTACGAGCGATTATTATCTTCATTTTATTTAGTTTTGCAAAAGTAATTTTGTATCGTTTCAGAGTAACGATGTACAGCAAGGGAACACGATCTCACAGCGGTCGTCAGCAAACGACAAGGGAGAGGGGTAAGTCGAACATTTATTCAGTACTTGTTCTTCTTGAGTTTAAGAGAAGGATGATATTCAGATTATGAAGAAGATCAACCGAGTTCATCGAATAATGGAGAGTCGACCGGCGAGGGAGATGTGAAGAGTCAGAAAGGTACTGTACTACCACTGCCTTTGATTAATTTCGAATTTGCGAAATGTTTTGAGATGAGGGCAGATCAATGATTTCCTAATAACGACAATACCGTTAATGAAGGTCCGAAGTGCATTGAATTCAGATAACGAGAGTGAGCAAGGCTCGTCAACCGAGAAGATACCTCGTACAAGGAGAAGATTCACAAATGCAATGAGAGCGAAACGTTAGTTGTATCAGTGTTGATACTCAACTCATCAGATTATTTTCAAACAAAAGACGGACTAATGTGGTGTTAAAATCCTGGAAGAGTAAACGGAAAAGTAAAAAAGGGTGTTAATTTTTGCCTGGAAAAGTAAATGGAAAAGTAGAAGGATTTGAATTCGCGCCGGAAAAGTACTAAGATTTGAATTCCCGCAATTTCTATATCTCTGTTCCCAGTGCAGCTAGCGACTTGAAAATCGGAGGTTAAGAAGTTCGAAAAAGCCTATAAACCGGCTTTCAAGTCGCTAGCTTCAATGGGGACCGAGATACGAAATTGCGGGAATTCAAATATTTTTACTTTTCCATTTACTTTTCCAGAGAAAAATTAACACCCTTTTTACTTTTCCGTTTACTTTTCCGGGATTTTAACACCACATAAGCATTATACTGCGAGATAATATCTGAGTGAAATTATTTTCAGGTGTTGCTGAAACGAAGAAGAATGAGGTAATCACTCAGGCAAAGGAAACGAATTATCTCAATCCACCAAGCGCTGCAGGAATCAGAGCATTCCAGGATCTCAGACGAAAAGGTTAATTGTATCATATTATAACGGACTGGATGAAATGTGAACTTCGATGTTCCTCAGATATGAGATAAATTCAGAACAGTGCTCTACCTTATTGTAGAAGGGTATGTTAATGAAACATGATTTCGTATGGAATAGTGAAAAGAATCTTTGTTGAACCACCTAGTATCATGTCATCAATTCATTGAGTTGTTTCAGAACTCGAACCTCAACGAATCGTGTTTCCTCCTCTAAGGGGAAGAAATGCTGCTCCAAATCATTGCTCCACAGTCAAGAAAGCGACGTCAAGATACTCTCCACCTCAAGTGCTGCTCAGGCCCAAAGACAAATCAAGTATCGAGAGCAATGGGATACCATCAGGGACAATTCAAGATCAGGTGGGGCAAAATAGTTTATCGCATTGAGATCGCAATTAATCTGACTTCTTCGCAACTGAAACCATTTCCAGATCATCCACGATGCTGGTGAAGGTGCTTCCTCTCACTATGACACACGAGGTAAGTGAATAACGCATTAATTATCATCGACAGTTCCGACTTTCCAGCCAGCCCAACTGCTCCCATGCCCTTGCCGCGCGATCCTAATGCAGTCGGCAATCAACAGTCCGCTGCATGCCCTAACTCCACTATCAAGCTTGAAGAAGACTTGTACAGCATGGTCAAGATAGAAGAGGAGGAGGACGGAGACGCTACCGTACTCAAGATTGAGGAAGAAGACAGTTATGAGGTATGTTTGCGAATTTCGGGTTACTGTAGTAGTGTCGTAGAATAGTGAAAATGCGGTAAAAATCAACAAACATCTCGCCTTCTCTAAAATTCATGAAACAAGTAGCGAAACATAATATCAAATAGATACAATGAGATAGAAACAAGCACTTTCCATAACAATTAAAACATACACAGACGAGCTCTGGAAGCGCGAAGTTCCTCTCTTTCGATGTCTCTGGGGACGGAGTACACGAGAGATCGGTGAAGATGGAAATCGAGGAACCCATCGAAGCCCCGGACACCCAGCCATTCACTCCTTTCACGCCGATACTTCGCTCGTGAGTGCCTCTACCATCCTTCAATTAAAAAAAAATCTTTTCAATATCTTTGGAAGCGATAGTTTCTAGTGCCATTCTGATAAAAATGTAGGAATGACAAAACTAACATTCCGGCTTCGCCATTGATAAAGACGAATTGAAGCCGGTTTCAAGCCGACATGAATCGTCACTAAAAGTAGTTTACAGCACTCGACAGAGAGATGAAGATCGCGTGCGTCGATTGAAGGAACGTCACGTAGAACTGAGGAATAAGACGGTCGGATACTGGGAAAGCACGGTGCAGAATACACTCAGGAATTGCACTGAAGCCATCAAGACCACTGTGAGTATCTTGCTCTGGTGAGGGAGGTAGTTGATTCGTAGAGATGTGTTGGAAAGAGGAACACATGGACATGGTTGTCATAATAGTGATACAGGAACTGTACGTATATAGTCGATGAATTTCGAATAGCAAATGGAGAATCGATTTCAGCGAAACCATGTGTCAATGTAACTCTCTGCGCCTTTGTATCTGCATCATATGTATTTAGGTGTCGCAAGGGCAGAATG
Organism: Pristionchus entomophagus; assembly: GCA_036245825.1. Taxonomy (NCBI): domain Eukaryota; kingdom Metazoa; phylum Nematoda; class Chromadorea; order Rhabditida; family Neodiplogasteridae; genus Pristionchus; species Pristionchus entomophagus. The sequence continues at coordinate 20,727,716 of BTSX01000006.1, forward strand.
CTCAATACATCCATGAGGATATGATCTTCGTCATGGCTGAGTTTCTGAAGCCGGCACTGATGAGATTGGATCAAATAGAGCAGCAGAAGGTTCGAATGTGACTTGTTCAGTTTGGCTTTATCAGGGAAAACGGACCACCATTTTGGGCTTTCCGAATGAGACCCATTGTAGAAGATAAAACTCAATATCTCAGCAAAAAACATTTGTGTTTCTAAAAATGGTTAAATACCCCTCAATGACAAATATCGATGATAGTTTTTTGACATCTCATCAGAACATTATCACCGAGTGAAAGATGGTATATTAATATCAGGGCACAAGGAGGAGAGAATGTCGTTTGCGGAAAAAAATCAGTTGCGGAATTGACACCCCTCCGATCAACCACGAGTTCATTCCAGGATGAAACGATTCTCCACGATATGAAGAGCCAGTTCAAACTCGATGAAGCGAGTGCAAAGTTGATGGAACGGGTGAGAAACATATTATTGATTTCGAAAATAATAAATAGCAATTTCGTCAATATTTCGTTTTATTCGGGATATGAACCCTTGTGAGAGGCGCATTTATTGATAAATTTTTATAATTTTGATTGAAATCTAATTATTGACAGGTGTCTCGCCAAGAGGCAGGGCGATACGATGCCGAACATCTCCCGATCGTCAAATTCGCCCGTGCATTCGCGACCTTCGCTGATCGATTCTCAAAGTTGACCGTAGAGATGATCAAGGTAGGTCACCCATGACATTTTCTTGAATAATTTCTAAATTCGGATTTTTTTGTGAAATTAATCATCCTGCGAAATTCTGGGGAAGGAGAGGGGGGGTTGTCATTAGTGTTCCAATTGATTAACCACTGAGTGAAGGGGACGCGGCCAGAGCGGTGAGAGAGCGTGCGGAATGGAGAGAATGCGCGCGAATCAGAGGGTCAGTAGGGTCAGTGGATATGGTGAGAGATCGACGGAATGTGAGAGAGAAGAGGGGGCGAGAGGGTTCGGTTCAAATGGGAATGCTAATGGATAGGGAATGATGTGGTGCCCTTCCTTTCATCTTTACTTTATTTTTATTTTTATTAATATAATAATAATATCCATATTCTGTTCAGTTTGCCGATCTCGCTGATCCACCCGATGATGAAGCATTCCGCAATTATGAGGAGGAGGTGAGTCGAATTTTTCCTTCAATCTTACAAAAAGAAAATGCTTTGATATTTCGGCGTTTTCATCCTATTTGATTAAGATGCTGCATCTATCGACGGCTTCGATGCCAAAAGTCTATCGAATTTCGGATGACCGCAAGCTGACACTGGCAGAGAATAAGAATGCATCGCGATCGAAGGAAATGGAAGTGGAAGAGTCGATATGGGACGATATTGGACAGGGGATCGAGCCAGGAGTGAAGAGGAGAAAGGTAACCACGTTATTATTTTTATTCAGTTTGTGCGAGAATGGTCGTATCAAGGCAAGCAAGCAGGTCGGAACTGTGTTCTGTGATTAGAATTAATAGTAATTAGATGATTTTTTTCAGGTGGAGATTCGTCATTTGACGGCGAAGGAGCGTCTAGAAGAGTACGATGGTGACAGCTCAGCCCTCAACAGGACAAAGGTCAAACCGACGGAGATGAGAAGGGAGAAGATCACGCGATCCGCTGGAATGGGGACGAAGATCGTACTGCAAACGGTAATCCTTCAAATTTTCATCGGCATCTAGCATCACTTCGGTCTCTCAGAGAACGAGACTCGCTATGTAAAAAGATTATACGCTTATTCGTCCATTATTTAGGTGCCATTGAAGAAGGCGTGTCTATATTGCGATGTGAACGCGGCTTCAGAAGCGCACCTGATAGACCACGTCAAGAGAGTCCATTTTGATCAGTGGAAGAAGTGAGGCCCCTTGAGGATCATATCACCATCGTATTGTTATCTCACTCTGCTTGCGAAATGTAGACATTAGAGGTCAGAGAACGGAATGATATCATTACTTTGATAGCCATTATGTTCTGAACCATTGCAGTTTCGCTCCATTTTCGTGCAAGTGGAAGCCCCATTGCGATTTCCGGACGATTAAGCGATGGTACATGGATCAACACACGAGCGAGTGCCACAATGATCAGTACCGAAAGTGGATTGTCGGAGAGAGAATGAAGCTTGAAGGTGATTATTTCTATTCATTAATACGAAGAAACTGTAGGGAACGTCTCAAAACGATGGTTTCACATTTCGGATGACTGTTACTGGCCTCCGATCAACTGTAACATTGTAATCATTATCCATGACTCGGTAGCAGGTGACGTATTGACGGAGTATACGGACACGCTGTTCCAATTTCTGTATGCGGTAATGATGATTGCAGCGTCGGAGTGTTGTCCCTTCTGCGACCGGTCAGTGTACAATGTGCATCTCTTCCATGATCATCTTGAGGATCGCCATGAGAAAGACTTAAGAACGGCTGTCGCCAAGGTATGCCCACATCTTCTACGTGATACACTAAAAGGCGGCCCGCCCAATATTTCACCTTCAAAATGAAGTTAGGAACACAAATATATCATCATTCGAAAGAACATTCGAAGGAGAATTGTTTCTATGTTGATCATTTTATTGCACCTCAATGCGTTGGAGCAGGGTGTACGGTTATGTGAAAAATTTTCAAAAAAACGCAGGCGGCCCGCCACGGCCCGTCCATATCTCGCTTCAGAATGATACCAGAGACAAAGATAGACCATCATTCGAAAGAATATAGCTTTTACAGTTCTTTTTATGTCGATTATTCCATTTTATCTCAATGCGCTGGAGCAGGGCTGTCAGTCATGTAACAAATACATGCGATTTCCACAGTTATCCGAGCATAACTTTTTTCTTTCGTGATGTCATGAGCTATAATGACGATATTCGGAATCTACGAGCAAAATCAAGCCAGAAAATTTGAGATTTTGTCATGGTCGTTTTTGGGTCGAAAAAAGTCGAAATCTCAGAATATTATGACTATAGGTTTTTCAGGTGTATTTCCCCCCGTAGAATCCGAATTTGTATACTACAGCTAACCAAAACGCGAGAGAAAAAACTTATGCTTGGATAACTGTGAAAAGCACATTTATTTTTTACATGACCGACTGCCCTGCTCCAACGTGAAGAAATAAAAAAAACATTTTTTTTTATACCGCGGGCCGCCTTTTAGTGTATCCACATCTTCTACAACGCCTGATCACTGTATTCGGATATGTAAAACTGTGAGAATAGAAATGATAATGTACTTGGAAAAGAGGGAAATCGGAATTTGCAACAGGGCACCTGAACTCAATTTGTTTGTTATCCTGCGAAATAAATGTATGTTTTCAGAATAACACAAGATAAGTTCCGGAACCAGTTAACACACATTTCTCTCTGTGTGAATGAAAAGGCATTCTAAAAATAATCATATTATTCACAGAATCATCCCTTCATTGGATGCGGATCATGCAGTTTCTCAGCATTCTGGGCTTGCGATGTGTACAAGCACTGGAGAGATAAGGTGAATGCAACAACTAGATCATGCCCGCGTAGACATCTGTTGCACATGGCTTTCTGAAAATTATGTATTATTTCTGAACTGAAATGATTAATTTGAGAGAATAGCGTTCATTGAATAGATCGTATGATTCGGTGGAGTGCGTGACGTCTCGCATTTCAGTCTGCCTGCACTGGCAAGTTGGTCCTTCGGAAGATGCCTCGAATTCCCGCCCTTCGCCAGATCGAGGAAGTAGCCCAGAATGCCGCCCCCAACCCAGTCCCCGCCCGTACCATCATCAAGTTGGTTCGTCCTGCCACCATTCCACCAGGGGCGACCTACCATGCGCCCGTACCATCGACCAGACGAGGAGCACGGATGAACCCTGTTGGAGCAATTATTATGGTGAGGGGAAAACGTCAGAAATTCGAAAATGTTTTGTGATCAAAAGATATGCATCCTTTGAATCAAACGTTTGCAGCCTCCGCGCGATAGGGTGATACCGGAACAGATGCGGCCTCGCTTCGTGTCATCTGATGCGGTAAGTTCGACTATTCCTTTCGATTCGGAATGAAAGCATCCACAAAGTATTTTTTTTCAGAACTGGATGAGTGTACCGAGTCAGTCTAATGGGTATCGGTCGGTGGAAAGGCAGTTGCAAGCTCATCCTCCCGGGTCCCGGATTATCACCGTCTTTCCGCCGAGGGCACGCAATCTACGTGAATTTACGGTATGTTTGAGATTGTTGTGAACAAGAAAATTGCGCAAATGGCAAAAAACACTGCTTGCACCATCGTGTCTTCGGTCTTATCAACGTTTATGAATTTTGTCCAAAAAAGCTAACCTGGAAAACTGATTGACTAAAAATTCATCTTTGACTTTGTCTTTCAGGGTGGCGCAAGTACGTCAAACGGGTTTCGTACTCATTCAGAGCACTCTGATCTGTTTAGCTGCGTCACTCATGAGGACAAGATCAAGGAGGAGGAGGATATTTGTTGATATTTATTGATGCAAAACCTAGACATTCGTTGTTATTTTATTTGTGTTGCTCGCCTTTGTTGTTATAAGTCCTCTCTTACATGGTCATGAATGAACAACTTGAAAAAAGCATGCATTTATATTTCGTTCGTCAATCGGTTCTCGGCCGATTATATATCTCTGTTTCCATCCATATCCTTTCAAATCATCTTTCAATTTATCTACAGAATTCAACGATGCCCAGGGCGAAGGCAAAGGCTCGCGTAACAATCAAGGTTATAATTATTTATAGCCTTTAAAATTGATCAAAAATATCCCCCCTCGTCAATACAGTCAGAATAAATTCCAATCGTTTCCATTTGAAGAATGAGGTGGATACTGATGCAGTCGATACTCCAGCACAGAATGCTGCAGCTAATTCGGTGAGCTTCCAAGTATTAAGAGGATATAGTGACAAGTGAATGTATTTCAACTTTTGTAATGATTGAAGAACGATAAGCGATTTAAAGAAGGTGTCCCACGAATATCTGGAGATTGTGGGTGTCCGTTACCCGATCACACTTTTGAATTTTCGTTTGAACCGAGTAATGAGCGATTGGATAGGTGCCAATCGGGCCAGAAGCGCAGTCTCTAGCGTTCGTGAGACGCCATTTTTAATTTACTCTTTGATTATTTATTCCGTACCCCAGTTACTGACACATGCATATTTCAAATCTATTTCAGGATCTGACGAAGCTCAAATCGTTAGCCCCCATCAAGGTTATTTTTTTTACAACTTAATTTGATTTCAATAATTTCATTTTTTGTAAAAGTTGAGGATTTTGTGGATTTATATATCTATGAAATTTTCTGAAGGCCAGCACTTCAAAAACCAATATTTTCTATTTATAGGTGGAGATTCCTGACGAAGATACTTCCAAAGAGCAGATTGCGTCTAGTTCTGTGAGTAATCTGTCAAATTTTAGTCTTAGAAAACTATAATAGTCTGAGACTGTTATAGTTTCCAAGACCAAAATTTGAATAGCCTCTCTCAATAAGTGTTGATAATCTTCTGTGAGGAAACACGTATGAATTAAATCTCCCGATCGAGAATTTTCGATGCTTTCCACCGTGATAACTTGGCGTTTTAGTGTAGTGAAACTGCTAGCGAGTTTCTCTTGAGTGAAACTTATCATAACGAAATTTTTATTTTAAATTTTTCAGTCTTCATCATCCACTGCTCGTGGGAGTTCATCGAAGAAGGGACCTCTTCCGACGAAGAAGTTCAGTGGACCCCTTCCGCCTGAGGAGGAGATCAAACTACCTCAGGTGAAGCTTGGAAATGGCCCCAATCTCTATATTTTACCTGTGACAGCAGCAGATTAGAGAATTTCCCACCAAGTTATTCGTCATCAAATTATAGAAAGTTTCAGAACAAGTTGTTTCGAATGATTTTTATACGTCAAAAATGAACAAATGCAAGTTACAGAAGCCTGCCCCGAAAAAGAAGGCTGCACCGAAGGCCAAGGCTGCAGCCCCTGCTACACCTAAGGGAAAAGAGAAGTCCGAACCATCCGGCCCGTCCCCTCGCAGAAACAGTCTCGCGGTTAGTACAGCCAATATCCGTCAGTGGTCTTTAGATCCTGATTAGAATATCACTCAAACCTCGCGCTCTAGATCTACGAGAAAGCAGAATATGCCAACTAATTCGTTCAGGATCGTGAGCTCGCTGGTCTGATGACCGAGCAATCCTCGATGTCCGAGGGTAAGAGAGTCAGGCCCATGAGCGAGGCAGCGTTGCTGAGATTGGCGGCGGAATTGGATGCGGCGGAGATGAGGGAGATCAACAAACAGAAGAAGGCACTCGTGAGTCAGAATCATCTGTTTTTGATGCATAAATGTTCTCAATTCGACATCATTTGTATTAGTGATGCATTTTCCCTTGCGAGACGTGATCTCTCGCGGCAGATAATGGATAATTTTTTGTTTCATAAATGAGATCAAAAGCACAATATTTTATCCTTCTCCTTGTAGGAAGAGGAGATGCGCCAGGTGCGTGCCATATCCGTGCAATCTCCGCCCCTATCGCCAGTCGCCTCTCCGGCGAAACCCTCAAGCGCCAAGCGCGCGCGCTCTAAGTCGCCTCCAGCACAATCCAAGAAGGAAACTGCAAAGCCGTCGAAAGCTCCCGCAAGCTTCCCTCCCACTCAATCCAAGAAGCCTTCTCCGGTCAAGCCTGCCAAGCCGTCCAAAGCTGCCGCCCCTGCCGCGGCAGTCCGAGCCTCTGCGGCCGGCCGCTCGCCCGTCCGCTCTCCGCCCCGTGCACGCTCCATCCTCCGCGACGATAAGTCTGCCGCATCTCGCGCCAAAGGAGGCGGGAAGCGGAAAGTGTCATTCGGAGGCGATGAGGTGAAGGGAGGAGACGCGTCCGAGAAGTCACAGCTGGAGGTGAGCAAGTGGCCATCCATACATCCATATTAGAATCGATACTAGTACTGGACGAGAATTATTTCGCAATATCGTTCCTTAGATATCGGTTGACTTTCGTAGGCAAATGGTGCTCAACCAGTAGGCAATCTTCCATATGTAGCTCAGAATCGCCTTTTGATTTATGATATCAACGATTGCTTTCAGATGGACGACACCCCTGCTCCTCCTCCTGCCAAAGGCGCCAAGGGTGCCAAAGCTGCTGCCATTCGTGCTGCGACGGCTGCTGCCGCAGCTTCGTCCTCCTCAACTGCTGCGGCTGCTGCTCCGAAACGCGCGGCGAAGGCCGCCGCTTCCCCTGCAGCCAAAAAAAAGAAGGCGTCTGAGGAGGGAGAGGCGACGGATAGGAACTCGACGAGAAGAGAGGCGATGAAGGACAGTCAGCAGATAGTCGATGAGTGCCCATCGTGCAGAATACCCGTGAGTCTCCAAGGTTGTGCGTGCCGCAAATTATAGAGAAAACTTGGTTTGGAAAGTCAAAGATCAAGAGACACTACCTATGACAACTAGAATAACAAACACATTAGACAGGTCAATGTTCTCGTTCGTGAAAATCATCGTGAAAGCTGTTGTCTTGTTCTCAGAAAATGGCTGTTTTTTTGATTGATGGTCGTCTTTCAGCTCATCACGAATCCAGTCCTCAAGAGCATCGACGTCGATACCTACGAGGACCGAGAGATCGGAAAGGTCGCTCGTCCCCACATCAACAAGGTACATCGTCCAGCATATGCCATAGCACAAAATAATGTAATTTTCGAACCATATTAGCAATTTGCGGTACTTTCTTACGCATTTTCGGTTTCCTGGACCACATATTTTAAGTCGTTTCAAGTTGGTTGTGCATTATCAGTGCGTTCGCGTAATAGTCGCAATTTTTTATTGAATAACGACACAACAAAAAGTGAATTTTCATTGATTATGATAGCTCTGCATCGATTTCTGTAATCGATATGTCTCCGAACCTCTCATTTGATTTTATAAATATCATATTTCAGAAGACGTGTGTGGGGCAGAACGGGATGGTGACGAACACGCCGTTGACATCAGACGGAACGATCTCTGCAAGGAATGTCGACGTGTGGAGTTCATTGAGGAGAAGACTCATCGAGAAGTTCGATATCACAGGAGAAATCGGAGACGAATACTATATCCCGGACACGAAGAGAATCGCCCTGCGCAATCAGTATCTCACTCCGGATATTATTATGGTGAGTTTTGAATGTTCAGAATTGGCCCCAATAATATGGAAAAATTGGTTGAAGTGTCCTGAACATTTGAGCATTAGTGAATCATATACTTGAAAATCTTATTGAAATATCATAGAAGACGTGAATATGATTACAGGCGCCTTCGGACTTCCAAAGAGCGACGTTTGACCTTCCCACGAGAAGCAAAAACTTGGTCTGCTCGTACCCTACTTGGGCCAAAGACGTGAGCCTTTTTCTGAGATCAATACAACAGCTTTCATGATGCTTTTCACGAACGAAAGCATTTGCCTGTCTAATGTACAGTATATGACGCCGTTTGCCTTATTTTCGAGCAAGGTCTGGCACAGCTCAAAAATGTCGATTTTCTGAAACCGTGTGATTTGGGGTTATCGAGGGTGCTGAAGACGATGGGCATATCCATTTTGTTCATAGAAGCCTCGTTGGCTCCAGACGCCGTCACGTCTAAATCACAGTTTTGCGTGCTACTCGGCTGTCGAGAGGGCTAATTTTACGTGAAAAGGGTTCCTAGGGTAGAATCGCATGGAGAACACGCCTATCTAGTTCATTTTCCATGATTTTCAAAATTAATTTTAAATTATCAACTTTTTTATTATACTGAAAACAGCGTAATCCCATGTGCACCACGCGATCGGGCGTCACGAGAGGATTCCATATCTCGAATTTCAGCTAATTCTGTCATGCGAAAACCGAGATAATAGACTTACAGTGTTTCTACACTGTCAACGAACAGCCGTCTCTCTTGATCTACCGGGCGAGATAGTGTGGGGACATGAGAGAGCGGAGACTTCGTCTCTGACCTCCCCTCGATCTCTCTCCTCCGTCGCCACTCTGGACTCTCTGCGCTCTCGCCGCTCTCTCATGTCCCCACACTATCTCGCGCGGTAGATCAAGAGAGACGGCTGTTCGCTGACAGTGTAGAAACACTGCAAGTCGATTATCTCGGTTTTCGCATGATAGAATTGGCTGAAATTTTAGATATGTAATCCTCTCGTGACGCTCGATCGCGTGGTGCACATGGGATTACGCTGTTTTCAGTATACGAAAAGTTGATAATTTAAAAATTATTTTTGAAAATCATGAAAAATGAACTAGATAGGCGTGTTCGCCATGCAATTCTACCCTAGGAAACATTTTCACCTAAACTTAGCCCTCTCGACAGCCGAGTAGCACGTAAAACTGTGAATTCGACGCGACGCCGTCTGGAGCCAACGAGGCTTCTATGAACAAAATGGATATGCCCATCGTCTTCAGCACCCTCGATAGCCCCAAATCACACGGTTTCAGAAAATCGACCTTTTTGAGCTGTGCCAGATTCATCCGAAATTGCTCGAAAATAAGGCAAACGGCGTCATATTCTAGCAGAAACATACTATTCCGATACAGCAGCAGAAAATGTGCATATCCTACTCTAGATAGTGCACTTTTATCTAGTCTAGTAGTGAGATCAGACTTTCGAAATTTCCCTCAGACAAAGTCTTCAAAATGACCTCATTCTTACTTTCAGGCGTACTTCAGACTCAGAAAGGCCTACGAGAGGCAAGTGGAGATCATGATCGAAGAGAAGTGAGTTTTTTTTCAGTTTTCAATAATTTCACAGCAGTTGTACTTAGTTCAGCGCTTGTTTTAGTGAAAAACACGGAAGTTTCACAGCTTTATCATTCACATTCCAACTCTTGCGCCCACTACCTGTTTATTTTAATGCAATCGTAAACATTAACTACCCTGGTATCTCTCCTTTTTCAGTGGTGGCCCTTCGACCTCTTCTTCTTTCTCCTCCAATCTCACCGTCACTCATCCGACTCGCATTCGTTGTCACTGCGACAAATACAATCTTCTGAGATGCGGTGACAAGAAATCAGCTTGCTGTAATTCGGAGATGCTACAGATGGAAGCTCGCTTCAAATTCAACGAATCTGACACCGAAGAATGAATTCCTCTCTATCTTTCTGATTTCACCACCCTACCTCACTACCCTTAAGACTTACATCTGACCTCGTACTTCTCATTCTCACATTATCCCTCTTATTTTTTTTGGTTTTACAAAACAAATGCGCATTTGACTTAGCATTTTAATCATATTCGTCTAGCCCATTGAACATGTGACCGATATACCTGCAAACATAATCTCAAATCTTTTCGATTAATAGATCTCGTTTGCTCAAAAACATTCTTTGTTTGATCGACCTCTTGAATATGACGCCGTTTTCCTTATTTTCGTGCAAATTTGGATAAGTCTGGCACAGGCCCAAAAAGTCAATTCTCTGAAACTGAGCGTTTTTAGGTTATCGAGGGTGGTGAAGACGATGGGCATATTCATTTTGCCCCCACATACCTCGTTGGCTCCAGACGGCGTCACGTCGAAATCACGTTTTGATGTGCAACTCGGTTGCCGTGAGTGCTAATTTTAAGCGAAAAAGTTTCCTGTGGCAGAATTGGATGGCGAACACGCCTGTTTAGTTCATTTTTCATGATTTTCAAAAATAAATTTTAAAATATAAACTTCTCGTAGACTGAAAAAAAGCGCTTGCCAATGTGCACCACTCGATCGGGCGTCTCGAGGGATTCTAAATATATAATATCATCATATTTTGTCATGCGACCGCCGAGCAATTCAATTTACAGTGTATTTAGATTGAAAGGAAGGGAGGCTTTCCTCCCCTCCATACAATCTTCCCTCGTGCACTCTCTCCATTCCCCACGCTCTCTCGTCGCGCTGGGTCAGGGAAGCGATTGAAAGGGGAGAAGGCGCATCTTTTACTTAATATCTAAATACACTGTAAATTGAAATGCTCGGCGGTCGCATGACAAAATATGATGATATTATAAATTTAGAATCCACTTTATGTTTGCTCATTCATTTCTCTGACCGACGACTTAGATGATATTATAGATTCAGAATCCTCTCGTCACGCCCGATCGATATATCTATGTTGCTAAGAAAACGTTGGCTTCTACAAAAAAAAATTTTAAAAAATTATTTTTGAAAATCATGAAAAATGAACTAGACAGGCGTGTTCACCATCCAATTCTGCCCCAGGAAACTTTTTCGCTTAAAATTAGCACTCACGGCAACCGAGTTGCACATCAAAACGTGATTTCGACGTGACGCCGTCTGGAGCCAACGAGGTATATGAGGGCAAAATGAATATGCCCATCGTCTTCACCACCCTCGATAACCCAAAAACGCTCAGTTTCAGAGAATTTACTTTTTGGGCCTGTGCCAGCCTTTGCTTGAAAATAAGGCGAACGGCCTCATATGAGTTGCAATCGCACAAATGTTCACAATTTTCTATTGATTTTGAAGTATCTGTAAATCCTGTATGCTCCCTTTGATTTGTCAGTCTTTTGTAATTTTCGCATTCGATCATTCGTTCAAACAACATTAATAAACACATACTTTATCAATTATTATTTTGCAACAAAAGTATTTACAATTCACAGAATGTCACATCGCAAGATTTTCATGAACAGAACTTTTATGGATATGAATTTACGGATTATGACAGAGTTTTCAAATAACACTATTCTACAAAATTACGCATCTTTTTCTATCTATCTGTACACAGATTATATCGACAAATTTGTGTCTCTGTTTTCCCGTAAAAATTCGCTGTCTAGAATCTCCTTACAAGTTGGCCGCTCCTCCGGTGATTTATTTGTCAGCAAGGCAACGAACGAAGCCTGAAAGGATGCTTTTAAAAAAAACAAATCTTTAACGAGTATTATGCTTACGAGCTCTGGTCGGTCCTGCAAATGGTCCGGTTGCAATCCATTCTGGAGCCCCGAAAGCACCTGTAAACGCAAAATAACCAATCGTTTTAAAATAATTTTTAAAAATAGGAAGCAGTTTTACATTCGCTTGTTCAACGGGTCTCCTGTAAACATCCGGTTAAATTCCAAACAAATCAATAAAGATGCCACTCACTTTCGATCTTTCCATTAGTGTTGAGAAGGATACATTCAGCTCAGTGAATATTAATCCCAGTGAGAATACGTCCACTTTCGAAGTATACGGTAGGTTGGCTAGCTGAAAAGTGTTTATTAACATCTCTCATATACCTTTTCGCCAACAAGATTACAAATTAACATTGGTGTCTAATCTCATTACGTCTAATGTGATGAAAATTTGTATTTCTATTTTTCTCAACATCATCCTGAACATAATTCTCGCCACTTGCCTGTTCGGGACTCATATATGTCCGTGTGCCGACATTCTCCGTGTGAAGTGAAGAAATACTGGATGAGCTCCTCCTCTTCGAGTCTTCGCTCTGACTCTGTTGATCATTCGTTCCCTTCGAGACCAGACCCAGATCACCGATCTTGAGACTGTCCGACGCACCGAAGAAGAAGATGTTTTGTGGCTGAAATAGGTGATTCGTTTTTAAGAAGTGTGTTCGAACCCGCAAAAATTGACGCTGAAACTGATTTTTGGGCTAAAACCTTGATATCCCTATGGATGAGTCCCTTCTCGTGAATGTATTCCACTGCAGACACCAGATTCCTCATCCATCTCTTCATCCTGGCGACTTCTCGCTTTTCCGGCGTAGTGTTTGCAAGGAGCCACGCGTAGAGAGTCTTGTCATGGCACAACTGAAAAAGCACGGAATATATTGTCCCTCATTCGCTCTCTTGAAACGAATATTACGTTTGACCCATAGCGCTGAATGCGAATCATCGTGAAGAATGTTCACTTTTTTGTTTCATTGTGGTCACTAGCACTCCCTCGAAGAGATACTATTCTGACCTGCATTTGAATGTACAGATAAACATTGTTGGCCATGCTTCTACAAGGCAGAAGTTCCTCGTCGACCGAGGTCATCAACGCCAAATTCGTGTCAAGTTGCAAAATCTGAAAGGGATTGGGTTTGGTTCTTATATTCACAGAAATAAGACCAACATGATAGTTACCTCAGGTGAAGATCTTTTGCTCTTATCGCGACTAAGTTTTGAAGATCCTCGATCGAAAATGATGCTATCTGATCGCTCGGAGAGGGGTGCGACTTCTGAAATTCGAGAATTAGCTGCCTCTTTTCATTATTATGCGAACCACAAAGCATGGCTCAAATTGTTGGCATGAAGCAAAATCAATCGGAAATATCTGCTTACTTATAAAATCCTTCTCTTCCTCATCAGTTGATGATTCTTCACTACTCGTATACGCTTCACTCCCATCACTCTTATCATTTGGTTCATCGGCCCACGATTCTTCATCCTCAGTTCGATTCGATAGAATGGGAGGTGCCTCGATTCCAAAGCTGCTGAAAATGTCTGTATTACGAATGAGTAATGAATCAAGCACATCCCGTCATCCAACCTCTTTCCCTAGGACGAATGTACTCACCTAGTGGAAACAGCAGCCCTCGATTCCTCTTCGTCAGCAGTGGAATTGGAAGGATCGATCACATCAACGATGCCCTTCCTTCTAGCCACCATATGCTCCAGCATCTCCTTGTCAGTTTCTTTCTACAATGGATCAAATGATTCATCAAAACACCTGTTATTGATCTTACTTGCCAACCCTCGGGAGGTCGTTCTATCCAAGTATGACAGTATCTGATGATGCAGGTGTGATCGAGCATAGCCATGGCTCTAACCTCTCTTAGCACTCTTTCGATAGCGTGCTCACTGAATGGAGATGATGAGGAGAGGGAATGTGGACTTTTCTACTTGTCTGTCATCTTTTTCACTCACTTGTTTCCTACAGCGATCCTCTTGACTGCATAGTGACACTGGTCCAGTTTGTTCCTCGCCTCGAAAACAACGCCGAATCCACCGCGACCGAGCACCTTCACCGGCTCATAGTCACGGAGGAATCTGGAATTATGTTCGTGAGTCTGACACTTCTCGAAAACATGTACTGTCAATTTTTGGACTGCTCACGTCGATTCGAAATTGTCTGATGCCGAGTTGTTGCTTCCACTTCTTGTGCTCATATTTCGTATTCTCGACGCGGCATCGACCTCTCGCTCTTCCTTGACGTTTGCAGGCGCCGTAGCGACGTCGTCTGACGCCTGTAAAACTACTGTCGATAACTGTTTAAATTTAAGCCCAAACCAACCCGATGTTTATTGGCCTATCCAGAAATAACAGCTCTCATTGCAATTCTAGGAGTTGAAATCAGTGAGCTTATTTCCAGGTGAGCCCAAAATCAGGAAAGTTCTTACCGTTTGCCTCACAGCAGCTGGCGCGGATGGCTCAGTGGTTTGAGGAGGCAGCGAGACGGAGAGAGGATCCACTCGATCTTGCGATACTTCACCAGGTGTTTTGACTCCATCGACGGCGTCCTCTGCCTGGTTCCAGCTGCAAGTATTGCTTCATAAACTCATGGTTAATACAAGTTTTAATAAAATCTAAGCACAGAAGCGATGCCATTTAGGAATCCGCCGCTCCTAAATTCGCCAACGCTTTCATTTATTTCTGACCGGCGAGAAAGCAGCGAATTGAGGAGAGCGTGGTTTCCGATTTGACATCACACATCAATCTCAAATCGCGTACCGTCTCCTCAGCTTCGCAAACTTGAACATCCCGATGACTCCCGTGACGAAGAGCAGAAAGATGGCGAGGAGACGCCTGAATTATTTTTATTTTCACTTTTGACTTTTTCACAGTTTCCTGGTGTTTGACTGTTGAGGGCAGAACTGATATTTTCTTCACCATTTTGTATGAAAAATAAACAGCACATAAAAATCAGAGAAGCATACCAGAGTGGATTGACGTCGTTCTCGAGTCGCAGTGATTTCTTCACGAATTGCGCCGTGCATTGGGCAGGAGGAGACAGGAATCCACCCAGACCCTTGGCCGATGATGATGGACGGAGAATGAACCATCCCTGGTCGCCTAAATATTGTTATAAAATACTTCCTAAATTACGTCTCTACAGTACCTCTCGAGTCGCCATGCGGCTCGGCATTCCGTATGTGATCCTCTCCAATCATAACTACACCATCACTGGGGACCTCGCACGAGTTGTGGGAGAGGGCGCCGGTATTCACTGAATTGTTTCAAAGTTATTTTGAAATGTATCAATTAAAAGTTTCTAATCTAATTAACTAACGTTCATCCGGAGCGGGCAGTGCGATCTGCATCTCGTCCACTTCTTCAATCTGCTCATTAGGGCCCGCGATCTCTCTCATCTTCCTCCGTTCTTTCAGTCGAGAGATAGACTGTTTGAAAGCGCGACCGAGTACTTCGTCTGTAATGAAAACACTTAGCTATGAAGGAATTCACCCACTTCTTCGGCATCCAAACACACATACAATTTCATTGCTTCTAGTGAAAGTGATGAATAAATTCTTCATTATATTGTCATCTCATTAGCGCAATACGATCGATCTCCTGTTCGCGAAATTGCTCTTCACACTGACAGCCCTATTTCTAAGCGTTCTCATCACGGTAATGACGTATTTGTATCGTTCTTTCTGGTTCATCGCAATTAATTGGAGCGTCTCACCTAGAACTCCATCTGCCACTTGATAAGTCTCTCCGCCTGCTTTGATCAGAGCCTTCGAATTCGAATCGACTCTTCTCCCTGCTTGATCGATGAATTCCAGTTGTTTCGAGAGCCGCTTCATCTCCTTCCTTAGCTTCTCAGAGCAGAGAATGAACGGGTCATTCTCAATCGTTCCTGAATTTCTCATTTTAATTTCCTTTTGATTTTCATATGATGCTAACCAAGATAGAACAACGATTCGGGTCTTGTGAGTGCCTTCTCTTCATGGTTCGTATTCGCGATGGAGTGAATGTTGGAGTCGAACAGAGACACCTGGAAAATTTTCAAATAAAATGTGCTTTGAAATATAATGAGTTACCTCATTGAGCTGGTATCCATCCAAATGCCAACTTCTCGCGATATGAACACCTAGAGATGTCGTCCAGAGTGTTCTGCCACAAGAATCTATCGCCCTGATTGTGCCTTTCGGAGGTGAGATGATGAATCTGGAGCATTTTACAGATAAATATTTTAGGGATTCAAATTTCTACAGATTCAGATTTTAAAATTTCCACGAATAGATGTTTTGAACACGTAGGGGAGGCAATTAGGAACCTTTATATATATATATATATATATCATATATCTGCCTTCAGGATTAATAAAAAAGGAAAGAATTTTACAATACTCACTTGGTATTCTTTTTGTGACTCGAACTTTCAGTAACAGTCGTTGATTGTCGGACGAGAGTCGCGTCGTATTCACTCACTGACAGATTCCACCTGGGAGGACATCACGATTATCGATTTTCCTTTATATCTCTAAATTGGATTTTATGAATATTATCGACAAATCATCACTTTTTTTCTTTCAAGGGGATCAACCTTTTTTTGGTAACACCACAGGCATAGCTCACTTCTCCGATCCGTTCAATGCATCGACTGCCCTTAGACTGTGCGAGACGCGTCGGAAGACTAGCGTCGAGATGGGCTTTCTTCCATCGTCCGCCTGTTCACACTGAGCCGAGGTGCAATGATATCGAATCTGAAATCTTCCATTTTCGAACTGAACTCGACATTTCTAAGTCTTGAAGAAATCCAACAATTTTTTATCATCGATGCCTAGCATTAAAACGTACCTTTCCCGTAACTGGATCGACTCCAGTGGTGGAGATGCTCTTTCCTCCCGCCACCGCTTCTTTGCCTATCCGCACCGAGTGCAGGAGCATATCCGTAGAAAGGGGAATGGGCTGCAAACTATTCATTATTTTGCTCTTGAAACACGGTGATGCATCTGCAAATTCGAGGCTCTTTTTTTCATAATATGTGCTGATCATTCTAGGATTTAACTCCATTATGTTATCATTAACTGACCTCGAGAACTCGCTGTTCCATGGAGAACATGTATAGACTCCCATCCAGAGAGGGAACGAGCACGAATCGATCCCCTTCTGCTGAGAGAGGCTGAAAAGGAATCTTATTTTAGTCGTGACTTTTTCCAAACGAGAAAATTGAAATAAAAACGTGAAAACTCAATTGTTTCACACTCTGTTATCAACTGAAACAATTTGTTGTTGTGACAAACTAACAATGCTGTTATTAGCGTTTCCGTCGCCTGTGACTAACATTCCATCCTGATTAGCAATATCCTAAGCTTTTTATCAGGACATGAAAATTTATAGGAGACATATTCTGAGATGACCAGGAGTCAGTAGGTGATCACCTCCATCTTGCCCAGATTCCCTCCCAACAGAGCCGCTCCATCCAGATCACTCTGCCACACTAATCTTCCCTCGTTGGCAACGTCGAGAGCCTGCACCTTCCCGTCCATCGTCGAGACCTGAGGGACGTTAGGTTGAGAAGTTGACTGATTTCATGCTGGTCTACAACTTTTTATAACAAAAAAACTGAAGGAAATTTCGTTCTCGAAGACACACGAGATTTGAAATAATTTTTCCAGCATATCCCATGAGCGAAACATGCAATGAAAATCAGAATCAGTAAATTTTGCAAGATAATATGCAATTTCTTACGACGAGAAGGTCTGCCGGGTCGGCATCAGTGCAGCAACGAGGGGAAACCTCGTATGGGGGAGAGAACTGGAACAGGAAAAATAGGGAAATATTTGCACTAATTAAACGGAGCGTGGTAGGAACCGTGATAGGTAGAGATAAACTGCCTTTAGACACTTATTTTATCGTTGGAAAAGGTAAGATGATCAGATTTCTCAGCAATGTCTTCTATACAGATCGATGCTCACCTCATTGACTGCATCACCCGCAAATTCCTCCTCTCCGACGATTCCATCATAGTAAATCTCATTATGAGATTCTGATGAGGAGAGAACGGCGGATGAGAAGAGAAGCAGCCATGGAGCTAGTCGCATAACTGAATAGAATCCAGATGTTTCAGCCGATTATGACTTTGTCATCGCATTTAGAAATCTATCAACATTTGCAGTTTCCAACGCATCAACGAACGTAAAAACGTGTTTGTTCTATGTGTTCTCGAGATTATGAAATCATCTACGGAAAAGGAACTAACCTCTGCATGCCCAGTTGTCTCTGTTTGGAATATCCTCGATCGATTATTGATTGGGCATCACACAAATACAGCAGTAAAGACCCGAACGAACTATAATTCAGTGAGAAGGAAGAAAGATAACAACGCAAAGCGCATTATGAAAGGGGAATGGTCGTTTGATCACATGGGGAGATTGCAATCACATGGATATTTCCTCTCTCTCTGTTTCTTTCCCTTTCTCATATCACTCTAGATCACTACACGTCAGCTTAGATTAGTCACGATATCACACCTGTTCTGTTCACAGATCAAATAATATATGACCAATGGATGAGAGAACAATTGATAGTGTAACATCATTATAATACACGTGTACACGTTGACACAAAACCAAGAGAGGCGATAAGCGAGATCGTTAAATGATGGCAATCGATAAGAATAAGTTAATAAGAATAATTTGCTTGATAAATGAGATCAAAACAGCCAAATAAAAGGAGAGAGACTGGACTAGGGGGTTCTGGAACCTGCCCACGGCACCCAGAGCGAAGACATAGGCAAAGCGAAATGCGTACCCGTTCATCAGGGTCAAATCAGGAACCGCCCGCGAAAATAAAATCCTACAGAAAGAAGTGAATCACGATAAATCAGGCATTTTCAAGGTCAGTTTGCGATAGGTCTCACTTTTCCTGTGTTTAGCGACACAAGAGCGTGACAATCAGGCAACTTGCACTGTAGGTGTGAGCGCACAGTAATCCCTCGCGCACGCGTGCGTGATTCAGGAAACGACGTTCATAGTTGTTTCGTAGTTTATAGTCACACGTTTTCTTTCGTCCTATGTCTGCGTTCCGGTTGCCGTGCCTGCTTATGTAGAATAAATCGTTCCGCGTGACTAGACACGTACGCAAGTACACCCAGAATGTCTTCCTTCCCCCTCAACCGTCCCGCTTATCCCTCTCTTTCCTCTACCTCTCCATCTGGTCATTCCTCTCGTTTTCCTAGAAATGAAGAACAGGTGAAAATTCACGGATCCATCTCATCTCACCAATGAAGCATGACATATCAACGGACGAAATCTTCATTGGAAAATAATCTTCTAAACACTCCCGTGAATAGTATTCTCTAAAATAATCATTAATTGACGGCAGCCACACAGCCTTTGCAACACCTTCCCACTGAGAATGTAGAATCACCTTGCTAATGGCGATTCGGTGACTGATAAACCATTTCCACCTCGAGCTTTCGCGAAACATGGCGGGGCATTGGACGACTGAAATGGGAGTGATTACGGACAGGTGATTTATTCCTGGCCACTTCATAGATATGAGGCTTCCGTAAGAAATAAAGTATGAATTCTCCGTTTCACTGCCAAAACACGTTCGAAAGCGTTCCCTTGCAGCCAACTACGGAAAAGTTTATTTTTATGAACGCTCTCATCACAGGTTTGTACTTGCATCTTTTCAAATAAAACAAGCTTCAGGACCAACATATCTCCTCACGAATTTGATAGTTCTTTGTCTAATTATTTTTGATTCTGACTCTCGAAACTACGGATATCGCAGATATCTGATATTCCTGCAGGTCATAAACTATCTGATTCATCGTCATCGTATGATAATTGTTTAGATAATATCCACTCTAGCTGACGTTTTACTCACTATGGTAGTGCCTGTTTCAGTGGCAAGAGAGTGGATACTGTATTATATCGGGTTCCTTCCGCATCCTCTGCAGATGGTGCACGCGTTGGTATGGCCCAATGTCTGTTTCTCTAATGCATTTATCAACACCCAGATCGCCTATCTCTTCCTCATAATAGAGATAGCATCTGCCTACATTGCCTGCCTGCTGTTTGTTCATCAAGTATGCACGAAAGATCTTCTGCAAAGAAAATAAATATCACTCAGGCCACAATCCCGGCAAGTTCGATATTCGCCATCAAGAAGGTTGAGAATTTACGGTTGTTTGTAGCTCTCAAAAGATATCGAGAGCAGAAAATGGTCAACTTTTTAAAAAAAACAGGGAGATTTTTTCCAATCGTAATAGCAATCAATGTGTACACTCTATTCTATCTTCCTGCACTGTGGTTCGGATTGACTGGAGCGATCGAAGAGGTTAGGAGTCGAAAGATCGATCGTCTAATTATGCATTTGTTGAAGAAGACACCCGACTGTCTATCCTGGCTGAAGCAAAAAGAGTCATTCGCCGTATTTCGTTTCAGCGATTCCATTTGGCTCATTGTTTTCGGTATGACTAGCAAACAATCCTCAAATATTCGAATTAAATTCTTCTCGTACTATTCAGGAGGAATAATCACGTCGTTTCCACTGTATTTACTGGTTTTCTTTTTCTTCTTACACATCATCGTTGAACTACGCAAGATCAGCCTCAATAGTGCCGCATCGAGGATCTATCAGAAGAAAATGGTGAGCACATTGGCCATTCAGGTTGATTTTATCTTACCAACACTGTGAAGTCAAAGGGACAAACCGTATCTCAGGCAACGGTGCCCAATATCTCAGTCATTATTCCTCTCACTACGCAGATAGTAGTGATCATGTTTCAGCCAAGAATCATCTCACAAGGTAGGGAGTTCAATTGCCACTGCCAACAGAATGAGATCAGACGCGACCGCGATTATCTTCTCGCTCACAAATTCACACGCGATGCTCAATTCGCTCACGATCATCCTTCGATCTCCCTCATACCTATCGACGGTGACGAAACCATTCCGGATTGTTTTCAGGAAGTGAGGTGAAAGTGTGTGGCTTTCGTGTACCGTAGTGAGTTCAGATGCTGGCGAGGGGCCGCTGTCACTTCCAGCTCGAACATCACGCATGTCTCCAGTGAGACGAAAAGACAACAGCAGCTGTCCGTCGCCATGATTTCTTATGCTGCGTAGCTGCATGTTTGGCGCAGTCTTATTCAGCAGCATTCACTCACTTGCAAATGCTGATAAAATTCAGTTCGGCTACTGCTCTAGAGTTCTTCTCAAGCATAATGTGTAAAGTTCAATTTCTGAGGAAGAGTGCTGTCGGACTATATCAGAATCATGGAAAGTGTGAACTAACTAACCAAAGATCTTCAGCAGTCATAGATAGTGGGAGGACAATGACGGCACCGGATCGGATGGGGATTTGGTTCTCGATTAGATACGGGGAGTATTACTGGAATCACTCTCATCCGATCTGAGTGAAGAAGGAACCGTTCTTGACGTCTAATACACATGAAAATAGAACCCATAACTAAAATTATCTTAGGAAAAACCAGGGAATCATTCTACCTTCGTAGGTACAAATGGCAATAAATATGAATGAAGGAAAAACATTCAAATAACTTTGTTTTCTGATTATGAGCAATTAGTAGACTAAGAAAAAACTAAAAAAAAAATTACATTACCTCTCATGACTGTGGTTTTCTCACAATCTATCTTCGTTCTTCATGCAAAGTGCAGTCCCCCTCCCCCTTTTGGTCTTAGTATTTTCTGAAACACATTCTCAATTCTGTCGAGTATATCGAATTAATGTCGTTGAAGTCCTTTTTATGTAATTTGGAATTCAATACAGATTTCGCCCTTTCTCGACACGTTCAAAATAAACTAGTCTGAAGTCTAAAAATCGATATTCAACTCCTTCACTTTTTCGTTCAAGTTTTCCGAGTGAATCCCCTGATAGCGCGGATTCCGCCCCATTCGAATAAGGTTTCCCGAAAAATGTGAGGGCTCAATCGACGCTGAAGACCGGTGTGTCTACCTCATCTCTCTCTCATTTGTTTTGATAAATCCTCGAAACATCTCAATTCCGTCACAAGCCTCGCGCATTCCCCCTCCCCCCATAGTTACGTGCTCGAAATAGATGTCATGCGTCAGAAGGGGGGGGGGAGCTGTTTTCATCGAGGCAGGCTCTCTATCAGAGTATCTGGATGTTTCCCTCAGAGCCACGCTCCTTCTCCCCTCTCCCTCAATTCTCCCTCCTTGTTTGACGCTTTATCCTTGCTAATTTCTTCCTTGCAGGATCTCGGAATGCGTGGCGGCAATAAACTATCTCCCAGGGTACGGTACTTCCGGGTTCATTTGGACTAATCTTACTGTTGATTTGGCTTTTTTTTCTGTTCTCTCACCAAGTTGACCATCGAGATAGTGTTCGAAATAGGGAGATGTAAAACCAAATTGACATTCCTACTGTAGATCTACGTGGACCGCGAGACGGGAGAGACTCATCCGACTCTTCTGAGAAGAGTGAGCAGCTCCCTTCGTCGCTCATTCAGACAAGTCACTGGTGCAATGGTTAGTTGATATCTATCCACGGTCCTTTTATTATTAGTTTAATTAATTAATTGTACACCTCTGAAGACTCTTCAAGAAATACATGATAGCTTTGTCTTCCAGAAGCGTCCCCTCTCTCGCAGTCGTGCCCAGTCCAGTTATCGCTCTCTCACAAATGAGGATGCTCCCGTGGTGGCCAAAATTGAGAAAGAGGTGGGCATAATTTATTGGGTCAAAACTATAGTCAGTCTCCTTCAGGAGACTTCTCAACAGAAGAGAGAACGTTCGAAGTCTTGCCATTGAGAGGATAATCGTGAATCATACATATCCGTTTCTTATTCCTCGCGTATTGAATCGTTACTTTGATAAAGTGAATAAAGCCATGTTGTACTTTACGGATAAGTCATTCATCACTTCGACTCTCATATAAGTAGCTAACGGAATCGATAACTAAGCTAGTTCCTCTCTCGGATTATCCTAAGATAGAGAATGTTATTGTATCATCGGAGATACTGGCGTGATGGGAATCTTGATAACAACACCATGTCATAAGTCATGACGAATGAGTTCGGGGCATTGGCAATCACCCTATCTATGAACCCTGTTGGGATGATTATGTGATGTGAGAAGTGGGCACTTTGCAAGGATTTCTAGATCCGAATGTCCTCAGGACGTGTTTCTTGCAATAACATCACTTCATTCAGTCCGCAGTTCACATTTAGGACTACGGTTAGGGTAAGATGTTCAACAGCACAAAGAAAACAACGTTAGTGTTTAGAAGATTTCGAAGCTCTGGTTTCACGTGCGGATTTGGCATTTATCTTATCTCATCAACAGTTTCGATCATAACAGCGCGTGTTGACATTTTATTGAAGATCAGCGATTAACACTTCCTTCTCAAAATATGCACAACACAGGGGGGGGGGGGGGAATAACCAATTTTGAAAAGATAAAACTTAGACTGGGCATTTGTGAATTTATGCAACTAGAGGTAACTGATGAAATCGTATTCGTAATTAGGAAAACCAAAACTTTTTCAAGAACTTCGGCAAAAACAACTTCCCATGCCGGGAATCGAACCCGGGACGCCTGGAACCAGAAATCCTAACCACTAGAGCACATGGGAGGACGTCAAGAGAAGAAAAGGCGCGTGCCTAGTGTGTTTTCCTCTGGGTATTCTGTCTATCTTATACCATTCTTCCTTCTTTATCTATTTCCTTGAAATTATCAGTTACCAGTTGCATCTTGGATTGAATATATCATTCGTCACGTATCGTAAACTCTACTAGAGATGAACACACAGATGGCCGGTTTCCATGATATCGAACATTAGTGATGATCTAATAAAATTCTGCTCAGAACAATTGGGAAGCAACCCAATGCGGAAAAAATCATTATAAGACAGCTCAGTTGGCTTCGTCCGCTCACTCGAACCGATACAATGTTTATGTGAATATGAGTTGCTAGTGATAGTTCGATAGTCTTCAGCTCACTCGAACCGATAAACATTGTATCGGTTCGAGTGAGCGGACGAAGCCAACTGAGCTGTCTCATAATGATTTTTTTTTACAATCCTTTCGAAAACGGAGTCATATGTCATTGTGAATGGGAATCGGTGGAATCTCAAACCAGTTGACTATATGAGGCCGTTCACGTAATTTTCGAGCAAATTCGACCAGCTTTGGCACAGCTCAAAAAGCTCAAATTTCTGAGACTGATTGTTTTGGGGTTATCGAGGGTGCTTAAGACGATAGGCATATCCATTTTGTCCGCAGACCCCTCGTTGGCTCCAGACGACGTCACGTAGAAATCACGTTTTCACGTGCTTCTCGGCTTTCGAGAGTGCTCATTTTAGGTGAAAATGTTTCTTGGGGTAGAATTGCATGGCGAACACGCCTGTCTGGTTCATTTTTTTATGATTTTCAAAAATTATTTTTAAAAATTCATTTTTTCGTAGAAGCCAAAGTTTTCTTAGCAACATAGATATATCGATCGGGCGTGACGAGAGGATTCTGAATCTATAATATCTTCTCAATCGTTTGTCAGAGAAATGAATGAGCTAACATAAAGTGAAGGAAGATTGCAAGTAAACCGGAGTCTTTCCCCTTCCCTCCCCCTCCTCTGCCCTTTTCCCAGGTCGAGGAGGGCGAGATAGTGTGGGGAAACGAGAGAGCGCGCAGGGGAGGAAGGGGAGAAACCCTCCTTTTCTTGCAATCTTCCTTCACTTTATGTTTGCTCATTCATTTCTCTGACCGACGACTTAGATGATATTATAGATTCAGAATCCTCTCGTCACGCCCGATCGATATATCTATGTTGCTAAGAAAACGTTGGCTTCTACAAAAAATAAATTTAAAATTTTTTTTGAAAATCATGAAAAATGAACTAGACAGGCGTGTTCGCCATACAATTCTACCCCAGGAAACATTTCCCCCTAAAATTAGCACTCTCGAAAGCCGAGAAGCACGTGAAAACGTGATTTCTACGTGACGTCGTCTGGAGCCAACGAGGGGTCTGCGGAGAAAATGGATATGCCCATCGTCTTTAGCACCCTCGATAACCCCAAAATAATCAGTCTCAGAAAATTGAACTTTTTGAGCTGTGCCAGCCCTGGCTCGAAAATTACGTGAACGGCCTCATATTGACTATGAGAAGGTGAAGGTCGAGAGTCGGTCCATTCCCCTCTCAATATGCGTATCTCCCTTATACTTATTGCAGTTCTCGATCTCGCACTGAGCTTTTTTTCGATCTCACCACATTACCTTCGTCAATAAGTGCAGTAAGGTGGTCAATGTGAGTCGAGCACACATATGTTACGCATGATATCTAACGACACATGTAATTCTGTTCCTAGCGTTGTATGCTTTTGCAAAATATACAAGAGTCAACGATATCTATGAAATCAACTAACAACAGGTGCAATGCGAGCAAAACAATACACAGCGTTTCGGAAGCATGGCGAGAGTGGACATAGGCTCTCGAACGGAAAGAAAGACTGCGCATCAACAACTGTGGTAGAAGTTGGGCTCCTGAAGCGAATACAGTCGCTTCTCTCCTCAATCTCCCTGCGCTCTCTGCACTCTCGCCCACTCTGGCTGTCTGTGCGATCTAGTCACTATCCGCTCTCGAAACGTTGTGCAATGACAAGTGCACTGGATGCCTCCTAACGGCGTACGTTACCCTGTGGTATCTGTAGGGTATGGTTATGGTACCTGATCTTTGATCGTAGCAGGTCATCGACAGACGAGACGAGAGAGGACTAGGGCGAACTCACCGGCCAAGGAGGATAAGAAGGAGGCGCGCCCTTCCCCGAGAACCCCGTCAAGGTCCGTCGTGTCCGGAGCTGAGGGTGTAGGGGTTACGGTATCCGACGGGACCGCTGGGTCCCTTGGATTCGGGGTACGGTACCCTGTGGTATCTGTAGTTCTTGGTTATGGTACCTGATCTTTGATCGTTGCAGGTCATCGACAGACGGGACGAGAGAAGACCATGGCGAACCCACCGGCCAAGGAGGACACCTGCGCGGTCCAGCCCATCGGCGCGCCTTTCCCCGAGAACCCCGTCAAGGTACGTCGTTTCCGGAGCTGCGGGTGTAGGGGGTACGGGACCGCTGGGTCCCTTGGATCCGGGGTACGGTACCCTGTGGTATCTGTAGGGTATGGTTATGGTACCTGATCTTTGATCGTTGCAGGTCATCGACAGACGGGACGAGAGAAGACCATGGCGAACCCACCGGCCAAGGAGGACACCTGCGCGGTCCAGCCCATCGGCGCGCCCTTCCCCGAGAACCCCATCAATGTACGTCGTGTCCGGAGCTGCGGGTGTAGGGGGTACGGGACCGCTGGGTCCCTTGGATCCGGGGTACGGTACCCTGTGGTATCTGTAGGGTATGGTTATGGTACCTGATCTTTGATCGTTGCAGGTCATCGACAGACGGGACGAGAGAAGACCATGGCGAACCCACCGGCCAAGGAGGGCACCTCCGCGGCGCGCCCTTCCCCGAGAACCTCGTCAAGGTACGTCGTGTCCGGAGTCCTCGGAGCTGCGGGTGTAGGGATCTGAACAAGGGGATGGGTAACCTCAAAATCTGGATCATTGTTAATATAAAAGTCAGGAACTAGAGCCAACGAAAATAACAATGAATCCTCTTAAGATCCACCGTTCTCTTCATGACGCGCGGGATTTACAGCAGCCTTATTTCAAACCTCTTCTCCTGTCGCCTTTCCTTCTTTTTTTCCTTAATCCTCTTCGATACCGTATCCCTCTTCATCTTGTATACCGTAACCATATTCCCCATTTTGGATACCCTACCTGCCCTTTCCAACTTCGTACCGTATCCTCCCGTTACCGAAACCTACGTTACCCAAGCCATATTTCGCCAAACATGCCGAAACCTGTGCTAAGCTTCCGTAACCCTACCGTATAAATAACATTTGGGGCGGCGTGTTGTTTTGAGAGAATCGGGAAAATATCATACATTAGGCACCGCACACTGAGACGTCTACAGTCTACAGACTCTACAGTCTACAGTCACTCAGTCGGACCCCTCCTAATCTCAGTGGGAGAGGACGGGGAGTCTGTACCCCCATCGAACTGACACATCGAGTGTGACCTACCTAGTCTCAGACTGGGAGAGGACAGGGTGAGGGGAGAACAGAGATAGGGAACCGTTGATATGCCAGCGGGGGTGAGTGGAACTATGCCCGAATGAATAGTAAAATGTAATTATTAAAATTAATTATTAATAATACAATATTAATGATTATTAATAATACATCATAAAATTAGTCTATATAAGAATACAAAAGTATATTAAAAGGATAAATATAAGAAAGCAATAAAGAGTGAAGAATCGAAAAAAAGAGGGAAAATGCAGCAGAGAAATGGAATACAGTACCCAGCTGAGAGGGCGGCAAGGAAGCCTATGATGAAATTAAAGATACCGTAACCAGAAAAAAACACCAAACCGCCAGGAAGAGGTAACAATAATCAGAGCGATAGGTACTGTACCCCGAAATTAGGAATACGGAGGGGGGGGATACGATAAGAGTACGAATGGGTGGGAGTGACTTATCCGAACCGAAGTGTACCCATCTCTATTTTACACATTACCTCGATAGACAGAGCGCAGATAGAGTGTGCAAAATGGAGAGAGTGGTCAGGGTCGAAATTTTTATTTTATCTCGAATGGAAATTTTTCAGAATTTTTATTCAACCATTCAATCAAATGCATAAAATTTGTAATTGATATGCCAATCATTGTTGTCGATCATTAAACATAAGATTGAAAATAAAGCGAAACATGATCATTCTTTAAATATGAGGCCGTGTGCGTTAGGGTCAACATGTGGTTGGAACAGGTAAAAACGCTATGCTCAAAAGTTCGCTTTAGGGGTAGTTTTTCATTCTGAGCGTTCTGAATCCCGGTACGGTACGACGTCAATTTGGCCAAAATTTGATTCTGCGATAAAAACAAGGTCCGGGGAGGGCAGAATTGGCCAAAATCTCGTGTACCCGACCAGAATTAAATTCTCTACAAACTGAAAAAAAATTAAGACTCTATCTTTTTTCGTTTTCGAGAAAAAGTAGATTTTTGAAAATGGAGTTAGCGGGGGAAATCCAATTGCCAGCTTGTATGTAGAGAATCTTCTACAATAGAAAGTCAATTAAGGATAGGATGGCTTGTTAGAAGAACTTGGAGAGAATTTTGTACGAAAAGTTACATACGCTGTCTGAATCGGATTGGATAGGCACGGGTACATGGTGTCGAGGCCGAAATATTCACGAAGTGTATCCGAGATGCGTATGTTCAACAGTCGTCTCCCATCTGAGTAGAGGCGCCAACATACACACTTGATTGGCGGAAAATTGTTGTGATTATTGGGATTGTTCAGATACTCAGAGGTAAGCTCGTTCCAGCGTGGCGATATCTGAAGAATTACAAATAAGAGAACAATTTGGAAATATGTTAAAACAATTAAAATTATTATGAATTATGAATGAATCTTGTCAAATTAAAAATCGAAGAATCTCACCATTTTCATGCTCTCGATCGATTCCGATCGCATTCCGATGATTTTCCGAATGGTATCGGATGGCATTCTAGAGAGATCAATAATTGGGTCGCCTTGACAAGGCATCGTTCGAGGTAGAGCAGTGTTTCAGGGTTGAGCAACTGATCAAGTTCATCATAGGTAAGGTGGGCTTGTTTTAGACGCTATGGATTCACAAATTACTTATATAACTACGGGAATACAGTGTAAAATTTTAAATTTAAGATCTGCGCACCAAAAAAAACTCAGATCTAATTAAATATATTGAAATATCCACGAAACAGCTGTCGATTTAGTGCGGTTGTTCATGCTACACACTTCCAAAGTTCAAGATTAATTTCAGACCATCAGTTCTGAACTTCGTTCGAGCTCATTCAGTTCGACGTCTACGCTTGTCCTCTGAAGAATACCATGAACCTGATTTCGGTAGGATTTTGGTGATCATGATGGACAATTTTAGGAGCCCGTTTGCCTATTAGTCGGACATATCTGGAGGAGTTAGGCACAGCTAAAAAAAGTCGATTCTCTGAAACTCTGTCTTTCGGGGTTATCGATGGTGCTGATGACGATGGGCATGCTCATTTTGCTTCCAGACGCCCCCTTTGCTCCAGACGGAGTGACGTCAAAAACTCATTTTATTACATTTCTCAGTCATTTGAACATCTACTTTTACGCGAATATGGCTTCCTGGCCAGAATTTTATGGTGATCACGCCTGTCTAATTCATTTCCCTTTATTTTCAAAAATATTTTTATTAGAAAAATTATTGAATCGGAGAGACAAAAGAATCCCGATATCCTTGTATTGATCGAAGCGCAACAACGTGTTGATTCTAAATATATTTTTTATTCCGTAGAAAATGGTCCGGAAACCATCGCAATGGCATTGGAACGTTGGGATGAGGAGCCTCTCGCCGATCTCTCTCAGCGTCTCTGACCCTGAACGCTCTCTCATCCCTTCCCTCCCCTGCCTCTACTGCCTCTCTCTCGCTTCTCTGGTGCCCCCGCCGCTCAAGGAAGAGAATAAACAAGGGGTCAGATCTGCCTAATCTGAAATTTATTTTACCGTTCTCGACTGTTTTCGGACAATTTTCTAACCAATAACAAATATATTTAGAACCAGCACGTTGTTCCGCTTCGATCAATACAAGGATATCGGGATTCTTTTTTCTCTCCAATTTAATAATTTTTCTAATAAAAATATTTTTGAAAATAAAAGGAAATGAATTAGACAGGCGTGATCGCCATCAAATTCTGACCCGGGAGCAATATTCGCGTTAAAGTAGATGTTCAAATGACCGAGAAATGGAATAAAATGAGTTTTTGACGTCACTCCGTCTGGAGCCAGTCTGGGAGCAAAATGAGCATGTACATCGTCATCAGCACCCTCGAGAACCCCGAAACATAGAGTTTCAGAGAATCGACTTTTTTAGCTGTGCCAGACCTTGTCCGACTATTACGCAAAAGCAAAATCTTATTTCAGAATCTTTTCTGATAGAAGCAACCCAAATCATCCCAGAAGTCATCTTCGAAACGAAGAGTGGGATGGATTTCTCACGCACATTGGTATGGATTTCTCACACAACAAAACTGCACCAGCGTATGCATGCTAAGCTTAGTAGCGAGATTATTGATTGCAATACCGATCATTACTGCGTCATCTAGAACGAACAATGATCAATAGAGATGTAATTTCGGTTTTCTATCTCTCGTTCTGCACACTATCTCACTGGTCAGAGAAAAAAGAAAGTTTGCAGAATGAGGAGGGGCGTAAACCGAAACGACGTCACTAATCAATTTTTACCTGCATATTTTTTACTTGAAACACTCATCATTTTTACTTGATAGCATTTACATATATTTTTCAGTAACTTTATTTTCCGCTTCTCCTTTTTTTCGACTCAAACGCATAAATGCAAACACATTTATGATTAATTATCACGTACAGTTATATTTAATGGTCATGTAAATAGTAATGTTAAATAAAACCATTTGTCCAATCGCAGAATTAAAAAATAATAATAAAATTTACAAGATTGTTAATTATCCCACGGTTTTCGTGTTTTATGAAAATCAATTTCACACGTCACTCATATCTCTCGAGGAAACTGTTCACAGTCCCGAATACTAGACTCTCACCACACAAATTCTTGGAATGTTCGTAATGTACGTTCTAGTCGCCACTCACGATCTTCGCCATTACATTTTTAAATCTCTCGAATATCTAAAAAAATTATCTGTTTTGTCGAATCTTGTGTCGTCAGGATGTCATCTGCAACAAAAAAAACAAGCCAATTTGCCGTCGGATATCATTCGTATAATCGTCAAAATAGAAGATAAACCATTCGACTGCAAATATTCAAATATGTCATTCAACATTCTTATTCCGATCAATCGTACTTCGTGAACAAAGCGTGACAGAGGTCATGTCGAAATCACGTTTTAACGTACTACTCGGCTCCCGAGGGGACTAATTTTAGGCTAAAATTGTTTCTGAGGTAGAATTTCATGACGAACACGCCTGTCAACTTCATTTTTCATGAATATAAAAAATAATTTTTAAAAATTCGAATTTTCGAAGTATGATTTTAGCGCTGTGCGACCTACATAGATCGATCGGGCGTGTCGAGAGGATTCCAATCCTATATTTTGAGCCAAATCTATCATCAAAAACAAATTTAAGCTAACATAAAGTGATCGGAATCGGCCAGTAAACAAGGGTCTCCCCTCTTCCCTCCCCTCCCCGACCCTCTTCCCACGTCAGATGGGCGAGAGAGTGTGGGGAATCGAGAGAGTGTGGGGAATCGAGAGAGCGCGCATGTGAGGAAGGGGATTGAAGAGGAGATGCCCTCGTTTACTGGCCGATTCCGATCACTTTATGTTAGCTTAAATTTGTTTTTGATGATATATTTGGTTCAAAATATTGGATTGGAATCCTCTCAACACGCCCGATCGATCTATGTAGGTCGCACAGCGCTAAAATCACGCTCCGAAAATTCGAATTTTCAAAAAAGAAAATGTGGTCAAAGTCGAAAAACTTTTTATCACGAAAAAATATGACTATAAGAAATTTTGGTGTATTTTCGCACGCTGATTATGAATTTCGATAGGAGAGTTCATGAAAACATGAATGAAAAACCTCGAAAAACAGCAAAAATCGCAGGTTTTTCGGACAAAATGACGGGTCTTTTTTTTCCATCCTCCGATTCATCTGATTTTTGGATTGTAAATTGGTGACAGGTTTTTCTCAAATCACTTTTCGGCGCTTATTGGGGAATTCGATATTCGGAGAGTTACAACACTCTTTTGAATAACCGACCGCCCCGATCCAGCGCATGAACGAGGAATGACGTCTTCAAAATAAGAAATGTTCCCCTCTGCCTCTTCATTCGAATTCTTTTTTGGAATTGTCTCTAGCATAATTTTAAAGCGAGTTATGGCTCTTTTAATGAGGCAATTTTGGTCGTAAATTTCGTAGTGTCCCTATTTTGACCTACCTATACTCGAAGATGAGGCCTGATATCGAAAATCGGCAAACGCAGTTTGAAAGAACATCATTCAAAGTACTTACTTTTCACTTTTCAGCGGATTCGGGGAAATTTGGTCCTACGTCCGCAGGGCTCTCGAAACTCTCGCGATGCCTCTCATATAAGCCCGTTTCCTAATAGTCAGCAAAGGTTCAACAAGCTCGAGAACATCAACAAAATAATGTATGCTCAAAAATTGGTCCTAGGGATAATTTTCGATTCTGAATCGAATTGCTTTTTCCGTTTTTCGATCTGAGCCTTCTGAATCCCGGTACGGCACGTCGTCGAATTGGATTAAATCTGTTTCTGCGATAAAACTTGTCCCGAAAGGGCGCAATTGGCCGAAATATCTCATATCCGACCAGAATTAAATTCTCTACAAAATGGAAATTTTTTTAGGCTCTATCGTTTTTCGTTTTCGAGAAAAAGTCGATTTTTGATCCACTGGCGGCGCGGAAAAAAAACTTTCACAGAAGATAGAAAATTTTCTCCTGATAATTTTGGTATATGGAGTGATGGTGTTATCAGTGAGCAAATTTGTTGTATGGAGGATTTTTTCGAGACTAACTCGCTGTTTTTGCGGTTTTTCGATTTTAATTTTTTTTCTTTCATGGTTTCATGATCTCTAACATAAAAATTCGTTTTCTACGTGCGAAAATAAGTCAGAAACTCGTATAGTCATGTATTTGGGTAAATATGACTTTTCGACCCTGACGTCGTCGTCGATGAGGATTTTGTGGTCAAAAAAGTCATTTTCTCAGATTCACCTGTGAATAGGAGTATCTGACTTATTTTCTCACGTAGAAAACGAATTTTTATGTTAGAGATCATGAAACCACGAAAGAAAAAAAATAATAATCGAAAACCGGAAAAACAGCGAGTTAGTCTCGAAAAATCCTCCATACAACAACTTTGCTCACTGATAACACCATCACCCCATATACCAAAATGATCAGGAGAAAATTCTCTATCTTCTGTGAAAGTTTTTTCCGCGCCGCCAGTGGATCAAAAATCGACTTTTTCTCGAAAACGAAAAACGATAGAGCCTAAAAAAATTTCCATTTTGTAGAGAATGCCTAGAGTGTTTGTTCCCTGAATATTATCTCTCTCTCTCTCTCTTTTCTTCATTTTCATTTATTATATTTTCCCCTTTTATCAGAAACTATTTGTAAATTGAATTTCCCTAATTAAAATAACAAGGTTCGGGAAAGTGAAATTGGGAGAACTGCCTAGAGTAATCAGAGGGAATCGACAAAAAACACTCCTAAGATAACGCAGCCGGATGTTTTATCGTTATCGGCTATATTTCGAAAGGATATCGTAAATTGTACAACTGAGTTTTTTCTTCAATTGTCCGATATCGTTTCTCTCACAGTAGCACCGCTGCCTCACATATACCCCAGTTCCCGATCGACTTCTCGTGGTGTTTCAATGAAATTTGTTAGAGTAATTTTATGTTAGATGCATTCCAGGAGAAATCGTTGAACGGAACGCATGAAAAGGAGAAGATACATGAACATTTGCATTAATGGATTTGAAATATGTTTATCGATTCTCATATTTATTGTAAACATATTTAAATTAGTTTCGCATAGTGTGTACAGATTTACAACTGTGGTTGCGATTCCAGATATTTTCAGATGTTGGAAAACCATGTTTGCTTTACGCCTGATTTGCAATAGTGCCTCAAAGCACATTCCTGAATGTACATAATTTACTGTATGATAGCCCTCGTTATTTTATTTGTGCGGTGCTATCCGACTTTGAAATTTCTTATCGCCAGAACGTGGAATGAACCCAAATATTGAACTCAACTAACATGTTGCGGCACTTTCCAAATTCAAAACATGAATTTTGGATAACAGAAATCATGTTATTGTTGTGCGTTGTTTGAATTATGATAGCTGCATCGTATGAAAACTAATAGAATAAGTTCTGCTGGACTTTCCACTGATGCGAGACTGACCATTGTGCCATTTCTGAAATAATGTCCCTTTGGCCGCGCATAAGCCAATTTCCGATGACATTTAGCCCCTTTCTACTCTGTAATTTGTGTTGCGTGACCCTGTCATAGATGAAGTTATGTGTGCTTGTAGAGCGCACACAACTCGAAGCCACAAATGACGAGAGACAGAAGAGAGAATAATGAACCGAAAAAAGTCGGTATTCTTTAGTTTCTTCCGGGCTTTCATTAGGCAGGTTCGGTGACGGATAGGACGGCAATCACGACTCAGAATTAGTGTGATTTTGTTTGCAATCGGAACGGGAATTTTTAAGAGTTGAGAGTAAAACAACCTGTATCTGTGCTAGTTCGTGATACAGCAACCACTGACGCTCTCCAGATGACTGGTAGAGAGACAGGTATAATTGATACGATCGTGACCTTGGTCAGGCTGATCATATCAGCAGGACTCGGTAACACATCGAACAACTCCAACCTATCTTGAGCTCGTCAATTGTTTGATTTAGCGATGCGAAGGTGATCTTAATTCTGCTAGTGAAGGGATAACAAAGGTCTGTTCGGAACTTGATTCACGGATTAAACACATTTGAAGAAGTCGCTGCAAATTACATGGAGAGCAAAAGAAGATTAGCGTCAACAACATTAGGCGCGGTTTGAGTGTTGTTCAAGCATAATTCCATCTTCGTCTAGACATGTTTATTCATAGAACGTCTTGCCTTGCAGGGTTCGGGTGCACTCAATCTTCTCTTCCGGAAAGAGACATGCAGAGATAAAGCTTAATGCTATTTCTATGTAAATACGGTATCTGCAATACGCTGCGAAACGGTAGAGACCAGCGTAATGATCAAAACATTCACTGCACAGAATATTCAGATTTATGCGGCTTTTTTTTTCAGCGCAAGAACTACTCATCAAAATAATGGTTTTCCCCCAATAAGTACTCCCTATGATCAAAGTTGGTGCGATCGTGACCCTGGCCAGATAGATCTTATCTCCAGGCCTCCATCACACATCGCATAACTCCTACGCATCCTGATCCCGCCACTTGTGCATGTTTGCAATCTCACATCTACAATTTTGCTTTTGCCACCGGTCTAACTAGCAAAGTATGTCCCTTTCCCCGCCTCCGACCCTGTGTTATCGATAGGCAGCTTCAACGTGTAAGACGCAAATTGTGTCTTGATGCCTGCGAAAGATCGGGAATAACCTTGAGACATCAGTCAGGCGGGCTTAAAAGGGAGCGTCCGAGGGAGGAAGAAGCTCCTTCTGACTACGACGATGGCTATTGCTGCACTTCTGTTCTGCGTGGCTGCATCTGCAGCAGCTGCAGCATATCATGGACCGTTCACTACGGACGTTTATTAAGTTCATGGACAGGCATGAGCAATATTTTCACGCATTCTCACTTAAAAAATAGCTTTCAGAAACCCCGCGGAGAACGCATACGCCCTCTATCATTCAAAAGCTACGGCCCGTCTGGTACCTTCGGCGGACGTTCCACCGCGAACGAAGAGGTACGGCATCTAGGTGGTGTGAACGGATGACCTTTCCCAAATCTCTCCTTTCAGATCTCCCATGACCCCATGCTGTTCATTCATGGCTCGAGTGAGTCCGCGCTGAACTACTCCAAGTTGCCCACTGGATGGACTAAGTCGCTTGACCATTTCAAGGTACGATAGCTCATTGGCCGATAGAAAGAGTCCCTACCGTAATCCATCAGGGGGGTCGGTTTCAATGTGAGCTACCGTTTTCAGAACGCCGGGTACAGAAGCGGTGAACTGTATGGCCTGACCTACGGGAACCGCGATATCAATTACGTTCTCAATAGGTACTACATGTAAACATGTTTTAAAGTAGTACCAATATTCCAGCGAAATCAACTGCTCCGACCTTCTGGGACTGCGTCGCTTCATCGATACGGTTCTCGGGTACACCGAGGTACGGTAGTTCAGTCGATTGGAAACTGATTTACGATTTTTCAGTCTGACAAGATCGATATCATCGCGCATGGAGAAATGGACGTCACTCTTGCGAAAATTGTCGCGAAGGGAGGACCGGTTAGTACATTAATTCTCTCCTTTATTCAAACATATATCAATTCAATATCTCTTGTCATTAATGCGTTCATCAATAGGTTTCATATCATCTCTCTCAAGTGCATCTCTCTCACGAGTCGTGCGACCTCGGCAAGCCGCTTACCGACAAAATCGACGCACTGGTCGCCATCTCTGGCGCCAACTACGGCCTCTGCATGTGTCTCATGACCGGAATCACCCACTTCCCGTCGTGCGGACAGGTAGTGCGCCTGAGATCCGAGATTTACTAAAACTCGCCTGGTCCAATTCTGTTTTTGGGCGTGGAGGACGACGTCTAATTGCAGACCAAAGACGAGACGGCTGCTTCTCAGCTGAGCCTGGCCAGAGATCACACTCTAAACGGAGGAAGGGCCAGTCGCCAACAGTAGATGATATCACTCCCCCTAATCAGATATACCTTCCGTCACCAGTCACCCGTCATCACTAGTTGCCGCAATTACACGTAGTCTAGCGCGCAGTCTTGTTTTCCTCATTATTTTGGAGTGTCATTTCTAATTTTATTGTCTCCACTGAGCGATAAATAACGTTGTCTGAAGACTCGTGACATTTTGCAGAACGAACTTGTAATTGAGAGCAATGTAGAAGGCAGACATTCACTCGGCATTTGGACGTTTTCGTAGTTTGATACTTTTCTACCATAACAAACGATCGATCAATGTAATTATCGATTGATGAAATGAATGACTGCACCACTATCAATGACAAGACTATCCTTGTTCCAAACGTCTTCCCTTTCAAGGCACTCTGTTCTTTCTATTTCTCATACTTGCGTTAATTTTTAATGAAAATAGAACCCTTCACTAAAATGATCTTAATAAACACAGGGAGGGGGGACATTCTATCTTCGTAGGTACAAATATCAATTGATATGATAGAAGGAAAATATTCAAAAACCTTGATATCTGATTATTGATAGTGAGCAGATTACGGAAAAGTCGATTGTCATCAATTGGATTACATTGCCTCGCGTGGTTTTTTTCTCTCTTACAACCTTCAATGAGGCCTTACACACCGACATCATTCTACATACAGAAATCCACAACATTGACCATAGGATTTCAAGAAACTCTTTCTTACTTCTGTCGAGTCTATCGAATTAATGTCGTAGAAAACTATTATTCAATGTGGAATTCTATACAGATTCTGCCCTTTCTCGCAACGACATATATCGAGGTTTTTGAAGCCTAAAATTTTTACATTCCATTCTTTCCGACTTTGTTCGAGTCTTTCAAGTTTTTCATCTTGAAGAGTAGATGTATCCCCGATCCGCCCCATTCGAATAAGGTTTCACGAAAAATGTGAGGGCTCAATCGACGCTGAAGACCTGCTTGTCTACCTCATCTCTCTCTCATTTGTTTTGATAAATCCTCGAAACATATCAATTCCGTTACAAACCTCGCGCATTCCCCCCCCCCCCATAGTTACGTGTTCGAAATAGATGTCACGCGTCAGAAGGGGGGGGGGAGCTGTTTTCATCGAGGCAGACTCTCTATCAGAGTATCTGGATGTTTCCCTCAGAGCCACGCTCCTTCTCCCCTCTCCCGCAATTCTCCCTCCTTGTTTGACGCTTTATCCGCGGCAATAAACTATCGCCCAGGGTACGGTACTTCCGGGTTCATTTGGACTAATATTAATTTGGATGTTTTGCTATCTCGCCTCCCCATTCCAATCGATTAATAAGCTACATACCTAGCTGACTGTCGACATACAGTTCCGAAAACCCGGAAAAGAGATTTCTATTGTAGATCTACGTGGACCGCGAGACGGGAGAGACTCATCCGACTCTTCTGAGAAGAGTGAGCAGCTCCATTCGTCGCTCGTTCAGACAAGTCACAGGAGCCATGGTTAGTTGTCATCATGATTACGGACCACCTCTTACTATTAATGTATTTATTTCTATATTTATCATACACGATTGAAGCTGCGTCAATAATGATAGATTCGTCATCCAGAAGCGTCCCCTCTCTCGCAGTCATGCCCAGTCCAGTTATCGCTCTCTCACAAATGATGATGTTCCCGTGGTTGTTAAAATTGAGAAAGAGGTGGGCAATTCACCACTTGGCAAACTGTATTGTTTTTGGTTCAAAAACAGTCATTCTCCTTCAGGAGACTTCTCAGCAGAAGAGAGAACGTTCGAAGTCTTGCCATTGAGAAGATAATCGTGAATCAAACATATCCGTTTTTTCTTCCTCGCGTATTGAATCGTTACTATGAAAATGGGAATAAAGCCGTGTTGTACTTTACCGTGAAGTATTTACGGATAAGTTTTCACTTCCTAAAGTACTTCGGCTGACGTATTCGAAGCTACCAGAATATATAACTAAGCTAGTTCCTGTCTCGGAATATCATCAGAAGAGAATGGTATTGAATAGTCAGAGATACTGGCGGGATGGGGAATCTTGATAACAACAACATTTATTGACGAACTAGCCGAGCTACGCTCGCTAGGGGTACGCCGTAAATTTGTAAAAAAATAGTTTGAGTTGTCTAGCGTCGCTGTATGCCAAAAGATTGCCAGAAATATTACCGTCAGAAAATTAGTCAGAAAATTTACCATACCACAATCTGTGGTAAATTTTCTGACACAGTCACCTCTGTGGTAATTTTTCTGACAGTAATCAGGGTGGTAATTTTTCTGACAGTCACCAGGGTTGTAATTATTCTGACAAAGTTACCTATGTGGAAAATTTTTTGACACATTCACCTCTGCGGTAATTTGTCTGACAGTCATCAGGGTGGCAATTTTTCTGACAGAAAAATTACCACAGATATGACTCCCTTCTACGGCTAGAGATCATTATCGATACCAGGCGGAACGGGGCTATTCGGCCTAGTTCTGATAAAATTTCAGTCTGAAACACAACCACGCCGGGATTGACACTCCCCGACATTACCCGAGCACGCAAAAAATATTGCAATCACTTTGCACCGGCGGGGATTCGAACCGCGCTGTCACGATCCGAAGCCCCATCTTGCAACCACTACACCACGCTTTAAACTTGATGAAACCCTTCAATGAAAACAATGCACGAACCGTCACGTGTCACTCTACATG
Source organism: Pristionchus entomophagus (assembly GCA_036245825.1). Classification (NCBI taxonomy): domain Eukaryota; kingdom Metazoa; phylum Nematoda; class Chromadorea; order Rhabditida; family Neodiplogasteridae; genus Pristionchus; species Pristionchus entomophagus. Next base: position 20,766,770 of record BTSX01000006.1, read on the forward strand.
GCTGTCAACTCTATTTGGCCCTCCCTACTTGTAGAACCGAGAACGGTGACCGAACTCTGAGAAATTCTCCGAAACCCTTCGTATTCCGCACTATAGTACCTCACGGGAATGGACCGTGCTCAGCCGAATTTGCAATAATCGACTCAACGAATACATCCATCGATTCCCCGATGTTTTCCGCACCTCCTAGTTTCATCCGTTAGTCCGTCCCTCCCCCGCGTCTATGAATGTCAACCGCCTGATTAGCGATTGCTCCAATAAACAAACCTTTACCCGACGATATCTCGCTTCAGAGTGGTCCTACGGGGTCGATACTTAGCTTAGCTGACTTTTTTTTCTTGTAGCTCTCGTCAAGAGCTATCAGAAACGGCCCATATGTAGTGTGTTTGGTTCACGGGGGCGTGCTGGACAGTCAGTTGAATGGTCAAAAAACGGAAAAAAGTCGAGTGTCCCAACTTTGACGTCATCTTTGACCTACTCAACGTCATCTGATCGGGTCGGCGATAGTGCCATTCGATCCGGCACCATCCCAAGTACTTACCCTACTAATTCCTAAGGGTTATCCCACACCTCCGGCCCACGTCGACCCATTTGCTTCGACCAGCCAATGCGTCACTCAACGTTCTTTTATCTATAGGAGAATGAGCTCGGGTGCATTGACGAATGCACCCGCATTCACCAGCCAGAAATCAAACGACGAACCTTGTGATGATGATGTGATGTATGATACGAATATCTTTCTTGAATTGTTTAGCCCCGCATTGCTGATAATACTCCGATCTATGAATCCTGTTCGGATGATAATGTGATGCGAGTAGTGTGTACTTTGCAATGGCTTCTAGCTCCGAATGTCCTTAGGACGTGTTTCTTGCATTATTCTTGGTTTAGCGCGAAACACACTGTCAGGACGACGATTGAATTGTTCAGATGACTCATTTTAGCCGTGTCGAAAAGAATTGTTAGTATTCAGAAGATTGCGAATCTCTGGTTTCACGTGCGAATTTGCCATTTATGTTTTCTCATCAACATTTTCGATTATAACAGCGCGTGTTGACATTTCCATGATCTTGAAGATCAGCGATTAACACTTCCTTCTCAAAATATGCACAAAACAATCGGGGAGAGGGATAACTAATTGCGAAAAGTGTAAACTGTGACTACTCATTGGTGCATTTATGCGACTAGAGGTAACTGATGAAATAGTATTGATAATTAGGAATGGGAACCAAGACTTTTCACGAACCTCTGTCTAAAAATTCAGCAAAACAACTTCCCATGCCGGGAATCGAACCCGGGCCTCCTGGGTGAAAACCAGAAATCCTAACCACTAGACCACATGGGAGGACGCGAGTAGAATAAAAGGCGCGTGCCTAGTGTGTTTACCTTTGGCTGTTTTGTCTATCTTATCACATTCTTCATTCGTTTTTCATTTTCTGAATTTTATCAATTACCAGTTGCATCGTGGGTGTAATATATCGCTCGTAAAGTATCGGAAACTGTACTAGAGATGAACACACAGACGGTCACTATCGTTTTCCACTCATTTACTAATATAGTTTCATTTCAGCTTTCGATGCATCAACAAACTAACTATTCTCTAGCTTGAATCAAGTCCAATCTTGTTTGTGCCAGTCTCATATTTTGGATCTTTTTTTTTTTTACAAATGCAACCATAGCAGGCGGCACACACATTCCCATACGAACAGAAAGTCGAAAATTTTATCGAGTACGCAAAAAATGGGAAACACTAAAATGTTCCTTTACTTTCCGAGAGCATAGATGGATAGAAGCCGAAGGTATAGAACCTGTTGTTTCGAGTTATGATACGAATCGCGAGATAATCGAGAGCCCCGTGGCGGAAGGAAATCAGTATCCCCGATCCTGCTAAAAAATATAACTGAAGTACTTCAAATGGAGCTCTATCAAACTATGTTTGCGGAATTTTGATATCGGCTAACATCTCCGAGTATTGGTAGACTCGAAACCGGGTAGTTGAGGGACTCGAAACCGGGTAGTTGAGGGACTCGAAACCGGGTAGTTGGTAGACTCGAAACCGGGTAGTTGGTAGACTCGAAACCGGGTTGTTGGTAGACTCGAAACCGGGTAGTTGGTAGACTCGAAACCGGGTAGTTGGTAGACTCGAAACCGGAGACGAGGCTCTTACAGATCTGCAAATCCTGTGAGACGAGGCTCTTACAGATCTGCAAATCCTGTGAGACGAGTCTCTTACAGATCTGCAAATCCTGTGAGACGAGTCTCTTACAGATCTGCAAGTCCTGTGAGACGAGGCTCTTACAGATCTGCAGATACTGTGAGACGAGGCTCTTACAGATCTGCAAATCCTGTAAGACGAGGCGCTTACAGATCTGCAAATCCAGCGAGACGAGGTTCTTACAGATCTGCAAATCCTGTGAGACGAGGCTCTTACAGATCTGCAAATCCTGTGAGACGAGGCTATAACAGATCTGCAAATCCTGTGAGAAGAGGCGCTTACAGATATGCAAATCCTTGCTCTTACAGATCTGCAAATCCTGTAAGACGAGGCTCTTACAGATCTGCAAATCCTGTAAGACGAGGCGCTTACAGATCTGCAAATCCAGCGAGACGAGGTTCTTACAGATCTGCAAATCCTGTGAGACGAGGCTCTTACAGATCTGCAAATCCTGTGAGACGAGGCTATAACAGATCTGCAAATCCTGTGAGAAGAGGCGCTTACAGATATGCAAATCCTTGCTCTTACAGATCTGCAAATCCTGTAAGACGAGGCTCTTACAGATCTGCAAATCCTGTAAGACGAGGCTCTTACAGATCTGCAAATCCTGTGAGACGAGGCTATAACAGATCTGCAAATCCTGTGAGAAGAGGCGCTTACAGATCTGCAAATCCTGTGAGACGAGGCTCTTACAGATCTGCAAATCCTGTGAGACGAGGCTCTTACAGATCTGCAAATCCTGTGAGACGAGGCTATAACAGATCTGCAAATCCTGTGAGACGAGGCTATAACAGATCTGCAAATCCTGTGAGACGAGGCTCTTACAGATCTGCAAATCCAGCGAGACGAGGTTCTTACAGATCTGCAAATCCTGTGAGACGAGGCTCTTACAGATCTGCAAATCCTGTGAGACGAGGCTATAACAGATCTGCAAATCCTGTGAGAAGAGGCGCTTACAGATCTGCAAATCCTGTGAGACGAGGCTCTTACAGATCTGCAAATCCTGTGAGACGAGGCTCTTACAGATATGCAAATCCTTGCTCTTACAGATCTGCAAATCCTGTAAGACGAGGCTCTTACAGATCTACAAATCCTGTGAGACGAGTCTCTTACAGATCTGCAAATCCTGTGAGACGAGTCTCTTACAGATCTGCAAGTCCTGTGAGACGAGGCTCTTACAGATCTGCAAATCCAGTGAGACGAGGCTCTTACAGATCTGCAAATCCTGTGAGACGAGTCTCTTACAGATCTGCAAATCCTGTGAGACGAGGCTCTTACAGATCTGCAAATCCTGTGAGACGAGGCTCTTACAGATCTGCAAATCCTATGAGACGAGGCTCTTACAGATCTGCAAATCCTGTGAGACGAGGCTCTTACAGATCTGCAAATCCTGTGAGACGAGTCTCTTACAGATATGCAAATCCTTGCTCTTACAGATCTGCAAATCCTGTAAGACGAGGCGCTTACAGATCTGCAAATCCTGTGAGACGAGGCGCTTACAGATCTGCAAATCCTGTGAGACGAGGCTCTTACAGATCTGAAAATCCTGTGAGACGAGTCTCTTACAGATCTGCAAATCCTGTGAGACGAGGCTCTTACAGATCTACAAATCCTGTGAGACGAGTCTCTTACAGATCTGCAAATCCTGTGAGACGAGTCTCTTACAGATCTGCAAGTCCTGTGAGACGAGGCTCTTACAGATCTGCAAATCCTGTGAGACGAGGCTCTTACAGATCTGCAAATCCTGTGAGACGAGGCTCTTACAGATCTGCAAATCCTGTGAGACGAGTCTCTAACAGATCTGCAAATCCTGTGAGACGAGTCTCTTACAGATCTGCAAATCCTGTGAGACGAGGCTCTTACAAAGACGAGGCGCTTACAGATCTGCAAGTCCTGTGAGACGAGGCTCTTACAGATCTGCAAATACTGTGAGACGAGGCTCTCACAGATCTGCAAATCCTATAAGACGAGGCGCTTACAGATCTGCAAATCCAGTGAGACGAGGCTCTTACAGATCTGCAAATCCTGTGAGACGAGTCTCTTACAGATCTGCAAATCCTGTGAGACGAGTCTCTTACAGATCTGCAAATCCTGTGAGACGAGTCTCTTACAGATCTGCAAGTCCTGTGAGACGAGGCTCTTACAGATCTGCAGATACTGTGAGACGAGGCTCTTACAGATCTGCAAATCCTGTAAGACGAGGCGCTTACAGATCTGCAAATCCAGCGAGACGAGGTTCTTACAGATCTGCAAATCCTGTGAGACGAGGCTCTTACAGATCTGCAAATCCTGTGAGACGAGGCTATAACAGATCTGCAAATCCTGTGAGAAGAGGCGCTTACAGATCTGCAAATCCTGTGAGACGAGGCTCTTACAGATCTGCAAATCCTGTGAGACGAGGCTCTTACAGATATGCAAATCCTTGCTCTTACAGATCTGCAAATCCTGTAAGACGAGGCGCTTACAGATCTGCAAATCCTGTGAGACGAGGCTCTTACAGATCTGCAAATCCTGTGAGACGAGGCTCTTACAGATCTGAAAATCCTGTGAGACGAGTCTCTTACAGATCTGCAAATCCTGTGAGACGAGTCTCTTACAGATCTGCAAATCCTGTGAGACGAGTCTCTTACAGATCTGCAAGTCCTGTGAGACGAGGCTCTTACAGATCTGCAAATCCTGTGAAACAAGGCTCTTACAGATCTGCAAATCCTGTGAGACGAGGCTCTAACAGATCTGCAAATGCTGTGAGACGAGGCTCTTACAGATCTGCAAATCCTGTGAGACGAGTCTCTAACAGATCTGCAAATCCTGTGAGACGAGTCTCTTACAGATCTGCAAATCCTGTGAGACGAGGCTCTTACAAAGACGAGGCGCTTACAGATCTGCAAGTCCTGTGAGACGAGGCTCTTACAGATCTGCAAATACTGTGAGACGAGGCTCTCACAGATCTGAAAATCCTATAAGACGAGGCGCTTACAGATCTGCAAATCCAGTGAGACGAGGCTCTTACAGATCTGCAAATCCTGTGAGACGAGTCTCTTACAGATCTGCAAATCCTGTGAGACGAGGCTCTTACAGATCTGCAAATCCTGTGAGACGAGGCTCTTACAGATCTGAAAATCCTGTGAGACGAGTCTCTTACAGATCTGCAAGTCCTGTGAGACGAGGCTCTTACAGATCTGCAGATACTGTGAGACGAGGCTCTTACAGATCTGCAAATCCTGTAAGACGAGGCGCTTACAGATCTGCAAATCCAGCGAGACGAGGTTCTTACAGATCTGCAAATCCTGTGAGACGAGGCTCTTACAGATCTGCAAATCCTGTGAGACGAGGCTATAACAGATCTGCAAATCCTGTGAGAAGAGGCGCTTACAGATCTGCAAATCCTGTGAGACGAGGCTCTTACAGATCTGCAAATCCTGTGAGACGAGGCTCTTACAGATATGCAAATCCTTGCTCTTACAGATCTGCAAATCCTGTAAGACGAGGCGCTTACAGATCTGCAAATCCTGTGAGACGAGGCTCTTACAGATCTGCAAATCCTGTGAGACGAGGCTCTTACAGATCTGAAAATCCTGTGAGACGAGTCTCTTACAGATCTGCAAATCCTGTGAGACGAGGCTCTTACAGATCTACAAATCCTGTGAGACGAGTCTCTTACAGATCTGCAAATCCTGTGAGACGAGTCTCTTACAGATCTGCAAGTCCTGTGAGACGAGGCTCTTACAGATCTGCAAATCCTGTGAAACGAGGCTCTTACAGATCTGCAAATCCTGTGAGACGAGGCTCTAACAGATCTGCAAATGCTGTGAGACGAGGCTCTTACAGATCTGCAAATCCTGTGAGACGAGTCTCTAACAGATCTGCAAATCCTGTGAGACGAGTCTCTTACAGATCTGCAAATCCTGTGAGACGAGGCTCTTACAAAGACGAGGCGCTTACAGATCTGCAAGTCCTGTGAGACGAGGCTCTTACAGATCTGCAAATACTGTGAGACGAGGCTCTCACAGATCTGCAAATCCTATAAGACGAGGCGCTTACAGATCTGCAAATCCAGTGAGACGAGGCTCTTACAGATCTGCAAATCCTGTGAGACGAGTCTCTTACAGATCTGCAAATCCTGTGAGACGAGGCTCTTACAGATCTGCAAATCCTGTGAGACGAGGCTCTTACAGATCTGCAAATCCTGTGAGACGAGGCTCTTACAGATCTGCAAATCCTGTGAGACGAGGCTCTTACAGATCTGCAAATCCTGTGAGACGAGTCTCTTACAGATATGCAAATCCTTGCTCTTACAGATCTGCAAATCCTGTAAGACGAGGCGCTTACAGATCTGCAAATCCTGTGAGACGAGGCTCTTACAGATCTGCAAATCCTGTGAGACGAGTCTCTTACAGATCTGCAAATCCTGTGAGACGAGGCTCTTACAGATCTACAAATCCTGTGAGACGAGTCTCTTACAGATCTGCAAATCCTGTGAGACGAGTCTCTTACAGATCTGCAAGTCCTGTGAGACGAGGCTCTTACAGATCTGCAAATCCTGTGAAACGAGGCTCTTACAGATCTGCAAATCCTGTGAGACGAGGCTCTTACAGATCTGAAAATCCTGTGAGACGAGTCTCTTACAGATCTGCAAATCCTGTGAGACGAGGCTCTTACAGATCTACAAATCCTGTGAGACGAGTCTCTTACAGATCTGCAAATCCTGTGAGACGAGGCTCTTACAGATCTGCAAATCCTGTGAGACGAGTCTCTTACAGATCTGCAAATCCTGTGAGACGAGGCTCTTACAGATCTACAAATCCTGTGAGACGAGTCTCTTACAGATCTGCAAATCCTGTGAGACGAGTCTCTTACAGATCTGCAAGTCCTGTGAGACGAGGCTCTTACAGATCTGCAAATCCTGTGAGACGAGGCTCTTACAGATCTGCAAATCCTGTGAGACGAGGCTCTTACAGATCTGAAAATCCTGTGAGACGAGTCTCTTACAGATCTGCAAATCCTGTGAGACGAGGCTCTTACAGATCTACAAATCCTGTGAGACGAGTCTCTTACAGATCTGCAAATCCTGTGAGACGAGTCTCTTACAGATCTGCAAGTCCTGTGAGACGAGGCTCTTACAGATCTGCAAATCCTGTGAAACGAGGCTCTTACAGATCTGCAAATCCTGTGAGACGAGGCTCTAACAGATCTGCAAATGCTGTGAGACGAGGCTCTTACAGATCTGCAAATCCTGTGAGACGAGTCTCTAACAGATCTGCAAATCCTGTGAGACGAGTCTCTTACAGATCTGCAAATCCTGTGAGACGAGGCTCTTACAAAGACGAGGCGCTTACAGATCTGCAAGTCCTGTGAGACGAGGCTCTTACAGATCTGCAAATACTGTGAGACGAGGCTCTCACAGATCTGCAAATCCTATAAGACGAGGCGCTTACAGATCTGCAAATCCAGTGAGACGAGGCTCTTACAGATCTGCAAATCCTGTGAGACGAGTCTCTTACAGATCTGCAAATCCTGTGAGACGAGGCTCTTACAGATCTGCAAATCCTGTGAGACGAGGCTCTTACAGATCTGCAAATCCTGTGAGACGAGGCTCTTACAGATCTGCAAATCCTGTGAGACGAGGCTCTTACAGATCTGCAAATCCTGTGAGACGAGTCTCTTACAGATATGCAAATCCTTGCTCTTACAGATCTGCAAATCCTGTAAGACGAGGCGCTTACAGATCTGCAAATCCTGTGAGACGAGGCTCTTACAGATCTGCAAATCCTGTGAGACGAGTCTCTTACAGATCTGCAAATCCTGTGAGACGAGGCTCTTACAGATCTACAAATCCTGTGAGACGAGTCTCTTACAGATCTGCAAATCCTGTGAGACGAGTCTCTTACAGATCTGCAAGTCCTGTGAGACGAGGCTCTTACAGATCTGCAAATCCTGTGAAACGAGGCTCTTACAGATCTGCAAATCCTGTGAGACGAGGCTCTTACAGATCTGCAAATCCTGTGAGACGAGGCTCTTACAGATCTGCAAATCCTGTGAGACGAGTCTCTAACAGATCTGCAAATCCTGTGAGACGAGTCTCTTACAGATCTGCAAATCCTGTGAGACGAGGCTCTTACAAAGACGAGGCGCTTACAGATCTGCAAGTCCTGTGAGACGAGGCTCTTACAGATCTGCAAATACTGTGAGACGAGGCTCTCACAGATCTGCAAATCCTGTGAGACGAGGCTCTTACAGATCTGCAAATACTGTGAGACGAGGCTCTCACAGATCTGCAAATCCTATAAGACGAGGCTCTTACAGATCTGCAAATCCTGTGAGACGAGTCTCTTACAGATCTGCAAATCCTGTGAGACGAGGCTCTTACAGATCTGCAAATCCTGTGAGACGAGGCTCTTACAGATCTGCAAATCCTGTGAGACGAGGCTCTTACAGATCTGCAAATCCTGTGAGACGAGGCTCTTACAGATCTGCAAATACTGTGAGACGAGGCTCTCACAGATCTGCAAATCCTATAAGACGAGGCTCTTACAGATCTGCAAATCCTGTGAGACGAGTCTCTTACAGATCTGCAAATCCTGTGAGACGAGGCTCTTACAGATCTACAAATCCTGTGAGACGAGTCTCTTACAGATCTGCAAATCCTGTGAGACGAGTCTCTTACAGATCTGCAAGTCCTGTGAGACGAGGCTCTTACAGATCTGCAAATCCTGTGAAACGAGGCTCTTACAGATCTGCAAATCCTGTGAGACGAGGCTCTTACAGATCTGCAAATCCTGTGAGACGAGGCTCTTACAGATCTGCAAATCCTGTGAGACGAGTCTCTAACAGATCTGCAAATCCTGTGAGACGAGTCTCTTACAGATCTGCAAATCCTGTGAGACGAGGCTCTTACAGATCTGCAAATACTGTGAGACGAGGCTCTCACAGATCTGCAAATCCTATAAGACGAGGCTCTTACAGATCTGCAAATCCTGTGAGACGAGTCTCTTACAGATCTGCAAATCCTGTGAGACGAGGCTCTTACAGATCTACAAATCCTGTGAGACGAGTCTCTTACAGATCTGCAAATCCTGTGAGACGAGTCTCTTACAGATCTGCAAGTCCTGTGAGACGAGGCTCTTACAGATCTGCAAATCCTGTGAAACGAGGCTCTTACAGATCTGCAAATCCTGTGAGACGAGGCTCTTACAGATCTGCAAATCCTGTGAGACGAGGCTCTTACAGATCTGCAAATCCTGTGAGACGAGTCTCTAACAGATCTGCAAATCCTGTGAGACGAGTCTCTTACAGATCTGCAAATCCTGTGAGACGAGGCTCTTACAAAGACGAGGCGCTTACAGATCTGCAAGTCCTGTGAGACGAGGCTCTTACAGATCTGCAAATACTGTGAGACGAGGCGCTTACAGATCTGCAAGTCCTGTGAGACGAGGCTCTTACAGATCTGCAAATACTGTGAGACGAGGCTCTCACAGATCTGCAAATCCTGTGAGACGAGGCTCTTACAGATCTGCAAATACTGTGAGACGAGGCTCTCACAGATCTGCAAATCCTATAAGACGAGGCTCTTACAGATCTGCAAATCCTGTGAGACGAGTCTCTTACAGATCTGCAAATCCTGTGAGACGAGGCTCTTACAGATCTGCAAATCCTGTGAGACGAGGCTCTTACAGATCTGCAAATCCTGTGAGACGAGGCTCTTACAGATCTGCAAATCCTGTGAGACGAGGCTCTTACAGATCTGCAAATACTGTGAGACGAGGCTCTCACAGATCTGCAAATCCTATAAGACGAGGCTCTTACAGATCTGCAAATCCTGTGAGACGAGTCTCTTACAGATCTGCAAATCCTGTGAGACGAGGCTCTTACAGATCTGCAAATCCTGTGAGACGAGGCTCTTACAGATCTGCAAATCCTGTGAGACGAGGCTCTTACAGATCTGCAAATCCTGTGAGACGAGGCTCTTACAGATCTGCAAATCCTGTGAGACGAGGCTCTTACAGATCTGCAAATCCTGTGAGACGAGTCTCTTACAGATATGCAAATCCTTGCTCTTACAGATCTGCAAATCCTGTGAGACGAGGCCTTTACAGATCTGCAAATCCTGTGAGACGAGGCTCTTACAGATCTGCAAATCCTGTGAGACGAGGCTCTTACAGATCTGCAAATCCTGTGAGACGAGGCTCTTACAGATCTGCAAATCCTGTGAGACGAGTCTCTAACAGATCTGCAAATCCTGTGAGACGAGTCTCTTACAGATCTGCAAATCCTGTGAGACGAGTCTCTTACAGATCTGCAAGTCCTGTGAGACGAGGCTCTTACAGATCTGCAAATCCTGTGAAACGAGGCTCTTACAGATCTGCAAATCCTGTGAGACGAGGCTCTTACAGATCTGCAAATCCTGTGAGACGAGGCTCTTACAGATCTGCAAATACTGTGAGACGAGGCTCTCACAGATCTGCAAATCCTATAAGACGAGGCTCTTACAGATCTGCAAATCCTGTGAGACGAGTCTCTTACAGATCTGCAAATCCTGTGAGACGAGGCTCTTGCAGATCTGCAAATCCTGTGAGACGAGGCTCTTACAGATCTGCAAATCCTGTGAGACGAGGCTCTTACAGATCTGCAAATCCTGTGAGACGAGGCTCTTACAGATCTGCAAATCCTGTGAGACGAGGCTCTTACAGATCTGCAAATCCTGTGAGACGAGTCTCTTACAGATATGCAAATCCTTGCTCTTACAGATCTGCAAATCCTGTGAGACGAGGCCTTTACAGATCTGCAAATCCTGTGAGACGAGGCTCTTACAGATCTGCAAATCCTGTGAGACGAGGCTCTTACAGATCTGCAAATCCTGTGAGACGAGGCTCTTACAGATCTGCAAATCCTGTGAGACGAGTCTCTAACAGATCTGCAAATCCTGTGAGACGAGTCTCTTACAGATCTGCAAATCCTGTGAGACGAGGCTCTTACAAAGACGAGGCGCTTACAGATCTGCAAGTCCTGTGAGACGAGGCTCTTACAGATCTGCAAATACTGTGAGACGAGGCTCTCACAGATCTGCAAATCCTGTGAGACGAGGCTCTTACAGATCTGCAAATACTGTGAGACGAGGCTCTCACAGATCTGCAAATCCTATAAGACGAGGCTCTTACAGATCTGCAAATCCTGTGAGACGAGTCTCTTACAGATCTGCAAATCCTGTGAGACGAGGCTCTTACAGATCTGCAAATCCTGTGAGACGAGGCTCTTACAGATCTGCAAATCCTGTGAGACGAGGCTCTTACAGATCTGCAAATCCTGTGAGACGAGGCTCTTACAGATCTGCAAATACTGTGAGACGAGGCTCTCACAGATCTGCAAATCCTATAAGACGAGGCTCTTACAGATCTGCAAATCCTGTGAGACGAGTCTCTTACAGATCTGCAAATCCTGTGAGACGAGGCTCTTACAGATCTGCAAATCCTGTGAGACGAGGCTCTTACAGATCTGCAAATCCTGTGAGACGAGGCTCTTACAGATCTGCAAATCCTGTGAGACGAGGCTCTTACAGATCTGCAAATCCTGTGAGACGAGGCTCTTACAGATCTGCAAATCCTGTGAGACGAGTCTCTTACAGATATGCAAATCCTTGCTCTTACAGATCTGCAAATCCTGTAAGACGAGGCGCTTACAGATCTGCAAATCCTGTGAGACGAGGCTCTTACAGATCTGCAAATCCTGTGAGACGAGGCTCTTACAGATCTGAAAATCCTGTGAGACGAGTCTCTTACAGATCTGCAAATCCTGTGAGACGAGGCTCTTACAGATCTACAAATCCTGTGAGACGAGTCTCTTACAGATCTGCAAATCCTGTGAGACGAGTCTCTTACAGATCTGCAAGTCCTGTGAGACGAGGCTCTTACAGATCTGCAAATCCTGTGAAACGAGGCTCTTACAGATCTGCAAATCCTGTGAGACGAGGCTCTTACAGATCTGCAAATCCTGTGAGACGAGGCTCTTACATATCTGCAAATCCTGTGAAACGAGGCTCTTACAGATCTGCAAATCCTGTGAGACGAGTCTCTTACAGATCTGCAAATCCTGTGAGACGAGGCTCTTACAGATCTGCAAATCCTGTGAGACGAGGCTCTTACAGATCTGCAAATCCTGTGAGACGAGGCTCTTACAGATCTGCAAATCCTGTGAGACGAGGCTCTTACAGATCTGCAAATCCTGTGAGACGAGTCTCTTACAGATATGCAAATCCTTGCTCTTACAGATCTGCAAATCCTGTGAGACGAGGCTCTTACAGATCTGCAAATCCTGTGAGACGAGGCTCTTACAGATCTGCAAATCCTGTGAGACGAGTCTCTAACAGATCTGCAAATCCTGTGAGACGAGTCTCTTACAGATCTGCAAATCCTGTGAGACGAGGCTCTTACAGATCTGCAAATCCTGTGAGACGAGGCTCTTACAGATCTGCAAATCCTGTGAGACGAGGCTCTTACAGATCTGCAAATCCTGTGAGACGAGGCTCTTACAGATCTGCAAATCCTGTGAGACGAGGCTCTTACAGATCTGCAAATCCTGTGAGACGAGTCTCTTACAGATATGCAAATCCTTGCTCTTACAGATCTGCAAATCCTGTAAGACGAGGCGCTTACAGATCTGCAAATCCTGTGAGACGAGGCTCTTACAGATCTGCAAATCCTGTGAGACGAGGCTCTTACAGATCTGAAAATCCTGTGAAACGAGGCTCTTACAGATCTGCAAATCCTGTGAGACGAGGCTCTTACAGATCTGCAAATCCTGTGAGACGAGGCTCTTACATATCTGCAAATCCTGTGAAACGAGGCTCTTACAGATCTGCAAATCCTGTGAGACGAGGCTCTTACAGATCTGCAAATCCTGTGAGACGAGGCTCTTACAGATCTGCAAATCCTGTAAGACGAGGCGCTTACAGATCTGCAAATCCTGTGAGACGAGGCTCTTACAGATCTGCAAATCCTGTGAGACGAGGCTCTTACAGATCTGCAAATCCTGTGAAACGAGGCTCTTACAGATCTGCAAATCCTGTGAGACGAGGCTCTTACAGATCTGCAAATCCTGTGAGACGAGGCTCTTACATATCTGCAAATCCTGTGAAACGAGGCTCTTACAGATCTGCAAATCCTGTGAGACGAGTCTCTTACAGATCTGCAAATCCTGTGAGACGAGGCTCTTACAGATCTGCAAATCCTGTGAGACGAGGCTCTTACAGATCTGCAAATCCTGTGAGACGAGGCTCTTACAGATCTGCAAATCCTGTGAGACGAGGCTCTTACAGATCTGCAAATCCTGTGAGACGAGGCTCTTACAGATCTGCAAATCCTGTGAGACGAGGCTCTTACAGATCTGCAAATCCTGTGAGACGAGGCTCTTACAGATCTGCAAATCCTGTGAGACGAGGCTCTTACAGATCTGCAAATCCTGTGAGACGAGTCTCTAACAGATCTGCAAATCCTGTGAGACGAGTCTCTTACAGATCTGCAAATCCTGTGAGACGAGGCTCTTACAGATCTGCAAATCCTGTGAGACGAGGCTCTTACAGATCTGCAAATCCTGTGAGACGAGGCTCTTACAGATCTGCAAATCCTGTGAGACGAGGCTCTTACAGATCTGCAAATCCTGTGAGACGAGGCTCTTACAGATCTGCAAATCCTGTGAGACGAGTCTCTTACAGATATGCAAATCCTTGCTCTTACAGATCTGCAAATCCTGTAAGACGAGGCGCTTACAGATCTGCAAATCCTGTGAGACGAGGCTCTTACAGATCTGCAAATCCTGTGAGACGAGGCTCTTACAGATCTGAAAATCCTGTGAGACGAGTCTCTTACAGATCTGCAAATCCTGTGAGACGAGGCTCTTACAGATCTACAAATCCTGTGAGACGAGTCTCTTACAGATCTGCAAATCCTGTGAGACGAGTCTCTTACAGATCTGCAAGTCCTGTGAGACGAGGCTCTTACAGATCTGCAAATCCTGTGAAACGAGGCTCTTACAGATCTGCAAATCCTGTGAGACGAGGCTCTTACAGATCTGCAAATCCTGTGAGACGAGGCTCTTACATATCTGCAAATCCTGTGAAACGAGGCTCTTACAGATCTGCAAATCCTGTGAGACGAGTCTCTTACAGATCTGCAAATCCTGTGAGACGAGGCTCTTACAGATCTGCAAATCCTGTGAGACGAGGCTCTTACAGATCTGCAAATCCTGTGAGACGAGGCTCTTACAGATCTGCAAATCCTGTGAGACGAGGCTCTTACAGATCTGCAAATCCTGTGAGACGAGTCTCTTACAGATATGCAAATCCTTGCTCTTACAGATCTGCAAATCCTGTGAGACGAGGCTCTTACAGATCTGCAAATCCTGTGAGACGAGGCTCTTACAGATCTGAAAATCCTGTGAGACGAGTCTCTTACAGATCTGCAAATCCTGTGAGACGAGGCTCTTACAGATCTACAAATCCTGTGAGACGAGTCTCTTACAGATCTGCAAATCCTGTGAGACGAGTCTCTTACAGATCTGCAAGTCCTGTGAGACGAGGCTCTTACAGATCTGCAAATCCTGTGAAACGAGGCTCTTACAGATCTGCAAATCCTGTGAGACGAGGCTCTTACAGATCTGCAAATCCTGTGAGACGAGGCTCTTACAGATCTGCAAATCCTGTGAGACGAGGCTCTTACAGATCTGCAAATCCTGTGAGACGAGGCTCTTACAGATCTGCAAATCCTGTGAGACGAGTCTCTTACAGATATGCAAATCCTTGCTCTTACAGATCTGCAAATCCTGTAAGACGAGGCGCTTACAGATCTGCAAATCCTGTGAGACGAGGCTCTTACAGATCTGCAAATCCTGTGAGACGAGGCTCTTACAGATCTGAAAATCCTGTGAGACGAGTCTCTTACAGATCTGCAAATCCTGTGAGACGAGGCTCTTACAGATCTACAAATCCCTTGAGACGAGTCTCTTACAGATCTGCAAATCCTGTGAGACGAGGCTCTTACAGATCTGCAAATCCTGTGAGACGAGGCTCTTACAGATCTGCAAATCCTGTGAGACGAGGCTCTTACAGATCTGCAAATCCTGTGAGACGAGGCTCTTACAGATCTGCAAATCCTGTGAGACGAGGCTCTTACAGATCTGCAAATACTGTGAGACGAGGCTCTCACAGATCTGCAAATCCTATAAGACGAGGCTCTTACAGATCTGCAAATCCTGTGAGACGAGTCTCTTACAGATCTGCAAATCCTGTGAGACGAGGCTCTTACAGATCTGCAAATCCTGTGAGACGAGGCTCTTACAGATCTGCAAATCCTGTGAGACGAGGCTCTTACAGATCTGCAAATCCTGTGAGACGAGGCTCTTACAGATCTGCAAATCCTGTGAGACGAGGCTCTTACAGATCTGCAAATCCTGTGAGACGAGTCTCTTACAGATATGCAAATCCTTGCTCTTACAGATCTGCAAATCCTGTAAGACGAGGCGCTTACAGATCTGCAAATCCTGTGAGACGAGGCTCTTACAGATCTGCAAATCCTGTGAGACGAGGCTCTTACAGATCTGAAAATCCTGTGAGACGAGTCTCTTACAGATCTGCAAATCCTGTGAGACGAGGCTCTTACAGATCTGCAAATCCTGTGAGACGAGGCTCTTACAGATCTGCAAATACTGTGAGACGAGGCTCTCACAGATCTGCAAATCCTATAAGACGAGGCTCTTACAGATCTGCAAATCCTGTGAGACGAGTCTCTTACAGATCTGCAAATCCTGTGAGACGAGGCTCTTACAGATCTGCAAATCCTGTGAGACGAGGCTCTTACAGATCTGCAAATCCTGTGAGACGAGGCTCTTACAGATCTGCAAATACTGTGAGACGAGGCTCTCACAGATCTGCAAATCCTATAAGACGAGGCTCTTACAGATCTGCAAATCCTGTGAGACGAGTCTCTTACAGATCTGCAAATCCTGTGAGACGAGGCTCTTACAGATCTGCAAATCCTGTGAGACGAGGCTCTTACAGATCTACAAATCCCTTGAGACGAGTCTCTTACAGATCTGCAAATCCTGTGAGACGAGGCTCTTACAGATCTGCAAATCCTGTGAGACGAGGCTCTTACAGATCTGCAAATCCTGTGAGACGAGGCTCTTACAGATCTGCAAATCCTGTGAGACGAGGCTCTTACAGATCTGCAAATCCTGTGAGACGAGGCTCTTACAGATCTGCAAATACTGTGAGACGAGGCTCTCACAGATCTGCAAATCCTATAAGACGAGGCTCTTACAGATCTGCAAATCCTGTGAGACGAGTCTCTTACAGATCTGCAAATCCTGTGAGACGAGGCTCTTACAGATCTGCAAATCCTGTGAGACGAGGCTCTTACAGATCTGCAAATCCTGTGAGACGAGGCTCTTACAGATCTGCAAATCCTGTGAGACGAGGCTCTTACAGATCTGCAAATCCTGTGAGACAAGGCTCTTACAGATCTGCAAATCCTGTGAGACGAGTCTCTTACAGATATGCAAATCCTGTGAGACGAGGCTCTTACAGATCTGCAAATCCTGTGAGACGAGGCTCTTACAGATCTGCAAATCCTGTGAGACGAGGCTCTTACAGATCTGCAAATCCTGTGAGACGAGGCTCTTACAGATCTGCAAATCCTGTGAGACGAGTCTCTTACAGATATGCAAATCCTTGCTCTTACAGATCTGCAAATCCTGTAAGACGAGGCGCTTACAGATCTGCAAATCCTGTGAGACGAGGCTCTTACAGATCTGCAAATCCTGTGAGACGAGGCTCTTACAGATCTGAAAATCCTGTGAGACGAGTCTCTTACAGATCTGCAAATCCTGTGAGACGAGGCTCTTACAGATCTACAAATCCTGTGAGACGAGTCTCTTACAGATCTGCAAATCCTGTGAGACGAGTCTCTTACAGATCTGCAAGTCCTGTGAGACGAGGCTCTTACAGATCTGCAAATCCTGTGAAACGAGGCTCTTACAGATCTGCAAATCCTGTGAGACGAGGCTCTTACAGATCTGCAAATCCTGTGAGACGAGGCTCTTACATATCTGCAAATCCTGTGAAACGAGGCTCTTACAGATCTGCAAATCCTGTGAGACGAGTCTCTTACAGATCTGCAAATCCTGTGAGACGAGGCTCTTACAGATCTGCAAATCCTGTGAGACGAGGCTCTTACAGATCTGCAAATCCTGTGAGACGAGGCTCTTAGAGATCTGCAAATCCTGTGAGACGAGGCTCTTACAGATCTGCAAATCCTGTGAGACGAGGCTCTTACAGATCTGCAAATCCTGTGAGACGAGTCTCTTACAGATATGCAAATCCTTGCTCTTACAGATCTGCAAATCCTGTAAGACGAGGCGCTTACAGATCTGCAAATCCTGTGAGACGAGGCTCTTACAGATCTGCAAATCCTGTGAGACGAGGCTCTTACAGATCTGAAAATCCTGTGAGACGAGTCTCTTACAGATCTGCAAATCCTGTGAGACGAGGCTCTTACAGATCTACAAATCCTGTGAGACGAGTCTCTTACAGATCTGCAAATCCTGTGAGACGAGTCTCTTACAGATCTGCAAGTCCTGTGAGACGAGGCTCTTACAGATCTGCAAATCCTGTGAAACGAGGCTCTTACAGATCTGCAAATCCTGTGAGACGAGGCTCTTACAGATCTGCAAATCCTGTGAGACGAGGCTCTTACAGATCTGCAAATCCTGTGAGACGAGGCTCTTACAGATCTGCAAATCCTGTGAGACGAGGCTCTTACAGATCTGCAAATCCTGTGAGACGAGTCTCTTACAGATATGCAAATCCTTGCTCTTACAGATCTGCAAATCCTGTAAGACGAGGCGCTTACAGATCTGCAAATCCTGTGAGACGAGGCTCTTACAGATCTGCAAATCCTGTGAGACGAGGCTCTTACAGATCTGAAAATCCTGTGAGACGAGTCTCTTACAGATCTGCAAATCCTGTGAGACGAGGCTCTTACAGATCTACAAATCCTGTGAGACGAGTCTCTTACAGATCTGCAAATCCTGTGAGACGAGTCTCTTACAGATCTGCAAGTCCTGTGAGACGAGGCTCTTACAGATCTGCAAATCCTGTGAAACGAGGCTCTTACAGATCTGCAAATCCTGTGAGACGAGGCTCTTACAGATCTGCAAATCCTGTGAGACGAGGCTCTTACATATCTGCAAATCCTGTGAAACGAGGCTCTTACAGATCTGCAAATCCTGTGAGACGAGGCCCTTACAGATATGCAAATCTTTACTCTTACAAATCCTGTAACACGAGGCGCATACAGATCTGCAAATCCTGTGAGACGAGGCTCTTACAGATCTGCAAATCCTGGATCTTACAGATCTGCAAATCCTGTGAGACGAGGCTCTTACAGATCTGCAAATCCTGGATCTTACAGATCTGCAAATCCTGTGAGACGAGTCTCTTACAGATCTGCAAATCCTGTGAGACGAGGCTCTTACAGATCTGCAAATCCTGTGAGACGAGGCTCTTACAGATCTGCAAATCCTGTGAGACGAGGCTCTTACAGATCTGCAAATCCTGTGAAACGAGGCTCTTACAGATCTGCAAATCCTGTGAGACGAGGCTCTTACAGATCTGCAAATCCTGTGAGACGAGGCTCTTACAGATCTGCAAATCCTGTGAGACGAGGCCCTTACAGATATGCAAATCTTTGCTCTTACAAATCCTGTAACACGAGGCGCATACAGATCTGCAAATCCTGTGAGACGAGGCTCTTACAGATCTGCAAATCCTGGATCTTACAGATCTGCAAATCCTGTGAGACGAGTCTCTTACAGATCTGCAAATCCTGTGAGACGAGGCTCTTACAGATCTGCAAATCCTGGATCTTACAGATCTGCAAATCCTGTGAGACGAGTCTCTTACAGATCTGCAAATCCTGTGAGACGAGGCTCTTACAGATCTGCAAATCCTGTGAGACGAGGCTCTTACAGATCTGCAAATCCTGTGAGACGAGGCTCTTACAGATCTGCAAATCCTGTGAGACGAGGCTCTCACAGATCTGCAAATCCTGGATCTTACAGATCTGCAAATCCTGTGAGACGAGTCTCTTACAGATCTGCAAATCCTGTGAGACGAGGCTCTTACAGATCTGCAAATCCTGTGAGACGAGTCTCTTACAGATCTGCAAGTCCTGTGAGACGAGGCTCTTACAGATCTGCAAATCCTGTGAAACGAGGCTCTTACAGATCTGCAAATCCTGTGAGACGAGGCTCTTACAGATCTGCAAATCCTGTGAGACGAGGCTCTTACATATCTGCAAATCCTGTGAAACGAGGCTCTTACAGATCTGCAAATCCTGTGAGACGAGGCCCTTACAGATATGCAAATCTTTGCTCTTACAAATCCTGTAACACGAGGCGCATACAGATCTGCAAATCCTGTGAGACGAGGCTCTTACAGATCTGCAAATCCTGGATCTTACAGATCTGCAAATCCTGTGAGACGAGGCTCTTACAGATCTGCAAATCCTGTGAGACGAGGCTCTTACAGATCTGCAAATCCTGTGAGACGAGGCTCTTACAGATCTGCAAATCCTGTGAGACGAGGCTCTTACATATCTGCAAATCCTGTGAAACGAGGCTCTTACAGATCTGCAAATCCTGTGAGACGAGGCCCTTACAGATATGCAAATCTTTGCTCTTACAAATCCTGTAACACGAGGCGCATACAGATCTGCAAATCCTGTGAGACGAGGCTCTTACAGATCTGCAAATCCTGGATCTTACAGATCTGCAAATCCTGTGAGACGAGGCTCTTACAGATCTGCAAATCCTGTGAGACGAGGCTCTTACAGATCTGCAAATCCTGTGAGACGAGGCTCTTACAGATCTGCAAATCCTGTGAGACGAGGCTCTTACAGATCTGCAAATCCTGTGAAACGAGGCTCTTACAGATCTGCAAATCCTGTGAGACGAGGCTCTTACAGATCTGCAAATCTTTGCTCTTACAAATCCTGTAACACGAGGCGCATACAGATCTGCAAATCCTGTGAGACGAGGCTCTTACAGATCTGCAAATCCTGGATCTTACAGATCTGCAAATCCTGTGAGACGAGTCTCTTACAGATCTGCAAATCCTGTGAGACGAGGCTCTTACAGATCTGCAAATCCTGGATCTTACAGATCTGCAAATCCTGTGAGACGAGTCTCTTACAGATCTGCAAATCCTGTGAGACGAGGCTCTTACAGATCTGCAAATCCTGTGAGACGAGGCTCTTACAGATCTGCAAATCCTGTGAGACGAGGCTCTTACAGATCTGCAAATCCTGTGAGACGAGGCTCTTACAGATCTGCAAATCCTGGATCTTACAGATCTGCAAATCCTGTGAGACGAGTCTCTTACAGATCTGCAAATCCTGTGAGACGAGGCTCTTACAGATCTGCAAATCCTGTGAGACGAGTCTCTTACAGATCTGCAAGTCCTGTGAGACGAGGCTCTTACAGATCTGCAAATCCTGTGAAACGAGGCTCTTACAGATCTGCCAATCCTGTGAGACGAGGCTCTTACAGATCTGCAAATCCTGTGAGACGAGGCTCTTACAGATCTGAAAATCCTGTGAGACGAGTCTCTTACAGATCTGCAAATCCTGTGAGACGAGGCTCTTACAGATCTACAAATCCTGTGAGACGAGTCTCTTACAGATCTGCAAGTCCTGTGAGACGAGGCTCTTACAGATCTGCAAATCCTGTGAAACGAGGCTCTTACAGATCTGCAAATCCTGTGAGACGAGTCTCTTACAGATCTGCAAGTCCTGTGAGACGAGGCTCTTACAGATCTGCAAATCCTGTGAGACGAGGCTCTTACATATCTGCAAATCCTGTGAAACGAGGCTCTTACAGATCTGCAAATCCTGTGAGACGAGGCCCTTACAGATATGCAAATCCTGTGAGACGAGTCTCTTACAGATCTGCAAGTCCTGTGAGACGAGGCTCTTACAGATCTGCAAATCCTGTGAAACGAGGCTCTTACAGATCTGCAAATCCTGTGAGACGAGGCTCTTACAGATCTGCAAATCCTGTGAGACGAGGCTCTTACAGATCTGCAAATCCTGTGAGACGAGGCTCTTACAGATCTGCAAATCCTGTGAGACGAGGCTCTTTCAGATCTGCAAATCCTGTGAGACGAGTCTCTTACAGATATGCAAATCCTTGCTCTTACAGATCTGCAAATCCTGTAAGACGAGGCGCTTACAGATCTGCAAATCCTGTGAGACGAGGCTCTTACAGATCTGCAAATCCTGTGAGACGAGGCTCTTACAGATCTGAAAATCCTGTGAGACGAGTCTCTTACAGATCTGCAAATCCTGTGAGACGAGGCTCTTACAGATCTACAAATCCTGTGAGACGAGTCTCTTACAGATCTGCAAATCCTGTGAGTCGAGTCTCTTACAGATCTGCAAGTCCTGTGAGACGAGGCTCTTACAGATCTGCAAATCCTGTGAAACGAGGCTCTTACAGATCTGCAAATCCTGTGAGACGAGGCTCTTACAGATCTGCAAATCCTGTGAGACGAGGCTCTTACATATCTGCAAATCCTGTGAAACGAGGCTCTTACAGATCTGCAAATCCTGTGAGACGAGGCCCTTACAGATATGCAAATCTTTGCTCTTACAAATCCTGTAACACGAGGCGCATACAGATCTGCAAATCCTGTGAGACGAGGCTCTTACAGATCTGCAAATCCTGTGAGACGGGGCTCTTACAGATCTGCAAATCCTGTGAGACGAGGCTCTTACAGATCTGCAAATCCTGTGAGACGAGGCTCTTACAGATCTGCAAATCCTGGATCTTACAGATCTGCAAATCCTGTGAGACGAGGCTCTTACAGATCTGCAAATCCTGTGAGACGAGGCTCTTACAGATCTGCAAATCCTGTGAGACGAGGCTCTTACAGATCTGCAAATCCTGGATCTTACAGATCTGCCAATCCTGGATCTTACAGATCTGCAAATCCTGTGAGACGAGGTTCTTACAAAGACGAGGCGCTTACAGATCTGCAAGTCCTGTGAGACGAGGCTCTTACAGATCTGCAAATCCTGTGAGACGAGGCCTTTACAGATCTGCAAATCCTGGATCTTACAGATCTGCAAATCCTGTGAGACGGGGCTCTTACAGATCTGCAAATCCTGTGAGACGAGGCTCTTACAGATCTGCAAATCCTGGATCTTACAGATCTGCCAATCCTGGATCTTACAGATCTGCAAATCCTGTGAGACGAGGTTCTTACAAAGACGAGGCGCTTACAGATCTGCAAGTCCTGTGAGACGAGGCTCTTACAGATCTGCAAATCCTGTGAGACGAGGCCTTTACAGATCTGCAAATCCTGGATCTTACAGATCTGCAAATCCTGTGAGACGGGGCTCTTACAGATCTGCAAATCCTGTGAGACGAGGCTCTTACAGATATGCAAATCCTGTGAGACGAGGCTATAACAGATCTGCAAATCCTGTGAGACGAGGCGCTTACAGATCTGCAAATCCTGTGAGACGAGGCCTTTACAGATCTGCAAATCCTGTGAGACGAGGCTCTTACAGATATGCAAATCTTTGCTCTTACAAATCCTGTAACACGAGGCGCATACAGATCTGCAAATCCTGTGAGACGAGGCTCTTACAGATCTGCAAATCCTGGATCTTACAGATCTGCAAATCCTGTGAGACGAGGCTCTTACAGATCTGCAAATCCTGTGAGACGAGGCTCTTACAGATCTGCAAATCCTGTGAGACGAGGCTCTTACAGATCTGCAAATCCTGTGAGACGAGGCTCTTACAGATCTGCAAATCCTGTGCGACGAGGCTCTTACAGATCTGCAAATCCTGTGAGACGAGGCTCTTACAGATCTGCAAATCCTGGATCTTACAGATCTGCCAATCCTGGATCTTACAGATCTGCAAATCCTGTGAGACGAGGTTCTTACAAAGACGAGGCGCTTACAGATCTGCAAGTCCTGTGAGACGAGGCTCTTACAGATCTGCAAATCCTGTGAGACGAGGCCTTTACAGATCTGCAAATCCTGGATCTTACAGATCTGCAAATCCTGTGAGACGGGGCTCTTACAGATCTGCAAATCCTGTGAGACGAGGCTCTTACAGATATGCAAATCCTGTGAGACGAGGCTATAACAGATCTGCAAATCCTGTGAGACGAGGCGCTTACAGATCTGCAAATCCTGTGAGACGAGGCCTTTACAGATCTGCAAATCCTGTGAGACGAGGCTCTTACAGATATGCAAATCTTTGCTCTTACAAATCCTGTAACACGAGGCGCATACAGATCTGCAAATCCTGTGAGACGAGGCTCTTACAGATCTGCAAATCCTGGATCTTACAGATCTGCAAATCCTGTGAGACGAGGCTCTTACAGATCTGCAAATCCTGTGAGACGAGGCTCTTACAGATCTGCAAATCCTGTGAGACGAGGCTCTTACAGATCTGCAAATCCTGGATCTTACAGATCTGCCAATCCTGGATCTTACAGATCTGCAAATCCTGTGAGACGAGGTTCTTACAAAGACGAGGCGCTTACAGATCTGCAAGTCCTGTGAGACGAGGCTCTTACAGATCTGCAAATCCTGTGAGACGAGGCCTTTACAGATCTGCAAATCCTGGATCTTACAGATCTGCAAATCCTGTGAGACGGGGCTCTTACAGATCTGCAAATCCTGTGAGACGAGGCTCTTACAGATCTGCAAATCCTGGATCTTACAGATCTGCCAATCCTGGATCTTACAGATCTGCAAATCCTGTGAGACGAGGTTCTTACAAAGACGAGGCGCTTACAGATCTGCAAGTCCTGTGAGACGAGGCTCTTACAGATCTGCAAATCCTGTGAGACGAGGCCTTTACAGATCTGCAAATCCTGGATCTTACAGATCTGCAAATCCTGTGAGACGGGGCTCTTACAGATCAGCAAATCCTGTGAGACGAGGCTCTTACAGATATGCAAATCCTGTGAGACGAGGCTATAACAGATCTGCAAATCCTGTGAGACGAGGCGCTTACAGATCTGCAAATCCTGTGAGACGAGGCCTTTACAGATCTGCAAATCCTGTGAGACGAGGCTCTTACAGATATGCAAATCTTTGCTCTTACAAATCCTGTAACACGAGGCGCATACAGATCTGCAAATCCTGTGAGACGAGGCTCTTACAGATCTGCAAATCCTGGATCTTACAGATCTGCAAATCCTGTGAGACGAGGCTCTTACAGATCTGCAAATCCTGTGAGACGAGGCTCTTACAGATCTGCAAATCCTGTGAGACGAGGCTCTTACAGATCTGCAAATCCTGTGAGACGAGGCTCTTACAGATCTGCAAATCCTGTGCGACGAGGCTCTTACAGATCTGCAAATCCTGTGAGACGAGGCTCTTACAGATCTGCAAATCCTGGATCTTACAGATCTGCCAATCCTGGATCTTACAGATCTGCAAATCCTGTGAGACGAGGTTCTTACAAAGACGAGGCGCTTACAGATCTGCAAGTCCTGTGAGACGAGGCTCTTACAGATCTGCAAATCCTGTGAGACGAGGCCTTTACAGATCTGCAAATCCTGGATCTTACAGATCTGCAAATCCTGTGAGACGGGGCTCTTACAGATCTGCAAATCCTGTGAGACGAGGCTCTTACAGATATGCAAATCCTGTGAGACGAGGCTATAACAGATCTGCAAATCCTGTGAGACGAGGCGCTTACAGATCTGCAAATCCTGTGAGACGAGGCCTTTACAGATCTGCAAATCCTGTGAGACGAGGCTCTTACAGATATGCAAATCTTTGCTCTTACAAATCCTGTAACACGAGGCGCATACAGATCTGCAAATCCTGTGAGACGAGGCTCTTACAGATCTGCAAATCCTGGATCTTACAGATCTGCAAATCCTGTGAGACGAGGCTCTTACAGATCTGCAAATCCTGTGAGACGAGGCTCTTACAGATCTGCAAATCCTGTGAGACGAGGCTCTTACAGATCTGCAAATCCTGTGAGACGAGGCTCTTAAAGATCTGCAAATCCTGTGAGACGAGGCTCTTACAGATCTGCAAATCCTGCGAGACGAGGCTCTTACAGATCTGCAAATCCTGTGCGACGAGGCTCTTACAGATCTGCAAATCCTGTGAGACGAGGCTCTTACAGATCTGCAAATCCTGGATCTTACAGATCTGCAAATCCTGGATCTTACAGATCTGTAAATCCTGTGAGACGAGGCTCTTACAGATCTGCAAATCCTGGATCTTACAGATATACAAATCCTGTGAGACGAGGCTCTTACAGATCTGCAAATCCTGTAAGACGAGGCTCTTACAAAGACGAGGCGCTTACAGATCTGCAAGTCCTGTGAGACGAGGCTCTTACAGATCTGCAAATCCTGTGAGACGAGGCCTTTACAGATCTGCAAATCCTGTGAGACGAGGCCCTTACAGATATGCAAATCTTTGCTCTTACAAATCCTGTAACACGAGGCGCATACAGATCTGCAAATCCTGTGAGACGAGGCTCTTACAGATCTGCAAATCCTGGATCTTACAGATCTGCAAATCCTGTGAGACGGGGCTCTTACAGATCTGCAAATCCTGTGAGACGAGGCTCTTACAGATCTGCAAATCCTGTGAGACGAGGCTCTTACAGATCTGCAAATCCTGTGAGACGAGGCTCTTACAGATCTGCAAATCCTGTGAGACGAGGCTCTTACAGATCTGCAAATCCTGTGAGACGAGGCTCTTACTGCGCTTACAGATCTGCAAATCCTGTGAGACGAGGCTCTTACAGATCTGCAAATCCTGTGCGACGAGGCTCTTACAGATCTGCAAATCCTGTGAGACGAGGCTCTTACAGATCTGCAAATCCTGGATCTTACAGATCTGCAAATCCTGTGAGACGAGGCTCTTACAGATCTGCAAATCCTGGATCTTACAGATCTGCAAATCCTGTGAGACGAGGCTCTTACAGATATGCAAATCCTGTGAGACGAGGCTATAACAGATCTGCAAATCCTGTGAGACGAGGCGCTTACAGATCTGCAAATCCTGTGAGACGAGGCCTTTACAGATCTGCAAATCCTGGATCTTACAGATATACAAATCCTGTGAGACGAGGCTCTTACAGATCTGCAAATCCTGTAAGACGAGGCTCTTACAAAGACGAGGCGCTTACAGATCTGCAAGTCCTGTGAGACGAGGCTCTTACAGATATGCAAATCCTGTGAGACGAGGCTATAACAGATCTGCAAATCCTGTGAGACGAGGCGCTTACAGATCTGCAAATCCTGTGAGACGAGGCTCTTACAGATCTGCAAATCCTGTGAGACGAGGCTATAACAGATCTGCAAATCCTGTGAGACGAGGCGCTTACAGATCTGCAAATCCTGTGAGACGAGGCTCTTACAGATCTGCAAATCCTGGATCTTACAGATATACAAATCCTGTGAGACGAGGCTCTTACAGATCTGCAAATCCTGTAAGACGAGGCTCTTACAAAGACGAGGCGCTTACAGATCTGCAAGTCCTGTGAGACGAGGCTCTTACAGATCTGCAAATCCTGTGAGACGAGGCCTTTACAGATCTGCAAATCCTGTGAGACGAGGCCCTTACAGATATGCAAATCTTTGCTCTTACAAATCCTGTAACACGAGGCGCATACAGATCTGCAAATCCTGTGAGACGAGGCTCTTACAGATCTGCAAATCCTGGATCTTACAGATCTGCAAATCCTGTGAGACGGGGCTCTTACAGATCTGCAAATCCTGTGAGACGAGGCTCTTACAGATCTGCAAATCCTGTGAGACGAGGCTCTTACAGATCTGCAAATCCTGTGAGACGAGGCTCTTACAGATCTGCAAATCCTGTGAGACGAGGCTCTTACAGATCTGCAAATCCTGTGAGACGAGGCTCTTACTGCGCTTACAGATCTGCAAATCCTGTGAGACGAGGCTCTTACAGATCTGCAAATCCTGTGCGACGAGGCTCTTACAGATCTGCAAATCCTGTGAGACGAGGCTCTTACAGATCTGCAAATCCTGGATCTTACAGATCTGCAAATCCTGTGAGACGAGGCTCTTACAGATCTGCAAATCCTGGATCTTACAGATCTGCAAATCCTGTGAGACGAGGCTCTTACAGATCTGCAAATCCTGGATCTTACAGATCTGCAAATCCTGTGAGACGAGGCTCTTACAGATATGCAAATCCTGTGAGACGAGGCTATAACAGATCTGCAAATCCTGTGAGACGAGGCGCTTACAGATCTGCAAATCCTGTGAGACGAGGCCTTTACAGATCTGCAAATCCTGTGAGACGAGGCTCTTACAGATATGCAAATCTTTGCTCTTACAAATCCTGTAACACGAGGCGCTTACAGATCTGCAAATCCTGTGAGACGAGGCCTTTACAGATCTGCAAATCCTGTGAGACGAGGCTCTCACAGATATGCAAATCTTTGCTCTTACAAATCCTGTAACACGAGGCGCATACAGATCTGCCAATCCTGTGAGTCGAGGCTCTTACAGATCTGCAAATCCTGGATCTTACAGATCTGCAAATCCTGTGAGACCAGGCTCTTACAGATCTGCAAATCCTGTGAGACGAGGCTCTTACAGATCTGCAAATCCTGTGAGACGAGGCTCTTACAGATCTGCAAATCCTGTGAGACGAGGCTCTTACAGATCTGCAAATCCTGTGCGACGAGGCTCTTACAGATCTGCAAATCCTGTGAGACGAGGCTCTTACAGATCTGCAAATCCTGGATCTTAAAGATCTGCAAATCCTGTGAGACGAGGCTCTTACAGATCTGCAAATCCTGTGAGACGAGGCTCTTACAAATCTGCAAATCCTGTAAGACGAGACGCTTAAAGATCTGTAAATGCTGTGAGACGAGGCTCTTACAGATCTGCAAATCCTGGATCTTACAGATCTGTAAATCCTGGATCTTAAAGATCTGCAAGTCCTGTGAGACGAGGCTCTTACAGATCTGCAAATCCTGTGAGACGAGGCTCTTACAGATCTGCAAATCCTGGATCTTACAGATCTGCAAATCCTGTGAGACGAGGCTCTTACAGATATGCAAATCCTGTGAGACGAGGCTATAACAGATCTGCAAATCCTGTGAGACGAGGCGCTTACAGATCTGCAAATCCTGTGAGACGAGGCCTTTACAGATCTGCAAATCCTGTGAGACGAGGCTCTTACAGATATGCAAATCTTTGCTCTTACAAATCCTGTAACACGAGGCGCTTACAGATCTGCAAATCCTGTGAGACGAGGCCTTTACAGATCTGCAAATCCTGTGAGACGAGGCTCTCACAGATATGCAAATCTTTGCTCTTACAAATCCTGTAACACGAGGCGCATACAGATCTGCCAATCCTGTGAGTCGAGGCTCTTACAGATCTGCAAATCCTGGATCTTACAGATCTGCAAATCCTGTGAGACCAGGCTCTTACAGATCTGCAAATCCTGTGAGACGAGGCTCTTACAGATCTGCAAATCCTGTGAGACGAGGCTCTTACAGATCTGCAAATCCTGTGAGACGAGGCTCTTACAGATCTGCAAATCCTGTGCGACGAGGCTCTTACAGATCTGCAAATCCTGTGAGACGAGGCTCTTACAGATCTGCAAATCCTGGATCTTAAAGATCTGCAAATCCTGTGAGACGAGGCTCTTACAGATCTGCAAATCCTGGATCTTACAGATCTGCAAATCCTGTGAGACGAGGCTCTTACAGATATGCAAATCCTGTGAGACGAGGCTATAACAGATCTGCAAATCCTGTGAGACGAGGCGCTTACAGATCTGCAAATCCTGTGAGACGAGGCCTTTACAGATCTGCAAATCCTGTGAGACGAGGCTCTTACAGATATGCAAATCTTTGCTCTTACAAATCCTGTAACACGAGGCGCTTACAGATCTGCAAATCCTGTGAGACGAGGCCTTTACAGATCTGCAAATCCTGTGAGACGAGGCTCTCACAGATATGCAAATCTTTGCTCTTACAAATCCTGTAACACGAGGCGCATACAGATCTGCCAATCCTGTGAGTCGAGGCTCTTACAGATCTGCAAATCCTGGATCTTACAGATCTGCAAATCCTGTGAGACCAGGCTCTTACAGATCTGCAAATCCTGTGAGACGAGGCTCTTACAGATCTGCAAATCCTGTGAGACGAGGCTCTTACAGATCTGCAAATCCTGTGAGACGAGGCTCTTACAGATCTGCAAATCCTGTGCGACGAGGCTCTTACAGATCTGCAAATCCTGTGAGACGAGGCTCTTACAGATCTGCAAATCCTGGATCTTAAAGATCTGCAAATCCTGTGAGACGAGGCTCTTACAGATCTGCAAATCCTGTGAGACGAGGCTCTTACAAATCTGCAAATCCTGTAAGACGAGACGCTTAAAGATCTGTAAATGCTGTGAGACGAGGCTCTTACAGATCTGCAAATCCTGGATCTTACAGATCTGTAAATCCTGGATCTTAAAGATCTGCAAATCCTGGATCTTACAGATCTGCAAGTCCTGTGAGACGAGGCTCTTACAGATCTGCAAATCCTGTGCGACGAGGCTCTTACAGATCTGCAAATCCTGTGAGACGAGGCTCTTACAGATCTGCAAATCCTGGATCTTAAAGATCTGCAAATCCTGGATCTTACAGATCTGCAAATCCTGTGAGACGAGGCTCTTACAGATCTGCAAATCCTGTGAGACGAGGCTCTTACAAATCTGCAAATCCTGTAAGACGAGACGCTTAAAGATCTGTAAATGCTGTGAGACGAGGCTCTTACAGATCTGCAAATCCTGGCTCTTACAGATCTGTAAATCCTGGATCTTAAAGATCTGCAAATCCTGGATCTTACAGATCTGCAAGTCCTGTGAGACGAGGCTCTTACAGATCTGCAAATCCTGTGAGACGAGGCCTTTACAGATCTGCAAATCCTGTGAGACGAGGCTCTTACAGATCTGCAAATCCTGTGAGACGAGGCCTTTACAGATCTGCAAATCCTGTGAGACGAGGCCCTTACAGATATGCAAATCTTTGCTCTTACAAATCCTGTAACACGAGGCGCATACAGATCTGCAAATCCTGTGAGACGAGGCTCTTACAGATCTGCAAATCCTGTGAGACGAGGCCTTTACAGATCTGCAAATCCTGTGAGACGAGGCCCTTACAGATATGCAAATCTTTGCTCTTACAAATCCTGTAACACGAGGCGCATACAGATCTGCAAATCCTGTGAGACGAGGCTCTTACAGATCTGCAAATCTTGGATCTTACAGATCTGCAAATCCTGTGAGACGGGGTTCTTACAGATCTGCAAATCCTGTGAGACGAGGCTCTTACAGATCTGCAAATCCTGTGAGACGAGGCTCTTACAGATCTGCAAATCCTGTGAGACGAGGCTCTTACAGATCTGCAAATCCTGTGAGACGAGGCTCTTACAGATCTGCAAATCCTGTGAGACGAGGCTCTTACAAATCTGCAAATCCTGTAAGACGAGACGCTTAAAGATCTGTAAATGCTGTGAGACGAGGCTCTTACAGATCTGCAAATCCTGGATCTTACAGATCTGTAAATCCTGGATCTTAAAGATCTGCAAATCCTGGATCTTACAGATCTGCAAGTCCTGTGAGACGAGGCTCTTACAGATCTGCAAATCCTGTGCGACGAGGCTCTTACAGATCTGCAAATCCTGTGAGACGAGGCTCTTACAGATCTGCAAATCCTGGATCTTAAAGATCTGCAAATCCTGGATCTTACAGATCTGCAAATCCTGTGAGACGAGGCTCTTACAGATCTGCAAATCCTGTGAGACGAGGCTCTTACAAATCTGCAAATCCTGTAAGACGAGACGCTTAAAGATCTGTAAATGCTGTGAGACGAGGCTCTTACAGATCTGCAAATCCTGGCTCTTACAGATCTGTAAATCCTGGATCTTAAAGATCTGCAAATCCTGGATCTTACAGATCTGCAAGTCCTGTGAGACGAGGCTCTTACAGATCTGCAAATCCTGTGAGACGAGGCCTTTACAGATCTGCAAATCCTGTGAGACGAGGCTCTTACAGATCTGCAAATCCTGTGAGACGAGGCCTTTACAGATCTGCAAATCCTGTGAGACGAGGCCCTTACAGATATGCAAATCTTTGCTCTTACAAATCCTGTAACACGAGGCGCATACAGATCTGCAAATCCTGTGAGACGAGGCTCTTACAGATCTGCAAATCCTGTGAGACGAGGCCTTTACAGATCTGCAAATCCTGTGAGACGAGGCCCTTACAGATATGCAAATCTTTGCTCTTACAAATCCTGTAACACGAGGCGCATACAGATCTGCAAATCCTGTGAGACGAGGCTCTTACAGATCTGCAAATCTTGGATCTTACAGATCTGCAAATCCTGTGAGACGGGGTTCTTACAGATCTGCAAATCCTGTGAGACGAGGCTCTTACAGATCTGCAAATCCTGTGAGACGAGGCTCTTACAGATCTGCAAATCCTGTGAGACGAGGCTCTTACAGATCTGCAAATCCTGTGAGACGAGGCTCTTACAGATCTGCAAATCCTGTGAGACGAGGCTCTTACAGATCTGCAAATCCTGTGAGACGAGGCTCTTACAGATCTGCAAATCCTGTGAGACGAGGCTCTTACTGCGCTTACAGATCTGCAAATCCTGTGAGACGAGGCTCTTACAGATCTGCAAATCCTGTGCGACGAGGCTCTTACAGATCTGCAAATCCTGTGAGACGAGGCTCTTACAGATCTGCAAATCCTGGATCTTACAGATCTGCAAATCCTGGATCTTACAGATCTGCAAATCCTGTGAGACGAGGCTCTTACAGATCTGCAAATCCTGGATCTTACAGATCTGCAAATCCTGTGAGACGAGGCTCTTACAGATATGCAAATCCTGTGAGACGAGGCTATAACAGATCTGCAAATCCTGTGAGACGAGGCGCTTACAGATCTGCAAATCCTGTGAGACGAGGCCTTTACAGATCTGCAAATCCTGTGAGACGAGGCTCTTACAGATATGCAAATCTTTGCTCTTACAAATCCTGTAACACGAGGCGCATACAGATCTGCAAATCCTGTGAGACGAGGCTCTTACAGATCTGCAAATCCTGGATCTTACAGATCTGCAAATCCTGTGAGACGAGGCTCTTACAGATATGCAAATCCTGTGAGACGAGGCTATAACAGATCTGCAAATCCTGTGAGACGAGGCTCTTACAGATCTGCAAATCCTGTGAGACGAGGCCTTTACAGATCTGCAAATCCTGTGAGACGAGGCTCTTACAGATCTGCAAATCCTGTGAGACGAGGCCTTTACAGATCTGCAAATCCTGTGAGACGAGGCTCTTACAGATCTGCAAATCCTGGATCTTAAAGATCTGCAAATCCTGGATCTTACAGATCTGCAAGTCCTGTGAGACGAGGCTCTTACAGATCTGCAAATCCTGTGAGACGAGGCCTTTACAGATCTGCAAATCCTGTGAGACGAGGCTCTTACAGATCTGCAAATCCTGTGAGACGAGGCCTTTACAGATCTGCAAATCCTGTGAGCCGAGGCCCTTACAGATATGCAAATCTTTGCTCTTACAAATCCTGTAACACGAGGCGCATACAGATCTGCAAATCCTGTGAGACGAGGCTCTTACAGATCTGCAAATCCTGTGAGACGAGGCCTTTACAGATCTGCAAATCCTGTGAGACGAGGCCCTTACAGATATGCAAATCTTTGCTCTTACAAATCCTGAAACACGAGGCGCATACAGATCTGCAAATCCTGTGAGATGAGGCTCTTACAGATCTGCAAATCCTGGATCTTACAGATCTGCAAATCCTGTGAGACGGGGCTCTTACAGATCTGCAAATCCTGTGAGACGAGGCTCTTACAGATCTGCAAATCCTGTGAGACGAGGCTCTTACAGATCTGCAAATCCTGGATCTTACAGATCTGCAAATCCTGTGAGACGAGGCTCTTACAGATCTGCAAATCCTGTGAGACGAGGCTCTTACAGATCTGCAAATCCTGTGAGACGAGGCTCTTACAGATCTGCAAATCCTGTGAGACGAGGCTCTTACTGCGCTTACAGATCTGCAAATCCTGTGAGACGAGGCTCTTACAGATCTGCAAATCCTGTGAGACGAGGCTCTTACAGATCTGCAAATCCTGTGAGACGAGGCCTTTACAGATCTGCAAATCCTGTGAGACGAGGCCCTTACAGATATGCAAATCTTTGCTCTTACAAATCCTGTAACACGAGGCGCATACAGATCTGCAAATCCTGTGAGATGAGGCTCTTACAGATCTGCAAATCCTGGATCTTACAGATCTGCAAATCCTGTGAGACGGGGCTCTTACAGATCTGCAAATCCTGTGAGACGAGGCTCTTACTGCGCTTACAGATCTGCAAATCCTGTGAGACGAGGCTCTTACAGATCTGCAAATCCTGTGAGACGAGGCTCTTACAGATCTGCAAATCCTGGATCTTACAGATCTGCAAATCCTGGATCTTACAGATCTGCAAATCCTGTGAGACGAGGCTCTTACAGATCTGCAAATCCTGGATCTTACAGATCTGCAAATCCTGTGAGACGAGGCTATAACAGATCTGCAAATCCTGTGAGACGAGGCGCTTACAGATCTGCAAATCCTGTGAGACGAGGCCTTTACAGATCTGCAAATCCTGTGAGACGAGGCTCTTACAGATATGCAAATCTTTGCTCTTACAAATCCTGTAACACGAGGCGCATACAGATCTGCAAATCCTGTGAGACGAGGCTATAACAGATCTGCAAATCCTGTGAGACGAGGCTCTTACAGATCTGCAAATCCTGTGAGACGAGGCCTTTACAGATCTGCAAATCCTGTGAGACGAGGCTCTTACAGATCTGCAAATCCTGTGAGACGAGGCCTTTACAGATCTGCAAATCCTGTGAGACGAGGCTCTTACAGATCTGCAAATCCTGGATCTTAAAGATCTGCAAATCCTGGATCTTACAGATCTGCAAGTCCTGTGAGACGAGGCTCTTACAGATCTGCAAATCCTGTGAGACGAGGCCTTTACAGATCTGCAAATCCTGTGAGACGAGGCTCTTACAGATCTGCAAATCCTGTGAGACGAGGCCTTTACAGATCTGCAAATCCTGTGAGACGAGGCCCTTACAGATATGCAAATCTTTGCTCTTACAAATCCTGTAACACGAGGCTCATACAGATCTGCAAATCCTGTGAGACGAGGCTCTTACAGATCTGCAAATCCTGTGAGACGAGGCCTTTACAGATCTGCAAATCCTGTGAGACGAGGCCCTTACAGATATGCAAATCTTTGCTCTTACAAATCCTGTAACACGAGGCGCATACAGATCTGCAAATCCTGTGAGATGAGGCTCTTACAGATCTGCAAATCCTGGATCTTACAGATCTGCAAATCCTGTGAGACGGGGCTCTTACAGATCTGCAAATCCTGTGAGACGAGGCTCTTACAGATCTGCAAATCCTGTGAGACGAGGCTCTTACAGATCTGCAAATCCTGGATCTTACAGATCTGCAAATCCTGTGAGACGAGGCTCTTACAGATCTGCAAATCCTGTGAGACGAGGCTCTTACAGATCTGCAAATCCTGTGAGACGAGGCTCTTACAGATCTGCAAATCCTGTGAGACGAGGCTCTTACTGCGCTTACAGATCTGCAAATCCTGTGAGACGAGGCTCTTACAGAACTGCAAATCCTGTGAGACGAGGCTCTTACAGATCTGCAAATCCTGTGAGACGAGGCTCTTACAGATCTGCAAATCCTGTGAGACGAGGCTATAACAGATCTGCAAATCCTGTGAGACGAGGCTCTTACAGATCTGCAAATCCTGTGAGACGAGGCTCTTACAGATCTGCAAATCCTGGATCTTACAGATCTGCAAGTCCTGTGAGACGAGGCCTTTACAGATCTGCAAATCCTGTGAGACGAGGCCTTTACAGATCTGCAAATCCTGTGAGACGAGGCCCTTACAGATATGCAAATCTTTGCTCTTACAAATCCTGTAACACGAGGCGCATACAGATCTGCAAATCCTGTGAGACGAGGCTCTTACAGATCTGCAAATCCTGGATCTTACAGATCTGCAAATCCTGTGAGACGGGGCTCTTACAGATCTGCAAATCCTGTGAGACGAGGCTCTTACAGATCTGCAAATCCTGGATCTTACAGATCTGCAAGTCCTGTGAGACGAGGCCTTTACAGATCTGCAAATCCTGTGAGACGAGGCCTTTACAGATCTGCAAATCCTGTGAGACGAGGCTCTTACAGATCTGCAAATCCTGGATCTTAAAGATCTGCAAATCCTGGATCTTACAGATCTGCAAGTCCTGTGAGACGAGGCTCTTACAGATCTGCAAATCCTGTGAGACGAGGCCTTTACAGATCTGCAAATCCTGTGAGACGAGGCTCTTACAGATCTGCAAATCCTGTGAGACGAGGCCTTTACAGATCTGCAAATCCTGTGAGACGAGGCCCTTACAGATATGCAAATCTTTGCTCTTACAAATCCTGTAACACGAGGCGCATACAGATCTGCAAATCCTGTGAGACGAGGCTCTTACAGATCTGCAAATCCTGTGAGACGAGGCCTTTACAGATCTGCAAATCCTGTGAGACGAGGCCCTTACAGATATGCAAATCTTTGCTCTTACAAATCCTGTAACACGAGGCGCATACAGATCTGCAAATCCTGTGAGATGAGGCTCTTACAGATCTGCAAATCCTGGATCTTACAGATCTGCAAATCCTGTGAGACGGGGCTCATACAGATCTGCAAATCCTGTGAGACGAGGCTCTTACAGATCTGCAAATCCTGTGAGACGAGGCTCTTACAGATCTGCAAATCCTGGATCTTACAGATCTGCAAATCCTGTGAGACGAGGCTCTTACAGATCTGCAAATCCTGTGAGACGAGGCTCTTACAGATCTGCAAATCCTGTGAGACGAGGCTCTTACTGCGCTTACAGATCTGCAAATCCTGTGAGACGAGGCTCTTACAGAACTGCAAATCCTGTGAGACGAGGCTCTTACAGATCTGCAAATCCTGTGAGACGAGGCTCTTACAGATCTGCAAATCCTGTGAGACGAGGCTATAACAGATCTGCAAATCCTGTGAGACGAGGCTCTTACAGATCTGCAAATCCTGTGAGACGAGGCTCTTAGAGATCTGCAAATCCTGGATCTTAAAGATCTGCAAATCCTGGATCTTACAGATCTGCAAGTCCTGTGAGACGAGGCCTTTACAGATCTGCAAATCCTGTGAGACGAGGCCTTTACAGATCTGCAAATCCTGTGAGACGAGGCCCTTACAGATATGCAAATCTTTGCTCTTACAAATCCTGTAACACGAGGCGCATACAGATCTGCAAATCCTGTGAGACGAGGCTCTTACAGATCTGCAAATCCTGGATCTTACAGATCTGCAAATCCTGTGAGACGGGGCTCTTACAGATCTGCAAATCCTGTGAGACGAGGCTCTTACAGATCTGCAAATCCTGTGAGACGAGGCTCTTACAGATCTGCAAATCCTGGATCTTACAGATCTGCAAATCCTGTGAGACGAGGCTCTTACAGATCTGCAAATCCTGTGAGACGAGGCTCTTACAGATCTGCAAATCCTGTGAGACGAGGCTCTTACAGATCTGCAAATCCTGTGAGACGAGGCCTTTACAGATCTGCAAATCCTGTGAGACGAGGCTCTTACAGATATGCAAATCTTTGCTCTTACAAATCCTGTAACACGAGGCGCATACAGATCTGCAAATCCTGTGAGACGAGGCTCTTACAGATCTGCAAATCCTGTGAGACGAGGCTCTTACAGATCTGCAAATCCTGTGAGACGAGGCTATAACAGATCTGCAAATCCTGTGAGACGAGGCTCTTACAGATCTGCAAATCCTGTGAGACGAGGCTCTTACAGATCTGCAAATCCTGGATCTTAAAGATCTGCAAATCCTGGATCTTACAGATCTGCAAGTCCTGTGAGACGAGGCCTTTACAGATCTGCAAATCCTGTGAGACGAGGCCTTTACAGATCTGCAAATCCTGTGAGACGAGGCCCTTACAGATATGCAAATCTTTGCTCTTACAAATCCTGTAACACGAGGCGCATACAGATCTGCAAATCCTGTGAGACGAGGCTCTTACAGATCTGCAAATCCTGGATCTTACAGATCTGCAAATCCTGTGAGACGGGGCTCTTACAGATCTGCAAATCCTGTGAGACGAGGCTCTTACAGATCTGCAAATCCTGTGAGACGAGGCTCTTACAGATCTGCAAATCCTGGATCTTACAGATCTGCAAATCCTGTGAGACGAGGCTCTTACAGATCTGCAAATCCTGTGAGACGGGGCTCTTACAGATCTGCAAATCCTGTGAGACGAGGCTCTTACAGATCTGCAAATCCTGTGAGACGAGGCTCTTACAGATCTGCAAATCCTGGATCTTACAGATCTGCAAATCCTGTGAGACGAGGCTCTTACAGATCTGCAAATCCTGTGAGACGAGGCTCTTACAGATCTGCAAATCCTGTGAGACGAGGCTCTTACAGATCTGCAAATCCTGTGAGACGAGGCCTTTACAGATCTGCAAATCCTGTGAGACGAGGCTCTTACAGATATGCAAATCTTTGCTCTTACAAATCCTGTAACACGAGGCGCATACAGATCTGCAAATCCTGTGAGACGAGGCTCTTACAGATCTGCAAATCCTGGATCTTACAGATCTGCAAATCCTGTGAGACGAGGCTCTTACGGATCTGCAAATCCTGTGAGACGAGGCTCTTACACATCTCCAAATCCTGTGAGACGAGGCTCTTACAGATCTGCAAATCCTGTGAGACGAGGCTCTTAAAGATCTGCAAATCCTGTGAGACGAGGCTCTTACAGATCTGCAAATCCTGGATCTTACAGATCTGCAAATCCTGTGAGACGAGGCTCTTAAAGATCTGCAAATCCTGTGAGACGAGGCTCTTACAGATCTGCAAATCCTGTGAGACGAGGCTCTTACAGATCTGCAAATCCTGTGAGACGAGGCTCTTACAGATCTGCAAATCCTGTGAGACGAGGCTCTTACAGATCTGCAAATCCTGTGAGACGAGGCTCTTACAGATCTGCACATCCTGTGAGACGAGGCTCTTACAAATCTGTAAATCCTGTGAGACGAGGCTCTTACAGATCTGCAAAATCTGTGAGACGAGGCTATAACAGATCTGCAAATCCTGTGAGACGAGGCGCTTACAGATCTGCAAATCCTGGATCTTACAGATCTGCAAATCCTGTGAGACCAGGCTCTTACAGATCTGCAAATCCTGTGAGACGAGGCTCTTACAGATCTGCAAATCCTGTGAGACGAGGCTCTTACAGATCTGCAAATCCTGTGAGACGAGGCTCTTACAGATCTGCAAATCCTGTGAGACGAGGCCTTTACAGATCTGCAAATCCTGTGAGACGAGGCTCTTACAGATATGCAAATCTTTGCTCTTACAAATCCTGTAACACGAGGCGCATACAGATCTGCAAATCCTGTGAGACGAGGCTCTTACAGATCTGCAAATCCTGTGAGACGAGGCTCTTACAGATCTGCAAATCCTGTGAGACGAGGCTATAACAGATCTGCAAATCCTGTGAGACGAGGCTCTTACAGATCTGCAAATCCTGTGAGACGAGGCTCTTACAGATCTGCAAATCCTGGATCTTAAAGATCTGCAAATCCTGGATCTTACAGATCTGCAAGTCCTGTGAGACGAGGCCTTTACAGATCTGCAAATCCTGTGAGACGAGGCCTTTACAGATCTGCAAATCCTGTGAGACGAGGCCCTTACAGATATGCAAATCTTTGCTCTTACAAATCCTGTAACACGAGGCGCATACAGATCTGCAAATCCTGTGAGACGAGGCTCTTACAGATCTGCAAATCCTGGATCTTACAGATCTGCAAATCCTGTGAGACGGGGCTCTTACAGATCTGCAAATCCTGTGAGACGAGGCTCTTACAGATCTGCAAATCCTGTGAGACGAGGCTCTTACAGATCTGCAAATCCTGGATCTTACAGATCTGCAAATCCTGTGAGACGAGGCTCTTACAGATCTGCAAATCCTGTGAGACGGGGCTCTTACAGATCTGCAAATCCTGTGAGACGAGGCTCTTACAGATCTGCAAATCCTGTGAGACGAGGCTCTTACAGATCTGCAAATCCTGGATCTTACAGATCTGCAAATCCTGTGAGACGAGGCTCTTACAGATCTGCAAATCCTGTGAGACGAGGCTCTTACAGATCTGCAAATCCTGTGAGACGAGGCTCTTACAGATCTGCAAATCCTGTGAGACGAGGCCTTTACAGATCTGCAAATCCTGTGAGACGAGGCTCTTACAGATATGCAAATCTTTGCTCTTACAAATCCTGTAACACGAGGCGCATACAGATCTGCAAATCCTGTGAGACGAGGCTCTTACAGATCTGCAAATCCTGGATCTTACAGATCTGCAAATCCTGTGAGACGAGGCTCTTACGGATCTGCAAATCCTGTGAGACGAGGCTCTTACACATCTCCAAATCCTGTGAGACGAGGCTCTTACAGATCTGCAAATCCTGTGAGACGAGGCTCTTAAAGATCTGCAAATCCTGTGAGACGAGGCTCTTACAGATCTGCAAATCCTGGATCTTACAGATCTGCAAATCCTGTGAGACGAGGCTCTTAAAGATCTGCAAATCCTGTGAGACGAGGCTCTTACAGATCTGCAAATCCTGTGAGACGAGGCTCTTACAGATCTGCAAATCCTGTGAGACGAGGCTCTTACAGATCTGCAAATCCTGTGAGACGAGGCTCTTACAGATCTGCAAATCCTGTGAGACGAGGCTCTTACAGATCTGCACATCCTGTGAGACGAGGCTCTTACAAATCTGTAAATCCTGTGAGACGAGGCTCTTACAGATCTGCAAAATCTGTGAGACGAGGCTATAACAGATCTGCAAATCCTGTGAGACGAGGCGCTTACAGATCTGCAAATCCTGTGAGACGAGGCCTTTACAGATCTGCAAATCCTGTGAGACGAGGCGCTTACAGATCTGCCAATCCTGTGAGTCGAGGCTCTTACAGATCTGCAAATCCTGGATCTTACAGATCTGCAAATCCTGTGAGACCAGGCTCTTACAGATCTGCAAATCCTGTGAGACGAGGCTCTTACAGATCTGCAAATCCTGTGAGACGAGGCTCTTACAGATCTGTAAATCCTGTGAGACGAGGCTCTTACAGCGCTTACAGATCTGCAAATCCTGTGAGACGAGGCTCTTACAGATCTGCAAATCCTGTGCGACGAGGCTCTTACAGATCTGCAAATCCTGTGAGACGAGGCTCTTACAGATCTGCAAATCCTGGATCTTAAAGATCTGCAAATCCTGGATCTTACAGATCTGCAAATCCTGTGAGACGAGGCTCTTACAGATCTGCAAATCCTGTGAGACGAGGCTCTTACAAATCTGCAAATCCTGTAAGACGAGGCGCTTAAAGATCTGTAAATGCTGTGAGACGAGGCTCTTACAGATCTGCAAATCCTGGATCTTACAGATCTGCAAATCCTGTGAGACGAGGCTCTTACAGATCTGCAAATCCTGTGAGACGAGGCCTTTACAGATCTGCAAATACTGTGAGACGAGGCTCTTACAGATCTGCAAATCCTGGATCTTAAAGATCTGCAAATCCTGGATCTTACAGATCTGCAAGTCCTGTGAGACGAGGCCTTTACAGATCTGCAAATCCTGTGAGACGAGGCCTTTACAGATCTGCAAATCCTGTGAGACGAGGCCCTTACAGATATGCAAATCTTTGCTCTTACAAATCCTGTAACACGAGGCGCATACAGATCTGCAAATCCTGTGAGACGAGGCTCTTACAGATCTGCAAATCCTGGATCTTACAGATCTGCAAATCCTGTGAGACGGGGCTCTTACAGATCTGAAAATCCTGTGAGACGAGGCGCATACAGATCTGCAAATCCTGTGAGACGAGGCTCTTACAGATCTGCAAATCCTGGATCTTACAGATCTGCAAATCCTGTGAGACGGGGCTCTTACAGATCTGAAAATCCTGTGAGACGAGGCGCTTACAGATCTGCCAATCCTGTGAGACGAGGCGCTTACAGATCTGCCAATCCTGTGAGTCGAGGCTCTTACAGATCTGCAAATCCTGGATCTTACAGATCTGCAAATCCTGTGAGACCAGGCTCTTACAGATCTGCAAATCCTGTGAGACGAGGCTCTTACAGATCTGCAAATCCTGTGAGACGAGGCTCTTACAGATCTGTAAATCCTGTGAGACGAGGCTCTTACAGCGCTTACAGATCTGCAAATCCTGTGAGACGAGGCTCTTACAGATCTGCAAATCCTGTGCGACGAGGCTCTTACAGATCTGCAAATCCTGTGAGACGAGACTCTTACAGATCTGCAAATCCTGGATCTTAAAGATCTGCAAATCCTGGATCTTACAGATCTGCAAATCCTGTGAGACGAGGCTCTTACAGATCTGCAAATCCTGTGAGACGAGGCTCTTACAAATCTGCAAATCCTGTAAGACGAGGCGCTTAAAGATCTGTAAATGCTGTGAGACGAGGCTCTTACAGATCTGCAAATCCTGGATCTTACAGATCTGCAAATCCTGTGAGACGAGGCTCTTACAGATCTGCAAATCCTGTGAGACGAGGCCTTTACAGATCTGCAAATACTGTGAGACGAGGCTCTTACAGATCTGCAAATCCTGGATCTTAAAGATCTGCAAATCCTGGATCTTACAGATCTGCAAATCCTGTGAGACGAGGCTCTTACAGATCTGCAAATCCTGTGAGACGAGGCTCTTACAAATCTGCAAATCCTGTAAGACGAGGCGCTTAAAGATCTGTAAATGCTGTGAGACGAGGCTCTTACAGATCTGCAAATCCTGGATCTTACAGATCTGCAAATCCTGTGAGACGAGGCTCTTACAGATCTGCAAATCCTGTGAGACGAGGCTCTTACAGATCTGCAAATCCTGGATCTTACAGATCTGCAAATCCTGTGAGACGGGGCTCTTACAGATCTGAAAATCCTGTGAGACGAGGCGCTTACAGATCTGCCAATCCTGTGAGACGAGGCGCTTACAGATCTGCCAATCCTGTGAGTCGAGGCTCTTACAGATCTGCAAATCCTGGATCTTACAGATCTGCAAATCCTGTGAGACCAGGCTCTTACAGATCTGCAAATCCTGTGAGACGAGGCTCTTACAGATCTGCAAATCCTGTGAGACGAGGCTCTTACAGATCTGTAAATCCTGTGAGACGAGGCTCTTACAGCGCTTACAGATCTGCAAATCCTGTGAGACGAGGCTCTTACAGATCTGCAAATCCTGTGCGACGAGGCTCTTACAGATCTGCAAATCCTGTGAGACGAGACTCTTACAGATCTGCAAATCCTGGATCTTAAAGATCTGCAAATCCTGGATCTTACAGATCTGCAAATCCTGTGAGACGAGGCTCTTACAGATCTGCAAATCCTGTGAGACGAGGCTCTTACAAATCTGCAAATCCTGTAAGACGAGGCGCTTAAAGATCTGTAAATGCTGTGAGACGAGGCTCTTACAGATCTGCAAATCCTGGATCTTACAGATCTGCAAATCCTGTGAGACGAGGCTCTTACAGATCTGCAAATCCTGTGAGACGAGGCCTTTACAGATCTGCAAATACTGTGAGACGAGGCTCTTACAGATCTGCAAATCCTGGATCTTAAAGATCTGCAAATCCTGGATCTTACAGATCTGCAAATCCTGTGAGACGAGGCTCTTACAGATCTGCAAATCCTGTGAGACGAGGCTCTTACAAATCTGCAAATCCTGTAAGACGAGGCGCTTAAAGATCTGTAAATGCTGTGAGACGAGGCTCTTACAGATCTGCAAATCCTGGATCTTACAGATCTGCAAATCCTGTGAGACGAGGCTCTTACAGATCTGCAAATCCTGTGAGACGAGGCCTTTACAGATCTGCAAATACTGTGAGACGAGGCTCTTACAGATCTGCAAATCCTGGATCTTAAAGATCTGCAAATCCTGGATCTTACAGATCTGCAAGTCCTGTGAGACGAGGCCTTTACAGATCTGCAAATCCTGTGAGACGAGGCCTTTACAGATCTGCAAATCCTGTGAGACGAGGCCCTTACAGATATGCAAATCTTTGCTCTTACAAATCCTGTAACACGAGGCGCATACAGATCTGCAAATCCTGTGAGACGAGGCTCTTACAGATCTGCAAATCCTGGATCTTACAGATCTGCAAATCCTGTGAGACGGGGCTCTTACAGATCTGAAAATCCTGTGAGACGAGGCGCATACAGATCTGCAAATCCTGTGAGACGAGGCTCTTACAGATCTGCAAATCCTGGATCTTACAGATCTGCAAATCCTGTGAGACGGGGCTCTTACAGATCTGAAAATCCTGTGAGACGAGGCGCTTACAGATCTGCCAATCCTGTGAGACGAGGCGCTTACAGATCTGCCAATCCTGTGAGTCGAGGCTCTTACAGATCTGCAAATCCTGGATCTTACAGATCTGCAAATCCTGTGAGACCAGGCTCTTACAGATCTGCAAATCCTGTGAGACGAGGCTCTTACAGATCTGCAAATCCTGTGAGACGAGGCTCTTACAGATCTGTAAATCCTGTGAGACGAGGCTCTTACAGCG
Source organism: Pristionchus entomophagus (assembly GCA_036245825.1). NCBI lineage: Eukaryota > Metazoa > Nematoda > Chromadorea > Rhabditida > Neodiplogasteridae > Pristionchus > Pristionchus entomophagus. The sequence continues at coordinate 20,810,786 of BTSX01000006.1, forward strand.
CTTACAGATCTGCAAATCCTGTGAGACGAGGCTCTTACAGATCTGCAAATCCTGTGCGACGAGGCTCTTACAGATCTGCAAATCCTGTGAGACGAGACTCTTACAGATCTGCAAATCCTGGATCTTAAAGATCTGCAAATCCTGGATCTTACAGATCTGCAAATCCTGTGAGACGAGGCTCTTACAGATCTGCAAATCCTGTGAGACGAGGCTCTTACAAATCTGCAAATCCTGTAAGACGAGGCGCTTAAAGATCTGTAAATGCTGTGAGACGAGGCTCTTACAGATCTGCAAATCCTGGATCTTACAGATCTGCAAATCCTGTGAGACGAGGCTCTTACAGATCTGCAAATCCTGTGAGACGAGGCCTTTACAGATCTGCAAATACTGTGAGACGAGGCTCTTACAGATCTGCAAATCCTGGATCTTAAAGATCTGCAAATCCTGGATCTTACAGATCTGCAAGTCCTGTGAGACGAGGCCTTTACAGATCTGCAAATCCTGTGAGACGAGGCCTTTACAGATCTGCAAATCCTGTGAGACGAGGCCCTTACAGATATGCAAATCTTTGCTCTTACAAATCCTGTAACACGAGGCGCATACAGATCTGCAAATCCTGTGAGACGAGGCTCTTACAGATCTGCAAATCCTGGATCTTACAGATCTGCAAATCCTGTGAGACGGGGCTCTTACAGATCTGCAAATCCTGTGAGACGAGGCTCTTACAGATCTGCAAATCCTGTGAGACGAGGCTCTTACAGATCTGCAAATCCTGGATCTTACAGATCTGCAAATCCTGTGAGACGAGGCTCTTACAGATCTGCAAATCCTGTGAGACGAGGCTCTTACAGATCTGCAAATCCTGTGAGACGAGGCTCTTACAGATCTGCAAATCCTGTGAGACGAGGCTCTTACAGATCTGCAAATCCTGTGAGACGAGGCTCTTACTGCGCTTACAGATCTGCAAATCCTGTGAGACGAGGCTCTTACAGATCTGCAAATCCTGGATCTTACAGATCTGCAAATCCTGTGAGACGAGGCTCTTACAGATCTGCAAATCCTGTGAGACGAGGCTCTTACAGATCTGCAAATCCTGTGAGACGAGGCTCTTACAGATCTGCAAATCCTGTGAGACGAGGCTCTTACAGATCTGCAAATCCTGTGAGACGAGGCTATAACAGATCTGCAAATCCTGTGAGACGAGGCTCTTACAGATCTGCAAATCCTGTGAGACGAGGCTCTTACAGATCTGCAAATCCTGTGAGACGAGGCTCTTAAAGATCTGCAAATCCTGTGAGACGAGGCTCTTACAGATCTGCAAATCCTGGATCTTACAGATCTGCAAATCCTGTGAGACGAGGCTCTTACAGATCTGCAAATCCTGTGAGACGAGGCTCTTACAGATCTGCAAATCCTGTGAGACGAGGCTCTTACAGATCTGCAAATCCTGTGAGACGAGGCTCTTACAGATCTGCAAATCCTGGATCTTACAGATCTGCAAATCCTGGATCTTACAGATCTGCAAATCCTGTGAGACGAGGCTCTTACAGATCTGCAAATCCTGGATCTTACAGATCTGCAAATCCTGTGAGACGAGGCTCTTACAGATCTGCAAATCCTGTGAGACGAGGCTCTTACAGATATGCAAATCCTGTGAGACGAGGCTATAACAGATCTGCAAATCCTGTGAGACGAGGCGCTTACAGATCTGCAAATCCTGTGAGACGAGGCCTTTACAGATCTGCAAATCCTGTGAGACGAGGCTCTTACAGATATGCAAATCTTTGCTCTTACAAATCCTGTAACACGAGGCGCATACAGATCTGCAAATCCTGTGAGACGAGGCTCTTACAGATCTGCAAATCCTGGATCTTACAGATCTGCAAATCCTGTGAGACGAGGCTCTTACAGATCTGCAAATCCTGTGAGACGAGGCTCTTACAGATCTGCAAATCCTGTGAGACGAGGCTCTTACAGATCTGCAAATCCTGTGAGACGAGGCTCTTACAGATCTGCAAATCCTGTGAGACGAGGCTCTTACAGATCTGCAAATCCTGTGAGACGAGGCTCTTAAAGATCTGCAAATCCTGTGAGACGAGGCTCTTACAGATCTGCAAATCCTGGATCTTACAGATCTGCAAATCCTGTGAGACGAGGCTCTTACAGATCTGCAAATCCTGTGAGACGAGGCTCTTACAGATCTGCAAATCCTGTGAGACGAGGCTCTTACAGATCTGCAAATCCTGTGAGACGAGGCTCTTACTGCGCTTACAGATCTGCAAATCCTGTGAGACGAGGCTCTTACAGATCTGCAAATCCTGTGCGACGAGGCTCTTACAGATCTGCAAATCCTGTGAGACGAGGCTCTTACAGATCTGCAAATCCTGGATCTTACAGATCTGCAAATCCTGGATCTTACAGATCTGCAAATCCTGTGAGACGAGACTCTTACAGATCTGCAAATCCTGGATCTTACAGATCTGCAAATCCTGTGAGACGAGGCTCTTACAGATATGCAAATCCTGTGAGACGAGGCTATAACAGATCTGCAAATCCTGTGAGACGAGGCGCTTACAGATCTGCAAATCCTGTGAGACGAGGCCTTTACAGATCTGCAAATCCTGTGAGACGAGGCTCTTACAGATATGCAAATCTTTGCTCTTACAAATCCTGTAACACGAGGCGCATACAGATCTGCAAATCCTGTGAGACGAGGCTCTTACAGATCTGCAAATCCTGTGAGACGAGGCTCTTACAGATCTGCAAATCCTGTGAGACGAGGCTCTTACTGCGCTTACAGATCTGCAAATCCTGTGAGACGAGGCTCTTACAGATCTGCAAATCCTGTGCGACGAGGCTCTTACAGATCTGCAAATCCTGTGAGACGAGGCTCTTACAGATCTGCAAATCCTGTGCGACGAGGCTCTTACAGATCTGCAAATCCTGTGAGACGAGGCTCTTACAGATCTGCAAATCCTGGATCTTACAGATCTGCAAATCCTGGATCTTACAGATCTGCAAATCCTGTGAGACGAGGCTCTTACAGATCTGCAAATCCTGGATCTTACAGATCTGCAAATCCTGTGAGACGAGGCTCTTACAGATCTGCAAATCCTGTGAGACGAGGCTCTTACAGATATGCAAATCCTGTGAGACGAGGCTATAACAGATCTGCAAATCCTGTGAGACGAGGCGCTTACAGATCTGCAAATCCTGTGAGACGAGGCCTTTACAGATCTGCAAATCCTGTGAGACGAGGCTCTTACAGATATGCAAATCCTGTGAGACGAGGCTCTTACAGATATGCAAATCTTTGCTCTTACAAATCCTGTAACACGAGGCGCATACAGATCTGCAAATCCTGTGAGACGAGGCTCTTACAGATCTGCAAATCCTGTGAGACGAGGCTCTTACAGATCTGCAAATCCTGTGAGACGAGGCTCTTACTGCGCTTACAGATCTGCAAATCCTGTGAGACGAGGCTCTTACAGATCTGCAAATCCTGTGCGACGAGGCTCTTACAGATCTGCAAATCCTGTGAGACGAGGCTCTTACAGATCTGCAAATCCTGTGCGACGAGGCTCTTACAGATCTGCAAATCCTGTGAGACGAGGCTCTTACAGATCTGCAAATCCTGGATCTTACAGATCTGCAAATCCTGGATCTTACAGATCTGCAAATCCTGTGAGACGAGGCTCTTACAGATCTGCAAATCCTGGATCTTACAGATCTGCAAATCCTGTGAGACGAGGCTCTTACAGATCTGCAAATCCTGTGAGACGAGGCTCTTACAGATATGCAAATCCTGTGAGACGAGGCTATAACAGATCTGCAAATCCTGTGAGACGAGGCGCTTACAGATCTGCAAATCCTGTGAGACGAGGCCTTTACAGATCTGCAAATCCTGTGAGACGAGGCTCTTACAGATATGCAAATCCTGTGAGACGAGGCTCTTACAGATCTGCAAATCCTGTGAGACGAGGCTCTTACTGCGCTTACAGATCTGCAAATCCTGTGAGACGAGGCTCTTACAGATCTGCAAATCCTGGATCTTACAGATCTGCAAATCCTGTGAGACGAGGCTCTTACAGATCTGCAAATCCTGTGAGACGAGGCTCTTACAGATCTGCAAATCCTGTGAGACGAGGCTCTTACAGATCTGCAAATCCTGTGAGACGAGGCTCTTACTGCGCTTACAGATCTGCAAATCCTGTGAGACGAGGCTCTTACAGATCTGCAAATCCTGGATCTTACAGATCTGCAAATCCTGTGAGACGAGGCTCTTACAGATCTGCAAATCCTGTGAGACGAGGCTCTTACAGATCTGCAAATCCTGTGAGACGAGGCTCTTACAGATCTGCAAATCCTGTGAGACGAGGCTATAACAGATCTGCAAATCCTGTGAGACGAGGCTATAACAGATCTGCAAATCCTGTGAGACGAGGCTCTTACAGATCTGCAAATCCTGTGAGACGAGGCTCTTAAAGATCTGCAAATCCTGTGAGACGAGGCTCTTACAGATCTGCAAATCCTGGATCTTACAGATCTGCAAATCCTGTGAGACGAGGCTCTTACAGATCTGCAAATCCTGTGAGACGAGGCTCTTACAGATCTGCAAATCCTGTGAGACGAGGCTCTTACAGATCTGCAAATCCTGTGAGACGAGGCTCTTACAGATCTGCAAATCCTGGATCTTACAGATCTGCAAATCCTGGATCTTACAGATCTGCAAATCCTGTGAGACGAGGCTCTTACAGATCTGCAAATCCTGGATCTTACAGATCTGCAAATCCTGTGAGACGAGGCTCTTACAGATCTGCAAATCCTGTGAGACGAGGCTCTTACAGATCTGCAAATCCTGTGAGACGAGGCTCTTACAGATCTGCAAATCCTGTGAGACGAGGCTCTTACAGATCTGCAAATCCTGTGAGACGAGGCTATAACAGATCTGCAAATCCTGTGAGACGAGGCTCTTACAGATCTGCAAATCCTGTGAGACGAGGCTCTTACAGATCTGCAAATCCTGGATCTTACAGATCTGCAAATCCTGTGAGACGAGGCTCTTACAGATCTGCAAATCCTGTGAGACGAGGCTCTTACAGATCTGCAAATCCTGGATCTTACAGATCTGCAAATCCTGTGAGACGAGGCTCTTACAGATCTGCAAATCCTGTGAGACGAGGCTCTTACAGATCTGCAAATCCTGTGAGACGAGGCTCTTACAGATCTGCAAATCCTGTGAGACGAGGCTCTTACTGCGCTTACAGATCTGCAAATCCTGTGAGACGAGGCTCTTACAGATCTGCAAATCCTGTGAGACGAGGCTATAACAGATCTGCAAATCCTGTGAGACGAGGCTATAACAGATCTGCAAATCCTGTGAGACGAGGCTCTTACAGATCTGCAAATCCTGTGAGACGAGGCTCTTAAAGATCTGCAAATCCTGTGAGACGAGGCTCTTACAGATCTGCAAATCCTGGATCTTACAGATCTGCAAATCCTGTGAGACGAGGCTCTTACAGATCTGCAAATCCTGTGAGACGAGGCTCTTACAGATCTGCAAATCCTGTGAGACGAGGCTCTTACAGATCTGCAAATCCTGTGAGACGAGGCTCTTACAGATCTGCAAATCCTGGATCTTACAGATCTGCAAATCCTGGATCTTACAGATCTGCAAATCCTGTGAGACGAGGCTCTTACAGATCTGCAAATCCTGGATCTTACAGATCTGCAAATCCTGTGAGACGAGGCTCTTACAGATCTGCAAATCCTGTGAGACGAGGCTCTTACAGATCTGCAAATCCTGTGAGACGAGGCTCTTACAGATCTGCAAATCCTGTGAGACGAGGCTCTTACAGATCTGCAAATCCTGTGAGACGAGGCTATAACAGATCTGCAAATCCTGTGAGACGAGGCTCTTACAGATCTGCAAATCCTGTGAGACGAGGCTCTTACAGATCTGCAAATCCTGGATCTTACAGATCTGCAAATCCTGTGAGACGAGGCTCTTACAGATCTGCAAATCCTGTGAGACGAGGCTCTTACAGATCTGCAAATCCTGGATCTTACAGATCTGCAAATCCTGTGAGACGAGGCTCTTACAGATCTGCAAATCCTGTGAGACGAGGCTCTTACAGATCTGCAAATCCTGTGAGACGAGGCTCTTACAGATCTGCAAATCCTGGATCTTACAGATCTGCAAATCCTGTGAGACGAGGCTCTTACAGATCTGCAAATCCTGTGAGACGAGGCTCTTACAGATCTGCAAATCCTGTGAGACGAGGCTCTTACAGATCTGCAAATCCTGGATCTTACAGATCTGCAAATCCTGGATCTTACAGATCTGCAAATCCTGTGAGACGAGGCTCTTACAGATCTGCAAATCCTGGATCTTACAGATCTGCAAATCCTGTGAGACGAGGCTCTTACAGATCTGCAAATCCTGTGAGACGAGGCTCTTACAGATCTGCAAATCCTGTGAGACGAGGCTCTTACAGATCTGCAAATCCTGTGAGACGAGGCTCTTACAGATCTGCAAATCCTGTGAGACGAGGCTATAACAGATCTGCAAATCCTGTGAGACGAGGCTCTTACAGATCTGCAAATCCTGTGAGACGAGGCTCTTACAGATCTGCAAATCCTGGATCTTACAGATCTGCAAATCCTGTGAGACGAGGCTCTTACAGATCTGCAAATCCTGTGAGACGAGGCTCTTACAGATCTGCAAATCCTGGATCTTACAGATCTGCAAATCCTGTGAGACGAGGCTCTTACAGATCTGCAAATCCTGTGAGACGAGGCTCTTACAGATCTGCAAATCCTGTGAGACGAGGCTCTTACAGATCTGCAAATCCTGTGAGACGAGGCTCTTACTGCGCTTACAGATCTGCAAATCCTGTGAGACGAGGCTCTTACAGATCTGCAAATCCTGTGAGACGAGGCTATAACAGATCTGCAAATCCTGTGAGACGAGGCTATAACAGATCTGCAAATCCTGTGAGACGAGGCTCTTACAGATCTGCAAATCCTGTGAGACGAGGCTCTTAAAGATCTGCAAATCCTGTGAGACGAGGCTCTTACAGATCTGCAAATCCTGGATCTTACAGATCTGCAAATCCTGTGAGACGAGGCTCTTACAGATCTGCAAATCCTGTGAGACGAGGCTCTTACAGATCTGCAAATCCTGTGAGACGAGGCTCTTACAGATCTGCAAATCCTGTGAGACGAGGCTCTTACAGATCTGCAAATCCTGGATCTTACAGATCTGCAAATCCTGGATCTTACAGATCTGCAAATCCTGTGAGACGAGGCTCTTACAGATCTGCAAATCCTGGATCTTACAGATCTGCAAATCCTGTGAGACGAGGCTCTTACAGATCTGCAAATCCTGTGAGACGAGGCTCTTACAGATCTGCAAATCCTGTGAGACGAGGCTCTTACAGATCTGCAAATCCTGTGAGACGAGGCTCTTACAGATCTGCAAATCCTGTGAGACGAGGCTATAACAGATCTGCAAATCCTGTGAGACGAGGCTCTTACAGATCTGCAAATCCTGTGAGACGAGGCTCTTACAGATCTGCAAATCCTGGATCTTACAGATCTGCAAATCCTGTGAGACGAGGCTCTTACAGATCTGCAAATCCTGTGAGACGAGGCTCTTACAGATCTGCAAATCCTGGATCTTACAGATCTGCAAATCCTGTGAGACGAGGCTCTTACAGATCTGCAAATCCTGTGAGACGAGGCTCTTACAGATCTGCAAATCCTGTGAGACGAGGCTCTTACAGATCTGCAAATCCTGTGAGACGAGGCTCTTACTGCGCTTACAGATCTGCAAATCCTGTGAGACGAGGCTCTTACAGATCTGCAAATCCTGGATCTTACAGATCTGCAAATCCTGTGAGACGAGGCTCTTACAGATCTGCAAATCCTGTGAGACGAGGCTCTTACAGATCTGCAAATCCTGTGAGACGAGGCTCTTACAGATCTGCAAATCCTGTGAGACGAGGCTATAACAGATCTGCAAATCCTGTGAGACGAGGCTATAACAGATCTGCAAATCCTGTGAGACGAGGCTCTTACAGATCTGCAAATCCTGTGAGACGAGGCTCTTAAAGATCTGCAAATCCTGTGAGACGAGGCTCTTACAGATCTGCAAATCCTGGATCTTACAGATCTGCAAATCCTGTGAGACGAGGCTCTTACAGATCTGCAAATCCTGTGAGACGAGGCTCTTACAGATCTGCAAATCCTGTGAGACGAGGCTCTTACAGATCTGCAAATCCTGTGAGACGAGGCTCTTACAGATCTGCAAATCCTGGATCTTACAGATCTGCAAATCCTGGATCTTACAGATCTGCAAATCCTGTGAGACGAGGCTCTTACAGATCTGCAAATCCTGGATCTTACAGATCTGCAAATCCTGTGAGACGAGGCTCTTACAGATCTGCAAATCCTGTGAGACGAGGCTCTTACAGATCTGCAAATCCTGTGAGACGAGGCTCTTACAGATCTGCAAATCCTGTGAGACGAGGCTCTTACAGATCTGCAAATCCTGTGAGACGAGGCTATAACAGATCTGCAAATCCTGTGAGACGAGGCTCTTACAGATCTGCAAATCCTGTGAGACGAGGCTCTTACAGATCTGCAAATCCTGTGAGACGAGGCTCTTAAAGATCTGCAAATCCTGTGAGACGAGGCTCTTACAGATCTGCAAATCCTGGATCTTACAGATCTGCAAATCCTGTGAGACGAGGCTCTTACAGATCTGCAAATCCTGTGAGACGAGGCTCTTACAGATCTGCAAATCCTGTGAGACGAGGCTCTTACAGATCTGCAAATCCTGGATCTTACAGATCTGCAAATCCTGGATCTTACAGATCTGCAAATCCTGTGAGACGAGGCTCTTACAGATCTGCAAATCCTGGATCTTACAGATCTGCAAATCCTGTGAGACGAGGCTCTTACAGATCTGCAAATCCTGTGAGACGAGGCTCTTACAGATATGCAAATCCTGTGAGACGAGGCTATAACAGATCTGCAAATCCTGTGAGACGAGGCGCTTACAGATCTGCAAATCCTGTGAGACGAGGCCTTTACAGATCTGCAAATCCTGTGAGACGAGGCTCTTACAGATATGCAAATCTTTGCTCTTACAAATCCTGTAACACGAGGCGCATACAGATCTGCAAATCCTGTGAGACGAGGCTCTTACAGATCTGCAAATCCTGGATCTTACAGATCTGCAAATCCTGTGAGACGAGGCTCTTACAGATCTGCAAATCCTGTGAGACGAGGCTCTTACAGATCTGCAAATCCTGTGAGACGAGGCTCTTACAGATCTGCAAATCCTGTGAGACGAGGCTCTTACAGATCTGCAAATCCTGTGAGACGAGGCTCTTACAGATCTGCAAATCCTGTGAGACGAGGCTCTTAAAGATCTGCAAATCCTGTGAGACGAGGCTCTTACAGATCTGCAAATCCTGGATCTTACAGATCTGCAAATCCTGTGAGACGAGGCTCTTACAGATCTGCAAATCCTGTGAGACGAGGCTCTTACAGATCTGCAAATCCTGTGAGACGAGGCTCTTACAGATCTGCAAATCCTGTGAGACGAGGCTCTTACTGCGCTTACAGATCTGCAAATCCTGTGAGACGAGGCTCTTACAGATCTGCAAATCCTGTGCGACGAGGCTCTTACAGATCTGCAAATCCTGTGAGACGAGGCTCTTACAGATCTGCAAATCCTGGATCTTACAGATCTGCAAATCCTGGATCTTACAGATCTGCAAATCCTGTGAGACGAGGCTCTTACAGATCTGCAAATCCTGGATCTTACAGATCTGCAAATCCTGTGAGACGAGGCTCTTACAGATCTGCAAATCCTGTGAGACGAGGCTCTTACAGATCTGCAAATCCTGTGAGACGAGGCTCTTACAGATCTGCAAATCCTGTGAGACGAGGCTCTTACAGATCTGCAAATCCTGGATCTTACAGATCTGCAAATCCTGTGAGACGAGGCTCTTACAGATCTGCAAATCCTGTGAGACGAGGCTCTTACAGATCTGCAAATCCTGTGAGACGAGGCTCTTACAGATATGCAAATCCTGTGAGACGAGGCTATAACAGATCTGCAAATCCTGTGAGACGAGGCGCTTACAGATCTGCAAATCCTGTGAGACGAGGCCTTTACAGATCTGCAAATCCTGTGAGACGAGGCTCTTACAGATATGCAAATCTTTGCTCTTACAAATCCTGTAACACGAGGCGCATACAGATCTGCAAATCCTGTGAGACGAGGCTCTTACAGATCTGCAAATCCTGTGAGACGAGGCTCTTACAGATCTGCAAATCCTGTGAGACGAGGCTCTTACTGCGCTTACAGATCTGCAAATCCTGTGAGACGAGGCTCTTACAGATCTGCAAATCCTGTGCGACGAGGCTCTTACAGATCTGCAAATCCTGTGAGACGAGGCTCTTACAGATCTGCAAATCCTGGATCTTACAGATCTGCAAATCCTGGATCTTACAGATCTGCAAATCCTGTGAGACGAGGCTCTTACAGATCTGCAAATCCTGGATCTTACAGATCTGCAAATCCTGTGAGACGAGGCTCTTACAGATCTGCAAATCCTGTGAGACGAGGCTCTTACAGATATGCAAATCCTGTGAGACGAGGCTATAACAGATCTGCAAATCCTGTGAGACGAGGCGCTTACAGATCTGCAAATCCTGTGAGACGAGGCCTTTACAGATCTGCAAATCCTGTGAGACGAGGCTCTTACAGATATGCAAATCTTTGCTCTTACAAATCCTGTAACACGAGGCTATAACAGATCTGCAAATCCTGTGAGACGAGGCGCTTACAGATCTGCAAATCCTGTGAGACGAGGCCTTTACAGATCTGCAAATCCTGTGAGACGAGGCTCTTACAGATATGCAAATCTTTGCTCTTACAAATCCTGTAACACGAGGCGCATACAGATCTGCAAATCCTGTGAGACGAGGCTCTTACAGATCTGCAAATCCTGGATCTTACAGATCTGCAAATCCTGTGAGACGAGGCTCTTACAGATCTGCAAATCCTGTGAGACGAGGCTCTTACAGATCTGCAAATCCTGTGAGACGAGGCTCTTAAAGATCTGCAAATCCTGTGAGACGAGGCTCTTACAGATCTGCAAATCCTGGATCTTACAGATCTGCAAATCCTGTGAGACGAGGCTCTTACAGATCTGCAAATCCTGTGAGACGAGGCTCTAACAGATCTGCAAATCCTGTGAGACGAGGCCTTTACAGATCTGCAAATCCTGTGAGACGAGGCCCTTACAGATATGCAAATCTTTGCTCTTACAAATCCTGTAACACGAGGCGCATACAGATCTGCAAATCCTGTGAGACGAGGCTCTTACAGATCTGCAAATCCTGGATCTTACAGATCTGCAAATCCTGTGAGACGGGGCTCTTACAGATCTGCAAATCCTGTGAGACGAGGCTCTTACAGATCTGCAAATCCTGTGAGACGAGGCTCTTACAGATCTGCAAATCCTGTGAGACGAGGCTCTTACAGATCTGCAAATCCTGGATCTTACAGATCTGCAAATCCTGGATCTTACAGATCTGCAAATCCTGTGAGACGAGGCTCTTACAGATCTGCAAATCCTGGATCTTACAGATCTGCAAATCCTGTGAGACGAGGCTCTTACAGATATGCAAATCCTGTGAGACGAGGCTATAACAGATCTGCAAATCCTGTGAGACGAGGCGCTTACAGATCTGCAAATCCTGTGAGACGAGGCCTTTACAGATCTGCAAATCCTGTGAGACGAGGCTCTTACAGATATGCAAATCTTTGCTCTTACAAATCCTGTAACACGAGGCGCATACAGATCTGCAAATCCTGTGAGACGAGGCTCTTACAGATCTGCAAATCCTGTGAGACGAGGCTCTTACAGATCTGCAAATCCTGTGAGACGAGGCTCTTACTGCGCTTACAGATCTGCAAATCCTGTGAGACGAGGCTCTTACAGATCTGCAAATCCTGTGCGACGAGGCTCTTACAGATCTGCAAATCCTGTGAGACGAGGCTCTTACAGATCTGCAAATCCTGGATCTTACAGATCTGCAAATCCTGGATCTTACAGATCTGCAAATCCTGTGAGACGAGGCTCTTACAGATCTGCAAATCCTGGATCTTACAGATCTGCAAATCCTGTGAGACGAGGCTCTTACAGATCTGCAAATCCTGTGAGACGAGGCTCTTACAGATATGCAAATCCTGTGAGACGAGGCTATAACAGATCTGCAAATCCTGTGAGACGAGGCGCTTACAGATCTGCAAATCCTGTGAGACGAGGCCTTTACAGATCTGCAAATCCTGTGAGACGAGGCTCTTACAGATATGCAAATCTTTGCTCTTACAAATCCTGTAACACGAGGCTATAACAGATCTGCAAATCCTGTGAGACGAGGCGCTTACAGATCTGCAAATCCTGTGAGACGAGGCCTTTACAGATCTGCAAATCCTGTGAGACGAGGCTCTTACAGATATGCAAATCTTTGCTCTTACAAATCCTGTAACACGAGGCGCTTACAGATCTGCAAATCCTGTGAGACGAGGCCTTTACAGATCTGCAAATCCTGTGAGACGAGGCTCTTACAGATATGCAAATCTTTGCTCTTACAAATCCTGTAACACGAGGCGCATACAGATCTGCAAATCCTGTGAGACGAGGCTCTTACAGATCTGCAAATCCTGTGAGACGAGGCTCTTACAGATCTGCAAATCCTGTGAGACGAGGCTCTTACTGCGCTTACAGATCTGCAAATCCTGTGAGACGAGGCTCTTACAGATCTGCAAATCCTGTGCGACGAGGCTCTTACAGATCTGCAAATCCTGGATCTTACAGATCTGCAAATCCTGGATCTTACAGATCTGCAAATCCTGTGAGACGAGGCTCTTACAGATCTGCAAATCCTGGATCTTACAGATCTGCAAATCCTGTGAGACGAGGCTCTTACAGATCTGCAAATCCTGTGAGACGAGGCTCTTACAGATATGCAAATCCTGTGAGACGAGGCTATAACAGATCTGCAAATCCTGTGAGACGAGGCGCTTACAGATCTGCAAATCCTGTGAGACGAGGCCTTTACAGATCTGCAAATCCTGTGAGACGAGGCTCTTACAGATCTGCAAATCCTGTGAGACGAGGCTCTAACAGATCTGCAAATCCTGTGAGACGAGGCCTTTACAGATCTGCAAATCCTGTGAGACGAGGCCCTTACAGATATGCAAATCTTTGCTCTTACAAATCCTGTAACACGAGGCGCATACAGATCTGCAAATCCTGTGAGACGAGGCTCTTACAGATCTGCAAATCCTGGATCTTACAGATCTGCAAATCCTGTGAGACGGGGCTCTTACAGATCTGCAAATCCTGTGAGACGAGGCTCTTACAGATCTGCAAATCCTGTGAGACGAGGCTCTTACAGATCTGCAAATCCTGTGAGACGAGGCTCTTACAGATCTGCAAATCCTGGATCTTACAGATCTGCAAATCCTGGATCTTACAGATCTGCAAATCCTGTGAGACGAGGCTCTTACAGATCTGCAAATCCTGGATCTTACAGATCTGCAAATCCTGTGAGACGAGGCTCTTACAGATATGCAAATCCTGTGAGACGAGGCTATAACAGATCTGCAAATCCTGTGAGACGAGGCGCTTACAGATCTGCAAATCCTGTGAGACGAGGCCTTTACAGATCTGCAAATCCTGTGAGACGAGGCTCTTACAGATATGCAAATCTTTGCTCTTACAAATCCTGTAACACGAGGCGCATACAGATCTGCAAATCCTGTGAGACGAGGCTCTTACAGATCTGCAAATCCTGTGAGACGAGGCTCTTACAGATCTGCAAATCCTGTGAGACGAGGCTCTTACTGCGCTTACAGATCTGCAAATCCTGTGAGACGAGGCTCTTACAGATCTGCAAATCCTGTGCGACGAGGCTCTTACAGATCTGCAAATCCTGTGAGACGAGGCTCTTACAGATCTGCAAATCCTGGATCTTACAGATCTGCAAATCCTGGATCTTACAGATCTGCAAATCCTGTGAGACGAGGCTCTTACAGATCTGCAAATCCTGGATCTTACAGATCTGCAAATCCTGGATCTTACAGATCTGCAAATCCTGTGAGACGAGGCTCTTACAGATCTGCAAATCCTGGATCTTACAGATCTGCAAATCCTGTGAGACGAGGCTCTTACAGATCTGCAAATCCTGTGAGACGAGGCTCTTACAGATATGCAAATCCTGTGAGACGAGGCTATAACAGATCTGCAAATCCTGTGAGACGAGGCGCTTACAGATCTGCAAATCCTGTGAGACGAGGCCTTTACAGATCTGCAAATCCTGTGAGACGAGGCTCTTACAGATATGCAAATCTTTGCTCTTACAAATCCTGTAACACGAGGCTATAACAGATCTGCAAATCCTGTGAGACGAGGCGCTTACAGATCTGCAAATCCTGTGAGACGAGGACTTTACAGATCTGCAAATCCTGTGAGACGAGGCTCTTACAGATATGCAAATCTTTGCTCTTACAAATCCTGTAACACGAGGCGCATACAGATCTGCAAATCCTGTGAGACGAGGCTCTTACAGATCTGCAAATCCTGGATCTTACAGATCTGCAAATCCTGTGAGACGAGGCTCTTACAGATCTGCAAATCCTGTGAGACGAGGCTCTTACAGATCTGCAAATCCTGTGAGACGAGGCTCTTAAAGATCTGCAAATCCTGTGAGACGAGGCTCTTACAGATCTGCAAATCCTGGATCTTACAGATCTGCAAATCCTGTGAGACGAGGCTCTTACAGATCTGCAAATCCTGTGAGACGAGGCTCTAACAGATCTGCAAATCCTGTGAGACGAGGCCTTTACAGATCTGCAAATCCTGTGAGACGAGGCCCTTACAGATATGCAAATCTTTGCTCTTACAAATCCTGTAACACGAGGCGCATACAGATCTGCAAATCCTGTGAGACGAGGCTCTTACAGATCTGCAAATCCTGGATCTTACAGATCTGCAAATCCTGTGAGACGGGGCTCTTACAGATCTGCAAATCCTGTGAGACGAGGCTCTTACAGATCTGCAAATCCTGTGAGACGAGGCTCTTACAGATCTGCAAATCCTGTGAGACGAGGCTCTTACAGATCTGCAAATCCTGGATCTTACAGATCTGCAAATCCTGGATCTTACAGATCTGCAAATCCTGTGAGACGAGGCTCTTACAGATCTGCAAATCCTGGATCTTACAGATCTGCAAATCCTGTGAGACGAGGCTCTTACAGATATGCAAATCCTGTGAGACGAGGCTATAACAGATCTGCAAATCCTGTGAGACGAGGCGCTTACAGATCTGCAAATCCTGTGAGACGAGGCCTTTACAGATCTGCAAATCCTGTGAGACGAGGCTCTTACAGATATGCAAATCTTTGCTCTTACAAATCCTGTAACACGAGGCGCATACAGATCTGCAAATCCTGTGAGACGAGGCTCTTACAGATCTGCAAATCCTGTGAGACGAGGCTCTTACAGATCTGCAAATCCTGTGAGACGAGGCTCTTACTGCGCTTACAGATCTGCAAATCCTGTGAGACGAGGCTCTTACAGATCTGCAAATCCTGTGCGACGAGGCTCTTACAGATCTGCAAATCCTGTGAGACGAGGCTCTTACAGATCTGCAAATCCTGGATCTTACAGATCTGCAAATCCTGTGAGACGGGGCTCTTACAGATCTGCAAATCCTGTGAGACGAGGCTCTTACAGATCTGCAAATCCTGTGAGACGAGGCTCTTACAGATCTGCAAATCCTGTGAGACGAGGCTCTTACAGATCTGCAAATCCTGGATCTTACAGATCTGCAAATCCTGGATCTTACAGATCTGCAAATCCTGTGAGACGAGGCTCTTACAGATCTGCAAATCCTGGATCTTACAGATCTGCAAATCCTGTGAGACGAGGCTCTTACAGATATGCAAATCCTGTGAGACGAGGCTATAACAGATCTGCAAATCCTGTGAGACGAGGCGCTTACAGATCTGCAAATCCTGTGAGACGAGGCCTTTACAGATCTGCAAATCCTGTGAGACGAGGCTCTTACAGATATGCAAATCTTTGCTCTTACAAATCCTGTAACACGAGGCGCATACAGATCTGCAAATCCTGTGAGACGAGGCTCTTACAGATCTGCAAATCCTGTGAGACGAGGCTCTTACAGATCTGCAAATCCTGTGAGACGAGGCTCTTACTGCGCTTACAGATCTGCAAATCCTGTGAGACGAGGCTCTTACAGATCTGCAAATCCTGTGCGACGAGGCTCTTACAGATCTGCAAATCCTGTGAGACGAGGCTCTTACAGATCTGCAAATCCTGGATCTTACAGATCTGCAAATCCTGGATCTTACAGATCTGCAAATCCTGTGAGACGAGGCTCTTACAGATCTGCAAATCCTGGATCTTACAGATCTGCAAATCCTGTGAGACGAGGCTCTTACAGATCTGCAAATCCTGTGAGACGAGGCTCTTACAGATATGCAAATCCTGTGAGACGAGGCTATAACAGATCTGCAAATCCTGTGAGACGAGGCGCTTACAGATCTGCAAATCCTGTGAGACGAGGCCTTTACAGATCTGCAAATCCTGTGAGACGAGGCTCTTACAGATATGCAAATCTTTGCTCTTACAAATCCTGTAACACGAGGCTATAACAGATCTGCAAATCCTGTGAGACGAGGCGCTTACAGATCTGCAAATCCTGTGAGACGAGGCCTTTACAGATCTGCAAATCCTGTGAGACGAGGCTCTTACAGATATGCAAATCTTTGCTCTTACAAATCCTGTAACACGAGGCGCATACAGATCTGCAAATCCTGTGAGACGAGGCTCTTACAGATCTGCAAATCCTGGATCTTACAGATCTGCAAATCCTGTGAGACGAGGCTCTTACAGATCTGCAAATCCTGTGAGACGAGGCTCTTACAGATCTGCAAATCCTGTGAGACGAGGCTCTTAAAGATCTGCAAATCCTGTGAGACGAGGCTCTTACAGATCTGCAAATCCTGGATCTTACAGATCTGCAAATCCTGTGAGACGAGGCTCTTACAGATCTGCAAATCCTGTGAGACGAGGCTCTAACAGATCTGCAAATCCTGTGAGACGAGGCCTTTACAGATCTGCAAATCCTGTGAGACGAGGCCCTTACAGATATGCAAATCTTTGCTCTTACAAATCCTGTAACACGAGGCGCATACAGATCTGCAAATCCTGTGAGACGAGGCTCTTACAGATCTGCAAATCCTGGATCTTACAGATCTGCAAATCCTGGATCTTACAGATCTGCAAATCCTGTGAGACGAGGCTCTTACAGATCTGCAAATCCTGTGAGACGAGGCTCTTACAGATCTGCAAATCCTGTGAGACGAGGCTCTTACAGATCTGCAAATCCTGTGAGACGAGGCTCTTACTGCGCTTACAGATCTGCAAATCCTGTGAGACGAGGCTCTTACAGATTTGCAAATCCTGTGCGACGAGGCTCTTACAGATCTGCAAATCCTGTGAGACGAGGCTCTTACAGATCTGCAAATCCTGGATCTTTCAGATCTGCAAATCCTGGATCTTACAGATCTGCAAATCCTGTGAGACGAGGCTCTTACAGATCTGCAAATCCTGGATCTTACAGATCTGCAAATCCTGTGTGACGAGGCTCTTACAGATCTGCAAATCCTGTGAGACGAGGCTCTTACAGATATGCAAATCCTGTGAGACGAGGCTATAACAGATCTGCAAATCCTGTGAGACGAGGCGCTTACAGATCTGCAAATCCTGTGAGACGAGGCCTTTACAGATCTGCAAATCCTGTGAGACGAGGCTCTTACAGATCTGCAAATCCTGGATCTTACAGATCTGCAAATCCTGTGAGACGAGGCTCTTACAGATCTGCAAATCCTGTGAGACGAGGCTCTTACAGATCTGCAAATCCTGTGAGACGAGGCTCTTACAGATCTGCAAATCCTGTGAGACGAGGCTCTTAAAGATCTGCAAATCCTGTGAGACGAGGCTCTTACAGATCTGCAAATCCTGGATCTTACAGATCTGCAAATCCTGTGAGACGAGGCTCTTACAGATCTGCAAATCCTGTGAGACGAGGCTCTTACAGATATGCAAATCCTGTGAGACGAGGCTCTTACAGATATGCAAATCCTGTGAGACGAGGCTCTTACAGATATGCAAATCCTGTGAGACGAGGCTCTTACAGATCTGCAAATCCTGTGAGACGAGGCTCTTACAGATCTGCAAATCCTGTGAGACGAGGCTCTTACAGATATGCAAATCCTGTGAGACGAGGCTCTTACAGATATGCAAATCTTTGCTCTTACAAATCCTGTAACACGAGGCGCATACAGATCTGCAAATCCTGTGAGACGAGGCTCTTACAACGCTTACAGATCTGCAAATCCTGTGAGACGAGGCTCTTACAGATCTGCAAATCCTGTGCGACGAGGCTCTTACAGATCTGCAAATCCTGTGAGTCGAGGCTCTTACAGATCTGCAAATCCTGGTCTTACAGATCTGCAAATCCTGTGAGACGAGGCTCTTACAGATCTGCAAATCCTGTGAGACGAGGCTCTTACAGATCTGCAAATCCTGTGAGACGAGGCTCTTTCAGATATGCAAATCCTGTGAGACGAGGCTCTTACAGATATGCAAATCTTTGCTCTTACAAATCCTGTAACACGAGGCGCATACAGATCTGCAAATCCTGTGAGACGAGGCTCTTACAGATCTGCAAATCCTGGATCTTACAGATCTGCAAATCCTGTGAGACGAGGCTCTTACAGATCTGCAAATCCTGTGAGACGAGGCTCTTACAGATCTGCAAATCCTGTGAGACGAGGCTCTTTCAGATATGCAAATCCTGTGAGACGAGGCTCTTACAGATATGCAAATCTTTGCTCTTACAAATCCTGTAACACGAGGCGCATACAGATCTGCAAATCCTGTGAGACGAGGCTCTTACAGATCTGCAAATCCTGGATCTGACAGATCTGCAAATCCTGTGAGACGAGGCTCTTACAGATCTGCAAATCCTGTGAGACGAGGCTCTTACAGATCTGCAAATCCTGTGAGACGAGGCTCTTACAGATCTGCAAATCCTGTGAGACGAGGCTCTTACAGATCTGCAAATCCTGGATCTTACAGATCTGCAAATCCTGTGGGACGAGGCTCTTACAGATCTGCAAATCCTGTGAGACGAGGCTCTTACAGATCTGCAAATCCTGTGAGACGAGGCTCTTACAGATCTGCAAATCCTGTGCGACGAGGCTCTTACAGATCTGCAAATCCTGTGAGTCGAGGCTCTTACAGATCTGCAAATCCTGGATCTTACAGATCTGCAAATCCTGTGAGACGAGGCTCTTACAGATCTGCAAATCCTGTGAGACGAGGCTCTTACAGATCTGCAAATCCTGTGAGACGAGGCTCTTACAGATATGCAAATCCTGTGAGACGAGGCTCTTACAGATATGCAAATCTTTGCTCTTACAAATCCTGTAACACGAGGCGCATACAGATCTGCAAATCCTGTGAGACGAGGCTCTTACAGATCTGCAAATCCTGGATCTTACAGATCTGCAAATCCTGTGAGACGAGGCTCTTACAGATCTGCAAATCCTGTGAGACGAGGCTCTTACAGATCTGCAAATCCTGTGAGACGAGGCTCTTACAGATTCGATTTATTCACCATGGGATGGACGAATCATTTCTAGATTTGACTCTTTTTGACAGGAGTGAGTGCACTATTGGGAGATTGAGGAATAGGAGTCGCACCGGCGGTTCCCCCAATCGATCGATCAACCGTAGACGTCTTCGATGTAGATGCCATTGAGGATGACGAGGATTCCTCCATCGGATTAGTCTCGAATACAATCCGAATGTGTAGATCCTTCTGCTTGTTTGAATTCAATTGGCGATCGAAGATTGTTCCGAAGATCTCACGGAGCTCCTGTTTCTGGGCGCATCCATACCTCTCCACCATATTCTTCCTCTTGTTATTCTTCTGCTGCTGCGGTTCGACCACTTCGGACCACGCCATGACTAGAGAATGATCTGCAAATCCTGTGAGACGAGGCTCTTACAGATCTGCAAATCCTGGATCTTACAGATCTGCAAATCCTGTGAGACGAGGCTCTTACAGATCTGCAAATCCTGTGAGACGAGGCTCTTACAGATCTGTAAATCCTGTGAGACGAGGCTCTTACAGATCTGCAAATCCTGTGAGACGAGGCTCTTACAGATCTGCAAATCCTGGATCTTACAGATCTGCAAATCCTGTGAGACGAGGCTCTTACAGATCTGCAAATCCTGTGAGACGAGGCTCTTACAGATCTGCAAATCCTGTGAGACGAGGCTCTTACAGATCTGCAAATCCTGGATCTTACAGATCTGCAAATCCTGTGAGACGAGGCTCTTACAGATCTGCAAATCCTGGATCTTACAGATCTGCAAATCCTGTGAGACGAGGCTCTTACAGATCTGCAAATCCTGTGAGACGAGGCTCTTACAGATATGCAAATCCTGTGAGACGAGGCTATAACAGATCTGCAAATCCTGTGAGACGAGGCGCTTACAGATCTGCAAATCCTGTGAGACGAGGCTCTTACAGATATGCAAATCTTTGCTCTTACAAATCCTGTAACACGAGGCGCATACAGATCTGCAAATCCTGTGAGACGAGGCTCTTACAGATCTGCAAATCCTGGATCTTACAGATCTGCAAATCCTGTGAGACGAGCCTCTTACAGATCTGCAAATCCTGTGAGACGAGGCTATAACAGATCTGCAAATCCTGTGAGACGAGGCGCTTACAGATCTGCAAATCCTGTGAGACGAGGCCTTTACAGATCTGCAAATCCTGTGAGACGAGGCTCTTACAGATCTGCAAATCCTGGATCTTACAGATCTGCAAATCCTGTGAGACGAGGCTCTTACAGATCTGCAAATCCTGGATCTTACAGATCTGCAAATCCTGTGAGACGAGGCTCTTACAGATATGCAAATCCTGTGAGACGAGGCTATAACAGATCTGCAAATCCTGTGAGACGAGGCGCTTACAGATCTGCAAATCCTGTGAGACGAGGCCTTTACAGATCTGCAAATCCTGTGAGACGAGGCTCTTACAGATCTGCAAATCCTGGATCTTACAGATCTGCAAATCCTGTGAGACGAGGCTCTTACAGATCTGCAAATCCTGTGAGACGAGGCTCTTACAGATCTGCAAATCCTGTGAGACGAGGCTCTTACAGATCTGCAAATCCTGTAACACGAGGCGCATACAGATCTGCAAATCCTGTGAGACGAGGCTCTTACAGATCTGCAAATCCTGTGAGACGAGGCTCTTACAGATCTGCAAATCCTGTGAGACGAGGCTCTTACAGATATGCAAATCCTGTGAGACGAGGCTCTTACAGATATGCAAATCTTTGCTCTTACAAATCCTGTAACACGAGGCGCATACAGATCTGCAAATCCTGTGAGACGAGGCTCTTACAACGCTTACAGATCTGCAAATCCTGTGAGAAGAGGCTCTTACAGATCTGCAAATCCTGTGCGACGAGGCTCTTACAGATCTGCAAATCCTGTGAGACGAGGCTCTTACAGATATGCAAATCTTTGCTCTTACAAATCCTGTAACACGAGGCGCATACAGATCTGCAAATCCTGTGAGACGAGGCTCTTACAGATCTGCAAATCCTGGATCTTACAGATCTGCAAATCCTGTGAGACGAGCCTCTTACAGATCTGCAAATCCTGTGAGACGAGGCTATAACAGATCTGCAAATCCTGTGAGACGAGGCGCTTACAGATCTGCAAATCCTGTGAGACGAGGCCTTTACAGATCTGCAAATCCTGTGAGACGAGGCTCTTACAGATCTGCAAATCCTGGATCTTACAGATCTGCAAATCCTGTGAGACGAGGCTCTTACAGATCTGCAAATCCTGGATCTTACAGATCTGCAAATCCTGTGAGACGAGGCTCTTACAGATATGCAAATCCTGTGAGACGAGGCTATAACAGATCTGCAAATCCTGTGAGACGAGGCGCTTACAGATCTGCAAATCCTGTGAGACGAGGCCTTTACAGATCTGCAAATCCTGTGAGACGAGGCTCTTACAGATCTGCAAATCCTGGATCTTACAGATCTGCAAATCCTGTGAGACGAGGCTCTTACAGATCTGCAAATCCTGTGAGACGAGGCTCTTACAGATCTGCAAATCCTGTGAGACGAGGCTCTTACAGATCTGCAAATCCTGTAACACGAGGCGCATACAGATCTGCAAATCCTGTGAGACGAGGCTCTTACAGATCTGCAAATCCTGTGAGACGAGGCTCTTACAGATCTGCAAATCCTGTGAGACGAGGCTCTTACAGATATGCAAATCCTGTGAGACGAGGCTCTTACAGATATGCAAATCTTTGCTCTTACAAATCCTGTAACACGAGGCGCATACAGATCTGCAAATCCTGTGAGACGAGGCTCTTACAACGCTTACAGATCTGCAAATCCTGTGAGAAGAGGCTCTTACAGATCTGCAAATCCTGTGCGACGAGGCTCTTACAGATCTGCAAATCCTGTGAGTCGAGGCTCTTACAGATCTGCAAATCCTGGTCTTACAGATCTGCAAATCCTGTGAGACGAGGCTCTTACAGATCTGCAAATCCTGTGAGACGAGGCTCTTACAGATCTGCAAATCCTGTGAGACGAGGCTCTTTCAGATATGCAAATCCTGTGAGACGAGGCTCTTACAGATATGCAAATCTTTGCTCTTACAAATCCTGTAACACGAGGCGCATACAGATCTGCAAATCCTGTGAGACGAGGCTCTTACAGATCTGCAAATCCTGGATCTTACAGATCTGCAAATCCTGTGAGACGAGGCTCTTACAGATCTGCAAATCCTGTGAGACGAGGCTCTTACAGATCTGCAAATCCTGTGAGACGAGGCTCTTACAGATCTGCAAATCCTGTGAGACGAGGCTCTTACAGATCTGCAAATCCTGGATCTTACAGATCTGCAAATCCTGTGAGACGAGGCTCTTACAGATCTGCAAATCCTGTGAGACGAGGCTCTTACAGATCTGCAAATCCTGTGAGACGAGGCTCTTACAGATCTGCAAATCCTGTGCGACGAGGCTCTTACAGATCTGCAAATCCTGTGAGTCGAGGCTCTTACAGATCTGCAAATCCTGGATCTTACAGATCTGCAAATCCTGTGAGACGAGGCTCTTACAGATCTGCAAATCCTGTGAGACGAGGCTCTTACAGATCTGCAAATCCTGTGAGACGAGGCTCTTACAGATATGCAAATCCTGTGAGACGAGGCTCTTACAGATATGCAAATCTTTGCTCTTACAAATCCTGTAACACGAGGCGCATACAGATCTGCAAATCCTGTGAGACGAGGCTCTTACAGATCTGCAAATCCTGGATCTTACAGATCTGCAAATCCTGTGAGACGAGGCTCTTACAGATCTGCAAATCCTGTGAGACGAGGCTCTTACAGATCTGCAAATCCTGTGAGACGAGGCTCTTACAGATTCGATTTATTCACCATGGGATGGACGAATCATTTCTAGATTTGACTCTTTTTGACAGGAGTGAGTGCACTATTGGGAGATTGAGGAATAGGAGTCGCACCGGCGGTTCCCCCAATCGATCGATCAACCGTAGACGTCTTCGATGTAGATGCCATTGAGGATGACGAGGATTCCTCCATCGGATTAGTCTCGAATACAATCCGAATGTGTAGATCCTTCTGCTTGTTTGAATTCAATTGGCGATCGAAGATTGTTCCGAAGATCTCACGGAGCTCCTGTTTCTGGGCGCATCCATACCTCTCCACCATATTCTTCCTCTTGTTATTCTTCTGCTGCTGCGGTTCGACCACTTCGGACCACGCCATGACTAGAGAATGCTCTGCAAATCCTGTGAGACGAGGCTCTTACAGATCTGCAAATCCTGGATCTTACAGATCTGCAAATCCTGTGAGACGAGGCTCTTACAGATCTGCAAATCCTGTGAGACGAGGCTCTTACAGATCTGCAAATCCTGTGAGACGAGGCTCTTACAGATCTGCAAATCCTGGATCTTACAGATCTGCAAATCCTGTGAGACGAGGCGCTTACAGATCTGCAAATCCTGTGAGACGAGGCTCTTACAGATATGCAAATCTTTGCTCTTACAAATGTGTAGATCCTTCTGCTTGTTTGAATTCAATTGGCGATCGAAGATTGTTCCGAAGATCTCACGGAGCTCCTGTTTCTGGGCGCATCCATACCTCTCCACCATATTCTTCCTCTTGTTATTCTTCTGCTGCTGCGGTTCGACCACTTCGGACCACGCCATGACTAGAGAATGCTCTGCAAATCCTGTGAGACGAGGCTCTTACAGATCTGCAAATCCTGGATCTTACAGATCTGCAAATCCTGTGAGACGAGGCTCTTACAGATCTGCAAATCCTGTGAGACGAGGCTCTTACAGATATGCAAATCTTTGCTCTTACAAATCCTGTAACACGAGGCGCATACAGATCTGCAAATCCTGTGAGACGAGGCTCTTACAGATCTGCAAATCCTGGATCTTACAGATCTGCAAATCCTGTGAGACGAGGCTCTTACAGATCTGCAAATCCTGGATCTTACAGATCTGCAAATCCTGTGAGACGAGGCTCTTACAGATCTGCAAATCCTGTGAGACGAGGCTCTTACAGATCTGCAAATCCTGTGAGACGAGGCTCTTACAGATCTGCAAATCCTGGATCTTACAGATCTGCAAATCCTGTGAGACGAGGCTCTTACAGATCTGCAAATCCTGGATCTTACAGATCTGCAAATCCTGTGAGACGAGGCTCTTACAGATCTGCAAATCCTGTGAGACGAGGCTCTTACAGATATGCAAATCCTGTGAGACGAGGCTATAACAGATCTGCAAATCCTGTGAGACGAGGCGCTTACAGATCTGCAAATCCTGTGAGACGAGGCTCTTACAGATATGCAAATCTTTGCTCTTACAAATCCTGTAACACGAGGCGCATACAGATCTGCAAATCCTGTGAGACGAGGCTCTTACAGATCTGCAAATCCTGGATCTTACAGATCTGCAAATCCTGTGAGACGAGCCTCTTACAGATCTGCAAATCCTGTGAGACAAGGCACTTACAGATCTGCAAATCCTAAGAGATGAGGCTCTTACAGATCTGCAAGTCCTGTGAGACGAGGCTCTTACAGATCTGCAAATCCTGTGAGACAAGGCACTTACAGATCTGCAAATCCTAAGAGATGAGGCTCTTACAGATCTGCAAGTCCTGTGAGACGAGGCTCTTACAGATCTGCAAATCCTGTGAGACGAGGCTCTTAAAGATCTGCAAATCCTGTGAGACGAGGCTCTTACAGATCTGCAAATCCTGTGAGACGAGGCTCTTACAGATCTGCAAATCCTGTGCGACGAGGCTCTTACAGATCTGCAAATCCTGTGAGACGAGGCTCTTACAGATCTGCAAATCCTGGATCTTACAGATCTGCAAATCCTGTGAGACGAGGCTCTTACAGATATGCAAATCCTGTGAGACGAGGCTATAACAGATCTGCAAATCCTGTGAGACGAGGCGCTTACAGATCTGCAAATCCTGTGAGACGAGGCTCTTACAGATATGCAAATCTTTGCTCTTACAAATCCTGTAACACGAGGCGCATACA
The DNA here is from genome assembly GCA_036245825.1 of Pristionchus entomophagus. NCBI lineage: Eukaryota > Metazoa > Nematoda > Chromadorea > Rhabditida > Neodiplogasteridae > Pristionchus > Pristionchus entomophagus. Next base: position 20,836,598 of record BTSX01000006.1, read on the forward strand.
GATCTGCAAATCCTGTGAGACGAGGCTCTTACAGATCTGCAAATCCTGGATCTTACAGATCTGCAAATCCTGTGAGACGAGCCTCTTACAGATCTGCAAATCCTGTGAGACAAGGCACTTACAGATCTGCAAATCCTAAGAGATGAGGCTCTTACAGATCTGCAAGTCCTGTGAGACGAGGCTCTTACAGATCTGCAAATCCTGTGAGACAAGGCACTTACAGATCTGCAAATCCTAAGAGATGAGGCTCTTACAGATCTGCAAGTCCTGTGAGACGAGGCTCTTACAGATCTGCAATTCCTGTGAGACGAGGCTCTTACAGATCTGCAAATCCTAAGAGATGAGGCTCTTACAGATCTGCAAATCCTGTGAGACAAGGCACTTACAGATCTGCAAATCGTAAGAGATGAGGCTCTTACAGATCTGCAAATCCTGTGAGACGAGCCTCTTACAGATCTGCAAATCCTGTGAGACAAGGCACTTACAGATCTGCAAGTCTTGTGAGACGAGCCTCTTACAGATCTGCAAATCCTGTGAGACGAGGCTCTTACAGATCTGCAAATCCTGGATCTTACAGATCTGCAAATCCTGTGAGACGAGGCTCTTACAGATCTGCAAATCCGGTGAGACGAGGCTCTTACAGATCTGCAAATCCTGTGAGACGAGGCTCTTACAGGTCTGCAAATCCTGTGAGACGAGGCTCTTACAGATCTGCAAATCCTTGCTCTTACAGATCTGCAAATCTTGTTCTGCAAATCCTGTGAGACGAGGCTCTTACAGATCTGCAAATCCTTGATCTTACAGATCTGCAAATCCTGTGAGACGAGGCTCTTACAGATCTGCAAATCCTGTGAGACGAGGCTCTTACAGATCTGCAAATCCTGTGAGACGAGGCTCTTACAGATCTGCAAATCCTGTGAGATCGTGGCACGATAGATGCGAGTCATCGTGGCACGATGGATGGGAGGCATCGTGACACGATGGATGGGAGGCATCGTGACACGATATAGGCGAGTAATCGTGGCACGATAGATGGGAGGCATCGTGGCATGATAGGGGCGGGTAATAGTGGCACGATAGATGCGCGTCATCGTGGCACGATGGATGGGAGGCATCGTGGCACGATTGATGGGAGGCATCGTGGCACGATAGATGCGAGTCATCGTGGCACGATTGATGGGAGGCATCGTGGCACGATAGATGGGAGGCATCGTGGCACGATAGATGCGAGTCATCGTGGCACGATGGATGGGAGGCATCGTGACACGGTATAGGCGAGTAATCGTGGCACGATAGAGGCGAGTCATCGTGGCACGATGGATGGGAGGCATCGTGACACGGTATAGGCGAGTAATCGTGGCACGATAGAGGCGAGTCATCGTGGCACGATAGATGGGAGGCATCGTGGCACGATAGATGCGAGTCATCGTGGCACGATGGATGGGAGGCATCGTGACACGATATAGGCGAGTCATCGTGGCACGATAGATGCGAGTCATCGTGGCACGATAGATGGGAGGTTTCGTGGCACGATAGAGGCGAGTCATCGTGGCACGATAGATGGGAGGCATCGTGGCACGATAGATGCGAGTCATCGTGGCACGATGGATGGGAGGCATCGTGACACGGTATAGGCGAGTAATCGTGGCACGATAGAGGCGAGTCATCGTGGCACGATAGATGGGAGGCATCGTGGCACGATAGATGCGAGTCATCGTGGCACGATGGATGGGAGGCATCGTGACACGATATAGGCGAGTCATCGTGGCACGATAGATGCGAGTCATCGTGGCACGATAGATGGGAGGTTTCGTGGCACGATAGATGCGAATGTCCGATTTTTTACCTGTTCTCGGCACTTGTTGATCCTACCGCAAACGGACTCATATGACGCCGATCGCCTTATTTTCGAGCAAAGTCTGGCTCAGCTCAAAAATATCGATTTTCTGAAACTTGGTGAATTGGGGTTATCGGGGATGCTGAAGTCGATGGAGCTATCCATTTTGTCCCTAGAAGCCTCGTGGGCTCCTGACGGCGTCACGTCGAGATCACATTTTGACGTCCTACTCCGCGCCCGAGAGTGCTAATTTTAAGGCAAACTGTTTTCTGAGGCAGAATTGCATGGCAATCACGTCTGTCTAAATCATTTTTCTTGATTTTCAAAAATAATTTTTAAAAATCGAACTTTTCGCTTAGGCCTATCCGATTAATCCCATATGGACAGCTCGATCGGGCATGACGAGAGGATTCACAATCTATAGTTTTATACCATTTGAGCATGCGGTCTCCGAGATATCCATTTTACAGTGTTTCAGATTGTAAGGAAAAGGGGCTCCCTTGCGCCTTCCTCTCCCCCTCATTCGCTTCCCTGACCCCTCACGACGAGAGAGGGTGGGGAATGGAGAGAGGAGGGAGAGGGAGGGGAGGAAAGATTATTTCCCTTGCAATATCAACACACTTTAAGTCGCGTAGCTCGGACACCGCATGCTCAAATGGTATGAAACTATAGATTCTGAATCCTCTCGTCATGCCCGATCGAGCTGTCCATATGGGATTACTCGGATAGGCCTATGCGAAAAGTTTGATTTTTAAAAAATATTTTTCAAAATCAAGTAAAATGTGTTAGACAGGCGTGATCGCCATGCCATTCTGCCCCAGAAAACATTTTGCCTTAAAATTAGCACTCTCGGGCGCCGAGTAGGACGTAAAAATGTGATTTCGACGTGACGCCGTCTGGAGCGGACGAGGCTTCTAGGGACAAAATGGATATCTACATCGTCTTCAGCATCTCCGATAACCCCAATACACCAAGTTTCTGAATATCTACCTTTTTGAGCTGTGCCAGATCCGACCAGATTTGCTCGAAAATAATGCAAACAGCGTCATATGCAACGTGGCACGGGAAAATTGTTTTTGAAAATTATGAAAAATAGATTAGACAGCCGTTTTTCAATCACTTGGATGGCGAACACGGCTGTCTAATCTATTTTTCATAATTTTCAAAAATAATTTTTTAATTACCAACTCTTCGCAGGCTGAAAAAAGAGTGTGCCAAACTACATCACGCGATCGGGCGTCATGCGAGAATTCCATATATAAAATTTAGGCCAATTCTGTCATTCGAACACCGAGAAAATTGACTTACAGTGGATTGGGATAGCTAGTAAAACAGGCGTCCCTGCCCCTTTCCTCCCCAATCTTCTCTTGCACTCTCTCCATTCCCCACGCTCTCTCGTCGCGCGGGGTCAGGGAAGCGATTATGAAGGTTGAGAAGATTCGTCTTTTACTTGCAATCTCAATACACTGTAAGTTGAATTGCTAGGTGTTCGGATGACAGAATTGGCTGAAATTTTAAATATGGAATCCGCTCATGACGCCCGATCGCGTGATATACTTTGGCATACTCTTTTTTCAGCCTGCGAAAAGTTGATAATTTTAAAATTATTTTTGAAAATTATGAAAAATGGATTAGACAGCCGTGTTCTCCATCCAATTCCACCCCAGAAAACATTTTCACCTAAATTAGCACTCTCGGAAATCGAGTAACAAGTCAAAACGTGATTTCGACATGACGCCGTCTGGAGCCAACGGGGGCTCTGTGGGCAAATTAGATATGCAAATTGTCATCAGCACCCTCGATAACCCTAAAACACACATTTACAGAAAATCTACCAATTTGAGCTTTGGACTCCTCGAATTTGCTTGAAAATACGACAAACAGTGTTATATCTTGGTTCGGCATCTGATTTGGAAAACAGGTGAATATTTCACGAGAACTGCATCGCTTTTAGTAGCGAACGAAAGCATCTGTATCAGTCTTGTATGTATCAGGAAAAAGGAGAAAAGTCAAAGTCATGGATCTTCATCATTATCGAATGCTCCCATGCCTCGAATATTTCGGAGGGATGGCAATTCCGCAAACGACATTTCCGCAAATAGGGGATTCCGAAAACGATATTTCCGCAAACGAACTTTCCGAAAACGACATTTCCGTAACTACAAACTACAACTTTATTTGTAGACATCATTGGGCGCTGGGAGAGGTATCAAAATTAAGAGAAAGTTATGCTGATTAGAATGATACCTCTCCCAGGTCCTAGGATGGCTACAAAACTAATTATTTCCTGTAGTAGTGTAGTTGTAGTTTGTAGTTACGGAAATGTCGTTTGCGGAAAAAAATTTTTTGTTGCGGAATTGTCACCCCTCCAATAATTCATTGTGGTCATTTCTGCAACTAAATCTTCTCCCGATTTAGAGTGGGAGGAATCCTTGAGAGGCAATGCCATTTGTCACGATAATCACCCGCTCTTACTTCTGACTCTAATCGTTTTTTTCTGCCTCGCTCAAACTTATTTGCAACAAACTATGTTTATCTTGTATATGATCTGTGAACAGTTCTCTTGCTACGAGAGAGACATCATGAAACGAAAAAACAAACAAACAAATCGGGCTTAAATATTTGTATTGAAAGTGAGTAAATTTACTTTTAGATACATTATCAGAAGTATAGATTTTTCAAGAAAACTGTTGAAAGAAAGGGTCGATATTCAGAAGCACATTATATTTTATTGAATGAGGCGATTATCTCTAACCTTCGGGAGAATTCTCTGGAGCTGCGCGAGAACAGGAGAAGAGAGGGGATTTGAGAAGAAAAAAGAACGCTGTGGAAGCAAGAGAGTTAGTAAACAGATGTGACACCTACTTGCTCTCTTCCCCCGCTCGCTCATTTTCCTCCATTATCGAGAGCACAAAATACATAATCACATCTCAAATTGAATCGGAAAAGGGAGAAAATTCGACGAAATGCTGAATTCTCCTGAATTCTCGGATTTCTCAAACAACTCACTCTAATGATCATCCGATTTCAGCCGACCTTCGTTTTTCCCTTCGTGAATCGCCCTCCTCCCTCAAATTGCCCCTTCCCTCAATCGTTCTCATTGTTCACACCTATAATTATCGCATGTTTTCGAAACGCTGACCTTTGATGTCCCCACACCTTTGAATCACGAAATTTAACATGGGTCAACAGGTCTCTTGATAGCGGTATTCCCATTGATCTTGTATCAATATCGAGTTAAAGATTCATGTGGAAGGGTGAAGGGGAGGGAGAAGGTGCTAGGGGAGAGCCGGTACCTTCCCCTATCATGTGATAGTGACAGGTTAGGTCAGTGATTGTGTGCTCAGCCAGTCCAGGTCAAGACCGACGAGTGGGCTAGGCCCTTCATCCATGATTGAGTCCACTCCAATATTGATTGAGAGGTAGATCATCAAGGGCAAAAAAATTGAACTAAAAGCAATGATTCATGAACAACCGTCGCATACTTATGACACCAACTGTACGATTGAACATACAAAAGCAGCATAATAGTATCACAAATTTGTCGAATTGTTTTTCAAATAAAATCTTTTGACATCTGCTTTTATTTTATAATTCACCGGCACCATTAATTTCATCGGAAAACTATTTTCCCATGCCTCGGACGTAGTTTCCTTCTGAGTGGGCGGAGTCTGGACGAGTGAGTGTGTGGGTTTAGGAGAGACGAGGGGAGGAGGGGAGAGAGAAGGGGGAGGAGGGAGACTCGATCATTCGTCCCTCGCCTCACCCAGTCAGAACTCTACGTTCAGGGATGATTATCCCCTGTCTTCTCTTATCACTACTAGGAGTCACGGCAACTCAAGGTTTGTCGTCTTCATTCTACATTGCTCTTTCTACTGCTGGTTCAAAAATAGACTTTTCGGAAATTCTCCGACTTCTGTCCCAAGTTCCAATTGTATGCAGAATGGAATGATCGGAGTGAATGAGAATTGAATTAGGAAAGAAGGGAAAGCGTTCACTGAATGACCTGGGAATACTAATAACCAAAAAGTTCATATTGTTGAAAGCGCGTGTGTGACAGTTGTATTTTTCTTTATTCATCGCATGTGAATTATATTGATGTCGCACCAATTCGACTTATTCCTATTTTCTTTTTTGCTTTCTCACTTTCCTCCTTCCTCTCCACTTCTCGCACTTCTCATCACCCCTTCTCTCCGTCTAATCCCATGTTCGTGTACTACCTCCATTTCTCTCCTCCCTCTATCCTCTTTTCCTCTCTCTTCTGTCCCCTCCCCTTAGACGTGCTTCCGTTTTTTGCATAGTAGTGGGAAAGAAGTGGGGGATTTCTGAGAAAACTCGCAGCTCACATACATTAGTTACCACGCCTCTCCGGTTGACGCGATTAGCCATTCTCTAAGAGATCGATTACAACTGTGAAAAGGAAAAGTGGTATGGGGAGGGGATCCGAAGCGTAGAGAAAGGCCATCGGAAGGTCGGCAAAGATGACTAATTGGGGGAAGGAACAACGGGGGGAGGGGATGCCCTCTCCTAATCATCATCTCTCAGTCATTCTTTCTTTATCCCCCCCCAGTCCTTCTTCTTCCGCTCAATTTACCATGTGAGTACACACAGACGAGGCTTCCAATCTGATCGAGACCCCATTTGTCTCCCACCCACTCAGGCAATAGGAGGGCACCTGAACAATGGGAAGGGGGAAGCTCCCATTGATGAGGTCTGTGCATCTCAGGTTGGTTGCATTTTTGAGTAGTGTGAAGAGAGTATCAATGGCAGTAATCAGCAGAGGCTAGACATAAGGAGTCCCTGGAGATCTCTCGACCACATAACATCCAGTAGGTTAGAAGGGGAAGGGGTAGATATACTAAAGGGAGAGGCAAATCCAAACACTTGATGTCGTCTTCTTTCCCTCTCCTGTGTTGGCCTTACTTCGATGCTACTCGAAACCCACGTCTGCGCGTCTTTCTCAAACAGAAACAGAGCGGTGGCAAACTGATTAGTTCCATCCCTCCCCGCTCGTTACCCTCTCAACTCTCCTGTTCGAGGGACACGAATTAGTCATGCTAACCGCCTGGAAGAACAACACGCCTGCGCATGGCGCCTCTGCTTGGGACTCTCTGAAAAGGGAATGCATCTTCCCCTCCTTACTAGTCATCCTTCAAAGTTGCGCAAGGCGCCTAAGACAGCCTACTGGCCGCGCGCCGTTTTGAGAGTAAGACGGGCGCAGAAAAGAGGAAAGATGCGGTTAGAGAGAAGGGGAAATGCTCTCGTGGACATCAGACAAATTGAAAGGATAAGATTGGCAGCCAGAGACGAATGCATTTCCATCCACATCCGGTTGAGAAGAAAAAAAGGAAGGATTCATTTCAGGATGGTCCATACACATCCAGCCATCGGGGGAGCGACTACTCAATCGAGTGGTGAGAGGAAGGAGTAAGGGCATGGAGGGAACAGCTTATTGTAGGCCGACGAGAATTTTCTGGTTGTCTGCTCGGTCAAGGAATACGATGGAATCGCCTCGAACGTCCAAGTGAACTGGATACGCGATAATGAGGTCATCCGAGCTGGTGGAAGGTCAGTAGGCACTGAAATATGACTGGCAATCAAGAGTGAGAGAGACGAATGAGCGGTGGTCTTCAATTTACCGCCTGCATTCAATGAAATACTGACTGATACTGAGTCTTCGAGTGGCATTGGAGAACACTGATAATTATTCATAATTTATTAATTAACTATTTAATTAATTCCAGGATAATGACGATCGAGAAGCCGTTGTCGTCGCAGTTGATGATCGTGCGCGCCCGCAAGGAGGACTCAGGCGATTACATGTGCCAAGTGAAGCTGAACGGGACGATCAAAGTCGAGCCCGCCAAGATCACCTTCATCAGTGAGTGCCATTGCATCATCCCGAGCTCCTTCTGAGCAAATAGGAATCGCAAGTCCAGAAGTCGCTCATTCCTAATTAGGTCTCTCTATCTCTCCCACCAAGGGCAGCCTTTCTCTATTGAATCAAGCACGCTCTCCGGCTCCAATCTGAGAGTGCGCGGGCCGATAGTACCCCTCCCCCCTCCTCCTCGCCAATCGAATTGGTTCCCACCCTCTAATTATGGTCCTTCTTTTGTCGGGAATCGCGTTGTTTCGAGGAGCTAAGAAGGCCATGAGTAACCTCCAAGTTCTCTTACTGGGCTGGACATCGGGAGAAGGAGAGGGAGAGGCTACCTGGCAGTAGCCCCTAAGTGACAGATGGAGCGGCTCATTATGAATAGATGACAGTGTACAACCCTCCCCCCTCCCTCCCTCAAACACGCCAAGTCATTAGTGCTCGCGCATTTCATTCCTCTTTTCTGCTCAGTTGTGGCAAAAAGTTCTGGAGAGAAAGAAAAGAGAAAGAGAAAGAGCAAATTGAATTGTGGTCATTGCAGAGGCGCCGAAGTTCGTTGAGCCGAAGACGGATCAGCACCCCGAGGATGGAAGTGATGGAGAGATCGAGTGTAGAGTCGATGCTGAACCAGGAGTCGAGATGATCTGGCAGTTCAATGGAGATACGCTCGGAGAGTGTGAGTTGTCGTATCGAGTAGAGACAGACTCTTCTCAATTCGCGTGATCTCTCCTTTGTCTAACCAGTTTGAGAGTGTACCGATTGAGGAGAATTGGTATCGATTCGACATCACTTGTTGTCACCTTTGATTGCCCGCACCCTAGACTCAATCAGGAAATGGTTCGGTGATATGAGATCTTGATAGGAGCCCTGACCTTCTCACTCAGTGCTCACGCAATAATCAGTCGGGCACTCTGGTCCTGGTGTTGACGGACCCCTCGGGTGCCCTCGGGCCCCCACTGGGCGAGACCCACTTTCGCACCTCGTGTGTCGCGTCTTATATACACGCGATGGTATTCACACAAACCCCGGATTAGAAGGAACGAGGAGAGCGGGGGAGGGGTAAACTGAGGAGGAGCGAATTTGAATGATCGCTCTAATAGAGCCAGTGAGAGAGACACACAAACCATCTGCTTTCCACAACGTTTTCAAGTATCTCAGCACCACCACATCCAAATAAGGGAGAGGGGGAGATTAATGGAAGGGATCAAGTGAGGGAAGAAGTCCTCGAACCATCTGGTGATCCCTCCTTCCCTTCCACTCCCCGATCATGGTTACGTGTCGTAATTTGAGAGGTACCCGACAGCTGGACGATAGAGAGAGAAGGTATCACTTATGCTCCAAGAACCCCAAACAGAGGTGATCATTGAGCGCCGATTCATGGACCCATCCCCGTCTGTCATGGATTAGACTGGCCAATAGATAGATAGAGTAGTATGGGAAACGGACGCAGAAGGGGGTAATAGACTCGGGGCCTTTATGGAGGGGCTCCCCTTTGAAACTTGAGACGACGGCTATGACCAATTTAGAGTCCGAGGGAGAACAATTCATGTGCCAATACGGGGAGGCATTGTGCCTATGCCTTGCCTGCAGTATTTGTGCAGAGGAGAAGACGGGGGAATGCTAGGAGAGGGACGAGTACAAGTATTGATCGAGTAGGGAGGGATAGATAGGAGAAGCTGTCAATAGAGTTGTAGAGCAAACGGAAGGTGAGGGGAGAGTTCTGAATAGACACCAGCGAAAGAAAAGCTGGCATTAAGCGCCGAAAAACTGTTCTGGCAACACTTACAGAGAACAAACAGACCAGTCGAACGTCAAACGAAATAAGAAGAAAACGGAAAATTTCGAGGAAAAAGTGAAGTGTTCCGAGGTTACGTGATGAGATGTATTGTCTACATTGTCTAAGTATTCAGAATACCTCTCATGTATGGGGGGAGAGCCGTTTTATAAAAATGAAACTACCGTAATATTAAATTCCTTCATTTTCAGCATCCACTCGCGCCTACGAATTCAAGGACAACAAGCAGATTCTGGTGATTCCTCGATTCGACTCGAAGAAGGACGACGGTCTCTATCTATGCAATGCAGCCCAGTTCTCCTCATTCGAAACACTCCACATCAACGTCACTGCCTACTGTGAGCTTTTTTTTATGAATGAACTTGTCTTGATATTACAAGGTTTTCAAAGACGGGTCAATCGAGGGAACTCTCAAAGTCGTGTTTTTTGCAACACTAAGTACGGAAAGGTACTGTATCAAGCCGATATCGATTGCAGCCCGTCCATCGATCACGATCTTCGAATCTCCCAAGGAAGATCTCGGCTTCGAGGGTCAATCGGCGCAGTTCAAGTGTGCCGCCACCGGCAAACCCGCCCCCACCTACAAGTGGTTCAAAGTAGCGGTGAGCTCAGTTGAACATCCTTTTGTCTGTAGGGATGTCGTAGCTGTAGGATACGATGACTCTTCCTGGACGATATCTATTTTATCAAGGAAAAAATTTTAGACACAAAAGTTTTACGCGCTGAAGCTCAGCGGATGGCATGCCTAATTTCTACCCATCCGACTAATAGTCAGCACTTTGCTCTCTTTCTCTAAATCGGGGTCATGCAGTGTCCACTCTTCCCTGATACCTGACACCCGTCAACTCTCGGCCAATTGCTCCTTTCCGGGTGGTGAAAAGGGGGCGAATGAGCGGGTTAGCAGCTGATTGCGGGGTTCGGATTTCTGCCCATATGGGACCCGGCGGTCTAATCGGATCTTTGATTGTCTCTCTGTCTCTTGAGTGGGCAACGCGTGCTCATTTTGTTGCCGTTCGCTCTCAGGTGGGGATGAAAGGGGGCGCCGCCGCTGTCTGAATGGTCTCCTCTGTTTCCCCTACTCCCCCCCCCCCTCCCTGCTCGCCCTTTCAGATTGGTAAATATCGAGAGATGCGGAAAGAGACGACGGTTAGATGCGGTGATTAAGGGAAGAGGGCTCAATCCATCCGTTTTGCGATCAATCAACGAATTCGTCAAGCGTAGCCACTCATTCTCGCGCGTTTTTGACGGATCGCTGACGTAACAAAGAGAGATAGGAGAAAAGAGGGTGTGACCTCTTGGAGGGGCAAGAAGTGGAGGGGGAGTGACCTCCAGTGATAGAGGAGAGGGGGAGGAGGGAGAGGGAGAGACTGATCGGTGCCCCGATGCGAAATCACGCATGAATTGTCGCTGTGCTGATCCCTTCGAGATCAGTCATGCATGGGGAATGAGAGTTCATGCCGAGATGAGGGGATGACACACTAAATGAGATTGGAAAGGCAGATGAGAAGTGAAGGAAGGGAACAACAGTGGTCACTTCATTCAAAGGGATCAAGAAGCTTTCCAAAAAATAGACCGAACTTATGTGCCCGAAATGGAGGAGAACTGTATTCTGTTGTTGCACGTTTGCGCGCTCTTCATCCATAGCCATTGTGAAATGAGAACTAGTCACTAGAGGAAACCAGAATAATATATCAATCTAAAGAATTTTCGAAATCAATTGCACAGAAAATTGTTGCACATGAACAGATTTCGCGCTCCCCATTGTCAGTCATTCTCTCTGTTCCATCTGCCTCATCCCCCTCACCTCTCCCCTCCACTCCCTAATTCTCATCTCCTTCCCACCTGTCACATCTTTTGTTCGCACTTCTCTCTCTCTCCCTGCCTTCCTACTTCAGTATGCAAATTTGCAGCCGAGGTTCCCGGGGAGAGAAAGGGAGAGGGGAGAAAAGAACAGAAAAGTGGGCCAGAGGCGACAACGGAGAGAGGGAGGGATAATCATCATTTCAATGAGGGAGACGGGGGATAAGCTGGATGATTGCGGTGAAACGGCGAGACACACCAAAAGCGAGAGGATCTGCAAAGGGGATGCATCATTTTTAGCATGGGAAATTGTAGAACTGTGCAATACAACAAAATGTAAGATCTGAATCTAATCCTGACATAAAAGCACATAATTCTAAAAGTATCCATCCACGATTCTCCTGCTAGGGGATGAACAGAAGCAACAAACTCCCCATTCAGACCCACTTTGACGATATTGATTACGATCGACAGAAGGTGAATATCGTAGCCCGTGAATAGCTCGTGTCGTATTCTGTCCTTCTTTGATGCGAATTCCTTCTTTCTATCATCATCTCTATCTTCACTCAGTTTCCAGCCAGCATGCTGTCTCTAACACTAGTCTTGCTATCACACACTCTAGTAGGTGGAAGTAACGCAAAGCTTTGAGGACGTTGACATTAATGCTGACAAATCGGCATTTGACTCTCCTCATTTCGCGTACTATCTAGTTGTTCTGAACGACGAGAGAGCAGGCGAAATGAGGAGAGTCTATTCCGTTTTGTCATCACTATTTGGCATGGATTTGGAATGAATTGATGCTTTCAGGAGGACGAGGAGATCACTGCTTCTGACCTGTACACCGTCGAAGACGGCCTTCTCGTCGTCAATACCCTCGCCGCTTCCAACTCGGGACAGTACAAATGTGTTGCCACCAATGAAATCGGAGAGGACGACAAAACCGCCAAACTCAATGTGTTCCGTACGTTTTCTTTGCAATATAAATTGTTCTGTTCGGTAAGTCTACAGTAGACTTCGAAAATAAATAAACCAATAAGATCTGTACGAATGAAAACACTCGTCGCACTTTACTCTTCGTGGTTCCCTCTTACGCGACTAACTAGTTTCATTTAAACATTTACAGTTAAAATTATTTATCGATGTCTATTGTACAACGATTTTGCGTACAGAGAAGAAGTATAAATATTACAGTGAAACCGGTGGTCCAGAAAATTCCGAACGCCAGGAAGGAAGACGGAGAAGAAGTGACGTTCACTTGCGAGTTCAAGGGAGAAGGAAAGGTCAACGCGAAGTTTATCTTCGGAGAGGAGGAGTACAAGGTATTCACTTGTCTTTATTTCAAGACAAATACAATACACGAAAATACTTGCTTGGCATGATCAGGAGTACTGTAAGCACCACAATTATCTAGCACGTTTCTAGCTTGGGGGTGAGGATGAGGAGGAGAAGGAAGAGGATGGAGATGAGGATCGCAAGGAAGAGGAAACTACGAACGATGCGAATGATGATGAAGAGGAGGAGGAGGGAACAGATGAGGAGAAGAAGGAGAACGAAGAGGACGGAAATGGAGAGGAGGAACACGATGGGGATGAGCACCATCACGAAGAAGACGAGGAAACGACCACTGCCGAAGACGTTGACGATGAGGCCGACAATACATCTGACGTGTCTGATGAGATGGCGAAGGAGATGCACGACGCGACACCCAACGACGAAGATGGCGACCATCTGGAAGGCGGCCATCACGGCAACCACGAAGCGAGAATCGAGCACGTCGATGCCATTCTCGCCCCAGCTACGGAGATGGAGGACGAGGAGGTGAAGGGAGTGACTGCCCCCCCCCCCTATCCTCTCCAGCTAACATGTGCATGCCAGACTAGACAGATGATACCTCGACTATGTTGATAATTGCCCGTTTACCACTAACGAAGAGTGATGAGAATCGGAAAATGATTGTAAATGGATATTTGACAGGTTATCTCTACTACTGAGGCTTCGAACGAAATCGAGGAGGAGGACAAGGATGAAAACGAAGTGGCGACGACCGAGATCAATGAGGTTCGTTCGTTCCGTCTTTGATAATGAGATTCTTCGATTTTCATTTTTATGCAGTGAAAAATATGATTTTTTTATGAAAAATAGGAAAATCGCCTGATACCATAACAGAGATAACCACATCATAAAAAGTAAATTTAAAGAAAATTAATTTGAAGGATGGAGATAACGACGAGGACGAAACTACCACTGGCGATGCCAAGGATGAGGATGAAGATGAGGAGAAGAAGTGGAAGAGAGTGAGTATTAGGGTCATCACTACTGTCTGGACTCTCTTGGTCAGTAAGACAAGAGAGATCGAGAATATTTAACTTTTTTCATATCTCGGAACGGTAATAATGTAATGAGCATTTGATGAACTGACTAGGAGTGTTGAATTTTATAATTCTAGAAGTAATGGAGAGAGCTGATAGTTTACTCATCCACCAGTGCCATTGCCCCATGATTCTCCTTCCAGTTCGTGCGTGACATCACCTCCGAGCGAGTGTCCGTCAAGGAAGAGGAGGGTGTTCTCACTCTGACCATCCGTCGTCTCACGGCCTCTGATGCCGGCGACTATCAATGCGTCGTCGAGAACGAGGCGGGAAGGACTGTGAGGAGCACCAGTCTGGCTATCACTCGTGAGCATTCGTCCATATTTTAGTTGTTATGCAGATACATACATGCACTAGTAGACCCTTGGAGCTTATAATAAGTGTTCTAGTCATGAGAAAACGTAAACGACTCTCCTCTATTCACTTGATTTCTCGCCCGTTAGAGCAACTCTGAATTCCGATTTGTCATCCCTAAAGTGTTCCAGAGATAGTTATTTCATATTCCAGACGCCCCCGAGATCACGAAATTCGAGCGCGAACCCGTGCGAGCTTCCGATGGTGACGACTTCACTCTGCGCTGTGCTGCTTCTGCAGTCCCCGACCCGATCTGGAGCTGGAAGAGAAACGGAGTAGAGGTAACTCACTCGAGAACCATTGACTGAATTTGCTATCATCTCGAACTCGCCGCATTGAAAGTCTATGGTTCAAATGATCAATGTCCGTGTAGCTCATTTAAATGTCTGGCATTGCATCAACGGGCTTCATCACCAGCTGAGTGGGCATTGAATGCTGATATCGTGCTCAAATTATCTCAAGATATTGATGTTATCCATCTCAGCTTGACGCCGACGGAACGCGTGTCACCATCGACTTCGACGCCTCTTCCTCCTCTCTCTCCATCAAGGAAGCCATCAAAGAGGATTTCGGATCGATCGAGTGCACGGCCAGCAATGGAGTCGGAGAACCAGCCACCGTCACCATGACTGTGGTTAGAGTGGGTGAGTGAAGGAGAAACTCGGCCTTCGAGAAAATATCGGCCTTGCAAGAATAGACCAAGACGGCGTGACAAAAACAGCAGAAAATGTGACGTCTACACTTCATTGCAAAAGTATTTGATTGAAAAGATACAATAAGTACCATGAATGAAGAGTTCACCATTTAGTCGCCCCCTCAACTCCCTCTGCTCCCAACTGTCGCGAGCATCTCTTCCCCAACTACGGACAGTGCACGTTCAACCCTGACGACTTCGAGAGCGATGAGGGAGATGCCACTCCCGAGAAGGTTAGTTGAAAAGAAACTGTGTATTGTGAAGAAATTATAACAAAAGCCCGGCATTAATTCATTATTCTACACTGATGGTGCATTGAAAACTAATGCCATGTAAAAATAATGACTAAATTATAGATCGTGTTCTTCGTTGCTACTACGGACGAAGCGAAGGAGGAAGGATTCGATTTCCAGACCCAGGCCCGCAACTTCACCGTCAACTACAGTAGGGTTTCCGTATCGATTTATGTAGAGCTTCTGCCTCAAAGTACTCGCTATTATTGATGTATATGGAATAATGACTCTGTGCATTCTGCATATTCTGGCTATTCGATCCAGCTTCTGTGAAGTACACCATCCGTATTCCAGACGGAGCCAAGATGCGCCTGCACAGTCTCAACGTCAACAAGGGCTACGCCGTCCGAGCGATGGCCGTGAATGAGGCCGGCGAGTCCGAGCTATCGCCTCAGGCAACCATGGAGACTACCGACCCCTGGAGTGAGCATTTCGACTGTTATTTCACCCCACTACGTCGGATGAGAGCATTCGGGCCGATTGGATGGGCACCATTTGCATACGAGAGACAACTATCATTTAAAAGATGAAATTGCGAATTAATTATCTTCTAGTAGGTTATCATACGAATGTTCTCATCCAACCTTGTGCCTCATCTTTACACAATTTATGAAGTAGATCAAGATAGAAATCAATCGATATTCTCATCGATGTATTTAATAATAACACCATTTGCAGCTCCCGAGGCTCCCTACGAGGTGGACGTCAAGTGTGATACGTCGTGCGAAGTCTCGTGGAAGGAACCGAACAACCACGGCGCTCCCATCACTAGCTACAAGATCGAATTAGTGGAGATTGAGGCGGATGAGAACAATGATGTCAGGATTAAAGTGCGGAGAGGAAGAGGAAGACTCTTCCCCACGCGCGCGGTGTGGAATGAAATGACAAGGAAGAGGAGAGGGAAGGGATTAACTCTTCCGGAAGAGTGAACGACTATAGTGCCTCAGCTAAATGGACGGCGTTAAGCGGCTTTTGATCGTACAAACTTCTACCCGGTTTAGATCGATAGCCCTGTGTTTTCCGCATCTTCCACCACTATTAGTTGGCCCATAGTTCCTGCAGGGAATTAGCCCCTTTCTTGAATATGCCGTTTTTGACTGTCCAGAGTCACAAAACCTAGGGCTGCGTCAATATGTAAGCACTACTGTACTCCAGATGAAGTCAGTACCTACTTCTATCATGCATCAACAACCCTCCTTATTGAGAACATCCCAGATATTACTTTGCGCATTGCTACGACTGGTTTTGAGCGAAACCGCGTGAAGAGAGTTCACTCTTCCGGAAGAGCGACCCCTCTCTCCAACTCTTCCGGAAAAGATAATCGAATTTGGCTCACTCTTCCCTCTTCCTCTCCGCACTCTAGTCAGGATCGATGGATAATTACGCGTAGAAAGCTGCAAAATGAACAGACTCAGACCGATAATCATGTTGTTCAGTACAAACTATTCCATGTGTGTATACACTATTTCACTGATTAGTGATGATTTCCCCGATTCCCGGCTTGCTTGATCAATTCCTTCCAGTTCGTGCAACTGGACAAGGTGGAATACGATGTGGAGGAGGACGATGACTCCTTCGTTATCCCATCGATGAAGCCGAATACACGCTATGAGATCTCCGTGATCGCCGCCAACGACGTCGGACAGTCGGCAGCCACCCAGATCGTCGTCGACACTCCTGGTAAATTGAATTAGTTAATTAATTAAAACTGATATTCTTAGAATTTGTTTATTTCAACTAGAACGGTCAATTTATTAACTTGTTCTAACAAAAAATGGGCAAAACTGCACAATGCAAATTCGTCAACGAAGCAAAATAGTAGCTCTTTTTGCTTCTTAAAAAACTAAGATCTAAATTTTCGAAACAATGCAATAGACTAACCTTCGTATTTCGCAGAAACGGTGTCCTCATCACCGCTCACCCTGGAGAATCTTTCTTCTACCAAGAGCATCGCCATCCTCGTCGTCATTCTCTTCCTCGTTGTTTTCGTCATCGATGGTCAGAATCTTGCTTATTGACACGGAAATGAAACGGATTCAGTTCGTATGGACTGATGAGAAAGAATTGGAAACCGAACAAAACGACATTTTGAATAGAAAATCCGTTAAAAAAGTCCGCTCTGAGAGTATACAGATCACTTTCAGCCGTATGCTCCTTCTGCTTCGGTTGTGGGGTACTAGCGTGTTGCCTCCGACGATGCCGAGCCGATAGCCATAAGAAGAACGCGGGAACAGATCTAGAGAGCGGAAAGACGTAAGTTGCCGATATACTTTTACTTCCAGCACTAGTCAAGTAACATTTCTTTGGTACCCAGTGTTTTGGACACTGAATCAGTGCAAGTGACATATTTGTCTAGAAAATAAACACTTGTGAAGCACCAGTGGGACTGATAGACTTGTTTCATCTCGATCATTCACTTCTTGCGCAGGGCCGAGAGCGGTCGTCTATTGGACGGACCAGCGAGGTAGAGATGACTAACCTCACTCTTCCTTCTCTTCTTCTTTCGTTTGTGTTTCGTCCCGCTCTTCTCTAACTTGCATCTCGTCTAGTCTCAACTAATGCAGCAATACAGTGGCTTCTGTCTCGGTGAGTTTCCATATTTCTAATTATATCAAAGATCAAAGATCAATTTCCAGTTCTCCTCAACGCTTCTTGATGGAGCCACTCGTATCTACCGTTTAGCCTTCTTCTCAATCTTCTAGCAGTTACTGCCATAGCCTACTTGCGATCTATCAAATCGATGACTGACTCTTTTCTCTCCACGCATCCCCTCACTACGCTGTCTGAGCTCCATTTCGAAGTTATGCCTAATCACGACCAATAACTCTCTACGTATTTTTCTCGGTCGTCCATAGTCCGGGTTCTATGAGAAATTGCAATGCTCTTTGTTAACTATGCACCAATCTGATTACAGTATCGTAATTCAATGTTCATTCTCGAGATAAACTTTAATGTACAAAGTTATCGGAAATCGCCGGTAGATTGAAGTGTGGATACCTGCATGGAAGGGGCGAAGGGAGCTACTCGAGTGGGAGTTCGGACAAACAATGGAGACTAGAGCATTCGATGATGAATCACAGGTTGATATGTCATGGTCAACAAGATGACATGAGGGGAACAAGGGGATCTATAGAGTTCAGCAGAAACCACAGCTGAATCGACAGTTAGCAGTCATGTAGTCTTGGAAGATGGGGCTTCCACACATTCCAGTTAGTGCCCATCGACCACACCAAGACCGAGAATCCTCACACATCTCAGACGATTCGTCCTACAATCGATTTTTTTCAAGAATTAAATGTGATATTTTCGCATATTACTGCAATCCTCACCTCACAGATTCCACAGCTCTGAGGGCAATTGTTCAACATGAACCGAGATGCGTAAGTCGAGTCACAGTGACCATTCTTAAATAATTTTATTGATTTTTGAATCCATGATTATGCTCTTTCCATTGTTCCGAGTTGAAAATTGAGGAATGGAAAACGAGGAGATTATCAAAGAGGGAAGTGCACACTCACCCTAGCGAGGAATGCGCAATCCGATCGTTTATCTTTGCACTTCGAGAGTTGAATCGTTCCCTTGGTAGGAATCAGTGGAGAGGTCGTCGTTACCTTCAAGGATCGGATGAACTTTGCTAATGCCAACATTTTACAACATTCGTCAATCTCTTGTTGCTGTTTCATGAATATCGCAATAAAGTTTTCACAATCCCCTAATGTTTCTAGATTTAGTTGCATCTCAAACTTACTCTAGTCGCGGTAGAACTGCTTGATGGTAGTCCCTCCTCTTTAGTTCCTGGAATATTTCCCCTCATCAATATTGCTGTGGTAGAACAGAGGGATCAAATAAAGGACACCGACTCCATTTCCGTCCCCTTTTTCCATAACACTGCGATGATCGGACGGTGTGTGTGTGCAAAAACAGAGCGAGAGTGTGTGAGGGGGGATTCGAACGGACTTCCGATAAACAAGACGACGATCCCCCCACCTCCCCCTCTCTCTCTCCCTCTTTGTAATTGAGGCTGATCCCCTGGTCGACGACTCACCCCCATTGGATGGACACGCGTAGAGTTTGTTGATCTTGAACAGATCGTTAGTGGAGAAACCCCGTCGCTGACCGATGGTCACGCCGTCCTTCTTGGGCAAGATCGTTGGCTTGCCGTTCTGAGACAATGCCCATTTTGTTTTCTATAACTAGAAAACTAAGATTCTAACGGATATAACCTAGATTATTAGAGTACGAAAAAAGAAAAGTTCGAACCTTGCTGAAGGCCGTTTTTGCATAGTGCATGATTGATCCATAGTCGTATTGGGTGCCGAGATGGTCGATCATCGAGAGGGAATACTTGTCAAATTGATCTGGAATTGTATTATTATCTCTTTCTGCAAATCACCAGGCTCTTCGCATAGTTCGCGGCTCTTTTTTCGAGTGCGTCTCTCTCTCTCTTTCCCTAGTCTCGAAGTGCGCCTTTTGTGGCATAGCAACCTGCCGCTTTTACGCAACTTCCGCCAACGAGACAACAGCGAAACAAACGGATTTAGTGGGCAGATTGAATGATTTGAACTCTTGGAAAATTTGTGAAGCTGTTCTGCTCACCCTGTAGTCCGTTCTCCACGTTTTCCCATTTGATAGTGACGTAGTCATCTCGATCTGCCCGACCTGAAAAGAGCGTGTGGCGGCTCAAAACGAGATGCAAAGCAGGGGCGTCGATCATTCGATTTCCTCCTCCTCCCCCATCACTCAAACGGATAATCGGGGCGCGCTTGCGATCATGACTCAGCACAGAAGTTACTACTGATTTCAATCACGAACTAGAACATCAGGGGTAATCTCATGAGCTCTAGCGAGACTCTGTGAAGTACAAATGCTCTGATACGCACCAGACACTAATCGGGGCTGATTCATCTGATAACAAATTCCCCCCAAGAGATAATTCCCCAGTCCACGATCAGCTGTGTTTGACAGTGTATAGAAAGACAAGGAATCGAACAAGACCTGCTATTATGATCAGGGTATTCAAACAATTATATTCTCCTGCGACCTAGCTGAATATGTTATCTCGTCGGTCATTGAAACGATGGAGCACGGGAAACAAGGAGAGTCTTTTCCGCATCGTCACTAAGTTGAACTGACTTTGCTCATGGAAGAATCCGACGGTGTGCATCATCTCATGGACGATGATTCCCTTCTGAATGCAGCCATCTCCGAGGGAAAGAACTTGTCGACCACCTGAAAGAAGGACAAGATTTATCGCCCAGATCCCTGAGTCCAGTGCAACTGGAAGAGTCTCGATGGAACAATTGGTCTTCTCTCACTTCACCTCTCACCACTCTATCTCTCTCCCTCTCGCCCTCCTCCAAATATCGTGACTCATCACGCAAAATAGTAGAACACAACTGATTTGAGCAGCTGAGTCAGAGCAGAATCGGAGTGTGTAAAGAGAATCGGAAGGGACGAAGGGTAGGGAGATTGTTGTGTTTTGCAGAGATCAAGAGGTACAAAGAGCTTGTAGAGCTAAACAAAGAGCTAAACAAAGAACATACGCAGCTTGTCGGTCACTCGTATAGCTTTTTTGCAATAATTGGTCTGAGAACTGGCCATTTCTGCCCACGAGCGAGTAGCAACCATCGTCAGGCATGATGTGGATGTAGTCCATGTCTCTGGCTGTCTTTGGCACGAAGGAAATGCAGGTACTGGCAGTGTAGTCGTCGATAGCCTCGGCGATGCGCTGACGACTGCAACATATATTAATATTAATTTTAAATAAACGTAAATCTCCAATACCCTGAGCTAATAGCAACGCCCAGAAAGGTAGAAAGTTGACATTATTACTGCAAAAAGGACACATATTTTACAACACTGATTTATTCCTGGTGGATTAGTGACGTCTCCCCCGGGTGAGCTCCCCTCTCCCACGCCCTTCGCCCCTATTCTCTATGTCATCCTTCTCCACCCAACGATGCCCATTCCATCGGGGTTTCAATTGCGTGTTTGAGAATCGAGGGGAAATGTGAGAGCAAGAGATTGATAAGAGCCTGCGGGTTGTTGTGCGCTCATCACTGGGGTGGACAAGGAACACACTCCTCGTTTCGGGCGATCTCTTGTATATCAGACCGACGAGAGAGCGTGCAGAAAGAGGAGAGTCCTTCGAATTACCCTCATTACTCACCTAATCGCCGAGTACTGCGTGCTGATCGTGTAAGGGATGCGGCCACCGGGCCATTTCAAGTAAGACTGACGAACGGCGTTCCGTTGCACGCCTGCATTCATGATTATTGATTGATTCGGGATAGTGGGTACCTGGCACGGACACCACTGGTTCATCCCCAACGAAACTCCTCACGCTCTTCGACGTGAGACCGCTATTGACTGAAAGAGATGAGTATAATCGAGTAAAGGACCAACGACGAACCGATATCTCCCTCGAAACGATCGGAATTGTACATGGAAGAGTCATCGACCACTTCTTCAACATCAGTTTGTCGCCTCGCTCGAATTCTTATTCGGGCTTGATCGAAATCAGATTGTGACAGGGAAGTCTCCGCATCAGTTATTGTTTTGTCGAAATACTGGAAATTGAAACACAATGAATGATGTGAGAACCAAAATACGAACCTCATTGACCAGTACATTGGAGACACCCGAAACGCAGAGAAAGACTGAGAAAAGGAGCGAGATCGACCGAAATTCCATGGAATCGTCGGGAGTCGCACTCACTCTCCCTTTCCCTCCTCCTCCTCTCTTTCCTTCTGATTGGGGGAGGAGTCCCGTCCTTGTCTCTCTTCTCCCTCTCTCCTCGCTCTTTTCATCCTCTTGTTCCTCACAAAACGATAGAAAAATTTATGGGAGCCGAATCGGTAAATCATGCATGTGCCGAACATCTGTTATAGATCTACAAAGGTTGTTAGACTGAACTTTTAACATCGACGATTTACTTATCCGAACCGTTAAAATGGAGATTTCGAACTACGTACTTAATGACTTATCGTGGTTGTAACAAGGCCCATGCATGAAATAAGGAATTTATTCGAAGAATATTTTATTGTTACAAAACATAGGGAATGAATGCGGTAATAGACATGCTGATTGCATGAAAGTAGCATTTTCTCCAGTATATGCATGATATCCACACCCGGGACTCCCACCCTTGATCACCTGATTTCAAAAGTTCAATTTTCAGCGAAAATATTCTCTAGATACGATAGAATTTTTTCGAGTTATGCAAACTAGCCTGAAGTAAAGGCCGACCAATCCTTCCTGGGTTGGTAAATTGATATCGCAAGGTAACGTGCTCAAGAAGCGTTTTGGACTGCAGGTTTACGTAGTCAATTGTAAGTAGAATAGTAATGAGTACGGTAGTAGCGATCATAGCACCCGTACCTACCGTAATCATATTATCGTTTCGATATTCTAATAATTGCTTTAATTTTAATCGTATTTGTAGGAATATTATTTCATAAATATTGGCTTTGTACAACAACCTGGACACGAGAAAGGTCCTCATAGATAACATCGCACCCGAATCGATCGCTCTCCAGTGAAGGCATCCATTCATAATTCGAAAAGTGCAAAATGAATATCTGATTTTTTGCGTAATTTCTCATGGAGTTATCACAATAAAGCTACTGCATAACACGCGTCTCGCCTTAGGATCGAATAAACGCTGGCACATTTGAAAACTCGAAATTGGGCTAAACACGGTTTTCAATACTCCATATGGTCCCTCACAAGATAGCGTCGAGCTTTGTTCCAAATACTCGATTTCAACGACGGCAGACGTCGTCGAATTTTTGAAAACGCAAAATTAGCCATTTTCACGGACCCACAGTACCTTTCAGAGTAATGATAGAGAGATAAGTTCAACAGATGAAATGCTCAAAATTCCATGAAAAAAATCGACTGCATAATGGGCCCATTGATATTTAGCTCTATAATACTTTATAAATCGTTTAAATTGAATAAGTTTCTCCACAATTTCGAGCCCAAATGGGGCAACCGACCACCTGGTCAGGCTCGACGAGACGAATCGAATTATATGCTGTTCATATGGTTTACTTGTCCATGAGGCAAGAGAAAAGCCATTCTTAAGAGACCGTCCACGGGTACATTTGTGCACAGGTCCACGGATGGTTAAAAACTCGATTCCTCCCATACTTTTTTTTCTGAAGTATGGGTCCCTAGTGCTCTACGACGCCACCACTAGCTAAGGTCTCAGGTCGACATTGGCGAAGTTACAGTCACACACCATTTTTGGAGTCGAAAAATAAATTTGAGATATATGACGCCGTTCGCCTTATTTTCGAGCAATTTAGGATGAATCTGGCACAGCTCAAAAAAGTAGATTTTCTGAAACAGTGTGATTTGGGTTTATCGAGGGTGCTGAAGACGATGGGCATATCCATTTTGCCCCTAGATGCCTCGTTGGCTCCAGACGGCGTCGCGTCGAAATCACATTTTTACGTGCTACTCGGCTGTCGAGAGGGCTAATTTTAGGTGAAAATGTTTCCTGGGGTAGAATTGCATGGCGAACACGCCTGTTTAGTTCACTTTTCATGATTTTCACAAATAATTTTTAAAAAGTGAACTTTTCGCAAAGGCCTATCCGAGTAATCCCATGCGGATATATCGTTGAACGATAGAATTGAGGCCTCGATGAACGAGAGCCTCGTTGAACGAGAGAATTGAGGCCTCGTTGAACGAGAGAATTGAGGCCTCGTTTAACGAGAGCCTCGTTGAACGAGAGAATTGAGGCCTCGTTGAACGAGATATGTGAGGCCTCGTTGAACGAGATCCTCGTTGAACGAGATCCTCGTTGAACGAGATATGTGAGGCCTCGTTGAACGAGATATGTCAGGCCTCGTTGAACGAGAGCCTCGTTGAATGAGAGCCTCGTTGAACGAGAGCCTCGTTGAACGAGATATGTGAGGCCTCGTTGAACGAGATATGTGAGGCCTCGATGAACGAGATATGTCAGGCCTCGTTGAATGAGAGCCTCGTTGAACGAGAGCCTCGTTGAACGAGATATGTGAGGCCTCGTTGAACGAGATATGTGAGGCCTCGTTGAACGAGAGAATTGAGGCCTCGTTGAACGAGATATGTGAGGCCTCGTTGAACGAGATATGTCAGGCCTCGTTGAATGAGAGAATTGAGGCCTCGTTGAACGAGAGAATTGAGGTCTCGTTGAACGAGAGAATTGAAGCCTCGTTGAACGAGAGCCTCGTTGAACGAGATATGTGAGGCCTCGATGAACGAGAGCCTCGTTAAACGAGAGAATTAAGGCCTCGTTGAACGAGAGAATTGAGGCCTCGTTGAACGAGAGAATTAAGGCCTCGTTGAGCGAGAGAATTGAGGCCTCGTTGAACGAGAGAATTGAGGCCTCGTTGAACGAGAGAATTGAGGCCTCGTTGAACGAGAGAATTGAGGCCTCGTTGAACGAGAGAATTGAGGCCTCGTTGAACGAGAGAATTGAGGCCTCGTTAAACGAGAGCCTCGTTGAACGAGTGCCTCGTTGAACGAGAGAATTGAGGCCTCGTTGAACGAGAGAATTAAGGCCTCGTTGAACGAGAGAATTGAGGCCTCGTTGAACGAGAGAATTGAGGCCTCGTTGAACGAGAGAATTGAGGCCTCGTTGAACGAGAGAATTAAGGCCTCGTTGAACGGGAGAATTGAGGCCTCGTTGAACGAGAGAATTGAGGCCTCGTTGAACGAGAGAATTGAGGCCTCGTTGAACGAGAGAATTGAGGCCTCGTTGAACGAGAGAATTGAGGCCTCGTTGAACGAGAGAATTGAGGCCTCGTTGAACGAGAGCCTCGTTGAACGAGTGCCTCGTTGAACGAGAGAATTGAGGCCTCGTTGAACGAGTGCCTCGTTGAACGAGAGAATTGAGGCCTCGTTGAACGAGATATGTGAGGCCTCGATGAACGAGAGCCTCATTAAACGAGAGAATCAAGGACTCGTTGAACGAGAGAATTGAGGCCTCGTTGAACGAGAGAATTGAGGCCTCGTTGAACGAGATCGTCGTTAAACGAGAGAATTAAGGCCTCGTTGAACGAGAGCCTCGTTGAACGAGATATGTGAGGCCTCGTTGAACGAGATATGTGAGGCCTCGTTGAACGAGATATGTGAGGCCTCGTTGAACGAGATATGTGAGGCCTTTTTGAACGAGAGCCTCGTTGAACGAGATATGTGAGGCCTCGTTGAACGAGATCCTCGTTGAACGAGATATGTGAGGCCTCGATGAACGAGAGCCTCGTTGAACGAGATATGTGAGGCCTCGTTGAACGAGAACCTCGTTGAAAGAGATATGTGAGGCCTCGTTGAACGAGATATGTGAGGCCTTTTTGAACGAGAGCCTCGTTGAACGAGATATGTGAGGCCTTTTTGAACGAGAGCCTCGTTGAACGAGATCCTCGTTGAACGAGATATGTGAGGCCTCGTTGAACGTGATCCTCGTTGAACGATAGAATTGAGGACTCGTTGAACGAGAGAATTGAGGCCTCGTTGAACGAGACTCTCGTTGAACGAGACCCTCGTTGAACGAGACCCTCGTTGAACGAGATATGTGAGGCCTCGTTGAACGAGAGCCTCGTTGAACGAGATATGTGAGGCCTCGTTGAACGAGACTCTCGTTGAACGAGACCCTCGTTGAACGAGACCCTCGTTGAACGAGATATGTGAGGCCTCGTTGAACGAGAGCCTCATTGAACGAGATATGTGAGGCCTCGATGAACGAGAGCCTCATTAAACGAGAGAATTAAGGACTCGTTGAACGAGGGAATTGAGGCCTCGTTGAACGAGATCGTCGTTAAACGAGAGAATTAAGGCCTCGTTGAACGAGATATGTGAGGCCTCGTTGACGAGATATGTGAGGCCTCGGTGAACGAGATATGTGAGGCCTTTTTGAACGAGAGCCTCGTTGAACGAGATATGTGAGGCCTCGTTGAACGAGATATGTGAGGCCTCGTTGAACGAGAGAATTGAGGCCTCGTTGAACGAGAGAATTGAGGCCTCGTTGAACGAGATATGTGAGGCCTCGTTGAACGTGATCCTCGTTGAACGATAGAATTGAGGCCTCGTTGAACGAGATATGTGAGGCCTCGATGAACGAGATCCTCGTTGAACGAGATATGTGAGGCCTTTTTGAACGAGAGCCTCGTTGAACGAGATATGTGAGGCCTTTTTGAACGAGAGCCTCGTTGAACGAGATATGTGAGGCCACGTTGAACGAGATATGTGAGGCCTCGTTGAACGTGATCCTCGTTGAACGATAGAATTGAGGACTCGTTGAACGAGAGAATTGAGGCCTCGTTGAACGAGACTCTCGTTGAACGAGACCCTCGTTGAACGAGACCCTCGTTGAACGAGACCCTCGTTGAACGAGACTCTCGTTGAACGAGACCCTCGTTGAACGAGATATGTGAGGCCTCGTTGAACGAGAGCCTCGTTGAACGAGATATGTGAGGCCTCGTTGAACGAGAGCCTCGTTGAACGAGATATGTGAGGCCTCGTTGAACGAGAGCCTCGTTGAACGAGATATGTGAGGCCTCGTTGAACGATATATGTGAGGCCTTTTTGAACGAGAGCCTCGTTGAACAAGATATGTGAGGCCTCGTTGAACGTGATCCTCGTTGAACGATAGAATTGAGGCCTCGTTGAACGAGAGAACTGAGGCCTCGTTGAACGAGACCCTCGTTGAACGAGATATGTGAGGCCTCGTTGAACTAGAGAATTGAGGACTCGTTGAACGAGAGAATTGAGGCCTCGTTGAACGAGAGCCTCATTGAACGAGATATGTGAGGCCTCGATGAACGAGAGCCTCATTAAACGAGAGAATTAAGGACTCGTTGAACGAGGGAATTGAGGCCTCGTTGAACGAGATCGTCGTTAAACGAGAGAATTAAGGCCTCGTTGAACGAGATATGTGAGGCCTCGTTGACGAGATATGTGAGGCCTCGGTGAACGAGATATGTGAGGCCTTTTTGAACGAGAGCCTCGTTGAACGAGATATGTGAGGCCTCGTTGAACGAGATATGTGAGGCCTCGTTGAACGAGAGAATTGAGGCCTCGTTGAACGAGAGAATTGAGGCCTCGTTGAACGAGAGAATTGAGGCCTCGTTGAACGAGAGAATTGAGGCCTCGTTGAACGAGAGAATTGAGGCCTCGTTGAACGAGAGCCTCGTTGAACGAGTGCCTCGTTGAACGAGAGAATTGAGGCCTCGTTGAACGAGTGCCTCGTTGAACGAGAGAATTGAGGCCTCGTTGAACGAGATATGTGAGGCCTCGATGAACGAGAGCCTCATTAAACGAGAGAATCAAGGACTCGTTGAACGAGAGAATTGAGGCCTCGTTGAACGAGAGAATTGAGGCCTCGTTGAACGAGATCGTCGTTAAACGAGAGAATTAAGGCCTCGTTGAACGAGAGCCTCGTTGAACGAGATATGTGAGGCCTCGTTGAACGAGATATGTGAGGCCTCGTTGAACGAGATATGTGAGGCCTCGTTGAACGAGATATGTGAGGCCTTTTTGAACGAGAGCCTCGTTGAACGAGATATGTGAGGCCTCGTTGAACGAGATCCTCGTTGAACGAGATATGTGAGGCCTCGATGAACGAGAGCCTCGTTGAACGAGATATGTGAGGCCTCGTTGAACGAGAACCTCGTTGAAAGAGATATGTGAGGCCTCGTTGAACGAGATATGTGAGGCCTTTTTGAACGAGAGCCTCGTTGAACGAGATATGTGAGGCCTTTTTGAACGAGAGCCTCGTTGAACGAGATCCTCGTTGAACGAGATATGTGAGGCCTCGTTGAACGTGATCCTCGTTGAACGATAGAATTGAGGACTCGTTGAACGAGAGAATTGAGGCCTCGTTGAACGAGACTCTCGTTGAACGAGACCCTCGTTGAACGAGACCCTCGTTGAACGAGATATGTGAGGCCTCGTTGAACGAGAGCCTCGTTGAACGAGATATGTGAGGCCTCGTTGAACGAGACTCTCGTTGAACGAGACCCTCGTTGAACGAGACCCTCGTTGAACGAGATATGTGAGGCCTCGTTGAACGAGAGCCTCATTGAACGAGATATGTGAGGCCTCGATGAACGAGAGCCTCATTAAACGAGAGAATTAAGGACTCGTTGAACGAGGGAATTGAGGCCTCGTTGAACGAGATCGTCGTTAAACGAGAGAATTAAGGCCTCGTTGAACGAGATATGTGAGGCCTCGTTGACGAGATATGTGAGGCCTCGGTGAACGAGATATGTGAGGCCTTTTTGAACGAGAGCCTCGTTGAACGAGATATGTGAGGCCTCGTTGAACGAGATATGTGAGGCCTCGTTGAACGAGAGAATTGAGGCCTCGTTGAACGAGAGAATTGAGGCCTCGTTGAACGAGATATGTGAGGCCTCGTTGAACGTGATCCTCGTTGAACGATAGAATTGAGGCCTCGTTGAACGAGATATGTGAGGCCTCGATGAACGAGATCCTCGTTGAACGAGATATGTGAGGCCTTTTTGAACGAGAGCCTCGTTGAACGAGATATGTGAGGCCTTTTTGAACGAGAGCCTCGTTGAACGAGATATGTGAGGCCACGTTGAACGAGATATGTGAGGCCTCGTTGAACGTGATCCTCGTTGAACGATAGAATTGAGGACTCGTTGAACGAGAGAATTGAGGCCTCGTTGAACGAGACTCTCGTTGAACGAGACCCTCGTTGAACGAGACCCTCGTTGAACGAGACCCTCGTTGAACGAGACTCTCGTTGAACGAGACCCTCGTTGAACGAGATATGTGAGGCCTCGTTGAACGAGAGCCTCGTTGAACGAGATATGTGAGGCCTCGTTGAACGAGAGCCTCGTTGAACGAGATATGTGAGGCCTCGTTGAACGAGAGCCTCGTTGAACGAGATATGTGAGGCCTCGTTGAACGATATATGTGAGGCCTTTTTGAACGAGAGCCTCGTTGAACAAGATATGTGAGGCCTCGTTGAACGTGATCCTCGTTGAACGATAGAATTGAGGCCTCGTTGAACGAGAGAACTGAGGCCTCGTTGAACGAGACCCTCGTTGAACGAGATATGTGAGGCCTCGTTGAACTAGAGAATTGAGGACTCGTTGAACGAGAGAATTGAGGCCTCGTTGAACGAGAGCCTCATTGAACGAGATATGTGAGGCCTCGATGAACGAGAGCCTCATTAAACGAGAGAATTAAGGACTCGTTGAACGAGGGAATTGAGGCCTCGTTGAACGAGATCGTCGTTAAACGAGAGAATTAAGGCCTCGTTGAACGAGATATGTGAGGCCTCGTTGACGAGATATGTGAGGCCTCGGTGAACGAGATATGTGAGGCCTTTTTGAACGAGAGCCTCGTTGAACGAGATATGTGAGGCCTCGTTGAACGAGATATGTGAGGCCTCGTTGAACGAGAGAATTGAGGCCTCGTTGAACGAGAGAATTGAGGCCTCGATGAACGAGATATGTGAGGCCTCGATGAACGAAAAGAGCCTCGTTGAACAAGAGAATTAAGGACTCGTTGAACGAGATATGTGAGGCCTCGTTGAACGAGATCCTCGTTGAACGAGATATGTGAGGCCTCGATGAACGAGATCCTCGTTGAACGAGATATGTGAGGCCTCGTTGAACGAGAGAATTGAGGCCTCGTTGAACGAGAGAATTGAGGCCTCGTTGAACGAGAGAATTGAGGCCTCGTTGAACGAGATATGTGAGGCCTCGTTGAACGAGATATGTGAGGCCTCGTTGAACGAGATATGTGAGGCCTCGTTGAACGAGATATGTGAGGCCTTTTTGAACGAGAGCCTCGTTGAACGAGATATGTGAGGCCTCGTTGAACGAGATCCTCGTTGAACGAGATATGTGAGGCCTCGATGAACGAGAGCCTCGTTGAACGAGATATGTGAGGCCTCGTTGAACGAGAGCCTCGTTGAAAGAGATATGTGAGGCCTCGTTGAACGAGATATGTGAGGCCTTTTTGAACGAGAGCCTCGTTGAACGAGATATGTGAGGCCTTTTTGAACGAGAGCCTCGTTGAACGAGATATGTGAGGCCTCGTTGAACGAGATATGTGAGGCCTCGTTGAACGAGATATGTGAGGCCTCGTTGAACGTGATCCTCGTTGAACGATAGAATTGAGGACTCGTTGAACGAGAGAATTGAGGCCTCGTTGAACGAGACTCTCGTTGAACGAGACCCTCGTTGAACGAGACCCTCGTTGAACGAGACCCTCGTTGAACGAGACTCTCGTTGAACGAGACCCTCGTTGAACGAGATATGTGAGGCCTCGTTGAACGAGAGCCTCGTTGAACGAGATATGTGAGGCCTCGTTGAACGAGAGCCTCGTTGAACGAGATATGTGAGGCCTCGTTGAACGAGAGCCTCGTTGAACGAGATATGTGAGGCCTCGTTGAACGATATATGTGAGGCCTTTTTGAACGAGAGCCTCGTTGAACGAGATATGTGAGGCCTCGTTGAACGTGATCCTCGTTGAACGATAGAATTGAGGCCTCGTTGAACGAGAGAACTGAGGCCTCGTTGAACGAGACCCTCGTTGAACGAGATATGTGAGGCCTCGTTGAACTAGAGAATTGAGGACTCGTTGAACGAGAGAATTGAGGCCTCGTTGAACGAGAGCCTCATTGAACGAGATATGTGAGGCCTCGATGAACGAGAGCCTCATTAAACGAGAGAATTAAGGACTCGTTGAACGAGGGAATTGAGGCCTCGTTGAACGAGATCGTCGTTAAACGAGAGAATTAAGGCCTCGTTGAACGAGATATGTGAGGCCTCGTTGACGAGATATGTGAGGCCTCGGTGAACGAGATATGTGAGGCCTTTTTGAACGAGAGCCTCGTTGAACGAGATATGTGAGGCCTCGTTGAACGAGATATGTGAGGCCTCGTTGAACGAGAGAATTGAGGCCTCGTTGAACGAGAGAATTGAGGCCTCGATGAACGAGATATGTGAGGCCTCGATGAACGAAAAGAGCCTCGTTGAACAAGAGAATTAAGGACTCGTTGAACGAGATATGTGAGGCCTCGTTGAACGAGATCCTCGTTGAACGAGATATGTGAGGCCTCGATGAACGAGATCCTCGTTGAACGAGATATGTGAGGCCTCGTTGAACGAGAGAATTGAGGCCTCGTTGAACGAGAGAATTGAGGCCTCGTTGAACGAGAGAATTGAGGCCTCGTTGAACGAGATATGTGAGGCCTCGTTGAACGAGATATGTGAGGCCTCGTTGAACGAGATATGTGAGGCCTCGTTGAACGAGATATGTGAGGCCTTTTTGAACGAGAGCCTCGTTGAACGAGATATGTGAGGCCTCGTTGAACGAGATCCTCGTTGAACGAGATATGTGAGGCCTCGATGAACGAGAGCCTCGTTGAACGAGATATGTGAGGCCTCGTTGAACGAGAGCCTCGTTGAAAGAGATATGTGAGGCCTCGTTGAACGAGATATGTGAGGCCTTTTTGAACGAGAGCCTCGTTGAACGAGATATGTGAGGCCTTTTTGAACGAGAGCCTCGTTGAACGAGATATGTGAGGCCTCGTTGAACGAGATATGTGAGGCCTCGTTGAACGAGATATGTGAGGCCTCGTTGAACGTGATCCTCGTTGAACGATAGAATTGAGGACTCGTTGAACGAGAGAATTGAGGCCTCGTTGAACGAGACTCTCGTTGAACGAGACCCTCGTTGAACGAGACCCTCGTTGAACGAGACCCTCGTTGAACGAGACTCTCGTTGAACGAGACCCTCGTTGAACGAGATATGTGAGGCCTCGTTGAACGAGAGCCTCGTTGAACGAGATATGTGAGGCCTCGTTGAACGAGAGCCTCGTTGAACGAGATATGTGAGGCCTCGTTGAACGAGAGCCTCGTTGAACGAGATATGTGAGGCCTCGTTGAACGATATATGTGAGGCCTTTTTGAACGAGAGCCTCGTTGAACGAGATATGTGAGGCCTCGTTGAACGTGATCCTCGTTGAACGATAGAATTGAGGCCTCGTTGAACGAGAGAACTGAGGCCTCGTTGAACGAGACCCTCGTTGAACGAGATATGTGAGGCCTCGTTGAACTAGAGAATTGAGGACTCGTTGAACGAGAGAATTGAGGCCTCGTTGAACGAGAGCCTCATTGAACGAGATATGTGAGGCCTCGATGAACGAGAGCCTCATTAAACGAGAGAATTAAGGACTCGTTGAACGAGGGAATTGAGGCCTCGTTGAACGAGATCGTCGTTAAACGAGAGAATTAAGGCCTCGTTGAACGAGATATGTGAGGCCTCGTTGACGAGATATGTGAGGCCTCGGTGAACGAGATATGTGAGGCCTTTTTGAACGAGAGCCTCGTTGAACGAGATATGTGAGGCCTCGTTGAACGAGATCCTCGTTGAACGAGATATGTGAGGCCTCGTTGAACGAGAGAATTGAGGCCTCGTTGAACGAGAGAATTGAGGCCTCGTTGAACGAGATATGTGAGGCCTCGATGAACGAAAAGAGCCTCGTTGAACAAGAGAATTAAGGACTCGTTGAACGAGATATGTGAGGCCTCGTTGAACGAGAGAATTGAGGCCTCGTTGAACGAGATATGTGAGGCCTCGATGAACGAGATCCTCGTTGAACGAGATATGTGAGGCCTCGTTGAACGAGAGAATTGAGGCCTCGTTGAACGAGAGAATTGAGGCCTCGTTGAACGAGAGAATTGAGGCCTCGTTGAACGAGAGAATTGAGGCCTCGTTGAACGAGAGAATTGAGGCCTCGTTGAACGAGAGAATTGAGGCGATTAGAGTGCGGAGAGGAAGAGA
Source organism: Pristionchus entomophagus (assembly GCA_036245825.1). Taxonomy (NCBI): domain Eukaryota; kingdom Metazoa; phylum Nematoda; class Chromadorea; order Rhabditida; family Neodiplogasteridae; genus Pristionchus; species Pristionchus entomophagus. The sequence goes on from BTSX01000006.1 coordinate 20,869,426, forward strand.
GAAGAGTGAGCCAAATTCGATTATCTCTTCCGGAAGAGTTGGGGAGAGCGGTCGCTCTTCCGGAAGAGTGAACTCTCTTCACGCGGATTTACTCAAAGCCTGTCAGAGAAATGCGCAAAATAAAATCAGGGATGTTCTCAATAACAATGTTTGTTGAGGCACGATAGAAGTAGGTACTGACTTCATCTGGAGTACAACAGTGCTTACATATTGATGCAGACCTTGGTTTAGTGACTCTGGACAGTCAAAAACGGTATATTCAAGAAGGGGGCTAATTCCCTGCAAGAACTATGGGCTAACAAATAGTGATTGAAGATGTGGAAAACACAGAGCTATCGATCTAAAAGCCGCTTGACGCCGGCCATTTTTCTGAGGCACTATAGTCTTTCACTCTTCCGGAAGAGTTAATCCCTTCCCTCTCCTCTTCCTTGTACTTTCATTCCACACCGCGCGCGCGAGGAAGAGTCTTCCTCTTCCTCTTCCTCTCCGCACTCTAGTTGTGATCCTGCGAAATGCTCAATTAGCAGATGTAATTTTAGAAATAATAGCAACTTTTCCCTCAATTGCGCCCATATTCATTTCTATTCCTTATCCCCAGACGATGTCTACCAGACAAAAATGTCCTGGTGATCTGAGAGGAATAATGAGGTGGGAATACATATTGCATTGGTTGCAACTCGAAGAAACATTTCTTTCTGCTCACAAAATAATCGATTTATTTTATGAGCAGAAACGCCACAACAATGATTGATTGTGATGAAGACACGGGATAAATACTTTTCATAAATTCAATACAACTATAGAAAGACGCGCGGTCAAGTTAGAGGAGGAGACGTCAGATGTACTATCGTCGCTCCTGGAGAGATTACATTAATGTCCACTAGGAAAGACTGACTGCAAGAATCTTTCATCCCTTCAATCTTTCTCTCGCATCTTGTTTGTATTTCCGATGTGCTATCACATGGGATACATTCATTTAATCCCGCACGCACGCGCTGACATTTAAATCAGACGATGCAAACAAGGGTCGAATTCTGATAAACTTATGATCTCTCTACTATACGATTTCGCAACATCATGTGTCTTACAATCCCTTGACCATTCTGTGGTCAAAGAAACTTAGAGAAAGGGAGACTAAAATGGGATATTCGGTGTCCTACAATAAACACACGGTATCCGATACGATCCAATCAGAAGACGGAAGTGGGACAGCGAGTCCTCGTGGTTAAGTAGAGTAATCTTAGCAATAGACATGCCAAGATTCGGCAATTGCGATTACGCGTGAGAAGGCGATGTTGTCCTTCCTCGAAAAAGCACGTTAGATGGATAATGTCAAGCTCATAATAGAGGTGCCCTTACGAATAGTTATAGTTACAGCACAAATGAGTACACAGAAATGCTTATCAGCGTTGAAGACAATAGAGTTTTTATCTATTCTATCCGCTAGCCCCGTGCATCTTAATTTCCCACAATGACTCGCTGATCGAGATGAGTAAGCCCACCCGGAGATGCCTCTTTATATCATGCGCATCTCTGCGTAGGGGGGACCCACTGGCGGTGTTCAGCGCTTCTCATAAGCTTAGATTGTACGTTGGCAGGAGGCGCACACCAAACGTTGGAAGGACGTCCAAACCGGAAATACCAACCAACAGACACACGTGTGCGCTTTATATAAATATGTATAGATTTTCACCTTTTTCAGGCCGGGTTCGGCTGCTCAGCCAAAGAACTGAAGCGTCACTTCTACGGCTGCGGAACGGTGTCTCGAGTGACCGTGCCTCGTTGCAGGTTCACTAAGAAGTTAAGAGGGTGAGTTGAAGGATTTTTCTCTGATGCTTCTAGGCAGTTATCGGAACGTTGCATAATAATTTCGTTCCTTCAAAACATGATCTCACTATACTGACACTGTGAGCAGTACAATCTCAACTCAATATTCTAGTGGAGCAGCCGAACTTCTTTATTATTATTTTTTTGTTATTACTTCGAATTAATGGCCTACTGTTGAGATATTTTGATTATTATTGCTATTATATTTTTTTTTCATAAATACTAAAATATTACTCTTCTCAGATTTGCCTTCGTCGAGTTTTCCGACCTCGAGGGCCGAGAGAACGCACTTGCCATGGATCAGAGCCTACTGAAGGGAAGAACGATCAAGGTTCTTTATAACAATTGTATATCATCATAGTCAGAGAATATTGGAGCAGTATGTGAACTCATTTAATATTTTTCTATGAATATGTATTCTAATAAGCCTTTTGAGGTTGTTGAAAAGCGAACTAACAAGCCGGGATTTTCGCCAGGATTCACTAATTCCGATTTGACTAAAGTCTATCGTATTCTATCGTACACGTTGATCAGAAACAACATCCTCCGGCATTTCTGTCGGAACTTTGCAAAAAAGTTCAGACTCTCAAATTCTGAGAAACTTCTTTTTCAATTGATATTATATATTCCAATAGTTCCTCAAAAAGGAAGTTTGGAGTGATTGTGGTAGAACTTTTTTTCAGTGGGATTCGTTACGAGCGGATTCTCCTTCCGTATTGACAATGGTTTGAATAGGCGTGAAATATATGACTAAATAGATATTTTCCAGGCCTCGTGATAACTTCAAACTAAAGACCTCGTGTGACAAAAAACCACTCGATCAATTTACAAATATTAAAACTGAGACCTTGTGGAGAAATCGTCACGGACAATGGGCAATCTAGCCTGAAGCATACATCAAATTTGGTAATTCTAAACTCCTACCAATTACATAAAAGGGCTCAAAAAACTAAAACACTATCTATAGTTCAGACCAAGCCACAACATTTAATGAAATGGTCGTGAATTAAACTGATAATTTAGATTTCTACGATTTTTTTTGTCAATGAGGCGCCGCTCCTCCGCTAGATCCTTCTCTAATCTGCGATATCCTTCTCTGAATGGCTTCTGCAATTGTGGTGGGAGGCGGAGGATTAGAGGGGTCTATCTGGGGTGGTCCGTGACGATCGTTGAAGAGGTCTACTGGGCAACCAATGAAGCTGTCCTGAGCAGAATTGGATGAATTATGATTAGGGCTGTCAGAATGAAGACTCTTTCTCTTGAAGAGACTTCACTCTGGCAGTATAATTGGATGGTAATTAATAAATCTTACATATTGAACGGGTCCATGTTGCTGCTGCATCATCTCGAAGGTACGACGACGAATGGCTTCGTATGAGGCGTTCGCCGCTAAAATTAATGAGAATGATTATGAAAATTTGAAAGTGATAGTCAGCGTATAGCAAAAGGAAAGATCTACTCTGATTCACCAAGAATATGTTTGTGCGTTTCGCACCATTGATCATGGTGTAATACAACAAAGGATTAGGCCATCCTTCCTTCTTTCACCCTGATCAATGTCTATTGAGCCTGCTCGGCAAAGACCAGAGTTCACTCAGAATCAATTCTGTCAACGATTCTCACCAATTTCTTCCCTGAACTTGATCCACTTGTATGAGAGAATGTAGCATATTGGAGTCCACAGAAAAATAGTGAGCACGACGGTAAGAAAAACTGCAAAATTTAGTTGCAATACACACTTGATCACGTTTTTGAAATACGCATAAAGGTCTCGAAGCGAATGTTGGTAAAAAAAAAGGTTAATTATATTATTAGGGCAGGCTGAAATAGATTTCCTCTACTCACTTTTTCCTATGTGGCTTGGACACATCTCTATGCAATGCTCTATTGATATCCTCTCCGAAATTCGATCAGTAGTATCAGCTGCAAAAAGATGATTCATTCACTGTGCCATGACCGTTCTTACCATCTATAGAATTTGATGTCCTATTCGAAATCATCTTATTTATCTGAAACGAAATTGTGAGAATGGAGGATGAAGAAAAATGATCGTACCGAATTGTTCAATTTAGAAGCAAGCGCGATATTTGAAGAGTTAGATACCATCCCGCCGGGGATGAGAATACAAATGAAGAGAGCAGAAATAGGATGGAGCATCCTCCTCACAGGATTGTGAGCGTGATTTACTGGCGAGTACTGGTAGAGGTCAATCAGAGCGTAAAGAGAAGAGAGAGAAGAGAGAGAAAGGAACGTGAACTACATAGCGCATGCTCTCTCCCCCTTATCAATTTCACTTGGCACCTTTCACAGGTGCCTCCTTGTGGACCTATCATAGATATTGTTTGGCAGACTTCTAATCTCCTACGCGGTCACACTCTCTCCTCTGTACCCGTGGGACATGGCCTCTATCTCTCGCCCTATCTTCCCTCACTCAAGGTATGCACCTCCTCCTCTCTCCCTATTGATTGACCATTGCCCCCTCATCTCTCGCATGGTACAAACTCTCTACCCCCGATCCCGCACTTGCGCAGGCGTCCTCTCTGGGTCACCCCGGTCTCAAACGCTCTCAACATTTCTTCGAGATCTGAATGGTCTTGTCGTGTTTCTCTTGATTCTTGTTCATATTCGTTGTTTCAATAGAGAGGGAAAGGGGTATCATAGATTCCTCCCCCCCTCATAGTCTCTCTTCTTCCCTCCCCGAAGCCATAGTAATTCCGTTCATTGCTCTGTTTCCCTCTCGCGCAAGCTCACATCCTTTCATTTCATTCAGCTTTCCTCTCTTCAAATGGACTCTATCGACAGCGAACTGGTAGATCTCTATGAGGTTTGTGTAAAAGGTGTCCATTTGCACTCACTCTCCTCAGCTCGCATGCTCACTCGTTTCTCTGACAGGCGAGTGAGCGCGCGAATCGAGGAGAGTCGGTATCAAATGGGCGACGCTAGTTTGAAGTGCTTTGCTTTCAATCTTTGAATCTATCCCAGTGAGAATGGAGTGTAAACCATTCAAAGAGTTGCATTCTCCACACGAGTATCTTTGCATAGATTCCTATTACGAGAGAATATTTTTGGATGAAAATAAGTGCTTGCAATTGAAACAAAATAATTTTGAGGAGTACCCGCTGTTAGAGGAGGCTCGGTATGCATGGACTCTTCATTCCATCTGGCGACTTATGGGAGAGATGAGATCGGCAGATCTCCGTGTCCACATACTCAGAATGAGAATGAGGAGGAAGGCAGAAGAAGTAGTAAGCCAATTTTGATCTTCCCAACCTAAAAGTTGAAGCCGGAATGTAGTGATTATTATTTAGTGGGAAGTCGGTTCTCGTTTGTAACTCTAAGACTCATGCCTACAGAATGCCTGGAACTAGATTTCGGAGGGTTTCTCAGAATATCTATAACGTAAACTCCGATTTTCTATGGGCAGCGGGAGATAGAGATAGCAGTTCTTTGAGTACGAACTTCGTATTCAGATACATGTAATCAATTTCAATTCAAGATCCACGATGCGAATTCGTATCGAATGGTCACGACGGGATCGACCGACAATGGAGACTTCTTCATTCATCCTGATCTACTCAAGCAGAAAATAGACGTGGAAGAAAAGGTGAACACTTCTTTTCGGAACTTTTTCAGCATGTTTGATGTACAGCGAATTTATAAACCAGATTAGTGCCTATCCCAGCCTCATTGTGTACTAAGCATTTTCATCATGTGACAAGTTATTTAGTGGTGGGTAGATATCTTTCATTTCATTCGCAGATTCAACGGAAGAAAAGGATGGACCATGATAGAAGAATCGCAGAGCGCTTCTGGATCGAAGAAGCCCAGAAAATGAGAAGACAGGTAAGAGAAAACGTTATTCAGAACGGTTTTACTTCAATCTTTCCGCCAATTACGGTGTGTACTAACTGTTTTCCAATATTACAGATTCGTATGGAAAAGGAGATGAAAATTGCGGAGGAAGAGCAAGCGAACGAGCAGAAACTGCGTGATTCAATGGTGAAATAGAGACGATTGAGTGAATTACTATCGGAATGCTAATCGCCTTTTCGGGAGGAATGAATGTATTCAATAGAATGATGCACAGTGAACAGATATTGTCTCACTCACATTGAGCTATCTATTTCGCAGAAATCGCTTCGCCTCGAAGAATGCGATCAAAAGGAGGACGAATCAGCTTCAATAGAAATGTCACTGAAGAAGGATATTTACAAGAGAAAAGCCAACCAAAATGGCCGGAAAGTGGTAAGTATTGCTCACTTGTCAGGATCAGAAATTTTCCGTTTCCAAATCGATTCAACAATTGGACATTTAGATATTGTAACAGGTATAAAGAAATGCAGGAAAAATTGATCAAACTATAATATTATAAGTAATATTTTCGGAAAATCGTTGTTATTCAGAATAATGAGCGGCCGATCGTGCGGCTGAGTCGAAAAGAGGTCAGTTATGAAGCAATTCGAACAATGAAACAGGGCAAAACTCGGTACTTTCCTGTGTTTAGCCCCCTCGAAATAACCCCGACCAATCATTTTAACCCCATCTAGGATTAGATAGGGGTTGTGCTCTTTCTAGAGGAAGTTTCATGAAAAAATTTCGGGTTCTGATTGACTGAGAGCAGACCGCTATGAAGACAGTGATATTTGAGAAATGAGATGGGTCATTTGGGGGGGGGGGGGGCAAAAAACAGGAAAGTACCCAAAACTCAACCTAGCTATAATTCAAATAAGCTATTAACGAATATTGCTTATCATTAGAGAAGTAGTGCATGGATGGAATCATGGGCACGAACAAGATCCAACTTTCCAGAAACACGAGAATCGACATTCGCTTCGCGATTCTGCTGTTACTCGAGAGGAAAATCAGGAAAATTTCGAGCAAGAAGATGAGGTAAGTGCGGCCAATGTATAGCTATTTACGATGATTCACCCTCGTAGCACCCTCACCCTAATTGGTAAGTTGTGAAAGTGACATAATTTTGCGAAAAACAATGTCATATGAAGCTCTTCAAAAAATCATATTTTTGCTTGTCAATTTCTGATCAAAATTTGTCTCTAGATTAGATAATTTGGTGAAAGAGCAGGTATCACTATTTAAAAATCACGACAATTTTTCATGCCGAAATCGCATTATCCGCGCATTTTTTGCGCCTGTCTATTCTTTTGCATTACTAGATAATTTGCTTCAACTGGTGGTTTCGCGTTCATCGAACATAGCAAATATATTTACGGGTGGGGAGGCACGCGAGTTCTATAGGGTAGATTGGGGATCATTTACCACATTTTGGAAACTCCCATGTTATCAACGTTCGTTTAACCCGAGGAATGGGCGTTGACGGTATGCCAAGTCGCCCTAACGATGCAGGCACTAATCCGATAAGGGGAAAGAGAGGGGATAATGGAGAGAGCGCGGGGTGATCGGCTATTCGATTCGAATGTGCGTTCGTACCCCTCCCCCCCCTTCTTGAAACATACTTTCATGAAATTTCATGAAATTTGTTATCTCTTCGGGGCGATTTATTTCCCCAGAGATGGCATTTAGTGAATTCATAAAACGATAAACTGAGCGATTATTGAGATTGTTTCAGGATGACCGAATCATTCCCGAACTGTGAATACTTCCCCGTCTCGATAATCATCCGGAAAATATCGAAATTGTCGAACTTCTAATGCGGTTCCCATAAGTATTGTAGTTTCTCGTTATTTGTTATTTTTTATTATACATATTGCGGTGTTAATTTATCTAATATTTGTCGGAATTTGCCATATGTCGAAATAGTTATGTGTTTACATTTAAACGAGTAGTGAAGGTAGATAGAAAGAAAGAATAGAGTACTGTACTTTAGAACTATTGCGCAGTTTTTGGTTGTCTAATTATGTGTAAATATTCTTGTGAGATCTCTACAATCTGTGATTTAAAAATATTTAATTTCACTTTGTAATGTTCAATATATTTGAGATAAATACACCATCAGTGTTCAAATATTGACAAACACGTATTAGGCGCCATAACAACGAGGGGTTATGTGAACAATGGCTAGGAGTGTAGGGAATATGGTTTATATTACGGTTTCTCGTAGGCCGTGCATAGATCGATCGAAATAATCATCATCCTCGGCCTGCAATACTGTTGCTATATATTGTATTATTTATGGATACCGTACCTCATCAGTACCAACCACTGAATCCTGCATGAACGTGTAGGCTCCCTCCACGTCTCCCGACTCCTCAAATTATTCATTTATCTCTCAGAAAATGCTGCTGGTATCACAATACGGATAGATAAAACAACACAAAATATGAATAAAAAATGTCCCAGGAAGTCTCTAATATGCCCCCAACCACTCTCAACACCACAACACTCGCTACCTCAGTGACCGCCACATTTGGTTCATCGCATTCAGAGAGTCTTTCTGCACGAAAAAAGTACTGACTGATATCCCCATGTGTTCGATTCCCCACTCACCCTGGTACATCCGATTCATGTAGTGTTGAAAGACGGCCACAAACATGACGATTATACAGCCTGTGAACGCGGCGCCAGCCAGACAACCGGCCGCCACTTTGAGAATTGTGTCGATGAACATTCTGGAATGGACTGGAACAGCTAGCTTGGCAAGATGCCGTAAAGGTGGCATGAAATAAAAGACTGGAATCGCGCGCTAAAACTTGTGAGACACTTCTCATTACTAGTAAATCAAGGGCAGCGGACCTCTCAAGGCGATGGAATTCGTTAGTGGGCGGGGGGGGGGGGGGGTGAATGGCTCTTTTTTCTCTATTCTTCACGGGAGATTACATGAGAGAAACTTCTCGTTTGGTGAAATGTAGCGAGCCGAACGACAGTGATGGGATAGGGAGAGATGACGAGGGAGGAAGTACGGCGAGTGTTCAGTAGGTGTGGTTCCTATCCCTTTCTCTAATTGTAGAACTTGCTTGTCTTCCCTCCCTCACTTCCTTCATCGTTCAAGGCCACGCGAAAAATAACCAAACATTTGAATGTGCAACAAAGTGCAATAAAAATGTTTCGATGCAAAAAAAACATTTTGAATGTATGTTGTGCACTCATTAAACTAATCAACGCGACTTCTCCGAGTACCAGTGAAGTCATACGCGCAATGAAGAGGCCTAATGAAGGAATCATAAATCATGTTTGGAGTTTGAGTCGAGAAAGAAGTGTTGAGACACACTGAGTCTATCTAGAAGTCAAGAAGATACAATCGCAATCGTGTTTTTTAAATTTTGTATCCTAATCTATTTCCGAGGTTATTTGAAGCAACGATTGCATGCTGATCTCTCGTCGGTAAATTGTAGTGAGCTGAGTTGCACCGAGGCTCAAGGAAAGGATGAATCGCGATGAATGTATAATAATAATTGAGCACGTAATCAGTCGACACATGTGTGTCTCACCACTACGTGCCATGTTTCATTGAAATAAATCATGAATAGCTGTCTTCATAATCTGTTTGTTCACTCTTATCAATTATCACGATTTTTGTCATTTTGCTGGTTATCAGTAATGGAGAGATAAATAGTTGATTCCATCTTGGGAAATGGAGAATTTGGCTATTCACACTTGTCGTCTTACCGATCACACAGGATTGACATAGGACGTTCTAAAGAGATTATCGAAGCCCTTATCGATTACGAAAAATAAATGGGTGATGGTTCAAAATAGGAAGACCTGCCCCAGGTCCGAAAATCCTGAAAATCGGCCAAGACTTTCTAACCAACCTTGTATTTCGCCTTCCGTGGAATAGATCTAATCAGATCCTTTGAAATTTGAACGAATACCTACTGTCGAGTAGTACAAATTTCCGACATTTATAACGACAATTCGACAGTGGGCGAAAAAACACGAGTAAATTCACAACGGTCACGCCAAATATTTGACGTGATCACAGATATCCGTAAACGAAAAACATTATATGTAGATGATTTATCAGAACGCAATAACAGATGCTGTAATTTTTGCGCCTAGTTTTTTTAAGCAGTGATATGCGAAAATGCGACTGATAATTTTGAAAAATGAAAAGGAATCAACGTCTACAAATCAATTCAACACGTAATGAAAACAAGGGTAACATTTCTTCAATTTCAAGATTATTCAAAGCAGTCAAGACGAACTTGCTAAACTTCGAGCAGGAGTGTTATTTGAGAGCTTGCTCGTATGAAATATATCACCGAGCAGCTGGTCCAACACCTTCAAACTGCCTCCAGTCAGATTAGTCGTCTCTTCTCTAACAGGTTGTTTCCTTTCGACACACGATGTGGACGATTTCGAGGACTCCAACTGAAAATAAGGCCCTCATATTGTATGTATACTTATTGCGATACCTCCTTAGGAACAGTTATAGAAAGACGTACCTTTTTATCCAGGCCTTGGACATATGTCGCATTCTGAAAATATGACGTGATTGGATCACCTTCTCTCAAATAAAAAAAAATCAAGTTAAAAGGTCTCACCGATACGGCGTTGAATTCCTTCGAGGCTTGTTCCTCCATCTCGAGGGACATGAGTATATCCGGATAGAGGAGCAGATTGGAGTCGAAGTTGGAGGGCTGAATGGAGAAAGGAGGAGATTGTGAACAGGCGGTGGTCATAAGAGAATCTTCTGACTAGTCGACAGTGATATTTCTGGGCCAGTGTAATGTATTTCTGTACGTGAAGATCAGCTGAATGAGACGGGGAATGACTCACTCGTCGATCGTAGACTGAAATAATTCTGAAGTGATGAGAGAGCAGCGATTCATCAAGAGCACTGGTGGGGGTTGGCGGAGTCACAATTACTTCCTGCGATTGAGAACTGTTTACGTTTTATCAATATCAGAAATCAGAAAACTAAACAAAACATAAAAAGGCACTACTAACTTGCCCGTGCAGGTTATGGTCGCGGTCAAGCACAATTGGTGAAGGAACTACGCATTTTTTGCTCGAATGAGCTGATGAAGATGGGATCATTGAATCAGAGCGCTGAAGTGGTCAATGAGAGGAATTCGGGGATGAAATAACTCGCCGATTTGACTATAATGCGGACGATTCGAAGATGAGGGAGATAAGAGGCACTCTGCAATAGAGAATGAATAATTTTGAAGGAATATGATGAAACTGACTTGGGATGTGAGAGAAAGTCCAAGTGGTTCTTGATAACAACAGGACTCAGTCAAACTATGTGAGAGAGATAGAAGAAGGGAAGGACAAGGAGCGAGATCTCTCATTGAAAGATGTGCGAACGGATCAAAGAGCGTGATGGATAAACCTGAGAACAGAGCAACTTCTCAAACACAATCTGATAGATAACAGTGAGAGAGAAGAGAGAAAGATATGAGATTTTATTGATATCACAGTCGGCAAGGGAAAAAAACTACTGAAACTTCCTGCTCTGCGTTTCGGTTCACTAAATATCATAGAAACAAACATTATGGTACTTCACAACGCTTACCGGGCGCCACGGTGAAATCTGCGGGTTTTCAGATCTTTTTAAATACGCAAAATTAAGACTTGTGTGTTGTGCGCATATTTTTCTCTTGACCACATTGCCGTAATCGATCCAGACATGCCCGGTCAATTAATCCTAGAAATCAATATTTCGCAGAGGTATATTTTATGGTTCGGTTACGGTAGCTCGGAACCTCCTTTATCATTTAGTTGCGCCGAGTTTAGTGCCGATTCCGGCAACGTGGCCATAAAAAATATGAGCACAAACACTAGTCTTAATTTTTCGAATTTACAAAGATCGGAAAACCCGCAGATTTCACCGTGACGCCCGGTACGCGTTCTGATTTCTCTGACATGTACGATAAATACACAATCGGTAATAGGGAGTGTAGATGAGTTGCAATCAAACTTGTCACATTTCATTGAAAAACATACTGAAAAATTTGGAAAGTAAGTAAACTCTGACTCTGAAGGAATGCATCATGTAAGCGTTTCCTGTATCAACAATTCTCGTAAATGTACGTTGCATTTTCAGGAAGTTCGTTGTGCCTCCTTTCTTGTTTTCTTTCAATCCCTGCTCGATTCTTCTTCACATAAAGTGCGCAGCCTTGGAAACAACTGGTGCGATGAATCGTCAACAGGTCTTCCCTCTTCTCTTCCTTCTCCAAGTTTCATCCTTTTCCGTTCTTCTGCGCATAAACTAAAGCGACGTTGCGCTGTACTAAATGTTTAACAGTTAACCTGAAACGAACACTAGGCTTATTTATCCGAATCTCACTTACTTTTATGTTGCCCGCGAACTTTTTTTCACTTGTAGAGCATGCGAGAGTGGCTCGTTTTTTCACACTTCATGGTTGATCTGTCTAACTGCAGGCACAACTATACAACTCATTTAGCGTCCGTCTCTCACTTATTTATCTTCCATGATTTCCGATCAAATCGATCCAGTGTTTCGTCTTCCGACCTTCGCTCCGAGGCATTTTCATGTGGAGCACCAGCGATTCTGCGATGTGAGACTTGCTGAATTATGTGTGTTTTCTTTCGAATAGGAAGATTTCAGATTGCGATTCGTCTTCTCGACGAGAGATTTCTCATCTTGGGCTCGTTATTCGAGCGGTTTGTGTCCAAGGAAGAGGAGGTGGTCCGATCCAGAGGTTGTGGAGACACTCGTGAAGGTTCGTCAGATCTTGGTGGTTGGTTGAGGTGGTAGGTCGAGTACTTTTGATTTTGAAATTTTATTATAGCCAAAGAAGTTCGTACATTTAGAATGAAAGCAAACAAACATGATTGGCATTCGAGTCCGGAAAGTGATATTTTGCAGATGATTTTTGTTAGAAAAAACTGAAACTACAAACATTCCTAGAGGTTTCTCCCAATTATTCTTCCTGAAAGTGTGACAATTCGAATATCTTGCAGAAAGGAGACGCGATTCTTCGAACTCTCGACAGAAGTACATAGTATTCCTGCATATGTTTTTTTTCTTCGAACTATCGACAAAATCCATACTTTCCCTACTCCACAGAATCCCCATGAGCGCATAGATCTCACTGAAAAGCACCGAGAAGTAGAAGTGATGAAAAATGTATGCTGAATGAAGTAGTAATTCGGAATTGTACATAGTATTCCTGCAGATGTTTTTGAGACCATCATGGTTATCCAATAAACACATGAAATAAACACAATTGTTTTCATGTGACTGCCCTTGAAATATCCCTGAAACAACAAAGAAGAATACACCCGCTCTCTGCACTTTTTGATTCCCGAGAAGCTTCGTTCCTTCTCTTTCTCTCCCCAAAATCCTCTTCGAATATCGCATTAGGGAGCAGTGCTTTTTCGGCCATTTGAAGGCGCATCAGGCAATATGAATAAAGTCGCATCAACGGAAATCTCGTCAAAAACTTCTTGATTACAAGCATTGCATGACAAATAGGGAAAAAACGTTCGAGCGAGAGGGATAGTAGCTCTGGTTATTGTATTGAGCAAAATGTGTTCATATTGTTAATTGCGCATTACCCGACCCCCTCCCCCCTCATCACTATTTCTTCAAAAAATATTTGTGAAACAGCAGCAGTGAAGAAACAATTGAGAGCAAATACGTGCACTTCCACTGGCACTAGATGATCACCGTCGGATGATCACCGACTGGATGAGAACCAAAAAAATTGTTGTCTCCCAGTATTTTGTCAGTAGGGTCAATACGATGCACTGATTCATCTGAGAAAATACTGGGAGACGAAATTTTTTTTTGGTTCTCATCCAGTCGATTATCATACGACGATGATCATCCGACCTAGTGCCCTTCCACTAGTTCGCTGTTGCACCATAATCTGAGTAACTATGCAATAGACTAGACTCATTGTGTAATCAGAAAAGTCCCAACTGCGAAATGGTACTCATCCGTGAACAATCTTTTGTTTACTGTATGCGTTTTTGCAAATTTTGAAACAAAAGAAGATAAATGAGAAATCGCCGCAACATATTTTCCATTTCGGATAGGAAGAGGAGAAAGGGAGTGAGGAGAAAAAGCGTCGGATGGCCGGCGCTCATTAGAAACAGTTCTCTGCACTCTCTCAGCGCCCTCCTTCTCTCCCTTTCTCTAATACACCAGTCAGAGGTGTCACTCCCCCTTCGCTATTCTCACTATTCCCGCGAAATCTCGAATTATTGTTTGAAGGGAGATAGGGATACTAATTTATCTACGATAGATCTAGTCGTGTATCTTCATTCAGCTAGAGAATGGACACTGGAACTCCTGTATCTCTGTCAAATATATTTTATCAGCGGCGAAAGATTCCCGATTTCTTTTGCATGTCGTCTTTGCGCTTTGATCAAATGACATTGCTATCGTATTTCTCAAGAGATACATTCATGGAAAATTGTTTCCATTTCACACTGGTTTCTCCCACTTACATTTTCTCGATTCATATTTGTAGTTTTCCTTCGATTGGAATGAATTTCATACAAATTTGGTTGATATCTCAGACCTTCTGCCTTCCTTCCCTCTAATTTCCCATTCCCCCATCTTATCACAGTGTTTCCATCTTGAAAAGAATCTTGAAAAGCGTTAGTTTCGTGGAATTTCTTTTCTCCTTTTCGCCATGATATTATCATTTATATGACAGCCAATGTTCTCATGCATGTGCACATTTGTTCCCGGCTTTGCTCTTTTTAGATTAGAGCTCAGAGAAGTGAGAAGGAGGCGTTCGGCGCTTAGAAAAGTTCATTTGTGCGAGTAAATGTTCTCTATCTGGTCACAGAACTTGCCAGATACGGCTGTCAACGACAGATGTTCCCCGAAACGTTAGAATAGAGCTGTTTCCAAATGCTCGTTTCGTTGACCGCCGCAACATAAAGAGCGAGGATATTTTGGAGCAAACACTCTAACTGTGGTACACAACTGTCATTGCGATATCGTTTTCATAGCCTGTGTGTGTGTGTGCAAAATATACCCAGCTAGGAAGGAGGCAGAGTGTTGAGGGTTATGAAGTGAGGCCATCAGTAGATGAGTCATCGAAACTAAGAGAGCGAAAGGCACATGTCGAGTGACGATTCTCTCTTTTTGTCAAATTAGACCTTTTGCGACGCATGCGTAAAGTCATCTCTGTCGTTTTGAAAAATGTATGCCGCCCTTTCCACTTTAGCAGATTATAATTGGTTTCCTTATTCTTTATTGCTCGTCTCCAATTATCTCTACATTTATATGAAATAAGTTTTCTATTTCCTTGCTCTCGCGAAACATGATGTACATACAGTTATCTCGCAATGGGCCGGAAGATGGATAGCATAGAGTTCGGCGATTTCGTCGTTACTTCGACACAAGTGTGGCGAGCTGACAGGAGAATGCCGAGAGGAAGGCCGGTGAGAGGATTGGAAATCACGGAAATGCAAAAGGTGGCGCACTATACATATTTCAAGCTTAACAATTAATCGCTGTTAGGATTTCCATGTGCCTAAATCTTTTGATTTGTTCCAGTAGTACAGTGTCTTTGAGGAAATGAGTTGAGAGAGTGCAGAATATGGGTTGTTTCAGCACGAATACGAAGTGGCTGTTGCGCAGTACATCATCGAAACTGAGAAGGTACAATTCAGTAAATAGATGTTTATCTAGAACAAAACAGTGAAGACAACATGTTGAATGTTAGGATTGAATTGATGGCTGTCAGTACAACAAAATAATAAATGCAGTGCTCTAATTTCAGAAGTGCAGTAAGTGGGAGGACGATGGATTCCGAAAGAGTCTTCTTATTCACAGTCAAAGAGTCAAGGCGAGAGCAGTGGTTAGTTACAATTTTGTTTGAAAAATGTTGTTTAACTACAATGCGTACCCAGAACAGACAAGAGTTGGCGTTGCCGAGTATTTTCTGGTATATAAGTTCATTTGCTGCAAAGAAATAATCGGAATCTGGGATCAAAGGTATTCATTGCCAGACAGAGCGCGAAAGACGAGCAAAAGGATCCACGGGATACCGTCTAAGGCCGCTTCCTCTCTCGTTAGTTATCTCGTTTTTTTGTGTTTTTCTTCGTTCTTGCGCTTCAAAAATAATCAATATTGGTTGACAGAGTGTGTGTTTGCAGTGTGAATCGATACTGTCCTGTCGATATCCAGCTACTTGACGGTGCCCTATACTCCATCAATTTTTATGACGACAGCAAATCGTTCTTTGATCTCAGAGAGGAATTATTTGCCGCAAACTACTTGAACGAGACGGTGGTTAGCGTGATATCCTCTATTGTTTACTTATTTCACAATTGAGATTTCTGTGAAGGAAGTGGTCGAGATGGCTCAGGACTCGGAATACGACTTTCTTGATGAAGCGATTGGAAAGGCATTGGTAAGAGTAACAACCCTTAAACCACGCTATTGCAGCTCGATTGGATTATCGAGGAACAGAAAAAAAAGGAATAATTTAGTTAAAGCTAATGGTGGTTACAGTAATCCCCGTCATGAACTGGTGAACATTATTTTTTGCCAATATTGTTGGCTCACCCGCGTTCATGATGTAATTTAATTATTTTTGCTGATTTTGCACGTTTTATTTCACGCGTTCCAATGTTTTTATGTTCCAGAGGATGCAGAACGTCGAATTGAGTGAAGAGGAGAGGAAGGCGCCTATCGGAGGCCCGTGGGGAAGCCTATTGGAGCCGCCAAACGAGGTTCGTGAATAATTCTCCTTCTATTCGAATTTATTGAGTGTAGTGACCGTTTAAACTTGCTGGGGAATGATTAGAATGACTCCGTGTTACGTTGGAATCGGGATTATGCCGAATTTCGGCTGGGAGGAAGTTTTCAAGTAGAATACTCGAGTCAAAGCTGATTCGCAGTTGTTCTTTATCAATATAACACTCCGTTCTACACTCGTCAGCAGAATCTCTATCGTTAATTGATTTTGCGACTAGATTAACGAACTGAACAACCATTATTGCATTCCTTTCACCGTATCGGATGGCATTTCTCGTTTAAAAAAATGAATGGTTTGAATTTCCAGTTGAATACCCGCTACTCCATCAACGGAGCCTGCAGTTGCCCCCAGGGGTAACTTTTGATTCTGAATCGACTGACGTTTTCAGATTTTTGATCTGAGCCTTCTGAATCCCGGTACGACCCCCTGAATTTCGGCTAAAATTTTGAATATCATAAAAATCTCCGTTAAAAATGGCCCGATTGGGGCGAAATCTCGCGAGTTTAACCAGAATTTAATTCTCTACAAACTGAAATAAAGAACTAGGCTCTATCTTTTTTCGTTATCGATAAAATGCAACTTTTTGACTCCTTGACTTGTGCGAGCTGTGGCATATATTATTCGAACCGCCTTGAGACGTATATTCTAACGGTATATATATGTCTTGGGTTGAAAGGTAAGCAAATATGACTTTTGGCCAATTTTTAAGCATTTTTAAGCTTGAAAATGGCCTTTTCGTTGAAAAATGTGTGATATGATTATAAAGAATAGCACAAAAACACATTTGAAGAACCACCGATCAATTTGGTAATGATTTCTCACGAAAGATGAACCTCAGGTTCGACTCCCCGCCGATGCATCATGTTTTGCAAAAAAAGATTTTGCTCCAAAACTTTCAAGAACAATCAGCGGGCTTCTAAAAAGTGGTTGAACACTATTATTTATGATCATATCACACATTTTTCAACGAAAAGGCCATTTTCAAGCTTAAAAATGCTTAAAAATGGCCAAAAGTCATATTTGCTTACCTTTTAACCCCAGACATATATATACCGTTAGAATCTACGTCTCAAGGCGGTTCGAATAATAAATGCAACAGCTAGCACAAGTCAAGGAGACGAAAAGTTAAATTTTCTCGAAAACGAAAAAAGATAGAGCCTCGTTCTTTATTTCAGTTTGTAGAGAATTAAATTCTGGTCGAAATCGCGAGATTTGGCCCCAATCGGGCCATTTTTAACGGAGATTTTTTTATGATATTCAAAATTTTGGCCAAAATTCAGGGGGTCGTACCGGGATTCCGAAGGCTCAGATCAAAAATCTGAAAACGTCAGTCGATTCAGAATCAAAAGTAACCCCCGGGGGCAACTTTTGAGCTTATGTTATTTTTTGCCTTTTCAGACCCCCGTCGAAAATTGTTGATTCTATCGTAAACGGCCTCATATATATTTGTAGTTGTCCCTAGATGGGAATGAATTTCATACAAATGTGGTCGATATCTCAGACCCTCTGCCTTCCTTCCCTCTAATTCTCCCTTCCCCCTTCTTATCACAGTGTTTCCATAGCGAGAATCTCGAAAAGCACTACTTTTGCGGAATTTCTCTTCTCCTTTTCGCCATGATATTATCTTTTTTTTATGACAGCCAATGTCCTCATGCCTGTGCACATTTGTTCCCGGCTTTGCTCTTTTTAGATTAGTCCATTAAAGCTCAGAGAAGTGAGAGGGAGGCGTGCGGCGCTTAGAAAAGTTCATTTGTGCGAGTAAATGTTCTCTATCTGGTCACAGAACTTGCCAGATACGGCTGTCAACGACAGATGTTCCCCGAAACGTGAGAATAGAGCTGTTTCAAAATGCTCGTTTCGTTGACCGCCGCAACATAAAGAGCGAGGATATTTTGGAGCAAACACTCTAACTGTGGTACACAACTGTCATTGCGATATCGTTTTCATAGCCTGTGTGTGTGTGTGCAAAATATACCCAGCTAGGAAGGAGGCAGAGTGTTGAGGGTTATGAAGTGAGGCCATCAGTAGATGAGTCGAAACTAAGAGAGCGAAAAGCACGTGGCCGGTGACGATTCTCTCTTTCTGACAAATTAGACCTTTTGCGACGCATGCGTAAAGTCATCTCTGTAGAGTGAAAATTTATAGATTCTGAAAATAAAGTCGCACTTTACACTGTTAGCAGATTATAATTGGTTATCTTATTCTTTCTTGCTTGTCTCCAGTTATCTATCCATTTATATGAAAAGTTTTCTGTTTCTTTGCTTACGCTAATCATCATGTGCAGACAGTTATCTGGCAATGGGCCGGAGATTGGATAGCATAGATTTCGGCGACTTCGTCATTACTTCGACGCAAGTGTGGCGAGCTGACAGGAGAATGCCGAGAGGAAGGCAGGTGAGAGGATTGGAAATCACGGAAATACAAATAGTGGCGCACTATGCATGTCTCAAGCTTACAAATTAATCGCTGCAAGGAAGCTGTGGAGTTGTTCCAGTAGTACAGTGTCTTTGAGGAAATGAGTTGAGAGAGTGCTTCACTAACATACTCTTTCGCACAATATGGGTTGTTTCAGCACGAATACGAAGTGTCTGTCGCGCAGTTCATCATCGAAAGTGATAAGGTACAATTCAGTAAATAGATGTTTATCTAGAATAAACAGTGAAGACAACATGTTCAGCGTTAGGATTGAATTGAAGTCTGTCTGTACAACAAAATAATAAATGTAGTGCTCTAATTTCAGAAGTGCAGTAAGTGAGAGGACGATGGATTCCGAAAGAGTCTTCTTATTCACAGACAAAGAGTCAAGGCGAGAGCAGTGGTTAGTTACTATTTTGTTTGAAAAATGTTGTTTAACTACAGTGCGTACCCAGAACAGACAAGAGTTGGCGTTGCCGAGTATTTTCTGGTATATGAGTTCATTTGCTGCAAAGAAATAATCAGAATCTGGGATCAAAGGTATTCATTGCCAGACAGAGCGCGAAAGACGAGCAAAAGGATCCACGGGATACCGTCTAAGGCCGCTTCCTCTCTCGTTAGTTATCTCGTTTTTTTGTGTTTTTCTTCGTTCTTGCGCATCAAAAATAATCAATATTGGTTGACAGAGTGTGTGTTTGCAGTGAGAATCGATACTCTCCTGTCGATATCCAGCTACTTGACGGTGCCCTCCACTCCATCAATTTTTATGACGACAGCAAATCGTTCTTTGATCTCAGAGAGGAATTATTTGCCCCAAATACTTGAACGAGACGGTGGTTAGCGTGATATCCTCCATTGTTTACTTATTTCACAATTGAGATTTCTGTGAAGGAAGTGGTCGAGATGGCTCAGGACTCGGAATACGACTTTCTTGATGAAGCGATTGGAAAGGCATTGGTAAGAGTAACAATCCGGAAACCACGCTAACGAGGCTATTGCAGCTCGATTGGATTATCGAGAAACAGAATGAATCTGCGGGGATAGCAGAAGGGAATTTGCTACAGCTCCCGCAACAGCAGCAGCCTATTCAGTCGTCGATGCAGCCTCTGCAGCAGCTACCGCCTACAGTGCTGCATTTTCTCCACTTTTCGCATTCCTGGAACATTCACATTTTTCCTTTCCTTGCTTACGCCGTTGCTCGACTCCTGGCGCCTCATTCTCGTCACATGCACCGCCAATTAGATTTCGAGTGGACGCAGCTGCTACAGCAGCAACAATTGGTTGCGCTGCAGAGCGCTGGTATCGTGTGCTCATGCAGCACACCTCAGGTTCAAATCGTAGGCTACGATGCTGAAAGTTAGATGGTTTCATTAATAACCAAATACTTTCGAGTGTTGCTCACCATCCCTAGTTGTTCTAATTGGTCGGGGATTCAATGGGACAGAGAAAGCACTACGCGAGCGACGAATTCCCTCGTTCCCTGCTAGTCCAACATACACTGAAATTGTCATCTATAATTTTAAAAATATTAATTCTCACCAATAATAAAATCTATTGTTCATAAGCGAATATAGATTATCTAGGTAATGCGCTTATGCCTGTTATACTCGCTCGTCTTCTCGGAGTATTTTTGGATGATCGATGGCTACAGGAAGAGGGAGGCTGCTGTGAGAAGGACGAGCCCGCATTGCCACAGGGATTCCTTAGATGTGCGTCTCATAAGAAACTTGGACAAAAAAGAATAGGAATTTTCCCGGAAACGACGTCGGAAACTGGACAATGTACTCTAGTGAGGAAGAAGTCAGAACGACGAACAATTTCACCTCCTTCTGAATCGGTCGTTATTACTGCTTATCTACTGGAAAGAAGCGACGATGGTACCCACCGCGATGGGAAGGAACAGGATATGCCTCTTCGAGAGCATCGCGGAGCTTTTTCTTTGAAAAGTTCGAGAATTAATTTTCCAAAACGACCTCACGGAATATGCACGGGGAGTGCAGAACGTCTGTCCATTTTTTTTTTATTGCTGAAACTTAGAGAGTACTTCTGAAAGACGAAAACGGAATGTGGACGCCGCCTTTCCAATTTAATCTTGTCTATTATTCAACTAGATAAACATAATTTATAACTACAAAATCTGAATATTTTTTTAGTATTCCCACTAGTGTAACTACACGTTTTCGTAAGTGATAGTCGTGCAGTCATTACAAGAAGAAGAGCGAAAAATAAATATTGTATTGGGTGAAGAGGTTAAAAAGGAATGGGGAAGAGACTGAGAGTCCCAAGGGACAAATGGATAGGTCTAGATAGACAATTTATTAGCTGTAGACACGTTATTCAGAGAATTAATGCAGATAATAGAGGAGAGGACTTAGCAAGATATGGGCGCAAAGTCAAAAGAAATTCTTGAAAATACCGAATGAATGGATACTCTGAAGTAAGGGCAGATACACCAACAAATCAAGAGCAATCTCAAGCGTTCCAATAAGAAAACGTCCTAATGGGCATAGTGAGCATGATTTATGCTGATTGCCTAGTTTTGTCCTACGTTTGCTTAGTTTTGTGCTATTGAATGTTCGCAACGAGAAAATGAAATTTATAGATGCAAGTATCACGGATTGGCTCATGCCGGATTTTATCGAATCATTTTCATCTGGAATGTTTTTAATTCACCATGAAATTCTATTTCCACAATATTCACAATTTGAACTTTCATCTCTGCGCAGAAGTCGATGGAATGAAAGGGAAATTGGATGACGGAAACCAGTAATTGTCCTTGTCTCTTGGAAGAAATTGAATGAAATTGAGCGATGATCATATTTGGCGTAATGCAGATTTTGAAGGAATGCGCGAACATTGTGAAACATGAGAAGTAAGTGTCTTATATCAATGTCAATCTGCTGTGAACATGCACTCGGTGCAGTTTCTCTGCAAATATGATAGATTTATCTCAAAAATATTCATGTATATGTATCACACAGACATCTTTTATGGTGCAAGAATGATGAAGATGTCGACTCTTCTTAGGTTCCCTTCCTGAATCGCTTGAAGCCATTCATCCTCTTTTTTCCGCTCCAAAATGACGCGAAAAGATCGGCTATTTCAGGCATACGAAAGGAGATGCAAACATACCTCACGAGTTTAGATAATTTCACGTTTTCCTTGAGCAGTTGTAGAGGACAAAGTGGTATGTGAATCTGTTTACTTCCGTAGAAGGGCACGTTGAAGAGATCAAACACCATCACGATTCATCCGCTTTCGTCGTTTCATTGAACCGTTGGCCACATTCGATAAACTAACAAAACACTGGCGAAATAACTCAATTATCTCAGAGTTAGCTAATTTCCAGGAGCATGGTTGAAGTATAATCTTCATCGAATGAAAGTTTTCCACTCTTGTCCAGACATTGCCAAAACACTGAAAATCACAGTTTTTCAAGTGCAAATTGTTCACACGTCAAAACCTCCTCGAAGCGTCTGACGAAAGATCTATAGTATTTTGGGATCACGAGTCACAGAGAAAGAGCACTTCCGACTTCTCTGTCTCTCAATCACGAAGTGGCCTCTGACTCGTTAGTTTCATTGAAGCGAGTGTGACTATGACGTCATCCTTTCTATTTCCGCTATTCTTACCAGCAACATATGACCACGGAGAAAATTACCACAGAATTCCGGAACAAGAAAACCAATCGCCTAGTCATGCCAGCTATTATTAACTTGTTTTCTATAGATTAAGTATGTGTTATTGAACAGCGTTCCAGGACTGCTTATCGAATGAACCTCTATTCGCTCATCCTTAGAAAACAAGCGAATCTCGCCTACGTTTGATCATTCTGAGTGACCGATTATTGGCCTTTTTGTATTCACATCCTGTCTCAAAATATTCGGGTCTACTCATAATTCTAAGAATATGTATCAAATACACAGAAAGGAATTCAAAAATGGTGTATTCTGGCCGATAAACGTTTTCGTCAGAAACAGTGATAAACAATTCCTCATGAAAATGAATAATGAACAGAAAAGACGGAGATGAGACCTCCCATAATTGACCGCCAGTGCGAATTCGAGCAGTTTCGTGCAAAGTTGATACTGCGTTTTTGTCGACGTATAACGCAATGCACATCGATGTTGTAATTTGTTTGTGCCATCAACTAGATGACCTATGGTGTGTGACGCACTTGTTAGGAGATAATTTTCAGATCTCCCGGTGGATCTTCCACATCTTTACTCTTTTCTCTCCTCTTTCCCCGACCTCTCAATTTCTCTAGATTAGTCAAATGTTCAGCGCAGCTACCGAACGGCTATTTCGTTCCTTTCCTTCCCGAAATGGAAACACTACAATCGATCTTATGAGATGAAGGACGATTGTGAATGTGAGAAAAATGGCGAAGTATGTGCAGGCAATCCGACTCGTGCAGATGTTCCGATGAAGGTTGCCTCTTAATCTAGTTTACTATCTGCTTTGTCGCTTTTTCGCCATTCTCCATCCGCTCTTCCGCGGACAATCGAATGTCGTGCAGTCCATCAAGGAAATGCATCTTATTAGCCGCTCGTCATTTTGGTTCCCAGCTGACTGGCTGTTGAGACCATACTCGAATCTTGCAGGAAGGATTATGGAGAGAGTAATAGAAGCTCGTTATGGAAGTTGCCGCCGGTTTCAGCTTATATATCTCTCAAGCCTTCGACCGAGAACGACTGCTACGCTATTTCGAAGGTGAATCTGTAAATAAACCCCTACAGTCGAATCCACGACTTCGGAAAATGAAAAATGCTTCATTAGACGTATTCTGTCAGTGTCGAAAATAATGGGACGATGATGCAAGAAATGAATACGAAATACTGAGTCATTACGTTTGTTGGGTTTGCTAACATTATGAGCTTATTTCGAAGATGCTTCGTCAAATTGTCAACTATATTTTCTCATTCAGTTGTTGCATGAGTCAAGAGGACAGTGGGTGTGGGAGCCTCGGCAGTCGTGCAAACACACCTACTGAATTGGTTATCAGTTTTTTGGGCATGGAAACGTGAGGAGCTTCGTCGTATAGTAGAGGCTCGTATTTCTCGCTTGACGCGTTGAACTCATAAACTCTTTAATGCCCCCACCTCCGGAAGTGAAACAGATAATCGGTCTAAGACGTCTCATTCTCATCGAGTTAATCAGGCTAATCGGTCTCAGAACGACCGATGACACTTTCCGGTTCTCTGATTATGCTTAGCACATTTCCACACATTTCTTCGACTTGAGTGCAACAGCGAATGACAATTTAAGTCATTGAATTGTTTCCGAGAACGCCGTTTCCGTTCGCCTCCCCCTCAAGTCCCTGCTCTTCCGCTCCAATAAACACCTGTGATCAGATATTGCAAAGGTTGTGAAGTTGGAAGGTGTCCAATTCGCACATGTCATAGATCGCATGGTCCGGAATATTGATAACATTTTTCAAAGCAAAAAGAAACTTCGACTAATTGTGGAAAAAAATGTAGATAGACTAAAAGCGATGGAAGTGCATGTGTATCCTCGCCGCAGAATCATCGCAGATTAATCCGCTACGATAGAAATAAGTCGGTTGTGTATGGAGTCACCCCTAACGAACGTCACTTCCCCCTAAAAACTTCTGCCGATTCGTATTCTTTTTCATTCGCACCAAGAAGCCTACGTGCGAAACTTCACCATTTTCTGCATTGCACTTCGACCCTTCGCTTCTTCCTTCCACGATTGGAAAGGCGTATCTTATCTTGTGGACCCACTTTTAGAGTGAAATTGCTAGCTCTAAGCATCACCGACTTTTCACGTGTTTCGGGTCGGGGGGTGTCATTAGCGATGGCAAAAAGGAATACGACTCTTACTCTCCTCTTCTGCGCGGTCTCTCATTTCTCTGACGGGCGAGAGATCAAGCGAATTGATGAGAGCCGTTTCCGTCATCACTAGATGCCATGTGAGGGAGGGGGAAGTCGTCGAAATCGGAGATTTCCCGTCTCGTGAGTTGCGGATAATTGTTAGTTCACGCACACGAGACCCACTGTTTGAGACGGATAAGTCAACATGTTTACGATGAATTCCGTCGCTTCTCTCGGGATTCGCTCATGTGCACTTCCATTAGCGCCCACCACCCACACAGCCGTTCTTCGGTCCGATTGTGAGACGAGAGACAGGGCGGAAGGGAGAGACGAGAAGACAATGCAGAGAGACGAGATTGAAGGGGAAATCGAGAGACTCTAGTAGTTTCTCGGTCAAAGAGCGCGACTTGCAGCTGGCTCCGCCCCCTCACCGGCTCCGCCCACTCCTGCATTATGTCTGGTGATCTCGGCTTATCTCGATTGGCTCCGCCCACTTTTCGATGAGAGCTGAGAAACGACCCTTTCAGTCAGTCACCCGCAGTCCCTCTGGCAAGGTCGTCTCCTTCCTCCTCCATCATGTTCGCCCTCCGCATCTTCGCTTGCTCCCTCCTTCTGTCTCTCGCCCTCGCTCTGCATCCATCGGATCGAGTCAAGGTTCGAGGTTGTTCTCTCTCGCAGTAGCTACCGTATCCCTTGACGAACTGTGAAATGGGTTACGGTAGGTAGACGGTAGATGATTACAAAACGTCAGGTCTGTGGATCCGTGATTGGAAGGATCTTCGAGCATCCCATGTGCGACTACAAGACTTGCTCCGAGAACTGGCCGTACGGAAAAGGTTAGCTTACTTACTGAAATTATAATTGAGTCATTTCGTGCTACCATATTCCAAAAATGAAACGCTAAAACTACATCTGATGATCTGATTTCTTTCTTTTTTTCACAATCTCTTTCCTATGATGATGCTATGAGAATGTAGGTTCGAATCTTGGTGGTATTGTGTGCTGAAGTGTTTGTGATAACAATAAAGGAAAGAAGGACGATTGCACCTTCCGTGCTCAGAGAGCGAAAGTCGCGTGCATTCTAACCCCATTTACGAGCTCATGAAAGTGTTCGCTGTGTTCTAGAGTGATATCCCCTTGCAAGGGTGGACCACCACCATCGTTGGTTCTCGAGTGAAAGGTGGTTCAACCGATTGAAGACCAGGTTTTTGTTTCTGTCAATCAACTCTAGATCAAGAATCCATTGCCGGTTGTCATGCTCACTCCTATCAATAACGGCCTAAATTAGAACCCCTCGTTCACTGATTCCAAAAACAAATTTCCCCCACGCTATCGAAGGTCTCGGAATCTCTCGGGAGAAGAGGCTCAGTTATGTCATTAAAATGCATCGGATCACATTATTCTAATTATTTTGAACCAAATCCAGTCCCTTTTTCTGTTATTCCCGAACGAAAACTAGTTCAAGCAATATACAACCTAGGTATGGATATAAAATTGGCACGTTGACTCTCACTTCACCTCTAATTGGGGAGCAATCGCGGGGCATGGCGAGGACGCATCTAAGTGGCAGTCCCACTGAAGTGCCCGTAGCTTCATCTCTTCATGTGATATCATTGAGTGGGGGCAGAGAATACGCCTGCGAACACTTCACTCATTCTTATCCCACGAGACGTCGTGGCGATACCAAAAACAGACCAAGAACTCGTTATCACTGTACGCTTCGGTCGAGGGAAAAAATTTCCTTATACCAAGAAAATGATAAACAAGATAGGCAGATGTGTGATGACGAAAGCACTCAATTGATACGAGGACGGGAGTGCTGATAAGAGTGCGGAAGCTCCGGAGCTTTATAGGGGGCATTAGAAGAGCACGCAACAACATGTGGGTGCAAAGGGAAGACGGATGTGTGATGTCTTCATAACTCGACACAAACCTAAAAAAAACCAGCGTCTTTAATCTCAACAGAAGTCTCTTTCAGTGTTGTCTATGATGTCTCACAAGCTGTGCACTGGTGACGTCAATCTCGGCTTCATGGCCAGTCTCTGCTGCCTTCCCGACGTCGCCCAGATGCGTGCCGTCATCGATGATGCCCTTGCTTCCGCTCCTGAGCCTGCCGCTCGCCTCTTCGCTCCTCGCGTGCCCAACGTGCCTCGTCTGAAGGCCGAACAGAAGTTTCCCCTGGGTGAGATATTGCGTCATCGACGACAATTGATCTTCCCCCTTGCAGATGACAGCTTCCTCGGCTTCTGAAGGCTGATCGTGGATAGTGAGACAGGACGCGAATATATCCAAAATCCATCGCAAAATCCACCAGATCACAATCCGTCGACTTTTTCGATCCAATTGTTCCACGTCTTACTCAAGAATTTCCTCACATCCCCTGAAATCATCTCAAATATACCCCACTAATAATGTTGTAAGTGCTAAAAGGACCACGCATGCTAGTATCCACAATACAGTCCGTAATGCACCATTCTCGCTCTTATTCGCCTTTCTCATTTCTAGTCTCTAAGGTCTCGAATCCACTCAAGTCCTCTGTTCTCACCCTTTCGCCCTTCTCGTTCTCCCTTCGTCGTCCGTCATAACTTCCTCTTCTACGAGCCTCGATGATGGCTGTGCATCGTGTATCAACCACCCCCACTTTCCATGTCTCCCTCGCACTCATCCCCCATTCCCCTCGATCACAGCTTTCAACCACACTTCAGTATACTATTTTGAGCATGCAAAAATGTGCTATTTTCTTTCCGAAGCGAGCTTGGTACAGAAACAATGAGATCCATAGAATCCGTTAGGAGCGTTTGCTTAAATTATAATTGCTGCAATTGTATTTATAATAAAGAATATGCACAATTCTTGAGTGCTAATAAAACATGAACCATGAATCTATCAAAGTGATACTGCTTTGAAGCATCGAATATTGCGTCAATAATGACCTAATATTTTGAAATGATTCCAATTTTTATCTCATGGGGGATAAAACAAAGACCCATACAATAGTGACGTCTCTAGCGTACTGTCATAGAAGCGATCTAGTTTGTCATCAAGAAGAACTGTTCTTATCTCTTACGCGTTTTCACATGTCATTTCCTGCATTCTTTCTTCGCCTTTGGTACGTCTCAACTCGTGATTCGCAAAGTGTAATATAGGAGAGCTAATCTCCTAAAATTGAGTAGAGACATTTGCTGAATATTTCCCAATGAATTATAGAATTGTTGTTCTTCTGCATGAAGGGCACGTGTTGTCACATGCCATTCTTGGCGTGGTTGAATATTCAACAAGAGACGAAGCCTTGTTTATCTGCCCGAATATCTGAGGGTGTTGGTTTGCCCTCGGAAATAAGCTTAGGGCGGGCAACCCGATACGGATTTGAGCGGAAATGTGAGAAGATTCCATGCAATGTGAATGATGTCGAAAATTAGATTGCAGATCCGGTTGAAACAAGTCACGTGTGGGAGTCAAAACAAAGAGATTTCCCTATTCGCGGTTCTTCTTTTTCACTATTGCATAAAATTTCTGTAATTATCATCTATTGCTCAAACCATGGCATCATCAGCTTCATCTTTTTTTTAATCTACATACGTCTTCATCAACAGCTTTATTGCAACTTTCCTTTCAAACAACAATCATCATAAATTCGAGGCAAAGGGTTTTTAGAATTCGTTCATTTATTCCATCATTGTAACTAGACAGGTTTGCATAATAGAATTGAAGCAGGACATTGCGAAGTCTTGAACAGCGCTGTCATTCTGTTTGATCCGAGTTTTATCGATTCTAACATCTTCGTCTACTTCTTCTTCTACTTCTGAATCCTCGACGTCGGAGTCTTCCGCCGATCTGGAACGTCGTATTTTTTTTTAGAGAACCAAGTGTTTTTCCTCCTGTGACATGACTCCACTTCACGGATACAAGTATCGTACATGTCGCAGAAATCAGAACGCTCACCGGGCGTCACGGTACAATCTGCGGGTTTTCCGATCTTTGCTCATACACAAAATTAAGACTTGTGGTTGTTCTCATATTTTTTCTCATGGCCACTTTGCCGGAATCGACCCGGACATGCCCGGTAAAATATTCCTAGAAATCGATATTTGAAATACATCTCTTTTATGGTGCGAGTTACGGTAGCTCTGTCGATGTTTATCATTTTTGCTCGCTATAGCTCATTGAAGCCTTTCCTTTTATTTTCTCATGTTATTTGTCACTTTTTCGAAGTTTCGGGCCGAAAAAATAATCACAAAGTTAAAAACAAAACCGTTGAACCTCTCTGAGCGCAATCGCAACCCAAAATGATAAACCTTGACCGAGCTACCGTAACCCGCACCATAAAAGATACCTGCTTGAAATATCGATTTCTAGGAATATTTTACTGGGCATATCCGGGTCGATTCCGGCAAAGTGACCATGAGAAAAAATATGAGCACAACCACAAATCTTAATTTTGTGTGTTAGCAAAGATCGGAAAACCAGCAGATTGCACCGTGACGCCCGGTGAGCGTTCTGATTTCTGCGACATGTACGATATTCGTCATGGCACTTGATGCTCTATCCATATTGCACAAGGAGGTTCCCACTCACAAATACACTAGATCAACTATCGTACATGTCGCAGAAATCAGAACGCTCACCGGGCGTCACGGTGCAATCTGCGGGTTTTCCGATCTTTGCCAACACACAAAATTAAGATTTGTGGTTGTGCTCATATTTTTTCTCATGGTCACTTTGCCGGAATCGACACGGATATGCCCGGTAAAATATTCCTAGAAATCGAGATTTCAAGCAGGTATCTTTTATGGTGCGGGTTACGGTAGCTCGGTCAAGGTTTATCATTTTGGGTTGCGATTGCGCTCAGAGAGGTTCAACGGTTTTGTTTTTAACTTTGTGATTATTTTGTCGGCCCGAAACTTCGAAAGTGACAAATAACATGAGAAAATTGAAGGAAAGGCTTCAATGCGCTATAGCGAGCAAAAATGATAAACATCGACAGAGCTACCGTAACTCGCACCATAAAAGAGATGTATTTCAAATATCGATTTCTAGAAATATTTTACCGGGCATGTCCGGGTCGATTCCGGCAAAGTGGCCATGAGAAAAATATGAGAACAACCACAAGTCTTAATTTTGTGTATGAGCAATGATCGGAAAACCCGCAGATTGTTCCGTGACGCCCGGTGAGCGTTCTGATTTCTGCGACATTTACGATACGCATTGAAATATCAGGCACCCGCTCCAAATAAATAACAAAACCATCACAGAAAATTCGAATATTCTCAACCGCAAACATATGATTGATTCACACTTTTTGGAAATGTTTAGTTATGTTCGGAACGTCTATTCCACTCAGTAAGTATTTGGAATGACCATACTTTGGAGGATCAGGAGAATCCTGGTCAGGATCGCTCAGCAGGGCATCCGAGCAGTCACTGATAGAATCCGACTCGGTATCGGATTCGTAGATGGCGGCTTCCACTTGAACAGATGGCAGCATCTGTAACAGGGTTAGTATTGAATTGTGAATGGTAAATATTCCTGCAGAACCGGAAAACCAGCTCCTCCTATCTATCATTTCGAGATCCGGAACGAGAGAACCGTTTTTCGAAACACAAACCATTTTCGAAATGTTTCCATTCTTACTCGGCGAGAAAAGCGTCGAAGATTTCCACTTACTTTCTGCCCAAATTGGCGAGTCATGTGACACGGGAAAGGCTCAAATATCGAATATAGTTCGCCTAACAGATTGCCTAAGAGTAAAAGTCCAACAGCGCGTGGAACATCAAAAATATCGGACGTCCTCAAAAATTGGTCCCAGGGCTAAATTTTGATTCTGAATCGA
This sequence comes from Pristionchus entomophagus, assembly GCA_036245825.1. Lineage (NCBI taxonomy): Eukaryota > Metazoa > Nematoda > Chromadorea > Rhabditida > Neodiplogasteridae > Pristionchus > Pristionchus entomophagus. Next base: position 20,899,947 of record BTSX01000006.1, read on the forward strand.
ATGGCCTATTCCGTTTTTCGCTCAGAAGCTTCTGAATCCCGGTACGGCACGACGTCAATTTAGTCAAAATCGGTTTCTGTGATAAAAAAAACTAGTCCTGGAAGGGTCGAATTGGGCACAAACCACGCGTACCCGACCAGAATTTAATTCTCAACAAACTGAAAAAAATTCGAGACTCTATCTTTTTTCGTTTTTGAGTTATGGCCGTTTTTTGACAAACAGAAAGGTAAATGAGATCCCGATACCAGTTTGTAGAGAATTTTCTGCTGATCATTTTGGTATATGGGGTTAAGGGTTTGACTTCAGGGAAAGTAAAGTATAGCTGACCATATCGAAAAAATAATATTTTCAAAAAGTCTGCAAAAAACGTTATGCACCGACTGGGATCAAACCAGCGACTTTCGGAAGCACTTTCTAAACGCCTAAAACGTCGACCACGCGAGTGGGGCATCTGAATCCTGCGTCGAGAATCAGTTTTTCGGCCATAACTATACTTTCCCTGAAGTCAAAACCTTAACACCATATACCAAAATGATCAGCAGAAAATTCTCTACAAACTGGTATCGGGATCTCATTTACCTTTTTGCTTGTCAAAAAACGGCCATAACTCAAAAACGAAAAAAGATAGAGCCTCGATTTTTTTTCAACTAAGATGAAAAGTATATCGGGAAGACTTTGTTCACTTACTTCCTCAATCGATTTTTCTCTCCACATCTCCTCCTCCTTCTCTACAGACATGATACGGTCTCGAGACCTGCATCCCATGAATTAGAATCGAATCAACCGAATGAGCATGATTTATAAAGAGCCGGTGATTGATTATGCTCAAAATTTTAAAACGTGTACAAAAGAGGGTAAGAGGATACAAAAGTGCTCAACATGTTCGAAAACCTTGAATCTACAGATGTCAATTTGAGTCCTTCACGAGATAGCTAATTTCCCAAATGATGTAAAAGGAAAACGTGGTCAATCTCTTTTTTTTTTTTAAAGTTAGTATATAAAGGGATGGGTGGATATTTATAAAATGGGGAGCAGCACTAACTACTAATTGGATTGCTACAAATCCAGCAAAGACGTTGAAAGCTAAACATCAGCCGTGGTACTCAGGTAATCCAACAATGGCCGATTAGAAATATTTCAGAGATTTCCTCAATCCGAGTGTTTCTATCGATAATCCGAGAGAGAAGTGAAAATGAGTCGTCCTTGCGCTGGAAAGAAGGAGAAGGCAGCTGATCCTCAAGTGTTTGCTCTTTATTACTGATAATTGGCGCCTTCTCTTCCACTAAAGTAGTCTCGAGTTGAGAATCTCTCGATCCTTGTAAGATTCGTACTAGGGATGTTATTTCGGTTTTGACTCTCTCCCTTCCGCATACTATTATATCTCGCCAGTCAGCTAAAGGAGAGATTGTGTAGAATGAAGAGTGTCGAAAACCGAAATAACAACACTGGGAATCGCTTGTCTAGCATTCAGCATTTACATTCGGAATCTATGACATTGTTTCGTTTACTGTAATACTGGACGATGCATTCATTCCTCTTCAATTGATCTTTTGAACGAGCACAATCTCCTGAACGGAAATAAGCACCGAAAACAATCCCAAGAACTATCCATAATAGAGGCCTTTCAGAGATCTCCTTGAGTGATATCAGTTACTAGTTTGTAAATATGAGAATGAACGTGAGAATGGCATGAAACGAGAATAACATAGCTTTTACTTCTAGACGGAAGTTCCCTTTCCGTTCAATTCGGCAACGGTCACAACATCCGAAAGGCTGCCTATCGATTCGTCACGAACGATGCTATCGACATGGACACAGTTCTTGGAAATACTATCCCGTTACTAATCCACATCGTTTTTTGATTGAACATCGAAGAACAGTGTGTTGGGAAAAGTTCCTTCCTCAAAGGATTTGCTTTTAAACTCACTAAATGTGAAGAACTACGACAACGGAGAGAAGAACAATGACGAAGACTGAAATATTTGACTCTTTGTATTGTAAAAATGTAAAATTTCAGAGTCGAAGGATCATAAATAAAATCAATATAGCTCAAAAATTAATCACTGCATGAAGCGACACCGATGAAGACGATCAAGTAACTCCATCCGAAACCGTCGGAATCGTCATAAATTAGTCCCTCCTCAGAAATTTCGACTAAATCTTCGTCAAGTGCATCCCTCTGGTTGATTGAATCAATATTGAATTCAAGGTCGAAAACCACACTGCCAGGTCCTCTTCCATCTGCGCAATACTCGAGTGGATGGTCCGAGGATGGCAGCGTCTAAATTCATGCCATTTCTTATGCAATTTTGATGTGCTATCGATGAAAATTTCGTATAAAAATATAATAAATAATTTAAATACTTTACTTGCAGGATAGTGCTGCTTGTGCATTATTCTTTCCCCATTCAGAGCAATTAAGCTGAAAAATAATTTAAATTATATTTTTGTTAATACACTTGCTTGAGAGAAAATACATCGAAACATTTCCTCCGAATTAAAAAAAACGACAATAACTCACCACATCGGCCATTATCGACAAAAAAAATGATTGTGAACGTCACTTTCCGAGATATTCACAATAATAGAAGACTGTGAGATGTTTGATATTTTCCCACAATCCCAATATGGATTTAGGGAAAATAGAAGTGTTGAAACTCAAATGCTCGAAGTTTTCAACTGTTGGACTAAATCAATTGATAGAGGTGAAAATATCGATGTCATTTATTTCGACTATGCTAAAGCATTTGACACTGTCAGTCACCCAAAACGATACAAAATGATACATAAAATCTCCAAAATGGGTTTTTCAAGACTATAAAATGGATAAAAGAATATCTAACTGGAAGAACGTTTCAAGTACGAGTTGAAAATAATCTTTCTGAATGCAAAAATGTAACGAGTGGTGTTCCTCAGGGGTCTGTGTTGGGACCAATTCTTTTCAATCTGTACATATCGGATCTCCCTCGGATATTGATTGAAAATAATTGTCACAATTACTCATGATGATTTAAAAATATTCAAATGCTTCTCAAAAGAGATAGACACGGTGAGTTTGCAAAAAAGTATTGACGAAATATTGGAATGGAGTAAAACTTGGCAGCTAAACATTGCAAATCAGAAATGCAGTGTTATCCATTTAGGTAAGAAAAATCCAAAGAAAATATATTTCGTGGGCAACCAAAAATTGGATCACGAAAATTTTGTTAGGGACCTTGGGATAATGGTTGATGAGAACCTCTCAATGAGAGAACACACAAAAACAATTTGTAAAAATGCTGAAACTAAAGCTAACCTTGTTTTTTGAGCTTTACACACAAACGATGTTAAGACGCTTGTAAGTGCATACTGTGTTTACGTGCGCCCCTCTCTTGAGTTCAGTTCGCCCGATCAAATCAACTGATCGTGATAAGATTGAAAAAGTTCAAAATTCAGTGACTCGGCGGATTTTTTACAGAGCGCTTAACTACACCTATCATAATAGACCGAGTCATTATGAGAGGAATAAGGAATTACAATTGCATTCCCTTGAGTACAGAACAATGTCAAATGATGCAAGACTAGCTTACCAGATGCTCTTCGGTAACGGAAAGCTCGCAGAATCTATGCGTGACTTTTTCACACTTATTAAAACAAGAACCCGTGGTGCTGGTTATAAAGTTGTCGTAGATTCTGCGCGTTTAAAACTGAGAGAAAATTCATTTGCACATAGAATTACTAACCGTCTAATATCAATTTTGCAGAAAGGTAATCTTCCTACATCTCATTCAGAATTCATGATGGCAATGCTTGACGAGAAGAAATGAATCAACGAAGAAACTTCGACCACATTTCCTTATTTACTTACCCCCATATTCCATGTGACCACACATGATAAATCTATTCTATTCTATTATATGTTATTATTTAGAATTTAGAAAATAACAGTATGAAAAAAATGATCAAGAAAAAAGTTTTCCGTAACACTTTCAAAATAAACTTACCTGCTTTCTCTCAGATTCCGGTGGATCTTCAACTCTGAGCTCTCAGCTTCCCTCACCCCAACTGGTCGATAATTTGACCTGCAATATGTGCGGAGTGAAGATGAAGGACGGCATTGCCCGCGCTCAACACATGATCACGCAGCACAAAGGTGAATTTAATTGAATCCAATGCCTTAAGCAAAATTAGCAATGCCAATGCACATTGTTTACAGTGTCAGAAGTTCAGCGTGCAAACTCTAACTCTTGTCTTTTTAAAAAAAATATTTTAATTATCATCATTCCTGTAATTGAATATGCATTCTTCATCAAGTTTAATAGAAAGTCTGAAACATATGAGACGAATCTCCAGATTTTCGAGAGCACCGCGGTCATTTCTCTCGAAAATCTGGCGAATGCTCTCATATTCCATTCTTCTTCTGTGATAACTGGGATGAGATAATTGCCTAACACTGAATGAATCTTCATCAGGGCCTAAACCAGAGTCACTCAATTAATTAAAAAAATAAAATAGTGAAATCAATAATTAAATTTATTTGCAGATAAACTGAAGCTCAGCCATGAGAATCCAGAAAAGAAGCCGCATGTCTGTCCCTTCTGTGAGAAGCGCTTCACCATGCAATGTCGGCTGAAGGAACATCTAAAGATACATTCGGGTAAGTACGCATTGTGGAATGAGAATACACCATGAGCTATCTTAAATAATGGACTTTTCCAACTAATGTGGTTCGCGAATAGTATCTTTATGAGATAAGAAAACTTAGCAAAATCGTGCATAAACTTAGCAGAATAATAAACAAATGTTATTATATAATTACAAGATGACTTTAGGAAACAAGCTCTGCTGCCCCTACTGCACTGGCAAGTTCTCGCAGGAGAGCACCTTCATGAGTCATCTGAGGTGAGGCGAAGGAATTAGAGCTGGCTATCCGGCTTCCGTAAAGTTCGAGGATTGTCAGTTAGCATGCGGCAAAAAAGCTAGCCAGAATGGCGTTTTTGCACGAACAACAGCACGATGAGCATATAAATTAGCAAGTGTTGTAAATTTGTTAGAACCCCTGCGGATTCTACGCATATTGTGCTCTCCATTCTACACACTGCTTTGTCGCTCCGACAGGCTAAATAGTGTGTACTATCCGGACTCGATGATGTGGATCTTCTCATCATATCTCAATATTCCAGGAACGATCATGATGTTCGTCCCTATGCGTGCAATCGGTGCGAAGAGAGGTTCTATTATGCGGATGAGATGAGAAAGCATTCGGAAATGAGTCATTGATTTAAACACTTGTGCTATCTCGAAATCGACATACAAAATCCTATTCCTAATTGATCACATTTCTTATAATTTCTTAACGATAAAATTATTTTCCCATCTTTTGAAAAAAATGTTCATTGCCATTGTAAGAGAATTTCAATTTGACCGAGAATAAAGAGCGTATTCACAAAAAGTCAATGTTATCAACAGACCAGAAGATAACCGAGATTTGGATTTTTTTTTATCCCTTATGAGGGTCTAAATAATGCAGAGGTGTCCGTGAACGATAGAAAAAAGTTGTAGAAAGTTTTGGTTTTTGAAGTTTTAGCAGAATTCGAGTAAAATTTCGTATTCGAATGTGGCGAGTTCGAGGAATAATCTGTATTTGATTATTTGTGTTGTATCATTCGGGATGCGCATACTTTATTTGCTCACTGAGTGTTGCTTCGTTGCTCACTATTGGTTGCTATTTTTAATATCTTTAGACGGGGTTGATGATGAATAAATGATTTCTGGACATCTTTCAACTATCGATAAGTAAGAAGAGTTGTATTACGTACGCTAGAAAACTTTCTCGATTCTCGCGAAATCTGTTTGCTCCGCAAATGCCCCGCAAATTTTCGGGCCTTTTCCTATCCTACCTCTGCCTCCTGGAAAGCCTGCTTGCCGCGCGCTGTTTGCTACACTCACTGACCCATTTCTCTTCTAATTCATTCGCTTCTTTTGCGTTCCGGGAACGCCTGCCCTGTTTAAATACAACCACTCAACCCCAGTTCACTATTTTAAGGTTGCAAAAAAGTCCTCCGTGGGGTTGGTGCAAAATATCGTGAAACGTTTCTTAAATAGAATCGTATTCAGATCATTCAGATTTTTTTCTCTGGATCATTTCCTGTCCATTTAATAGGATAATTGAGATCCTCACAAGTTCTTCTCGCGACAGTGAAGTTTTCTGATTCAAATGCTCTGCAACACCGGAGACGATCGATGCCAGTGGCAATGTCACAACTGCGAAAAGAAATTCGCCAGTATCAGCAACAGAAATCGGCATGCGAAAACCCACGATGACCCAGTGAGTACTGAACGCTTGTTAGTGTTGACTTGCATAAACTGCTAGTGATCCACTAGCGCTCGAACAAGAATCACTAGTGTATGAGGTACTGTAATCTCTTTTCGCTTTCAGAAGAAATTCAAATGTGTGATACGCCTCACTGCAATAAGAGCTACACGGATCCTTCTTCACTCAGCCGTCACACGTGCAACACCGAATTTTTCAGTAACGACCCAGTGAGTCATGAACGCTTATTAATGTTGACTTTAACAAACCGCTGGTGGTGCAGGGGCATGTATCAGGCTCTGTCCTGTTATCGTGGCCCAATCAGATTACTGTGGCTCAATCAGATTATCGTGGCCCAATGACATAAGATAGGGATTATTGTGGAACAATCAGATTATCGTGGCCCAATCAGAATATCGTGGCCCATTCAAAATATCGTGGCCCATAGAAAATTTGCATCATCACTTTCTCATATTGCTTCATTACTATTGCGTCCCTGGCTTGTGCCCGACGACGGAGAGTTGAGTGATACAAGTGTATCCACAACAAGAGGGATCCAACTTACTCCGGACTAGCCGGCAACCTCAACTGACTAGGAAGGGGGGCGAGGTCAGAGAGGGGAGGGAGCGGGAGAGGGATAGGCGAGGGGGAGGGGAGCGCGCGCGTGTTCTCACAGGGAGATAAGTCTACGTTTTTAGACTTATCTGTAGACTTTCAAAGTCGTCTGGGGTGAACCTCTATCTCAAAGTCTAATTTTTAGACTTTGATGTCTACTCATCTAAATATTAGACTTAGGAAGTCTAACAACACCGCGCTACTGGCGTGGCTCCGTCCCTTCCCTGGTTCACTGGATTTCTCATTGCAGTCCTTCTTTCATTCCTTCTAATTGATTGATCTGTTGAATTACTCGTTGTACGCAGGAAAAAAATATCATTTATCAACATAAATAATAACAATACAATGAATGGCGCGTATTCGTCCAGCACTAGACAATTCATCATTCTTCGATAAAACTGACGTCGATCAACTCTTCTTTAGTTATCTTGCGTCTTTTACCGAGCGAACTGGAAAGGAATAATTACACTTCAAAAAAAGAACCCTCATGCAAAGTTCCGAACCATGATTTATCATACACAATGATCGTCAAATGGAAGACTAAATGAACAAACTGATTTACCGGGTAGATTCTACCTACTGTTTGTTTTCTTTTAAATTATAAATAAATGGTTTGCTGAAACTCGAACCTGTTATCATAAACAATCATCCTTCCATCGCATATAAAATAGAGAATCAGTGGGACCTGTAGAGGGGTTCACAAAGCATCTTGGTAATTTTTCTTTATCAAAATACTTTTGCTACATTTCAAATTATCCAAAAGTTAACAACTCGATCAGTGGCTAAACTCGATCATTATTTGATTTCAAAAGATATAGAAGATTTCATGTTTTGCTAGAATGAGAAATGTGCGGAAACTGATCTGACCGAACGTAGTCCATCCAGAAAAGGGAAGAGAAGTGGTGAGAAGAATAGGGAATGAGAGAGAGTCCTGAAGAACAAGACAGCTATTATTTGGTAAAATTAAATCAGTAACTGGAAATAACTGTACTTCAGCACACTAATAACAACATCGATTAAGAAACGTTGTTTAAAATATTGGCCGAAATGCATGAATAATTATTTAGAAGAAATCAATCACGGTGCAAACCAGCTGGGTGTAAATGAATGGACTCACTAAGCGAGGTAGACTGTTGATCGCACCATTAGATCATTGGAGGCTGCATGATCCGCGAAGCACGATCCTGAAACTGACTAAGACGAAGCTACCAAAGGTAAGGCTATCAAATATAAGTAAACTAGGAAGAATAATAAATAAAAACCTTGTCCTTTGTCTATGATTGCCCTAATCCATCTCCTTCAATGTTTCACACGAATATGGGGTAACCCAAGCTATGTAAAGTGACCCCTCGGGACAACAATAGATCATCTTTATAATGGATACTATGAATAAACCATGTTTTATGCAGCTAGTAAGCTTAGAAAGCTACAACATGAGAAATGAAATAAACCACTTAGCTTTCAAACTTCGAAGTTCCATTTAAATCTTCCTTTCTCTCCAATCGACGCCATTTAATCTCGAAATGCTTGTGGCACCTGTGGATTGTCATTTGGGGATAATTACGCCGAGGGAGGACGCGAATAAACCAAACCATTGAAAAAAAAATCAAATTTGAAAACTAGCTCACCGCTAGCTCGCTCCATACGCCGCCCCATCGTGTTGAGGCCGTATATACTTACAGCGACCTTAGTGTACTGTCATTAAACAATAAAATAAACGAAATTAGCGAATTAAATGTAAAAGAGTCAACAAAATCGCACGTAATACACGGCGGACTGAAATCCTACCCGTACCCGGACATCGTGGCTAAAAAGCAGTGGTTGGCGCGCAGCGAGAAAAAAGTGCGGCAAAATTCAAAGCGTCAGGTTGATCCCTGATTCGGCAAATATTTGAATTTCCTGACATTTGAAGAGCATCTCCCCCTGAGATTGATGTGCAAGCGCTGAAATTTTTTTGAAAATTCACTTTTTTTAGCAACGCTTTCTATGTTTAGTGAAAGTAGGTGGAGCCTGTCTAAAACTCACTATGTTTAGCAGTCTTTGGGGCGGGGCCTATATTACAAATTCTAGCCATGAATTTTTCCTCGTTTAGGATTTCAGTCCGCCGTGCGTAATAGATAGCACGAAGAGCTGTGTAATTGCCGGAGAAGGTCGACTGGTAAACACAGTAATACTTCGCGAAATCACATGATGATTTTGCTTCAAATAATAATAATAAAATATATAAGATACTCAATAGAAAAACGCCACTAAAAGTACGAAAATGAAAAACCTTTTTCGACTTTGAACGTCTAATATTTCGTCTTCGAAGTATAATGTTTCAACTTCGTAAGTCTATTTTTTAGACTTATGAAGTCGACCAACTTTAGACTTTGAAAGTCGTAGACTTATGATCATTCCGTTTTGACCTAAGACCGTCCCTTCATGCGGAATTAGCCCTCCTCTCGAATAGCCCTCCAACTGCCCGTTTTTGGACGTTTCAGGACCGATTGTCCACTAAAAACGCAAGAACTCAGTTGGTTTTGAAGCTACAAGGACGCACCTTTTGCAAAAGCACCTAAAAACATCTCTTACGATGATTCCGTTTTGACCTAAGACCGTCCCCTCACGCGGAATTAGCCCTCCTCTCGATTGTCCCTCCAACTGCTCTTCTTCCTCTCTCCCACCTTGCCTAGTCGTCTGGTCTAGCGCGCGCAATCTCGTTATCTAAAAGCTCGGTTCCACAGGTGAAAGCCGAGCGAGAGACGCGGGAAAAAGTCGAGAGTCTCGATTTTTTTCGAGAGTCTCGACTCTCGCCCTCGCAAGTCGAGAAATTAGCGAGAGCGCGCGCCTACTCTTCTATTTCTCGACACGGTGCCGAATCGCGCGCGGTAAATTCGAGGTCTCGAGTCTCGATCCGGCAAGACTAGAGCACACTAGAGATTAGACTCGAGAGATCACACTACACACGTTTTACTCGAGCGACCACATGGTCTTGTGAGAAGGGGTAACACTACGATACAACAATAACTACTTGATATCGTGTTCTATAATTATTTCTCGCTTCTAATTCGTCTAAGCAATAGTTGATGACGTTTGATACATCATGGGCCGTCGCACACGTCGCTGTTTTGCAGTTTATGCCAGTACCCAAGCTGTGATGACGGAAACAGTCACGAAGACGATCAGTCGAATGGGTTGACTCATAGTCAGTCGAAGCGAGTGTGCAAGAGGTGAACTGAAGTTAATGAAAATGGGGTGGAGCATGGAATGGAGCATAGGGTGGAGCCATGAGGCAATGGCTGGGGGAGGGATCAGGCAACAGCTGCCAAGAACTGTGCTGCACCGGATGGTTTGAAATCTATGACACCAGATAGCCGAGGCGAGTGTCACGCCAGGATCAAATCAATAAAAAAGACATGAAATGCGATTGCATATTAATGATGCAATGTTATATATATTTGACGAAAATGTTGTTTTCTGTCAGTGATATCTATCAGAAGCCGAATGACATCTTTCTTAGGCTTCTTCCACTATTTAGAAGTGAGAAAAACCCATAAAACACGTTATTACGTATTGATGACGCAACTTCTCTTTCGGCCACAATAATCTGATTGGGCCACGTTAATCTGATTGGGCCACGATAATCCCAAATTGACCCATTGGGCCACGATAACAGGACAGAGCCAAGTATCACTAGGGTGTCGGTCTGGCAGAATACATAGGCCTCTGTCGTCCTAAATTCTTACAATTCAGAAGCAGTTCAAGTGTGATCGGGATGACTGCGAGAAAAGTTACGTGCATTTTTTAAAAGAAAGTCTCATGGACCGGAAGCAAATCATCACAGTATTCAGGTGAAACTGTCAATGAATGGCGTTTTCAAGTGGAGGGTCTCAAACACTAAGTGCCGATCACGACTAATTCCTCAGCAGAAGTGGATTTGACACTTTCCGCCCTCCCCCAAGTCTCGTAAACCACTGGGGCAGATTGACCACCCCACTTTTGCTGGTGCCCCACTGGGAAAAAATTCCAGAGAGTAATAGATATTGAACTTGTTTATTTTCAGTCTACTTCAAAGAAGCCCGTCGCTAAGCCAATGAAGAGAGAACCATCACCAAGAAGTGAGCCTATGTTTTCATTTGCAGGAACTCTTTCAGTCCTAGGCTTTGAATATTAGATACTCATTTCGCTTGATCTTGGGCCCGATTTGTTCTCCAAAGTGGGAGAAAATAAATGTATAGTGCAATCTCAGAAGTTTTATCCCCTGACGCCTCTCGAAATTCCCGGATCTCCTTGACCAATAGCAGTAATTCTTCCAATCAGAGTGAGTGATTTTATTTCACCATTTCGCCTGTTCTTTGTTTTCCATACTGGGAAATGCATTGGCTAGTCGAATGGTGTAGATAGGAAAGGAACATATAATGTGTGAAAAAACGTATCTTTGCAACATGATGAGTTTGGACCGACCGACCGAAAGAAAATCGATGAATGAGAAGGACGGAGAGAAACCTGGAATAATAGTGCAAAACCTAGATGATTTGGGCGCCCATACCCGTGTGCTCGTGACCAAGGATTCGACTGCCTCCTCGAGGCAGGATGACTCGCTCCCTCCGACTCCTGCGAGATCTCACAGTCAATTGATCTATCTATTCCTAATATTCAAAGGACAGGAACCTGTTGAAGAACATATTTTGACATTGTTGAAGAACATATTTTGACAACCATAAATCACGGTCTACAAACTATTTTCCTAGACCTTTTCTATTATCTACTCATATCATCACATCATCGTTCAGGAAATCGAAGCAGGACTGCCGTTACACCAGTTGCGTACGTCACAACTCATCGCTCTATTCTCAAGAAAAGTGAGTGATCCATCAGAATACTGTGGGAGATCATTATGGCTTCTCAGTGATCGTAATATTTATTAATAGTGGAGAAGCATAATTTCGCAGTCGCAAGGGGAGAAGAAGAGGGAAGAGATCTTTGTACATGTTATGTGTGTGTCCTTGTAATACGAGTAGTGCTTCCAGAGGAAGTGTGAGATAGATACGCCTTCACAGTTTTGGTGATAAACAATAACTTTTATCGACCAAAAGTAGACTATCAATAAGCTGGTGACGGGGAAGAGAGACTGACTCTTCGAGCGCGTGGCTCTACGAAAATAGTCGAGAAACATACAATACGGAATTTGCCTGAATAAGGGAGCGCTTCGAAAGTCACGCGCGCGTACATCTTTACGATTTCGTAATAGGCCAAAAGAGGCAGTAACACTTTCCGCATCATATAAAAATATAATAGTCGATGAATTTTATCAAAATACTAAACAACATATCCTTCAGGTTCCTCCAGTCGGAAACGCATTACGTCGTCTGCTCCGGGGATGAGAGTGAAGACGGTGAGTTTTTCGTTTTTCGAAGTCGCAAATAATTTTCCAATGTCTTCCGTTGTTACCGCATTCGGTATTTATTCATTTAAATTTTTTTTAAACGAATCGAATTTCCAATTCATAAGTAGGAGAGCCGACAAGAGATGAGAGATGTAAGCGTAATTGCGGCCTTTGTAGATGAAGGGCAGCGTCAACAGAAATGCCAGAGAAGGGTCCGGTTTCAGATGCCTCTTATTGCTCCTCCTCAACCACAGGTAGAGTCCGATGAATATCCTGTTCCGCGCAATACCCAAGGACGAAGTGATAGATATTTGTAGTTTTTTGTTGATTTTTTCTCATTCGCCTTATCTCAATAAAAAATAGCGATATATATGTCCAATCCAAATACAGTCCAATCTATAGTCGGAATTATTTCAGAACGAGGCGACAGTCAGACGTCAGGTTAAGGAAGAGGACGGAAACGAACAGAGAGACAAGCAAGAGGAAGGAATGAATGCCGTGGAGAGAAAGACCCTCTTTACCATTCTCGCGGATGAGAGAATGGTAAAGAGATGTTATTTATCATCGCCTGAAGCGTATTCCGTTGTCCTTTCCAGGATGCGAGAACTCAATCACTTCGCGATCACGGATATGATACGGAAGAGCTGATCAACTTGATCGTCATCAACGAAGAGCTGAGCTTCACGGCACTGTTTTCTTTTTTGTTGTATTTATTTTGTTGTATTAAGTATTTTCTTAGGGTTTTCCTTTCTGAATGTTCATCAGTCCTTTTATATTCCAGAGAGACTATCAATTGAGAGCTTTCGCGAAACTTCTTACTGAAGCGGACGAATCGGAGCAGAAGAAACTTCGAATTTTTAAAATAAATAAATATAATTTATCTTTGTTTTTTAAAAAAAAACCAGACGATCACTATTCAGTTGACGAAATACTATAGAATGCAAAATTGATCTCTACGTGCAAAAATACGTCAGAAAATCCTATAGGCATATTGTTCTGAGATTTCGATTTTTCGACCAAAAATTGACCATGAACCTAACTTATCCCAATCCGAACTGGTTCGTGCGCCGAACTCGTTCGAGCGCCCACTCATTCCCCCCTCGCTGTCTCCAGGCGTTCGGCCAGGGCCATCCACAAGCCCTGTCCACCACCCCAGAGTGATGGTTCAGAACTTGATCTGTTTCTGAAACTTATCCCAATCCGAACTGGTTCGTGCGCCCACTTATTCCCCCCTCGCTGTCTCCAGGCGTTCGGTCACTTTTTTTCAATTTCCAAAATAATTAATTTTTAACATTATAAAACATTAATGTTTTTTTTAGATAATCGAAGAATTCTGTACCATATACACTCACGATCGTGATTCGTCTCGGATATTGATGGGTCTCCTCGTGAAAAGAGGAATTGATGAAGAATGAATTAAAACTTATATTATTATTTTTATTTCCGTACATGTCATGTTGAAGGATTGTTCAAACAACTAATCACTGTACGTATACTCAAGTAAATCTCATGTAATCGTATAATTTACTCTTGAAACAGCGCTGAATCTTATATGAATAAAATGTTCAAATCTTTGAATCGGAAGAATATCTGGTAAGCTGACAAATTTTTGATCACAACTGACATAGATTTCATCTCAGCACTGAAGATCAGTGACATGCAAACAAAAAACTGGACGCGTGCGACTGCCCTGTGGACGCCCTACAATCGTGCGCGCCTTGTGGGTCATCCCAAGACTCGATGGCGAGACGATCTTAGATGTGCTATCGGACCCTATTGGTGGAAAGCAACCTATGAAGAATATGGCCCCATTCTCACCTGATCATCACTTTTTTCCGTCAGGTTCTCCACAATATCACCACTTTCGACAGAAAGAGACACATAACCACGTCGCCCCGAACTGCTAGAGGTAGGGGTGTTCGGTAGTTCTTCTCTAGTAAGTCGGGCAGTGACAAAAAATAACAATCGTTTTATTGTGTATTTCCAAATAAATTATCCATAAATATATAAATTCACAATCGGACATGGACGCTCGACGCCACGTAGCATCACGTGAATCGATGAGGGAGACAATGTACGAGGAATTGATGAGAGTTGAGATGGAGAGAGAGGAGCAGAGCAACTGAAGGTCAGGGCATCGTTTCACACTAATTCAGCATCAACTGATGTGCTTCTGTGTTTAAAAAATAATTAAATAGTGAAAGTAAGATTGAGGCAATAGATTTTCTTGGTTCAGGGTTCAGTTCATTCCCAAATGATTGATCTTGAAACGTGAATTATTTGTGGAGATTTGATAGTCTCCGATTTGGACATTGATCGGGCCATGATTAACCCTCGGTGTAACAAAAGAACAAATCTTATCTGAGTGATGGAGAAACTGAAAAAAAAATTCGGAAGATTCAATACAGAATTCACTGCTTGGTTAACATAATTTCACCTGAAGAAGTTTTTCTATATCAGCAAGGGATATAGAAGCATTAGAGAAATGTTCATCGAATTGTAGTTTTTTCGCACTTTCGAGTGAGAATTTGTTGAATAATTGTGACGATATTTGGATGGGGCATGGAGTCACATGAGTAATGATCAATCAAGAGTGACTCAACAAAGTTTGCAAGTTGAAGAACAAACTTAATGGCATCTGAACATATTTCATTTCAAATATTGATTCTTCAAAACTTACTCTTATTTAAATGTGCCGTCTTATATTCTACACGCACAGGATTGATATGCGCAATCACGTCAATATATGAATCCGAAAAAATGCAATAAAAACTTACTTTCTCCATGTCGTCTGATTTGTCATGAGCTCATTTTTGCTCAAAATGCATTTGAAACAGTTTTTCCACAAAAAATAGTCCCTTCGGTTCAGGAAGTAATATTGTATTTGTTGTTTCTTGATTCCGATTCCCCCAGGGATCTGGTAAAGATTTGAATATAAAATCAACTATAAAACATATTATCATGCCTCTTCTTGCTTCAGAATAAAGAAGTTAATAACGGTATTCCGAGAGGCGATGGTCAGAGTGTCAACAATGTTTATCATCATCTTGTTGCCCTGCGATGGGAAAGGTTGGGTAATCCTAGAACAAACATACCTCTCTAAGTAGCCCTATTGATTGAATTTCCATGAAGCGAAAGATGCATTCTTTCGCATTTTGAGGAAGATTATGACAACCCGTCGACATTTCTATGAACACTTGCGAGAAATTACAATGAAACAAGGTTCGGGAGAAGGAAGATAAGGAAAAAAACTGGATTCGGAGTATGACACCGCAAAACAATTTGGGTAGTGAGCCACGCTTAGAATGGCGTCATTCTTTTTTTCAAATGAACCACCGTACATTTAAATAAATTTACCCCACTGCATAGTCTTTATGATCAAGTTGTTCAGAAAGTCCCTGGCATGTTTTGTTTTCAAGCATCCTGACCTCTCCTGTTCTTCGCATTTGAGATATTTATACAAGGCTTCTTATATTAGACCAGCGGTATCCCCCGACTACGTCGGGGGATACCACTGGCGGGGCTCACCGCTTCGCGGTGCACCGTATTTCGCAATCGCAAAGAGAGAGGGAGAGTCAGGGGAGGCGTTGTTTACATGTTTCCGATTTCGCAATCCGGACAAACCAACCAACAGACTGTATGGATGAGGGCTAGGATGCTCTTTATATAGCACACTGAATCAGCTCACACTGATCAGCAATACGGCCACAATAATAAGCAAAACTTAACTCCTCCTGCAGGGATCACTCCGTACTGCAGTACACGTTGTTGACTCCGTTCGGTAGTTCTCAGGGTGATGAGAGCGTCGTCGCACTTATCATCCAATGGATGCGTTTCGCAGAAGAAATTCAAACACTTGCCCCTGACAGCCGTAATTGTTCGCCTTGCGAGCAATCGATCCCCCGCACTCACTTGTCATCATTGCCATTAAATCACATTATACATATATTCGACTTTACTTGTTCGTTATGATGTCTCGTGATTCCATCACTATCAACATCGCCAATCTGCCAGCTGATATAATCCGAGTCATAGTGAGGATGGAGGAACCCTCAATGGAGGCCATGAAATTGGTAATGCGATCCCGGTATTGCTTAATTTTTAAGTTTAAAAAAATACGTGAGAACATTCACTAAAGAAATCCGATTTTCAGATATCTCCACTGTGGAATGAAATCGTGATAATCAATCTCAAAGATCGTAAATTTGCGCTCGAGCGTATTTACCTGCAAAAATTTGAATTTCCGACACTTAGTGGCAAGAAAGAGCTGAGCGCGACGAAGTCATGGATTTCCGTTCAAATACTCGCGGTACTGCCTGAACTATGCGGAGGCCTCAGAATAGGACTGGGCAGTTTCACGAGCGTTCACGAACGATTTTCTGACGTAAGTGGTCATAAATGGGCAGAGATTAGGGTTCGAGGTAGTGGGCACGCACCTGTGGCAAAAAGGATCTTACCAACCACACAATAATGACTATTTCATGACGACAAGAAGCAGTCATTAAGCTAGAGTTAGATGTTTCACGTGTTCAATACAAGCAATAGAAGTGGAGTGCGTTCCTCGAGAATTCAATATTTGCGTGGACGATGAGAAAGCAGTGATTTCAGAGACGGCTGAAAAACATGCTTTGAGCAATTGGCAGTCTGAGGTTTTGTCTTTCTCATAGGCTTTTTTATGGCTTTTGCTATTGAATTTTGAGGATTCCATCCCAGGAAGTTCTTAAATAATACGATTCGGGATCTCGGAATTCAACATATTTTCTTTAATTCTTGCGCGTTTACTGCATTCGACTATCCCAACCTTGGAGTCTCAATTGATGCAACGGATTTGTTAAAGAATTATTTCTTTGGACGCGCCCGAACTTACTGGGACGAAGTGGCGGTCAAATTGAACTTTGGGAATCACGCTGGATATATCGACGAAAGATGATCAAAACTTTGACGCGGATCTCGCTCAAAGGGGGCTCAAAGCTCGTATGAGAATAATAATGAACGATCAGAGAAAAAATGGAATTTGTCACTCGATAATTGTTTATTCGCAATTTCTTATTATATGTTGAGTTGTTTATTTCACAACAGTCAGATGTATACAGGTTTATTCGAACCACGATTTCAAATCATGACATATTGTACAATGTAGTAAAAACAGGTACATATCAAAAATCAGATATGAGCCCGTTCGCCTAAGAGTCAGTAAAAGCTCAACAGGCTCGGGAACATCAAAAAAATAAGGTATGCTCAAAAGTTAGTCCTAGGGGTAACTTTTGCTTCTGAATCGATTGGCGTTTTCAGATTTTCGATCAGAGCCTTCTGAATCCAAGTACGACCCGACGTCAATTTGGCTAAAATTTGATTTTCCGATAAAAACTGCCCCTGGGAGGGTCAAAATGGCAAGAAATCTCGCGTAAATAAACCAGAATTTAATTCTCTACAAAATTAAATACAAAATGAAGCTCTATCGTTTTTAGTTATCGAGAAAAAGTCGATTTTTGACATAGAACGTTGGCGACCAAAACCCGTATACAGTAGATAGAGCAGACTCTCCTGATCATTTTAGTGGCATGGGTTAAGGATTTAAGATGTGCTGAACCGAATGACATCGATTTTAATGAGTCCAACTCGCGTTTTTTTGCAGTTTTTCGAGCATAACTTTTTTCTTCCGTAGTTTCATGATCTGTAATATAAAAATTCGGTTTGCAAAAATACGCCAGAACATAATATACTCATGTATTTTTGAGAATATGACTTTTTCGACCCAGAAGCCGACCTCGACGGCGACATCGGGGCCGAAAAAGTCATTTTCTCAAAAAATCCCGACTATATGAGTTTCTGGTGTATTTTTGCATGTAGAAACCGAATTTTTATATTACAGATCATGAAACTACTAAAGAAAAAAGTTAAGCTCGAAAAACTGCAAAAAACGCGAGGTGGACTCATTAAAATCGATGCCATTCAGTTCAGCACACCTTAAATCCTTAACCCATAGCACTAAAATGATCAGGAGAGTCTGCTCTACATACTATATAAGGGTTTTGGGCGCCAACGTTCTATGTCAAAAATCTACTTCTTCTCGAAAACTAAAAATGATAGAGCTTCATTTTTTTTTCCTCCCAGGGGCAGTTTTATCGGAAAATCAAATTTTAGCCAAATTGACGTCGGGTCGTACTTGGATTCAGAAGGCTCTGATCGAAAATCTGAAAACGCCAATCGATTCAGAAGCAAAAGTTACCCCTAGGACTAACTTTTGAGCATACCTTATTTTTTTGATGTTCCCGAGCCTGTTGAGCTTTTACTGACTCTTAGGCGAACGGGCTCATATGACAAAAAATCAACCATAACTCTGACATTTAGTTTCAAAATTTGACAACTATTTGTGGTAGTGAGGCATAGACCCGACTCTTATTAGAGGTATCGTACATATCTTCAGAGAATCAACAATCAACTACCTTCAACAATGAGTATTCCATTGGACGCTTCTACTAGTTCCATTATGGAATCTGATCGTATTCTATGCAGCATCAGATGTTCACTCTAGGTATTGCTCTATATTTACATAGTAAAAAGGGCTCTGAGATGGATGAATAGCATGAAGAGACAGTTCTCACTCAAGAAAATCGATAGGAAGTCCATCCTGATCACAATCCATTGCGAGTCCGAAATGATCGTTTTGGAATTGGCTTGATGGTTGGATGATGAGATTCGAGGTGGAAAGATCCTGGAAAAGAGGACGTTGGTTACTCGATTCCTCATATCATGCACAAAGAAGTAGCATTATTTACGGCGGGATCTATATTTTTCGAAACTAATATAAATTGACGGTATTTTACCTTCGGTTTGATGTCTGATGAGAAGTCGATGGTCATCACTGCGCTATATTCTTCCACACTTTCTACATCGCTGGTGCATATCTGGAACAAACACGTGTAATTTCCCACTTATCTAAATGTCCAGACCGAATCGAACAGTATTTTGAAATTGTAACAAGCTCAGAGAATTTATTCCGTTCTTATATTTTTTTCTACAGTCTGTCTCTTTCTCTTCGGAGTCGCTTCTGCGTCTCTCACATTTTATTAACCCGCTGCATTCTCCGAAAACCCAAACTCCCCAACAAAACCGTCGCCTCGATTCCTTGGCGGATAAATAATTTAATTGAGTTACAAGCAATACCTAATATCAAGGATATGATTCATCCGATTCCTTTCTAACCTCGTAATCCATTGGTTCGTCCATCAATCCCACGTCCAAATCTGGCGCTCTGTGCAATTCCTCTGGAGGATCGAGCAGGAAGGAGGGGTCGAGATACTGGGAGACTGTCTCGTCGTTGACGGCGGGGAAGGCATCCGGTTCGACCAGGAAGTCCTCCCAGTCAGGAAGCGGCTCCTCCTCCTGCAATGAACCGATTACTAATTCTCAGTGATCGACCACAACTAGGTCTCGCAGGCTACCGTGTCGTTTTCCATTTTGAATAACAGATTATTCTGAATCATCAGAAAACCAACCTGAGGCGGGGGCGTCGGCTCTTCGTCCGCCGCTATCCTGACATTCCAGACGGGATCGTATCCCTCTGTCTGCAGATTCTTCGTCAATCGCTCCGCACAGTCAACCTGACATTTGTTCATGATCACTACTATCTTTCTCATATTTATCTAACTGTCATTGAGTATTAGCTGTAATTTCCGGCCAAGGTTTGTTTTTAAAACTCACATAATAATAAGATTTAGCTAGGAAGCATCGACGAATTAACGCCACGGCCTCGGAGAAGGATTCCACTTTCTTGCCGGAATCTGGAAGAAATTCACGTTGACCGCGGCTCTCAGACCTTCCATCTTTGATATGCCGTCACAAGTTGGAAACGAGCAGATTTCCAACTTTTCCCAAGCTTTTTTTTTTTTTTTAACTTTTCCCAAACTTTTTCCCAAATCTCTAGTTGGAAATCTGCTTGTGTTCAACTTGGACCTCACACCAGAGTTCGTACAGGTTTTTCACATTGTCTTCGAATTACTATGAATATGCGATAAATCTCGGCAGATTCTACTAACCATCACTCTTATTCCTCCACATTCTCAGCTTACATGCGTTTCTATCATGAACGGACTTGATGAATGCAGCTTCCGCAGTGCATGGAAAGATCTGCAAAGCGTAGAGCGTTATGAACAATTTATTTTCCAAAAAGGTGCATAGAGAATTCTGCATTAATTTGGAATTCTCCCCTAGTATTATACAGCGAATTTATTACATGATCGACGATTTTCTCAATTCTCTTTTGGTCGTAAGAGGGCTGCGCTTGAGATGGAAGAGCGACAGTTACCATCTATAAAGAGTTTATGAAGTATTGTTTTGACCGGGAAAACGCAGAAACAAGTTTTTGAATCGAAACAATCAGGGAAAATAGTATGAGAGGCTGCGCAAGCAGGGATTTCAATGCAGAATACGATGAGTAATGGCAGTCTCTGTGTTGATAATTCAATGATGACTCATCCAGATTGACGATGAAACGAGAGAAAAAGAGACGACAATGGGCATGTTATCATCGTCTTTTGAGTGTCAACAACAGCCAGAAGGGAGAGAAACCGATATGGACTCTTGTGAGTGAGGGAAAAGTGTTCGAGGATCATCGAGAGTGAAAGAGCGAAGAGGATAGAAGAGATTTCAGACGGTTAGAGAGGAAAGAGACTGTGATAGATAGAGAGATACGATCGATAGGCACTCGCGTAGGAGGGAGAAGAAGGTGGAACAGAGTGGGAGGGGGATGAAGGGAGTGAGTGAAGGTAGGGTGGGGAGGAGGGGGATGGGGCGAACAGAGAGGGGGAGAGACTGTAGGCTCTCTCGTTCCCCCCTTATCTCTCGCTTTCTCTCGCTCCACTCGCGTGTTAGACAAAGGCAGAGATCCGAGGGAGATAGCGAGTTGTGTAGATACAGAGAGAAGATAAGAGTAGGCTCATGGCAGCAGAAGGAGAACTACACAGGAACATAACAACTTAGATACAAGCTCTTCTATACTAAACGTGCGTTGTCTTCAGCTTTTAAAAAAACGGATTTAATTTTGGCCATAATGGGTGAAGGGAAAATGAGAGCGAGCCATACACATATTCATGATATTGGGTCATGATGAAATACTTATATTGACAAACAATAACGACACATTATGTGTGCAGGACATTGGATTTATCTATAATATTTATCAATGATGATAATTATGAAATTAAGGTAAAACAAAGAACACGACTTATTCAATGATAATCAGCAAGGCATGATTTTGAAAACTTCAGATGCTATCCTGCAAGTCCCACAGATCGTAGCATGATGCTCGGTTTCGCTCGTTGGAGCATTGAATGAGTGTTATGGGACTCATCAATCTTGTCAAGCACAGCAGAGGGCGAAGGACCCTCTGGAGCTGGAACGAATTGATCATGCGGTTTTTGGTGACGTAATTGACTGTGAGTCGATCCGAACATTTCTCAGTTCAAATGCAAGATTTTAAATAATATCAGCTCACCGCCCATGCTCTTTCTCCTCAGAGCAGGAGAAGCCGGCACCTCCTGAGTACTGCGCGAAATATTCGTTTTTGTTGCATGCTCATCCCGAAAGAGATCGATCAGCCAACGCACTGGGATTTCCTGAATAAATAAATTTCTGGTTTGCAACCAGAGTTGATATATTCTGTGCACCAAAATTGCGTTACAGCTCCTTTCTCCTCACAATGTTTATCATAATGCTGAGGAAGTTATAACAAAATACCGTAATTTTACTTATCTTCCCGATTTTTTGTCACAATTCTTTGAAATCTCTTTCAAATCACTTACTCCGCACACGCAGAAAGCGATTCCAATGACGAGTGAGCCAATGAGGAATAGGAAGGAGAGAAAGACGAGGAGGAGAAACAATGGCACCGGCAGGGATTGCAG
Source organism: Pristionchus entomophagus (assembly GCA_036245825.1). Lineage (NCBI taxonomy): Eukaryota > Metazoa > Nematoda > Chromadorea > Rhabditida > Neodiplogasteridae > Pristionchus > Pristionchus entomophagus. The sequence continues at coordinate 20,922,127 of BTSX01000006.1, forward strand.
ATACTCCAGGATGTCAACTGCTGCAATGATTGAGTAAAAAAATCATATATGGGGGGAGGGTAGCCACCTCGGGTCGGATCCTCAAACTATTTTGTCATACAAACATTATACAAACAGAACTCCCGTGAATATTAAAGTTCGTCCTACCGTCTTCCATCATATTGAGAGGTGATTGAAAAATTTTTCTCTTTCAAAAGCAACAGCGGTCTGTTACCCTTGTTATCTCTGAAAACAAATACATTCACTCAAAACTGCTAGTTGAAAACCATGGGAAAATTTTGAAAAATGGCGAATGTGAAGAAATGATTCGACCTCTGTGTGTTCCTGGTTCGACTAAATCATCAGCCCGCGAATCCTCTAATCACCCTCCGCTATGCAAACCAGCTAATTTGCATCTAAATTGCCTCGTTCTGTAATCATAGCAGCACGCTGAATAAAAATGAGCGTGGCGCCCTGATTACTGTACGATATAAAGAAAAAAGAAAGAGATTGATTTCTGAAAGAGTGCGAAAATATCGATCAATTTTAATGTCAGGCTTTCTAGAAAGCGTCGGTGCCTCCTAAATAAATCCCCCTTCTACACACCAATCATCCGTCATAGAAGAATGTGCTGTGGGCGTTTGATGAAGCAGTCTTCACTAGGATTGGCAATTCAAGGATGACTCTCTTCCTTTTGCATACTCTCTCACCGCTCAGAGAAGTGAAAAAGCGCGTGAAATGAAGAGAGGCGATCCCTGAATTTCCAGTCCCAGTCTTCACATGCATTCCTCACACTCCCGCCTTGCAGAATGGCTAGAGCTCACGTTCTCTTTCTACTGTTGGCTGCGAGTATCAGCGTGGAGTCCCGCTACGCCATTTCGCACAGGTGCACTCTTACCCAATTGAACAGGCCTATTTCCAGTTTAAGATACGATCATGGGATCACTTTTAAAGTGAGCAAGAGAGTCATTGAGAACGGTCAGCCATCTTCCATTCCTATGCACAATCTGATTTTACAGTTGCTTGTGATCCACTCGAGCTAGTCGACTACTCGGAGAATGAGAGTGGTGAGTGCTAGTCGAGGAATGTTTTGATAATATTTTCATCGAAGATGACGCCGTCTGTCTGAATACCGTGCAAGGCCGCGTCTGTTGTGCTTGCGATGATGATGTGGATGAGGAGCAGCTAAGAAACAGTCTCATGAGCGGGAAGGGATCGTGAGTCGATTTTGCTCAGTATGGATGTAATTTCGGGTTTGGCTTCCTCCATTCTGCACACTATCTCGCCGATCAGAGACACGAGAGAGTGTGCCGAATGAAGAGAGTCGAAAACCGAAACGACATCACTAATGTCCCGTATCTTCACATCTTTCGCTACTCAGTAAGGTTCTCTGGATCTGGACGAAGCGGCAGCGCGATTTATTCAAGACTAAATGGGATGCAAAACCGTTCAGAGGAGCTTGGGATCCTCTCACTCATTCACTCGATAAATGAGCTAATTTGATCAATATAAAGCAAAGTATTTTATGAACTTTTTTATCCCCAAATGCAATCTCGACACCCTCTCCTTTGTGTGTATCCTCGGTTCGAGAAAGTATCAGCACACTCAACAACAATAACAATGATACTATCAAGCAATGATATTATTTCAAAAATTATATCTGAATGACGTGTCTATCCACTTTTTCATTGTTGCCTGCATCCGCATTCTCACAATCGAGGAAGTACTGCCTGATCGTCAGTTCAATACACGAGGTATTTGATCACTGTATTCGTTTTTGAAGCCTCTAAAATAATGTATTTTCTTAGGATAATGAATAGTACTGCTCAATGACTCGTCTCTGATAATAGGATGAGCATTGCCAAGCAAAGTGTTGAATATATTCATATATCCGCCATTTCATGATTATTTCAAGACATCTGAGGTATCCTCTATCTCTCTAGACTCCCTTGCAATATCTCGGAAGTATTCCAGTTTTTGTCTCTATTATTTGTCTAAGGATGACTAATAAATGGCGAGTTTCACATTTCAATTTTCATTTACATAAAGAGAGGCAGATTTTGACTCTCATTTTAGGTCAATACTCAATCATGTTCTACACCCGTTCGCTTACCAGCATAGTACAATGATTGTAATTCAGTTCGTTGGGTGTGAGTTCCCGAAATAAGCAGACTCAAAAATGTATCTCATCCCGATTGTTTGCAATTACAGACCCTTGTCGTACCAATCAAGGTCATCATTGCGGCGAATGCTTCTGGTCCCTGACGAATTTAATCTAATAATCGCTGCTATCTGACCTTCTCACGCCCTCTTCGGTGCATAGCATAGGACATCAGACATTTGGCATACTTCCGTCGCTCCTCTTCTATTTTTGCGAGGTTTGTGCGTACATATCAACACTAAAGAGACTAAAGAGCGGTTTAATATTGAAATTTATCGAACTATTTTCTTAAAATTCACGGCTGCTTTAGGGAGCTGGAGATTCGGGAAATGCACGATGTCATCCGGATTCTAAGCGATCTCGAATTCGACAGAAAAGAATTCGTACTTCTGAAAGCCATCATCGTATGCAATCCAGGTCGTCAAAGTTCACTGAATTCCATCGCCATTTCCTAGAGCGACCCACAAAAATCACTCATTACTAATCAATAAAAAATCAAGAGAAACGCAGTTCTCCTTTATTGATTATTTCATCGACCGGATTATGTTAGCCATTGAAGACATGCCCACCTCCTACAAGAAGGAAATAGAAGAGGAGCGACGGAAGTATGCCAAATGTCTGATGTCCTATGCTATGCACCGAAGAGGGCGTGAGAAGGTCAGATAGCAGCGATTATTAGCAAAAAAAGATTAAATTCGTCAGGGACCAGAAGCATTCGCCGCATTGATGACCTTGATTGGTACGACAAGGGTCTGTAATTGCAAACAATCGGGATGAGATACATTTTTGAGTCTGCTTATTTCGGGAACTCACACCCAACGAACTGAATTACAATCATTGTACTATGCTGGTAAGCGAACGGGTGTAGAACATGATTGAGTATTGACCTAAAATGAGAGTCAAAATCTGCTTCTCTTTATGTAAATGAAAATTGAAATGTGAAACTCGCCATTTTATTAGTCATCCTTTGACAAATAATAGATACAAAAACTGGAATACTTCCGAGATATTGCAAGGGAGTCTAGAGAGATAGAGGATACCTCAGATGTCTTGAAATAATCATGAAATGGCGGATATATGAATATATTCAACACTTTGCTTGGCAATGCTCATCCTATTATCAGAGACGAGTCATTGAGCAGTACTATTATATGAATACGCACAATTTTTTGCTTTGGTTGTGCTAATATTCTTTTTCATGACCACTTTGCCGGAATCAACTAGGATGTGCCCGGTAAAATATTCCTAGAAATTGATATTTGAAACAGATATCTATGATGCGATTACGGTAGCTTGGTGAAGGCTTGTCATTTCGGATAACGATTGCGCCGTGACACCTTTTCCGATGATTTTATCATATTATTCCTCTCTATTTCATGGGTTTGGGGAGAAAAACTACCACAAAGTTAAAAACAAAAACTGTTGAACATTTCTGTGAGCGCAAGCCGAAATGATAAACCTTGTCCAAACTACCGTAATCGCGGCATAAAAAATAGCTGTTTCAAATATCGATTTTGAGGAATATTTTACCGGGCATGTCCGAGTCGATTTTGGGCAAAGTTGCCATAAAAAAATCATGATCAAACACGAAATAAAATAGTTTTTTTTCAAACATCTCTCCCATTTCACTCTTCAATTTCTCTACTTCCACGCTTCATTCATCTCACTCTAGCCCGAAACATCATCTCTCTCCCTCTAGAAGACTCCATCTCGTTTCTGATCCCCTCCATCTCTCATATCTCTCTCTTTTCACTCAATCCCTTACCATGGACATTTTCTCATCTCTCACCTCTCTCCTGAAGCTTTCTCGTCTTTCATCGATTCAATTTATCTCTCAATTCTCACTCTCACAAGCTCAACTTCATAAAGCAAAATGTTTCATCCTCTGGACTAGGCTACCTCTATCCTAGTTTGAGTGACTCGTTATGTCTGTTTCTCTCTTTTATCACTTTTGAACTATACGTTTATCATTTACTCTTATGTTCGCAAGATATCTCATGTTTTATTTCGGATTTGAATGTTATTTGATAATCAGAGCCCTACGCACTCTCAAGAATGGCGTCATCGTCAATCAAACCCGAAGAAAAAAATGACAAAGGAAACCAACAGGTGCGTTGTGTGCTCCAATTTCTGCATTTGAGCATAGACTCCGTACACACTTTCATGGTATCAAGAGCGCAAAATGCGGTGTTGACTGACATGATCATCATCATAATTTGAGAGGCAACGAACTCTCTCGCCCTCACTTCTCCAACTCCCATGCATCTCTAGACAAGAGATACTCCTTGCTCGAACCGAGTCGTGGAAAGGCCATCGCTTTCACGACGGATCCGATCCGTTCGACGATTTCGAGGACTTATTTGCATTTGTGCCACAAACCTGAGATGAAAGATCCAAATATCTCGCTTTTTTGTAATTTTTGTTGATGATGATAAAACTGTGACTTCTGATGTTGTACTTGTTTGGAGAGAGGATCTTACTGTCAAGGGATTGTAATACATTATTTCGAATGAGACACCACTTCAATTATAAATCCGAATGAATTTAACCATGAATTCCGGTAGTTTCATAGAGAAGCCTTGTAATTCCATGAATCAGAGCTTTTGCATCTTTTGCTTTTGCAGCTTTTGCATTCTCCCTGTTTGGTGATTAAGGTCTATTAGGGCCGTCTTCTCAACATTCTCACTACACTAACCTCCTCTCATGCTCTATGTGCCTTGAATATCCGAAAATTGTTTGCCTTAGTGGAATTATCTCCTCTCTGTGTAAAAAAAGAACATGGAAAGAAGTAGGGAAGAAAGTAAACAATCTGAATAGAAAAGCCGTTGTGGTAGAATGAATTCTCAGTGATATATTCATTTCAAAGAGATTGAGTCAATTTCGATCAGGGATTTTTATTAACTGTCCTTTTCTCGATTTTCCTCGTCCCTAATATATTTTACATATTGTATCATAATTATTTCGTGGTGATTGTGTAAACTTGCGGCTCCTGGTTCCTCAGAAAAGACGTGCTCTATACTTTGCGTGTCATTACATCCCGCGCGGAATTCCCTGGTTCCTTACGAGATCACGGTAAACGCTCTTCAACCTACAACAATTATATTCAGAACTGACTTTATATATTCATTTTATTTATTTATTTATCTAATAAATTGTATTATCTTTAAATTATTGTAATTTAAACTTTCTGGCGGCATGAGAGCAGATCAAGATGATGCTATTTTATTAGGGAAGAGATACTGAATGGGTAGAGAGCATGACGCGTCGTGTCAGGGTCAATAGCGCGCCATTTCTTCTCCTTTATTGCCCGATTGGAGGTTTGTTGTGACATTTCTCGGTCTTCTTTGCTCCATCGCTATTCACTCGCTTGCCTTCGCTCAACGTCAGTTGTCATTAAGCGGATTTCCGACGTCAAAGTTGCAAAAAGCAACAACTTTTCGCTCGTTAGACGACCAATTCACTCGTTGTTTGGATCATTCCCCTGTCTTGTTCGAAGGAATTCGTTCCTCACCCCACACGTTTGCACTAATCAATAGACGACTCTGATTGATACACGTTCATAATCGCCTGTTTTCCATTAGACCTCCATTTCCGCGCAAATTCGCCCCTCCTTCTACTCATGTGTTAGTGAAGAATTATTGCTTAGCGTGACGTATATTAGCGATCGGGCTGCTCATCGCGTAGGGCGCTCTCCCATTACGCCCTTGTCCGTTTTTATTTCGTCTGCTATTCTTTCATCGTCTTCGTTTCAGACTATATGCGATGGGGTCGTGGTTCTCTCGACGGAAACCCGTCAGTGAGGAATTGGAATCCCTCTCAACCCAGATGAAGGAGTTCAGAAGGGAAATCGAATCAATGAATAGAACGAGGAGGAATGCATTATGGTTAGTTTGCGCAGTGATTTACGTCCGTCGAAGTCAGAAGATAAACAAACACTAGAGAATGACAATTGGATCACTGTGATTCAGTTAAAGACGAGGAAATGTCTGGAAGATTGGTTTGACAGCATGAACCAGCGCATTCAGATCGATAAAGCAATACTACAAAGCCTTCTATCTTCAATAACTGATAAATGCACATCTATTGACAGTAAACAGCAATGAAAACACTAAGAAATTGACTAATATAATATATTGTAAAAGCGCTCCTTCGCACAGTGTAGAATGGCAATCCACTCCGTTGATTAATCTATTTCAGGTATCTGTCAATGCTCATCTTCATTGTTTCTACATCCTCAGTTGGGTATCTGGTAGCGACGATTGCTGATCGGACACTGCAGGTGAGCGAACGGAAACTGAAATGAATAAAGAAAGAGATCATGGTTAATAACGGGAGAGATAGAAAGCAATCGCCGAGACTCTAACTGTCCCAAAGAGTATTATTTAGGATCAATGAAAAGCATTTATCGCGCAATGGCATCACTATAGATCTTATGACGATCTTCACAGAACTCATGATGATCAGCAAATTTATTTCAATTCAATTATTTAGGGTATGTGCAGGAACAGGGATCCATGGTTTTCGCGATTCAAATGCAATTTAAACTGTATTTCATTCCAGATTCTCTACTCGTCGGGCTCATTGATCGGTGGAGTGATAGTCGTTGTGCTCACTAGAAGACTCATCAACATCTTCTATGACTTTCGAGTCAGAAGAAAACACGCGGTGAGTTGAACAGAGACTGGTGGTGTGTTTGAACATGAAAAAAAAACGTTCTTCAGTGATCATCGTTCTCTGGAAAAATAGCTTACAACTAGGAAATATTCACGGTACCAAGTTAGAAAGCAAACTCGGAAACTACTAGGAAAACTTCTAGCTGTAAACTTTTTCCAGAGTTCATAATGAGAAAATTATTGCTTTCCAGTACCTCGATGAACTCATCGCGAAAAAGAAGAAACTGCTCGAGAATGTGAAGGAGACGGAAACATTCAAGGTGAGGTATTTGCCCAATACTATACGGAAAATGGTACAATATGCGACCCTGGCGGCGAGCAGTGTTGGACCATGATTGGATCGACCATGGATCCCCTCTGTATCATGTATGATCAGCCATTTTTATACATGTTTCAAAAGTAGAGACCGTGTTGCTTTGATGCCGGAATGCCCACGAGAACACTATCTTGAAGATAAATTGATGCAGGTGGCGAAGGAGATTCTCGCTAAATACGACGAGGACTTCGTGAACGAATCGAAGCTGGTGCAGCAGGATCCAAGGAGAATGCAGAAGGGTCAGCTACAAATAATAATACTATATATTTTATCTAAGCCCGAGGCGCGACGAGATTAATAATACATGTGATCGGGATGATGAAAGGGGAAAGAGAGTGGGGGGGGGGGGGTGAATGATTCTCATGCATCATCGGGATTGGGAGAGGTCAGAGATAATGGTCTTCACCATGATCAATGCCTGGAGAAAAAATTGAGAAAAAACATTTCTCAATCATGCTATGAGTATTTCTGACCCTTTACTCCCAATACTCGTCGTCAATGTATTACTGTCACTCAGAAACGAGATTACAGGGAACATGTCTGTTCGTCCGCAGTCGATGCCTCCTCCACAACAGATGCAGCGACCCCCGATGACACCACCCCAGCAGGTATAGAGAAGCATTTATTGAGAATGATACCGCAGTGATAATAGTCAAGACAATGAACAACGGAGAATTATGAGAGTACACATGTGGCTGGCCAGAAGCACTGCAATCCTAGCTGTCTTGCGTGGATTTAAATATGAACGATCGGATTGAAAATGTGAAAAGACAGTTAGCTGTCGCAGATCCGGAAGAGAATGATTCCTCCTCCGTCGATGATGCAGCAGATGCAGCAGCATCCACAGCAGAACCCAGCTGCATTCCAGATTGGAGAAGCAGTGCCGTTCCCTGTGGGCATTCAGGTTTGTTATTTCAAAAATTTCAAAGATAACTGCCACGATGTCCATGATTATTCATGTGGAATGTGATTAAATCATCTGCATATTTTCGAGTAAAAATTCAGAATGTGGTTGATCGTCTGATTACAACTAACAAGCAAGGTATTGAACAAGTCTGAAAGAACGTGAAAACAACGTCGATTTAGGATCGGCCCCACTCCATCAAACCGATTCGGCCGTTTGCACAGGAGGCAAAGAGCGGAATGGAGAAAGTCGTCGATTACTTCTTCGGCGATGGCCCCAATTCAAGGTTCGCACTAAATTCCCTCTCTTTCGCTAAGCTCACATCATCGTTCGCTAGAACCAACAATTAGCAATTCACTGCTCGAGAGTCTTTGTTGTTCGTGTCGTTTCCGTCCGTTCAACAACGAGATGAACATGACAAAAATAAAGCTATCTTGAAGTCATCGTCACAGAGATTTCTCCATTCAGAACGGCTCTAATCTGTAACCAGTGCCACTGTCACAATGGGATGGCATTCCCTGGCGAGTTCGAGTACCTGGCCTACATCTGTTATATGTGTGGCCACTTCAATCCGGCCAGGAAGATGAGGTCAGTCTGAGAAGTTTGATGATCTATCCTTTGACTATTTGTGGGAATTATGCGCCGAATGTGACGATGTTTCGTTGTTTATGCAATGGTCGTCGTAGATGTAAGGGGATGACTATCAAGAGGTGGACTCAGTTCATCCCAGTCATTGAACCCGTGCATTGCAGGAATGCTCCCGGTTCAATCTCTGGTCTCTCTACTCCGATGATCAGTCGTCAGCCATCCACAAGATCATTGATGGCTGCAGTACCTGATGAGGAGCCCCTCAGAGAGGAGAAGGAGGAGGAGGAAGAAAAGGTTCGTATTGTGAAGGAACCCCTACCCTTGCAAACTTTCATTTGAGCTTTCATTCGAGAAAGAAAAGAAGTCCCATTCAAAGGTTCTTGCAGTACTCGAAAAGTAGACTACAGCATTGAACGATCTGATCCACTTGCAGGAGTTTGACGAGAAGAAGGAAGAGGAGCACAATACGTCGAGTGAGAACGATACCGATCAAGAGAAGCCATAAACTGTCAAGTCAGAGCGAAGAGCGAGATCTGAATGTTTGACCCCCATATAGAAAATGGTCCTAGAACATTTTAATTGTATCAGATACCCTATTTATTTCACAATCAGTATTCCCAATTGCCTGCATTCGAAGCTACTGTAAATCTGCCGCAAAATCAGCTTTTCATTTTAGACCACGTAAAATGTATCTCTAGGAGTAGGTCTCTTTGATGAAGTTTTCGCAATCCACTCAAGCTATATTATTGGTGACGGGCAAAACGTAGAGAATCAAAAATATCAGAACCGAATTAGGTACCCCCGAGTTGTTTTTTATCCTCGTCGATTCTTCATGCGTCGTTTCTTCTCGCTTTTTAATGTACATTCCGCGCGGGCCGAGACTTGTGCATAAACATGGTGGTTTAGTCGTTGAGTGGGCGTCAGAATTAGGACTCTATTGGGAGTGCTTTCCGCCTGGAAGATGACATGGGGCGCCAGCGGGTGCCAAAAGAGGCGAGAGCCATTCTCCTATCACGCGTTAACATCATTTCCGCCTTCGGTCCTTCTTTTCTACTAATTGCCTCGATTCTTCGCCTTTGTTCCGCATCGGCGGGATTTCGGAGAAGAGAAGAGCAAGCACGAAATTGGGATGGGAGAGATGAGACTCACGCACGAAATGAAATGAAGTGTTCTTGTGAAATTCGAACGGGGAGATCGCCGAGATCCCCAATGGGACTGTCAACAAGAGCATGGGTATACCCATTCTACTGCTGTCCTAGAAGAAAAGTTTCTGATGTTTTGATGGGCCCGCGCTTCTGATAGAGATGATCTTGTCTTCTGCCCCATATTCCATTGCATTATCTAGCACAGGCTCTTCCATCAGGAAAAAGCTGGTTCTCACTTCTACTTTTAAGAGCGCACATCGTACCTAATCCGCAATCCTTGCTAGTGCTGCATCCTTGCGTTTCCCACTCCCGTATAATACAATATTTATATGATTTCATGAGAGAAACGCGAGTTCAGAAATAGCATTGGACAACGATAGCAATGGAAAAATGAGAAAGACGACTAAGACAAGTGTCGATCAAGAACCTGGTACGGTTATCGGTTACATAGTAAAGCCTTGCAACTATGGAGAAAAGCTATGCTGCTCATAGCCGAATCCAGATGTTGTCTTGAAGTATGTGTACGAATGAAACTCATTCCATTCTCCTCATGGGGTGGGTTCATGCACCAGCAGGAGCAGCATACATCTCATGGTAGATCGATGAGACTCTAAAGGCGACTGTGAACTAACAAAAATTTGTATCTCCATTCTGCTTCTTTTCTCGAAGAGATGTTGACAAGAAGGACTTCTTCTCAATTTTCTCGGTCACGGGTTTCTGATAGAGATGATCTTGTCCTGAGTGTACCCTATTTCATTGTAGTATCTACCCCGGTCTCATCCATCAACCAAACGCTGGTTGTCACAATTCAAAGGTGAGATATTTTTTAACGAAGATGTCGTTCATTACTTGACGACCATTTCATCCTGTTATAGCGAGAATATAATGCGTGGTCAATGATGTACTAGGAAATCACAGACAACAGGCGAAAATTGTTACCTGCGGTCCGCATGTAACAATTTCCCATTATACCATCTGCTTCTATTCTCAGTAACATATAGTCTTTTTCGAATCGACCAGATCGAATACTGCGAATTATGATGTGAAAATTCCAAACAGTACCAATAGGCGTCAATCATTATCGAATATTACGAAAGTCATTGTCGAAATCAAACTATTTTTTTATTGTCTCTGAAACGGGTCTCATCTATTTTGCATCTCACGTCTGCAAGGATACTCTAACGATCTTGCTTTATTCGGACGCGCTCGCTTGGTATAAGAAAAGAAAGAGTGAACAGTGTATGAATACGCAATGAGAGAGCAGAAACTGCAGAAGAAGTGAACGAAATTGTGCCACACAACACCCATAGAATAAGAGAAGGGGCGACGAACGTGAACCTATTGGTTTGACTGTGAGAAGACGATACGAAGAAGAAGAAGAAGAACAGGGCAATATTATGACATGATCAGTGATGAGTAGAGTTTGTGTCGTCTTCTTACTTCCGTCCGAATCGAATGAACTCGAACTTGTTCCGTCTCTTCTCAGCGGTGATCGGCTCTGCAGAGTCTGTTGCGAGGATGGACAAGCTACCGTAACCCCCGGACAGTATTTATTGATCTCCAAGTATCTAATGCTCACCTGCTCCAGCAAATTCTTGTTTGTTATCGAGCGTCTCGAGAAGGGCCATGGCTCCCATCAATTCTGACTGAGCCCGAGCGAGGATCTCCTGATCGGTTACGACCACTCCCTCCGACTTGCCAACTGCAAGATAGTTGCATCAATCTCACTCGCTACTCTTCCTGCTTCCATCTATCTGTCAGAATCAGTCCGGCTTCCTCATGTATGCTCATTCTTCCATTGAGTGGGAGATCGTTTCACTCGCCGCATCACCCAATGAGGAAAGTGAACGGCAACGAGGCCATTTGACTTCTCTCTCTCCGAAACGAGGCAATGATGAGACTGACGCCCCTAGGGACCACCAATGACGCTGCACTGGCATGGAAGCCCAAAGAGCAAAATGAACAGAGGTCACAAGGTGCAGAAAAACTACCTTATCGAATACCTTGCTTCTGCAGTTATTGACTGCAATCAGGTTTTACCGCACCGTCCAGTCCTACAGAACCCCCCCCCCCCCCCCCACCTTGATCAGTCCAATCACTCACCGTTCTTGTTCCCCATGGCGAGGATGGCGCAAATAGCGGCGAGCAGAGCGATGTGTCGCATCATGTCTGATACTAGTCGAATGAGTACTAATCTCATTCATGTCCAAACTCGCGCCTTTCTGGCCCCGCCCACTTCCGGTTGGAGGGGCGATATCCCCCCTCTTCTCTTCTCTCCGAGTTGGGGAGGAGACGCCGGATGCAATCAGAGCGACGATTCAGTCGAGATAGAGACGCCACGGATAAAACATGAATCTCGTGCAGCCAACTTCATTACCCAATTAGCAGAGAATGTACAAAGACCTTCAAGCATAACATAAATTTTAATGCGCTGGGGTCAGTAGTGCGACTTTCAATTCAATTCAATTCAATTCAATTATTTATCCACCAGGGGGGTATCATGAGATTGGAACAGCGGAGATCTTCATTAGTGCTTTGGTGGAGGTCCGTCGTCTTGATGGCGAATCGGTGGTTGGGGGAGGGGGGAGGCTTCGGGAGGAGGAGCAGGTCAGAAACAACATCAGAATCGCAAAAGCGATTCTTCAGAGAAAGATATAGAGGGAATAGAGAGAATATGAGATCGGAATATATGAGGCGAGCTTGTAACTATTTCAGCATCTAGCACGTTCCATCTTTCGATAACCCTAATCACAAAACTTGAGTGAGACTTGGGAGGTACGAAGGGCAGTGAAATGCACAAATTATGGGATCTACGAAGAGAACGAGTAAGTGGGGCTTTTCTGAATAAGTTGGAGTGGTCATACGAATAGAATCCATGAATCGACTTATAAAGGAAGAGAATATCTGAGATAAATCTCCGATGTTCAAGAGTTTGAAGTGAAAGAAGGGATATTCTATCGGGATACAAGGAATAGGGAATTTGGCAACGCGCAAAAAGACGACGCGAGAAATTTCGCTGTACATCTTCGATTTGATTGGCAAGTATTACGGTGTGGGGAGACCAAACAACAGAACCATATTCGAGAAGTGGTCTGATGAAAGTGGTAAAAGCGCGATTGTACAAGTGGGGGTCAGGAGAGAAGAAACATTTCAACATGATATTGATTTTAGCTCTCGCTTTCAATACCATTCTAGAGATATGATCAGTAAACTTGAGAGAGGGGTTCATGATGATGCCGAGGTCTGTTATGAAAGGTGAGGAGGACAGTGGAATACCATTGATCGTATAAAGAGTACGCGGTGAGAGAGATCCGTAGTGGACAACAGTACACTTGGTCTCGTTAAGGGACAGATTCCACTCAATGGACCACTCGAATACAGAATCAATAGCACGTTGTAAAATGTGGGAATGAAGTGGGACCTTTGCATAGATTCTGAGATCGTCTGCATAGATACCGTACTTAACCTCAGAAGGCAAAACTTTAGAGAGATCGTTAATGAATAAGATGAAAAGAATCGGACCGATGCATGATATTTGCGGGACGACAGAGGTTACTGTAGTGGGATCAGATAAAGTGTTACCTATGAGGACGTGTTGAGATCTTTTAGAGAGGTAGTTTGCAAGCCAGGAAATAATATGCGCGGAAAAACCAATCTTGGAAAGTTTTTGGAGTAGGAGCCTGTGGTCAATACTATCGAAAGCTTTTTTGAAGTCGAAGTAAATGGTATCAAAGGAAGAATTCTGAGATTTGAAAAATATGTAATCTGAATGGGTTTGTACAAGCTGAGTGCAGGTAGAGCGGCTACTCCGAAAACCAGATTGGTTCGGGTCCAAGAGATTATTCCCATTCAGATACCCATTAATTTCAGAAATCAGAATTTTCTCGAAAATCTTAGTTACAGAGCAGGTAAGACTAATCGGTCTGAAACTATTGATAGAATTAGATGAGGTTTTAGGAATAGGTTTCACGATAGCTATTTACCAGATATCAGGGATAGAGTTAGTAAGTAGGGTTTTGTTGAAAATAATCGACAAAGGGGAGACTACTGAGAATTTACACTTGGTATAAAAGATATTGGGTAAAGAATCGGGAGAGAGGTTGCATTTAGGGGCTAATGAACTTATTGCAATGAGAATTTGGGAAATACTAATAAAAGGTAGGTCAACAAGTGGGGTGTTGAGAGGGGGAGAATGAGAAGGAAGGGGTGATTGCAGGGGTGAGGTGGAAACAGAGGCAAAGTATTTAGAGAATGCAGAGGCCTTGTCTCTACAGGATAGTAATTGAGTACCGTCAACATCAATGATACCGGGAGGAGCTGATTTACATGCTTTAAGGCGAGTGTTACAGAGACTAAAGAAAGCTTTGGGATTTTTGGATTCAACAATGCGAGATTCAATTTTCACTTGATGCGCTCTCAAAGCTCTTTCGAATCGTTTAGTAAGCGTGAGGGCAAGGACACTGTTACGTGCAATGGACGTTGCTCTCTTCGATTTACCATAAAGGATTTTCAAATTGCGAGGATAATGGGAGAAGGGAGAGGGGGTAGATTTGGGCACAAAAGCGTCCAGGAGAGAGTTAACAACTTCAGTGAAGTAACTGAAAGCGTTGTCTACATCAAGGAATAATAAAGCGAGGGTCCAATCATGAGATATGTTAATTAATCGAGTTCCAGTCGGCTAGATAGTAAAGTCGAGAGGGGATGAACTCGCGTAGAGGGGGAGAGGGGATACCAAGGGAAAACGAAATACTGGTATGGTCAGCGAATGGAAGGGAAGGTCTCACGTTACTAACGATATGGCTATTAGAAAGAACGAAATCGAGAATATTCTCTACACGAGTTTTGAAATCCACGTATTGAGTCATTCGATGATCAGAGACAAAGGATAGAAAATTATTTTGTGTTGGTGACGTGAGAGTATGCCAATCGATAGCAGGGAAATTGAGGTCGCCACACATAATGAAGGGAGCTGGACCAATGAGAGGCTCAATAAAAGTGAGAAAAGTATCGAGGGAAGTAGAGGAACATAAAGGGGCGCGATAAATCAAGCAAATGCGGATAGAGTGGAAAGAGAGGGAACTATTAGGCGAAGAAAAGTGGATATCTATTATAAGGGATTCTATGGATTCAGTAGTAAAGGAACTGACTAGAATGGGATTGAGAAGGGGGGAACAAAGAATAGCCACACCGCCGCCTCGAGATTTTTTGGCATTAGTGGGACGATCTTTTCGGAAAGCCACGAAATCATCGTTAGAACCCAAAAGATACGCATCACTATCGTCCTTGCACAACCAAGTCTCACTGATCAGAATAAGGCTATAACTCAGAGATTTAACGAAATTGAGTAAATGCGATTTTCGCCTGATGGAACGTGCGTTTGTAACAAAAATGTTTGATGATTTAGGTAAAAGAGAAGTATTGGAAGAGTAAGAAGAAGAGGAAAGACAATGAGAGACCAAGTTAGGAGAGACAGACGCAAGAGAATGAGAAGACATAAGAACCTCACCACTGCTCCTGTCCTAGGCTTGGACCCCACGACTGGCGGAACTTGCTGCAGCAGTATTTGACTTCTGGCTGATCGGAGAGAGAGCAGAGAGGACGGAATTGGTAGTATTCAGGACAGTCGATTCATTGAGAGAGCTTGCATCGAGAGAGGGAGATTCGTTGTTTTCATTTTGCTCTGGCAGGTGTCCACGAGGCGGTCGAGTGTGGTAACCGAGGGGCAGAGGGCGGGGTGTACCAGTGAATTTGATCATTTTCTCATCGCGAATTCCAAACTGGAGTGAGCCTGCCTTGCAGTTGTTTTTCCATGCATCGATTCTGGCTTGTCTTTCGAGTTCCAATTCGAAGGGGCATAGGTCGCGTCTGATGAACTTTCCAGAGGTCTTGGTTATGGTAGATGGATGGTTAGAGCGAACAAGGGTCAGGAAGTGGTCTCGTGTCTTGGCAGAGTCAAACTTGATCTTCAGAATACGATTCTTCCGATCACCTCTTGTCTCCGGGTGACGTTTGTGGCTGATGTGTCCATCCGCAAGAGCCTTGGTGAGCGTGGCGTCGTTGAGTTCCTTGCACAACTCTTCGAGTGATTTCTGATCCGCAGCGGATGTGTCAATCGGGGAGGGACACTCAGGAAGTCCGACCCAGACCGCGCGACACGCCTTCTCAGCGTAGGTGGTAGCATCGTTGACGGCTCTCTTGACAACCGAGTAGGTGAGATCAGCGGAAGGAGGCGCCAAAGATACGGTAGAGGGGAGGCTCACGAGCTTCTTCACTTCGGCTAGCTCCTGACGAAGAGTATTGCACTCACATTTGGGAAGGGCGTCGATCTTGGTGTGAAGTGACTCCAGCAGCGCGATCACCTTGACGACGGGGTCGGTGGTGCGGGTAGGCGTCGTCTTGGTGGCTGCCGCTTTAGCTGCAGCGGAAGGAGTGGCCATGACGAGGGGCGAGATAGGCGAAGAGAAGATGGAGGAGAGAGAGAGGAGGGAATGAACCGCTCAGAGCGAGAGAAAAGAAGGGGAATGAAGAAGGGGAAGGACAAGGGGAATGGAATGGAATGACTTAATCCTAAATTGGGGGAAAACAAATCTGATGAGAGTACAATACACAAGAATCTCAAAGCAGAAGTGGCAGAATAAGAGCCAGGATTTTTGTTCGAAAAGGTGACCTTGGCTAGAAGAAAGACGATCGGCATCTAGTTTTTGTCATTTTCTCGACGATTTTCTTCCTTATTTCAGGCATCTTTAGTCAATTATTCGATCAAGCTCCACCAGAAATCATCTAACCGGTAGCTACGTTGTACGAATTGTCGTGGACATGTGTGGAAGGGGGCGGCGAACCTCGATTGTGCGCACAATGACACATAAGCAGATAGGGGGTATCATATGAGATTGGGAAATCAAAGATCATTCGGGGATTTCTTGGGTACATTCGGATACGTTCATTGAAGGTTCTATTGATGGTTCCATTGAGGGATCGCTGTCCGTTCGAACTGGAGCTTCAGCCTCGGTAGCCTGAAAGAACTTATTTTATTAAATAGTTTATCAGATGAACAATCAGTGCTGTTAATGATGTGAGATGTGATTAGTTTGTTAGGGATGCGGAAGTTTATGGAAACGGAAAAGTCTTCACACATTCATGCACATCAAGTTTACACGAAGCGACTATTTACGTGCACGAGTTTGTCGTTTAGACAGCTCACATTAAAATTCACACGAATTCTCTCAAATAGGGCAATTTGGGTGCGGTCGCAAACTCGACGACTCTTGAATGCATAATAGGCTATGAAATCTGAGAACTGCGTGCCGAATGGAGGGTGAGATGTGCGAAGATAAATAACTGAACACTTAGTTTCATAAGAAGAAAAACCACTGGTAACGAGAAATCATGAGGAATGAGCAGTGATTTCCCTCGTGCGCAACTACTTGTTTCGTTAGTTGTCGAAGTCTGGTGAGATGTGCAAGTGACACATGCAATAGGCGAGTCGAGCACAGATACCTCCTTGGATGAATCCACGAATCTGATAGTATTTCGCTCCTGCAGAGCCCGCACGATTCGCCTCTTCGCTCCTCGGAGGAAGGTCGATCTCTCGGGTGGATTGTCAGACCGAATGCTGGCCTCCTCTTCCTAAAGCTGAGGTGTACACGCACCACGGACAAGGAGGATTGTCAGAGGGACACTCAAAGGACAGGGAGGCTAGCGATGGGACAGGAAGTCAGAATGAAGAAGTCGATTCTTCATTTCACGCATACTCTCGTCGTTTTCACTTGCGAATGCGCGAATAATGAAGTGAGACATGCTTCATTCTGACACTGTAGACAGTAGAAAAGACAGTCTCTCGTTGCTAATGAATGGACTGGATAGTGGCAATCGCTTACAGCCTTATGGAAAACAGTATCGCTGCGATGATAGCACTGAAGAGGAAAGCATTTTACCCTACTCGAGTTTTGAATTTTGTTTTGGAACGTTATCGTCGAAAAGAAACCTTCTGAAATGATAGAGGAAGTGTTTCGTTGCATGTCGGGGCGCTGCTGGCATGTCTCATTGTGTTGCCTCGGATGCGTCGTATAGAATGACCCTTCAATTATCGATTTTTTAAACTAAAATGATGCTTTCTGAATTTTCTCGTACTTTATGTCCTCTACACACCGTAAAAAATAGAAATATTACTCAAAAGGGCAGAACTACTGGACATTAATTTACCGTCCTTACATTTCCATTCGTAATCTCCATTCGTGACACAATTCGCGCTTCTGATGTACACAAAAATCCACGCGTGACTCGGTTGAAGAATCGGGCCATGATTCGGTAGAAGCCCTGAATTTTACGAAATTGTCTTATTTGAATGAGATAATTGCATACCTTTCTGAAATTCTCTGACATTAGTGCATAAAGGAACGGGTTGAGAGACGAATTCGTGTACGCTAGCACCTGCGAATATCTTGATGAGAGAACATTCCATTTTGATTTGCATCTCTTCTCAAAGCACTCCCATTCAATTGTCCCTCTATTCTCATCCGCAGTTACAATGCCTATGTTCTCCCTTTGCTAGAATTTGCATCCCCCTTCTGGAACCCACACTACCTTAAGGACATAGAAAACTTGACGAGTGAAAGTATGCTGGACCTTTTCAAGTGTGGCTATCGTTGTTTCCCTTCCTCTTCCTACCCCTACACCCTCCCCTCCTACCAAGACCGCATTAAACCCCTTAACCTGCGCGCACTTACTGAGATGAGAGTAATAGCTGATCTCTGTATGACACATACCATAATGACCGGTTCCTCTATTATTCCCCGTTCTTCGTTCTATGTATACAAGCCCACTCGAGATCGAGTCTCCTCTTTTGATATCAACATTGAATTCACTAAATGTACAGCCAGATTCAATTCATTCCCTGTAAGATCATCTCGAATGTACTCTCAACTACCCGACTTTATTCGCACCGCACCCAATGTCAAGATTTTTAAACGTCGTTTAGAAAACTACCCCCTCATTAATTACCTCTCCCATCCACAGCACTAATCCCCTCGTCTACACATAATTTTATTATAATTTCATAATATTCATTTTCTTGTTGCGCCTAGTGCGTAGATAAATTATTATTAATTATTATATCTCTTATTTCACGTATCAATTTTTTAAAAATCTTAACGAAAATAAGTTTCTACGAGGATTGCATAACGAAAATGTGTTGGTACCTGGCTGCCAATCTGAAAGACGACAGCGCTTTTTCCGAATCGTACTACCAGTGAATCGGGGTAGGTGATGGCTGCAATTTCAAGTATTTGTTCTAATGTAGAAATATCTAGAGTATGGAGATAAGATTATCGATATCGAATGCGTTTCCAACATTCTCTGCAACAGAAATGCTGGGACGAGAAGGTAAACGCAGCGTACAAACACAAATTCGAATGCTGACCTGACAGAAAGAAGCAGACATTGATGGGAAGCCAACAGATGGCCCAGATGATAATGACAGAGAGAACGAGACGAGTCACCTGTTGAGAATGCAATGTAATCTGATTAATAATCAATGAATACCTTCTTCTTATTCTTAACTGTTTCGGGACGGGATCGAACCGATGAAGATACCTGAGATCAGTGATGATGATTTAGGTTGGAATTTCGCGTAATGCACTTTTTTGCCTGTTAGGTATACTCATTTCAGAGTTATCGCATTCAAAAAAGATTCAGTAATATGGAATCTGATCTATTTTGTTCCTGTAATAATGTCACTTCTCGGCCTTTCCCTTACCGAGCTCGTAGTGCCTGGTCGGGGACTATGCCATAGTCGACGAAGCATGAAAGCGTAGAAGAGAACTGTGATGGCAAGAGGAAGAATGTACCCGAAGAAATTGAAGGTGCAGAAGTACGTCACCGTCTCAAAATATATATTAAAAATTTTCATGCCGATATTGAAGATCGTAGATCATAGACTATTAGAGATGTCTGCTTCGAATATTGAACTATTTTAGGATATCTGAAATCGAAAAAAAATCCGACCAATTTCTCTAATTAAAATGGCGCTTCTAGCGATGAATTTGGAAGTCGTGTGCTTTTCAGTAAATGAATACCTTCTTCTTATTGTTGTTTTATCTTTAATTAACAAACTTCGCGGCTTTTGCAAACAGATTTCGAACCGACTGAAATAAGTTATGTGTACCTCGAACTTTGAGGCCTGCTCAGTGACGATAGCGACGTAGGCACAAGCGGATCTCGTCTCGACCAGGAATTCGTACGTGTAGATACCATGGAGGAAAGCAACCGGAATCTGAGTAAGAAGATCAATAAATCAAGATAAAAATATTCAGAAATGTAGAACAACAAAATATCACCGATTGAAGAATTTCAACGTTTTTATATTTGAAGAAACAAATAGCAGTGTTTGAGTAGAAATAATAAATCAGAGATGAATGATCACAACCTGGCTGACGACAATGATCGCGTAGAGTCCGCACATGATATGAGTAGTATTCTTCGTGTTACGAATGGTCATCGATTCGACCTGCAAATTAGGAGGAAATGGAAAATGTACGATAAATTATTAGTTACCGGATAACAAACAGCGAGGAATCGATCAAAGGCCATGAGTGAGAGGGTCCACACAGACATGTATGCAGAGATATGCTGAAAGATTGAAGATTAGTAAACGGAAAAATAGCGAAAATAAAGGCCATCCCGAATTATGAACACAATCACTCTACGAGAAGAAAGAGAAGATTAAAAAAAAGTACTAGCCGAGCTACGCTCGCTATGGGTACGCCGTAAGGTTAAAAAAATTAGTTTGAGTTGTCTAGCCTCACTGTATGTCACAAGACTGCCAGAAATATTACCACCCTGATCAGCGTCAGAAAATTTACCATACCACGATCTGTGGTAAATTTCCTGACATATTTCCTCTGTGGAAAATTTTCAGAAACAGTCACCTCTGTGGTAATTTTTCTGACAGACATTAGGTTGGTAATTTTTCTGACAGTCATGACTGTCACCCCTCCCTTCCACGGCTAGAGATCCCATCGATACCCAGGCAGAACGGCGCAATTCGGCCTAGTTCTGATACAATTTCAATTTGAAACACAACCACGCCGGGATTGACACTTCCCGACATTACCCGAGCACGCAAAAATTATTGCAAAATACTTTGCACTGGCGGGGATTCGAACCCACGCTGTCACGATCCGAAGCCCCATCTTGCAACTACTACACCACGCTTTAAACTTAATAAAACCATTCAACCAAAAACGGTTCAAACCGTCACGGATCACTCTACACGGATGTCAACTCCATTTGGCACCCCCCCCCCCCCCCCTTTGTAGAACCAAGAACGGTGACCGAACTCGGAGAATTTCTCCGAAAACCGTCGTATTCCGCACCATTGTACCTCACGGAAACGAAGCGTGCTCAGCCGCCTTTGCACTAATCGACTCAAGCAAAGCATCCATCGATTCCCCTATGTTTTCCGCACCTATTTCTCGCCTCCTTTAGTCCTTCCCTCCCCTGCTTCTATAAATGTCAACGGCCTGAATAGCGATTGCTCCAAACGTCAAACATTCACCCGGCCATATCTCGTTTCAGAGTGGTCCTACAGAGTCGATACTCAGCTTGGCTGACTTTTGTTTCTTGTAGCTCTCATCGAGAGCTATCAGAAACAACCCAAATGTAGGGTGTTTGGTTCACTGGGGTGTGCTGGACAGTTGAATGGTCGAAAAAAGGAAAAAGTCGAGTGTCCCAACTTTGACGTCATCTTTGACCTACCCAACGTCATCTGATTGGCTCGGCGATAGTGCCATTCGATCCGGCACCATCCCAAGTACCTTAGTTCACTAAATGCCAAACCTTATCCCAGACCTCTGGCTCCCCATGACCCATTTTCTTTGACCGGCCAATTTGTCACTCAACGTTCTTTTATCTATAGGAGAACTAGCCGAGCTGCGCTCGCTACGGGTAAACCGATATTTTGGTATAAAAAAATTATTTTTTATTAAAGACAATTTAATTTTCTAGCCCGGAAAATTTTGCAAAAGAGGGTGCACCGGCGGGGAGTCGAACCCGTGGGCCTCAGAATGGTAGACAGACGCGCAACCACCTGCACCATCAATGTACTTCGGTAGAAGATGTTGCTGGCATTCATAAACCGATGACCGGGCGAGATACAGTGAGCGCACACGATCTGGCACGATCCGGGTTGACATTCCAGGTTCGGGGGTCGTGGGTGGGTCGGGTTCGACGTTGACGGGTGCCAGGATACCTCCAGACTACTGCCGAACACGATCCGAGTTCACGAAAATTTTTGCAAACACTTTTGCACTGGTGGGGATTCGAACCCTCGTTGTGAGGATCTGAAGCTCCATCTTGTAACCACTACACCAAGCGATAAACTAAATAAAAAGCTTAAAATAAAACACGGTTCGAACCGTCACGGGTCACTCTACAAGACTGTTCACAGCATTAGGCACTATCTCCCGCTGAGATCCGAGCAAGCTCACCGAACTCGGAGAATTTCGCTAAAAATCTTCGTTTTTTGCCCGATAGTACCTCACGGAAATAGACCTTGCTCAGCCGCCTTCAAACGTAGCGAGTCAAACAAAGCAGCCATCGATTCCCCGGCGTTTTCCGCACCTCCCACTTGTAACAGCTAGTACTTATCACCGCGGCTTCTATTCTTACCGACTGCCCGAATAGCGATTTCGCCAAACGCCAAAAGTTTGCACGGCGATATCTCGCTTAAGAGCGCTCCCCCAGCTTCCATACTCAGCCTGGCTGACTTTTTTTCTTGTACAACTCGGCGAGAGCTTCAAAAAACGACCCATATGTACCGGCTTCCATCCAGGAGGAAACGCGGGACAGTCAGTTGAAGGGTCGAAAAATGGAAAATCGCGAGTGTCCCGAATTTGACGTCATCTTTGACCTACCCGACGTCATCTGAGCCCCTCGCCACCAGGGCAGTTCGATGCGCCTCGACGCGGAGAACAAAACCAATATTCTTACCGATTCTTTTCCCTCTCCCCCCGGTCTCCCCATGACGTTTGCTTTGACCGGCCTTTTATCAAACATCAATCCTTTATATATGAAGAACTAGCCGACGGGCAAGCCGTTGGGAATATTATACTTTCTGTGATTTTTAATATCCTGAAAATGTATTTTTCTAGCCGGAAAAAATTTGCAAAACATTGTGCACCGGCGGGGAGTCGAACCCGGGGGTGTCTGAATGGTAAACATACGCACTACCACCTGCGACATCAGTGTAAATTGGGAGAAAAGGTTGATGGCACTCATTAACTGAGGACCGGGGGAGTAACAGTGAAAGCGCACGATCCGACACGATCCGGGTTGGCACTCCGGGTTTTCTGATATTGGGTGCTTCGGAATCGACGTCAACATGCGTCAGGATACTCCCCGACAACTCCCGGACACGACCCGAGTACGCGAAAATTATTGCAAAGCCTGCACCGGCGGGGATTCGAACCCGCGTTGTCACGATCCGAAGCCCCATCTTGTAACCACTACACCAAGCTTTAAACCTTCCATCTTGATAAAACGCTTCAACTAAAATACGGTTCGAACGGTCTCGGGTCACTCTATACGTCTATATACTTCATTGGGCACTATCCCCGCTGAGATCCGAGCAGTTTCACCGAACTCGGAGAATTTCGCCGAAAAAACACCGTTTTTCGCCCGATAGTACCTCACGCCTAAAACAGATGCTGCTCGGACGCCATTGCATTAATCAACTCAAACAAAGCAGCCATCGATTCCCCGGCGTTTTCCGCACCTCACAGTCTTAACCGTTAGTACTTACCACCCCCGCTTCTATTCTTACCGACCGCCCGAATGGCGATTTGGCCAAACGCCAAAAGTTTGCCCGGCGATATCTCGCTTCAGAGCGCTCCCCCAGCTTCCATAATCAGCTTTGCCGACTATTTTTTCTTATAGAAGTCGCCGAGAGCTTTCAAAAACGACCCATATGTGGCAGGTTTCGTCCGGCGGTGAACGCGGGACGGTCAGTTGAAGGGTCGAAAAATGGAAAATCGCGAGTGTCCCGACTTTGACGTCATCTTTGACCTACCCGACGTCATCTGAGCCCCTCGTCACCAGGCCAGTTCGAACCGGCTTGACGCGTAGAACAAAACCTATATTCTTACCGATTCTTTACCCACTCCCCCCGTTCTCCCCATGACGTTTGCTTTGACCGGCCTTTTATCAAACATCAATCCTTTTATATATGGAGAATATATTTAGCTTGTATTCTTCAGTAGCCACTTTAAAAAATGCTTGATAACATTTTTTTTTTTAAATGTCATGTTAGGCGAGACAGATCAAACATTGCTCACCTGGCAATAATTTATGACAGAGCACATGAAATTGGGAAGTATCCAAGTGGAAGTGGCGTAGTCAAGAGCAGTGATAGGGATGCAAATGAGAAGAAATAAAAGATCGGAGATCGCCAGGCCTAAACTTATTATTATCATATGCTTTATATTTTAGAAAAATAAATTTAATTAAGAATTCTCACCGATTATGAGGGTATTCGTCGAGTTCCGCATCTGCCTCCCCAACGCTACCATGATCTGAAATTAATAGAATGCTGAGATATTTATAAAATAAAATATTTATAATGAAATAAAATTAAAATAAATATATGAAAGAAAATCTCTAACCACAAAGAAGTTGCCAATGGTGCCGAGGACAACAATTATTGCAAAGATTATTGGAATTAGCACACCGATGAAGTTCTCGAAGTCTATCGACTCCTCGTACAGTCTGGAATTCAATTGATAAGGACTCTCCTTCTTTCACACACTCTCGTTTTCCGAAGCGCGGAAAAAAATCGTCAAAAAAACAAACGCGAGCAGTTCTTCGCACGAGGTGTCGTTCATTTCGGTGCAGAATTTATGCCTTATTGCCATCGAATAACTGAAATTAAATGTGAATTTAGATGATTTCAACCCAAAATATAGTCACTTATAAAACTCCGGTTCTTCCGTTGTCGTCGAGAGGGACTCTGCAGACGGTTGAGGAAACATCGTTCTGAAATTTACGCTTCCAGTGTGTATTCGAGAAGGTTTGATTGATTTGGTGTGAAAGTGGGGTGCTCGAGTTATAATAATAACTTCGAAGTTTAAAAGGGATAAAAAGACCACTGACGAATGAGGATGATTCGGTTGGACGGTCGTTTCCATCCTCGTCGCCCAAGAACGAGTGCGTGACTACTGCAAGAAGCGAAGATCAGTGCATTGTCTACAATTTCTCAGAGCATGATTCAGCGACGGTTGAAGCTCCAACAATGGGGACAAATAGAAGAAAATGAATTCAGTAGAATGGAAATCATGCTGTGGAAAAACTGGCGTGGGTAAGGGAGAATGGAGACTTTTTTTCACAGCATCAATGAAGACAAAAATGAATGAAGACAAAAGACATAGACCAAGTAAGAGGAGAGCATATTAGCCGCGACATTTCCGCTGTCTAATCGAAGAACTAATATCGTTTCGGGGAACCCTCTCGATAGGAGAAAACCGTGAGCTGAAAGACCACAAGAGAAGAGGGGGGGGGGGGGGATAGTGCGTTGTCGTCGCTGAGCTGTCGCCTCTTCCCTCCTATAAAAGCTTCAGTGCCGCGGGCTATCTCAGCTCCTTCGTCTCACTTAGAATCCCCTCTCCATCCCCTAGACCTCCCTCAATCACACAGAGATTGCCGTTCCACACCTACAATCAGATTCTTAATTTATCAACGCCGTTATCTGGGCGCTCATAAATTCTGATCACAGAAATGCTCTCAGTTTTGGAAATGAGCCAATACCTTCAAGTCGCCAGCTCTACAGCAGTGATGCACAAATTGCGAATTATGGTCGGGAGGGGGGAGGAACGGGAAGACTTTTTTTCGTGGAATTGCATGCCCAAACACACGTGCGCATACGCCCCCTACTTCTTAACGGATGGATATTCATTCTTAGCGCGGGCAGGAACATGGCAGTTGTGCAGAGAAATAGGGGATTAGAAACGAGGAACGAGCTGTCATCGCGAATCCATTCGATGATGATGTGGACCCACGGTGGAAAGGAAGAAGGGGAGGGGAAGGAGGAGGAGAGGGGCAACCATGGGGATGCGGGAGGGGATGCTGCTCTCCATCCCACATTGAGAAATGGGCCTCGTCGAAATGGGAGAAATGATGACAGCAGAACGGATAAGGGGAGGAAAGGCTGAGTCGAAGGAAATGAGTTAGAAGGGCTCCCGTTCTTCAAACGACGAGTGCTCAGAACATGGAAAGGAATGAACATGGCTCGCTCACAGAGAGGATCGACAACCTAATTCGTCTCAGCCACTGAGCATCACTACGTCATCTCTTTGAGTGAGGAGCGAATGAGGCGGAATACTGTAATCAGAGGAGAGAGCGAATCCTCGCAACACAAGTCTGTGGCCAACCCTATTAGAACGCATGTGTATTATAGAAGCGACTATAAACTGAGGGAGGGAGAGGCGCGAAATGAGATTAGGCGAAGATCAAGTATTGGCGTGAGACCACAAGTTTGCAGGAGCGACGAAATCGTGTAACGGAGGAACGGGTGCATTAAATCTGCGAACAGACAAATGAAAATCGCCGAAGATTCCCAGAAACTTCACGGGTAGCTCATGTTCAAAATATTATTCGTTCGTAGTGGAAGATGGTCCGATATTGCATTTCGCCGACCGAATCACTCATTGGTTCGCGCTTGTTTTTTGTTCAGGCAATGCGTTTTGGGTGGGGAGCTCTGGGATGGGAGGTGATGGGGCGGGGGGGGGGGGGGAAGGAGGGGGAAGGGGGAGGTTACCCTAGAAGGACTTCCGTCGGGGAAGAAGGCAATTGACCAGCATTCATTAAATCTCTCCGCACAACGACACGACGCGCGCTCTTCTATTTTGCGAAGAAGAGGAGAGGAGGAGGAGTGGGGAGATCGAAGCATACGATCTAAATTGAATGAAGGAATGAGATTCTGTACAGACGAAAAGAGAAAGAGAGGGGAGGGAAGTCACTCACTCCTCTCAAGCACCGAATGTCTCTATTCGCACAAGACACACAGTGACTACTCAGGTTCTCTCCTCCTTTTGGAGACAAGAGAGCCCCGAGAGAGGAACATGTTAGCCCCACTGTGCGGAAGAATCTTGTTAGGTGTAAGTGAGAGAGGCGAGAGGGGAGGGCGCATCTCCACCCAGTAGTCCACAAATGATGAGAGGGGAGAGAGATAGAGCCACATATTATTGGAAAGGACGGATATGGATCGGTCTATTGATCACAGATGATCGATGCTGAATGAAACAGAATTCCTTGCCCCCTCGAAATTTGAGATCTTCCATCACATCTCAACGACTATCACTTTTGTTCCTCTTGCGCACGCCGATCAATCACTCTATTTATTTCTTTGTGGTCACGGGCTGCTCCCTATCTAATTTGCTGACATGGCGAGTGATTGATCTTAATTTATCTTGTATTTTTGTATTGAAGAAAAGAAAAAATCACTCATGCAAGAAATCTCGCCATGTGATGGGCATTCTAAGATATTGGTCGTCTCTTATTTAAGAGACCGGCTCCGTTATTTTGGAGCATTTTGAAGCCTGCCCGGAACCGTTGCGCTAGCAATGAGAACCAGGGGCTCATGCTTGAGTGTCAAGGGGGTCTTGGTCCCGTATTTGATAAACCGTCACTTATTTGTGGTTACTGCTTCAGCGAGGTGAAAATAGATATTTTCAACGAAAAATGGTCGAAAAATAAAATTTTCTCAACCGATAGAGATAGACCCAATTTCGCGTTAATTTTAGTGTACCCCGGGACTTTGAAATAAATGATCTGATTGCTCATTGCGAAGACGACTTTTCGACTTCAGTTTTAGGTTTTTCGAACCTCTCAGTCCAATTTCGCCAAAACTGCTGAACCCCACTATATACGTTGTGTAGCCCTTCCAATTCTGCATCATACACACCATCATACACAATTCTGCATCATACACACATCATACACAATTCTGCATCATACACACAAGAAATAAAGTGTCCATTGATTCTTTACTTTTTCTTATTTTTTCGATTTTATGTCAAAAATTGATGATTTAATCAGTTTTTCGGACTCAACTTTTTTCGTTCGTGTTTTCATGAGTTCTAATGCCGAAATTTGAATTCTACACACACAAAAGTAAAGAATCAATGGACACAACTACTGGTGTGGATGATGCAGAATTGGAAGGGCTACACAACGTATATAGTGGGGTTCAGCAGTTTTGGCGAAATTGGACTGAGAGGTTCGAAAAACCTAAAACTGAAGTCGGAAAAGTCGTCTTCGCAATGGGCAGTAATCAATCAGAACATTTATTTCAAAGTCCCGAGGTACCCTAAAATTAACGCAAAAGAGAAATTGGGTCTATCCCTCTCGGTTGAGAAAATTTTATTTTTCGACCATTTTTCGTTGAAAATATCATTTTTCACCTCGCTGAAGCAGTAACCACAAATAAGTGACTGTTTATTAAATACGGGACCAAGACCCTCCTAGCACCCGAGTATGAGCCTGTGGTTCTCATTGCTAGCTCACCGGTCCCGGGGGGTGGTCCAAAAAAACCGAGCCGGTCTCTTAATGCTGTATCCATTCTGGACTATTAGATTCAAGTTCGAAAGAACTTTCAATTGAATGACTTCAGAAGCTAATTTTGAGATCCAACCAACAACATTCTATGTTGGATAATAATATATACTTTCCAGCGCACAAACTATCTTGATAAGAGGATAATAATCCAGATTTATGACCCTTTTTTTTGCTCGGCTGTGCCACAGATAAATTCTGAACATTCTTTGGTCAGCCATTCGAGAGAAAAAAATTAAAGCATTCTAGATCTCGCAGCTGTGATAAATGATATCCAATCCGTTTTCCTTCTCTCGGTCTCTCCCTTCTCCAGAATATGAATGGGTATGCCGACTATCGGGACTACGGATGTCGGAATGATGCGGGTGATGGAATTATGCGTGAACGCGGAAGGAGCTCCTAATGGAGAGGAAACGAGCTTATGTGTAACGTAGAAGCGAAACAAGATTATTACGCTAAGCGGCAGTCCTGATTCCAAATAATCAGTAGAGTGCGGAGTCGTGACAGCATATAAAGTGCAGTAAAAGCGAGAGAGGGAACGGAGAGGGGGTGAGGGAGGAGGGGTGGGTTGCGATCTGGTCAATCATAGTTCTAGCGTGGTGAATGAGATTTGGTCGGGCGTCAGATAATTTATCCGAGAAGGAACAAATGAGAGGAAACGCATAAGAATGAAATAATGACAATGTTGCATAGAATGGAGATCGGGAGGGTTTTGACAACGGACGGTACACGACTCAGTGGAGAGAGATAGAGGCCTTGTTATTGACGCTGATGGAGATGAGACAACCGAGAGCGAAGGAAATTCGCCAGATTGAACGCGAAGGAAATCGAATAGATAGGGAGGAACAAACGAATGTGATAGCTAAGACGCTTGGCAGAAACATTAAAATAGGGATACAAACACATTTATGAAGAGGGACTATATCAACATGAGCGAATGGACCGTTACTGACGAATGCAGAATCATAACTACCCAGTCGATAATTCTCAGAATCATGGATTTTGTACATAGAATGATGTGTGTTATGGTTGGTTCAGAGATGAGCGGCGGGCATGAATTTGCTCTCGATGGTCGATCGATCGTGTTGGTCAGTGTTTCTAGTGACAGAACGGGCGGAGTACCTGCAACACAAGTGTCATTTGGAGTTCAGAAGTGGAAATTCGGTCAACAAAAGGACCGAAAAGGAACATTCAGCTCACCTGATTCCCGCCTGCGACAGAATGTGTTGACGACGATCCTTCAAAGGAGAAAGATTACAAATTGGAAGGTATTCAGGGCTTTTATCTAGCTTTTAATTGTTTAAAAAATCTTATTCCGGATTTACTGAAAAAGCAAGCAAGCTTCCGTAAAAGCATAGTCGAACGTGTCTTTGTCGAGAAGAAACTTGATGGCTGACCTTATCCTTCTCCATGTGGGCTTTGATATATACGTAGGTCATGTGGCGGAATTGCTCCGAGCAGAGGAGAAAAACAAAGAAGGGGATGGTGGCGTTGACTGCGGAGGCGAGATTGATCGCGTGGTTCACCACGCACCACAGATATCCCGGCTGCTGTCCACTCTGAAATGAGGAGAAATCGTTAATCTTTGATCTTTAGCAATAACATATTATGTGAGATTAGCTGTGGAAACGGATCATTCAGTATCCTGCGTTCACAACGATGCTCTGATTCTTCATGAGCCACTCAAAAATGTTTGATCCGTTTGGAGCAACGAGTGATATCTAGTGTTTTTGGCTTTATCTGGCGCACAATAACGGGTGTGTTCTTCCAATTGTCATGCGCTTTTGACTATGACTGATAGCATCTTGTAGATTTCCCCATTCGTCATGAATCTACATCTAATCAATCTCGGCCACGCATTGCATCCCATTCTTCTCCTTCCCGTCACTGCGCAATCTCATCCTACAAGGAGCAGAGGGAGTGAACTATGGTAGGCCGTCAGATGAATGCACGCCACTCCATCGACCACGCACACTAAATTGAAGGGTTCTCTCTCTCTCTCTTTCCTCCTTCCACATCACTCCCGGGGAAACAGGAAGGAGATTCGCGAAGGAAAAGAAAAGATGCACAACCCATAAAGCTTCTGCAAAAGCATTGTGGTTTGTGTCTGTCGAAAAAAAAGAAGAAAGCAAGTAGCTTCGAAATTTTTGCAGGGAACGTGTACTGGAGAGCCAGCCAATTATATAACCTATCCCAACCCTGATCATTCAGAAGAGTCATCCACCCCTCTTTCCCTGTCATCAACCCGATCATACATACTTTCAATCTCGTTGCGCCTCGGGCGTAGATATTTAAAAAAATTATTATTAGGGATTATAATTCCCACAATTATTTTTTTGATATTTTTTAAACTATCAACTTACTGTGAGTGCAGCAAAAGAATACGTGATCACTGCTGGTCCCTCAAGGAGAAGATGGGAGAGAGTAGTGGAGACTGTCATTCGGATGACACACTTTCGACGTTGAGAGAACGTCTCGCCCATCGCCTGGAAATTGTTTTTATTTTATATTGTTATTTATATTTATATCATTATTATTTTGGCGAAAACAATGTGAACGTCGGGTTTGAAGAGTCTTTCGCAGAGAAGGCTCTGTCCGGATTAGTGATGATAAATCGGAACCCGAATCTCCTCAATTCACATGTTCTCTTTTCTCTCTCGCCTCATCGGCGAGAGTGAGCGGGATTTGAGGAGCGTCGGCTCCGATTTGGCATCACTAGTTTGTATATCATAATCCCTTCTATAGGAAAACACTGAGAGTAGCACAACTGCTTCTAGAAGGCAAACTGAGCACTCCTTTACCTTGAGAGAGAACTGTCGCACGATGATAATGCTGCAAACGAGCATGGCCACCGTTGGAAGCATTACAACAGCAAACATCGTTGTCCAATATCTGAATAGGAGAACCAATCACTTGAAAATCAGATTGTTTATTTATTGGTATCTAATTGTGTTTAAACTAAAAAGAATAGTGGAAAATCAAGATTAATGAGAACTCAATATTTTTTACTTTGATTTTTATTTTTATTTGTAATTTGTTATAGTTTCAAGGTTCACGGCAGGTCTTCAGGAGAAAAATGTACGAGATCAAGAAGGGGAAAAGTGTGGGAGTTTTAGTTATGGAGGAAGAGATAATTGAATGGAGTTGGTCTATTTACTTAGCGACTTCACTCCAAGTGAAATTCTTGCAAATAAAACAATGAATTTCACTTCATCCATCTCATAGACGTTGTGCTTTTTAATTTCGAGTGGAAAAAAGGTCTACAACTAATTTCAATCCTTTTTAGCAATGTCTGTAAATTGTAAAGTTTTCAAATTTTAGTCAAATCATAAAAGAGAAGAAAAAGACATTTAGCATGAAGATCTATTTTATTTCCGTTTTCCTATTCTTCCTGGTTATATTCCTGTTCGCGAGAAAATTTTGAAGAAAACACGGCTTAGAATTCCCATGGCGATCGTGAAAGATTCAGGGAAAATCTTATTTTATCTCAACTATTTCTAGAATATTTATTAATCGAGAATGTATGCTAAATTAGGCATTTAAATTTTTTTCATTGGAAAATAGTCTCGAAACGCCAGCTTCCTGAATTTGTGAGATTAATTTTTTTACAAATAAAATAGAGAAGGCTTTTGACGGTTTTGATTTACTTCATTTTCATAAATCGGCTCAGATCATGAACTCACACAGTAGTCTGGACAATTCGCATCTCGGGGTCGTTGTCGGCATAGAAGAACTCGGGTGTGTACCAGCAGGGTATGCTCATCGCCTCGCCCGAGTAGAAAATGAACGACATGAACGCTTTCCGGACTGAAATTGGATAATGTCTTCCCGAATCTCTATTTTTCTAAACATAATCTAGAAGCACGGGTCTAAAGGGAAGTCATAATAACAGATTGAACCTAACACGAGGACGAAAAATAACACCAGTTCATAAGTGGCAGTCACCAAGAAACAGTCGATAAAAAAAATTTTCTGCTACTTTATCGTTATTTAGTCCTCATTCCGACACCGCAGAACGAAATAATAGGGAGATAATGTAACCGGAGATTTGCAGAAATGTGTTTACCACATACGGAATATCCCCGTATTTTTTTCGTGTGCTTTAAATTTGATCTTTTGGAATGATCAACACCTATCACATGTAAGTTCTCTAGTCACCATCTCGATTTCTAATGCGTTATGTTTATTGGCGACTGCCACTTATGAACTGGTGTTGTTATTCGTCCTCGTGTTAGTTCCAGTCTGCTATTATGACCGCCCTTTAGACCCGTGCTTCTCGATTTCTGCACACGAAAACATATAAATCATACTTCCT
Organism: Pristionchus entomophagus; assembly: GCA_036245825.1. Lineage (NCBI taxonomy): Eukaryota > Metazoa > Nematoda > Chromadorea > Rhabditida > Neodiplogasteridae > Pristionchus > Pristionchus entomophagus. Next base: position 20,954,808 of record BTSX01000006.1, read on the forward strand.
TCCCCCCCAGGTGTAATCTAGAAACTCAACATGAACCAGGAGCTAGACTCTATGATGAATTCTCCCCCGTATTCTAATTGGACATCCTCCAATTTGTGTCATATGAAAATAAATTGCAATCGCGACATAGAGAACAAGACGTCGAACAACGAAACAATATCATTGTCTGGAGACAATTCTATCATATGAAATACGCACTTATCTGAACCGGTATCAATGATAGATTGAGACAACAAGAGAAGAAGAAGGTTATCGCAAGCATCGTCCACGTCATTTTCACCTGAATAATGATCATTTCATATTCACGCGTTTCGGAGTATTCATGCTTGAAAATATGTTATTTCTGTATATGTTTGTTGAATTTTGTCTGAATTTCAAGAACACGAACAAACGAGAATCGGATGTACTTTTGTTTCTCTATTCGATGCAATTGACTCACCGTGCAGTATTGTCTGAATGTGAATGGCATAATGATGCACATCACAGTCTCGATCGTCACAAGCAACGTCAACCTCAATCCGATTGCATATTTCACTCCATTTTTGCCTCTCGCCCCTTTTCCGCCTCGGTAGACGTACTCTACCGCCATAATTTATTCACTACGCCCTTTCCTTACCACGTTGCCATCGTTCCCGAGATATTCGAAATGGCCATGATATAAAAGCGGGAGTACCTGGAATCAGCCACTTTAGCATCGTTATCGGACTTTTTTTTCTCTTAATAGCCAAAGTTTTTCACCCTAATGAGAGTCAGGAATCACTAAACACTCCAGGTCTAATCCCACTGAACCTTCGGAAATTATAGTGCCCTCTTCACTTTTCAAGATATGATCCCGTTGCGCCTCTACGCGTTTTTAAAGTCAATATGTAAACGTTTTCGGGCAAAATAAGACGTCTTTAGTCAGTCGTGAATAATGTAATTGTTGTTGTGGGCTGACGTCGTCGTGAACTCACCAGTAGATCGGTTCGAATGTCTCACTCGCCGGTTCGGTCCATGCATGAATGACCTCGAACAGACGAGAATTGACGAAGATTAGATTAGCCAGAGCCTGCAATGGATGACTTATCAGCTGCTCGGAAGAGGAAATATCACTGATGTCACAGAATACTGACCTTTGCGCGAAGAAAATGGACAGATGATGACCCGTCAAAGTATGACATTCCTGAAATGCCATTTATGAAAGGAAAGAAGGTATGATGTCATAAAAGACCATATCTAATGCCTATCTCCGAAACAACATGACTCATTCCAAGAAAGTGTTATTTCTTACGGTAAATGAGCAGGGCCAACACGTTTCCACCCGTGCACAGAAGCATCAGAATCGGGAAGACCCAGCGTAGTATTGCTCAAAGTTTGATTCATTTTTTTTAGAATTACTCGTCGCGTCTTACATATTTCGGTGGCCGCACATGGTATGTAGTAGGTCTCGTCATTGTGAACCACTCGAGGGTCTGAAATGAGCCATGAATGGCAGTCGGACAAAATGCATTGTTATGCCGTCCAGAAAGAAATGAGAAAAGTGAGCAAGTTTCGGAAGTCGATTATTGAGCGTCGAATTTCAGGTAAAGTGCTTTCCCGTCAAGCGATTTAATTAGATGACGTTACTACAAAACGAGAGAAGACTTTGATAAACGAGTGGGACGAACTCTTAATCTCGGCGTTCTAATTTAGTCATCGTCGGGGATATTCGTGTCTCGCAATAATCGATTACGCCAAGCCTCCTCACTTTTCTCGTGTATGCATTCTCCTATTGAAATTTCCAGACGGCATATGACAATACAGCCTATTTTCCACCACGAGTCAGAATAGACAGTCATTCAACTCACAATTCTCGGACTCGTTGCACCTCGGGATGTCGAGAGAGGTGAAGTTGTTCATGTTCCGAAGCAATCTGAGAGGGAAGATTGAGATTCAGCATGATGAGAAGAGGGGGGGGGGGAGATGGTACGGTAGCCGAGCTGATTGACAGGCCAAGTGGCAGAATTTAGCGCGAAACTTGTCGCTCCTCCTCCTTTTCAGTCATCATTTCCCTCTCTCTCTTCCTCCTATTCTTTCATTCTAACTCGATGAGCGTGAAAGGCAAAGAAGGAGTAGTAAAGGTGCCACGTGCAGTAATATCGCATTTCAAGGGCGAAAGACAAACAAGAAAGTCTCTTTCTTAGTTTTCGGTCCAACACTTGGATGGAGGGGAGTAATGGATTAGTGCAGTAGTGGCTACTATATTCAGTCTCTTTCGATAGTAGGTGAGTGAGGGGGGAAGGAGAAGACGTCAAAGGGGAAGATTGCATATATCCCCGAGACTGGAATAGAAGAGATGATGTGCTCTATGCTTAATTAGTGCAGACGAGGAGGAATCGGGAAGGGGAGATTGAAATGATAGGAATGGGAGCTCATCGGGAGAGGGGCAAGCACTTCTGAGGGGGGAGACGAGGGGAAATCGCGATAAGTCTAATACAATTGCGAGATTGATAGGTCCGATACCACTAGTTTCTTGAGGCCTAAGCTCTTTCCAGAAGGGACTTTATGGACAGGCAAAACGAGTCCAATCCGAAAGAGCACCGGGACTCAAATGAAATATCCCCGAATGTTCCGAGTCTCTTCTCGTGGAACTCTTTGCCTGCTAAGCCCATATCTAAATAAGAGCGCCTCAGGGCTCAGCGTCTCGTTTCATTTCCAATTCACATATATTCGAAGAGGAAAGAGTAGCGCAAGCTCCATCATCAAGATGGGCGATTAGATCGAAAACGTGAGATCTCCTACAAAAAATATGCATCAGCTCGCTCTAACTGCGACTGTTCAGACATGGACTGTAAACAATTACATCTGGGTGTTTTAACCTCAGCCGTTCCACGTCGAAAAACTCTAAACTATTTAGATGATGAGCACTAAACTGGCACAAAAAATATCGCTCTGAAATGCTTCTCGGCCAGTTAGCGGACTTAGACTAGACTGAGGGAAGCCGACAGGAGAGAAAAGCGCACAATAAAGTGACACTACCGACAAACATGGTTTGGTAAACCGTGAAAAATGGAAGAGAAGTCGGGACTCCCGGGACTCCGGAGTCAACCGGGGGAGGGGGAGGGGTTGTAATATTCGCACCTCGATGGATCGTCGTCCGATCCTTCGATGAGCGCGTAGAGGAGTGCATCAGCCTCCTCGTATTGCATGTTGGTAGGGAGGAGGAGGATAGAGGTCAGGAAGGACACGAAAGTTTCTGCAGTTGACAGGAGGGGGGGGGGCGGGCCCCTCGTTCGGGTTCAATTTCTATGCTCTTCGATGCTGTTTTGCGGCGCTCTGCTTCTCGCTCTAGATTCCGGTAATTTCATACTGGGACAAAATTGGTGTGCGCGCGGCTTAGTAAATGTTGCCTTGTGGTTGTTAATACCAGGGGCGCGATCGCTAAACACTGGGTGCCATGTTTGCGGCTCTCGTCACCCTTTTTGCCCTTTCCGATGGAATCAAACATGCAAATTGAGAGGAACGCGCCGGATATCCGACAGGTACTTGTATAAAACTATCAAAGAGGTTTGATGGCATGGCATTTGTCTCGAAAGAAATGGCTGTTGCGCTGGTGATGGAGAAAAGAGAAGACATCTATCCTTTCCCAGCTTAGCATCTGAGAATAGTTGGCTAGGCACACACAGACGAAATCCCCTCCCGAACCAGCCTTTCTTTTTCAGCTTAGAAGGCAGACGGTATTGTGCCGTGACAACATACAACTTCCTGATTTTGGTTGGACAACACTTAGGCCAGGGATAGTCTTCGATCAGGCTGGAATCATCCAGTCTCATTTCGGTAATAGAGAGGCTCACTTGACGCAATAAGTCAGTGCTGGCATGGACCGGTGACCGTCTGTGCCTGTGACCGCGTCGCAGTCATCGAAGTATCCAGCGATCAAAAAAGCCCTCGTATCGGTGTTGTTGCTCATTGCAAATTCCTGAAATACAGTATTTTTGCACTTAAAATAAAATAAAGACCATAAAATTATGATACACAATTGAAGTAAAATTATTGCACGGATATTACTGCAACAAATACTGCGCGTCTACAGTAAGCAAGCTGTGCTGTATGTTGAACAGACAAAGCCGGATCGTGGGAGTATACGAGCCTCATAAATCATGAACGCGCAGGTGAAATGGACAGAGAGGGGGAGGCAATCACTCTCAGCCCCCATGAACACTCGCTGCTCTCGATCGAAGATATCACATGGAATGGGGCGGGTCACGTATCAGAATAGACAAAAGGGTGAAAAGAGAAGACAGGCGGAGAGACGGCAAGGAGGGAATAGATCTGAGTAGAAAGCACCGCAACCACCGCATTAATTCCTCTCCCCGTTTAATTTAAGCAGTGAGAGGCGCGAGGGAAGGCGGGGAGGGGAAGAATAGAGATTCGTGACCAAATTCAGAAGAAGAGTGCGATGATGAGACCTCTTTCTCTCTCCCCTTCCCCCTCTTCTTTCCTATATTATTATTGTTATTATATATGTTACGAGGATTCTGAAGACGTGAGAGGTAGTAGTTCGTTCTCATCTAGATGATTGATGAAAGAAAGAAGATGAGGAGGAGGGGGAGATTCATCCTTGAGAGGACCGTAATGAGGACAGGATACTATGACACAGAAGAGAATCTATGACCTCATTCTGCCCCATTCACTTCATCTCTGGAGAAAGATGAGGAGAGAAGGGAGCCACGTAGGATATAACACACTATGCGGCCCATTGGACTGACTAGTCGCTAAAGAGATGGAAGACTACTGGGTCAGCTAGACGGATGAACTTTCTAACCTACACGATGTATACGAGAGTTGTGCATGGGACGATTTCAAACCTCAAAAGCACGAGAAACCCGCCCTTGACAAGGAGGCGGGAGCAACGAAAGGTGGTAAGGAGGGACTGAATTGGGTGGGCAGAAGAGCAACAGAGGTAGGGAACGGGGGGGGGGGCAGACAGAGAGAGGATCAAACGGAAATCAGTCCGAACGAAGTTTAGAGTCGAGAGCATTGCTTATTCCTCCAACTATTATCGGGACTGAGGGGAGGGAGAATTATCTGGATATCGAATCTCTCTCAGAAACCATGGAGAGACGAGGACAAAAGCGAGCAACACAGGCAACCCCCTCCCCCCACGTTCCGACGACAACAGACGATCTGCGATCGTTGAGATTTAGATAGTCTAGTGAGATGAGGAAATTAAAGTTAGCTCAGTTCGAAATTAAGGAATGACGAGAATCTCGGCCGAGAATTCATCAGACAGTGTGAACAGCGACTCTCTTCTCCCCTCTCTCACTTTTCTCCGCTGTCAACTTTCCTTTTTCCTCTTTGTCTTCTAAACGCCGCGTGCTCGCTCCAAATCCACACTTCAGAGAAAGGTTGCGCGGGAGTTGAGAAACGAATAATCTAGCAAGCGACTCTCGAACGTCAGTTCGGCTGCGGGGCCAATCCATCACCGTAAATGATTGGCTTAGATTGCGGTAGGCGCAACTTGCTGGAGAGAGAAGAGACAACAATGGAGACGATGCTGTTCCGGAATGGAAAGACCATATCTCGAACAGAGATCGGCTTGTTTCCACACAAAATGGAGCGGAAAATAACAGCCACTACCAGCAATAGAGAAAGAGGCTTCCCATATACAACCTACAGCTTACGTTTGTCGATGGGACAGCGTCAAGGGAAAACCCCTGCAGGGGAGTCTTTCGCGCGCTCGATTGATTGCAACAATTTCAGGCAGCACACGCCTACTCAATTTGTGCTCGACTCAATTGTTTCTGAGGCGAGGAGCACCCATGAGGAACTGAAGATACCCTCGAAAGAGAAGGGAAGTCACCTTCCTCGGAAGGATGAACTATAAGAAAATGATTCCCTCGGAATAAGAGGAGAGGCAGAATAGGAGAGAGAGAGAGGACACAATTAGTTGAAAGAGTGAAAACAATCAGGGGTAATTCCTCCAGAAGGCGGAAAATTAACGAGGAATTCCGTTTGCACTAGCTCTTCATGCAAAAGTTCCAAAGACTCGATCGAATTCGTTGCGTAATAGTACAAGTAACTTTCGACGAATCTCAAAGGTAGCAGCTACGTATGATGCACCTGTCGGATCTAACACGAAATAGACACAGAGCTATTGGAGGACGCGGGAGTGGGACCTGTCCATCCATGATATATTATACGGGAATGAAATATTCTGAGTGTAATTGAGCAAGGAAGAGGAGGAAAGATGAGGGCGAGCCGAGCTCTTATTAAGTGTGGATTTCAACGCGAAAAGCGAGAGAAAATGAAGAGAGTGGAAGGCGACCGCGTCGAAGAAAACAAGAAGGGAACTGCTCGGTTTATGAACGGAGAAGAACACTATTTTTAAGAGAAAATTCATCCATTTCGTGTTCAGGAACGCGTAGGAGGGCAGAGGGTCTTATTACGCACGGAAAAGTATCACAAAATGTACCCTTAGAGACCAACATCAGAAATCAGATTGAAACTTAGGCTGTTTTCTTGAGATGGGTTCGGAGATACGATAAATGTCTTGTGTTTTGTATGCAAGAGTGCAGCTACTTTCCTACGTGGGCATACGTGTATCCGATAGCTGACAGGAATGAATAAATGATGGTAATGCGAGTGAGGCTCGAGGTACGCGGCAACCTAAGACGACGTGAATTCATCAGGCAACCTGCGGCCTTCCTACTCTATATCAACAGTTGTTGTATTATTGGAGAAAGAGAAGGAAGACGGCAACGATATACCTCTTAGTCTCTCCTCACATTTCTTTGCCTTCTCTTCTTACTCGAGAGCGAGAGGCTTCTAACCTGCAGCTCCCACAATTGCGCCGATGAATAATAGTAATGAAAAGCATCAATGAACATGTTCGAATACAATCTATCACATGAGCAATCTGGCGTCATTCGATGGTTGCAATCTTCTACCAGTTGGAGGGGGAGGGGAGGGAGGTGCGGACCGATCACCAGCAACCAATTACAGGAGAAAACCGAGCGATTCTCATATCGAGTTTATTACTCGTATCTTCGAAATTAATATAGAAGAGGCGGGTAGGAGGACCGTGGTAGGCCGGATGGGACATTTTACATGACGCATACGAACTTAAAATATGACTATGGAGCGGAGAGAAGAGAGAATCGAGCAGAGTGCTTACCAGTAGTGTGCGCACAGCGGTAAGTTACCACTATAGGCACACGTTCTTGTTTTTGTGTGACACAAACTCTGGCTTTGTTTCAGAAGGACACCACTTCTGTGTAGGATATATATGGAATTGGAACGTTCAGATTTGACACCAGCACATTTACAGTATATATTCAATTACAGAAGAGAAAGCGAGAGATCCGTCTCTGGCAAACCAGTGGCCTTCGAATTTACAATAGCGGATCTTCTATGTCTAATTATCCGGCCCTGCCGAGAGAGGGACGGATCAAGTCCCTCCGATATAAAACGAGTGACCTCGAGTCAATGGAGAGAACGGATCGCTCACGTAACCACTGTCTCTCAATGTTTCTTTTCTCCATCTATCCGAATGTTCAGCCACTCAATTACAGTGCAGTTAGTCGAAAGCTATTGCATTTTTTTGTCAAAACCTTGATAAGTTTATTTCATAACTACATGTCTATATTCATTTTCATGTTGAAATTCTCGCAATTTTCAGATTTCCTTTTCCGATATGCAATCACTCCTTCACATCGCTGCCGTCTCCTCTCTACTTCCCTTCATTCGATCCTGTGCTCCAACTGATCCCGGAACCATCCCAGGAGTAACCACACGTACATTTATTATTCCTTGTGAATGTAGTTATTCCCTTAAATTAGCTTGAAATGCACAATTTCTCTTCACTCCATTTACGACACTACAAGCCATAGTCTACGGCTTCAAAAATGGTTCCCAGTATTGCGTCTGCATTCGTGTAATTCCATTTCTAGTCGTGATAGTAAAGAAATCACAGATACAAATTCCCAATGCATTATAAATTCTAGATCGTATCACTGATTGCTCCTGCAACTTGATATCCATTGCAGTTCCTCCTTGCTGCCGTGACGATATCTTCGACAACGCCCTTCCTGGCACCAAAGGGAGAGCTCTCTTCAATCCCGTCCTCGTCCGATGCCCGATGTCAACTCAATTCATTTGCAGGTTAACATCTCAAAATTGTCTGAATTTCTAATATTTTGACTGGTCGGCAAAAGATGATGAAAGAAAATCAGGGTGGCAGGTGGATTGCATTGAGCAACAGTTCAAACGCCCAAATTGAGATCAGCAACAACAAGTAATCAGTTTTAAAAAGTGATTTTGAATTTTTTGAAAAAAAAACCATCTCCTTCACCACGTTCATAATGTGCATCCATTTGTTAGCAACAAATCAACTACAAATAACAATCTATCAAACGTTTGTGAAGTATTTGAATATTCCCTGTCTCTGATAAGTAATTATTCCGTTCAGTGTTCGCGAGGATCTGGTGAAAGATCCTACGATGATAATTCTCAATGGGGGCACGACCATCGCGACGGGGCCAATGGGCACGAATGCCTTCGTGGAGCTGAAATGTAGGGATCAAGATAAGGTGAGCAGTCAACGATATTTTAGTACTTAGGTGATCACATTCAAAAAAGTTACGGACTTGATGTTGCAGTGATCAGTGTAAAGGCTTATCTATCGTCATTAACCACAAATCCGTGACAAATCTAGATGTAGTAGTATGAACATAGAAAGTACTCGTACAAATTTTCTTTCTTCCAATTTGTACGAATCCAACGCCGAATTCGCCTCCAGACATTTGACTTCTAGGAAAGAATCGAGAAAGAAAAACACAGATTCTCTTTCAGCAATGGGTGACTCCAAACGGTGCAATCGTCAACAAAATCGGTTGCCTCAACAACGCCGCATGATTTCACCCTTCACTGGCTCCTCCACTCTAATCAAATCCTCATTTCCTCCGACGGAAACTCTCCTTCTCAACCATGATTCTGAGCTTGTCCGATTTACTCTATACTTCGTTGATAAATATTTCTAAATTCTCTCACGTTCTCATCTCTCAGGGAATGAATGGTGCTCATTATTACACCTTCTCGCGGACTTCTCTCATATTTTTGTCTGCTTTTCGTTACACTCTTGTCTGCTGTTATAATTTTCGAGTTATTTGTTATGATTGCGTCTCTGCCATTGGTTCTGACGAGACTCGAACTCATCGTATATCTTCTTCCTGACTTCTCCTGTTCCCCACCCCCTCTCCTTCTTTGTCTGTTTGGTGATATGAGAAGAGAATGTGTGGAGGAGATGTGGCTGAAAACACAAGGACGGGCGGTGCCACTCGTTTACCCGTGAAGCCAACAATAATTTGCTCCCCTCTTCCCCTTCTCGATTCTCTCGAAAGTTCCGAAATTTGAGAAGCTCAGAATTTCTCCGAAGAAGAAGTTTGTCTCGCAAATTCATTCGGTTTCCGTGCTTCTTCTCTCTCTTTTACACTCTTCATTATCGGATTTCATTCATATTGCAGTAGATGGAGAATCTCTCTCTCTCTCTCTCTCTCTCTCTCTCTCTCTCTCTCTCTCTCTCTCTCTCTCTCGTCTCGCTATACGTTCAGTCCAATCATGGCGTGTCTTCACATCTGCTCGGTGCACTTCCATCTGCTTTTCTGTCACTATGAGAGAGAGAAGAGTGCGGTGGGAGAGGGGAAGGGAGGGAAAATGAGCATGTACAATCAAGAGTCATCTTCCCGCCGGAGATGAATTAGTGCGTAGCTCTTCATTCTCGATGCCAACGAAGGAATCGATCAGAAGGAGGAGGAGGAGGAGTGAGAGATTCAATGGATAGACGTCAACGACGAGAAATCACACGGAGTGAAGAGAGGAGGGAAGAGTAGGGAGAGTCAGTGAGGGGAGAGTGCGCGCCAATATGAGGCAAGCGGACGACTAGAGTGACTACTACTGAAGGGAAGAGAGAGCTCACGCGAGATAGAGAGAGAGAAAGAGAGAGAGAGAGGGAGGGAAGATGAAGCCATGGTCCACTCTGAATTCCCCCTCCCCTCCCCCTCCTCCGCGTCGGTCGCGCGTTCCCATTGTCGATATACGCGTAAAGCGCGCGCTCGCGAAACGAGCCTGACGAGAGAGAGTGTGTGAAATGGAGAGAGTGGGAAGAGGGAGAGACTCGCGTCAGTTGCTAGCCGAATGTCCAGCAGAAAAGAGGAGAGAGAGAGAGATAGCTACTATTGAGATGAGCATGGATGAGCTCCGTTTCGTCATTACCTTCTCTCTTCTTCCCAATCCTCCCACAGTTTGTTGCAGGCTTTTGCTAGGCAGTTCCGCAAACAGATTGCTATCAGATAGCGAAGGGGCGTGGGGTTAACTTTGGTCGTCGTTGGTAGTGTTTCTTTCGAATCGCACCGTCGCTCGGTTGTTTATTTAGCTAATTGAAGCCCTCTCCTCTTCGCATCAATATATCCACAGTTGGAATTCGCCCCTGTTTTTTCTGCCTTCTTCTCACCACTTTTCGTGATTCCCACCCAATTCTTTGTTTTCTACGGTGTTCAATTGATTCATTGGCCCATTCCTCCAGATGGTTTCGTCCCCTTTCATTGGCCCTTCTTTCTTTCTGTCACTTCTTCAGTCATCGATTGAGACTGTGTCAGCCCACTTCTTTCACAGTCCCACTCTTTGTCTCCATTACTCTAAAAAGAAGCATTCACAGTTGTTTCCGTTCCCATTCGCACCCAGACTTTCTCTCCCCTCTCTCCTCTATCTCTCCTCTGTTTACGTGCGGACGTCCGTGACTTGTATCGGATGGAGCGCGAAATACCTTCACATTAACATTTAAAGTATTAAAAAAAAAGTAAATTCAGGTAGGCTGCCATGCCGGGCGAGGAAAATGAAGAGGACGAGCAGTCGAAGAAGAAGCCTCCTTTGAGGACCATTCCTACGGTGAGAACGGAATATTCTCATTAGATATAAACGGTAGATATTCCTTAACAATCCAGAATATAATTCGGAATACTATTTTCTCTCTCACAAAAGACTTTCTCTGGGAACGACCATCACTTTCTTCACTTTTCTAAGATTGTTTTTGGCCTAAAGATTAATTTTTCATCAATAACATTCCACAAAATAGGAAAGTAGGAATGAAAAACAAGCATATTTTCAATTAATAAAGTCCGAGGCATGTCTCTCTCTACGAATTCTCGGGTTTACTGTACCTAGTTAATCACCGGGGCTCACTGTTTATAAGAAGCCTCTTCTCCTCCAGTCGGGTGCATCGCTTTTACGCCTCTCGTCCATTTCGCTCCTATACACAACTGGGCTTCCAGTATAATATTCTCGTACCTTTCGTCTTCGTTGGTCTCATCCTTTATCTGACATTACGGCTTACAGTGACTTATCCCCTTTCTTCCTCACTTTACATTCCCTCGAGACTTTTCCTGACAAAATCGTATCTTTTATCGGCTACTTATCACATAATCCGAGGGGTGAAAGGGCAGATTGTCATCTTCTCTTCGCTTCTCTTCTCTGGGTCGAAGCCGCAGCATCAAATTTTTATCGACTATGCCAAGTCGTTTCGCTTTCCCTTCCCTTATTGTCCCCTCAGTCTAGAATGGGCGTCGGCCTATGTTCTTTTCCGAGAAGAAGAAGAAACTCAATTGATTGCGCGTGCCCCTCGCAACAGTTGGGAGAAGGGACCCTGCTAATTCCTCCGCCCTTTCACTTGTTCTATTTTGAGATTTTCGGCTAATTTTGGAGAAAAGCAGCTGTTTTGCTTGAGAGAAGATTAATTTGCGGGAGAAATCCCTTGTTGTGAATTGCCCGAGATTAATGTAGGATTGATGATTCATCGTTGAAATCTATAATTAATTTCAGGTCACGATCAGCGAGCCTCCGAGTCCAGAGAAGTCCGATAGAATGGACGAGGAGAGAAAGCCAGAGATGAACGGTACTGTTTTTTTTTCTGTTCTTTTCTCTTTATGAACAAAAAAAGCAGCATTTTCAAACGAGTTTGTTTCTCGAAGTTGTGGTAATGAAAATACGATAGAGATGAGAGAAACTACCTTGCTATGATGCCCCTTCTGAGAAGTAACTAACGTCCCAAGAGAATCATCCATCCTCGTAGAAAGAGAAAGAGAGGAGAGGACATTAGTCTTGCACCCATGAGCTATTCTAAGAAAGACGATGTTCCACTGACACAGAGATGAGTGTTTTCTGAACTGTAGAGATGAGAGCTTAGTGATCTATGCAAGTTCTCATGCGAACTTCAGAGTTGATTCTTTCTCACTGTCGCTATATTTACACGACATCTCATCTCAATTCTGGTTCATAGTTTCTCGGATATGAATCACGAACCCTTCCGTATAGTCAGGCAAAGATAGAGAGAGTTAGAGAGAGTTAGAGAGAGGGTGGGGGGGGGTAGTAGTTTCGAAACGAAGTTGAGGGATTCAGAATGCTTCCATGTGTTGCAACGTTACAACTCTCTTTTGTCTCTCCCTCCTTCCAAGTGCACTTTTCAAGAGGGATCTGGCGTGGCTGAAACATAATTCTGCGTCGGAATGTAAACCCTTATCTTCTGCGTTTTCTTTTCTTTTCTCTCCACCCCTTTAATGACTCATTGGTTTTCAATTCATCGCGCGTTCGCAGATTGAGAGAGGAGCGAAGGGGTATTTGTGGGAGTTTGGCTCTGTTTGACATGGAGCTCTCTCGGATACTCTGCTCTTCACGGGCAGTTTTCATGACGATTAATAGCTTAGTCTGGTGATCTTGTGAGTGCTCGTAAACGCGTGTCTGCTGGCAGCTTCTTATCTGCAGCAGTCGATCATTCCAAGAGTACTCTTTCTCCCCCCCCCCCCTCCCCCTCCCCCTTCTCGCCCTCTTTCTCCCATTCGGAGAAAGTGCTGATATGCGGCTACTATCAGTGACAAAACGCGCGGTGTGAAGAACTTTTCAAGTGAAATGAGCGCTATTCTCCTCTTGATTGGCACTACTGCTCTTGCACAGCCCCCCCCCCCCCCTACTCTCTCACCTTTACTCAATTGAGGTCACTCTTTTCCATTATTCCTCCGCTCTTTGCCCTGTCGTGCGAACGCTGAGTGGTCAGAGGTAAAGAGCGGAGTGATAGAGAGGGAAGGAGGTAAAAACGAGCGTCTTTAGGCGCTTTGAGTGGCCCCCTCATCTCTTGCAAAGTGACCACAGCCATTTCCGTCCATTCCCCTCCCTAAACTATTGCGTTTCCGGCCAGTGTACTCGCCTTTTTCTGACGCTTGCACAGCCTGACGCTTTGAGTGTTAATCGGAGCAGATTGAGGGCGTCAAATTGATCTTTGATCTTTGCAGGTACGTTCAACCTCGCCGAGGACGACGAGTCCATCGTCGATAGTGTAGATCAATCGCAGGTTTTGAATCATCTCATGTTAACCAATTCGCCTTCCGTTGGCTGATTTTGTACAATAATAAGTGGGTTTCAGGTGCTGCAGATCATCGACAAGGACCTCGACATGTCTACCTACTCACTCAATCTCCTCAATGCCGATGGTTTGCCTCCTTCTCTCATCTATTTCAATCTCATTCACGTAAAGTGACGAATCGGACGACATCTGTTCCATTCTTCGCTCTTTTCCATTCTCGGATCGAATCATTTATGAGTCACCCCCCAAAAGGGTTTCGAAGCAGATGCAATTGTCAACGATTCTATTCTCGTCGTAATCACTCTCGAATACACAGACCGAACTGACACGATTATCCGATTCCAGTCGACTACACATTTCGTTGATAAAACGCCACTAGGCCTAGACAGAACGACGACTTCGAAAATAATAATATTTGTCTTTTCAAGTGACTATTTGCAGGCACGGGACTGGCCGAGAACCTGTTGATTACTCCTCCGGATGGTGGCTATGGCTGGGTCATCGTCCTGGCCGCCTTCATGTCCAATCTCATCGTTGACGGCATATGCAATTCCTTCTCAGAAGTGAAGAAGGCGTTCGGAGCTCACTTCAACGTAAGTCACGTGAAGGAATGCGCGATGACGTCTTCATCGCTCTCTCTGAAAATTGATAGGCTTATCCGGTGCACAGAATGGACCGTTAACGCGCTATCAGCGCCTTCTATGGCCGATGACCCTTGAAATTCATGGAGAGGGCCCTAAATTGCGCTCGTCGCACGTGCAGTTTAGTGTCCAGGCGTCATTTTGTCGGGGACGTCTTTCAGGCCCTTTGTACGAGTTCTTTATTCGCGCGCACGCGCCTATTCTTATTGGCGAGGCCTTATCGTGAGAATCGGGAGGTGGGGGATAGATTGTGGGAAATGGAGAGCGACGCCGGCCGCCCGACTGACGGGAGGACAACGGGGATTAGAATAGGGGATGTAGGGGGAGGGGGGGGGGGCTTATCACACCTAAAAGCGCCCCCCCCCCCCCCCCCCCCCAGATAAGCAGGACCGACGCCACGACGATTAGGGGCGACGCTAGTACCCATCGCTCGCTTCCTCTCTTTTCCTTTCCCATCCTGCCCTCTGACCCCCAAGGGATCGAGAGACGGGTGATCGAGTTAGTGTGGTCAACAGAATCGGAAAGCGAAGATATCGAAAAGAGGGAAACATGTTATTCAGAAGCAGAGGAAAATGTACTTTTCAGTCATCCGAGACGACGACAGCTCTGATCGGTTCCCTTCTCATCGCTGTGTATCTTCTCGTCGGACCCATTGTCGGAGGTCTTGTCAACAAGTATGGATCCAGAAAGGTATCAAATATCGATCGTTTTCATAGCTGGACACATGATCCATCTACTTGGGATGGTTCTTGGAAGATCATACAGGGTTCGTGATTGTCTATCTCTCAAAATATTCAACGATTTTGTTCCTTGAGGTTGTGGTTGCTGGTGCGTGCATCTCTGCAGTCGCCTTCATCCTCTCCAACTACGCGCCCAATATCTACATGTTCATGGTGATTGTTAGGAACGTTTTTGACCAGCATGTCTCAAGCCGTTTTCTGTCTGCCTTCGTTACTCTTTTATCTCTATTATTCTACTAAAAACGACACGAACTGCGCCGAAAACAAGAGAGTTTACGATTTCGCGAGTTCAGAATGTGCGCCCACAATAACCCCATCGAGCACCCGAAAAGTGTGATAAGAAGTGCTACTTGTTAGTCACTCTCTCTTTTGTCGTGTTCGATCGCTCCCTTCTTAGGAAGCTTTGTGCGGAACTTTAGAAGAAGAAGAAAGAGGAACAAGAGGGTTGATGAATATTAATTTTTGTAGTTCATCTATGGCGTTCTCGGAGGAGCCGGATTCGGAATGATCTACTTGCCGGCCATCGTTTGCGTCGGATACTACTTCGAATCGAAGAGGTATCCGTTAAATTATCTTCATGAGTTTCCATGGATGTAAGAAATGGAAGGAGGGCTCATTAAAGGACCAATAGATGCTTTGATGTTCTTAGGGGAAAGGTTTCAAAGAAGCACGTGTACTCGATTCGGGTCATGCGTGAATGTCTTCATCCACAGGGCAATAATTCTTCATATATTCTCGGAAAAGTAAAGATATTTGATTGCAGAGCGATCGCAACTGGAATCGCTGTTGCCGGTTCCGGAGTGGGAACGATCATCATGCCCAAGCTGTCCAATTACCTCGTTGCGAGTCAGTTATATCTATTCTTTTACAATTGACGATTTCACTTGCTCATTCTATCTATGATAATGTGAAAAATCATCGAAATGTAAATATTTTCTGTTATTATTTTTATTTTAGCCTGGGGCTGGCAGGGAACGATCTACGCGTACGCTGGTCTCATCTTCATCTGTGCTCTCTTCGGTCTGCTGTATCGACCACTAGAGGCCACCGCCGCCCCTCCCAACGCTGAGCAGATCAAGTCTGATATGGAGATGGAGCAACTCAAGGTACGGTAGTATCATGGTTATGGTTAAAATAATTCTCCACTTCATCGCTTTTTTCCTTAGCGGCCTTTTTATGTCTCGTACTAGGAATTACAGATCGAATAGTAGGTATCTCCATTCTGCACACTCTCTCGCTGATTAGACAGATGAGAGAGTGTGCGAAACCCTACCGCCGGGAACGCTTGACGGAGACTAGTGGTTGGGGCGCGCGCCTTTCTCTACCTCTTGCAAAACATCACCTGCGGGCGGGAGTCGAACCTGTCAGACACTATGCCCATTAGGCCAGCGCGGCCTACCGCCGGGAACGCTTTACACGCTTGACGGAGACTAGTGGTTGGGGCGCGCGCCTTTCTCTACCTCTTGCAAAACATCACCTGCGGGCGGGAGTCGAACCTGCCTGCGTCGGCATGCCAATCAGACACCATGCCCATTAGGCGGGCATGGTGTCGGCATGGTATCTGACTGGCATGCCGACGCAGGCAGGTTCGACTCCCGCCCGCAGGTGATGTTTTGCAAGAGGTAGAGAAAGCCCCCATCATTAGTCAAAAATTTTTTTATCTCAGAACTTCCTGACTTCATTTGTATATCATGAAAAAAGTGGAATAATTTGCATCTCGGAAAAATCTGAAAATCTGTTATTTTTTACTGGAAATTTCGAAGCGTTTCGATTGAAACACTCTTTTTAGCTTAAAGGAGATGTCCCACGACCATTTGGCTGTATGAGTTCTCGACGTGAGATTGTGGGGATCTAGTAGCCGACCAGACGAAACTCCCATGTTTTGAGGTTTCGTTTAAACTGAGCTATGAGAAATTGGCTGTATGCGGGCCTGACAATGCAGGCAACGAGAGAGGGATAAGAGGACAATGAAGAGACCGCGCATGCAAATCGACTCGCTCATCTCGGCCTTGCGATTTGCATGCGCGGTCGTGGGACGCCTCCTTTAAAATGTTTTTTTAAAGACAAAATAAAGGCAGCACTTGCAGGCTAAACTGAACCTCTCCGACTCGGAAGGATCATCTACTCCGGAAGAAGAGCAGCCCGCGGTTCCCGCCCAGAACCACAAGACGAGAACCAGCGAGTGGATCGGTGAGTTCACTGACAATTGTTCTCTGGTTGCACCGTCGAAATTGCAACAGTTTTTTTGAAAGTATTGATTGTCTAAACGTATTTATTCAGACCGAAGCACCAAGCAGATTGCTGAGGATGCTGATTTGGATGATGAGGTAATATTATTTTCGACTTGAAATTCATGTTGTTCCCCCCTCATATTTGTATCTGCCTTTTCTCGAATGTCATCACGAGTGATTTCAAAATGTTCAGGCTATGTCCAAGTTGCGATCTGCCCTCTCTGAATGCGAAAACGGAACAGAATCGGATGGTAAGAATCGTTTACAAAATATTTTTTATAGGACAAAACATCAACATGGTTGAAAAATGTTGAATGTTAATGCTAGTGCTACTTTTGCGCTCTTTAGGAAAGCATCTCTCCCCAATCATGGAGAACAAGCAGGCGTTGAAGGATCGCAGTCAAACTGCATCGGTATGCAGTGTTTAAATTTATCATAAGCAGAGCTTTCTGAATATCTGAGTCTTTGCATATCAACGCGGTCTCCTCGTTGATTGCATATATGTCTTCAGAATCCTCCTCCCAACGTCAATGCCACTAGTCGAAACAGGAAGCTGACGATGACCAGTATGAACTCGGAAATGTTCAGCACCACCGATCTCAAGTAAGTCTCGGTGCCATAATTAACGATAGTATCCTGGAATCTTATCATTAGGGTACACCATGCATTACGCTTGTAAGCATCAAGCATTCGGAATCTGATAAATGTGTCCTTATGACCTTAACGGATGCCAATCCGTAGACCAGGGAATAAGTCTCTTGTCATTCAAATGGAGACGCGTAATCTGTGCAGGAATGTTCCTCCAGATTTAGATTCTCCTTTGCAGGTCTCACGCCAGCTCTCGCAACAATCTCAATGGCGGCCTCTCTCGAATGTCGGCCAGGAGTATCGCCCAGAGCATGTCTCGTCTGTCTCTGGCCAAGGGAGCCACCAGCAGTCTCTCAATCGCCATGTCGGTTAGTGAAAGAGAAATATTGGAGAGGAACAGTGCTTTTGAAGTCAGTGAGTGCAAAGATCTAAAGAAATCACTGCGAAATGATCAACTTGTGCGGATCGATATTGGACTGGCATGAACTTTGGCAGTATAATTATTCCAGGGCGTTGAACATGAGGAATTCGCAAAACCGATGAACCGGAAGGACATCTTCTACGGTGGTTCGATTAGGAATCTGAAAGAGTTCGACCACGAAGGCAGAAACCTCCACGCATACAGGTACATTCCTTACGAGTTTGATCCTGCAGGTGTTCCTAGTCGGATCGAATACTGATAAACAAGAATTTATCTCAGAGAATCGATGCTATCCATTCCCACCGCCGTCCTTTCACGTGCAGCCAGCAAGATGAGCGTAGTGAGTTTGATTGTATTTACTATACAAAAAAAAACGTTGCCCATTCATCATCAAATTATTTAGGCCAACGGCGACCTCATGGATACTGGTAGGTTCGGTGGTTCGAGAATGTCTCGAGTGACTGGTGGACTGGCCCCTGAAGAGGATCTAGAGGAGTTCTACGATGATAGGTCAGTGCAATTATTCGCGCTATCATAACGTCATCGATCGTCTATATCCAGCAAGTGCAAGTGGATTCCTCTCTCTATTCGGACTGCGTTCTCAGACATGATCGACCTGGAACTGCTCAAGGTTTTGAATAATTCGTACTGAAATAGTATTACCGTATCTCGTACCGTATTGCTAAACTTATCGTATCATAATTTTCATCACTGTAGAATAACAAGATCACAGACATCTATATCGAGCGGTCTGATAACTAATTCTCACCATCCGCAGGACCCAGTGATGATGCTCCTCTGTATATCCAACGTTCTCGGCATGATGGGCTTCTACATTCCCTTCATGTTCCTCAAGGATCTCGCTGTAGCCGATCAGATGGACGAGAGTCTGGCTGGGTATCTCATTCCCATCATCGGAGTATTCAACACTGGAGGTGCGTTGGTTGGATTGATGTTATTGATCGATGGAGGATTATTTGAAATTGTATACTAGATGCAAATAGTGAGAGCAAAATATTGAAGATTTTATCGTTAAAGTCGATCTCGTAATTGTCTTACACAAAATAATAGTTGGCCGAGATAACTTTTTTTAAAAATTGATGGACTTCTCCGTTAAAAAATCATTAATTTTGTCCGACCATCAAACTACCTACCTGATCACTCAAGGTCGTATCTTCTTCGGATGGTTGGCCGATCGTGGATACATCTCCGCTCTCACCATCAATAACTTCTCGCTATGCGCTTGCGGAGTTCTGTGCTGTCTCTGTCCTCTGTGGACATCCTTCACCGGTCTGGCCATCTACTCAGCAGTGTTTGGATTTATTATCTGTGAGTGGCCATTATCTTGCTATTCTTTCGAATATGCCTGAACGCGTCCCAGTCGACCTTCAATGGGAACACATTATATGAAAGAGGATATGGTTGTTTTCGACGGATCATCAAATTCACTGCAGCCGCTTACATCTGTCTCACTTCGATCGTTCTCTCGGATCTTCTCGGTCTCGAGAAACTCACCAACTCCTTCGGACTTCTCGTCGTGGCTAGAGGAATAGCCTCGCTTGTGGGAGCTCCTTTTGCAGGTAAATCGAACTGGACTAATTGTAGGCAACTATGAAAAATTGCACAAATATAATGATTGTCGACAGTTGAGAAAATTGAACAGTGTCCGATTTGAAAACTGTTTCAGTTTCATTGATTTTTCTTTTCAGGAATGGTGTACGATATCACCTCATCATACGGTGCCTCCTTCATCTTCGCTGGTATTCTCATCGTGATATCTGGAGTGATCTCCTGTCTCATTCCCTTCGTCTTCCGATGGAAGAGAAACAAGGGCGAGAATGAAGGTCAGCCTTAATTCCTTAATGTTTCTCAAAAACGGATCACGGTAGCTAATGGGAATTGTCCAGACAAGAATCCTCACACTTCCGTAATCTCAGTCCCTCTCTCCCTCTCACATTTTGCCAATCTCATTCGCCAACAGCAGACGAAATCAAGAAATTTCTCTCAGTCTAGCGCAGGAAACGAGCTTATCTCACTGTGTTCTCGAAAGAAAAGAGGAACTATGACGGCTAGTGTTGTTTTTTCGAGTTTCGTCGAGTGAATTCACTCCTCGGGTGCCGAGACCGAGTCGGTCAGCAGAGAACAGGAAAAAACACTGTCAGAAACGTATTCATTCCTAAGTGAAATTTTTCACAGCACTATTACTACTTTGATAACATACAATGGAATTATTTAATGAAATGCTTCGCATCTGAAACTTTCGATGCTTTAACCTTCGATTGATAGATTCAGATTTCTACTCTTGTGAAAATCATAATTATTCATTTTAAGGTGACATCGAGAAGGACGCCGATGCCATCTCCGGCAAGTTGTCCGTGCTCACGGAGAGAAGCGAGGAGGATGAATACCAAAGGACAATTCAGGTGAGCACTCAATATTATCAACACCCTCTGTTCTCGTTCATTGAAGATTTGGAGATTGTTTGAAATCAGATATTATAAACTTAACAAATTTAAAGACAAATGATTCCCTTTCTCAGTCTCTCCGAGAGCAGCATCAATTGCTACGACAGATGGAGGATGAGAAGCGAAGGATCGCCTCGGAGAAAGACAAGTAAAGTTATTCGAAATAAAAGGGAAATACGAAGAATGACTGGGATGGACAAGAAAAGGGGCCAAATCCCGAGAAGTTGCCTTAATTCTAGTCCTACTTTCGATTGCGTAGTACTCATTGCTACAGTACCCGTAGGTACGGTATCCTTAGTTATCTATCGAATGACCTACCCTAGTAAGTAAAAGTTCTGGCACGCGACTCTTGATGATTGTTGATTAACGTGATTCGTTGCAGAAGGGATACAATCGGTGAGGCAGATAACGAGAATGAGACCGAAGAGGAGACGGTCCATACAGCTCTTCTCAGAGAGAAGAAACCCGACGAGGCCTCCTAAACCCCATTATCCTCGCCAATTACCCTCCCTCCAAAGTCAATCCCATCCTCCCTCCCCTCTTGTCTCCCATTCCCTCTACCTCAGTTGACCGTAGCTCTCCTATCATATCTACTAGTTTCTTACCGTGTTCTCCCCTAGCGATAATACCCCCTTTGATCTTCTTCCTTTCTATGTATCATCCATCGTCCATTCGGGCCCATCCGAGAAGCCGCAATCAAACTCCTTTCGCTTTCAGTCATCTCTCATCGCTTGTTCTTGTTCATCGCTAGTTTGTCTATCATCCGGACTTGCGCATATCTCGCACGTCTCATTTGTTGTCTCTTTCTCTCATCGTTTATCTTCACGTCATTTTCTGATTTTTTTTATTACGTGCCGACACTGGTTTCCCTTCATCTTCTCCCGTTACCGTCTCATTATCTCTTTAGTAGCCGTGAAAAAGAACGTGCTTTTACCTACCCACTTCCGTCCCACCGACACAACAGCTTTCATATTCATTTTTTCCTTTCTTCCAGTTATTTGCTCTCTTAGAGGAATCACTTACAGGCTCTCCTTTCCTTCAAACCTTGCTCTCACTAATAACAACCATTTTTTTTTCATTTTTCCCGTACAAAACATCGCTGAATTGTGACATTTTCATTTATTCCATTTTCTAACATTCCCTGAATTTGCCCCCAGTACGAAAGCGATATTTTATTATCTCCTTTATGCAAATACATTGAAAAATAGCGAAATAAATCGGTTCTTGCTTTACACCCTTTTAGATCTCTGTACAATGCAAGTTGTTGTTAGAAGCTAACATGTAAGATCTGCAAAAGATGCGCTGGGGGTGCACTGATTCTTCAGAGAACGAAATAAATTGAATGATTGAATTGTTTGAATAACAATTGCTAAGTGCACTGTGGTCTTTCTTCTGAAGTTCATCGTTCTCATATATTTGGATCATCGAGCAAGCTCGAAACATTCTTTTCTTCTCAGTCTCTTTCCGTTTCCAACTCAATTTCTTCTACCTTCTCCTTACTCGACTCTTCCCTATTCGAGAAGCCGAGCTTATCCGATTTCTCTTCTCCGCTGTGTGTGGAATGAAGTGAAAAGATCCGATATGAGATTCGGACGCTTCTCGCTCTCTCCTTTCGGACTCAACCATGAACTGACACTAGTTCCGAGAAAGCGCATTATTCGCTCAAACGGGGAAGTGCGGTGCGTCCGTATATAATTTGACGCAAGTTAGCGCTCGAGGAGTAATAATCTTTTGCCGTATGGAATGCATGATCTCATTACTGCTTCTGCTTCCATAGACACGAAGGAGAAAACGAATGAAGACGCAGAATTCGCATGCAAACTGGGTCTTGCTTCAAATGCTATTTTGGTGTGATTCTTGCTAACGTGTCATATTCGCAGTAGGAAAGAACCAATTGTAGTCGCAAGTCGTTTCAGGCGAAGCGGAGTAGCTCATTTCATTCCTTATTCACAGAATAACAGCAGTCTCTGTTATTTGAGTCACGATACCATCTGTCATCGAGGCCATTCTCCGATATATCTGAAACAGAGGCCGTTATCGTTACTTCCGGAAGCCATTCCTCATCCTCCTCTTTTTTATCCGCCCACGTTTTTTACTGGAAAGCATCGCTTTCGTGCTCGGACTGCGCGCCGTAAACAATCTTGCATATCTGCCCCGACTGTCTCATCTCTCAAATAGCAATGAGTAATAATTAGAGAAGTGGAGAAAGGGGAAAGAGGCGCGCTCTCGAAGCTTCCGAGTCTTTAGTCTCCTCATTTTTCCAATTAACTCCCGGTTAATAGCAGTCGGGGCAAATTTGCTTAGGCTTCGAGGGAGAGGAGAAGACCTGTTTTCACTAGTGGCCTGTCTGAGAACTGTCTTACACTCAGAACTCATTCCGTTTAACTGAGGAACGAGGAAAGAAAAGAGTTCGGGTGGTCGGCGATGTCTTACCAATTCTGTAGAGACTCCGTATTCTTTATTCACAAACGCTTTTATGGAGCAGAGTCTAGGGTGTCGGTAGGTGGTATTCTGGAAGCTCAAGCGCGCTTGCATGAGTGACGCTGCGTTCCCGTTTCTCAATTTATTTGGACAAGTAGGTGATATATATATAAATTTTTACGATAAGAATTGCGGGGCATGGTGACTGTAGAGTATTAGTAAATGTCGTGACGCAGTGTGATTTATCGACTGGCACGTATGATGTTCATCTAATACTCCTCTCTCTCTCTCTCTCTGGCCTATCTAAAGGCCACTCTCACATCAATCTTGTTTTTCCTTGTCTCTTCCTGATATTCGCTGCTTTTCTGTGTACTATCGGCCACTGCACGCAGGGGCTTCCTTCAATCGGGCCTCGTTTCTTCCTCTCCTCAATTCCCCTTTCGGCTTGTCTCACCCTTCATCATAAAGCAATCTCGTTAATCATGCTCGTTAATCGTCGGCCTCTGGATCGATGCAAACCCTGACGACGACGACATCGGTCTGTCCTCTGTAGGGCATCGTCGCCAAATGGTCGGTTACCGTCCGTACGTCAAAACTTGCCCCAGAACACTCGCAATTATGCAGAGTGTGTGACAACGGAATCGCGCCCCTCTTCCGCCTCTGACGCCAATTCTCATCACTCCTCCACTCTCGGCCCCCACTTGGTATTGCTTTCATGTTTTCTTCGCACAACCTGCCGTTCTCTCTTTAATTCCAACGAGAGCCGAGGCTGGAGTAGGGAGAAGGGAGGGGGGGGGGGAAGCCCCTCTCAATCTCCCTCCCCTTCCCTCTTCTAGTCGTCTTCGAGATATAACTCGAGTCTGCTCTTCCCTCTCTCCCTCTTACTCGATTCTCTGTGTCAGATTGAATATCGCCCTAAATTTTGTGATTGTGTTTCGTCCCCTTCGCGAGACGCCTTTTCTTCACAAGTTAGAAGAGAGGAGGAGATGGCCGACGAATCTCTCAAGCGCCAAATACTCTGCAGCTTCTCTTTCTTCGTCTTTGCTAGTGGGAAGATTGAGAAGGGAGAGGTCGTGAGAGGAGAACCCTCCCTCCTCTCAAGTATCTCTTCTCCTCCTCCTCTCTCAGTCCATTGGCCATCACCTGCTTCATTCGCTCCTCCTACTTCCCCTCTCTCGACTTCATGGGTGTCTCCCCCCCCCCTTCAGCAGCACAGGTCTATCGCCCTACCTCCCGACCATTAATCGTCTGGTCACACACTAGACACTAGATAGAATAGATGTCTGAGACTTCTTGGAACGCCTTGATACTAGCCGTCTGATGCCTTCTGGCACACTTATCCGTCCCATCGCCACTAGAAGCGGATCTAAGTGGCCATTATGTAAAGCGTCGAGTGTGGTTCCACCAGTTTTTTGAATTGTTTTCTTCCTTCTTCATTATTATTCATATTATTATTTCCTCATTCTCTCGTCTCTCCCTCTCCTCTCTGATTATCTCTTTGGAAGTGCTTAAAAATGAATCGAGCTTAGATTCGCTGCTTAATTATTGGACAATAATGCAGCTTCCATCTTGAAATACAATGAGATGGTCCTTATCGAAATCTTCGAAAGTTTTCATTATTCCGCATTCGACCGATAATAGTCTTGCAAGTTTCGCTCCCTTTAACTCGCATTTAATTGCCCAACGTCAGTCACCGCTTGCGTTTGTCTTTTTACCCGCTTCTCCGTAGCGTTCGGTTAATTTGACAGTGGAGACCTGATTTAACCCTACATCATTTTACCTCCAACTTCGAATATTCCGTGCTCCGAATAATTTCTCCTTGTTTCTTCATTGTGCAGAATCAATAAGTAAAAGCAATTTATAAATTCTTCGTCGTAGGATGCAATTCCTGGATCTTCGATGAATAGCGATGGAAACTGCGGTGGGTTTCTTTTTTCTCGAAGTTGAATCTAGCTAATCAGGATGTGTAAGAATCCTTTGCTAGCATTGCATGTCTTTACACTTTGGTCTACCAACATCTCTCTTCAATTCATTGATATCTTCGACAGTCAGTCTATGCACTTGCGTGACTCTAAAAGGGGGAGGAGGATGGGGAAGGGCAGAAGCGAAGGCCGGGGTTGACTGACGGCGTGTTCACCTTAGTTGGAAGCACGTTAATGGGTCGATGAGGGAAGAAGAAGAAAACGACGACGACAGAGTGGGGAGCAAGCAGGAAACATTAGTAGGAAGGAGGAGGAGGGGGGGGGGGGACTCTCGGCGACTCCTTTCCGGGACATTCACTCCTCCCCTTTCTTCCCGTCGACTCCTCCTGGGCTCCTGCCAACACGCACACTAATATCCCCCCACTCATCTCTCACTATGACTGCCCTCTTCCCGTTCCCCTCCCTCCTTCTGCACTAAACGATGCTGCGGTGCCGAGATGGCTTGGGGCGCGATTTTGTACATCCAGGTCAGTCGGATATCCGGAGTGTTCTTCCCCCTCCTGCCACCCCCCCCCCTCCACTTCAACCGCACCGACAACAACTTGTATGAGTAGCCCCAATGCACTGGTGTATTATTGGATGGCACACTAGCCCACAATTGGGCGCGCATTCCACATTCCATCACGGTTCCCGGTTCCATTTCTCCACAGCAGAAACCCTCGCTGGCGACAGCAATAATCTCGAGTTTCAGCTGATTCCAACTCAATAATTCATGGGCTCTTTCCCTCTGCCTCTCTCTTGGCTTGCTGCCTCTGCCCCTCTCCTGAAATTGTTACCTGAATATATTAGGGGGCGACGCCTCTCTTCCTTCGCACGCGCACACCTTCCTGCTTCTTGATCCACCCCATTTCCTTGTTCCGATGTAAAGTGAGAGAGGTCTCGTCGACTGTCTTGAACGCCCTTTCGATAATGATGGGAGAGATGTTGAGAGGCTTATGAACACACCTGCTGCTTATCTTGCATGTATTAATGTGACGACCTTACAGGCAGCATTGGAAGGCGCACTGTTACGATCGCAGAGGGAGTGAGTTCATTCTTCATTTTGAAAACTACTTCAGAATCTCAGAACTGGAATGATGATGGCTCTAAAAAGTTTTTGATTTTACACCTTTCAAACCAGCTTCAGACGTGATAGGCTCTGATAAATACTTAGCTCTTAGATTTTATGAAAATTCGTCTTAATTGATAGATACCGCTAAAATCATCTTGATTTGTACAGTAGACCTGATCTTTCATCTATCTCTCGATGATCTTTGATCTTTTGCAGATCGCCCGAGTTGACTCTCGCCTCATCGACCATCACTTCCATTAGCACAACGAAGACAACGGCGTCAGATTCGGCGACATTATGTCTGGACATCAAAGATGTCTTCATCGCGTTATTCCTGGTGAGATTTGATGCTTAGAGGGAGACTCGAAGAGGCTGGAGAGGAGTTGTTTTCGAGGGGGGGGGGGGGGGGAGGGACGGAATTTCGTTCGTCGTCGCTCCTCCGATGTGAGCGTGCGCTCGAATGAAACACGATAGTGTTGTGACTCGCGACAGACTGCCACTGCTCATTCAGTGAGGTTGACGATGAACAGAAGGGAGGAGAGAGGAGGAAGGGGGGGGGGGGAGGGTGAGACTAGGCACCTGCCCAGCATGGGTGTCTCGAACACATATGCATACACACTCACTTTTGCATGTTATGCGTCTGACAGACATAGACGAGCGAGAATTGGGGCCCACCTCGAGAGAGAATCTAGTGTGAAGAGCGGCTCTAAACTGCCAGTAAAAACTTGTCGAATAGTTTATACCTAGATAGGTATGCTTATGGCAATCATTATGTCGTGTCGCTCTAATAGCTTGTGGAAATTTCTTTTGCTACTCAGAAATCAAGCAGACAGCACCTCGGGGACTCGAAAATGCTCTCTCTCATTTCCTGTGCACATAATCGAGAGACAGGGAATGAGTGAAGAGCGAAGAGGCGAGAGGAAATGGTAGTGATGGGAGAGAAAACTTGTAGATTGGTTGGTACAAATACGAAAATTGTTTTTATCGCTTATTCAATAATTGGTTATTTTAGTTGAGCTGATCATCCACGTGCAAATATAGGGGAGAAAGAAGAACGTTCATTGGTTACTGCTCAAAATGGTCTTTCTGGAATGTCTTTGTTGAAATTTATAAATATTTCCAGGTGCTGCTCATTTTGCTCACAATCTTCGGTAATATTCTCGTCGTGCTTTCCGTCTTCATGTACAAAAGAATGCGGACATTCACCAACATCCTCCTGACGTCACTCGCAACGGCTGGTTAGTTCATTTTACGAGGGGTTTTGAAGATGGATTCTTGAAATAACGTAAAATTAACGCAAAGCATCAATAAAATGCTATAATTGTCTGATAGTGCATATGAATCATGCCTGATTCATTTTTTTACAATTCGAACTGGCGCATTTGTTCTCCATTGTTCAATTTATTCCCTCTCAGTTTCCAATAACCGTCGTATCTCCAATTGTCCTCTAATCTTCGCATCATTTCTCATTCGCAACACCCCCGCCCCTTTTCCTCCCTCTCCTCCCTCCCTTCTCTCAATAGTAAACAGCTAGGCGGATATCACGGTGCAGCATCGCTCTGATGCTGAGAACGGATAAGGAAAGGGGGGAAAGAAGGCGAAAGAGAATAGGAGAAGAGGCGAGAAAAACTCGAGATGATGACGAGGAGCTAATAAGGAAACATTCGATGTAGGGCTTCCGCTGAAACAATCAGCATTTGAAAATTCATTTTCTGTTCGAGATTTTCTCTGATCATCTTTTCGCTTGCTCAGGCACAAATTCCCTTCACACGATTTCGAATTAGGCATCTTAGGAGGAGTTTCTTTTCTCTCTTCTCCCATCGCTTAGTGCTTCTTCATCGTCTTCTGCATCTCAATGTAAATGCGTTGACGGACATGAATATCGGATGGGAGAGAGAGGGGGAGAAGGAATGAGAGGAGAGAAATGAAGAGTAGCGCACGAATCACGGAAGTAACTGACGAGGTGCCAGAGAAGACTTGTATGAAGATAACGTTTTTGGGGACCGAAAAGATGAATTTCTGATTATTTACCTTTCGCATTTCAGATCTTCTCGTAGGTCTTATCGTCATGCCCATTTCTCTTCTCGATCTCTTGCATTCTCATCGATGGCCCTTTTGTAGGTTATGGCTTCCCAATACTTCGGATGCAAAAAGGCAACACACAGTATCGAAACAATAATACGGTGTTTTGATCACTAAATATTAATGCTATCAAGGATAGTTTCACTCATAGAAAGAACGTATTGTTCGGAATTATGATAATTATTCCTGTTTCTCTCTTCAGGGGGTTGGCTCTGCTCCGCATGGGCCACCATCGACGTCCTTCTCTGCACTGCCTCCATTCTCAATCTATGTGTGATCTCCCTCGATCGATATTTCGCCATCACATCGCCTCTTAAATATCCAAGAACGAGGTAATGGTAACTATACCTGTCATGGTGTAGAAACGGTGTCTTTTGCACACTTTAGACCGGTTGAGTAGATACGCGACCGTGCAAAATGCAGACACGGATTGTTCACTCTGTCTGCAGTAATGATACCCAGTCACTCTAGACATAGACCACAGTGGCTGCCTCACCCCTTGGATGCATCGAATGAATTCATACATTTATTGGCAAAGGCATTCGCAGAACAAAGATGCCTGCAGAATCACTAACAAAACCTATATTTCATAGAGAAAATCACGTTTTCAAACCACATTCCATCGGTTATATTTGACAGAAAATCAGTTTCAATTAATTTAGGAGTCGGAAAATGGCCGCGGGCCTACTGTCTGCAGTCTGGTTGCTTTCCTTCATCGTTTGCTCTCCTCCACTCTTCGTCACGGGATGGGGTCATACTTGTCAGTTTCTTTTATTTTATCCAACAACTTTGTTCAACAAGGCAAAAAGTTTCAGCGAAAAGCAATGGAACGGAGATAGCTCAATGGCTGGAGAAAAGTGAAACGGAGCTATTTCGGTGGCAAATAGCCTATAGATGCTGCGAAATTGACCAAACATGCAACACGACCGGTGAATTGCGAATGTCGATGAGACCTGTGACCTTCTAAATTCATATCTCTATCGTCCACAATTCTCACAATTTTTTTCAAACATTCAAAGTGTGATAAATACTACTCTGAGTGTTAGCAGCCTTTCCTCTTCACTTTCGCTTGTGCTGCTTTCTGATATTTTATAAATACAATCTGATTCCAGCTGACGATCCGGATATTTCTATGACGGCCAGAGAACCCCAGTGCTCGTATTCGATGAGCAAACCATATCGACTGTACTCGGCTTCCGGGAGCTTCTATCTGCCCTTACTGGTGAATTTCATTGGGGACACTTCCAAGAGCAATTTATGATCTTGTGCCAGAGTGAAAACAGCTGAGGTTGTCTGTCCTTCTTGTTGCACTCTTCTGTCTTTCTCGTCTTCCTCCCACTATTCCATAATTATTCTGCTTGTTTTGGCGAACGTTCCTGTACGCACACATAGTGTTCTCTCTCTGAAATGAAGTGGAGAGGAAAGAAAATAACATCAATCTTTGTGAAGAGCTTTTCATAGATGATCGAGGATCAGTGCCCTTTTAGATTCGTTGATGAATTTTAGATCTTCATCGATGAACTGTAAACATGCCTTCGAATCTGTTTCCCGATCATCTTTGAAAAACAATTTGATTATAATATCATTATGATTACAGGTGATGCTGCTGGTCTACTTCAAGATCTTCCGAGTTGCCTCAGAGAGGGAGGCTCTCATGCGTCAATCCGTCGGCACGGGCACTTGCCGGCTCTCAAATCGCATCGTCAAGACCCAAGCGAAGAACAATCGACGCAATCCGAGGTATTTATGAACTTCTTTTTTTCATCCCGTCTATTCATTCGACACATGCCTATTTCTGTATAGAGGAGATGGCGAAGGGTCGGTGCTGTTCGACATAATCGAGTGAGCGCATGAGAGATTCAGAACTTGAGAGATTGCGAGAACGAGAGAGACAGATTCCTCTCTCGATTGCCAGCTCGGGCGCTCCTCCTCTAACTCGATTCGAGATGTGCTTCGCGAGAGAGAGAGATGTGTGTGTCACTGTGTTTGTCCATGATAGAATATGCACCTAACAACGTTTGAGCTCGAAGATACGACGCAAGAGGAATGAGAGGGCCAGAGAACAGTAGTGCACAAGATTCGCTTTTATCGGAGTTTCGAGATCAGCCCGAATTCTAGGCTAAGTCCAAATCCATTCCAGGTGCGCGAGTGCTCCCATGAATCGCAACCGGATGCCCGAAAGCGCACGACCCAATTACTCCGTGCGACCGCTCAACAACAATAGGTTGGAGGCGGAGGGGGAAGGCAGGGGGAGGATAAAAGCTATTGCAGGCAACATGTCAACGT
This sequence comes from Pristionchus entomophagus, assembly GCA_036245825.1. NCBI lineage: Eukaryota > Metazoa > Nematoda > Chromadorea > Rhabditida > Neodiplogasteridae > Pristionchus > Pristionchus entomophagus. The sequence continues at coordinate 20,985,082 of BTSX01000006.1, forward strand.
GCGACGATTGGACTCCAGAATCGATTCATCTGATGCAGAGGACGTCGCTGCTAATGAAAGGTACTGCATCGAGAATCATTGCAATATTATTCTCGAGAAATACAAGATAGGAGCTGTAGAGGACATGTGTGAAGGGTTCATACGAGATAAATCATTCCTACGGAAAATATACAAACCCCTTGATTTATAAAATCGGCTCTCTTTGCAGCCAAGACTTCTCTACCTTCGACCCTGTTTCGGGAAGCAACGGAGGGATGGCGTCTCCCAAGCGACAAGAGACAATCGACGTCGTCATATCTCCAGATGCCCCTGATGAGAACACGAAGAGCATGGAGAGAGAATGCCACTCGTTGGCGGATCTAGCCGAGAAGTCATTGGTGAGCATTGGAAATATGGGCCACGATCTATTTATTCCGGATGCTTCCTCGTCAGTTGACGGTTTTCGATAATCTTCAACCGATTGAGAGAACTGTAATGATATTACCATATTCTTCTGAGGAATGATTGACAATATTCAGACTAATTCGAGCGCCAAGCGGAAGAACACGGAGATTCATGGTTCGATCAACGAGGATGGAGACGAGAAGAGAAATAATGGGAACAAAGACCACTCTTCTTCCTCATCGAGACGATCACAACTGAACTCGAGCGCACGATTACAGCCACAGAATCTCATGGCTAAGGTATCCTACTTCTTCTTTTACATGCATTACGACATCAAACCTATTTTGGAAGTTTTATTCTTGTGTGCAGTTTCTCTTTATCTGTCCCGTTACGAACAACGCTTTCTTGATAAGATATCTCTCCTGATGACAAAAATTATTCCCATTTCCATTCAAACATGAACAATAATGTTAATTTTCTCTGCTCAGGCACACGACCACTACCAGATGTGCGGGCCGGGCAAGGCAGCGAGAGGATCGAAGGAGAAGATGGTGTATCTGAGGGAGCGAAAGGCGCTCAAGACCATCGGCATCGTCGTTCTCGGTGAGCATTCGGGATCTCCAAACATTACCCTATTCTTCCCGGAAAACTTATTACTACCCAAGGCTTTTGCTCGAGAGAGACATTGCAACGTATTGTTTGAACGCATCCCTAGTGAGCATTCGAACGTAGGCGTGGCATTTCGGAAAGGCGTTGGAACCGGATATGGGTGGTGAAGCGTTCTTTGTTATCCGCATTTGGCCAATCGATGCCCGCCTCTCACTTCATATTTCCCGTGTGTTGCGATTTCCGACATGCGAAACGGAAATGGGAAGAGTGCGGGGAGGAGGTGGAAGAGGAGTGGATGGAAGGATAGAGAGAAAGGAGAGTGCGGGGAGGAGGTGGAAGAGGAGTGGATGGAAGGATAGAGAGAAAGGAGAGTGCCGAATCAGCCATGTAAATCGACTACTATAATTGCCTAGAAGCCTCGAGCTTGCGTTGTAGGAGAGGGAGTGAGGAAGACTTTATACTTTAATGAAGAGCATTGCACATCTCGGGTACAAAATGATGTGAAGTGTGACTCATGTGGATTCGGATTTGAGCAGTTTCGAAGCCTCTCAATATAGCACTTTTATAATCCAATTAGGTAAATTGATGCGAGGAAATATCAGGTTTCATCATCTGTTGGATGCCCTTCTTCATCATCTACATGCTCGAGCCATTCGAAGTCCTCCATGATCGGTTCAAAGTGATCGGAGATTTCTTCCTCTGGCTTGGATATTCCAATTCGGTCAGCTGAAGCTAGTGCAGATTTATAAGGACAACCGTACATTTAAAGGAATCGATTAAAAAAAAAAAAGGATCCAAAACTAAAACTTATGTACTTCGTGGGAAAAGTAAGTAGTTGAATGTTTAAAAAAGTATTGTGTTTATTCGCTCGCCTTATGCATTATTAATAGTACAAATAAATATATTTTTTAAAAACATCATCAAAGTGTAGTTCAGGTGCTCAATCCTATCATCTACACGATGTACAACGGTGACTTTCGTCGATGCTTCCGTGATCTTCTCTCATTCGGTTGTATTCAACATCACCGAAGAACAATGTCCGTCAAGAAACTCCATCAACAAAGCACTATCTTCTAACCTCCCAACTCCCCATCCATTTCAACAGGTTCCTAACCAGTCTTTGTTCTAATAGTCCTTCGAAATCTCAGGAGCTTTATTCTTTGAACCATATTGGCTTCCATTCCTCCAAACATGTTCGATTTGTTGATAATCACATATCCAAGCATAATTCTCTGAATATTTTTCCCGACGTTCGACCTTCATATTGTCGATTAGTCCAACGGATATCTGGTGTTGTCATACACTTTTGTAGGCTGCAGATTTTATTCGATTCAATTCCGTCTCTCAGTGTCACTTCGAATCCCCCGTTTACTCTCATGAACCCTTACATGTGAATAACCTCGGAGTTTAATAGCGAATAAAGTTTTCAATTTTTGATCTCATTGTTATTAGAAAACTAGGATTGTTGTTCTTTGAACTCGTAAACACATCACTTAAGAGACTCTCCGGGATATAGTGGAAAGCGACTACGGATGGCTAAAAACTCGATTCCTCCCATACTTTTTTCTTGAAGTTAGGGTCCCTAGTGCTGATCGACGGCACTATTAGCTAAAGTCACATGTCGATTTTGGTGGTCTTACAGTAACCCACAGTTTTTGGGGTCGAAAAATAAATTTGATTAATTAAAATAGAATAGTAGTTTTTCTAACGTAGTTTTGCTCGTAGAAAACGAATTTCCATACCAGAGCTCATGTGATTGCGAAAGAAAAAAGTTATGGTCGAAAAATAACATTTTTCTAGCCAAATCGAGACGTTTCATGTCATAACTAAATTATAAAAAATAAAGTTTTGGGTCGTTAGCATTTTCAATAACTACATCATGTGGTAAGTAATTGGTGCAAATTTCAGAATTTTAGAAATAAGGCCTCATCTTTACTTTCTGGCCTGAACTGAACACATCAATGTGCCTCCTGAGATTGAAATAACCAAAAAGGTTTTACTTTTACTATCATCCTCTTTTGTTTCAAGAAGTGATTCAAAAGATCGGATATGAGTGACAGAGGTTCCGGAGCATCTCTCAAATTATCCGAAAATTCTTATAACTGACAATCATGAATGATCGAGTTGATTGGAGCACCATTCATTCACTCATTGCACTCCATCATCCTCTTTTGTATCAAAAAATGTATCGAAAGATCGGATATGAGTGACTGAGGTTCCGGAGCATATCTCAAATTATCCGAAAATTCGTTTCACTGATAATCATGAATGATCGAGTTGATTGGAGCACCATTCATTCACTCATTGCACTCGATCATCCTCTTTTGTTTCAAGAAGTGATTTAAAAGATCGGATATGAGTGACAGAGGTTCCGGAGCATCTCTCAAATTATCCGAAAATTCTTATAACTGACAATCATGAATGACCGAGTTGATTGGAGCACCATTCATTCACTCATTGCACTCCATCATCCTCTTTTGTATCAAAAAATGTATCAAAAGATCGGATATGAGTGACAGAGGTTCCGGAGCATATCTCAAATTATCCGAAAATTCTTTTCACTGATAATCATGAATGATCAAGTTGATTGCAGCAACATTATTTCACTCATTGCACTCTATCATCCTCTTTGTTTCAAGAAGTGATTCAAAAGATCGGATATGAGCGACAGAGGTTCCGAAGCATCTCTCAAATTATCCGAAAATTCTTATAACTGACAATCATGAATAACCGAGTTGATTGGAGCACCATTCATTCACTCATTGCACTCCATCATCCTCTTTTGTATCAAAAAATGAATCAAAAGATCGGATATGAGTGACAGAGGTTCCGGAGCATTTCTCAAATTATCCGAAAATTCTTATCACTGATAATCATGAATGATCAAGTTGATTGGAGCAACTTTAATTCACTCATTGCACTCCATCATCCTCTTTTTCATAAGAAAGTGATTCAAAAGATCGGATATGAGCGACAGAGGTTCCGGAGCATATCTCAAATTATCCGAAAATTCTTTTCACTGATAATCATGAATGATCAAGTTGATTGCAGCAACATTATTTCACTCATTGCACTCTATCATCCTCTTTGTTTCAAGAAGTGATTCAAAAGATCGGATATGAGCGACAGAGGTTCCGAAGCATCTCTCAAATTATCCGAAAATTCTTATAACTGACAATCATGAATAACCGAGTTGATTGGAGCACCATTTATTCACTCATTGCACTCCATCATCCTCTTTTGTATCAAAAAATGAATCAAAAGATCGGATATGAGTGACAGAGGTTCCGGAGCATTTCTCAAATTATCCGAAAATTCTTTTCACTGATAATCATGAATGATCAAGTTGATTGCAGCAACATTATTTCACTCATTGCACTCTATCATCCTCTTTGTTTCAAGAAGTGATTCAAAAGATCGGATATGAGCGACAGAGGTTCCGAAGCATCTCTCAAATTATCCGAAAATTCTTATAACTGACAATCATGAATAACCGAGTTGATTGGAGCACCATTCATTCACTCATTGCACTCCATCATCCTCTTTTGTATCAAAAAATGAATCAAAAGATCGGATATGAGTGACAGAGGTTCCGGAGCATTTCTCAAATTATCCGAAAATTCTTATCACTGATAATCATGAATGATCAAGTTGATTGCAGCAACATTATTTCACTCATTGCACTCTATCATCCTCTTTGTTTCAAGAAGTGATTCAAAAGATCGGATATGAGCGACAGAGGTTCCGAAGCATCTCTCAAATTATCCGAAAATTCTTATAACTGACAATCATGAATAACCGAGTTGATTGGAGCACCATTTATTCACTCATTGCACTCCATCATCCTCTTTTGTATCAAAAAATGTATCAAAAGATCGGATATGAGTGACAGAGGTTCCGGAGCATATCTCAAATTTTCCGAAAATTCTTTTCACTGATAATCATGAATGATCAAGTTGATTGCAGCAACATTATTTCACTCATTGCACTCTATCATCCTCTTTGTTTCAAGAAGTGATTCAAAAGATCGGATATGAGCGACAGAGGTTCCGAAGCATCTCTCAAATTATCCGAAAATTCTTATAACTGACAATCATGAATAACCGAGTTGATTGGAGCACCATTTATTCACTCATTGCACTCCATCATCCTCTTTTGTATCAAAAAATGAATCAAAAGATCGGATATGAGTGACAGAGGTTCCGGAGCATTTCTCAAATTATCCGAAAATTCTTTTCACTGATAATCATGAATGATCAAGTTGATTGCAGCAACATTATTTCACTCATTGCACTCTATCATCCTCTTTGTTTCAAGAAGTGATTCAAAAGATCGGATATGAGCAACAGAGGTTCCGAAGCATCTCTCAAATTATCCGAAAATTCTTATAACTGACAATCATGAATAACCGAGTTGATTGGAGCACCATTCATTCACTCATTGCACTCCATCATCCTCTTTTGTATCAAAAAATGAATCAAAAGATCGGATATGAGTGACAGAGGTTCCGGAGCATTTCTCAAATTATCCGAAAATTCTTATCACTGATAATCATGAATGATCAAGTTGATTGCAGCAACATTATTTCACTCATTGCACTCTATCATCCTCTTTGTTTCAAGAAGTGATTCAAAAGATCGGATATGAGCGACAGAGGTTCCGAAGCATCTCTCAAATTATCCGAAAATTCTTATAACTGACAATCATGAATAACCGAGTTGATTGGAGCACCATTTATTCACTCATTGCACTCCATCATCCTCTTTTGTATCAAAAAATGTATCAAAAGATCGGATATGAGTGACAGAGGTTCCGGAGCATATCTCAAATTTTCCGAAAATTCTTTTCACTGATAATCATGAATGATCAAGTTGATTGCAGCAACATTATTTCACTCATTGCACTCTATCATCCTCTTTGTTTCAAGAAGTGATTCAAAAGATCGGATATGAGCGACAGAGGTTCCGAAGCATCTCTCAAATTATCCGAAAATTCTTATAACTGACAATCATGAATAACCGAGTTGATTGGAGCACCATTTATTCACTCATTGCACTCCATCATCCTCTTTTGTATCAAAAAATGAATCAAAAGATCGGATATGAGTGACAGAGGTTCCGGAGCATTTCTCAAATTATCCGAAAATTCTTTTCACTGATAATCATGAATGATCAAGTTGATTGCAGCAACATTATTTCACTCATTGCACTCTATCATCCTCTTTGTTTCAAGAAGTTATTCAAAAGATCGGATATGAGCGACAGAGGTTCCGAAGCATCTCTCAAATTATCCGAAAATTCTTATAACTGACAATCATGAATAACCGAGTTGATTGGAGCACCATTTATTCACTCATTGCACTCCATCATCCTCTTTTGTATCAAAAAATGTATCAAAAGATCGGATATGAGTGACAGAGGTTCCGGAGCATATCTCAAATTTTCCGAAAATTCTTTTCACTGATAATCATGAATGATCAAGTTGATTGCAGCAACATTATTTCACTCATTGCACTCTATCATCCTCTTTGTTTCAAGAAGTGATTCAAAAGATCGGATATGAGCGACAGAGGTTCCGAAGCATCTCTCAAATTATCCGAAAATTCTTATAACTGACAATCATGAATAACCGAGTTGATTGGAGCACCATTCATTCACTCATTGCACTCCATCATCCTCTTTTGTATCAAAAAATGAATCAAAAGATCGGATATGAGTGACAGAGGTTCCGGAGCATTTCTCAAATTATCCGAAAATTCTTTTCACTGATAATCATGAATGATCAAGTTGATTGCAGCAACATTATTTCACTCATTGCACTCTATCATCCTCTTTGTTTCAAGAAGTGATTCAAAAGATCGGATATGAGCGACAGAGGTTCCGAAGCATCTCTCAAATTATCCGAAAATTCTTATAACTGACAATCATGAATAACCGAGTTGATTGGAGCACCATTTATTCACTCATTGCACTCCATCATCCTCTTTTGTATCAAAAAATGTATCAAAAGATCGGATATGAGTGACAGAGGTTCCGGAGCATATCTCAAATTTTCCGAAAATTCTTTTCACTGATAATCATGAATGATCAAGTTGATTGCAGCAACATTATTTCACTCATTGCACTCTATCATCCTCTTTGTTTCAAGAAGTGATTCAAAAGATCGGATATGAGCGACAGAGGTTCCGAAGCATCTCTCAAATTATCCGAAAATTCTTATAACTGACAATCATGAATAACCGAGTTGATTGGAGCACCATTCATTCACTCATTGCACTCCATCATCCTCTTTTGTATCAAAAAATGAATCAAAAGATCGGATATGAGTGACAGAGGTTCCGGAGCATTTCTCAAATTATCCGAAAATTCTTATCACTGATAATCATGAATGATCAAGTTGATTGGAGCACCATTCATTCACTCATTGCACTCCATCATCCTCTTTTGTATCAAAAAATGAATCAAAAGATCGGATATGAGTGACAGAGGTTCCGGAGCATTTCTCAAATTATCCGAAAATTCTTATCACTGATAATCATGAATGATCAAGTTGATTGGAGCACCATTCATTCACTCATTGCACTCCATCATTCTCTTTTGTATCAAAAAATGAATCAAAAGATCGGATATGAGTGACAGAGGTTCCGGAGCATTTCTCAAATTATCCGAAAATTCGTTTCACTGATAATCATGAATGATCAAGTTGATTGGAGCACCATTCATTCACTCATTGCACTCCATCATCCTCTTTTGTATCAAAAAATGAATCAAAAGATCGGATATGAGTGACAGAGGTTCCGGAGCATTTCTCAAATTATCCGAAAATTCGTTTCACTGATAATCATGAATGATCGAGTTGATTGGAGCACCATTCATTCACTCATTGCACTCGATCATCCTCTTTTGTTTCAAGAAGTGATTTAAAAGATCGGATATGAGCGACAGAGGTTCCGGAGCATATCTCAAATTATCCGAAAATTCTTTTCACTGATAATCATGAATGATCAAGTTGATTGCAGCAACATTATTTCACTCATTGCACTCTATCATCCTCTTTGTTTCAAGAAGTGATTCAAAAGATCGGATATGAGCGACAGAGGTTCCGAAGCATCTCTCAAATTATCCGAAAATTCTTATAACTGACAATCATGAATAACCGAGTTGATTGGAGCACCATTTATTCACTCATTGCACTCCATCATCCTCTTTTGTATCAAAAAATGAATCAAAAGATCGGATATGAGTGACAGAGGTTCCGGAGCATTTCTCAAATTATCCGAAAATTCTTATCACTGATAATCATGAATGATCAAGTTGATTGGAGCAACTTTAATTCACTCATTGCACTCCATCATCCTCTTTTTCATAAGAAAGTGATTCAAAAGATCGGATATGAGCGACAGAGGTTCCGGAGCATATCTCAAATTATCCGAAAATTCGTTTCACTGATAATCATGAATGATCGAGTTGATTGGAGCACCATTCATTCACTCATTGCACTCGATCATCCTCTTTTGTTTCAAGAAGTGATTTAAAAGATCGGATATGAGTGACAGAGGTTCCGGAGCATCTCTCAAATTATCCGAAAATTCTTATAACTGACAATCATGAATGACCGAGTTGATTGGAGCACCATTCATTCACTCATTGCACTCCATCATCCTCTTTTGTATCAACAAATGTATCAAAAGATCGGATATGAGTGACAGAGGTTCCGGAGCATATCTCAAATTTTCCGAAAATTCTTTTCACTGATAATCATGAATGATCAAGTTGATTGCAGCAACATTATTTCACTCATTGCACTCTATCATCCTCTTTGTTTCAAGAAGTGATTCAAAAGATCGGATATGAGCGACAGAGGTTCCGAAGCATCTCTCAAATTATCCGAAAATTCTTATAACTGACAATCATGAATAACCGAGTTGATTGGAGCACCATTCATTCACTCATTGCACTCCATCATCCTCTTTTGTATCAAAAAATGAATCAAAAGATCGGATATGAGTGACAGAGGTTCCGGAGCATTTCTCAAATTATCCGAAAATTCTTATCACTGATAATCATGAATGATCAAGTTGATTGGAGCACCATTCATTCACTCATTGCACTCCATCATCCTCTTTTGTATCAAAAAATGAATCAAAAGATCGGATATGAGTGACAGAGGTTCCGGAGCATTTCTCAAATTATCCGAAAATTCTTATCACTGATAATCATGAATGATCAAGTTGATTGGAGCACCATTCATTCACTCATTGCACTCCATCATCCTCTTTTGTATCAAAAAATGAATCAAAAGATCGGATATGAGTGACAGAGGTTCCGGAGCATTTCTCAAATTATCCGAAAATTCGTTTCACTGATAATCATGAATGATCGAGTTGATTGGAGCACCATTCATTCACTCATTGCACTCGATCATCCTCTTTTGTTTCAAGAAGTGATTTAAAAGATCGGATATGAGTGACAGAGGTTCCGGAGCATCTCTCAAATTATCCGAAAATTCTTATAACTGACAATCATGAATGACCGAGTTGATTGGAGCACCATTCATTCACTCATTGCACTCCATCATCCTCTTTTGTATCAAAAAATGTATCAAAAGATCGGATATGAGTGACAGAGGTTCCGAGCATATCTCAAATTTTCCGAAAATTCTTTTCACTGATAATCATGAATGATCAAGTTGATTGCAGCAACATTATTTCACTCATTGCACTCTATCATCCTCTTTGTTTCAAGAAGTGATTCAAAAGATCGGATATGAGCGACAGAGGTTCCGAAGCATCTCTCAAATTATCCGAAAATTCTTATAACTGACAATCATGAATAACCGAGTTGATTGGAGCACCATTCATTCACTCATTGCACTCCATCATCCTCTTTTGTATCAAAAAATGAATCAAAAGATCGGATATGAGTGACAGAGGTTCCGGAGCATTTCTCAAATTATCCGAAAATTCTTATCACTGATAATCATGAATGATCAAGTTGATTGGAGCAACTTTAATTCACTCATTGCACTCCATCATCCTCTTTTTCATAAGAAAGTGATTCAAAAGATCGGATATGAGCGACAGAGGTTCCGGAGCATATCTCAAATTATCCGAAAATTCTTTTCACTGATAATCATGAATGATCAAGTTGATTGCAGCAACATTATTTCACTCATTGCACTCTATCATCCTCTTTGTTTCAAGAAGTGATTCAAAAGATCGGATATGAGCGACAGAGGTTCCGAAGCATCTCTCAAATTATCCGAAAATTCTTATAACTGACAATCATGAATAACCGAGTTGATTGGAGCACCATTCATTCACTCATTGCACTCCATCATCCTCTTTTGTATCAAAAAATGAATCAAAAGATCGGATATGAGTGACAGAGGTTCCGGAGCATTTCTCAAATTATCCGAAAATTCTTATCACTGATAATCATGAATGATCAAGTTGATTGGAGCAACTTTAATTCACTCATTGCACTCCATCATCCTCTTTTTCATAAGAAAGTGATTCAAAAGATCGGATATGAGCGACAGAGGTTCCGGAGCATATCTCAAATTATCCGAAAATTCTTTTCACTGATAATCATGAATGATCAAGTTGATTGCAGCAACATTATTTCACTCATTGCACTCTATCATCCTCTTTGTTTCAAGAAGTGATTCAAAAGATCGGATATGAGCGACAGAGGTTCCGAAGCATCTCTCAAATTATCCGAAAATTCTTATAACTGACAATCATGAATAACCGAGTTGATTGGAGCACCATTCATTCACTCATTGCACTCCATCATCCTCTTTTGTATCAAAAAATGAATCAAAAGATCGGATATGAGTGACAGAGGTTCCGGAGCATTTCTCAAATTATCCGAAAATTCTTATCACTGATAATCATGAATGATCAAGTTGATTGGAGCAACTTTAATTCACTCATTGCACTCCATCATCCTCTTTTTCATAAGAAAGTGATTCAAAAGATCGGATATGAGCGACAGAGGTTCCGGAGCATATCTCAAATTATCCGAAAATTCGTTTCACTGATAATCATGAATGATCGAGTTGATTGGAGCACCATTCATTCACTCATTGCACTCGATCATCCTCTTTTGTTTCAAGAAGTGATTTAAAAGATCGGATATGAGTGACAGAGGTTCCGGAGCATCTCTCAAATTATCCGAAAATTCTTATAACTGACAATCATGAATGACCGAGTTGATTGGAGCACCATTCATTCACTCATTGCACTCCATCATCCTCTTTTGTATCAAAAAATGTATCAAAAGATCTGATATGAGTGACAGAGGTTCCGGAGCATATCTCAAATTTTCCGAAAATTCTTTTCACTGATAATCATGAATGATCAAGTTGATTGCAGCAACATTATTTCACTCATTGCACTCTATCATCCTCTTTGTTTCAAGAAGTGATTCAAAAGATCGGATATGAGCGACAGAGGTTCCGAAGCATCTCTCAAATTATCCGAAAATTCTTATAACTGACAATCATGAATGATCAAGTTGATTGCAGCAACATTATTTCACTCATTGCACTCTATCATCCTCTTTGTTTCAAGAAGTGATTCAAAAGATCGGATATGAGTGACAGAGGTTCCGGAGCATTTCTCAAATTATCCGAAAATTCTTATAACTGACAATCATGAATAACCGAGTTGATTGGAGCACCATTCATTCACTCATTGCACTCCATCATCCTCTTTTGTATCAAAAAATGAATCAAAAGATCGGATATGAGTGACAGAGGTTCCGGAGCATTTCTCAAATTATCCGAAAATTCTTATCACTGATAATCATGAATGATCAAGTTGATTGGAGCAACTTTAATTCACTCATTGCACTCCATCATCCTCTTTTTCATAAGAAAGTGATTCAAAAGATCGGATATGAGCGACAGAGGTTCCGAGCATATCTCAAATTATCCGAAAATTCGTTTCACTGATAATCATGAATGATCGAGTTGATTGGAGCACCATTCATTCACTCATTGCACTCGATCATCCTCTTTTGTTTCAAGAAGTGATTTAAAAGATCGGATATGAGTGACAGAGGTTCCGGAGCATCTCTCAAATTATCCGAAAATTCTTATAACTGACAATCATGAATGACCGAGTTGATTGGAGCACCATTCATTCACTCATTGCACTCCATCATCCTCTTTTGTATCAAAAAATGTATCAAAAGATCTGATATGAGTGACAGAGGTTCCGGAGCATATCTCAAATTTTCCGAAAATTCTTTTCACTGATAATCATGAATGATCAAGTTGATTGCAGCAACATTATTTCACTCATTGCACTCTATCATCCTCTTTGTTTCAAGAAGTGATTCAAAAGATCGGATATGAGCGACAGAGGTTCCGAAGCATCTCTCAAATTATCCGAAAATTCTTATAACTGACAATCATGAATGATCAAGTTGATTGCAGCAACATTATTTCACTCATTGCACTCTATCATCCTCTTTGTTTCAAGAAGTGATTCAAAAGATCGGATATGAGTGACAGAGGTTCCGGAGCATTTCTCAAATTATCCGAAAATTCTTATAACTGACAATCATGAATAACCGAGTTGATTGGAGCACCATTCATTCACTCATTGCACTCCATCATCCTCTTTTGTATCAAAAAATGAATCAAAAGATCGGATATGAGTGACAGAGGTTCCGGAGCATTTCTCAAATTATCCGAAAATTCTTATCACTGATAATCATGAATGATCAAGTTGATTGGAGCAACTTTAATTCACTCATTGCACTCCATCATCCTCTTTTTCATAAGAAAGTGATTCAAAAGATCGGATATGAGCGACAGAGGTTCCGAGCATATCTCAAATTATCCGAAAATTCGTTTCACTGATAATCATGAATGATCGAGTTGATTGGAGCACCATTCATTCACTCATTGCACTCGATCATCCTCTTTTATTTCAAGAAGTGATTTAAAAGATCGGATATGAGTGACAGAGGTTCCGGAGCATCTCTCAAATTATCCGAAAATTCTTATAACTGACAATCATGAATAACCGAGTTGATTGGAGCACCATTCATTCACTCATTGCACTCCATCATCCTCTTTTGTATCAAAAAATGAATCAAAAGATCGGATATGAGTGACAGAGGTTCCGGAGCATTTCTCAAATTATCCGAAAATTCTTATCACTGATAATCATGAATGATCAAGTTGATTGGAGCAACTTTAATTCACTCATTGCACTCCATCATCCTCTTTTTCATAAGAAAGTGATTCAAAAGATCGGATATGAGCGACAGAGGTTCCGGAGCATATCTCAAATTATCCGAAAATTCTTTTCACTGATAATCATGAATGATCAAGTTGATTGGAGCAACTTTAATTCACTCATTGCACTCCATCATCCTCTTTTTCATAAGAAAGTGATTCAAAAGATCGGATATGAGCGACAGAGGTTCCGGAGCATATCTCAAATTATCCGAAAATTCTTTTCACTGATAATCATGAATGATCAAGTTGATTGCAGCAACATTATTTCACTCATTGCACTCTATCATCCTCTTTGTTTCAAGAAGTGATTCAAAAGATCGGATATGAGTGACAGAGGTTCCGGAGCATCTCTCAAATTATCCGAAAATTCTTATAACTGACAATCATGAATGATCGAGTTGATTGGAGCACCATTCATTCACTCATTGCACTCCATCATCCTCTTTTGTATCAAAAAATGTATCGAAAGATCGGATATGAGTGACTGAGGTTCCGGAGCATATCTCAAATTATCCGAAAATTCGTTTCACTGATAATCATGAATGATCGAGTTGATTGGAGCACCATTCATTCACTCATTGCACTCGATCATCCTCTTTTGTTTCAAGAAGTGATTTAAAAGATCGGATATGAGTGACAGAGGTTCCGGAGCATCTCTCAAATTATCCGAAAATTCTTATAACTGACAATCATGAATGACCGAGTTGATTGGAGCACCATTCATACACTCATTGCACTCCATCATCCTCTTTTGTATCAAAAAATGTATCAAAAGATCGGATATGAGTGACAGAGGTTCCGGAGCATATCTCAAATTATCCGAAAATTCTTTTCACTGATAATCATGAATGATCAAGTTGATTGCAGCAACATTATTTCACTCATTGCACTCTATCATCCTCTTTGTTTCAAGAAGTGATTCAAAAGATCGGATATGAGCGACAGAGGTTCCGAAGCATCTCTCAAATTATCCGAAAATTCTTATAACTGACAATCATGAATAACCGAGTTGATTGGAGCACCATTCATTCACTCATTGCACTCCATCATCCTCTTTTGTATCAAAAAATGAATCAAAAGATCGGATATGAGTGACAGAGGTTCCGGAGCATTTCTCAAATTATCCGAAAATTCTTATCACTGATAATCATGAATGATCAAGTTGATTGGAGCAACTTTAATTCACTCATTGCACTCCATCATCCTCTTTTTCATAAGAAAGTGATTCAAAAGATCGGATATGAGCGACAGAGGTTCCGGAGCATATCTCAAATTATCCGAAAATTCTTTTCACTGATAATCATGAATGATCAAGTTGATTGCAGCAACATTATTTCACTCATTGCACTCTATCATCCTCTTTGTTTCAAGAAGTGATTCAAAAGATCGGATATGAGCGACAGAGGTTCCGAAGCATCTCTCAAATTATCCGAAAATTCTTATAACTGACAATCATGAATAACCGAGTTGATTGGAGCACCATTCATTCACTCATTGCACTCCATCATCCTCTTTTGTACCAAAAAATGAATCAAAAGATCGGATATGAGTGACAGAGGTTCCGGAGCATTTCCCAAATTATCCGAAAATTCTTATCACTGATAATCATGAATGATCAAGTTGATTGGAGCAACTTTAATTCACTCATTGCACTCCATCATCCTCTTTTTCATAAGAAAGTGATTCAAAAGATCGGATATGAGCGACAGAGGTTCCGGAGCATTTCTCAAATTATCCGAAAATTCTTTTCACTGATAATCATGAATGATCAAGTTGATTGCAGCAACATTATTTCACTCATTGCACTCTATCATCCTCTTTGTTTCAAGAAGTGATTCAAAAGATCGGATATGAGTGACAGAGGTTCCGGAGCATTTCTCAAATTATCCGAAAATTCTTATCACTGATAATCATGAATGATCAAGTTGATTGGAGCAACTTTAATTCACTCATTGCACTCCATCATCCTCTTTTGCATAAGAAAGTGATTCAAAAGATCGGATATGAGCGACAGAGGTTCCGGAGCATATCTCAAATTATCCGAAAATTCGTTTCACTGATAATCATGAATGATCGAGTTGATTGGAGCACCATTCATTCACTCATTGCACTCGATCATCCTCTTTTGTTTCAAGAAGTGATTTAAAAGATCGGATATGAGTGACAGAGGTTCCGGAGCATCTCTCAAATTATCCGAAAATTCTTATAACTGACAATCATGAATGACCGAGTTGATTGGAGCACCATTCATTCACTCATTGCACTCCATCATCCTCTTTTGTATCAAAAAATGTATCAAAAGATCGGATATGAGTGACAGAGGTTCCGGAGCATATCTCAAATTATCCGAAAATTCTTTTCACTGATAATCATGAATGATCAAGTTGATTGCAGCAACATTATTTCACTCATTGCACTCTATCATCCTCTTTGTTTCAAGAAGTGATTCAAAAGATCGGATATGAGCGACAGAGGTTCCGAAGCATCTCTCAAATTATCCGAAAATTCTTATAACTGACAATCATGAATAACCGAGTTGATTGGAGCACCATTCATTCACTCATTGCACTCCATCATCCTCTTTTGTATCAAAAAATGAATCAAAAGATCGGATATGAGTGACAGAGGTTCCGGAGCATTTCTCAAATTATCCGAAAATTCTTATCACTGATAATCATGAATGATCAAGTTGATTGGAGCAACTTTAATTCACTCATTGCACTCCATCATCCTCTTTTTCATAAGAAAGTGATTCAAAAGATCGGATATGAGCGACAGAGGTTCCGGAGCATATCTCAAATGATCCGAAAATTCTTTTCACTGATAATCATAAATGATCAAGTTGATTGGAGCAACTTTAATTCACTCATTGCACTCCATCATCCTCTTTTTCATAAGAAAGTGATTCAAAAGATCGGATATGAGCGACAGAGGTTCCGGAGCATATCTCAAATTATCCGAAAATTCTTTTCACTGATAATCATGAATGATCAAGTTGATTGCAGCAACATTATTTCACTCATTGCACTCTATCATCCTCTTTTTCATAAGAAAGTGATTCAAAAGATCGGATATGAGCGACAGAGGTTCCGGAGCATTTCCCAAATTATCCGAAAATTCTTATCACTGATAATCATGAATGATCAAGTTGATTGGAGCAACTTTAATTCACTCATTGCACTCCATCATCCTCTTTTTCATAAGAAAGTGATTCAAAAGATCGGATATGAGCGACAGAGGTTCCGGAGCATTTCTCAAATTATCCGAAAATTCTTTTCACTGATAATCATGAATGATCAAGTTGATTGCAGCAACATTATTTCACTCATTGCACTCTATCATCCTCTTTGTTTCAAGAAGTGATTCAAAAGATCGGATATGAGTGACAGAGGTTCCGGAGCATTTCTCAAATTATCCGAAAATTCTTATCACTGATAATCATGAATGATCAAGTTGATTGGAGCAACTTTAATTCACTCATTGCACTCCATCATCCTCTTTTGCATAAGAAAGTGATTCAAAAGATCGGATATGAGCGACAGAGGTTCCGGAGCATATCTCAAATTATCCGAAAATTCGTTTCACTGATAATCATGAATGATCGAGTTGATTGGAGCACCATTCATTCACTCATTGCACTCGATCATCCTCTTTTGTTTCAAGAAGTGATTTAAAAGATCGGATATGAGTGACAGAGGTTCCGGAGCATCTCTCAAATTATCCGAAAATTCTTATAACTGACAATCATGAATGACCGAGTTGATTGGAGCACCATTCATTCACTCATTGCACTCCATCATCCTCTTTTGTATCAAAAAATGTATCAAAAGATCGGATATGAGTGACAGAGGTTCCGGAGCATATCTCAAATTATCCGAAAATTCTTTTCACTGATAATCATGAATGATCAAGTTGATTGCAGCAACATTATTTCACTCATTGCACTCTATCATCCTCTTTGTTTCAAGAAGTGATTCAAAAGATCGGATATGAGCGACAGAGGTTCCGAAGCATCTCTCAAATTATCCGAAAATTCTTATAACTGACAATCATGAATAACCGAGTTGATTGGAGCACCATTCATTCACTCATTGCACTCCATCATCCTCTTTTGTATCAAAAAATGAATCAAAAGATCGGATATGAGTGACAGAGGTTCCGGAGCATTTCTCAAATTATCCGAAAATTCTTATCACTGATAATCATGAATGATCAAGTTGATTGGAGCAACTTTAATTCACTCATTGCACTCCATCATCCTCTTTTTCATAAGAAAGTGATTCAAAAGATCGGATATGAGCGACAGAGGTTCCGGAGCATATCTCAAATTATCCGAAAATTCTTTTCACTGATAATCATAAATGATCAAGTTGATTGGAGCAACTTTAATTCACTCATTGCACTCCATCATCCTCTTTTTCATAAGAAAGTGATTCAAAAGATCGGATATGAGCGACAGAGGTTCCGGAGCATATCTCAAATTATCCGAAAATTCTTTTCACTGATAATCATGAATGATCAAGTTGATTGCAGCAACATTATTTCACTCATTGCACTCTATCATCCTCTTTTTCATAAGAAAGTGATTCAAAAGATCGGATATGAGCGACAGAGGTTCCGGAGCATTTCCCAAATTATCCGAAAATTCTTATCACTGATAATCATGAATGATCAAGTTGATTGGAGCAACTTTAATTCACTCATTGCACTCCATCATCCTCTTTTTCATAAGAAAGTGATTCAAAAGATCGGATATGAGCGACAGAGGTTCCGGAGCATTTCTCAAATTATCCGAAAATTCTTTTCACTGATAATCATGAATGATCAAGTTGATTGCAGCAACATTATTTCACTCATTGCACTCTATCATCCTCTTTGTTTCAAGAAGTGATTCAAAAGATCGGATATGAGTGACAGAGGTTCCGGAGCATTTCTCAAATTATCCGAAAATTCTTATCACTGATAATCATGAATGATCAAGTTGATTGGAGCAACTTTAATTCACTCATTGCACTCCATCATCCTCTTTTGCATAAGAAAGTGATTCAAAAGATCGGATATGAGCGACAGAGGTTCCGGAGCATATCTCAAATTATCCGAAAATTCGTTTCACTGATAATCATGAATGATCGAGTTGATTGGAGCACCATTCATTCACTCATTGCACTCGATCATCCTCTTTTGTTTCAAGAAGTGATTTAAAAGATCGGATATGAGTGACAGAGGTTCCGGAGCATCTCTCAAATTATCCGAAAATTCTTATAACTGACAATCATGAATGACCGAGTTGATTGGAGCACCATTCATTCACTCATTGCACTCCATCATCCTCTTTTGTATCAAAAAATGTATCAAAAGATCGGATATGAGTGACAGAGGTTCCGGAGCATATCTCAAATTATCCGAAAATTCTTTTCACTGATAATCATGAATGATCAAGTTGATTGCAGCAACATTATTTCACTCATTGCACTCTATCATCCTCTTTGTTTCAAGAAGTGATTCAAAAGATCGGATATGAGCGACAGAGGTTCCGAAGCATCTCTCAAATTATCCGAAAATTCTTATAACTGACAATCATGAATAACCGAGTTGATTGGAGCACCATTCATTCACTCATTGCACTCCATCATCCTCTTTTGTATCAAAAAATGAATCAAAAGATCGGATATGAGTGACAGAGGTTCCGGAGCATTTCTCAAATTATCCGAAAATTCTTATCACTGATAATCATGAATGATCAAGTTGATTGGAGCAACTTTAATTCACTCATTGCACTCCATCATCCTCTTTTTCATAAGAAAGTGATTCAAAAGATCGGATATGAGCGACAGAGGTTCCGGAGCATATCTCAAATTATCCGAAAATTCTTTTCACTGATAATCATAAATGATCAAGTTGATTGGAGCAACTTTAATTCACTCATTGCACTCCATCATCCTCTTTTTCATAAGAAAGTGATTCAAAAGATCGGATATGAGCGACAGAGGTTCCGGAGCATATCTCAAATTATCCGAAAATTCTTTTCACTGATAATCATGAATGATCAAGTTGATTGCAGCAACATTATTTCACTCATTGCACTCTATCATCCTCTTTGTTTCAAGAAGTGATTCAAAAGATCGGATATGAGTGACAGAGGTTCCGGAGCATCTCTCAAATTATCCGAAAATTCTTATAACTGACAATCATGAATGATCGAGTTGATTGGAGCACCATTCATTCACTCATTGCACTCCATCATCCTCTTTTGTATCAAAAAATGTATCGAAAGATCGGATATGAGTGACTGAGGTTCCGGAGCATATCTCAAATTATCCGAAAATTCGATTCACTGATAATCATGAATGATCGAGTTGATTGGAGCACCAGTCATTCACTCATTGCACTCGATCATCCTCTTTTGTTTCAAGAAGTGATTTAAAAGATCGGATATGAGTGACAGAGGTTCCGGAGCATCTCTCAAATTATCCGAAAATTCTTATAACTGACAATCATGAATGACCGAGTTGATTGGAGCACCATTCATTCACTCATTGCACTCCATCATCCTCTTTTGTATCAAAAAATGTATCAAAAGATCGGATATGAGTGACAGAGGTTCCGGAGCATATCTCAAATTATCCGAAAATTCTTTTCACTGATAATCATGAATGATCAAGTTGATTGCAGCAACATTATTTCACTCATTGCACTCTATCATCCTCTTTGTTTCAAGAAGTGATTCAAAAGATCGGATATGAGCGACAGAGGTTCCGAAGCATCTCTCAAATTATCCGAAAATTCTTATAACTGACAATCATGAATAACCGAGTTGATTGGAGCACCATTCATTCACTCATTGCACTCTCCATCATCCTCTTTTGTATCAAAAAATGAATCAAAAGATCGGATATGAGTGACAGAGGTTCCGGAGCATTTCCCAAATTATCCGAAAATTCTTATCACTGATAATCATGAATGATCAAGTTGATTGGAGCAACTTTAATTCACTCATTGCACTCCATCATCCTCTTTTTCATAAGAAAGTGATTCAAAAGATCGGATATGAGCGACAGAGGTTCCGGAGCATATCTCAAATTATCCGAAAATTCTTTTCACTGATAATCATGAATGATCAAGTTGATTGCAGCAACATTATTTCACTCATTGCACTCTATCATCCTCTTTGTTTCAAGAAGTGATTCAAAAGATCGGATATGAGCGACAGAGGTTCCGAAGCATCTCTCAAATTATCCGAAAATTCTTATAACTGACAATCATGAATAACCGAGTTGATTGGAGCACCATTCATTCACTCATTGCACTCCATCATCCTATTTTGCATAAGAAAGTGATTCAAAAGATCGGATATGAGCGACAGAGGTTCCGGAGCATCTCTCAAATTATCCGAAAATTCTTTTCACTGATAATCATGAATGATCGAGTTGATTGGAGCACCATTCATTCACTCATTGCACTCCATCATCCTCTTTTGTTTCAAAAGGTGATTCAAAAGATCGGATATGAGTGACAGAGGTTCCGGAGCATCTCTCAAATTATCCGAAAATTCTTTTCACTGATAATCATGAATGATCGAGTTGATTGGAGCACCATTCATTCACTCATTGCACTCCATCATCCTCTTTTGTATCAAAAAATGAATCAAAAGATCGGATATGAGTGACAGAGGTTCCGGAGCATATCTCAAATTATCCGAAAATTCTTATAACTGACAATCATGAATGACCGAGTTGATTGGAGCACCATTCATTCACTCATTGCACTCCATCATCCTCTTTTGTATCAAAAAATGTATCAAAAGATCGGATATGAGTGACAGAGGTTCCGGAGCATATCTCAAATTATCCGAAAATTCTTTTCACTGATAATCATGAATGATCAAGTTGATTGCAGCAACATTGTTTCACTCATTGCACTCCATCATCCTCTTTTGTTTCAAAAGGTGATTCAAAAGATCGGATATGAGTGACAGAGGTTCCGGAGCATCTCTCAAATTATCAGAAAATTCTTATAACTGACAACCATGAATGACCGAGTTGATTGGAGCACCATTCATTCACTCATTGCACTCTATCATCCTCTTTGTTTCAAGAAGTGATTCAAAAGATCGGATATGAGCGACAGAGGTTCCGGAGCATCTCTCAAATTATCCGAAAATTCTTTTCACTGATAATCATGAATGATCGAGTTGATTGGAGCACCATTCATTCACTCATTGCACTCCATCATCCTCTTTTGTATCAAAAAATGTATCAAAAGATCGGATATGAGTGACAGAGGTTCCGGAGCATTTCTCAAATTATCCGAAAATTCTTATCACTGATAATCATGAATGATCAAGTTGATTGGAGCAACTTTAATTCACTCATTGCACTCCATCATCCTATTTTGCATAAGAAAGTGATTCAAAAGATCGGATATGAGCGACAGAGGTTCCGGAGCATCTCTCAAATTATCCGAAAATTCTTTTCACTGATAATCATGAATGATCGAGTTGATTGGAGCACCATTCATTCACTCATTGCACTCCATCATCCTCTTTTGTTTCAAAAGGTGATTCAAAAGATCGGATATGAGTGACAGAGGTTCCGGAGCATCTCTCAAATTATCCGAAAATTCTTTTCACTGATAATCATGAATGATCGAGTTGATTGGAGCACCATTCATTCACTCATTGCACTCCATCATCCTCTTTTGTATCAAAAAATGAATCAAAAGATCGGATATGAGTGACAGAGGTTCCGGAGCATATCTCAAATTATCCGAAAATTCTTATAACTGACAATCATGAATGACCGAGTTGATTGGAGCACCATTCATTCACTCATTGCACTCCATCATCCTCTTTTGTATCAAAAAATGTATCAAAAGATCGGATATGAGTGACAGAGGTTCCGGAGCATATCTCAAATTATCCGAAAATTCTTTTCACTGATAATCATGAATGATCAAGTTGATTGCAGCAACATTGTTTCACTCATTGCACTCCATCATCCTCTTTTGTTTCAAAAGGTGATTCAAAAGATCGGATATGAATGACAGAGGTTCCGGAGCATCTCTCAAATTATCAGAAAATTCTTATAACTGACAACCATGAATGACCGAGTTGATTGGAGCACCATTCATTCACTCATTGCACTCTATCATCCTCTTTGTTTCAAGAAGTGATTCAAAAGATCGGATATGAGCGACAGAGGTTCCGGAGCATCTCTCAAATTATCCGAAAATTCTTTTCACTGATAATCATGAATGATCGAGTTGATTGGAGCACCATTCATTCACTCATTGCACTCCATCATCCTCTTTTGTATCAAAAAATGTATCAAAAGATCGGATATGAGTGACAGAGGTTCCGGAGCACATCTCAAATTTTCCGAAAATTCTTATAACTGACAATCATGAATGATCAAGTTGATTGGAGCAACTTTAATTCACTCATTGCACTCCATCATCCTCTTTTTCATAAGAAAGTGATTCAAAAGATCGGATATGAGCGACAGAGGTTCCGGAGCATATCTCAAATTATCCGAAAATTCGTTTCACTGATAATCATGAATGATCGAGTTGATTGGAGCACCATTCATTCACTCATTGCACTCCATCATCCTCTTTTGTATCAAAAAATGTATCAAAAGATCGGATATGAGTGACAGAGGTTCCGGAGCATATCTCAAATTATCCGAAAATTCTTTTCACTGATAATCATGAATGATCAAGTTGATTGCAGCAACATTATTTCACTCATTGCACTCCATCATCCTCTTTTTCATAAGAAAGTGATTCAAAAGATCGGATATGAGCGACAGAGGTTCCGAAGCATCTCTCAAATTATCCGAAAATTCGTTTCACTGATAATCATGAATGATCGAGTTGATTGGAGCACCATTCATTCACTCATTGCACTCCATCATCCTCTTTTGTATCAAAAAATGTATCAAAAGATCGGATATGAGTGACAGAGGTTCCGGAGCACATCTCAAATTTTCCGAAAATTCTTATAACTGACAATCATGAATGATCAAGTTGATTGGAGCAACTTTAATTCACTCATTGCACTCCATCATCCTCTTTTTCATAAGAAAGTGATTCAAAAGATCGGATATGAGCGACAGAGGTTCCGGAGCATATCTCAAATTATCCGAAAATTCGTTTCACTGATAATCATGAATGATCGAGTTGATTGGAGCACCATTCATTCACTCATTGCACTCCATCATCCTCTTTTGTATCAAAAAATGTATCAAAAGATCGGATATGAGTGACAGAGGTTCCGGAGCACATCTCAAATTTTCCGAAAATTCTTATAACTGACAATCATGAATGACCGAGTTGATTGGAGCACCATTCATTCACTCATTGCACTCCATCATCCTCTTTTGTTTCAAAAGGTGATTCAAAAGATCGGATATGAGTGACAGAGGTTCCGGAGCATATCTCAAATTTTCCGAAAATTCTTATAACTGACAATCATGAATGACCGAGTTGATTGGAGCACCATTCATTCACTCATTGAACTCCATCATCCTCTTTTGTATCAAAAAATGTATCAAAAGATCGGATATGAGTGACAGAGGTTCCGGAGCACATCTCAAATTATCCGAAAATTCTTTTCACTGATAATCATGAATGATCAAGTTGATTGCAGCAACATTATTTCACTCATTGCACTCCATCATCCTCTTTTGTTTCAAAAGGTGATTCAAAAGATCGGATATGAGTGACAGAGGTTCCGGAGCATCTCTCAAATTATCCGAAAATTCTTATTACTGACAACCATGAATGACCGAGTTGATTGGAGCACCATTCATTCACTCATTGCACTCCATCATCCTCTTTTGTATCAAAAAATGAATCAAAAGATCGGATATGAGTGACAGAGGTTCCGGAGCACATCTCAAATTTTCCGAAAATTCTTATAACTGACAATCATGAATGACCGAGTTGATTGGAGCACCATTCATTCACTCATTGCACTCCATCATCCTCTTTTGTTTCAAAAGGTGATTCAAAAGATCGGATATGAGTGACAGAGGTTCCGGAGCATATCTCAAATTTTCCGAAAATTCTTATAACTGACAATCATGAATGACCGAGTTGATTGGAGCACCATTCATTCACTCATTGCACTCCATCATCCTCTTTTGTATCAAAAAATGTATCAAAAGATCGGATATGAGTGACAGAGGTTCCGGAGCACATCTCAAATTATCCGAAAATTCTTTTCACTGATAATCATGAATGATCAAGTTGATTGCAGCAACATTATTTCACTCATTGCACTCCATCATCCTCTTTTGTTTCAAAAGGTGATTCAAAAGATCGGATATGAGTGACAGAGGTTCCGGAGCATCTCTCAAATTATCCGAAAATTCTTATTACTGACAACCATGAATGACCGAGTTGATTGGAGCACCATTCATTCACTCATTGCACTCCATCATCCTCTTTTGTATCAAAAAATGAATCAAAAGATCGGATATGAGTGACAGAGGTTCCGGAGCATTTCTCAAATTATCCGAAAATTCTTATCACTGATAATCATGAATGATCAAGTTGATTGGAGCAACTTTAATTCACTCATTGCACTCCATCATCCTCTTTTTCATAAGAAAGTGATTCAAAAGATCGGATATGAGCGACAGAGGTTCCGGAGCATCTCTCAAATTATCCGAAAATTCTTATAACTGACAACCATGAATGACCGAGTTGATTGGAGCACCATTCATTCACTCATTGCACTCCATCATCCTCTTTTGTATCAAAAAATGAATCAAAAGATCGGATATGAGTGACAGAGGTTCCGGAGCATATCTCAAATTATCCGAAAATTCTTTTCACTGATAATCATGAATGATCGAGTTGATTGGAGCACCATTCATTCACTCATTGCACTCCATCATCCTCTTTTGTTTCAAAAGGTGATTCAAAAGATCGGATATGAGTGACAGAGGTTCCGGAGCATCTCTCAAATTATCCGAAAATTCTTATAACTGACAACCATGAATGACCGAGTTGATTGGAGCACCATTCATTCACTCATTGCACTCCATCATCCTCTTTTGTATCAAAAAATGAATCAAAAGATCGGATATGAGTGACAGAGGTTCCGGAGCATATCTCAAATTATCCGAAAATTCTTTTCACTGATAATCATGAATGATCAAGTTGATTGCAGCAACATTATTTCACTCATTGCACTCCATCATCCTCTTTTGTTTCAAAAGGTGATTCAAAAGATCGGATATGAGTGACAGAGGTTCCGGAGCATCTCTCAAATTATCCGAAAATTCTTATAACTGACAATCATGAATGACCGAGTTGATTGGAGCACCATTCATTCACTCATTGCACTCCATCATCCTCTTTTGTATCAAAAAATGTATCAAAAGATCGGATATGAGTGACAGAGGTTCCGGAGCATATCTCAAATTATCCGAAAATTCTTTTCACTGATAATCATGAATGATCAAGTTGATTGCAGCAACATTATTTCACTCATTGCACTCCATCATCCTCTTTTGTTTCAAAAGGTGATTCAAAAGATCGGATATGAGTGACAGAGGTTCCGGAGCATCTCTCAAATTATCCGAAAATTCTTATAACTGACAACCATGAATGACCGAGTTGATTGGAGCACCATTCATTCACTCATTGCACTCCATCATCCTCTTTTGTATCAAAAAATGAATCAAAAGATCGGATATGAGTGACAGAGGTTCCGGAGCATATCTCAAATTATCCGAAAATTCTTTTCACTGATAATCATGAATGATCGAGTTGATTGGAGCACCATTCATTCACTCATTGCACTCCATCATCCTCTTTTGTTTCAAAAGGTGATTCAAAAGATCGGATATGAGTGACAGAGGTTCCGGAGCATCTCTCAAATTATCCGAAAATTCTTATAACTGACAACCATGAATGACCGAGTTGATTGGAGCACCATTCATTCACTCATTGCACTCCATCATCCTCTTTTGTATCAAAAAATGAATCAAAAGATCGGATATGAGTGACAGAGGTTCCGGAGCATATCTCAAATTATCCGAAAATTCTTTTCACTGATAATCATGAATGATCGAGTTGATTGGAGCACCATTCATTCACTCATTGCACTCCATCATCCTCTTTTGTTTCAAAAGGTGATTCAAAAGATCGGATATGAGTGACAGAGGTTCCGGAGCATCTCTCAAATTATCCGAAAATTCTTATAACTGACAACCATGAATGACCGAGTTGATTGGAGCACCATTCATTCACTCATTGCACTCCATCATCCTCTTTTGTATCAAAAAATGTATCAAAAGATCGGATATGAGTGACAGAGGTTCCGGAGCATATCTCAAATTATCCGAAAATTCTTTTCACTGATAATCATGAATGATCAAGTTGATTGCAGCAACATTATTTCACTCATTGCACTCCATCATCCTCTTTTGTTTCAAAAGGTGATTCAAAAGATCGGATATGAGTGACAGAGGTTCCGGAGCATCTCTCAAATTATCCGAAAATTCTTATAACTGACAACCATGAATGACCGAGTTGATTGGAGCACCATTCATTCACTCATTGCACTCCATCATCCTCTTTTGTATCAAAAAATGAATCAAAAGATCGGATATGAGTGACAGAGGTTCCGGAGCATATCTCAAATTATCCGAAAATTCTTTTCACTGATAATCATGAATGATCGAGTTGATTGGAGCACCATTCATTCACTCATTGCACTCCATCATCCTCTTTTGTTTCAAAAGGTGATTCAAAAGATCGGATATGAGTGACAGAGGTTCCGGAGCATCTCTCAAATTTTCCGAAAATTCTTATCACTGATAATCATGAATGATCAAGTTGATTGGAGCAACTTTAATTCACTCATTGCACTCCATCATCCTCTTTTTCATAAGAAAGTGATTCAAAAGATCGGATATGAGCGACAGAGGTTCCGGAGCATATCTCAAATTATCCGAAAATTCTTTTCACTGATAATCATAAATGATCAAGTTGATTGGAGCAACTTTAATTCACTCATTGCACTCCATCATCCTCTTTTGTATCAAAAAATGAATCAAAAGATCGGATATGAGTGACAGAGGTTCCGGAGCATATCTCAAATTATCCGAAAATTCTTTTCACTGATAATCATGAATGATCGAGTTGATTGCAGCAACATTATTTCACTCATTGCACTCCATCATCCTCTTTTGTTTCAAAAGGTGATTCAAAAGATCGGATATGAGTGACAGAGGTTCCGGAGCATCTCTCAAATTATCCGAAAATTCTTTTCACTGATAATCATGAATGATCAAGTTGATTGGAGCAACTTTAATTCACTCATTGCACTCCATCATCCTCTTTTTTCATAAGAAAGTGATTCAAAAGATCGGATATGAGCGACAGAGGTTCCGGAGCATCTCTCAAATTATCCGAAAATTCTTTTCACTGATAATCATGAATGATCAAGTTGATTGGAGCAACTTTAATTCACTCATTGCACTCTATCATCCTCTTTGATTCAAGAAGTGATTCAAAAGATCGGATATGAGCGACAGAGGTTCCGGAGCATCTCTCAAATTATCCGAAAATTCTTATTACTGACAACCATGAATGACCGAGTTGATTGGAGCACCATTCATTCACTCATTGCACTCCATCATCCTCTTTTGTATCAAAAAATGTATCAAAAGATCGGATATGAGTGACAGAGGTTCCGGAGCATATTTCAAATTATCCGAAAATTCTTTTCACTGATAATCATGAATGATCAAGTTGATTGGAGCAACTTTAATTCACTCATTGCACTCCACCATCCTCTTTTGTATAAGAAAGTGATTCAAAAGATCGGATATGAGCGACAGAGGTTCCGGAGCATCTCTCAAATTATCCGAAAATTCTTATAACTGACAATCATGAATGACCGAGTTGATTGGAGCACCATTCATTCACTCATTGCACTCCATCATCCTCTTTTGTTTCAAAAGGTGATTCAAAAGATCGGATATGAGTGACAGAGGTTCCGGAGCATATCTCAAATTATCCGAAAATTCTTATAACTGACAATCATGAATGACCGAGTTGATTGGAGCACCATTCATTCACTCATTGCACTCCATCATCCTCTTTTGTATCAAAAAATGTATCAAAAGATCGGATATGAGTGACAGAGGTTCCGGAGCATATCTCAAGTTATCCGAAAATTCTTTTCACTGATAATCATGAATGATCAAGTTGATTGCAGCAACATTATTTCACTCATTGCACTCCATCATCCTCTTTTGTTTCAAAAGGTGATTCAAAAGATCGGATATGAGTGACAGAGGTTCCGGAGCATCTCTCAAATTATCCGAAAATTCTTATAACTGACAACCATGAATGACCGAGTTGATTGGAGCACCATTCATTCACTCATTGCACTCCATCATCCTCTTTTGTATCAAAAAATGTATCAAAAGATCGGATATGAGTGACAGAGGTTCCGGAGCAAATTTCAAATTATCCGAAAAATCTTTTCTCTGATAATCATGAATGATCAAGTTGATTGCAGCAACATTATTTCACTCATTGCACTCCATCATCCTCTTTTGTTTCAAAAGGTGATTCAAAAGATCGGATATGAGTGACAGAGGTTCCGGAGCATCTCTCAAATTATCCGAAAATTCTTATAACTGACAACCATGAATGACCGATTTGATTGGAGCACCATTCATTCACTCATTGCACTCCATAATCCTCTTTTGTATCAAAAAATGAATCAAAAGATCGGATATGAGTGACAGAGGTTCCGGAGCATATCTCAAATTATCCGAAAATTCTTTTCACTGATAATCATGAATGATCGAGTTGATTGGAGCACCATTCATTCACTCATTGCACTCCATCATCCTCTTTTGTTTCAAAAGGTGATTCAAAAGATCGGATATGAGTGACAGAGGTTCCGGAGCATCTCTCAAATTATCCGAAAATTCTTTTCACTGATAATCATGAATGATCAAGTTGATTGCAGCAACATTATTTCACTCATTGCACTCCATCATCCTCTTTTGTTTCAAAAGGTGATTCAAAAGATCGGATATGAGTGACAGAGGTTCCGGAGCATCTCTCAAGTTATCCGAAAATTCTTTTCACTGATAATCATGAATGATCAAGTTGATTGGAGCACCATTCATTCACTCATTGCACTCCATCATCCTCTTTTGTATCAAAAAATGAATCAAAAGATCGGATATGAGTGACAGAGGTTCCGGAGCATATCTCAAATTATCCGAAAATTCTTATAACTGACAACCATGAATGACCGAGTTGATTGGAGCACCATTCATTCACTCATTGCACTCCATCATCCTCTTTTGTATCAAAAAATGAATCAAAAGATCGGATATGAGTGACAGAGGTTCCGGAGCATATTTCAAATTATCCGAAAATTCTTATTACTGATAATCATGAATGATCAAGTTGATTGCAGCAACATTATTTCACTCATTGCACTCCATCATCCTCTTTTGTATCAAAAAATGAATCAAAAGATCGGATATGAGTGACAGAGGTTCCGGAGCATATCTCAAATTATCCGAAAATTCTTATAACTGACAACCATGAATGACCGAGTTGATTGGAGCACCATTCATTCACTCATTGCACTCCATCATCCTCTTTTGTATCAAAAAATGAATCAAAAGATCGGATATGAGTGACAGAGGTTCCGGAGCATATCTCAAATTATCCGAAAATTCTTATAACTGACAACCATGAATGACCGAGTTGATTGGAGCACCATTCATTCACTCATTGCACTCCATCATCCTCTTTTGTATCAAAAAATGAATCAAAAGATCGGATATGAGTGACAGAGGTTCCGGAGCATATCTCAAATTATCCGAAAATTCTTATAACTGACAACCATGAATGACCGAGTTGATTGGAGCACCATTCATTCACTCATTGCACTCCATCATCCTCTTTTGTATCAAAAAATGAATCAAAAGATCGGATATGAGTGACAGAGGTTTCGGAGCATCTCTCAAATTATCCGAAAATTCTTTTCACTGATAATCATGAATGATCAAGTTGATTGGAGCAACTTTAATTCACTCATTGCACTCCATCATCCTCTTTTTCATAAGAAAGTGATTCAAAAGATCGGATATGAGCGACAGAGGTTCCGGAGCATCTCTCAAATTATCCGAAAATTCTTTTCACTGATAATCATGAATGATCGAGTTGATTGGAGCACCATTCATTCACTCATTGCACTCTATCATCCTCTTTGATTCAAGAAGTGATTCAAAAGATCGGATATGAGCGACAGAGGTTCCGGAGCATCTCTCAAATTATCCGAAAATTCTTATTACTGACAACCATGAATGACCGAGTTGATTGGAGCACCATTCATTCACTCATTGCACTCCATCATCCTCTTTTGTTTCAAAAGGTGATTCAAAAGATCGGATATGAGTGACAGAGGTTCCGGAGCATCTCTCAAATTATCCGAAAATTCTTTTCACTGATAATCATGAATGATCAAGTTGATTGGAGCAACTTTAATTCACTCATTGCACTCCATCATCCTCTTTTTCATAAGAAAGTGATTCAAAAGATCGGATATGAGCGACAGAGGTTCCGGAGCATCTCTCAAATTATCCGAAAATTCTTTTCACTGATAATCATGAATGATCGAGTTGATTGGAGCACCATTCATTCACTCATTGCACTCTATCATCCTCTTTTGTTTCAAAAGGTGATTCAAAAGATCGGATATGAGTGACAGAGGTTCCGGAGCATCTCTCAAATTATCCGAAAATTCTTATTACTGACAACCATGAATGACCGAGTTGATTGGAGCACCATTCATTCACTCATTGCACTCCATCATCCTCTTTTGTTTCAAAAGGTGATTCAAAAGATCGGATATGAGTGACAGAGGTTCCGGAGCATATCTCAAATTATCCGAAAATTCTAATAACTGACAATCATGAATGACCGAGTTGATTGGAGCACCATTCATTCACTCATTGCACTCCATCATCCTCTTTTGTATCAAAAGGTGATTCAAAAGATCGGATATGAGTGACAGAGGTTCCGGAGCATCTCTCAAATTATCCGAAAATTCTTATTACTGACAACCATGAATGACCGAGTTGATTGGAGCACCATTCATTCACTCATTGCACTCCATCATCCTCTTTTGTTTCAAAAGGTGATTCAAAAGATCGGATATGAGTGACAGAGGTTCCGGAGCATATTTCAAATTATCCGAAAATTCTTTTCACTGATAATCATGAATGATCAAGTTGATTGGAGCAACTTTAATTCACTCATTGCACTCCACCATCCTCTTTTGTATCAAAAAATGTATCAAAAGATCGGATATGAGTGACAGAGGTTCCGGAGCATCTCTCAAATTATCCGAAAATTCTTTTCACTGATAATCATGAATGATCAAGTTGATTGCAGCACCATTCATTCACTCATTGCACTCCATCATCCTCTTTTGTTTCAAAAGGTGATTCAAAAGATCGGATATGAGTGACAGAGGTTCCGGAGCATATCTCAAATTATCCGAAAATTCTAATAACTGACAATCATGAATGACCGAGTTGATTGGAGCACCATTCATTCACTCATTGCACTCCATCATCCTCTTTTGTATCAAAAGGTGATTCAAAAGATCGGATATGAGTGACAGAGGTTCCGGAGCATCTCTCAAATTATCCGAAAATTCTTATTACTGACAACCATGAATGACCGAGTTGATTGGAGCACCATTCATTCACTCATTGCACTCCATCATCCTCTTTTGTTTCAAAAGGTGATTCAAAAGATCGGATATGAGTGACAGAGGTTCCGGAGCATATTTCAAATTATCCGAAAATTCTTTTCACTGACAACCATGAATGACCGAGTTGATTGGAGCACCATTCATTCACTCATTGCACTCCATCATCCTCTTTTGTATCAAAAAATGAATCAAAAGATCGGATATGAGTGACAGAGGTTTCGGAGCATCTCTCAAATTATCCGAAAATTCTTTTCACTGATAATCATGAATGATCAAGTTGATTGGAGCAACTTTAATTCACTCATTGCACTCCATCATCCTCTTTTTCATAAGAAAGTGATTCAAAAGATCGGATATGAGCGACAGAGGTTCCGGAGCATCTCTCAAATTATCCGAAAATTCTTTTCACTGATAATCATGAATGATCGAGTTGATTGGAGCACCATTCATTCACTCATTGCACTCTATCATCCTCTTTGATTCAAGAAGTGATTCAAAAGATCGGATATGAGCGACAGAGGTTCCGGAGCATCTCTCAAATTATCCGAAAATTCTTATTACTGACAACCATGAATGACCGAGTTGATTGGAGCACCATTCATTCACTCATTGCACTCCATCATCCTCTTTTGTTTCAAAAGGTGATTCAAAAGATCGGATATGAGTGACAGAGGTTCCGGAGCATCTCTCAAATTATCCGAAAATTCTTTTCACTGATAATCATGAATGATCAAGTTGATTGGAGCAACTTTAATTCACTCATTGCACTCCATCATCCTCTTTTTCATAAGAAAGTGATTCAAAAGATCGGATATGAGCGACAGAGGTTCCGGAGCATCTCTCAAATTATCCGAAAATTCTTTTCACTGATAATCATGAATGATCGAGTTGATTGGAGCACCATTCATTCACTCATTGCACTCTATCATCCTCTTTTGTTTCAAAAGGTGATTCAAAAGATCGGATATGAGTGACAGAGGTTCCGGAGCATCTCTCAAATTATCCGAAAATTCTTATTACTGACAACCATGAATGACCGAGTTGATTGGAGCACCATTCATTCACTCATTGCACTCCATCATCCTCTTTTGTTTCAAAAGGTGATTCAAAAGATCGGATATGAGTGACAGAGGTTCCGGAGCATATCTCAAATTATCCGAAAATTCTAATAACTGACAATCATGAATGACCGAGTTGATTGGAGCACCATTCATTCACTCATTGCACTCCATCATCCTCTTTTGTATCAAAAGGTGATTCAAAAGATCGGATATGAGTGACAGAGGTTCCGGAGCATCTCTCAAATTATCCGAAAATTCTTATTACTGACAACCATGAATGACCGAGTTGATTGGAGCACCATTCATTCACTCATTGCACTCCATCATCCTCTTTTGTTTCAAAAGGTGATTCAAAAGATCGGATATGAGTGACAGAGGTTCCGGAGCATATTTCAAATTATCCGAAAATTCTTTTCACTGATAATCATGAATGATCAAGTTGATTGGAGCAACTTTAATTCACTCATTGCACTCCATCATCCTCTTTTGTATCAAAAAATGTATCAAAAGATCGGATATGAGTGACAGAGGTTCCGGAGCATCTCTCAAATTATCCGAAAATTCTTTTCACTGATAATCATGAATGATCAAGTTGATTGCAGCACCATTCATTCACTCATTGCACTCCATCATCCTCTTTTGTTTCAAAAGGTGATTCAAAAGATCGGATATGAGTGACAGAGGTTCCGGAGCATATCTCAAATTATCCGAAAATTCTAATAACTGACAATCATGAATGACCGAGTTGATTGGAGCACCATTCATTCACTCATTGCACTCCATCATCCTCTTTTGTATCAAAAAATGTATCAAAAGATCGGATATGAGTGACAGAGGTTCCGGAGCATATTTCAAATTATCCGAAAATTCTTTTCACTGATAATCATGAATGATCAAGTTGATTGGAGCAACTTTAATACACTCATTGCACTCCATCATCCTCTTTTGTATCAAAAAATGTATCAAAAGATCGGATATGAGTGACAGAGGTTCCGGAGCATCTCTCAAATTATCCGAAAATTCTTATTACTGACAACCATGAATGACCGAGTTGATTGGAGCACCATTCATTCACTCATTGCACTCCATCATCCTCTTTTGTATCAAAAAATGTATCAAAAGATCGGATATGAGTGACAGAGGTTCCGGAGCATCTCTCAAATTATCCGAAAATTCTTATTACTGACAACCATGAATGACCGAGTTGATTGGAGCACCATTCATTCACTCATTGCACTCCATCATCCTCTTTTGTTTCAAAAGGTGATTCAAAAGATCGTATATGAGTGACAGAGGTTCCGGAGCATATCTCAAATTATCCGAAAATTCTTTTCACTGATAATCATGAATGATCGAGTTGATTGGAGCACCATTCATTCACTCATTGCACTACATCATCCTCTTTTGTTTCAAAAGGTGATTCAAAAGATCGGATATGAGTGACAGAGGTTCCGGAGCATCTCTCAAATTATCCGAAAATTCTTATAACTGACAACCATGAATGACCGAGTTGATTGGAGCACCATTCATTCACTCATTGCACTCCATCATCCTCTTTTGTATCAAAAAATGTATCAAAAGATCGGATATGAGTGACAGAGGTTCCGGAGCATATTTCAAATTATCCGAAAATTCTTTTCACTGATAATCATGAATGATCAAGTTGATTGGAGCAACTTTAATTCACTCATTGCACTCCATCATCCTCTTTTGTATCAAAAAATGTATCAAAAGATCGGATATGAGTGACAGAGGTTCCGGAGCATATTTCAAATTATCCGAAAATTCTTTTCACTGATAATCATGAATGAT
The DNA here is from genome assembly GCA_036245825.1 of Pristionchus entomophagus. Classification (NCBI taxonomy): domain Eukaryota; kingdom Metazoa; phylum Nematoda; class Chromadorea; order Rhabditida; family Neodiplogasteridae; genus Pristionchus; species Pristionchus entomophagus. The sequence continues at coordinate 21,019,981 of BTSX01000006.1, forward strand.
CAAGTTGATTGGAGCAACTTTAATACACTCATTGCACTCCATCATCCTCTTTTGTATCAAAAAATGTATCAAAAGATCGGATATGAGTGACAGAGGTTCCGGAGCATCTCTCAAATTATCCGAAAATTCTTATTACTGACAACCATGAATGACCGAGTTGATTGGAGCACCATTCATTCACTCATTGCACTCCATCATCCTCTTTTGTTTCAAAAGGTGATTCAAAAGATCGGATATGAGTGACAGAGGTTCCGGAGCATATCTCAAATTATCCGAAAATTCTTTTCACTGATAATCATGAATGATCGAGTTGATTGGAGCACCATTCATTCACTCATTGCACTCCATCATCCTCTTTTGTTTCAAAAGGTGATTCAAAAGATCGGATATGAGTGACAGAGGTTCCGGAGCATCTCTCAAATTATCCGAAAATTCTTATAACTGACAACCATGAATGACCGAGTTGATTGGAGCACCATTCATTCACTCATTGCACTCCATCATCCTCTTTTGTATCAAAAAATGTATCAAAAGATCGGATATGAGTGACAGAGGTTCCGGAGCATATTTCAAATTATCCGAAAATTCTTTTCACTGATAATCATGAATGATCAAGTTGATTGGAGCAACTTTAATTCACTCATTGCACTCCATCATCCTCTTTTGTATCAAAAAATGTATCAAAAGATCGGATATGAGTGACAGAGGTTCCGGAGCATATTTCAAATTATCCGAAAATTCTTTTCACTGATAATCATGAATGATCAAGTTGATTGGAGCAACTTTAATACACTCATTGCACTCCATCATCCTCTTTTGTATCAAAAAATGTATCAAAAGATCGGATATGAGTGACAGAGGTTCCGGAGCATATTTCAAATTATCCGAAAATTCTTTTCACTGATAATCATGAATGATCAAGTTGATTGGAGCAACTTTAATTCACTCATTGCACTCCATCATCCTCTTTTGTATCAAACAATGTATCAAAAAATCGGATATGAGTGACAGAGGTTCCGGAGCATCTCTCAAATTATCCGAAAATTCTTTTCACTGATAATCATGAATGATCAAGTTGATTGGAGCAACTTTAAATCACTCATTGCACTCCATCATCCTCTTTTTCATAAGAAAGTGATTCAAAAGATCGGATATGAGCGACAGAGGTTCCGGAGCATCTCTCAAATTATCCGAAAATTCTTTTCACTGATAATCATGAATGATCGAGTTGATTGGAGCACCATTCATTCACTCATTGCACTCCATCATCCTCTTTTGTATAAGAAAGTGATTCAAAAGATCGGATATGAGCGACAGAGGTTCCGGAGCATCTCTCAAATTATCCGAAAATTCTTTTCACTGATAATCATGAATGATCGAGTTGATTGGAGCACCATTCATTCACTCATTGCACTCCATCATCCTCTTTTGTTTCAAAAGGTGATTCAAAAGATCGGATATGAGTGACAGAGGTTCCGGAGCATCTCTCAAATTATCCGAAAATTCTTATAACTGACAACCATGAATGACCGAGTTGATTGGAGCACCATTCATTCACTCATTGCACTCCATCATCCTCTTTTGTATCAAAAAATGTATCAAAAGATCGGATATGAGTGACAGAGGTTCCGGAGCATATTTCAAATTATCCGAAAATTCTTTTCACTGATAATCATGAATGATCAAGTTGATTGGATCAACTTTAATTCACTCATTGCACTCCATCATCCTCTTTTTCATAAGAAAGTGATTCAAAAGATCGGATATGAGCGACAGAGGTTCCGGAGCATCTCTCAAATTATCCGAAAATTCTTTTCACTGATAATCATGAATGATCGAGTTGATTGGAGCACCATTCATTCACTCATTGCACTCTATCATCCTCTTTGTTTCAAGAAGTGATTCAAAAGATCGGATATGAGCGACAGAGGTTCCGAAGCATCTCTCAAATTATCCGAAAATTCTTATAACTGACAATCATGAATAACCGAGTTGATTGGAGCACCATTCATTCACTCATTGCACTCCATCATCCTCTTTTGTATCAAAAAATGAATCAAAAGATCGGATATGAGTGACAGAGGTTCCGGAGCATATCTCAAATTATCCGAAAATTCTTTTCACTGATAATCATGAATGATCGAGTTGATTGGAGCACCATTCATTCACTCATTGCGCTCCATCATCCTCTTTTGTTTCAAAAGGTGATTCAAAAGATCGGATATGAGTGACAGAGGTTCCGGAGCATCTCTCAAATTATCCGAAAATTCTTTTCACTGATAATCATGAATGATCGAGTTGATTGGAGCACCATTCATTCACTCATTGCACTCCATCATCCTCTTTTGTATAAGAAAGTGATTCAAAAGATCGGATATGAGCGACAGAGGTTCCGGAGCATCTCTCAAATTATCCGAAAATTCTTTTCACTGATAATCATGAATGATCGAGTTGATTGGAGCACCATTCATTCACTCATTGCACTCCATCATCCTCTTTTGTTTCAAAAGGTGATTCAAAAGATCGGATATGAGTGACAGAGGTTCCGGAGCATCTCTCAAATTATCCGAAAATTCTTATAACTGACAACCATGAATGACCGAGTTGATTGGAGCACCATTCATTCACTCATTGCACTCCATCATCCTCTTTTGTATCAAAAAATGTATCAAAAGATCGGATATGAGTGACAGAGGTTCCGGAGCATATTTCAAATTATCCGAAAATTCTTTTCACTGATAATCATGAATGATCAAGTTGATTGGATCAACTTTAATTCACTCATTGCACTCCATCATCCTCTTTTTCATAAGAAAGTGATTCAAAAGATCGGATATGAGCGACAGAGGTTCCGGAGCATCTCTCAAATTATCCGAAAATTCTTTTCACTGATAATCATGAATGATCGAGTTGATTGGAGCACCATTCATTCACTCATTGCACTCTATCATCCTCTTTGTTTCAAGAAGTGATTCAAAAGATCGGATATGAGCGACAGAGGTTCCGAAGCATCTCTCAAATTATCCGAAAATTCTTATAACTGACAATCATGAATAACCGAGTTGATTGGAGCACCATTCATTCACTCATTGCACTCCATCATCCTCTTTTGTATCAAAAAATGAATCAAAAGATCGGATATGAGTGACAGAGGTTCCGGAGCATATCTCAAATTATCCGAAAATTCTTTTCACTGATAATCATGAATGATCGAGTTGATTGGAGCACCATTCATTCACTCATTGCGCTCCATCATCCTCTTTTGTTTCAAAAGGTGATTCAAAAGATCGGATATGAGTGACAGAGGTTCCGGAGCATCTCTCAAATTATCCGAAAATTCTTTTCACTGATAATCATGAATGATCGAGTTGATTGGAGCACCATTCATTCACTCATTGCACTCCATCATCCTCTTTTGTATAAGAAAGTGATTCAAAAGATCGGATATGAGCGACAGAGGTTCCGGAGCATCTCTCAAATTATCCGAAAATTCTTTTCACTGATAATCATGAATGATCGAGTTGATTGGAGCACCATTCATTCACTCATTGCACTCCATCATCCTCTTTTGTTTCAAAAGGTGATTCAAAAGATCGGATATGAGTGACAGAGGTTCCGGAGCATCTCTCAAATTATCCGAAAATTCTTATAACTGACAACCATGAATGACCGAGTTGATTGGAGCACCATTCATTCACTCATTGCACTCCATCATCCTCTTTTGTATCAAAAAATGTATCAAAAGATCGGATATGAGTGACAGAGGTTCCGGAGCATATTTCAAATTATCCGAAAATTCTTTTCACTGATAATCATGAATGATCAAGTTGATTGGAGCAACTTTAATTCACTCATTGCACTCCATCATCCTCTTTTTCATAAGAAAGTGATTCAAAAGATCGGATATGAGCGACAGAGGTTCCGGAGCATCTCTCAAATTATCCGAAAATTCTTTTCACTGATAATCATGAATGATCGAGTTGATTGGAGCAACTTTAAATCACTCATTGCACTCCATCATCCTCTTTTGTATAAGAAAGTGATTCAAAAGATCGGATATGAGCGACAGAGGTTCCGGAGCATCTCTCAAATTATCCGAAAATTCTTATAACTGACAATCATGAATGACCGAGTTGATTGGAGCACCATTCATTCACTCATTGCACTCCATCATCCTCTTTTGTATCAAAAAATGTATCAAAAAATCGGATATGAGTGACAGAGGTTCCGGAGCATCTCTCAAATTATCCGAAAATTCTTTTCACTGATAATCATGAATGATCAAGTTGATTGGAGCAACTTTAAATCACTCATTGCACTCCATCATCCTCTTTTTCATAAGAAAGTGATTCAAAAGATCGGATATGAGCGACAGAGGTTCCGGAGCATCTCTCAAATTATCCGAAAATTCTTTTCACTGATAATCATGAATGATCGAGTTGATTGGAGCACCATTCATTCACTCATTGCACTCCATCATCCTCTTTTGTATAAGAAAGTGATTCAAAAGATCGGATATGAGCGACAGAGGTTCCGGAGCATCTCTCAAATTATCCGAAAATTCTTTTCACTGATAATCATGAATGATCGAGTTGATTGGAGCACCATTCATTCACTCATTGCACTCCATCATCCTCTTTTGTTTCAAAAGGTGATTCAAAAGATCGGATATGAGTGACAGAGGTTCCGGAGCATCTCTCAAATTATCCGAAAATTCTTATAACTGACAACCATGAATGACCGAGTTGATTGGAGCACCATTCATTCACTCATTGCACTCCATCATCCTCTTTTGTATCAAAAAATGTATCAAAAGATCGGATATGAGTGACAGAGGTTCCGGAGCATATTTCAAATTATCCGAAAATTCTTTTCACTGATAATCATGAATGATCAAGTTGATTGGATCAACTTTAATTCACTCATTGCACTCCATCATCCTCTTTTTCATAAGAAAGTGATTCAAAAGATCGGATATGAGCGACAGAGGTTCCGGAGCATCTCTCAAATTATCCGAAAATTCTTTTCACTGATAATCATGAATGATCGAGTTGATTGGAGCACCATTCATTCACTCATTGCACTCTATCATCCTCTTTGTTTCAAGAAGTGATTCAAAAGATCGGATATGAGCGACAGAGGTTCCGAAGCATCTCTCAAATTATCCGAAAATTCTTATAACTGACAATCATGAATAACCGAGTTGATTGGAGCACCATTCATTCACTCATTGCACTCCATCATCCTCTTTTGTATCAAAAAATGAATCAAAAGATCGGATATGAGTGACAGAGGTTCCGGAGCATATCTCAAATTATCCGAAAATTCTTTTCACTGATAATCATGAATGATCGAGTTGATTGGAGCACCATTCATTCACTCATTGCGCTCCATCATCCTCTTTTGTTTCAAAAGGTGATTCAAAAGATCGGATATGAGTGACAGAGGTTCCGGAGCATCTCTCAAATTATCCGAAAATTCTTTTCACTGATAATCATGAATGATCGAGTTGATTGGAGCACCATTCATTCACTCATTGCACTCCATCATCCTCTTTTGTATAAGAAAGTGATTCAAAAGATCGGATATGAGCGACAGAGGTTCCGGAGCATCTCTCAAATTATCCGAAAATTCTTTTCACTGATAATCATGAATGATCGAGTTGATTGGAGCACCATTCATTCACTCATTGCACTCCATCATCCTCTTTTGTATAAGAAAGTGATTCAAAAGATCGGATATGAGCGACAGAGGTTCCGGAGCATCTCTCAAATTATCCGAAAATTCTTTTCACTGATAATCATGAATGATCGAGTTGATTGGAGCACCATTCATTCACTCATTGCGCTCCATCATCCTCTTTTGTTTCAAAAGGTGATTCAAAAGATCGGATATGAGTGACAGAGGTTCCGGAGCATCTCTCAAATTATCCGAAAATTCTTATAACTGACAACCATGAATGACCGAGTTGATTGGAGCACCATTCAATCACTCATTGCACTCCATCATCCTCTTTTGTATCAAAAAATGTATCAAAAGATCGGATATGAGTGACAGAGGTTCCGGAGCATATTTCAAATTATCCGAAAATTCTTTTCACTGATAATCATGAATGATCAAGTTGATTGGAGCAACTTTAATTCACTCATTGCACTCCATCATCCTCTTTTTCATAAGAAAGTGATTCAAAAGATCGGATATGAGCGACAGAGGTTCCGGAGCATCTCTCAAATTATCCGAAAATTCTTTTCACTGATAATCATGAATGATCGAGTTGATTGGAGCAACTTTAAATCACTCATTGCACTCCATCATCCTCTTTTGTATAAGAAAGTGATTCAAAAGATCGGATATGAGCGACAGAGGTTCCGGAGCATCTCTCAAATTATCCGAAAATTCTTATAACTGACAATCATGAATGACCGAGTTGATTGGAGCACCATTCATTCACTCATTGCACTCCATCATCCTCTTTTGTATCAAAAAATGTATCAAAAAATCGGATATGAGTGACAGAGGTTCCGGAGCATCTCTCAAATTATCCGAAAATTCTTTTCACTGATAATCATGAATGATCAAGTTGATTGGAGCAACTTTAAATCACTCATTGCACTCCATCATCCTCTTTTTCATAAGAAAGTGATTCAAAAGATCGGATATGAGCGACAGAGGTTCCGGAGCATCTCTCAAATTATCCGAAAATTCTTTTCACTGATAATCATGAATGATCGAGTTGATTGGAGCACCATTCATTCACTCATTGCACTCCATCATCCTCTTTTGTATAAGAAAGTGATTCAAAAGATCGGATATGAGCGACAGAGGTTCCGGAGCATCTCTCAAATTATCCGAAAATTCTTTTCACTGATAATCATGAATGATCGAGTTGATTGGAGCACCATTCATTCACTCATTGCACTCCATCATCCTCTTTTGTTTCAAAAGGTGATTCAAAAGATCGGATATGAGTGACAGAGGTTCCGGAGCATCTCTCAAATTATCCGAAAATTCTTATAACTGACAACCATGAATGACCGAGTTGATTGGAGCACCATTCATTCACTCATTGCACTCCATCATCCTCTTTTGTATCAAAAAATGTATCAAAAGATCGGATATGAGTGACAGAGGTTCCGGAGCATCTCTCAAATTATCCGAAAATTCTTTTCACTGATAATCATGAATGATCGAGTTGATTGGAGCACCATTCATTCACTCATTGCACTCCATCATCCTCTTTTGTTTCAAAAGGTGATTCAAAAGATCGGATATGAGTGACAGAGGTTCCGGAGCATCTCTCAAATTATCCGAAAATTCTTATAACTGACAACCATGAATGATCGAGTTGATTGGAGCACCATTCATTCACTCATTGCACTCCATCATCCTCTTTTGTTTCAAAAGGTGATTCAAAAGATCGGATATGAGTGACAGAGGTTCCGGAGCATCTCTCAAATTATCCGAAAATTCTTTTCACTGATAATCATGAATGATCGAGTTGATTGGAGCACCATTCATTCACTCATTGCACTCCATCATCCTCTTTTGTATAAGAAAGTGATTCAAAAGATCGGATATGAGCGACAGAGGTTCCGGAGCATCTCTCAAATTATCCGAAAATTCTTTTCACTGATAATCATGAATGATCGAGTTGATTGGAGCACCATTCATTCACTCATTGCACTCCATCATCCTCTTTTGTTTCAAAAGGTGATTCAAAAGATCGGATATGAGTGACAGAGGTTCCGGAGCATCTCTCAAATTATCCGAAAATTCTTTTCACTGATAATCATGAATGATCGAGTTGATTGGAGCACCATTCATTCACTCATTGCACTCCATCATCCTCTTTTGTATAAGAAAGTGATTCAAAAGATCGGATATGAGCGACAGAGGTTCCGGAGCATCTCTCAAATTATCCGAAAATTCTTTTCACTGATAATCATGAATGATCGAGTTGATTGGAGCACCATTCATTCACTCATTGCACTCCATCATCCTCTTTTGTTTCAAAAGGTGATTCAAAAGATCGGATATGAGTGACAGAGGTTCCGGAGCATCTCTCAAATTATCCGAAAATTCTTATAACTGACAACCATGAATGACCGAGTTGATTGGAGCACCATTCATTCACTCATTGCACTCCATCATCCTCTTTTGTATCAAAAAATGTATCAAAAGATCGGATATGAGTGACAGAGGTTCCGGAGCATATTTCAAATTATCCGAAAATTCTTTTCACTGATAATCATGAATGATCAAGTTGACTGGATCAACTTTAATTCACTCATTGCACTCCATCATCCTCTTTTTCATAAGAAAGTGATTCAAAAGATCGGATATGAGTGACAGAGGTTCCGGAGCATATTTCAAATTATCCGAAAATTCTTTTCACTGATAATCATGAATGATCAAGTTGATTGGATCAACTTTAATTCACTCATTGCACTCCATCATCCTCTTTTTCATAAGAAAGTGATTCAAAAGATCGGATATGAGCGACAGAGGTTCCGGAGCATCTCTCAAATTATCCGAAAATTCTTTTCACTGATAATCATGAATGATCGAGTTGATTGGAGCACCATTCATTCACTCATTGCACTCTATCATCCTCTTTGTTTCAAGAAGTGATTCAAAAGATCGGATATGAGCGACAGAGGTTCCGAAGCATCTCTCAAATTATCCGAAAATTCTTATAACTGACAATCATGAATAACCGAGTTGATTGGAGCACCATTCATTCACTCATTGCACTCCATCATCCTCTTTTGTATCAAAAAATGAATCAAAAGATCGGATATGAGTGACAGAGGTTCCGGAGCATATCTCAAATTATCCGAAAATTCTTTTCACTGATAATCATGAATGATCGAGTTGATTGGAGCACCATTCATTCACTCATTGCGCTCCATCATCCTCTTTTGTTTCAAAAGGTGATTCAAAAGATCGGATATGAGTGACAGAGGTTCCGGAGCATCTCTCAAATTATCCGAAAATTCTTTTCACTGATAATCATGAATGATCGAGTTGATTGGAGCACCATTCATTCACTCATTGCACTCCATCATCCTCTTTTGTATAAGAAAGTGATTCAAAAGATCGGATATGAGCGACAGAGGTTCCGGAGCATCTCTCAAATTATCCGAAAATTCTTTTCACTGATAATCATGAATGATCGAGTTGATTGGAGCACCATTCATTCACTCATTGCACTCCATCATCCTCTTTTGTATAAGAAAGTGATTCAAAAGATCGGATATGAGCGACAGAGGTTCCGGAGCATCTCTCAAATTATCCGAAAATTCTTTTCACTGATAATCATGAATGATCGAGTTGATTGGAGCACCATTCATTCACTCATTGCGCTCCATCATCCTCTTTTGTTTCAAAAGGTGATTCAAAAGATCGGATATGAGTGACAGAGGTTCCGGAGCATCTCTCAAATTATCCGAAAATTCTTATAACTGACAACCATGAATGACCGAGTTGATTGGAGCACCATTCATTCACTCATTGCACTCCATCATCCTCTTTTGTATCAAAAAATGTATCAAAAGATCGGATATGAGTGACAGAGGTTCCGGAGCATATTTCAAATTATCCGAAAATTCTTTTCACTGATAATCATGAATGATCAAGTTGATTGGAGCAACTTTAATTCACTCATTGCACTCCATCATCCTCTTTTTCATAAGAAAGTGATTCAAAAGATCGGATATGAGCGACAGAGGTTCCGGAGCATCTCTCAAATTATCCGAAAATTCTTTTCACTGATAATCATGAATGATCGAGTTGATTGGAGCAACTTTAAATCACTCATTGCACTCCATCATCCTCTTTTGTATAAGAAAGTGATTCAAAAGATCGGATATGAGCGACAGAGGTTCCGGAGCATCTCTCAAATTATCCGAAAATTCTTATAACTGACAATCATGAATGACCGAGTTGATTGGAGCACCATTCATTCACTCATTGCACTCCATCATCCTCTTTTGTATCAAAAAATGTATCAAAAAATCGGATATGAGTGACAGAGGTTCCGGAGCATCTCTCAAATTATCCGAAAATTCTTTTCACTGATAATCATGAATGATCAAGTTGATTGGAGCAACTTTAAATCACTCATTGCACTCCATCATCCTCTTTTTCATAAGAAAGTGATTCAAAAGATCGGATATGAGCGACAGAGGTTCCGGAGCATCTCTCAAATTATCCGAAAATTCTTTTCACTGATAATCATGAATGATCGAGTTGATTGGAGCACCATTCATTCACTCATTGCACTCCATCATCCTCTTTTGTATAAGAAAGTGATTCAAAAGATCGGATATGAGCGACAGAGGTTCCGGAGCATCTCTCAAATTATCCGAAAATTCTTTTCACTGATAATCATGAATGATCGAGTTGATTGGAGCACCATTCATTCACTCATTGCACTCCATCATCCTCTTTTGTTTCAAAAGGTGATTCAAAAGATCGGATATGAGTGACAGAGGTTCCGGAGCATCTCTCAAATTATCCGAAAATTCTTATAACTGACAACCATGAATGACCGAGTTGATTGGAGCACCATTCATTCACTCATTGCACTCCATCATCCTCTTTTGTATCAAAAAATGTATCAAAAGATCGGATATGAGTGACAGAGGTTCCGGAGCATCTCTCAAATTATCCGAAAATTCTTTTCACTGATAATCATGAATGATCGAGTTGATTGGAGCACCATTCATTCACTCATTGCACTCCATCATCCTCTTTTGTTTCAAAAGGTGATTCAAAAGATCGGATATGAGTGACAGAGGTTCCGGAGCATCTCTCAAATTATCCGAAAATTCTTATAACTGACAACCATGAATGATCGAGTTGATTGGAGCACCATTCATTCACTCATTGCACTCCATCATCCTCTTTTGTTTCAAAAGGTGATTCAAAAGATCGGATATGAGTGACAGAGGTTCCGGAGCATCTCTCAAATTATCCGAAAATTCTTTTCACTGATAATCATGAATGATCGAGTTGATTGGAGCACCATTCATTCACTCATTGCACTCCATCATCCTCTTTTGTATAAGAAAGTGATTCAAAAGATCGGATATGAGCGACAGAGGTTCCGGAGCATCTCTCAAATTATCCGAAAATTCTTTTCACTGATAATCATGAATGATCGAGTTGATTGGAGCACCATTCATTCACTCATTGCACTCCATCATCCTCTTTTGTTTCAAAAGGTGATTCAAAAGATCGGATATGAGTGACAGAGGTTCCGGAGCATCTCTCAAATTATCCGAAAATTCTTTTCACTGATAATCATGAATGATCGAGTTGATTGGAGCACCATTCATTCACTCATTGCACTCCATCATCCTCTTTTGTATAAGAAAGTGATTCAAAAGATCGGATATGAGCGACAGAGGTTCCGGAGCATCTCTCAAATTATCCGAAAATTCTTTTCACTGATAATCATGAATGATCGAGTTGATTGGAGCACCATTCATTCACTCATTGCACTCCATCATCCTCTTTTGTTTCAAAAGGTGATTCAAAAGATCGGATATGAGTGACAGAGGTTCCGGAGCATCTCTCAAATTATCCGAAAATTCTTATAACTGACAACCATGAATGACCGAGTTGATTGGAGCACCATTCATTCACTCATTGCACTCCATCATCCTCTTTTGTATCAAAAAATGTATCAAAAGATCGGATATGAGTGACAGAGGTTCCGGAGCATATTTCAAATTATCCGAAAATTCTTTTCACTGATAATCATGAATGATCAAGTTGACTGGATCAACTTTAATTCACTCATTGCACTCCATCATCCTCTTTTTCATAAGAAAGTGATTCAAAAGATCGGCTATGAGCGACAGAGGTTCCGGAGCATCTCTCAAATTATCCGAAAATTCTTTTCACTGATAATCATGAATGATCGAGTTGATTGGAGCACCATTCATTCACTCATTGCACTCTATCATCCTCTTTGTTTCAAGAAGTGATTCAAAAGATCGGATATGAGCGACAGAGGTTCCGAAGCATCTCTCAAATTATCCGAAAATTCTTATAACTGACAATCATGAATAACCGAGTTGATTGGAGCACCATTCATTCACTCATTGCACTCCATCATCCTCTTTTGTATCAAAAAATGAATCAAAAGATCGGATATGAGCGACAGAGGTTCCGGAGCATCTCTCAAATTATCCGAAAATTCTTTTCACTGATAATCATGAATGATCGAGTTGATTGGAGCACCATTCATTCACTCATTGCACTCCATCATCCTCTTTTGTTTCAAAAGGTGATTCAAAAGATCGGATATGAGTGACAGAGGTTCCGGAGCATCTCTCAAATTATCCGAAAATTCTTATAACTGACAACCATGAATGACCGAGTTGATTGGAGCACCATTCATTCACTCATTGCACTCCATCATCCTCTTTTGTATCAAAAAATGTATCAAAAGATCGGATATGAGTGACAGAGGTTCCGGAGCATATTTCAAATTATCCGAAAATTCTTTTCACTGATAATCATGAATGATCAAGTTGATTGGATCAACTTTAATTCACTCATTGCACTCCATCATCCTCTTTTTCATAAGAAAGTGATTCAAAAGATCGGATATGAGCGACAGAGGTTCCGGAGCATCTCTCAAATTATCCGAAAATTCTTTTCACTGATAATCATGAATGATCGAGTTGATTGGAGCACCATTCATTCACTCATTGCACTCTATCATCCTCTTTGTTTCAAGAAGTGATTCAAAAGATCGGATATGAGCGACAGAGGTTCCGAAGCATCTCTCAAATTATCCGAAAATTCTTATAACTGACAATCATGAATAACCGAGTTGATTGGAGCACCATTCATTCACTCATTGCACTCCATCATCCTCTTTTGTATCAAAAAATGAATCAAAAGATCGGATATGAGTGACAGAGGTTCCGGAGCATATCTCAAATTATCCGAAAATTCTTTTCACTGATAATCATGAATGATCGAGTTGATTCGAGCACCATTCATTCACTCATTGCGCTCCATCATCCTCTTTTGTTTCAAAAGGTGATTCAAAAGATCGGATATGAGTGACAGAGGTTCCGGAGCATCTCTCAAATTATCCGAAAATTCTTTTCACTGATAATCATGAATGATCGAGTTGATTGGAGCACCATTCATTCACTCATTGCACTCCATCATCCTCTTTTGTATAAGAAAGTGATTCAAAAGATCGGATATGAGCGACAGAGGTTCCGGAGCATCTCTCAAATTATCCGAAAATTCTTTTCACTGATAATCATGAATGATCGAGTTGATTGGAGCACCATTCATTCACTCATTGCACTCCATCATCCTCTTTTGTATAAGAAAGTGATTCAAAAGATCGGATATGAGCGACAGAGGTTCCGGAGCATCTCTCAAATTATCCGAAAATTCTTTTCACTGATAATCATGAATGATCGAGTTGATTGGAGCACCATTCATTCACTCATTGCGCTCCATCATCCTCTTTTGTTTCAAAAGGTGATTCAAAAGATCGGATATGAGTGACAGAGGTTCCGGAGCATCTCTCAAATTATCCGAAAATTCTTATAACTGACAACCATGAATGACCGAGTTGATTGGAGCACCATTCATTCACTCATTGCACTCCATCATCCTCTTTTGTATCAAAAAATGTATCAAAAGATCGGATATGAGTGACAGAGGTTCCGGAGCATATTTCAAATTATCCGAAAATTCTTTTCACTGATAATCATGAATGATCAAGTTGATTGGAGCAACTTTAATTCACTCATTGCACTCCATCATCCTCTTTTTCATAAGAAAGTGATTCAAAAGATCGGATATGAGCGACAGAGGTTCCGGAGCATCTCTCAAATTATCCGAAAATTCTTTTCACTGATAATCATGAATGATCGAGTTGATTGGAGCAACTTTAAATCACTCATTGCACTCCATCATCCTCTTTTGTATAAGAAAGTGATTCAAAAGATCGGATATGAGCGACAGAGGTTCCGGAGCATCTCTCAAATTATCCGAAAATTCTTATAACTGACAATCATGAATGACCGAGTTGATTGGAGCACCATTCATTCACTCATTGCACTCCATCATCCTCTTTTGTATCAAAAAATGTATCAAAAAATCGGATATGAGTGACAGAGGTTCCGGAGCATCTCTCAAATTATCCGAAAATTCTTTTCACTGATAATCATGAATGATCAAGTTGATTGGAGCAACTTTAAATCACTCATTGCACTCCATCATCCTCTTTTTCATAAGAAAGTGATTCAAAAGATCGGATATGAGCGACAGAGGTTCCGGAGCATCTCTCAAATTATCCGAAAATTCTTTTCACTGATAATCATGAATGATCGAGTTGATTGGAGCACCATTCATTCACTCATTGCACTCCATCATCCTCTTTTGTATAAGAAAGTGATTCAAAAGATCGGATATGAGCGACAGAGGTTCCGGAGCATCTCTCAAATTATCCGAAAATTCTTTTCACTGATAATCATGAATGATCGAGTTGATTGGAGCACCATTCATTCACTCATTGCACTCCATCATCCTCTTTTGTTTCAAAAGGTGATTCAAAAGATCGGATATGAGTGACAGAGGTTCCGGAGCATCTCTCAAATTATCCGAAAATTCTTATAACTGACAACCATGAATGACCGAGTTGATTGGAGCACCATTCATTCACTCATTGCACTCCATCATCCTCTTTTGTATCAAAAAATGTATCAAAAGATCGGATATGAGTGACAGAGGTTCCGGAGCATCTCTCAAATTATCCGAAAATTCTTTTCACTGATAATCATGAATGATCGAGTTGATTGGAGCACCATTCATTCACTCATTGCACTCCATCATCCTCTTTTGTTTCAAAAGGTGATTCAAAAGATCGGATATGAGTGACAGAGGTTCCGGAGCATCTCTCAAATTATCCGAAAATTCTTATAACTGACAACCATGAATGATCGAGTTGATTGGAGCACCATTCATTCACTCATTGCACTCCATCATCCTCTTTTGTTTCAAAAGGTGATTCAAAAGATCGGATATGAGTGACAGAGGTTCCGGAGCATCTCTCAAATTATCCGAAAATTCTTTTCACTGATAATCATGAATGATCGAGTTGATTGGAGCACCATTCATTCACTCATTGCACTCCATCATCCTCTTTTGTATAAGAAAGTGATTCAAAAGATCGGATATGAGCGACAGAGGTTCCGGAGCATCTCTCAAATTATCCGAAAATTCTTTTCACTGATAATCATGAATGATCGAGTTGATTGGAGCACCATTCATTCACTCATTGCACTCCATCATCCTCTTTTGTTTCAAAAGGTGATTCAAAAGATCGGATATGAGTGACAGAGGTTCCGGAGCATCTCTCAAATTATCCGAAAATTCTTTTCACTGATAATCATGAATGATCGAGTTGATTGGAGCACCATTCATTCACTCATTGCACTCCATCATCCTCTTTTGTATAAGAAAGTGATTCAAAAGATCGGATATGAGCGACAGAGGTTCCGGAGCATCTCTCAAATTATCCGAAAATTCTTTTCACTGATAATCATGAATGATCGAGTTGATTGGAGCACCATTCATTCACTCATTGCACTCCATCATCCTCTTTTGTTTCAAAAGGTGATTCAAAAGATCGGATATGAGTGACAGAGGTTCCGGAGCATCTCTCAAATTATCCGAAAATTCTTATAACTGACAACCATGAATGACCGAGTTGATTGGAGCACCATTCATTCACTCATTGCACTCCATCATCCTCTTTTGTATCAAAAAATGTATCAAAAGATCGGATATGAGTGACAGAGGTTCCGGAGCATATTTCAAATTATCCGAAAATTCTTTTCACTGATAATCATGAATGATCAAGTTGACTGGATCAACTTTAATTCACTCATTGCACTCCATCATCCTCTTTTTCATAAGAAAGTGATTCAAAAGATCGGATATGAGCGACAGAGGTTCCGGAGCATCTCTCAAATTATCCGAAAATTCTTTTCACTGATAATCATGAATGATCGAGTTGATTGGAGCACCATTCATTCACTCATTGCACTCTATCATCCTCTTTGTTTCAAGAAGTGATTCAAAAGATCGGATATGAGCGACAGAGGTTCCGAAGCATCTCTCAAATTATCCGAAAATTCTTATAACTGACAATCATGAATAACCGAGTTGATTGGAGCACCATTCATTCACTCATTGCACTCCATCATCCTCTTTTGTATCAAAAAATGAATCAAAAGATCGGATATGAGTGACAGAGGTTCCGGAGCATATCTCAAATTATCCGAAAATTCTTTTCACTGATAATCATGAATGATCGAGTTGATTGGAGCACCATTCATTCACTCATTGCGCTCCATCATCCTCTTTTGTTTCAAAAGGTGATTCAAAAGATCGGATATGAGTGACAGAGGTTCCGGAGCATCTCTCAAATTATCCGAAAATTCTTTTCACTGATAATCATGAATGATCGAGTTGATTGGAGCACCATTCATTCACTCATTGCACTCCATCATCCTCTTTTGTATAAGAAAGTGATTCAAAAGATCGGATATGAGCGACAGAGGTTCCGGAGCATCTCTCAAATTATCCGAAAATTCTTTTCACTGATAATCATGAATGATCGAGTTGATTGGAGCACCATTCATTCACTCATTGCACTCCATCATCCTCTTTTGTTTCAAAAGGTGATTCAAAAGATCGGATATGAGTGACAGAGGTTCCGGAGCATCTCTCAAATTATCCGAAAATTCTTATAACTGACAACCATGAATGACCGAGTTGATTGGAGCACCATTCATTCACTCATTGCACTCCATCATCCTCTTTTGTATCAAAAAATGTGTCAAAAGATCGGATATGAGTGACAGAGGTTCCGGAGCATATTTCAAATTATCCGAAAATTCTTTTCACTGATAATCATGAATGATCAAGTTGATTGGAGCAACTTTAATTCACTCATTGCACTCCATCATCCTCTTTTTCATAAGAAAGTGATTCAAAAGATCGGATATGAGCGACAGAGGTTCCGGAGCATCTCTCAAATTATCCGAAAATTCTTTTCACTGATAATCATGAATGATCGAGTTGATTGGAGCACCATTCATTCACTCATTGCACTCTATCATCCTCTTTGTTTCAAGAAGTGATTCAAAAGATCGGATATGAGCGACAGAGGTTCCGAAGCATCTCTCAAATTATCCGAAAATTCTTATAACTGACAATCATGAATAACCGAGTTGATTGGAGCACCATTCATTCACTCATTGCACTCCATCATCCTCTTTTGTATCAAAAAATGAATCAAAAGATCGGATATGAGTGACAGAGGTTCCGGAGCATATCTCAAATTATCCGAAAATTCTTTTCACTGATAATCATGAATGATCGAGTTGATTGGAGCACCATTCATTCACTCATTGCACTCCATCATCCTCTTTTGTTTCAAAAGGTGATTCAAAAGATCGGATATGAGTGACAAAGGTTCCGGAGCATCTCTCAAATTATCCGAAAATTCTTATAACTGACAACCATGAATGACCGAGTTGATTGGAGCACCATTCATTCACTCATTGCACTCCATCATCCTCTTTTGTATCAAAAAATGTATCAAAAGATCGGATATGAGTGACAGAGGTTCCGGAGCATATTTCAAATTATCCGAAAATTCTTTTCACTGATAATCATGAATGATCAAGTTGATTGGAGCAACTTTAATTCACTCATTGCACTCCATCATCCTCTTTTGTATCAAAAAATGTATCAAAAGATCGGATATGAGTGACAGAGGTTCCGGAGCATATTTCAAATTATCCGAAAATTCTTTTCACTGATAATCATGAATGATCAAGTTGATTGGAGCAACTTTAATACACTCATTGCACTCCATCATCCTCTTTTGTATCAAAAAATGTATCAAAAGATCGGATATGAGTGACAGAGGTTCCGGAGCATATTTCAAATTATCCGAAAATTCTTTTCACTGATAATCATGAATGATCAAGTTGATTGGAGCAACTTTAATTCACTCATTGCACTCCATCATCCTCTTTTGTATCAAACAATGTATCAAAAGATCGGATATGAGTGACAGAGGTTCCGGAGCATATTTCAAATTATCCGAAAATTCTTTTCACTGATAATCATGAATGATCAAGTTGATTGGAGCAACTTTAATTCACTCATTGCACTCCACCATCCTCTTTTGTATAAGAAAGTGATTCAAAAGATCGGATATGAGCGACAGAGGTTCCGGAGCATCTCTCAAATTATCCGAAAATTCTTATAACTGACAATCATGAATGACCGAGTTGATTGGAGCACCATTCATTCACTCATTGCACTCCATCATCCTCTTTTGTATCAAAAAATGTATCAAAAGATCGGATATGAGTGACAGAGGTTCCGGAGCATATTTAAAATTATCCGAAAATTCTTTTCACTGATAATCATGAATGATCAAGTTGATTGGAGCAACTTTAATTCACTCATTGCACTCCATCATCCTCTTTTGTATCAAAAAATGTATCAAAAGATCGGATATGAGTGACAGAGGTTCCGGAGCATATTTCAAATTATCCGAAAATTCTTTTCACTGATAATCATGAATGATCGAGTTGATTGGAGCACCATTCATTCACTCATTGCACTCTATCATCCTCTTTGTTTCAAGAAGTGATTCAAAAGATCGGATATGAGCGACAGAGGTTCCGAAGCATCTCTCAAATTATCCGAAAATTCTTATAACTGATAATCATGAATGATCAAGTTGATTGGAGCAACTTTAATTCACTCATTGCACTCCATCATCCTCTTTTTCATAAGAAAGTGATTCAAAAGATCGGATATGAGCGACAGAGGTTCCGGAGCATCTCTCAAATTATCCGAAAATTCTTTTCACTGATAATCATGAATGATCGAGTTGATTGGAGCACCATTCATTCACTCATTGCACTCTATCATCCTCTTTGTTTCAAGAAGTGATTCAAAAGATCGGATATGAGTGACAGAGGTTCCGGAGCATCTCTCAAATTATCCGAAAATTCTTTTCACTGATAATCATGAATGATCGAGTTGATTGGAGCACCATTCATTCACTCATTGCACTCCATCATCCTCTTTTGTTTCAAAAGGTGATTCAAAAGATCGGATATGAGTGACAGAGGTTCCGGAGCATCTCTCAAATTATCCGAAAATTCTTATAACTGACAACCATGAATGACCGAGTTGATTGGAGCACCATTCATTCACTCATTGCACTCCATCATCCTCTTTTGTATCAAAAAATGTATCAAAAGATCGGATATGAGTGACAGAGGTTCCGGAGCATATTTCAAATTATCCGAAAATTCTTTTCACTGATAATCATGAATGATCAAGTTGATTGGAGCAACTTTAATTCACTCATTGCACTCCATCATCCTCTTTTGTATCAAAAAATGTATCAAAAGATCGGATATGAGTGACAGAGGTTCCGGAGCATATTTCAAATTATCCGAAAATTCTTTTCACTGATAATCATGAATGATCAAGTTGATTGGAGCAACTTTAATACACTCATTGCACTCCATCATCCTCTTTTGTATCAAAAAATGTATCAAAAGATCGGATATGAGTGACAGAGGTTCCGGAGCATATTTCAAATTATCCGAAAATTCTTTTCACTGATAATCATGAATGATCAAGTTGATTGGAGCAACTTTAATTCACTCATTGCACTCCATCATCCTCTTTTGTATCAAACAATGTATCAAAAGATCGGATATGAGTGACAGAGGTTCCGGAGCATATTTCAAATTATCCGAAAATTCTTTTCACTGATAATCATGAATGATCAAGTTGATTGGAGCAACTTTAATTCACTCATTGCACTCCACCATCCTCTTTTGTATAAGAAAGTGATTCAAAAGATCGGATATGAGCGACAGAGGTTCCGGAGCATCTCTCAAATTATCCGAAAATTCTTATAACTGACAATCATGAATGACCGAGTTGATTGGAGCACCATTCATTCACTCATTGCACTCCATCATCCAGTTTTGTATCAAAAAATGTATCAAAAGATCGGATATG
Organism: Pristionchus entomophagus; assembly: GCA_036245825.1. NCBI lineage: Eukaryota > Metazoa > Nematoda > Chromadorea > Rhabditida > Neodiplogasteridae > Pristionchus > Pristionchus entomophagus. Next base: position 21,040,099 of record BTSX01000006.1, read on the forward strand.
AGTGACAGAGGTTCCGGAGCATATTTAAAATTATCCGAAAATTCTTTTCACTGATAATCATGAATGATCAAGTTGATTGGAGCAACTTTAATTCACTCATTGCACTCCATCATCCTCTTTTGTATCAAAAAATGTATCAAAAGATCGGATATGAGTGACAGAGGTTCCGGAGCATATTTCAAATTATCCGAAAATTCTTTTCACTGATAATCATGAATGATCGAGTTGATTGGAGCACCATTCATTCACTCATTGCACTCTATCATCCTCTTTGTTTCAAGAAGTGATTCAAAAGATCGGATATGAGCGACAGAGGTTCCGAAGCATCTCTCAAATTATCCGAAAATTCTTATAACTGATAATCATGAATGATCAAGTTGATTGGAGCAACTTTAATTCACTCATTGCACTCCATCATCCTCTTTTTCATAAGAAAGTGATTCAAAAGATCGGATATGAGCGACAGAGGTTCCGGAGCATCTCTCAAATTATCCGAAAATACTTTTCACTGATAATCATGAATGATCGAGTTGATTGGAGCACCATTCATTCACTCATTGCACTCTATCATCCTCTTTGTTTCAAGAAGTGATTCAAAAGATCGGATATGAGCGACAGAGGTTCCGGAGCATATTTCAAATTATCCGAAAATTCTTTTCACTCATAATCATGAATGATCAAGTTGATTGGAGCAACTTTAATTCACTCATTGCACTCCATCATCCTCTTTTTCATAAGAAAGTGATTCAAAAGATCGGATATGAGCGACAGAGGTTCCGGAGCATCTCTCAAATTATCCGAAAATTCTTTTCACTGATAATCATGAATGATCGAGTTGATTGGAGCACCATTCATTCACTCATTGCACTCTATCATCCTCTTTGTTTCAAGAAGTGATTCAAAAGATCGGATATGAGCGACAGAGGTTCCGAAGCATCTCTCAAATTATCCGAAAATTCTTATAACTGACAACCATGAATGACCGAGTTGATTGGAGCACCATTCATTCACTCATTGCACTCCATCATCCTCTTTTGTATCAAAAAATGTATCAAAAGATCGGATATGAGTGACAGAGGTTCCGGAGCATATTTCAAATTATCCGAAAATTCTTTTCACTGATAATCATGAATGATCAAGTTGATTGGAGCAACTTTAATTCACTCATTGCACTCCATCATCCTCTTTTTCATAAGAAAGTGATTCAAAAGATCGGATATGAGCGACAGAGGTTCCGGAGCATCTCTCAAATTATCCGAAAATTCTTTTCACTGATAATCATGAATGATCAAGTTGATTGCAGCAACATTATTTCACTCATTGCACTCCATCATCCTCTTTTGTTTCAAAAGGTGATTTAAAAGATCGGATATGAGTGACAGAGGTTCCGGAGCATATCTCAAATTATCCGAAAATTCTTTTCACTGACAACCATGAATGATCGAGTTGATTGGAGCAACTTTAATTCACTCATTGCACTCCATCATCCTCTTTTTCATAAGAAAGTGATTCAAAAGATCGGATATGAGCGACAGAGGTTCCGGAGCATGTCTCAAATTATCCGAAAATTCTTATAACTGACAACCATGAATGACCGAGTTGATTGGAGCACCATTCATTCACTCATTGCACTCCATCATCCTCTTTTGTATCAAAAAATGAATCAAAAGATCGGATATGAGTGACAGAGGTTCCGGAGCATATCTCAAATTATCCGAAAATTCTTTTCACTGATAATCATGAATGATCAAGTTGATTGCAGCAACATTATTTCACTCATTGCACTCCATCATCCTCTTTTGTTTCAAAAGGTGATTCAAAAGATCGGATATGAGTGACAGAGGTTCCGGAGCATATCTCAAATTATCCGAAAATTCTTTTCACTGATAATCATGAATGATCGAGTTGATTGGAGCACCATTCATTCACTCATTGCACTCCATCATCCTCTTTTGTTTCAAAAGGTGATTCAAAAGATCGGATATGAGTGACAGAGGTTCCGGAGCATCTCTCAAATTATCCGAAAATTCTTTTCACTGATAATCATGAATGATCAAGTTGATTGGAGCAACTTTAATTCACTCATTGCACTCCATCATCCTCTTTTGTATCAAAAAATGTATCAAAAGATCGGATATGAGTGACAGAGGTTCCGGAGCATCTCTCAAATTATCCGAAAATTCTTATAACTGACAACCATGAATGACCGAGTTGATTGGAGCACCATTCATTCACTCATTGCACTCCATCATCCTCTTTTGTATCAAAAAATGTATCAAAAGATCGGATATGAGTGACAGAGGTTCCGGAGCATATTTCAAATTATCCGAAAATTCTTTTCACTGACAACCATGAATGACCGAGTTGATTGGAGCACCATTCATTCACTCATTGCACTCCATCATCCTCTTTTGTTTCAAAAGGTGATTCAAAAGATCGGATATGAGTGACAGAGGTTCCGGAGCATCTCTCAAATTATCCGAAAATTCTTTTCACTGATAATCATGAATGATCAAGTTGATTGGAGCAACTTTAATTCACTCATTGCACTCCATCATCCTCTTTTGTATCAAAAAATGTATCAAAAGATCGGATATGAGTGACAGAGGTTCCGGAGCATCTCTCAAATTATCCGAAAATTCTTATAACTGACAACCATGAATGACCGAGTTGATTGGAGCACCATTCATTCACTCATTGCACTCCATCATCCTCTTTTGTATCAAAAAATGTATCAAAAGATCGGATATGAGTGACAGAGGTTCCGGAGCATATTTCAAATTATCCGAAAATTCTTTTCACTGACAACCATGAATGACCGAGTTGATTGGAGCACCATTCATTCACTCATTGCACTCCATCATCCTCTTTTGTATCAAAAAATGTATCAAAAGATCGGATATGAGTGACAGAGGTTCCGGAGCATATTTCAAATTATCCGAAAATTCTTTTCACTGATAATCATGAATGATCAAGTTGATTGCAGCAACATTATTTCACTCATTGCACTCCATCATCCTCTTTTGTTTCAAAAGGTGATTCAAAAGATCGGATATGAGTGACAGAGATTCCGGAGCATATCTCAAATTATCCGAAAATTCTTTTCACTGATAATCATGAATGATCGAGTTGATTGGAGCACCATTCATTCACTCATTGCACTCCATCATCCTCTTTTGTTTCAAAAGGTGATTCAAAAGATCGGATATGAGTGACAGAGATTCCGGAGCATATCTCAAATTATCCGAAAATTCTTTTCACTGATAATCATGAATGATCGAGTTGATTGGAGCACCATTCATTCACTCATTGCACTCCATCATCCTCTTTTGTTTCAAAAGGTGATTCAAAAGATCGGATATGAGTGACAGAGGTTCCGGAGCATCTCTCAAATTATCCGAAAATTCTTTTCACTGATAATCATGAATGATCAAGTTGATTGGAGCAACTTTAATTCACTCATTGCACTCCATCATCCTCTTTTGTATCAAAAAATGTATCAAAAGATCGGATATGAGTGACAGAGGTTCCGGAGCATCTCTCAAATTATCCGAAAATTCTTATAACTGACAACCATGAATGACCGAGTTGATTGGAGCACCATTCATTCACTCATTGCACTCCATCATCCTCTTTTGTATCAAAAAATGTATCAAAAGATCGGATATGAGTGACAGAGGTTCCGGAGCATATTTCAAATTATCCGAAAATTCTTTTCACTGACAACCATGAATGACCGAGTTGATTGGAGCACCATTCATTCACTCATTGCACTCCATCATCCTCTTTTGTTTCAAAAGGTGATTCAAAAGATCGGATATGAGTGACAGAGGTTCCGGAGCATCTCTCAAATTATCCGAAAATTCTTTTCACTGATAATCATGAATGATCAAGTTGATTGGAGCAACTTTAATTCACTCATTGCACTCCATCATCCTCTTTTGTATCAAAAAATGTATCAAAAGATCGGATATGAGTGACAGAGGTTCCGGAGCATCTCTCAAATTATCCGAAAATTCTTATAACTGACAACCATGAATGACCGAGTTGATTGGAGCACCATTCATTCACTCATTGCACTCCATCATCCTCTTTTGTATCAAAAAATGTATCAAAAGATCGGATATGAGTGACAGAGGTTCCGGAACATATTTCAAATTATCCGAAAATTCTTTTCACTGACAACCATGAATGACCGAGTTGATTGGAGCACCATTCATTCACTCATTGCACTCCATCATCCTCTTTTGTATCAAAAAATGTATCAAAAGATCGGATATGAGTGACAGAGGTTCCGGAGCATATTTCAAATTATCCGAAAATTCTTTTCACTGATAATCATGAATGATCAAGTTGATTGGAGCAACTTTAATTCACTCATTGCACTCCATCATCCTCTTTTGTATCAAAAAATGTATCAAAAGATCGGATATGTGTGACAGAGGTTCCGGAGCATCTCTCAAATTATCCGAAAATTCTTATAACTGACAACCATGAATGACCGAGTTGATTGGAGCACCATTCATTCACTCATTGCACTCCATCATCCTCTTTTGTTTCAAAAGGTGATTCAAAAGATCGGATATGAGTGACAGAGGTTCCGGAGCATCTCTCAAATTATCCGAAAATTCTTTTCACTGATAATCATGAATGATCAAGTTGATTGGAGCAACTTTAATTCACTCATTGCACTCCATCATCCTCTTTTGTATCAAAAAATGTATCAAAAGATCGGATATGAGTGACAGAGGTTCCGGAGCATCTCTCAAATTATCCGAAAATTCTTATAACTGACAACCATGAATGACCGAGTTGATTGGAGCACCATTCATTCACTCATTGCACTCCATCATCCTCTTTTGTATCAAAAAATGTATCAAAAGATCGGATATGAGTGACAGAGGTTCCGGAGCATATTTCAAATTATCCGAAAATTCTTTTCACTGACAACCATGAATGACCGAGTTGATTGGAGCACCATTCATTCACTCATTGCACTCCATCATCCTCTTTTGTATCAAAAAATGTATCAAAAGATCGGATATGAGTGACAGAGGTTCCGGAGCATATTTCAAATTATCCGAAAATTCTTTTCACTGATAATCATGAATGATCAAGTTGATTGGAGCAACTTTAATTCACTCATTGCACTCCATCATCCTCTTTTGTATCAAAAAATGTATCAAAAGATCGGATATGTGTGACAGAGGTTCCGGAGCATCTCTCAAATTATCCGAAAATTCTTATAACTGACAACCATGAATGACCGAGTTGATTGGAGCACCATTCATTCACTCATTGCACTCCATCATCCTCTTTTGTATCAAAAAATGTATCAAAAGATCGGATATGAGTGACAGAGGTTCCGGAGCATATTTCAAATTATCCGAAAATTCTTTTCACTGACAACCATGAATGACCGAGTTGATTGGAGCACCATTCATTCACTCATTGCACTCCATCATCCTCTTTTGTATCAAAAAATGTATCAAAAGATCGGATATGAGTGACAGAGGTTCCGGAGCATATTTCAAATTATCCGAAAATTCTTTTCACTGATAATCATGAATGATCAAGTTGATTGGAGCAACTTTAATTCACTCATTGCACTCCATCATCCTCTTTTGTATCAAAAAATGTATCAAAAGATCGGATATGAGTGACAGAGGTTCCGGAGCATATTTCAAATTATCCGAAAATTCTTTTCACTGATAATCATGAATGATCAAGTTGATTGAAGCAACTTTAATTCACTCATTGCACTCCATCATCCTCTTTTGTATCAAAAAATGTATCAAAAGATCGGATATGAGTGACAGAGGTTCCGGAGCATATTTCAAATTATCCGAAAATTCTTTTCACTGATAATCATGAATGATCAAGTTGATTGGAGCAACTTTAATTCACTCATTGCACTCCATCATCCTCTTTTGTATCAAACAATGTATCAAAAGATCGGATATGAGTGACAGAGGTTCCGGAGCATATTTCAAATTATCCGAAAATTCTTTTCACTGATAATCATGAATGATCAAGTTGATTGGAGCAACTTTAATTCACTCATTGCACTCCACCATCCTCTTTTGTATAAGAAAGTGATTCAAAAGATCGGATATGAGCGACAGAGGTTCCGGAGCATCTCTCAAATTATCCGAAAATTCTTATAACTGACAATCATGAATGACCGAGTTGATTGGAGCACCATTCATTCACTCATTGCACTCCATCATCCTCTTTTGTATCAAAAAATGAATCAAAAGATCGGATATGAGTGACAGAGGTTCCGGAGCATATCTCAAATTATCCGAAAATTCTTTTCACTGATAATCATGAATGATCGAGTTGATTGGAGCACCATTCATTCACTCATTGCACTCCATCATCCTCTTTTGTTTCAAAAGGTGATTCAAAAGATCGGATATGAGTGACAGAGGTTCCGGAGCATCTCTCAAATTATCCGAAAATTCTTTTCACTGATAATCATGAATGATCAAGTTGATTGGAGCAACTTTAATTCACTCATTGCACTCCATCATCCTCTTTTGTATCAAAAAATGTATCAAAAGATCGGATATGAGTGACAGAGGTTCCGGAGCATCTCTCAAATTATCCGAAAATTCTTATAACTGACAACCATGAATGACCGAGTTGATTGGAGCACCATTCATTCACTCATTGCACTCCATCATCCTCTTTTGTATCAAAAAATGTATCAAAAGATCGGATATGAGTGACAGAGGTTCCGGAGCATATTTCAAATTATCCGAAAATTCTTTTCACTGACAACCATGAATGACCGAGTTGATTGGAGCACCATTCATTCACTCATTGCACTCCATCATCCTCTTTTGTTTCAAAAGGTGATTCAAAAGATCGGATATGAGTGACAGAGGTTCCGGAGCATCTCTCAAATTATCCGAAAATTCTTTTCACTGATAATCATGAATGATCAAGTTGATTGGAGCAACTTTAATTCACTCATTGCACTCCATCATCCTCTTTTGTATCAAAAAATGTATCAAAAGATCGGATATGAGTGACAGAGGTTCCGGAGCATCTCTCAAATTATCCGAAAATTCTTATAACTGACAACCATGAATGACCGAGTTGATTGGAGCACCATTCATTCACTCATTGCACTCCATCATCCTCTTTTGTTTCAAAAGGTGATTCAAAAGATCGGATATGAGTGACAGAGGTTCCGGAGCATCTCTCAAATTATCCGAAAATTCTTTTCACTGATAATCATGAATGATCAAGTTGATTGGAGCAACTTTAATTCACTCATTGCACTCCACCATCCTCTTTTGTATCAAAAAATGTATCAAAAGATCGGATATGAGTGACAGAGGTTCCGGAGCATATCTCAAATTATCCGAAAATTCTAATAACTGACAATCATGAATGATCAAGTTGATTGCAGCACCATTCATTCACTCATTGCACTCCATCATCCTCTTTTGTTTCAAAAGGTGATTCAAAAGATCGGATATGAGTGACAGAGGTTCCGGAGCATATCTCAAATTATCCGAAAATTCTAATAACTGACAACCATGAATGACCGAGTTGATTGGAGCACCATTCATTCACTCATTGCACTCCATCATCCTCTTTTGTATCAAAAAATGTATCAAAAGATCGGATATGAGTGACAGAGGTTCCGGAGCATATTTCAAATTATCCGAAAATTCTTTTCACTGATAATCATGAATGATCAAGTTGATTGGAGCAACTTTAATTCACTCATTGCACTCCATCATCCTCTTTTGTATCAAAAAATGTATCAAAAGATCGGATATGAGTGACAGAGGTTCCGGAGCATATTTCAAATTATCCGAAAATTCTTTTCACTGATAATCATGAATGATCAAGTTGATTGGAGCAACTTTAATACACTCATTGCACTCCATCATCCTCTTTTGTATCAAAAAATGTATCAAAAGATCGGATATGAGTGACAGAGGTTCCGGAGCATATTTCAAATTATCCGAAAATTCTTTTCACTGATAATCATGAATGATCAAGTTGATTGGAGCAACTTTAATTCACTCATTGCACTCCATCATCCTCTTTTGTATCAAACAATGTATCAAAAAATCGGATATGAGTGACAGAGGTTCCGGAGCATCTCTCAAATTATCCGAAAATTCTTTTCACTGATAATCATGAATGATCAAGTTGATTGGAGCAACTTTAAATCACTCATTGCACTCCATCATCCTCTTTTGTTTCAAAAGGTGATTCAAAAGATCGGATATGAGTGACAGAGGTTCCGGAGCATATCTCAAATTATCCGAAAATTCTAATAACTGACAATCATGAATGACCGAGTTGATTGGAGCACCATTCATTCACTCATTGCACTCCATCATCCTCTTTTGTATCAAACAATGTATCAAAAAATCGGATATGAGTGACAGAGGTTCCGGAGCATATCTCAAATTATCCGAAAATTCTTTTCACTGATAATGATGAATGATCAAGTTGATTGGAGCAACTTTAAATCACTCATTGCACTCCATCATCCTCTTTTGTTTCAAAAGGTGATTCAAAAGATCGGATATGAGTGACAGAGGTTCCGGAGCATCTCTCAAATTATCCGAAAATTCTTATTACTGACAACCATGAATGACCGAGTTGATTGGAGCACCATTCATTCACTCATTGCACTCCATCATCCTCTTTTGTTTCAAAAGGTGATTCAAAAGATCGGATATGAGTGACAGAGGTTCCGGAGCATATCTCAAATTATCCGAAAATTCTTTTCACTGATAATCATGAATGATCAAGTTGATTGCAGCACCATTCATTCACTCATTGCACTCCATCATCCTCTTTTGTTTCAAAAGGTGATTCAAAAGATCGGATATGAGTGACAGAGGTTCCGGAGCATATCTCAAATTATCCGAAAATTCTAATAACTGACAATCATGAATGACCGAGTTGATTGGAGCACCATTCATTCACTCATTGCACTCCATCATCCTCTTTTGTATCAAAAAATGTATCAAAAGATCGGATATGAGTGACAGAGGTTCCGGAGCATCTCTCAAATTATCCGAAAATTCTTTTCACTGATAATCATGAATGATCAAGTTGATTGGAGCAACTTTAATTCACTCATTGCACTCCATCATCCTCTTTTGTATCAAAAAATGTATCAAAAGATCGGATATGAGTGACAGAGGTTCCGGAGCATATTTCAAATTATCCGAAAATTCTTTTCACTGATAATCATGAATGATCAAGTTGATTGGAGCAACTTTAATTCACTCATTGCACTCCATCATCCTCTTTTGTATCAAAAAATGTATCAAAAGATCGGATATGAGTGACAGAGGTTCCGGAGCATATTTCAAATTATCCGAAAATTCTTTTCACTGATAATCATGAATGATCAAGTTGATTGGAGCAACTTTAATTCACTCATTGCACTCCATCATCCTCTTTTGTATCAAAAAATGTATCAAAAGATCGGATATGAGTGACAGAGGTTCCGGAGCATATTTCAAATTATCCGAAAATTCTTTTCACTGATAATCATGAATGATCAAGTTGATTGGAGCAACTTTAATTCACTCATTGCACTCCATCATCCTCTTTTGTATCAAAAAATGTATCAAAAGATCGGATATGAGTGACAGAGGTTCCGGAGCATATTTCAAATTATCCGAAAATTCTTTTCACTGATAATCATGAATGATCAAGTTGATTGGAGCAACTTTAATTCACTCATTGCACTCCATCATCCTCTTTTTCACAAGAAAGTGATTCAAAAGATCGGATATGAGCGACAGAGGTTCCGGAGCATCTCTCAAATTATCCGAAAATTCTTTTCACTGATAATCATGAATGATCGAGTTGATTGGAGCACCATTCATTCACTCATTGCACTCTATCATCCTCTTTGTTTCAAGAAGTGATTCAAAAGATCGGATATGAGCGACAGAGGTTCCGAAGCATCTCTCAAATTATCCGAAAATTCTTATAACTGACAACCATGAATGACCGAGTTGATTGGAGCACCATTCATTCACTCATTGCACTCCATCATCCTCTTTTGTATCAAAAAATGTATCAAAAGATCGGATATGAGTGACAGAGGTTCCGGAGCATATTTCAAATTATCCGAAAATTCTTTTCACTGATAATCATGAATGATCAAGTTGATTGGAGCAACTTTAATTCACTCATTGCACTCCATCATCCTCTTTTTCATAAGAAAGTGATTCAAAAGATCGGATATGAGCGACAGAGGTTCCGGAGCATCTCTCAAATTATCCGAAAATTCTTTTCACTGATAATCATGAATGATCAAGTTGATTGCAGCAACATTATTTCACTCATTGCACTCCATCATCCTCTTTTGTTTCAAAAGGTGATTTAAAAGATCGGATATGAGTGACAGAGGTTCCGGAGCATCTCTCAAATTATCCGAAAATTCTTATAACTGACAACCATGAATGACCGAGTTGATTGGAGCACCATTCATTCACTCATTGCACTCCATCATCCTCTTTTGTATCAAAAAATGAATCAAAAGATCGGATATGAGTGACAGAGGTTCCGGAGCATATCTCAAATTATCCGAAAATTCTTTTCACTGATAATCATGAATGATCAAGTTGATTGCAGCAACATTATTTCACTCATTGCACTCCATCATCCTCTTTTGTTTCAAAAGGTGATTCAAAAGATCGGATATGAGTGACAGAGGTTCCGGAGCATCTCTCAAATTATCCGAAAATTCTTATAACTGACAACCATGAATGACCGAGTTGATTGGAGCACCATTCATTCACTCATTGCACTCCATCATCCTCTTTTGTTTCAAAAGGTGATTCAAAAGATCGGATATGAGTGACAGAGGTTCCGGAGCATCTCTCAAATTATCCGAAAATTCTTTTCACTGATAATCATGAATGATCAAGTTGATTGGAGCAACTTTAATTCACTCATTGCACTCCATCATCCTCTTTTTCATAAGAAAGTGATTCAAAAGATCGGATATGAGCGACAGAGGTTCCAGAGCATCTCTCAAATTATCCGAAAATTCTTTTCACTGATAATCATGAATGATCGAGTTGATTGGAGCACCATTCATTCACTCATTGCACTCTATCATCATCTTTGATTCAAGAAGTGATTCAAAAGATCGGATATGAGCGACAAAGGTTCCGGAGCATCTCTCAAATTATCCGAAAATTCTTATAACTGACAATCATGAATAACCGAGTTGATTGGAGCACCATTCATTAACTCATTGCACTCCATCATCCTCTTTTGTATCAAAAAATGTATCAAAAGATCGGATATGAGTGACAGAGGTTCCGGAGCATATTTCAAATTATCCGAAAATTCTTTTCACTGATAATCATGAATGATCAAGTTGATTGGAGCAACTTTAATTCACTCATTGCACTCCATCATCCTCTTTTTCATAAGAAAGTGATTCAAAAGATCGGATATGAGCGACAGAGGTTCCGGAGCATCTCTCAAATTATCCGAAAATTCTTTTCACTGATAATCATGAATGATCGAGTTGATTGGAGCACCATTCATTCACTCATTGCACTCTATCATCCTCTTTGTTTCAAGAAGTGATTCAAAAGATCGGATATGAGCGACAGAGGTTCCGAAGCATCTCTCAAATTATCCGAAAATTCTTATAACTGACAACCATGAATGACCGAGTTGATTGGAGCACCATTCATTCACTCATTGCACTCCATCATCCTCTTTTGTATCAAAAAATGTATCAAAAGATCGGATATGAGTGACAGAGGTTCCGGAGCATATTTCAAATTATCCGAAAATTCTTTTCACTGATAATCATGAATGATCGAGTTGATTGGAGCACCATTCATTCACTCATTGCACTCCATCATCCTCTTTTGTATCAAAAAATGTATCAAAAGATCGGATATGAGTGACAGAGGTTCCGGAGCATCTCTCAAATTATCCGAAAATTCTTTTCACTGATAATCATGAATGATCGAGTTGATTGGAGCACCATTCATTCACTCATTGCACTCCATCATCCTCTTTTGTATCAAAAAATGTATCAAAAGATCGGATATGAGTGACAGAGGTTCCGGAGCATCTCTCAAATTATCCGAAAATTCTTTTCACTGATAATCATGAATGATCAAGTTGATTGGAGCAACTTTAATTCACTCATTGCACTCCATCATCCTCTTTTGTATCAAAAAATGTATCAAAAGATCGGATATGAGTGACAGAGGTTCCGGAGCATATTTCAAATTATCCGAAAATTCTTTTCACTGATAATCATGAATGATCAAGTTGATTGGAGCAACTTTAATTCACTCATTGCACTCCATCATCCTCTTTTGTATCAAAAAATGTATCAAAAGATCGGATATGAGTGACAGAGGTTCCGGAGCATATTTCAAATTATCCGAAAATTCTTTTCACTGATAATCATGAATGATCAAGTTGATTGGAGCAACTTTAATTCACTCATTGCACTCCATCATCCTCTTTTGTATCAAAAAATGTATCAAAAGATCGGATATGAGTGACAGAGGTTCCGGAGCATATTTCAAATTATCCGAAAATTCTTTTCACTGATAATCATGAATGATCAAGTTGATTGGAGCAACTTTAATTCACTCATTGCACTCCATCATCCTCTTTTGTATCAAAAAATGTATCAAAAGATCGGATATGAGTGACAGAGGTTCCGGAGCATATTTCAAATTATCCGAAAATTCTTTTCACTGATAATCATGAATGACCGAGTTGATTGGAGCACCATTCATTCACTCATTGCACTCCATCATCCTCTTTTGTATCAAAAAATGTATCAAAAGATCGGATATGAGTGACAGAGGTTCCGGAGCATATTTCAAATTATCCGAAAATTCTTTTCACTGATAATCATGAATGATCAAGTTGATTGGAGCAACTTTAATTCACTCATTGCACTCCATCATCCTCTTTTGTATCAAAAAATGTATCAAAAGATCGGATATGAGTGACAGAGGTTCCGGAGCATATTTCAAATTATCCGAAAATTCTTTTCACTGATAATCATGAATGATCAAGTTGATTGGAGCAACTTTAATTCACTCATTGCACTCCATCATCCTCTTTTGTATCAAAAAATGTATCAAAAGATCGGATATGAGTGACAGAGGTTCCGGAGCATATTTCAAATTATCCGAAAATTCTTTTCACTGATAATCATGAATGATCAAGTTGATTGGAGCAACTTTAATTCACTCATTGCACTCCATCATCCTCTTTTTCATAAGAAAGTGATTCAAAAGATCGGATATGAGCGACAGAGGTTCCGGAGCATCTCTCAAATTATCCGAAAATTCTTTTCACTGATAATCATGAATGATCGAGTTGATTGGAGCACCATTCATTCACTCATTGCACTCTATCATCCTCTTTGTTTCAAGAAGTGATTCAAAAGATCGGATATGAGCGACAGAGGTTCCGAAGCATCTCTCAAATTATCCGAAAATTCTTATAACTGACAATCATGAATAACCGAGTTGATTGGAGCACCATTCATTCACTCATTGCACTCCATCATCCTCTTTTGTATCAAAAAATGAATCAAAAGATCGGATATGAGTGACAGAGGTTCCGGAGCATTTCTCAAATTATCCGAAAATTCTTTTCACTGATAATCATGAATGATCAAGTTGATTGGAGCAACTTTAATTCACTCATTGCACTCCATCATCCTCTTTTTCATAAGAAAGTGATTCAAAAGATCGGATATGAGCGACAGAGGTTCCGGAGCATCTCTCAAATTATCCGAAAATTCTTTTCACTGATAATCATGAATGATCGAGTTGATTGGAGCACCATTCATTCACTCATTGCACTCTATCATCCTCTTTGTTTCAAGAAGTGATTCAAAAGATCGGATATGAGCGACAGAGGTTCCGAAGCATCTCTCAAATTATCCGAAAATTCTTATAACTGACAACCATGAATGACCGAGTTGATTGGAGCACCATTCATTCACTCATTGCACTCCATCATCCTCTTTTGTATCAAAAAATGTATCAAAAGATCGGATATGAGTGACAGAGGTTCCGGAGCATATTTCAAATTATCCGAAAATTCTTTTCACTGATAATCATGAATGATCAAGTTGATTGGAGCAACTTTAATTCACTCATTGCACTCCATCATCCTCTTTTTCATAAGAAAGTGATTCAAAAGATCGGATATGAGCGACAGAGGTTCCGGAGCATCTCTCAAATTATCCGAAAATTCTTTTCACTGATAATCATGAATGATCAAGTTGATTGCAGCAACATTATTTCACTCATTGCACTCCATCATCCTCTTTTGTTTCAAAAGGTGATTTAAAAGATCGGATATGAGTGACAGAGGTTCCGGAGCATCTCTCAAATTATCCGAAAATTCTTATAACTGACAACCATGAATGACCGAGTTGATTGGAGCACCATTCATTCACTCATTGCACTCCATCATCCTCTTTTGTATCAAAAAATGAATCAAAAGATCGGATATGAGTGACAGAGGTTCCGGAGCATATCTCAAATTATCCGAAAATTCTTTTCACTGATAATCATGAATGATCAAGTTGATTGCAGCAACATTATTTCACTCATTGCACTCCATCATCCTCTTTTGTTTCAAAAGGTGATTCAAAAGATCGGATATGAGTGACAGAGGTTCCGGAGCATCTCTCAAATTATCCGAAAATTCTTATAACTGACAACCATGAATGACCGAGTTGATTGGAGCACCATTCATTCACTCATTGCACTCCATCATCCTCTTTTGTTTCAAAAGGTGATTCAAAAGATCGGATATGAGTGACAGAGGTTCCGGAGCATCTCTCAAATTATCCGAAAATTCTTTTCACTGATAATCATGAATGATCAAGTTGATTGGAGCAACTTTAATTCACTCATTGCACTCCATCATCCTCTTTTTCATAAGAAAGTGATTCAAAAGATCGGATATGAGCGACAGAGGTTCCAGAGCATCTCTCAAATTATCCGAAAATTCTTTTCACTGATAATCATGAATGATCGAGTTGATTGGAGCACCATTCATTCACTCATTGCACTCTATCATCATCTTTGATTCAAGAAGTGATTCAAAAGATCGGATATGAGCGACAAAGGTTCCGGAGCATCTCTCAAATTATCCGAAAATTCTTATAACTGACAATCATGAATAACCGAGTTGATTGGAGCACCATTCATTAACTCATTGCACTCCATCATCCTCTTTTGTATCAAAAAATGTATCAAAAGATCGGATATGAGTGACAGAGGTTCCGGAGCATATTTCAAATTATCCGAAAATTCTTTTCACTGATAATCATGAATGATCAAGTTGATTGGAGCAACTTTAATTCACTCATTGCACTCCATCATCCTCTTTTTCATAAGAAAGTGATTCAAAAGATCGGATATGAGCGACAGAGGTTCCGGAGCATCTCTCAAATTATCCGAAAATTCTTTTCACTGATAATCATGAATGATCGAGTTGATTGGAGCACCATTCATTCACTCATTGCACTCTATCATCCTCTTTGTTTCAAGAAGTGATTCAAAAGATCGGATATGAGCGACAGAGGTTCCGAAGCATCTCTCAAATTATCCGAAAATTCTTATAACTGACAACCATGAATGACCGAGTTGATTGGAGCACCATTCATTCACTCATTGCACTCCATCATCCTCTTTTGTATCAAAAAATGTATCAAAAGATCGGATATGAGTGACAGAGGTTCCGGAGCATATTTCAAATTATCCGAAAATTCTTTTCACTGATAATCATGAATGATCAAGTTGATTGGAGCAACTTTAATTCACTCATTGCACTCCATCATCCTCTTTTTCATAAGAAAGTGATTCAAAAGATCGGATATGAGCGACAGAGGTTCCGGAGCATCTCTCAAATTATCCGAAAATTCTTTTCACTGATAATCATGAATGATCAAGTTGATTGCAGCAACATTATTTCACTCATTGCACTCCATCATCCTCTTTTGTTTCAAAAGGTGATTTAAAAGATCGGATATGAGTGACAGAGGTTCCGGAGCATATCTCAAATTATCCGAAAATTCTTTTCACTGATAATCATGAATGATCAAGTTGATTGGAGCAACTTTAATTCACTCATTGCACTCCATCATCCTCTTTTTCATAAGAAAGTGATTCAAAAGATCGGATATGAGCGACAGAGGTTCCGGAGCATCTCTCAAATTATCCGAAAATTCTTATAACTGACAACCATGAATGACCGAGTTGATTGGAGCACCATTCATTCACTCATTGCACTCCATCATCCTCTTTTGTATCAAAAAATGAATCAAAAGATCGGATATGAGTGACAGAGGTTCCGGAGCATATCTCAAATTATCCGAAAATTCTTTTCACTGATAATCATGAATGATCAAGTTGATTGCAGCAACATTATTTCACTCATTGCACTCCATCATCCTCTTTTGTTTCAAAAGGTGATTCAAAAGATCGGATATGAGTGACAGAGGTTCCGGAGCATATCTCAAATTATCCGAAAATTCTTTTCACTGATAATCATGAATGATCAAGTTGATTGGAGCACCATTCATTCACTCATTGCACTCCATCATCCTCTTTTGTATCAAAAAATGTATCAAAAGATCGGATATGAGTGACAGAGGTTCCGGAGCATCTCTCAAATTATCCGAAAATTCTTTTCACTGATAATCATGAATGATCAAGTTGATTGAAGCACCATTCATTCACTCATTGCACTCCATCATCCTCTTTTGTATCAAAAAATGTATCAAAAGATCGGATATGAGTGACAGAGGTTCCGGAGCATCTCTCAAATTATCCGAAAATTCTTTTCACTGATAATCATGAATGATCAAGTTGATTGCAGCAACATTATTTCACTCATTGCACTCCATCATCCTCTTTTGTTTCAAAAGGTGATTTAAAAGATCGGATATGAGTGACAGAGGTTCCGGAGCATCTCTCAAATTATCCGAAAATTCTTATAACTGACAACCATGAATGACCGAGTTGATTGGAGCACCATTCATTCACTCATTGCACTCCATCATCCTCTTTTGTATCAAAAAATGAATCAAAAGATCGGATATGAGTGACAGAGGTTCCGGAGCATCTCTCAAATTATCCGAAAATTCTTTTCACTGATAATCATGAATGATCAAGTTGATTGCAGCAACATTATTTCACTCATTGCACTCCATCATCCTCTTTTGTTTCAAAAGGTGATTCAAAAGATCGGATATGAGTGACAGAGGTTCCGGAGCATATCTCAAATTATCCGAAAATTCTTTTCACTGATAATCATGAATGATCGAGTTGATTGGAGCACCATTCATTCACTCATTGCACTCTATCATCCTCTTTGTTTCAAGAAGTGATTCAAAAGATCGGATATGAGCGACAGAGGTTCCGAAGCATCTCTCAAATTATCCGAAAATTCTTATAACTGACAACCATGAATGACCGAGTTGATTGGAGCACCATTCATTCACTCATTGCACTCCATCATCCTCTTTTGTATCAAAAAATGTATCAAAAGATCGGATATGAGTGACAGAGGTTCCGGAGCATATTTCAAATTATCCGAAAATTCTTTTCACTGATAATCATGAATGATCAAGTTGATTGGAGCAACTTTAATACACTCATTGCACTCCATCATCCTCTTTTTCATAAGAAAGTGATTCAAAAGATCGGATATGAGCGACAGAGGTTCCGGAGCATCTCTCAAATTATCCGAAAATTCTTTTCACTGATAATCATGAAGGATCAAGTTGATTGCAGCAACATTATTTCACTCATTGCACTCCATCATCCTCTTTTGTTTCAAAAGGTGATTTAAAAGATCGGATATGAGTGACAGAGGTTCCGGAGCATCTCTCAAATTATCCGAAAATTCTTATAACTGACAACCATGAATGACCGAGTTGATTGGAGCACCATTCATTCACTCATTGCACTCCATCATCCTCTTTTGTATCAAAAAATGAATCAAAAGATCGGATATGAGTGACAGAGGTTCCGGAGCATATCTCAAATTATCCGAAAATTCTTTTCACTGATAATCATGAATGATCAAGTTGATTGCAGCAACATTATTTCACTCATTGCACTCCATCATCCTCTTTTGTTTCAAAAGGTGATTCAAAAGATCGGATATGAGTGACAGAGGTTCCGGAGCATATCTCAAATTATCCGAAAATTCTTTTCACTGATAATCATGAATGATCAAGTTGATTGGAGCACCATTCATTCACTCATTGCACTCCATCATCCTCTTTTGTATCAAAAAATGTATCAAAAGATCGGATATGAGTGACAGAGGTTCCGGAGCATCTCTCAAATTATCCGAAAATTCTTTTCACTGATAATCATGAATGATCAAGTTGATTGGAGCAACTTTAATTCACTCATTGCACTCCATCATCCTCTTTTGTATCAAAAAATGAATCAAAAGATCGGATATGAGTGACAGAGGTTCCGGAGCATATCTCAAATTATCCGAAAATTCTTTTCACTGATAATCATGAATGATCGAGTTGATTGGAGCACCATTCATTCACTCATTGCACTCCATCATCCTCTTTTGTTTCAAAAGGTGATTCAAAAGATCGGATATGAGTGACAGAGGTTCCGGAGCATCTCTCAAATTATCCGAAAATTCTTTTCACTGATAATCATGAATGATCAAGTTGATTGGAGCAACTTTAATTCACTCATTGCACTCCATCATCCTCTTTTTCATAAGAAAGTGATTCAAAAGATCGGATATGAGCGACAGAGGTTCCGGAGCATCTCTCAAATTATCCGAAAATTCTTTTCACTGATAATCATGAATGATCAAGTTGATTGGAGCAACTTTAATTCACTCATTGCACTCCATCATCCTCTTTTTCATAAGAAAGTGATTCAAAAGATCGGATATGAGCGACAGAGGTTCCGGAGCATCTCTCAAATTATCCGAAAATTCTTTTCACTGATAATCATGAATGATCGAGTTGATTGGAGCACCATTCATTCACTCATTGCACTCTATCATCCTCTTTGATTCAAGAAGTGATTCAAAAGATCGGATATGAGCGACAGAGGTTCCGGAGCATCTCTCAAATTATCCGAAAATTCTTATAACTGACAATCATGAATAACCGAGTTGATTGGAGCACCATTCATTAACTCATTGCACTCCATCATCCTCTTTTGTATCAAAAAATGAATCAAAAGATCGGATATGAGTGACAGAGGTTCCGGAGCATATCTCAAATTATCCGAAAATTCTTTTCACTGATAATCATGAATGATCGAGTTGATTGGAGCACCATTCATTCACTCATTGCACTCCATCATCCTCTTTTGTTTCAAAAGGTGATTCAAAAGATCGGATATGAGTGACAGAGGTTCCGGAGCATCTCTCAAATTATCGGAAAATTCTTTTCACTGATAATCATGAATGATCAAGTTGATTGGAGCAACTTTAATTCACTCATTGCACTCCATCATCCTCTTTTTCATAAGAAAGTGATTCAAAAGATCGGATATGAGCGACAGAGGTTCCGGAGCATCTCTCAAATTATCCGAAAATTCTTTTCACTGATAATCATGAATGATCGAGTTGATTGGAGCACCATTCATTCACTCATTGCACTCTATCATCCTCTTTGATTCAAGAAGTGATTCAAAAGATCGGATATGAGCGACAGAGGTTCCGGAGCATCTCTCAAATTATCCGAAAATTCTTATAACTGACAATCATGAATAACCGAGTTGATTGGAGCACCATTCATTAACTCATTGCACTCCATCATCCTCTTTTGTATCAAAAAATGAATCAAAAGATCGGATATGAGTGACAGAGGTTCCGGAGCATATCTCAAATTATCCGAAAATTCTTTTCACTGATAATCATGAATGATCGAGTTGATTGGAGCACCATTCATTCACTCATTGCACTCTATCATCCTCTTTGTTTCAAGAAGTGATTCAAAAGATCGGATATGAGCGACAGAGGTTCCGGAGCATCTCTCAAATTATCCGAAAATTCTTATAACTGACAATCATGAATAACCGAGTTGATTGGAGCACCATTCATTAACTCATTGCACTCCATCATCCTCTTTTTCATAAGAAAGTGATTCAAAAGATCGGATATGAGCGACAGAGGTTCCGGAGCATCTCTCAAATTATCCGAAAATTCTTTTCACTGATAATCATGAATGATCGAGTTGATTGGAGCACCATTCATTCACTCATTGCACTCCATCATCCTCTTTTGTATCAAAAAATGAATCAAAAGATCGGATATGAGTGACAGAGGTTCCGGAGCATATCTCAAATTATCCGAAAATTCTTTTCACTGATAATCATGAATGATCGAGTTGATTGGAGCACCATTCATTCACTCATTGCACTCCATCATCCTCTTTTGTTTCAAAAGGTGATTCAAAAGATCGGATATGAGTGACAGAGGTTCCGGAGCATCTCTCAAATTATCCGAAAATTCTTATAACTGACAACCATGAATGATCAAGTTGATTGGAGCAACTTTAATTCACTCATTGCACTCCATCATCCTCTTTTGTATCAAAAAATGTATCAAAAGATCGGATATGAGTGACAGAGGTTCCGGAGCATATTTCAAATTATCCGAAAATTCTTTTCACTGATAATCATGAATGATCAAGTTGATTGGAGCAACTTTAATTCACTCATTGCACTCCATCATCCTCTTTTGTATAAAAAAATGTATCAAAAGATCGGATATGAGTGACAGAGGTTCCGGAGCATATTTCAAATTATCCGAAAATTCTTTTCACTGATAATCATGAATGATCAAGTTGATTGGAGCAACTTTAATTCACTCATTGCACTCCATCATCCTCTTTTGTATCAAAAAATGTATCAAAAGATCGGATATGAGTGACAGAGGTTCCGGAGCATATTTCAAATTATCCGAAAATTCTTTTCACTGATAATCATGAATGATCAAGTTGATTGGAGCAACTTTAATTCACTCATTGCACTCCACCATCCTCTTTTGTATAAGAAAGTGATTCAAAAGATCCGATATGAGCGACAGAGGTTCCGGAGCATCTCTCAAATTATCCGAAAATTCTTTTCACTGATAATCATGAATGATCGAGTTGATTGAAGCACCATTCATTCACTCATTGCACTCCATCATCCTCTTTTGTATCAAAAAATGAATCAAAAGATCGGATATGAGTGACAGAGGTTCCGGAGCATATCTCAAATTATCCGAAAATTCTTTTCACTGATAATCATGAATGATCGAGTTGATTGGAGCACCATTCATTCACTCATTGCACTCCATCATCCTCTTTTGTTTCAAAAGGTGATTCAAAAGATCGGATATGAGTGACAGAGGTTCCGGAGCATCTCTCAAATTATCCGAAAATTCTTATAACTGACAACCATGAATGACCGAGTTGATTGGAGCACCATTCATTCACTCATTGCACTCCATCATCCTCTTTTGTATCAAAAAATGTATCAAAAGATCGGATATGAGTGACAGAGGTTCCGGAGCATATTTCAAATTATCCGAAAATTCTTTTCACTGATAATCATGAATGATCAAGTTGATTGGAGCAACTTTAATTCACTCATTGCACTCCATCATCCTCTTTTGTATCAAAAAATGTATCAAAAGATCGGATATGAGTGACAGAGGTTCCGGAGCATATTTCAAATTATCCGAAAATTCTTTTCACTGATAATCATGAATGATCAAGTTGATTGGAGCAACTTTAATTCACTCATTGCACTCCATCATCCTCTTTTGTATCAAAAAATGTATCAAAAGATCGGATATGAGTGACAGAGGTTCCGGAGCATATTTCAAATTATCCGAAAATTCTTTTCACTGATAATCATGAATGATCAAGTTGATTGGAGCAACTTTAATTCACTCATTGCACTCCACCATCCTCTTTTGTATAAGAAAGTGATTCAAAAGATCGGATATGAGCGACAGAGGTTCCGGAGCATCTCTCAAATTATCCGAAAATTCTTATAACTGACAATCATGAATGACCGAGTTGATTGGAGCACCATTCATTCACTCATTGCACTCCATCATCCTCTTTTGTATCAAAAAATGTATCAAAAGATCGGATATGAGTGACAGAGGTTCCGGAGCATATTTCAAATTATCCGAAAATTCTTTTCACTGATAATCATGAATGATCAAGTTGATTGGAGCAACTTTAATTCACTCATTGCACTCCATCATCCTCTTTTTCATAAGAAAGTGATTCAAAAGATCGGATATGAGCGACAGAGGTTCCGGAGCATCTCTCAAATTATCCGAAAATTCTTTTCACTGATAATCATGAATGATCGAGTTGATTGGAGCACCATTCATTCACTCATTGCACTCTATCATCCTCTTTGATTCAAGAAGTGATTCAAAAGATCGGATATGAGCGACAGAGGTTCCGGAGCATCTCTCAAATTATCCGAAAATTCTTATAACTGACAATCATGAATAACCGAGTTGATTGGAGCACCATTCATTAACTCATTGCACTCCATCATCCTCTTTTGTATCAAAAAATGAATCAAAAGATCGGATATGAGTGACAGAGGTTCCGGAGCATATCTCAAATTATCCGAAAATTCTTTTCACTGATAATCATGAATGATCGAGTTGATTGGAGCACCATTCATTCACTCATTGCACTCTATCATCCTCTTTGTTTCAAGAAGTGATTCAAAAGATCGGATATGAGCGACAGAGGTTCCGGAGCATCTCTCAAATTATCCGAAAATTCTTATAACTGACAATCATGAATAACCGAGTTGATTGGAGCACCATTCATTAACTCATTGCACTCCATCATCCTCTTTTTCATAAGAAAGTGATTCAAAAGATCGGATATGAGCGACAGAGGTTCCGGAGCATCTCTCAAATTATCCGAAAATTCTTTTCACTGATAATCATGAATGATCGAGTTGATTGGAGCACCATTCATTCACTCATTGCACTCCATCATCCTCTTTTGTATCAACAAATGAATCAAAAGATCGGATATGAGTGACAGAGGTTCCGGAGCATATCTCAAATTATCCGAAAATTCTTTTCACTGATAATCATGAATGATCGAGTTGATTGGAGCACCATTCATTCACTCATTGCACTCCATCATCCTCTTTTGTTTCAAAAGGTGATTCAAAAGATCGGATATGAGTGACAGAGGTTCCGGAGCATCTCTCAAATTATCCGAAAATTCTTATAACTGACAACCATGAATGATCAAGTTGATTGGAGCAACTTTAATTCACTCATTGCACTCCATCATCCTCTTTTGTATCAAAAAATGTATCAAAAGATCGGATATGAGTGACAGAGGTTCCGGAGCATATTTCAAATTATCCGAAAATTCTTTTCACTGATAATCATGAATGATCAAGTTGATTGGAGCAACTTTAATTCACTCATTGCACTCCACCATCCTCTTTTGTATAAGAAAGTGATTCAAAAGATCCGATATGAGCGACAGAGGTTCCGGAGCATCTCTCAAATTATCCGAAAATTCTTTTCACTGATAATCATGAATGATCGAGTTGATTGAAGCACCATTCATTCACTCATTGCACTCCATCATCCTCTTTTGTATCAAAAAATGAATCAAAAGATCGGATATGAGTGACAGAGGTTCCGGAGCATATCTCAAATTATCCGAAAATTCTTTTCACTGATAATCATGAATGATCGAGTTGATTGGAGCACCATTCATTCACTCATTGCACTCCATCATCCTCTTTTGTTTCAAAAGGTGATTCAAAAGATCGGATATGAGTGACAGAGGTTCCGGAGCATCTCTCAAATTATCCGAAAATTCTTATAACTGACAACCATGAATGACCGAGTTGATTGGAGCACCATTCATTCACTCATTGCACTCCATCATCCTCTTTTGTATCAAAAAATGTATCAAAAGATCGGATATGAGTGACAGAGGTTCCGGAGCATATTTCAAATTATCCGAAAATTCTTTTCACTGATAATCATGAATGATCAAGTTGATTGGAGCAACTTTAATTCACTCATTGCACTCCATCATCCTCTTTTGTATCAAAAAATGTATCAAAAGATCGGATATGAGTGACAGAGGTTCCGGAGCATATCTCAAATTATCCGAAAATTCTTTTCACTGATAATCATGAATGATCGAGTTGATTGGAGCACCATTCATTCACTCATTGCACTCTATCATCCTCTTTGTTTCAAGAAGTGATTCAAAAGATCGGATATGAGCGACAGAGGTTCCAGAGCATATCTCAAATTATCCGAAAATTCTTTTCACTGATAATCATGAATGATCGAGTTGATTGGAGCACCATTCATTCACTCATTGCACTCCATCATCCTCTTTTGTTTCAAAAGGTGATTCAAAAGATCGGATATGAGTGACAGAGGTTCCGGAGCATCTCTCAAATTATCCGAAAATTCTTTTCACTGATAATCATGAATGATCGATTTGATTGGAGCACCATTCATTCACTCATTGCACTCTATCATCCTCTTTGTTTCAAGAAGTGATTCAAAAGATCGGATATGAGCGACAGAGGTTCCAGAGCATCTCTCAAATTATCCGAAAATTCTTATAACTGACAATCATGAATGACCGAGTTGATTGGAGCACCATTCATTCACTCATTGCACTCCATCATCCTCTTTTGTATCAAAAAATGAATCATAAGATCGGATATGAGTGACAGAGGTTCCGGAGCATATCTCAAATTATCCGAAAATTCTTTTCACTGATAATCATGAATGATCAAGTTGATTGGAGCAACTTTAATTCACTGATTGCACTCCACCATCCTCTTTTGTATAAGAAAGTGATTCAAAAGATCGGATATGAGCGACAGAGGTTCCGGAGCATCTCTCAAATTATCCGAAAATTCTTATAACTGACAATCATGAATAACCGAGTTGATTGGAGCACCATTCATTCACTCATTGCACTCCATCATCCTCTTTTGTATCAAAAAATGAATCAAAAGATCGGATATGAGTGACAGAGGTTCCGGAGCATCTCTCAAATTATCCGAAAATTCTTATAACTGACAACCATGAATAACCGAGTTGATTGGAGCACCATTCATTCACTCATTGCACTCCATCATCCTCTTTTGTATCAAAAAATGAATCAAAAGATCGGATATAAGTGACAGAGGTTCCGGAGCATCTCTCAAATTATCCGAAAATTCTTATAACTGACAATCATGAATGACCGAGTTGATTGGAGCACCATTCATTCACTCATTGCACTCCATCATCCTCTTTTGTATCAAAAAATGAATCATAAGATCGGATATGAGTGACAGAGGTTCCGGAGCATATCTCAAATTATCCGAAAATTCTTTTCACTGATAATCATGAATGATCAAGTTGATTGGAGCAACTTTAATTCACTGATTGCACTCCACCATCCTCTTTTGTATAAGAAAGTGATTCAAAAGATCGGATATGAGCGACAGAGGTTCCGGAGCATCTCTCAAATTATCCGAAAATTCTTATAACTGACAATCATGAATAACCGAGTTGATTGGAGCACCATTCATTCACTCATTGCACTCCATCATCCTCTTTTGTATCAAAAAATGAATCAAAAGATCGGATATGAGTGACAGAGGTTCCGGAGCATCTCTCAAATTATCCGAAAATTCTTATAACTGACAACCATGAATAACCGAGTTGATTGGAGCACCATTCATTCACTCATTGCACTCCATCATCCTCTTTTGTATCAAAAAATGAATCAAAAGATCGGATATGAGTGACAGAGGTTCCGGAGCATCTCTCAAATTATCCGAAAATTCTTATAACTGACAACCATGAATGACCGAGTTGATTGGAGCACCATTCATTCACTCATTGCACTCCATCATCCTCTTTTGTATCAAAAAATGTATCAAAAGATCGGATATGAGTGACAGAGGTTCCGGAGCATATCTCAAATTATCCGAAAATTCTTTTCACTGATAATCATGAATGATCGAGTTGATTGGAGCACCATTCATTCACTCATTGCACTCCATCATCCTCTTTTGTTTCAAAAGGTGATTCAAAAGATCGGATATGAGTGACAGAGGTTCCGGAGCATCTCTCAAATTATCCGAAAATTCTTTTCACTGATAATCATGAATGATCGAGTTGATTGGAGCACCATTCATTCACTCATTGCACTCCATCATCCTCTTTTGTTTCAAAAGGTGATTCAAAAGATCGGATATGAGTGACAGAGGTTCCGGAGCATCTCTCAAATTATCCGAAAATTCTTATAACTGACAACCATGAATGACCGAGTTGATTGGAGCACCATTCATTCACTCATTGCACTCCATCATCCTCTTTTGTATCAAAAAATGTATCAAAAGATCGGATATGAGTGACAGAGGTTCCGGAGCATATTTCAAATTATCCGAAAATTCTTTTCACTGATAATCATGAATGATCAAGTTGATTGGAGCAACTTTAATTCACTCATTGCACTCCACCATCCTCTTTTGTATAAGAAAGTGATTCAAAAGATCGGATATGAGCGACAGAGGTTCCGGAGCATCTCTCAAATTATCCGAAAATTCTTATAACTGACAATCATGAATAACCGAGTTGATTGGAGCACCATTCATTCACTCATTGCACTCCATCATCCTCTTTTGTATCAAAAAATGAATCAAAAGATCGGATATGAGTGACAGAGGTTCCAGAGCATATCTCAAATTATCCGAAAATTCTTTTCACTGATAATCATGAATGATCGAGTTGATTGGAGCAACTTTAATTCACTCATTGCACTCCACCATCCTCTTTTGTATAAGAAAGTGATTCAAAAGATCGGATATGAGTGACAGAGGTTCCGGAGCATATTTCAAATTATCCGAAAATTCTTTTCACTGATAATCATGAATGATCAAGTTGATTGGAGCAACTTTAATTCACTCATTGCACTCCATCATCCTCTTTTGTATCAAAAAATGTATCAAAAGATCGGATATGAGTGACAGAGGTTCCGGAGCATATCTCAAATTATCCGAAAATTCTTTTCACTGATAATCATGAATGATCGAGTTGATTGGAGCACCATTCATTCACTCATTGCACTCTATCATCCTCTTTGTTTCAAGAAGTGATTCAAAAGATCGGATATGAGCGACAGAGGTTCCAGAGCATATCTCAAATTATCCGAAAATTCTTTTCACTGATAATCATGAATGATCGAGTTGATTGGAGCACCATTCATTCACTCATTGCACTCCATCATCCTCTTTTGTTTCAAAAGGTGATTCAAAAGATCGGATATGAGTGACAGAGGTTCCGGAGCATCTCTCAAATTATCCGAAAATTCTTTTCACTGATAATCATGAATGATCGATTTGATTGGAGCACCATTCATTCACTCATTGCACTCTATCATCCTCTTTGTTTCAAGAAGTGATTCAAAAGATCGGATATGAGCGACAGAGGTTCCAGAGCATCTCTCAAATTATCCGAAAATTCTTATAACTGACAATCATGAATGACCGAGTTGATTGGAGCACCATTCATTCACTCATTGCACTCCATCATCCTCTTTTGTATCAAAAAATGAATCATAAGATCGGATATGAGTGACAGAGGTTCCGGAGCATATCTCAAATTATCCGAAAATTCTTTTCACTGATAATCATGAATGATCAAGTTGATTGGAGCAACTTTAATTCACTGATTGCACTCCACCATCCTCTTTTGTATAAGAAAGTGATTCAAAAGATCGGATATGAGCGACAGAGGTTCCGGAGCATCTCTCAAATTATCCGAAAATTCTTATAACTGACAATCATGAATAACCGAGTTGATTGGAGCACCATTCATTCACTCATTGCACTCCATCATCCTCTTTTGTATCAAAAAATGAATCAAAAGATCGGATATGAGTGACAGAGGTTCCGGAGCATCTCTCAAATTATCCGAAAATTCTTATAACTGACAACCATGAATAACCGAGTTGATTGGAGAACCATTCATTCACTCATTGCACTCCATCATCCTCTTTTGTATCAAAAAATGAATCAAAAGATCGGATATGAGTGACAGAGGTTCCGGAGCATCTCTCAAATTATCCGAAAATTCTTATAACTGACAACCATGAATGACCGAGTTGATTGGAGCACCATTCATTCACTCATTGCACTCCATCATCCTCTTTTGTATCAAAAAATGTATCAAAAGATCGGATATGAGTGACAGAGGTTCCGGAGCATATCTCAAATTATCCGAAAATTCTTTTCACTGATAATCATGAATGATCAAGTTGATTGGAGCACCATTCATTCACTCATTGCACTCCATCATCCTCTTTTGTATCAAAAAATGTATCAAAAGATCGGATATGAGTGACAGAGGTTCCGGAGCATATCTCAAATTATCCGAAAATTCTTTTCACTGATAATCATGAATGATCAAGTTGATTGGAGCAACTTTAATTCACTCATTGCACTCCACCATCCTCTTTTGTATAAGAAAGTGATTCAAAAGATCGGATATGTGCGACAGAGGTTCCGGAGCATCTCTCAAATTATCCGAAAATTCTTATAACTGACAATCATGAATGACCGAGTTGATTGGAGCACCATTCATTCACTCATTGCACTCCATCATCCTCTTTTGTATCAAAAAATGAATCATAAGATCGGATATGAGTGACAGAGGTTCCGGAGCATATCTCAAATTATCCGAAAATTCTTTTCACTGATAATCATGAATGATCAAGTTGATTGGAGCAACTTTAATTCACTGATTGCACTCCACCATCCTCTTTTGTATAAGAAAGTGATTCAAAAGATCGGATATGAGCGACAGAGGTTCCGGAGCATCTCTCAAATTATCCGAAAATTCTTATAACTGACAATCATGAATAACCGAGTTGATTGGAGCACCATTCATTCACTCATTGCACTCCATCATCCTCTTTTGTATCAAAAAATGAATCAAAAGATCGGATATGAGTGACAGAGGTTCCGGAGCATCTCTCAAATTATCCGAAAATTCTTATAACTGACAACCATGAATGACCGAGTTGATTGGAGCACCATTCATTCACTCATTGCACCCCATCATCCTCTTTTGTATCAAAAAATGTATCAAAAGAGCGGATATGAGTGACAGAGGTTCCGGAGCATCTCTCAAATTATCCGAAAATTCTTTTCACTGATAATCATGAATGATCGATTTGATTGGAGCACCATTCATTCACTCATTGCACTCTATCATCCTCTTTGTTTCAAGAAGTGATTCAAAAGATCGGATATGAGCGACAGAGGTTCCAGAGCATCTCTCAAATTATCCGAAAATTCTTATAACTGACAATCATGAATGACCGAGTTGATTGGAGCACCATTCATTCACTCATTGCACTCCATCATCCTCTTTTGTATCAAAAAATGAATCATAAGATCGGATATGAGTGACAGAGGTTCCGGAGCATATCTCAAATTATCCGAAAATTCTTTTCACTGATAATCATGAATGATCAAGTTGATTGGAGCAACTTTAATTCACTGATTGCACTCCACCATCCTCTTTTGTATAAGAAAGTGATTCAAAAGATCGGATATGAGCGACAGAGGTTCCGGAGCATCTCTCAAATTATCCGAAAATTCTTATAACTGACAATCATGAATAACCGAGTTGATTGGAGCACCATTCATTCACTCATTGCACTCCATCATCCTCTTTTGTATCAAAAAATGAATCAAAAGATCGGATATGAGTGACAGAGGTTCCGGAGCATCTCTCAAATTATCCGAAAATTCTTATAACTGACAACCATGAATAACCGAGTTGATTGGAGAACCATTCATTCACTCATTGCACTCCATCATCCTCTTTTGTATCAAAAAATGAATCAAAAGATCGGATATGAGTGACAGAGGTTCCGGAGCATCTCTCAAATTATCCGAAAATTCTTATAACTGACAACCATGAATGACCGAGTTGATTGGAGCACCATTCATTCACTCATTGCACTCCATCATCCTCTTTTGTATCAAAAAATGTATCAAAAGATCGGATATGAGTGACAGAGGTTCCGGAGCATATCTCAAATTATCCGAAAATTCTTTTCACTGATAATCATGAATGATCAAGTTGATTGGAGCACCATTCATTCACTCATTGCACTCCATCATCCTCTTTTGTATCAAAAAATGTATCAAAAGATCGGATATGAGTGACAGAGGTTCCGGAGCATATCTCAAATTATCCGAAAATTCTTTTCACTGATAATCATGAATGATCAAGTTGATTGGAGCAACTTTAATTCACTCATTGCACTCCACCATCCTCTTTTGTATAAGAAAGTGATTCAAAAGATCGGATATGTGCGACAGAGGTTCCGGAGCATCTCTCAAATTATCCGAAAATTCTTATAACTGACAATCATGAATGACCGAGTTGATTGGAGCACCATTCATTCACTCATTGCACTCCATCATCCTCTTTTGTATCAAAAAATGAATCATAAGATCGGATATGAGTGACAGAGGTTCCGGAGCATATCTCAAATTATCCGAAAATTCTTTTCACTGATAATCATGAATGATCAAGTTGATTGGAGCAACTTTAATTCACTGATTGCACTCCACCATCCTCTTTTGTATAAGAAAGTGATTCAAAAGATCGGATATGAGCGACAGAGGTTCCGGAGCATCTCTCAAATTATCCGAAAATTCTTATAACTGACAATCATGAATAACCGAGTTGATTGGAGCACCATTCATTCACTCATTGCACTCCATCATCCTCTTTTGTATCAAAAAATGAATCAAAAGATCGGATATGAGTGACAGAGGTTCCGGAGCATCTCTCAAATTATCCGAAAATTCTTATAACTGACAACCATGAATGACCGAGTTGATTGGAGCACCATTCATTCACTCATTGCACCCCATCATCCTCTTTTGTATCAAAAAATGTATCAAAAGAGCGGATATGAGTGACAGAGGTTCCGGAGCATATTTCAAATTATCCGAAAATTCTTTTCACTGATAATCATGAATGATCAAGTTGATTGGAGCAACTTTAATTCACTCATTGCACTCCACCATCCTCTTTTGTATAAGAAAGTGATTCAAAAGATCGGATATGAGCGACAGAGGTTCCGGAGCATCTCTCAAATTATCCGAAAATTCTTTTCACTGATAATCATGAATGATCGAGTTGATTGGAGCACCATTCATTCACTCATTGCACTCTATCATCCTCTTTTGTATCAAAAAATGAATCAAAAGATCGGATACGAGTGACAGAGGTTCCGGTGCATCTCTCAAATTATTCGAAAATTCTTATAACTGACAATCATGAATGACCGAGTTGATTGGAGCACCATTCATTCACTCATTGCACTCTATCATCCTCTTTTGTATCAAAAAATGAATCAAAAGATCGGATACGAGTGACAGAGGTTCCGGAGCATCTCTCAAATTATCCGAAAATTCTTTTCCCTGATAATCATGAATGATCGAGTTGATTGGAGCACCATTCATTCACTCATTGCACTCCATCATCCTCTTTTGTATCAAAAAATGTATCAAAAGATCGGATATGAGTGACAGAGGTTCCGGAGCATTTCTCAAATTATCCGAAAATTCTTATCACTGATAATCATGAATGGTCAAGTTGATTGGAGCAACTTTAATTCACTCATTCCACTGCATCATCCTCTTTTGTATAAGAAAGTGATTCAAAAGATCGGATATGAGCAACAGAGGTTCCGGAGCATCTCTCAAATTATCTGAAAATTCTTATAACTGACAATCATGAATGACCGAGTTGATTGGAGCACCATTCATTCACTCATTGCACTCCATCATCCTCTTTTGTATCAAAAAATGAATCAAAAGATCGGATATGAGTGACAGAGGTTCCGGAGCATATCTCAAATTATCCGAAAATTCTTTTCACTGATAATCATGAATGATCAAGTTGATTGGAGCAACTTTAATTCACTGATTGCACTCCACCATCCTCTTTTGTATAAGAAAGTGATTCAAAAGATCGGATATGAGCGACAGAGGTTCCGGAGCATCTCTCAAATTATCCGAAAATTCTTATAACTGACAATCATGAATAACCGAGTTGATTGGAGCACCATTCATTCACTCATTGCACTCCATCATCCTCTTTTGTATCAAAAAATGAATCAAAAGATCGGATATGAGTGACAGAGGTTCCGGAGCATCTCTCAAATTATCCGAAAATTCTTATAACTGACAACCATGAATAACCGAGTTGATTGGAGCACCATTCATTCACTCATTGCACTCCATCATCCTCTTTTGTATCAAAAAATGAATCAAAAGATCGGATATGAGTGACAGAGGTTCCGGAGCATCTCTCAAATTATCCGAAAATTCTTTTCACTGATAATCATGAATGATCGAGTTGATTGGAGCACCATTCATTCACTCATTGCACTCCATCATCCTCTTTTGTTTCAAAAGGTGATTCAAAAGATCGGATATGAGTGACAGAGGTTCCGGAGCATCTCTCAAATTATCCGAAAATTCTTTTCACTGATAATCATGAATGATCGAGTTGATTGGAGCACCATTCATTCACTCATTGCACTCCATCATCCTCTTTTGTTTCAAAAGGTGATTCAAAAGATCGGATATGAGTGACAGAGGTTCCGGAGCATCTCTCAAATTATCCGAAAATTCTTATAACTGACAACCATGAATGACCGAGTTGATTGGAGCACCATTCATTCACTCATTGCACTCCATCATCCTCTTTTGTATCAAAAAATGTATCAAAAGATCGGATATGAGTGACAGAGGTTCCGGAGCATATTTCAAATTATCCGAAAATTCTTTTCACTGATAATCATGAATGATCAAGTTGATTGGAGCAACTTTAATTCACTCATTGCACTCCACCATCCTCTTTTGTATAAGAAAGTGATTCAAAAGATCGGATATGAGCGACAGAGGTTCCGGAGCATCTCTCAAATTATCCGAAAATTCTTATAACTGACAATCATGAATAACCGAGTTGATTGGAGCACCATTCATTCACTCATTGCACTCCATCATCCTCTTTTGTATCAAAAAATGAATCAAAAGATCGGATATGAGTGACAGAGGTTCCAGAGCATATCTCAAATTATCCGAAAATTCTTTTCACTGATAATCATGAATGGTCAAGTTGATTGGAGCAACTTTAATTCACTCATTGCACTCCACCATCCTCTTTTGTATAAGAAAGTGATTCAAAAGATCGGATATGAGCGACAGAGGTTCCGGAGCATCTCTCAAATTATCCGAAAATTCTTATAACTGACAACCATGAATGACCGAGTTGATTGGAGCACCATTCATTCACTCATTGCACTCCATCATCCTCTTTTGTATCAAAAAATGTATCAAAAGATCGGATATGAGTGACAGAGGTTCCGGAGCATATCTCAAATTATCCGAAAATTCTTTTCACTGATAATCATGAATGATCGAGTTGATTGGAGCACCATTCATTCACTCATTGCACTCCATCATCCTCTTTTGTTTCAAAAGGTGATTCAAAAGATCGGATATGAGTGACAGAGGTTCCGGAGCATCTCTCAAATTATCCGAAAATTCTTTTCACTGATAATCATGAATGATCGAGTTGATTGGAGCACCATTCATTCACTCATTGCACTCCATCATCCTCTTTTGTTTCAAAAGGTGATTCAAAAGATCGGATATGAGTGACAGAGGTTCCGGAGCATCTCTCAAATTATCCGAAAATTCTTATAACTGACAACCATGAATGACCGAGTTGATTGGAGCACCATTCATTCACTCATTGCACTCCATCATCCTCTTTTGTATCAAAAAATGTATCAAAAGATCGGATATGAGTGACAGAGGTTCCGGAGCATATTTCAAATTATCCGAAAATTCTTTTCACTGATAATCATGAATGATCAAGTTGATTGGAGCAACTTTAATTCACTCATTGCACTCCACCATCCTCTTTTGTATAAGAAAGTGATTCAAAAGATCGGATATGAGTGACAGAGGTTCCGGAGCATATTTCAAATTATCCGAAAATTCTTTTCACTGATAATCATGAATGATCAAGTTGATTGGAGCAACTTTAATTCACTCATTGCACTCCACCATCCTCTTTTGTATAAGAAAGTGATTCAAAAGATCGGATATGTGCGACAGAGGTTCCGGAGCATCTCTCAAATTATCCGAAAATTCTTATAACTGACAATCATGAATGACCGAGTTGATTGGAGCACCATTCATTCACTCATTGCACTCCATCATCCTCTTTTGTATCAAAAAATGAATCATAAGATCGGATATGAGTGACAGAGGTTCCGGAGCATATCTCAAATTATCCGAAAATTCTTTTCACTGATAATCATGAATGATCAAGTTGATTGGAGCAACTTTAATTCACTGATTGCACTCCACCATCCTCTTTTGTATAAGAAAGTGATTCAAAAGATCGGATATGAGCGACAGAGGTTCCGGAGCATCTCTCAAATTATCCGAAAATTCTTATAACTGACAATCATGAATAACCGAGTTGATTGGAGCACCATTCATTCACTCATTGCACTCCATCATCCTCTTTTGTATCAAAAAATGAATCAAAAGATCGGATATGAGTGACAGAGGTTCCGGAGCATATCTCAAATTATCCGAAAATTCTTTTCACTGATAATCATGAATGATCAAGTTGATTGGAGCAACTTTAATTCACTGATTGCACTCCACCATCCTCTTTTGTATAAGAAAGTGATTCAAAAGATCGGATATGAGCGACAGAGGTTCCGGAGCATCTCTCAAATTATCCGAAAATTCTTATAACTGACAATCATGAATAACCGAGTTGATTGGAGCACCATTCATTCACTCATTGCACTCCATCATCCTCTTTTGTATCAAAAAATGAATCAAAAGATCGGATACGAGTGACAGAGGTTCCGGTGCATCTCTCAAATTATTCGAAAATTCTTATAACTGACAATCATGAATGACCGAGTTGATTGGAGCACCATTCATTCACTCATTGCACTCTATCATCCTCTTTTGTATCAAAAAATGAATCAAAAGATCGGATACGAGTGACAGAGGTTCCGGAGCATCTCTCAAATTATCCGAAAATTCTTTTCCCTGATAATCATGAATGATCGAGTTGATTGGAGCACCATTCATTCACTCATTGCACTCCATCATCCTCTTTTGTATCAAAAAATGTATCAAAAGATCGGATATGAGTGACAGAGGTTCCGGAGCATTTCTCAAATTATCCGAAAATTCTTATCACTGATAATCATGAATGGTCAAGTTGATTGGAGCAACTTTAATTCACTCATTCCACTGCATCATCCTCTTTTGTATAAGAAAGTGATTCAAAAGATCGGATATGAGCAACAGAGGTTCCGGAGCATCTCTCAAATTATCTGAAAATTCTTATAACTGACAATCATGAATGACCGAGTTGATTGGAGCACCATTCATTCACTCATTGCACTCCATCATCCTCTTTTGTATCAAAAAATGAATCAAAAGATCGGATATGAGTGACAGAGGTTCCGGAGCATATCTCAAATTATCCGAAAATTCTTTTCACTGATAATCATGAATGATCAAGTTGATTGGAGCAACTTTAATTCACTGATTGCACTCCACCATCCTCTTTTGTATAAGAAAGTGATTCAAAAGATCGGATATGAGCGACAGAGGTTCCGGAGCATCTCTCAAATTATCCGAAAATTCTTATAACTGACAATCATGAATAACCGAGTTGATTGGAGCACCATTCATTCACTCATTGCACTCCATCATCCTCTTTTGTATCAAAAAATGAATCAAAAGATCGGATATGAGTGACAGAGGTTCCGGAGCATCTCTCAAATTATCCGAAAATTCTTATAACTGACAACCATGAATAACCGAGTTGATTGGAGCACCATTCATTCACTCATTGCACTCCATCATCCTCTTTTGTATCAAAAAATGAATCAAAAGATCGGATATGAGTGACAGAGGTTCCGGAGCATCTCTCAAATTATCCGAAAATTCTTTTCACTGATAATCATGAATGATCGAGTTGATTGGAGCACCATTCATTCACTCATTGCACTCCATCATCCTCTTTTGTTTCAAAAGGTGATTCAAAAGATCGGATATGAGTGACAGAGGTTCCGGAGCATCTCTCAAATTATCCGAAAATTCTTTTCACTGATAATCATGAATGATCGAGTTGATTGGAGCACCATTCATTCACTCATTGCACTCCATCATCCTCTTTTGTTTCAAAAGGTGATTCAAAAGATCGGATATGAGTGACAGAGGTTCCGGAGCATCTCTCAAATTATCCGAAAATTCTTATAACTGACAACCATGAATGACCGAGTTGATTGGAGCACCATTCATTCACTCATTGCACTCCATCATCCTCTTTTGTATCAAAAAATGTATCAAAAGATCGGATATGAGTGACAGAGGTTCCGGAGCATATTTCAAATTATCCGAAAATTCTTTTCACTGATAATCATGAATGATCAAGTTGATTGGAGCAACTTTAATTCACTCATTGCACTCCACCATCCTCTTTTGTATAAGAAAGTGATTCAAAAGATCGGATATGAGCGACAGAGGTTCCGGAGCATCTCTCAAATTATCCGAAAATTCTTATAACTGACAATCATGAATAACCGAGTTGATTGGAGCACCATTCATTCACTCATTGCACTCCATCATCCTCTTTTGTATCAAAAAATGAATCAAAAGATCGGATATGAGTGACAGAGGTTCCAGAGCATATCTCAAATTATCCGAAAATTCTTTTCACTGATAATCATGAATGGTCAAGTTGATTGGAGCAACTTTAATTCACTCATTGCACTCCACCATCCTCTTTTGTATAAGAAAGTGATTCAAAAGATCGGATATGAGCGACAGAGGTTCCGGAGCATCTCTCAAATTATCCGAAAATTCTTATAACTGACAACCATGAATGACCGAGTTGATTGGAGCACCATTCATTCACTCATTGCACTCCATCATCCTCTTTTGTATCAAAAAATGTATCAAAAGATCGGATATGAGTGACAGAGGTTCCGGAGCATATCTCAAATTATCCGAAAATTCTTTTCACTGATAATCATGAATGATCGAGTTGATTGGAGCACCATTCATTCACTCATTGCACTCCATCATCCTCTTTTGTTTCAAAAGGTGATTCAAAAGATCGGATATGAGTGACAGAGGTTCCGGAGCATCTCTCAAATTATCCGAAAATTCTTTTCACTGATAATCATGAATGATCGAGTTGATTGGAGCACCATTCATTCACTCATTGCACTCCATCATCCTCTTTTGTTTCAAAAGGTGATTCAAAAGATCGGATATGAGTGACAGAGGTTCCGGAGCATCTCTCAAATTATCCGAAAATTCTTATAACTGACAACCATGAATGACCGAGTTGATTGGAGCACCATTCATTCACTCATTGCACTCCATCATCCTCTTTTGTATCAAAAAATGTATCAAAAGATCGGATATGAGTGACAGAGGTTCCGGAGCATATTTCAAATTATCCGAAAATTCTTTTCACTGATAATCATGAATGATCAAGTTGATTGGAGCAACTTTAATTCACTCATTGCACTCCACCATCCTCTTTTGTATAAGAAAGTGATTCAAAAGATCGGATATGAGTGACAGAGGTTCCGGAGCATATTTCAAATTATCCGAAAATTCTTTTCACTGATAATCATGAATGATCAAGTTGATTGGAGCAACTTTAATTCACTCATTGCACTCCACCATCCTCTTTTGTATAAGAAAGTGATTCAAAAGATCGGATATGTGCGACAGAGGTTCCGGAGCATCTCTCAAATTATCCGAAAATTCTTATAACTGACAATCATGAATGACCGAGTTGATTGGAGCACCATTCATTCACTCATTGCACTCCATCATCCTCTTTTGTATCAAAAAATGAATCATAAGATCGGATATGAGTGACAGAGGTTCCGGAGCATATCTCAAATTATCCGAAAATTCTTTTCACTGATAATCATGAATGATCAAGTTGATTGGAGCAACTTTAATTCACTGATTGCACTCCACCATCCTCTTTTGTATAAGAAAGTGATTCAAAAGATCGGATATGAGCGACAGAGGTTCCGGAGCATCTCTCAAATTATCCGAAAATTCTTATAACTGACAATCATGAATAACCGAGTTGATTGGAGCACCATTCATTCACTCATTGCACTCCATCATCCTCTTTTGTATCAAAAAATGAATCAAAAGATCGGATATGAGTGACAGAGGTTCCGGAGCATCTCTCAAATTATCCGAAAATTCTTATAACTGACAACCATGAATGACCGAGTTGATTGGAGCACCATTCATTCACTCATTGCACTCCATCATCCTCTTTTGTATCAAAAAATGTATCAAAAGATCGGATATGAGTGACAGAGGTTCCGGAGCATATTTCAAATTATCCGAAAATTCTTTTCACTGATAATCATGAATGATCAAGTTGATTGGAGCAACTTTAATTCACTCATTGCACTCCACCATCCTCTTTTGTATAAGAAAGTGATTCAAAAGATCGGATATGAGCGACAGAGGTTCCGGAGCATCTCTCAAATTATCCGAAAATTCTTATAACTGACAATCATGAATGACCGAGTTGATTGGAGCACCATTCATTCACTCATTGCACTCCATCATCCTCTTTTGTATCAAAAAATGAATCATAAGATCGGATATGAGTGACAGAGGTTCCGGAGCATATCTCAAATTATCCGAAAATTCTTTTCACTGATAATCATGAATGATCAAGTTGATTGGAGCAACTTTAATTCACTGATTGCACTCCACCATCCTCTTTTGTATAAGAAAGTGATTCAAAAGATCGGATATGAGCGACAGAGGTTCCGGAGCATCTCTCAAATTATCCGAAAATTCTTTTCACTGATAATCATGAATGATCGAGTTGATTGGAGCACCATTCATTCACTCATTGCACTCTATCATCCTCTTTTGTATCAAAAAATGAATCAAAAGATCGGATACGAGTGACAGAGGTTCCGGTGCATCTCTCAAATTATTCGAAAATTCTTATAACTGACAATCATGAATGACCGAGTTGATTGGAGCACCATTCATTCACTCATTGCACTCTATCATCCTCTTTTGTATCAAAAAATGAATCAAAAGATCGGATACGAGTGACAGAGGTTCCGGAGCATCTCTCAAATTATCCGAAAATTCTTTTCCCTGATAATCATGAATGATCGAGTTGATTGGAGCACCATTCATTCACTCATTGCACTCCATCATCCTCTTTTGTATCAAAAAATGTATCAAAAGATCGGATATGAGTGACAGAGGTTCCGGAGCATTTCTCAAATTATCCGAAAATTCTTATCACTGATAATCATGAATGGTCAAGTTGATTGGAGCAACTTTAATTCACTCATTCCACTGCATCATCCTCTTTTGTATAAGAAAGTGATTCAAAAGATCGGATATGAGCAACAGAGGTTCCGGAGCATCTCTCAAATTATCTGAAAATTCTTATAACTGACAATCATGAATGACCGAGTTGATTGGAGCACCATTCATTCACTCATTGCACTCCATCATCCTCTTTTGTATCAAAAAATGAATCAAAAGATCGGATATGAGTGACAGAGGTTCCGGAGCATCTCTCAAATTATCCGAAAATTCTTTTCACTGATAATCATGAATGATCAAGTTGATTGGAGCATCTTTAATTCACTCATTGCACTCCATCATCCTCTTTTGTATAAGAAAGTGATTCAAAAGATCGGATATGAGCGACAGAGGTTCCGGAGCATCTCTCAAATTATCCGAAAATTCTTTTCACTGATAATCATGAATGATCGAGTTGATTGGAGCACCATTCATTCACTCATTGCACTCCATCATCCTCTTTTGTATAAGAAAGTGATTCAAAAGATCGGATATGAGCGACAGAGGTTCCGGAGCATCTCTCAAATTATCCGAAAATTCTTATAACTGACAATCATGAATGACCGAGTTGATTGGAGCACCATTCATTCACTCATTGCACTCCATCATCCTTTTTTGTATCAAAAAATGAATCAAAAGATCGGATACGAGTGACAGAGGTTCCGGAGCATCTCTCAAATTATCCAAAAATTCTTTTCCCTGATAATCATGAATGATCGAGTTGATTGGAGCACCATTCATTCACTCATTGCACTCCATCATCCTCTTTTGTATCAAAAAATGTATCAAAAGATCGGATATGAGTGACAGAGGTTCCGGAGCATTTCTCAAATT
Organism: Pristionchus entomophagus; assembly: GCA_036245825.1. Lineage (NCBI taxonomy): Eukaryota > Metazoa > Nematoda > Chromadorea > Rhabditida > Neodiplogasteridae > Pristionchus > Pristionchus entomophagus. Next base: position 21,080,502 of record BTSX01000006.1, read on the forward strand.
ATCCGAAAATTCTTATCACTGATAATCATGAATGGTCAAGTTGATTGGAGCAGCTTTAATTCACTCATTCCACTGCATCATCCTCTTTTGTATAAGAAAGTGATTCAAAAGATCGGATATGAGCGACAGAGGTTCCGGAGCATCTCTCAAATTATCTGAAAATTCTTATAACTGACAATCATGAATGACCGAGTTGATTGGAGCACCATTCATTCACTCATTGCACTCCATCATCCTCTTTTGTATCAAAAAATGAATCAAAAGATCGGATATGAGTGACAGAGGTTCCGGAGCATCTCTCAAATTATCCGAAAATTCTTTTCACTGATAATCATGAATGATCAAGTTGATTGGAGCATCTTTAATTCACTCATTGCACTCCATCATCCTCTTTTGTATAAGAAAGTGATTCAAAAGATCGGATATGAGCGACAGAGGTTACGGAGCATCTCTCAAATTATCCGAAAATTCTTTTCACTGATAATCATGAATGATCGAGTTGATTGGAGCACCATTCATTCACTCATTGCACTCCATCATCCTCTTTTGTATAAGAAAGTGATTCAAAAGATCGGATATGAGCGACAGAGGTTCCGGAGCATCTCTCAAATTATCCGAAAATTCTTATAACTGACAATCATGAATGACCGAGTTGATTGGAGCACCATTCATTCACTCATTGCACTCCATCATCCTCTTTTGTATCAAAAAATGAATCAAAAGATCGGATATGAGTGACAGATGTTCCAGAGCATCTCTCAAATTATACGAAAATTCTTTTCACTGATAATCATGAATGATCGAGTTGATTGGAGCACCATTCATTCACTCATTGCACTCCATCATCCTCTTTTGTATCAAAAAATGTATCAAAAGATCGGATATGAGTGACAGAGGTTCCGGAGCATATCTCAAATTATCCGAAAATGCTTTTCACTGATAATCATGAATGGTCAAGTTGATTGGAGCAACTTTAATTCACTCATTCCACTGCATCATCCTCTTTTGTATAAGAAAGTGATTCAAAAGATCGGATATGAGCGACAGAGGTTCCGGAGCATCTCTCAAATTATCCGAAAATTCTTTTCACTGATAATCATGAATGATCGAGTTGATTGGAGCACCATTCATTAACTCTTTGCACTCCATCATCCTCTTTTGTTTCAAAAGGTGATTCAAAAGATCGGATATGAGTGACAGAGGTTCCGGTGCATCTCTCAAATTATTCGAAAATTCTTATAACTGACAATCATGAATGACCGAGTTGATTGGAGCACCATTCATTCACTCATTGCACTCTATCATCCTCTTTTGTATCAAAAAATGAATCAAAAGATCGGATACGAGTGACAGAGGTTCCGGAGCATCTCTCAAATTATCTGAAAATTCTTATAACTGACAATCATGAATGACCGAGTTGATTGGAGCACCATTCATTCACTCATTGCACTCCATCATCCTCTTTTGTATCAAAAAATGAATCAAAAGATCGGATATGAGTGACAGAGGTTCCGGAGCATTTCTCAAATTATCCGAAAATTCTTATCACTGATAATCATGAATGGTCAAGTTGATTGGAGCAACTTTAATTCACTCATTCCACTGCATCATCCTCTTTTGTATAAGAAAGTGATTCAAAAGATCGGAAATGAGCGACAGAGGTTCCGGAGCATCTCTCAAATTATCTGAAAATTCTTATAACTGACAATCATGAATGACCGAGTTGATTGGAGCACCATTCATTCACTCATTGCACTCCATCATCCTCTTTTGTATCAAAAAATGAATCAAAAGATCGGATATGAGTGACAGAGGTTCCGGAGCATCTCTCAAATTATCCGAAAATTCTTTTCACTGATAATCATGAATGATCGAGTTGATTGGAGCACCATTCATTCACTCATTGCACTCCATCATCCTCTTTTGTATAAGAAAGTGATTCAAAAGATCGGATATGAGCGACGGAGGTTCCGGAGCATCTCTCAAATTATACGAAAATTCTTTTCACTGATAATCATGAATGATCGAGTTGATTGGAGCACCATTCATTCACTCATTGCACTCCATCATCCTCTTTTGTATAAGAAAGTGATTCAAAAGATCGGATATGAGCGACAGAGGTTCCGGAGCATCTCTCAAATTATCCGAAAATTCTTATAACTGACAATCATGAATGACCGAGTTGATTGGAGCACCATTCATTCACTCATTGCACTCCATCATCCTCTTTTGTATCAAAAAATGAATCAAAAGATCGGATATGAGTGACAGAGGTTCCAGAGCATCTCTCAAATTATCCGAAAATTCTTTTCACTGATAATCATGAATGATCAAGTTGATTGGAGCATCTTTAATTCACTCATTGCACTCCATCATCCTCTTTTGTATAAGAAAGTGATTCAAAAGATCGGATATGAGCGACAGAGGTTCCGGAGCATCTCTCAAATTATCCGAAAATTCTTTTCACTGATAATCATGAATGATCGAGTTGATTGGAGCAACTTTAATTCACTCATTGCACTCCATCATCCTCTTTTGTATAAGAAAGTGATTCAAAAGATCGGATACGAGTGACAGAGGTTCCGGAGCATCTCTCAAATTATCCGAAAATTCTTTTCACTGATAATCATGAATGATCAAGTTGATTGGAGCATCTTTAATTCACTCATTGCACTCCATCATCCTCTTTTGTATAAGAAAGTGATTCAAAAGATCGGATACGAGTGACAGAGGTTCCGGAGCATCTCTCAAATTATCCGAAAATTCTTATAACTGACAATCATGAATGACCGAGTTGATTGGAGCACCATTCATTCACTCATTGCACTCCATCATCCTCTTTTGTATCAAAAAATGAATCAAAAGATCGGATATGAGTGACAGATGTTCCAGAGCATCTCTCAAATTATACGAAAATTCTTTTCACTGATAATCATGAATGATCGAGTTGATTGGAGCACCATTCATTCACTCATTGCACTCCATCATCCTCTTTTGTATCAAAAAATGTATCAAAAGATCGGATATGAGTGACAGAGGTTCCGGAGCATATCTCAAATTATCCGAAAATGCTTTTCATTGATAATCATGAATGGTCAAGTTGATTGGAGCAACTTTAATTCACTCATTCCACTGCATCATCCTCTTTTGTATAAGAAAGTGATTCAAAAGATCGGATATGAGCGACAGAGGTTCCGGAGCATCTCTCAAATTATCCGAAAATTCTTTTCACTGATAATCATGAATGATCGAGTTGATTGGAGCACCATTCATTAACTCTTTGCACTCCATCATCCTCTTTTGTTTCAAAAGGTGATTCAAAAGATCGGATATGAGTGACAGAGGTTCCGGTGCATCTCTCAAATTATTCGAAAATTCTTATAACTGACAATCATGAATGACCGAGTTGATTGGAGCACCATTCATTCACTCATTGCACTCTATCATCCTCTTTTGTATCAAAAAATGAATCAAAAGATCGGATACGAGTGACAGAGGTTCCGGAGCATCTCTCAAATTATCCGAAAATTCTTTTCCCTGATAATCATGAATGATCGAGTTGATTGGAGCACCATTCATTCACTCATTGCACTCCATCATCCTCTTTTGTATCAAAAAATGTATCAAAAGATCGGATATGAGTGACAGAGGTTCCGGAGCATTTCTCAAATTATCCGAAAATTCTTATCACTGATAATCATGAATGGTCAAGTTGATTGGAGCAACTTTAATTCACTCATTCCACTGCATCATCCTCTTTTGTATAAGAAAGTGATTCAAAAGATCGGAAATGAGCGACAGAGGTTCCGGAGCATCTCTCAAATTATCTGAAAATTCTTATAACTGACAATCATGAATGACCGAGTTGATTGGAGCACCATTCATTCACTCATTGCACTCCATCATCCTCTTTTGTATCAAAAAATGAATCAAAAGATCGGATATGAGTGACAGAGGTTCCGGAGCATCTCTCAAATTATCCGAAAATTCTTTTCACTGATAATCATGAATGATCAAGTTGATTGGAGCATCTTTAATTCACTCATTGCACTCCATCATCCTCTTTTGTATAAGAAAGTGATTCAAAAGATCGGATATGAGCGACAGAGGTTCCGGAGCATCTCTCAAATTATCCGAAAATTCTTTTCACTGATAATCATGAATGATCGAGTTGATTGGAGCACCATTCATTCACTCATTGCACTCCATCATCCTCTTTTGTATAAGAAAGTGATTCAAAAGATCGGATATGAGCGACGGAGGTTCCGGAGCATCTCTCAAATTATCCGAAAATTCTTATAACTGACAATCATGAATGATCGAGTTGATTGGAGCACCATTCATTCACTCATTGCACTCCATCATCCTCTTTTGTATCAAAAAATGAATCAAAAGATCGGATATGAGTGACAGAGGTTCCAGAGCATCTCTCAAATTATACGAAAATTCTTTTCACTGATAATCATGAATGATCGAGTTGATTGGAGCACCATTCATTCACTCATTGCACTCCATCATCCTCTTTTGTATAAGAAAGTGATTCAAAAGATCGGATATGAGCGACAGAGGTTCCGGAGCATCTCTCAAATTATCCGAAAATTCTTATAACTGACAATCATGAATGACCGAGTTGATTGGAGCACCATTCATTCACTCATTGCACTCCATCATCCTCTTTTGTATCAAAAAATGAATCAAAAGATCGGATATGAGTGACAGAGGTTCCAGAGCATCTCTCAAATTATCCGAAAATTCTTTTCACTGATAATCATGAATGATCAAGTTGATTGGAGCATCTTTAATTCACTCATTGCACTCCATCATCCTCTTTTGTATAAGAAAGTGATTCAAAAGATCGGATATGAGCGACAGAGGTTCCGGAGCATCTCTCAAATTATCCGAAAATTCTTTTCACTGATAATCATGAATGATCGAGTTGATTGGAGCACCATTCATTCACTCATTGCACTCCATCATCCTCTTTTGTATAAGAAAGTGATTCAAAAGATCGGATATGAGCGACAGAGGTTCCGGAGCATCTCTCAAATTATCCGAAAATTCTTATAACTGACAATCATGAATGACCGAGTTGATTGGAGCACCATTCATTCACTCATTGCACTCCATCATCCTCTTTTGTATCAAAAAATGAATCAAAAGATCGGATATGAGTGACAGAGGTTCCAGAGCATCTCTCAAATTATACGAAAATTCTTTTCACTGATAATCATGAATGATCGAGTTGATTGGAGCACCATTCATTCACTCATTGCACTCCATCATCCTCTTTTGTATCAAAAAATGTATCAAAAGATCGGATATGAGTGACAGAGGTTCCGGAGCATATCTCAAATTATCCGAAAATTCTTTTCACTGATAATCATGAATGGTCAAGTTGATTGGAGCAACTTTAATTCACTCATTCCACTGCATCATCCTCTTTTGTATAAGAAAGTGTATCAAAAGATCGGATATGAGCGACAGAGGTTCCGGAGCATCTCTCAAATTATCTGAAAATTCTTATAACTGACAATCATGAATGAACGAGTTGATTGGAGCACCATTCATTCACTCATTGCACTCCATCATCCTCTTTTGTATCAAAAAATGAATCAAAAGATCGGATATGAGTGACAGAGGTTCCGGAGCATCTCTCAAATTATCCGAAAATTCTTTTCACTGATAATCATGAATGATCAAGTTGATTGGAGCATCTTTAATTCACTCATTGCACTCCATCATCCTCTTTTGTATAAGAAAGTGATTCAAAAGATCGGATATGAGCGACAGAGGTTCCGGAGCATCTCTCAAATTATCCGAAAATTCTTTTCACTGATAATCATGAATGATCGAGTTGATTGGAGCACCATTCATTCACTCATTGCACTCCATCATCCTCTTTTGTATAAGAAAGTGATTCAAAAGATCGGATATGAGCGACAGAGGTTCCGGAGCATCTCTCAAATTATCCGAAAATTCTTATAACTGACAATCATGAATGACCGAGTTGATTGGAGCACCATTCATTCACTCATTGCACTCCATCATCCTCTTTTGTATCAAAAAATGTATCAAAAGATCGGATATGAGTGACAGAGGTTCCGGAGCATATCTCAAATTATCCGAAAATTCTTTTCACTGATAATCATGAATGGTCAAGTTGATTGGAGCAACTTTAATTCACTCATTCCACTGCATCATCCTCTTTTGTATAAGAAAGTGTATCAAAAGATCGGATATGAGCGACAGAGGTTCCGGAGCATCTCTCAAATTATCTGAAAATTCTTATAACTGACAATCATGAATGACCGAGTTGATTGGAGCACCATTCATTCACTCATTGCACTCCATCATCCTCTTTTGTATCAAAAAATGAATCAAAAGATCGGATATGAGTGACAGAGGTTCCGGAGCATCTCTCAAATTATCCGAAAATTCTTTTCACTGATAATCATGAATGATCAAGTTGATTGGAGCATCTTTAATTCACTCATTGCACTCCATCATCCTCTTTTGTATGAGAAAGTGATTCAAAAGATCGGATATGAGCGACAGAGGTTCCGGAGCATCTCTCAAATTATCCGAAAATTCTTTTCACTGATAATCATGAATGATCGAGTTGATTGGAGCACCATTCATTCACTCATTGCACTCCATCATCCTCTTTTGTATAAGAAAGTGATTCAAAAGATCGGATATGAGCGACAGAGGTTCCGGAGCATCTCTCAAATTATCCGAAAATTCTTTTCACTGATAATCATGAATGATCGAGTTGATTGGAGCACCATTCATTCACTCATTGCACTCCATCATCCTCTTTTGTATAAGAAAGTGATTCAAAAGATCGGATATGAGCGACATAGGTTCCGGAGCATCTCTCAAATTATCCGAAAATTCTTATAACTGACAACCATGAATGACCGAGTTGATTGGAGCACCATTCAATCACTCATTGCACTCCATCATCCTCTTTTGTATCAAAAAATGAATCAAAAGATCGGATATGAGTGACAGAGGTTCCAGAGCATCTCTCAAATTATACGAAAATTCTTTTCACTGATAATCATGAATGATCGAGTTGATTGGAGCACCATTCATTCACTCATTGCACTCCATCATCCTCTTTTGTATCAAAAAATGTATCAAAAGATCGGATATGAGTGACAGAGGTTCCGGAGCATATCTCAAATTATCCGAAAATTCTTTTCACTGATAATCATGAATGGTCAAGTTGATTGGAGCAACTTTAATTCACTCATTCCACTGCATCATCCTCTTTTGTATAAGAAAGTGTATCAAAAGATCGGATATGAGCGACAGAGGTTCCGGAGCATCTCTCAAATTATCCGAAAATTCTTTTCACTGATAATCATGAATGATCGAGTTGATTGGAGCACCATTCATTCACTCATTGCACTCCATCATCCTCTTTTGTATAAGAAAGTGATTCAAAAGATCGGATATGAGCGACAGAGGTTCCGGAGCATCTCTCAAATTATCCGAAAATTCTTATAACTGACAACCATGAATGACCGAGTTGATTGGAGCACCATTCATTCACTCATTGCACTCCATCATCCTCTTTTGTATCAAAAAATGAATCAAAAGATCGGATATGAGTGACAGAGGTTCAGAGCATCTCTCAAATTATACGAAAATTCTTTTCACTGATAATCATGAATGATCGAGTTGATTGGAGCACCATTCATTCACTCATTGCACTCCATCATCCTCTTTTGTATAAGAAAGTGATTCAAAAGATCGGATATGAGCGACAGAGGTTCCGGAGCATCTCTCAAATTATCCGAAAATTCTTTTCACTGATAATCATGAATGATCGAGTTGATTGGAGCACCATTCATTCACTCATTGCACTCCATCATCCTCTTTTGTATAAGAAAGTGATTCAAAAGATCGGATATGAGCGACATAGGTTCCGGAGCATCTCTCAAATTATCCGAAAATTCTTATAACTGACAACCATGAATGACCGAGTTGATTGGAGCACCATTCAATCACTCATTGCACTCCATCATCCTCTTTTGTATCAAAAAATGAATCAAAAGATCGGATATGAGTGACAGAGGTTCCAGAGCATCTCTCAAATTATACGAAAATTCTTTTCACTGATAATCATGAATGATCGAGTTGATTGGAGCACCATTCATTCACTCATTGCACTCCATCATCCTCTTTTGTATCAAAAAATGTATCAAAAGATCGGATATGAGTGACAGAGGTTCCGGAGCATATCTCAAATTATCCGAAAATTCTTTTCACTGATAATCATGAATGGTCAAGTTGATTGGAGCAACTTTAATTCACTCATTCCACTGCATCATCCTCTTTTGTATAAGAAAGTGTATCAAAAGATCGGATATGAGCGACAGAGGTTCCGGAGCATCTCTCAAATTATCCGAAAATTCTTTTCACTGATAATCATGAATGATCGAGTTGATTGGAGCACCATTCATTCACTCATTGCACTCCATCATCCTCTTTTGTATAAGAAAGTGATTCAAAAGATCGGATATGAGCGACAGAGGTTCCGGAGCATCTCTCAAATTATCCGAAAATTCTTATAACTGACAACCATGAATGACCGAGTTGATTGGAGCACCATTCATTCACTCATTGCACTCCATCATCCTCTTTTGTATCAAAAAATGAATCAAAAGATCGGATATGAGTGACAGAGGTTCAGAGCATCTCTCAAATTATACGAAAATTCTTTTCACTGATAATCATGAATGATCGAGTTGATTGGAGCACCATTCATTCACTCATTGCACTCCATCATCCTCTTTTGTATCAAAAAATGTATCAAAAGATCGGATATGAGTGACAGAGGTTCCGGAGCATATCTCAAATTATCCGAAAATTCTTTTCACTGATAATCATGAATGATCGAGTTGATTGGAGCACCATTCATTCACTCATTGCACTCCATCATCCTCTTTTGTATAAGAAAGTGTATCAAAAGATCGGATATGAGCGACAGAGGTTCCGGAGCATCTCTCAAATTATCCGAAAATTCTTTTCACTGATAATCATGAATGATCGAGTTGATTGGAGCACCATTCATTCACTCATTGCACTCCATCATCCTCTTTTGTATAAGAAAGTGATTCAAAAGATCGGATATGAGCGACAGAGGTTCCGGAGCATCTCTCAAATTATCCGAAAATTCTTATAACTGACAACCATGAATGACCGAGTTGATTGGAGCACCATTCATTCACTCATTGCACTCCATCATCCTCTTTTGTATCAAAAAATGAATCAAAAGATCGGATATGAGTGACAGAGGTTCAGAGCATCTCTCAAATTATACGAAAATTCTTTTCACTGATAATCATGAATGATCGAGTTGATTGGAGCACCATTCATTCACTCATTGCACTCCATCATCCTCTTTTGTATAAGAAAGTGATTCAAAAGATCGGATATGAGCGACAGAGGTTCCGGAGCATCTCTCAAATTATCCGAAAATTCTTTTCACTGATAATCATGAATGATCGAGTTGATTGGAGCACCATTCATTCACTCATTGCACTCCATCATCCTCTTTTGTATAAGAAAGTGATTCAAAAGATCGGATATGAGCGACATAGGTTCCGGAGCATCTCTCAAATTATCCGAAAATTCTTATAACTGACAACCATGAATGACCGAGTTGATTGGAGCACCATTCAATCACTCATTGCACTCCATCATCCTCTTTTGTATCAAAAAATGAATCAAAAGATCGGATATGAGTGACAGAGGTTCCAGAGCATCTCTCAAATTATACGAAAATTCTTTTCACTGATAATCATGAATGATCGAGTTGATTGGAGCACCATTCATTCACTCATTGCACTCCATCATCCTCTTTTGTATCAAAAAATGTATCAAAAGATCGGATATGAGTGACAGAGGTTCCGGAGCATATCTCAAATTATCCGAAAATTCTTTTCACTGATAATCATGAATGGTCAAGTTGATTGGAGCAACTTTAATTCACTCATTCCACTGCATCATCCTCTTTTGTATAAGAAAGTGTATCAAAAGATCGGATATGAGCGACAGAGGTTCCGGAGCATCTCTCAAATTATCCGAAAATTCTTTTCACTGATAATCATGAATGATCGAGTTGATTGGAGCACCATTCATTCACTCATTGCACTCCATCATCCTCTTTTGTATAAGAAAGTGATTCAAAAGATCGGATATGAGCGACAGAGGTTCCGGAGCATCTCTCAAATTATCCGAAAATTCTTATAACTGACAACCATGAATGACCGAGTTGATTGGAGCACCATTCATTCACTCATTGCACTCCATCATCCTCTTTTGTATCAAAAAATGAATCAAAAGATCGGATATGAGTGACAGAGGTTCAGAGCATCTCTCAAATTATACGAAAATTCTTTTCACTGATAATCATGAATGATCGAGTTGATTGGAGCACCATTCATTCACTCATTGCACTCCATCATCCTCTTTTGTATAAGAAAGTGATTCAAAAGATCGGATATGAGCGACAGAGGTTCCGGAGCATCTCTCAAATTATCCGAAAATTCTTTTCACTGATAATCATGAATGATCGAGTTGATTGGAGCACCATTCATTCACTCATTGCACTCCATCATCCTCTTTTGTATAAGAAAGTGATTCAAAAGATCGGATATGAGCGACATAGGTTCCGGAGCATCTCTCAAATTATCCGAAAATTCTTATAACTGACAACCATGAATGACCGAGTTGATTGGAGCACCATTCAATCACTCATTGCACTCCATCATCCTCTTTTGTATCAAAAAATGAATCAAAAGATCGGATATGAGTGACAGAGGTTCCAGAGCATCTCTCAAATTATACGAAAATTCTTTTCACTGATAATCATGAATGATCGAGTTGATTGGAGCACCATTCATTCACTCATTGCACTCCATCATCCTCTTTTGTATCAAAAAATGTATCAAAAGATCGGATATGAGTGACAGAGGTTCCGGAGCATATCTCAAATTATCCGAAAATTCTTTTCACTGATAATCATGAATGGTCAAGTTGATTGGAGCAACTTTAATTCACTCATTCCACTGCATCATCCTCTTTTGTATAAGAAAGTGTATCAAAAGATCGGATATGAGCGACAGAGGTTCCGGAGCATCTCTCAAATTATCCGAAAATTCTTTTCACTGATAATCATGAATGATCGAGTTGATTGGAGCACCATTCATTCACTCATTGCACTCCATCATCCTCTTTTGTATAAGAAAGTGATTCAAAAGATCGGATATGAGCGACAGAGGTTCCGGAGCATCTCTCAAATTATCCGAAAATTCTTATAACTGACAACCATGAATGACCGAGTTGATTGGAGCACCATTCATTCACTCATTGCACTCCATCATCCTCTTTTGTATCAAAAAATGAATCAAAAGATCGGATATGAGTGACAGAGGTTCAGAGCATCTCTCAAATTATACGAAAATTCTTTTCACTGATAATCATGAATGATCGAGTTGATTGGAGCACCATTCATTCACTCATTGCACTCCATCATCCTCTTTTGTATCAAAAAATGTATCAAAAGATCGGATATGAGTGACAGAGGTTCCGGAGCATATCTCAAATTATCCGAAAATTCTTTTCACTGATAATCATGAATGGTCAAGTTGATTGGAGCAACTTTAATCCACTCATTCCACTGCATCATCCTCTTTTGTATAAGAAAGTGTATCAAAAGATCGGATATGAGCGACAGAGGTTCCGGAGCATCTCTCAAATTATCTGAAAATTCTTATAACTGACAATCATGAATGACCGAGTTGATTGGAGCACCATTCATTCACTCATTGCACTCCATCATCCTCTTTTGTATCAAAAAATGAATCAAAAGATCGGATATGAGTGACAGAGGTTCCGGAGCATCTCTCAAATTATCCGAAAATTCTTTTCACTGATAATCATGAATGATCAAGTTGATTGGAGCATCTTTAATTCACTCATTGCACTCCATCATCCTCTTTTGTATGAGAAAGTGATTCAAAAGATCGGATATGAGCGACAGAGGTTCCGGAGCATCTCTCAAATTATCCGAAAATTCTTTTCACTGATAATCATGAATGATCGAGTTGATTGGAGCACCATTCATTCACTCATTGCACTCCATCATCCTCTTTTGTATAAGAAAGTGATTCAAAAGATCGGATATGAGCGACAGAGGTTCCGGAGCATCTCTCAAATTATCCGAAAATTCTTTTCACTGATAATCATGAATGATCGAGTTGATTGGAGCACCATTCATTCACTCATTGCACTCCATCATCCTCTTTTGTATAAGAAAGTGATTCAAAAGATCGGATATGAGCGACAGAGGTTCCGGAGCATCTCTCAAATTATCCGAAAATTCTTATAACTGACAACCATGAATGACCGAGTTGATTGGAGCACCATTCATTCACTCATTGCACTCCATCATCCTCTTTTGTATCAAAAAATGAATCAAAAGATCGGATATGAGTGACAGAGGTTCCAGAGCATCTCTCAAATTATACGAAAATTCTTATAACTGACAATCATGAATGACCGAGTTGATTGGAGCACCATTCATTCACTCATTGCACTCCATCATCCTCTTTTGTATCAAAAAATGAATCAAAAGATCGGATATGAGTGACAGAGGTTCCGGAGCATCTCTCAAATTATCCGAAAATTCTTTTCACTGATAATCATGAATGGTCAAGTTGATTGGAGCAACTTTAATTCACTCATTCCACTGCATCATCCTCTTTTGTATAAGAAAGTGTATCAAAAGATCGGATATGAGCGACAGAGGTTCCGGAGCATCTCTCAAATTATCTGAAAATTCTTATAACTGACAATCATGAATGACCGAGTTGATTGGAGCACCATTCATTCACTCATTGCACTCCATCATCCTCTTTTGTATCAAAAAATGAATCAAAAGATCGGATATGAGTGACAGAGGTTCCGGAGCATCTCTCAAATTATCCGAAAATTCTTTTCACTGATAATCATGAATGATCAAGTTGATTGGAGCATCTTTAATTCACTCATTGCACTCCATCATCCTCTTTTGTATGAGAAAGTGATTCAAAAGATCGGATATGAGCGACAGAGGTTCCGGAGCATCTCTCAAATTATCCGAAAATTCTTTTCACTGATAATCATGAATGATCGAGTTGATTGGAGCACCATTCATTCACTCATTGCACTCCATCATCCTCTTTTGTATAAGAAAGTGATTCAAAAGATCGGATATGAGCGACAGAGGTTCCGGAGCATCTCTCAAATTATCCGAAAATTCTTTTCACTGATAATCATGAATGATCGAGTTGATTGGAGCACCATTCATTCACTCATTGCACTCCATCATCCTCTTTTGTATAAGAAAGTGATTCAAAAGATCGGATATGAGCGACAGAGGTTCCGGAGCATCTCTCAAATTATCCGAAAATTCTTATAACTGACAACCATGAATGACCGAGTTGATTGGAGCACCATTCATTCACTCATTGCACTCCATCATCCTCTTTTGTATCAAAAAATGAATCAAAAGATCGGATATGAGTGACAGAGGTTCCAGAGCATCTCTCAAATTATACGAAAATTCTTATAACTGACAATCATGAATGACCGAGTTGATTGGAGCACCATTCATTCACTCATTGCACTCCATCATCCTCTTTTGTATCAAAAAATGAATCAAAAGATCGGATATGAGTGACAGAGGTTCCAGAGCATCTCTCAAATTATACGAAAATTCTTATAACTGACAATCATGAATGACCGAGTTGATTGGAGCACCATTCATTCACTCATTGCACTCCATCATCCTCTTTTGTATCAAAAAATGAATCAAAAGATCGGATATGAGTGACAGAGGTTCCGGAGCATCTCTCAAATTATCCGAAAATTCTTTTCACTGATAATCATGAATGGTCAAGTTGATTGGAGCAACTTTAATTCACTCATTCCACTGCATCATCCTCTTTTGTATAAGAAAGTGTATCAAAAGATCGGATATGAGCGACAGAGGTTCCGGAGCATCTCTCAAATTATCTGAAAATTCTTATAACTGACAATCATGAATGACCGAGTTGATTGGAGCACCATTCATTCACTCATTGCACTCCATCATCCTCTTTTGTATCAAAAAATGAATCAAAAGATCGGATATGAGTGACAGAGGTTCCGGAGCATCTCTCAAATTATCCGAAAATTCTTTTCACTGATAATCATGAATGATCAAGTTGATTGGAGCATCTTTAATTCACTCATTGCACTCCATCATCCTCTTTTGTATGAGAAAGTGATTCAAAAGATCGGATATGAGCGACAGAGGTTCCGGAGCATCTCTCAAATTATCCGAAAATTCTTTTCACTGATAATCATGAATGATCGAGTTGATGGGAGCACCATTCATTCACTCATTGCACTCCATCATCCTCTTTTGTATAAGAAAGTGATTCAAAAGATCGGATATGAGCGACAGAGGTTCCGGAGCATCTCTCAAATTATCCGAAAATTATTTTCACTGATAATCATGAATGATCGAGTTGATTGGAGCACCATTCATTCACTCATTGCACTCCATCATCCTCTTTTGTATAAGAAAGTGATTCAAAAGATCGGATATGAGCGACAGAGGTTCCGGAGCATCTCTCAAATTATCCGAAAATTCTTATAACTGACAACCATGAATGACCGAGTTGATTGGAGCACCATTCATTCACTCATTGCACTCCATCATCCTCTTTTGTATCAAAAAATGAATCAAAAGATCGGATATGAGTGACAGAGGTTCCAGAGCATCTCTCAAATTATACGAAAATTCTTATAACTGACAATCATGAATGACCGAGTTGATTGGAGCACCATTCATTCACTCATTGCACTCCATCATCCTCTTTTGTATCAAAAAATGAATCAAAAGATCGGATATGAGTGACAGAGGTTCCGGAGCATCTCTCAAATTATCCGAAAATTCTTTTCACTGATAATCATAAATGATCAAGTTGATTGGAGCATCTTTAATTCACTCATTGCACTCCATCATCCTCTTTTGTATGAGAAAGTGATTCAAAAGATCGGATATGAGCGACAGAGGTTCCGGAGCATCTCTCAAATTATCCGAAAATTCTTTTCACTGATAATCATGAATGATCGAGTTGATTGGAGCACCATTCATTCACTCATTGCACTCCATCATCCTCTTTTGTATAAGAAAGTGATTCAAAAGATCGGATATGAGCGACAGAGGTTCCGGAGCATCTCTCAAATTATCCGAAAATTCTTTTCACTGATAATCATGAATGATCGAGTTGATTGGAGCACCATTCATTCACTCATTGCACTCCATCATCCTCTTTTGTATAAGAAAGTGATTCAAAAGATCGGATATGAGCGACAGAGGTTCCGGAGCATCTCTCAAATTATCCGAAAATTCTTATAACTGACAACCATGAATGACCGAGTTGATTGGAGCACCATTCATTCACTCATTGCACTCCATCATCCTCTTTTGTATCAAAAAATGAATCAAAAGATCGGATATGAGTGACAGAGGTTCCAGAGCATCTCTCAAATTATACGAAAATTCTTTTCACTGATAATCATGAATGATCGAGTTGATTGGAGCACCATTCATTCACTCATTGCACTCCATCATCCTCTTTTGTATCAAAAAATGTATCAAAAGATCGGATATGAGTGACAGAGGTTCCGGAGCATATCTCAAATTATCCGAAAATTCTTTTCACTGATAATCATGAATGGTCAAGTTGATTGGAGCAACTTTAATTCACTCATTCCACTGCATCATCCTCTTTTGTATAAGAAAGTGTATCAAAAGATCGGATATGAGCGACAGAGGTTCCGGAGCATCTCTCAAATTATCCGAAAATTCTTTTCACTGATAATCATGAATGATCGAGTTGATTGGAGTATCTTTAATTCACTCATTGCACTCCATCATCCTCTTTTGTATGAGAAAGTGATTCAAAAGATCGGATATGAGCGACAGAGGTTCCGGAGTATCTCTCAAATTATCCGAAAATTCTTTTCACTGATAATCATGAATGATCGAGTTGATTGGAGCACCATTCATTCACTCATTGCACTCCATCATCCTCTTTTGTATCAAAAAATGAATCAAAAGATCGGATATGAGTGACAGAGGTTCCGGAGCATCTCTCAAATTATCCGAAAATTCTTTTCACTGATAATCATGAATGATCAAGTTGATTGGAGTATCTTTAATTCACTCATTGCACTCCATCATCCTCTTTTGTATGAGAAAGTGATTCAAAAGATCGGATATGAGCGACAGAGGTTCCGGAGCATATCTCAAATTATCCGAAAATTCTTTTCACTGATAATCATGAATGGTCAAGTTGATTGGAGCAACTTTAATTCACTCATTCCACTGCATCATCCTCTTTTGTATAAGAAAGTGTATCAAAAGATCGGATATGAGCGACAGAGGTTCCGGACCATCTCTCAAATTATCTGAAAATTCTTATAACTGACAATCATGAATGACCGAGTTGATTGGAGCACCATTCATTCACTCATTGCACTCCATCATCCTCTTTTGTATCAAAAAATGAATCAAAAGATCGGATATGAGTGACAGAGGTTCCGGAGCATATCTCAAATTATCCGAAAATTCTTTTCACTGATAATCATGAATGGTCAAGTTGATTGGAGCAACTTTAATTCACTCATTCCACTGCATCATCCTCTTTTGTATAAGAAAGTGTATCAAAAGATCGGATATGAGCGACAGAGGTTCCGGAGCATCTCTCAAATTATCTGAAAATTCTTATAACTGACAATCATGAATGACCGAGTTGATTGGAGCACCATTCATTCACTCATTGCACTCCATCATCCTCTTTTGTATCAAAAAATGAATCAAAAGATCGGATATGAGTGACAGAGGTTCCGGAGCATCTCTCAAATTATCCGAAAATTCTTTTCACTGATAATCATGAATGATCGAGTTGATTGGAGCACCATTCATTCACTCATTGCACTCCATCATCCTCTTTTGTATCAAAAAATGAATCAAAAGATCGGATATGAGTGACAGAGGTTCCGGAGCATATCTCAAATTATCCGAAAATTCTTTTCACTGATAATCATGAATGGTCAAGTTGATTGGAGCAACTTTAATTCACTCATTCCACTGCATCATCCTCTTTTGTATAAGAAAGTGTATCAAAAGATCGGATATGAGCGACAGAGGTTCCGGACCATCTCTCAAATTATCTGAAAATTCTTATAACTGACAATCATGAATGACCGAGTTGATTGGAGCACCATTCATTCACTCATTGCACTCCATCATCCTCTTTTGTATCAAAAAATGAATCAAAAGATCGGATATGAGTGACAGAGGTTCCGGAGCATATCTCAAATAATCCGAAAATTCTTTTCACTGATAATCATGAATGGTCAAGTTGATTGGAGCAACTTTAATTCACTCATTCCACTGCATCATCCTCTTTTGTATAAGAAAGTGTATCAAAAGATCGGATATGAGCGACAGAGGTTCCGGAGCATCTCTCAAATTATCCGAAAATTCTTTTCACTGATAATCATGAATGATCGAGTTGATTGGAGTATCTTTAATTCACTCATTGCACTCCATCATCCTCTTTTGTATGAGAAAGTGATTCAAAAGATCGGATATGAGCGACAGAGGTTCCGGAGCATCTCTCAAATTATCCGAAAATTCTTTTCACTGATAATCATGAATGATCGAGTTGATTGGAGCACCATTCATTCACTCATTGCACTCCATCATCCTCTTTTGTATCAAAAAATGAATCAAAAGATCGGATATGAGTGACAGAGGTTCCGGAGCATCTCTCAAATTATCCGAAAATTCTTTTCACTGATAATCATGAATGATCAAGTTGATTGGAGTATCTTTAATTCACTCATTGCACTCCATCATCCTCTTTTGTATGAGAAAGTGATTCAAAAGATCGGATATGAGCGACAGAGGTTCCGGAGCATATCTCAAATTATCCGAAAATTCTTTTCACTGATAATCATGAATGGTCAAGTTGATTGGAGCAACTTTAATTCACTCATTCCACTGCATCATCCTCTTTTGTATAAGAAAGTGTATCAAAAGATCGGATATGAGCGACAGAGGTTCCGGACCATCTCTCAAATTATCTGAAAATTCTTATAACTGACAATCATGAATGACCGAGTTGATTGGAGCACCATTCATTCACTCATTGCACTCCATCATCCTCTTTTGTATCAAAAAATGAATCAAAAGATCGGATATGAGTGACAGAGGTTCCGGAGCATATCTCAAATTATCCGAAAATTCTTTTCACTGATAATCATGAATGATCAAGTTGATTGGAGCAACTTTAATTCACTGATTGCACTCCACCATCCTCTTTTGTATAAGAAAGTGATTCAAAAGATCGGATATGAGCGACAGAGGTTCCGGAGCATCTCTCAAATTATCCGAAAATTCTTTTCACTGATAATCATGAATGATCGAGTTGATTGGAGCACCATTCATTCACTCACTGCACTCTATCATCCTCTTTTGTATCAAAAAATGAATCAAAAGATCGGATACGAGTGACAGAGGTTCCGGTGCATCTCTCAAATTATTCGAAAATTCTTATAACTGACAATCATGAATGACCGAGTTGATTGGAGCACCATTCATTCACTCATTGCACTCCATCATCCTCTTTTGTATCAAAAAATGAATCAAAAGATCGGATATGAGTGACAGAGGTTCCGGAGCATCTCTCAAATTATCCGAAAATTCTTTTCACTGATAATCATGAATGATCGAGTTGATTGGAGCACCATTCATTCACTCATTGCACTCCATCATCCTCTTTTGTATCAAAAAATGAATCAAAAGATCGGATATGAGTGACAGAGGTTCCGGAGCATATCTCAAATTATCCGAAAATTCTTTTCACTGATAATCATGAATGGTCAAGTTGATTGGAGCAACTTTAATTCACTCATTCCACTGCATCATCCTCTTTTGTATAAGAAAGTGTATCAAAAGATCGGATATGAGCGACAGAGGTTCCGGACCATCTCTCAAATTATCTGAAAATTCTTATAACTGACAATCATGAATGACCGAGTTGATTGGAGCACCATTCATTCACTCATTGCACTCCATCATCCTCTTTTGTATCAAAAAATGAATCAAAAGATCGGATATGAGTGACAGAGGTTCCGGAGCATATCTCAAATTATCCGAAAATTCTTTTCACTGATAATCATGAATGGTCAAGTTGATTGGAGCAACTTTAATTCACTCATTCCACTGCATCATCCTCTTTTGTATAAGAAAGTGTATCAAAAGATCGGATATGAGCGACAGAGGTTCCGGAGCATCTCTCAAATTATCCGAAAATTCTTTTCACTGATAATCATGAATGATCGAGTTGATTGGAGTATCTTTAATTCACTCATTGCACTCCATCATCCTCTTTTGTATGAGAAAGTGATTCAAAAGATCGGATATGAGCGACAGAGGTTCCGGAGCATCTCTCAAATTATCCGAAAATTCTTTTCACTGATAATCATGAATGATCGAGTTGATTGGAGCACCATTCATTCACTCATTGCACTCCATCATCCTCTTTTGTATCAAAAAATGAATCAAAAGATCGGATATGAGTGACAGAGGTTCCGGAGCATCTCTCAAATTATCCGAAAATTCTTTTCACTGATAATCATGAATGATCAAGTTGATTGGAGTATCTTTAATTCACTCATTGCACTCCATCATCCTCTTTTGTATGAGAAAGTGATTCAAAAGATCGGATATGAGCGACAGAGGTTCCGGAGCATATCTCAAATTATCCGAAAATTCTTTTCACTGATAATCATGAATGGTCAAGTTGATTGGAGCAACTTTAATTCACTCATTCCACTGCATCATCCTCTTTTGTATAAGAAAGTGTATCAAAAGATCGGATATGAGCGACAGAGGTTCCGGACCATCTCTCAAATTATCTGAAAATTCTTATAACTGACAATCATGAATGACCGAGTTGATTGGAGCACCATTCATTCACTCATTGCACTCCATCATCCTCTTTTGTATCAAAAAATGAATCAAAAGATCGGATATGAGTGACAGAGGTTCCGGAGCATATCTCAAATTATCCGAAAATTCTTTTCACTGATAATCATGAATGGTCAAGTTGATTGGAGCAACTTTAATTCACTCATTCCACTGCATCATCCTCTTTTGTATAAGAAAGTGTATCAAAAGATCGGATATGAGCGACAGAGGTTCCGGAGCATCTCTCAAATTATCTGAAAATTCTTATAACTGACAATCATGAATGACCGAGTTGATTGGAGCACCATTCATTCACTCATTGCACTCCATCATCCTCTTTTGTATCAAAAAATGAATCAAAAGATCGGATATGAGTGACAGAGGTTCCGGAGCATCTCTCAAATTATCCGAAAATTCTTTTCACTGATAATCATGAATGATCAAGTTGATTGGAGTATCTTTAATTCACTCATTGCACTCCATCATCCTCTTTTGTATGAGAAAGTGATTCAAAAGATCGGATATGAGCGACAGAGGTTCCGGAGCATATCTCAAATTATCCGAAAATTCTTTTCACTGATAATCATGAATGGTCAAGTTGATTGGAGCAACTTTAATTCACTCATTCCACTGCATCATCCTCTTTTGTATAAGAAAGTGTATCAAAAGATCGGATATGAGCGACAGAGGTTCCGGAGCATCTCTCAAATTATCCGAAAATTCTTTTCACTGATAATCATGAATGATCGAGTTGATTGGAGTATCTTTAATTCACTCATTGCACTCCATCATCCTCTTTTGTATGAGAAAGTGATTCAAAAGATCGGATATGAGCGACAGAGGTTCCGGAGCATCTCTCAAATTATCCGAAAATTCTTTTCACTGATAATCATGAATGATCGAGTTGATTGGAGCACCATTCATTCACTCATTGCACTCCATCATCCTCTTTTGTATCAAAAAATGAATCAAAAGATCGGATATGAGTGACAGAGGTTCCGGAGCATCTCTCAAATTATCCGAAAATTCTTTTCACTGATAATCATGAATGATCAAGTTGATTGGAGTATCTTTAATTCACTCATTGCACTCCATCATCCTCTTTTGTATGAGAAAGTGATTCAAAAGATCGGATATGAGCGACAGAGGTTCCGGAGCATATCTCAAATTATCCGAAAATTCTTTTCACTGATAATCATGAATGGTCAAGTTGATTGGAGCAACTTTAATTCACTCATTCCACTGCATCATCCTCTTTTGTATAAGAAAGTGTATCAAAAGATCGGATATGAGCGACAGAGGTTCCGGACCATCTCTCAAATTATCTGAAAATTCTTATAACTGACAATCATGAATGACCGAGTTGATTGGAGCACCATTCATTCACTCATTGCACTCCATCATCCTCTTTTGTATCAAAAAATGAATCAAAAGATCGGATATGAGTGACAGAGGTTCCGGAGCATATCTCAAATTATCCGAAAATTCTTTTCACTGATAATCATGAATGGTCAAGTTGATTGGAGCAACTTTAATTCACTCATTCCACTGCATCATCCTCTTTTGTATAAGAAAGTGTATCAAAAGATCGGATATGAGCGACAGAGGTTCCGGAGCATCTCTCAAATTATCTGAAAATTCTTATAACTGACAATCATGAATGACCGAGTTGATTGGAGCACCATTCATTCACTCATTGCACTCCATCATCCTCTTTTGTATCAAAAAATGAATCAAAAGATCGGATATGAGTGACAGAGGTTCCGGAGCATCTCTCAAATTATCCGAAAATTCTTTTCACTGATAATCATGAATGATCAAGTTGATTGGAGTATCTTTAATTCACTCATTGCACTCCATCATCCTCTTTTGTATGAGAAAGTGATTCAAAAGATCGGATATGAGCGACAGAGGTTCCGGAGCATATCTCAAATTATCCGAAAATTCTTTTCACTGATAATCATGAATGGTCAAGTTGATTGGAGCAACTTTAATTCACTCATTCCACTGCATCATCCTCTTTTGTATAAGAAAGTGTATCAAAAGATCGGATATGAGCGACAGAGGTTCCGGAGCATCTCTCAAATTATCTGAAAATTCTTATAACTGACAATCATGAATGACCGAGTTGATTGGAGCACCATTCATTCACTCATTGCACTCCATCATCCTCTTTTGTATCAAAAAATGAATCAAAAGATCGGATATGAGTGACAGAGGTTCCGGAGCATCTCTCAAATTATCCGAAAATTCTTTTCACTGATAATCATGAATGATCAAGTTGATTGGAGCATCTTTAATTCACTCATTGCACTCCATCATCCTCTTTTGTATAAGAAAGTGATTCAAAAGATCGGATATGAGCGACAGAGGTTCCGGAGCATCTCTCAAATTATCTGAAAATTCTTATAACTGACAATCATGAATGACCGAGTTGATTGGAGCACCATTCATTCACTCATTGCACTCCATCATCCTCTTTTGTATCAAAAAATGAATCAAAAGATCGGATATGAGTGACAGAGGTTCCGGAGCATCTCTCAAATTATCCGAAAATTCTTTTCACTGATAATCATGAATGATCAAGTTGATTGGAGCATCTTTAATTCACTCATTGCACTCCATCATCCTCTTTTGTATGAGAAAGTGATTCAAAAGATCGGATATGAGCGACAGAGGTTCCGGAGCATCTCTCAAATTATCCGAAAATTCTTTTCACTGATAATCATGAATGATCGAGTTGATTGGAGCACCATTCATTCACTCATTGCACTCCATCATCCTCTTTTGTATAAGAAAGTGATTCAAAAGATCGGATATGAGCGACAGAGGTTCCGGAGCATCTCTCAAATTATCCGAAAATTCTTTTCACTGATAATCATGAATGATCGAGTTGATTGGAGCACCATTCATTCACTCATTGCACTCCATCATCCTCTTTTGTATAAGAAAGTGATTCAAAAGATCGGATATGAGCGACAGAGGTTCCGGAGCATCTCTCAAATTATCCGAAAATTCTTATAACTGACAACCATGAATGACCGAGTTGATTGGAGCACCATTCATTCACTCATTGCACTCCATCATCCTCTTTTGTATCAAAAAATGAATCAAAAGATCGGATATGAGTGACAGAGCTTCCGGAGCATCTCTCAAATTATCCGAAAATTCTTTTCACTGATAATCATGAATGATCAAGTTGATTGGAGTATCTTTAATTCACTCATTGCACTCCATCATCCTCTTTTGTATGAGAAAGTGATTCAAAAGATCGGATATGAGCGACAGAGGTTCCGGAGCATATCTCAAATTATCCGAAAATTCTTTTCACTGATAATCATGAATGGTCAAGTTGATTGGAGCAACTTTAATTCACTCATTCCACTGCATCATCCTCTTTTGTATAAGAAAGTGTATCAAAAGATCGGATATGAGCGACAGAGGTTCCGGAGCATCTCTCAAATTATCTGAAAATTCTTATAACTGACAATCATGAATGACCGAGTTGATTGGAGCACCATTCATTCACTCATTGCACTCCATCATCCTCTTTTGTATCAAAAAATGAATCAAAAGATCGGATATGAGTGACAGAGGTTCCGGAGCATCTCTCAAATTATCCGAAAATTCTTTTCACTGATAATCATGAATGATCAAGTTGATTGGAGCATCTTTAATTCACTCATTGCACTCCATCATCCTCTTTTGTATAAGAAAGTGATTCAAAAGATCGGATATGAGCGACAGAGGTTCCGGAGCATCTCTCAAATTATCTGAAAATTCTTATAACTGACAATCATGAATGACCGAGTTGATTGGAGCACCATTCATTCACTCATTGCACTCCATCATCCTCTTTTGTATCAAAAAATGAATCAAAAGATCGGATATGAGTGACAGAGGTTCCGGAGCATCTCTCAAATTATCCGAAAATTCTTTTCACTGATAATCATGAATGATCAAGTTGATTGGAGCATCTTTAATTCACTCATTGCACTCCATCATCCTCTTTTGTATGAGAAAGTGATTCAAAAGATCGGATATGAGCGACAGAGGTTCCGGAGCATCTCTCAAATTATCCGAAAATTCTTTTCACTGATAATCATGAATGATCGAGTTGATTGGAGCACCATTCATTCACTCATTGCACTCCATCATCCTCTTTTGTATAAGAAAGTGATTCAAAAGATCGGATATGAGCGACAGAGGTTCCGGAGCATCTCTCAAATTATCCGAAAATTCTTTTCACTGATAATCATGAATGATCGAGTTGATTGGAGCACCATTCATTCACTCATTGCACTCCATCATCCTCTTTTGTATAAGAAAGTGATTCAAAAGATCGGATATGAGCGACAGAGGTTCCGGAGCATCTCTCAAATTATCCGAAAATTCTTATAACTGACAACCATGAATGACCGAGTTGATTGGAGCACCATTCATTCACTCATTGCACTCCATCATCCTCTTTTGTATCAAAAAATGAATCAAAAGATCGGATATGAGTGACAGAGCTTCTGGAGCATCTCTCAAATTATCCGAAAATTCTTTTCACTGATAATCATGAATGATCAAGTTGATTGGAGTATCTTTAATTCACTCATTGCACTCCATCATCCTCTTTTGTATGAGAAAGTGATTCAAAAGATCGGATATGAGCGACAGAGGTTCCGGAGCATATCTCAAATTATCCGAAAATTCTTTTCACTGATAATCATGAATGGTCAAGTTGATTGGAGCAACTTTAATTCACTCATTCCACTGCATCATCCTCTTTTGTATAAGAAAGTGTATCAAAAGATCGGATATGAGCGACAGAGGTTCCGGAGCATCTCTCAAAATATCTGAAAATTCTTATAACTGACAATCATGAATGACCGAGTTGATTGGAGCACCATTCATTCACTCATTGCACTCCATCATCCTCTTTTGTATCAAAAAATGAATCAAAAGATCGGATATGAGTGACAGAGGTTCCGGAGCATCTCTCAAATTATCCGAAAATTCTTTTCACTGATAATCATGAATGATCAAGTTGATTGGAGCATCTTTAATTCACTCATTGCACTCCATCATCCTCTTTTGTATAAGAAAGTGATTCAAAAGATCGGATATGAGCGACAGAGGTTCCGGAGCATCTCTCAAATTATCTGAAAATTCTTATAACTGACAATCATGAATGACCGAGTTGATTGGAGCACCATTCATTCACTCATTGCACTCCATCATCCTCTTTTGTATCAAAAAATGAATCAAAAGATCGGATATGAGTGACAGAGGTTCCGGAGCATCTCTCAAATTATCCGAAAATTCTTTTCACTGATAATCATGAATGATCAAGTTGATTGGAGCATCTTTAATTCACTCATTGCACTCCATCATCCTCTTTTGTATGAGAAAGTGATTCAAAAGATCGGATATGAGCGACAGAGGTTCCGGAGCATCTCTCAAATTATCCGAAAATTCTTTTCACTGATAATCATGAATGATCGAGTTGATTGGAGCACCATTCATTCACTCATTGCACTCCATCATCCTCTTTTGTATAAGAAAGTGATTCAAAAGATCGGATATGAGCGACAGAGGTTCCGGAGCATCTCTCAAATTATCCGAAAATTCTTTTCACTGATAATCATGAATGATCGAGTTGATTGGAGCACCATTCATTCACTCATTGCACTC
This sequence comes from Pristionchus entomophagus, assembly GCA_036245825.1. Taxonomy (NCBI): domain Eukaryota; kingdom Metazoa; phylum Nematoda; class Chromadorea; order Rhabditida; family Neodiplogasteridae; genus Pristionchus; species Pristionchus entomophagus. Next base: position 21,106,276 of record BTSX01000006.1, read on the forward strand.
CATCATCCTCTTTTGTATAAGAAAGTGATTCAAAAGATCGGATATGAGCGACAGAGGTTCCGGAGCATCTCTCAAATTATCCGAAAATTCTTATAACTGACAACCATGAATGACCGAGTTGATTGGAGCACCATTCATTCACTCATTGCACTCCATCATCCTCTTTTGTATCAAAAAATGAATCAAAAGATCGGATATGAGTGACAGAGGTTCCAGAGCATCTCTCAAATTATACGAAAATTCTTTTCACTGATAATCATGAATGATCGAGTTGATTGGAGCACCATTCATTCACTCATTGCACTCCATCATCCTCTTTTGTATCAAAAAATGTATCAAAAGATCGGATATGAGTGACAGAGGTTCCGGAGCATATCTCAAATTATCCGAAAATTCTTTTCACTGATAATCATGAATGGTCAAGTTGATTGGAGCAACTTTAATTCACTCATTGCACTCCATCATCCTCTTTTGTATAAAAAAATGTATCAAAAGATCGGATATGAGTGACAGAGGTTCCGGAGCATATCTCAAATTATCCGAAAATTCTTTTCACTGATAATCATGAATGGTCAAGTTGATTGGAGCAACTTTAATTCACTCATTCCACTGCATCATCCTCTTTTGTATAAGAAAGTGTATCAAAAGATCGGATATGAGCGACAGAGGTTCCGGAGCATCTCTCAAATTATCCGAAAATTCTTTTCACTGATAATCATGAATGATCGAGTTGATTGGAGCACCATTCATTCACTCATTGCACTCCATCATCCTCTTTTGTATAAGAAAGTGATTCAAAAGATCGGATATGAGCGACAGAGGTTCCGGAGCATCTCTCAAATTATCCGAAAATTCTTTTCACTGATAATCATGAATGATCGAGTTGATTGGAGCACCATTCATTCACTCATTGCACTCCATCATCCTCTTTTGTATAAGAAAGTGATTCAAAAGATCGGATATGAGCGACAGAGGTTCCGGAGCATCTCTCAAATTATCCGAAAATTCTTATAACTGACAACCATGAATGACCGAGTTGATTGGAGCACCATTCATTCACTCATTGCACTCCATCATCCTCTTTTGTATCAAAAAATGAATCAAAAGATCGGATATGAGTGACAGAGGTTCCAGAGCATCTCTCAAATTATACGAAAATTCTTTTCACTGATAATCATGAATGATCGAGTTGATTGGAGCACCATTCATTCACTCATTGCACTCCATCATCCTCTTTTGTATCAAAAAATGTATCAAAAGATCGGATATGAGTGACAGAGGTTCCGGAGCATATCTCAAATTATCCGAAAATTCTTTTCACTGATAATCATGAATGGTCAAGTTGATTGGAGCAACTTTAATTCACTCATTGCACTCCATCATCCTCTTTTGTATAAAAAAATGTATCAAAAGATCGGATATGAGTGACAGAGGTTCCGGAGCATATCTCAAATTATCCGAAAATTCTTTTCACTGATAATCATGAATGGTCAAGTTGATTGGAGCAACTTTAATTCACTCATTCCACTGCATCATCCTCTTTTGTATAAGAAAGTGTATCAAAAGATCGGATATGAGCGACAGAGGTTCCGGAGCATCTCTCAAATTATCCGAAAATTCTTTTCACTGATAATCATGAATGATCGAGTTGATTGGAGCACCATTCATTCACTCATTGCACTCCATCATCCTCTTTTGTATAAGAAAGTGATTCAAAAGATCGGATATGAGCGACAGAGGTTCCGGAGCATCTCTCAAATTATCCGAAAATTCTTTTCACTGATAATCATGAATGATCGAGTTGATTGGAGCACCATTCATTCACTCATTGCACTCCATCATCCTCTTTTGTATAAGAAAGTGATTCAAAAGATCGGATATGAGCGACAGAGGTTCCGGAGCATCTCTCAAATTATCCGAAAATTCTTATAACTGACAACCATGAATGACCGAGTTGATTGGAGCACCATTCATTCACTCATTGCACTCCATCATCCTCTTTTGTATCAAAAAATGAATCAAAAGATCGGATATGAGTGACAGAGGTTCCAGAGCATCTCTCAAATTATACGAAAATTCTTTTCACTGATAATCATGAATGATCGAGTTGATTGGAGCACCATTCATTCACTCATTGCACTCCATCATCCTCTTTTGTATCAAAAAATGTATCAAAAGATCGGATATGAGTGACAGAGGTTCCGGAGCATATCTCAAATTATCCGAAAATTCTTTTCACTGATAATCATGAATGGTCAAGTTGATTGGAGCAACTTTAATTCACTCATTCCACTGCATCATCCTCTTTTGTATAAGAAAGTGTATCAAAAGATCGGATATGAGCGACAGAGGTTCCGGAGCATCTCTCAAATTATCTGAAAATTCTTATAACTGACAATCATGAATGACCGAGTTGATTGGAGCACCATTCATTCACTCATTGCACTCCATCATCCTCTTTTGTATCAAAAAATGAATCAAAAGATCGGATATGAGTGACAGAGGTTCCGGAGCATCTCTCAAATTATCCGAAAATTCTTTTCACTGATAATCATGAATGATCAAGTTGATTGGAGTATCTTTAATTCACTCATTGCACTCCATCATCCTCTTTTGTATGAGAAAGTGATTCAAAAGATCGGATATGAGCGACAGAGGTTCCGGAGCATCTCTCAAATTATCCGAAAATTCTTTTCACTGATAATCATGAATGATCGAGTTGATTGGAGCACCATTCATTCACTCATTGCACTCCATCATCCTCTTTTGTATAAGAAAGTGATTCAAAAGATCGGATATGAGCGACAGAGGTTCCGGAGCATCTCTCAAATTATCCGAAAATTCTTTTCACTGATAATCATGAATGATCGAGTTGATTGGAGCACCATTCATTCACTCATTGCACTCCATCATCCTCTTTTGTATAAGAAAGTGATTCAAAAGATCGGATATGAGCGACAGAGGTTCCGGAGCATCTCTCAAATTATCCGAAAATTCTTATAACTGACAACCATGAATGACCGAGTTGATTGGAGCACCATTCATTCACTCATTGCACTCCATCATCCTCTTTTGTATCAAAAAATGAATCAAAAGATCGGATATGAGTGACAGAGGTTCCGGAGCATATCTCAAATTATACGAAAATTCTTTTCACTGATAATCATGAATGATCGAGTTGATTGGAGCACCATTCATTCACTCATTGCACTCCATCATCCTCTTTTGTATCAAAAAATGTATCAAAAGATCGGATATGAGTGACAGAGGTTCCAGAGCATCTCTCAAATTATACGAAAATTCTTTTCACTGATAATCATGAATGATCGAGTTGATTGGAGCACCATTCATTCACTCATTGCACTCCATCATCCTCTTTTGTATCAAAAAATGTATCAAAAGATCGGATATGAGTGACAGAGGTTCCGGAGCATATCTCAAATTATACGAAAATTCTTTTCACTGATAATCATGAATGATCGAGTTGATTGGAGCACCATTCATTCACTCATTGCACTCCATCATCCTCTTTTGTATCAAAAAATGAATCAAAAGATCGGATATGAGTGACAGAGGTTCCAGAGCATCTCTCAAATTATACGAAAATTCTTTTCACTGATAATCATGAATGATCGAGTTGATTGGAGCACCATTCATTCACTCATTGCACTCCATCATCCTCTTTTGTATCAAAAAATGTATCAAAAGATCGGATATGAGTGACAGAGGTTCCGGAGCATATCTCAAATTATCCGAAAATTCTTTTCACTGATAATCATGAATGGTCAAGTTGATTGGAGCAACTTTAATTCACTCATTCCACTGCATCATCCTCTTTTGTATAAGAAAGTGTATCAAAAGATCGGATATGAGCGACAGAGGTTCCGGAGCATCTCTCAAATTATCTGAAAATTCTTATAACTGACAATCATGAATGACCGAGTTGATTGGAGCACCATTCATTCACTCATTGCACTCCATCATCCTCTTTTGTATCAAAAAATGAATCAAAAGATCGGATATGAGTGACAGAGGTTCCGGAGCATCTCTCAAATTATCCGAAAATTCTTTTCACTGATAATCATGAATGATCAAGTTGATTGGAGTATCTTTAATTCACTCATTGCACTCCATCATCCTCTTTTGTATGAGAAAGTGATTCAAAAGATCGGATATGAGCGACAGAGGTTCCGGAGCATATCTCAAATTATCCGAAAATTCTTTTCACTGATAATCATGAATGGTCAAGTTGATTGGAGCAACTTTAATTCACTCATTCCACTGCATCATCCTCTTTTGTATAAGAAAGTGTATCAAAAGATCGGATATGAGCGACAGAGGTTCCGGAGCATCTCTCAAATTATCTGAAAATTCTTATAACTGACAACCATGAATGACCGAGTTGATTGGAGCACCATTCATTCACTCATTGCACTCCATCATCCTCTTTTGTATCAAAAAATGAATCAAAAGATCGGATATGAGTGACAGAGGTTCCGGAGCATCTCTCAAATTATCCGAAAATTCTTTTCACTGATAATCATGAATGATCAAGTTGATTGGAGCATCTTTAATTCACTCATTGCACTCCATCATCCTCTTTTGTATAAGAAAGTGATTCAAAAGATCGGATATGAGCGACAGAGGTTCCGGAGCATCTCTCAAATTATCTGAAAATTCTAATAACTGACAATCATGAATGACCGAGTTGATTGGAGCACCATTCATTCACTCATTGCACTCCATCATCCTCTTTTGTATCAAAAAATGAATCAAAAGATCGGATATGAGTGACAGAGGTTCCGGAGCATCTCTCAAATTATCCGAAAATTCTTTTCACTGATAATCATGAATGGTCAAGTTGATTGGAGCAACTTTAATTCACTCATTCCACTGCATCATCCTCTTTTGTATAAGAAAGTGATTCAAAAGATCGGATATGAGCGACAGAGGTTCCGGAGCATCTCTCAAATTATCTGAAAATTCTTATAACTGACAATCATGAATGACCGAGTTGATTGGAGCATCTTTAATTCACTCATTGCACTCCATCATCCTCTTTTGTATAAGAAAGTGATTCAAAAGATCGGATATGAGCGACAGAGGTTCCGGAGCATATCTCAAATTATCCGAAAATTCTTTTCACTGATAATCATGAATGATCGAGTTGATTGGAGCACCATTCATTCACTCATTGCACTCCATCATCCTCTTTTGTATAAGAAAGTGATTCAAAAGATCGGATATGAGCGACAGAGGTTCCGGAGCATCTCTCAAATTATCCGAAAATTCTTTTCACTGATAATCATGAATGATCGAGTTGATTGGAGCACCATTCATTCACTCATTGCACTCCATCATCCTCTTTTGTATAAGAAAGTGATTCAAAAGATCGGATATGAGCGACAGAGGTTCCGGAGCATCTCTCAAATTATCCGAAAATTCTTTTCACTGATAATCATGAATGATCGAGTTGATTGGAGCACCATTCATTCACTCATTGCACTCCATCATCCTCTTTTGTATAAGAAAGTGATTCAAAAGATCGGATATGAGCGACAGAGGTTCCGGAGCATCTCTCAAATTATCCGAAAATTCTTATAACTGACAATCATGAATGACCGAGTTGATTGGAGCTACTTTAATTCACTCATTCCACTGCATCATCCTCTTTTGTATAAGAAAGTGTATCAAAAGATCGGATATGAGCGACAGAGGTTCCGGAGCATCTCTCAAATTATCTGAAAATTCTAATAACTGACAATCATGAATGACCGAGTTGATTGGAGCACCATTCATTCACTCATTGCACTCCATCATCCTCTTTTGTATCAAAAAATGAATCAAAAGATCGGATATGAGTGACAGAGGTTCCGGAGCATCTCTCAAATTATCCGAAAATTCTTTTCACTGATAATCATGAATGATCAAGTTGATTGGAGTATCTTTAATTCACTCATTGCACTCCATCATCCTCTTTTGTATGAGAAAGTGATTCAAAAGATCGGATATGAGCGACAGAGGTTCCGGAGCATATCTCAAATTATCCGAAAATTCTTTTCACTGATAATCATGAATGATCAAGTTGATTGGAGCAACTTTAATTCACTCATTCCACTGCATCATCCTCTTTTGTATAAGAAAGTGTATCAAAAGATCGGATATGAGCGACAGAGGTTCCGGAGCATCTCTCAAATTATCTGAAAATTCTTATAACTGACAATCATGAATGACCGAGTTGATTGGAGCACCATTCATTCACTCATTGCACTCCATCATCCTCTTTTGTATCAAAAAATGAATCAAAAGATCGGATATGAGTGACAGAGGTTCCGGAGCATCTCTCAAATTATCCGAAAATTCTTTTCACTGATAATCATGAATGATCAAGTTGATTGGAGCATCTTTAATTCACTCATTGCACTCCATCATCCTCTTTTGTATAAGAAAGTGATTCAAAAGATCGGATATGAGCGACAGAGGTTCCGGAGCATCTCTCAAATTATCCGAAAATTCTTTTCACTGATAATCATGAATGATCGAGTTGATTGGAGCACCATTCATTCACTCATTGCACTCCATCATCCTCTTTTGTATAAGAAAGTGATTCAAAAGATCGGATATGAGCGACAGAGGTTCCGGAGCATCTCTCAAATTATCCGAAAATTCTTATAACTGACAATCATGAATGACCGAGTTGATTGGAGCACCATTCATTCACTCATTGCACTCCATCATCCTCTTTTGTATCAAAAAATGAATCAAAAGATCGGATATGAGTGACAGAGGTTCCAGAGCATCTCTCAAATTATACGAAAATTCTTTTCACTGATAATCATGAATGATCGAGTTGATTGGAGCACCATTCATTCACTCATTGCACTCCATCATCCTCTTTTGTATCAAAAAATGTATCAAAAGATCGGATATGAGTGACAGAGGTTCCGAAGCATATCTCAAATTATCCGAAAATTCTTTTCACTGATAATCATGAATGGTCAAGTTGATTGGAGCAACTTTAATTCACTCATTCCACTGCATCATCCTCTTTTGTATAAGAAAGTGTATCAAAAGATCGGATATGAGCGACAGAGGTTCCGGAGCATCTCTCAAATTATCTGAAAATTCTTATAACTGACAATCATGAATGACCGAGTTGATTGGAGCACCATTCATTCACTCATTGCACTCCATCATCCTCTTTTGTATCAAAAAATGAATCAAAAGATCGGATATGAGTGACAGAGGTTCCGGAGCATCTCTCAAATTATCCGAAAATTCTTTTCACTGATAATCATGAATGATCAAGTTGATTGGAGCATCTTTAATTCACTCATTGCACTCCATCATCCTCTTTTGTATGAGAAAGTGATTCAAAAGATCGGATATGAGCGACAGAGGTTCCGGAGCATCTCTCAAATTATCCGAAAATTCTTTTCACTGATAATCATGAATGATCGAGTTGATTGGAGCACCATTCATTCACTCATTACACTCCATCATCCTCTTTTGTATAAGAAAGTGATTCAAAAGATCGGATATGAGCGACAGAGGTTCCGGAGCATCTCTCAAATTATCCGAAAATTCTTTTCACTGATAATCATGAATGATCGAGTTGATTGGAGCACCATTCATTCACTCATTGCACTCCATCATCCTCTTTTGTATAAGAAAGTGATTCAAAAGATCGGATATGAGCGACAGAGGTTCCGGAGCATCTCTCAAATTATCCGAAAATTCTTATAACTGACAACCATGAATGACCGAGTTGATTGGAGCACCATTCATTCACTCATTGCACTCCATCATCCTCTTTTGTATCAAAAAATGAATCAAAAGATCGGATATGAGTGACAGAGGTTCCAGAGCATCTCTCAAATTATACGAAAATTCTTTTCACTGATAATCATGAATGATCGAGTTGATTGGAGCACCATTCATTCACTCATTGCACTCCATCATCCTCTTTTGTATCAAAAAATGTATCAAAAGATCGGATATGAGTGACAGAGGTTCCGGAGCATATCTCAAATTATCCGAAAATTCTTTTCACTGATAATCATGAATGGTCAAGTTGATTGGAGCAACTTTAATTCACTCATTCCACTGCATCATCCTCTTTTGTATAAGAAAGTGTATCAAAAGATCGGATATGAGCGACAGAGGTTCCGGAGCATCTCTCAAATTATCTGAAAATTCTTATAACTGACAATCATGAATGACCGAGTTGATTGGAGCACCATTCATTCACTCATTGCACTCCATCATCCTCTTTTGTATCAAAAAATGAATCAAAAGATCGGATATGAGTGACAGAGGTTCCAGAGCATCTCTCAAATTATACGAAAATTCTTTTCACTGATAATCATGAATGATCGAGTTGATTGGAGCACCATTCATTCACTCATTGCACTCCATCATCCTCTTTTGTATCAAAAAATGTATCAAAAGATCGGATATGAGTGACAGAGGTTCCGAAGCATATCTCAAATTATCCGAAAATTCTTTTCACTGATAATCATGAATGGTCAAGTTGATTGGAGCAACTTTAATTCACTCATTCCACTGCATCATCCTCTTTTGTATAAGAAAGTGTATCAAAAGATCGGATATGAGCGACAGAGGTTCCGGAGCATCTCTCAAATTATCTGAAAATTCTTATAACTGACAATCATGAATGACCGAGTTGATTGGAGCACCATTCATTCACTCATTGCACTCCATCATCCTCTTTTGTATCAAAAAATGAATCAAAAGATCGGATATGAGTGACAGAGGTTCCGGAGCATCTCTCAAATTATCCGAAAATTCTTTTCACTGATAATCATGAATGATCAAGTTGATTGGAGCATCTTTAATTCACTCATTGCACTCCATCATCCTCTTTTGTATGAGAAAATGATTCAAAAGATCGGATATGAGCGACAGAGGTTCCGGAGCATCTCTCAAATTATCCGAAAATTCTTTTCACTGATAATCATGAATGATCGAGTTGATTGGAGCACCATTCATTCACTCATTGCACTCCATCATCCTCTTTTGTATAAGAAAGTGATTCAAAAGATCGGATATGAGCGACAGAGGTTCCGGAGCATCTCTCAAATTATCCGAAAATTCTTTTCACTGATAATCATGAATGATCGAGTTGATTGGAGCACCATTCATTCACTCATTGCACTCCATCATCCTCTTTTGTATAAGAAAGTGATTCAAAAGATCGGATATGAGCGACAGAGGTTCCGGAGCATCTCTCAAATTATCCGAAAATTCTTATAACTGACAACCATGAATGACCGAGTTGATTGGAGCACCATTCATTCACTCATTGCACTCCATCATCCTCTTTTGTATCAAAAAATGAATCAAAAGATCGGATATGAGTGACAGAGGTTCCAGAGCATCTCTCAAATTATACGAAAATTCTTTTCACTGATAATCATGAATGATCGAGTTGATTGGAGCACCATTCATTCACTCATTGCACTCCATCATCCTCTTTTGTATCAAAAAATGTATCAAAAGATCGGATATGAGTGACAGAGGTTCCGGAGCATATCTCAAATTATCCGAAAATTCTTTTCACTGATAATCATGAATGGTCAAGTTGATTGGAGCAACTTTAATTCACTCATTCCACTGCATCATCCTCTTTTGTATAAGAAAGTGTATCAAAAGATCGGATATGAGCGACAGAGGTTCCGGAGCATCTCTCAAATTATCTGAAAATTCTTATAACTGACAATCATGAATGACCGAGTTGATTGGAGCACCATTCATTCACTCATTGCACTCCATCATCCTCTTTTGTATCAAAAAATGAATCAAAAGATCGGATATGAGTGACAGAGGTTCCGGAGCATCTCTCAAATTATCCGAAAATTCTTTTCACTGATAATCATGAATGACCGAGTTGATTGGAGCATCTTTAATTCACTCATTGCACTCCATCATCCTCTTTTGTATAAGAAAGTGATTCAAAAGATCGGATATGAGCGACAGAGGTTCCGGAGCATCTCTCAAATTATCTGAAAATTCTTATAACTGACAATCATGAATGACCGAGTTGATTGGAGCACCATTCATTCACTCATTGCACTCCATCATCCTCTTTTGTATCAAAAAATGAATCAAAAGATCGGATATGAGTGACAGAGGTTCCGGAGCATCTCTCAAATTATCCGAAAATTCTTTTCACTGATAATCATGAATGATCAAGTTGATTGGAGCATCTTTAATTCACTCATTGCACTCCATCATCCTCTTTTGTATCAAAAAATGAATCAAAAGATCGGATATGAGTGACAGAGGTTCCGGAGCATCTCTCAAATTATCCGAAAATTCTTTTCACTGATAATCATGAATGATCGAGTTGATTGGAGCACCATTCATTCACTCATTGCACTCCATCATCCTCTTTTGTATAAGAAAGTGATTCAAAAGATCGGATATGAGCGACAGAGGTTCCGGAGCATCTCTCAAATTATCCGAAAATTCTTTTCACTGATAATCATGAATGATCGAGTTGATTGGAGCACCATTCATTCACTCATTGCACTCCATCATCCTCTTTTGTATCAAAAAATGAATCAAAAGATCGGATATGAGTGACAGAGGTTCCGGAGCATCTCTCAAATTATCCGAAAATTCTTTTCACTGATAATCATGAATGATCGAGTTGATTGGAGCACCATTCATTCACTCATTGCACTCCATCATCCTCTTTTGTATCAAAAAATGAATCAAAAGATCGGATATGAGTGACAGAGGTTCCGGAGCATCTCTCAAATTATCCGAAAATTCTTTTCACTGATAATCATGCATGACCGAGTTGATTGGAGCATCTTTAATTCACTCATTGCACTCCATCATCCTCTTTTGTATGAGAAAGTGATTCAAAAGATCGGATATGAGCGACAGAGGTTCCGGAGCATCTCTCAAATTATCCGAAAATTCTTTTCACTGATAATCATGAATGATCGAGTTGATTGGAGCACCATTCATTCACTCATTGCACTCCATCATCCTCTTTTGTATCAAAAAATGAATCAAAAGATCGGATATGAGTGACAGAGGTTCCGGAGCATCTCTCAAATTATCCGAAAATTCTTTTCACTGATAATCATGAATGATCGAGTTGATTGGAGCACCATTCATTCACTCATTGCACTCCATCATCCTCTTTTGTATCAAAAAATGAATCAAAAGATCGGATATGAGCGACAGAGGTTCCGGAGCATCTCTCAAATTATCCGAAAATTCTTTTCACTGATAATCATGAATGATCGAGTTGATTGGAGCATCTTTAATTCACTCATTGCACTCCATCATCCTCTTTTGTATGAGAAAGTGATTCAAAAGATCGGATATGAGCGACAGAGGTTCCGGAGCATCTCTCAAATTATCCGAAAATTCTTTTCACTGATAATCATGAATGATCGAGTTGATTGGAGCACCATTCATTCACTCATTGCACTCCATCATCCTCTTTTGTATAAGAAAGTGATTCAAAAGATCGGATATGAGCGACAGAGGTTCCGGAGCATCTCTCAAATTATCCGAAAATTCTTTTCACTGATAATCATGAATGATCGAGTTGATTGGAGCACCATTCATTCACTCATTGCACTCCATCATCCTCTTTTGTATAAGAAAGTGATTCAAAAGATCGGATATGAGCGACAGAGGTTCCGGAGCATCTCTCAAATTATCCGAAAATTCTTATAACTGATAATCATGAATGACCGAGTTGATTGGAGCATCTTTAATTCACTCATTGCACTCCATCATCCTCTTTTGTATGAGAAAGTGATTCAAAAGATCGGATATGAGCGACAGAGGTTCCGGAGCATCTCTCAAATTATCCGAAAATTCTTTTCACTGATAATCATGAATGATCGAGTTGATTGGAGCACCATTCATTCACTCATTGCACTCCATCATCCTCTTTTGTATAAGAAAGTGATTCAAAAGATCGGATATGAGCGACAGAGGTTCCGGAGCATCTCTCAAATTATCCGAAAATTCTTATAACTGATAATCATGAATGACCGAGTTGATTGGAGCATCTTTAATTCACTCATTGCACTCCATCATCCTCTTTTGTATGAGAAAGTGATTCAAAAGATCGGATATGAGTGACAGAGGTTCCGGAGCATCTCTCAAATTATCCGAAAATTCTTTTCACTGATAATCATGAATGACCGAGTTGATTGGAGCATCTTTAATTCACTCATTGCACTCCATCATCCTCTTTTGTATGAGAAAGTGATTCAAAAGATCGGATATGAGCGACAGAGGTTCCGGAGCATCTCTCAAATTATCCGAAAATTCTTTTCACTGATAATCATGAATGATCGAGTTGATTGGAGCACCATTCATTCACTCATTGCACTCCATCATCCTCTTTTGTATCAAAAAATGAATCAAAAGATCGGATATGAGTGACAGAGGTTCCGGAGCATCTCTCAAATTATCCGAAAATTCTTTTCACTGATAATCATGAATGATCGAGTTGATTGGAGCACCATTCATTCACTCATTGCACTCCATCATCCTCTTTTGTATCAAAAAATGAATCAAAAGATCGGATATGAGCGACAGAGGTTCCGGAGCATCTCTCAAATTATCCGAAAATTCTTTTCACTGATAATCATGAATGATCGAGTTGATTGGAGCATCTTTAATTCACTCATTGCACTCCATCATCCTCTTTTGTATGAGAAAGTGATTCAAAAGATCGGATATGAGCGACAGAGGTTCCGGAGCATCTCTCAAATTATCCGAAAATTCTTTTCACTGATAATCATGAATGATCGAGTTGATTGGAGCACCATTCATTCACTCATTGCACTCCATCATCCTCTTTTGTATAAGAAAGTGATTCAAAAGATCGGATATGAGCGACAGAGGTTCCGGAGCATCTCTCAAATTATCCGAAAATTCTTTTCACTGATAATCATGAATGATCGAGTTGATTGGAGCACCATTCATTCACTCATTGCACTCCATCATCCTCTTTTGTATAAGAAAGTGATTCAAAAGATCGGATATGAGCGACAGAGGTTCCGGAGCATCTCTCAAATTATCCGAAAATTCTTATAACTGACAACCATGAATGACCGAGTTGATTGGAGCACCATTCATTCACTCATTGCACTCCATCATCCTCTTTTGTATCAAAAAATGAATCAAAAGATCGGATATGAGTGACAGAGGTTCCAGAGCATCTCTCAAATTATACGAAAATTCTTTTCACTGATAATCATGAATGATCGAGTTGATTGGAGCACCATTCATTCACTCATTGCACTCCATCATCCTCTTTTGTATCAAAAAATGTATCAAAAGATCGGATATGAGTGACAGAGGTTCCGGAGCATATCTCAAATTATCCGAAAATTCTTTTCACTGATAATCATGAATGATCGAGTTGATTGGAGCACCATTCATTCACTCATTGCACTCCATCATCCTCTTTTGTATGAGAAAGTGATTCAAAAGATCGGATATGAGCGACAGAGGTTCCGGAGCATCTCTCAAATTATCCGAAAATTCTTTTCACTGATAATCATGAATGATCGAGTTGATTGGAGCACCATTCATTCACTCATTGCACTCCATCATCCTCTTTTGTATCAAAAAATGAATCAAAAGATCGGATATGAGTGACAGAGGTTCCGGAGCATCTCTCAAATTATCCGAAAATTCTTTTCACTGATAATCATGAATGATCGAGTTGATTGGAGCACCATTCATTCACTCATTGCACTCCATCATCCTCTTTTGTATCAAAAAATGAATCAAAAGATCGGATATGAGCGACAGAGGTTCCGGAGCATCTCTCAAATTATCCGAAAATTCTTTTCACTGATAATCATGAATGATCGAGTTGATTGGAGCATCTTTAATTCACTCATTGCACTCCATCATCCTCTTTTGTATGAGAAAGTGATTCAAAAGATCGGATATGAGCGACAGAGGTTCCGGAGCATCTCTCAAATTATCCGAAAATTCTTTTCACTGATAATCATGAATGATCGAGTTGATTGGAGCACCATTCATTCACTCATTGCACTCCATCATCCTCTTTTGTATAAGAAAGTGATTCAAAAGATCGGATATGAGCGACAGAGGTTCCGGAGCATCTCTCAAATTATCCGAAAATTCTTTTCACTGATAATCATGAATGATCGAGTTGATTGGAGCACCATTCATTCACTCATTGCACTCCATCATCCTCTTTTGTATAAGAAAGTGATTCAAAAGATCGGATATGAGCGACAGAGGTTCCGGAGCATCTCTCAAATTATCCGAAAATTCTTATAACTGACAACCATGAATGACCGAGTTGATTGGAGCACCATTCATTCACTCATTGCACTCCATCATCCTCTTTTGTATCAAAAAATGAATCAAAAGATCGGATATGAGTGACAGAGGTTCCAGAGCATCTCTCAAATTATACGAAAATTCTTTTCACTGATAATCATGAATGATCGAGTTGATTGGAGCACCATTCATTCACTCATTGCACTCCATCATCCTCTTTTGTATCAAAAAATGTATCAAAAGATCGGATATGAGTGACAGAGGTTCCGGAGCATATCTCAAATTATCCGAAAATTCTTTTCACTGATAATCATGAATGGTCAAGTTGATTGGAGCAACTTTAATTCACTCATTCCACTGCATCATCCTCTTTTGTATAAGAAAGTGTATCAAAAGATCGGATATGAGCGACAGAGGTTCCGGAGCATCTCTCAAATTATCTGAAAATTCTTATAACTGACAATCATGAATGACCGAGTTGATTGGAGCACCATTCATTCACTCATTGCACTCCATCATCCTCTTTTGTATCAAAAAATGAATCAAAAGATCGGATATGAGTGACAGAGGTTCCGGAGCATCTCTCAAATTATCCGAAAATTCTTTTCACTGATAATCATGAATGACCGAGTTGATTGGAGCATCTTTAATTCACTCATTGCACTCCATCATCCTCTTTTGTATAAGAAAGTGATTCAAAAGATCGGATATGAGCGACAGAGGTTCCGGAGCATCTCTCAAATTATCTGAAAATTCTTATAACTGACAATCATGAATGACCGAGTTGATTGGAGCACCATTCATTCACTCATTGCACTCCATCATCCTCTTTTGTATCAAAAAATGAATCAAAAGATCGGATATGAGTGACAGAGGTTCCGGAGCATCTCTCAAATTATCCGAAAATTCTTTTCACTGATAATCATGAATGATCAAGTTGATTGGAGCATCTTTAATTCACTCATTGCACTCCATCATCCTCTTTTGTATGAGAAAGTGATTCAAAAGATCGGATATGAGCGACAGAGGTTCCGGAGCATCTCTCAAATTATCCGAAAATTCTTTTCACTGATAATCATGAATGATCGAGTTGATTGGAGCACCATTCATTCACTCATTGCACTCCATCATCCTCTTTTGTATAAGAAAGTGATTCAAAAGATCGGATATGAGCGACAGAGGTTCCGGAGCATCTCTCAAATTATCCGAAAATTCTTTTCACTGATAATCATGAATGATCGAGTTGATTGGAGCACCATTCATTCACTCATTGCACTCCATCATCCTCTTTTGTATAAGAAAGTGATTCAAAAGATCGGATATGAGCGACAGAGGTTCCGGAGCATCTCTCAAATTATCCGAAAATTCTTATAACTGACAACCATGAATGACCGAGTTGATTGGAGCACCATTCATTCACTCATTGCACTCCATCATCCTCTTTTGTATCAAAAAATGAATCAAAAGATCGGATATGAGTGACAGAGGTTCCAGAGCATCTCTCAAATTATACGAAAATTCTTTTCACTGATAATCATGAATGATCGAGTTGATTGGAGCACCATTCATTCACTCATTGCACTCCATCATCCTCTTTTGTATCAAAAAATGTATCAAAAGATCGGATATGAGTGACAGAGGTTCCGGAGCATATCTCAAATTATCCGAAAATTCTTTTCACTGATAATCATGAATGGTCAAGTTGATTGGAGCAACTTTAATTCACTCATTCCACTGCATCATCCTCTTTTGTATAAGAAAGTGTATCAAAAGATCGGATATGAGCGACAGAGGTTCCGGAGCATCTCTCAAATTATCTGAAAATTCTTATAACTGACAATCATGAATGACCGAGTTGATTGGAGCACCATTCATTCACTCATTGCACTCCATCATCCTCTTTTGTATCAAAAAATGAATCAAAAGATCGGATATGAGTGACAGAGGTTCCGGAGCATCTCTCAAATTATCCGAAAATTCTTTTCACTGATAATCATGAATGATCAAGTTGATTGGAGCATCTTTAATTCACTCATTGCACTCCATCATCCTCTTTTGTATGAGAAAGTGATTCAAAAGATCGGATATGAGCGACAGAGGTTCCGGAGCATCTCTCAAATTATCCGAAAATTCTTTTCACTGATAATCATGAATGATCGAGTTGATTGGAGCACCATTCATTCATTCATTGCACTCCATCATCCTCTTTTGTATAAGAAAGTGATTCAAAAGATCGGATATGAGCGACAGAGGTTCCGGAGCATCTCTCAAATTATCCGAAAATTCTTTTCACTGATAATCATGAATGATCGAGTTGATTGGAGCACCATTCATTCACTCATTGCACTCCATCATCCTCTTTTGTATAAGAAAGTGATTCAAAAGATCGGATATGAGCGACAGAGGTTCCGGAGCATCTCTCAAATTATCCGAAAATTCTTATAACTGACAACCATGAATGACCGAGTTGATTGGAGCACCATTCATTCACTCATTGCACTCCATCATCCTCTTTTGTATCAAAAAATGAATCAAAAGATCGGATATGAGTGACAGAGGTTCCGGAGCATATCTCAAATTATCCGAAAATTCTTTTCACTGATAATCATGAATGGTCAAGTTGATTGGAGCAACTTTAATTCACTCATTCCACTGCATCATCCTCTTTTGTATAAGAAAGTGTATCAAAAGATCGGATATGAGCGACAGAGGTTCCGGAGCATCTCTCAAATTATCTGAAAATTCTTATAACTGACAATCATGAATGACCGAGTTGATTGGAGCACCATTCATTCACTCATTGCACTCCATCATCGTCTTTTGTATCAAAAAATGAATCAAAAGATCGGATATGAGTGACAGAGGTTCCGGAGCATCTCTCAAATTATCCGAAAATTCTTTTCACTGATAATCATGAATGATCAAGTTGATTGGAGCATCTTTAATTCACTCATTGCACTCCATCATCCTCTTTTGTATGAGAAAGTGATTCAAAAGATCGGATATGAGCGACAGAGGTTCCGGAGCATCTCTCAAATTATCCGAAAATTCTTTTCACTGATAATCATGAATGATCGAGTTGATTGGAGCACCATTCATTCATTCATTGCACTCCATCATCCTCTTTTGTATAAGAAAGTGATTCAAAAGATCGGATATGAGCGACAGAGGTTCCGGAGCATCTCTCAAATTATCCGAAAATTCTTTTCACTGATAATCATGAATGATCGAGTTGATTGGAGCACCATTCATTCACTCATTGCACTCCATCATCCTCTTTTGTATAAGAAAGTGATTCAAAAGATCGGATATGAGCGACAGAGGTTCCGGAGCATCTCTCAAATTATCCGAAAATTCTTATAACTGACAACCATGAATGACCGAGTTGATTGGAGCACCATTCATTCACTCATTGCACTCCATCATCCTCTTTTGTATCAAAAAATGAATCAAAAGATCGGATATGAGTGACAGAGGTTCCAGAGCATCTCTCAAATTATACGAAAATTCTTTTCACTGATAATCATGAATGATCGAGTTGATTGGAGCACCATTCATTCACTCATTGCACTCCATCATCCTCTTTTGTATCAAAAAATGTATCAAAAGATCGGATATGAGTGACAGAGGTTCCGGAGCATATCTCAAATTATCCGAAAATTCTTTTCACTGATAATCATGAATGGTCAAGTTGATTGGAGCAACTTTAATTCACTCATTCCACTGCATCATCCTCTTTTGTATGAGAAAGTGATTCAAAAGATCGGATATGAGCGACAGAGGTTCCGGAGCATCTCTCAAATTATCCGAAAATTCTTTTCACTGATAATCATGAATGATCGAGTTGATTGGAGCACCATTCATTCATTCATTGCACTCCATCATCCTCTTTTGTATGAGAAAGTGATTCAAAAGATCGGATATGAGCGACAGAGGTTCCGGAGCATCTCTCAAATTATCCGAAAATTCTTTTCACTGATAATCATGAATGATCGAGTTGATTGGAGCACCATTCATTCATTCATTGCACTCCATCATCCTCTTTTGTATAAGAAAGTGATTCAAAAGATCGGATATGAGCGACAGAGGTTCCGGAGCATCTCTCAAATTATCCGAAAATTCTTTTCACTGATAATCATGAATGATCAAGTTGATTGGAGCATCTTTAATTCACTCATTGCACTCCATCATCCTCTTTTGTATGAGAAAGTGATTCAAAAGATCGGATATGAGCGACAGAGGTTCCGGAGCATCTCTCAAATTATCCGAAAATTCTTTTCACTGATAATCATGAATGATCGAGTTGATTGGAGCACCATTCATTCATTCATTGCACTCCATCATCCTCTTTTGTATAAGAAAGTGATTCAAAAGATCGGATATGAGCGACAGAGGTTCCGGAGCATCTCTCAAATTATCCGAAAATTCTTTTCACTGATAATCATGAATGATCGAGTTGATTGGAGCACCATTCATTCACTCATTGCACTCCATCATCCTCTTTTGTATAAGAAAGTGATTCAAAAGATCGGATATGAGCGACAGAGGTTCCGGAGCATCTCTCAAATTATCCGAAAATTCTTTTCACTGATAATCATGAATGATCGAGTTGATTGGAGCACCATTCATTCATTCATTGCACTCCATCATCCTCTTTTGTATAAGAAAGTGATTCAAAAGATCGGATATGAGCGACAGAGGTTCCGGAGCATCTCTCAAATTATCCGAAAATTCTTTTCACTGATAATCATGAATGATCGAGTTGATTGGAGCACCATTCATTCACTCATTGCACTCCATCATCCTCTTTTGTATAAGAAAGTGATTCAAAAGATCGGATATGAGCGACAGAGGTTCCGGAGCATCTCTCAAATTATCCGAAAATTCTTATAACTGACAACCATGAATGACCGAGTTGATTGGAGCACCATTCATTCACTCATTGCACTCCATCATCCTCTTTTGTATCAAAAAATGAATCAAAAGATCGGATATGAGTGACAGAGGTTCCAGAGCATCTCTCAAATTATACGAAAATTCTTTTCACTGATAATCATGAATGATCGAGTTGATTGGAGCACCATTCATTCACTCATTGCACTCCATCATCCTCTTTTGTATCAAAAAATGTATCAAAAGATCGGATATGAGTGACAGAGGTTCCGGAGCATATCTCAAATTATCCGAAAATTCTTTTCACTGATAATCATGAATGGTCAAGTTGATTGGAGCAACTTTAATTCACTCATTCCACTGCATCATCCTCTTTTGTATAAGAAAGTGTATCAAAAGATCGGATATGAGCGACAGAGGTTCCGGAGCATCTCTCAAATTATCTGAAAATTCTTATAACTGACAATCATGAATGAACGAGTTGATTGGAGCACCATTCATTCACTCATTGCACTCCATCATCCTCTTTTGTATCAAAAAATGAATCAAAAGATCGGATATGAGTGACAGAAGTTCCGGAGCATCTCTCAAATTATCCGAAAATTCTTTTCACTGATAATCATGAATGATCAAGTTGATTGGAGTATCTTTAATTCACTCATTGCACTCCATCATCCTCTTTTGTATGAGAAAGTGATTCAAAAGATCGGATATGAGCGACAGAGGTTCCGGAGCATCTCTCAAATTATCCGAAAATTCTTTTCACTGATAATCATGAATGATCGAGTTGATTGGAGCACCATTCATTCACTCATTGCACTCCATCATCCTCTTTTGTATAAGAAAGTGATTCAAAAGATCGGATATGAGCGACAGAGGTTCCGGAGCATCTCTCAAATTATCCGAAAATTCTTTTCACTGATAATCATGAATGATCGAGTTGATTGGAGCACCATTCATTCACTCATTGCACTCCATCATCCTCTTTTGTATAAGAAAGTGATTCAAAAGATCGGATATGAGCGACAGAGGTTCCGGAGCATCTCTCAAATTATCCGAAAATTCTTATAACTGACAACCATGAATGACCGAGTTGATTGGAGCACCATTCATTCACTCATTGCACTCCATCATCCTCTTTTGTATCAAAAAATGAATCAAAAGATCGGATATGAGTGACAGAGGTTCCAGAGCATCTCTCAAATTATACGAAAATTCTTTTCACTGATAATCATGAATGATCGAGTTGATTGGAGCACCATTCATTCACTCATTGCACTCCATCATCCTCTTTTGTATCAAAAAATGTATCAAAAGATCGGATATGAGTGACAGAGGTTCCGGAGCATATCTCAAATTATCCGAAAATTCTTTTCACTGATAATCATGAATGGTCAAGTTGATTGGAGCATCTTTAATTCACTCATTGCACTCCATCATCCTCTTTTGTATAAGAAAGTGTATCAAAAGATCGGATATGAGCGACAGAGGTTCCGGAGCATCTCTCAAATTATCTGAAAATTCTTATAACTGACAATCATGAATGACCGAGTTGATTGGAGCACCATTCATTCACTCATTGCACTCCATCATCCTCTTTTGTATCAAAAAATGAATCAAAAGATCGGATATGAGTGACAGAGGTTCCGGAGCATATCTCAAATTATCCGAAAATTCTTTTCACTGATAATCATGAATGGTCAAGTTGATTGGAGCAACTTTAATTCACTCATTCCACTGCATCATCCTCTTTTGTATAAGAAAGTGTATCAAAAGATCGGATATGAGCGACAGAGGTTCCGGAGCATCTCTCAAATTATCTGAAAATTCTTATAACTGACAATCATGAATGACCGAGTTGATTGGAGCACCATTCATTCACTCATTGCACTCCATCATCCTCTTTTGTATCAAAAAATGAATCAAAAGATCGGATATGAGTGACAGAGGTTCCGGAGCATCTCTCAAATTATCCGAAAATTCTTTTCACTGATAATCATGAATGATCAAGTTGATTGGAGCATCTTTAATTCACTCATTGCACTCCATCATCCTCTTTTGTATGAGAAAGTGATTCAAAAGATCGGATATGAGCGACAGAGGTTCCGGAGCATCTCTCAAATTATCCGAAAATTCTTTTCACTGATAATCATGAATGATCGAGTTGATTGGAGCACCATTCATTCACTCATTGCAATCCATCATCCTCTTTTGTATAAGAAAGTGATTCAAAAGATCGGATATGAGCGACAGAGGTTCCGGAGCATCTCTCAAATTATCCGAAAATTCTTTTCACTGATAATCATGAATGATCGAGTTGATTGGAGCACCATTCATTCACTCATTGCACTCCATCATCCTCTTTTGTATAAGAAAGTGATTCAAAAGATCGGATATGAGCGACAGAGGTTCCGGAGCATCTCTCAAATTATCCGAAAATTCTTATAACTGACAATCATGAATGACCGAGTTGATTGGAGCACCATTCATTCACTCATTGCACTCCATCATCCTCTTTTGTATCAAAAAATGAATCAAAAGATCGGATATGAGTGACAGAGGTTCCAGAGCATCTCTCAAATTATACGAAAATTCTTTTCACTGATAATCATGAATGATCGAGTTGATTGGAGCACCATTCATTCACTCATTGCACTCCATCATCCTCTTTTGTATCAAAAAATGTATCAAAAGATCGGATATGAGTGACAGAGGTTCCGGAGCATATCTCAAATTATCCGAAAATTCTTTTCACTGATAATCATGAATGGTCAAGTTGATTGGAGCAACTTTAATTCACTCATTCCACTGCATCATCCTCTTTTGTATAAGAAAGTGATTCAAAAGATCGGATATGAGCGACAGAGGTTCCGGAGCATCTCTCAAATTATCTGAAAATTCTTATAACTGACAATCATGAATGACCGAGTTGATTGGAGCATCTTTAATTCACTCATTGCACTCCATCATCCTATTTTGTATAAGAAAGTGATTCAAAAGATCGGATATGAGCGACAGAGGTTCCGGAGCATCTCTCAAAATATCCGAAAATTCTTTTCACTGATAATCATGAATGATCAAGTTGATTGGAGCAACTTTAATTCACTGATTGCACTCCACCATCCTCTTTTGTATAAGAAAGTGATTCAAAAGATCGGATATGAGCGACAGAGGTTCCGGAGCATCTCTCAAATTATCCGAAAATTCTTTTCACTGATAATCATGAATGATCGAGTTGATTGGAGCACCATTCATTCACTCATTGCACTCCATCATCCTCTTTTGTTTCAAGAAGTGATTCAAAAGATCGGATATGACTGACAGAGGTTCCGGAGCATCTCTCAAATTATCTGAAAATTCTTATAACTGACAATCATGAATGACCGAGTTGATTGGAGCACCATTCATTCACTCATTGCACTCCATCATCCTCTTTTGTATCAAAAAATGAATCAAAAGATCGGATATGAGTGACAGAGGTTCCGGAGCATCTCTCAAATTATCCGAAAATTCTTTTCACTGATAATCATGAATGATCAAGTTGATTGGAGCATCTTTAATTCACTCATTGCACTCCATCATCCTCTTTTGTATGAGAAAGTGATTCAAAAGATCGGATATGAGCGACAGAGGTTCCGGAGCATCTCTCAAATTATCCGAAAATTCTTTTCACTGATAATCATGAATGATCGAGTTGATTGGAGCACCATTCATTCACTCATTGCACTCCATCATCCTCTTTTGTATAAGAAAGTGATTCAAAAGATCGGATATGAGCGACAGAGGTTCCGGAGCATCTCTCATATTATCCGAAAATTCTTTTCACTGATAATCATGAATGATCGAGTTGATTGGAGCACCATTCATTCACTCATTGCACTCCATCATCCTCTTTTGTATAAGAAAGTGATTCAAAAGATCGGATATGAGCGACAGAGGTTCCGGAGCATCTCTCAAATTATCCGAAAATTCTTATAACTGACAATCATGAATGACCGAGTTGATTGGAGCACCATTCATTCACTCATTGCACTCCATCATCCTCTTTTGTATCAAAAAATGAATCAAAAGATCGGATATGAGTGACAGAGGTTCCAGAGCATCTCTCAAATTATACGAAAATTCTTTTCACAGATAATCATGAATGATCGAGTTGATTGGAGCACCATTCATTCACTCATTGCACTCCATTATCCTCTTTTGTATCAAAAAATGTATCAAAAGATCGGATATGAGTGACAGAGGTTCCGGAGCATATCTCAAATTATCCGAAAATTCTTTTCACTGATAATCATGAATGGTCGAGTTGATTGGAGCACCATTCATTCACTCATTGCACTCCATCATCCTCTTTTGTATCAAAAAATGAATCAAAAGATCGGATATGAGTGACAGAGGTTCCGGAGCATATCTCAAATTATCCGAAAATTCTTATCACTGATAATTATGAATGATCAAGTTGATTGGAGCAACTTTAATTCACTCATTGCACTCCATCATCCTCTTTTGTATAAGAAAGTGATTCAAAAGATCGGATATGAGCGACAGAGGTTCCGGAGCATCTCTCAAATTATCCGAAAATTCTTATCACTGATAATTATGAATGATCAAGTTGATTGGAGCAACTTTAATTCACTCATTGCACTCCATCATCCTCTTTTGTATAAGAAAGTGATTCAAAAGATCGGATATGAGCGACAGAGGTTCCGGAGCATCTCTCAAATTATCCGAAAATTCTTTTCACTGATAATCATGAATGGTCAAGTTGATTGGAGCAACTTTAATTCACTCATTCCACTGCATCATCCTCTTTTGTATAAGAAAGTGATTCAAAAGATCGGATATGAGCGACAGAGGTTCCGGAGCATCTCTCAAATTATCTGAAAATTCTTATAACTGACAATCATGAATGACCGAGTTGATTGGAGCATCTTTAATTCACTCATTGCACTCCATCATCCTCTTTTGTATAAGAAAGTGATTCAAAAGATCGGATATGAGCGACAGAGGTTCCGGAGCATCTCTCAAATTATCCGAAAATTCTTTTCACTGATAATCATGAATGATCGAGTTGATTGGAGCACCATTCATTCACTCATTGCACTCCATCATCCTCTTTTGTATCAAAAAATGAATCAAAAGATCGGATATGAGTGACAGAGGTTCCGGAGCATATCTCAAATTATCCGAAAATTCTTATCACTGATAATTATGAATGATCAAGTTGATTGGAGCAACTTTAATTCACTCATTGCACTCCATCATCCTCTTTTGTATCAAAAAATGAACCAAAGATCGGATATGAGTGACAGAGGTTCCGGAGCATATCTCAAATTATCCGAAAATTCTTATCACTGATAATTATGAATGATCAAGTTGATTGGAGCACCATTCATTCACTCATTGCACTCCATCATCCTCTTTTGTATAAGAAAGTGATTCAAAAGATCGGATATGAGCGACAGAGGTTCCGGAGCATCTCTCAAATTATCCGAAAATTCTTATAACTGACAACCATGAATGACCGAGTTGATTGGAGCACCATTCATTCACTCATTGCACTCCATCATCCTCTTTTGTATCAAAAAATGAATCAAAAGATCGGATATGAGTGACAGAGGTTCCGGAGCATATCTCAAATTATCCGAAAATTCTTTTCACTGATAATCATGAATGGTCAAGTTGATTGGAGCAACTTTAATTCACTCATTCCACTGCATCATCCTCTTTTGTATAAGAAAGTGTATCAAAAGATCGGATATGAGCGACAGAGGTTCCGGAGCATCTCTCAAATTATCTGAAAATTCTTATAACTGACAATCATGAATGAACGAGTTGATTGGAGCACCATTCATTCACTCATTGCACTCCATCATCCTCTTTTGTATCAAAAAATGAATCAAAAGATCGGATATGAGTGACAGAAGTTCCGGAGCATCTCTCAAATTATCCGAAAATTCTTTTCACTGATAATCATGAATGATCAAGTTGATTGGAGTATCTTTAATTCACTCATTGCACTCCATCATCCTCTTTTGTATGAGAAAGTGATTCAAAAGATCGGATATGAGCGACAGAGGTTCCGGAGCATCTCTCAAATTATCCGAAAATTCTTTTCACTGATAATCATGAATGATCGAGTTGATTGGAGCACCATTCATTCACTCATTGCACTCCATCATCCTCTTTTGTATAAGAAAGTGATTCAAAAGATCGGATATGAGCGACAGAGGTTCCGGAGCATCTCTCAAATTATCCGAAAATTCTTTTCACTGATAATCATGAATGATCGAGTTGATTGGAGCACCATTCATTCACTCATTGCACTCCATCATCCTCTTTTGTATAAGAAAGTGATTCAAAAGATCGGATATGAGCGACAGAGGTTCCGGAGCATCTCTCAAATTATCCGAAAATTCTTATAACTGACAACCATGAATGACCGAGTTGATTGGAGCACCATTCATTCACTCATTGCACTCCATCATCCTCTTTTGTATCAAAAAATGAATCAAAAGATCGGATATGAGTGACAGAGGTTCCAGAGCATCTCTCAAATTATACGAAAATTCTTTTCACTGATAATCATGAATGATCGAGTTGATTGGAGCACCATTCATTCACTCATTGCACTCCATCATCCTCTTTTGTATCAAAAAATGTATCAAAAGATCGGATATGAGTGACAGAGGTTCCGGAGCATATCTCAAATTATCCGAAAATTCTTTTCACTGATAATCATGAATGGTCAAGTTGATTGGAGCATCTTTAATTCACTCATTGCACTCCATCATCCTCTTTTGTATAAGAAAGTGTATCAAAAGATCGGATATGAGCGACAGAGGTTCCGGAGCATCTCTCAAATTATCTGAAAATTCTTATAACTGACAATCATGAATGACCGAGTTGATTGGAGCACCATTCATTCACTCATTGCACTCCATCATCCTCTTTTGTATCAAAAAATGAATCAAAAGATCGGATATGAGTGACAGAGGTTCCGGAGCATATCTCAAATTATCCGAAAATTCTTTTCACTGATAATCATGAATGGTCAAGTTGATTGGAGCAACTTTAATTCACTCATTCCACTGCATCATCCTCTTTTGTATAAGAAAGTGTATCAAAAGATCGGATATGAGCGACAGAGGTTCCGGAGCATCTCTCAAATTATCTGAAAATTCTTATAACTGACAATCATGAATGACCGAGTTGATTGGAGCACCATTCATTCACTCATTGCACTCCATCATCCTCTTTTGTATCAAAAAATGAATCAAAAGATCGGATATGAGTGACAGAGGTTCCGGAGCATCTCTCAAATTATCCGAAAATTCTTTTCACTGATAATCATGAATGATCAAGTTGATTGGAGCATCTTTAATTCACTCATTGCACTCCATCATCCTCTTTTGTATGAGAAAGTGATTCAAAAGATCGGATATGAGCGACAGAGGTTCCGGAGCATCTCTCAAATTATCCGAAAATTCTTTTCACTGATAATCATGAATGATCGAGTTGATTGGAGCACCATTCATTCACTCATTGCACTCCATCATCCTCTTTTGTATAAGAAAGTGATTCAAAAGATCGGATATGAGCGACAGAGGTTCCGGAGCATCTCTCAAATTATCCGAAAATTCTTTTCACTGATAATCATGAATGATCGAGTTGATTGGAGCACCATTCATTCACTCATTGCACTCCATCATCCTCTTTTGTATAAGAAAGTGATTCAAAAGATCGGATATGAGCGACAGAGGTTCCGGAGCATCTCTCAAATTATCCGAAAATTCTTATAACTGACAATCATGAATGACCGAGTTGATTGGAGCACCATTCATTCACTCATTGCACTCCATCATCCTCTTTTGTATCAAAAAATGAATCAAAAGATCGGATATGAGTGACAGAGGTTCCAGAGCATCTCTCAAATTATACGAAAATTCTTTTCACTGATAATCATGAATGATCGAGTTGATTGGAGCACCATTCATTCACTCATTGCACTCCATCATCCTCTTTTGTATCAAAAAATGAATCAAAAGATCGGATATGAGTGACAGAGGTTCCAGAGCATCTCTCAAATTATACGAAAATTCTTTTCACTGATAATCATGAATGATCGAGTTGATTGGAGCACCATTCATTCACTCATTGCACTCCATCATCCTCTTTTGTATCAAAAAATGTATCAAAAGATCGGATATGAGTGACAGAGGTTCCGGAGCATATCTCAAATTATCCGAAAATTCTTTTCACTGATAATCATGAATGGTCAAGTTGATTGGAGCAACTTTAATTCACTCATTCCACTGCATCATCCTCTTTTGTATAAGAAAGTGATTCAAAAGATCGGATATGAGCGACAGAGGTTCCGGAGCATCTCTCAAATTATCTGAAAATTCTTATAACTGACAATCATGAATGACCGAGTTGATTGGAGCATCTTTAATTCACTCATTGCACTCCATCATCCTATTTTGTATAAGAAAGTGATTCAAAAGATCGGATATGAGCGACAGAGGTTCCGGAGCATCTCTCAAAATATCCGAAAATTCTTTTCACTGATAATCATGAATGATCAAGTTGATTGGAGCAACTTTAATTCACTGATTGCACTCCACCATCCTCTTTTGTATAAGAAAGTGATTCAAAAGATCGGATATGAGCGACAGAGGTTCCGGAGCATCTCTCAAATTATCCGAAAATTCTTTTCACTGATAATCATGAATGATCGAGTTGATTGGAGCACCATTCATTCACTCATTGCACTCCATCATCCTCTTTTGTTTCAAGAAGTGATTCAAAAGATCGGATATGACTGACAGAGGTTCCGGAGCATCTCTCAAATTATCCGAAAATTCTTATAACTGACAATCATGAATAACCGAGTTGATTGGAGCACCATTCATTCACTCATTGCACTCCATCATCCTCTTTTGAATCAAAAAATGAATCAAAAGATCGGATATGAGTGATAGAGGTTCCAGAGCATCTCTCAAATTATACGAAAATTCTTTTCACTGATAATCATGAATGGTCAAGTTGATTGGAGCAACTTTAATTCACTCATTCCACTGCATCATCCTCTTTTGTATAAGAAAGTGTATCAAAAGATCGGATATGAGCGACAGAGGTTCCGGAGCATCTCTCAAATTATCTGAAAATTCTTATAACTGACAATCATGAATGACCGAGTTGATTGGAGCACCATTCATTCACTCATTGCACTCCATCATCCTCTTTTGTATCAAAAAATGAATCAAAAGATCGGATATGAGTGACAGAGGTTCCAGAGCATCTCTCAAATTATACGAAAATTCTTTTCACAGATAATCATGAATGATCGAGTTGATTGGAGCACCATTCATTCACTCATTGCACTCCATCATCCTCTTTTGTATCAAAAAATGTATCAAAAGATCGGATATGAGTGACAGAGGTTCCGGAGCATATCTCAAATTATCCGAAAATTCTTTTCACTGATAATCATGAATGGTCAAGTTGATTGGAGCAACTTTAATTCACTCATTCCACTGCATCATCCTCTTTTGTATAAGAAAGTGATTCAAAAGATCGGATATGAGCGACAGAGGTTCCGGAGCATCTCTCAAATTATCTGAAAATTCTTATAACTGACAATCATGAATGATCAAGTTGATTGGAGCAACTTTAATTCACTGATTGCACTCCACCATCCTCTTTTGTATAAGAAAGTGATTCAAAAGATCGGATATGAGCGACAGAGGTTCCGGAGCATTTCTCAAATTATCCGAAAATTCTTATCACTGATAATTATGAATGATCAAGTTGATTGGAGCATCTTTAATTCACTCATTGCACTCCATCATCCTCTTTTGTATAAGAAAGTGATTCAAAAGATCGGATATGAGCGACAGAGGTTCCGGAGCATCTCTCAAATTATCCGAAAATTCTTTTCACTGATAATCATGAATGGTCAAGTTGATTGGAGCAACTTTAATTCACTCATTCCACTGCATCATCCTCTTTTGTATAAGAAAGTGATTCAAAAGATCGGATATGAGCGACAGAGGTTCCGGAGCATCTCTCAAATTATCTGAAAATTCTTATAACTGACAATCATGAATGACCGAGTTGATTGGAGCATCTTTAATTCACTCATTGCACTCCATCATCCTCTTTTGTATAAGAAAGTGATTCAAAAGATCGGATATGAGCGACAGAGGTTCCGGAGCATCTCTCAAATTATCCGAAAATTCTTTTCACTGATAATCATGAATGATCGAGTTGATTGGAGCACCATTCATTCACTCATTGCACTCCATCATCCTCTTTTGTATCAAAAAATGAATCAAAAGATCGGATATGAGTGACAGAGGTTCCGGAGCATTTCTCAAATTATCCGAAAATTCTTATCACTGATAATTATGAATGATCAAGTTGATTGGAGCATCTTTAATTCACTCATTGCACTCCATCATCCTCTTTTGTATAAGAAAGTGATTCAAAAGATCGGATATGAGCGACAGAGGTTCCGGAGCATCTCTCAAATTATCCGAAAATTCTTTTCACTGATAATCATGAATGGTCAAGTTGATTGGAGCAACTTTAATTCACTCATTCCACTGCATCATCCTCTTTTGTATAAGAAAGTGATTCAAAAGATCGGATATGAGCGACAGAGGTTCCGGAGCATCTCTCAAATTATCTGAAAATTCTTATAACTGACAATCATGAATGACCGAGTTGATTGGAGCATCTTTAATTCACTCATTGCACTCCATCATCCTCTTTTGTATAAGAAAGTGATTCAAAAGATCGGATATGAGCGACAGAGGTTCCGGAGCATCTCTCAAATTATCCGAAAATTCTTTTCACTGATAATCATGAATGATCGAGTTGATTGGAGCACCATTCATTCACTCATTGCACTCCATCATCCTCTTTTGTATCAAAAAATGAATCAAAAGATCGGATATGAGTGACAGAGGTTCCGGAGCATATCTCAAATTATCCGAAAATTCTTATCACTGATAATTATGAATGATCAAGTTGATTGGAGCAACTTTAATTCACTCATTGCACTCCATCATCCTCTTTTGTATCAAAAAATGAACCAAAGATCGGATATGAGTGACAGAGGTTCCGGAGCATATCTCAAATTATCCGAAAATTCTTATCACTGATAATTATGAATGATCAAGTTGATTGGAGCACCATTCATTCACTCATTGCACTCCATCATCCTCTTTTGTATAAGAAAGTGATTCAAAAGATCGGATATGAGTGACAGAGGTTCCGGAGCATTTCTCAAATTATCCGAAAATTCTTATCACTGATAATTATGAATGATCAAGTTGATTGGAGCATCTTTAATTCACTCATTGCACTCCATCATCCTCTTTTGTATAAGAAAGTGATTCAAAAGATCGGATATGAGCGACAGAGGTTCCGGAGCATCTCTCAAATTATCCGAAAATTCTTTTCACTGATAATCATGAATGGTCAAGTTGATTGGAGCAACTTTAATTCACTCATTCCACTGCATCATCCTCTTTTGTATAAGAAAGTGATTCAAAAGATCGGATATGAGCGACAGAGGTTCCGGAGCATCTCTCAAATTATCTGAAAATTCTTATAACTGACAATCATGAATGACCGAGTTGATTGGAGCATCTTTAATTCACTCATTGCACTCCATCATCCTCTTTTGTATAAGAAAGTGATTCAAAAGATCGGATATGAGCGACAGAGGTTCCGGAGCATCTCTCAAATTATCCGAAAATTCTTTTCACTGATAATCATGAATGGTCAAGTTGATTGGAGCAACTTTAATTCACTCATTCCACTGCATCATCCTCTTTTGTATAAGAAAGTGATTCAAAAGATCGGATATGAGCGACAGAGGTTCCGGAGCATCTCTCAAATTATCTGAAAATTCTTATAACTGACAATCATGAATGACCGAGTTGATTGGAGCATCTTTAATTCACTCATTGCACTCCATCATCCTCTTTTGTATAAGAAAGTGATTCAAAAGATCGGATATGAGTGACAGAGGTTCCGGAGCATTTCTCAAATTATCCGAAAATTCTTATCACTGATAATTATGAATGATCAAGTTGATTGGAGCATCTTTAATTCACTCATTGCACTCCATCATCCTCTTTTGTATAAGAAAGTGATTCAAAAGATCGGATATGAGCGACAGAGGTTCCGGAGCATCTCTCAAATTATCCGAAAATTCTTTTCACTGATAATCATGAATGGTCAAGTTGATTGGAGCAACTTTAATTCACTCATTCCACTGCATCATCCTCTTTTGTATAAGAAAGTGATTCAAAAGATCGGATATGAGCGACAGAGGTTCCGGAGCATCTCTCAAATTATCTGAAAATTCTTATAACTGACAATCATGAATGATCAAGTTGATTGGAGCATCTTTAATTCACTCATTGCACTCCATCATCCTCTTTTGTATAAGAAAGTGATTCAAAAGATCGGATATGAGCGACAGAGGTTCCGGAGCATCTCTCAAATTATCCGAAAATTCTTTTCACTGATAATCATGAATGGTCAAGTTGATTGGAGCAACTTTAATTCACTCATTCCACTGCATCATCCTCTTTTGTATAAGAAAGTGATTCAAAAGATCGGATATGAGCGACAGAGGTTCCGGAGCATCTCTCAAATTATCTGAAAATTCTTATAACTGACAATCATGAATGACCGAGTTGATTGGAGCATCTTTAATTCACTCATTGCACTCCATCATCCTCTTTTGTATAAGAAAGTGATTCAAAAGATCGGATATGAGCGACAGAGGTTCCGGAGCATCTCTCAAATTATCCGAAAATTCTTTTCACTGATAATCATGAATGGTCAAGTTGATTGGAGCAACTTTAATTCACTCATTCCACTGCATCATCCTCTTTTGTATAAGAAAGTGATTCAAAAGATCGGATATGAGCGACAGAGGTTCCGGAGCATCTCTCAAATTATCTGAAAATTCTTATAACTGACAATCATGAATGACCGAGTTGATTGGAACATCTTTAATTCACTCATTGCACTCCATCATCCTCTTTTGTATAAGAAAGTGATTCAAAAGATCGGATATGAGCGACAGAGGTTCCGGAGCATCTCTCAAATTATCCGAAAATTCTTTTCACTGATAATCATGAATGATCGAGTTGATTGGAGCACCATTCATTCACTCATTGCACTCCATCATCCTCTTTTGTATCAAAAAATGAATCAAAAGATCGGATATGAGTGACAGAGGTTCCGGAGCATTTCTCAAATTATCCGAAAATTCTTATCACTGATAATTATGAATGATCAAGTTGATTGGAGCATCTTTAATTCACTCATTGCACTCCATCATCCTCTTTTGTATAAGAAAGTGATTCAAAAGATCGGATATGAGCGACAGAGGTTCCGGAGCATCTCTCAAATTATCCGAAAATTCTTTTCACTGATAATCATGAATGGTCAAGTTGATTGGAGCAACTTTAATTCACTCATTCCACTGCATCATCCTCTTTTGTATAAGAAAGTGATTCAAAAGATCGGATATGAGCGACAGAGGTTCCGGAGCATCTCTCAAATTATCTGAAAATTCTTATAACTGACAATCATGAATGACCGAGTTGATTGGAACATCTTTAATTCACTCATTGCACTCCATCATCCTCTTTTGTATAAGAAAGTGATTCAAAAGATCGGATATGAGCGACAGAGGTTCCGGAGCATCTCTCAAATTATCCGAAAATTCTTTTCACTGATAATCATGAATGATCGAGTTGATTGGAGCACCATTCATTCACTCATTGCACTCCATCATCCTCTTTTGTATCAAAAAATGAATCAAAAGATCGGATATGAGTGACAGAGGTTCCGGAGCATTTCTCAAATTATCCGAAAATTCTTATCACTGATAATTATGAATGATCAAGTTGATTGGAGCATCTTTAATTCACTCAT
Organism: Pristionchus entomophagus; assembly: GCA_036245825.1. Taxonomy (NCBI): domain Eukaryota; kingdom Metazoa; phylum Nematoda; class Chromadorea; order Rhabditida; family Neodiplogasteridae; genus Pristionchus; species Pristionchus entomophagus. The sequence goes on from BTSX01000006.1 coordinate 21,139,468, forward strand.
TGCACTCCATCATCCTCTTTTGTATAAGAAAGTGATTCAAAAGATCGGATATGAGCGACAGAGGTTCCGGAGCATCTCTCAAATTATCCGAAAATTCTTTTCACTGATAATCATGAATGGTCAAGTTGATTGGAGCAACTTTAATTCACTCATTCCACTGCATCATCCTCTTTTGTATAAGAAAGTGATTCAAAAGATCGGATATGAGCGACAGAGGTTCCGGAGCATCTCTCAAATTATCTGAAAATTCTTATAACTGACAATCATGAATGACCGAGTTGATTGGAGCATCTTTAATTCACTCATTGCACTCCATCATCCTCTTTTGTATAAGAAAGTGATTCAAAAGATCGGATATGAGCGACAGAGGTTCCGGAGCATCTCTCAAATTATCCGAAAATTCTTTTCACTGATAATCATGAATGATCGAGTTGATTGGAGCACCATTCATTCACTCATTGCACTCCATCATCCTCTTTTGTATCAAAAAATGAATCAAAAGATCGGATATGAGTGACAGAGGTTCCGGAGCATATCTCAAATTATCCGAAAATTCTTATCACTGATAATTATGAATGATCAAGTTGATTGGAGCAACTTTAATTCACTCATTGCACTCCATCATCCTCTTTTGTATCAAAAAATGAACCAAAGATCGGATATGAGTGACAGAGGTTCCGGAGCATATCTCAAATTATCCGAAAATTCTTATCACTGATAATTATGAATGATCAAGTTGATTGGAGCACCATTCATTCACTCATTGCACTCCATCATCCTCTTTTGTATAAGAAAGTGATTCAAAAGATCGGATATGAGTGACAGAGGTTCCGGAGCATTTCTCAAATTATCCTAAAATTCTTATCACTGATAATTATGAATGATCAAGTTGATTGGAGCATCTTTAATTCACTCATTGCACTCCATCATCCTCTTTTGTATAAGAAAGTGATTCAAAAGATCGGATATGAGCGACAGAGGTTCCGGAGCATCTCTCAAATTATCCGAAAATTCTTTTCACTGATAATCATGAATGGTCAAGTTGATTGGAGCAACTTTAATTCACTCATTCCACTGCATCATCCTCTTTTGTATAAGAAAGTGATTCAAAAGATCGGATATGAGCGACAGAGGTTCCGGAGCATCTCTCAAATTATCTGAAAATTCTTATAACTGACAATCATGAATGACCGAGTTGATTGGAGCATCTTTAATTCACTCATTGCACTCCATCATCCTCTTTTGTATAAGAAAGTGATTCAAAAGATCGGATATGAGCGACAGAGGTTCCGGAGCATCTCTCAAATTATCCGAAAATTCTTTTCACTGATAATCATGAATGATCGAGTTGATTGGAGCACCATTCATTCACTCATTGCACTCCATCATCCTCTTTTGTATCAAAAAATGAATCAAAAGATCGGATATGAGTGACAGAGGTTCCGGAGCATATCTCAAATTATCCGAAAATTCTTATCACTGATAATTATGAATGATCAAGTTGATTGGAGCAACTTTAATTCACTCATTGCACTCCATCATCCTCTTTTGTATCAAAAAATGAACCAAAGATCGGATATGAGTGACAGAGGTTCCGGAGCATATCTCAAATTATCCGAAAATTCTTATCACTGATAATTATGAATGATCAAGTTGATTGGAGCACCATTCATTCACTCATTGCACTCCATCATCCTCTTTTGTATAAGAAAGTGATTCAAAAGATCGGATATGAGCGACAGAGGTTCCGGAGCATCTCTCAAATTATCCGAAAATTCTTATCACTGATAATTATGAATGATCAAGTTGATTGGAGCAACTTTAATTCACTCATTGCACTCCATCATCCTCTTTTGTATCAAAAAATGATTCAAAAGATCGGATATGAGTGACAGAGGTTCCGGAGCATATCTCAAATTATCCGAAAATTCTTTTCACTGATAATCATGAATGATCGAGTTGATTGGAGCACCATTCATTCACTCATTGCACTCCATCATCCTCTTTTGTATCAAAAAATGTATCAAAAGATCGGATATGAGTGACAGAGGTTCCGGAGCATATTTCAAATTATCCGAAAATTCTTTTCACTGATAATCATGAATGATCAAGTTGATTGGAGCAACTTTAATTCACTCATTGCACTCCATCATCCTCTTTTGTATAAGAAAGTGATTCAAAAGATCGGATATGAGCGACAGAGGTTCCGGAGCATCTCTCAAATTATCCGAAAATTCTTTTCACTGATAATCATGAATGGTCAAGTTGATTGGAGCAACTTTAATTCACTCATTCCACTGCATCATCCTCTTTTGTATAAGAAAGTGATTCAAAAGATCGGATATGAGCGACAGAGGTTCCGGAGCATCTCTCAAATTATCTGAAAATTCTTATAACTGACAATCATGAATGACCGAGTTGATTGGAGCATCTTTAATTCACTCATTGCACTCCATCATCCTCTTTTGTATAAGAAAGTGATTCAAAAGATCGGATATGAGCGACAGAGGTTCCGGAGCATATCTCAAATTATCCGAAAATTCTTATCACTGATAATTATGAATGATCAAGTTGATTGGAGCACCATTCATTCACTCATTGCACTCCATCATCCTCTTTTGTATAAGAAAGTGATTCAAAAGATCGGATATGAGCGACAGAGGTTCCGGAGCATCTCTCAAATTATCCGAAAATTCTTATCACTGATAATTATGAATGATCAAGTTGATTGGAGCAACTTTAATTCACTCATTGCACTCCATCATCCTCTTTTGTATCAAAAAATGATTCAAAAGATCGGATATGAGTGACAGAGGTTCCGGAGCATATCTCAAATTATCCGAAAATTCTTTTCACTGATAATCATGAATGATCGAGTTGATTGGAGCACCATTCATTCACTCATTGCACTCCATCATCCTCTTTTGTTTCAAAAGGTGATTCAAAAGATCGGATATGAGTGACAGAGGTTCTGGAGCATCTCTCAAATTATCCGAAAATTCTTATAACTGACAACCATGAATGACCGAGTTGATTGGAGCACCATTCATTCACTCATTGCACTCCATCATCCTCTTTTGTATCAAAAAATGTATCAAAAGATCGGATATGAGTGACAGAGGTTCCGGAGCATATTTCAAATTATCCGAAAATTCTTTTCACTGATAATCATGAATGATCAAGTTGATTGGAGCAACTTTAATTCACTCATTGCACTCCATCATCCTCTTTTGTATAAGAAAGTGATTCAAAAGATCGGATATGAGCGACAGAGGTTCCGGAGCATCTCTCAAATTATCCGAAAATTCTTTTCACTGATAATCATGAATGGTCAAGTTGATTGGAGCAACTTTAATTCACTCATTCCACTGCATCATCCTCTTTTGTATAAGAAAGTGATTCAAAAGATCGGATATGAGCGACAGAGGTTCCGGAGCATCTCTCAAATTATCTGAAAATTCTTATAACTGACAATCATGAATGACCGAGTTGATTGGAGCATCTTTAATTCACTCATTGCACTCCATCATCCTCTTTTGTATAAGAAAGTGATTCAAAAGATCGGATATGAGCGACAGAGGTTCCGGAGCATCTCTCAAATTATCCGAAAATTCTTTTCACTGATAATCATGAATGATCGAGTTGATTGGAGCACCATTCATTCACTCATTGCACTCCATCATCCTCTTTTGTATCAAAAAATGAATCAAAAGATCGGATATGAGTGACAGAGGTTCCGGAGCATTTCTCAAATTATCCGAAAATTCTTATCACTGATAATTATGAATGATCAAGTTGATTGGAGCATCTTTAATTCACTCATTGCACTCCATCATCCTCTTTTGTATAAGAAAGTGATTCAAAAGATCGGATATGAGCGACAGAGGTTCCGGAGCATCTCTCAAATTATCCGAAAATTCTTTTCACTGATAATCATGAATGGTCAAGTTGATTGGAGCAACTTTAATTCACTCATTCCACTGCATCATCCTCTTTTGTATAAGAAAGTGATTCAAAAGATCGGATATGAGCGACAGAGGTTCCGGAGCATCTCTCAAATTATCTGAAAATTCTTATAACTGACAATCATGAATGACCGAGTTGATTGGAGCATCTTTAATTCACTCATTGCACTCCATCATCCTCTTTTGTATGAGAAAGTGATTCAAAAGATCGGATATGAGCGACAGAGGTTCCGGAGCATCTCTCAAATTATCCGCAAATTCTTTTCACTGATAATCATGAATGATCGAGTTGATTGGAGCACCATTCATTCACTCATTGCACTCCATCATCCTCTTTTGTATCAAAAAATGAATCAAAAGATCGGATATGAGTGACAGAGGTTCCGGAGCATATCTCAAATTATCCGAAAATTCTTTTCACTGATAATCATGAATGATCAAGTTGATTGGAGCAACTTTAATTCACTCATTGCACTCCATCATCCTCTTTTGTATCAAAAAATGAATCAAAAGATCGGATATGAGTGACAGAGGTTCCGGAGCATATCTCAAATTATCCGAAAATTCTTATCACTGATAATTATGAATGATCAAGTTGATTGGAGCAACTTTAATTCACTCATTGCACTCCATCATCCTCTTTTGTATCAAAAAATGAACCAAAGATCGGATATGAGTGACAGAGGTTCCGGAGCATATCTCAAATTATCCGAAAATTCTTATCACTGATAATTATGAATGATCAAGTTGATTGGAGCAACTTTAATTCACTCATTGCACTCCATCATCCTCTTTTGTATCAAAAAATGAACCAAAGATCGGATATGAGTGACAGAGGTTCCGGAGCATATCTCAAATTATCCGAAAATTCTTATCACTGATAATTATGAATGATCAAGTTGATTGGAGCATCTTTAATTCACTCATTGCACTCCATCATCCTCTTTTGTATAAGAAAGTGATTCAAAAGATCGGATATGAGCGACAGAGGTTCCGGAGCATCTCTCAAATTATCCGAAAATTCTTTTCACTGATAATCATGAATGGTCAAGTTGATTGGAGCAACTTTAATTCACTCATTCCACTGCATCATCCTCTTTTGTATAAGAAAGTGATTCAAAAGATCGGATATGAGCGACAGAGGTTCCGGAGCATCTCTCAAATTATCTGAAAATTCTTATAACTGACAATCATGAATGACCGAGTTGATTGGAGCATCTTTAATTCACTCATTGCACTCCATCATCCTCTTTTGTATAAGAAAGTGATTCAAAAGATCGGATATGAGCGACAGAGGTTCCGGAGCATCTCTCAAATTATCCGAAAATTCTTTTCACTGATAATCATGAATGATCGAGTTGATTGGAGCACCATTCATTCACTCATTGCACTCCATCATCCTCTTTTATATCAAAAAATGAATCAAAAGATCGGATATGAGTGACAGAGGTTCCGGAGCATATCTCAAATTATCCGAAAATTCATTTCACTGATAATCATGAATGATCAAGTTGATTGGAGCAACTTTAATTCACTCATTGCACTCCATCATCCTCTTTTGTATCAAAAAATGAATCAAAAGATCGGATATGAGTGACAGAGGTTCCGGAGCATATCTCAAATTATCCGAAAATTCTTATCACTGATAATTATGAATGATCAAGTTGATTGGAGCAACTTTAATTCACTCATTGCACTCCATCATCCTCTTTTGTATCAAAAAATGAACCAAAGATCGGATATGAGTGACAGAGGTTCCGGAGCATATCTCAAATTATCCGAAAATTCTTATCACTGATAATTATGAATGATCAAGTTGATTGGAGCAACTTTAATTCACTCATTGCACTCCATCATCCTCTTTTGTATCAAAAAATGAACCAAAGATCGGATATGAGTGACAGAGGTTCCGGAGCATATCTCAAATTATCCGAAAATTCTTATCACTGATAATTATGAATGATCAAGTTGATTGGAGCACCATTCATTCACTCATTGCACTCCATCATCCTCTTTTGTATCAAAAAATGTATCAAAAGATCGGATATGAGTGACAGAGGTTCCGGAGCATATTTCAAATTATCCGAAAATTCTTTTCACTGATAATCATGAATGATCAAGTTGATTGGAGCAACTTTAATTCACTCATTGCACTCCATCATCCTCTTTTGTATAAGAAAGTGATTCAAAAGATCGGATATGAGCGACAGAGGTTCCGGAGCATCTCTCAAATTATCCGAAAATTCTTTTCACTGATAATCATGAATGGTCAAGTTGATTGGAGCAACTTTAATTCACTCATTCCACTGCATCATCCTCTTTTGTATAAGAAAGTGATTCAAAAGATCGGATATGAGCGACAGAGGTTCCGGAGCATCTCTCAAATTATCTGAAAATTCTTATAACTGACAATCATGAATGACCGAGTTGATTGGAGCATCTTTAATTCACTCATTGCACTCCATCATCCTCTTTTGTATAAGAAAGTGATTCAAAAGATCGGATATGAGCGACAGAGGTTCCGGAGCATCTCTCAAATTATCCGAAAATTCTTTTCACTGATAATCATGAATGATCGAGTTGATTGGAGCACCATTCATTCACTCATTGCACTCCATCATCCTCTTTTGTATCAAAAAATGAATCAAAAGATCGGATATGAGTGACAGAGGTTCCGGAGCATTTCTCAAATTATCCGAAAATTCTTATCACTGATAATTATGAATGATCAAGTTGATTGGAGCATCTTTAATTCACTTATTGCACTCCATCATCCTCTTTTGTATAAGAAAGTGATTCAAAAGATCGGATATGAGCGACAGAGGTTCCGGAGCATCTCTCAAATTATCCGAAAATTCTTTTCACTGATAATCATGAATGGTCAAGTTGATTGGAGCAACTTTAATTCACTCATTCCACTGCATCATCCTCTTTTGTATCAAAAAATGAATCAAAAGATCGGATATGAGTGACAGAGGTTCCGGAGCATATCTCAAATTATCCGAAAATTCTTATCACTGATAATTATGAATGATCAAGTTGATTGGAGCAACTTTAATTCACTCATTGCACTCCATCATCCTCTTTTGTATAAGAAAGTGATTCAAAAGATCGGATATGAGCGACAGAGGTTCCGGAGCATTTCTCAAATTATCCGAAAATTCTTATCACTGATAATTATGAATGATCAAGTTGATTGGAGCATCTTTAATTCACTCATTGCACTCCATCATCCTCTTTTGTATAAGAAAGTGATTCAAAAGATCGGATATGAGCGACAGAGGTTCCGGAGCATCTCTCAAATTATCCGAAAATTCTTTTCACTGATAATCATGAATGGTCAAGTTGATTGGAGCAACTTTAATTCACTCATTCCACTGCATCATCCTCTTTTGTATCAAAAAATGAATCAAAAGATCGGATATGAGTGACAGAGGTTCCGGAGCATATCTCAAATTATCCGAAAATTCTTATCACTGATAATTATGAATGATCAAGTTGATTGGAGCAACTTTAATTCACTCATTGCACTCCATCATCCTCTTTTGTATCAAAAAATGAACCAAAGATCGGATATGAGTGACAGAGGTTCCGGAGCATATCTCAAATTATCCGAAAATTCTTTTCACTGATAATCATGAATGATCGAGTTGATTGGAGCACCATTCATTCACTCATTGCACTCCATCATCCTCTTTTGTATCAAAAAATGAATCAAAAGATCGGATATGAGTGACAGAGGTTCCGGAGCATTTCTCAAATTATCCGAAAATTCTTATCACTGATAATTATGAATGATCAAGTTGATTGGAGCATCTTTAATTCACTCATTGCACTCCATCATCCTCTTTTGTATAAGAAAGTGATTCAAAAGATCGGATATGAGCGACAGAGGTTCCGGAGCATCTCTCAAATTATCCGAAAATTCTTTTCACTGATAATCATGAATGGTCAAGTTGCTTGGAGCAACTTTAATTCACTCATTCCACTGCATCATCCTCTTTTGTATAAGAAAGTGATTCAAAAGATCGGATATGAGCGACAGAGGTTCCGGAGCATCTCTCAAATTATCTGAAAATTCTTATAACTGACAATCATGAATGACCGAGTTGATTGGAGCATCTTTAATTCACTCATTGCACTCCATCATCCTCTTTTGTATAAGAAAGTGATTCAAAAGATCGGATATGAGCGACAGAGGTTCCGGAGCATCTCTCAAATTATCCGAAAATTCTTATAACTGACAATCATGAATGACCGAGTTGATTGGAGCACCATTCATTCACTCATTGCACTCCATCATCCTCTTTTGTATCAAAAAATGAATCAAAAGATCGGATATGAGTGACAGAGGTTCCGGAGCATATCTCAAATTATCCGAAAATTCTTATCACTGATAACTATGAATGATCAAGTTGATTGAAGCACCATTCATTCACTCATTGCACTCCATCATCCTCTTTTGTATAAGAAAGTGATTCAAAAGATCGGATATGAGCGACAGAGGTTCCGGAGCATCTCTCAAATTATCCGAAAATTCTTATCACTGATAATTATGAATGATCAAGTTGATTGGAGCAACTTTAATTCACTCATTGCACTCCATCATCCTCTTTTGTATCAAAAAATGAATCAAAAGATCGGATATGAGTGACAGAGGTTCCGGAGCATATCTCAAATTATCCGAAAATTCTTTTCACTGATAATCATGAATGATCGAGTTGATTGGAGCACCATTCATTCACTCATTGCACTCCATCATCCTCTTTTGTTTCAAAAGGTGATTCAAAAGATCGGATATGAGTGACAGAGGTTCTGGAGCATCTCTCAAATTATCCGAAAATTCTTTTAACTGACAACCATGAATGACCGAGTTGATTAGAGCACCATTCATTCACTCATTGCACTCCATCATCCTCTTTTGTATCAAAAAATGTATCAAAAGATCGGATATGAGTGACAGAGGTTCCGGAGCATATTTCAAATTATCCGAAAATTCTTTTCACTGATAATCATGAATGATCACGTTGATTGGAGCAACTTTAATTCACTCATTGCACTCCACCATCCTCTTTTGTATAAGAAAGTGATTCAAAAGATCGGATATGAGCGACAGAGGTTCCGGAGCATCTCTCAAATTATCCGAAAATTCTTTTCACTGATAATCATGAATGATCGAGTTGATTGGAGCACCATTCATTCACTCATTGCACTCCATCATCCTCTTTTGTATCAAAAAATGAACCAAAGATCGGATATGAGTGACAGAGGTTCCGGAGCATCTCTCAAATTATTCGAAAATTCTTATAACTGACAATCATGAATGACCGAGTTGATTGGAGCACCATTCATTCACTCATTGCACTCCATCATCCTCTTTTGTATCAAAAAATGAATCAAAAGATCGGATATGAGTGACAGAGGTTCCGGAGCATATCTCAAATTATCCGAAAATTCTTATCACTGATAATTATGAATGATCAAGTTGATTGGAGCAACTTTAATTCACTCATTGCACTCCATCATCCTCTTTTGTATCAAAAAATGAACCAAAGATCGGATATGAGTGACAGAGGTTCCGGAGCATATCTCAAATTATCCGAAAATTCTTATCACTGATAATTATGAATGATCAAGTTGATTGGAGCACCATTCATTCACTCATTGCACTCCATCATCCTCTTTTGTATAAGAAAGTGATTCAAAAGATCGGATATGAGCGACAGAGGTTCCGGAGCATCTCTCAAATTATCCGAAAATTCTTATCACTGATAATTATGAATGATCAAGTTGATTGGAGCAACTTTAATTCACTCATTGCACTCCATCATCCTCTTTTGTATCAAAAAATGTATCAAAAGATCGGATATGAGTGACAGAGGTTCCGGAGCATATTTCAAATTATCCGAAAATTCTTTTCACTGATAATCATGAATGATCACGTTGATTGGAGCAACTTTAATTCACTCATTGCACTCCACCATCCTCTTTTGTATAAGAAAGTGATTCAAAAGATCGGATATGAGCGACAGAGGTTCCGGAGCATCTCTCAAATTATCCGAAAATTCTTTTCACTGATAATCATGAATGATCGAGTTGATTGGAGCACCATTCATTCACTCATTGCACTCCATCATCCTCTTTTGTATCAAAAAATGAACCAAAGATCGGATATGAGTGACAGAGGTTCCGGAGCATATCTCAAATTATCCGAAAATTCTTATCACTGATAATTATGAATGATCACGTTGATTGGAGCAACTTTAATTCACTCATTGCACTCCACCATCCTCTTTTGTAAAAGAAAGTGATTCAAAAGATCGGATATGAGCGACAGAGGTTCCGGAGCATCTCTCAAATTATTCGAAAATTCTTATAACTGACAATCATGAATGACCGAGTTGATTGGAGCACCATTCATTCACTCATTGCACTCCATCATCCTCTTTTGTATCAAAAAATGAATCAAAAGATCGGATATGAGTGACAGAGGTTCCGGAGCATATCTCAAATTATCCGAAAATTCTTATCACTGATAATTATGAATGATCAAGTTGATTGGAGCAACTTTAATTCACTCATTGCACTCCATCATCCTCTTTTGTATCAAAAAATGAACCAAAGATCGGATATGAGTGACAGAGGTTCCGGAGCATATCTCAAATTATCCGAAAATTCTTATCACTGATAATTATGAATGATCAAGTTGATTGGAGCAACTTTAATTCACTCATTGCACTCCATCATCCTCTTTTGTATCAAAAAATGAACCAAAGATCGGATATGAGTGACAGAGGTTCCGGAGCATATCTCAAATTATCCGAAAATTCTTATCACTGATAATCATGAATGATCAAGTTGATTGGAGCAACTTTAATTCACTCATTGCACTCCATCATCCTCTTTTGTATCAAAAAATGAATCAAAAGATCGGATATGAGTGACAGAGGTTCCGGAGCATATCTCAAATTATCCGAAAATTCTTATCACTGATAATTATGAATGATCAAGTTGATTGGAGCAACTTTAATTCACTCATTGCACTCCATCATCCTCTTTTGTATCAAAAAATGAACCAAAGATCGGATATGAGTGACAGAGGTTCCGGAGCATATCTCAAATTATCCGAAAATTCTTATCACTGATAATTATGAATGATCAAGTTGATTGGAGCACCATTCATTCACTCATTGCACTCCATCATCCTCTTTTGTATAAGAAAGTGATTCAAAAGATCGGATATGAGCGACAGAGGTTCCGGAGCATCTCTCAAATTATCCGAAAATTCTTATCACTGATAATTATGAATGATCAAGTTGATTGGAGCAACTTTAATTCACTCATTGCACTCCATCATCCTCTTTTGTATCAAAAAATGAATCAAAAGATCGGATATGAGTGACAGAGGTTCCGGAGCATATCTCAAATTATCCGAAAATTCTTTTCACTGATAATCATGAATGATCGAGTTGATTGGAGCACCATTCATTCACTCATTGCACTCCATCATCCTCTTTTGTTTCAAAAGGTGATTCAAAAGATCGGATATGAGTGACAGAGGTTCTGGAGCATCTCTCAAATTATCCGAAAATTCTTATAACTGACAACCATGAATGACCGAGTTGATTAGAGCACCATTCATTCACTCATTGCACTCCATCATCCTCTTTTGTATCAAAAAATGTATCAAAAGATCGGATATGAGTGACAGAGGTTCCGGAGCATATTTCAAATTATCCGAAAATTCTTTTCACTGATAATCATGAATGATCAAGTTGATTGGAGCAACTTTAATTCACTCATTGCACTCCACCATCCTCTTTTGTATAAGAAAGTGATTCAAAAGATCGGATATGAGCGACAGAGGTTCCGGAGCATCTCTCAAATTATCCGAAAATTCTTTTCACTGATAATCATGAATGATCGAGTTGATTGGAGCACCATTCATTCACTCATTGCACTCCATCATCCTCTTTTGTATCAAAAATGAATCAAAAGATCGGATATGAGTGACAGAGGTTCCGGAGCATTTCTCAAATTATCCGAAAATTCTTATCACTGATAATTATGAATGATCAAGTTGATTGGAGCAACTTTAATTCACTCATTGCACTCCATCATCCTCTTTTGTATAAGAAAGTGATTCAAAAGATCGGATATGAGCGACAGATGTTCCGGACATCTCTCAAATTATCCGAAAATTCTTTTCACTGATAATCATGAATGATCGAGTTGATTGGAGCACCATTCATTAACTCTTTGCACTCCATCATCCTCTTTTGTTTCAAAAGGTGATTCAAAAGATCGGATATGAGTGACAGAGGTTCCGGAGCATCTCTCAAATTATTCGAAAATTCTTATAACTGACAATCATGAATGACCGAGTTGATTGGAGCACCATTCATTCACTCATTGCACTCTATCATCCTCTTTTGTATCAAAAAATGAATCAAAAGATCGGATACGAGTGACAGAGGTTCCGGAGCATCTCTCAAATTATCCAAAAATTCTTTTCCCTGATAATCATGAATGATCGAGTTGATTGGAGCACCATTCATTCACTCATTGCACTCAATCATCCTCTTTTGTATCAAAAAATGAATCAAAAGATCGGATATGAGTGACAGAGGTTCCGGAGCATTTCTCAAATTATCCGAAAATTCTTATCACTGATAATCATGAATGATCAAGTTGATTGGAGCAACTTTAATTCACTCATTCCACTGCATCATCCTCTTTTGTATAAGAAAGTGATTCAAAAGATCGGATATGAGCGACAGAGGTTCCGGAGCATCTCTCAAATTATCTGAAAATTCTTATAACTGACAATCATGAATGACCGAGTTGATTGGAGCACCATTCATTCACTCATTGCACTCCATCATCCTCTTTTGTATCAAAAAATGAATCAAAAGATCGGATACGAGTGACAGAGGTTCCGGAGCATCTCTCAAATTATCCAAAAATTCTTTTCACTGATAATCATGAATGATCAAGTTGATTGGAGCAACTTTAATTCACTCATTCCACTGCATCATCCTCTTTTGTATAAGAAAGTGATTCAAAAGATCGGATATGAGTGACAGAGGTTCCGGAGCATTTCTCAAATTATCCGAAAATTCTTATCACTGATAATTATGAATGATCAAGTTGATTGGAGCAACTTTAATTCACTCATTGCACTCCATCATCCTCTTTTGTATAAGAAAGTGATTCAAAAGATCGGATATGAGCGACAGAGGTTCCGGAGCATCTCTCAAATTATCCGAAAATTCTTTTCACTGATAATCATGAATGATCGAGTTGATTGGAGCACCATTCATTCACTCATTGCACTCTATCATCCTCTTTTGTATCAAAAAATGAATCAAAAGATCGGATACGAGTGACAGAGGTTCCGGAGCATCTCTCAAATTATCCAAAAATTCTTTTCACTGATAATCATGAATGATCAAGTTGATTGGAGCAACTTTAATTCACTCATTCCACTGCATCATCCTCTTTTGTATAAGAAAGTGATTCAAAAGATCGGATATGAGTGACAGAGGTTCCGGAGCATTTCTCAAATTATCCGAAAATTCTTATCACTGATAATTATGAATGATCAAGTTGATTGGAGCAACTTTAATTCACTCATTGCACTCCATCATCCTCTTTTGTATAAGAAAGTGATTCAAAAGATCGGATATGAGCGACAGAGGTTCCGGAGCATCTCTCAAATTATCCGAAAATTCTTTTCACTGATAATCATGAATGATCGAGTTGATTGGAGCACCATTCATTCACTCATTGCACTCTATCATCCTCTTTTGTATCAAAAAATGAATCAAAAGATCGGATACGAGTGACAGAGGTTCCGGAGCATCTCTCAAATTATCCAAAAATTCTTTTCACTGATAATCATGAATGATCAAGTTGATTGGAGCAACTTTAATTCACTCATTCCACTGCATCATCCTCTTTTGTATAAGAAAGTGATTCAAAAGATCGGATATGAGTGACAGAGGTTCCGGAGCATTTCTCAAATTATCCGAAAATTCTTATCACTGATAATTATGAATGATCAAGTTGATTGGAGCAACTTTAATTCACTCATTGCACTCCATCATCCTCTTTTGTATAAGAAAGTGATTCAAAAGATCGGATATGAGCGACAGAGGTTCCGGAGCATCTCTCAAATTATCCGAAAATTCTTTTCACTGATAATCATGAATGATCGAGTTGATTGGAGCACCATTCATTCACTCATTGCACTCTATCATCCTCTTTTGTATCAAAAAATGAATCAAAAGATCGGATACGAGTGACAGAGGTTCCGGAGCATCTCTCAAATTATCCAAAAATTCTTTTCACTGATAATCATGAATGATCAAGTTGATTGGAGCAACTTTAATTCACTCATTCCACTGCATCATCCTCTTTTGTATCAAAAAATGAATCAAAAGATCGGATATGAGTGACAGAGGTTCCGGAGCCTTTCTCAAATTATCCGAAAATTTTTATCACTGATAATTATGAATGATCAAGTTGATTGGAGCAACTTTAATTCACTCATTGCACTCCACCATCCTCTTTTGTATAAGAAAGTGATTCAAAAGATCGGATATGAGCGACAGAGGTTCCGGAGCATCTCTCAAATTATCCGAAAATTCTTATAACTGACAATCATGAATGACCGAGTTGATTGGAGCACCATTCATTCACTCATTGCACTCTATCATCCTCTTTTGTATCAAAAAATGAATCAAAAGATCGGATACGAGAGACAGAGGTTCCGGAGCATCTCTCAAATTATCCGAAAATTCTTTTCACTGATAATTATGAATGATCAAGTTGATTGGAGCAACTTTAATTCACTCATTGCACTCCATCATCCTCTTTTGTATCAAAAAATGAATCAAAAGATCGGATACGAGTGACAGAGGTTCCGGAGCATCTCTCAAATTATCCGAAAATTCTTTTCACTGATAATCATGAATGATCAAGTTGATTGGAGCAACTTTAATTCACTCATTCCACTGCATCATCCTCTTTTGTATCAAAAAATGAATCAAAAGATCGGATATGAGTGACAGAGGTTCCGGAGCATTTCTCAAATTATCCGAAAATTCTTATCACTGATAATTATGAATGATCAAGTTGATTGGAGCAACTTTAATTCACTCATTGCACTCCACCATCCTCTTTTGTATAAGAAAGTGATTCAAAAGATCGGATATGAGCGACAGAGGTTCCGGAGCATCTCTCAAATTATCCGAAAATTCTTATAACTGACAATCATGAATGACCGAGTTGATTGGAGCACCATTCATTCACTCATTGCACTCTATCATCCTCTTTTTTTCAAAAGGTGATTCAAAAGATCGGATATGAGTGACAGAGGATCCGGAGCATCTCTCAAATTATTCGAAAATTCTTATAACTGACAATCATGAATGACCGAGTTGATTGGAGCACCATTCATTCACTCATTGCACTCTATCATCCTCTTTTGTATCAAAAAATGAATCAAAAGATCGGATACGAGTGACAGAGGTTCCGGAGCATCTCTCAAATTATCCGAAAATTCTTTTCACTGATAATCATGAATGATCAAGTTGATTGGAGCAACTTTAATTCACTCATTCCACTGCATCATCCTCTTTTGTATCAAAAAATGAATCAAAAGATCGGATATGAGTGACAGAGGTTCCGGAGCATTTCTCAAATTATCCGAAAATTCTTATCACTGATAATTATGAATGATCAAGTTGATTGGAGCAACTTTAATTCACTCATTGCACTGCATCATCCTCTTTTGTATCAAAAAATGAATCAAAAGATCGGATACGAGTGACAGAGGTTCCGGAGCATCTCTCAAATTATCCGAAAATTCTTTTCACTGATAATCATGAATGATCAAGTTGATTGGAGCAACTTTAATTCACTCATTCCACTGCATCATCCTCTTTTGTATCAAAAAATGAATCAAAAGATCGGATATGAGTGACAGAGGTTCCGGAGCATTTCTCAAATTATCCGAAAATTCTTATCACTGATAATTATGAATGATCAAGTTGATTGGAGCAACTTTAATTCACTCATTGCACTCCATCATCCTCTTTTGTATCAAAAAATGAATCAAAAGATCGGATACGAGTGACAGAGGTTCCGGAGCATCTCTCAAATTATCCGAAAATTCTTATAACTGACAATCATGAATGACCGAGTTGATTGGAGCACCATTCATTCACTCATTGCACTCTATCATCCTCTTTTGTATCAAAAAATGAATCAAAAGATCGGATACGAGAGACAGAGGTTCCGGAGCATCTCTCAAATTATCCGAAAATTCTTTTCACTGATAATTATGAATGATCAAGTTGATTGGAGCAACTTTAATTCACTCATTGCACTCCATCATCCTCTTTTGTATCAAAAAATGAATCAAAAGATCGGATACGAGTGACAGAGGTTCCGGAGCATCTCTCAAATTATCCGAAAATTCTTTTCACTGATAATTATGAATGATCAAGTTGATTGGAGCAACTTTAATTCACTCATTGCACTCCATCATCCTCTTTTGTATCAAAAAATGAATCAAAAGATCGGATACGAGTGACAGAGGTTCCGGAGCATCTCTCAAATTATCCGAAAATTCTTTTCACTGATAATCATGAATGATCAAGTTGATTGGAGCAACTTTAATTCACTCATTCCACTGCATCATCCTCTTTTGTATCAAAAAATGAATCAAAAGATCGGATATGAGTGACAGAGGTTCCGGAGCATTTCTCAAATTATCCGAAAATTCTTATCACTGATAATTATGAATGATCAAGTTGATTGGAGCAACTTTAATTCACTCATTGCACTCCACCATCCTCTTTTGTATAAGAAAGTGATTCAAAAGATCGGATATGAGCGACAGAGGTTCCGGAGCATCTCTCAAATTATCCGAAAATTCTTATAACTGACAATCATGAATGACCGAGTTGATTGGAGCACCATTCATTCACTCATTGCACTCTATCATCCTCTTTTTTTCAAAAGGTGATTCAAAAGATCGGATATGAGTGACAGAGGATCCGGAGCATCTCTCAAATTATTCGAAAATTCTTATAACTGACAATCATGAATGACCGAGTTGATTGGAGCACCATTCATTCACTCATTGCACTCTATCATCCTCTTTTGTATCAAAAAATGAATCAAAAGATCGGATACGAGTGACAGAGGTTCCGGAGCATCTCTCAAATTATCCGAAAATTCTTTTCACTGATAATCATGAATGATCAAGTTGATTGGAGCAACTTTAATTCACTCATTCCACTGCATCATCCTCTTTTGTATCAAAAAATGAATCAAAAGATCGGATATGAGTGACAGAGGTTCCGGAGCATTTCTCAAATTATCCGAAAATTCTTATCACTGATAATTATGAATGATCAAGTTGATTGGAGCAACTTTAATTCACTCATTGCACTGCATCATCCTCTTTTGTATCAAAAAATGAATCAAAAGATCGGATACGAGTGACAGAGGTTCCGGAGCATCTCTCAAATTATCCGAAAATTCTTTTCACTGATAATCATGAATGATCAAGTTGATTGGAGCAACTTTAATTCACTCATTCCACTGCATCATCCTCTTTTGTATCAAAAAATGAATCAAAAGATCGGATATGAGTGACAGAGGTTCCGGAGCATTTCTCAAATTATCCGAAAATTCTTATCACTGATAATTATGAATGATCAAGTTGATTGGAGCAACTTTAATTCACTCATTGCACTCCACCATCCTCTTTTGTATAAGAAAGTGATTCAAAAGATCGGATATGAGCGACAGAGGTTCCGGAGCATCTCTCAAATTATCCGAAAATTCATATAACTGACAATCATGAATGACCGAGTTGATTGGAGCACCATTCATTCACTCATTGCACTCTATCATCCTCTTTTTTTTCAAAAGGTGATTCAAAAGATCGGATATGAGTGACAGAGGATCCGGAGCATCTCTCAAATTATTCGAAAATTCTTATAACTGACAATCATGAATGACCGAGTTGATTGGAGCACCATTCATTCACTCATTGCACTCTATCATCCTCTTTTGTATCAAAAAATGAATCAAAAGATCGGATACGAGTGACAGAGGTTCCGGAGCATCTCTCAAATTATCCGAAAATTCTTTTCACTGATAATCATGAATGATCAAGTTGATTGGAGCAACTTGAATTCACTCATTCCACTGCATCATCCTCTTTTGTATCAAAAAATGAATCAAAAGATCGGATATGAGTGACAGAGGTTCCGGAGCATTTCTCAAATTATCCGAAAATTCTTATCACTGATAATTATGAATGATCAAGTTGATTGGAGCAACTTTAATTCACTCATTGCACTGCATCATCCTCTTTTGTATCAAAAAATGAATCAAAAGATCGGATACGAGTGACAGAGGTTCCGGAGCATCTCTCAAATTATCCGAAAATTCTTTTCACTGATAATCATGAATGACCGAGTTGATTGGAGCAACTTTAATTCACTCATTCCACTGCATCATCCTCTTTTGTTTCAAAAAGGTGATTCAAAAGATCGGATATGAGTGACAGAGGTTCCGGAGCATTTCTCAATTTATCCGAAAATTCTTATCACTGATAATCATGAATGATCGAGTTGATTGGAGCACCATTCATTCACTCATTGCACTCTATCATCCTCTTTTGTATCAAAAAATGAATCAAAAGATCGGATACGAGTGACAGAGGTTCCGGAGCATCTCTCAAATTATCCGAAAATTCTTTTCACTGATAATCATGAATGATCAAGTTGATTGGAGCAACTTTAATTCACTCATTCCACTGCATCATCCTCTTTTGTATCAAAAAATGAATCAAAAGATCGGATATGAGTGACAGAGGTTCCGGAGCATTTCTCAAATTATCCGAAAATTCTTATCACTGATAATTATGAATGATCAAGTTGATTGGAGCAACTTTAATTCACTCATTGCACTCCACCATCCTCTTTTGTATAAGAAAGTGATTCAAAAGATCGGATATGAGCGACAGAGGTTCCGGAGCATCTCTCAAATTATCCGAAAATTCTTATAACTGACAATCATGAATGACCGAGTTGATTGGAGCACCATTCATTCACTCATTGCACTCTATCATCCTCTTTTTTTTCAATAGGTGATTCAAAAGATCGGATATGAGTGACAGAGGATCCGGAGCATCTCTCAAATTATTCGAAAATTCTTATAACTGACAATCATGAATGACCGAGTTGATTGGAGCACCATTCATTCACTCATTGCACTCTATCATCCTCTTTTGTATCAAAAAATGAATCAAAAGATCGGATACGAGTGACAGAGGTTCCGGAGCATCTCTCAAATTATCCGAAAATTCTTTTCACTGATAATCATGAATGATCAAGTTGATTGGAGCAACTTTAATTCACTCATTCCACTGCATCATCCTCTTTTGTATCAAAAAATGAATCAAAAGATCGGATATGAGTGACAGAGGTTCCGGAGCATTTCTCAAATTATCCGAAAATTCTTATCACTGATAATTATGAATGATCAAGTTGATTGGAGCAACTTTAATTCACTCATTGCACTGCATCATCCTCTTTTGTATCAAAAAATGAATCAAAAGATCGGATACGAGTGACAGAGGTTCCGGAGCATCTCTCAAATTATCCGAAAATTCTTTTCACTGATAATCATGAATGATCAAGTTGATTGGAGCAACTTTAATTCACTCATTCCACTGCATCATCCTCTTTTGTATCAAAAAATGAATCAAAAGATCGGATATGAGTGACAGAGGTTCCGGAGCATTTCTCAAATTATCCGAAAATTCTTATCACTGATAATTATGAATGATCAAGTTGATTGGAGCAACTTTAATTCACTCATTGCACTCCACCATCCTCTTTTGTATAAGAAAGTGATTCAAAAGATCGGATATGAGCGACAGAGGTTCCGGAGCATCTCTCAAATTATCCGAAAATTCTTATAACTGACAATCATGAATGACCGAGTTGATTGGAGCACCATTCATTCACTCATTGCACTCTATCATCCTCTTTTTTTTCAAAAGGTGATTCAAAAGATCGGATATGAGTGACAGAGGATCCGGAGCATCTCTCAAATTATTCGAAAATTCTTATAACTGACAATCATGAATGACCGAGTTGATTGGAGCACCATTCATTCACTCATTGCACTCTATCATCCTCTTTTGTATCAAAAAATGAATCAAAAGATCGGATACGAGTGACAGAGGTTCCGGAGCATCTCTCAAATTATCCGAAAATTCTTTTCACTGATAATCATGAATGATCAAGTTGATTGGAGCAACTTTAGTTCACTCATTCCACTGCATCATCCTCTTTTGTATCAAAAAATGAATCAAAAGATCGGATATGAGTGACAGAGGTTCCGGAGCATTTCTCAAATTATCCGAAAATTCTTATCACTGATAATTATGAATGATCAAGTTGATTGGAGCAACTTTAATTCACTCATTGCACTGCATCATCCTCTTTTGTATCAAAAAATGAATCAAAAGATCGGATACGAGTGACAGAGGTTCCGGAGCATCTCTCAAATTATCCGAAAATTCTTTTCACTGATAATCATGAATGACCGAGTTGATTGGAGCAACTTTAATTCACTCATTCCACTGCATCATCCTCTTTTGTTTCAAAAGGTGATTCAAAAGATCGGATATGAGTGACAGAGGTTCCGGAGCATTTCTCAATTTATCCGAAAATTCTTATCACTGATAATCATGAATGATCGAGTTGATTGGAGCACCATTCATTCACTCATTGCACTCTATCATCCTCTTTTGTATCAAAAAATGAATCAAAAGATCGGATACGAGTGACAGAGGTTCCGGAGCATCTCTCAAATTATCCGAAAATTCTTTTCACTGATAATCATGAATGACCGAGTTGATTGGAGCAACTTTAATTCACTCATTCCACTGCATCATCCTCTTTTGTATCAAAAAATGAATCAAAAGATCGGATACGAGTGACAGAGGTTCCGGAGCATCTCTCAAATTATCCGAAAATTCTTTTCACTGATAATCATGAATGACCGAGTTGATTGGAGCAACTTTAATTCACTCATTCCACTGCATCATCCTCTTTTGTTTCAAAAGGTGATTCAAAAGATCGGATATGAGTGACAGAGGTTCCGGAGCATCTCTCAAATTATCCGAAAATTCTTTTCACTGATAATCATGAATGATCGAGTTGATTGGAGCACCATTCATTCACTCATTGCACTCTATCATCCTCTTTTGTATCAAAAAATGAATCAAAAGATCGGATACGAGTGACAGAGGTTCCGGAGCATCTCTCAAATTATCCGAAAATTCTTTTCACTGATAATCATGAATGATCGAGTTGATTGGAGCAACTTTAATTCACTCATTGCACTGCATCATCCTCTTTTGTATCAAAAAATGAATCAAAAGATCGGATACGAGTGACAGAGGTTCCGGAGCATCTCTCAAATTATCCGAAAATTCTTTTCACTGATAATCATGAATGACCGAGTTGATTGGAGCAACTTTAATTCACTCATTCCACTGCATCATCCTCTTTTGTTTCAAAAGGTGATTCAAAAGATCGGATATGAGTGACAGAGGTTCCGGAGCATTTCTCAATTTATCCGAAAATTCTTATCACTGATAATCATGAATGATCGAGTTGATTGGAGCACCATTCATTCACTCATTGCACTCTATCATCCTCTTTTGTATCAAAAAATGAATCAAAAGATCGGATACGAGTGACAGAGGTTCCGGAGCATCTCTCAAATTATCCGAAAATTCTTTTCACTGATAATCATGAATGACCGAGTTGATTGGAGCAACTTTAATTCACTCATTCCACTGCATCATCCTCTTTTGTATCAAAAAATGAATCAAAAGATCGGATACGAGTGACAGAGGTTCCGGAGCATCTCTCAAATTATCCGAAAATTCTTTTCACTGATAATCATGAATGATCGAGTTGATTGGAGCAACTTTAATTCACTCATTGCACTGCATCATCCTCTTTTGTATCAAAAAATGAATCAAAAGATCGGATACGAGTGACAGAGGTTCCGGAGCATCTCTCAAATTATCCGAAAATTCTTTTCACTGATAATCATGAATGACCGAGTTGATTGGAGCAACTTTAATTCACTCATTCCACTGCATCATCCTCTTTTGTTTCAAAAGGTGATTCAAAAGATCGGATATGAGTGACAGAGGTTCCGGAGCATTTCTCAATTTATCCGAAAGTTCTTATCACTGATAATCATGAATGATCGAGTTGATTGGAGCACCATTCATTCACTCATTGCACTCTATCATCCTCTTTTGTATCAAAAAATGAATCAAAAGATCGGATACGAGTGACAGAGGTTCCGGAGCATCTCTCAAATTATCCGAAAATTCTTTTCACTGATAATCATGAATGACCGAGTTGATTGGAGCAACTTTAATTCACTCATTCCACTGCATCATCCTCTTTTGTATCAAAAAATGAATCAAAAGATCGGATACGAGTGACAGAGGTTCCGGAGCATCTCTCAAATTATCCGAAAATTCTTTTCACTGATAATCATGAATGACCGAGTTGATTGGAGCAACTTTAATTCACTCATTCCACTGCATCATCCTCTTTTGTTTCAAAAGGTGATTCAAAAGATCGGATATGAGTGACAGAGGTTCCGGAGCATCTCTCAAATTATCCGAAAATTCTTTTCACTGATAATCATGAATGATCGAGTTGATTGGAGCACCATTCATTCACTCATTGCACTCTATCATCCTCTTTTGTATCAAAAAATGAATCAAAAGATCGGATACGAGTGACAGAGGTTCCGGAGCATCTCTCAAATTATCCGAAAATTCTTTTCACTGATAATCATGAATGACCGAGTTGATTGGAGCAACTTTAATTCACTCATTCCACTGCATCATCCTCTTTTGTATCAAAAAATGAATCAAAAGATCGCATACGAGTGACAGAGGTTCCGGAGCATCTCTCAAATTATCCGAAAATTCTTTTCACTGATAATCATGAATGACCGAGTTGATTGGAGCAACTTTAATTCACTCATTCCACTGCATCATCCTCTTTTGTATCAAAAAATGAATCAAAAGATCGGATACGAGTGACAGAGGTTCCGGAGCATCTCTCAAATTATCCGAAAATTCTTTTCACTGATAATCATGAATGACCGAGTTGATTGGAGCAACTTTAATTCACTCATTCCACTGCATCATCCTCTTTTTTTTCAAAAGGTGATTCAAAAGATCGGATATGAGTGACAGAGGATCCGGAGCATCTCTCAAATTATTCGAAAATTCTTATAACTGACAATCATGAATGACCGAGTTGATTGGAGCACCATTCATTCACTCATTGCACTCTATCATCCTCTTTTGTATCAAAAAATGAATCAAAAGATCGGATACGAGTGACAGAGGTTCCGGAGCATCTCTCAAATTATCCGAAAATTCTTTTCACTGATAATCATGAATGATCAAGTTGATTGGAGCAACTTTAGTTCACTCATTCCACTGCATCATCCTCTTTTGTATCAAAAAATGAATCAAAAGATCGGATATGAGTGACAGAGGTTCCGGAGCATTTCTCAAATTATCCGAAAATTCTTATCACTGATAATCATGAATGACCGAGTTGATTGGAGCAACTTTAATTCACTCATTCCACTGCATCATCCTCTTTTGTATCAAAAAATGAATCAAAAGATCGGATACGAGTGACAGAGGTTCCGGAGCATCTCTCAAATTATCCGAAAATTCTTTTCACTGATAATCATGAATGACCGAGTTGATTGGAGCAACTTTAATTCACTCATTCCACTGCATCATCCTCTTTTGTATCAAAAAATGAATCAAAAGATCGGATACGAGTGACAGAGGTTCCGGAGCATCTCTCAAATTATCCGAAAATTCTTTTCACTGATAATCATGAATGACCGAGTTGATTGGAGCAACTTTAATTCACTCATTCCACTGCATCATCCTCTTTTTTTTCAAAAGGTGATTCAAAAGATCGGATATGAGTGACAGAGGATCCGGAGCATCTCTCAAATTATTCGAAAATTCTTATAACTGACAATCATGAATGACCGAGTTGATTGGAGCACCATTCATTCACTCATTGCACTCTATCATCCTCTTTTGTATCAAAAAATGAATCAAAAGATCGGATACGAGTGACAGAGGTTCCGGAGCATCTCTCAAATTATCCGAAAATTCTTTTCACTGATAATCATGAATGATCAAGTTGATTGGAGCAACTTTAGTTCACTCATTCCACTGCATCATCCTCTTTTGTATCAAAAAATGAATCAAAAGATCGGATATGAGTGACAGAGGTTCCGGAGCATTTCTCAAATTATCCGAAAATTCTTATCACTGATAATTATGAATGATCAAGTTGATTGGAGCAACTTTAATTCACTCATTGCACTGCATCATCCTCTTTTGTATCAAAAAATGAATCAAAAGATCGGATACGAGTGACAGAGGTTCCGGAGCATCTCTCAAATTATCCGAAAATTCTTTTCACTGATAATCATGAATGACCGAGTTGATTGGAGCAACTTTAATTCACTCATTCCACTGCATCATCCTCTTTTGTTTCAAAAGGTGATTCAAAAGATCGGATATGAGTGACAGAGGTTCCGGAGCATTTCTCAATTTATCCGAAAATTCTTATCACTGATAATCATGAATGATCGAGTTGATTGGAGCACCATTCATTCACTCATTGCACTCTATCATCCTCTTTTGTATCAAAAAATGAATCAAAAGATCGGATACGAGTGACAGAGGTTCCGGAGCATCTCTCAAATTATCCGAAAATTCTTTTCACTGATAATCATGAATGACCGAGTTGATTGGAGCAACTTTAATTCACTCATTCCACTGCATCATCCTCTTTTGTATCAAAAAATGAATCAAAAGATCGGATACGAGTGACAGAGGTTCCGGAGCATCTCTCAAATTATCCGAAAATTCTTTTCACTGATAATCATGAATGATCGAGTTGATTGGAGCAACTTTAATTCACTCATTGCACTGCATCATCCTCCTTTGTATCAAAAAATGAATCAAAAGATCGGATACGAGTGACAGAGGTTCCGGAGCATCTCTCAAATTATCCGAAAATTCTTTTCACTGATAATCATGAATGACCGAGTTGATTGGAGCACCATTCATTCACTCATTGCACTCCATCATCCTCTTTTGTATCAAAAAATGAATCAAAAGATCGGATATGAGTGACAGAGGTTCCGGAGCATCTCTCAAATTATCCGAAAATTCTTTTCACTGATAATCATGAATGATCAAGTTGATTGGAGCATCTTTAATTCACTCATTGCACTCCATCATCCTCTTTTGTATAAGAAAGTGATTCAAAAGATCGGATATGAGCGACAGAGGTTCCGGAGCATCTCTCAAATTATCCGAAAATTCTTTTCACTGATAATCATGAATGATCGAGTTGATTGGAGCACCATTCATTCACTCATTGCACTCCATCATCCTCTTTTGTATAAGAAAGTGATTCAAAAGATCGGATACGAGTGACAGAGGTTCCGGAGCATCTCTCAAATTATCCGAAAATTCTTTTCACTGATAATCATGAATGACCGAGTTGATTGGAGCAACTTTAATTCACTCATTCCACTGCATCATCCTCTTTTGTATCAAAAAATGAATCAAAAGATCGGATATGAGTGACAGAGGTTCCGGAGCATTTCTCAAATTATCCGAAAATTCTTATCACTGATAATTATGAATGATCAAGTTGATTGGAGCAACTTTAATTCACTCATTGCACTCCATCATCCTCTTTTGTATAAGAAAGTGATTCAAAAGATCGGATATGAGCGACAGATGTTCCGGAGCATCTCTCAAATTATCCGAAAATTCTTTTCACTGATAATCATGAATGATCGAGTTGATTGGAGCACCATTCATTCACTCATTGCACTCTATCATCCTCTTTTGTATCAAAAAATGAATCAAAAGATCGGATATGAGTGACAGAGGTTCCGGAGCATTTCTCAATTTATCCGAAAATTCTTATCACTGATAATCATGAATGGTCAAGTTGATTGGAGCAACTTTAATTCACTCATTCCACTGCATCATCCTCTTTTGTATAAGAAAGTGATTCAAAAGATCGGATATGAGCGACAGAGGTTCCGGAGCATCTCTCAAATAATCTGAAAATTCTTATAACTGACAATCATGAATGACCGAGTTGATTGGAGCACCATTCATTCACTCATTGCACTCCATCATCCTCTTTTGTATCAAAAAATGAATCAAAAGATCGGATATGAGTGACAGAGGTTCCGGAGCATCTCTCAAATTATCCGAAAATTCTTTTCACTGATAATCATGAATGATCAAGTTGATTGGAGCATCTTTAATTCACTCATTGCACTCCATCATCCTCTTTTGTATAAGAAAGTGATTCAAAAGATCGGATATGAGCGACAGAGGTTCCGGAGCATCTCTCAAATTATCCGAAAATTCTTTTCACTGATAATCATGAATGATCGAGTTGATTGGAGCACCATTCATTCACTCATTGCACTCCATCATCCTCTTTTGTATAAGAAAGTGATTCAAAAGATCGGATATGAGCGACAGAGGTTCCGGAGCATCTCTCAAATTATCCGAAAATTCTTTTCACTGATAATCATGAATGACCGAGTTGATTGGAGCACCATTCATTCACTCATTGCACTCCATCATCCTCTTTTGTATCAAAAAATGAATCAAAAGATCGGATATGAGTGACAGAGGTTCCGGAGCATCTCTCAAATTATCCGAAAATTCTTTTCACTGATAATCATGAATGATCAAGTTGATTGGAGCAACTTTAATTCACTGATTGCACTCCACCATCCTCTTTTGTATAAGAAAGTGATTCAAAAGATCGGATATGAGCGACAGAGGTTCCGGAGCATCTCTCAAATTATCCGAAAATTCTTTTCACTGATAATCATGAATGATCGAGTTGATTGGAGCACCATTCATTAACTCTTTGCACTCCATCATCCTCTTTTGTTTCAAAAGGTGATTCAAAAGATCGGATATGAGTGACAGAGGTTCCGGAGCATCTCTCAAATTATTCGAAAATTCTTATAACTGACAATCATGAATGACCGAGTTGATTGGAGCACCATTCATTCACTCATTGCACTCTATCATCCTCTTTTGTATCAAAAAATGAATCAAAAGATCGGATACGAGTGACAGAGGTTCCGGAGCATCTCTCAAATTATCCGAAAATTCTTTTCACTGATAATCATGAATGATCGAGTTGATTGGAGCACCATTCATTAACTCTTTGCACTCCATCATCCTCTTTTGTTTCAAAAGGTGATTCAAAAGATCGGATATGAGTGACAGAGGTTCCGGAGCATCTCTCAAATTATTCGAAAATTCTTATAACTGACAATCATGAATGACCGAGTTGATTGGAGCACCATTCATTCACTCATTGCACTCCATCATCCTCTTTTGTATAAGAAAGTGATTCAAAAGATCGGATACGAGTGACAGAGGTTCCGGAGCATCTCTCAAATTATCCGAAAATTCTTTTCACTGATAATCATGAATGACCGAGTTGATTGGAGCAACTTTAATTCACTCATTCCACTGCATCATCCTCTTTTGTATCAAAAAATGAATCAAAAGATCGGATATGAGTGACAGAGGTTCCGGAGCATTTCTCAAATTATCCGAAAATTCTTATCACTGATAATTATGAATGATCAAGTTGATTGGAGCAACTTTAATTCACTCATTGCACTCCATCATCCTCTTTTGTATAAGAAAGTGATTCAAAAGATCGGATATGAGCGACAGATGTTCCGGAGCATCTCTCAAATTATCCGAAAATTCTTTTCACTGATAATCATGAATGATCGAGTTGATTGGAGCACCATTCATTCACTCATTGCACTCTATCATCCTCTTTTGTATCAAAAAATGAATCAAAAGATCGGATATGAGTGACAGAGGTTCCGGAGCATTTCTCAATTTATCCGAAAATTCTTATCACTGATAATCATGAATGGTCAAGTTGATTGGAGCAACTTTAATTCACTCATTCCACTGCATCATCCTCTTTTGTATAAGAAAGTGATTCAAAAGATCGGATATGAGCGACAGAGGTTCCGGAGCATCTCTCAAATAATCTGAAAATTCTTATAACTGACAATCATGAATGACCGAGTTGATTGGAGCACCATTCATTCACTCATTGCACTCCATCATCCTCTTTTGTATCAAAAAATGAATCAAAAGATCGGATATGAGTGACAGAGGTTCCGGAGCATCTCTCAAATTATCCGAAAATTCTTTTCACTGATAATCATGAATGATCAAGTTGATTGGAGCATCTTTAATTCACTCATTGCACTCCATCATCCTCTTTTGTATAAGAAAGTGATTCAAAAGATCGGATATGAGCGACAGAGGTTCCGGAGCATCTCTCAAATTATCCGAAAATTCTTTTCACTGATAATCATGAATGATCGAGTTGATTGGAGCACCATTCATTCACTCATTGCACTCCATCATCCTCTTTTGTATAAGAAAGTGATTCAAAAGATCGGATATGAGCGACAGAGGTTCCGGAGCATCTCTCAAATTATCCGAAAATTCTTTTCACTGATAATCATGAATGACCGAGTTGATTGGAGCACCATTCATTCACTCATTGCACTCCATCATCCTCTTTTGTATCAAAAAATGAATCAAAAGATCGGATATGAGTGACAGAGGTTCCGGAGCATCTCTCAAATTATCCGAAAATTCTTTTCACTGATAATCATGAATGATCAAGTTGATTGGAGCAACTTTAATTCACTGATTGCACTCCACCATCCTCTTTTGTATAAGAAAGTGATTCAAAAGATCGGATATGAGCGACAGAGGTTCCGGAGCATCTCTCAAATTATCCGAAAATTCTTTTCACTGATAATCATGAATGATCGAGTTGATTGGAGCACCATTCATTAACTCTTTGCACTCCATCATCCTCTTTTGTTTCAAAAGGTGATTCAAAAGATCGGATATGAGTGACAGAGGTTCCGGAGCATCTCTCAAATTATTCGAAAATTCTTATAACTGACAATCATGAATGACCGAGTTGATTGGAGCACCATTCATTCACTCATTGCACTCTATCATCCTCTTTTGTATCAAAAAATGAATCAAAAGATCGGATACGAGTGACAGAGGTTCCGGAGCATCTCTCAAATTATCCAAAAATTCTTTTCCCTGATAATCATGAATGATCGAGTTGATTGGAGCACCATTCATTCACTCATTGCACTCCATCATCCTCTTTTGTATCAAAAAATGAATCAAAAGATCGGATATGAGTGACAGAGGTTCCGGAGCATCTCTCAAATTATCCGAAAATTCTTTTCACTGATAATCATGAATGATCAAGTTGATTGGAGCAACTTTAATTCACTGATTGCACTCCACCATCCTCTTTTGTATAAGAAAGTGATTCAAAAGATCGGATATGAGCGACAGAAGTTCCGGAGCATCTCTCAAATTATCCGAAAATTCTTTTCACTGATAATCATGAATGATCGAGTTGATTGGAGCACCATTCATTCACTCATTGCACTCCATCATCCTCTTTTGTATCAAAAAATGTATCAAAAGATCGGATATGAGTGACAGAGGTTCCGGAGCATTTCTCAAATTATCCGAAAATTCTTATCACTGATAATCATGAATGGTCAAGTTGATTGGAGCAACTTTAATTCACTCATTCCACTGCATCATCCTCTTTTGTATAAGAAAGTGATTCAAAAGATCGGATATGAGCGACAGAGGTTCCGGAGCATCTCTCAAATTATCTGAAAATTCTTATAACTGACAATCATGAATGACCGAGTTGATTGGAGCACCATTCATTCACTCATTGCACTCCATCATCCTCTTTTGTATCAAAAAATGAATCAAAAGATCGGATATGAGTGACAGAAGTTCCGGAGCATCTCTCAAATTATCCGAAAATTCTTTTCACTGATAATCATGAATGATCAAGTTGATTGGAGCATCTTTAATTCACTCATTGCACTCCATCATCTTCTTTTGTATAAGAAAGTGATTCAAAAGATCGGATATGAGCGACAGAGGTTCCGGAGCATCTCTCAAATTATCCGAAAAATTTTTTCACTGATAATCATGAATGATCGAGTTGATTGGAGCACCATTCATTCACTCATTGCACTCCATCATCCTCTTTTGAATAAGAAAGTGATTCAAAAGATCGGATATGAGCGACAGAGGTTCCGGAGCATCTCTCAAATTATCCGAAAATTCTTTTCACTGATAATCATGAATGATCAAGTTGATTGGAGCATCTTTAATTCACTCATTGCACTCCATCATCTTCTTTTGTATAAGAAAGTGATTCAAAAGATCGGATATGAGCGACAGAGGTTCCGGAGCATCTCTCAAAGTATCCGAAAATTCTTTTCACTGATAATCATGAATGATCAAGTTGATTGGAGCATCTTTAATTCACTCATTGCACTCCATCATCCTCTTTTGTATGAGAAAGTGATTCAAAAGATCGGATATGAGCGACAGAGGTTCCGGAGCATCTCTCAAATTATCCGAAAATTATTTTCACTGATAATCATGAATGATCAAGTTGATTGGAGCAACTTTAATTCACTCATTGCACTCCACCATCCTCTTTTGTATAAGAAAGTGATTCAAAAGATCGGATATGAGCGACAGAGGTTCCGGAGCATCTCTCAAATTATCCGAAAATTATTTTCACTGATAATCATGAATGATCAAGTTGATTGGAGCAACTTTAATTCACTCATTGCACTCCACCATCCTCTTTTGTATAAGAAAGTGATTCAAAAGATCGGATATGAGCGACAGAGGTTCCGGAGCATCTCTCAAATTATCCGAAAATTCTTTTCACTGATAATCATGAATGATCAAGTTGATTGGAGCATCTTTAATTCACTCATTGCACTCCATCATCCTCTTTTGTATAAGAAAGTGATTCAAAAGATCGGATATGAGCGACAGAGGTTCCGGAGCATCTCTCAAATTATCCGAAAATTCTTATAACTGACAACCATGAATGACCGAGTTGATTGGAGCACCATTCATTCACTCATTGCACTCCATCATCCTCTTTTGTATCAAAAAATGTATCAAAAGATCGGATATTAGTGACAGAGGTTCCGGAGCATATTTCAAATTATCCGAAAATTCTTTTCACTGATAATCATGAATGATCAAGTTGATTGGAGCAACTTTAATTCACTCATTGCACTCCACCATCCTCTTTTGTATAAGAAAGTGATTCAAAAGATCGGATATGAGCGACAGAGGTTCCGGAGCATCTCTCAAATTATCCGAAAATTCTTTTCACTGATAATCATGAATGATCGAGTTGATTGGAGCACCATTCATTCACTCATTGCACTCCATCATCCTCTTTTGTATGAGAAAGTGATTCAAAAGATCGGATATGAGCGACAGAGGTTCCGGAGCATCTCTCAAATTATCCGAAAATTACTTTCACTGATAATCATGAATGATCAAGTTGATTGGAGCAACTTTAATTCACTCATTGCACTCCACCATCCTCTTTTGTATAAGAAAGTGATTCAAAAGATCGGATATGAGCGACAGAGGTTCCGGAGCATCTCTCAAATTATCTGAAAATTCTTATAACTGACAATCATTAATGACCGAGTTGATTGGAGCACCATTCATTCACTCATTGCACTCCATCATCCTCTTTTGTATCAAAAAATGAATCAAAAGATCGGATATGAGTGACAGAGGTTCCGGAGCATCTCTCAAATTATCCGAAAATTCTTTTCACTGATAATCATGAATGATCAAGTTGATTGGAGCATCTTTAATTCACTCATTGCACTCCATCATCCTCTTTTGTATAAGAAAGTGATTCAAAAGATCGGATATGAGCGACAGAGGTTCCGGAGCATCTCTCAAATTATCCGAAAATTCTTATAACTGACAACCATGAATGACCGAGTTGATTGGAGCACCATTCATTCACTCATTGCACTCCATCATCCTCTTTTGTATCAAAAAATGTATCAAAAGATCGGATATTAGTGACAGAGGTTCCGGAGCATATTTCAAATTATCCGAAAATTCTTTTCACTGATAATCATGAATGATCAAGTTGATTGGAGCAACTTTAATTCACTCATTGCACTCCACCATCCTCTTTTGTATAAGAAAGTGATTCAAAAGATCGGATATGAGCGACAGAGGTTCCGGAGCATCTCTCAAATTATCCGAAAATTCTTTTCACTGATAATCATGAATGATCGAGTTGATTGGAGCACCATTCATTCACTCATTGCACTCCATCATCCTCTTTTGTATCAAAAAATGAATCAAAAGATCGGATATGAGTGACAGAGGTTCCGGAGCATTTCTCAAATTATCCGAAAATTCTTATCACTGATAATCATGAATGATCGAGTTGATTGGAGCACCATTCATTAACTCTTTGCACTCCATCATCCTCTTTTGTATAAGAAAGTGATTCAAAAGATCGGATATGAGCGACAGAGGTTCCGGAGCATCTCTCAAATTATCTGAAAATTCTTATAACTGACAATCATTAATGACCGAGTTGATTGGAGCACCATTCATTCACTCATTGCACTCCATCATCCTCTTTTGTATCAAAAAATGAATCAAAAGATCGGATATGAGTGACAGAGGTTCCGGAGCATCTCTCAAATTATCCGAAAATTCTTTTCACTGATAATCATGAATGATCAAGTTGATTGGAGCATCTTTAATTCACTCATTGCACTCCATCATCCTCTTTTGTATAAGAAAGTGATTCAAAAGATCGGATATGAGCGACAGAGGTTCCGGAGCATCTCTCAAATTATCCGAAAATTCTTTTCACTGATAATCATGAATGATCGAGTTGATTGGAGCACCATTCATTCACTCATTGCACTCCATCATCCTCTTTTGTATAAGAAAGTGATTCAAAAGATCGGATATGAGCGACAGAGGTTCCGGAGCATCTCTCAAATTATCCGAAAATTCTTATAACTGACAATCATGAATGACCGAGTTGATTGGAGCACCATTCATTCACTCATTGCACTCCATCATCCTCTTTTGTATCAAAAAATGAATCAAAAGATCGGATATGAGTGACAGAGGTTCCAGAGCATCTCTCAAATTATACGAAAATTCTTTTCACTGATAATCATGAATGATCGAGTTGATTGGAGCACCATTCATTCACTCATTGCACTCCATCTTCCTCTTTTGTATCAAAAAATGTATCAAAAGATCGGATATGAGTGACAGAGGTTCCGGAGCATATCTCAAATTATCCGAAAATTCTTTTCACTGATAATCATGAATGGTCAAGTTGATTGGAGCAACTTTAATTCACTCATTCCACTGCATCATCCTCTTTTGTATAAGAAAGTGATTCAAAAGATCGGATATGAGCGACAGAGGTTCCGGAGCATCTCTCAAATTATCTGAAAATTCTTATAACTGACAATCATGAATGACCGAGTTGATTGGAGCACCATTCATTCACTCATTGCACTCCATCATCCTCTTTTGTATCAAAAAATGAATCAAAAGATCGGATATGAGTGACAGAGGTTCCGGAGCATCTCTCAAATTATCCGAAAATTCTTTTCACTGATAATCATGAATGATCAAGTTGATTGGAGCATCTTTAATTCACTCATTGCACTCCATCATCCTCTTTTGTATAAGAAAGTGATTCAAAAGATCGGATATGAGCGACAGAGGTTCCGGAGCATCTCTCAAATTATCCGAAAATTCTTTTCACTGATAATCATGAATGATCGAGTTGATTGGAGCACCATTCATTTACTCATTGCACTCCATCATCCTCTTTTGTATAAGAAAGTGATTCAAAAGATCGGATATGAGCGACAGAGGTTCCGGAGCATCTCTCAAATTATCCGAAATATCTTTTCACTGATAATCATGAATGATCGAGTTGATTGGAGCACCATTCATTCACTCATTGCACTCCATCATCCTCTTTTGTATAAGAAAGTGATTCAAAAGATCGGATATGAGCGACAGAGGTTCCGGAGCATCTCTCAAATTATCCGAAAATTCTTATAACTGACAATCATGAATGACCGAGTTGATTGGAGCACCATTCATTCACTCATTGCACTCCATCATCCTCTTTTGTATCAAAAAATGAATCAAAAGATCGGATATGAGTGACAGAGGTTCCAGAGCATCTCTCAAATTATACGAAAATTCTTTTCACTGATAATCATGAATGATCGAGTTGATTGGAGCACCATTCATTCACTCATTGCACTCCATCATCCTCTTTTGTATCAAAAAATGTATCAAAAGATCGGATATGAGTGACAGAGGTTCCGGAGCATATCTCAAATTATCCGAAAATTCTTTTCACTGATAATCATGAATGATCAAGTTGATTGGAGCAACTTTAATTCACTCATTGCACTCCATCATCCTCTTTTGTATAAGAAAGTGATTCAAAAGATCGGATATGAGCGACAGAGGTTCCGGAGCATCTCTCAAATTATCCGAAAATTCTTATAACTGACAATCATGAAAGACCGAGTTGATTGGAGCACCATTCATTCACTCATTGCGCTCCATCATCCTCTTTTGTATCAAAAAAAGAATCAAAAGATCGGATATGAGTGACAGAGGTTCCGGAGCATCTCTCAAATTATCCGAAAATTCTTTTCACTGATAATCATGAATGATCGAGTTGATTGGAGCACCATTCATTCACTCATTGCACTCCATCATCCTCTTTTGTATCAAAAAATGTATCAAAAGATCGGATATGAGTGACAGAGGTTCCGGAGCATTTCTCAAATTATCCGAAAATTCTTATCACTGATAATCATGAATGACCGAGTTGATTGGAGCACCATTCATTCACTCATTGCACTCCATCATCCTCTTTTGTATCAAAAAATGAATCAAAAGATCGGATATGAGTGACAGAGGTTCCGGAGCATCTCTCAAATTATCCGAAAATTCTTTTCACTGATAATCATGAATGATCAAGTTGATTGGAGCAACTTTAATTCACTCATTGCACTCCATCATCCTCTTTTGTATAAGAAAGTGATTCAAAAGATCGGATATGAGCGACAGAGGTTCCGGAGCATCTCTCAAATTATCCGAAAATTCTTTTCACTGATAATCATGAATGATCAAG
The DNA here is from genome assembly GCA_036245825.1 of Pristionchus entomophagus. Lineage (NCBI taxonomy): Eukaryota > Metazoa > Nematoda > Chromadorea > Rhabditida > Neodiplogasteridae > Pristionchus > Pristionchus entomophagus. The sequence goes on from BTSX01000006.1 coordinate 21,174,767, forward strand.
TTGATTGGAGCAACTTTAATTCACTCATTGCACTCCATCATCCTCTTTTGTATAAGAAAGTGATTCAAAAGATCGGATATGAGCGACAGAGGTTCCGGAGCATCTCTCAAATTATCCGAAAATTCTTATAACTGACAATCATGAATGACCGAGTTGATGGGAGCACCATTCATTCACTCATTGCACTCCATCATCCTCTTTTGTATCAAAAAATGTATCAAAAGATCGGATATGAGTGACAGAGGTTCCGGAGCATATCTAAAATTATCCGAAAATTCTTTTCACTGATAATCATGAATGACCGAGTTGATTGGAGCACCATTCATTCACTCATTGCACTCCATCATCCTCTTTTGTATCAAAAAATGAATCAAAAGATCGGATACGAGTGACAGAGGTTCCGGAGCATCTCTCAAATTATCCGAAAATTCTTTTCCCTGATAATCATGAATGATCGAGTTGATTGGAGCACCATTCATTCACTCATTGCACTCCATCATCCTCTTTTGTATCAAAAAATGTATCAAAAGATCGGATATGAGTGACAGAGGTTCCGGAGCATATCTAAAATTATCCGAAAATTCTTTTCACTGATAATCATGAATGACCGAGTTGATTGGAGCACCATTCATTCACTCATTGCACTCCATCATCCTCTTTTGTATCAAAAAATGAATCAAAAGATCGGATACGAGTGACAGAGGTTCCGGAGCATCTCTCAAATTATCCGAAAATTCTTTTCCCTGATAATCATGAATGATCGAGTTGATTGGAGCACCATTCATTCACTCATTGCACTCCATCATCCTCTTTTGTATCAAAAAATGTATCAAAAGATCGGATATGAGTGACAGAGGTTCCGGAGCATCCCTCAAATTATCCGAAAATTCTTTTCACTGATAATCATGAATGACCGAGTTGATTGGAGCACCATTCATTCACTCATTGCACTCCATCATCCTCTTTTGTATCAAAAAATGTATCAAAAGATCGGATATGAGTGACAGAGGTTCCGGAGCATCCCTCAAATTATCCGAAAATTCTTTTCACTGATAATCATGAATGACCGAGTTGATTGGAGCACCATTCATTCACTCATTGCACTCCATCATCCTCTTTTGTATCAAAAAATGAATCAAAAGATCGGATACGAGTGACAGAGGTTCCGGAGCATCTCTCAAATTATCCGAAAATTCTTTTCCCTGATAATCATGAATGATCGAGTTGATTGGAGCACCATTCATTCACTCATTGCACTCCATCATCCTCTTTTGTATCAAAAAATGTATCAAAAGATCGGATATGAGTGACAGAGGTTCCGGAGCATCTCTCAAATTATCCGAAAATTCTTTTCACTGATAATCATGAATGATCAAGTTGATTGGAGCAACTTTAATTCACTCATTGCACTCCATCATCCTCTTTTGTATAAGAAAGTGATTCAAAAGATCGGATATGAGCGACAGAGGTTCCGGAGCATCTCTCAAATTATCCGAAATATCTTTTCACTGATAATCATGAATGATCGAGTTGATTGGAGCACCATTCATTCACTCATTGCACTCCATCATCCTCTTTTGTATAAGAAAGTGATTCAAAAGATCGGATATGAGCGACAGAGGTTCCGGAGCATCTCTCAAATTATCCGAAAATTCTTATAACTGACAATCATGAATGACCGAGTTGATTGGAGCACCATTCATTCACTCATTGCACTCCATCTTCCTCTTTTGTATCAAAAAATGTATCAAAAGATCGGATATGAGTGACAGAGGTTCCGGAGCATATCTCAAATTATCCGAAAATTCTTTTCACTGATAATCATGAATGGTCAAGTTGATTGGAGCAACTTTAATTCACTCATTCCACTGCATCATCCTCTTTTGTATAAGAAAGTGATTCAAAAGATCGGATATGAGCGACAGAGGTTCCGGAGCATCTCTCAAATTATCCGAAAATTCTTATAACTGACAATCATGAATGACCGAGTTGATTGGAGCACCATTCATTCACTCATTGCACTCCATCATCCTCTTTTGTATCAAAAAATGTATCAAAAGATCGGATATGAGTGACAGAGGTTCCGGAGCATCTCTCAAATTATCCGAAAATTCTTTTCACTGATAATCATGAATGATCGAGTTGATTGGAGCACCATTCATTCACTCATTGCACTCCATCATCCTCTTTTGTATCAAAAAATGTATCAAAAGATCGGATATGAGTGACAGAGGTTCCGGAGCATCTCTCAAATTATCCGAAAATTCTTTTCCCTGATAATCATGAATGATCGAGTTGATTGGAGCACCATTCATTCACTCATTGCACTCCATCATCCTCTTTTGTATCAAAAAATGTATCAAAAGATCGGATATGAGTGACAGAGGTTCCGGAGCATATCTAAAATTATCCGAAAATTCTTTTCCCTGATAATCATGAATGATCGAGTTGATTGGAGCACCATTCATTCACTCATTGCACTCCATCATCCTCTTTTGTATCAAAAAATGAATCAAAAGATCGGATACGAGTGACAGAGGTTCCGGAGCATCTCTCAAATTATCCGAAAATTCTTTTCCCTGATAATCATGAATGATCGAGTTGATTGGAGCACCATTCATTCACTCATTGCACTCCATCATCCTCTTTTGTATCAAAAAATGTATCAAAAGATCGGATATGAGTGACAGAGGTTCCGGAGCATCTCTCAAATTATCCGAAAATTCTTTTCACTGATAATCATGAATGATCAAGTTGATTGGAGCAACTTTAATTCACTCATTGCACTCCATCATCCTCTTTTGTATCAAAAAATGTATCAAAAGATCGGATATGAGTGACAGAGGTTCCGGAGCATCTCTCAAATTATCCGAAAATTCTTATAACTGACAATCATGAATGACCGAGTTGATTGGAGCACCATTCATTCACTCATTGCACTCCATCATCCTCTTTTGTATCAAAAAATGTATCAAAAGATCGGATATGAGTGACAGAGGTTCCGGAGCATCTCTCAAATTATCCGAAAATTCTTTTCACTGATAATCATGAATGATCGAGTTGATTGGAGCACCATTCATTCACTCATTGCACTCCATCATCCTCTTTTGTATCAAAAAATGTATCAAAAGATCGGATATGAGTGACAGAGGTTCCGGAGCATCTCTCAAATTATCCGAAAATTCTTTTCCCTGATAATCATGAATGATCGAGTTGATTGGAGCACCATTCATTCACTCATTGCACTCCATCATCCTCTTTTGTATCAAAAAATGTATCAAAAGATCGGATATGAGTGACAGAGGTTCCGGAGCATATCTAAAATTATCCGAAAATTCTTTTCCCTGATAATCATGAATGATCGAGTTGATTGGAGCACCATTCATTCACTCATTGCACTCCATCATCCTCTTTTGTATCAAAAAATGAATCAAAAGATCGGATACGAGTGACAGAGGTTCCGGAGCATCTCTCAAATTATCCGAAAATTCTTTTCCCTGATAATCATGAATGATCGAGTTGATTGGAGCACCATTCATTCACTCATTGCACTCCATCATCCTCTTTTGTATCAAAAAATGTATCAAAAGATCGGATATGAGTGACAGAGGTTCCGGAGCATCTCTCAAATTATCCGAAAATTCTTTTCACTGATAATCATGAATGATCAAGTTGATTGGAGCAACTTTAATTCACTCATTGCACTCCATCATCCTCTTTTGTATAAGAAAGTGATTCAAAAGATCGGATATGAGCGACAGAGGTTCCGGAGCATCTCTCAAATTATCCGAAAATTCTTATAACTGACAATCATGAATGACCGAGTTGATTGGAGCACCATTCATTCACTCATTGCACTCCATCTTCCTCTTTTGTATCAAAAAATGTATCAAAAGATCGGATATGAGTGACAGAGGTTCCGGAGCATATCTCAAATTATCCGAAAATTCTTTTCACTGATAATCATGAATGGTCAAGTTGATTGGAGCAACTTTAATTCACTCATTCCACTGCATCATCCTCTTTTGTATAAGAAAGTGATTCAAAAGATCGGATATGAGCGACAGAGGTTCCGGAGCATCTCTCAAATTAACTGAAAATTCTTATAACTGACAATCATGAATGACCGAGTTGATTGGAGCACCATTCATTCACTCATTGCACTCCATCATCCTCTTTTGTATCAAAAAATGAATCAAAAGATCGGATATGAGTGACAGAGGTTCCGGAGCATCTCTCAAATTATCCGAAAATTCTTTTCACTGATAATCATGAATGATCAAGTTGATTGGAGCATCTTTAATTCACTCATTGCACTCCATCATCCTCTTTTGTATAAGAAAGTGATTCAAAAGATCGGATATGAGCGACAGAGGTTCCGGAGCATCTCTCAAATTATCCGAAAATTCTTTTCACTGATAATCATGAATGATCGAGTTGATTGGAGCACCATTCATTTACTCATTGCACTCCATCATCCTCTTTTGTATAAGAAAGTGATTCAAAAGATCGGATATGAGCGACAGAGGTTCCGGAGCATCTCTCAAATTATCCGAAATATCTTTTCACTGATAATCATGAATGATCGAGTTGATTGGAGCACCATTCATTCACTCATTGCACTCCATCATCCTCTTTTGTATAAGAAAGTGATTCAAAAGATCGGATATGAGCGACAGAGGTTCCGGAGCATCTCTCAAATTATCCGAAAATTCTTATAACTGACAATCATGAATGACCGAGTTGATTGGAGCACCATTCATTCACTCATTGCACTCCATCATCCTCTTTTGTATCAAAAAATGAATCAAAAGATCGGATATGAGTGACAGAGGTTCCAGAGCATCTCTCAAATTATACGAAAATTCTTTTCACTGATAATCATGAATGATCGAGTTGATTGGAGCACCATTCATTCACTCATTGCACTCCATCATCCTCTTTTGTATCAAAAAATGTATCAAAAGATCGGATATGAGTGACAGAGGTTCCGGAGCATATCTCAAATTATCCGAAAATTCTTTTCACTGATAATCATGAATGATCAAGTTGATTGGAGCAACTTTAATTCACTCATTGCACTCCATCATCCTCTTTTGTATAAGAAAGTGATTCAAAAGATCGGATATGAGCGACAGAGGTTCCGGAGCATCTCTCAAATTATCCGAAAATTCTTATAACTGACAATCATGAAAGACCGAGTTGATTGGAGCACCATTCATTCACTCATTGCGCTCCATCATCCTCTTTTGTATCAAAAAAAGAATCAAAAGATCGGATATGAGTGACAGAGGTTCCGGAGCATCTCTCAAATTATCCGAAAATTCTTTTCACTGATAATCATGAATGATCGAGTTGATTGGAGCACCATTCATTCACTCATTGCACTCCATCATCCTCTTTTGTATCAAAAAATGTATCAAAAGATCGGATATGAGTGACAGAGGTTCCGGAGCATTTCTCAAATTATCCGAAAATTCTTATCACTGATAATCATGAATGACCGAGTTGATTGGAGCACCATTCATTCACTCATTGCACTCCATCATCCTCTTTTGTATCAAAAAATGAATCAAAAGATCGGATATGAGTGACAGAGGTTCCGGAGCATCTCTCAAATTATCCGAAAATTCTTTTCACTGATAATCATGAATGATCAAGTTGATTGGAGCACCATTCATTCACTCATTGCACTCCATCATCCTCTTTTGTATAAGAAAGTGATTCAAAAGATCGGATATGAGCGACAGAGGTTCCGGAGCATCTCTCAAATTATCCGAAAATTCTTTTCACTGATAATCATGAATGATCAAGTTGATTGGAGCAACTTTAATTCACTCATTGCACTCCATCATCCTCTTTTGTATAAGAAAGTGATTCAAAAGATCGGATATGAGCGACAGAGGTTCCGGAGCATCTCTCAAATTATCCGAAAATTCTTATAACTGACAATCATGAAAGACCGAGTTGATTGGAGCACCATTCATTCACTCATTGCGCTCCATCATCCTCTTTTGTATCAAAAAAAGAATCAAAAGATCGGATATGAGTGACAGAGGTTCCGGAGCATCTCTCAAATTATCCGAAAATTCTTTTCACTGATAATCATGAATGATCGAGTTGATTGGAGCACCATTCATTCACTCATTGCACTCCATCATCCTCTTTTGTATCAAAAAATGTATCAAAAGATCGGATATGAGTGACAGAGGTTCCGGAGCATTTCTCAAATTATCCGAAAATTCTTATCACTGATAATCATGAATGACCGAGTTGATTGGAGCACCATTCATTCACTCATTGCACTCCATCATCCTCTTTTGTATCAAAAAATGAATCAAAAGATCGGATATGAGTGACAGAGGTTCCGGAGCATCTCTCAAATTATCCGAAAATTCTTTTCACTGATAATCATGAATGATCAAGTTGATTGGAGCAACTTTAATTCACTCATTGCACTCCATCATCCTCTTTTGTATAAGAAAGTGATTCAAAAGATCGGATATGAGCGACAGAGGTTCCGGAGCATCTCTCAAATTATCCGAAAATTCTTTTCACTGATAATCATGAATGATCAAGTTGATTGGAGCAACTTTAATTCACTCATTGCACTCCATCATCCTCTTTTGTATAAGAAAGTGATTCAAAAGATCGGATATGAGCGACAGAGGTTCCGGAGCATCTCTCAAATTATCCGAAAATTCTTATAACTGACAATCATGAAAGACCGAGTTGATTGGAGCACCATTCATTCACTCATTGCGCTCCATCATCCTCTTTTGTATCAAAAAATGAATCAAAAGATCGGATATGAGTGACAGAGGTTCCGGAGCATCTCTCAAATTATCCGAAAATTCTTTTCACTGATAATCATGAATGATCGAGTTGATTGGAGCACCATTCATTCACTCATTGCACTCCATCATCCTCTTTTGTATCAAAAAATGTATCAAAAGATCGGATATGAGTGACAGAGGTTCCGGAGCATTTCTCAAATTATCCGAAAATTCTTATCACTGATAATCATGAATGACCGAGTTGATTGGAGCACCATTCATTCACTCATTGCACTCCATCATCCTCTTTTGTATCAAAAAATGAATCAAAAGATCGGATATGAGTGACAGAGGTTCCGGAGCATCTCTCAAATTATCCGAAAATTCTTTTCACTGATAATCATGAATGATCAAGTTGATTGGAGCAACTTTAATTCACTCATTGCACTCCATCATCCTCTTTTGTATAAGAAAGTGATTCAAAAGATCGGATATGAGCGACAGAGGTTCCGGAGCATCTCTCAAATTATCCGAAAATTCTTTTCACTGATAATCATGAATGATCAAGTTGATTGGAGCAACTTTAATTCACTCATTGCACTCCATCATCCTCTTTTGTATAAGAAAGTGATTCAAAAGATCGGATATGAGCGACAGAGGTTCCGGAGCATCTCTCAAATTATCCGAAAATTCTTATAACTGACAATCATGAATGACCGAGTTGATGGGAGCACCATTCATTCACTCATTGCACTCCATCATCCTCTTTTGTATCAAAAAATGAATCAAAAGATCGGATATGAGTGACAGAGGTTCCGGAGCATCTCTCAAATTATCCGAAAATTCTTTTCACTGATAATCATGAATGATCAAGTTGATTGGAGCAACTTTAATTCACTCATTGCACTCCATCATCCTCTTTTGTATAAGAAAGTGATTCAAAAGATCGGATATGAGCGACAGAGGTTCCGGAGCATCTCTCAAATTATCCGAAAATTCTTTTCACTGATAATCATGAATGATCAAGTTGATTGGAGCAACTTTAATTCACTCATTGCACTCCATCATCCTCTTTTGTATAAGAAAGTGATTCAAAAGATCGGATATGAGCGACAGAGGTTCCGGAGCATCTCTCAAATTATCCGAAAATTCTTATAACTGACAATCATGAAAGACCGAGTTGATTGGAGCACCATTCATTCACTCATTGCGCTCCATCATCCTCTTTTGTATCAAAAAATGAATCAAAAGATCGGATATGAGTGACAGAGGTTCCGGAGCATCTCTCAAATTATCCGAAAATTCTTTTCACTGATAATCATGAATGATCGAGTTGATTGGAGCACCATTCATTCACTCATTGCACTCCATCATCCTCTTTTGTATCAAAAAATGTATCAAAAGATCGGATATGAGTGACAGAGGTTCCGGAGCATTTCTCAAATTATCCGAAAATTCTTATCACTGATAATCATGAATGACCGAGTTGATTGGAGCACCATTCATTCACTCATTGCACTCCATCATCCTCTTTTGTATCAAAAAATGAATCAAAAGATCGGATATGAGTGACAGAGGTTCCGGAGCATCTCTCAAATTATCCGAAAATTCTTTTCACTGATAATCATGAATGATCAAGTTGATTGGAGCAACTTTAATTCACTCATTGCACTCCATCATCCTCTTTTGTATAAGAAAGTGATTCAAAAGATCGGATATGAGCGACAGAGGTTCCGGAGCATCTCTCAAATTATCCGAAAATTCTTTTCACTGATAATCATGAATGATCAAGTTGATTGGAGCAACTTTAATTCACTCATTGCACTCCATCATCCTCTTTTTATAAGAAAGTGATTCAAAAGATCGGATATGAGCGACAGAGGTTCCGGAGCATCTCTCAAATTATCCGAAAATTCTTATAACTGACAATCATGAATGACCGAGTTGATGGGAGCACCATTCATTCACTCATTGCACTCCATCATCCTCTTTTGTATCAAAAAATGAATCAAAAGATCGGATAAACTGACAATCATGAATAACCGAGTTGATTGGAGCACCATTCATTCACTCATTGCACTCCATCATCCTCTTTTGTATCAAAAAATGTATCAAAAGATCGGATATGAGTGACAGAGGTTCCGGAGCATATCTAAAATTATCCGAAAATTCTTTTCACTGATAATCATGAATGACCGAGTTGATTGGAGCACCATTCATTCACTCATTGCACTCCATCATCCTCTTTTGTATCAAAAAATGAATCAAAAGATCGGATACGAGTGACAGAGGTTCCGGAGCATCTCTCAAATTATCCGAAAATTCTTTTCCCTGATAATCATGAATGATCGAGTTGATTGGAGCACCATTCATTCACTCATTGCACTCCATCATCATCTTTTGTATCAAAAAATGTATCAAAAGATCGGATATGAGTGACAGAGGTTCCGGAGCATCCCTCAAATTATCCGAAAATTCTTTTCACTGATAATCATGAATGACCGAGTTGATTGGAGCACCATTCATTCACTCATTGCACTCCATCATCCTCTTTTGTATCAAAAAATGTATCAAAAGATCGGATATGAGTGACAGAGGTTCCGGAGCATCTCTCAAATTATCCGAAAATTCTTTTCACTGATAATCATGAATGATCGAGTTGATTGGAGCACCATTCATTCACTCATTGCACTCCATCATCCTCTTTTGTATCAAAAAATGTATCAAAAGATCGGATATGAGTGACAGAGGTTCCGGAGCATATCTAAAATTATCCGAAAATTCTTTTCACTGATAATCATGAATGACCGAGTTGATTGGAGCACCATTAATTCACTCATTGCACTCTATCATCCTCTTTTGTATCAAAAAATGTATCAAAAGATCGGATACGAGTGACAGAGGTTCCGGAGCATCTCTCAAATTATCCGAAAATTCTTTTCCCTGATAATCATGAATGATCGAGTTGATTGGAGCACCATTCATTCACTCATTGCACTCCATCATCCTCTTTTGTATCAAAAAATGTATCAAAAGATCGGATATGAGTGACAGAGGTTCCGGAGCATCTCTCAAATTATCCGAAAATTCTTTTCACTGATAATCATGAATGATCAAGTTGATTGGAGCATCTTTAATTCACTCATTGCACTCCATCATCCTCTTTTGTATCAAAAAATGAATCAAAAGATCGGATATGAGTGACAGAGGTTCCGGAGCATCTCTCAAATTATCCGAAAATTCTTTTCACTGATAATCATGAATGATCAAGTTGATTGGAGCATCTTTAATTCACTCATTCCACTGCATCATCCTCTTTTGTATAAGAAAGTGATTCAAAAGATCGGATATGAGCGACAGAGGTTCCGGAGCATCTCTCAAATAATCTGAAAATTCTTATAACTGACAATCATGAATGACCGAGTTGATTGGAGCACCATTCATTCACTCATTGCACTCCATCATCCTCTTTTGTATCAAAAAATGAATCAAAAGATCGGATATGAGTGACAGAGGTTCCGGAGCATCTCTCAAATTATCCGAAAATTCTTTTCACTGATAATCATGAATGATCAAGTTGATTGGAGCATCTTTAATTCACTCATTGCACTCCATCATCCTCTTTTGTATAAGAAAGTGATTCAAAAGATCGGATATGAGCGACAGAGGTTCCGGAGCATCTCTCAAATTATCCGAAAATTCTTATAACTGACAATCATGAATGACCGAGTTGATTGGAGCACCATTCATTCACTCATTGCACTGCATCATCCTCTTTTGTATCAAAAAATGTATCAAAAGATCGGATATGAGTGACAGAGGTTCCGGAGCATATCTAAAATTATCCGAAAATTCTTTTCACTGATAATCATGAATGACCGAGTTGATTGGAGCACCATTCATTCACTCATTGCACTCCATCATCCTCTTTTGTATCAAAAAATGAATCAAAAGATCGGATACGAGTGACAGAGGTTCCGGAGCATCTCTCAAATTATCCGAAAATTCTTTTCCCTGATAATCATGAATGATCGAGTTGATTGGAGCACCATTCATTCACTCATTGCACTCCATCATCCTCTTTTGTATCAAAAAATGTATCAAAAGATCGGATATGAGTGACAGAGGTTCCGGAGCATCTCTCAAATTATCCGAAAATTCTTTTCACTGATAATCATGAATGATCAAGTTGATTGGAGCATCTTTAATTCACTCATTGCACTCCATCATCCTCTTTTGTATAAGAAAGTGATTCAAAAGATCGGATATGAGCGACAGAGGTTCCGGAGCATCTCTCAAATTATCCGAAAATTCTTATAACTGACAATCATGAATGACCGAGTTGATTGGAGCACCATTCATTCACTCATTGCACTGCATCATCCTCTTTTGTATCAAAAAATGTATCAAAAGATCGGATATGAGTGACAGAGGTTCCGGAGCATCTCTCAAATTATCCGAAAATTCTTATAACTGACAATCATGAATGACCGAGTTGATTGGAGCACCATTCATTCACTCATTGCACTGCATCATCCTCTTTTGTATCAAAAAATGAATCAAAAGATCGGATATGAGTGACAGAGGTTCCGGAGCATCTCTCAAATTATCCGAAAATTCTTTTCACTGACAATCATGAATGACCGAGTTGATTGGAGCACCATTCATTCACTCATTGCACTGCATCATCCTCTTTTGTATCAAAAAATGAATCAAAAGATCGGATATGAGTGACAGAGGTTCCGGAGCATCTCTCAAATTATCCGAAAATTCTTTTCCCTGATAATCATGAATGACCGAGTTGATTGGAGCACCATTCATTCACTCATTGCACTCCATCATCCTCTTTTGTATCAAAAAATGTATCAAAAGATCGGATATGAGTGACAGAGGTTCCGGAGCATCTCTCAAATTATCCGAAAATTCTTTTCACTGATAATCATGAATGATCAAGTTGATTGGAGCATCTTTAATTCACTCATTGCACTCCATCATCCTCTTTTGTATCAAAAAATGAATCAAAAGATCGGATACGAGTGACAGAGGTTCCGGAGCATCTCTCAAATTATCCGAAAATTCTTTTCCCTGATAATCATGAATGATCGAGTTGATTGGAGCACCATTCATTCACTCATTGCACTCCATCATCCTCTTTTGTATCAAAAAATGTATCAAAAGATCGGATATGAGTGACAGAGGTTCCGGAGCATCTCTCAAATTATCCGAAAATTCTTTTCACTGATAATCATGAATGATCAAGTTGATTGGAGCATCTTTAATTCACTCATTGCACTCCATCATCCTCTTTTGTATAAGAAAGTGATTCAAAAGATCGGATATGAGCGACAGAGGTTCCGGAGCATCTCTCAAATTATCCGAAAATTCTTATAACTGACAATCATGAATGACCGAGTTGATTGGAGCACCATTCATTCACTCATTGCACTGCATCATCCTCTTTTGTATCAAAAAATGTATCAAAAGATCGGATATGAGTGACAGAGGTTCCGGAGCATCTCTCAAATTATCCGAAAATTCTTATAACTGACAATCATGAATGACCGAGTTGATTGGAGCACCATTCATTCACTCATTGCACTGCATCATCCTCTTTTGTATCAAAAAATGAATCAAAAGATCGGATATGAGTGACAGAGGTTCCGGAGCATCTCTCAAATTATCCGAAAATTCTTTTCACTGACAATCATGAATGACCGAGTTGATTGGAGCACCATTCATTCACTCATTGCACTGCATCATCCTCTTTTGTATCAAAAAATGAATCAAAAGATCGGATATGAGTGACAGAGGTTCCGGAGCATCTCTCAAATTATCCGAAAATTCTTTTCCCTGATAATCATGAATGACCGAGTTGATTGGAGCACCATTCATTCACTCATTGCACTCCATCATCCTCTTTTGTATCAAAAAATGTATCAAAAGATCGGATATGAGTGACAGAGGTTCCGGAGCATCTCTCAAATTATCCGAAAATTCTTTTCACTGATAATCATGAATGATCAAGTTGATTGGAGCATCTTTAATTCACTCATTGCACTCCATCATCCTCTTTTGTATCAAAAAATGAATCAAAAGATCGGATACGAGTGACAGAGGTTCCGGAGCATCTCTCAAATTATCCGAAAATTCTTTTCCCTGATAATCATGAATGATCGAGTTGATTGGAGCACCATTCATTCACTCATTGCACTCCATCATCCTCTTTTGTATCAAAAAATGTATCAAAAGATCGGATATGAGTGACAGAGGTTCCGGAGCATCTCTCAAATTATCCGAAAATTCTTTTCACTGATAATCATGAATGATCAAGTTGATTGGAGCATCTTTAATTCACTCATTGCACTCCATCATCCTCTTTTGTATAAGAAAGTGATTCAAAAGATCGGATATGAGCGACAGAGGTTCCGGAGCATCTCTCAAATTATCCGAAAATTCTTATAACTGACAATCATGAATGACCGAGTTGATTGGAGCACCATTCATTCACTCATTGCACTGCATCATCCTCTTTTGTATCAAAAAATGTATCAAAAGATCGGATATGAGTGACAGAGGTTCCGGAGCATCTCTCAAATTATCCGAAAATTCTTATAACTGACAATCATGAATGACCGAGTTGATTGGAGCACCATTCATTCACTCATTGCACTGCATCATCCTCTTTTGTATCAAAAAATGAATCAAAAGATCGGATATGAGTGACAGAGGTTCCGGAGCATCTCTCAAATTATCCGAAAATTCTTTTCACTGACAATCATGAATGACCGAGTTGATTGGAGCACCATTCATTCACTCATTGCACTGCATCATCCTCTTTTGTATCAAAAAATGTATCAAAAGATCGGATATGAGTGACAGAGGTTCCGGAGCATATCTAAAATTATCCGAAAATTCTTTTCACTGATAATCATGAATGACCGAGTTGATTGGAGCACCATTCATTCACTCATTGCACTCCATCATCCTCTTTTGTATCAAAAAATGAATCAAAAGATCGGATACGAGTGACAGAGGTTCCGGAGCATCTCTCAAATTATCCGAAAATTCTTTTCCCTGATAATCATGAATGATCGAGTTGATTGGAGCACCATTCATTCACTCATTGCACTCCATCATCCTCTTTTGTATCAAAAAATGTATCAAAAGATCGGATATGAGTGACAGAGGTTCCGGAGCATCTCTCAAATTATCCGAAAATTCTTTTCACTGATAATCATGAATGATCAAGTTGATTGGAGCATCTTTAATTCACTCATTGCACTCCATCATCCTCTTTTGTATAAGAAAGTGATTCAAAAGATCGGATATGAGCGACAGAGGTTCCGGAGCATCTCTCAAATTATCCGAAAATTCTTATAACTGACAATCATGAATGACCGAGTTGATTGGAGCACCATTCATTCACTCATTGCACTGCATCATCCTCTTTTGTATCAAAAAATGTATCAAAAGATCGGATATGAGTGACAGAGGTTCCGGAGCATCTCTCAAATTATCCGAAAATTCTTATAACTGACAATCATGAATGACCGAGTTGATTGGAGCACCATTCATTCACTCATTGCACTGCATCATCCTCTTTTGTATCAAAAAATGAATCAAAAGATCGGATATGAGTGACAGAGGTTCCGGAGCATCTCTCAAATTATCCGAAAATTCTTTTCACTGACAATCATGAATGACCGAGTTGATTGGAGCACCATTCATTCACTCATTGCACTGCATCATCCTCTTTTGTATCAAAAAATGAATCAAAAGATCGGATATGAGTGACAGAGGTTCCGGAGCATCTCTCAAATTATCCGAAAATTCTTTTCCCTGATAATCATGAATGATCGAGTTGATTGGAGCACCATTCATTCACTCATTGCACTCCATCATCCTCTTTTGTATCAAAAAATGTATCAAAAGATCGGATATGAGTGACAGAGGTTCCGGAGCATCTCTCAAATTATCCGAAAATTCTTTTCCCTGATAATCATGAATGATCGAGTTGATTGGAGCACCATTCATTCACTCATTGCACTCCATCATCCTCTTTTGTATCAAAAAATGTATCAAAAGATCGGATATGAGTGACAGAGGTTCCGGAGCATCTCTCAAATTATCCGAAAATTCTTTTCACTGATAATCATGAATGATCAAGTTGATTGGAGCATCTTTAATTCACTCATTGCACTCCATCATCCTCTTTTGTATAAGAAAGTGATTCAAAAGATCGGATATGAGCGACAGAGGTTCCGGAGCATCTCTCAAATTATCCGAAAATTCTTATAACTGACAATCATGAATGACCGAGTTGATTGGAGCACCATTCATTCACTCATTGCACTGCATCATCCTCTTTTGTATCAAAAAATGAATCAAAAGATCGGATATGAGTGACAGAGGTTCCGGAGCATCTCTCAAATTATCCGAAAATTCTTTTCACTGATAATCATGAATGATCGAGTTGATTGGAGCACCATTCATTCACTCATTGCACTCCATCATCCTCTTTTGTATCAAAAAATGTATCAAAAGATCGGATATGAGTGACAGAGGTTCCGGAGCATCTCTCAAATTATCCGAAAATTCTTTTCCCTGATAATCATGAATGATCGAGTTGATTGGAGCACCATTCATTCACTCATTGCACTCCATCATCCTCTTTTGTATCAAAAAATGTATCAAAAGATCGGATATGAGTGACAGAGGTTCCGGAGCATATCTAAAATTATCCGAAAATTCTTTTCACTGATAATCATGAATGACCGAGTTGATTGGAGCACCATTCATTCACTCATTGCACTCCATCATCCTCTTTTGTATCAAAAAATGTATCAAAAGATCGGATATGAGTGACAGAGGTTCCGGAGCATCTCTCAAATTATCCGAAAATTCTTTTCCCTGATAATCATGAATGATCGAGTTGATTGGAGCACCATTCATTCACTCATTGCACTCCATCATCCTCTTTTGTATCAAAAAATGTATCAAAAGATCGGATATGAGTGACAGAGGTTCCGGAGCATCTCTCAAATTATCCGAAAATTCTTTTCCCTGATAATCATGAATGATCGAGTTGATTGGAGCACCATTCATTCACTCATTGCACTCCATCATCCTCTTTTGTATCAAAAAATGTATCAAAAGATCGGATATGAGTGACAGAGGTTCCGGAGCATCTCTCAAATTATCCGAAAATTCTTTTCACTGATAATCATGAATGATCAAGTTGATTGGAGCATCTTTAATTCACTCATTGCACTGCATCATCCTCTTTTGTATCAAAAAATGAATCAAAAGATCGGATATGAGTGACAGAGGTTCCGGAGCATCTCTCAAATTATCCGAAAATTCTTTTCACTGATAATCATGAATGATCGAGTTGATTGGAGCACCATTCATTCACTCATTGCACTCCATCATCCTCTTTTGTATGAAAAAATGAATCAAAAGATCGGATATGAGTGACAGAGGTTCCGGAGCATCTCTCAAATTATCCGAAAATTCTTTTCCCTGATAATCATGAATGATCGAGTTGATTGGAGCACCATTCATTCACTCATTGCACTCCATCATCCTCTTTTGTATCAAAAAATGTATCAAAAGATCGGATATGAGTGACAGAGGTTCCGGAGCATATCTAAAATTATCCGAAAATTCTTTTCACTGATAATCATGAATGACCGAGTTGATTGGAGCACCATTCATTCACTCATTGCACTCCATCATCCTCTTTTGTATCAAAAAATGAATCAAAAGATCGGATACGAGTGACAGAGGTTCCGGAGCATCTCTCAAATTATCCGAAAATTCTTTTCCCTGATAATCATGAATGATCGAGTTGATTGGAGCACCATTCATTCACTCATTGCACTCCATCATCCTCTTTTGTATCAAAAAATGTATCAAAAGATCGGATATGAGTGACAGAGGTTCCGGAGCATCTCTCAAATTATCCGAAAATTCTTTTCACTGATAATCATGAATGATCGAGTTGATTGGAGCACCATTCATTCACTCATTGCACTCCATCATCCTCTTTTGTATCAAAAAATGTATCAAAAGATCGGATATGAGTGACAGAGGTTCCGGAGCATCTCTCAAATTATCCGAAAATTCTTTTCCCTGATAATCATGAATGATCGAGTTGATTGGAGCACCATTCATTCACTCATTGCACTCCATCATCCTCTTTTGTATCAAAAAATGTATCAAAAGATCGGATATGAGTGACAGAGGTTCCGGAGCATCTCTCAAATTATCCGAAAATTCTTTTCCCTGATAATCATGAATGATCGAGTTGATTGGAGCACCATTCATTCACTCATTGCACTCCATCATCCTCTTTTGTATCAAAAAATGTATCAAAAGATCGGATATGAGTGACAGAGGTTCCGGAGCATCTCTCAAATTATCCGAAAATTCTTTTCACTGATAATCATGAATGACCGAGTTGATTGGAGCACCATTCATTCACTCATTGCACTCCATCATCCTCTTTTGTATCAAAAAATGAATCAAAAGATCGGATATGAGCGACAGAGGTTCCGGAGCATCTCTCAAATTATCCGAAAATTCTTATAACTGACAATCATGAATGACCGAGTTGATTGGAGCACCATTCATTCACTCATTGCACTGCATCATCCTCTTTTGTATCAAAAAATGAATCAAAAGATCGGATATGAGTGACAGAGGTTCCGGAGCATCTCTCAAATTATCCGAAAATTCTTTTCACTGATAATCATGAATGATCGAGTTGATTGGAGCACCATTCATTCACTCATTGCACTCCATCATCCTCTTTTGTATCAAAAAATGTATCAAAAGATCGGATATGAGTGACAGAGGTTCCGGAGCATCTCTCAAATTATCCGAAAATTCTTTTCCCTGATAATCATGAATGATCGAGTTGATTGGAGCACCATTCATTCACTCATTCCACTCCATCATCCTCTTTTGTATCAAAAAATGTATCAAAAGATCGGATATGAGTGACAGAGGTTCCGGAGCATATCTAAAATTATCCGAAAATTCTTTTCACTGATAATCATGAATGACCGAGTTGATTGGAGCACCATTCATTCACTCATTGCACTCCATCATCCTCTTTTGTATCAAAAAATGTATCAAAAGATCGGATATGAGTGACAGAGGTTCCGGAGCATCTCTCAAATTATCCGAAAATTCTTTTCACTGATAATCATGAATGATCAAGTTGATTGGAGCATCTTTAATTCACTCATTGCACTCCATCATCCTCTTTTGTATAAGAAAGTGATTCAAAAGATCGGATATGAGCGACAGAGGTTCCGGAGCATCTCTCAAATTATCCGAAAATTCTTTTCACTGATAATCATGAATGATCGAGTTGATTGGAGCACCATTCATTCACTCATTGCACTCCATCATCCTCTTTTGTATCAAAAAATGTATCAAAAGATCGGATATGAGTGACAGAGGTTCCGGAGCATCTCTCAAATTATCCGAAAATTCTTTTCCCTGATAATCATGAATGATCGAGTTGATTGGAGCACCATTCATTCACTCATTGCACTCCATCATCCTCTTTTGTATCAAAAAATGTATCAAAAGATCGGATATGAGTGACAGAGGTTCCGGAGCATATCTAAAATTATCCGAAAATTCTTTTCACTGATAATCATGAATGACCGAGTTGATTGGAGCACCATTCATTCACTCATTGCACTCCATCATCCTCTTTTGTATCAAAAAATGTATCAAAAGATCGGATATGAGTGACAGAGGTTCCGGAGCATCTCTCAAATTATCCGAAAATTCTTTTCCCTGATAATCATGAATGATCGAGTTGATTGGAGCACCATTCATTCACTCATTGCACTCCATCATCCTCTTTTGTATCAAAAAATGTATCAAAAGATCGGATATGAGTGACAGAGGTTCCGGAGCATCTCTCAAATTATCCGAAAATTCTTATAACTGACAATCATGAATGACCGAGTTGATTGGAGCACCATTCATTCACTCATTGCACTGCATCATCCTCTTTTGTATCAAAAAATGTATCAAAAGATCGGATATGAGTGACAGAGGTTCCGGAGCATATCTAAAATTATCCGAAAATTCTTATAACTGACAATCATGAATGACCGAGTTGATTGGAGCACCATTCATTCACTCATTGCACTGCATCATCCTCTTTTGTATCAAAAAATGTATCAAAAGATCGGATATGAGTGACAGAGGTTCCGGAGCATATCTAAAATTATCCGAAAATTCTTTTCACTGATAATCATGAATGATCGAGTTGATTGGAGCACCATTCATTCACTCATTGCACTCCATCATCCTCTTTTGTATCAAAAAATGTATCAAAAGATCGGATATGAGTGACAGAGGTTCCGGAGCATCTCTCAAATTATCCGAAAATTCTTTTCACTGATAATCATGAATGATCGAGTTGATTGGAGCACCATTCATTCACTCATTGCACTCCATCATCCTCTTTTGTATCAAAAAATGTTTCAAAAGATCGGATATGAGTGACAGAGGTTCCGGAGCATCTCTCAAATTATCCGAAAATTCTTTTCCCTGATAATCATGAATGATCGAGTTGATTGGAGCACCATTCATTCACTCATTGCACTCCATCATCCTCTTTTGTATCAAAAAATGTATCAAAAGATCGGATATGAGTGACAGAGGTTCCGGAGCATATCTAAAATTATCCGAAAATTCTTTTCACTGATAATCATGAATGACCGAGTTGATTGGAGCACCATTCATTCACTCATTGCACTCCATCATCCTCTTTTGTATCAAAAAATGAATCAAAAGATCGGATATGAGTGACAGAGGTTCCGGAGCATCTCTCAAATTATCCGAAAATTCTTTTCCCTGATAATCATGAATGATCGAGTTGATTGGAGCACCATTCATTCACTCATTGCACTCCATCATCCTCTTTTGTATCAAAAAATGTATCAAAAGATCGGATATGAGTGACAGAGGTTCCGGAGCATCTCTCAAATTATCCGAAAATTCTTTTCACTGATAATCATGAATGATCAAGTTGATTGGAGCATCTTTAATTCACTCATTGCACTCCATCATCCTCTTTTGTATAAGAAAGTGATTCAAAAGATCGGATATGAGCGACAGAGGTTCCGGAGCATCTCTCAAATTATCCGAAAATTCTTATAACTGACAATCATGAATGACCGAGTTGATTGGAGCACCATTCATTCACTCATTGCACTGCATCATCCTCTTTTGTATTAAAAAAATGTATCAAAAGATCGGATATGAGTGACAGAGGTTCCGGAGCATATCTAAAATTATCCGAAAATTCTTTTCACTGATAATCATGAATGACCGAGTTGATTGGAGCACCATTCATTCACTCATTGCACTCCATCATCCTCTTTTGTATCAAAAAATGAATCAAAAGATCGGATATGAGTGACAGAGGTTCCGGAGCATCCCTCAAATTATCCGAAAATTCTTTTCACTGATAATCATGAATGATCGAGTTGATTGGAGCACCATTCATTCACTCATTGCACTCCATCATCCTCTTTTGTATAAAAAAGTGATTCAAAAGATCAGATATGAGCGACAGAGGTTCCGGAGCATTTCTCAAATTATCCAAAAATTCTCATCACTGATAATCATGAATGATCGAGTTGATTGGAGCACCATTCATTCACTCATTGCACTCCATCATCCTCTTTTGTATCAAAAAATGTATCAAAAGATCGGATATGAGTGACAGAGGTTCCGGAGCATCTCTCAAATTATCCGAAAATTCTTTTCACTGATAATCATGAATGATCGAGTTGATTGGAGCACCATTCATTCACTCATTGCACTCCTTCATCCTCTTTTGTATCAAAAAATGTATCAAAAGATCGGATATGAGTGACAGAGGTTCCGGAGCATATCTAAAATTATCCGAAAATTCTTTTCACTGATAATCATGAATGACCGAGTTGATTGGAGCACCATTCATTCACTCATTGCACTCCATCATCCTCTTTTGTATCAAAAAATGTATCAAAAGATCGGATATGAGTGACAGAGGTTCCGGAGCATCTCTCAAATTATCCGAAAATTCTTTTCACTGATAATCATGAATGATCAAGTTGATTGGAGCATCTTTAATTCACTCATTGCACTCCATCATCCTCTTTTGTATAAGAAAGTGATTCAAAAGATCGGATATGAGCGACAGAGGTTCCGGAGCATCTCTCAAATTATCCGAAAATTCTTATAACTGACAATCATGAATGACCGAGTTGATTGGAGCACCATTGATTCACTCATTGCACTGCATCATCCTCTTTTGTATCAAAAAATGTATCAAAAGATCGGATATGAGTGACAGAGGTTCCGGAGCATCTCTCAAATTATCCGAAAATTCTTTTCACTGATAATCATGAATGATCAAGTTGATTGGAGCATCTTTAATTCACTCATTGCACTCCATCATCCTCTTTTGTATAAGAAAGTGATTCAAAAGATCGGATATGAGCGACAGAGGTTCCGGAGCATCTCTCAAATTATCCGAAAATTCTTTTCACTGATAATCATGAATGACCGAGTTGATTGGAGCACCATTCATTCACTCATTGCACTCCATCATCCTCTTTTGTATCAAAAAATGAATCAAAAGATCGGATATGAGTGACAGAGGTTCCGGAGCATCCCTCAAATTATCCGAAAATTCTATTCACTGATAATCATGAATGATCGAGTTGATTGGAGCACCATTCATTCACTCATTGCACTCCATCATCCTCTTTTGTATCAAAAAATGTATCAAAAGATCGGATATGAGTGACAGAGGTTCCGGAGCATCTCTCAAATTATCCGAAAATTCTTTTCACTGATAATCATGAATGATCAAGTTGATTGGAGCACCATTCATTCACTCATTGCACTCCTTCATCCTCTTTTGTATCAAAAAATGTATCAAAAGATCGGATATGAGTGACAGAGGTTCCGGAGCATCTCTCAAATTATCCGAAAATTCTTTTCACTGATAATCATGAATGATCGAGTTGATTGGAGCATCTTTAATTCACTCATTGCACTCCATCATCCTCTTTTGTATAAGAAAGTGATTCAAAAGATCGGATATGAGCGACAGAGGTTCCGGAGCATCTCTCAAATTATCCGAAAATTCTTATAACTGACAATCATGAATGACCGAGTTGATTGGAGCACCATTCATTCACTCATTGCACTCCATCATCCTCTTTTGTATCAAAAAATGAATCAAAAGATCGGATATGAGTGACAGAGGTTCCGGAGCATCCCTCAAATTATCCGAAAATTCTATTCACTGATAATCATGAATGATCGAGTTGATTGGAGCACCATTCATTCACTCATTGCACTCCATCATCCTCTTTTGTATCAAAAAATGTATCAAAAGATCGGATATGAGTGACAGAGGTTCCGGAGCATCTCTCAAATTATCCGAAAATTCTTTTCACTGATAATCATGAATGACCGAGTTGATTGGAGCACCATTCATTCACTCATTGCACTCCATCATCCTCTTTTGTATCAAAAAATGTATCAAAAGATCGGATATGAGTGACAGAGGTTCCGGAGCATCTCTCAAATTATCCGAAAATTCTTTTCACTGATAATCATGAATGATCAAGTTGATTGGAGCATCTTTAATTCACTCATTGCACTCCATCATCCTCTTTTGTATAAGAAAGTGATTCAAAAGATCGGATATGAGCGACAGAGGTTCCGGAGCATCTCTCAAATTATCCGAAAATTCTTATAACTGACAATCATGAATGACCGAGTTGATTGGAGCACCATTGATTCACTCATTGCACTGCATCATCCTCTTTTGTATCAAAAAATGTATCAAAAGATCGGATATGAGTGACAGAGGTTCCGGAGCATCTCTCAAATTATCCGAAAATTCTTTTCACTGATAATCATGAATGATCAAGTTGATTGGAGCATCTTTAATTCACTCATTGCACTCCATCATCCTCTTTTGTATAAGAAAGTGATTCAAAAGATCGGATATGAGCGACAGAGGTTCCGGAGCATCTCTCAAATTATCCGAAAATTCTTTTCACTGATAATCATGAATGACCGAGTTGATTGGAGCACCATTCATTCACTCATTGCACTCCATCATCCTCTTTTGTATCAAAAAATGAATCAAAAGATCGGATATGAGTGACAGAGGTTCCGGAGCATCCCTCAAATTATCCGAAAATTCTATTCACTGATAATCATGAATGATCGAGTTGATTGGAGCACCATTCATTCACTCATTGCACTCCATCATCCTCTTTTGTATCAAAAAATGTATCAAAAGATCGGATATGAGTGACAGAGGTTCCGGAGCATCTCTCAAATTATCCGAAAATTCTTTTCACTGATAATCATGAATGATCAAGTTGATTGGAGCACCATTCATTCACTCATTGCACTCCTTCATCCTCTTTTGTATCAAAAAATGTATCAAAAGATCGGATATGAGTGACAGAGGTTCCGGAGCATCTCTCAAATTATCCGAAAATTCTTTTCACTGATAATCATGAATGATCGAGTTGATTGGAGCATCTTTAATTCACTCATTGCACTCCATCATCCTCTTTTGTATAAGAAAGTGATTCAAAAGATCGGATATGAGCGACAGAGGTTCCGGAGCATCTCTCAAATTATCCGAAAATTCTTATAACTGACAATCATGAATGACCGAGTTGATTGGAGCACCATTCATTCACTCATTGCACTCCATCATCCTCTTTTGTATCAAAAAATGAATCAAAAGATCGGATATGAGTGACAGAGGTTCCGGAGCATCCCTCAAATTATCCGAAAATTCTATTCACTGATAATCATGAATGATCGAGTTGATTGGAGCACCATTCATTCACTCATTGCACTCCATCATCCTCTTTTGTATCAAAAAATGTATCAAAAGATCGGATATGAGTGACAGAGGTTCCGGAGCATCTCTCAAATTATCCGAAAATTCTTTTCACTGATAATCATGAATGATCAAGTTGATTGGAGCACCATTCATTCACTCATTGCACTCCTTCATCCTCTTTTGTATCAAAAAATGTATCAAAAGATCGGATATGAGTGACAGAGGTTCCGGAGCATCTCTCAAATTATCCGAAAATTCTTTTCACTGATAATCATGAATGATCGAGTTGATTGGAGCATCTTTAATTCACTCATTGCACTCCATCATCCTCTTTTGTATCAAAAAATGTATCAAAAGATCGGATATGAGTGACAGAGGTTCCGGAGCATCTCTCAAATTATCCGAAAATTCTTATAACTGACAATCATGAATGACCGAGTTGATTGGAGCACCATTCATTCACTCATTGCACTCCATCATCCTCTTTTGTATCAAAAAATGAATCAAAAGATCGGATATGAGTGACAGAGGTTCCGGAGCATCCCTCAAATTATCCGAAAATTCTATTCACTGATAATCATGAATGATCGAGTTGATTGGAGCACCATTCATTCACTCATTGCACTCCTTCATCCTCTTTTGTATCAAAAAATGTATCAAAAGATCGGATATGAGTGACAGAGGTTCCGGAGCATCTCTCAAATTATCCGAAAATTCTTTTCACTGATAATCATGAATGACCGAGTTGATTGGAGCACCATTCATTCACTCATTGCACTCCATCATCCTCTTTTGTATCAAAAAATGAATCAAAAGATCGGATACGAGTGACAGAGGTTCCGGAGCATCTCTCAAATTATCCGAAAATTCTTTTCCCTGATAATCATGAATGATCGAGTTGATTGGAGCACCATTCATTCACTCATTGCACTCCATCATCCTCTTTTGTATCAAAAAATGTATCAAAAGATCGGATATGAGTGACAGAGGTTCCGGAGCATCTCTCAAATTATCCGAAAATTCTTTTCACTGATAATCATGAATGATCAAGTTGATTGGAGCATCTTTAATTCACTCATTGCACTCCATCATCCTCTTTTGTATCAAAAAATGTATCAAAAGATCGGATATGAGTGACAGAGGTTCCGGAGCATCTCTCAAATTATCCGAAAATTCTTATAACTGACAATCATGAATGACCGAGTTGATTGGAGCACCATTCATTCACTCATTGCACTGCATCATCCTCTTTTGTATCAAAAAATGTATCAAAAGATCGGATATGAGTGACAGAGGTTCCGGAGCATATCTAAAATTATCCGAAAATTCTTTTCACTGATAATCATGAATGACCGAGTTGATTGGAGCACCATTCATTCACTCATTGCACTCCATCATCCTCTTTTGTATCAAAAAATGTATCAAAAGATCGGATATGAGTGACAGAGGTTCCGGAGCATCTCTCAAATTATCCGAAAATTCTTTTCACTGATAATCATGAATGATCGAGTTGATTGGAGCATCTTTAATTCACTCATTGCACTCCATCATCCTCTTTTGTATAAGAAAGTGATTCAAAAGATCGGATATGAGCGACAGAGGTTCCGGAGCATCTCTCAAATTATCCGAAAATTCTTATAACTGACAATCATGAATGACCGAGTTGATTGGAGCACCATTCATTCACTCATTGCACTCCATCATCCTCTTTTGTATCAAAAAATGAATCAAAAGATCGGATATGAGTGACAGAGGTTCCGGAGCATCCCTCAAATTATCCGAAAATTCTATTCACTGATAATCATGAATGATCGAGTTGATTGGAGCACCATTCATTCACTCATTGCACTCCATCATCCTCTTTTGTATCAAAAAATGTATCAAAAGATCGGATATGAGTGACAGAGGTTCCGGAGCATCTCTCAAATTATCCGAAAATTCTTTTCACTGATAATCATGAATGATCAAGTTGATTGGAGCACCATTCATTCACTCATTGCACTCCTTCATCCTCTTTTGTATCAAAAAATGTATCAAAAGATCGGATATGAGTGACAGAGGTTCCGGAGCATCTCTCAAATTATCCGAAAATTCTTTTCACTGATAATCATGAATGATCGAGTTGATTGGAGCATCTTTAATTCACTCATTGCACTCCATCATCCTCTTTTGTATCAAAAAATGTATCAAAAGATCGGATATGAGTGACAGAGGTTCCGGAGCATCTCTCAAATTATCCGAAAATTCTTATAACTGACAATCATGAATGACCGAGTTGATTGGAGCACCATTCATTCACTCATTGCACTCCATCATCCTCTTTTGTATCAAAAAATGAATCAAAAGATCGGATATGAGTGACAGAGGTTCCGGAGCATCCCTCAAATTATCCGAAAATTCTATTCACTGATAATCATGAATGATCGAGTTGATTGGAGCACCATTCATTCACTCATTGCACTCCTTCATCCTCTTTTGTATCAAAAAATGTATCAAAAGATCGGATATGAGTGACAGAGGTTCCGGAGCATCTCTCAAATTATCCGAAAATTCTTTTCACTGATAATCATGAATGACCGAGTTGATTGGAGCACCATTCATTCACTCATTGCACTCCATCATCCTCTTTTGTATCAAAAAATGAATCAAAAGATCGGATACGAGTGACAGAGGTTCCGGAGCATCTCTCAAATTATCCGAAAATTCTTTTCCCTGATAATCATGAATGATCGAGTTGATTGGAGCACCATTCATTCACTCATTGCACTCCATCATCCTCTTTTGTATCAAAAAATGTATCAAAAGATCGGATATGAGTGACAGAGGTTCCGGAGCATCTCTCAAATTATCCGAAAATTCTTTTCACTGATAATCATGAATGATCAAGTTGATTGGAGCATCTTTAATTCACTCATTGCACTCCATCATCCTCTTTTGTATCAAAAAATGTATCAAAAGATCGGATATGAGTGACAGAGGTTCCGGAGCATCTCTCAAATTATCCGAAAATTCTTATAACTGACAATCATGAATGACCGAGTTGATTGGAGCACCATTCATTCACTCATTGCACTGCATCATCCTCTTTTGTATCAAAAAATGTATCAAAAGATCGGATATGAGTGACAGAGGTTCCGGAGCATATCTAAAATTATCCGAAAATTCTTTTCACTGATAATCATGAATGACCGAGTTGATTGGAGCACCATTCATTCACTCATTGCACTCCATCATCCTCTTTTGTATCAAAAAATGAATCAAAAGATCGGATATGAGTGACAGAGGTTCCGGAGCATCCCTCAAATTATCCGAAAATTCTTTTCACTGATAATCATGAATGATCGAGTTGATTGGAGCACCATTCATTCACTCATTGCACTCCATCATCCTCTTTTGTATAAAAAAGTGATTCAAAAGATCAGATATGAGCGACAGAGGTTCCGGAGCATTTCTCAAATTATCCAAAAATTCTCATCACTGATAATCATGAATGATCAAGTTGATTGGAGCAACATCAATTCACTCATTGCACTCCATCATCCTCTTTTGTATAAAAAAGTGATTCAAAATATCGGATATGAGCGACAGAGGTGCCGGAGCATTTCTCAAATTATCCGAAAAAATTATCATGCTGTATCGACAATAAGTCTTGACCCAAAAATTCAAAATGGTGTAACTTTAAAACCAGATGGGCGATAGTTCTGAAAAAATTAAGAGCTATCGTTACCAAACTTTGGGGATCATCAGGAATTGTGGTAAGGATCATTTTGAGCTTTTGAACGAGTTTCTAGCACGTCGAAGAACGAAAATTCATTTTTTCGGAACCCTATTTTGAGCCTGTTCAAAGCCACTGTACGTCATTCTCCCGTGAGTACATATTTCCATCGAATAGGTATTGAGGCCTTCTATTATCACACCGAGTAGGAATATTGACAGAAAATTCATAGAGCAAATATTCAGCCATGAAAAACCATCTGTCAAAACCTCAGAACTATCGCCCATCTGGTTTGAAAGTTAAACCATTTTGAATTTTTGGGTCAAGACTTATTGTCGATACTGTATTAGCAAAAAAAAATTAAAACAAATTATTATATTAGAAAACAAATTATCATATTAGCAGACGCAATGCCTGACGCAAAAATATTAATTGCATAGGAAGTTTAAAATATTTTCAGATTATAAAAAAATATTTTCAACAGATGGATAATCGCTGTAAAGCGGTACAGTACAAAAAATGAAGAACATTTGGAGCTGCAGTATTTGAAAATATATTCGTTAGATGGACCCTCGCTCGTCTCGTCGAGTGTGTGGTAGTGATGCGAAAACTGCATCGACTTCGCTCAATTCATGGGACTCTTGCATAACTCGCACATTTCGTACGCCACTCAGAACAAACTGTCCCATCCCCACAACGCTGATATTGATTGATCGTGACTAGGGTTGACAATTGAATGATTCAAGGAAGGGGGAACACAGTATTCCAAAGCAATAGAAAACGGAATTCATGAAAATGCACCCATAGTGTGCGCTCACACCATGCTTCCTCGAAGTCCGCCAAGACAAACGGCATAGGCATTGGATCGAACCCCCGACATCCGGAAACCAACTTAGAAACTTACCTTTGCGCCATCAAGGCCATGTTGTCCAACCATAGATAGCGCTTACCAATTCCCAGGGCACCGCTCGTGCTCATCAGACTTCTGGGGATGGTGAAACTACCGTAATCTCCGTCTAAGAATCATGCGTTTTCTCATCACACGCCACTGAAAGGAATGCTGTGGGAAGGATGGCGTATGTAAATCGCCTCTCTCATCCTTCATAAAGGATGGGAGTGAGCGGCCGTCCTTCATGAAGGATGACCGCCACAAAAATGACTATGGAGGCAATACAACGGTTTTTTCAACATCTCAAACCGAGTAAACAGTGGTATCTGAACTAGCCCCTCCTTTCTCTTCTGAAATCTCACCTTCCCCCTCTATTCCAGACTTTCCTTGACATACCCCTCTCCTTCCTCTTCTGAAATCTCACCTTCCCCCTCTATCCCAGACCTTCCTTGACCTTTCCTCTCATCCTTCAATTGTCATCCCTAATCGTGACCATTACGTATTACATCTTCATCATTCTTATAAATAGCGTCATCCCATAATAAGAAAGATACAAACGGTTCAAATAATGATCGGAAACAAGTCAATAAAATAATCATTCGAGGGAGAAGACATTTATGATCAATAAATATGAGGGTAGTTGAAATCTCCTAAAATGAGGCAAGGAAAGCAAAGATCCATCAATGGGGTGGTGAGATCAAGACTCGAAGCAAGCGGATGGCGTGTTCTAAGATTACTGATGAATGAATGGGGGCGGGAAGGAGTCTAAAGGGAAATATAACAAGGCTTTTCTGCTGTTCCTCCTCCTCGGTGTGCGTTGTTCGAATATTTGGAATAAGTCAGAGCGGCCGGCGTAAGCTTGGCAGAAGGGGCAGAAGGGGCAGAGGCAGGGGCAAGCGAGGTAACTGAATATGAAGTGGATAGGTGAAGGAGAAACGGACACGAAACGATTGGGCAAGATGCATGAATTTGACCTGATCATCGGCCCCTCAGAGCATCGTACATCTCTTCTTCTGCTCCTAAAAAGAATTATTTAAAACTTAAAAATCGACGCTTTATTTATAGGAAAGATATGTGTATTTGAATATCAAAAGTTCTATTCAAAACTCTATTGTCTGTTCAGTCTCAGCCGCTTGGTCTATGATCTCTGATTACATGATAATGCATGATAAATTTAATTCCCAGAATTTTAATTTAACGTCCAGATTAGAGACTCATGCCTCTAGTTAGCTATACTTTGTGTGTCTCTCCTGCACAAAATAGACTTTTTTTCAGTTTTCCGGTAAATTTCGAAAGCTAAAATAAAAAAAAGTTTGCATTGCAAACTGACTCTCTGGTCGCCTGCGAGACCTTGGGACGCTTGAGCTGCGCCTCCTCTCTCAGTTTCTTCACTTCCTCCTCCTTCTTCTTCAGCTCGTACATCTTCTAACCTGCAGGGCGAGGTTTGTCAATGAGCAGAAAGCGCATTAGTGATGGCAAACCGGAACTCGTCTCTCCTCAATTCACGTCCTCTCCCGTTTCTCTAACCAACGAGGAGAGTCGCGCCGCTAACACGCAGTGATGCTACGGTAATACAGACGGGATGAACATAGGGAGTGTGGCTCCGAGGCCAGGGCTTGGATCTAGGGTTAATGAGTCGTTCTGTCTGATTGAAGGCTAGTAGGGAGGGAGAATGCTGAAAGCTCAACCGAGGCGCTATAGTGATAAACTCGTGGTCGAGTCCAGGGACGAGTCAGATCAATTTTTCATGAATTTTGAAATTAATTTTTAAAATATCAAGTTTTCGTAGAGTCAAAAGTGGTCTTTGTCTTTAGCATAGATCGATGCGGGATCGCGTGAGGATTCTGAATATATTTTTGGTTTTGAAATTGAGGGTGCACAGTTCGAGCAATTCGACGTGCAGTGTGCCAAAAACGCGTCAAAAGAGGCTTCCCTTCCCCTTTCCCCTCCCTCCCCTCCGTTCCATGGGCGCTCTCTCAATTCCCCACGCTCTCTCGCCTCGGAGGGTCAAGGAAGTGGGAGAAGGGGATGAGCGCGCCTCTATTACTGGCAGTTGTGGTACACTGTACGTCAAATTGCTCGAACTGTGCATCCTCAATTTCAAAACCCAAAATATTAGGTTGGGCAGAAAGTCTTACCGATTTTGAAAGATTTATTATCTCTCCGACATTCATGTTTGCCCAATCAACTTCAGCTTTTCACATCATATGAGAGCTTGTAAACCCAGTTTAGCGTATGCTTTCTCAGACATAGCTGATCATTATAAACGAGTAAATTGAAAAACAAGGTTTTTCATTCGAAGACTCATTGCGCGCGAACAGATAGAGCACCATTCTAACTTCATTATCAAAGAGACCAAACGTCAGGCTTATTAATAAAATATGAGCAGTTATACAGAGAAATTTCCCCGTGAAAAGCAAATGTTTCGAAAAAAAAATGTAAAAATTTTCCAAAATTTTCACTCTTATTCAAACCTCAATTTATCTCCTGAGGAGCAAGCGGGAAATGTTTCATACTAATGACTGTAATGGGCCGTTGTACCCTACAACTACGCTATGAAGATAGCTCGATATGATTTGATTCGCGCGAGATATAAGTACTCAAACATAAGGTATCAAAATCGGTCAAGACTTGCTGACCAACTTGATATATTCAGAATCCTCACGCGATCCCGGTTCGATCTACATTATCATGGCACACTTTTTCATTCTTTCATAACTTTTGCCATGGCACACTTTTTCATTCTTTCATAACTTTTGACTCGTATGAGATTTCTTGCTCATACTTGGTCATGACATAGCACACCCACCGAGTGTTAGGGATATGCCATTGGGATATCGCAGAACTCCCTGGTTGTTGCGTAGTGATGACGCAATTAATCAATACTTTTTAAAAGAATCATAATTCTTACATTATTTTTTCTCAGCCTTCCTACTCGGTGTGATGATAGAAGGCCTCAATACCTTTTTGATGAAAATATGTACTCTTGTGAGGATGACGTATAGTGGCTTTAGACTGTCTCAAAGAAGGGTCCGATAAAATGGATTTTCGTACATAGACATGCTAGAGACTATAAGTTTTCCTGGGGTATCTTTGTGCGCTGATTACGAATATCGATAGGAGAGCTCTTCAAAAAAAATAACGTCAAAAGTTAAAATTAAAAAAATAGTCGAAAGCGGCATTTTTTCGGACATAATGTCGAGTTTGTCTTTTCTCCCGCAACAGATTTTTCTGATTTTTGGAGTAGTGCTAGGTACTAGTACGCACTCAAATCACTTTTCTGGGGATTCTCGAAGAATTGCCGTTTGCGAAAGTTACATGACATTTTTGAAAAACAGACCGCATCTCTCCAGCGCAAAATCATGGAATCATATCATCAACATAATAAATGTTCCACTCTTTGTCCTGATTCGAATTATAAAATGTGCTTAAAACTATAGTTTTTTCAAAACGATTTATGGCCGTTTTCCGGAGCCAAACTTGGTCAAAAAAACTCGAAGTATCCATTACGTTAGCTCAGCAGCGTAAATTACCATGAATAGGGATCGATCGAATACATATCACATCTGAAATTTATAAATTATTTATTATTAATTGGCACATCTACAGACTCTAGGCTAACGTAAAGGATACTTCGAGTTTTTTGACCAAGTTTGGCTCCGGATAACGGACATAAATCGTTTTGAAAAAAACTATAGTTTTAAGCCGATTTTATAATTCGAAACAGGAAAAAGAGTGGAACATTTATTATGTTGATTATATCATTCCATGATTTTGCGCTGGAGAGAGGCGGTCTGTTTTACAAAAATGTCATGTAACTTTCGCAAACGGCAATTCTTAGAGAATCCGAATCCCAGAAAAGTGATTTGAGTGCGTACTAGTACATAGCACTGCTCCAAAAATCAAAAACTTATAGTCTCTAGCATGTCTATGTACGAAAATCCATTTTATCGGACCCTTCTTTGAGACAGTCTAAAGCCACTATACGTCATCCTCACAAGAGTACATATTTTCATCAAAAAGGTATTGAGGCCTTCTATCATCACACCGAGTAGGAAGGCTGAGAAAAAATAATGTAAGAATTATGATTCTTTTAAAAAGTATTGATTAATTGCGTCATCACTACGCAACAACCAGGGAGTTCTGCGATATCCCAATGGCATATCCCTAACACTCGGTGGGTGTGCTATGTCATGACCAAGTATGAGCAAGAAATCTCATACGAGTCAAAAGTTATGAAAGAATGAAAAAGTGTGCCATGATAATGTAGATCGAACCGGGATCGCGTGAGGATTCTGAATATATCAGGTTGGTCAGCAAGTCTTGACCGATTTTGATACCTTATGTTTGAGTACTTATATCTCGCGCGAATCAAATCATATCGAGCTATCTTCATAGCGTAGTTGTAGGGTACAACGGCCCATTACAGTCATTAGTATGAAACATTTCCCGCTTGCTCCTCAGGAGATAAATTGAGGTTTGAATAAGAGTGAAAATTTTGGAAAATTTTTACATTTTTTTTTCGAAACATTTGCTTTTCACGGGGAAATTTCTCTGTATAACTGCTCATATTTTATTAATAAGCCTGACGTTTGGTCTCTTTGATAATGAAGTTAGAATGGTGCTCTATCTGTTCGCGCGCAATGAGTCTTCGAATGAAAAACCTTGTTTTTCAATTTACTCGTTTATAATGATCAGCTATGTCTGAGAAAGCATACGCTAAACTGGGTTTACAAGCTCTCATATGATGTGAAAAGCTGAAGTTGATTGGGCAAACATGAATGTCGGAGAGATAATAAATCTTTCAAAATCGGTAAGACTTTCTGCCCAACCTAATATTTTGGGTTTTGAAATTGAGGATGCACAGTTCGAGCAATTTGACGTACAGTGTACCACAACTGCCAGTAATAGAGGCGCGCTCATCCCCTTCTCCCACTTCCTTGACCCTCCGAGGCGAGAGAGCGTGGGGAATTGAGAGAGCGCCCATGGAACGGAGGGGAGGGAGGGGAAAGGGGAAGGGAAGCCTCTTTTGACGCGTTTTTGGCACACTGCACGTCGAATTGCTCGAACTGTGCACCCTCAATTTCAAAACCAAAAATATATTCAGAATCCTCACGCGATCCCGCATCGATCTATGCTAAAGACAAAGACCACTTTTGACTCTACGAAAACTTGATATTTTAAAAATTAATTTCAAAATTCATGAAAAATTGATCTGACAGGTGTGTTCGCCTTCCAATTCTACCCCAGGAAACATTCTCACCTAAAATTAGCACTCTCGGAAACCGAGTAGCACGTTAAAATGTGATTTCGACGTGACGCCGTCTGGAGCCAACAGAGGCTCTGCGGGCGAAATGGATATGCCCATCGTCATCAGCACGCTATATCAATCCACGCCTACACGATATCAGGAAGGGAGGGGGGGGTGAACAATTAGTCATCTGGTCTGAAGTGTTTGCTCGTCCCTGGACTCGACCACGAGTTTATCACTATAGCGCCTCGGTTGAGCTTTCAGCATTCTCCCTCCCTACTAGCCTTCAATCAGACAGAACGACTCATTAACCCTAGATCCAAGCCCTGGCCTCGGAGCCACACTCCCTATGTTCATCCCGTCTGTATTACCGTAGCATCACTGCGTGTTAGCGGCGCGACTCTCCTCGTTGGTTAGAGAAACGGGAGAGGACGTGAATTGAGGAGAGACGAGTTCCGGTTTGCCATCACTAATGCGCTTTCTGCTCATTGACAAACCTCGCCCTGCAGGTTAGAAGATGTACGAGCTGAAGAAGAAGGAGGAGGAAGTGAAGAAACTGAGAGAGGAGGCGCAGCTCAAGCGTCCCAAGGTCTCGCAGGCGACCAGAGAGTCAGTTTGCAATGCAAACTTTTTTTTATTTTAGCTTTCGAAATTTACCGGAAAACTGAAAAAAAGTCTATTTTGTGCAGGAGAGACACACAAAGTATAGCTAACTAGAGGCATGAGTCTCTAATCTGGACGTTAAATTAAAATTCTGGGAATTAAATTTATCATGCATTATCATGTAATCAGAGATCATAGACCAAGCGGCTGAGACTGAACAGACAATAGAGTTTTGAATAGAACTTTTGATATTCAAATACACATATCTTTCCTATAAATAAAGCGTCGATTTTTAAGTTTTAAATAATTCTTTTTAGGAGCAGAAGAAGAGATGTACGATGCTCTGAGGGGCCGATGATCAGGTCAAATTCATGCATCTTGCCCAATCGTTTCGTGTCCGTTTCTCCTTCACCTATCCACTTCATATTCAGTTACCTCGCTTGCCCCTGCCTCTGCCCCTTCTGCCCCTTCTGCCAAGCTTACGCCGGCCGCTCTGACTTATTCCAAATATTCGAACAACGCACACCGAGGAGGAGGAACAGCAGAAAAGCCTTGTTATATTTCCCTTTAGACTCCTTCCCGCCCCCATTCATTCATCAGTAATCTTAGAACACGCCATCCGCTTGCTTCGAGTCTTGATCTCACCACCCCATTGATGGATCTTTGCTTTCCTTGCCTCATTTTAGGAGATTTCAACTACCCTCATATTTATTGATCATAAATGTCTTCTCCCTCGAATGATTATTTTATTGACTTGTTTCCGATCATTATTTGAACCGTTTGTATCTTTCTTATTATGGGATGACGCTATTTATAAGAATGATGAAGATGTAATACGTAATGGTCACGATTAGGGATGACAATTGAAGGATGAGAGGAAAGGTCAAGGAAGGTCTGGGATAGAGGGGGAAGGTGAGATTTCAGAAGAGGAAGGAGAGGGGTATGTCAAGGAAAGTCTGGAATAGAGGGGGAAGGTGAGATTTCAGAAGAGAAAGGAGGGGCTAGTTCAGATACCACTGTTTACTCGGTTTGAGATGTTGAAAAAACCGTTGTATTGCCTCCATAGTCATTTTTGTGGCGGTCATCCTTCATGAAGGACGGCCGCTCACTCCCATCCTTTATGAAGGATGAGAGAGGCGATTTACATACGCCATCCTTCCCACAGCATTCCTTTCAGTGGCGTGTGATGAGAAAACGCATGATTCTTAGACGGAGATTACGGTAGTTTCACCATCCCCAGAAGTCTGATGAGCACGAGCGGTGCCCTGGGAATTGGTAAGCGCTATCTATGGTTGGACAACATGGCCTTGATGGCGCAAAGGTAAGTTTCTAAGTTGGTTTCCGGATGTCGGGGGTTCGATCCAATGCCTATGCCGTTTGTCTTGGCGGACTTCGAGGAAGCATGGTGTGACAGGAAAACATTTCATTTCAAGGGGATATGGGTTGACGATACGCCA
Organism: Pristionchus entomophagus; assembly: GCA_036245825.1. Lineage (NCBI taxonomy): Eukaryota > Metazoa > Nematoda > Chromadorea > Rhabditida > Neodiplogasteridae > Pristionchus > Pristionchus entomophagus. The sequence continues at coordinate 21,210,367 of BTSX01000006.1, forward strand.
ACAAACAAAAAAAATGCTCTGTGAGGATGGGGCAGTTTCCTCTGGTTGGCATACGATAAATACGAATTCAGGAAGAGTCCGAGAAGGTGTTGCGATTCACTACCGGCCACACCTTCAATGGATCGTCCTAATGAACGAACAATTTTCTTAGTGTGCATACGAAGGCACTAAGTTGTATGAGCACCGTTAGATGAGAACCAAAACAGAAAAAAAACGTCTTCCAGTATTATCTCAGTAAGTTCAATATGAGCCCGTTGCCTTATTTTCGAACAAGGTCTGGCACAGCTCAAAAGGGTCGATTTTCTGAAACTGTGTGTTTTGGGGTTACCGAGGGTGCTGATAACGATGGGCATATTCATTTTGTCCGCAGAGCCTCTTTTGGCTCCAGACGGCGTCACGTCGAAATCACATTTTTTTTAAAACGTGCTACTCGGTTTCCGAGAGTGCTAATTTTAAAAGAAATAGTTTCCTGGGGTAGAATTGGAAGGCGAACACACCTGTCAGATCAATTTTTCATGAATTTTGAAATTAATTTTTAAAATATCAAGTTTTCGTAGAGTCAAAAGTGGTCTTTGTCTTTAGCATACAGTATCCTCCATAAGCCATGGCACACTTTTTCATTCTTTCGTAACTTTTGACTCGTATAAGATTTCTTGCTCATACTTGGTCATGGCATAGCACACCCACCGAGTGTTTGGGATATGCCATTGGGATATCACATAACTCCCTGGTTGGTGCGTAGTGATTACGCAATCAAGCAATTTTTTTCAAACAATCGAAATTCTTATATGGATTTTTCCTCACCCTTCCTACTCGGTGTGATGATAGAAGGCCTCAATAACTTTTTGATGATAATATGTACTCTTGGGAGGATGACGTATAGTGGCTTTAGACTGTATCAAAGAAGGGTCCGATAAAATGGATTTTCGTACATAGACATGCTAGAGACTCGTTCAAAAGCTCAAAATGATCATTACCACAATTCCTAATGATCCCCAAAGTTTGGTAACGATTGCTCTTAATTTGACCTCAGGGCACGAAAAAGACGATTTTTTTCACTTTATCACATAACCCTATTTTGGATGTTTCCCCAGAACAACCCCAAAACACACAGTTTCAGAAAATCGACCCTTTTGAGCTGTGCCAGACCTTGTTCGAAAATAAGGTAAACGGGCTCATATTGAACTGAGATAATACTGGAAGACGTTTTTTTTCTGTTTTGGTTCTCATCCAACGGTGCTCATACAACTTAGTGCCTTCGTATGCACACTAAGAAAATTGTTCGTTCATTAGGACGATCCATTGAAGGTGTGGCCGGTAGTGAATCGCAACACCTTCTCGGACTCTTCTTGAATTCGTATTTATCGTACGCCAACCAGAGGAAACTGCCCCATCCTCACAGAGCATTTTTTTTGTTTGTTGGCGTATCGTCAACCCATATCCCCTTGAAATGAAATGTTTTCCTGTGACACATGAGAATCGATGTGAAGAACGTTTATGAGTTTTTTCCTTGTTCTTCATCATCAATGGGAGGATACTCTGAGTGCCAGCTGCATCACATTGCTGCTCTCTCTCTCTCTTCTCGGCTAATCCACAACTCATTTAGCACCCACCAGATGGTCAAGAGAGTCCAGGGACAAATCCTCCCTCCCTCCCTCCTCCTTCCTTCCTTCATTATTGCGCGGTCTCCATTCCTCGGGTCACCCCCCCCCCCTCCCCTTCCTCCTCCGCTATTCTCTAATCGATGGTCACTCTCCTCCTCTTCCTAGCCTGCCCTTCTCATTTCCTAATCTCTCTTCTCTCTCTTATGGTCACTCACTCGTCCTTCCAATCATTCTCCCATCTCTCTCTTTTCTCTCTTTGTTACTGACTCTCATCACGCGTGATCTCTCATCCTCCTCTCAGGTATTTGAATCAGTGTCTCTTCTCTCCTGGGGTGTCTACTACTTTCCCTCTCTTCACGGATCATTCCCTCCCTTTTTACCAGAGAGCAAATGGTCATTTCATCCCACACTTTCTCTTTCCGACCGACTATCTTGAACCGCTTGCGTCCGTCTCTTCACATGGCCTTCCATTTACTCTCCGTTCTCTCTTTTGATTGGATCTTCTCTAGATACCAATTAGCATGACCTTTCGTGTCTCTTCTTGCATCAGTACAACAATGGGTTAGTGTGTGGTTTTCTCAGGCTCTAATCCATTGCAGATGGGATGGGGAGGGGAGGGAGGGGAGGGGGTGGCACTCTCCCTCAATGGTATTACGGGTGGATCGGGCACATTATCCTTCTTTAGACAGTTTACGCCCTCAGTTTCGAGTAACAAGTGCGATTAGATCGGTTAGATATTCCTATCCCTTCTCTCTTCATCTCGTTTTCTCTTTCGACTGTTGATCAGATTTCCATCTGTGACCGGATCGGGGGTACTTTGCTGTGTGAGAACAACGCCTTCCCTTCTTGGTCCCTTTCTCACTTTGAATCTGCCTGTCCCATAACTCATCTGTTCCTTCCCCTCTTCCCCTCGACTCGCAACTTCTCCGCTGTCTCTTCTGTCCCTCTGTGTCATCTTCTTCCCTTTCGGCTTTCTGTCGGTTTCGCCTTTTGGAAACAAGCGAGAGTCTGTTTGTTGTTTCTTCTCCCCCCCCCCCCTCCCACTCTCCCCATTCTCTCTGATCTCTCATTCGATTCCGATTAGGCGCTCGTCTTTCATTTATTCGGAGCCTTTCCGATTAGGGAGGGCGGTTTTTCTTATGCATATTTTCACTGCCCATTCACCTCCCTTCCCCTTCGACCGTTCCTTCTCAAAGAAAACTCCTGCAACCACTCCAATCAATCTCCTTTCTATTTTCCTTGCGTGAAACAGTTGTGCCAAATGTGTCATATTTCATCGCTCTGCCAAAGCCTCTATTTGTTTATAATATTTACCCTGGAGGGGGTGCTGCTTCGATTGCTCTCTAACCTCTCACCTCTTCTCTCGGCCCGCCAGTTCACCAGAGGATCTGTCTCCCCGTTCTCTCTCATCTTCTGCTCGCGTGGATGGTTTATCTTTTAATAATCAGCGCTCGTGTATTTCAGGAGAAATCTCCCGATGGAGTTGAAAGTGTGGGTGGATGGTGCCGAGAGAAGCGTCAGCGGAGTGTCGGAAAGTGAGCTCTAATTGAATTCATCTGTGAAATGTTACGCGTCTCAACCACAAATTGTGAACGTTTAACACAAAACTCAGAATACCATTTTTAATTTGCTCATAGTTATTGATCTCATTTCAGATACTACGTGTACCCAACTAATCTACGCTCTGGCACACGCCACCGGCCAGAAGGGCAAATTCGTGATGGTGGAGCGCTATCGAGGCAGGGTGAGCATCATTTTTTTTTCATTTATTTTGTTTTTTTATCCGCAAAAACATTTACTAGAAATTTTGATATGATGAAGCTATAGACGAAAATCCTTCGAAAATGTCGAATCGGGGTTTCTAGTTCTGGTCCCTTATCGTGCTCTTGCACTATTTATATCACTTGTTTTTCCTATCCCTAGGATACTCGAGGGAAGAGTGGAATGAGAGGGGGATGGCAGTGTGTGCCCAAGCTAGAAAAGCCGAGATTCAATCCGCGCGAGCGCCGTTATTAGGGAAACGCGCAAGAAGAAATGAGAGGATCGCGCGAATTAGACGGAAAGGAGATGAGACCCAGTGCCTTGCTCTATTCCCTTTCTTCGTTGCGGTGCATGAAAATAGATTCATTTCTTTGAGTCTTTTTCCATCATATCGATATGATTCACTTCCCTTCCTCTCTTTTCCTCTTACTCATCACACGAAAGTAAGAGGTAGCGAGCGAGAGTAATCTGAGAGTCGCTGAGAGAGGCATGTTTTGTTTCAATGATTAGCCAACATTAGAGACTCAATCCTTCCATCGCTCAAGGACTCTATTTATTCGCCTTATTCTAGGGTGGAAAACTGGTGTAAAAAATCCGAATAACTCCAACTCTCGATCAATCTCTCATAAATACCATCGATTATGTTCCCTTATCGCTCTTCTTGATCAGACGATCCACGTCTCTCTCTTCCCTTCCTCTCTATCTTTCTCTCCCATACACAGTCAATATCACGCTCGCTCGTCCTTTTCTTCCTTCCTTTGTCCTCTGATATGATCGTCGCTTTGGAACGATTGGAATGTGAATCAGGCTTTTAACGATGAAATTAAATCGTAATAAAATGTGCATATTCCAGGAGCAGAGTCTCTCTCCATCGGATCGTCCTGTGGAGATGTTGAGAAGATGGAAGGGAGCTGAGGGGGAAGTCAGTTATATGCTGAGAAGAGTCGATGGAGACTTGGAGAGTATACAAGGAGATGAATCCACCTCCGATACTGGTATGATTACAGAAAATATCATGAAATACGATCCCCTGAAGGTCATTGCGTGTATAATAGGAGGTTATGGAGGAAGAGAAGCCCGAGCAAACATAACTAAAAAGTGGACACCAATGACTAATGCAATTCGCTTCGATTTTTGATGTTGATCAGTCAATTCAGCCCCAAAGCTTCCTACTAAGGCCTACAGCTGAATATTCGATGAATTTCAGTTCCTTCAGCTCCTGTGGAGAGAGCGAACTATGGTTGGAGGGAATGTTCCACTTCCTCCATCAATTCTGTCAATCTGCCCTGTGAGTTTTAACATTTCCATGATGACTCAGCGTCTGTTTCCATTCCTTTCCGCCTCCAACACAGCTCTTTGCCCATATTAGATCTTACATGATCAGTGCTCTCTAGCTCCTCCGGTTTATTAGTCGTATTATCAATTTTTCATTGCAGACCAACCGCGAAACGGGGCGCTTCAAAACGGGAACCAGAACTCGACCTCGAGTCTGCCTGCCTACTCAGACGCCTCTCTGCAGAGAAGACGACCCCCGCCACCTGGTTAGACGGCCTTTGATATAATCGATATTCATTCATGGTAGCTCTCCATGACGTTCTTTAGAACCTTTCCAAATGTAGACACAATAAATAAATCAACTCGATCATCTCAGACTACAACTCTACCATGGAGCGTAAAATGGCCGGAATCGCTCGGACTTCGGAGGCATCGCGAACGGGAGGAATTGGACATGAAGACGTCCCCAGAATCGCCGATCTCCAACTGTCTCAGAATGATCTGCTCAATCTAATACAGAAACAGGAGTGAGTCATTCAATGGTTGCTAGCCATTATTCAATATCTTGTTGAAATAACATTGAGTTTGTCGTGAGCTGTAATACTGATACCACATTCGAAACTACTTGTTTCTCGACCTCAGAAATGTCACGCTAATTGACGATCGTCCGGTTCCGATTTATAATCGCTGATAGTCTCATTCCAGTGCGATTCTCGACGAACAGCGCAATCGATTGAAAATCGCCGATTTGAATCTGCACTCTGAAATGGAACGGGAGTTCATGCAGCTGGATGCCCAACAGGTATGCTATTTATTAAGAGACGTTTTACGATATTCTGCACCTACCCCACGGATGAATTTTTTGCAACCTATGCCAATAAGTTCAGGGTGAAGTCCCCATACATAGGGCTGATAGCTGGCCCAATCTGAGAGGTTGGGGTGAAAAAATCATCCAAGAAAAAAGTACGTTCTTATAAGTGTTTCTAGCGTATTTTTCGATGAAAATAACGAAAAACATTGTTTTTAAGCGAAAGAACATCGTTAAAAGGTCGAAAACATTTTTTTATTCCATTTTCGGAATCTAAATGCAAAACTACCCTAAATGTGAAATTGTCACGTCTTTAATTTCCGGCGTTCGGATTCTACAGCTTCCCACCCGAGATTCTCTCGGAAACTGGATGGAGACCGATGACGAGACGTTTCGATATTTCGATGCGATTCGATATAGTAACTATTTAGTCATATTCATATCCCATCTATCGTTAGTGCTCTGATACTCTATAAGTCATGGGACACTTTTCGATCTTTCATAACTTTTGACCAGTGATAGATTTCTGGCTCAAACTTGGACATGTAGTAATACACCCATCGTGGGTTAAGAATATGTCATTGGGATATCAGGGAACTCCCTGGTTGTTGCGTAGTGATGACGCAATTAATCAATACTTTTTAAAAGAATCATAGCTCTTACATTATTTTTTCTCAGCCTTCCTACTCTGTTTGATAATAGAAGGCCTCTATACCTTTTCGATGAAAATATGTACTCATGGGAGGATGACGTACAGTGGCTTTAGACTGTCTCACAGTAGGGTCCCGAAAAAATGGATTTTCGTTCATAGACATGCTAGAGACTCGTTCTGCAGCTCAAAATGATCCTTATCACAATTCCTGATCATCCCCAAAGTTTGGTAACGATAGCTCTTAATTTGACCTCAGGGCACGAAAAAGACGATTTTTTCACTTTATCACATAACCCTATTTTGTATGTTTACAGTTCTGAGAGTGATTTTCGTTCAAAGGTCATTCCAAGACAAAATGGTAGCATATCCATGGAATATACAATTCCCAACTTTTTAGACCATTTGGATACCTTTTCCGCCCGCGGCAACCTAAAATCTGAAGTCAATCGATTTTCAACCCAAAAAATGACTATGATAGTCGAATAGCCCATCATTAGTCGAAAAAAATTGTCTTTCAGAACTTCCTGACTAAATTTTTTTCTGGTATATCTTTGTGTGCTGAATCAGAATTTCGATATGAGAGCCCATTATATGATTAATGAAAAAAATTAAAATTCATTATGTCGAAAAATAGATTTTGAAATTCTTTTGACCTCGGATTTTAGGTTGCCGCGGTCGGGAAAGATATCCTTATGCTCTAAAAAGTTGGGAATCGTATATTTCATGGATATGCTACCATTTTGTCTTGGAATGACCTTTGAACGAAAATCACCCACAGAACTGTAAACATCCAAATAGGGTTATGTGATAAAGTGAAAAAATCGTCTTTTTCGTGCCCTGAGGTCAAATTAAGAGCTATCGTTACCAAACTTTGGGGATGATCAGGAATTGTGATAAGGATCATTTTGAGCTGTAGAACGAGTCTCTAGCATGTCTATGAACGAAAATCCATTTTTTCGGGTCCCTACTGTGAGACAGTCTAAAGCGACTGTACGTCATCCTCCCATGAGTACATATTTTCATCGAAAAGTTATAGAGGCCTTCTATTATCACACCGAGTAGGAAGGCTGAGAAAAAATAATGTAAGAATTATGATTCTTTTAAAAAGTATTGATTAATTGCGTCATCACTACGCAACAACCAGGGAGTTTCCTGATATCCCAATGACATATTCCTAACCCACGATGGGTGTACTACTACATGTCCAAGTTTGAGCCAGAAATCTATCACTGGTCAAAAGTTATGAAAGATCGAAAAAGTGTCCCATGACTTATGCCCGATACTGTATGCATTTTTGAAATTTTTAGATTTCGAAAAAGTGATTTTCCGACTTTTCTCGTTTTTCGTGTTTTATCGATATCACAACTCCATAACATCAACAAAAATGCTTAGTAACGATGGATGGGATATAAATATGACGAAATAGTGACTATATCGCATCGAAATATCGAAACGTATCGTCATCGGTCTCTATCCATCTTCCAATAGAGCCTCGGGTGGGAAGCTGTAGAATCCGAGCGCCGGAAATTAAAGACGTGACAATTTCACATTTAGGGTAGTTTTGCATTTAGATTCCGAAAATGGAATAAAAAAAATGACAGTGATTAAAAATATTTTTCAAAATATTTTTTGAAAAATGATGAAATATGAAGTTTTCAATGACGAAATATTTTTTTTTCAACGATGTTCTTTCGCTTTCAAACTATGTTTTTCGTTATTTTCATCGAAAAATACGCCTGAAACACCTATAAGAACATACTTTCTTCTGGGTTGTTTTTTCGGATTTTTTTTTGGGACATGTCTGGCTTTTTCCGGAAAGTGCACCCCAACCTCTCATACTAGGCCAGCTATCAGCTAAGCTATCAGCTGGCCCAGTATGAGAGGTTGGGGTCATTTGAATCATTTGCCACTGTATGGGGACTTCACCCACAACTTATTGGCAGGGGTTGTCTAAAAGTCCTCCGTCGACCCCACTCAGAAGCTTCACTAAGCCGTGGATCGGCTCTTAAGCGAATGTTTTGAACGGCATAACTGCCAAAACGGAACGCATGTGCATACCGTATGCGACTGTATTGGTGTGTTGTTTACATTTTTTAAATGTGAAATTGCAGAAAAATCTAAAGAGTGTGCTGGACTCGCGTCGTCGTGTGGATCACGGTAGGCAGTATGAGGAGGAGACCCTTCGTCAGCGACAATTGAGGGCCAAGGTCCTATCGACGCACGAAAAACTGAGTCTCATCAATGAGTGAGTACCAAGAATCATTTGCCAAAATTGGCGGATATTTTGCACAAATAAAAGTGTCAAAAGCAGTGATGGTAAAGCGGCTTTTCTTACTTGGAACTTTTTTGAAACCGGATCGCCGTGTCCAATTTACAATTCCTAATCACCAGAAACATATCCAGTGATTTCTTGCTTGTTTTGACGTAAAGTAAATACAGAATTTGCAGATCGCGCACAATGTTATCCGAGCAGGAGAGCAACCTCTGGCAGCAGATTCACGATCTCTCCAACGAGGAAACCTCCCTCTTCAATACTCCCCATGGCACGGCTTTTCCCTTCGCCAAAAACAACGTCCATTTGACTCAATTCCATTCCGCCATATGATCCCTGTAATTTTCTCACTCTTTTCTCCAGCCATTTCCCCCCGAATCATGTGTTACTCCGACGCTCAATCCCCTCTTTCACTACGAGTACCTCCCAGCCGGTCCGATTGCCTCCCTGTCTTCTCTTCTTGCATCGATTGAACTATGAATTGTATTTATCCGACGATAAAGCAGTTTAGCACATCTAATCGAGTGAGTCGCGTGCGGTATACTGTCAACGGAACGTATGGTCTGCGGGATGGGTGAGTATATGGTGTAGTTGCGAGTTGTGGCCTATTAAAGTGGGGGTAGCTATGATACAAATATGTGGATGATTGCGTTGATTGAGCGAGAGCTAGAGGAAAGCGACGATTGAAGTAGACAAGCCTTCATGGAGACATATTTATACGGTAGTGATGGGGCGGGCAGTGATTATTGGCGGAGGAAAAGGACGATAGATAGGATGGGAATATTTAAGAGTGGGACGATCTCTGGATATGGGTGGCTCGCTCCTCTCCGGCGGCGTTGAAGAGGATGGTGTGGACATTGTGGCCGGTGCCCCAGGAGTCTTCGGAGTCGATGACCAGGGACTCGGGAGGAGAAGAGACACCGTGGCCTTGGGCGAACACCTGCGATTGCGTCATCATTTGTCAATATGAGGCATTCTGCTCTCTCCATTCCACACACTATCTCTCCGGTGAGAGAAACAAGAGAGTGTGCAGAATGTGGAGAGTCCATAACCGAAACTACATCACTAGCCAATATATATCATCTCTTGCTACCAATATTTGCAGAAGCCTTCTTCAATACTGTACATTATCGATCCACCCTGCCCCATTACCGTACCCTGACGCTCTTTCCGGGTCTGAGCACGAAATCAGTAGGGAAGGTGAAGACGATCTCCTTCTTTCCGTCGATCTTTCTCTTCAACTTCCAGTCTCCGATGGGCTCGTCCTTCGATCGATGGGTGTTCTCGATGACGATGAACTTGCCTTCGGGAGATGTCTCCTGAACAACGATGATGTCAGTACAGTTTTTTTTCTCAATATGTTGTCGATGAACGAGTGACAGGATTAGAAAGTTTTCTTCATTCTACGTTATATTTCTTCGTTCGCACTAAAGAATGCGGAGAATTGATCGAGTCATATTATCAACAATACTTCTTCCACATTAAAATACTTACATGGATGGACACATTTCCCTTGGCGGATCGCTGGAAGCTGGTGCGGGTGGCGGTTTCTCCCTTGAGGACGCGCATGCTCTCTGCAAGTTCACAAGTCCGGAAATGTTAATGGGAATCTCGACGTTTCCTGACGTGCGAAACTCACCGTGTTCGTCGGACTGGGAGATGCCGTGGGTCTTGACGACCTGCTCTACGAGATGACGAAGACCCGCGCGGTTCTCCTCGCCCTCGAGCATCTTGCGGTAGATTGCGATCTCGGCGTCCAGCGTCTGCGAGGGCAGGGACTCATTCTTATCTCATCTCAGATAATCTATTTTTCATTGCCTAACGTTATTATGGACCCAAAAAGGCCCATAATTTAACAATGGTTCGTTCTCTCTATCTAATCTCATCCAATTAATATCTGAGATACTAGCCTAATAGTACAATCTATCATATCAGGCAATAGATGCACTGCATTGTACCTCCAAAAGCTAATCAATATTGTGTTGTCAATGGTTTGGGCTTTTTTCCTCCAAATCCCCGTCAGCCAAACCTGCTTGGTATCGAGCAGCATCTGCAGCTCGACCATGAGTGCCTGGCACTCCTCGCGCATCTTCCTGATAGACGCGTCGCGGTCGTTGAGGGCGGCCTCGTACGATCTGCAATCACGTCTATGACCTCAACACCTAAATTCGGAATCCCGTACCTCTGGTCGTCCTCGAGCTGGTAGTTGAGCTCCTGGGTCTGCTTCTCGAGCAGGGCGTTCTGTATGGAGTAAACTCAGTTGATTATACTTTCACCGAAATAAAAACATCCGGAAAATTACGTACTCTGCCCTCCAGATCGGCGAGTTTTCCTCTGAGATCGGAGAGTTGTGTGCGCAGTCTTCTGATCTCCTCCTTCTGGTAGCCATGCTCCATCGTCTGACGGTTGGAGGCAGTCTGAAGTCGATTATTATAAGTTCAACAATGAGGCGAATTGATTCATTTCGTACTATATCTCGTGATGTCCGACAAAGAGCTGGATAAGATATTTATTGTTTATATTCGTTGGATTTTTGACATACCGCGATCTCCTGGACCTTGAGCTTGTACCACGACTCGATGTCTGTGCGGTTCGAGTTCATGCGCTGCAATCACGATTATTATTCCCTATCGACTTCGATTAATGTAGGAATCGTACCTGATCGTACTCCTGGCGGATGTCTCTGATGGCCGAAGCGAGTTCGTTCTTGAAGAACTCACGATTCTCGGGAGTCGTGTCGCGAGATACCATTGACTGGAGCTCCCTGCAATGGTTTATTTCATGATATATCACCGTTCACAAGAAAGAGAAAAAAGATCAGTTTACAGATGTGCAACTGTAAAATTAAGGAAAATGAGTGAGTTGATAGCAGGACAAATCGGGAAATATTCAGGAATGAGGAGCTGATAAGTTCGACTCACTTGATCTCCTGATCGTGGACTCTTCTCACGAAATCGATCTCCTCCAGCAGCGTCTGCACCTGGTTCTGGTGATCGATGCGGTTGAGCGTCTCCTGGTCGAGGTCCTGAACAAATAATGTTCCTTATTTGCTGAAAACTCAATATCGTACCTTCACCTAATCCTAGTACCGAAGGCCCAGAGAGAATTTAAATTTTGCATAAATCCCTACCCAAAACATATCGAAGATTTCAGTAGTGAACTCACGTTTCTGGCTCTCTGGAGCTCTCCGATGAGTCTGTGATTGTCCTTCTTGATGCGGACCACGTCCTCTTCCAGATGGGCGATCTTCCTCTTGAGCATGAGAACCTGAATAAATTTATTATTAGTTGATTAACAATTTTCACTCTTTAGTGACTAATTAATGGAGATCGCTAATTACCTCGGCCTCGAGCTTGCTGAGCTTCTCGAGCAAATCATCGAGCAGGACGCGGTCGGACTCACGGGCACGCAGAGCCTCCTCGTACCTGCAGAAGTAATGGTTGGTCTTTGATCGAAGATTACGGTAGGTCGATCATCAACTGACTTTCTTCTGTACTCGCTCAGCTCGTCGATCAGCTTCTTAATCTGGGCGTCGAGGTCGGTACGAGTGCTGGAAAACGGAGGGTTGGTGATAGGGTTCTCTCTCGGGATTTGAATTTAATTAGAATTCGGAACAGGAAATCCAGACAATTATTGGAATTACATTCGAACAAGAGCCGTTATTGCTTGGTGTGATCGTTCACTCTCACCGATGGGTCTCGTCGATGAGATTGCGCGCCTCCTTGAGTTCACTCTCGTACATGACTCGCATGCTGCTCGTGTCCTGCAAGATTTTTTTGAGGTGATACGATATCTGCTCGATGAAAATCCTAGCGAATTGCAGCAATAAAGGTCTTGTGGAAAATTTAATTGTGTGGCACGCATTCTACATTCTAGATTAATCCTTTTAGATATTGGTGGACGTTGATTTGACTATTGAAGTTTTCCTTGTTTCCAAATGATAAATATTCTTCTCACCTTTCCCCATCTGCTTCTGAGCATGTCCAGATCTCCTCCGAGCTTGCGGTTCTGCGCCTCGAGGAAGCGAACCTGAATTATTTGTTTATGTAAAGAAAACATTTTGTTATAATTTCATCGTCCCTTCAGAAATGGCAGGCTAATGTAGAATTGTTGTGTATAAATCCTAACCATCTTCAGAGCCAGTTAACGAAAGTCATTTTGATACTGCACCTTCTCGATGTAGTTTGCGAGTCTGTCATTGAGGTCGGACATTTCCTTCTTCTCTCTCTCACGCGCATCTCTGATGGAGGAAGCGGCGTGTTGGCCATAGGGAGACATGCCAGAGAGAGTCGATGATCCCATCTCATTTACGATCTTCAGAGTACGAGCGCCCGCTGTAAAAGATCAAAGATCACAATCATCCATATTTTTAGCACTTTTTCATGCCACATTCTTCACATTACTCATCTAACAGATCAGAATCTCTGTATGAGTAAATCTTTTTGTCTCTGATTATCTATTTTGAGCCGGAAACTGATAAACGTTCTTCATTTTCGATCGTTCCCTCAAACCGTGCGAAAGTTGATTGACATGTTTGCTCGATTTTTCCGTTTACTTTTTCACACGTTGAGCCATTCAATCTTTGGCACGCTATGATCGGAAAACGTTTCGGCATCAATAGGCTGGCTTTTGCGTCTCGACAACAAAGGAATTCTCGAAGAAAGCGACCCTTTGGCACCACAGATAACCGTATTCAATCGATCTCTACAAAACCCGCACTTTTTCGTTTCTCTACTGGTCGAGAGGGCGTGCGATTTGCGGAGAGTTGCTGATAAGCTATCAGCGACACTCTTTGCTTACTCATCTCTTCTGTCCCTCACCCTCCTCTCATCGATTCCAAGAGCAGTGGAAATGTTTGATCTACACGCGCCACTCGAGTAGTAGCATTTTTTGATCGGCACGGGAAGGTTCAAACACTCAATGGAACCCAGGAGAAGGACAATAAATGGGGAGAGAATACTCACAAAGAGGTGATCCATACGAGGTAGTGCTAGAGGCGGAGTAGGTGGACATTCCGGAGCGGTTGAAGCCGGGACGAGAAGAAATGGTCGATCGGTACTCCGGAAGCTCCATCCTGCAGAGAAATCAATGATACCTCACAATAAATCGATCGTGTTTTGAGACCCTTTGTAGCACAATCACCCCGAAGAATAACTCATTGATGAAAGAATGATTAATGAATGTTCAAAATGTATCTCATCCGTGAGGTTATTGCGGCAAGATTGTAATATAAACCGAATATTGGTCTACCTAGGACTACGCGGCCGCGGGTCGCCTATGGACAGGTTGAAGGAGCTATTGTAGTGGGTGGGTCGTTGGTTTGGCGGTGAAAGAGGCGGAGTCTGCGGCAGTCGGGAGGGCGTAAGACGGTCGAGGGAACGATCGCGACTAGAGGAACGGTTGAACATCCAACTCATCCCGTGTCTCTCGACAACTAACTCAACTCAGAAGAGACAAGCGCAGTGTTTGGAGAGATAATCGATGGATGGGTGGGGTGGATTTGATATCGAGAGAGATATCATCCATGCTCAGAAGCTCAGAATCAGCCTAGCGCACTTTATCATACAAACAGAGAGCTAGTGAGCTTCGAGACATGCGCTATAATAACGTGTCAGAGAATCTCTGACTGGAGTGGGAGGAGGAGATTGAGCTCGGGGTGGCGTGGAAAATTTGTTGCGTTCCTAGGCATGCAATGACATCGATAGCCATAACGCAAGTCACTGATCTTTCACCTCTTCTCTTCAAAACTTCCCCATTTCACCCCTGCATTCACATCTCTCGTAATCCTCTCAGTATGCGCATATTCATTGGCAGAGATCGACTCGAACCCAAACCCGCTTAGTGCAAGCTGCTCTTTCACACCTTTACTCGTCTCTTCGAATATCGATCGATAGAAGGGATGAGATGCCCTCCTCCGTGTTGCGCTTGATTGTTTGGATTGATGCAAAAAGGGGTGTGATTCACTCTTCGCCCCGCTTACTCAAGTGCTCTCACTGTTTGTCTCTCCCTAACAAAAAGAAAGGACCCGAGAAAATATGAGTTCCGGGTTATGCAACTGTCAATGCGAATGCTTCGAGATTCAAAATATTGGGATTAATGCGTCTAGTCGTTGATCTACCCCTTATTGGCATGGATCGGGTCGTCAACTCACGGTCTGGTGGGGTTGACGGTGTACTCAGTGGTCGTCGTCTGCACAGTCGATCCGGCGGTTCTCGTGGGCGAATCCAACTCGACCTCGCGAGTCAAAGTACCGACCACTGGCTAAATAAAGAAGGGATTAACCACAACGATTTTTCAAACCGATGAGATTGGGATGCCGGTTCGGTTCTAGATCTCTCAATTATGCGCATTCCATCGCCACTCGGCAAGCGACAGAGTGTTCACAATGGAGAGCGCAGAGCACCGAATCGATATCACCAATATACGGTAGCCGAGTAGGCAAAACGAAAGACTTGTGCTGGTTAGTGGGGTACGGTACCTTGACACCTTCTCCGATGGCAGCCATGCTAGAAGTGTAAGTGAGAGCGGCCGCCTAAACAAGCAAAATTCTGAGGAGAACGAGGATTACTGTAGTGACAAGGAATACTCCAGTGACAAGGATTACTGTAGTGACAACTGCGAGAAGAAAGTCGAATGCTGTGTGCTAGTAATAAATGCAGAGTCGCGGCCTCTATTCCTTATCACTCTTCTCTTCTATTCGGGAATGCAAGGCGTGGTGTAGAAGTTTCATGTGTGGATGACTCGTCCCTATCGATCCCCCGAGTGGTGGAAGCTGAGTGATAACAGTAGATAGGAAGTATTGATCGAAAGGATTTGGATGGACGGTGATAAGTGGAGGTGTTCCATGGTCGAGTACTTGAGTTGGAGGGAAGGGGGAGGTGGGAGGGGGATAGAAAAGGAGACCCCGACTCTATATTCAAGTGTTTGCTGTTTGCTCGCTATCGCACGGCGCGAAAAGTGTGCATGAGTATCATCAAGGCACTTTTGAGAGGAGTCGAGTTGAGAGAGTGCAACATTCCAATGATCACGACTCTAATCTAATCAGACTCCTAATGTCTATCTGTATTATTCCGTAGTTCTACAGCATCCACCTGATCCAATCATGAATAACTAAAGATTCGGCAACAATAGATACGGTAGATATACGGTAGGGGTGTCGTTTAGGTTCTGTATCTCTAAATTCGCGCAATCTATCGCTCTATCGTCGGTCATAAAGACGAGAAAGATCCTTAGCATTCCTCACTTCTACAGCACCCTTATGATCACTCTATCCTAATGAGCTACTTTCTCACTCCATTGGTGGATCCATTCCCGACTGCGGTCATGTGTGCCTCTCCGAACGAAGACTGCGAGTTGATGGAATGAGTGACCATCATCTGTTTGGTGGCCGTCGATG
The DNA here is from genome assembly GCA_036245825.1 of Pristionchus entomophagus. Taxonomy (NCBI): domain Eukaryota; kingdom Metazoa; phylum Nematoda; class Chromadorea; order Rhabditida; family Neodiplogasteridae; genus Pristionchus; species Pristionchus entomophagus. The sequence continues at coordinate 21,226,135 of BTSX01000006.1, forward strand.
AGGATGTCGTTGTCTTAGACACCGAGACGGCCTCCATCGTCTTCGAGGACGACGACGACGACGACACCGACTTGGTCATCTTAACCGCCTCCATTCTGTAGAAGGACTGGTTGAGAAACGAAGGCATTAAACGATGAACAGCGACAGCAAGCAAGAAAGAGACACGAGTACAGTATCACACCTCCTCCTAGCAAGGAGAGGAGTCGGAATGAAGGAGGAATCGAAGGAATAATACCCCCTACTGCATCCGCCTTATCTTACACGCTCCGATTGTATGAGTGTCGGAGTGAGAGAAAGCAATCGCCTTTCTACCCCCTTCTCGACGCCTACAAAGGGGGCGAGGCCGGAACTGTAGGGGGCTGAATCTCCCGCAAATGCTCATCCACTCATGAATCAGCATCAATTTCAAGGGGAGAAGCGCCCACGCCACCAGTAATCATCTATCTGTACAGAACGTGTATGACTAAGCCAAGGAGTTTACAAGATTGATATGTTTCAAGGTACCGCACATTTTTCCGTCCTGTAAGGAACACAGTGGTTAGTGAAGCACACTATCCTAACTAGGCATGTAATTTCGGTTTTGGCTCTCTCCATTCCGCACACTCGTCCGTTTCTCTGAATGGAGAGCCAGAACCGAAATTACATCCCTACTCCAAACTCACTCGTTTAATCCATCTGTTAGTCGTCTCTTCCTCAACCGTCAATCTGGCTTCTCTCATCATCCTATCTGCCTCCTCTCTTCTCGTTCTCAGCTCGGTATCCCTTCTATCTCGATCCTCCTTCTCCTTCTGCCGTTCAGCCTCCTCCTGTTGTATTAGGAAAGTACACACCGGCACCAGCACGAGCACACCACACACCATCTACCGTACCTTCTCCTTCCTTCGGGTCTCCTCTTCGAGTCTTCTCGTCTGCTCCTCCTTGCGTACTCGTTCGATCTCGTCGCGTTCGCGCTTCCTATAACACTTTTTCACCTTCATTACTGAAATAATAATAATAAACTAAATGTGCAAGTTGTTTCTAGGTGTGAATCACAAGGTCGAAGTCCTATGACAGATGCGTGATAATCGTCTAAGATCAGCACCTCTTCTCGTCCATTTCAATCTGCTTTTGTTCCCTCTCAATCTTCTCCTTCTCAATCCGATTCATGCGGTCTTGCATTGCTGAAATCATCTTTTAGACTTCAAAGGAATGTGATAAGCGGAATAAGAAGCTTCTACGGCTTCTTTAGAGCATTCTTCAGAGAAAAAAGGTAGATCAAATCCCTCCTGACCCTGCTTCTCCCTCTCGAGTCTCTCCTTCTCGGCCACTCGCCTCTCCTCCTCACGACGACGAAGTTCCTTCAATCACTACATCATTCCCTTCCTATTCCATCTCCTCTCACCTCCTCCCTTGTTCTCATCTCTTCCTCCATCTTCTTCCTTCTCTGATCCATCTCGATCTGTTCCTCATGAGCTTTCTGCTCCAGAGCCTCTACTTCACGACGCTCCTGATTAAATTCATGAAAGAACTGTCTAATCCAGTCGGACACTAATGGCCGTAGCTGCATGTTATGATCTCGGTGGGATAGGTCGTTAATGAACATTATACCTTCTCGATTCTCCTCTGTCTCTCCTCGGCATTCTTCTGTTCTCTCTCGAGTCTTGCCTGTCTATCAGCGTCGTCACGGGCAGCTCTCATCTCTCGCTCTCTGTGCAACAAAAACAATGAGGTCGATTGGAGTATCCAGATGATGAATGAGATCCTAGTCACGTACATTATTTTCTTCTCACGCCGTCCAAAGCAGGGCATGGAGAAAGACGGGGGAATGATACAACTACTATGCTGGTGCTGATTTCATTCTCCACCATTTCATTCGTGTTTCATATGAGAATGACTACTCATCGATAGATTCATAACTGCAAGAGTGAAGAATCCAACTCATATTTTCGCTCGTACTCGACGGTCAGAGTAATGAGAAAGCATGCGAAATGGAGAGGCGGATTCTCCATTCTGACATCCCCATTCATAAAGATAGACAAAAAACGGTCTCACCTCTCTTCCCTGATTCGAATCTCGATCAGTTCCTGGGCTTTTCTGTCTTCTTCCCTTTCTCGATCGACACGACGTCGCTCCTCCTCTTCTTCTTCCTAATAAATCACGGGAAATTAAGAAGGGCAAAAGAAGTAGATAACACTGACAGACGCAACTGCCAATCGCATCGAGATGGAATCTCTCTCGAACATTCTGATACAGATTATCATTCTCTCTGATCGCTTATCAAGTCTATAATCGGGCGGCACGGAAAGAGGGCTTTTCACACTCTCGCACGTCCATCCGGATTTATAATCACTTCTTTTCCTCTCTTTTCATCTCCAAACAATGCTGGAATAATCGTGACCAAAGTGATCAGCTAGTGATCAAATCAATTGAGTCAAACCCATCCGGACAGACCACCTACCCCAGCCACCAAACGACTTTCCCATATTGACAGGTGATAGGAGCACACGGAAAGATGTTTTTTAGTGAAAGATCAGTTCATTCTCCAAACCTTTCTCTTCTTCTCGGCAACTCTTCTCTCTTCCTCCTCCTTCCTTCTCGATTCCTCCATCTCCCTTCTCAGTTTATCTATCCTAACTCGTTCTTCTTCCTTTTCTTTCCTAGCTCTCTCCTCTTCTTCCTTCTCCAATCTCCTACTTTCTTCTTCATTGGTTCGTCGTTGAATCTCATCCTCCATTCTCTTCTGCTCTCTTTTCCTTCTCTCCTCCTCATCCTTCTTTCTCTGTTCTCTTTCTTCATTCTCCCTGAGCTCTTTGGCGATTTGATCCTGTTCCTCTCTTCTTATTCTCTCAATTCGTATCCTCTCTTCTTCTTCTCTTCTCCTGATGATCACCAATCGCTCTTCTTCTTCTCTTCTTCTCCTCTCCGTGTCTTCTCTTTCCTTTCTCTCCTTCTCAATATTCAATCGTTCTTCACTCTCCTTTCTCTCCCTTTCAATCCTCATTCTCTCCTCAGTCTCGATTCTTTCCCTCTGGATTCTCTCCTCTTCTATCCTCTCAACACGACGTCGCTCCTGCGAATCACACGAGAGTTAGTGAGATCAAGAGACAAGTCAGGGGGTTATCAAGGGGGTAGGACACACAGACATAATGATAGGAGTTAAGACTCACCTCGTCGGTCTCATCGATTCGACGGATGGGATCTTCCCTGGGAAGTTCCCTAGTCGGTGACAGAGTGGAGATCTCACGGGCGATGTGAGTTCCGTCGTATGGAGATCTGAAAGGAAAATTATAAAGTTCCAGTGACTCGAACTGAATGTGCAAGCGAAGATATCTCTAAATAAGATTTTTTTATTTTATTTTTGAAAGCTTGATTCATTTTTGTATTGGTCACCTCGCCCTGACGATGTGCGTCACTGTGGTAGTGACATCGGTTTTTGTCAGTTCTTCCGCGATTCGTGGAGGTGGAGGAGAGCGAATGGGAGGAGAGGCCGGTTCTTCTGTTCGCCATTCGGACACCTGAGATCGATCTTTTTGGATTTTTCTTTTTTCTAAAAACTACAACATTACGGTGTGATCGTGCGAGAAAACGTGGTGGTGGAGTTTGTATGATCATTCACTGCCGCATTGATTTCAAGTTGGTTTTCGCTGAGTCCAAAACTGAATCACATGAACTACTGATTGTAGATCTGCGTGTTGGTACCCAGAGTACGCGAATTATTCGGGTTTACAGAGTCCCTGCATTGTCTCAAACTAATAGCGCGTTTATCTGGGAGAATTTTGATGACTTCATAAAATGCACACATCCAACAGTTGTCGTTGGTGATTTCAATCTCCCTGAAGTGAAATGATTCTCAAAAATTGATTCTCAAAAATACAATGCTGTCAACACTGACTTCATTGATTGCTGTACTGAAGTAGGACTTCAGCAGCGTATCACATTTCCGACGAGAGGAAATGCTTTTCTAAATTTACTACTGACAGATTCCGACAGAATTGTTGGAAATCTAGAGCAGTTGCCGAACTATGGCAATTCAGATCACAGCGCATTCAAATTCCAATTACTGATGCGAACAGAACCGCAAAAAGCTAGATATGTAAAAAAAATTTCGAAAAGCGGACTATGCTGCGATAAATTCTCTACTTCCTAGTATTGACTGGCTTCTCTTTTTCAATGTGAACGAAACTGTGAATGAGATGTACGAAAAATTCATTCTTCTACTCGAAGACATAATTGAAAAATCTGTCCCTTTAATGAGGATTGATTCAACTGGGAAACCACTGCCTGGTCATATTCATAGACTCTCTAAGAAACGCCAAGAAGCTTGGATCACGTTTTTGAATGACGGAAAACCTTCGTCTAAAAGACGTTTTGACAAGCTTCATGCCGAATATAACCAGGAAGTGACTAAATACCACCAAAATTACGAGAGAAAGATAATAGAGACTAAGAACCAGAAGAAGTTTTATGGTTACATAAAATCGAAACTTTCTAATGCCTGTACTTCTGCTGTAGACTGTCTCATAGATAATTCAAATCATCAAATTGAGTCTGACGGCGATAAGGCAGAATTACTGGCAGAGACATTCTCAAGGGTTTTCACTAAAGATAATGGTGACACCCCATCTTTTTCTCATGAAAGAGAGAAAGTTTCGAATGTTTATGTTGACCCCTTCTGTCGATTTGAAATTTGTGAGCTCATTGAAAAGTGGAAAGCATCATCGTGTCGAACTCCAGATAATATATCTATGATTTTCATTAAATTAACTGCAGTTCCTCTCTCTGCTGCTCTTGAGATCATTTTTCGAAAGTCGTATGAATTATCACAAGTTCCCGACCGGTGGCGCTCTTCAACAATAACACCTCTCAAAAAGAAAGCTCCATTTTCAAACCCGTCAAACTACAGACCTGTGTCAATCACAAGCTTCTTCTGTAGGGTATTTGAGAAATGCCTTGCTAAGCAAATGATTGCTGACTGTGAGAGCTACGGTCTCTTCCCTGACACACAGTTCGGCTTAACACAAATGATCGAAGTGGTCAATGAATGGTCCAAGGCAATTGATGAGCACAGGTGTGTCGATGTGATATACTTTGATTATGCCAAAGCATTCGACACAGTGAGCCATCCAAAGTTGATTCAAAAGATTTCCAAAATGGGCTTTCCACTGCTGACCGTGAGATGGATTGAGGAATACTTATCAAACAGAGTATTCAAAGTGAGAGTCAAAACGACATTATCGGAATCAAGACCGGTCATTAGTGGAGTCCCACAAGGATCAGTTCTGGGTCCTCTCCTATTCAATCTATTTACTGCTGATTTATCGCAGGTTATAGAAAGGAATGGGTGCAAAAGCTTTACTTTTGCAGACGATCTTAAAATATTCCTATCATTCGAAAAAGATGAGTCAAGTGGTCCTCTGAAACTTCAGCAATGTATTGATTCCATCCTGGAGTGGAGCGACATTTGGCAATTGAGTATTGCAAGTGAGAAGTGCAATGTGCTCCACTTAGGAAATGGAAATCAGTTATCGAAGTATTATTTGAGTGGCATTCCAATCGATCGGAAATCGTCGATGAGAGATCTAGGCATTCAGATCGATAACGAGTTGACATTCAGAGAACACTTTGACATAGTGATCCAAAAAGCTGCGCTCCGTTCCAACCTAATTTTCCGTGGACTTAGCACCAACAATGCTGCAGTAATGGTCAATGCATACACTACCTACGTTAGGCCTATGGTAGAATTCAGTCCTAGCGTCGCTTTCCCAGTTTCTGATAGAGAAGCTGGTAAACTCGAAAAGCTTCAAAACAAAGTGACGAGGCTGATTAGCTACAAATTTTTGGGATACAACTTTGAAAACAGACCGTTACCAGTGGAACGAAACGGGATGCTCAAACTCAATACGTTGATGTACCGTCGTAAGGTCAATGACTTCAAACTAGCTTATGAAATGCTGTTCGGGAATTCGAGATTGTCCCGGTTCAGAAACGATTTTCTTGTTCTATCCAAATCTAATCTCAGAGGCGCAGGCTTCAAAGTGTGTCGAGAAAAATTTAGAACTAAGATTCGCGAGCACAGTTTTGCGAACAGAGTAGGTAAAGTACTGTATGATGTACTTCGAAAAGGGTTCATGAACAGAGTTCATGAATGTGATGTGTAAGGAGGTTGGATGATCTGTACATTTGCTCACTCTACTCGCTTAGATTCCCCTATCTCACACATTATATTGTTCTACTTGTTCCATCCCCCCTCCCCCTCCCCACCCCACCCCACAACAATTCCAACTGTGCGGATAAATCTATTATATTCCTTTTTTTCTCAAATTCTAAATCAAACAATCGTGATAGCATATCAGCGCTAGAGTTTCTGTAGGTCGCATTTATTCGCAATATTTTATCTGAACAGAATACGTTTCACCCCTTGCTGCCTTCATTATGTAATACAGGCAATGCCAGTGGAGTAACTTTATTTAGTGCGTACGATGGTTTCACTTGGAAAAAAAGAATGACGCCATTTAGAGCGAAGTCTCAATACTCCAGATATTTGCTGTCTCATATTTCTCGCAAGTGTTCATATAAATGTCGACGGGTTTTCATAATCTTCCTCAAAGTGCGAAAGAATCCATCTTTCTCTCTATGGAGATCCTGTCAATGATGCTACTTAGAGAGGTACGTTTGTTGTAGGCATGTATAATTATCCGGCCCTCACCAAATCAGGTCAACAAGATGATGAAAGACATCGTGAACACTCTGAGTATCACCTCTCAGAACACCGTTGTCAAAACCCTTATTCTCCAGCAAGAAAAGGCATGAGAATATGTATAATAGTTGATTTTATATTCAAATCTTTACAAGGTCCCTAGGGTAATCGGAGTCAAGAAACAAAAAATAATATTCTTCTTCCTGAACCGCGGGGATTATTTTTTGTGGAAAAACTGTTTCAAATACAAAATTGAAGCTTTTCACGAATCAGACGGCACACACAAAGTCAGTTTTTTTTAAAATTTCCACGGAGTCAATCATTCCATTCAGTCACTGAATGCAACCATGAATTCGACGGAATTGGGACAGTTTCTTGAGTATCTGAAGCCTCTAACTCAAAGAACCAAATACTGTAAATTATGCGTCGAGATTGATGAGCTAGATGTAATTAGCATGAGCCAGATGTTTCTCGAAAGAAAAATAATTCCTACGTTTTTCATCAAGCACTCATCAGAATCAGAACACTTGTGAGTATTCAATGAATTTTTCTAGATCACATCTGGGTACCCGAAAAACTCATTAGTCTTCCTTCGCATTATTACAAACGTCACGACTAACAGTTTTCCCAATATGCATATTTTTTCATCAGAGCTGGATATATCGACATGATTGCGCAATTAAAGCCTGTGCATGTAAACTTTGTCATGATACTCCTCAACAAACGTGAGCCCGATTGATTATTAATCATAACATTTTTTTCTTCAGATGTAATTAAGGTTATGGTGCAACTTGCCGACTTAGTTGAGTCAGTTTATGTTAGACATGAATCGTTTAACTTCAATCACCATACAAATACCGTTACAATTATTCAACAAATGCTCACTGGAAAGTGCAAAACATTAAAATTCGATGATTATTGTCCTAATCTGTGTATATCCCTTACTGATATCGAAAAATTTCTACAGGTGAAATTTTGTTAACCTTGATAATGTTATATCGATCACAATCCCTTCAAATATTTATTTTCAGTTTCTCCATCATTCAGAGAAGAAATGTTCTTGTTTGATCACATCCTTGATTAGCCTACCGAGCAATATCCAAATCGGAGACTATCGAATCTGCACAACAGCCACGTATCTCATGATCAATCATTTGGGAATGCCATGAGCCCACAAGCAACATGCTTCTCTATTGTTTTTTTTAATTATTAAAATAATTTTACCGGGGAAAGAATAAATTTAAAAATCAGTATTGAAGCAAGATACTGAAATAGTTTGAAAACGAGCCCTGACCTTCTCAGTCGCTCTGCTCCTCTCCCTCTCCATCTCAACTCTCATCAGTTCATCGTCCATTGTCTCCCTCATTGATTCACGCGATGCTGCGCGGCGTCGAGCGTCCATGTCCGATTCTGAATGTGTTTTGATTTATTTATGAATAATGTCTGAAAATAACCTGAAAAAATCGCTCAATAAATTTCTTTTTATCCCTTTACTTGACTGGAATCAATGCCTTTTTCTTACGGGTAAATTACAGAAAATCGTGAAATCGTCCGGATTCTCCCGGTAAATCGGAAACGAACACCCATACCTATTTGGTCTGAAACGACATCACTAATGCTTACCTCTAACAGTCGGGGGCGACATGGTCCTGTGTCTCTTTCCGTCGAAAGTGGTGATCGTGCGGAGAACCTGGAGATGAGATGGTTGCTCTTGTCTTATCTTTTGAAGCGGCGCGATAAGAAATCCGATCAAGTGGTTGGTCATCGACTTCCGTTGTGAATCTCTTAGCGAATAAGGATGTGAATCATGATTGAGAAGCTGATTCATGAGATCTCATGTCAGGAGTTGATTTAGAACACTTTTTTTTCGATATCCAGTTGAGTACGAAAATTACCAGTTCTAACCTTTCATACACCCGATCTTCGCTAGCAAGATTATGATTGTCACACAATTCAATATCCAGCGAATTTTTGTGCAATGCACAAGTGCGTTTAGAGGCTTACCTAGGTCTTAACTTTTAATTAAAATGATCACATTCTTTGTCTCTCCATTCCTCACCTGTCCCTGTGGTGGCGGGGATCGAGCAGTCGGAGGCGCCGGAGAAGATCGAGAGGAGCGAGTGACGTAGATATCCTCACGAATTGTCTCGCGGATGATCTGACCTGCGGCTCCTGGAGAGCATATTGTGAACAACATGTTGGCAGTTGTGCACTAATTACACTCCATCAGTCTTCCCATGTACTTACAACGTATTACAAAATCAGGGAAAAGAAGATCCAATAAATAATGTACAAAATTTCGCATTTTGAGATAAAAGTCATGATATATAATTACAAGAAACAGTACCTCTAGTTTGATGTTCTCTGCTGGCCGTATCGTGTATCTTCACGGGGATTCGGATGGCAGTCTCCTGTCCCTCAGGACGTCTCTTCGGCGACTTGTACGTTTTCACCGTTCGGAACTCCTCCTGCAAAAAAATATTTACTATTTCATATTTCTTAGTCTGCTCGGCTGAATAGCGATGAATAAAGCCGATCACTCACTGTGAAAGTCTCCTCCAGGATTCTCCTTCCCCTCTCTGTTCTTCCCGCATTTGGATCAATGTCGACAACGGTCGTTGAGAGTACGGCACGCTGATCGTCTGGAGAGTACGACGGACGCTCGATACGACGGACTCTGCAGAGATCAAAGATCAGAAAATTTTTAACTGACTATTCACATAAAATACGGAAGGGGAACTATTTGATAAAGTTAATTGGGTGGCATACCTCGCATCCGGACTGGGGATCATCGTGTACGTTCCCTGTTCGTCGCGCATTTCTGAAGGAGTTGTTCGCTCTTCCTCTGATCTAAGCTCATCCCAGAGAGAAGAGAAAGAGAAGAAAGAAAAAACATCTCCTACCAGTTGTGGATCGAGTTGGGACTACGACGATGTTTGTGCCTGAAGCGGGCGAGTGACGAGAGGAGGAGGAGACGCCCGAGACGAACCCCGATCGACCCCCTCCCGACTCCATTCGCTCCCTGCTAATTATGCCAAATGGTGATGAAAACTGCAGTTCTGTCGTGCTTGAAGCCGGCTTCAATCCGTCATTTTGAACAGGGAAGCCTTTCCGTTTTGCCACACCCGCTGAGCCTCTATACTAAGCAGGGAATTCTTTCGGAGGGACGCTTTCGAGTACCGGATAAGCATACCTCTTCCCTTTTCTGAGGGGAAGTTATCGATACTTTTCTCTCGCTGTGAAAACATTTGGGTGAAATCATCTAAATATTTTTCTAAACACAAGGATCGGCCTACCTTTGAGCGGTCTGTTCGAATTGATTGCGAAGTGCGTGAACAGAAGGAGTCGAGGCGGCGTCTAACATGTCCTCCACGCTTCTCCTATTAATAATATTATTAATAATATTATTTTAAATAATTGAAAAGTTGAAATATAATAAGTAGAATGTTTCAGTAGTTGATAAGACATCCCATTCCTCATTCGAACCATGTGTTCATTGTTTATCTCTCACGCTGTATCTATTACACAGTTTTTTATAGTCGAGAAACAACATTGTTTCTCTCTGCATCCGTTCGGAATTGTCTCTATCCTCTATCATCTTTTTGATTCATTTGTGAGAGCGAATATTTCGCTTCGATTACTTTCGTCTCTTCACAAACAACCCTGTTTGTCTACGTAGACAATTCAAGAAAAAGAAGAGGAAGGAGATAAGCTCCAGATTGGAGCGCACACATTCTGATTTGGTGTGAAGTAGAGGGATTGAGTAATGATTCATTCAACTAGATCAGATTAAATTGCTATCTGCTGTGACGTTTGCAAGAGCCGAAAAGAAGGGAATGCACTGGGGCTTATTTTTGAGCCACTTGCTAGCGCCGGTAATTCATGCAACGACTCTTCTCATTTCGCATTCAATTCTGATTGGAGAGGAAAAGTAAACAATTGAAAGAGTTCCTTCATTTTTACTGTTAATTTTCTGATCGATTAGAGATCGTTCGAAATGAGGAGAGTCAACTTATCAGAATTGCCAGTTTTCAGTTCACCTGGTGGAAAAGGTGTGGTATTCTTCAGTCGTCGTCTCCGTGATCAGAGATCCGAGCGATGAAGCGGCACGACGTCGCCACCTACAAGTTTTCAATTTTTAAATTGAAGAAAAAACATTTTAATGTTAACAAATACTGGGTTATACACAACAACGAATTCGCTAATTATGAATTATTTTCTTTTAATTAAAAAGAAAACAATAATCTTTCCAGACCTCTTAGCGTCAGATTCGGGAGACGCACTAAGCTGCACGGGTATGGGGTAGCCCTGAGAGGGGCAAGATCATTCTCTCATATCTTTCCTTCTCCTTCTCGGGAAGAAATCGTGAAAAATTTCGGACTCAACTGAGGAAGTGTATGCAGAAGAAACCCTAATGCGTGGAATGTGTGTATCATTCAACAGGCCCATCGCATGACGATTGAATTTTTTTATCTGTATCCTTCTCGACCAACCTGTCCTCCTCCTCCGTATCGGTTGTTCTCGATAAAGTCAGCAGAGTAGTTACGAATAACTGAAAGATGTAATTACTCATTTTCTAGAAAATGATGGCACCATAACGGCAACGACCTTTACTCACGCGACTTTTGCAAAGCGATCAAAGACAAACGGGATAGACAAAATGATAAGGTAGATCAGACTGTGAGTGACGTTGGTAATAATGGGAAGGAAGACAAATGAGTTGGGGCGCTTTTTTCGGGTTCGAGATCTGATCTCGAATAGTCTCTGCGATCGAATGAAGATAGGGGGAGCAGTTCCCACTGTTCGATTTGAGAATTCTGCTCACTAGGGAGGAAAATCTATGTATTTCTCACTAGGGATGTAATTTCGGTTTTGACTCTCCGGTTCCACATACTCTCTCGCCGATCAGAGAAACGAAAGAGTGTGCAGAATGAGGAGAGTCAAAACCGAAACTACAACGCTTTTTCTCACCCGGGAAGTCAGTCTCGTTGCTTCGATAGTAGCCGCGATCTGATTCGGCCGCCTTCACTCGACTGTCATAGTCCTGGATGTAGTCGCGGAGACTCCCTGAAGATTTGGAATGGATTGGAATTCAATTGGAATGGACTTCGATAGGGCAGGAAATGGAGTCCGCAATCGATTCGCCGCTACTGAACATGGGAACACAAAGAGAGGAGATGGAAATGGAATGCGGATAGCTCCCAAATCACTGCCATGTATGTGTATTATGCATGCTCGATTGGGAGGAGATTCAGGGAGAAAGAGAGAAGAGAGGGGAAATGATCCAACGAACGTGTGCGGACTCATACAGGGCAAAACAAACAATTAGCGAGTGCTACAGGGTTCAGAGAGGGATCGTGATGGAATCGATCATAGAGTGATGTCAGATCGAGAAAAAAATGTAAACTAGTAGAATGTAGTGTTTGATCAGAAGTTGATCGGAACAGTCGGAAACATCGGCTACATCTTGCTTCAAAGTTGTGAGAGTGAACCGTCTAGGACGCATAAACACCGCGATAAGTCTTATCAGGCGCCCTACTCGATCACCCGTCCGACTGTTCTTCCCCCTCCCCCCCCCCCTTCTCCCCTCTCTTCCGTGACTGACAGGTATTATCAAGTAGTCAAGAGAGAATTATATAGTCGTGGAAGAATAGAGGTGTTGGGAGTCAACTCATCATAATTCAATAGACGATGCCAATTCCATCATCTTTGAAAAAAGTAAATTCAAAATTTTAATTATTCTTCTTACCTGAGCTGTATCTTCTCCTGTATCTCTGGGGCTCGTGAGCCACTTGCACCTTGAGAGGAGTCGAGAGGTTTTTGTAGTTTTCTGAACAATTCACTTGGCTAATCCTTCATTCAATGGAAGTTAGGGGGGGAGTAAGGTCGTTCTCGAACTTCTCTTTCAGTTCGCAAGAGAGAGAGACGATCATTATCTCTGGAATGGAGTGGGAATGGGGTCTAAACGAACCCTCAGAAGTAGTGAGGAGACCACCCGAACCTGTACTGCCATGGCCTGATGAATAGGCCATCGTTACCTGCAATAAATTATGATCATAGACTTAAAACTCAAAGTCAAAATGGAAAAATTTAGCAGGCTCAATGCAGAATCGCGAGTTATCTCTGCGACTTTGATCAACATTTGGGTATATAAGGCAAGTGAATGGCAAGCAATCAATGAGGGGTAGATTAGACGTGAGAAGTGGCTCAACGATCTCCCTCTCTCCCTCTCTCACGTCTTCTAACTTCTCTCTGCCCTCCTCAATGTTCTCTGATGAAAGGAGAGGAGTTGCCTGTCTCTCTCTCCCTCTCTTCTCCCTCAGTACACAACAAACAAAACCGCGTGTGCCATTCACTCAGAATACGGGCAAAAACGGATGGGTTACGAGAAAAAAACGACGATGGTGGATTGACTGTGGAACAGAAACGATCCTGAATCGACCGGGTAGTAATCCATCTGAGTACCTTGTTTTCCTTTCGCGCCCCATGAAATTTTCGTCTTGCATTGTTTTGAAAGAAAGAGGAACAGACATAAATAGGAACAGGTTAGGGTAGTGAACGAGCCGACGGACAGGTGAGAGATGGGGCTACTGACAAGGGCGCTTCCGGAATACCCCCCCCCTCCACCCCTCCCCTCCTCCTCTCCCTCTTCTCGCTTCCAGATCTCTTGCAAGAAAATGATATTCGAAGAGGGGGGAGGAATGCAGCTACTGTCTCTCAGACTGAGTATCGATACCTTCTGAGTGTGTGATGGGAAGACGCGCAGAGCAAATAAACATCATTCGCACATTCAAAATACTCTGATTCGGGGATGGCAAGGGGGGGGGGGCAGTAAAGTCGGAGGACAGTGCCAACAACATCGTTCGACTTTCTGTAGCCACCACTCAGTCAAGTTTTCTTTCAATTTTATGCAGGATTTTCTCTCTCAGAAAAAAATCGAAAGCTTGCCTCCTGCACCAGAAATTTCTCGTAGACGTCACGACCGATCTTCTTGGTGATCTGAAAAGTCGATTATTAGGGAAGGATAAAACCAGTGATTTACGTTGTTCCGGGAGGTCTTCGACCGGCCCCTCTCGTACAGTGGCTCTCGTGGGGAAGCCGACGCCTCGGATGACATGCCGCCTCAAAATATTATGTTTCTTGTGTTCAAGTACCACTTTTTTAAGAGTTTCAGGTCGTAAACTTTGATCAGTAAACACAGAAAGCGCATGATTTTGGAGTGACTCAACTCAATCAGCGCTTGCTTGCGCGTGCCAAGCAGTTGGCAAACATCCACGATTTCTGCACTAATCTTACTGTTCCAAGGGGGATTGTGCACTATCGAACCCCCCCCCCCCCCCCCCCAATTCCCCTCCAATTCCATCGTTGTTCTCACTTCGATAGGGTTCATAGTCGTAGTGCACGAGATAGACGGTAGTCATGCAGAGGGAAGATGAGAGAGGGGCAGGGACGAACGAAATCGAGGAACTAGAGGAACTACTGACAATGCCTTGTTCCACGTCCCACTTTGGGGGTGAGCGAGAAAGGAGATGGAAGGGGGGGGGAGGGTTGAGAGAACATTCGAAAGCGGGAGACTCCCCCTCTCTTTACCGCGGATTCCTCTTACAGGGAAGAGAGAAAGATGGCAACACAACTGGTATCATAGCGCACGAGGAGGTTTCTATTTTGGAACCGCTCTCTTCCCTTATCTTTCTTTTGAACTAACCTTTCTTGTAGACTGTTCGTCGAGTCTGGGGATAAACGAGATGATTTGTATCGTGAAAGACGTGTTTGGTAGTTATCTGAACAATCCTTTATTGATCAAAACAACAAACACAGTAACGAAGTAACTACTTGCACAGTTTTTTCGGGAGATATTGTATGGATTGCCTGGGTTCCGGCTCTCTCCAGTTATCTCTCGATTCGTGCTCATTTGTTCGTCTCTCTCTTCCTCAAACACTCGAAAACTTTGGGGATGAGACACTTCAGAGCTGCGCAGTCAAGGTTTTTTGCAGTTTGTCCACACTGACCGTGTGATCATAATTAAATTATGGGTCGGAGGGTGGGTCAGCCGCTTTTTATAGTGCGAAACATTTCAAAGCACTTGAAATGTCTGAGTCAACGGTAGAGTTCAGAAAACGGGTCGTCATTGTACACACTCTTTGAGCGAGTATGTAGAATGAAGATACGGGGACCGTATTTCCGACTTTAGTCATCAGTAAGTTAATATAAAGAATTCAGAAGGGCCAGAATCCCACCATGTCGTCGTCATCGTTGAAGGTGACGAAGAGCGTCGCGAGCGGATTTTGCTTCGAAATTTTCCAGTTGGCGACGCGAGTCGAGAAGACTCACGCTCTGAAACCAAATATGTGTTATTAATATGAAAAAAAAGCAGAATATACCTGTTCGGACCGTAATCCATGTGTGAAATCGACTAGAAAAGCGGGCGCGAAGTGTGATTGAATCGGCTAGCGACAATTAGGGGGAAGAGGGAAGGGGCATGTGTTTGGATCAACGCTCAGTGCACTCTGCCGCAATTATCCCTAACAGAGAAAGAGAGGGGGCGAACAAACGGTAATACGACAACTATCTCTTACCACCAGTACAGTCTAGAAGGAGAATAATGGAACATAATGTTCAGGGGACAGGTCGGTGCGCAGAAAGAATGGATCTTCCTCCCAACTCGCTTATGAGCTTATTGCGCCGCACTGAATAACGAGCAAGAACTGGCGTTTCTAATGGGTTCTGGATCAGCCTCTCAGGATCGAACCCCTTCCCATTCAGAGAAGTTTTTTTGCAGTAAGTATGATTCAGAACGAAACCTCCGATCGAACAGTGGGGGGTTGGACGGTATCTGTGGCCGATTGTATTGTGAATGTGGCTAGAGGGAGAGAGAGAGATAGCGCCCACTTCGGGCTTGTAATAATGTGCACAGGTGGTGGCAAAAGCGGACACTCTACACCCGCCTTCCTACTGATATGGGGAGGGGTTAAAAGGGGATCAAATGCTCAGGAAACGTGGGCATGATCTCATTGTAAAAAGTACTAGTTGCGGCGCGGGAGAGAGGAGCGAGAGAAGGTTTGGAGGGAGGAGGAAATCGAGAATCGAGATGGATTACGCAGATTATTGGACAAGGACGATCATCATAAGCTGTGATGGAAGAGAGAGCAGAGGGGGGGGGGGAGAGAGAGGGACTGATTGAGTACTCTGAGTCAGAAACACAAAATCAGGCACTTTTGCGGGGTTAGAGAGCGTTTTTCTAGATCCATTTTCTTCATTGAAATCTAACAGAGGTTTGAGAGGTGGAATGCTCCTCGAATTCATGCTATATCTGGATAAAGGTTTGCCTTCCGAGTTAGCTTTTTGGCGGGAAACTGGCCGAATTTCGCCAGTGAATGACCGAGTAATATTAACTCGTAGCATTCTGAGAGAGTGCTGAGGCGGAACGGGAGAAGGAATGCGTCAATGCAAACCGAAGTTTGTCTCTCGCAGCAAAAACAAAGCGAGCAAGCGCTCGTCCGAAACTCATCAAATACATTCTCTGGAAGAATTAGAAACGACCGAACTCGCAACTAAAGAATGGCTTCCATAAACAGAAAGAGGCGAAAGATCGAGTGCCCCAGGAATACGATTTATTTCCTCCACTCCTCCTCGAAATATATGCAGATTCCAACGGTACGAAAGGCGCGGCAGGGGGGGGGGGGGGTGATTGAGGGATTACTTCAGGAGAAATGCTGCTTTGCTCGCTGGAAAAGTCGTACCTGGATACTGTAGGGACGTGGCGATCAGGAGGGCGACATTCCGGAGTGATTGTCGCTCGGAATGATGGGAAACGGATGTGCGATCGGTCACAAAGAGAGCTGGAAAGGAAGTGTTGGCTGTAGTGAAAGTGACAGACGCTTTTCAGTACAGTTTACCCACTGTCCCACAAACCATCTCAAAGAACATCTGCTCAAATTTCAATAGAATTAACGATGGGATATAAATCGTTTTTCTCGCCTTCTCTTCTCCCTCATTCTCGACCAGTGAGCGAAAAGAGAGGAAACGAGAGTACACTTTTTCCGGCGTCGATCTCACCAAGCCGCCATAGCTCAGTCGGTTAGAGCGTGGGTCTAATAAGCCCAAGGTCGCAGGTTCGACCCCTGCTGGCGGCAAACATTTTGCAGCACCTGATATTCAAAGTCCTTTTGTTCATTGTCCGTTGAAAAACCGTGTTTCTCCCCGCTCTCTCCCATGTGAGTATAGCAGAGAGCTTCTCACCTTGTCAATGAGAACAGCAGCGGTTGGTATGAAGAGTCGGCTATCCCTATATTCTAATAGGAAGAGTCAGAGAGGTTTGATGTAAGGTACTGCTGCAAAGGGGCGTTATTTAGTAACAGTTCACTGTTTTACTTTGTATTAGCTACAATTTCCAGCTTTTTGAGTTTCGTCTATCCATTTCTGTGTACATTTTCGAGAGATTTTCGATTCCCTTAGTTTTTTTTATTTCAATTTATTTTAATTTTGTTTTGTTTCAGATGTTGACTTTCGGTTCTTCGAAGTCGGAAGACGATTCTCTTCTTGTCAATTTGAACAACCTCCGTATCGCTCCGTGCTGCAAAATACCTTTGAGAAAGAACCACAACTTGGTGATGAGGTATGATGACGTATCTAGACATGTTTGGGAAGTCTAATTCAGGATTATCTTTGTGCACTCCCAAACGACTGTATTCGAGAGATCGTCACTTTCTTGGATCAGTGAGTCTTTGAGATCGTCAAATGCAACTAAAGTAATCATCTAATTGCAGCGAATCTCTTGATGCCATCTCGCCGGTCACTCAGAAATTGCATTCTTTCTCTACCACCCCCAGGCACAAAAAGCGTGGGTCTCATCTGAAACTCGTTAAGGTATGTATTCCGCAATTTAGACACTAAAATAATATTATTACGTCTTTTACGTATGGGTTTACTAATCGTAGGGCCCACTTTCAAGACTTTTCCAGTTTGTGGCATAGCTGAGTGGTAGAACATTGAAAGGCGTTGTCTCGAATCCATCCCTCTGCTTCTATTTTCCTTTGCCCACTACCGATTACATCTGACTGCTTGCTGGCAGATAACTGCGTTGAACTACAATTAGAACTTGTTTCGCAACGAGTTATAAATTGTGCTTGTTGGAAGCGAAAAAACTGTTTTTGTTGTCATATATCGTTTAGGCGGTCTCTACTATCTAGGCACATTGCTTTTTTCAAGGAGCAGGGACGATTTGTCATCCTTGCCTGCACTCCTAAGGATTCTAACTATCTGTTTGAGCTCCATGACGATGGAACAACAAAAGACTGATACATTTCCCTCCTGAGATCAAGCTATTTTCAACAGAAACAATAGATTGTGTTCGTCCTTGTGATCTGCATTTAAGAATACTAAACTATTTTCTTGAGAGACTCACTGGAGAGACTGATCCGAATTTAAAATAAATAGTTTCTAGACATACAATCAATATTGTCCGGCTAAGTTGCCGTGCCCTATCCCATGCACTGTATTCGATCGGCTTCGGTTCCTCCTCGAGCGATTCCGTTTCTCGATCTTCCAAATTCAATCGGTGAGAGTCTTGTTTGTGATTTTCGATTTTTTCTGAATGAAAAATTTATAACAAGTAATTCACTTGACTGTTATCTCTTAAGGTTGTGATCACTACATAATTTCTGGATCATATCGAAAAAATTCAATAATCAGCAAATTAGTTGGTTATCTCTCGAAAACACTGCATTTGAATGCAAAACGAAGATAATGAAGAGGTTAGCTCTTAATTTTTCATCTCAGCATTGTCTACACGTGCGTCTTTTGATTGTTTTCTTTTCCAGATATACGGATTGGATTCTCTCGAATCAGATTGATGAATTTTTTTCTAGAAGTCCCAACAATATCCTCGATGAGATCAATAACCATCGATTTCTTGCGAAAGTTCTCGGAGAGATACGTACATCCTCGTTTTAATGCATACGGAGAATTACCAGCATGCGTAGTAAGTAGCTTGCTAATACAACTTTTATTGCATTTGAATTCCCATTTGCTCTTATTACAGGCATACACAGTATTGGGTAGAGATAGTTCGCAATTTATGATGAAATTCAATACTCTACTTGCAACAAATGTGTGTAAACGCCGACTTTGTGATGGAGCTTATCAAGGTGAGATCTCGAAAATATCGCAAGTTGTTATGTGAAACAGTATCAAAAACATCTGTTTTTTCAGAGCCGTTTTTTTTTTTAAATATTTTTTTCCAAAAAATCTTTCAAAATAGGCTATTGGGAATCCGAAAGATTATATAGAATGTTTTTTCATCGCAGGGCAGATTACGCAAACAAAAAAGAGGAGAGTGGACATTTTCGACGAATCGGCAGATTCTAGAAGAGGATATCATTGCAAGTCTGGACGCCGATATGAAGGTATTCTAGATATGCTCGCTTTCTCATCACCTCAGTGATTATTCGCCGATGTTTAACCGAAAATATGTTTGGAATTTTTTTCACTACTGCGAATGAAAATTGGAAATCGAGCGATAATATTATTATCGTCGGGTACCGACAAATTAGTAATCGATTCATTTTAATGTTAAATGTGGTGGTACACACATATACTTTATTACCGATAAAACGTGATCTCCCACTTGCCAAGTCTTGTGCCATTGTGAAGTTCCTTTTTTGGTTGTTGCCTGGAGTTCTGCTGATTCACTCAATTTTCCCATCTTTCCGCTGTTGGATAATATCCACTTGCTGATCATTTGCTTACTTTGCTCGCGTGAACACACCTAAGCAAATGTTGTGGTCATTCATCATCCCTCTCCCTCTATCCTTCACTCCTATCCTCATCCTTCCTCCCCTCCACTCTCAATCTCAGAGTCAATGAGAAGCAATCAGTCTCCTTCCCTCACACAAACACACACACACACGTGTTCCCTGTTTGCCCTCCTCGATATCTTCCTCAGATCCAATGATATGCAAATCCCACATCCACTTGAGAGATACTGTATCACTCTATCAATAGGCTATGAACGGTCTTACCACGCATTCGGCTTCGCATGCTGTCAATGGACACTGTCCCTAAACATCACGTCTATAAATGGCTTGGCCAATCAGAAGATCATAGCCAGGATTTCTTGTCGATCTCTGCGACCAGCTGTACTCAATCTTCCCGGCCTCGACCAAATAATCGTCCTGATAACTGCTGCCCCTAATTAATGAGAACTTAAATCGTGTTCAACAGCGAGTAATCCGATATGACTGGCTCCAGGTGGGCCCCACTGCCTGTCATTTCTCAGGACTCTCGGTGGGCGAAGTGGTGTAGTGGTCTAAGGCGCCCTCCCATTCCATCCTCCCGGGTTCGAATCCCGGCCGTGACACCGCTTCCGCCTCACCAAGGCGCCCACCCATTGGGGACGGGAAATTGGTAGTGACAAGATCACGCGGTAAAGTAGGTCCGAAGAACAGGATCGGGAGCTGCGGACTGAATCCTCCCATTACAAATACACTGGCCTAGCAGTGTGACCCGCAGGACGAATGTGCCTAGAGAAACGGGTGTCCTTTACCTTTTTTACTTTTACCTCGGTGGGGCATGGAAGGGATCTCCGCGCTCCCTCACTGTCTGGTTGGGGCTTTGAAAATCCGATTGAGTAGAGGTGATAAGGGAAAATCGCTCGCACTATATCTCTACTAACGCGCTTATCACACTTGTCTGCTTCTCTCAAGAGTGAACACCAATGAAAGACGATCCTCAGATGGGGGAGAGATGTGTTGGGAGGGGTCACTCACAGCTGGATAACTGATCGTGTCGTAATTCACTTCGCCCGACACTCGATATCTCTGGCAGGAACAATGGGGAGAGGGAGGGAGAGGGACTTCCCGATTAGCACCTGTGTCGACATATGACACACACGGCTGTCACTCCATTTACACGATCGACGACCGTTTTGAGGGAAATTAATGCCTATGACAGTTGTTGCCACGTAGGTGTGGGGTCGGAAGATCTGAACAAGTGGCCACAAAGGGGGAACGCTCCAAGACCCGTGTTTTGGCAAACTGTATTAATGGCTATTGCTTCCTAATAATTTGATTAGCGACTTGTACTTATTCAGTAGAACTCGCTATTATCTGTGATCCACACTGTCTCGTCCGTTGAAGATGGATCTGCTAAGTAACTAAGCAAGTAAGTACTGCTGTCAAATGCTCAGATTAATTGTCGGTAGTTCTCTTCGAGACACGATGCATAGGATCTAGAGGCGCAGCTGCGCATGTTCAGGAATTCCCCCCCCCCCTCCCCCCAACTGGGCAATCATTAGATCAGATAGCTTCCGATCTCTCATCATCAATTCATTGCGCTTCTCTTCACCATATTTCACCGCTTTGTCTCTTCGGCTAATGGAAAGGATGTAATGAATCCATCACTGTCCGGCTCCCCCACTGACAGTATAAGAGACGGCTCTCTTAGCCATTTGCATGCCGACACTGCCCCCTAATGTATGAGCGAGTGATTCTGACAGACTCAAGCGACAATTTCTTTGCGGTGCCTTCTCCCATCCCATCTTTTGTCCATTCCCAATGACTGATTGAATACAACGGGCCAAATTGATGGACCTGAATTTAGGATGTGCTCTAGAACAGTTACAAGGGCAAAGCAATTTCGCGTAACACCTTCTCGTTGTCAAACGCTTTCAGTAATTTAATAATTCTCGCTTCGTCTCCTGTCATAATAAATGTCGGGACTGGCGCTTCTCTTTGGTGTTCTTCTTCTCGATTGTCTCTTCTCGCCTCCTTGGGGAGATGGTTTACGGCGGGAAGAGAAAAGGAACCGCCCACCCAACCGCCCACCCTAACTGCGTAATATAATAAGTGATGGGGGCAGGCGCTAAGGAAGTTTAATGAATGAATAGCATATTCAAGATATTCTCGCAATTCAATCTCTCCATTTTCCCCGTGTTATATGATAAAGTACAGAAGATTCCCTTCTCGCCTACAAATATACCGTAATCACGCCTATCCCATATCTCCCTCTCTCGTCTCTTTGTCTCCGTCTCTAACAATACCCGCATTGAGCAACACAACATATTAGGGATCAAGTAGCCCTCATATGATGATGAGGAAGGTAGTGAAGAGGGAATAGGGTGTGAATGCACCAATTATGGGTACAGCCCCACTAATAGAGAGCCCAGCACCTGCGGGGGAAGAGAATAGCGAGGATAAAGGGACAGAGAGATTTGACTCAGTTTAGATTACACAGTGATGCAGAAGCGTTACAACTGTTCGCAAGGTGAAAAAGAAAATATAAGAAGCAAATTTCTAATCGATATCCCTAATGAGACAAACAAGATGGCAGATCTGATATGGATATCAAGGGAAATGATGGCGCAACTGGTGAGATGTGTCCATAGTCGAGATTAGATCGATTATTTGTTATCTCGACCGATCTAGTGAATGCACAAGAAAAGCAAGATTGCACTGTTAGATGTTCTCTAGATGCGCGTTGAAGTGGTGAAAGAAATTTTGTGAAGGATATCGTGACATTTTCAGGGGTGAAAATGGGGTGCGTTGCCAGTTGAAAAAGTCGGATGACAGTCAATCATCTGATGGGGACTGGTGGGAGGGGATGACTAATATGTGTGTGAGAAAAGAGGAGATGAGGTATAATCGTTATGTAAGACATCAGGTGGGCGCACTGCAGTATCGGGTTGCAGATGATGAGCCTATGACAACACACCGGGGAGACTCGCTGGGATACGGTAGTGGTAGATACGGTCAACTGGGATATAGTAGTATGGCGCGTTAAATGTGGTGAATTTTGAATATTGATCGGGAAATGACTGAAAACGGTATTGAAATCAACCCTTGATATGGTCCCGGAAATTCTGGGCAATTAATCATGGGCCAATTAGAGATTACCGCGTGTGGGAGAACGGAAAACACTGAAGTACGGGAGGAAGAAGTGGGGATTATGGTCTCCCTCATCAGATGGTTTGATCTATTGGAGACTAGAGAGGCGAGAGAGTGTGTGGAATGAGGAGAGTAATGAGGGTGAAGAGTGCAGCTGGGAGATGCATTCAATCGTGCTTCCTCTTGCAATCACTGAGATACCAGAGTCAATTAGAGGGGAGGCAGTGTTCGAAAGGTTTAGGGTAAAGCATAATACGGTCATTTCAATAACACATCAAAAATGAATAATGGGCTGAATGACAAAACGATCCGGTGAAACTAGTATACCGTTTTCGTAGATTTTCCCCTTTGAAAGGCTTCCGCCACTCTACTGTGGCTGAATGGGTAAGTGGATTGAGAGGGCGGATTAGAAGGTGTTGGTTGACAGAACGCTTCTTCTCCTTCCTGCAACCCGATCCTGTCACTCTCTCGAACATCCCTTTCATTTGGCCGCCTCTCGCGCGGCAAAACAAGACGTAAACAATCACGCCCGTGGACACAGTAATTTATGGGTTGGTGACTCGATGAGGCATGAGAAGTCAATTGAGTGTGTGTACATCTGGATGGTAGAAATGCGCCATCACTTGAGTGGATAAGACGACAAAAACGGGCGCACAATAACCTCCTTTCTTTTCGAAGATCAGCGCCTTTGATCTCGGTTACTACTCGCGCTGGTTGATCATCCGTAGCCAACTAGTGAGCCCCATGCAATTTGAAAGCCCAATCGCGCATAAAGCGAAACCAGAACACAAGAGTGTATGATATAACCTATTTGGTGATGAGCGTACGGTAGTTGGAGCGCTTCTTGGTCGTCGTTAGTGGACTAACTTAGCGTCCGCCTCAATACCAAGTCAGGAGTGGGCGCTGGCATTATCAGACACTGGCTATGTTACGCAATCCGCAGTGTTCCGTCGGCACCTCTTGCCCTCCCCCCTATCCATGACCACTCGGCCCCACTTAACATGTGCAATATTGATGATCCGGGTGAAAGAGGACCCGCCAAGAGAGCGGATTAGCGACTAATAAACGCTCCTCTCTCGATTATGCTGGCGCCATTGAGCCTCAAAGTAACAGATTAGCCGAGATATTGAGACAAAGGGAGATACGCCGGATATAGACTAACTACCGTAATAATTTCCAAAGCCTTAGCAACAGAGAGTCTGGCTGTCTAGAGCCGAGACGATTCTACTATGAATGTCCGGTGTTACAATGAACTCTATTTGTTTATTTTTTCCATCTTTGTGTCCAAAGAATTGTTCGGGCAACCTTCATTAACGTGCGCGAACGGAGCCATTGCAGGTGCACTACTGTAATCCACTCAATCCCTCTCTAGCATCCATCGCAAATCAACTCTCTTGTTTCACTGCGCTCTCTCACGAGGCAGAGCAAATGAGAGAATACATGGGAATGTGATGGCTTATTAGCCTCTCTCTCTCTCCCGAATACGCCCTCCTTAGGGACCTCTCGAGAGAAGAGATGAGTATCACACCTGATTGATCTGATTGGAGTGAGTGACGGGATTACGCAAGAGGTCCTCTCCGCGCGAATTATTGCATGAGGATGCGGATATCGATGATGAGATCTAGCCCAGGACAAACAATGGATAATTTTGTCTGAGGTCAATCTGTCATGGCATTTCCTGAATTGTACAACCAAAGCAGTAGAAGCGATTATTATATTTTTTTTCTGAACGCTTGTGCATTGAATTCTATCTAATCTATATAAACAATAATTTGCAATTATTAACTATTACATTTTCTCTCCGACTTCAATAACAGCAGATACCAGTCTGATAAATCAGATGTTTTCGGGAAGAGTCAAGATTTGGAGGGTAAACTAATCCCGAAGGACTAAACTTCCAGGCTACCACACGCAATCTTGAGATGGCGCAAGGTGATCGCAATTTAATAACCATCAGCTGGTAGCACTTTCCTAATTGGCACATGTTGAGCGAGTGTATTTCCTATGCGTATTTGCCCTTCCTGACCAAGGAGGGAGGGGGAGGAGCGATGACCCCGCATCCCCTTCCCCACCGCTCATAGCATAAGCTTGTCATTCGCGCCAGACGGTTGTCTCCGCCCTCTCTCTCTGCTCTCTGCTCCATTCCTCACAGACTTATCACGAGTCCACCTCTCCTCTGCTGACACAATGGTAAGTGTGTGCACCACCTCAACAATTTGCGGCCGTTCCCATCATTGTGAGCGCTCGGTAGTGTAGTGGTCTAAGGACTATTCCATTATATTCTCCAGATCATTGCCAATTTCCCCTCATTTCAGATGTTCACCATGCACTCTGGACCTGACTCGGGCTTCTCCTCGCCCGTTTCTCTCCTTCCCTCCTGCTCGGCCTTCGACCCCCGCGAGTCTCCCTCGTCCTATCGCATTCGTCGTCGTCTCTCCTACGAGTCCATCGACACGCCCGCGACCAGAGACCCCTCGACTCAGACCGAGTCAGGATTATCAGGTACTGTACCTATCGTATCCTACCGTATCACTTACCGGGGCATTAGATGACCTTTCCGACCTTTGATCGTGCAACAACTGACAACAGTGTGGTAGCGTGACTGTGGTAGTGTCTCTGTATTTGGATAACCGGAAGGATCAAAGGCCGCGCTCAGTGTCAATCTGTACACTGTTTGTGTCCATTGTGAGGATGTCCCTCTTTATCTGCCCCCGAAAAAGTCCTCCAGCGGGCATCTCATCATTATCCTACCGTAACATACTCATTTCAGCTTCCGACCGCGCCACTTGCCGCCGAGTCGCCCTGAAGCTGCGCGCAATGTGCGACGAATTCGACCGGGATTTATTCCAGCCGCCCAAATCAGAGGTAATTCACCCGTTCCCATCAATTATTCTCACTTTTCTCTCCCTAATGGAGACTACACTCGCTGTCTATTGCGCAATCGTTCAAATTAGGCCGCGCGCTTGACCCTCCCAACAAGCTCCTGCCCCATTCTTGCACTCGATTATGCATCGTCTTTGTTACCGTATCCGCGCAATAAGGAGCGCCGGCAGTACTTGAGCAGTGGATCTGCACTCTTGAGACAATACGCCAAGACCAGAGAATCCCTCAATACTGCGGGTCGTTTATAAACACTCTCCTCTTGCGCATCCTTTCTTCTATAATAGCCCTATAATTATTGTGACTTCTCGGCCCAATCTCATCTCGCTCATTACAGGCCGCTCCTTCCTCGTCTTTCTCTGATATCTTCGGATCGTTCCTGCGATGCTTCTTATGAGCGAATTGAAAGAGAAACGAGACTTCAAATTTAGGATTTCTTCCATGGTTCAAGATACCCATCGGTCACTTTCACCAGTTTACCATCGCCAGACTTGTTTCTCTTCCTTTAAAAATACGAGTCATGAGTCACGATGATCATCACTCTAATGAAGAATAATTCAAAATAACATGTCATACATTTCACTTGTCCTCTCTACGAGTAAATTCTAACAGTACGGATAAACATTTGAATCATTGTCGTTCTATTTCAACACACCGACGACACTCAAAGGCATCATGGGGGGTGTCAGATTTGATGATGATTAAATTGGTCCGGTATCTATTTTCGAGTTTCCCCAGACGCTTTCTTCTTAGTGTTTGATTAATTACCATGGAAGTGATCAATTCTAAACAAAATTGTTTCATTCCTCCTCCTCACATCTTCCAAAAATGCTCAATTATGTTGCAAATATTTTGGGTAATTCATCCGATGTTCTCTACAGTCTGATCAGGACTAGCCAAGAACATTTTTTTGTTCATGTACTATTCAGTGATCAGCCCCGCATAAATATATATATCTCTGTAAATATATACCAACATATCTCTGGAGAGACATCTAGAAACACATGGGAGTATTCATCAGGAAGATAATAGCACGGTCGAAGAGAGGGAGTTAGAAAGAACGGATTTCACTCGTTGCCATGGTGCCAGGCTCACGAGAAGAAGAGAAAAGGAAGATTCACTATCAAGGCGTGTGTTTGCTCTTCCACTACATGTTGACGCGTCTCTCCGTACTCGTTATTTTTATTATGATCTAGCTCCAATTATTACTTTTTTTTCAGATTGTCCGACCTACATTCGGACATTCGATCGACCTCAACTCGATTCACAACAACCTTGGAAATTAAATCGAATTTCACCCACCACACAACATCAGTATGCGATTTGCTAATACCCATGTGTATTAAAGGAGTCTCTTTATCTCGAAATTTGATGGGCCATTTACAGACATCGCTAAGCCACGCGGACCACGTCAATGAAGGCCAATGAAGTCTGCACACTATGAATCGACTGCTCGTATTCGATGAACTCTCAGCTTCGTTCATCTGCGTTCATTCTATACATTATTGTTATTAATTATTAATAGTGCTAATAAACTGTCGTGTTGATTTCACTGTGTCATTCGAAACATCATAATTCCCATGTTTTTTAAGATCGAGAGAGGATTACATTTCATAGCATTTTTTTTTAAACATCCCAATTCTCGCCAGAGAATTGGATACGATTTAGTTATTAGCAAATTCAATGTCGCTTGGTTCACGATTGTGACGGGAAATCGGAATTGATTGCGCGAGATTGTCTTATGATGCCGATTGCTTCAAAAAGGGATAGTTTATAGTGACACACATACTTTATTACCGATAAAGCATGATCTGTAAAGTCTTACGATCGGGGAGAAACAGATCGATATTAAATACGGTTCTATACAAACGTATTCTCGCTTGAGCTGATGCTATTATATGAGAGAGAAAAATACAACAAAACAGTGAACTGACATCCAGACTTCGCTATCATTTTTCCAGTCGCATCTTTTCGCCGTCACAGTAATTCATTGCCTGGTCGAGCATGGTCTAGAATGCGTGATTTCTTGATGTGATGGGATGTATCATTCTCGACAATTCGAAAGGCCCCATTCAAATGGAGTTCACACCTTTCCTGCCAATATTGTAATTATTAATAGTTCTAATAAATAATTGTGTGTACTGACATTGGTTATATTCGAATTGTCAGTCCAAGCGAAATACCGTCTAGAACTGTACAAGAATAAAATTGACGAGGGTCCAGAAGATCAAGGTGGGGGGGGGGGGGGGTGATAGTGTTGATATTTCCAAAAAAATGATTGAAACAAATTACTGCGTCTCACTAGGAAATATCGATTCATTCGGACAAAGAACAACACAATCGAAGATATTCATAACGGTAGTGCTGGTGGTGTCATCCTTCATCACTTGCCGGATACTATCCCAACGTCTCTTGTGTCATTTAGGAATGAAGAACTCCAGAATCTACAAGATAATGAACCCACTCCAATGAACAAACAGCAGATCATGCTCATTATTATAATTATTAATAGTACGAATAAACTGTTGTGTTGTTTTACAGCGGATTTTTCATTCATTGTGTCAGACGAAATATCATAATTCCCCTGTCCTGCTAAAATCAATGGAGGATCGAAAAAAACAAAGAAAAGAATGGCATTTAATGTCGCTAGGATGAAGATTGCGATTGGAAACGGGAATCGACTGCTTCAGATTCTCTTCTGATGCCGATTAATTAGTCTAGGATTGCTTCAAAAAGGAATAGTTTGTAGTGTCACATATACTTTATTACCGATAAAGCGTGATCTATGCAAAGTCTTACGATCGGGGAGAAATAGATCGATATTAAATACGGTGCTATACAGAGAATCGATTATTAATACATAGCTGTCGGGGTCCATTTGATCCGTTGAGATGCATAATATTTAAGCAGTCTTGATCTTCCAGTGCTTGATTACCGAGTCTTGACCAGCAGAGATGAGATTGGAGGAGTCCAGCCAAGCGATCTGATTGATGCACGAGAAGTGACCTGAGATGAGAGGGATGATGAGAGGGGGGGGGGGGTTGCCAAGATACAGTACTTGTGTTCTATCGGGTGAAAAGAATTTTGCTGGGAAATGTGGTACTGAATGTAGAGAAAGAATTTCTACTCACCCTTGAAGATGATTGGGTGCTCGCCAGACTTCTGGAGGTCCCATACAATAATGTTAGTGTCAATCGAGCCAGTTGCAAGGTATCTGCAATGAATTTTGATAAAAAACAATGCTTTATAATTCCAAAAGATTTGAGGTTTGCATGTCTCTCACCTCGCTCCAGGTGCCCAGGCAACACATGTGACTCGTCCACTGTGGAACGTCCATTCCTTGTCCGATGCCACTGCGAAGTCTTTCTCCACGTCGTATGGGACAACCTAAAAAAAAAGTAGGAAATTATAGAGTGGTTGCTGTTTTTCCCCGGACTTTTGGAGCGCACCAAATACTTTTTTTTCTTCAATACATATCCATTAACAAAATTTCATATCCGACGGACTGATTTTGTTTCGTCTGCCGTGAGTTGCTTCTGTATCTGTTTACATCACTCTTACCTTTCTTGCTCCATCAGTGGCCGCCAGGAACTCGCCACCATCAGAAAATGCGAGAGAAACAATCGGCGCAGAGTGGGAGAGAACCTGAAGGAAACTTATTGTCATGATCACAATATTCTGATAATTTCAATATATCATAGATAATCGAACTGTGGCGATTGCAGAGAAGGAATAGCAATTTCTGGTGCATTCGTGAATCGATTTCTCAAGCGATCTTCGGCTATACCTTGGTCTCGTTGAGAGCAGCTCCGTTGAACGAGTACACGTGAACCTTGCTGTCCTAAAATAATAAAAAGGCCTCATTCAGAGCAGGTCTGTTCTAGATCCATTGATCGCTTCAATATTTTTCATTAGCAACTCAGTTATTATCTGTTTATCGTCTCCATGTTGGTGCGATAATGAGGAACAACGCCTTTTATGAATAAATATATATTGGCTAACGGCACTAGGTCGGATGATCACCGTCGTATGATCACCGACATGAGAACAAAAAAAATTTCGTCTCCCAGTATTTTTTTCAGATGGTGCAGTCATATCTGTCCAGGGCAAGTTTTCGGATGCACAGTGCAATTTTTCAAAATTTGCATAGTGCCTCCAAGTTTTAAAAAAATGAGAGAATTGTTTTCGCATCTTTCTTTTTATATCTACGGAAGTCGACACCTTCTCTAATCGCTATCTTTATATGAAACCGCCTCTCCGTTTGACGCCTTAAAATATCATAAACTATTATATGGTGGTCTCTCTTAACGATTGGAGTTCCCTAAACTGCCTCGCGATATGGTTCCTGGGCAGTAGAGATGATGAAAATATTATCATTTTTGATTCAAAAGATTAGTATTTTGTATAATTTTTTATTCAAAAGATAACTCATTTCAATCATTTATGATTCAAAAGATTAGTCTTTTGTATAATTTTTGATTCAAAAGATTAGTCTTCTAGATATATCATTTTTTATTCAAAACCGTGGACTTTTGTATATTTTTTTATTCAACATAGTAGACTTTTGTATCATTTTTTTGGGGAAATAGCAGAAAATAATTTGAATATGAATGGAAAATTCTGAGAATATACAATGAAGGTGTCCAATTCGGAAAATTTAAATCATGAGTGGTGCACAGTGCCTTCGGACCCCTAAAAAGTTGCAAAGTGCCCCCACCGCCGACCTGGACAGGTATGGGTTCAGTGCAGCATAGTGACCCTATTGAAAAAATGCTGGAAGACGAAAAAAGTTTGGTTCATATCTAGTCGGTGATCATCCGACGTAGTGCCTGACTGACCTGTCCTCCGACAGCGACGAGTTTCTTCTTCTCGCTGTAGGCAACGCAGGTGACGGGGAAGTTAACGGCGTGGTCGGCACTCTCAAATGAGAATCTTAGAATTATTGAAACATATATGAAGCAGTTACTGAGAATCTATGGGGAGCGACATCGTTGTTAGACTGATTCGATTCGCTTCATTGATTATCCAGAAAGCGATGAAAAACATTTAGACTGGCAAGGCATTCCATTTGGGCTTTTCTTGGATGTTAAATCGCGAAATAACTCACATGTTTTCCTCCATTGAAGATGGCGATGGCCTTTAGACATCCAGCAAAGGCGATTGATCCATCAGCAGATGCAGCCACTCCGAGAGGTTGGGAGGACAACTTGGTCGAGTTGGGACGGATCGAGTCTGAATAATAATATCACTGTTGAGAACATCAGTGACTTTAGTGGAGACATTTGTGGTGACGAAATTCAGCGTAATAAGTAATGTCTCTTCCAAAAATTAATGATCAGTTCCCACTTAGATTTAGAAAAACAGGCACCGTAGATAGAAGAAAAGCTCACCGATATTGGCGGAGATGTTCTCTGAGACTTGGAAGGTATCGTCCCAGGCGACGCTCAATAGAGATCCGGATGAGGTGATTTCCATTCCGGTGATCTGAATATACACGATTCGAACACGGCATCATTCCATCCATTACACATTTCGAAAAATTCCCGTGGGTCTCATTTCTTCGCTACCGTAAGCTACCATCCTACAATCCCAATTACATTGACTACACGATAAATAGTGAGTACGGTAATTCAATGATTTCTCTGATACCTGAGCCTTGTGGAGCAGGGGCGACAGCCTCTTCGACTCTCCAGTGCCGAGATCCCATCGGGCTAAAATATTAGGATTCATTATACGAGTTTGGGCATATTAGCGAAATGGTGAGTGGTTGGTCACGAAAAGGTTCTAACAAACGACATGTTGTTACAAACTCACTGATGTTGCCCTCGAAGTCGGCAGTGCAGAAGAAGGATTTGTCTTTGGAAACGGCCATAGAGGTGATCGGCTTGTTGTGACCGTGAACGGACTGGAATTGAAACGTTATAAAAATTGAGCGTCTTCGACTGCATTATTTTTTGTTGGATTTTTTTTTCTCGATTCTGGTATTTTTCCTTAGCAGGTGATCTTCATGGTCTACCTAGTCAAAAGGGCTCTAGGTAAGAATGTTCTAAGGATAACCTACTGGATGCACAGCATTTGCGAACGAGAGAACAACTGTTAGGCACGAGATGATATTGCAGAATATTTTCGTCTAGTAGGCTATTCTCCGACTTAGTGCCGTCAATAATCTCACCTTGGAGATCTGTCCCAGCTCGGGGTCGATAAAGTTGAGATATCCACTGAGTGCGACGGAGACAAGGGAAGTGGACGACCAGATGATCGCCAGTTGCTGGTCCTCGACGGCGGTGCCAAAAGTGATCGTCCTGGATTCAAGTGAAGGTAAAATATGAAGTTCAACCACAATCAAGCGCATATCACATCGACAAGTGACTACGCTTTAGGTGAAATATTATTTGATAGCTTTTTACTGCTACAGGTACTGTTTTTGAGTAAATTCTCGCTATACTACCTTTCAACTGAGCACTAAACTAACAATATTATCAACTCGAAATGTATCTCACTTCTCGAGCGCGCGCGATCCGACATTCCAGATCTTGACCGTCTTGTCGCCAGAGGAAGTGGCGATCTTCTGGCCGCAGGGACTCCATGAGAGGCCGAACACTCCTCCGCCGTGAGCCGCGCCCTGCAAACGGCGATAAGATAGACACATTTTCTCATAAAAGCTCATGTCACTTCCGAGAAAAATTTACCACCCTGTCCTATCAACAAAATTTTCAAAGAATCTGAGTAAGCCTGACCTTGCATGCCTCGTCGACGAGTTCTCCCTGCTTGACGCCGTCGGTTCCCTCGAAGATAATGACCTGAAACATCATCACATGGATCTCTTCAGCCATTAATAATTGTTTCTCCATCAACAACGTTTAGTGACGCCACATTTCGCATTTAATGGAGATCAAGAGCACGAACCTTTCCATCGGCGCCGGCAGAAGCGAACAACGACCCGTCCGGACTGTACCTCGTGACGTGCACGAAGCGAGTGTGCTCATGGAACGTCTACAACGGGGATTTGATTTCAGTTTTGGCTTTGTCCATTCTTCACACTATACAGCCGGTGAGAGAATCTAGAGAGTGTGAGAATGAAGAGGAACCAAAACAATATCACTAGTATACAGCAAGGATTTAATTTATTATTTTATGCTTATACGCTCTGCACATCAACAAGAGAGTATGTAGAATAGAAAGAGCACTATTCGTACGGTAAAACTACATGCTCGCTAATATTTTAAATCCTTATTTACAGGACATGGGTAATTATGATAACTGACCGTCTTGAACTTGAATGGCGGTCCCTCGAAGATGGCTACAGTGTTGTCCTCGCTGCCCGACACGAGACGGTAGGGACGAGTAGGGCTGAAATTGTATCATTCAATGCAACAATGTCATGCAGAACCATATCGAGCTACCTTGCAAAATTATTTCCCATTTAATATCCAGGCCACACATTGTTTCCTTCATGAGCTAGTTAAAAAATGTTGCAACAGTAATGCAGGCCCTGTGATAAGAAAGCTCACCGGAAATCGATGGAGGACATGGGTCTGCTCTGGCCGGAGAGATTTCCGTTCGACGTGCCAGTATCGAAGAGGAAGACATGACCGAATCTGAACATTAACACGTGTGTATACGACGTAATGGACCGAAACATCCAACCGCGTCATCGAGGAAGTGTTTAGTTTTTTCTCTCAGCAGTTTTTCTAATCGACACTTTCCCGAATCTGTTTTTTGTTTTGTTTTTGTAATTGACACTTTCAGGAGTCCGCAATCTCTTTCAGTAAACTGCTGAATCCCCTCTCCCCTTTCTCGTTTCCTCTCCCTTCCCATCATCCAATTGAGAGTCGTTTTAGAATTACAGATTATTGAAATGTCGCATTATTTCGTTAAGCTCCCAGACGTAGTAAAAATATACAATCGCGAACTGACCGGTCCTTGCCCTCTCCGACAGCGGCGATTCTCTTGGAATCATCAGACCAGGAGATGTCACGGATAGGACCGGCGATGATGGGGTACGTTCCCTAAAGGGATTAAGATGACGAAGAAATCGTTTTAAATACCAACGAATGCACCATGATTTGCAAAGATCAATAGACATTCAATAACTATGAGCAAAGAAATTCTGGCAAAGATTGTCAAGAATACCTTGAGGATATGGGTCTTCTGGGTCGTATCCCAGATGCGAATGTTTCCCTGCTGATCTCCGGATGCACAGTAATATCCGGATGGGGACATCTTGGCTACCGTCGTCAGCGTCGGATGCTCAGAGTAGATGTCCACGTCATTCAGATTCTGGAAAATAATATTTATCAATCACCAACCACCTTGACCACGACCCCACATTATTACGAAGGCTGTTCCATAGGAGACTACTATTTCTAAACATAACCTGCCCTTTGAATAATATTATAGAGGTAAAAATTATTGGCATATTTAAGGGAAGAAGCTGACTATAAACTTCAAAATACAATAAATAGATTGTAAAATACGGATCATAACTTGTGATGTCATAACTCACATTGACGTCGACGATGAATACGGAGTGTCCATTGCAATAGAATAGTTTATCGCCCTTGGGAGAAGTAGTGATGGCTGCGGGAAGACCACGAGTAGTGCGGGGAAGAGAGGCGAAGGTTCGCACTGAAATTTATTATAGTATCGGATGTTTAATTGCTAGAAAGGCAATGCTCAGTCGAAACCATACAGTTTTACAATTTAGATGATGAATTGCATACAACTTTATATTTTCAACTCAAGGAAATATAATTGATTACGATATTGAAGCACCGCTCTATGTGTTGATCCCACATTTCTGCTACAACAACAATCAGAATGGAGTAATTCGCTTACCGAGCTCGTACTCGCTGGGGTCGGTGGCCATGATCTACCTGCAATCGATTGATTGGAATGGATCGATCGATTCGAACACCACAATGACGCAAGCGCGAAAATCGAGAGAGAAGAAGCAAGAGGGTGAAACGCCTTGCAAGGATGAATCATACGGAGGATAGGAGGGAGGGGACGAATGAGAGAGAGAGAGGAGAGGGAAGAGAGACCGGGGAGGAAAAGTGATGACTGGGGTGAAGTCACCCACTCATCGACTGACAATGAGTAAACACCCTCTCGGCGACATATGTTCAACCATTCCCACGAGATCAGTCCAGGAATAACCAGGATAAGATGTAGAAGTGTTGATATTGAAAGGGAATAACTGTATGAGTCATCGTAATAATATCTGCATATTTATTGCAGCTGATATCGATGGCGTCTCGCAACCCGCAAGAGATGAGTTTCAAAACCCCGCCTTGGGTTTCGGGTGGGAGTCTCTAGAACAGCTCACTGGCCACTGTGTAGGGTCGAGCGGATGGGACTCACTCCCTCTGTCTGGCGTCTCTGGCATTCCCACACTCTCTCATCGTCTCTCACTCCTCTGGCTAGGACGTTGTCTCTCACCTCCGATTGATTGACCTCGCCCCCGCTGAGTCCTCTGTCTCCCTAGTTCTCCCTCCCCTTCCTCCCCCCCCCCCCCTTCTCCCCCTCTGCGTCTCTTGATCCGAGATGTGTTTGTCCCCACTAGAGAGACGGAGAGAGGGTAGGAACACAGATACTTTGGGAAGATTAGTCCCCCTCTCTCTCGGTCAAAGCAGATCAGTCGGTACCCCTCTCCAAGTAATAGGTCAGGTATACAAACTGATCGAGACATTGAATTGCAACTTCTGATTACAATTATTTTACCGACAGTGAGAAGCGATAGAGGATAAGTGAAGCAGGGAAATTTCGAAATACAGAGAGATCAGCGATAGAGAAAAGTCGATGGAAATGTGATTAGAATTGGAGATTTCTGAGGAGAAAACCGATCGAGTACGGTAGAGATGCACTGAACGGATTGTGATACTCGATGATCGTTTGGGGATAAATGACATTGATTAGTTTAGCAAGAGGGTACTGTAGGATGATGGAAATGTTGAGAGGCAGGTAGCAGAGCAAAGGATAATGAATTTACAGCTATCGCTATCTTAGGCATTGAAGTTTGAATAAAAGTTGGCGAAGTGAAGTGATGATAGTGACAATGCAGCAGAATACAAAAGCGAAAAAATAACACTTAGGCACATAAGCGGGATTATGCATTAATCGTGGCAGAATCTTATATGCGAAAAATCTTAGACGTTTGAAAAAAAATTCCGAGAATAATTAGAATCAAAATAAGCTACATCGAAAGGTAATAGCCATGAAAAAAGTATAAATCTGTAATTTTAATTACACAGCGAAATCGGTGACAGGAAATCATATCAATAATACAATTCATCTTATAATATGTTTGTCTACATGCACCTGAGTGGGCTTAGTTCTGAGGATTCAACGATACCGAATGGTCGAGATCGGAATATGAGGATGGGGCGGGTGCACAATTCGCTATTGTGGAATCCATAAAATTTGAATGGACTCCGTTCTTTCTATTCTTCGGCTTCTTGGTCGTTTTTCTCTCTATTTCGACAGGTTCGGGTACGCCTAATTGTTCTCGGACAACCGATATCAAGGTGCTCTGGAAGTGCTGGACGTCGTCGTCGGGGTTGATCATCTGACGGGCCTGCTCGTAGATGGCACCGATTGACGTCGTCTGGAATAGAGATGGAATTAAGCTGTCTTGACTTCTCAAAGGACGATAAACACAGAAGTAACTTGTCCGACGATCAAATCGTCTGTCGCTAATGACTACTTCAAAATAGGTCAGAAAGTTCAAATCCTACCGTTTCCGTCGGTTGACGCCCGTTGATCTGCTTGAGGAAGAACTCTACTGAATTCTGCAAAGTTCACCGTGACACCATCATCTTTACATGATACTGCACGAACTCATTAGTTACAATAATAATATTTAATAAATTAAAATTAGTTCGAAAGTACCGTACCTGATCGGCGTTCTTCTTCCTTCTCGGTTGTCGCTGGTATCGAGCTGGTAGTGTGGCAGTCGTCGAGGCTGTTTGGCTTCTGGAATTGATGGATTTTTTCCCGTTATGAGGAATCGTTCACTTCACCAATCAATAGCATCTTGGGGTGACCAACCCAAGCCTCCCACTTGTCTTTCCTTCGCTCTTGCCCTAACCACCTTATCTAAGTAATTGTTGCTCACATGCTGTCATACCCGCTGAGATGTATCTAATAAATTAAATATTTTATTGCAATTACTCACGACTTCACGAAGCTCAGTTGCTGATTGGAGTGGGATGGGACGGGAATGGAGAAGGCCGAGGGGTGCGAGTCGTAGAGAGACATGTCATTGGGAGAGAGGAGATGGTCGGCGTCTGGAAGAGATCAGCTCTCAATAAGAAGGGGGGGGGGGGGTAACCCGAGCCGGAAAAGTAGTTTGATAAAATGGCTTGAGGATTTTATTTTCGTAATGAAGATTTAGAGAAAAAATCTTTCAAAATAAAATTTGTATCTTTTATGTAAATGCTTACAGTAGTTGGAATTCGACGATCCGGCTGCATACTCGTTTGCGTAGCGTCGGCCATTAGTTCCTGCAGAGAAACTTCCAAATTAAAATGTATGTTATTCATAGTTTCTGTGAATATTTTTCCACAGCCATGTATGGACAATTGTGTTTATTGATCTAAAAAATCTCTTTCTCACTTCTGCATCCATTAGGGTAGAATGACGAAGAGGGAGAATGCCCATTGTATTTCGGCCTCGGTGGCAACCCTGCCGAATAGACTATTTCGACGCCCCATCGGTTGCGCACTCGCACTCTTCACAAATTCCAGGTATTTAACTATAGCGCACTTTGAACGAGCTGTATATGTAATCGGACTAGATCATCAATTCCCTATAGCAGACGATGGTCTGCTATAGCGTTATATTTCGTTCTATTCAGCGTTCTATTTGGTCTGCTATTTCAGAGACGAAGTTTTGATTATTTTATCCTAGACATAAGAACAGGATCACTTACCTAATACATCGTGCTGATGCTCTTCTTGATAGTCGTATTCTCCGAGCGCAAGTGATCGGTGTCCTACAAAATTAAATTTTAGAAAGAATCAAACTTCAACATCACCACTGTCGTAATTAGCAATTGCTCACCATTCTGCACATGATGGGACTCGATGGGTATGTCGTTGAGCTGACTGAGCGAGAGAGATAGAGAGGAGGATCCCTCGCCTCTGAAGGCATCCGTCTGATCGGTGTAGAGCAAGGAATCGGATGGGGAATCTGGAAACTATTACGATAATGTTTGATCATTCGGTAACAGAAGCGTTAGAAGACCGACTATATCTAGGTTATGAAACGATGGGGGAAATGCACTTCCTAGAGGACTCACCGTTGGGCATGATGATCTCATTGTCGTAGATGATCTCCTGTTCCTCATCAAAGTCACCAACGACGTCGACGTAGTCGTCCTCGTCGTCATTACTATAAAAAAGGATTGTTTTCCATCAAGACTTTCGAAATGACTCTAGCAGTTTCGGTTTGTGATCGTACAAGATCAAGCAACACACTGCCTCTTCAACTCAATCCAGCATGGTCTAACCTCGTAGTTTGTCGTCGATTGAAAGGTCGATGGACAGTCTCCATCGTCACCGACGCTAGAGGGACGTCGTTGAGGAGAGAAAGGGGCTCGTCGAGCATCATCGTCTCCTCCTCTTCACCCTCTATCGCCACTTCTTCGAACTCCTCAAAGATGAGTCATTGCATTTTGCTCAGTGAGAGAATCGTTGTTAATTTGCGTGAGGGATCATGTAAATGGGGGAAAAGGTGAAAGGTAAACCCATTCCCGACTTTGAAACTGTATTCTCGGTATTCTTAAAGAAGCCTATTCGGCTAGTGAAAGACAGCACGATTCTATCAAACTACCTCAACGTCAACGATCTCCTCCTCCTCTTCTTCCTCGATGACCTCAATCTGGACGTCGCCTTCCTCGTCGACGTCTTCTTGTCCGTCAGCCAGAGGAGTGGCGAGTGCCTCCTCTGCCAGTGCCTTCTCGGAGGAATCAGTAGATGAAAAGTTGCCTGAAATGAATTGTGATTAGTGGGGCAATCTACACGTATAGCTCACATTTGAGTGTTTTGAGCGGAAACTTTCGACAATAAAAATGAAGGAGAAAGTTTTGATGAAGGCTTTATTGATGATGAAGTAATTTAGGTTGTAATTCTTGCCAGTGATTATTTTTCTCGTTGTAAAGCGGACGATGGGCTAGCGTTGACGGAGGAATGTGGAGTACTTGAGAAACCGAAAACGTTTCCTTTCCCAGACTTGGTGAGAAACGGAGAGAGGGTCGACCCCATTGCAATCAATACTGCCCTATGAGGGAGAAGGTGGGAAATGGAAGGAAAAGCAGTGAAAAGGGCGACGGAACTCTCGAACGAGGTAATGTTGCATAAGGGGATGTCCAAATATAGCACTTTCATCCAACTCCAAGAAACAATAATCAACCAAAAAAAGAACAAAACAGTCCATTATCGAATTTCTCACCTCTTCTTCTGCCAGCGTCATCTCTTTTCTTGCGGAAATCTCCTACCAGCGGGTGCTCATCGACAACGCCGGAGCTCCTGGTCGCTCTGAGGGAAGAGGAGGCGGAGGATCGATGCATGTGATGACGCTCAGGAGCATATTCGACGTCGTCGGTACCACTGAAGGAATTTACTCGTAATTAAGGATATTCATCACTTTATAAGGCAAAAAGTAGAACTCATTAAAAAAATCAATAATAACTACTATATCAAGGAATATTGAGAAACTCTACGATAGGGTACCGGACGTTGTCAAATCTACAACCCCTCCAACCTTGCTTTCCTCCTTCCTCGTTGAATCATGGGATCATCCCCTTGGTCTTCACTCTTTCTCTTCCTGGGTCTCCCTCTCGGTCGTCTGACGGGGCCATTCACTGAATAGCAGAATGAGAATATGAGATTGTGACCAGACAATTGTTGAAGTAATACCAACAACTTCGAATTTTTAGACGCGAATTTCCAAACGAATCGAAAATAAGTTACTAGCTATCATATACGCTAGTTAGAGGTTGTATATCACTTCATCAAGAATGCGGAACCATTTTCAACTGCTATTTATGTAATGCCGCACCAGGAGGCGACGGAGTGTTCGAAGAGGGATCTTGATTCTGCTCGTCATAGCCCGAATCTGCAATTAATACAAATTCGAAATTGCTAATGCCGAGATCATTTTGCAGCATCATAAAAAATTCGGGGAAACCATTTCAGTGTTTCGAGAAAACTGTTCAATGTAAAATACATCGTCGTGAAAATAAGCAAATTTATTTTTGCTAATGTTCTAAATATCGATTTCTACTTCTACAATTATCCGTAGAGAGAGACTATCGTACTTAGTAAACAAAATCGAACAAGTGAAAAATTTTGTTCAATTTGTCACTTTTTGACTTTCAATGGGCACAAACTTAAAAAGTCCAATTTTTGTTTCATATTTTTTGTCCACCCTGGATTGCGGGAGTCGATCGGGCATGTCACGGTGAAATATTTCTTTAAAGTGGTGAAAAACGAGAGCTCTAAGGAAGTAGGTAGATAATTTCTACCTCAATCCCTAGTTTATTTCAATTTTCATGTTTTTTGCTCTCGTTTTTCCCCATTTTAAAGGAATATTTCACCGTGACATGCCCGATTGATTCCCGCAAATCGGGGTGGACAAAAAATATAAAACAAAAATTGGAAGTCAAAAACTGACAAAATTGAACAAAATTGTTCACTTGTTCGGTTTTTTTACAAAGTACGATACCTTATTATCTATCCTCACAATCAATTCAGTATCTGACCTTCCTTGGTGTTGCTTCTTCTGGATCTATCGGCCTCCTTGCTGATTGCTCTCATTCCCTCTCTCCACCATCCCGGACAGTACTGCTGCCGCTCCTGCACTACCTCTC
This sequence comes from Pristionchus entomophagus, assembly GCA_036245825.1. Taxonomy (NCBI): domain Eukaryota; kingdom Metazoa; phylum Nematoda; class Chromadorea; order Rhabditida; family Neodiplogasteridae; genus Pristionchus; species Pristionchus entomophagus. Next base: position 21,266,444 of record BTSX01000006.1, read on the forward strand.
GTTGCGATTTGCCCAACATAGTTATTGGTATTTTACAGTGAATCGAGGACACTATCGAGAGGGATCTACTAGTATTATGACTCATTCCTCACTTCACTCGCGTATCTCACGGCACATCTGGGAGGTCGGACATGGCACATGCAGTCGGTCATCTTCATCAGCAACTCGCCGTTTCTCGTATTGCGACGCGTCGTCAGAATTGGATCACAATCCCTGCAGTTGACAATGATTTAGGATGATCTTTTTTTAAAGAACGGGAGCCACGAACGCGCACACAGCCAAACGCTCACTGCTCTGTTTAAACGAACAATAGCAACATGGGAGTTTTGCAAGTGTGATCGGGTAATGAATCCCCACAAGCTACCCAATATAACACTCATCAAGCCAAATATTCGTGCCACCCCTCTTTTGAGAAAATTTTTATTGCCGCTTATCTTATAAGTTGCAATAATGCATATTTTGAGCATGTTCTGAGGTAAATATTCATATTTTGAGTACGTACCTGCAATAGTGCTTGATGTCCATCGCCAGTCCCTGAGCGAGTTTAGTGAGGATTCGCTCGCAGTCGCCACGAATGACCAGAGATGCGTCCGCGTCCTTCGGCGTCCATTGCAGATTGATGATCACGATCTGAATAAGATGATCTTTGATCTTTGCTTTTCACCATCAGTTTTGGACAGTTCTGACTAACGCTGGTCTCAGCTGAATCTGATAAATACAGTAGGACGCACCTTCGCATTCGATGAGGGCTTTGGCCAGAGGAACTTGTAATCCTTGAGCACTTGCAGACTTGTACCGATGCAAATGATGAGATCGGACTGGGGCACGAGTTCCTGAGCCGTCTCCCAGTTCAGGGGGTAGCGAGCACGACCTCGCTGGAGAATTAGAATGAATACAAAGGAGAGAAAGCACTGGATAAAGAAAGCTATGATAATGATTTCATTACTATAGTAGCAATTTGTGAAGAAAGATCAATTTTGGCGATCGATAATATGAGTTGGCATGACCTACCTCTCCGAAGTGGACGATCGTATCGAGGAGAGGCGCTCCGCACTGGCAGGATCGGCTCGTGGTGTGAGCGCTGAATTTTAAATTTTGATCATTAACAAATGTTTTATTTTCTTATCATGTGTCTTTTAAAAGATCGCAAGAAATTGAACACGGGAGCCCCAACTTTGGTCAATCATCATTACATACTGGTCAGAATACGTTGGGGACGAGCAAATGTTTGACGTCGGAGATTTGTCCCAAATCCGGCTTTGGACAATCTCCGGTTCCGGTTTATTTTATAAATAATTCTCACCGGAATCCACTGTCGCCCGTCACGTCGAACTTCCGAATGAACTGGCGATCCGGACACACCGAGCACACCTAAAGCAGAATTTTACGTGTGAATAAAACAGTCGCTAATTGAACCGATTCTGTTTGTCACTAATCTGTATTGCGATTTCTGATAATCGAAACGCCTAACCTCAATGTGCATGTTTCCATGGATCTCAGACAGTCCGCACTGAGGAATACCCGAGCGGAGATGCATACCATCGCAGTTCTGAAATTAAACATCATGAATTTGACCGGCCTAGAGAGTGCGTAGAATGAAGAGCCTAACTCTTCACTCGGACAGCCCTAATCATGAATCATTCATGGTGATGTTCATGATAAGGTGATATAATAATAATAATGTGTTTGAAAAAGTAATTTAGCTCTCGACAACTCCAAAACGATTACGTACCTGAGACACGATATGAGAGACGTATCGGTGTCTGTAGAGTTCCTTGATGACGAGATGGGAAGTTGTTGGAGACTGACTGACGATGTCGTGGCATCTGCAGTATCAATATTCCCCCGCCCCTGGATAATTTCGTCTGTGTTATTTTCTCTCTCGGCGGTGCTTAGCACGGCTTATTTGGCAGAGATTGAATAACAATGAGGAATCCTGACAAATTTTTCTATTCTATCGTAACGATGCGAGGCGTCTGAATAGAGATAAGAGCCCTTCAGAATACTCACGTCACTGCGATGCCCTTCTTCGCCAGTGTGTACACTCCTCCAGGACCGCGATAGTCCGGAATGTTTGCGGCCTGCAAATAATAAGTTATATTATTTCGCGCTCATCGACTTCGAAAAAGGTGTGATTAAAACGACCCAGAACATAGTTTTGTGCAGCAATATCCAGATAAGATTGTCTCTGTAGCTCAACAGCAATAGAAAATGAAGAAATGAGGAATAATAAGAACTTACTGTACTGATTCCTGCTCCGGTGTAGATCATTTTGGTGTGACAAGTCTTCATCCAATCCACAACCGTCGCTACTTTCTCGTCGATGACGTCGTCTGAATCCGTGGGCTGGAAAACAAGTCTATTTATGAGATTGCATGATTCATCGGTGTCTACTTCCAGTTCCAACTTCCATCGATTCCAATAACTAAAGCATTGAAAATGAAGAGAAGTCAAGAGATTAAACATAACATATGGACGTCTAAAATACTTTCAATTCTCTATGGGGAGTGTAAGAGAAGTGTTCACTAATCGATAAATAGAAGTAGTAAATAGTCTCACATCATCAGCGTGCCTTTCATATTCCCTCTCCGCCTCATCTCCACTCGTTATTTCCGATTCGTCGTCATCTTCGTTGAGATTCCGCGTCGTCCGACACGTCCGGCGCGACATGTCCGACCCAAACTGAGATTGACAGATAATTAAAGAAATTATCGATAATTTATCGCTTTTGAACACGAAACGCACAAAAACAGGAAAGGTAATTATCACATTGAAATGCAGAGGAGTGAAACGTGACAGGGTAGTGGAAACAACCGGCGAAATCAATCAAAGCGAGTTGAGAGGGGGGAAAGGCCTTGGAATCGAGCGAGCGAGAACCAACCACGACTAGTCCACGTGCTATCATTGCGTGCTCTCTTCCTCTTTCTCCCCCCTCTCTCTCTAACCCATCTCGAACTTACACTATACTAGGAACATCAAAACCACAAGAGACGGAACTAGGGAAGGGGGAGAAAGAAAGACAATCGGGGCTCACTCAGTTGGCGATTGGATCTTGCCGAGTGTGAGAAGCACGGCGAGTCAGCTGAGAAGGGGGGAGAGGTAAATTCGCTCTGGCGAGACGACCGCGACGCGACACGCAACGCTCGGATCAATTATGTGTGGCAGTAAGTGGCGTGCGGGAGGGAATAATGCGGAGCGTCGCGGCTCTTTTTTATCTTGACGCGTCGCGGTTACGGCTCCAGTCTTTTTGTCCGACCGTGCCGCCTGTCAAGCTGATTGGAAGAAGATTGGAATGTGAGTACATCTTTATCGGCTTCAGCTTCAATAATAATAGACTGATCGGAAATTAGGCCAGAGGGAGATGAGACGCGAAAGATGTTCGCTTGCTATTTACTGTTTTGAATTTACGGATCTTGCATATTGCTCAAGATCATCCATTAAAAAGGAAATTGATCATGGATATAAATTTTTAGTAACGCCAATTGATCTATGTATGTTTTGAATGTTTTCAGGCCTCGCGCAAACAACGCGGGAAATATATCCCACAATGGATACGTTGTTGCGGATCCAGATGCGTTCCAGGTACATTTATTATAGACGCTATCGCTTTTAGTTGGGACGATTGACTGGTGAATGCAGGCATTAAACGTAATATAAACGCTTACTGAGTTTTGTGCGATCGGAATGCTAAACTATTTTCTGAATGAACGATACGAATGAGTTTTAGGTGTATCAGCCGGGTCAGCATGTCTACACGACCTATTCAGTGGACGAAGAAGATCATGATATGAAGGTAAACTTCCTATATCAAATTTTGGAGAATATTGTGAACAATAAGCGCGTCCAAGTTCGAATCATCTTCAATGATTTTTAATACTCTACAAAACATACTTTCAGTATCGATATGTTGCAAATGGAATACATGATGAATCGCAACCGCAAGAAGAGTTCAACGATAACGACAGTCAACGATTCATGAAGAATCTGAAACCGGGACCGAATGGATTCGTTGAACTGCCGTTCGAGGTACATTTTACTCATTTTCGCGGTATCGGATGAGGAATTTGATCGAATTGATCATATTTGAGGTGGCTCAGAACTACTTCGACGTAACCGAGTTGGAGGATCAGGCTTGCTCTTCGACGGGACGAACCAAGTTCAGAGTTATGATCAACGGGGTACATGTTTTCTTCATATTATTATTATTTTCATATTTTGACTCAATGAGTAATGGTCGATACATTGTGATGAATGCAATAATGTTTATTGGAAAGATAATTGTTTTGAAAACATTTTTTTTCTCGTTTCGATCGAATTTGGAATCCAATATCTTCTACGATGATCAGATATTCATGTTCCATTTCAGCAAGAGATGATCATCGACGGCACAGTGACGCCTGTGAATGAATACAACGCCCAGCATCAACAGCCGCCCGTGGAAATGGAGATGGAGGGAATCCAGGAGGCGGTATGGCACCATTGACATTTGTGAACATTCAAAGGCCTCTTATTGTACCTTCCTTGGCCTTCAAAAATTCATCTTGGAGCACCATCAATTTGCGAAAACGTTCTCCCTATTATTAAAAGGCACTGAAATTTTAATTTAAAAGCAATTAAATGTTCAACTTGAAACACCAGAGAATGTTGAGGCTCCGAACTCACAGCTCAAGAGAGTCGTAATAATGATTTGATGCAGCCGCCCGGCTACAGTGTCATGCAGATTCCTGAGTCGATGATCTCCAGTGGTCAATCAATGCAAGTGATAACTCTCCCTGATGGACAACTAGCGTTGCAAGTCACACAGGTGATATATTAGAAATGTCTTAGCCGTCCGAAGTAGAAATGCTAGGGCGATTTTATAGGCTTTGTCAAAAATATTTATTAAGACACACTGAGGTTCATGAACATTTTGGGGAGAGTAATTGATGATTTCAGACGGAGCAGAAGCCCCAGATGGCTCAGATGGTGACGATTGACGAGTCTGGTAACATCATCTCAACGGATGCCCCATTCGCCCTCGGAATGGCCGACCAACCTCAGGCGCCTCAGGTGAGTAGGAACATCGAATACAAATTGTCGAAATTGCCTGATCAGTAACACTAAACGGGGACTTCGAATGGAAAAGTTTAATAAAAAAAAGAATGGCTCTTTTCTGGAAATATTCCTGTCTTTTCCAGGCACATACAATGCTGACGATGCAGCAGGACGAGTTCGGCAATATGTATCTGCAGGAGGAACCAGGTATTGTGTAGCTAACGTGCATTATTTATGTGAAAACTGCTTCTGAGATGATTATAGCATTGTGAAGCGGGGAAAGATTCAATTATTTACATTTCGCAATTATTTATAAATAATCAAAATTTCTCATGTATCGTGCTCACTCGTTTCTTTGATCAATATTAGAGAGCATGAAACGAGAAGATTTGTCATTCGCTTCTGAACAATTGAAAATAGCTCCTTTTAGGTCCCAGCACTTCGGGCATAGGTGAGTTCGGCTACACGGAAGTCATCGGGGTCAGTATTTTTACCTCTGAACCTTAATATTTATGACTGATTGATGCAATGTTAATTTTTGTACACGGATTCATAATTTAATTGTGTGAAAACGTGACGTTTAGGACCCGGCCGAAATAGCGGCCATGTATCCCGGAATGCAGATGATGACGGTGAATCCGGACGGAACTTGTGAGCAAAATTTAATAATTTAATCTAGCCATTTATCGCATCCCATTCAAGGTATCTCAATAAGTACAGAATATGAGATAACTGCTTCTGAGATGATTACAGAGTTGGGAAGCGAGGAAAGATTCAATTATTTTCAGTGGAGAGTGTCAATACCTCTAGTAGTCTCCCGCCTCCAACAGCCGATACAACGTATGTCAACTCGAAGCAATTCCATCGGATAATGAGACGACGGTGAGATATACAATTGAAATTTAAACAATTTAAATACTAAATTTGTACTGCATTCGGCAAAACTTTCCATTTTCAGCGAGGCCCGTGCGCGGTTAGAAGCGAGTGGTCGAGTGCCGAAGAATAGATCGGTGAGTAATACTGCTGAATTTAGTGCTAGATAGTTACTCCAGATAAGACCTGCAAACAATAAGTCGTTATCATAAATACACTGGTAAAGATGAGTCCCTGAGTCAGAGTGACTGATGACTCTTTTCACCCAGAAATACCGACTGACTGTCTCGAAATTTGAGCTGACTAAAATATAAATATGGACTGATTGATGATTCTTTCCCTTCCAGAAATACCTGCACGAGTCTCGACATCGTCATGCGTGCAATCGAGTGAGAGGAGAGGGAGGAAAGTTCAATAAAGTTCAGAAGGGAAAGGAGGAAATGAACACGAGTGGAAACACGGAAGAACACTCACCTGCAAAGATTGTAAAGACAGAGGTGAGCAGTCTAAGCCACGCAGTGGTGACTTTATAATAAATGCATTCGTGGATGCAAAATAGAACATAAATACTACATTGAAAGCACGTGCTAATTGCCTCTAGGAATTTGCAGGGTATGAGAAATCATTCAAAGTAATAATGGAAAAAAATAAACAATAGCCATTTTCGAGTTCGCAATCTAATCTCTGCTCTACCAAATGGAGGAAAATCCAGTAATTTGTTAGCGTAATCAGCATTGAATGAACTATCTTCAGATCGACACCCCAGAGAAGAAGCCGAATCAGCTCTCTGATGAACAGAAGGAGATAATTCAAATCGCCCCCAAGAAAGATTACCGGAAACTCCCCGTGAAGAGGATAGGTGAGCATTTCAGTATGTTCAACAATGACGAAGCACGATTAGGAAACTATCCAGCTCCCGCTCTCCGCTCTCGCAACCCCACGCCTCTCACGTTAAAATCACCACCAACTCCAACGCAGCCTCGGCCGACGGTGAGCTCCTTCTTACACTTTTGGTTACGATCAGAATTTTTCGAAATTATAAGAAAATCATGGGAAATTTAGAAAACATTATATCCAGGACGCTGCTTTTAAATTTGTTATGAGTTCGGATCATTAGTAATGACCCGAACTCATAAAATTGACTTGACACATTACCAGGTTAGATGGTGGCTCTTTTTTGATGACAGAAACACGTCTGGGGTCGTGTGACCAACCATGTTCAGTCCAAAAATGAAATCCATTCTCAGGCCCTCATCACTCATTTGCCCCTCCCACCACAGAGCAAATCGCGCCCGGCAGGGGTGAGTCAATCCACAGTGAAATTTACATGAATTGCTAGTTGATATGAAATCGATTAATGAGCCCGAATTTATCGATCAGAATCTTTGGGAAGTTCTCACATAAATATATTATCGATTTGTAGCCTCTAGGATGAATCGGAGAGCACATCGGAGTGGTTTATTATAATTTCAAATAGTTTCAAATTTAGAAGATTGTGTGATGAAAAACATACAGTTGTTTCAGTTCCGCGCCGCTCGTCCATCCGAGATCAACAAGCTACTACCAACCACGTACGCAGAACCGAAAACGACCGCTTCCAAGGTCGAGACTCTCCCGGATAAGATCCTCGAGGTATGGAACATCCTTCAAAAGATGAAAGATCTCCAAAAGACCTTTCAATAAGTTTTCACCTTCTCCCTTGTAGTATACATGGGTTCCTTTGGAATATGCTGGATTACTAACATTCATACATTTTATGTTCCCTGCGTTAATTGGCTAGAAATAGTCAGAACCAATGCAAATGTTTCAGGAGAGTCCATCCAGCTCCAATTCCCCTCGTCCTGCTTCTGACGTTGAGGCAAAGCAGCATGCTCATTCTGATTTCGCGCTCGTCAACTTGTGAAGATCAGACTCAACAGCTAAAAACCATAATGCATACAATGTACCTGACCTCCTGTGCTACCCGCTTTATGCCACTAATTTTGATGATCGCCATAACTGTTGATTCCGTGCTTTATTCCGTGTACAAAATGTGTGTTTATCTCAACCAGTGGCTCGAAAGTGCCTCTCTCTTCTCATTCTCTTAGTTGCTTGCGTCTCTCAGGTGATTCCACAATGCGCCTTTCCACTTCTGTAACTTGAGTTGATTCCTGAGTGCAGAATTGTCATTGCTTCAGTTCATTGCCCGTTACTTTCCGCTGTATGTTGCCACCGTCAAATATTCCACTTAGTCATAATAAACGTATTGTTATACTGACAATTGAGGGGAAACAACCCTCTATTCAGAGAGGAAGCGAATGTCTAATGGAGAGAAGCAACCTTGCCCCCTCTCTCACATCACGATTTCACTCGTTCCTGTGCGAAAAAAGGTCGCATACCGTTCTAGCGAGTGATTACGTCACCATCGCTAGACAGAATGTGATGACGTCATCATACCTGATCTGAGTCGACTTTCTTTGCTGACTCTCGAAAATAATCTTGTTTCGAAAAGCGACTTTCAAAACGACACTAGTTTCGTAAGTCGATGGAGACTGGCGTTACTCTTCTGCTTGTCAGGTTGTGAAATTGTGTGGGATGCTGAGCAAAAATGTGAAATAACCCGTGAAGATGATTCCCGATTCCCTCTCTCCCCTTATCTCCTCCCGTTCACTTTTTTGACTGTCATCATCATTGGCATATCGATGAATAAGCGAGGTGTTTCGCAGAGGAAACACACACTTGGAGGGAAAGAGAGAGTGGGGGAGCGGAAGAGACGGCAGAGAGGTGAGAGAGTGAGAGGGTGGAGGGAGGAGAGAGACGGAGTGGATGACTCACCCCGTCGGGTATATAGCGAGAGCGAGTAAGGGCCTCTGGCAGTATCCCCTTCCCTCACCTGTCTACAGTAACCCACCATCCTTACTCAGTCGTTCCAGTCAGACGTCTACAGTAATCCCTACCGTACTCATCCAAGAGTCACACGACACCACTACATAACTGGTTCAAGGAATGTGCTCTCAGCTTGCACAAACGGTGTCTCATCACACTGGGCGCAATAGGGTGTGGTCAGTCGATATCCGTCCCATTTCCCCGTCAAACGTAGAGCACGGGATCGCCGGAACCCTTTTGCTGTACCGCTTGCAGTGGTTTGGGCACAGCTGCGGGGGTATCTCAATCCCCCTCCCCCTCCTCCCCCTCCTCCCCCGTCTTGATGACTCACCCCCCGATTCGCTTTGTTGTTAGCTCACTCTGCGCCCACTAGTTCACGACGTTCTGACTCATTTGTCCTTCAGCCGTTTTCTTTTCTCTGTTGTAGCTCAGACCCGAATAGGACTGGCTGTTTACTCCCTTTGCCTCGCTCTTGTTCTCTTTTCTTCTCCACCACATACATGTTCTCGCGCATCTCTGACCGGCGAGTGATCGGGCGCGCACAAAGTAGAGACTAAGTCATTCATCATAAGCTTGCGAAACGATCTCATAGACGGTGATCAGGTCCTTGTGATGGTGCGCCTTGGGGGCACTCATTTCGTCACTATTTCGAAACTAGTGGGAGTGGGTGAACGTGTAAAAACAGGAGAGCGAGAGGGGAAGGGTGGTGAGGACGGGGAGGAGGGAGGAGAAGGGGGGAGGGGAAGGAGGGATGGGAGGGAAGGGGGAGGAGGGGAGGTGAATCATACAAGGGGCGGGCGGAGGAGGAGAGATCGCAGTCAATCCATCAGTGTGCCAGTATACCGACCGGTCCGGATGGTGACTCTCCCCCCCCCCCTCCTGCCTACCGTACACCTCGTGGCAGGTACCGTACCGGTCCTCTGATCGGTTTCGATCAAAGACGTGACGTTGCTCTTGCATTCCTTCGGTTCCGGCGCCTCTTATCAACATACGTCCCTCCACACCCTATTCGATCATTCTGGAATAGTCTCACCCCTGTCGATCTACCCTCCCATTACTCAGTGTTAGTAATATCATATCTGATCCGACTCTCCCCCCACTCGAGCGTTCTATCGCTGAGAAACGAGAGAGAATATAAATTCATGAGAGTCGGGTTCCGATTTGTCATCCCACCTCAGTATCGCTCAGTCTCTACCGTACTCATCACAGACCTCAATGTTTTTTCTCCTAATTTCATCATCCTCCACCTCTACCTGATACCATACTCCCTCTTTCTCCTCCCGTGAACCTCGTATTCCACTCGCTCATGCATGCCCTGTTTGTACTAGGCTAAGGAATTTCGTAATGAAGAAGCGAAAATTCTTTTAGTCCAGTGCAATCCAGGCTGTGAGTACGATTAATACCCTATTCCCAATCAATTAACTGATCATTTCATCCTCCCTTTACTCGCTTGACCTCTACCGTATCCTTCGCAGTCATTTATTTTCTACTTATTTTGTGTTGCTCCGAAGAGAACGATATTATTCGCTGTAGGCATTTTACAGTGGTGACCAATCGAAATATGGAAGTACTTCCTTCGACGAGCTTGCTAGTGTCATCTTTCGCACGTTGAATACTCCACTAAAAACCCAAAAAAACCAACCCCAAATATCCAACGACCATCCCAATCAATAATCATCTCCGTACCCAATACGACAGTAATCACTGCATTCACCAGTCCGGCGCCATCGTTTCCGGTTCTATTTCTGATGTCTCCGATGAGAGGGAGAAGTGATAATCGATGAAATGAGGTGCGGTTGATTCCCAGTCTATCATTAAAATAATCTTTATGAATGGTAAAAATTCATTGTAGAAAAATGACACACAATCTATAAAAAAAATTTAATCTACAAAAGTAACAATTTCAATGATCCAAGCAATTGAATAGATTGGATAGGGACGACTTTGACTCGAGTGCGTGACCAGATTACGAAGGAATAGAACAAGGTTGGCGACTTACAAGTGATTTCGTGTTAGCAATATAGCAATATATTATAATTATAACAAGATTCTACGAACTACATCTGTGAATCCACACGCTACTAACTTGATACATATTATACAAGTTTGTACTGGCATCCGATAGATTGGGAGTAAAATGCGATGAGAGATGCAGTACACACGTACACACTAATTGGTTGGATACTAGGGTGATCACGGGGGGGGGGGGGGGGGGGAGAGCTCAAAGGGGGGATGTCAGGGGTCATCTCAGTCGAATCTCTCCCACTTATGGGTGGTCGAATTGCCATTGCGAGGTGGAAGGGACGTAGCTGAGGGAGCAACCGGGCCAGCGTTGCAGAAGGGATTCGAGTAGAGACCGTTGGAGGGAGGAGGGGGAGGAGGAGGAGCAATGACGAGGAAGGGATTCAAAGGCACCGGGGGAGGCATCTGCAAGAAAAGTTTGAACGAAGTAGAAGTAGCGGTAACCAAATGGAATATTCAGTCGTTCTCCCCATCCCTGACACCAGCATCATATAAATCGGAGGCAAATTTTTTTTAGTAGTCAGCGTTCTTTTAAAAGAAAATGCGGGATAAAGGTAAACTCCAACCAAAATCAAGAGACTACGATGGTTGGGCTTATCGGTATGACCAGCTGTTCATAAAGTCTATGATGCCCTTGCTGGCTATTGTTCTAGGTCACGCTACACTTGGAGCACAATGAAACGGTGATCTCCAGTACATAATCATTTCATTTTCAAATCACCGTCTCATTCCACTTAAAATTACTAATCAATTACAAATCCCTATGTTTTCCTCTCGACATCACTCGGTAAACCAAACAACCACACGCTCACGCATGATCATGAGGGGCAATGCCATCTACTGTCTCAATCAGTCCAACGACATGATACAGTATCCCTGAATCATTCCTCATTCAGGGTCGGGGTTGTTGTTCGACCGGGGGACCTAATGAATCGGCTGAGAGTGTTTGAGGAGGTGAGTCAGACCACTAGCGCCACGCAAAATGAGAGTTGTATCATTCATTATTTTTCCCTCTCGATATCACTCGCTAATATAGATTGAATAGCAGAGGTCCTAAAACTGATCCTTGTGGGACCCCACTAATGACCGGTCTTGATTCAGATAATGTCGTTTTGACTCTCACTTTGAATACTCTTTTGGATAAGTACTCTTCAATCCATCTCACGGTCAGCAGTGGAAAGCCCATTTTGGATATCTTTTGAATTAATTTTGGATGGCTTACTGTGTCGAATGTTTTGGCATAGTCGAAGTATATCACATCGACACACCTGTGCTCATCAATCGCTTTTGACCATTCATTAACCACTTCGATCATTTGAGTTTCAACTGAGCGATTTTTTCGAAAGCCGAATTGCGTGTCAGGAAAGAGACCGTATCTTTCACTGTCAGCAATCATTTGCTTGGCAAGGCATTTCTCAAATACACGACAGAAGAAGCTTGTTATTGAGACAGGTCTGTAGTTTGACGGGTTTGAAAATGGTGCTTTCTTCTTGAGAGGTGTTATTGTGAATAAGTGCCACCGGTCGGGAACTTGAGATAATTCATACGATTTTCGAAAAATTATTTCAAGAGCCGCAGAGAGAGGGACTGCGGTATATTTAATAAAAATCATAGGTATATTATCTGGAGTTCGACACGATGATGCTTTCCACTTTTCAATAAGCTCACAAATTTCAAACCGACAGAAGGGGTCAACATAAACATTCGAAACTTTCTCTCTTTCATGAGAAAAAGATGGGGTGTCACCATTATCTTTAGTGAAAACCCTTGAGAATGTCTCTGCCAGTAATTCTGCCTTATCGCCCATTAGAAAGTTTCGATTTTATGTAACCATAAAACTTCTTCTGGTTCTTAGTCTCTATTATCTTTCTCTCGTAATTTCGGTGTTATTTAGTCACTTCCTGGTTATATTCGGCATGAAGCTTGTCAAAACGTCTTTTAGACGAAGGTTTTCCGTCATTCAAAAACGTGATCCAAGCTTCTTGGCGTTTCTTAGAGAGTCTATGAATATGACCAGGCAGTGGTTTCCCAGTTGAATCAATCCTCATTAAAGGGACAGATTTTTCAATTATGTCTTCGAGTAGAAGAATGAATTTTTCGTACATCTCATTCACAGTTTCGTTCACATTGAAAAAGAGAAGCCAGTCAATACTAGAAAGTAGAGAATTTATCGCAGCATAGTCCGCTTTTCGAAAATTTTTTACATATCTAGCTTTTTGCGGTTCTGTTCGCATCAGTAATTGGAATTTGAATGCGCTGTGATCTGAATTGCCATAGTTCGGCAACTGCTCTAGATTTCCCACAATTCTGTCGGAATCAGTCAGCAGTAAATCTAGAAATGCATTCCCTCTAGTCGGAAATGTGATGCGCTGTTCAAGTCTTACTTCAGTACAGCAATTAATGAAGTCAATGTTGACACCGTTGTAATTTTGAGAGTCGAGTGACCATTTGATATCAGGGAGATTGAAATCACCAACCATAACTGTTGGATGAGTGCATTTGGTGAAGTCATCCAATTTCTCCCAGATGTGCGCACTATTGGTTTGAGACAATGCCGGGACACGGTATAACAGAATCACACGCGTACTCTGGGTACCAACAGTCAGATCTACAATTAGTAGTTCATGCGATTCATGTTTGGACTCAGCGAAAACCAACTTGAAATCAATGCTACAGTGAATGATCATGCATACTCCATCGCCTCGTTTTTTCACACGATCACACCGAATAATATTGTAGTTACTCGCTAGTGACCCTAGAACCACTCCATCGGGGTCAGATTTACGCAGCCACGACTCAGTGAAACAATAAACGAGATACTCATTTGTCTCAAGTTGAGACTTCAAACAACTATGGTTCACCTCGTTCAAGATAGATCGAATGTTTGCATAAATCACAGTAACTTTAGGAGGCTCAGCACACTTGCGTACACCTCTACCTCTCAAAAAGGAGAGAAGGAGCTCTGATGAATGGATGGGGGAGGGCGCCCATAGGACGAGTGAGACGAGGAGGGCTGAGTGGCATCAACCCCGTAACCACCACTGTTCGAACCCGGGAAAGCCCGAGAACGGACACTGGAGTTATAGAAAGTGAGACCACCCGAGTTCCTCACTCCTCTCGTTCCTATGCCCGCTGATGATCTGTGGTTGCCGGGGTTGTTGTACGTGAATGGCTTGTCGCCAGAATTCGCCCTCTCTTCGCGTGTCAGAGAAGGACGCAGCCAGACCAGGCCAAGTTTGAAGTGGGCCAGCAGGTGCCGTCTGGAGATGACCTGGCTTTGCAGTTTAGAGCAGGGCAAGATCACCTTTAGCAGACGACCCCTGGGATCGGGCGCTCCGTTCACCGGCATGCGAAAGACAGCCGTGGGCACTGCCTGGATGCCGAGGTGATTAAGAACATCCATGACCTGTTCCCGATCGTTCAATGCCCTGTTCGGAGTGGGCATTTAGGCGAATTCGGGTAGACCGTAGATCACGACAGCCCTTTCACGTTCAACATCCTCAACAATCTCTCTCACTCTCACGTCACAATTCTCGAAAGTAATTTTGGGTGAAATGAGGGGGATGGGTGCTGTCGGCGCGGGTGACTTGGAATGAGTTGGTTGAGAGGGGACGGATGGGACGGGTGGAGGAAGGATGGTAGAGGAAACGGGAAGGGGTTTCTTCTCTATCAGTTGCTCTCTCAGTCTTCTGTTTTCATCCAACAATCGCTCTTGACTCTTCTCCAATTCCGAAACGCGTTGACTCACAGCTCGATTACTTGACTCCATGCATTCCATCTTGACGTTCATTGCATCCATCGTGACCTTCATGGCTCGTACCAGATCCAGTAGGGGAACCGCATCTTCTGTCGACTTGGTGAACCGCGAGATGAATGACGAGAATCGAGTAGATGGCGAGAGTGGCTGAGGTGTGGATGAATCAGGAAGAGAACACGTCGAAACAGAACTGGTGACCTCTGGTGGTGCCATAGTGTTGATTGAGTCCGGCACAAGACTCTTGGTGACTGCGATCGGTAGTAGGCGACGGTGATAGGCGACTAGACTTGTCCCATTGAGAGCGCAATTGCCAACCGACCGCCCCTCACTCTTGGTCAAGAGGGAATGAGTCCCACAAGGATCAGTTTTAGGACCTCTGCTATTCAATCTATATACTGCCGATTTATCGCAGGTTATAGACAAGCATGGGTGCAAAAGTTTCGAAACGAACCCAACGGGCCCCAACCTTTATGGGCTCGCTTATGGAACTAATGTCATACAACAAGAGAAAACAAAAGTGTTAAGTGCTCGACTGGAACCAGGTCCAGATAACTTACTAGAGAGAGAAATAAGGCACCATACCAAAGAGAGGGAGCGAGAGCCGACTGAGGAGAGAAGAGTTGTTGACTCTCCTCCCTCCCCACTCCACTCTCCCTCCCCCCAATGGCAGGATACCACGGTTTCACTTTTGCTGACGATCTAAAAAATATACCTCGCATTCGAAAAAGATGAACTGAGTGGTCCAATCAAACTTCAGGAATGTGTTGTTTCAATTTTGGAGTGGAGCGATATCTGGCAATTGCGAATTGCAATTGAGAAGTGTAACGTACTCCACTTAGGAAATGAAAATTCACTGTTGAAGTATTACTTGAATGGAACTCAAATTGATCCGAAGTCTTCTGTCAGAGATCTCGGTATTCAAATCGATAAGGAATTGACATTCAAAGAACACTTTGACATAGTGATCCAAAAAGCTGCGATCCGTTCCAACTTAATTTTCCGTGGACTCAGCACCAATAACGCTGCGGTGATGGTTAATGCATACACTACTTACGTTAGACCTATGGTAGAATTCAGTCCTAGTGTCGCATTTCCAGTTTTCGATAGAGAAGCTGGTAAACTAGAGAAACTGCAGAACAAAGTCACTAGGTTGATTAGCTACAAATGTTTGGGATACAACTTTGAAAACAGGCTGTTGAACGAAACGAGATGCTCAAACTGACCACGTTGATGTACCGTCGAAAGATCAATGACTTTAAACTAGTCTATGAAATGCTATTCGGGAATTCAAGATTATCCCGAACCAGAAACGATTTTCTGGTTCTTTCCAAGTCTAATCTCAGAGGCGCAGGCTTCAAATTGTGTCGAGAAAAATTTCGAACTAAGATTCGCGAGCACAGTTTTGCAAACAGAGTAGGTAAATTACTGTATGTTGTACTTCGAAAAGGAAAAATACCTACAAACTATGCAGAGTTCATGAATGTGATGTGTAAGGAGGTTGGATGATCTGTATACTTGCTCGCTCTACTCGCTTAGCTACCCCCCTATTTCACACATTCTTTGTTCTTCTTGTTCCAACCACCTCCCCCCCCCCACAACAATACCACCTGTGCGGATAAATCTATTCTATTCCATTCTAATCCCAGATAATCATCTATCCTCATGCCATCATTTGCCTTAATTGACCAATGATTCTGGTTAAGCGACAGACTAGGTAACTTAGTCAGTTATTGGTCAAAAACCCCTCGGTAGCGCTCATTTATCGCATTTTCTTTCCCGTTATGCATCAACGCCCCAAGTATGGTACCTGTCCATTCACGGGGAGCACTGGATAGATTCCCGTTCGGGCCCGGATTGGATCCTGCTGGCCGACCATCTTGAGTCTGGGTTCACTCGAGGAGAGGAGGGAAGCCATCGATGAGGGAGCAGCGATCAGGTCGGAGAAATCGTCCGGACTACAATTACAGAATGATTTTAAAATATAGTGAGTCTTCCATCATTCTGCCATTATCATCGTCTCCCATCTTATATTGTTCACAAAACATTGCTATTGCATAGGTAAAGGGTTAGCCATTCATCGAGCACGTTGACTAGTGTCTACTCGGCTGTACTGAGCATGATCAAAGAGCGTCATGTTGTTCAATGCCTGATAATTCACAACAATGACAGTAAACTGTGTGTCGTTTGAGTGGACACTACCGTCTCCCAGCCAAGTTTTCACGTGAGAAGAGCAGCCTGGTAAGCTACAGTAATCTTGAGCCCTTTTTATACCATATCGGCAGAAAACTTCGAAAAATAGCAAAATAACTAGTAGCGTAATAGGCAAATAATTCCTGATACTTTTCCACGTGATCTTTTATTGCTCGAGCTGTTCATTTCTCTCTTACACAACAATTTGTTTTGTTAGTTATCCAAACCTAGTCGGCAGTCATTCCATCCAACTAACCGATGTGAGCCTTCCCCTACGATGGTCTTGGGTCGTTCACTGGTCGGTGTGTCTCCGAAGTCGATGAGGTCGAAGGACGTCGATTCGTGATTGGAAGAGGCGACGGAGGGAGAAGAGGAGTGAGTGTCGTGCTGCAGTGGGGGATTGGAGAGGATAAAGCCACTTGGTATTCATATTGACATCCTTGACGGCACAGATCATTCACCTAAGTATTAAAAAGATTCATAGCGAAAATAAATTAGGCCAGGATAGTTGATAATTTCCCATCGAGACCAAAATTGCCTACAGGGTTGATTCAGTAAATCCGCAGTTTTTGTACTTTGTGTCCCATACCTCTGTTCGCCATTGGATATTCTCGAATGATAGTGGTTCCACTCCAGGTGGGGGTTCCTCTCTCTTCACTGATTTGCTCCTCTTCCTCTCCTTGTTTCCCCTTCTCATCTCTTTGGGAGTCAATCGACCGATTCGATCACGGATCTGACAATGGGAATGTAACAAACAATTTCCTGACAGACCCGTTGAAATTATCATAAATTTATTTCATATTTATCCACTTCATACTTTGGAGACGGTGCACTAGTTGTAAACAAGTGCAACATGTTCAATTGTTTACAACTTTTGGGAACATTTTATTTGTATACAACTTGTAAACCGTATTTTACATAGGGCGAGACAAGCGTATAAACCATGATGTTGCGCACACTGTTTCTATACTTGTAAACTCGAAAAGTGACTTGTTTATATCTTGTGCTCTACCTCCAGAATATACGATAAACATATATCATTGTGATTCAATATTCGTGATTCAATGCCATACAGGTTCAGTCTTCCCGCACACAAGACACTATACTTTATCGGTAACACCTAATCGATTTATTTTCATATCTTACCTCGATGGATCGGACCTTATCCTTGAGGGCGCCAATGACATCAGTCGCATTCTCGCGAACCTGCAATCTTCTAAATTAATAATTTCGAAATTGCACTTCCGGCCCCCATCACATCAACCAACCAAGAAGAGGTCACAATCGGAGTGGGAGAAGGGACGGACAATGGGATGAGCTGCGTTTGAAAAGGTAGGAGCACTACAGAGAGACAATCTCGGCGGGTGTGAGGGTGTGAACAATCGCCAGGTTATGACGACATCTAGGCACCGTCAGAGTTCACACACTCCACAATACTACGACGGGACCGGACGGGGAGGGGGGAATGGCTACAGGGAGGCTCACTGCGCTAAAGGCCTGCTCGAACACATCTCCTTGTGAGGCTAGCTGCTAGAATGAGGAGCACTTCATTAGGGAGACATGATACAAAAAGGATATCGGTGCTACTCCAATTAGCTTGCAGCTACTAGCCATTCCAATTGTCGTACAATTTAAAAAGAAGGAACCAGCAAAGCAGTTTTCGGTGCATGTAAGTAAAATATTGTATGCTGACCTGGCTGCGTTTGGAGTCCATCTGATTGGCCTCCTTCTCAAACTCGTCGTTGATAGGAGCACCGGCGTTGAGGGCACGCAGTCGCTCGTCGATAAACTGGAAATTACATCGACGTGAAAGTCGTAAAACATTATTATGAGGCCTTCCACAAGACTAGAATGACTTGTTTGCAGCGCGTTGAATTTTTAGTGAATGACGTTACCACATTGTGGAAAGAACAACTATAAACTAATTCTTCTACCAATAGAAGGGAGGAAATCAAAGCTCGAGAAAGAGCATTTATTATTTCAGCCATAAATTTCCTGTTTCGGATTACACGCCATGTAATGCCAATTTCCTTTACGATCTCGTCTCCTGCTTCCTGTAGTTTACACCAAAAATAAATAGATCAATAACCTGACCAATTGCTTATTTCTCGACTCATCATACCATAATCAGAGAGCGGATACGCATATAACAGAAAGGAATAAGATACCCACCCGCTCGAGGTACTGTACTCCCTCAGCTCCGAATAGTGAAGAGAGAAAGGCTTGGAGAGAGGGTCGCTGCTCGGAGATGAATCGATCCTTATCCCAGGCCACAACCTCAATGTATGTCTCTGGTTACCCCGGTGATCAGTTCTTTTTAGTGTGTTCGTGCCTTTTCGGCACTCTCGCATGTTTCCAGGCGCAACCAAACACGTTTCCAATGGCCGTAATCGCTACCCAGAAGCCAGAAATTTACTGAAAAGGAGGAACGTCACACACTGTTCCTACACAGGCCATTTAGCCAGTACTTCTCCTCCTGTATTTAATATTATGAACATTTACAAACAAACAAAATACTAATATGTCGATTATAGTATGCCAGAAACGGCGCCAACCTGTGTGTTCTCGCTCCTGGTCAGTCCTGTTCTGTATCCTCCGAATAGGATCAGATTCGCCCTGAGAATAGAGGGAGGTCAGGGCACTCCTCATTTCACATGCTCCTTCGTTTCTCTGATCATCGAGAGAGTAATTTCCGATCTGGGGCATAAATACCTGAGGAAGATACGAGCCAGGGCATCGCCCATGTCCACACCCGCCTTGAGACTACTCTTGAGCGATGATTGGACCTGAAAGCGAATTGGGTTGTTAGAGACTCGTTTTACAGTTTCACTCGACCTACAAAATAAATTTACTTTTAAAAAAAAACAAGATTGGTTGTCTGACATGGTGGATTTTTGACTAAAGTGAGAGTAAGGTATGAGCACAGTAAATTACTGAAAGAATCTCGAAAGATGATAGCCGGGATACGGTAACGATCGCAAACTGGCCTCATTTGGGAGAGTGGCGAAGTCATCGTGAGCGCCCTGCAGTGATCGCTCGTCCAGATCGATCACCATCACGTCCCCGATGTCCTTGAGTGTCTGAGAGGGATTACGGTAAGAGTTCTGCTATCGACCATCACGCCAGTAGTTTCTTTCTGCCTACTATTGAGCACTTGTTGGTACTTTCCTGTTTTTTGGCCCCCCCTCCAAATAACCCATCTAATTTTTTAAATATCACTGTCTTCATAGCGGTCTACTCTCGGTCAATCAGAATCCGAATTTTTTTCATGAAACTTCCCCTAGAAAGAGCACAACCCCTCTCTGAGCCTAGATGGGGTTAAAATGAGTGGGCGTGGTTATTTCATGGGGGGGGGCAAAAAACAGGGAAAAAATATCCATCATATACCTAACATATTACTCGATTTTACACGACATGTATAATTCAGCAAGCGTGAAATAACTGTAGAGAAATTGATTATGGTAAGAATTGCATTTCTCTCGCTTTCGGTAACTGTAATTTGACTGACCGTGGGATCGTTGATCTGCTTGGGCACTCCGATGATGAATGGCATGGGGGCCATGATCATATCGAGTAGAGAGGAGGGAAGGACCGGGATGAACAGAGACTGCCTGTAGAGATTGATTCATGATGGTTATGTGATAGTCCATTTGCTCCCATAATTTAGAACTTCGTGATATCGCGAACTGGATCAATTATACTCTTTAAAATTTTATTTATCAAATTCCTAGTTCAATTTCGGTAAAATATGAGTTATTTTCTAATGAAGGTGTACCGTAGCGGAAAGATGGAGTATGCTGTCTAGATGGAACGTAAAAAAGCATCCATCCTATTTATTTTATAACTTCGTTATCTATGGACACATCTTTAGAGGCAAAAGAAAAATAAATAAATATTGTTTTAATGAAGTAACTAATCAGCTAACCATGCCATCGGATAGAGTAGAGTCGCGGTCGCGTAGACGCACGACGAGAGTTGGCCGAGTTTGCTGCCGACGAAGATGATGCGACGCTCTCGAAGAAGACTACAACGGGTAGTTATATCAAATATCATGACTTGAATGACAATTCCTACAAAAACTACATATGTTTTCATTATACGTATAATATCACCACGTTATTAATTAAAAATATAAGATTACAAATTACCTCCTACATCCATAGCATACGCTGCATAGGAATATATATTTTGCTCTAAACAAATTCACCCAAGAGATTGGATGAATAATACGTGCGAGACATTACCCAACATTCGTCATACGAGCCATCTCACCTCGCATAGATGCTCATCATTTGTCTCGGTGTCACTGCATTGTAGAACTCTAGCATGTACTTGTCGTCTTTGAGTGTCGGCAGTCGAGTCAGGTCGGGAATCTCCACGTCCAGACTCTTAATTATTACAATTGTATTCCAATATGCGAATAGGATTACTGTAGTTACATACATCAATGATTCAATACAAATTCAAATTACTAGATCATTAAAATGCGCCAAATATAATTCATTACATTTTTCAGCCAATTCTATACGAACTCAATGCAGCCACAGATAACGCTTTCTCTATCATTGTGACAGAGCCATGAAATTTCTCTCCCTCTCGACTCGCATTATTTACCCCTCCTCACCTGTCCTATCGTTTCCAGTCGTAGATGTTCACCGGCCGAGGGTGCGTCTGTGTGGTAGACTCGAGTGAGCAGAAGGTCCACGTCATCTTGCTGCAATATCGACATCATATAGGATTTTTTATAATAAAATAAAATTCTTTAAAAAGAAAATTATTCAAATGCAATCGCTCGTATTTTCAAATTATTTGTAAATCTTGCTTCTGATCGCCATTTCTCATTCTGTTCCTGCTCGTCCACACTAAACCAGGCCAATGCGTGGGACAAAAGTGTTATTATTGCGAGAAGACTCACTGTTCCATTATTCATGACGATCGATATGTGGTTGAGTAGCTTGTAGAAGACGGACGTCCAGGCATAACCACTGAAATGGAATTAATAAATTCCCGAAATCTTTATTCTGTTTTCCAAGATTAAGTGCATCCTCCATGTTCGTCTATGGGTCCCTCAAATCTGCCGATACGTGGCAATTTACACTCGACTACTCGTTGTTTACACATGGATAGACACTGGAAGGACGGGAGAGGAACTGTCACTTGACTCGCGTTAAAATCTACTACAGTTTTCCCCCGAGACTCCTAATTCGAGGATAAATGCGCTAACAAGGAACACCACGACAATTGTAATGGAAAAAACTCCATTGGCACATTACTTGTGCGACTAATCATTGGTTGGAAAAACGATCATGAAACTTGTTTGCTCTACTTTTCAGGAGTGCCATTGTGTTCCCTCACCTGAGCAGACAAATGACGCTGTTCGTTCTCGGCGTGTATCTACAGTATCCGAACGTCAGCTGTGAATTGGAGTCCGTGAGCACGAAAGAGAAGAGTTGCACTGCGAGATCGCCCGGATCTCTGAAATAGATCATTAGTAATATCATTCATTACTAATTAGTGATCATTCGTCAACCTATGTGTAGTAATGAAGCGTATTTCCTCATCATATTTGCAACACATTTCATCAAATATTGCAGTCGTTCAAAGTCTATCGACGCACGGAAGAAAGAGGGCATTCTAGAGTAGAAGGGGATGAATGGAAGGACTCACTCAGGCGAGATTCCCAATGGGAACGCGAACTGACGAATACTCTTGAGTATCGATTCATCATTGAAGTCCTCGGGGTATTTTTGAAGGATGAGTGGAGAAGGCGAACCTGAAAAGTTGCAATCCCTATGCAAAGGAGAGAACACGACGAGGCGTTATTTTTGAACAAGAGAGTACGATTGAAAACTCAAACACCGATGCTTGTCACATCACTTATCGGGACAAGCAGAGTCACATACCATTTGAGGTAGTGGATGTAGCGGAAACACCGGCGATTTCAGTGAATACATCAAAAAGTGTGACAATATTGGACCTGAAACAAAAGCAATTTTGACGAGAAACAAAATATTGAGCTAAAGAGCGAAAGTAACGCTTATTCACCTGTGTCGGGACGTGGTGGTCATCCGGGAATAGAATACTGACGATTTGGAGAGTAAATAAGTGAATAATAACTAAATAATGAAAATAAAGGCAGAGTACGGTAGTGCAGGTTGGTGATCGTGAACTGAATACAGTATGATGGAAATCGCCGCGTGACAAATACATGACAGACATATTTTGGGAAAATTTAAATTTAGTTCAATGACCAATTTATTTATGTAATTCCATGAACTCATGTGTGCAATGAAAAATAAGCAATGAAAATTGTTTCAGAAAATAATTTTATTTGTAATCCGGATGTTACGACATTTGAGAGAAATAACAATGGAAACGACATCCTGTGAGAAGATAGAATCGAAGAGTGAAAAGAGAAATGGTCGTTTCAAAACACGACGTTTGGATAAAAAATCACTATTGTCTAGCCTGCCTTTCATCATGCATCGCTCTCTTGCTCTTTCGAACCGGTCATTTTGTTCAAAGACCGATCTCTCTTGCTGATCAAATCCAGAATGATTTTTTACCAAATGCCGCGTTTTCAAAAGGCGTATCTCAACTTACAGGAAAACCAATCTAGATAATGTATCTCTCGTCTCCTTGCAACTCTGACTAGGATACTGTATGTTCGCATTTACGAGTGTGGCGAGTTCGATCTTAACTCGGGAATGCGTCATTGGGTATACTGTAACTTTCATTGGATATGTCCGTTAAACTTTCTATGGGCAATGAAGAGACTCGATGCGATGAGTTGCCCACGTCAATTAGAGAAAAGCGTGAGAAAGTGTACAAATTTTGAATTCCCACGGTAGGAGAGATAACAGATGCCCCCCCCCCCTCCTTTCGAAACCTCATCGATTCTCCCAGTTGCCTCCTCTTCTCCCTCACTACCGTAGTCCTTCTTCTTCTTTCATTGGAACCTCTCGGAGATCTCTCGGAGCTAATCGATTCATGCAACATCAAGAGGTACCATCAGCCGTTGATAGTATATTAGTTATATCATTTGCATCTCACATGTATTCTCTTTTGCCCCGGCATATTTATCAGGAAGCCATCGAATACTGTAAAGGTACGGTAGCATTGATCAAAGGATCTGTATGACTAGGGAATTTAGTTGAATGATGGAACCTTCGATGTTCATGAGATCATCAATAATCAATTATTTTCTATAGTTAATGGAGTCCTTCATCTCCATCAACAAATATTCTTTTCTACTAATTGGTCATTTCGTGCATTAGTCTTGCCCCTTAGTTTTCTTAGTTGATCTTAATAAGAAAATACATCTATTCTGTTTAAAGGGACCCGGTACCCAAAAAAGAAGTATGCCTCAATTTGCTCCTTTTTGATCATTAAATTCAATAGCATAAAGCAAAAAAATTAAATAAATTTATTTAACGCGAAAACCGAACGAAACCGGCGTTTAGTTCGAACCGCGACACGGTGTGTTCTATGAATACCAAATTACGGTGGGCGAAGCGCATTGATTGAAAAATACGGTACTCAAGCCGGAAAATGTCGTGCTGTTACTTCACTTTCACTTTTCGCCATTTTCCGGGCACTTTTCAGCAGTTTTGGGTAGTTTTATTTTATTATTTTCAGTTTATTGTGTAGCATTGCGCTTGATAGGGTTTCGAATTGTAATTCTAGACAGTTTTTGCCAGCTAAAAGGCGCGTAAACAGCCGAGATTGCGCTTTGATTGCGTCACGAGCTTTATCAGTTGGCAATTATTGCTTAGTTTTGCTCCCAGTTGAATAAAGACACGATCTTGTGTCACTTGCAAGCTTCCTGCGAAGCAACTGCGCTTACTCACAGCTGAGAAGGAAATGGATAGTTCGTCTTAACCTTCTCGAGCAAGAAATTGAGGGGTTGGCCGAGAGAAGCGCTAGCCTTTCACTGAACTTCAGCTGGACACGCCTCTCTTAGTCAGAGTTACTAGTTTTTCTTTCGCCTCATTCCGCAGGTTCAGCTTATAGGTTCATCCTGATCCGGCTCTATTTCACTTCACCAGAGTGGGGGCGGAACCGAGACATACTCTTAACCTTAAGCTGACTAGAGTCATGCTCAGGCTGCTTAGGGTCATGACCATAGGTGGTTAGGTCCATGATTAAAGTAATGCTAATACTTCGTTAGGTCATATTTAGGCTGTTACTGGATCAGCCATAAGCTAAACAATTGTCAGCAATCTGGTCAAAGTGGAGTAGTGCCGCCAAACACAATCATGTCACTGAATGTCCTGAGGAGGCAGATTACAGATTCATTGTCCCTGAGGAGCCAAAGAATCTAACACAACAATAGGTATCGATGGATATGGTATACAGCCTACTCATACTGTCTGATCTACCCATTGGTGACTGCCTGTAGTGTTGGCTACTACGACGCCCGAATAGCCAACTCTGCCTGCCTGGTGATGAGCATGATAATCTTGACCCCTTCAATATGCCACCCTCACCACAATTAGTGCTCGGGTTCGTTGCATTATTGATTCTTCAGTTGAGCATGTACAACAATATTTATTATAATGAAAGCACTAACGATAAACAATCTATACAAGTTAAAGAACCGAATCTTGTCTGATCGAGATGCCATATTCATCGTTGAGTTCTTCAGATTCTCAGTCGCATTCAACTTCTCCGATCGTTCAGATTCTGAAATCACTATCGTATTGCTTAGATCGATAACTACCGTATCCTGTTGAACGAATGCCGCAACCCTCTCCTCTCCTCTCACCTGTAGTGCCATGGCAGCTGCTTGTCCTGCAGATTCACCACCAACAGACGCCCGATCCAGACGCGCACGTCCTACAACGAACATCTTAGTCAGATTAGTAACTCACTTTCATTTGAAGATGACATTCATACCAGTTCAACCCTGGCGGCGACAATTTTGGACTATTTATGGGAAAACTTGGATGCACGGGGCAATACAAAAACATAAAGACAGCGAATGAGTGGGACGTTTCGCTCTGTGTTAGTCCCTGTCATACGTGTCCAGCTCTGGAGGCCGGTTTTTGCGCAGTGACTCAAATTTGCGTCGGTGTGCAACCATGTAGTTATGAAGTGGTCATGAAGTCTGACCACTCATGGACAATGAACCCCTATATGGTTGCGCACTGACGCAAATTAGCGTCACTGCGCACTCCTGCGGCGTGTACAGGCATCTAATTAGATGAAGCCAATCGAATCGTATTTCTCGATACAATCACAGCCCCACTATTGCTATAGTCAGTGGAGAAGATTGGCATCTTCACGAAATATCAAATTACCGTACCTCTCCTCGACAGACCGTATCCATCTCCGCGCTCGTTGCGTGCGGGTGAGCGGCGGTGATCTCTGTACTTATAGTTACTTAAATATTGTTATGACTGTAATTGTATGGCACTAGGTCGGATGATAACCTACTAGAAGAGAACCATTTCTGAATATCGCTTATTACAGAACAGTTGTCTCTCGTTTATAAATGCTGCATATCGAATATATCATCCGACCTATCGCCAAATTAAACAATCATCCCATTCATGAAGATCAGTGGTACAGTCTGAAGTTCGAAATACGGGTCGCCGTCTCTTCATTTCGCACACTCTCTCGTCACTCTGACCGGTTAGAGTGCGTGTGAAATGAAGAGACGGCGACCCGTATTTCGAACTCTAGTACAGTCACTAGGCAAAACCAGTGATTTGCATTTTTTTTACTAACCGCAGCAGATTAGAGACGAATAAAACTATGGTAGTAGGTCGCGACCGACACCAATTTGAGTCAATTCCCATTTAA
Organism: Pristionchus entomophagus; assembly: GCA_036245825.1. Classification (NCBI taxonomy): domain Eukaryota; kingdom Metazoa; phylum Nematoda; class Chromadorea; order Rhabditida; family Neodiplogasteridae; genus Pristionchus; species Pristionchus entomophagus. The sequence continues at coordinate 21,292,992 of BTSX01000006.1, forward strand.
ATTGCATGGGGGGAGCGCCCTTGATCTACCGCGAATCGAGGTGGGGCAATTGGTATGGCTTTTCTAATCGTACATGTCTCTCGATCGATCCCTGCTGTCCCTGATGCTTCCTCTGTCTCGATCACAACGGGGCGAGCGATCTCTTCTAAAATATTTATTTAATTATTTAAATAAAATCTGAATCAGCAGAGTGTGACTTCTAGTACGCTATAAAGATACAGCCCAGTTGGCTGAGTGAACTAATAAGACTCAAAATATACACCAGTACGCTGCAGCACAGAGGTTCAGAGGTAGTAAGTAAGCGTGGTCATGAAAAGAATTAGTTTCGAAAATCGCGCGGAAAATGGAATGGATATTTCGCGACGGGAGCCTCAAAGTGTCTGGAAAGTGTGTGCCGGGACACGACGCATAAACCGCGACGCGATCCTTTGACCAATGAGCGGGCAGTAGGCGGGGTTTTCCGCTTCCCAGCAATTCTAGATGTAGGGATTTGGTCAACTTGAGCCTCCGTGGCAGGTTACATTTCAAGCTGATTGTATGTTTCACCGGCATAACTTAACTCACAAAAACACCTTGCCATAATTTAGACAATGCCAACGATAGTACAACAATCACTAATGTTAATGCGAACCTGGGCGATCTCGAGCGACGCGAAGGGGAGCTTCGATCCCGTCGACGAAATCGAATCGCGACGACTAAATAGCACTAACTATTATTTAAATTAGAGATATATGAGTAATTTGATATACACAAGGCCACAAAAATTACGATCAGCGCATTAGGCATATTACACACGTTTTATATCTGATTTAGAAACATTTGTGAAAGGAAGACAAGACAATGACGGGCAGACTAACCGATCATCGCGCCTCCTCTCGTCCCTGTCGCCGCGACGAGGCTATCGCGAGCGCCGACGATCGTCTATAATTATGATAATTATATAATAAAATATTAATATATAATGCAAATGCTCGATGAAATAGAGAAATCTCGCCAAAAATGAGTGGAAACTACCTCAGAACGCGCCATCTAGCAAAGACAGGCGTTATCGAGTGACTAGGCAATCAAATAACAGTGATCTAGTGAGTAAACGAATAAAAGCAAGCGCAGCTACGTGATAGTGATAAACATAACACGAAAAACACGAGAGAACTCGCTACTAGGAGAAGTACAAGTCCGCATTTCGTCACTAATGGCAATGTTATTGGAGGGCGTGAAAACACGAACCGATGGACGACGGTGGGCATCTTTCTCTGCGTCTTGGAGAGGACGATCTCCTTCAGCTCCTGAAAAGAGCAAAGGATAAAGTATAAGAACCACAGATACAAGAAACAAATCGAAGAAAGGTAGAAGAAACTTCGACTCACCGCCGTAGTCGGCACCACGCAAATTTTCTTGAAATTGTAGGCTCGCGCCATCGTGGTAGACCCAAGGAGAGACTCTGATAAAAAAATAAATGAGCGAAATGGCCAATAAATCATGAAACAACAAAAAACGCGAAAAAGAACGAAAAATTGAAGCGAAACTGGAAAGCGAGACCGGCAAATCGGCCAAACCGGCAAAGCCACGAATGTCGTCAAAGTACCGTAACCACACCGGGTGGGTCAAATTCACTCAATTTTTCAACTTCTATTTAAAAATCGAGTATATTTAAAATTAATTTCAAACTTTTATATTGATTTTGATTCAGTCATGCCTGTGGATTTTCAAAATAGCAGCAATAATAAAAATTTAAAGTTTGAGGTCACTGGATCCCTTTAAGAAATATTTGCAGTTCTTGTCTTGTCGTGGTTGCTTAGTCCTCATGTCACTCTATTGGGACTTCACTGCCAACTTCCCGAGGATGAATCGAACAGACCAAGTAAGAAGAATATTCTGTAAATCAATAGATTTTGTGTAATCTGTGACAACATCTAGCCATTTGTGTGGTGATATTTATGAAATAGAAACGTATTTCCCCCGATAATCGCTTTGCAAAGAGTTTAAATACCGAAGTTCATTTTCTCTTCAGATGCAATTCATGCGATCTATGGAACTCGGACTCCGTATCCTCTTCCGATTGCTTCCTCGTGGAAGCGAGCGCACCTTAGGTTTGTTGTAGCAAATTGATTCATTCATCATTCCTTTTCAGTGCTAGAGGGGATTCACAGAAGATACTGTCAGTATTGCGGATCGAGATTCAATTTACTGGAATGCATTGATGAACAACGTAGAGGAGAGGAGATGATCATGATGGAATCGCCTGATCTCGCCAGAGTAGAGGAGATGGAGGAGGGGATAGTCAATCGAGAAGTTAGCGAGACGAGACAGCCCATTCTTGGAATGAACCAAATTGATGAGATCGATGAGCAAGTTGATGAGACAGATGAACTCAATGCTTCTGTAGGTGGAACATCTGACACCCGTCCTCTTATACTATGATTTGAGTAATTCAAGTTGATCGTATTTCACGTATAATAACTGAGTGTATTACCGACATTTTTTCCCGAATTGATTTCTTTCATCTCACTATCTTACTTCGTCCAGGGCGTAATAGAGCCTATCTCCATCTCACACGATCCTCCTAATCCATGAATTGAACGTTTAGACCTCCGTTGTTCGTCGCTCCTTATCATCATTTCATTTTTGTTTATTCCCTACCACATGATAATAAATACCGTGTTCTTGTAGAGGGCCCTCGTGTCCTCAACTTATCCTCCTCGTCGATCCTCGAAGGTCAGGTACCGGTTCGGCAGCTGTTTTTTTTCACGTAGTCGTCTCCCATATCCTTGTTCAGACGGTGCTCCACCTGAGGATGTTTTAGTATGATTTTTGAGAAGTCGTGCAAAATCATCATTGTTCTCTATTAGTAATGGCTAATCGGCTTTAGACTCTCCTCATTTCGCAAGCTCCCCTGTCTATCTGAGAACGTGAAATGATAGTTCTATGTAGCTTTCATCAGCGAAAAATTGACCCCTAAACATGTAAAACACTCAAAATACTAAATGAATAGACTGTTAGAAACTCACTACGTTGTTTTTGTGACTTTAGATGATCCGGGTATTGAAATCTTCTTGTCTTGGAAGAAGAGATATCCGCGTCTAGAACGGACTGAAAATGAAGAGATTGGAATTTGAAAAAATCTTTTTTAAAAAAAGATGAAAAGTTGGAAAATGTGGAGAAATAGTAACACAAAAAGGGAGAGAACACGACTGATGCGCGGGATGGAAAAAGAGAACATGTAACTACTGAGATATTGAAACCTTCTGTGAGTATGAGTATGAAGAGTCGAGAGATGAGAGAGGAGATGCAGCAGGAGATATGGTATGAGATGCATAACAAATAACGCGGGAAAAGTCGTTTCCTCATCTTCCTTCTGAGCCCATTGTATCAACTCAATGACTTGAAAGGAGAAGTGACGGGAAATCTGGGGAGGGTGAACTGGCAACATATGTAGGTTGATTGGACGTCTCAAAAATATCAGGGAATGGAAGCGGAACATAAGAAGAAGGAGGGGAGGAGGCGGTTACTCTGCTCGTCTGCTTCTCGCTGACCCCGCTCTTCAATGACCTAGCCTTTACCTATCATTAGTAACCGCCATGTGGATAGCTAATGTCACCGAGTGAGGCGAAAATAATAGCCGAACCACCCACCTGGAACCCAATAACATCATTATTTTGTCCATTTGTGGATATCTCAGCTCACTAACGAGGATCTTGGACAGTTCATACAAATCCGAGGGTGAATTCTACCGCGCGAGGAATCGAGTCTACACTGCATTTCTTCTCATTTATGGTCACTTTAATGCGCAAGATGAATGGCTGAGGGAGATACCTCGATGATCTCGAGCATGAATGGGTAGGGTCAGGGTATTGTCGAATACAAAGACTTGAATATTTTGAGACATTTGTATACACTCGGATAAAAGTCTGATGGGTTTAGACAGAGTCAGACAGTCTCATGCACTCCCCACCAACTCATTTCAACCCCGAGATGAGTGATGATAACTTTGCCAAAGATCAAAGACCAACCTCTTTTGAGACTGCATGCTTGATACGAAGTTAGTTGCCGCTCTGTGTAGCAGAGCGTAGACTGATCGTCCAGGGATCTAAAAAAGGACTCGATGATGGAGCGAAGTAGGTCACGAACGGGGCGAAAACAAGGTATATACGAATTGGGATGAGAAAAGTTCTCTAGATAAGTGCAGAAAGTGTCTCGGTGACAAATTGTCGAAACGTTTGGAATGACGATACAATTTACTCGCAAAGACCGGATATGGAATATAGGCCAGGAATATGAGGGAGTAGTGGGTGGGAGTCGCGCGTCGTCTTCCTCCTCTACCCAATTGCTGTGGAGGCGGCGGATATGAACCGTCTCTCCATTCTTCCAGCTCTCTCTCTCTGGCAGGCCAGGTGGTAATTAAGAGAGATGCCTTGAAGGATGGTTCAGACTACTCTTTAAAGCAATAATGGAGTGAGGTCTAGATCGAATTGTGTCGCTATGAGAGGATGTAGGTAGGGGCCACAACATGGATAGCCGACTTTGCGGAATCTAGTCAAAAGTAGGCAACAGTCAGGGTCTCAATACATTTTGCTTCTGGATGCATCTCTCTCTGAAGCCCGTGAGAGCTCCAGAAGCTTCCCCCAAGAGAGGAGGAAGAGACGAGGCGAAAGGGAAAGGTGCCGCGCTCGCACATGTCTCTCTCCCTGCCCCGCCGTCTCGGTCTCCTCCCGCGATCGAGAACAATTCGGAGAAAATATTTGAATTAGCTAATCGTGAATTCCATAGCGGAATCGAGGCAGAGATTTACAGGAAGCAAAACTACTGGAGTGGACTGTTCCAAGATAAAAGAAGTTGTGGCCTTGACTCCAAAAGAGCAGACAAAAGATATTCAACGTAATGGGCATTATAGAAAGAGGAAACTTAAATAAATAATTCATGAAATGACGGCTCCACGCGCGACACAATTTCATAATCTCCTCGTAGTTCTGACAGACGAGAAAATGGAAAGTCACTTCACGGATATCAATCGGAAGAAAGAGTATCAACCCGTAGAAGCAGTGCAGAACCCACTTTTTTTGCACAGATACGTGTGCGAGCCAAATTTGTTGATATATCTCTCCGTCCAAGTCGGTGGGTTACTGTAGCAGGAGAAGTACGGTGGTTTTATATCGCTTTGTAGATCGTCACTCCGTCGCTCCTCTCTCGATCGACCAAATCGTACTACTCGAATGCCACGTCGGCCCGCTCGGTACAGTAACTCGACCTACAGTAACCAGACCTACCGTAACCTGACGATTCGCAGGACGTCACGTTGTGCGTAGACGAACCCTCGTCCGTGTCCTCTAGCATGCGCATGAACCCGGTAAACGGTAGCTTGGGGATGCGGCATATAGATCGATCGATTCCAGCACGACTCCAAGACGACGTACCAGCTGCGCTACAGATCCATGCTGGAGATTTCAGGGCAAACTCGGTAAGTCACCGGGCTACGGTAGCTTATCGATGTAGCTTGGGGATTATTTCTTCGCAGGATCGCAGGCGGGCAAGACCGTGTCGCTCAAGCGCACGTCCGGCGATCAGGTATACTGTAGCAATCGTTGACGATCGATCGATACCACCGTACGTCAAATGGGTCTCAAAAACGCGAGAGTGCACGTCGGCACTCCGGCAAGACCCATATCGGCAAAGCGAGAAAATAAGCGTAATGTACGGTAAAAATCAAATATATCGAGTATACCACGTCGGTAAGCTTGTTTGGGCATATCGGCAGAAAATACTATGCGAGACCTCATTTGACGTATGGATACCACACTCTTTGGAGCTTACCGTACTCTCTGCAGATCTTCCTGGAGCGCTCGGAGAAGGGCCATAGTCTGATGATGCTGTACAAGAAGCATTGCGTGGTACGGTATTGACTACTGTGGCTGGATCGAATAGAAGTATCTCTCTCTTGCCCTGTGATTTACTGATTAGAGCGATTAGACAGTGTGTAGAATGGAGAGGACTCGATTCGGAAACACCATTGCAGACATGGTTACGGTAGATATCTTTGGTTTCAATCGATTTCGGTACCTCGGCATCAATCAATCATAAGCCGTAGGCGACGAGAGAGTATGTGAAAAAAAGAATAAAGATCACTGTTTGTCTCGGCGAAATAAAAAAGTCTAACTAGTGATGACTCGTTTATCCTCTATTGAGATGACACACGAGCACTGTTGACTAGAACACAAGTGAATAGAGATGGGTATTAGGCTAGCGGACGTGATCTTGTGGTTCCTTGCTTATATTTCCCAGATATAAATAAAAATAAGGAATTTTCAAAATTAAGTGAAAGAAAAACCAATAATAGTTGAACGAACGTTGTGTCTTGACACGATTTGGCATACCGCAGTTTTTTCTTTCACAATTTTTTCCCTCCATTTTGGTCGTTTTTCTTTTTATTGAATTTTGGTGCATTTTCACTGGATTTGTCGCGCAAGTTTGCCGCAAATATCGGGCAAGTTTGCAGCAAGGACTTTGCGCAATTAGCGGTGAGTCCCACGGCAAGTACACTCGATCCTTGCGGCAAACTTGCCGGACAGGACGCGCGTTAGAGATTAGTTTGCCCGCAAATTGCTTCATCCTTGCTTAAGATTTGTCGATTTGTGCTCAATTTGCTTTCTCTTCGCCTTATTCTTGCAAGTTTATTCTATTTTCTTGCGATTTAGTTATCTGATATTTGCTCAATGCATATTTGTCTGTTTATTCTTTTCAGTTCCATGACCAATTGTTCTTCCTCTGCACCTAATCATGTTCCTTCACCATTATTCGGATTCTTCGTGAAAAAGGTGATTGAACATGATTAAGTACAGCGGGGAACATCCAATACGATCGCGATAACTTGGCCAAACACTTTATTCGGGCAATGGTACTTTATTCTTCTTTTATTATCGTGCATCTGAAAAAAAACTTCTACAGTGATGCCTGTGAGACCTAGGCATACAGATGGATCTCGATTGACGGCACAACTTGAAATAGAAGCATCACCGGAGTAATTTCGTAATGAACCTGAATCAATATAATAGATGCACCTCTGTTATAGACAACCGGAACGTTCGCTAGGAAGCAACAATGAAGTAAGCGCAAACAAATCCAAATTGTTCTCATTTAAGATAACTATTGCGCAACTTACTCGCAAATTAGAAATTATTGCATTCTTGCGGCAAACTTGCGCGAGAAACCCAGTGTTGACACTTTCCCGCTGTAGGAATGAACAACGGATACGACCTGCGCTCGGCTCTCGTGGCAATCTGCGCGGTATCGCCGAGAACATCGTGCGAATGCACGCCGACGAGGCTCCAGAGGTTTGTTGCCGTGCTTTCATTTTTTTTTGAGTGTTTTCGCTGCTCAGAAGGCTACAACATGCTCGAATTCAGACTAATGTGAAAAGGAATTTAGGCTGTGATTTTCATCCTAGCGCTTTGAACTGCTCGTATTTGTTCCAGGTCAAGCGCCTCATCAGGAAGTTGTACACTCTGGCACACGCCGCTGATCAGCATGCTGCGCAGGGCCTCCCAGCTGTCAGTTATTCTCCTTACGCTCAACTCAATCTTTATCAGCTGCTTACTTCTGGTGGTGTAGATTTATGATTACCTTCAAGTAATCTAATAATGTTATTAGCTGCAGGATGGTCTACGCGGTCCATTCGTTGCACTCTGCAACGCGATAGATAGATTTATCCGCACAGTTGGAATTGTTGTGGGGTGGGGGAGGGGGGGGGGGTGGTGGATGGAACAAGTAGAACAATATAATGTGTGAGATAGGGGAAACTAAGCGAGTAGAGTGAGCAACTTTACAGATCATCCAACCTCCTTACACATCACATTCATGAACTCTGCATAGTTTGTAGGTATCTTTCCTTTTCGAAGTACATCATACAGTACTTTACCTACTCTGAATCTTTGTTCGAAATTTTTCTCGACACACTTTGAAGCCTGCTCCTCTGAGACTAGATTTGGATAGACCAAGAAAATCGTTTCTGAACCGGGACAATCTCGAATTCCCGAACAGCATTTCATAAGCTAGTTTGAAGTCATTGACCTTACGACGGTACATCAACGTATTGAGTTTGAGCATCTCGTTTCGTTCCACTGGTAACGGTCTGTTTTCAAAGTCGTATCCCAAACATTTGTAGCTAATCAGCCTCGTCACTTTGTTTTGTAGCTTTTCTAGTTTACCAGAATTCTACCATAGGCCTAACGTAGGTAGTGTATGCATTGACCATTACTGCAGCATTATTGGTGCTGAGTCCACGGAAAATTAGGTTGGAACGGAGCGCAGCTTTTTGGATCACTATGTCAAAGTGTTCTCTGAATGTCAACTCGTTATCAATTTGTATACCGAGATCTCTAACTGAAGATTTCGGATCAATTTGAGCTCCATTCAAAAAATACCTTGTTAGTGTATTTCCATTCCCTAAGTAGAGCACGTTGAACTTCTCTCTGGCAATGCTCAATTGCCAGATTTCGCTCCACTCCAGAATTGAATCAATACATTGCTGAAGTTTCAGAGGACCACTTGACTCATCTTTTTCGAATGATAGGAATATTTTAAGACCGTCTGCAAAAGCAAAGCTTTTGCACCCATTCCTTTCTATAACCTGCGATAAATCAGCAGTGTATAGATTGAATAGGAGAGGACCCAGAACAGATCCTTGTGGAACTCCACTAATGACCGGTCTTGATTCCGATAATGTCGTTTTGACTCTCACTTTGAATACTCTTTGGGATAAGTACTTTTCAATCTATCTCACGGTCAGCAGTGGAAAACCCATTTTGGAAATCTTTTGAATCAACTTTGGATGGCTCACTGTGTCGAATGCTTTGGCATAATCAAAGTATATCACATCGACACACCTGTGCTCATCAATTGCCTTGGACCATTCATTGACCACTTCGATCATTTATGTTTCAACTGAGCGGTTTTTTCGAAAGCCGAACTGTGTGTCAGGAAATAGACCGTAACTCTCACAGTCAGCAATCATTTGCTTAGCAAGGCATTTCTCAAATACTCGACAGAAGAAGCTTGTGACTGACACAGGTCTATAGTTTGAGGGGTTTGAAAATGGAGCTTTCTATTTGAGAGGTGTTACTGTTGAAGAGTGCCACCGGTCGGGAACTTGTGATAATTCATACTACTTTCGAAAAAAAAAAAAAAGAGAGAGGGACTGCAGTTGATTTAATGAAAATCATAGATATATTATCTGGATTTCGACACGATGATGCTTTCCACTTTTGAATAAGCTCACAAATTTCAAATCGACAGAAGGGGTCTTCATAAAAATTCGAAACTTTGTCTCTTTCATGTGAAAAATATGGGATGTCACCATTGTCTTTCGTGAAGACCCTTGAGAATGTCTCTGCCAGTAATTCTGCCTTATCGCTGTCCGACTCAATTTGATGATTTGATTCATCTATGAGATAGTCTACAGCAGAAGTACAGGCATTAGAAAGTTTCGATTTTATGTAACCATAGAATTTCTTCTGGTTCTTAGTCTCTATGATTTTTCTCTCGTAATTTTGGTGGTACTTAGTCACTTCCTGGTTATATTCGGCATGAAGCTTTTCAAAACGTTTCTTTGACGAAGGTTTTCCGTCATTCAAAAACGTTATCCAAGCATCGTGACGTTTCTTGGAGAGTCTATGAATATGACCAGGCAGTGGTTTCCCAGTTGAATCTATCCTCATCAAAGGGACAGATTTTTCGATTATTTGCTCGAGTAGATGAATGAACTTCTCATACATTTCATTCACAGTTTCATTCACATTGAAAAACAGAAGCCAGTCAATACTAGAAAGAAGAGAATTTATCGCAGCATAGTCCGCTTTTCGAAAATTCTTTACATATCTTGCTTTTTGCGGCTCTGTTTTCATCATCAATTGGAATGTGAATGCTCTATGATCTGAAGGCAACTGCTCAAGGTTTTCCACAATTCCGTCGGAATCTGTCAGTAGTAAATCTAGAAAAGCATTTCCTCTCGTCGGAAATGTGATACGCTGCTGAAGTCCTACTTCAGTACAGCAATCAATGAAGTCAATGTTGACAGCATTGTATTTTTGAGAATCAAGTGGCCATGTCACTTCAAGGAGACTGAAATCACCAACGACAACTGTTGGATGTATGCATTTTGTGAAGTCATCTAATTTCTCCCAGATAAACGCGCTATTAGTTTGAGACAACGCAGGGACTCTGTATACCAGAATAATTCGCGTACTCTGGGTACCAACACGCAGATCTACAATCAGTAGTTCATGTGATTCAGTTTTGGACTCAGCGAAAACCAACTTGAAATCAATGCTGCAGTGAATGATCATACAAACTCTACCACCACGATTTCTCGCACGATCACTCCGTACAATGTTGTAGTTTTTAGAAAGTGACCCAAGAACCACTCCATCAGGGTCTGATTTTCGTAGCCATGACTCAGTGAAACAATAAACGAGATACTCATTAGTCTCAAGTTGAGACTTCAAACTATTATGGTTCACCTCGCTCAAGATAGATCGGATGTTAGCATAAATCACGGTAACTTTAGGAGGCTCAGCACACTTGCGTACACCTCTACCACTCAAAAAGGAGTGGGTGAGTTATGAATGGATGGGGGAGGGCGACCATAGGACGAGAGAGACGAGGAAGGCTGAGTGACATCAATCTTGGTACCGCCACGAACCGAACCCCGAAGTGGAGCACGCATCGTAGAGTTCCAGAAACTGATAACACCCTGACTCCGCGCTCCCTTCGTTACCTAGGCCGCTGATGATCTGTTTTGATTGGGGATGTTGTACGAGAACGGCTAATCGGTCGAGTTCGCCCTCTCTTCGCGTGTCAATGAGGGACGCAGCCAGACTCGACCATGGTTGAAATTGGCCAACAAGTGCCGTCTTGAGATGACCAGGCGCTGCAGTTTGGAGCAGGGCATGATCACCTTCAGAAAACGACCCTTGGAGTTGGGCGCTCCACCCACCGGCATGCGGAAGACAGACGTCGGCACAGCCTGGATTCCGAGGTGGGAAAGGATGTCCATGACCTGCGCACGATCGTTCAATGCCCTATTCGGAGGGGCATTGATACGAACTCAGGCAAACCGTAGAGGACGATCGCCCTTTCCCGTTCAACATCCTCAACCACGTCTCTCATTCTACTCTCACAATTCTGGAGAATCATTTTGGGTTGAATGAGGGAGGGGGGTTCTGTGGGTGCGATTGGCTCGGAATGTTTTGGTGCGGAAGGAGTGGAAGAGGGAGGAGGAAGGGGAAGGGGAAGGAGCTTCATCTTCAACAGCTTCTCTCTCAGTAGTCTATTCTCTTCCGTCAGTCTCTCATGACTCTTCTCCAATTCCGCAACGCGCGTACTCACGGATCGATTATTGGCCTCCATGTTCTCGATCTTGAGATTTGAGATTCATTGCGTCCATTGAGACCTTCATGGCGCGTACGAGATCCAGTAGAGGGATGACATCGTCCGTGGACTTGGTGAATCGAGATATGAATGAAGAGAATCTTGCGGCCGGCGGGAACAGAAGTGGTTGAAATCGAAGGAGTAACCTCTGTTGGTGCCATTGACATGTTGTGAGCCCGGCACAAGGCTTCCAGCAGACGTAGCGATCGATAGTCGAACGTTTGAAAGGTACTCAATTTTCCCTTTCTTCCTTTCCTCTCTGGTCCGAAATCGGGAAAAACGAAGTTCCTATTGACTTTGCAGTTTCAACTCATGCACTATTTGCGCTTCTTCGTCGCTATCACAATCGGACTCGTCTCAGGTTGGCTATATTTAACCTATTAACTACGGTGATGAGACGTTAAGGAACTCTCGATAGGTGACGTTTAGGAACCCTCTCAAAAGTTTAGAACCCTCATTTGAAAACCATTGTATAGCAATTCATCATAGGAGAACTATAAAATCTTACCTGTTATCAAATGAGGGGTCTAATCCGTATTCCCGATCTTTTGAAAGGGTTCCTATACGTCACCGATTGAGAGTTCCTAAACCTTAACTACTTTAATTCTTCCATGCCTCAGGGGATCCGCCTCCGGATATTGTCGTGCCTCATGTGATGATCGCGCCTCCTGGCCGTTCCTTCCAGCAGCAGGTAATAGAGGTCTCTGGCTCGTCGTCCGAAGCCCAGATCGTGAATCTCTTCTAGTCTGTCGTGAATTCACTAGCAAACTAACCCCAAAAAATCATTTATATTGTGCACCTAAACGCCTTTCTAAGTCTATCCCTAAATAAAGCGCGGTGAAAACCTGCAACCCCGATTCACGATCTGGACTTATAAAGAAAAAGCTCCCTTATTGTAATCGTGGATGGAATTATAGTCGCGTTTATTGTGCTCTTGAATTAACCAAGTCTTGTAGCAAGCCCTGCCTGCTGCTCCGATGAGACTGGCGGTGCAGCAGGCACGCTCGCAGCCGATCGTGCTGCCGCCGAGACAGGCGGAGCAGCAGCTGCAGCCGCTTGCGAACGTGCTGCCGCAGCAGATGCATCCGCCGCAGGTATATCTATCTTATACTTTATTTATTTGTCAAATTGCTTAATGCATCTTACACTTTTCCTTTATTATTATCATTATTTTAATTTTTTTCATATATTAAGCAATGTCATATCAATTGCAGCAGGTTCTGGTGCAGCCGAATGAAGAAGATCTGCAACTGGATCAGCCGATGGAAGAAAAGCAGAAGATGCTGGGACTAATGGGCATGGTGTCTGACTGGCATGCCGACGCAGGCAGGTTCGACTCCCGCCCGCAGGTGATGTTTTGCAAGAGGTAGAGAAAGGCGCGCGCCCCAACCACTAGTCTCCGTCAAGCGTTCCCTGCGGTAGGCCGCCCTGGCCTAATGGGCATGGTGTCTGACTGGCATGCCGACGCAGGGGTCCATACCAAAATGTCCCCCTCGTAAAACTCCCCCACTGGCACTCAGAGGCTAAATCGAGAGAAGGCTAATTCCACAGCCGTCTGAGAATTTTGACGTCAACATCAAAGTTGTAGAGCATGAGACGACGGTTCTTTCGACATATTTGGTTTCTTGAAAAGTTGAATTTGAGTATAGATACGAAGAAAAATGTGAAAAATTACGAAATTACACATTTTTCTTCGTATCTATGCTCAAATTCAACTTTTCAAGAAACCAAATATGTCGAAAGAACCGTCGTCTCATGCTCTACAACTGTGATGTTGACGTCAAAATTCTCAGACGGCTGTGGAATTAGCCTTCTCTCGATTTAGCCTCTGAGTGCCAGTGGGGGAGTTTTACGAGGGGGACATTTTGGTATGGACCCCCGACGCAGGCAGGTTTGACGGAGACTAGTGGTTGGGGCGCGCGCCTTTCTCTACCTCTTGCAAAACATCACCTGCGGGCGGGATTAATAGGCATGGTGTCTGACTGGCATGCCGACGCAGGCAGGTTCGACTCCCGCCCGCAGGTGATGTTTTGCAAGAGGTAGAGAAAGGCGCGCGCCCCAACCGTTCCCTGCGGTAGGCCGCCCTGGCCTAATGGGCATGGTGTCTGACTGGCATGCCGACGCAGGCAGGTTTGACGGAGACTAGTGGTTGGGGCGCGCGCCTTTCTCTACCTCTTGCAAAACATCACCTGCGGGCGGGATTAATGGGCATGGTGTCTGACTGGCATGCCGACGCAGGCAGGTTCGACTCCCGCCCGCAGGTGATGTTTTGCAAGAGGTAGAGAAAGGCGCGCGCCCCAACCGTTCCCTGCGGTAGGCCGCCCTGGCCTAATGGGCATGGTGTCTGACTGGCATGCCGACGCACGGACTCGCCTCAGGTTGACTATATTTAACCTATTAATTACGTTTAGGAATCGTCTCAAAAGATTGGGAAGATGGTTTACAACCTTTATTTTAAAACCGGTGGATATCAATTCAACATTGGAGAACTTTAAAATGTAACCTGTATTCAAATGAAGGGTCTATTCCGTATTCACGATATTTTGAGAAGGTTCCTCAACATCACCGATTGAGAGTTCCTATACGTCATATCACTTTAACTACTTTAATTCGTCCATGCCTCAGGGGATCCGCCTCCGGCTATTGTCGTGCCTCATGTGATGGTCGCGCCTCCTGGCCGTCCCTTCCAGCAGCAGGTAATATATTACTTTGTGGTGTTGTTAGCTCGAGCATTGCTCGAGTGCACTCGCGAGTGATTTTGCACCCGCCTTCGAGGGAACTTTGATCAAATCGCTCGTCCAACTCGATTATCCACGTTCATTTTCCTCGTTCTGCTCTCTTCCATTTTGATAACGACTACCGATTACAAGGCGAAGGAGAAAGAATGATGCAAAAACATTTGCGAGCAAGTACTCGCGAGTACCGCTCGCTCGCGAGTAAATTGAGAGAAGTGAATCGCAAAAACCGCCCCTCCCGGAACAATTTGCAAAAAGATGGCCTGGTCTCATTCATACATTATGGGAAAATACATTGGGGACTTGGATTCGAACAATACCGGTCATATGTCTCAGGACCGGCTTTTAGGAAATATCCGGTCGCGGTTCGGGCTCTAGTGTATCTCAGCTCCCAGATGAGATAGAAAGATGGCGAAGAGCTCAAAAACGCAGAAAAATTAGCTGAAAAACTTTTATGACAAGTGCGACACGATCAAACAAGAATGGAGAAAGTTGTGATTGAAATTTAACAATCTCTCACTCAAAATAAATCGTTTCAATATTATAGAGCCAAAACGCAGGGACTTTTATTTCAGAATGTGAATGAGCAAGTACCCTAGTGTGTTATAAAAATTAGAAAACATAACTTTTATGTAGGATTGGGGTATGTTATATGTCCGTGAAAGAAACAAGTTATGCTCAAAAAACCATGTGACATCATTATATATATCGTAACTTGTTTCTCTCACGGTTTGGTGATCTCTAGAGTGCAATTTCGGCTTCAACGTGCAAAAATATGCTAGAAAACCCTATAGCGCCGTTATACTGAGATTTCGACTTTTTGACCTAAAAATGGCCTCGAACCGGGGGTCATGAAAAAGTTGAAAAATTTTAATTTTGAAACAATCTGGCTATAGATGTTTCTAGCGTATTTTGGCTCGTAGATTTCGGATATCGATATTAGAGCTCACAAAATTTCGAAGGAAAAAAGTTGTGCTCGATAAACTGTAAAAATGTTCGGCACTTTCAATGACATATAACATACCCCAATCCTACATAAAAGTTCTGTTTTCTAATTTTTATGACACACTAGGGTACTTGCTCATTCACATTCTGAGATAAAAGTCCCTGCGTTTTGGCCCTATAATATTGAAACGATTTATTTTGTCTGAGAGATGATCAAATTTCAATCACAATTTTCTCCATTCTTGTTTGATCGTGTCGAACTTGTCATAAAAGTTTTTCATCTAATTTTTCTGCTTTTTTTGAGCTCTTCGCCATCTTTCTAGTACTTCTGGGAGCTGAGATACACTAGAGCCCGAACCGCGACCGGATATTTCCTAAAAGCAGGTCCTGAGACATATGACCGGTATTGTTCGAATCCTAGTCCCCAATGTATTCTCCCATAATAGTATGAATGAGACCAGGCCACCTTTTTGCAAATTGTTCCGGGGCTGCTCGCACATATCGTGATACACGTGTTAATGAACAATTGCTCGCGAGTGCTTTGCGCTCGCGAGTTTATTTTTCATTTCGACTCTCGAGTGCCGAGCAGGGGTGTGCGAAAAAAAATTCTCGAATAACATATTTTTCGTTTTTCCGAATGATTTTAGGCTTTGACAAGCGTTTATAGCTTCATTTTAAGCAATATATTGGCGTTTTTTCGTTTTCACTGACTAGAACGTCAGTTTCCTCTGAACAGCTTTCAACGTACGGATTGGTACATCAGAAAATCCCCCAAGTTGGGCATTCTACACAAATCGAAAATGAGTCAAACACAGTTTCAGTTGTTCAAATTTCTTCTGAAAACGTTTGAGAACATTTTCCCCCTAATTTTTCAATCATTCATTACCAAACAAAATTTTTAGATTTTTCGAAAATAATCCGAAAAATTTTTCGTCGAAAAAATTGTTCGAAAAATCGAAAAACGAAAAATGCACACCCCTGGTGCCGAATAATTCGGCATAACAACACTACTACTCTGGCCCTTCGTCCGAAGCCTAGATCTTGAATCTCTTCTAGGCTGTCGTGAATTAAATAGCAAACTAACCCAGAAAAGCATTTCAATTATGCACCTAAACGCCGTTCTAAGTATATCCTAAGTAAAGCGCTGTGAAAAAACTATTGGGGTGTTCCGAAAGTATTGAGAATTTTATTCTTTCATGTTTTTCTCGGGTAGAATAATACGCAATCCCTTTCATGCATTTAGATGTTTGAGGGTACTATTGAACTATTTTATTCAGTTCTTAGATTGACCAATTGGAACATACTGATCATGAAAAAAAATTGAAAAAAGCGTCACTTTTGATTTCGGAACCCCACATTTGAAATTTCCCAACTCAGTACAGAATTGAAATGAAAAGCTCATATTGGAGCCATAGAGGGGGGAGAGGTCACACAGCAAATAAAGTTAAGAAATATGATTTATACCGTACCGCAGGAGAATTTGGTCAAATTATTTTCACTTTTTTTCACTATGAATAGAGACCGCAGAGGGATATCTTCAGAAAAATACTAGGATCATTCCGTCCAATTTCCCCTATGGATCCGTTACTGCTGAATCGAATAAGAACAAAAATATATTTTAAAATTATTAAATAAACAAACTAAAGCAATTAATAAAAATTGAGGCTTGAACGTACTCACAGTAATACTTTCTTGTGTAGAGTCGTGTCAAACTTATTACCAACAACTTTACTTTGTTTTAAAAATTATTTTCAGCGTTTTACATCGCTTGTATTTAATTCTCGGTATAGTAAGTTATACTATTATGCATAAGGGAGTAGGTATGAGAGAAGTTTGCCGAAAAACTCACTGTATATTCCAGTAAATGATGAATTAAGAAATTTAAGGTTCACTGACTTCGAAACTATAGAACTTTCTTCCGACTAAATATCCAGAATCGTGTTTAGCATCAAAACAACCGTAAGATTCCCTAGAATTATAGGAGAAATAAACTTAAGCGGTGACATTCGATATAAAGGAATCTAGGTCAAAGTAGATCAAAATAACGCGTTTTCGACCATTTTTGTCCAGTAAATCAATTTTGACTCAACTTCTAGAGCCGTGCATAGTATCGAAAGCATCGCGCGTGTATTCAGAATAATTGTGAATATAAACATAAGCGGTGACATTCCATATAAGCAGGTCAAAATGCAGCTTCCAATTTTGAGCCGTATTTGCGAGTACTCCGAGCGCATCTGAAGCAAACAAAGTATCGCGCCGTGTTAACAGAGATCTGAAGTATGCATGGCAATCATTGAAAAATATTTTAAAACTAAATAAAGATGCGAAAAATCGATAAAACTGAAGCGCGTTTTTGAGGTGGTGTGGTTGGGCGACTTTTTCGAATACACAGCACAAAATCCCTCAACGCCCGCACTCCGCGGTCTCTAACTATGAAGAATTTAATTTTTTAATTTTTAATTTTCTAAATTTCTTGACCAGTCATAGAAACTCCATTTATGAGTATTCTTAGTCTTATTTTACAGCGAATTTATTGCAACTATTATTGGGATCCAATTCTATATTTTTTATAAATTTGTTTGGGAAATGAAAAATTTCGCAATGATGATGATGAAATAAGCTGGGATGTGCAAATGGTTTATCGTTAACTCAAAACTCACATGAGATAATAAACTGAATTTTACATATTTGGTAAAGCGAGAATTTAGAAAAAGTCATTTTTTTTAGCAAAAGTCTGAATGACGTGGTTTTTGAAAGTGAATGGATTTCCATGGATGAAGCATCGAAATCGTAGAACAATAGTTTCTCAATCCAGCGCAGCATAGAAGGAATCGTTGCGTGCAGCACCAAGAGAAATATATTTAAATTATCAATACTTTCGGAACACCCCAATACTACGATTCACGATCTGTGCTTCTAAAGAAAGAGTATCGCCCCTCTCTCATTCGAATCATCGATGGAATTTATTTATTCACGGTTATTGTGTTCTCAAATGAACGAGGTCTTGCAGCAGGCCCGCCCGCAGCCGAGACAGGTGCTGCAGCCGCCGCAGGTACATCTATCTTATACTTTATTTTTTTATCAAATTACTTAATGCACCTTACACTTTTTTTATTATTATTATTTTAATTCTTATATATTAAGCAATCTAATAACAATTGGAGCAGGTTCTGGTGCAGCCGAAGGAGGAGGACCTGCAGCAGCAGCAGCCAGGCATTCCGGTCTCACCCCCGACCCCGGAGCAGAGAAACCCGCTGGTTGGTGTCATATTAGGACAATCCGCTAATAAATGGTCTTCTTTCAAACGACCTTGACCTTGCGAAGTAGTATTTTTTGCTTTATTGGTATTAAGCTGAGCTGATATAGCACCATAATTCATCGGGTTTGTTGACATTTGAAGATGAGTGTGTTGTTCAGAAGCGTCCCTATCGTCGCTGATGGCATCTCCGCCCAGCGAGCAATGAGGCCATCGAAGACACCGAAGAGAGAGGTCCCTTTAGGGGTTCAGCTAGCCCCATTCTCCACCCTTTGTTGTCCCCTACTTTCGGTTATGCCAAATGCAGGAATCTGAAAGCAACAGCCTTGTTATCTACTGCAAATACAATCCTGCATAGTTTAGTATCACAGCATTATTTATGCAGGAACAGACAATGAAGCTTGAGCGGCACAGTATCAGTGACTAGTGTGCCAATGCGACCACTGCGACCTCGAAAAGGACGTCGACGAGTCGCAGAAGCTGCAGCACGCGTTGAAGAAGCACAAGGATTTGGTCTACAAGTGGGTTTTCAGCTGTATTCTTAATTTTTTTTTATATTCCGGTTCTAATATTGTCTCTTTGGCATACAAAAGTGGGCACTTCTTCTGTTTCTGGCCCAGATCATTCGTCGATTGCTTCCTCTTCCTCCCCTATCTCGCTTTCCAATTCATCCCTCTCATTTCAATCTGAGCCAGAAACCGAAGAAGTCTATTAAAAGTGTTTGGAATAATCGCGTGATATACCCCTAGTGATGACAAATCGGCATTGACACTCCTCATTTCGCATACTGTCGTCGGTTAGAGAAACTAAAGAGCATGGGAAATGAGGAGATGCGGGTGCCGATTTGTCATCACTTCGCTAAACCAGTGATCGAAAAGTATGTCAAAATCGACATGAGAAATTTTTTTAAACGATGCCGATAATAGCGTCGCCTGATAGAACTCGATGCGCTCTTTAAAACGGTGTATCTCGTTCGCTCGTAAAAGGCGTCGATCATGATGAACAACCCGTCGGAACTCAAAAAGCGCACTTTAAGTTAAAGTGTTGGAAGCCGCATCTCAAAATCGACACCCTTCCAGAGATAATGATATACACCATTGAATAGAGTGCATCAATTTCTATTAAGCGACGCTGTTATCGGGCGCCTTTAATGGAAGAAAATTTTCAATTGACATGACTTTTCGATCACTGCCCTAAACAATCGCAGGTTCATGAAACCCGAGCTGGTGTACAATGTGGTGCCCTACTGCGACTACGTCGCCTCGTCGGAGCTCCCGAGGAAGATCCACGAAGGGGTACAGTATTATTTATTTTGTTTTTTTTATCGATTCAACTGTTGTAAAGATTAGTGATGCGAAATCGGCATCCGACTCTTCTCATTTCACATGCTCTCTCGTCTCTGACAGGCGAAAGAGCGTGCGAATTGAGGAGTCGGATACCGAATTGTCATAAGTAGTAAGGACTATCGGTTTCCTACAACTCCTGATTGAATAGCTATGTATTCCAGAGGACTCATGGAAAACAGCCGCTGGCTGAAGAGGATGTCGTTCCCGAATTCGCTAATAGTAAGAGATGTTGGATCCATCTGATTTTCACCAGTTCGGTATCTACCGTAATCCACCATTCCACCTTGAACCGTAATCCATCATTCTACCATATCAGGTGGCAAGTGCACCTACTGCAAATTTGTAATCAACAGGATCGGCTTCGTGAAGAAGCACATGGCAGTTTTTTTCCCCAGTAGGGACGAGGTATTTAATTATTGGTTATTCGACAACAAATATTGTGTTGTCTACACCACGCTTCCACGCTAAATTTACTTTGAACTAACGACTTTAATGTTCTCTTTTTCGAAATCCATTCTCTGATAGTTCTAAAAAAAATCCATTATTCTCAGCGTTAATGAAACGTATCGATATCGGGGCATGGAATTTCCGCAACGAGGGTAAGGCTTATTTGGTAGCATCATGGGATGTGTGTATACGATATTGCTGATCAGAAAGACACCCATACCATGATGTTAGGACTTCTACAAAATAAGCGATGGCCCGTTGCGGAAATGTCATACTCCGCCAGCTCACAATGTGTATGCCTTGTGCTGCGGAGTTTCTGGTTTCTCCCAGTCTACAGTATCCTTCTAGTGTTTGCTTTAGTGCACTTGTATATTGCAGCGTCCGTTCCTCAGCTGCTCCTCTTGCCCGGATGTCAAATTCCACCTCCTCTACGACTTCACGGCTCATCTCAAGGTAGGTCATGCATATTTTCTGAGACTTTTCTCGGCTTCCTACTGTTTCTCATTATAATCTGTGGTAGGTAACTGTAATTTGCTGACCCTTTTCCCTCTTCTTACTGTTTGTACTCATAGTTTGAGCGTAATGAACCACCAAAATTGTTTGTGGTTGGCTCGAATAAGTGGCTGATATTGCAGACTGGGGATATCAACCAAATGCTTATCTATTGTTTCACTCGACCCAAGTACTTGAAATTAGTAGTACTTGGGGTTCCGGGAAGGGATTGCAAATTGATAAGCCTTCGCTATTGCAGGCCTGCGGAGGTCTCACGCACGGCAAGCCCGTGATGCTCTGAGGCACTGAGGTGTATTATCCGGCCAGTCCATCGCCAGGACTAATAATATTAGTCCACTATCGTTCTTACTTCCGAAAATATTCGGTTATACCCCCCGTTGTGTAATATTGCTCCAACCTTTTATGTTGTTACTTGCTCTTTCTACTTGATGATAAAGTGTTTGCTGGAGTGTCAGTTCACTAGAGTGGAGAACGTGTTTCGAATCGCGATCCGTATCTATTAGGAGCATGTCCCGAGTTATACTTCAACGTATCAGATTGGTAACGACCTATAAAAAAACGATCATAAAACGAGTCACTAGCATGAATAAACGAATTAAAATAATTATTCAAATATTTAAAACAATGAAAAAAGCGTAAAGATTGAAGCATTTTGTAAAGATTGAAGCGCTTGTTTTGGCTGTAAAGATAAAAGTACTTTAGACTTTGGAACCTATGGCTCCTTATATGCTCCTGGCTGATTTCCGTCGTCCGCAGATGCGTTCTCTAGGGCAAGTGCAGAAAGACTCGCAGAAGAGGACTCGCACACATGAAGGCGAGGACGCGAACGTGCAGAAGAATATTCATCTCATGAGGTTTATATTTCTTAAAATATATTTTTGCTACTTTCTTTGTCCGATAATTTGATTTTTTTCAGAGTTGATCCAGAACCCGAGAAGTCTGCACTGTGTTTATCGAGAGAGAAGATGCTACTGCAGAGTCAATTGGACGAGGAATACTTCTCAGTGCCGATGGAAAAGGAAATGCAGGCAAGGGGACATTACCACCATATGATTGAATAATGTTATCGAGCAGGTTATACTAAGAAATAGATATGATTTAAAAAAAAAATTATTCCGTTCTAAATTATCTTCATTCTTTTAATCTTGACCATGATATTATGTTATTCTGAAAAGTACACAATAAGTTATCTAATAAAGAAATATTTTAGATTTATCGGTTGTATGTGAACACTTTACCGAAGAAGGTATGGAATTTCGCTTCCAGCTGGCTGATTTCCGTCGTCCGCAACTGCGTTCACTCGACCGATTGCCGAAAAACTCGCTCACACTGGCGGCAGCCGAATTGCAGCGCGTTCTGCTCCAACCCATCGAAGGGGTTCGAATTTTAAAGTTTAATATTTAACATATAAGGAGCACAGTTTCGTTGGGTTCCAAATCCACAGCTAGTTCCACAGCTAACAACAATTGAAAATTGTTCAACTATCGCGAAAAAATCATTTAAGCTATTAATTATATATTTAGTATCATGGTTTCTGCATAGAGAAGCCCATAAATTTACGAAAACGTTATATAAAAATCAAACTGCAGCACTTTCAGTTTTAATTTTGCAATAATTGAACAATTTTCAACTGTTGTTTCGCTAAACTGGTTGTGGATTAGGAACCCAACGAAACCTCCTTATATTTTTAAAAACATTTCGCATACGGGTTTCTTCAATGCAATTCGCAGCGAAACTATTAAAAAATAACATGCATAATTGTTGAGGTGAAGCAGACATTCATCGCCAGTTATAACGAGTGGGCGTCTCCAACTGGAGTGAGGGCGACACAAGTAGTCAGACTATGGTTGAATGATGGTGAGTTCGATAATAATGGTGTGATCAAAGTGCTTGTCCTGACTAATGAAAAGAGCAACTGCCCGTGTAGACAATTTGAATGTTCAGGTTCGCCACTTGAAATTGAAGAGGGCGTGCCGCCTGGAGACAATCTCGTTTGGACAACATTCGTGAATGCTCCGGTTCTCGTTATGACTGCTAATGCGTAAGGACGGACAGCCATTAGGAAATCTCGAAAGCTTATTTTTTACCTTGTATCTTGAATTTGTTCATGAATATCTTTCTTAATTATATGGTTACATCTTAGTGCGAAATTTTTAACATTTGTAGTGTTCATATACGCGAGAGTTTCGAATCTGAATATGCCAACCTCTAGTTCAAAAACTGGGACGAACATTTCTATAATATTAGGTGTTATCTCTTGCAGTAAGTGGACAGTGCTGGCCTGTTCGGACTGCTCATTACACGTGCTCGTTACTGAGACGGGCGCATTTTCGGTGAAGCTGCAGGTGCTGCAATTATTCTTTCATCTTTCATCTCATTCACCAACGGGTCCACCTACAGCTACAGTGCTAATCTGCAGATCTGGTTAGTTGGACACTTGACATATCCCGTTACTTAATATTTGGTGTATTAAATAACAAACTAATTGAAAACCCTTTATTGCAGGATCCCCGTGGATACATGCAATGGACTATCCCGACTCTTGGGTGAAGCACCGTCCAATGATGATTTGGGAGAAGGGGCTATAGCGACTGTGCTTAGAAACAAGAAGAGGTATGCAGTAGCGATGAGAAGGTGTCTCTTCATTTGATCTGCCCGCTCAATGGTGAGAGCGACGGGAGAAGACGCGGAATGGGGAGATGCTTTCTTGAGTTCGGTATTCCTGGTGCAGATAGAATTGGTTGTAGAGGATTAAAATATATTTTAAACACATTTAATTGAATGTATGATATTTGCAGACCTGGAGTGGCTCCGAAAACGTCCATGGCCGCTTGTACCTGGGTCGGACAGGCGCAGATGGAGGCGAGTTACTTTTCTTTATGGATAAATTATGATAGTTAAAGTAGCATCCGTAGAGGGGAGGGATCTACCACATAAAGCCAGTTCCTCACTTCAAGCCACCAATAAGAAAGCAGTGGATGAAGAGTAATTGTGTTATTTTATGAATACAATTTTCAAGCATACAATTTTCATGGGCGGTTATGTACTATCCTTTCGTATTCAGTGTTTTTTTCTAATTATACCAGTGTATAGAAAAAAATTTCAGGGTTGGATATTCGCGGCTCTGGATGCCAGATCGCATGAGGATCTCCGTCCCATGGCTGCCAGATACACGGAGATGCTCATCATGAACAGTGGGTTGTTAGAAAACTAATCATAATTAAGAATGATATATCGGGAGAATACATTCTACCATGTGTTTTAAAGCAAAATTAAGTATCTCCTACCGCACAGTTTTCGCAAATAAATTTATGAAACCATGCAATTTTTGATTTATTCAGGATAGGAATTTCATTTGGGATGATTTTATTAATATTTCGAATAATAATATGAGTGACAATCTGACACAGTGAACAGTCTTGGCAAAGTGAAAAAAATGGATTTCTCCCAGAATGTGTGTGGTGGTAGTACTCGACGAGTGTAGCTCAGGCGCCACTGGTTTAGTGTTCTAAACCATTATCCGCTAAATGGCGGAAGTTTCGATAAATTACCGTAACCCAACCGACTTTGCTCCTTCGAAATCATTTCAATCGAGTGATATCTCAAAAATTACACAATGTTCATGTGATCACACATGCCAAGTTTCATACCAATCGATATGAAAATCATCGAGAAAAATCAATTTTTTGAAATAATTGTCGAACTTTTCGTTACTGCGCTTTGGGGTGATACCCGATATACCTTTTTTATTTGATTTTTCTGCGGGGTATGCCAGTAACTAACTATTGTGAGAATATGAAAAAAATCGAAGATACACGAAAAGAGAAATTGAGCAAAAACAGAAAAATTACATTTCAAAAAAGGATATATCTTCGTTTTCCCGGCTTTCCTTTGCAAGCAGTAATATGATGGCTATTAATCTTGAAACAATTTATTGATTCAATCTATGGTGAAGAAAACAGAGTTTGCACGATTACGACGAAAAAGTTTTTGTAGATGTAAAAACTAACTACATTTTGAGGTGTAGACGTTTTTTCATGTACAAAATACTTTTTCTTCAGAATCGTGCAAACTCTGGTTTCCTCACTATAGATCGAATCAACAAATTGTTGCAAGATTAATAGCCATTTGTCATATTATTGCTTGCAAAGGAAAGCCGGTAAAACGAAAAAATGTCCTTTTTTTTGAAATGTCATTTTTCCGTTTTTGCTCAATTTCTCTTTTCGTGTATCTTCGATTTTTTTCTTCATATTTTCACAATAGTTAGTCACTAGCATATGACGCAGAAAAATTAAAGAAAAAGTTATATCGGGTATCACCCCAAAGCGCAGTACCGAAAAGTTCGACAATTATTTCAAACAATTTATTTTTCTCGATGATTTTCAAATCGATTGGTATGAAACTTGGCAAGTGTGATCACATGAATATTGTGTAATTTCTGAGATATCACTCGAATGAAAAGATGGCGAAAGAGCAAAGTCGGTTGGGCTACGATATTTTAAAAAAACTTCCATGATTCAGCGGAGAACGATTTAGAACACTAAACCAGTGGCGCCTGAGCTACACTCGTCGAGTACTACCACCACACACATTCAGGGAGAAATCCTTTTTTTTCACTTTGCCAAGCATCTGTACAAATATGTTCACTGACTCAGAAAGTCACTCATATACTTGCATACACGACGGATAAGGTTCGCGATTTGCTCTCTACTCTGGATTCATGGGTGGAGAGAACGAGAAGGAAGGAGAAGTGCGACGAATGGATGGATGAGGAGAAGATGAAGGAGATGAGAGAAATGGTCAGTAAACAAAGACAGGAATCTCCGCCCACTTTCTTTATAATATTATTTTCCTGATAAATTGATTCTTTATTTTTTTTTATAAAACATTTTCAGGTTCGACAATTGATCAGTGCCGATGCTAGCATGTGTGAAGTACTCAAGGATCTGAAGAACGAAGGAAGCCTGGTCTTCTAATGCACTCTCTTGTTCTAACCTCCTTTTCTGATGATCTCTCACAGTAATTGTGTTTATAATTATAAATTGTCATTTATATTTATATACCGTAGAAAATCCTAGTGATCTACCTCCAACTAGTGAGCCCTTACCATATTTCCATATATCGATCTGATAAATGATGTGTACTTATGCAAAGAGAATGCCTTGGAATATGAGGTTTGACTTCCATTCGATATTTAATTATTACGTTGACGTTGAGTAGAAGGAGTGATCCGGCCCTAATTGGGCGATGATCATACTGTAAATAACAACGGTAACTTGAATCTCTTTTCGCTGTATTTTCTCTGTCGCTGTGCTTTTCTCTTTCAATTTCTCTCCAGAATTCTTGGAAATCTACAGGTCACAACCAATTCCTATGGGTATTGTTGACAACGAATGGTGTCCGTGTATCTTTGGCATCTACTTTATTCGCCCTATCTCTCCTTTGCTCATTTGTTTTCTCCGTTTCCGTTATTTCTCGGTTACTGCGCGTTTGAGCATCGTTTTTTCTACCTGAATTTTCGAACAGCTACTTATTCAAATTTAGTATTATTCAAGCAAGAGATTTCTGCAATATATCCCACAGAATTTCTTACATTCCTTATTTGATCCTCCTCAATCATTTACGGGAGACAATAATTTTGTGGGTTTATCGGGACACGATCCAGAAAATTGTGCTCATGAGAACTACGTGACAATTCTCTTTGAGTTATTGACTATTATAGTTATGGAGTTATGGCCTTTGCGCATGCTTTAATTCAGAACTGTAGCTGTTTAGAGATGGAGTTATGGCCTTTGCGCATGCATTAATTCAGAACTGTAGCTGTTTAGAGATGGAGTTGTAAATAAATCAATTCCATCTGGAATTATATTCCTACAAGAGAACTCTATTCGGTTATTTTTTTTTTACACCCCCTGACGTTTTTTTACAGTTCACATTTTTACTATAATATATAATATAGTAAAAATGTGAACTGTAAAAAAACGTCATTGGGTATAAAAAAAATAACCGAATAGAGTTCTCTTGTAGGAATATAATTCCTGATGGAATTGAATTTTTATATCTATTTTGTTAAGACATTCAAATGCTCTAAAAAGTTGGGAATCGTATATTCCATGTATTTACAACTAACGTGTCCAGGAAGGACATTCGAACAAAAATTGCACTTGGATCTGTGATTATCCAAAAAATAGGGAGAAAAAGTAATGAATTCGTGCCCTAAGGGCAAATTAGCAGCACTCATGCGTGTGTCAATCTCGTTTGTCACTGTTGACAATTATGTAAACTCCTTCTTCTTCCTTTTTTTCTCGATTTATTTCATCGTGTTTCTAATCGGAAACTCTGCGAATTGCCCTTTGACTCGTCTAAATTACTTTCTACGAAAGCCTTGCTTTATCCCAATTTGCATCTCTTCAATTTTAAATATATAATTTAATTTTCCTGACTGTCCCAACATCTCTTTGCAGCCATGGGACAAAAGTCTGTCACTGAGAAGAGAAAAGAAGGAGGAGAAGAGACGGAAAAGAAGGATGAACGAAATCTCATCGAGGAGGAGTGGTGTTCGATCATGGAAGATGTGCATATCCGCCTCCTTCGCGGTTTAAAGATGATAATGAAGAAATTCAGAGAAGAGGTGAGAACATTGGCGTCAAGCTCTCGCGGCGAGGTGGTCATTATTGGGGATGTGCAAACGATAACGATAATGATATTTTTGCGATATTTAATTCAATCATTCTTCGATGCGATATATCGCATTGCCGGTTTATCTGAATCATTTGATACTCAGCTGGTTTCAACGAGCGAGCAAACCGCTACACAATGGCCGGGAGACGAGAAATCAGCTGATTATCGTTTCGAATGCGATATATCGCATCGGGAGAGAAATATCGCATTCGTAATTGATTTCTATATATCGGTTATCGTTTGCACATCCCTAGTCATTATGCATAACCCTAGTGCAGATTCATATCGTGTGGTTGTGTAACACAGTTTAGTTTGACACGCAGTATTTTTAAATGAAATATAATCCCCATGCTTCCTTGTAGTGTAGTATACTCATTTAAACAAAAAGAGAATTAAATTAATATATTTCTTCATGTTCCTTCAGGAGGGTTGTGCAACGACAGAACAGCGAAGGGAGGTGATCGAACGTTTCTTCAGGGCTAAGTATGAATTCGAGATGGTGAGCAGAAGCGGTTCTTTCTTGTTTTGGGCATCCCAGTAATAACACCGCCCACTCATTTCGACCTCTTCTACTCCTAGTGTTATACTCTTTATATTGTGAGATTTCATGGAACAAATTTCCATTTAGAATTGATCAAGTATCAGTGTCGAGAGTAGACCGATATGATGAAAGTGAATCTAGAGATATAAGAGGTTTTTTTGGGTGGGCCAAAGACAGGAAAGCACAAAAGAAGATATAACGAAGTAATGGGGAAAACAGGGAAACTCGGATTTCTTGAAAGATGTTTTTCTAAATTGACGCGGATTGAGCTTTCGTTATTTTATAAAGTGTTGGGGAGTTTTGGTTGCAATCAAGAGTTCTGTTAAATTCGCAAATTCAACGTTCTTGATAAATTATTTGGATTAGCTTACAAGCAAGAAATGGTCCCTCAATTCTACACACTTTCTCATCGGTCAGAGATACGAGATAGCGTGGAGAATGGAGAGTCGAAGCCATTACTATAACTGATCGAACTATCGCAGAAGGATGCAAGTTCTCTGGAAGAGGTCGGAGATCAAGCGAAAACGGTGCTGAACCAACTGGAGGAGACTCTCGAGGTGAGGTTGAGGAAAATCTTGTTATTGAAACCTAAGAGTCGCAGGCTAAGACCTGCACATTGCGGCCGAAGGGATATCGCCGTGCATCTTTTATGTATTGTTTTTTTAAAATTTATTTTTGTCAGGTGTTCGGTTGTTCAAAGGAGGAGGTCGGAATCTCGATTTTCATGCGGATTGACAAACTAAAGGTATGCATAGCTGACTTTTAGGGAAAATACTGATGCTAGAAAGGGTCTACTAGCAATGTCTGTGCCTTCTCGATGAGAAAAGAATATAAATTACAATGCTCAAGGTCGGATGAGAACTAGTGATGACAACCCAATTATTTTATATGGTTTAAGTCGAATGTAATTACAATACTTGCATTTGCTGACTAAATCGGGCCCAATTAATTGGCATTTCCAGCAGGAACTTGGAATTGTTTTGAAATCCCTAGTTAGAACTATTTCGAAATACCGTTTCTGAACTCCTCTCCTTCTCTCGCCCTTCAGTCCCTATCCGATCTTGCGCCCTCAACAATGTTTATTTGGAAATGGTAGATGTGTTTCAATATTATCTGTTTGCTTTTCAGCTCCACGAGAATAAATATGAGTTGGAGGAAGTAAATAAGGCATTGGAGGACCAAAAGAAGGAAGAAGAGAGATTGGAGAAGGAGCGGATTGAGCTGAAGACATTGAAGATGAAGCTTTGCTTGGAAAATGAGAAAATAAGAAAGCAACTGGAGATACTGGAGAAAAATGCTTCCGAATTCAGTTACAGAGGTACGGTAGATGACCGGGCTACGGTAGTTCAATCGCCATTTATTACAATAACTCCACAAGATCGTCTCACGTGCGGCTGCCACTCTCGAATGGGCCAGTTCTTCATAGCCCTCGGTCCTCGATAGATGATCCTAGTGATATACCCCTTCGATCTTCCTTTCTTTATTGTGGTTTATTACCCGCTCCGAAAATGTTCGTTTTTTCCCGTTGTTATATTGACCAACCTTTTATGTTGTTACTTGCTCTTCCTACTTGTTGATAAAGTGTTCGCTGGAGTGTCAGTTCACTAGAGTGGAGAACGTGTTTCGAATCGCGATCCGTATCTATTAGGAGCATGTGTCCCGAGTTATAGTGTATTCGAGTTGATCTATCAATTGAAGTCAACGTGGTTCTTAGACCTCGCCAAGTATCTGCAACTAATTAGGCATCCGATCTGACATTTAAGAGACGTAGTTCTGAAAACCGTGATTGTTGTTGATAGATACAGCATACTGTATAGACAGACATATAATCAATTCTAGACTTTTACGATTCGTTGATTCGGCCTGACCTGGCGTTCGCTTAGGGCATTCGAGAAAACGTTATGGTGACTTTTTGCTGTATTTATCATATTCCTGCTTTCATATAATCGCGAATAATATATTGGATCGATGCATGAATATCATATTACTCGCCTGGCCATCGTGTGTTCGATGTTTATTAGGCTAATAGCTGATATCCCTCATACTCAAAATGTAGCTCTTTGTGTGAGCAGTTCACCGATTTCAGTTAGTCCGATCCGACGAGTAGAACGGCTATCCTGACTTTCCCTTTGTCACTGGAGGGATGGCACCGGTCTCGGGTCACATCAATGGTCAAGAGAAGACGAATAGACACAAGTAAGTGATGTGGTCAAATGTTGATGCCTTTTACATCAAACAAATTATTCGTAATATATTGTAAGATTTATTTATACATGATCCACGAAGTTAGATTGGGGCCTAGTTGCACTATTCTATCGAAAGTAAAATAGTATTTCGTTGACGGTGTTATGCTTTTTCTCATAATGGTATGGCATTTAGACAAGGCACGATATTCGGTTGCATCGGCGTAATATTTTATTTTTTCTCGATTTAGATGTCCAAGAGACGACTGCTCCTTCTCAGCTACGTCGATCCGTCTTCTGAGCGCGCACATCAAGGTTGGTCAATATTCCTAATTCTTGTTCTTTCAAATATTCTTATGAATTTAGCTGCATGAAGACGACGACGCTAACGCGCTGAAGGACATTCATCTCATGAGGTTTATATTTATAAAAAAATATTTTTTGTTACTTTATTTGTCCATTAATTTAATTTTTTTTAGAGTCGATCCAGAACCCGATAAGACTGCACTGTGTTTATCGAGTGAGGAGAAGATGCTACTGAAGAGTCGATTGAAGGAGGAATGTTTCTCATTGCCGATGGAAAATGACATGCCGGTGAGGGGAAATTACCACCATATGCTTGAATAATATTATCGAGCAAATTATGCTAACAAATAAAAATGAATCAAAAAAATAATTTATTGAGTTCTAATTTATCTTCATGCATTTCATCTTGAACATGATATTGTGTTATTCTGAAAAGCACACAATAAGTTGCCTAATAAAGAAATATTTTAGATTTATCGGTCGTATGTGAACACTCTACCGAAGGAGGAAGATATGGCATTTGGCTATCTGCTGGCTGATTTCCGTCATCCGCAAATGCGTTCTCTCGGGCGAGTGCAGAAAGATTCGCTCACACTGGCGGCAGCCGAAATGCAGCGCATGCTCCTCCAACCCATCGGAGGGGTTCGAATTTTAAATTTTCTGATCAAACATATTTTTAACATTTCGCAAACGAGTTGCTTCTAATGAAATTCGCAGTTAATTTATTAGCAAACATAACATGCATAATTGTTGAGGTGAAGCAGACATTCATCGCCAGTTATAACGAGTGGGCGTCTCCAACTGGAGTGAGGGCGACACAAGTAGTCAGACTATGGTTGAATGATGGTGAGTTCGATAATAATGGTGTGATCAAAGTGCTTGTCCTGACTAATGAAAAGAGCAACTGCCCGTGTA
Source organism: Pristionchus entomophagus (assembly GCA_036245825.1). NCBI lineage: Eukaryota > Metazoa > Nematoda > Chromadorea > Rhabditida > Neodiplogasteridae > Pristionchus > Pristionchus entomophagus. Next base: position 21,324,278 of record BTSX01000006.1, read on the forward strand.
GACAATTTGAATGTTCAGGTTCGCCACTTGAAATTGAAGAGGGCGTGCCGCCTGGAGACAATCTCGTTTGGACAACATTCGTGAATGCTCCGGTTCTCGTTATGACTGCTAATGCGTAAGGACGGACAGCCATTAGGAAATCTCGAAAGCTTATTTTTTACCTTGTATCTTGAATTTGTTCATGAATATCTTTCTTAATTATATGGTTACATCTTAGTGCGAAATTTTTAACATTTGTAGTGTTCATATACGCGAGAGTTTCAAATCTGAATATGCCAACCTCTAGTTCAAAAACTGGGACGACCATTTCTATAATATTAGGTGTTATCTCTTGCAGTAAGTGGACAGTGCTGGCCTGTTCGGACTGCTCATTACACGTGCTCGTTACTGAGACGGGCGCATTTTCGGTGAACCTGCAGGTGCTGCAATTATTTTTTACATATTAATATCATTATTATAAACATAATAATTTTCGACTTTGGTATCAGCGATCTTGGTAGTGCCAATATATTGTATCATACTAGGCTGATGCATACGTTTTGGACTTTTTTCATTGGTGAATTTGATAGACTGGCATTCAGCCGAGTGAGATCATGGAGCCATCTTACCAATACATAATTTAGGGATGGACTTTGAGTTATTAATCATCAACTCAGATGGTTTCCTTTAGCATGGGTACTTGAGATATTTTTATAAGTCGACATCACAAAAATACTCAAATTTTACAAACTTTTCCGAACCTCTCGCTCTCATCGGGAAAATTTTCGCGGGGTATCTATCATACAGAAATGGGTACCTAGTATCATTGTCTTTCGAATTCGCTTGAGATATGGGGTCCACGATACATATTTGAGTAGTGACGACTCGAAAACCGACGTGAATTTCATAGTATTGATGCTTTCAACAATTGATCTCAATTGTGTATATAAAGAGTGGCAAGGGTCTAGTGTGGGGCGCTGTATTTTCACATGTTACGTCCACAATATTATAGAAAAGAATTGACTCAGCGTTGGCCACAGGTCAAATAAATTGAAAATCTGAAAACCATAAAATAATCAAAAAATCGCATAAAAATCGCTGGATAGTGGTCTGAAAGAATTTGTGCCAGATAGATGTCGTCGAGAATTGTACTCTAATCTTACTGTGAGTTGTGCCAAAAGGGTCAATCTTCAAAATGAGTACTGAAATTGATCCATTAGCTTAACCCCATAGGCAAGGGTAATGATGGAAACCCGATCCTGACCTTGATGAATCGACCGCATTTGAAGACTCATAATGTCCATGTCCAGAGTGCCGTCAGAATATCAAAGTGCGCGATCGAAAGCAGCAGATTATATGCGCTTCAAAACACCCTTATATTCACTTGATAATTCCCTTTTATAAAGAATTTGTAAACACTTGAAGAAAAACAGTCCAAAACTTATGCATCACCCTGATAGTTCTGATATTCCAGTTGGATTCGTTGCCGGCGCAGTTGGGAATGCAAGATTCGCATACGTTTGTTCTCACGAGCAACGGCTACTTTAGCTGTTGGTCAGATTTTTAATATTATTATATCTTTTTTTTTAAACAAATAATAAGGCGTTAATGATTTTGACGAGCTTCTAAGAAAATGCAACCAACTTATTCACGACACAGGGAATTGACGAAACGAAAGGCCTTTCTCTCGCGCATTCCCGTATTGGACATCGTGTCGAATGGTGAGTTAAGTTAAAACTCAGTTAACAACTCTGGTTTTGAAAGGTAATATTATAGTAATATATACGAAAAGTAAGATACTACGATCCCTATAGTAAGTTACCTCGATTGCTATAGTAATACTTTTTAAAGTTAGCTGATTCTAACTTTAAAAAGTCTTGCTCTCAACTTACTTTTTCCTGGCCCTATTTCGGGTGCGAAAAAGTAAGTTACTCGTAAGGATAAAGTGGCATCCTTGTTACTTTCTTTTTCCTAACCGTTTTGTTACGTAATGAAATAGTAGCAATCGAGGTAACTTACTCGAGGGTTCGTAGTAATATACTGCTGCTACTTACTGTAAGTTTACCCTTCAAAACCGGAGAACATTTTAACCTTTTTTTCTATGAGGCTATTATGTGACTGTTGACTATCATCGACTTATATCACTATTATGGCAGATACCCCTCGAGTGCAAACTCGAAGTCGGGATGAAATTTTATCTCTTCTTTGCATATGTCCATCTTCACTCGATCTCACTCTCGCCGTCTGGGTCTCCTTTCATCTCATTCACCAACGGGTCCACCTACAGCTACAGTGCTAATCTGCAGATCTGGTTAGTTGGACACTTGACATATCCCGTTACTTAATATTTGGTGTATTAAATAACAAACTAATTGAAAACCCTTTATTGCAGGATCCCCGTGGATACATGCAATGGACTATCCCGACTCTTGGGTGAAGCACCGTCCAATGATGATTTGGGAGAAGGGGCGATAGCGACTGTGCTTAGAAACAAGAAGAGGTATGCAGTAGCGATGAGAAGGTGTCTCTTCATTTGATCTGCCCGCTCAATGGTGAGAGCGACGGGAGAAGACGCGGAATGGGGAGATGCTTTCTTGAGTTCGGCATTCCTGGTGCAGATAGAATTGGTTGTAGAGGATTAAAATATATTTTAAACACAGTTAATTGAATGTATGATATTTGCAGACCTGGAGTGGCTCCGAAAACGTCCATGGCCACTCGTACCTGGGTCGGACGGGCGCAGATGGAGGCGAGTTACTTTTGTATATGGATAAATTATGATAGTTAAAGTAGCATCCGTAGAGGGGAGGGATCTTCCACATAAAGCCAGTTCCTCACTTCAAGACACCAGTAAGAAAGCAGTGGATGAAGAGTAATTGTGTTATTGCGAATATTTTTGAATACAATTTTCAAGCATGAAATTTTCATGGGCGATTACTTACTATCCTTTCGTATTCAGTGTTTCTTCTATTTATTCCAGTGTATAGAAAAACATTTTTCAGGGTTGGATATTCGCGGCTCTAGATGCCAGATCGCATAAGGATCTCCGTCCCATGGTTGCCAGATACACGGACATGCTCATCATGAACAGTGGGTTGTTTGAAAACTTACCATAATGAAGAATGGTATTCCGGGAGAATACATTCTACCATGTGTTTTAAAGCAAAATTGAGTATCTCCTACCGCACAGTTTTCGCAAATAAATGTATGAAACCATGAAATTTTTGAATCATTCCGGATGGGAATTGCATTTGGGATGATTTTATAAATATTTCGAATAATAATATACTTGCAGACACGACGGATAAGGTTCGCGATTTGCTCTCTACTCTGGATTCATGGGTGGAGAGAGCGAGAAGGAAGGAGAAGTGCGACGAATGGATGGATGAGGAGCAGATGAAGTTGATGAGAGAAATGGTCAGTAAACAAAGATCGGAATCTCCGCCCACTTTCTCGATGATATTATTTTCCTGATAAATTGATTCTTTATTTTCTTATACAACATTTTCAGGTTCGACAATTGATCAGTGCCGATACTAGCATGTGTGAAATACTCAAGGATCTGGATAACGAAGGAAGCATGGTCTTCTAATGCACTCTCTTGATCTAACCTCCTTTTCTAATGATCTCTCCAATATTTGTTAGCTATTATAATAATTATCGGTTTATGTCAAAATATCTGTTTATTGATTCTCATCTATTTATAAACAAAGTATTCTGAGAGCAGATAATATAATACACTTTTTATTTAGCGGCCTCTTGATAAATGCACCAATCGCACTTCGAGAGCGAAGACGTTCGAAAGGTGGTATAGAAAAAAGAGCCTATTCTGGTGAGGACATGCTCTAGAAGAAAATTAAATCTATGACACATGCAGAATACTTAGTAGGAAGCGAATTCGGATACTACTAGATAACTAATGTGAAACTACTAGGAAACCCGCTATATTAGACAACTACTAGGAATCAAACTGGATAACTATTATGTTATTTTCCCCTTAAAGTTTCCCAGTTTATTTACTTCCTAGTAGTTGCTTAGTATAGCGGGGTTTCCTAGTAGTTTCACAGTAGTACATAAGAATCCATACTATTTTAGCTTTCGAGTTTACGGATGCTATTTACTGTGACTATCTTACTTAGGAGCCTTTGTTCCATTAGGGCGGCTGTAGCTATGATCTTTCAACAATTGCAATTTATTTCGTGACAGTTCTTATCACGGATCTTCTGTTAAAGTTTTCTAGAAAAATCGATTTTTCGACTAAATCATCGTAGTTTTCTCGAAAAAGTCTCTATGCTATGTCCGGGGGTAGCCCTCTGAGGATCAGTATCAGGAATTCGAGTAATGACCAATGGAAAATGAGAGTACCTCAATTCAGGGGTGGAAAATCAGATTTTTAAAAAAAATTCCGTATCTTTTAGAAAAAAATCTCGATTAAAGTTTACTTTTATACCCGAAAAAAGGCGTATGATAGCGATTTTTGCAAGGAGGGGTTCTGAGATGGCGAATTGTTCTTCAATCTTCAGCAGATATAGGTGTGATTGGACTTTAGACCTCTAACCGAAATGCTTGGAAGGGGGGGGGGGGGAGGGTTCGGCCTTTTCGGGGGCCGTGGGTGGAGGATCAGCGCCACCGGCGGGCATCTTATCAGTCGGGAGCGGGTCCTTTCACCAGTTGGATGCACCATGATTCGGTGGCATCAGTGGTAAGAGTACCAGTGGAAGATGAGGGACAAGAGATAGCAAGAAAAGGAAATGAAGAGAGCAAGGATTGAGAGCAAGGGACGGAACGAATTCAATACAAGGCTCTTCTAATGGATCAAATGGACAGTAAATGTGATACCAATGCAATGTAATAACGATGAACATCAGTAATATCAATAACGGGTTTATCAGACAGAAGTTCTTGGTTGAAATGAGGTGGACCGATTATGGGCGATGCGGCGAGAGAAAGAGGGGGAGGAGTCTAGTTTGTTCTCGACACAACTTTCAACTCTTTCTTGGAGCTATCATACCGGTCGGTCTGAGAAAGAACGAATTTATACTCATCCAAAATACCCTATATAATTCACTATCCAGGGATATTTGCTCCCAAAGTCTATCTCACCCGAATCCGTAGTTCCCCGATAACTTTCTTCGTTTCCCTCTTCGATTCTTCCAGTTGAGCGATTTTCTCCTTCTTCTCGTCAATCGTCTTCTAATGTTCAACGATTTTCTGAGCCTGAATAGGAATATTAATACATCCAATTAGGTCTTTTAACAAGAAATTCGATTGCTTCTGTAAATTTCTGGAGGCAACCGTTCGATTGTATTGTATTACGGAGTCCGCCTATTCAGTTAGAAACCAAGTCAAAGTAAGTCTTGGAAAAGTCGGATGATAGACAGATACACTTGATCAGTGACCGAACTACGGGTTTTTATCGATTGAGTTGACTCACTTGCTCATCATTCAGCTTCTTGAAAAATTCACTTCCCGACTCGATGTTTTTCAGTACCGCAGCTGAAAGATTATATTTATTTTAATACTTTTTTCGCGTATTTTTTCTGATCTGTAGTCGTACCACATGAGAGACATTTCACGAGAATTCGCACATACCCCACGGATAACTTTTGGATAACCTATGCCAAAAAGTTCAGGTTGAAGTAGATTTTTTTTATTTAGTAGTATTAAATTCTGGTTGGGACGCGAGATTCGCAGCCAATGCGACCTTTTCGAACTAGTTTTTATCGCAGAAATTTTTTCAACGTTATAATAGATATTTGTTATCGACAATGGCGGGGTCAAGATCTACATTCCTTCAATTCTTGATTCGTTTTTCAGTGAATAGATATATCTATATAGCGGTAAATGATCCTCAAAGCAGTCATCGACAGTCGCCGAGATTGATAATTGGTCAAAAGTAGAGCGGAGCAGTTACTCACTCACATAATTTACAAGTAGTCCTCCGAATGTAGAGGCTTGCATAAAGGTAGTCATTCGATGACATATACGAGAGAATCTAGATCTCTGAAAGAATACATGGGTTTATCAGAAATTGATAGATGAAGAATCATTCGAGCTCTTGTCAATGCAAAGCCGCACACGTATCGTATAAAATGAGAACGAAAACAAAACGACTGAGGAAAGAGGGGAATAGTACGCGACAGTCAATCTGATAGGGTACCCGAGATGATAAAAGGCGGGAGATGAGGAGGAGTGGTGAGGACGGGATAGAGAAAGTGATGTAGTAGAGAGCATTGGTTGTTAATTGTAACCAGTCGACTTGTTCTTCTGGAGTTTTTGGTCAAAAGACAAGCAATTATCGAAAATACACAACTCTTAGGGCAAATTGGGATTCCGAGATGCGGACTAAGAGGAGAGTCAAGAGGAGGATCACTTGTCTTCTTCCGTCAACACGGAGAGAGGTTAGTTGCGAGACAAAAAAAGATCTTCACAAAAAATGAGTCTCTATCAAGGAAAGGATGGGGAAAAGATGCAGGCTCGTATTTATCTCGCGCTGACCCCACTCTTCCCCTTCCACAGACCGTTTCCCTATAATTGCCACTGAGTGAGGCCAAGAGAATATTCAAACTACCCATCTGGGATCCAATGACATCATATTTTTGCCGTTTGTCAATATCTCCAACTATGAATAACTTTAAATGCGAGACGCGAAGCACAGAGGGCGGAGCCTATTCTCCAATCTCATCAACACTTCAGAGCGATATGAGCGATACTACTGAAACTGAAGAACCGTAGGATCGACGAGTTGGATGGTAGATGAGGGGCCTAGGCTAGAGAACGGGTTAGCAGGAGGTGACGTCGCATCGACCCGCATGGCACCCGACTACTACTGACCGGATGACACGATCTGACAGGAACTCGGCCAATCTGCGACGATGCCCGACGACTACGATGCTTTACGCCATTCTTCAACGTCCCTACAGTGCCTGAGATACAGAGAGCTGCCGATCCAGTCTGGCTGTCAGCACGACGTCATCGGGAACTGAACGACGACGTCTTTCCACTGGAGGAGAACAGCAAGAAAATCACGCTGCTTTCAATTGCTGGCAGCAATCGACGATCTACCAGTCGAGCGCGTCGAAATTGAGTCAACCCACTACTACCAATCACGAAATGCTGCTCGACTGAAACTTATGTCCCCTTAGATGCGGATGGGACGACGAGTTACAGCTGGCATACTTTATCACAACATAAAAAAATTAAATTTAACAGCCTCAATACAAAAAATGCAATCACCGCTAGGGTAGGGTAGCCAAGTGGGTGGCCACTCTAGACGTCCTGATCGATCCACATGGGGAACGTTGGTGGAGGAATCGACGAGTGGCTTGTCGGTGGTAACGTTGATGGTGCGATGAGTGACGACGATTAACTGCAGAGATAAAAGATCAGCCTACCCGGACCAGAACCCAGAAACACATTAGGGATGCAATTTCGGTTTTGGCTCTCTCCATTCCGCACATTATCTTGCCAACTCGGAGATGATGAATTTCTATTTCCGCAGACCATCTCTAGTGGTCGAAAATATCGCGATCCCTCTCATATGAGGCCGTTCGTCTAATTTTCGAGCAGGGTCTGGCACAGCTAAAAAAAAGTCGATTCCCTGAAACTATGTGGTTTGGAGTTATCGAGGGTGCTGAAGACGATGGGAATATCCATTTTCCCCCTAGATGGCTCGCTGGCTCCGGACGACGTCACGTCGAAAACACGTTTTACGTACTACTTGTCTGCGGTTGCGGGATTGGGAGTCGAACCCGCATGCTTCGGCATGCCGGTCAGACACCATGCCATTAGGCCAGGGCGGCCTACCGCGGGGAGCGCTTGACGGAGACTAGTGGTTGGTGCGCGCGCCTTTCTCTGCCTTTTGCAAAACATCACCTGCGGGCGGGAGTCGAGCCTGCATGCGTCGGCATGCCGGTCAGACACCATGCCCATTAGGGCACGGTGTCTAATGGGCATGGTGTCTGACTGGCATGCCGACGCAGGCAGGTTCGACTCCCCCCCGCAGGTGATGTTTTGCAAGAGGTAGAGAAAGGCGCGCGCCCCAACCACTAGTCTCCGTCAAGCGTTCCCTGCGGTAGGCCGCCCTGCGCTTGACGGAGACTAGTGGTTGGGGCGCGCGCCTTTCTCTGCCTCTTGCAAAACATCACCTGCGGGCGGGTGGTAAGATAATGCGGGTGGTAAGATCTCCTCATTTCGTATTTTAATGGGCATGGTGTCTGACTGGCATGCCGACGCAGGCAGGTTCGACTCCCGCCCGCAGGTGAAGAGGCTGTAGATCAGAAACATTGAGTGATAACAGCATAACAAAGACGGACAGCATCCTCCGTTTGCCTCACTCTCGGCTCTCTGTAGTTCACTGTAGTGATGTCGTTTCGGTTTTGGCTTTCTCCATTCGGCGCACTTTCTCGCCGGTCAGAGATACGAGAGATCACATGAGGAGAGTCGGATGACAGCTTCTCGTCTCCATAGAGTATCACTAGCAATGCTGACTTAGAGGGGAGAAGAGGGGGGAGATGAGGAGAGGGGAATAGTGGGGAAGAGGGGGATACTAAGATAGGGACTAGTGAAGGAGAAGAATGAAGGATAATTGGCAGATAAAGGTAAAAGTATGAGGACCAATGGGAAGGTAATAATAGTGAACGCTAAAGCAGAGCTTTTATGAGAGATTCGAGAGAAATGACCATACCGCGGCCGTAGGAATGTTAGATGACAATCCATCACAAGCAAAAGCGCTGAATCTCACTATGAAAACTAACGTTATTCGCTGTATCGGACAATGTACATAAGAAAAACAAATTTTACTTTTTCGAGGGGATTTATAAAAAATCAATCCAATTTTCGGTTTGACCTAGAGTAGACCGATAAGACGCATAGAAAACTCACTTTTGTGGTTATTTATTACATAATTATTACATCTTCTTGTGTAGAAAGAAGATGAATCCGTGCATAGAACGGAAAACCTGAAACTACGGTGATTAGCAGTCGAAATAGGCCAGTTTTCTTATAAAATCATCGGTAAATGTAAATGGAAGTAATAATCCTCCCTTTACTCGCTTGACCTCTACCGTATCCTTCGCAGTCATTTATTTTCTACTTATTTTGTGTTGCTCCGAAGAGAACGATATTATTCGCTGTAGGCATTTTACAGTGGTGACCAATCGAAATATATACCTGCTATCTCGTCCCATCGTCTGGCTCAACCTTCTTCTTTTTCGCTTCGAGGAGAGTCAGGCTCAATTTGTGATCACTGCTAATCGAGGATCGAATAGTAGCTCGTTTTCCATTCTCTCATCGCTCTGATCGGCGAGAGAGTGTGAAGAGGGGGGGGGGGGGAGAGTAGGATTCGATGAGGCACCATTTAAAGAATCCGGCTATAAAATGGTAGCCCACCTGGACAGGTGTGATGGAAGTCACCTGGACGGTGCCGCTGTGACCACAGAGGGTGAATAAAAAAAGGAAGGGGCTGATGAAGGCTCTGGAAATTCTGATATTTCTGGCGATCCGTGGCGATCTCTTCTCCATTCTAAAAACCCGGAAACGTCAAATTGATACAATCAGGTTGGCAGAATATTCACCGAAAGGAACCGTAGTAAGGTCAGAAGTTTTCAATATTTTTTAAATAATTTGCAAGATACCCGATAGAGCTAATGATTCGAGCAGCCGATTCATGTTGTAAATGACTGATAGAGGAGTGTGGAGGACGGACTGTCCCTCCACACGAGACGAGCTTCATTCCCTGAATATCACACCATCTGCTGATTGGAGTAATGAGTGACTAATACCATTTAGACCTCTAAGGCCTTCTCTCAGGCCGCGATTCCTACTGCGTGGCACCAGTGAAAGTGGATGACACGCCACGGATCTCGTTCCCAACTGCTCCTCCGATTCTCCTTCACCCCCTCTTTCTTGTCAGATAAGAGCCCGTTTGCCTAATAGTCGGACAAATCTGGAGGAGTTTGGCAAAGCTAAAAAAAGTCGATTCTCTGAAACTCTGTGTTTCGGGGTTCTCGAGGGTGCTGATGACGATGGACATGCTCATTTTGCTCCCAGACGATCCGTTGGTTCCAGACGGTGTGACGTCAAAAACTAATTTTATTCCATTTCTCGGTCATTCGAGCATCTACTTTTACGCGAATATGGCTCCCTGGCCAGAATTTGATGGTGATCACGCCTGTCTTATTCATTTCCCTGTATTTTCAAAAACTGTGATGTGAACGATTACACTTGGAATCCTTTGTGTGCGTTTGTGATGTGAGATGAGACTGGATTTCTTCTGCCATTATTTATAAATAAAAATTGAGACATTTCATGTCTCAATTTTTACTGGAAAAGAAAAAAAAACTGGAAAAGTAAATGGAAAAGTAAAAAGATTTGAATTCCCGCAATTTCGTATCTCGGATACCAATGAAGCTAGGGACAAGTCGGTTTATAAGCTTTTACGCACCTTTTAACCTCTAGAACCGATTTTCAAGTCGCTAGCTGCACTGGTGACCAAGATATAGAAATTGCGGGAATTCAAATCTCAGTACTTTTCCGGCGCGAATTCAAATCTTTTTACTTTTCCATTTACCTGTCCAATGAAAAATTAACACCCTTTTTACTTTTCCGTTTACTTTTCCAGGATTTTAACACCACATCACATGATGTAGTTAACGAAAATGCTAACCACCCAAAACCATATTTTTTACAAATTAGTTATGACATGAAATGTCTCGATTTGGATCGAAAAAAGTGTTTTCTCGACCATAACTTGTTTCATTCTCAGTTTGATGAGCTCTAGTATGGAAATTCGTTTTCTACGAGCAAAAATACGTCAGATAAGCTACTAATCGATATTAATTTCTCAAATTTATTTTTCGACCCCAAAAACTGTGGGTTACTGTGGGTAAGTCCACCAAAATCGATCTGAGACCGTAGCTAGTAGTGCCATCGATCAGCACTCGGGACCCTCATTTCAAGAAAAAAGTATGGGAGGAAGATGAGACTGGATTTCTTCTGCCAAATGGGCATTATTTATAAATAATGGCAGAAGAAATCCAGTCTCATCTCACATCACAAACTATATCCCTTCCACTATATCCCGGAGGGTCTCTTAAACCTTGAACAAGCTACCGTATTCGCGCCATAAAAAATGCCTGTTTCAAATATCGATTTCGAGGAATATTTTACCGGGCATATCCGAGTCGATTTCGGCAGTGGCCATGAAAAAAATCATGATCACAACCATAAGTCTTAATTTTACGTCGCAAAGATCGGATAACCATGGAAAGAGATAGATCATATATGCAACTATCTTAATAGAAAAGCTGTTATGGGAGAAAGAATTAAGAGTGATTTCTTCATTTCAGAGGGATTCCGCACTGATTACAGCTCGGCAACTACCGGGATTGCGAGAACGCAGAAACCATTCCTGGGTATGCGGGGTGCATGTGCTTGTGTGGCGGAAAGGACAGCAGTATCAGGAACGAGATGAACACCTGTGAGGAGTCGGTGAGTCTCAATGGGAAGAGGTAGTCGAGAGCGATCGATAATATAGTCATCAGCGGACTACGGTAGGATAGGTACTCGCTGAACAAAGCGTGGCACAGAAGCTACTGAAGGCTGTCCAGAGGCCAGACAGTATATAAGGAGGAAGAAGAAGATGATAAATACCTATTAGTGATGTAGTGTCGGATTTAGTCTCTCCTGTTTCTGCAAACTATCTCGTTGGCAAGATAATGTGCGGAATGGAGAGAGCCAAAACCGAAATTGCATCCCTAATGTGTTTCTGGGTTCTGGTCCGGGTAGGCTGATCTTTTATCTCTGCAGTTAATCGTCGTCACTCATCGCACCATCAACGTTACCACCGACAAGCCACTCGTCGATTCCTCCACCAACGTTCCCCATGTGGATCGATCAGGACGTCTAGAGTGGCCACCCACTTGGCTACCCTACCCTAGCGGTGATTGCATTTTTTGTATTGAGGCTGTTAAATTTAATTTTTTTATGTTGTGATAAAGTATGCCAGCTGTAACTCGTCGTCCCATCCGCATCTAAGGGGACATAAGTTTCAGTCGAGCAACATTTCGTGATTGGTAGTAGTGGGTTGACTCAATTTCGACGCGCTCGACTGGTAGATCGTCGATTGCTGCCAGCAATTGAAAGCAGCGTGATTTTCTTGCTGTTCTCCTCCAGTGGAAAGACGTCGTCGTTCAGTTCCCGATGACGTCGTGCTGACAGCCAGACTGGATCGGCAGCTCTCTGTATCTCAGGCACTGTAGGGACGTTGAAGAATGGCGTAAAGCATCGTAGTCGTCGGGCATCGTCGCAGATTGGCCGAGTTCCTGTCAGATCGTGTCATCCGGTCAGTAGTAGTCGGGTGCCATGCGGGTCGATGCGACGTCACCTCCTGCTAACCCGTTCTCTAGCCTAGGCCCCTCATCTACCATCCAACTCGTCGATCCTACGGTTCTTCAGTTTCAGTAGTATCGCTCATATCGCTCTGAAGTGTTGATGAGATTGGAGAATAGGCTCCGCCCTCTGTGCTTCGCGTCTCGCATTTAAAGTTATTCATAGTTGGAGATATTGACAAACGGCAAAAATATGATGTCATTGGATCCCAGATGGGTAGTTTGAATATTCTCTTGGCCTCACTCAGTGGCAATTATAGGGAAACGGTCTGTGGAAGGGGAAGAGTGGGGTCAGCGCGAGATAAATACGAGCCTGCATCTTTTCCCCATCCTTTCCTTGATAGAGACTCATTTTTTGTGAAGATCTTTTTTTGTCTCGCAACTAACCTCTCTCCGTGTTGACGGAAGAAGACAAGTGATCCTCCTCTTGACTCTCCTCTTAGTCCGCATCTCGGAATCCCAATTTGCCCTAAGAGTTGTGTATTTTCGATAATTGCTTGTCTTTTGACCAAAAACTCCAGAAGAACAAGTCGACTGGTTACAATTAACAACCAATGCTCTCTACTACATCACTTTCTCTATCCCGTCCTCACCACTCCTCCTCATCTCCCGCCTTTTATCATCTCGGGTACCCTATCAGATTGACTGTCGCGTACTATTCCCCTCTTTCCTCAGTCGTTTTGTTTTCGTTCTCATTTTATACGATACGTGTGCGGCTTTGCATTGACAAGAGCTCGAATGATTCTTCATCTATCAATTTCTGATAAACCCATGTATTCTTTCAGAGATCTAGATTCTCTCGTATATGTCATCGAATGACTACCTTTATGCAAGCCTCTACATTCGGAGGACTACTTGTAAATTATGTGAGTGAGTAACTGCTCCGCTCTACTTTTGACCAATTATCAATCTCGGCGACTGTCGATGACTGCTTTGAGGATCATTTACCGCTATATAGATATATCTATTCACTGAAAAACGAATCAAGAATTGAAGGAATGTAGATCTTGACCCCGCCATTGTCGATAACAAATATCTATTATAACGTTGAAAAAATTTCTGCGATAAAAACTAGTTCGAAAAGGTCGCATTGGCTGCGAATCTCGCGTCCCAACCAGAATTTAATACTACTAAATAAAAAAAATCTACTTCAACCTGAACTTTTTGGCATAGGTTATCCAAAAGTTATCCGTGGGGTATGTGCGAATTCTCGTGAAATGTCTCTCATGTGGTACGACTACAGATCAGAAAAAATACGCGAAAAAAGTATTAAAATAAATATAATCTTTCAGCTGCGGTACTGAAAAACATCGAGTCGGGAAGTGAATTTTTCAAGAAGCTGAATGATGAGCAAGTGAGTCAACTCAATCGATAAAAACCCGTAGTTCGGTCACTGATCAAGTGTATCTGTCTATCATCCGACTTTTCCAAGACTTACTTTGACTTGGTTTCTAACTGAATAGGCGGACTCCGTAATACAATACAATCGAACGGTTGCCTCCAGAAATTTACAGAAGCAATCGAATTTCTTGTTAAAAGACCTAATTGGATGTATTAATATTCCTATTCAGGCTCGAGACCTTATCAAAAGCTTTAGCTAAGTCAATATAGGCAACGTCTACACAATAGTCACGATCGATCGAATCACGCCAAGATTGGGTGCAGTCAAGTAATTATAGAATAGAATAGAATAGATTTATCCGCACAGTTGGAATTGTTGTGGGGTGGGGTGGGGAGGGGGAAGGGGGAAGGAACAAGTAGAACAATATAATGTGTGAGATAGGAGAATCTAAGCGAGTAAAGTGAGCAAGTTCACAGATCATCCAACCTCCTTACACATCACATTCATGAACTCTGCATAGTTTGTAGGTATCTTTCCTTTTCGAAGTACATCATACAGTACAATTGGGTAACAGTTGAACGTCTAGAGAGAAAACCATGTTGCTCGTGGGGAATAATATTGTGGGCGGTACATCAATCAATAATAGTGGGCTTGAGCAATCGTTCCATGATTTTAGTTGGGATGGGTGAGACTAATTGGGCGGAAGTCAGAAACAGAAGATGGTGAAGCTACTTTGGGAATAGGGACCACAATAGACGATTTCCAGAGAGAGGGAATATTACCAAGCATTAAACTGTAATTAAAGATATGAGCAAGAGGTGTGGAAAGAGAAGTTCTTGAAAATAATAGAAAATAATGGAAGGAATGTTGTCAGAGGGAAGAGAACAGGAAGAAGAGACACGACTAAGGTTGGAGGCGACTTCGTGCGGGAGGATAATAGAGACAGGAATGGATTGGGAGACTAGAGAGGGGCAGGTCGGGACAGTTCCGTCGTCACTAGTATAAACTGAGGTGAAATAATCAGCTAGAGTTTCTGCTTTCTGGGAGGAACAAGCGACTACGGAACCGTTAGGAGCAACAATAGCGGGAATAGTTTGCCCTTTAGACTTGAAACGGGTCGACACGTAGCGATAGAAAGAGCGACTATGGTTACTGGCAAGCAAACGATTCTCATAAGAGCGAATATACTTTCGTATTTCACTATCTAATTTGCGCGAAACTTGAGAGAACTGGGACAGAATAGGGCGAAGATGGAGTTTATCAAACAACGCGCGTTTATGGGCAAGGAGTGATTTGATATGAGAATGGTATTGGTCAAAAGGAAGAAAAGACTTTTTGAGAGGGACAAACGAAGGGAATAACGCAATGATATAAGACACAAATCGATCATACAGATCGGATACATCGATAAAGTCAGAGAGAATCGCTTCCCAATCAGTCCCATAAAGTGCATTGTCCAGTCCAGAGAAGTCAGTTTTGCGGAAATCAAAAGTGTGCACTATTATGGGATGAGAGAGGGGGAACGAGAAAAGGAAATCAATAGAGGAATGATCGGCATTGCGAAAAGGAGCGGATATGCGACAATGAGAAATGATGTCAGGAGGAGAGAGAATGACATCATGGAAATGATCATTGAGGGAGGGGGAGGGGACGACTTGAGAGAGAGCCATGTCGGTAGAGAGATCAAAAAGACACGAAGTTTGAGAGGAAATTCGTGATGGAATGGTAACTCGGGAGCACGGAAGATGATCACGAATGAAGACACAATCACCACCACCACGACGAGGGCGATCAGAACGAAACAGTCGGTAGGGGAATGAAAGGAGTAGCTCAGAGTCTATTATCTTAGAAGAGAGCCAAGTCTCAGTGACGAAGAGAATATCGGGTTTGTCAATAGAGAGGGTGGCGTGAATGTTCGGGAGCTTATTACAGAGGGAGCGCGCATTAAACATCGTGCAAGATAACTTAGTTGGTGCTTGGGGAAGGGGTGAAGGGATGGGTGAGACAGGCGAGGCAGATGAATCGGGAACGGAAGGCGAGAGAGCATGGGGAGACGAGAGAGTGGAGGGGGGAGGGTCAAGAGAGGACGAGAGAGTGTATGAAAATGAGAGAGACGGGAGAGGGGCAGGGGAAGAGGGGAATGAAGAGAGAGGTCGTGGCAACAACAAGAGACGAATCGATACTGTTCACAGAGTGAAAGGGGTCAGGGTGTAGTGTACGACAATCTAGTTTGGGGAAGGAGGAAGGCGAGTGCGTTTGCCGGAGGGAATGTCCTCCCTGTGCCAGAGGTTGTCTCTGTAGTACACATAGGGGCAGTTCCCATCCTGCTCGCGCAATGCCTTGAGAGAGGCTCTCAATGTCTTGCTTCTCTCCCGTTCCTCTACCGTCTGCGATTTACGAACATAGATGCCCTTCCACTCCTCGTTCTTGTGGAGAGGATGGGCATTTTTGAGAGCAGAGAGGAGATGGGAACGAGATGGAAGCACTACCTTGAGTAGCCTTGGGGATCCACTGCTTGGCTTACCCATCCGATACACCATCTGAGGTGAGGACTCGACCTGGAGTAGAGCGAGAACTCGACCAAGGGCCGTTCTATCACTCTCAAGCTTCTCTTCAATAGTCCGAGAAGGGTCGGCCTCCCTAACACCAGATACGACGATGGATCTAGCTCTGAGATGAGCTTCGACGGGGTCATCGCCAAGAGTGGGATGGGAAGGGGGGAGAGGAGGGGAGAGAAGGGTAAGAGGAGGAGGAGAGGAAGTGGGGAGGGAAGATGTGGAGGGGGAGGAGGAAATGTCCGCAAGGGAATCACCACTGTCCTTCTTGAGGAGCAGATCAACCAATTTGGCCATCTGACTCAGAACCGAGGTGATTTCAGTCCATAAGGACTCATCCACTCCAGTGGGTGCCTCCCTGAAGGCCAGAGCCTGGGCGGTCACTATGAGGTTTTCAAGTGTACCGCGCTTGGCCTTGGGGGAGGAACCCCCTGTATTTGGCCCGTTTGGACATGGGGGGATAGAGGGGGGGGAGGGGGGAGAAAGAAACAACGAAAATACAATTTAAACGAGAGAAAATAACGCGCACCTTCCCAATGAGGAGGGAAGAGGGGGAGTGAGGAGGGAAGAGGGGGAGTGAGGAGGGAAAAGGGGGAGAGAAAATTTGGAACGCTTCACGAATTTGCGTGTCATCCTTGCGAAGGGGGGGAACCAGGGGTTTCGGGTTTAGTTAACGAGCGCGCTACCGATTGAGCCACAAGACGATGTGATCGATCGTCTCACTTGCGTTACACGATTGTGCGTGGGTGGATTAGGCGAGTAATGCATTGTGGGAGCATCGAGATCACCTATTCAATGGTTTCTCGACAAAATGTTGAGATATCTACAAACAGCCAACAGTATGATATTATTGGGTCCCAGAGGGGTACATTGGCATCACTTTTCGTCTGCCTGAGTGAAATCGGCTCTCGACCCTGTGGTCTCTATACAAAGGGAAATTGAAAAGAAATCTGGATAGCGATTTATTTCGTAGTGGATCATCAACTTTACATAGCGCTGTCGCAAATACATATACAAATAATGTTTGACCGTATCGCTACGATATAAAGCAAGTACTATTCGCACAAATAACATAACAGATGAATTAGTGGATGGAAATGCATAACATCTCGTATGTCATCTCAATGGAGTCATCTCAATGCACTGGATACTAATAGTTCACATGTTTCGTGGGCGTTCAATGTGCTTCTCCGAGTCTCTCGTTCATTCGCTCGTGGTCCTGAATGATGTCGCTGAAATCAGAACTACAACCACTACAGCCCCGACATTCAGCATTACCTGCCCTTCCGCGTCTTCAAGAAATATTTAGATTTCTAGGCAGTTTTTTTCCTTATAATCAAGTACTGACCATGACACTGGTAGCCTGTCCTCCACAATCCTTAGCTGCCATCTCCTCTCGCTTATTGTGTGAGAAGAGCTCGTGGGCCTGAGTTTTGAAATTATTTTAGAATCAACATAGTCGCAGCGTCACTAGAGACAAAAAAGTGATTCTAGCTAGAACTGACTGCATTATAAACGGCATCTCCAGCCCGTTCGAAGCACGACAGACCGAAGCCGTCGATATGCTCCTCCGTGTAAGTATCGGTCTGAATCATGAGCAGTCAGATATTTGAATTGCATAATTCGTATTCTTCTTCGATTACTCACTCCTTTACAGTACAAAGACAACCATTGAGAAAGTACACCACTCAATCGAGACATACCTTTTCGCCTTTTCGAGACCTGCCATGTGGGCGTCATTCATACCTTCTTTAGCGATGCCAATAGCTCGTTGATCTTGAGAAGGTGATGGTTTGTACGTTGGAAGATGATAGATCAAATTGGGAGTATCATAGATGAATCTTTATCAGCGAACTATTGAAAAGAGGATGCTGAATCTATTGCGCCATACAATCAGCAATACATACTTTCTTTTCAGTATGTTTTCTGCGGAAATCATAACTTACAGGATCTTCATAAGCAACGCTGTTTTGTGCAGGATAAATTCCCTCAAGGAAGCGACTCACCATCTGGGCCATGGTCTTACTCATTGGTTCTTTAGTGTTTTCCATCATGCGCTGACCATCAGAAGGCAGGGGAGGCGGAATGTTGAACTGAACAGAGCTATTATTACAAAAACACAATGCTGTGTGGAAGAAATCCTTCTCATGAGCCACTCACCATCTCAGAGCCAGCTCCGTGGAATTCGTGCTCGGCTTCTTTAGCTTTGTCCTTTTCGTTATTCACAGAAATGATACGAGGGGGGAAGCGTCGGTGGAGACATGTTAGATTTGTGAGAATAGGGAGAAGTGAGGAGGTGGTGTAGGATGGTAGAGAAGGAGAGGGCGTGTTGACTGCGTCCAAAATAGCTTTCGAAATCGCATGGTCAACAGAGTCACACTGTGTTTATCGTTTTCTCCTTGTCTCATGCTGTTTTCCGTCTCACCCTTATCCTCCAGTAAGGATCTATGCAAACACGTTAACGAAGGTTCTAGGTCCACCCGATTACGATGACTGATCTGTGCAATCCCATTATTCTCTGGAGCACGAGAAAATATCGAGAAACAACAAAAGATACACATGTAATACACATGTGTAACGAACTTTATTAACAAGTTCAGACAATAACTATTTGGATAAAATAGGTATAGCAGTGTACAAGTATTACTTACAGTGAATGATCACACTTAAGAGACATTTTTTAAGAAACAGGACCTATTCTACGGACTGCTTTTTTGCAACCTATCCCAATATTCTGTGAGTGATGTCCCCATACCGAATGCTGATATTTGGCCCAATATGAGCGGATATGGTGCACTCTCCGAAATGCCAGATCAAGCCCAAAAAAAGTCCGAAATTTCATCCATGAAAAAAGTACGTTCTTATAGGTGTTCCGGGTGTATTTTGCGATGAAAATAACAAAAAAGATGGTTTGGAGAACCAGGGGCAATGATGAAAGGTCGAAAACAGCGAATTTCGTCGTTTTCAAATCACGGTGAAAAATATTTTCACATAGAACATTGTTATTATTCCTATTTCGAAATCTACGTGAAAAACTACCCCTAGATTATTCTCCACACATCGCTAAGTGTTTCCCGCCGGAGGTTATTTCTCTTGGCCGGAGGCGCCTTCGGAGGCGGCATGGAGAACGATGACGAGAGATTTCACTATTGCGAAGTCATACCTTCGCTTTTTCATCATATTCGTATTTTTTCGATCATTAGTAAGCATTCGTGTTGACATTATGAGGTTATGATAAGGCTAAGACACATAAAAGCTGAAAAGTTGAAAAATCAATTTTTCGAAATCTCAAAATTTCAAAAAATCATAAGTCTTGTTTCAGAGATTCAAATAGTGCATTTTCAACAGAAAATCACTTGAATATGAGTTTTGGACTATATCCATGTTTTTGGGACGGATTCTAGAGTAAAAGTTTTGGTCGAAAAATTTCTCGATCATTTGCCCATCCAAAAATCACAATTTCAAAAAAGATTTGCATTTCGGCTATAACTTTTAGAAATTATTGCAATAACTCAGTTAAGTGATTTTCTGTTGAAAATGCATTATTTGAATCTCTGAAACAAGACTTATGATTTTTTGAAATTTTGAGATTTCGAAAAATTGATTTTTCAGCTTTTAAGCTTTTATGTGTCTTAGCCCTATCATAACCTCATAATGTCAACACAAATGCTTACTCACGAACGAAAAAGTAAAAATATGATGAAAAAGCGACAGTGTGACTTCGCAATAGTGAAATCTCTCGTCATCGTTCTCTATGCCGCCTCCGAAGTCGCCTCCGGCAAAGGGCTATTAGCTCCGGCGGGGAACACTTTGCGATCTGTGAAGAATATTCTAGGGGTAGTTTTTCACGTAGATTTCGAAAATGGAATAATAACAATGTTCTCTGTGAAAATATTTTTCACCGTGATTTGAAAACGACGAAATTCGCAGTTTTCAACCTTTCATCATTGCCCCTAGTTGTCCAAACCATCTTTTCTGTTATTTTCATCGCAAAAAACACCCGAAACACCTATAAGAACGTATTTTTTTCATAGATGAAATTTTGGACTTTTTTTGGGTTCGAGCTGGCATTTTTTGGGGAGTGCACCATATCCGCTCATATTGGGCCAAATATCAGCATTCGGTATGGGGACATCACCCACAGAATATTGGGATAGGTTGCAAAAAAGCCGTCCGTAGCATAGGTCCTGTTTCTTAAAAAATGTCTCTTAAAGGAGGAGTGAAGGCAAATCTGGCGAGGGTAAACTGGCAAGATAGATCGATAGAGTCCGTGAACCACATCACAACCCTTTATTGATTTCCCCAACGTTTCCCCAACTCATCCCGAACTATCCAAAACTCATCGGAATATTAGCCGGACACTCGCGGATGCTACTTGTCAATTATGTTCTGCTATCCATGAACGAATGAGATTGAACATAAAACGAAACAAAACATAGGTAGATCAATTATTTCGTCATCACAACGCAATCACTTTCAATCTCAGGGAGAATCTGAAATGCAAATCGTAGCTATAAGAGGTGATCTCCATTTATGCCAAGTTTCACGAATAGTTAATCTGGTTCAATAGCTATGGCCTTTGAGATACAATCCCTTCCTCTCTATTTTGCACGTTCTAGTCTCAAGTCGCGCACAATGCCTACCGGCAGCACGGCGCGTTTCGCAAACTCGAAGGCGCAGTTTACAAGTGCCGTTATCATCATTTGTTTCAACTGATATTTCAATGGTTTCTTATCAATTTGCGCACCGTTTTTTTCTGCTACATTGCTGATCTTTGAACTTTTGTCTATTTTCATGATGGATCACCTTCCGAACCCCGAAGAGGCCAAGGCATACTTGGAAAGGAAGCAACAACTGGAGGCGACAGATCAGAAGCTGTTTACTAAAGCGGTGGATCTGGATGAGACGGCAGCTTGCTCTTGCACACTGTGCCCACCCAGAGACAAAGAGGAGCAGTACGACTACTGCTGTCAATCACTGTTCCGGTTCCCACTCAGAAAGAAGGGAAAGCTTCTAAAGACCGGGTTCGATACCAAACTGAAGAATCCGTCTACTCCATGCGTCTGTCAGAACAAGCTGTTCACGGAATTCCTTCTCACCGATAATGTAAGTCTCTAATCAATCAATACGAGTGTTTGATCTTTGATCTTTCAGGTTATTGACGCAGCAGTCTCTCTTCATAGCTACCAAAAAGGAATCGAGGATACGGATCTAAACCGGTGAGCCATCGTTTTCTCGCAGCTAACGTGACCTTTCATTTATTACCCACAAGCTGAAACAGTATCCGAGGTCAATAATACAGTAACCACGAAACACCTAGAATAGAGTTCTACTATATTTCCGTACTCACTGCTCTCTAATTCGTAAACCTTGTTTGGGCAACCTGCGAGCGAGGGAATAACTACACATCTATTTGCATATTCTCAAGTTTTCTGATGGCCAAAAAAACTTGAAAAAGTTGGAGACTCGGTCTCGATCAGGAATCACTAACGGATAGATATATCGGATAGCAAAGCGATACGCGTGCTACCGAGTGATCGTGGCTACACTGATGGGACCACTCGGACGAGGCATTCGGATTAGGCTACCCGCATGTGTCATCGAGACTGTGCGCAACAAGTGGCCGAGCAACACTTACACGGGATTCAAACCTAGTGAAATATTCGACTAATGATGAATAAAGATGTTGTGCCACATAAACGTGCGTTTTCGTATCAAACTATGTTACCTTCATGACTGATCTACCTGCTTGGCATTGGTGTGTACCGAATTCTACCGTAACCCGATATTTCAGGATGGAACGGACATGTGTTGTCTGTCAAAAGCGAACGTGGCAACACCAGATGCATAGATTCCCTGAGGGGTATGAGAAGAGAGAACGGTGGTTGGATGCACTCTCAGATACTGATGCACAGAGGATCGAGATCAAAGGACGAGTCGACTCAATGAATCCTCCGAAGCTGTGCGCAACTCATTCCAAGAAGTCGGATTACGCGCACCCCACTCCGTACACGGAGGTTCTTCTAAAGACTGCGATCCCCTTCTATGATGTGAGTATCAAACAATTACTTTATAAAAATACAAACCTTTATATACAATTACAAAAATTTATATACATTATGAGACGAAAAGGACAAGTGGTACGGTAGGATGGGTTACGGTAGATCTCTGTAACATATTGTAGTAATGTATGTAGTTCAGAGATGTTTCGAGTTTCAGATCAATCCATTCTTCATACTCTCGTCTGTCTGATTGGACAAATAGTGTGCACCATTGAGAGAGCTGAAAACCGGGAGAGATGGCACCATTTCTCCACACTATTTGTTCAATCAGACAGACGAGAGTATGAAGAATGGACTGTTCTGAAACCCGAAACAACATCTCTGAACTACATACATTACTACAATATGTTACAGCGATCTACCGTAACCTATCCTACCGTATCACCTGCATTCTCTCTCCTCCCTCCCCTCCTCCTTCCCTCTTCACTCCCTCCTCCACTCGTCCTCTTCCTCTTCTCCGCCGGAAGCCGCCGCCGTGCTGCACGTGTTGCTGCAAGAAAGAGGAGGTATTATTCATCACTTTTCAATGGATCTCAAAATACGAATGAAACTCAAAATAGCTAGGTGAATTACTTTTTCGTTCAGAGACGGGAATTCAAGCAGGACCCCAACTGGACTCCCCCTGCCCCCTCTACTCGAAACCTCCCGTCCAGCGAGTACTTAGTTGTGTCTCGAGAATCTTTGCTGGCACTCCTTCGCAAGTGCACTAACTGCCCGAAGGGTGAAAACCATCTGTCCTTCCGCATGGAAGGAATGGCAGTTACGTGCACGGGGGAGTGCAACTCATGCCCATACAAGTTCACTTGGGGCAACAGCAAGGTTCTCAACACCTCTAAGTGCTCCAATATGGAGAGATTGCGCAAGATCAATGTGGATATTACGTATGGAGCTGTAATTACATCGATTGGAGGGACGGTGAGATCAATTGCCAATTATATGTATGGGTGGAATAAAGATCAAAGATGATCAAGATGTATTTTCCAAGTGAAACAAAATTTTGCGGGATCACTAGTATGATCTATGTTTCAGAAATTGCACCAAATCTGCTCATTGGTTGGCATCTCCCCTCTCTCTAACAATACCTTCCATCGCATCAAGAAGCTCTATGTTTCTCCCGCCGTCGCTCAGACATTCTGGAAGATGCAAGGGAAAGTTATCGATGCACTGAGGGAGCGAATCGAGAAGGTTAGCTAGTTAGGAATACAATAGTGAAAAATGGGTGGAACGCAGGGCGGCAAATTGCATATCGCGGGAGATGGCTCTTTCGACAGTAGAGGCTACTCGGGGAAATGGTGCCGTTACTTCTTTCTTGACGCTGAGAATAATAATGAAGTTCTTCACTACGTCATCAAACACCAGTCGGACACAGGGAGTAGCGGGACAATGGAGGTTTTGTGCTTCACTGATTCCCCTTTAAATATGTGGTAAAAATGCAGGCTGCGGCTCTAGAGCAAGGACTAAGGGAACTATCACTGATGATAGGGGGAATCGAAGGAATTGCGAGTCTCGTCACAGACCGTCACCCGGGTGTCACTAAGATGATGAGATCGAAATTCCCAGGGATCGATCACTTCTTCGATCCCTGGCATTTGTTTCGAAACATCACACTTAAACTCCTGACAGTAAGTAGATCAGAATAAGAAATCGAAACAGACACTGCTCTTCTAGATCACGAAGCCGAACTACATGATCCCGGTGCGATTTTGGATTCGGGTCATCATCAATAGATGCTATGACGCGGTTATCACTGCCCAGGGAAACGGGGAATTGGCTTCGGAAAAGTTCCGTGCCATTCTTCTATGTATGACGGGACAACACACGTTTGATAAGGTATATCACGTCATCACTAAGAAACCCAACTGTTCCTATCTTACAGGACCCTTCCTTCAAGCATCTCAAGTCGTGTTCTCACTCTGCTCCCACTGTCAATTGGATTTTCATCCCAGGAGGAATCGGTGGACGGATCTACAATCGTCTCGTGTCCGAGGTTACGCGTTTTTCAACATTCTCACTGATTTCTCAATTCAGGTATTCACTGATAAAAACATCGAGGACATCAAAAGTGTATCGTGGAGACTACAGACATCCACCTGTGATGCACTCGCATGGAGATATGCATCTAAGGATTTATACTTCACTCGGTGAGCACTCTCTCCATAAAAAAATAAATATAATAAATTACAGCCCTGGGCATGAAATGCGCACCCAGCTCACAATGATTCACTGGAACTACCTGAAGCACACAATCGCTGATGGGAGCAGACCCGTGGTATAACCAAATTACTCAAATAACCCGCTATAATAAGAATATTTACATGTGGGAAAGAAGTCCTACAACAATCCGACCAGTAAGCGAGTAGTTTGGCGAAATGTACGGAAATCAATGACTCACCCCTGGAGAGAGGATATCAAGAGACTGACCTACCAAGTATAAAAATAGTCGTTTTTGAAATTATCCCACCATTTCTTCAATAATCCTACTAATCTAGGTGCGAGCGAGAATGGTCGAGACCCCGGACACCACTGAGAGAAAGAGAAAGGCCGCTCTCGCCCAGAAGAGGGTAGGGACCAGGCAGTTTTGCGATTTTAAATTTATATTTTGAAGAGAGAAATCGATCGACTCACCCGTCCTCTCGTTCCATCCGCCGCCGACCCGAATCTTGAGGAGGAGTGGTCGAGTGACGAGGAGGGGGAGGATGACGCCCTCGTTCCCCCGCCTCTCACTCCCACTCAACGCCTCGACGGGCTCATTGAGGAGAGCACCCGGGCCCTGGAAGTGGTCGATGTTGAAGAGGAAACCGGGGAGGACGACGAGGAGGACGATGAATGAGCGAGTGACGCGACAATAATAGATTATCAGACGAGATTTAATTGTTGTATTGTAATCCTATTGTGTTCTCAAAGGACTTTTGTTGTTTTCTCGATGAATTTTTGACCAAAATCGTGCAAAATAGCAAAACAGAACTAATGAGAGGATGGTAACGTCAAACAGTGAGTAAGCAACAAAAGAGACAACACGAAATAGTGGAAGAAAGCGAGAGAATGCGAGCCTTCTAAGAAACGAGAGTTTTGAACCATAATTTTCGCATAAATGATGATCCTACCAAATAACATCGCGCTAATACATTATTAAATCGCTTAAATACAAGTTCAAAGGCTCAATGAACACCGAAAACTAGAAGACATTGCAAGAACATGACAAACGCCACGAAAAGCCTCTCTGATCACGCTCAATCGGTCAATATACCTTTAAAAACGATTGCACATATATCGCACGTAGGCTAGGATCATAACAGAAGAACAATAACCGTATAATAATGCAAATAAATAAATAGAGCTCGGAATAACGCGAGACGACCGGATCCGCCCGACCAAGGCAGAGCCGTAGACGCCGGCCGTGAAATGGCGCGAGGTAGTGCGCGCACTTCTCAAACTTTTCCTTACAGTACTTTGCTTTCATTGTACAGGATTTCCGTTACGAGAGTCCCCGCCTTATATTTCACGGTCCTTTAAAGGATCAGTAACGGCATATCTGGCAAGGATGAACTGGCAACATCGCTAGATTGGATCATCTCAAAAAAGAGTCTCGATCAGAGAAAGGATGAGGAATAGACGAGAAGGAAGAGGGAGGAGGCGGATGCACGCTGATCCACTCTCCCCCGCCCAATGTTTCCCGCCTAATGGCCTAATGTTTCCCTACCATTACGACTCACCAGGTGATGGAAGAGATGAGCTCCGCCACAAGGCTTGTTTGCCACTCTGCTCATCTGTTGTCTCGCTGACCCCACTCTATCACTCCCATCGACTTTCGTTGAAAAAAAAAAGAGCTTCAGTGAAGATGGGTATATTCCAGATTCTGGAGCAGCTAGTGCAGAGGGCCGTAACGAGAGCATCCCGAAACATTCTAACCGCTCACATCACAGTATGAGGAGTTCTGATGCATTTCAGAATGTGGATTTTGAATGCCTCAGCAAAAATGACCCCTGACTCCGTTACCCCGTCATGTTCAATGGCGTTCTTTCCTAACTGGATCTTGTTGTAAAACTCATCCACCTTTCATTCGCCCCCCTCTGTCTGCGATGTCGGTTGGCATCTTATGTGCACCCTACAACATTTAGTCACGATAAACAACCGATCTCAACTATTCATGAATTCGCTTGAACAAAACTATCACTAAAATGCAGCGAAAGGTCGATCCGATATTGCGCCCGAAATATCCCTCATAAAAACGAGATTACTTCTTCATACGAAGGATTATCTGTGCACTCGTCGACAGAATGCACTAAACAGGAACGGAAAGAGATAGCCAACGGAAATCGGATTCTTTGCTCGTTCGAAGATTTGCAATAATGGAAAGGCCTTCTCTTCAATCGCCAATCCTAATAGTGCATGTGCTTCTCTTGCGTTTTATTAGCGGGTACATCGGGTATAAAATGAGGCCGGAGGAAGGGTAGATCACTCACATTCCAATGCTCTTCCGACTCCTCTCCCTTCCGGCTCTCTTCTACAGCCTTGCTGCAGCTGCAGATGCTGCCGCCGTCGGAATCCCTTCGCTCAACGGCAACCTCGGCCTCACAGGTATGATAGTGCAATCGGACGGAGTTTGTCTCGTGGTGTGCTCATGGGTGCATCGAGTGCATTCCGAATGTTGACGTTTCTCAGGTGCCGGATACGGTGATGCCTACGGTGGGAAAGTGAGCGATGGTGTGTATGGAGTTGGAGGACGAGCGGGAGGTGAGTAGTAATCATCTTTTGAACTGAGTAATTTTAGAAAATCAGGTCAGCTGGGTCTGACTGGCTTGCTCGGTCTTGGAAGTGGAAGAAGAAAGAGACAGGCCTCGGCCTTCGCCAGTGCGCAAGCATCAGGAAATGGAGCGATCGCAAATGCGGTAAGTTTTCCCTTGCTTTTTCATCGTTAACTGTTTTTTTATATACATAAATTATTTAAGATTGCTTCGGCGGGCACTGGAAAGGGCCTTGCAGCAACCACAGCTGCACCCGCAGGAAGGAAGAAGAGACAGGTGTGTAACTTTTTAAAATGAGATCATCAAATCTTTAAAAAAATTTCTTCCTGTCTGGATAGAACACGGTCAATGTTAAATTGGCAAAAAAATTATTTGGCAAACTGATATTCAGTAGTCATTCAGGCCTTCGACAATGCGCCATTCGACTTCGTCCCTGCCATTATTTCCGGCACCCCAATCGTTCCATCAATTGCTTCGACGACGACCGCACTTCCCATCCTACGCCTGCCTCAATGAAGTAGCAGAAGATTTAGAGATGAATGTCAGCGCTATGTAAATGTTATGCACGATGAATCTCAATGCACAAATCGCATAAAGTATCGTTGGATATGCGAACTACGTATTGATGGGAGTCATCTTTATCTGCGGATGCTCCTCACAGGGCGACCATTCCCTGTGAGAGCGGGACGAGAGACTGGCACTAGGCATAAACAGATGGTGACCTAGAACTCTCCCTCTCCTCAAAGGGAGAGAGGAGAACGGGGAAGATAGTGTAAACAAGATAGATCTGAGTATGGGTGCCACGTCCCCGAAAAATCGATAAGCGACTTCCACTGTCGCGTAAAAGAACTATGCTAGGCATGAAATGGAACACGTAAGGCGTCACCTTATTCTAATATCCCAGTATCGAAAGGCGAAATTCAGTTGTCAGGTACTAAACTCGAATGTAACATACAAGGAGGTGGCTTACACGATTAACCCTACATCAAGAGCAATGCTAACATACAACGTGTAGAATACAAGAATACAAGGGCTGTCCGGTCCAGCAGATAGGTGTAGTAGTCGCAACGATCCAAATCCACTCACGGCGCAGTCTTCTCACTTGATCCTCCAATCCTCGGTTTCCTTCTTCCTCGAATCTTGAATTGATTCTGTTCCTTGGGCGACTTCATCTGGAGTCGATTGGGTAGGCGCATCTCTGGCGCAGGCGCTGCTATGGCGCATCATCCGCTCTCGGGCGTCGATGATTGGGGAAGGGGAAGGATACAGGAGAAATACTCGACTGATTGTAGTTGGAAGACCGGCTGGCAGGATGAAGATGGGTAGACTGGGTGAATGGCTTTCAGTAGTCGAATGAAGATGGGGGGTCAAGTCCAATGGTTGTGTAGCGGTTCAGGCGACTAGCTGACGATAGGCAGGATATGGTAGCACTAGCGGGAATGGACTCCTTTCCTGACGAGGGGAGTAAATCCAGGGACCTCCACGTTGGATATTCGAACTACGTATTGATGGGAGTCATCTTTATCTGCGGATGCTCCTCACAGGGCGACCATTCCCTGTGAGAGCGAGAGACTGGCACTAGGCATAAACAGATGGTGACCTAGAACTCTCCCTCTCCTCAAAGGGAGAGAGGAGAACGGGGAAGATAGTGTAAACAAGATAGATCTGAGTATGGGTGCCACGGTATCATTCACAAAAATATCTCCCGACATTCAGTCAGGTTTGCTGAAATGATGGCAAAAACAATTGCCAACTGAAGGAATTGAAGCTGCTATTTTCACTTTACGAGAGCGACGCTGTGCCTCTAAAGCTGGCACACTTCACACGAAAAAAGTTCAATATTCTATCGCTATTTGGTCATGAATTACACTGTACCGATAAGTGCGCAGGGGAATGTTTTGATAACATTAGAAGTTGACTGATAACCGGGTATGGTAGATTTGATGTATTCCTAATATTTATTTCAAACATTCGGAACGCGGAACAGGACGCGGAACAGGCACTGAAGGCTGAAAGGGGATAATACTGAAGTATAGAACCACAAAATTAGAAGATTTTTCTGCCTCCATATAGATATTTTAGGGGAAATATTTAGCCACAGAAAGTGCACTCAACCCTCACATATTGGGTCATTGAAAAAAATCAGCTCAATATAGGAGGACGACGCTTTCACCTTCTACTTTGGAAATTATGCAATTCGGCATTCCGTAGCGCAGTCGCATCGTCCGCCCTATTTGGAAGAAGTTGCAAGAACAAGTTCTATTGAAGGATCCGTTCTCGGACATCGATATCTCTCATAGTCTAATTTGTCGAAAACATAATAATTGTATGTAACGGAAGTGGAAAATATTCATTGTAAATGCCTTTGGGAAGCGTATTTCATTAACGAGACGAAGACAAAACGCACGGAGAAAACACATCCTGATTGAATTCGATAATACCGAAAGAATGCAATTTATATTATTGAAACTATCGATAGAATGGGTAGGAATGCTAAGAGGTGGATCACGGCTGCAACAGCCACTCGTGCTGCACAGACTGTGCAGCAGTGGATCGATTGGCCGGGACGAGTTCGAGCATCGGTGTGAGGAAGGAAGAGAAGTTCGCCGCCTGCAACAAATTATCAGTTTCATTATTTTTTTTAAAATAAACAAAAAAATTCCATTTCTTAATAACTCTACTACATTGAAGCTGAGTTGCCCACTAAAGGCTGCAAATGCATAAATAGCCGAAGCAAGGAACATAGTGGCAAGCGTCGCAATGTTATTCCAAGTTTAGGTAAATAAACACGAAACGAACATCATTATAAGACCAATCGTATTCAAGCACCAGACGCTCCATCAACGTGTACGGCTCCTCCTCATGGACATCATCCGACACGTGTAGCAACTTCCCCTGCTGAAAAAAAGAACGCTTTCATTATTTATGCCTTTCAAATATCAACTCTCTCCATTCTGCACACTAATTAGTTTCTCTGATCGCGAAAGCATTCATCAGCCATACTTACTCTCTCTATTCTGCACACTCGCTCATGCCCAAAAGATTAACTCTTTAAAGGCCCCTAGATATTGCTATTCAAAAAGGCAGTTTGTCAACCATCTCATTACTTGGTGGGCTCTGTTCAACAGCACAAGCATACGTAAGACTGGCTTCTGAGAGCAGAGAGCAAAAGAGATACTGTCCCGATTCGGGACAGTTGCTCTCTCCAATATGCACACTCTCTCGTCACTCCAACCGTCGAGAGCGAGTGCAGAACGGAGAGACTAACTATTCGATGAGACAAGTCCATCTCTGATTAATTTATCTACCGTATCCCGCTCAAAGCTACCGTACCCGGTTGAAGAAGGTGTTCCATTGACTTCCCGACGCGAATACTTGAGTCGGAATGGGACCCAGCAAGACGGTCATCTTTGCGAGCAGAGCGGCTTCGTGAGCAGTTTCATCATCATTGTCATTCAGTTCTGCAGCGATATTATTATTATTACTATGGCACTATTATTATAATATTATTATGGTATTATTATTATTGTGATTTTCGATAAGCACTGTGAAAATAGAATGTGTAGCAGAAGGTGCAATAGGAAATCACAAACGACAGGCGACATTTGTTACGCTCGGACAGCGTGGGAAAAGCTCCGCGCGAAACAATTTGCGCCTTTCGAAAGTTATTTCGTAGTGATCCATTTGATAAGTAATATATTCTAGCAAAAATTGGCATTTATTTGGACTTGGCCCCTAATGACTACTAGACGTCACTTCACACATCTACTCTTTTTATATGAACCAGATGATTAGCGAGCAATCAATACAGTATTTGTAAAATTTTTCAAATACCGTATCCACAGAATTGTTGTCATAACTATTGGGACTGTTTTGAATGGGCTCCACTATCCCTCACCTTCCTCCTGCTCGAACAGATAGTCGCATGTTGCCAATTCGAATGCCATGCAGGCGGTACTCCAAATATCAGCGGATGTATCGTATCCCGTGCCAATCACCACTTCAGGCGACCTGTAATTAACTTATTTATTCAACGAAAATAAGACAATTAAAGTATTACCCATAAGATCCTCTGCTATTGAATCTTTAAAATATTAGCAGATGAAAATTTATAATCACTGTGCATTGTTATACGATGCATATCTCATACGTGATGTCAAAACAATTCCCAATTTATGCACGAAAACAAAGGGGGGGGGTCTCCGATCCTAGAGTAAAGATCAAAGATCACACTACAAAGGTCAAAGATCAAACTACAAAGGTCAAAGATCAAACTACAAAGGTCAAAGACCAAACTACAAACTATGAAGACCAAACTACAAACAATAAAGACCAAACTCCAAACTATAAAAACCAAACTACAAACTATAATGACCAAACTACAAACTAGATAGACCGAACTACAAACTAGAAAGACCAAAGGATCAAACTAAAGACCACAATCTACAAACTTCAAACGTTAGGTTAGAGACTACAAACTACATACTCTTACTTTCTCAGAAGAAAGTTCTAGAACCTTCCCTGAAGAAAGTTCTAGAACCTTCTCTGAAGAAAGTTCTAGAAGCTTCTCTGAGGAAGGTTCTAGAAGGTTCTCTAGGAAAATTCTAGAAGGTTCTTTGAGGAAAGTTCTAGAAGGTTCTCTGAGGAAAGTTCTAGAAGGTTCTCTGAAGAAAGTTCTAGAACCTTCTCTAAAGAAAGTTCTAGATGGTTCTTTGTGGAAGGTTCTAGAAGGTTCTCTAAGGAAAATTCTAGAAGGTTCTCTGAGGAAAGTTCTAGAAGGTTCTCTGAGGAAAGTTCTAGAAGGTTCTCTGAGGAAAGTTCTAGAACCTTCTCTGAAGAAAGTTCTAGATGGTTCTTTGTGGAAGGTTCTAGAAGGTTCTCTGAGGAAAGTTCTAGAAGGTTCTCTGAGGAAAGTTCTAGAACCTTCTCTGAAGAAAGTTCTAGAACCTTCTCTGAAGAAAGTTCTAGATGGTTCTCTGTTCTAGAAGGTTCGCTGTGAAAGGTTCTAGCATCTTCCAAAACTTCCCAGAGCGAGGGAAGAGAGTTAGAAGCGAGATTTCGTCATATAAACTTCCAGAACTTTCGCAACCTTCCCGAGAGAGATGGGAGAGGGGGAGACAGACGACACGCGAAGCGCGGAGCCTGCCAGTGGATTCCCCCGCCGTAGGCCAGTGGATTCCCGCCGCTGGTTGTGTAGGTATCACTGCTTCTTTTGTGTTTATTTTTACCACTAGTATTGCGTCAGGTATCTATTAGGGGAGCAAAAAGCAACAAACTTAAGTGACATTAGTGCAGGAGAGGGTGGGTCTCTCATTTCGTGATCTCTCAAGCTACAGTCCCTCACCTGTACTCCCTTGTCTGAATATTATCAGAAAAACGTTTGTATGTCCAGCATGCATTTCCCACATCTGCGATCTTGACCTGCAATTTTTATAACTATTTTTAAAAATAAATTATTATATAAAAAAATAACAATCAACACAGAAAGCATCGATCTTTCAAAACATTACGCCTCAAGTTCTAAGGCCGCCAAGCCTGTGGATCGAAATGGCAATTATCGCTTACTAACTTTTCATTTAACCGTAGCTAGTCACTTCAGTCCTTCCTACCTTGATCTCTCCATTAGCCAACGACACCAGTATATTCTCTGGTTTAATGTCCGTGTGAATAATCTGGCACTTTGTGTGCATGTAGTTGAGCCCCTCGAGCACCTCAAGAATATTATTAATTTATTGTATCACATTTTAAAATATGAACTCTTTTTGAATCAGAAATGTGGGAAAAAATCCGCACTTCTCATTTCTCACGCTCTCTCTGGACAAATGAAGAAAATGGAAAATTCCTTGCACACCCCTGGTTTGAAGCTAAAATATTTATCTGATTTAGATTGGAAACTGGAAAGTCAGAGCTCGGAGACAAATTGGAGACGAAAAATTCCAAGTTCATCATAATGGTTAAATTATTCACCTGTCCAATGATGTTCTTCACTTTATCGATCGCGATTCCTATATTGTTGTTTTCTTTGATCAACTTGAGCAGATCGCTCTCGATTGCCTTAATAAAAATATAAAAATAATATATATTATAATAATATATAATAAAATTAGAATTCATAACGAAGAGAAAATCATAACTGAGAATTGTAAGATAAACTATTAGAGTGTTTCAAAATTTACTATTATGAACATCATAACTTGGATGTAATTTCGGTTTTGCCTCTCTCCCATTTGCACACTATCTAGACGGTCATATAAACAAGAGAGTGTGCAGAATAAAAGAGTCGAAAACAGAAACGACATCACGATTTTGCTTTTCTTTTTCAAAAAATTTCTAATGAAATTTTAGGACAGCCTATTACATAATCGCAAAAGCTACCAAGCTTCTCATTCCCGGTTGTTTTGATTTGTTTCAAGGTAATTTTCGATTTATCAATAAACTCACCTCGAATACAATGCACACATGTGTTCCGTTCTCACCGTTGTGAAGGAATGTGTCGAGTAGACATACAATCTTCAAAATTAACGGTAAAAATGAGAATCTCTTTTCATAGGAAAAACATGGAAACAATTTTTTTAACCTTTTCCCTGTGGG
Organism: Pristionchus entomophagus; assembly: GCA_036245825.1. Taxonomy (NCBI): domain Eukaryota; kingdom Metazoa; phylum Nematoda; class Chromadorea; order Rhabditida; family Neodiplogasteridae; genus Pristionchus; species Pristionchus entomophagus. The sequence continues at coordinate 21,357,941 of BTSX01000006.1, forward strand.
TATCGGATTTGTCCGCATCACGAATCTCTTTCAGAATCTGAAAGTATTATTATAATCGTAATTAAATTTTAACGTATCTGAAGCCAATATATGCTGAGGAAGCGCAACCATTTTTCAGACAGTTATGTGGTGTTAGTTCTCATGAAAAATTGTCTGGGAAAAAGAAAAGGGGTGTTTGTTCCTCGGAAAAAAGAGTTTCGGATAAATGAAAAACTTTAATTCCCTCAAATTTGTTTCTCGCTTGCCGGTAAAACTTGATACTTGAAATTTGTTTTGTACGGACGAATTTTTTTGCTTCTACAAGGGAAAAAAAAGTTCAACAAGGGACCGAGATAGAAAATCGCGGGAATCTTTTTTTTCGACCAGCTTTTATTCCCGAAAAAAAAACACACTTTTTCCTTTGTTGGATTGCAATCTTCTGAGAGCTAACTCGACATCAGATACTCGAAATACCCAAAGTGGAATGAACTATTGCAAAATCTTTTGACCTTGATTTCATCATTGGCGACATCAGTGCATTCCTCATTAGACTTGTTGATTTTGAGAGCGACAGATCGTGCCTGGAAGAAAGAAAAATTTATGAGAGATGGCTAATCAATCAGATCAGTTAAGTTCAGTTAAATCCATATTTACCGATGACAAAAAAACCAAATATCAATCGTGTTCCGCGGATAAATAAATATCCCTCCAATACCGCACGCCGTTCGAGCGATAAATATACGACGATACCATACCTTATCCTTCTCCTCGCACAGCCATACTGTGGAAAAATGGCCAAATCCGAGCTTGCTGATGACCGTGTACCTGAAGAAACAGCTCTGGTAATGCTTCAAAAAAACTGTTAATATCGCAGCAACGTGTTATAGTGCTGCCCGATCGAATATTAAGATTTGACATTCTGCAAAATCTCGTTTCTCCTACCGGAGGAATGGAAATAGCTACTATTCGATCCGGCAACACTAATGTGTTCTGAGAGTTGGGAAAAAAGTCCGCGCCATGTCCATGTCGGGACAAATTACCGTACAATGAAGGAATCATGAAAATACGATTAACCATTTTAATCGAATTATTTTGTAAATGCATTATGAACTGACTTATCATTATTGAATTTGTCTCCAATCCTGACACGATGATATCCGCCTTGCTTGTATTCATCCGCATTTTCTACATCAATCACTTCGTTCTTCAAAAAAAAATTTATATTATAAAAATAAAATATTTTGAAATATTATACATTATTCATATGCAAGATGGTGAATGATTTAGATGAAGACGGTAAGATCAACTGCTAGGATGTGCTTCGTCGAAATTTATTCTAGGCTACGCTCCTTCTGGGCACAGAAACCAAGCACGGAATGATGTGCATATGTATAAATATTTAATATCGTTTCACAATTATAATTTCTCGCTCACCTCAACCTCCACGTCGTCAATGGGGATGATTGAGGCATCGTCCGTATACTCTTCATTTCTTTCCTCCACCAAATCATCTTCAAGCTCAACAACGTCCTCTTCATTTTCCTCTTCTTCTTCTTCTTCCTCTTCCTCTTCCTCTTCTTCTTCTTCTTCTTCTTCTTCCTCTTCTTCTTTCATCTCCGCGTACTCTTCATTATCCTTATCAACTTCAACCGACTCCTCGATCTTCTCTTCTTCATCCTACAATCATCACATTATTTTGTACATTTTAGAAAAAACACGTTGATGAATATAAGTGGATATTTTTTGACAACCCTTACTTCATTTTCCTTTGCTACATCATTCATCTTCTCATCCATTTCCACTACATTATCCGGCTTTATATTTTCTTCCTCTATCTCTTCTTCCTCCTCTTCATTTTCTTCCTCTATCTCTTCCTCCTCCTCTTCATTATCTTCTTCTATCTCGTCTTCCTCCTCTTGATTTTCTTCCTCCATCTCCTTCTCCTCTTCATGGTTATTCTAAAACGATTGAAATATTGTTTTAACCGAAGAAGAACGCCGATGATCAAATGAATACGAATTCTTTCGCAAATACCTTACCTCATCCTTATTCGCCTCCTCTTCATCCATCTCCTCATGTCCTTCCTCATCCGTTTCCTCCTTTTTCTCCTCATAAGATTCTGTCACCAAGTGATGAAGAGTGAATTTCTTATCACACTGAAATTTTTTTTAGAATTTTAATTAAATCTACAATTTACAAATTTCAAAAGAAGGTTATTTTGTTTTAAAGAAGAAGGGGGACACGACCACATATGTATGCAAATCACAGGAGGCACACGCCTGCTCATTTATTTGTTAAAAAATTGGTGAAATGGGAGTTTCGAAAATGTTATCGGTTAATAGCGACCCACAATCTCACGTCGAGAACTTATCAAGGTCGTGTTACTCCTTATTTATTGAATAAAGAAAAATAAATAAATCATTCATTGCATTTAAAAAAAAATAATACTTAAAGTATCGACAATAAGTCTTGACCCAAAAATTCAAAATGGTGTAACTTTCAAACCAGATGGGCAATGGTTCTGAGGTTTTGACAGATGACAGTACATGTACTCATACATATGCTCACTGTGTCCGATCGTAATACGATTTAGCAATATTGCATGGTGATGACGCAATCATGGCATGTTTTTTCATGGTTGAATATTTGCTCTACGAATTTTCTCTCAGTATTCCTACTCGTTGTGCTAATAGAAGGCCTCAATACCTATTCGATGAAAATATGAGGCCGTTCGCGATAGAATCAACAATGTTCGACAGGGGTCTGGAACAGGTTAAAAAAAAAATGCTCAAAACTCGGTCCTAGGGGTAACTTTTGATTCTGAATCGACTGGCCTTTTCAGTTTTTCGATCTGAGCCTTCTGAATCCCGGTACGACCCGACGTCGATTTGGCCAACATTTTGTTCTACGACGAAAACTGCCCCGAGCAGGGTCAAAATGGTCAAAAATTTCGCGTACCCGACCAGAATTTGATGCTCTTTCGAATGAGCTTTTGGGCGAAATTCAATCTTTTCTCATTTTCTGGATTTTCTTTTTCATTTTTGACTCTTTAAGAGACCGGCTCCGTTAATTTGGAGCATTTTGTCCCCTGCCCGGAACCGTTGCGCTAGCAATGAGAACTACAAGCTACTAGGGTACTAGGAGGGTCTTGGTCCCGTATTTAACAAACGGTCACTTATTTGTGGTTACTGCCTTGCCGGAGGGAGAATAGTGAATTACAAGGTAAAATGGTCGAAAAATCATATTTTCTCAACCATTCGGGATAGACCCAATTTCTCTTTTGCGTTATTCTAGGGGTGCCCTGGGACTCTGGAAAACACGTTCTGATTGATTTCTAGTTGTTTCAAAAATGGGATTTTCTACTTTCAATTTCAGTTTTTCGGATAAAGTTGTTATTTTTAGGCCGAACTACAAGTAGTCACTATGTGCGTTTTGTAGCTATTGCATGTATGCATCGGAATCACTGTTTGAATTGTTCCGTCAGGGACGCCGAATCCAATTATTTTTTAGCAAAGCCAAAAAAGTCGCCCTTTTTAAGGTTTTTAGATCATAACGTTCTTAGTTCTTGTTTTTATGTGCTCTAATAGAAAAATTCGGATTCTACGCGCAAAAATACGTCAGAAATACCTATAGTCAGATTGCTTTGAGAAATAAAATTTTTCAACTTTTTCATGCTCATTTTTGGGTCAAAAAGTCGAAATCTCAGAACTATCTGACTATAGGTGTTTCCGCACTATTTTCACTCGTAGAGATCGAATTTTGATACTAGAGCTCACCAAAATAGGAAAGAAAAAAGTTACGCTTGAAAAACTTAAACTTTTCGAGTTATGAGGCGTAACTTTTTTCTTTCCTATTTTGGTGAGCTCTAGTATGAAAATTCGATCTCTACGAGTGAAAATACGTCGGAAACACCTATAGCCAGATATTTCTGAGATTTGGACTTTTTGACCCAAAAATGACCATGACCATGAAAAAAAAGGTCATGAAAAAGTTGAAAAATTTTAATTCTCAAAACAATCTGACTATAGGTATTTCTGACGTATTTTTGCGCGTAGAATCCGAATTTTTCTAATAGAGCACATAAAAACAAGAACTAAGAAAGTTATGATCTAAAAACCTTAAAAATTGCGACTTTTTTTGGCTTTGCTAAAAAATAATTGGATTCGGCGTCCCTGACGGAACAATTCAAACAGTGATTCCGATGCATACATGCAATAGCTACAAAACGCACATAGTGACTACTTGTAGTTCGGCCTAAAAATAACAACTTTATCCGAAAAACTGAAATTGAAAGTAAAAAAACCCATTTTTTAAACAACTAGAAATCAATCAGAACGTGTTTTCCAGAGTCCCAGGGCACCCCTAGAATAACGCAAAAGAGAAATTGGGTCTATCCCGAATGGTTGAGAAAATATGATTTTTCGACCATTTCACCTTGTAATTCACTATTCTCCCTCCGGCAAGGCAGTAACCACAAATAAGTGACCGTTTGTTAAATATGGGACCAAGACCCTCCTAAGCCCAAAAGCTCATTCGAAAGAGCATCAAATTCAGGTCCTGTGAGCGAGATTTTTACCATTTTGACCCTTCTCGGAGCAGTTTTCATCGTACAACAAAATTTTGGCATAAATCGACGTCGTGCCGTAGCGGGATTCAGAAGGATCAGATCGAAAAACTGAAAACGCCAGTCGATTAAGAATCAAAAGTTACTCTTACGACCGAGTTTTGAGCATGTCCGAATTTTGACTTGTTCCCTGCACTTGTTGACCCTATCGCAAACGGCCTCATATGTACATACTCATGGGAGAATGACGTACAGTGGCTTTAGACTGGCTCAAAGTAGTCCCGAAAAAATGGACTTTCTTTCATAGACATGATAGAGACTCGTCCAAAAGCTCAAAATGAGCCTTAGCACAATTCCGGATGGCTCTCACGGTAGCTCTCAATTTGCCCTCAGGACACGAATTTTTCACTTTTTCACATTATTTTTTTCTCCCTATTTTGGATGATCACAGTTCCAAGGCCATTTTTTTGTTCAAATGCCTTTCCTGGACAGGTTAGTTGCAAATCCATGGAATATACGATTCCCAACTTTTCAGACCATTTGGATGACATTCCTCCCCACAGCAACCGAAAATCCGAGGTCAATCGATGTTAAAAATCGGCTATTTTTCGACATACTGAATTTTAACTTTTTTAATTTATGATATCATGGGCTCTCTTATCAAAATTCGAATTCAGCACGCGAAAATATGCCAGAAAAAAATAGTCAGGAAGTTCTGAGAGAAATTTTTTTTCGACTAATGATGGGGGTATCACGGTTATTTTTTGGGTTGAAAATCGATTGACCTCGGATTTTCAGTTGCCGCGGGCGGGAAAGATATCCAAATGCTCTAAAAAGTTGGGAATCGTATATTCCATGGATTTGCAACTAACCTGTCCAGGAAAGGCATTTGAAAAAAAAATGGCCTTGGAACTGTGATCATCCAAAATAGGGAGAAAAAATATGTGAAAAAGTGAAAAATTCGTGCCCTGAGGTCAAATTAAGAGCAATCGCTATTAAACTTTGGGGTTCATCAGGAATTGTTATAAGGATCATTTTGAGTTTTTGAACAAGTCTCTAACATGTCTATGAACGAAAATCCATTTTTTCGGGAGTCTACTTTGAGCCAGTCTAAAGCCACTGAACGTCATTCTCCCATGAGTACATATTTTCATCGAATAGCTATTGAGGCCTTCTATTATCACGCCGAGTAGGAATACTGAGAGAAAATTCGTAGAGCAAATATTCAACCATGAAAAAACATGCCATGATTGCGTCATTACCATGCAATATTGCGAAATCGTATTACGGTCGGACACAGTGAGCATATGTATGAGTACATGTACTGTCAACTCTCAAAACCTCAGAACCATTGCCCATCTGGTTTGAAAATTACACCATTTTGAATCTTTGGGTCAAGACTTATTGTCGATACTGTACCCTCTTGCTAGTCTTCGCATGCTGGTGTTCATAGAAAACGTCGCCGCCACACCCACACGTCAGATAAATGTTGCTCTGGAAAAAAGGTAATGTAATTGAATGAAAAAAAAAGGAAAATATACCTTTTTCAGAGTAGATATATGATGCCTGTAGAGATGTTTACAGTAGGCAGATATCGATGAAGGATATGCCTGCGATTATACCATTGTTTCTTAGACTGTAGAGTCCCATATTTCTCAGCAAAAAATTGCAAAATCATTGCTGGTGCTTTTTTAGACCTATGCCCTTAGACTCCATGAAATTGAGTCAAGCAATTCTGCAAAAATCCGTACTTTTGAAGTGTGCAAGCATCTCTGATTATGTATTGATTCTCACCTCACATAGATGGAAGATGCACTTCGGAGTAGATGGATTCTTTTTATAAAGTGTGTGGCGAGTGAATTGACGTCGATCGCACTGAAATAAAAGAATAGATCAAATAAAAAATATCGGCAAATCAATAATGCCTATATTGATCTTATTAAATAATGAGCACAAATGTTATCAAGTAAAAACAAAAAAAATCAAAGATGAACAAACCGTCTTGCTGTGCTTGGGATTGTGAGTCTGAGAGGCAATTCTAATACCACACTTGCAGAGTAGATAGATCCCTTGCTGGAAAAGATTTCGTAACTGGAGTGTATGAAGCGGGAGCAAATACCGATTTCAGAGTCGACTGGTGGTACTTGGCGAGATGCTTCGCATAGCCGGTTGAGGTGGAAGGGTATATCTGGAAACGAGCCAGAATAACTACGTTTTAGTGTTGCCGGTTCGAATAATCTTCTCTCCATTCTGCACACTCTATAGTTTGATTGAAAACGAGATTGTATGCAGATTGGAGAGTAAATATTCGTTACCGCATCACTGCTACGTATTGAGAAATAATTCGATGACCATGTATTCAAGCCAAGGATTGTTGAAATAAGTTCTACTTATGATTTGTTCAAAAATATATTCAAGATATAGTTCCAGGAGAAAATACATTCAAATTGTCAGGAATCATTCAAAGGATGTGAAATGCAAGCTCACCGGACAACAAATGCACTTAGGAGTCGATGGGGTGGCGGATCTCGCCTGAAATAATTAGACTAATTTTGATTATCCACAATTAATGCTAACACTCACACTCACACTCACATTTCCTCTATTCTTCTTCTTATTCAATACCGAATTCGTTTTATTCGGTTGAACTTTCGGCTTCTGAGCCGATTTCGATTTCTTCACTGATGGTGCCTGACCGAACAAATTTATCGAAACGTTCCTATCACCACGAAACTTCAATAGAAGCGTAGGTTCTATTCCGGTTATCTTAAATTTCATACTCTCAATGCACGAAATAGTCATTATCTATAGGGGTGATCCGAAAGTATCTTCCGCGTTTTTGAAAAAATATTTTTCACAGGTTCTAGGAAACTTATCAAGTCATACTAAAGTGCGCTGGCTCTAGCAAACATTACTCTAATATTTAAGTATTTGAGCACTGTATGTCCTCATGTTATTGACAAACGGTACTATTTTGACCAAACCACATCAAAAGTGTCCAGTCTCAATTTTCATTTAAAAAATCCGTTCTTTGTTTTGCGCATAGATAAAATGATGTTATCGTCTGAAGGGAGTTTGGAGTTGACAACGCTCAAATTGCTCGCTACCTAATCTTGTAATTTTCGATTGCATCACCACAACAAAACTCGAAATTTCCCACACATTTTTCTGAAAATGTGCGAATTTCTTACCAACAATATTTTGAAAATATTACACATAAACATAACTGAGAAATATCAAAATATGAGGGAAATTCACTGCCAAGAAAGATAAAATTCGAAAAATCGACCATAAAAAAGTCATAAAAAATGAAAGATTTCGACCTAGTTCATCGATCATTTTAGGAATTTTCTATTAACAATTTTTATTTGATAGTACAGATCCCACTTCATCTTTGTTTCCAATCCGCTGTTCCCAGCGAAATCCTCCAATAAAATAGAAAATTTCAAAGATGTTGCCCGAAAACACACATTTGAGCATATTTCGTCATCATTACGCAATGTTTTCGCAATATTAAGATATAACAATTTAGATCATCTACATCTTCAATTAATACTAAATAGAGTTTGGGATTTTGCCTTATAGTTAGCAAGAAATAAAAGTTTTAAAAAAGCGGAAGATACTTTCGGATCACCCCTATATTAGTGGTTTCGCTTCGGTTTTCGACTCTCTTCATTCTACACACTATCTTTCTATCTCTTTCTCTAACCGGCTAGGGTGCAGATTGAAGAGAGCCCAAACAGAAATTGCATCCCTACTCCCCACCTTTCCTTTTTCCTCCTTGACGTCTCTCTTCTTCGCTTGGCCTCCTGCATTCGCTGGGAGTTTTCTCTTCCTTGCAGCAGAAGATGATGTTGATGTGGACAGTGGCATCTATAAATTATATATCTATTTATTTATTTGATACAACCCAACGGATGTGACATCATGCAAGTAACAAATACAGTTATAAGGAGGATATAAGGAAGGAAAAAACTCGGAGATTGGATGGTAGGCCATAGTGTTGCTCTCTTCATTCTGCACACTCTCTAGCTGGTTAGAGAAACGAGAGAGAGTCCAAAATAGCGAGAGTGAATATTCGATCTGGCATCGCTACTAGGCCAGCCTCGGATAAATGGCAGATCAAACCAATCTGCCGACAGGAACCGTTCAAGTATGTGGGAGGTTAATAGCAAGCAACAGGTAAAAGGTACAATATGGTATGTTGTTTCATAGGGTATGTAAAATGTATGCAGCTATAAAGCATGCCAGCCACAGGTAATCGATAAAGCGTAAGGGATGCCCCAGGGGTTTTCCTCAACTGCATGACGAAAACTTTTCGCTTACGACTAGTTGAAGATAATCCTAATGGCTCACTGATCCGGAGTTTTTATGCAATTCTTTCAAGAACTAGAAATGTTTTGAGAGATTCTCTTCCTCAAAGTGGGCGGAGCTTGCGGTCTCTAGCTAATAGTGTTGTTAGGTCGAATAATTCGCATTCGCGAATGATTTCTCAAAGATTGCTCGCGAATGAAATTCATTCGCGAATACATTCCTCGATTCTATTCGTGAATGATCGGTCACTCGCGAGTGTTATTCGCGGATGAATTCGCATTCATTCGCCAACAATGACTCGGCATTATCCAATCATTTCTCACTCTTGGCCGCGCAAACAACCGCCCAGATATGACCAATTATTCGCGAATAAAATGCAAAATCATTCGCGAATGAACGTGATTCGCGAGTGTTTTACTCCTTTTCATTCGCGAATAGATTGACCCAGCGAATACGTTTCGAAATGAAATTCACCGAGCAATACTCGGCGAATGACACTCGAATAAACAACACTACTAGCTATGGATCAAGAAAACGAAAGTAGAAAAAACAAATAAATAATGGGTTTACTATCGAAAATACACTTTTATGGACCTACTATTAGGGGTGAAATCAACGATCGGATGGCGTGTTCCGAATAGGCGAAGAGATCGGTACCACAGGGTATGACCGATGATAAATTAATGGAAAGACCTCATAACCTGGACGCCATTCTCAGTTGCTACAATTGAACTACATAGAGTTTGCCATGATTTCAGTTCTCATTCAAATTTAATCCACCAATCATTGAGTTTTTAACTGTCCGGTATCATTTTCACAATGTGAAAATACGATAATAATGAATAGATAATGATTTTTCCTCAACTGCATGACATATCGACTCAAAGACATATTCCGAAAGAGAAAGGAGTGAGAAATAAATTAGTCTTTTGTCATTGAGTTTGCCGTGCTTTGTACTTAGATAGCATACGCAGTTGACACACCTTACAGACGCAGCTAGCGTTTTTCCCTCCTCGGCGGTATATCCCTGTACAGCGAGATCTATCATATATCTATCTGTTATATTCGTATTTTCACATGTTGAAAATAGCCCCGGATAGTTAAAAACTGAATGATTGATGGATTAAATTTGAATGGGAATTGAAATCATTGCACAATCTATGTAGTTCAGTCGAGGACAGCCAGAATTATAGCAACGGAGAATGGCGTTAACGTTATGAGGTCTTTCTATTGATTTATCATCGGTCATACCCTGTGGTACCGATCTATTCGCCTATTCGAAACCCGCTATCCGATCGTTGACTCCGCCCCAAATATTACGTCTATAAAAGAACCATTTTCCATAGTAATACCATTCATTATTCGTCTTTTTCACTTATCATCCTTAATCTCCGCTCTCAATGTACCTTCGTGTTCTTGATCTATAACCATTTCGAGACTTTCTTCTAAATCGCCTTCCGAAATCAATTATGTTTTTTTGTATTCTTTACTTTCCTAAGTCCTGATAGTATGTGACGGAATGCAACTAGAAGATACAGTCCTCCGGTCTGTCATTCGGTGGGATGGACTACCCATTACTACGTCTTTCCTCTCCCTGGTCTGAACATTGATTGTGATCTATCCCCTCCCGTCCTTCCTCTTCGTCATTTCTTGCCTATTCACTCATCCGCGCCATTTATGTTGCCTCCCTTTGCTCATATTATAAAAGAGAAATGCATCATAGGTTGCTAGATTCCTTGCTCCATCGTTTTTGGAATGAGTATGATGTGAGCTGAGATCTGTAAGCGCGTTGATTGGCATTGATTGATAATCGATCGTACCTTCTGGCACTGATTTATAGTGACTTCCGTTCTTGCACAGAGCCAGCGTTCATTTCGGGAGTATCTAGCTTTTCATTAGAGAGGAAGCCCTTTCCCTTTCCATCTGCCTCACTTTCCATTTTGATTCATGTGTTTCGTTCCTCTACTCAAAATATATCCAGTCGTAAAGAATCCATAATCGAGTTTTGATGGCAATATCAGCGGGTTTTCGGGTTCCATTAGCACATTGGTTTTGTGTTGGGGGAAACTCAATACTCGGGAGTTGCACGCATGTGGACATCACTCAAGAGAGAGATTCCTCTCTTCCTCTCCCTCTTCCTTCTCCTCTTGACCATTCAATGTCTCGAACTATTTTCCCGCCTCTCAGTCTCTTGCTGCGATGTTAATGAACTTTCAGTATTCAGTCGCCTTTCAAGAGCTAGCAAAACACAATTTTACAACTTGTTTACTCAATGTTTCAGAACCACACTTGTCGCGTTGTCTGTCACTCTCTCATTGTTCGTGCTATCTCGTATTTCTATCTCGTTCTCTCGCCTGGTTTCGATCCCTCAACAAGCCGTGTTTCTTGCCATCTCTCATACTTCTCTTCTCTCCTTCCCTTTTCTCCTTTTTCTCCTCTTCACTATTCATATTCCCGCGCTTTTCCTGATACAACGTTGCCCTCCTGCCTCCCTTTCGTAATGAGTCAGTATAGCTTTTGACTCGAATTCAATGGTTTTTCATTCCAGAGATAATGGAATTCGCTAAGAAAGACCTCGATCAGATGAACGAACTGCGCCAGAAGGTGAATTTTCCTTGATAATTTACGACTAGAACATATAGCACAGTAAAACAAATCCCAATCTCATGGTAAAGAGAACGAGAGAACGAATATCAATCATAACATGATCATTCTCAGGCCTTTGATTACTCCTCCACTGATCCAATCGGTCACGTCTTCATCAAATCAGTCGATCTCCTCAAAGATTTGGTCCAGAGTGACGCGGATCCTGAGGTATTATACTGGTGATGTCAAATCGGAACTCGACTCTCCTCAATTCACATGATATCTTGTCTCTCTAACCGACCAGAGATCACTCGAATTGAACAGAGTTGTTTCCGATTTTACATAAAAATATATTACAATCACTTTTCCTCAAATAAAGTCTTCTCTCTCTTACAAAACGATATAGGTTTCTCACAAGTTTTCATTAGCATGTCACTAATTTGTTGTGAGTATAATTTTTTGTGTGAGAATCATCGACGATTTCAATGGTTCTCGGGATCTAACGAAAATGGTAATTTCCAGAAACTGAAGAATGCTTGCGCAGCTCTGAAGAGTGAACGAGATCTCGTCATGGAGAATGATAAGGAAAAGTGAGCATTTGGATCTCACTGTGATTGATAATTATCGTTATCCTGATTCCACACGGTCTCAGCATTAGCTAAAATCAGAAAAGTTAGCTGTTCACATCGTCGAAAGTGAGAGAAATTCACCGAGTTAATCAAAACTCGAAGTGCACCTTCCTTCAGAGATGACCCAACGCGTGCGGGTATCTATTCGCTGTTCGAGACGATGGAACTGGCATTCAATTGGTATGGTGAGAGGGAGAAGAAGAGAAGAGCTGCGGCTTCTGCTGTGAAGAAGGTGAGGGCTCATTTATCGATCGTCTTGAATGACGAGTACTAGGATCTAGCGATATAAGTCTCCTTGCACCTATCTTGACCAGGAGCAATTTGTAGGCAACCCTATTACATTGCCATCTCTTGAGAGATAAATAATACATTGATACTAAATTATCTTATAGTTATCTTATATTTTCTTTTGATCCTCCAAGAAGTTATTGAACAATCGCTCGTTTCAGGAAACCGAAGTTGTACCAATGGAAGAGGGGGAAGAAGAAGATGATGATGATCTGTGCAATGTATCGTCAGTCGAAGGAGAGGTTGAAGAGTCGAAGGCTAGTATCAAGAAGGCAGTGAAGACGGAGATGAAAGAGTCAGATGAGAACGGAAAGGAGAAAGGAACCGAGAAGAAGTAGCAGCCAAAGCTCTTTAGTATCTTCCAGAGGGGAGGAGCCAAGGTACGTTGAGAACTGCTTCTCTTGCACATAAGATCCATCATAAATAATAAAATACTCGTTTATTAATTCTGTGAATGTCTTTCACTTGCTATCGCGCCCTTATGTAGTGAATAAATTCAACAGGGTGCGACTCCGAAGACTGCAGCTCTCAAATCCCCCAAGAAGGAGATTCCCAAGTCTAAGGCTGGTGTGAGGAAGTCACCCAGAAAGACAAATAAGTAATGGAATCAGTCAATGTTATGATACATCAACAACATTATTTGCAATACCCATAATGATAATGCAATCCTCTCCAAAATATATTGTATTTTTTCTGTTTCTGTTGCCTGACTGGCTTTTTTTTTTATATATAACAAATAAAGTACTGATTATTGAATGTAGCTATCTGTTCTGCGTGAGAGGAGCGAGATAACATGGGGATTGAAGAGGGTCAATGGATAATCACTTCTAATGAATGATTATGCAGCCTATGCATAATTTATGATAACCCATCGCAAATGATCTTCTGAACTATGGCCCTTCTGATCCGAATTACACAAATGTCTAGCCCATTAAAAATTAAATTATCCCTTTCTTCTCTACCTTCTCCTCCCTCCCTTCTCTCCCATATCCTGCATCCATTCCTACTCAACGACGATACGATGAACAGTCGATGAGGCGAATCCGTCACTCCGGCTTCTGCGGGGAGGTTATTGATCGGGTTCCTGCTACAGTCGTGTGATCGGGGGTTACGGGATTTAACTGGTATCATCATCCCGTATGCCAGTCTGATACCACTTCAAGTGCCAGACACTGAAATGGGTGCAACATGTGAAAGATCGACGATCGCTGATCGTATTTATCTTTGATGTTCGAGAGGCTTTTCTAGGACTTCGAAACTGTTTTGCTCGTTGGAAAAAAACTAAAGGAACAAGCGAACAAGTGACGCTTCCGTACTCTGCCAGGGATTGATAGACCTTTGGGTTGGGCAATCGGATCGACTTCTTCTCGATTCCCACTCTCGACGGTCAGAGATAATAGTGATCACGTGAATCGAAGAGTTGCTATCGATTCATCTTCACTAATTGGCAGATCCCTGACTGCCCTACTCTCTATCTACCGCCGCCAACCTCCGTGTAAAGAGGTTGGCGCGCCGGGGAATGACAATGAGGGACTGGGTGCCGGAATGATCGATTGGGAAGTGGGGAGGCAACCAGGTTGGAGCCAGGGATTTCTCATTTCGTGCGTGCTCACGTTGTTCAGAGAAACGAGAGCCCGATCAAGACAGGATGGGACCAGGATATGATATGCGTTGCAATTGGAAATTGCGCTTCTGAGACGGTTTCAGACATGAGAACAGGGTGTGATACTCTATCGATTCCGCTGACACCGTACCAGGGGAGGAATAGACAGCCCACTTCTGCCCTCTTTGCCACCACGATGTCGATACCATCTCATTTGAGGTTGCGAATCCGGAATAGCAATTATCTCCTCGAGATCTTTCAGAATCACTATATATCCACGAAGCGTCGTTCATGAGATAATAAAACCAACAGCACAGCGTAAAGTGTACCACAGGGAATGGGGTTTTGAAGATACGGCTTTCTAAGGTCGATTTTCGAACTCTACGTCCAAAGTTGACTCTAGTGCCGTATTTTGAGCATAAGTTGCAAATTCGTTGTACAGACCCTGTTGGTAGAATCTCAATTATATCTAAAAGCCTGTGCTATACCTTTACCTTTCAATGTGTACACAATGTTTCCACAACGCGCTGTGCATCCGCTTTCGTTCCTCCTCATATCTCCGCTTGAGCAAGATGATGTAATTATTTATCCCTATCCGTAACGAGTCCGCTCTTCCCCGTTTGTTACCGTACTCGCCACAAGCCACACAATGATTATGTTGGATTAACGAGTGCCTCAACAAAGCCGTTTTCTTTCAACCGATGTTAACTTACTAGTCGATACTTTCATCTATTTACTTCTATTTAATGAGCAACCATTTAGGCGTCAATAATCGATGATTAAATTTCGCTCAACCCCTGTTGCACTTTGCAATGTCAGCTCTACTAGCATCCTTGTTTCCCCGCCTCACTTCGCCTTGTATATTTCCTCCTCTTCTCTGGTATTGTCAGTCTACAAACGACCACATAGAATCCGGGCCATCGTGTCATAAAACGAACGAAGACACCTACTAATCAACTCAATCAATATTCTGAGTACAGTAACATCAAATCACTCAATATTCTGCATTCATTCATTCATAGAGCATTCATTCATTCGCTAATCAAAACAACCACCTTCTCCCGGTATCGGTCTCTCCCATCAATTTGACATGAATTGTACCCGTTTGTATCACTCTCACCATGGGATCATTTCCCGCGTGGGTTCTTTTTCCCATTTTCCGTTCATAATTTGTCTGTGTTTACACGCACAACCAATCAGCTCGGATGACTCCATCATCACTCGAATGAGATGGATAAATATCCGAATGGAGCCAGCTCTGAGGTGATTTCGTCTCAGCATGATCCCCCTCTGTCACTCTTCACTGGCCCGTTCTCTCTTCCCACAAGCATAATGCTACCCGAGTCAATCGCCAAAGCACAAATCATAGGGATACTGGAGCTAGTTATGTAGACTGATGGGCTACTTCGGTTTCGTTCTCCAACCTCTGCTTCTTCCCAGGAAGTCTCTCCTCGATATTCCCATGTAGTTTTTTTTCTATTATTTCTTTTCTCTTCGATTTTGAAATAAATTTTCTTTTATTTCTTCTCATCTTATTCTTCTACTCGTATCATCTATTGTTGAATTACACTATATTATATTATAATATGATATATTATAAATCCGAATGCCATTTGGGCAGAGCTTCGCTCACCCCCGCTGGGGTATGGCCGGGGTACGTCCCTATTCTCACACACTCTCACACAGTGGTAGCGAACAGACAGTGTAGATCACCGGTTCAGTTCGACGGGGGTACAGGACGCCCCGTCTTCTCCCTCAGATGGAGAGAAGACCGACTGAGAGGTGACACCAGCCGTCTTCCATCGCCGTGTGTGGTATCTAATGTATCCCATACTCTCACAACAACACCCCCAAACGACATTTAACGGCACGAACCGTAATGGAGGATCGCCTACGGTACGTACGTACGGATACGGAAGCATACGGAGATGATACGGAAGCAAATTGGAAAGTCAACGGCAAAGGACAAGGTTACGGTAGGTGAAAGAGAAACAATACGATGCGAGTAGGCCGAAGTCGAAACATCGTACAAGGGAATAAGTTATTGAAGGTTTGACTATGTTTGAATATCAAAACGATTAGGACGAGGAGGCAAGGACACAAGATTAGAAGGGGACGGTAAGGTCAGGGCAAGAAGCTAATGGGGTACGGTAGGCGAGGAGAAGGCGGAGCTCCTGACTTAGTCGAAGAGTGACGACACATCTGACGGACGTGGCACTCGTATCGAGACGACGAGACCTGAAGATAATGAGAGAGCTATTATCAACAAGCGTATGGCCATTGTTGCCGCATTGGTCGTGGCTCTTTTTCTCTTGAATACAAAACTTTAGCCAAAACCAGACAAGCTCCGTCTACCGTATTTCCGGTTCATCACCTAGCCACAAAAAATCTAGCGTCAGTTACGGTACCCTCATCAGCGATCTAATCCATTGCTAAGTTACGGTATCCTGATGTTACGGCTATCAACAACCCAACATATCAATGAGACCCCGCTGACTCCCTCCACTACCGTATTTCTCACCGTTCCTGAGCGATGATAGCTGGTGTGGCTGCTCGGGGTACGGTAGATCGCGGTGAGACGCCGTAGTTGAGTGACCCTTGCCTGAAGATACGGTAATTGATTTCTGCAGATTCCGGGAAACGAGGATCCTTATAGGGATCTTCGGATCTCCGGAGGGGCCGTACCTCAGATCAGATAGAGGGTCAAGCAACCCGAGAGTCTCTTGTTTCCAAAACCCTTCCTCGGACCACATCAAACTCCCATGATTTCTCATAGCTACAGTAACCTATCGTACCCTATCACATCCGTCCGTTCTCTCTCAGATACTGTGACCTACTTCCGAACGTTCTCATCTAGATTCAGTATCGACCGTACCCTATCACAACCTACCCCACAGACTCCCTCCACTACCGTAGTACTCACCCGTTCCAACTGCGATGATCGATGGCTTCCAAAAAATTATTTCCGTTCCGCGTGTAACAAGCTAATGCGAATTTAATTCTTCGATCTGGGGCACACCAAGAAGCTAGAGTTTCTGTTCTCACAGTACTAAGGATTAGCAAAGGCAATCGACTTGATCATACTGAGGGAATGAACATATCTCGGTTAGTAGATGACGGCGTCCGAAATCATAGCAGTTGACTTGCGGTACGGTAAATTGCGGCGAGGCCTCGTAGTCGAATCGCTGTCACCTAAATAAAAGGTAATAATAATTAAATACAAACAGAAGGTTCTGAGAGACGAGGGGCTATCTCCGGATGTTCAGACCGTACCAGACAGGTGTGAGCTACTCGAGAAACCATTGTTTCCAAAAAAAGTAAGGGAACCCCAACAAGTGAACCGTAATACCAGCCAGAGAAGGAAGTCAATATTTTAATGGTGGTTCATGGGGAAACATGACGGCAACTGGCTAGTGATTTCAAAATGAAGAAGGACACTCTCTAGAAGGACACAAGAAGGAAGAAGAAGGACACAAGGACACAAAATGAAGAAGGACTTAAGAAGGAAAAATGAAGAAGGATATTCTACACACTCTCTAGACCGGTCGGGTGGCGAGTAGGGTTGACAATTCAAGGAATAAGGAACGAGGAAGGAATGAGGATGCAAATCGCCTTGCAATTCATTGCGCAAGGAGATGCAAATCGCTCATTCCTTGCGCAAGGAATGGAAAGCGCGGCATTCCTTCCGTAAGGAATGGGATACCTTGCGCAAGGAATCGAGTGCAAAACATCATTCGACGCCATTTTTTATTCTTTAAAGTAAATAATTTGCATAATTAGTCCACCGGACAAATCACAAGCATCATTGCAAGCATTCCTAAGATACAAAACCTACCTTTCCCTCCTTCCTCCTCTGGTATCTCACCTTCCTCCCCTATTTCAGACCTTCCCTGACCTACCCCCTCCTTCCTCCTCTGGTATCTCACCTTCCTCCCCTAATTCAGACCTTCCCTGACCTACCCCTCCTTCCTCCTCTGGTATCTTACCTTCCTCCCCTATTTCAGACCTTCCCTGACCTACCCCTTCCTTCCTCCTCTGGTATCTTACCTCCCTCCCTTATTTCAGACCTTCCCTGACCTACCCCCTCCTTCCTCCTCTGGTATCTCCTCCTTTCTCCTCTAGTCTAGACATATAATGATCTATTATCCTTCAAACCAGTTCCCCATAAAAGAAGAGGAAGGTAAGATACCAGAGGAGGAAGGAGGGGTAGGTCAGGGAAGGTTTGAAATAGTGGATGAAGGTGAGATACCAGAGGAGGAACCAGGGAAAGGTAGGTATGTATATCTTGGGAAAGGTAGGTATGCATATAGGGAAAGGTAGGTATGCATAAGGTAGGTATATCTTAGGTATGCTTGCAATGATGCTTCTGATGCGTCCGGTGGACTAATTATGCAAATTATTTACTTCAAAGAATAAAAAATGGCGTCGAATTATGTTTTGTACTCGATTCCTTGCGCAAGGAATCCCATTCCTTGCGAAAGGAATGCGGCGCTTTCCATTCCTTGCGCAAGGAATGAGCGATTTGCATGCCATTGTGAACTCTCCGCAAGGAAATGCAAGGATCCTTGAATTGTCAACCCTAGTGGCGAACCCCCCCCCCCCCCTCATGGATGATGCTGACTGGATACCGTAGATCAGTGAGTACGGTAGTCGAGGGCAGGGATAGAAGAGACGACGACTGGGACGGCTAGCCGGGCTCGAAGGCTCATCTGGCAAGAGGGAGGGGAGGGGGAATGAGTCCACTCAAACATCTAAACCACACATACGCATCGCCTCGATCGATCGATATTTCAGGCGGACGTCTCGTCGACTACGGTCACCACTGCTGCCGCTGCAGGCAAGTGCGAGGCCTGGAGCGTCTGCTCGAGCGCCGATGACTGCGGAACCGGTGAGGAGTGGCAGGGGTGTGGTAGGCTGGTTCATGGTACCTTAGTTTGGTTCCTGGTACCGTAGTCTGGTTCCTGGTACCGTAGTCTGGTTCCTGGTACCGTAGTCTGCTTCCTGGTAAAGTAGTCTACTCTGGAGGATGTGGTACGGTAGTTTGGTCCAAGTTCCGTAGTCTGGTCCTAGTTTTGTAGTCTGGTTCCTGGTACCGTAGTCATGGTTCCAGGCTCATGTATTGTGGTTTCGAATGCGATTCGGACTGCAAAATGGCTAGCATGTTGTGGTAGTAATTCATTCGGTACTCAATCCTTGGTTGTTGATACAGTTCTCTGATTATGTCAAGGTTTGCGGTACCATGGTAGCCTACCATGGTTCCTGGTTCCGATGTCTGGTTCTGACAATGTAGTTGGGTAGCCTCCCCTGGTTCCTTGATCAGATGTCTGATTCAGGGGTATGGTACGTAACGAGGTACCGTACGTACCTGGTACGTAGTCTGAGGGGCGGATCGGGAACAGTTGTCTGGTTCTAGGTTCAGGTTCGAAGCTCATGCACACGTAGTACTGCCAAGGTTACAGTAGTTGGGTAGCCTATTATGGCTCCCCTGTGGTGGCTGTGGTATTATGGCTGTGGTTTGGTACGGAAGTTACGTGGCAGTACTACGTACGTAGTGTAATGGGTACATTACTTTCCTTGGGACTACTACCTGGTACCATGGTCTCGTTTTGGTTATACAGTATTGGCTAATCGCATTGGGTATCGGCCGTCCGCGGCGGCCTGCCGCTGACCGCGGTTTCCGCGAATTGATTTATCGCAAAGCGGAGACATTTTCAGGCATCAGGGTGATTTTCGTAATCTCCAGTACATTTCCGATCGGAATCACTATAAGATCGGAATCTTCGGTTCACCAGAATATAAATTATTCACTGAAAAAGCCTGACCAAGCGAACAATAGTTGGCCCGCTTGAACAAGTCATCCCAGAAGGCCAATCCTTGCTTAAACTCGCTATAATTAGGGGCCACAAAGTGGGTTTCCAACTTTGCGGTATAGGCTCAATATGACCGTCAGGGTCTCAATAGCATTTTTGTTTTTGAATGTATGTCGATAGCTCTTCTCTGAAGCCCGGGAGAGCGTTAGAAGCGCGCTCGACTCCCCCAGTCAGAAAGGGGAGAGAGGCGAGACCAGAGAGAAAAGGGCGGAGCCTCTCTCGCGTGTATCTCTCTCCCTCCTCCCACTCTCTCGTCGCTCTCCTCTCGCGCTCACATTTAATTCGAGCACAAATTCAGGGAGGTTATTAAAAATACAACTTCGTGCTTAAAATTTCTCTAAAATACTAACTAATCGAAAAATCTTCCCGCAAACATTGTGTATTTATTGGAAAGCTCATAAATCGCTATTTCTCGACCAATTTATTGCTTTTAGGCCGATTAAAACTAGTTTGATATTTGCATGCGGGTTACTCAATGCATGGAGGAGGTCAATAGCTGCCGTTCAAGGTTTTTGGGCGAGTGGTTTGGTTGCGTAGTTAAGTTGTGCTCCCTCGATCTCGCTTTCGAGGGAAATTGGGTGGACCAAAAGTGGGCGGGGCTTGTGGCCCTAGCTATAATTGTTTGTCTCTATAAAAGGAACATCATACCATGGCTAGTTTATTGGGTCAATTATTGTTCGCTGAGTCATACTTTTTCAGTGAAAAATTTCAAATCCCGTAAAACTACAAATAAAATATCATCTTATAGTGATTTAGATCGGAAATGGACTGGAGATTACGAAAATCAACACCATGATGCGTGAAAATGTCTCCGCTTTGAGCTAAATCAATCCGCGGCGGGCCGCCGCGGCTGCCGATACCCAATGCGATTAGCCAATACTGTATATACGTATTTTTAGGTCTTCAATAACAGTTCTCGTGTCCGTATTTTCGGAATCGTTTCATCAACCGCGCTTACTAGTTATGTCCAGTTGAGACCGACTCTCCTCAATGTACATGTATTCTCGCCGGTCAGAGAATCGAGAGAGCATGCGGACTGTGGAGACTGCTCTCGACTGTGCAACAGGGGTGATTACCTTCTTATCCACGAAGCAGAGAATAGCACGTACGAATAGCCTGACGAGCGTGGAGAGAACAACCGTCGAGTCGGATGCAAAATAATTCTGGGAAAAAAAACCTTTTTCAGTCGTTACTGCTCTCAGTAGTTGGAGAAAATGCATAATTGCAAATATGTTTCGGACTAAATCTATTCACGAAACAAACCTATTGGAACTCTAAAGTATGTAATACGAGACTATGGACTTTCAAAATATTAAACGCACCGTCTCTGCTATTTCTAAAGCCCAGTCTCGGAACAATGTCAGCTTCTCGTTATTCGATGTCATTTGGTCTTTAAAAGAAGTTGATCATCCAAAGCCTGTGCATTATTGAGCTGCAAACACAAAAGTGTAAAAAAAATTTTTTTTTAATAATTAAGTGGGAATTAATGCAAGCTTAAGGTGACAACAAAGGTGAAGGCAATTAATAATAAGAGCTAAGAAGAAGAAGAAGAAGAAGATGCGTGAAAATGTCTCCGCTTTGCGCTAAATCAATCCTCTGAAACCGCGGTCCGCGACTGCCGATACCCAATGCGATAAGCCAGTACTGTATGGTGGCATCAATTTATCTCTTTTCAGGCGGCACTTGCCTGGGCGCGTTCGTAGGCAAGTGCAACTGCAACGCGTGCATCAATTTCTGGCTGTGCAAGGAGGTAACGTAGTTCCGGGCTCAAGCACCAATCGATTTATGGTACCATGGTTGGTAAGGTACGGTAGTTTTGGTTCCTTGCTCCAATACCAATCTCGATCCTTGCAGGACGCTGCGTGCGGTGGACTGAAGGGCGCCTGCGACCTCAAGTCTGGCACCTGCAGATGCTGGGAGGTACGGTATGGGGTACGGTAGTCTGAGGGCCAGTTTAGGTTGCGGTAGTTAGTGTTCTGGGGTACGGTAGCTTATCATACGGTTGTTCCGTAGTACTGTATCTTAGGTCTATGTACCATAGTATGGATACTGTACATCTGCGGGTTACGATAGTTTCTCACTCAAAAATCCTTGCTTGCAGACCCTCGAGAAGGCCGGCTTCCCCTTCATCAAGGCTGCTACTGAGCTGTGCAACGCGAAGGCTTGCACCTCCGACTGCCTCGGCCTCCCGTGCAACACGGGCCGCTGCGTGTGCAAGGTCGAGCCCGTCACCACCACTCCTAAGCCCCTCAAGCCCTAAGCATCCCTATTACTAGATTTCGACCCAACTTTGATTCGTTTTAATGCTACTGTAACCCCGTGATACTAGTCTAATTCTGTACGATTCCTGCAATATAAACATGCTTTCATTGAGACTCATATCGTTGTGGTGAATGAGGGAATGGGTTGGGTATCGAGATTGATTGTTCTCCAGACTACCTTACTACCAGACTCTTTATTTCAATCGTCTCTTCTATTCTTCTTGTTCGGTTACTATCTTCCGTCATCAGGACATGTTTCCCTCTTTCCGTCCTCTATTCTTGTCATTGATTCGATTAGGATTGTCTCATCGACCCTAGGGTAGCAACGTTGCAACCTCTTCCCTCTAGCTTATTGCGAAATTAGACGAGGGGAGGAGGTTGCGACGACACTCAGCATTCCTTTCACCTATTCTCTAATTTCTCTTTCTCTCTCCTCCCTACTCTCTCTATCACGGAAGTCTCCTTGCTCATTCCTCTTCTTTCCACCTTCTTCTCATTACTTTTCCCCCGCTTTTCATAAGCAAATTCCCCTATTTCAAATGCTAATCTCCGTATTTTCAGGGGTTTCCGTTCTATTCACGGATTTATCTTCTTCCTAAACAAGAAGATGCAATAATTATGTAATACATATCCCCAAAAGTGAGTTTTATGTGCCTCTTGTCTGTATACCCGGGTCAATCCGAAACTACGGTCTACGGTTTATTTCGAAAATCCTATCCAATTCTCTGGCGAGAATTGTGATTTTGGGTTCCTTTGAGAAACACCTGTGTGAATATGGGCAGCCAGGCTGCAGAAATATCTGCCGCACTGGCATAGCTTTGTTGACGTGGGAGCACTTTCACTTTGCCTCATCACTTCATCTGAAACAGACTCTTTTGTGACATCGCTTATGATGCTAATTATCAAACAATTCTGACTACACTTTGGTGGCTAACAGGAAAGCGCACATATTGAATACAACTCATAACCAAAGTTTTCACTAGGGAAGGTAAACGCGAGCTAGAGACTAGAGATGGTCACGGGCCGCCAGAAATATCAGAATTTCCAGAGCATTCAACATGCGTCCCTTCCTCTTTCATCACACTGTCTGCGGCAACGGCGATAACACCCTGTCCACTCTGTAGGCATACGGTATCACCATTTTGAATTGATTGATTGATGAAGTCACGAATCTGACCCATGGTCTGGTCCACTCCAAAGGGTTACTGTAGGTTTCGATTACGGTAGGAATACTCTAGCCGTCGATTATTTATCGAATGGAACTCAAGGCGAACAATTACCAGATCAATCACGAATCTGACCCATGGTCTGGTCCACTCCAAAGGGTTACTGTAGGTTTCGATTACGGTAGGAATACTCTAGCCGTCGATTATTTATCGAATGGAACTCAAGGCGAACAATTACCAGATCAATCACGAATCTGACCCATGGTCTGACCACCCCAACGGGTTACTGTAGGTTTCGATTACGGTAGGAATACTCTAGCCGTCGATTATTTATCGATTGGAACTCAAGGCGAACAATTACCAGATCAATCCCGAATCTGACCCATGGTCTGACCACCCCAACGGGTTACTGTAGGTTTCGATTACGGTAGGAATACTCTAGCCGTCGATTATTTATCGATTGGAACTCAAGGCGAACAATTACCAGATCAATCACGAATCTGACCCATGGTCTGACCACCCCAACGGGTTACTGTAGGTTTCGATTACGGTAGGAATACTCTAGCCGTCGATTATTTATCGATTGGAACTCAAGGCGAACAATTACCAGATCAATCCCGAATCTGACCCATGGTCTGACCACCCCAACGGGTTACTGTAGGTTTCGATTACGGTAGGAATACTCTAGCCGTCGATTATTTATCGATTGGAACTCAAGGCGAACAATTACCAGATCAATCCCGAATCTGACCCATGGTCTGACCACCCCAACGGGTTACTGTAGGTTTCGATTACGGTAGGAATACTCTAGCCGTCGATTATTTATCTGTTGATATTGGTTATGGTAGATATCGATTTCAAATCGATAACTCAAGTTTTTTTTTTTATATTTGGAACGGATTGCCCAAAGCTACCGTAGTTTAGGACAAACAGAAATAGTTTCACATTTCTCAACTTTCCTCAAAAGTACAACAATTTTTTTCCGATTTTTTTGCGTGATTGCCATAAGTCCGGCTTCCACACATGATGAGAAAAAATCAATCATATCGCCGGATATAAAAACCATTTCCCTTACGGGTTTGGGTAACGTAGTGAATTCCAAGAAAGTTAGTTAGAAACAATTTTTGTTTTCGATCACGTACGTATTTTAGCGTATCTCTGTGAATATGCAACTTTGGAATTTGCGAAGTAATCTTGAATTGTACAAAAATACAAGCAAGGCTGCTGATCGCATCATCACCAGGTTTGAGACGCTGATGCCTGTCTATGCCTTGTATTCTGTATATCGATAGCAAACAATAATAAGGAGAAGTAAAACAATATCGAGCTGATTCCTGTTAGAACGTGAAAACGCTGAGTCCAGTCTGCCGGAATTGACACGAGATGAAAGAGAGGAGAAGGAGTTGACGAGCACTGTCGTGGGAAGTCATCAAGGCGCAATATCTTCTGCACAATTAGTAAAATCTTTGATCATGATGAAAAGGTATCAGTTTATCGGGAATGAATCAGCGATACAGAAGAATCGCTTCACAATTCAAACCAGACAATTTTTCGGATAATCATGAGTTTGCTTGCCACTAATCAGAGACCTCGTGAATTGCTGAAATAGATCATTTAGAAGCAAATACATCAACATAAAACAAAATTTACCTGAATATTTTCCGGGTCACTGGAGCTCTCGAGGTCGAATTCGTCGACGATAGGAGGGCAGACTTCCCGCTGGAAAAAAGAGAAATCATTCATATTTCAAAGCCACGATTCGTCACTGTGCTTTCCTTTCTTGAAATCAGAAGATTGGGTAGACTAATTTGAATATTTCGAGTTACTCACGTTAAGAAGTAGACAGTGGTGCGTGATTTTGAGGTAGAAGTGAACCGCTAAAAGCTGAGACAAATGTTTTTAGACGCTCCAACATATTTGCGAACCTCGTGCTCCTCCCCACTGATGTTGAAAGAGCCATCCAATCTCGGCCTTATCACCTTATGTTGTTTGTCCGCACCGACTGAACGAATCACTCTTTTTCTCATCTCAAATATCAATAGATATTAATTAATAAATTAGTAACATATATCTATTTCCGACGAACAGCTTTCAGATTGAAAAGAGCAACGTTCGCAATGGCATCACTAATTGAGCATCTCTCGCAAGACACATTACCACGCATACCCCATTCTCTCTCCATCAGCTCCACTGTGGTGTGCTCGTGGGTGTAGGAGTTATCGCAGTTCAGCTGCCCGTGGATGTTCACATATCGAGTTCCCTGAATGATAAAAACTAGTTCATATCTGGGACTCTTTGCGTTTTGCGCACTATCCGAAAGTTGACGGATATTCTTCATTAAGGGCCATGAGCAAAATGCACCCTGCAATTCTATGAAGCAGTCGATGACAAATCGACATTCGACTCTCTTCATTTGAGTTTTCTGCCTGGCGAGAGAGCGGGCGATTTGAGGAGAATGCCGATTTGTCATCACTACATTCAAGCAATCTTCCTTGGGCTTACATACGCCGAAACTGCCGTGGCCACCAGTAGGAGGACGAAGATGGACTGCATTCTGAGACAACGAAGGCGTGATCGTCTTATCAAATCACCCTTTCCTTGCTTCGAATGGCGCGTTCGATCGTTTTATTAGAGTGTTTTCCGCTGATTCAACGCTTTGTGAATCACCGGCATTGGGGGCATTAGATATGACAAATTGGAAAGGTCTCTCCTCAATTCAAACGCTCTCTCGCCGGTCAGAGAAACGACAGAACACGGGAAATGAGGAGAGTCTGCCGATTCACTAATTGAGGAGATGGGTTGACGCACCTTCCGGCATTTGTTGGAGAATACTGATATGATTCAGCTTGATGTTTCTTTTGAATGTCAGTATTACTGAATCCCACCGGTTTTCGAAGAAAAAAGCAAAGAGCCGCAAGGCTTTTCGAGAAAAATCAGATGATCAACAGTAGCTTGGATCAGTCGAATGGCCGGCTGATATATGGCCTCACATAATCGCTACAGTATAATATGACTCCTTATCGTTCTGGGAATGAGTATGTATTGTATTTGTTGCACTTGCCAATGATATCGTTCCCCAAACTTGTTGAATGTTGTGTCCACAAGACAGACCGTTGAAGACATATAATTTATCGAAGTATATTCTGCACGATCCCGCACTGAATGCAGCACGGTAGTGATGTAATTTCCGTTTAGACTCTCTTCATTCTGCACACTCTCTCGTTTCACTGATCGGCAAGATAGTGCGCATAATGAAGAGATCGAACGCCGAATTTACATACCTACAGCACGTGTGGTTCGACAATGGGTGGTCCAACGGCAGGGATTCCTTCCTGCGTCTCTAGATCGGTGGAGGAGTCGTGCGACCCGACTGCTACAACTGCTGAACCATTTTCTTAGTTATGTCGGCCAAAAACGGCGACCGCAGCTGCAGGGCGTCGGTCTTGTAGCATGTTATTGGTATAAATGTGATTGATTGATCACTGTAGTGGGCGGTGTGCCCCCGACAGAACGCCTGGAGACAGCTTGGTGTAAATGAGATTGAGGGAAGAGACTCGAACGAGTTCGGCGCACAACCCAGTTAGGACTGGGATAAGTTTCAGAAAGTTTGAGAGCATATGGTTGATCAAGTTCGAGAGCATATGGTTGAGCATATGGTATGGTGATGTTTGGACATGCAGAAGGCGAGAAAGCAAAGATGATTATCGTTAAAAGAAATGATTGTGCAGATGCCGTTTCAAATTTGGGCACGAAGCCACATGAATGTTTTTTGTAATATTATTCCAAACTAAGGATACAGTCCGGACAAGTCCCAATGTGAAAACTGGACTCCCCGGGCATCCCCGGGCGTCCCCCCGTGTCCTCTGGCCTTCTCACGTCTTCGGGGAAGAAAAAAACCACATTGAATTTGTGAAATTCGGATTTCTCGTGCAAAAATGCCACAAAATCACCTATAGTTAGATTATTTTGAAATAAATAATTTCCAACTTTTTCATGACTTTTTCATATCTGGTCATTTTGTGGTCAAAAAGTCGAAATCTCAAAACTATCTGAACAGTTGTTTTCGACTTATTTTCACTCGTAGAAGTCGATTTTTTAGACCAGAGCTCACCAAAATGTGAAATTCAAAAGTTACGTAAATTATTTTCAATTTATATTTTGTTGTGTCACTATTCGCCCCGTTTCCTGCAAAACAACAGAGAACGCGTTCTAAAATATTTAGGCATGAATCGATAGCTCCGTATCGCCTCTACCCGACTTTCAAAAATTCAATTCGGTTTATTGCTCCCTCGAGTCATGATAATGCCAGGGGACGCGGGGGGACACCCCGGGATACGCGCACCTGACCGGACTGTAGATGATGTTCAAAATTTGTGTGATCAAAAGAACAAGATGATTCGATTCGCGTCTTTTGCGTCCCAAGGGGGAGCTGAGCGATGAAACATTCGATCAAGGAGCTCAACGATTCTTATGGCGTGGAAAAAGTCAAAGAAGACGAGAAAATATTTGAATTCCCGTCATTGGGTATCTCATTTTCTCTTCTTCTTTGATTTTTTTCAGCGCCATTAAAGTGTTTAACAGGGCAATCATGGCAATGAGGATAGAACAAATCGCACTTCACTATTTGCAAATGAACCTGCCTGGTGGCTAGAGCAGAAAGGGAAGAAGAAGAAGAACGATTGGAGAGAGAGAATACTGCCGTTTTAGTTGTGATTGATCATAGTCAATGCGATGCTGAATATGTAATCGTGGAGAACACTCTCGGGAGATTGTGGCGTTAATATTTGATAGAATGATTAGATGTTGATTATTGTCTCTGATACGACGGCGCACGATCCTCGATCAAATGCCTGTCCGATTTCTTGAAGAAATATTATGCATCGAATGTCATTTACTAAGCGAATGAATGGCTGCTCTGCTAAATCTGCAGAGAATGGGGAATGATATTATCCTTGTACGCGTCATTGCTGCCGTATTGGAGACTAGAATAGTAGTGCATCCCTTATCTCATAGAATCAATGAAACAAATGGCTAGCATTCAACACATAGCCACCGAGATTCGGCTTTCGTGAAATCATGCGAATGCTTGTCGTGTTACTTGTCGTCCTACTCTCCATTCCATTCACCACGTCAAACTTGGCAGATTTGGGATTCGCCTGCGATGCCAAGAAGTGCATCTTCACGTTCGCCGTTCCCCAGGTGTGCCTCTCATCTTCAAAATGATTCCGCCCACATATGCATTTACCGTTGCCTACTGTGTTCACTGGGTCAAATTCTGTTGGATAGTGCTACTAGATAGTATCCCAAGTAAAGTCATTCATTACAGTCTGCCGTCAGCTTCGTTGATGTCGAACGTCTACAATCCGAAATCGAGGAATTGAACCAGAATGTTGCGGATCTCAGGAGGAGCGATGACGTGGTCCACGATGAAGAGAAGTTGTTCAACACCGTGAGTACAAAACATTATTGTTCAATGACGAGTAGTTTACGAGACTATTATATCACTGGTCTTCTGACTGATTGCATGAATCCGGGGGACCATATTGCAAAATAATAAAATTGCTTCGATCCGGCCCAAACGTTTACCATTGAAAACGGCTGATACCGGCTACACAAAACGGCCACGCAAATCGAACAACTTTTGTATTGCGAGCAAAATATTCGATGTACGACCAAAAAGGGTAATTATTTTTGTTGAACTTTTGGGCCATTCAGAGATCCGGAATTTAGCTCATGTCGATTACACGGCTTCACGACTGGTACTGACATTTCTTTGGCCTGAGGACCATCAATGGTCAAAGTTTGGACAGGGTCAAATCAGTTTGCATGTTTTGTAAAACGGAACATTCGATACATAATGTGCACAACTCGACCGACACTTTTCTTTTTTTACCCTCAGGACTTCGATGGTCGATACTCGGAAGCTCAGTCAATGCTCGCTGATATGTTCGATATATCTTCGGAACTCAATGGAACCTTCCCGGAGCTAGTCGAAAGTGCTTCGAAGATTGAGAAACAGGTAATATCAACCTATTACGCTTACGCACGGCAAGATTTTCTCAGGCTGTCGACCTTAACGATGTCCTCCACTGCATGCTTGCTGGAGTGCTATCGCCAGAGGAGTGCGGAAATAGTGTGATTGATATGTCCACGACTACCCCCTCACTCACGGATATCACTGACAAATTGACTGAACTTACTGAACGGTTCACGAAGATTCCATTGTCTGCTTCGACCCCGGAAGTGTTCACCGATACCCCTACCGCACCTGCTCAGTACGCTAGCACGGCCATTCCGGATGATGACATCACGACCACCGGCACTTCCCAACCTGCATTAACACCCACTAGATGGACTGAAGAAACATCGAAACCAGTGACAACCGAAGGTACCGACAAGGATACTACTCCCGCTATGGAAATCACTACCACATCGGAAGCCGAAAGAACGGAGCCGACTTTGAGAACGTCGGAGTCCACAAGACCACCGATTACATCACATTCTACAAAACAAACTCGAGGCACACAGGGATTTACCAAATCTTCCCAAACTACATCGGTACCCTCTAGAAGGACAAAAGACACATCAACACCAGAGACATCCGAAAGTACCGACAAGTATACTACTCACGCTATGGAAATCACCACCACACCGGAAGCTGAAACGACGGAGCCGACTGCAGGAACGTCAGAACCCACAAGACACCCGACTACATCAGAGTCTACAACACGAACTCGACGCACACAGGGATCTACCACAACATCCCAACCTAAATTAACTACGCCAGTTGAAGAGACTACGCGCCATCATATTGGATGAATGATGACTTTTCATCTATGATCTTTCCTTCCTTGCATATATTTTCGTCCGAATTTCACATTAACTGTTTTCAAATGTAATTCGGGACAACGGGATAAATTTCGCAAACATATCAGACAAATATTTTGTGATCAAACATATACAACAGATAACATACATGATATGATAAAAAATATTAAAGTACAACAACTTCTTAGAAGCCCTCTGATTGTTCTTTAGAGTTTTCGAGCAAAATATTTTTTTGCAAAAACCCATGCATCGGTAGGGAGTCGAACCTGAGGGCATTGAGTCGTGATAAATTATTCACAATTTGACCGTGGATTCGGCAACTGTGCCGATGCGCTATTGTTTATAATTATATCACTTATGCTTCAGTGAATACAGCGAATACACAAGTACAGTTGAAGACCGAAGGGTGGGAATAGCACTTGCAGGAGTAGGAGGTACGATTGGGCACACGAATAGGAGTAGCACAGTAGCAGTGAATGAGCCCTTTGTGGAAGTTAACATCGAAGAGATCCGGCGTTGATCTTTTGGATTTTTAATCGTCGAAGGGACACTGATCAACGAAACACACACGCTCGTGACACGAACAGAACTTCGACGAGAGATCTCTCCTCCCCGTCAGCCCCCTCCTCCAGTAACTAAGTATACACACGTGCGCGTGAGTTGCCAGGCCGCCCAGAAAAACCTCTCGTCTGTTTGCTTGACTCAACGATTCAGACAATCCCGTCGAAAAAGAACGAGCGTGTTAATGACCGAAAGAATGTCTTGCTACCATTTGCATTTGTATCGCATACTATGTCTGATGTTTCGTCGTTTCAGTAAATGATTCGGTCAGTGATCGTGACTTCCCTCGCAGTCGTGGCGATGGCGGACTGCCTGACGTGCTCAACTACCGCCGCTGTCACGAAGACTGGAAATTCAACGGTGGGGCTAAAACACGTGAAATATATTTAAGCTTATTAATTTTGCTGTGTCAAAAACACATCACTCATAATTTCAAGCGCTGTGAGAGACATTATTTCAGGCGGGAGCAAATCCATCTCAAATCAACCTCAACTCGATTGATTGTCCTACTTCGCTCGATAGATGCATGAGCTTCGTTAGTTTCTTGTTTTCTGTTTTTGTTTCGTAATTCAAATTATCGCTACGTTTCGAACTCGAAACACAATGTCGTCAAACATCTCCAAAATGCATAAGTATATCATTCCAAGCGGTTCGTCAAGTCAACACCATACGACAATTTGGTTGTGAGTGATTTCAAGAAAACGGTCCGAAAATCGAGTTATTTTGATGTCGGTAAATGCATGCCTTTAGTTGCTATGCCAGAAAAGGGAGAATAACAAAACCAACGAAACACAGTCTATTTATCTTTCTCAAAAGAAGAACTTGCGTGTGGAAATATGAGATTGGCTGGGAACTCTATCCCAGCTCTTGTGGGTCTCACAGAAAACATGACAGATTCCAACTGACATATCTGCCGTGCTTGCGATGGACGCAACCAAATTGCAATCCAAGTTCTCGAAGCAGCTCTTGGCTTTCAGGTGAGATATATTCCGTGAGCTCAAGAACCATCCATCGTGAATAGGGTTAAGAATATGTGTCTTCGTACCGCCCTCCCGTCAACGAACTGGTCTACAGAGTGTGTAGAATGGAGATACGTATTCTTGTGTGGCATCCCTAATCATGAATCGGAGACTAGTATAGAGAGAAAATACGCAGAATATCATGAGCACAAGACAAATTGAGAGAATAATCTTGGAGAAACAGAAAGCGAGAAAAGTCAACGTATTTTCAGTAATGTAAACTCTACAGAACCTTGCTGCTGTGCCTCGGATCTTTGCTCCACGAAATCGGTTAAGGGTCTGTTCTCCATCGGAATTATCGCCTTCCTGCTGCTTTCAGTGATAGCAGGAAACCGTTATTAATGCGAGAATTGAAATAACAGCGCATCTTCGATCGTTTGAAATAATACTGCAGATGTCAATGAGCAACCCCATAATGTATATTCAAATACCATTACATTCTCGAGACAAATATGATACTAATAGTAGTCAGTCACGAGCATGCAATGTGCGAATGAATCTAGTGAATTCAATGAAACCCAAATGAACTCGTGAAAAACAATTCATGTTTCATGTGGAATAATATTATGCAATATTAATCCTGATCAAAGACAATTGTAATACTATACGAAGTGTGTGATGAATGCATCAAAACAGTGGTCAGCAGGATGTCGCTGAAGCGCAACATAAAAATACCTGAGCAATTAGAAATAGGCAGAGAAGAACGAATGATGAGGAAACACATTTTAAAAATATCCCGTCAGGACAAAGAACAACGTTTTTTTTTTAAAACACAAAGGTCAGAGGCAAATTGTTGCCAAAAGGAACGAGTGGAGCATCCGTTTGCTTATTTTTTTTTAAACGGATGGGCTTGCCTTGCCTTGACTTGCCATAACATAACAGCTGGTTCGAAATCGTGATGCAGCTCGTAATTTTGACATCTGCGGTGCTTCTCTGGTGACCTATTCTGTGAAAAAAGATTCTCTCATCACAAAAGTTGCATTTGCAGGAAGGTGTGTGAGGAAGGTGACGAATCGATTTACCCACCGATACGTTGTATGTATGTTGTGAATCTAAATGGAGTGGTCAAACGCATCTTTCATTCCCAACCGAGTTCAATTCCATGACGTAACACCTCCTCCGAGTAACCAATTCGCCTAGCCATAGGGGGCGGGAAATTGTTTCGTTGGTCGTTCTCAAGTAATCATTCGCCACTCTCAGGAATACATATCGATGTAATACTGGACGACCTTAAAATATTAAACATCGATTTTATTAAACTCCTCGTATGCCTTTCATGTGCATAACCATCACTTCATATACAAAGTACAACACCTCCAATAAAACATACATGTAATTATAATTATATATTGATTAGCTCACAGCTTTTCAGTTACTTATTTTTTCTTCAAAACGGTTTCCTTTTTAATTCGCATTTTCCCCTATTTTTTCACTTGGTGAATAAAATCATTAGTTAACAAATGAGCAAAAGGAAATGTATCACATCATCGTTGTGTACATTACA
Source organism: Pristionchus entomophagus (assembly GCA_036245825.1). Classification (NCBI taxonomy): domain Eukaryota; kingdom Metazoa; phylum Nematoda; class Chromadorea; order Rhabditida; family Neodiplogasteridae; genus Pristionchus; species Pristionchus entomophagus. The sequence goes on from BTSX01000006.1 coordinate 21,391,113, forward strand.
CCTAATGTACGCTATCCACTATGCATTGTTCTTGCACTTTGTTTTGTTGCTGGCTATAGAGAGGATGGTGCCGGCCATCTGCGATCGATTCTTGGAGTTCGATGTAGCGACCAACGAAGAGACCGATGATCTGATAATAATCATGGCTATTTCCATCTTGAGTCAATAGCGTACTTCGCAGGTGCATCAAACCCTTTCAAGATACTACACGCCGTTCAACGCAATCATCTCACCTCTTCAGTTGCGCTGCGCTCAGTTCTGCTCCCGATTGTGCTGATTCTGTCTTCGGTTCCACAGGAGGCTGCGCGAACAGCTGCAACGAGCAAAGAGATTCGGAAAGCTCATCTTTTATATCTGCCTTCTCCTCATCGTCATAACTCACTGCATTCTCCAGAGCGCGGCGCCTCAAGTTCTCAGCCTTTGCTGCTCTCAGAATCTCGGCCTTGTGAATGGCGGAGACAGAAGCGGGTACGTTCATCTGTGAGTTGGTCATCAAACATAGCACCTTTTACTGTATCCTACTCTGCATACGCTTATGGCAGATTGTCATAATGCATCGTCTGTCAATATGGGATCTCGTACTACACGTTCACTAGCCCTACAACCGTGTGAGAAGCGAGATCAAGGCTAGTGGATTGCCCTCTATAACATGATCACACTAACCGAATTGCGGCTCAACTCGGCAAATTTGATGGGTTGTGTAGGTTCTATAGGTGTCGATCGTCCCGAAGACGGATCTTAAAAAGAACATAATAAGTATTACGATAAAATATTTATAAAAGGAAGAATACGCAATAACAATTGGCGATCTCAATGATAGATACCTTCCACTAGAAGCCATCCCTCATCTACCTCAGTGAATTCGTTGTATGTGCATATTGGTGATGAGGAAGCCTGAATACGGTACATTCGTGGAGATCTGCCGGAAGTGGATCTACTCACCTCATGATTCTCAATGCCGAAAGCATAGCAGTAGAGATGTGCGAGCATGGTGGTGTTGATGGAACAATAACAGTCTGCAATTAGAAGGTCAGAGAAGCGAGACTGATGGGAAAGGGTTGCATGAGGGAGGTAGTCCTAGTGTTATGGGATGAATGACTAGACAGAGAGATGGAGAGGAGAGAGGGGAGATAGGTGAGGGCAGTACAATGCTGCCCCTTGGAGAGGGCGGGGGGAGGAGAGGGCAGAGGAGGGGAGGGGAGGGTGGATAGAACGCGCTATGTCCCTGACAGGCGAAGATATTCATGTGAGAGGCGTAGACATTAGCAGGGAAGCGGGGGCTATAGCAAGACGGGGTGGCATGAGCATGGATGAGAGGAGAGGGACAGCAAAGAATCGTCACGTGATTATCATTCATAGCATACTCAATGCCAGTGGAATTGTGTTTGTTTATACATTATTTACCAGAGGGACTTTTTTAGTTTATCTCACAAGTAGAGACCACAGGGTGATCTACCAAATTGATTGCACATACTCAATCTTATGCTCATTGTGTTGTTCTCGTTATGAATATAATTTTTGCTTTTTAGAGTTTGTCTCTATCTCTTCTCTCAGCCGAGTTCTCCACCGAAAACCACGCGCGCGCGGACAAGGGAAATGAGAGCGAAATGAGACGAGAGAGAAAAGGGGCGGAGCCTCTCTCGCGTGTGTCTCTCTCCCTCTCCCCGCTCTCTCGCCCCGCTCCTCCCGCGCTCGACCGGCAATTCGGAGAAAAATCATAAATTCCAAAAAAAATCTTAAAATTCCTCTAAAATACAAATGAAGTAAAGGGCATGTGCGCAGCTGGTTACGATCACTAGAAACCCTTCAAATCGATACTCTGGACCATAAATTGTCAATTTTGACCTACTTAAAATTGACCGATCAAGCTGCGCATCACGTCGTTTGTGCAGGATCCTTAGACCTACAGAAAACGCTTTTGATCGTTTGATTTGATTACGAACCCGACTTGCTGGACCTCTCGCCATGTTTTGGGCAACTCTCTATCCCCTCCAAGTGGGCGGAGCCTATGGTCTCTACTCACAAGAAGTGCAGAGTGGAGGGCAGCACAAAAGGGGTGGACTTGAGGATTCAGAAGAAGAAAAACGATCAATGAAAAGATTGCGAATATTGTAAAAAGTTATGCAGCAAACGTTCTCAAAATATACATAGGTAGGGACCGCCAGCCCCGCCCACTTTCCCTCGACACCATTCCCCTCAAAAACGAGATCGAGTTAGCACACCTCGGAGACGCAACCCACACGCCCAAAACCTTGCCATGATGCTCTCACCCTCCTCTATCCGTGACCTGATGCGGAGCATGCACTATCATGTATAACTTAGTCAAACATCGAGATAAAGGTTGGGAATAGGGTCATTTCGGCACTTCCCGTGAACGCACAATGATCTCGAAATATGTTAATTCGTATTTTACAAAATTGGATTTTTAATAATTTTCCCTGAATTGTGCCCGAATTAAGTAAGAGCGCGGGGGAGAGCGGCGAGAGAGCGGAGGGAGGGAGAGAGACACACGAGGGAGGCTCCGCCCCCTTGTCTTTCGTCTCGCCTCTCCCTCCTCTCTGGCTTGGGGAGTCGCGCGCGCTTCCAACGCTCTCACGGGCTTCAGAGAAGATCTATCGACAAACGTCCAAAAGCAAAAATGATATTGAGATCCTGACGGTCATATTGAGCCTAGTTGCAACCAGATTCCGATAAATCGGCTCTCAGCCTTGTGGTCCCTAACTGTAGGGCCCATATTGGAAGGTTCTTCAGTGCAGAGCCGGCATTTGGGAGGCTCTGCATACACGGTCTTTTACAATCTACCAAATATTGTGGGAAACGATGGGCCATCAGCACAGCAAGTTTGGATAATGGCAAAGCAATTCGATGCGTGCAATATAATTTCTCTCGTGTGTAAAGGCACATTCCCAATCCATTTAGCGCGTCCCTATTGTCCTTGCGTTCACTTCTTTGGCGATTCAAATATCTTGAATTTTGACGGCATGCTTGATCTCTAAGGTCGTCTCTAAGGTCACCACCGTCATATTCGAGGCTCAAGTCACTAATCGTCTCTCATGTCACCAACGTCTTATTCGAGGCTCAGGTCACCAATCGCCTCTCAGGTCACCAATCGTCTCTAAGGACACCACCGTCTTATTCGAGGCTCAGGTCACCAATCGCCTCTCAGGTCACCAATCGTCTTATTCGAGGCTCAGGTCACCAATCGTCTCTCAGGTCACCTCTCAGGTCACCAATCGTCTCTAAGGTCGTCTCTAAGGTCACCACCGTCTTATTCGAGGCTCAGGTCACCAACGTCTTATTCGAGGCTCAGGTCACCAATCGTCTCTCATGTCACCAACGTCTTATTCGAGGCTCAGGTCACCAATCGACTCTCAGATCACCAACGTCTTATTCGAGGCTCAGGTCACCAATCGTCTCTCATGTCACCAACGTCTTATTCGAGGCTCAGGTCACCAATCGTCTCTCATGTCACTAATGTCTTATTCGAGGCTCAGGTCACCAATCGTCTCTCATGTCACCAACGTCTTATTCGAGGCTCAGGTCACCAATCGTCTCTCATGTCACCAACGTCTTATTCGAGGATCAGGTCACCAATCGTCTCTCATGTCACCAACGTCTTATTCGAGGCTCAGATCACCAATCGTCTCTCATGTCACCAACGTCTTATTCGAGGCTCAGGTCACCAATCGTCTCTCATGTCACCAACTTCTTATTCGAGGCTCAGGTCACCAATCGCCTCTCAGGTCACCAATCGTCTCTAAGGTCACCAATCGTCTCTAAGGACACCACCGTCTTATTCGAGGCTCAGGTCACCAATCGCCTCTCAGGTCACCAATCGTCTTATTCGAGGCTCAGGTCACCAATCGTCTCTCAGGTCACCTCTCAGGTCACCAATCGTCTCTAAGGTCGTCTCTAAGGTCACCACCGTCTTATTCGAGGCTCAAGTCACTAATCGTCTCTCATGTCACCAACGTCTTATTCGAGGCTCAGGTCACCAATCGCCTCTCAGGTCACCAATCGTCTTATTCGAGGCTCAGGTCACCAATCGTCTTATTCGAGGCTCAGGTCACCAATCGTCTCTCAGGTCACCTCTCAGGTCACCAATCGTCTCTAAGGTCGTCTCTAAGGTCACCACCGTCATATTCGAGGCTCAAGTCACTAATCGTCTCTCATGTCACCAACGTCTTATTCGAGGCTCAGGTCACCAATCGCCTCTCAGGTCACCAATCGTCTCTAAGGACACCACCGTCTTATTCGAGGCTCAGGTCACCAATCGCCTCTCAGGTCACCAATCGTCTTATTCGAGGCTCAGGTCACCAATCGTCTCTCAGGTCACCTCTCAGGTCACCAATCGTCTCTAAGGTCGTCTCTAAGGTCACCACCGTCTTATTCGAGGCTCAGGTCACCAATCGTCTCTAAGGTCGTCTCTAAGGTCACCACCGTCTTATTCGAGGCTCAGGTCACCAACGTCTTATTCGAGGCTCAGGTCACCAATCGTCTCTCATGTCACCAACGTCTTATTCGAGGCTCAGGTCACCAATCGACTCTCAGATCACCAACGTCTTATTCGAGGCTCAGGTCACCAATCGTCTCTCATGTCACCAACGTCTTATTCGAGGCTCAGGTCACCAATCGTCTCTCATGTCACTAATGTCTTATTCGAGGCTCAGGTCACCAATCGTCTCTCATGTCACCAACGTCTTATTCGAGGCTCAGGTCACCAATCGTCTCTCATGTCACCAACGTCTTATTCGAGGATCAGGTCACCAATCGTCTCTCATGTCACCAACGTCTTATTCGAGGCTCAGATCACCAATCGTCTCTCATGTCACCAACGTCTTATTCGAGGCTCAGGTCACCAATCGTCTCTCATGTCACCAACTTCTTATTCGAGGCTCAGGTCACCAATCGCCTCTCAGGTCACCAATCGTCTCTAAGGTCACCAATCGTCTCTAAGGACACCACCGTCTTATTCGAGGCTCAGGTCACCAATCGCCTCTCAGGTCACCAATCGTCTTATTCGAGGCTCAGGTCACCAATCGTCTCTCAGGTCACCTCTCAGGTCACCAATCGTCTCTAAGGTCGTCTCTAAGGTCACCACCGTCTTATTCGAGGCTCAGGTCACCAACGTCTTATTCGAGGCTCAGGTCACCAATCGTCTCTCATGTCACCAACGTCTTATTCGAGGCTCAGGTCACCAATCGACTCTCAGATCACCAACGTCTTATTCGAGGCTCAGGTCACCAATCGTCTCTCATGTCACCAACGTCTTATTCGAGGCTCAGGTCACCAATCGCCTCTCAGGTCACCAATCGTCTCTAAGGACACCACCGTCTTATTCGAGGCTCAGGTCACCAATCGCCTCTCAGGTCACCAATCGTCTTATTCGAGGCTCAGGTCACCAATCGTCTCTCAGGTCACCTCTCAGGTCACCAATCGTCTCTAAGGTCGTCTCTAAGGTCACCACCGTCTTATTCGAGGCTCAGGTCACCAATCGTCTCTAAGGTCGTCTCTAAGGTCACCACCGTCTTATTCGAGGCTCAGGTCACCAACGTCTTATTCGAGGCTCAGGTCACCAATCGTCTCTCATGTCACCAACGTCTTATTCGAGGCTCAGGTCACCAATCGACTCTCAGATCACCAACGTCTTATTCGAGGCTCAGGTCACCAATCGTCTCTCATGTCACCAACGTCTTATTCGAGGCTCAGGTCACCAATCGTCTCTCATGTCACTAATGTCTTATTCGAGGCTCAGGTCACCAATCGTCTCTCATGTCACCAACGTCTTATTCGAGGCTCAGGTCACCAATCGTCTCTCATGTCACCAACGTCTTATTCGAGGATCAGGTCACCAATCGTCTCTCATGTCACCAACGTCTTATTCGAGGCTCAGATCACCAATCGTCTCTCATGTCACCAACGTCTTATTCGAGGCTCAGGTCACCAATCGTCTCTCATGTCACCAACTTCTTATTCGAGGCTCAGGTCACCAATCGCCTCTCAGGTCACCAATCGTCTCTAAGGTCACCAATCGTCTCTAAGGACACCACCGTCTTATTCGAGGCTCAGGTCACCAATCGCCTCTCAGGTCACCAATCGTCTTATTCGAGGCTCAGGTCACCAATCGTCTCTCAGGTCACCTCTCAGGTCACCAATCGTCTCTAAGGTCGTCTCTAAGGTCACCACCGTCTTATTCGAGGCTCAAGTCACTAATCGTCTCTCATGTCACCAACGTCTTATTCGAGGCTCAGGTCACCAATCGCCTCTCAGGTCACCAATCGTCTTATTCGAGGCTCAGGTCACCAATCGTCTTATTCGAGGCTCAGGTCACCAATCGTCTCTCAGGTCACCTCTCAGGTCACCAATCGTCTCTAAGGTCGTCTCTAAGGTCACCACCGTCATATTCGAGGCTCAAGTCACTAATCGTCTCTCATGTCACCAACGTCTTATTCGAGGCTCAGGTCACCAATCGCCTCTCAGGTCACCAATCGTCTCTAAGGACACCACCGTCTTATTCGAGGCTCAGGTCACCAATCGCCTCTCAGGTCACCAATCGTCTTATTCGAGGCTCAGGTCACCAATCGTCTCTCAGGTCACCTCTCAGGTCACCAATCGTCTCTAAGGTCGTCTCTAAGGTCACCACCGTCTTATTCGAGGCTCAGGTCACCAATCGTCTCTAAGGTCGTCTCTAAGGTCACCACCGTCTTATTCGAGGCTCAGGTCACCAACGTCTTATTCGAGGCTCAGGTCACCAATCGTCTCTCATGTCACCAACGTCTTATTCGAGGCTCAGGTCACCAATCGACTCTCAGATCACCAACGTCTTATTCGAGGCTCAGGTCACCAATCGTCTCTCATGTCACCAACGTCTTATTCGAGGCTCAGGTCACCAATCGTCTCTCATGTCACTAATGTCTTATTCGAGGCTCAGGTCACCAATCGTCTCTCATGTCACCAACGTCTTATTCGAGGCTCAGGTCACCAATCGTCTCTCATGTCACCAACGTCTTATTCGAGGATCAGGTCACCAATCGTCTCTCATGTCACCAACGTCTTATTCGAGGCTCAGATCACCAATCGTCTCTCATGTCACCAACGTCTTATTCGAGGCTCAGGTCACCAATCGTCTCTCATGTCACCAACTTCTTATTCGAGGCTCAGGTCACCAATCGCCTCTCAGGTCACCAATCGTCTCTAAGGTCACCAATCGTCTCTAAGGACACCACCGTCTTATTCGAGGCTCAGGTCACCAATCGCCTCTCAGGTCACCAATCGTCTTATTCGAGGCTCAGGTCACCAATCGTCTCTCAGGTCACCTCTCAGGTCACCAATCGTCTCTAAGGTCGTCTCTAAGGTCACCACCGTCTTATTCGAGGCTCAGGTCACCAACGTCTTATTCGAGGCTCAGGTCACCAATCGTCTCTCATGTCACCAACGTCTTATTCGAGGCTCAGGTCACCAATCGTCTCACATGTCACCAACGTCTTATTCGAGGCTCAGGTCACCAATCGTCTCTCATGTCACCAACGTCTTATTCGAGGCTCAGGTCACCAATCGTCTCTCATGTCACCAACGTCTTATTCGAGGCTCAGGTCACCAATCGTCTCACATGTCACCAACGTCTTATTCGAGGCTCAGGTCACCAATCGTCTCTCATGTCACCAACTTCTTATTCGAGGCTCAGGTCACCAATCGCCTCTCAGGTCACCAATCGTCTCTAAGGTCACCAATCGTCTCTAAGGACACCACCGTCTTATTCGAGGCTCAGGTCACCAATCGCCTCTCAGGTCACCAATCGTCTTATTCGAGGCTCAGGTCACCAATCGTCTCTCAGGTCACCTCTCAGGTCACCAATCGTCTCTAAGGTCGTCTCTAAGGTCACCACCGTCTTATTCGAGGCTCAGGTCACCAACGTCTTATTCGAGGCTCAGGTCACCAATCGTCTCTCATGTCACCAACGTCTTATTCGAGGATCAGGTCACCAATCGTCTCTCATGTCACCAACGTCTTATTCGAGGCTCAGGTCACCAATCGTCTCTCATGTCACCAACGTCTTATTCGAAGCTCAGGTCACCAATCGTCTCTCATGTCACCAACTTCTTATTCGAGGCTCAGGTCACCAATCGCCTCTCAGGTCACCAATCGTCTCTAAGGTCACCAATCGTCTCTAAGGACACCACCGTCTTATTCGAGGCTCAGGTCACCAATCGCCTCTCAGGTCACCAATCGTCTTATTCGAGGCTCAGGTCACCAATCGTCTCTCAGGTCACCTCTCAGGTCACCAATCGTCTCTAAGGTCGTCTCTAAGGTCACCACCGTCTTATTCGAGGCTCAGGTCACCAACGTCTTATTCGAGGCTCAGGTCACCAATCGCCTCTCAGGTCACCAATCGTCTTATTCGAGGCTCAGGTCACCAATCGTCTCTCAGGTCACCTCTCAGGTCACCAATCGTCTCTAAGGTCGTCTCTAAGGTCACCACCGTCTTATTCGAGGCTCAGGTCACCAACGTCTTATTCGAGGCTCAGGTCACCAATCGTCTCTCATGTCACCAACGTCTTATTCGAGGCTCAGGTCACCAATCGTCTCTCATGTCACCAACGTATTAGGTTCAGGTCACCAATCGTCTCTCAGGTCACCAATCGTCTTATTCGAGGCTCAGGTCACCAATCGTCTCTCATGTCACCAACGTCTTATTCGAGGCTCAGGTCACCAATCGTCTCTAAGGTCACCAATCGCCTTTCAGGTCACCAACGTATTAGGTTCAGGTCACCAATCGTCTCTCAGGTCACCAATCGTCTTATTCGAGGCTCAGGTCACCAATCGTCTCTCATGTCACCAACGTCTTATTCGAGGCTCAGGTCACCAATCGTCTCTAAGGTCACCAATCGCCTTTCAGGTCACCAACGTATTAGGTTCAGGTCACCAATCGTCTCTCAGGTCACCAATCGTCTTATTCGAGGCTCAGGTCACCAATCGTCTCTCATGTCACCAGCGTCTTATTCGAGGCTCAGGTCACCAATCGTCTCTAAGGTCACCAATCGCCTTTCAGGTCACCAACGTATTAGGTTCAGGTCACCAATCGTCTCTCAGGTCACCAATCGTCTTATTCGAGGCTCAGGTCACCAATCGTCTCTCATGTCACCAACGTCTTATTCGAGGATCAGGTCACCAATCGCCTCTCAGGTCACCAATCGTCTTATTCGAGGCTCAGGTCACCAATCGTCTCTCAGGTCACCTCTCAGGTCACCAATCGTCTCTAAGGTCGTCTCTAAGGTCACCACCGTCTTATTCGAGGCTCAGGTCACCAACGTCTTATTCGAGGCTCAGGTCACCAATCGTCTCTCATGTCACCAACGTCTTATTCGAGGCTCAGGTCACCAATCGTCTCTCATGTCACCAACGTATTAGGTTCAGGTCACCAATCGTCTCTAAGGACACCACCGTCTTATTCGAGGCTCAGGTCACCAATCGCCTCTCAGGTCACCAATCGTCTTATTCGAGGCTCAGGTCACCAATCGTCTCTCAGGTCACCTCTCAGGTCACCAATCGTCTCTAAGGTCGTCTCTAAGGTCACCACCGTCTTATTCGAGGCTCAGGTCACCAACGTCTTATTCGAGGCTCAGGTCACCAATCGTCTCTCATGTCACCAACGTCTTATTCGAGGCTCAGGTCACCAATCGTCTCTCATGTCACCAACGTATTAGGTTCAGGTCACCAATCGTCTCTCAGGTCACCAATCGTCTTATTCGAGGCTCAGGTCACCAATCGTCTCTCATGTCACCAACGTCTTATTCGAGGCTCAGGTCACCAATCGTCTCTAAGGTCACCAATCGCCTTTCAGGTCACCAACGTATTAGGTTCAGGTCACCAATCGTCTCTCAGGTCACCAATCGTCTTATTCGAGGCTCAGGTCACCAATCGTCTGTCATGTCACCAACGTCTTATTCGAGGCTCAGGTCACCAATCGTCTCTAAGGTCACCAATCGCCTTTCAGGTCACCAACGTATTAGGTTCAGGTCACCAATCGTCTCTCAGGTCACCAATCGTCTTATTCGAGGCTCAGGTCACCAATCGTCTCTCATGTCACCAGCGTCTTATTCGAGGCTCAGGTCACCAATCGTCTCTAAGGTCACCAATCGCCTTTCAGGTCACCAACGTATTAGGTTCAGGTCACCAATCGTCTCTCAGGTCACCAATCGTCTTATTCGAGGCTCAGGTCACCAATCGTCTCTCATGTCACCAACGTCTTATTCGAGGATCAGGTCACCAATCGCCTCTCAGGTCACCAATCGTCTTATTCGAGGCTCAGGTCACCAATCGTCTCTCAGGTCACCTCTCAGGTCACCAATCGTCTCTAAGGTCGTCTCTAAGGTCACCACCGTCTTATTCGAGGCTCAGGTCACCAACGTCTTATTCGAGGCTCAGGTCACCAATCGTCTCTCATGTCACCAACGTCTTATTCGAGGCTCAGGTCACCAATCGTCTCTCATGTCACCAACGTATTAGGTTCAGGTCACCAATCGTCTCTAAGGACACCACCGTCTTATTCGAGGCTCAGGTCACCAATCGCCTCTCAGGTCACCAATCGTCTTATTCGAGGCTCAGGTCACCAATCGTCTCTCAGGTCACCTCTCAGGTCACCAATCGTCTCTAAGGTCGTCTCTAAGGTCACCACCGTCTTATTCGAGGCTCAGGTCACCAACGTCTTATTCGAGGCTCAGGTCACCAATCGTCTCTCATGTCACCAGCGTCTTATTCGAGGCTCAGGTCACCAATCGTCTCTAAGGTCACCAATCGCCTTTCAGGTCACCAACGTATTAGGTTCAGGTCACCAATCGTCTCTCAGGTCACCAATCGTCTTATTCGAGGCTCAGGTCACCAATCGTCTCTCATGTCACCAACGTCTTATTCGAGGATCAGGTCACCAATCGTCTCTAAGGTCACCAATCGTCTCTAAGGACACCACCGTCTTATTCGAGGCTCAGGTCACCAATCGCCTCTCAGGTCACCAATCGTCTTATTCGAGGCTCAGGTCACCAATCGTCTCTCAGGTCACCTCTCAGGTCACCAATCGTCTCTAAGGTCGTCTCTAAGGTCACCACCGTCTTATTCGAGGCTCAGGTCACCAACGTCTTATTCGAGGCTCAGGTCACCAATCGTCTCTCATGTCACCAACGTCTTATTCGAGGCTCAGGTCACCAATCGTCTCTCATGTCACCAACGTATTAGGTTCAGGTCACCAATCGTCTCTAAGGACACCACCGTCTTATTCGAGGCTCAGGTCACCAATCGCCTCTCAGGTCACCAATCGTCTTATTCGAGGCTCAGGTCACCAATCGTCTCTCAGGTCACCTCTCAGGTCACCAATCGTCTCTAAGGTCGTCTCTAAGGTCACCACCGTCTTATTCGAGGCTCAGGTCACCAACGTCTTATTCGAGGCTCAGGTCACCAATCGTCTCTCATATCACCAACGTCTTATTCGAGGCTCAGGTCACCAATCGTCTCACATGTCACCAACGTCTTATTCGAGGCTCAGGTCACCAATCGTCTCTCATGTCACCAACGTCTTATTCGAGGCTCTCGAGGCTCTCGTTCAGGCTCTTCAACGAGGCCTCAATTCTCTCGTTCAACGAGACTCTCGTTCAGGCTCTCGTTCAACGAGGCCTCAATTCTCTCGTTCAACGAGGCCTCCATTCTCTCGTTCAACGAGGCCTCAATTCTCTCGTTCAACGAGGCCTCAATTCTCTCGTTGAACGAGACTCTCGTTCAGGCTCTCGTTCAACGAGGTCTCAATTCTCTCGTTCAACGAGGCTCTCGTTCAGGCTCTTCAACGAGGCCTCAATTCTCTCGTTCAACGAGACTCTCGTTCAGGCTCTCGTTGAACGAGACTCTCGTTCAGGCTCTCGTTCAACGAGGTCTCAATTCTCTCGTTCAACGAGGCTCTCGTTCAGGCTCTTCAACGAGGCCTCAATTCTCTCGTTCAACGAGACTCTCGTTCAGGCTCTCGTTCAACGAGACTCTCGTTCAGGCTCTCGTTCAACGAGGCCTCAATTCTCTCGTTCAACGAGGCCTCAATTCTCTCGTTCAACGAGACTCTCGTTCAGGCTCTTCAACGAGGCCTCAATTCTCTCGTTCAACGAGACTCTCGTTCAGGCTCTCGTTCAACGAAACTCTCGTTCAGGCTCTCGTTCAACGAGACTCTCGTTCAGGCTCTCGTTCAACGAGACTCTAGTTCAGGCTCTCGTTCAACGAGACTCTCGTTCAGGCTCTCGTTCAACGAGGCCTCAATTCTCTCGTTCAACGAGGACTCAATTCTCTCGTTCAACGAGACTCTCGTTCAGTCTCTCGTTCAACGAGGCCTCAATTCTCTCGTTCAACGAGGCCTCAATTCTCTCGTTCAACGAGACTCTCGTTCAGGCTCTCGTTCAACGAGGCCTCAATTCTCTCGTTCAACGAGGCCTCAATTCTCTCGTTCAACGAGACTCTCGTTCAGGCTCTTCAACGAGGCCTCAATTCTCTCGTTCTACGAGACTCTCGTTCAGGCTCTCGTTCAACGAGGCCTCAATTCTCTCGTTCAACGAGGCCTCAATTCTCTCGTTCAACGAGACTCTCGTTCAGGCTCTCGTTCAACGAAACTCTCGTTCAGGCTCTCGTTCAACGAGACTCTCGTTCAGGCTCTCGTTCAACGAAACTCTCGTTCAGGCTCTCGTTCAACGAGACTCTCGTTCAGGCTCTCGTTCAACGAGGCCTCAATTCTCTCGTTCAACGAGGCCTCAATTCTCTCGTTCAACGAGACTCTCGTTCAGGCTCTCGTTCAACGAGGCCTCAATTCTCTCGTTCAACGAGGCCTCAATTCTCTCGTTCAGGCTCTCGTTCAACGAGGCCTCAATTCTCTCGTTCAACGAGACTCTCGTTCAGGCTCTCGTTCAACGAGGCCTCAATTCTCTCGTTCAACGAGGCCTCAATTCTCTCGTTCAACGAGACTCTCGTTCAGGCTCTTCAACGAGGCCTCAATTCTCTCGTTCAACGAGACTCTCGTTCAGGCTCTCGTTCAACGAGGCCTCAATTCTCTCGTTCAACGAGGCCTCAATTCTCTCGTTCAACGAGACTCTCGTTCAGGCTCTTCAACGAGGTCTCAATTCTCTCGTTCAACGAGGCCTCAATTCTCTCGTTCAACGAGACTCTCGTTCAGGCTCTCGTTCAACGAAACTCTCGTTCAGGCTCTCGTTCAACGAGACTCTCGTTCAGGCTCTCGTTCAACGAGGTCTCAATTCTCTCGTTCAACGAGGCTCTCGTTCAGGCTCTTCAACGAGGCCTCAATTCTCTCGTTCAACGAGACTCTCGTTCAGGCTCTCGTTGAACGAGACTCTCGTTCAGGCTCTCGTTCAACGAGGTCTCAATTCTCTCGTTCAACGAGGCTCTCGTTCAGGCTCTTCAACGAGGCCTCAATTCTCTCGTTCAACGAGACTCTCGTTCAGGCTCTCGTTCAACGAGACTCTCGTTCAGGCTCTCGTTCAACGAGGCCTCAATTCTCTCGTTCAACGAGGCCTCAATTCTCTCGTTCAACGAGACTCTCGTTCAGGCTCTTCAACGAGGCCTCAATTCTCTCGTTCAACGAGACTCTCGTTCAGGCTCTCGTTCAACGAGGCCTCAATTCTCTCGTTCAACGAGGCCTCCATTCTCTCGTTCAACGAGGCTCTCGCTCAGGCTCTTCAACGATTCCTCAATTCTCTCGTTGAACGAGACTCTCGTTCAGGCTCTCGTTCAACGAGGTCTCAATTCTCTCGTTCAACGAGGCCTCAATTCTCTCGTTCAACGAGACTCTCGTTCAGGCTCTCGTTCAACGAAACTCTCGTTCAGGCTCTCGTTCAACGAGACTCTCGTTCAGGCTCTCGTTCAACGAGACTCTAGTTCAGGCTCTCGTTCAACGAGACTCTCGTTCAGGCTCTCGTTCAACGAGGCCTCAATTCTCTCGTTCAACGAGGACTCAATTCTCTCGTTCAACGAGACTCTCGTTCAGTCTCTCGTTCAACGAGGCCTCAATTCTCTCGTTCAACGAGGCCTCAATTCTCTCGTTCAACGAGACTCTCGTTCAGGCTCTCGTTCAACGAGGCCTCAATTCTCTCGTTCAACGAGGCCTCAATTCTCTCGTTCAACGAGACTCTCGTTCAGGCTCTTCAACGAGGCCTCAATTCTCTCGTTCTACGAGACTCTCGTTCAGGCTCTCGTTCAACGAGGCCTCAATTCTCTCGTTCAACGAGGCCTCAATTCTCTCGTTCAACGAGACTCTCGTTCAGGCTCTCGTTCAACGAAACTCTCGTTCAGGCTCTCGTTCAACGAGACTCTCGTTCAGGCTCTCGTTCAACGAGGCCTCAATTCTCTCGTTCAACGAGGCCTCAATTCTCTCGTTCAACGAGACTCTCGTTCAGGCTCTCGTTCAACGAGGCCTCAATTCTCTCGTTCAACGAGGCCTCAATTCTCTCGTTCAGGCTCTCGTTCAACGAGGCCTCAATTCTCTCGTTCAACGAGACTCTCGCTCAGGCTCTCGTTCAACGAGGCCTCAATTCTCTCGTTCAACGAGGCCTCAATTCTCTCGTTCAACGAGACTCTCGTTCAGGCTCTTCAACGAGGTCTCAATTCTCTCGTTCAACGAGGCCTCAATTCTCTCGTTCAACGAGACTCTCGTTCAGGCTCTCGTTCAACGAAACTCTCGTTCAGGCTCTCGTTCAACGAGACTCTCGTTCAGGCTCTCGTTCAACGAGACTCTAGTTCAGGCTCTCGTTCAACGAGACTCTCGTTCAGGCTCTCGTTCAACGAGGCCTCAATTCTCTCGTTCAACGAGGACTCAATTCTCTCGTTCAACGAGACTCTCGTTCAGTCTCTCGTTCAACGAGGCCTCAATTCTCTCGTTCAACGAGGCCTCAATTCTCTCGTTCAACGAGACTCTCGTTCAGGCTCTCGTTCAACGAGGCCTCAATTCTCTCGTTCAACGAGGCCTCAATTCTCTCGTTCAACGAGACTCTCGTTCAGGCTCTTCAACGAGGCCTCAATTCTCTCGTTCTACGAGACTCTCGTTCAGGCTCTCGTTCAACGAGGCCTCAATTCTCTCGTTCAACGAGGCCTCAATTCTCTCGTTCAACGAGACTCTCGTTCAGGCTCTCGTTCAACGAAACTCTCGTTCAGGCTCTCGTTCAACGAGACTCTCGTTCAGGCTCTCGTTCAACGAGGCCTCAATTCTCTCGTTCAACGAGGCCTCAATTCTCTCGTTCAACGAGACTCTCGTTCAGGCTCTCGTTCAACGAGGCCTCAATTCTCTCGTTCAACGAGGCCTCAATTCTCTCGTTCAGGCTCTCGTTCAACGAGGCCTCAATTCTCTCGTTCAACGAGACTCTCGCTCAGGCTCTCGTTCAACGAGGCCTCAATTCTCTCGTTCAACGAGGCCTCAATTCTCTCGTTCAACGAGACTCTCGTTCAGGCTCTTCAACGAGGCCTCAATTCTCTCGTTCAACGAGACTCTCGTTCAGGCTCTCGTTCAACGAGGCCTCAATTCTCTCGTTCAACGAGGCCTCAATTCTCTCGTTCAACGAGACTCTCGTTCAGGCTCTTCAACGAGGTCTCAATTCTCTCGTTCAACGAGGCCTCAATTCTCTCGTTCAACGAGACTCTCGTTCAGGCTCTCGTTCAACGAAACTCTCGTTCAGGCTCTCGTTCAACGAGACTCTCGTTCAGGCTCTCGTTCAACGAGACTCTAGTTCAGGCTCTCGTTCAACGAGACTCTCGTTCAGGCTCTCGTTCAACGAGGCCTCAATTCTCTCGTTCAACGAGGACTCAATTCTCTCGTTCAACGAGACTCTCGTTCAGTCTCTCGTTCAACGAGGCCTCAATTCTCTCGTTCAACGAGGCCTCAATTCTCTCGTTCAACGAGACTCTCGTTCAGGCTCTCGTTCAACGAGGCCTCAATTCTCTCGTTCAACGAGGCCTCAATTCTCTCGTTCAACGAGACTCTCGTTCAGGCTCTTCAACGAGGCCTCAATTCTCTCGTTCAACGAGACTCTCGTTCAGGCTCTCGTTCAACGAGGCCTCAATTCTCTCGTTCAACGAGGCCTCAATTCTCTCGTTCAACGAGACTCTCGTTCAGGCTCTCGTTCAACGAAACTCTCGTTCAGGCTCTCGTTCAACGAGACTCTCGTTCAGGCTCTCGTTCAACGAGGCCTCAATTCTCTCGTTCAACGAGACTCTCGTTCAGGCTCTCGTTCAACGAGGCCTCAATTCTCTCGTTCAACGAGGCCTCAATTCTCTCGTTCAGGCTCTCGTTCAACGAGGCCTCAATTCTCTCGTTCAACGAGACTCTCGTTCAGGCTCTCGTTCAACGAGGCCTCAATTCTCTCGTTCAACGAGGCCTCAATTCTCTCGTTCAACGAGACTCTCGTTCAGGCTCTTCAACGAGGCCTCAATTCTCTCGTTCAACGAGGCTCTCGTTCAGGCTCTTCAACGAGGCCTCAATTCTCTCGTTCAACGAGACTCTCGTTCAGGCTCTCGTTCAACGAGACTCTCGTTCAGGCTCTCGTTCAACGAGGCCTCAATTCTCTCGTTCAACGAGGCCTCAATTCTCTCGTTCAACGAAACTCTCGTTCAGGCTCTCGTTCAACGAGGCCTCAATTCTCTCGTTCAACGAGGCCTCAATTCTCTCGTTCAACGAGACTCTCGTTCAGGCTCTCGTTCAACGAGGCCTCAATTCTCTCGTTCAGGCTCTCGTTCAACGAGGCCTCAATTCTCTCGTTCAACGAGACTCTCGTTCAGGCTCTTCAACGAGGCCTCAATTCTCTCGTTCAACGAGGCCTCAATTCTCTCGTTCAACGAAACTCTCGTTCAGGCTCTCGTTCAACGAGGCCTCAATTCTCTCGTTCAACGAGACTCTCGTTCAGGCTCTCGTTCAACGAGGCCTCAATTCTCTCGTTCAGGCTCTCGTTCAACGAGGCCTCAATTCTCTCGTTCAGGCTCTCGTTCAACGAGGCCTCAATTCTCTCGTTCAGGCTCTCGTTCAACGAGGCCTCAATTCTCTCGTTCAACGAGGCCTCAATTCTCTCGTACAACGAGGCTCTCGTTCAACGAGATAATTGAGGCCTCGTTGAACAAGAGTCTCGTTGAACGAGAGAATTGAGGCATCGTTGTGACGATCCGTTCAACTAGGGCATCGTAGTCGAATGCGAACCCATGCTTCTTGTATTGATGTTCGGCAAGGCCAGCGGTTGAGGAACTTCTCAGCTGATTCGAGAGGGTTTTCTGTCCTGCTACGACGTCAGCCAAATGTTTCTCTATACGCTTGTTTCCTTCTTCAATTGAATTTTTAAATTTCTCCATTTGTTCGCCTCCCGGAATCTTTTCAGCGCTACTTTGCTACTTTCTTCTGCGAAAGTTAGAAACTTTTCCATTTGATCGCTTCCGTTTTTAAGAAACTTCTCGGTTACTTTAAACTGTTCCTCTTGAGCCTTGCTGAATTTTGAAATCTCCTTTTCCCGTAGTTTGCGCTCGTTTTCGATGCACGACATTAGCGCTGTTATTTGAGGCCCCTCACAAGGGTGACCACTCCCACTCCCCCTTGGGTTCGTAGGACTTACAGAAGTCCCACTAGCGCTGCAACAGGGGTAGGGGTTGCAGCAGGGGTTGCAGCAGGATCAGAGGTTGCAGCAGGAGTTGCAGCAGGAGCAGGGGTTGTAGCAGGGGATGCAGCAGGATCAGAGGTTGCAGCATTGGTTATGGTGCCTGACTGAAGTCCGCTATATTACCGGCTCGAGCCCCACGATCGACCATGTTTTGCAAGATCGTAGAAGAAGGCTCGCGCCCAAACCACTAGTCTCCGCCATGCATTCCCGGCGGTAGGTCGCCCTGGCCTATTGGTTATGGTGCCTGACAAATCTTATTTAATGACAAATCTTTCATCAGGGCGTAGGACTTGCAGAAGTCCCACTAGGCGCTGTAACAGGGGTAGGGGTTGCAGCAGGGGTTGCAGCAGGATCAGAGGTTGCAGCAGGGGTTGCAGCAGGGGATGCAGCAGGATCAGAGGTTGCAGCAGGGGTTGCAGCAGGAGCAGAGGTTGCAGCAGGGGTTGCAGGAGGAGCAGGGGTTGCAGAAGGAGTTTCATTAGGAGCTGCAGCAGGGGTTGCAGCAGGAGCAGAGGTTGCAGCAGGGGCAGCAGGGGTTTCAGGCGTCCCACTAGGGTTTGTCTCACTAGTGGCTGCAGGGACTGTAGCAGGGGGCCCACTAGGGGCTTCAACAGGGGTTGCAGCAGGGGATGCAGCAGGATCAGAGGTTGCAGCAGGGGTTGCAGCAGGAGCAGAGGTTGCAGCAGGGGTTGCAGCAGGAGCAGAGGTTGCAGCAGGGGTTGCAGGAGGAGCAGGGGTTGCAGAAGGAGTTTCATTAGGAGCTGCAGCAGGGGTTGCAGCAGGAGCAGAGGTTGCAGCAGGGGCAGCAGGGGTTGCAGGCGTCCCACTAGGGTTTGTCTCACGAGTGGCTGCAGGGACTGTAGCAGGGGGCCCACTAGGGGCTGCAACAGGGATTGCAGCAGGAGCAGGGGTTGCAGCAGGGGATGCAGCAGGATCAGAGGTTGCAGCAGGGGTTGCAGCAGGAGCAGAGGTTGCAGCAGGGGTTGCAGGAGGAGTAGGGGTTGCAGAAGGAGTTTCATTAGGAGCTGCAGCAGGGGTTGCAGCAGGAGCAGAGGTTGCAGCATTGGCAACAGGGGTTGCAGGTGTCCCACTAGGGTTTGTCTCACTAGTGGCTGCAGGGACTGTAGCAGGGGGCCCACTAGGGGCTGCAACAGGGGTTGCCGCAGGAGCACGAGTTGTCCCACTAGGGTGAGGAGTCTCACTAGGGGGTTCAGGAGTCTCGATAGCCCCTCCAGCAGCAGCATCTTTCTCTTCCTGTAGTTTCTTTTCCTTTTTCCTCTTCTGATATTCTGCGAATTCCGCTTCCTCTTCGGGAGTGGCAACTGGTATCTCGCCTCGTTCATACTTTCCTCGTAGGGCTTCTTCCTCTTCCTTAGTAAGAGGGGGAGCATCTCTTTTAGCTCTATGCAGTTTGGCATTCCATAGATTTTGCAAAAGATTGTAAGGGTCTCGGAAATTGCCGCTACCTTCAGAAAACGTTGCAACCCCTGTTCCTGCTGCAAATCCTGCTGCAACCTCTGATCCTGCTGCAACCCCTGCTGCAACCCCTACCCCTGTTACAGCGCCTAGTGGGACTTCTGCAAGTCCTACGCCCTGATGAAAGATTTGTCATTAAAAAAGATTTGTCAGGCACCATAACCAATAGGCCAGGGCGACCTACCGACGGGAACGCATGGCGGAGACTAGTGGTTTGGGCGCGAGCCTTCTTCTACGATCTTGCAAAACATGGTCGATCGTGGGGCTCGAGCCGGTAATATAGCGGACTTCAGTCAGGCACCATAACCAATGCTGCAACCTCTGATCCTGCTGCATCCCCTGCTACAACCCCTGCTCCTGCTGCAACTCCTGCTGCAACCTCTGATCCTGCTGCAACCCCTGCTGCAACCCCTACCCCTGTTGCAGCGCTAGTGGGACTTCTGTAAGTCCTACGAACCCAAGGGGGAGTGGGAGTGGTCACCCTTGTGAGGGGCCTCAAATAACAGCGCTAATGTCGTGCATCGAAAACGAGCGCAAACTACGGGAAAAGGAGATTTCAAAATTCAGCAAGGCTCAAGAGGAACAGTTTAAAGTTACCGAGAAGTTTCTTAAAAACGGAAGCGATCAAATGGAAAAGTTTCTAACTTTCGCGGAAGAAAGTAGCAAGCGCGCTGAAAAGATTCCGGGAGGCGAACAAATGGAGAAATTTATAAATTCAATTGAAGAAGGAAACAAGCGTATAGAGAAACATTTGGCTGACGTCGTAGCAGGACAGAAAACACTCTCAACTGAAGCGAAAAAGGCAACGAATCAGCTGAGAAGTTCCTCAACCGCTGGCCTTGCCGAACATCAATAAAAGAAGCATGGGTTCGCATTCGACTACGATGCCCTAGTTGAACGAATCGTCATCAAAATTGACAAGACTCGAGTTTCAAAAATTGAACTTTCTTCGGGACTTTTTGTGGATTTGTTCCCGACGTCCCTCTTTCTCAAATATTTAATTATGCATCTTACAAGATTGACTTTGTTAACAATTCAACCGCCATGTATGTTTATTCAGATGTCATTCAACCCACCATTGTTGCAGACAAAAAGGCTCAACTGCTTCGGGTAGTTCCTGCATGCGTGGATATCAATAGCGTCCAGGCGGTAGTCTTCAGTCCGATTCGGTATTTTCCCGTAAAGACCGAGAGTCTCGATTGTATAAAAATCGATATCTGCAACGAATTTGGAGAGAATATAAAGTTCCACTACGGATCGACCATTTGTACATTGAATTTTGTCAAAATTGCATAATGGTTGGTCTTGATAGAACGGTTGTTTTTGATTATGATAAAGAAGATTTTCTGTCAATGTTAAGAAATTCGGCAAATCAACAAGGATCTGGCTTTACTCCTCGATTCGTAGGATCGAGATATCAGCGAGGAGGTCGAGGAATAGGCGGAATCATCCGAAAACTTGAATCGTCAGGACAGGAATAGCTACGATCAGGGATGCCATTCACAATCCGGAAGAAACTGCTGGAGAAGCATTTAAGCGGAACGCTCGACAGTCTGTACGCAATCTGACCGATCTTGGTTCCAGAAAACGGTCTGCGGTAATTGGTAAAAAGCCTGATTCAAAAAGAACTTATTTTCTTCCCGTTGCATAAATCATGTTGAAGGTTATTGCCGAACAGTCGAAAAAGTCTACCGTACCAGAGATTGATTTGTTTAGCGTTCCAGATACTTCTGTAGGAGTTGTCAGATCGAGATATGTCGAATGTCCCATTACTAATTGAAGTATATCTTGATTGACACTGAGGTGCTTGTAGTCCTTGTAGTGTGAAGGGAGAAGTGACGGAGTAATGAACAACGGCGAAACATGGACTAGCCGGGTGATGGGAACGTGGAAGCTAGGCGACGGGAGAGAGAGACGACAGGGCGTCTCCTTGGAATAAGCGAGGGAAAATACAATACGGTATTTCCCTTAATCAGAGGGGAAATCGTGACAAGACAAAGGACGCGCAATTGGAATTGGCGTCGCAGTTAGACGATGACTTACAGTATACTGGGATTTGAATGGGCCACGAGTTCAAGTGTGTCAGACTTATGACTGGGTGCTGACCATTATTACTATTCGTGTATATAATTAATATGGAGTATAATTACTATACAACACCTCCCCTTCAAGATTGACACTTAGTCGATCTTAAAAACAACTTGGGGAAAGAGGTGAGGTGAAGGAGCAAATTGGTCGGGATATCATTCTCGTATGATATAATCAGTTTTGGACGGTCGAATCATCCTTCATTGAACGCGAGATGGCGATGTCTTCTTCCTCGGACGCGAGGAAGTTCTGCCATCCTTATTTGAACACGAGATGTTGATGTCTTCCTTCACGATCTCTTTCTTGACGATGAACTTCTTCTTGTCTTGCTGCTTGAGCATCTCCTTGGCGGCGATCTTCTCGCGAGGCGTGGTGAACTCATTCACATTGAGAGGTGTGGGAACCTCCTCAACCTTGATCGGTATCATTGTATCGATCGATTCAGTTCTCACTCTGAGAATATTCAGCTTCTGGATGAGATCTCGGCCTATGATCACTTTGTCGGATGCACTTCTGCACACGCACCGACATCACCGTACTTCAGTTCACCCATGAACTTTCTGACGATCTCTATCTTTGCTGGCCATTGGCACACACGGCCACACAATCTGAGGAGAGACATTGCGGGGCACCGATAGATCTCCAAACTTCTTTGGAGACGAAGGAGATGTCCGATCCAGTATCGACATCCATGGCAGTGGTGACTCCATTGAGTTGCACCATGATACGGTAGTCAGCAGACTTGACTGCATTCACTGTTACTGTATCCACTCTGCTTCTCCTTCTGTCCCTGTCCTCATCCTC
The DNA here is from genome assembly GCA_036245825.1 of Pristionchus entomophagus. NCBI lineage: Eukaryota > Metazoa > Nematoda > Chromadorea > Rhabditida > Neodiplogasteridae > Pristionchus > Pristionchus entomophagus. The sequence continues at coordinate 21,413,144 of BTSX01000006.1, forward strand.
TGACTCATTGTTAGGACACTCCTCAGCCACGTGTCCTTTGCGATCACATTGGAAACACTTGAGTCTCCTTCTGATGCACTTCTGCTCATTCTGATCTCCTTTGCCACATCGGCTGCATCCATACGACTTATCGTACTTCTTCTGGTCGCGCGACTTTTCGCGCTCGCACGACTTCTCGTTCTGTCTGGGGGACTTATCCTTCCAGTTATTGTTGTCTCTCTTGTCTCTGCCATGTACTGCAAACACCTCTCGATTCGAGTCCGTGATGGCCCTCGAATCCTTCTTCAGTTGAGAGATATCATTGTATACAGAGAGGAGATCATTCAGAGTGCATTCCTTGCCCTTGGTCTTGGCAGTTTGCATCATCTTGAGATGTACATCAGAGTAACGAGGTAGATCGAGAGCGTGGAGGAAGGTGAGAACCTTCCACTCGTCGATCGAGGCGTCTCTTACTTGAGCATTCTCGACTGTCTGATTCACTCGTGCCGCGAGTACTCTCACATCTTGGATGTTCTCTTTGCTCATTTTCAAATCGAGCATAGTGCGGCGTCGATCGAATGTCGACGTGTTGTCTCCGAACAGAGTGATCATTGTCTCTTTGACCTCCATGAGAGTCATATCGATCCACTTCTTGGGTGCGATCGACTCGATGAATGTCCTCTCGACAGAGGAACTGACGTGTCTGATCAGCAGTCTCATCTTCTTGACCTCGTCCCATTCTTTGAGATCGATCTCGAAGATGTCCTCATGTCTATTCCACCATCTCTCGAATGTGGAACCGTCCTCAAGGGAATACACAAACTCCTGAATGCGCGATTTGATCGCGTTCACTGTCGCCACAGACAGTTCATTCGTGTTCTGATTGGAGTTTGCATTGATTCCCGTGTTCTGAGTCATCGCTCTGGTCATCTGGGTGAGCACTGCCATGAGCTGCTCCACGGCCGGCTTCTCACCCAACTGAGCGATTTCCTCAGCGTTGTCGCCTGCCATGCTCGTACCTTCGATTTATGACGAAATCGAAATTTGAGCAGCACTTCGTGCGTATTTCACGAAAGGCTTTCGACTACTTTATTGGAGTGACCAATAATATCCACGTCGAGGCTACCAACCACCACAGCAATTCGAGCAGAAATCGGGCAGCACTTTGCCTCGATTCTAGCAATTACTGATTGGCTTTAAGCTCCCCGGTTGGCCCGCCAAACCGGATCCGCGCTTAGGCACCAGAACAAGAACAAGAAACACACTCAGAAAAATGAACCTTTTTACGAGTCCGAGTATTCCTGATCGCCACTGAAGTATATCTTGATTGACACTGAGGTGCTTGTAGTCCTTGTAGTGTGAAGGGAGAAGTGACGGAGTAATGAACAACGGCTTTTATCGGCGAAACATGGACTATCCGGGTGATGGGAACGTGGAAGCTAGGCGACGGGAGAGAGAGACGACTGGGCGTCTCCTCGGAATAAGCGAGGGAAAATACAATACGGTATTTCCCTTAATCAGAGGGGAAATCGTGACAAGACAAAGGACGCGCAATTTGAATTGGCGTCGCAGTTAGACGATGACTTACAGTATACTGGGATTTGAATGGGCCACGAGTTCAAGTGTGTCAGACTTATGACTGGGTGCTGACCATAATTACTATTGGTGTATATAATTAATATGGAGTATAATTACTATACAACACTAATACGCTAACGAATGGGGTTGGAACGGGACCACTGGAATGGCGTTACAATATGAGCAAAAATTTCCTTAATCTACAACGTTCGTATATTCAGTTTGATATCAAAATCAAGAATAGCAAGGGAGAGTCGATTGCCCCAAAGAACACTACGACTGACAAAAATCCCATTGCATTTGCTCAATGCATCGCTAAGACCCTGTTCAAGCAATTTTTGGTATACGTCCATGGTACATTGATAGAGGATTCATCACCACTCTACGCTTGGAGGAGTATCATCGAGAGCCAACTGAATTTTGATCAGGCAACCAAGGATTCCACACTTTCCATGTCAGGTTATGCTTATGATACCGATCCGACTTCCGCCGCATCTCCTGGTCATCTCAGACGTCAGAAATGGGTGAATCATGGCGATTTTGCCCAATTTTCGGCAAATCTCAATCTTGACATCTTTAATCAATCACGACTTCTTCTCAACTACGTCGATTTAAAACTGATTGCCTATCTCAATGAACCAAAGTTTGTGATAGACGCCATTGAGATCGCTACGGACAAAGACGAGTACACGTACGAAGTGGCCAATATTAAACTCATGTTGCACGAATATGAGTTGGCCCCCACAGCGTCCACGGCCATCGAGCAGATGCTAAAAGAGCGCAAAATGATTACGTATCTTCTGAATAGTGTTGCTATGAGGTCTTTCTACATTGGGGAAGGTAGATATGATGCTCCAGAATGTCGTCTCCTCACATCATCCCTACCAAAACGAATTATCGTATGCTTGGTGGAAGCAGAGGCGTATCATGTTTCGTACAAGAAGACTCCGTTCAATTTCACAACGTCAAGGACATCTTCATTGAAGCAAACGGACGAACGATCCCGGCCCGGCCTCAGAATCTCAACTTTGCCAAAGATCAATACATGTCCGCGGTCCTGAATATGGTCGAAGGAACAGGAATGGGACGAAGTACAGGAAACAATGGCATAACTAGAGAAATGTTCAAAAGTGGATTTGCCTTCTTTGTATTTGAGCTATCACCTACGCTTGATAGTGAAACGTTTGATATTGTTGAACTTGGTACGACATCATTCAAGATTCTATTCGATACACCGATTGGAAAAGGAGGATGTTATGCGCTGATTTATTCAGAGTATGATTCGGTTCTCACCATTGACGATAATCGTGGTCCACATGTAAACGCTCAAATTTAATTGTTTTATTATGCAGCATAAACCATTTCCCTTTCATACACGACCAATAATTTCTTCGCCTTGTTCATCAACTATACGATATGTGGGAGGTGCGCTATCAATAACCTCAACTATTGAAAACAATTCGTCAGTCCATCCAGACTCGTATCCTCTACGAAAAGCAGTATCCTGTGTCCACAACCTGACTCGATCTCCGACGCGATACTTTGGTTTCTTCCTCAGCTTCTCCTCTCGCTCGCCACCTCGTAGTGTGCTTGGATCCGGCTCGCGTTTTCCCTCAAACACTCCCTTTGGGGTGCATTTTATAGATCGATTATACGATCATTTTATAGCGTTTGCCAGTTGAGTTGCAACTCCGATCCATTGAAGCGCTCTACCATGCACATTTCAACTCAGAACTACTATGGATAAGTTTAATCGATTTACTTTCCAGATACGCACGAACTTTTTCATTTAGGAATTCTTCACCGTAGTCGGAAATGATAAAGGTTGGGTAAATTTTCAATTTATCAAATGTTTCGCGCATCGCTTCCGCAACCTCTTCGCCTGTCTTTCGTTTAATTGGGATCGCAAAAGAGTACCGACTATAGACATCAATCATGGAAAGACAAAAACGATATCCATTGTTTGTTCGGGCAAATTTACTCATATCAATCAAGTCTGCCTGAACGTGTGAGAACACGAATTCTCCGGTAGTTAGTATATTTGGGAAGCGCGTAACGAATTGCTTATGTTTTGAGTAGACATGTTGTTTTTCGAGAAATTTCGTAACAGTAGCATTTGTTTTGCCACTTGCTTTAGCCAGCGGATTACTGGAGGTAAATGCAGTAGGCTGAGAAATATCAAAGAATCGTTTATTCAGTTCCATCGTCGAATATACAATCGATTGGGACGACCAGTACCTCTTTGTCTGTTTTTATGAGATTCAGTCGGATTCATAAACGATGGCGTGATCGATTTTCTTGAAGCGATAGATTCTCGACTTTGATTTTCATTCGGTATTTCCCTTCTTGCAATTCTTTTAGTCGTCGTTCTTCCTCTCGTCCTCACTACTTTGCGAATCGTAATAACTTTTGGTTGACTCGCAGGTTCGCTCGCAGGCCTGTCATTCATTAGACCATTGTCAAGTTTGAAATTTCTGATTTTTGCCATCCCATCTTCATAAAGTCTTCTCTTTATATGCGCAGTAATGTCTTTTCGCGCCAATATTGCGTCAAGTTTTTTATTCATCATCATTACTTCGGCTTCCTTTTGGGACATTACTACAGTTGGAAAAAACGGTTGGAATCGAGATGCAAACTTCATTTCTTTTGCAGCAATGCTGCCCGTACAATTTTACAGATGAAAAGCGAACCAAACGTAGAGAGGAAATCGCGAGCCTTTTCTGCATCTCTACATTTGCCTATATACCTGATGATGGCATGGTACCTCACGATGGCATTTCGTTCTTCTCGATTCAACGCAAGTTTATGAACATTATAACAAATTTCGATAAGACATTCAATTTCATTTATGGTTGCAGATGCGATAATTCTATGATTTCGAACCATTTGTCGCAGGAAAGCCTCGTTTTGACGAATTCTCTCATTCATTGCTGGCGCGAAGTACGATTGAATCTCCCTCCTTGCAAACGAAAAAAGTACAGATAATTTGTTGCGTATCGTTGTTTGTCGTAGATGGAACACTATTTATATGCGTCTTTTCGTGTCTTTTGCGCGAAATGACAGAAGCAAACGACTTTGCGCATGCAGGGCAGACAACATTGGCAGACATGATCAGGCAAGACGTCCACTCAGAATTTAGGAAAAGGGTACAAATGAAATTGATTCCTGACGTACTCTTTTATATACTCATCGTCGTTGCGTATGCTTTTAAAAAATCTGACAATTGATGGAAAAGATTTTCCCTTTTTCATCATTTCTTTCACTACGAGAATGCAATATCCACCGCAAGTTACTTCGTCAGTTCGTTGGTGTTTGTAGGGATTGAAGTAGCATTTTTTGAATGAACTGCAAAATGAGCGTATCGACGGCACCTTAGGTCTGCCTCCGAATGAATCGAAGAAGAAACATACTTTTTCACAATTATTGTTTGCCAATGTGAGCCGTACTCGTGAGAAGCATCTGTGTTCACAACAAGAGCAAAGTTGTTTTGTTTGCAAGAAGGTAAATTATCACTACTGAACCAAAAATTCTGGAATATTCCCAAGACAATCGCTAATCGTTTTGCCTATCATGACTGAGTATTTCTTCTTCATATATCAGCTTTTATCAGCATAAAAATTTGCATTTTACAGTTCGATTCGCGCAACTGAATCCAATATTTTCACAATGTTTCTCGATGAACGTAGTAAAGTCACATGATTCGGGCGAAATATCCTCGTTAATTCTTTTTATAATTTCGATGACTTGTGTCAGCGGAATGGATCCATTATGAAGGTAAACAATCAGTTCGACAAGTCTCGCTAGAACTTGATTTGTATCTGGCTGAAACGCTTTGTAAAAGGGCGTGGCGTGAGTAAAGGATTACGGTAAATGATGGTATTTATATGCGATCTTGCATGTAAAATGTAGTCAGTGATGGAATCTCGTCATCCTCTATCTCATTTTCGAACAGAGGGCGAAGTCAGGCGAAATGTAATAAGCGGAAGGCATAAGGGTCAACGATATACTGTGACTGGATTCAAATTAATTAATATTGAAGACAGCGAAGCGGCTCCAGAGAAAGGGTCAGATTTTTAGTTCGGTGGGTAAGATCGGACATACGCGTCAAAACCCATATACTACTCCTGTGCTACGAATTTGCTAACTAGAGCTCATGAAACCTCGAAATAAAAAAGTTATGACCAAAATTCTGAACCAAATTTTTTGTCATATTCTTTATAGCATAACTTTTTTATTTCGAGGTTCCATGAGCTCTAGTTAGCAAATTCGTTTTCTACGCTTAAAAATAAGCCAGGAATTCCTATAGCCACATGATTCTCATACAAAATTGTTTCGTCCAGAATCGCACCAAAGGGTGAAAGGCAAAGGGCATGGTGAAAGAGAGGTCAGAGTCGCAAAAAAATTAATCCGAAAAATATGTCTATTGGAGTTTCTGGTGTATTTTTGCACGCTAATTCCGAATGTCGATACTAGAGCACATGAAATTTTGAAAGAAAAAAGTTATGATTGAAAAAATTTGTTTAAATCGCATTTTTTTTGGAGAAAAGTGCCGGCTTTTTTTCCTGTTCTCCGATCTTTCTGATTTAAGAGGTGATGTTTGGTATTAAGTGTTTTCTCAAATCACTTATCGCTGCTTCTTGGAATAATCGCTATTTGAAAAGTTACATTACTATATTTGAAAACCGACAGCCCCGATCAAGCGCATGGACGAGGAATGACATCATTAACATATCAAATCTAGCCCTCCGCCTCTTCATTCGAACGCTTCTTTGGAAAAGTTTCTAGTACAATTGTGAAGCGAGATGTGGCTGTTTTCCTGAGACATTTTTAGTCGTAAATTTCATAGTGTCCCTATTTTACCTGACAATACTCGCAGATGAGACCTGATATCACAAATCGGCAAACGCAGTTTGAAATAGCATCTTTCGAAGTACTGAAGTCTCAATTTTTAGCGGAATCGGAGAAACTATTTCCTACGTCCGCGGGACTCGAAAATCTGGCGATTCCTCTCTTAAGAGAAGAACACTCCGACACATTTCAAACAACGACGATCTGAGGCTCATGTGTTCTGTTACTACACCGATCACTGTTCATGTTAGTTTTTCCTGATATTCTCGCTTGTTCTAATTAACGATTATAAACAGCACCTTATACAGTCCCGCAGAGTCTCCGCCCCAACAAGTGGGGCACGGAGGGTCACCGTGGGTCACCCGAGGTCACCCCGACTTCGGCCTTAGAACCCTTTATAATGTGAGTTCGACTTAATTTTTTGGCCATGGGCTTATCTCATGAGTGTCAATAGATCTGTGAAAGCAGATTTCCGAAATTTGAATTTTGAGCTACTTTCTGAGACGTTATCGTTTAGCCCTCCTCCCTTCCCCTCCCCTCATTTTAATAAATAACCGCTCCCTTGATCGGCCCTTCTCTCTCTCAAGTTTGCCCCTCCACCCTCACCTTTTCCCTCTTTTCTCCAAGGAAGCAACTCATTAGACAAAACCACACCTGCGGTCAGATAGGTGAGAGTGAGGAATGGATTAGGGGAATGGAGGGGAGGAGAGACGGGCCAAGTTGGCGTCTTAGAAAGTAGCTGAAAATTCAAATTTCGGAAATCTGCTTTCACAGATCTATTGACACTCATGAGATAAGCCCATGGCCAAAAAATTAAGTCGAACTCACATTATAAAGGGATCTAAGGCCGAAGTCGGGGTGACCTCGGGTGACCCACGGTGACCCTCCGTGCCCCACTTGTTTGGGGCGGAGACTTTGCGGGACTGTACAAGGTGCTGTTTATAATCGTTAATTAGAACAAGCGAGAATATCAGGAAAAACTTGGTCCTAGGGGTAACTTTTCATTCCAAATCGACTGGCTTTTTCAGTTTTTCGGTCAGATGCTTCTGAATCCCGGTACAACGCGACGTCGATTCGACCAAATTCGTGTTCTACGATTAAAACTGGTCCGGACAGGGTCGGAATGGCAACAAATCTCGCGTACCCGACCAGAATTTAATTCTCTACAAATTGAAAAAAAATCCGACCCTCTATCTGACATGCTGTGCGATTTATGGTCGTTTTTGACCCTATGCTCATGCGAGAAAATAACTTTGCCAGTTTGTAGAGAATCTTTTCCTGATCATTTGGTATATGGGGTTAGGTATTTAGAGTTGTGTAAAAGCAAATAGGGGGGAGGGGGTAAAAACTGCGGCCAACTCGCGATTTTGTGTTTTTTTGAGCATAACTTTTTTCTTTCGTTATTTCGTGATTTCTCATATAAAAATTCGGTGTCTACGTGCAAAAATACGCCAGAAAATCCTATAGTTGGGTATTTTTGAGAATATTACTTTTTCGACCCCGGTTCTGGTCCCTGGTTCCATTTTTGGGTTCAAAAATTCATATTGTCAAAAATACTCGAGTATATCATTTTCTGACGTATTTTTGGTTACGCGAGATTTGTTGCCATTCCGACCCTGTCCGGACCAGTTTTAATCGTAGAACACGAATTTGATCGAATCGACGTCGCGTCGTGCCGGGATTCAGAAGCATCTGACCGAAAAACTGAAAACGCCAGTCGATTTGGAATGAAAAGTTACCCCTAGGACCAAGTTTTGAGCATACTTGATTTTTTTGCTGTGCCAGACTTTGTTCGACTCTTACGCGAACGGGCTCTTATGTAGCCTATAATTGATTACAGAGAGCCCTTCCTCATCTTCATTCTCAAGCTCATTCCCCCCAAACCAATCAGTTTATGGGACGAAGATCGGATTCTCGCCAATAAATCGACTCTGTGATGTGAATTTATATTAGGATGATGAATGTATCTGCTGACTGCATGAATCCAATAAATAACTATCAATTGTCTTTCTCGTTTGTATTCAATCGATTGGGGATAACACATTTATCAACAATCGTCAAGGGGAGGATAAACCTCAAATTTAAAATGCAGGGAACTCCGTTCTTGAGGCAAGTGACCAATATCTACTCCCTTATAGATAGATGAAGCGGGACGGCCTGGTTTTCTGAAAAGCGAGTGACTTTCAGATTAGAATGATGATAATGAACTCACCTTTGATATGAGGAGCTCATTAATGTAGACGAGGCTCCTTCGTGACAACTTCCTATAATTGGAAAATTTTGCTTTTGGCTTGTGACACAATCGGACATTCTATCAGTCGTTCTCCCTGGTTGCTCAATCAACTAAAGTTTGGACAAATCAGACAGCGCTTTTATTTTTCTGTTCTTCGAAGGACTCATTATGATACTTTTCAACGAAACAAATGATTTTAAAAAGTAAAATTTCCGGCGAAACGTGGTAAAATGGAATCAAAAATGCGATAATTTTAGAAAACTCACTGTATGTTTCATGATTCACATTCGAAGGACGCTTCTTCGATAGAAAGAAGACAGATCCGCGTGTAGGGCGGACTGAAAAACACACAAATTGAAATTTTAAAAGGTAATTTTGCTTAGAAAGCCGACAAATGTGTGAGGAGAGAATAGGGCGAGGATGGAGCGAAGAGATGTAGCTGTATAGATTTTCCGGGGCAGTAGAGAAAGAGTAGATAAAGATTAGGGAGAGGGGAGAGGGGAGAGAGAGGGGGAAGGGAGGGGGGAGGGAGAGAGAGGCGCGATGAGGCAGTGAGGCCGTGAATCTCTCCTTTCTAGCCTTTCCCTTTCCCTTCTACCTTCTAGAAGGCTTCTACTCTCTCATGAGCCTAGTTTTATTCGTTGTCCATTATTCGCGGATACGTGGTCCCCTCTTTCCACATTAATATTTCGCCGATTTGTGATCGAGACTTTTTTCAATTAGAAAACATTTACCATCCCAATTCCGTCATTGCTTGTTTTTTCCTCGTTATTGACCTACTTCTCTTCATCATCGATTATTTTTCAGATTCAGATTCCTAGACAATCTGACTAGGCTCTTATATGCAGAGCCGTACCCCACTTCGAATCAAGCAGGCACTCTCGAAAGAAGTTGGTCTTTTATCTTTGGCAAACTTATCATCTCTCATTTCGGAATTTGCAGAAGACCTGCATCAATCCACCACAAGACCGACACACTTCAGAGGGAGCGTATCTAGAAGCAGTCGTCGACGATATCCAGTACAAGGATGGCTAAGATGGAAAGCAACGTAAGCAAGATTTGCAGTTTCCCGCTGATGATGGCTTTTCCCAAATACATAAGAACAACTGCCGAATATTGCAGATTGACGGGAAAGAGAAGCGAATCTTACATCGAGTTCTATAGAGAAGAGAGGTTACATCTCATGTAGGTATCTCTAATTGTAATTTCACATATAATAAATATTAATTATGTATAATCGTCTATGGTCTTCCAACGAATTAAATGAGACAATAATGGGTTTCTTGGACGAAATTTGGCCAGTCAGCACCCATGCATGTACTGATATATGCGAGCGAGAAGGAGAGGAGGAAGGGAAGGGGGCGGGGAGAGAGAGCAATAACTAATGAAAAAGGAAGAATAGCACACTATCTAATTTCTGAATATCCGAGATACATGCAATAATTCGGGTTTGAGAATTTCATGTTTATTGATGAATTCAAGTTCATTCATAGTATACTTTTAAAAATCAATACACCTTTATCTACTTTCAAGCTAATACACGTTACATGTGCAGAATAACAAATGAATAGCACGATGGTGAATGGCGAGTGAGAAATCGGAGCAAAAACTGATAAATCGGTTTCATAATTGCCGAAATTGTCTGGTTGCTGGGCAATCATGTCATGACAAATGATCTGTACAATTACGTTTGGGTACTAAACTACAGTAATCAGGCAAGGATCGGCCGATTTGGGTACATACAGACATGATAGAGGAGAAGGGGTTCGTTCTGGTAGCAATAGTCTAAGGGAGACAACTAATTTCTAGCGAAAGGCGGTGCGGAAAAAATATGTTGCGCTCTCCATGCTGCTAGCTAGCGCTGATTAATCGGCATCGAGCTCTCCTCAATTCGCGTACTCTCTCGCCTCTTTAATCGACGAGAGATCACGCGAAATGAGGAGAGTCGATTCCGATTTGTCATCACTACTGCTCGCTCACGGAAACGAGAGAGTGCGCGGAACGGAGAGAGTAATATCCAAAGGGGTTCATACATCGGCCACAGTGGAAGGAAGGGTGTACACTCGAGTTCGACTAGATGATGGCCGTGTTGAATACTCGTAAGAGGGAGGACAGAGGTTGGATGAGACGCCTGGACGCTCCGGAGCTATCCTGAATCAATATGCGTTATCATTCTAGCGAAATAGTTGTTTGAATAATATTAGATGCGCAAAGAAAGAAATATGTATGAAAATGTGCTGCTAAGTATATGTGCGTAGAGGGATGTTTGTGCACATCTCATGGTGAATAGAAAGATAAGAAGTAAAGAAATTGTGAATCGATGTCTTCATAATTGATTATTTCGCTTTGACACTTGAAAATGAGATAAATCCGTCCGACCTACCTGACTACACGATTGCTCTTGATTTCCCTGTTATAAGCAGGTGGATTGGCAAGTCTGCAACAAACGAAGAGGAAAATGATGGTGATTAGACAGGAAGGAGGCGAAAGAACAGGCACTTTTTAGTATTCCGGGCTGAGTTTTGATTCATACATTCAATAGAATGAATGTTCGGAGACAGAATTTTAAGAATCGGAAAAATGAGAGAAATGATTGACTAGATACGCCCGGAATGCTAGAGAAGTGCAAGATAAAACGTTATTTCTGAGTTAGGTGAGATAGATAGGAGAAGGAATCAAGCAAATGCTGCGAATTAGCAAGATATGACAAAAAACAATTTATTAAATAAATAAATAAATGACTAACCCGCTGGAAAGATGCGGAGCACTGCTGATCACAGCTATCGAAAGGGGAGCGGGTTCCATGGCCAGTGCTTGCTCGTAGGTTGGCAACTGAAATTGCAAGATATCTATCAAAAAAAAAGTGTGAACAGTCAATTTCTACGATCTCTCTCCATCATCTCGTATTTTTCACCGATTAGCCACTAAATTAAATGTTAGCATGAAGTGTCTAATATTTTTTTCCTTTCTTCGGATTGCTCTCATTATTCTAGCTCGAAAATCACTCATAAACTGCACGTGATCAGCATATTTTGTGTTCCAGATTTGAAAGAAAATTTAGCAGCCTACTAACCGCAGCACTGGGTCCGGCATGAGCAGTGAATAGGGAAAATGTGGAGGGAGAGTTGTCTGGCGGTCGACCCCCGTCAAAGACCGCCCGTGAGATGGCTGCCGCTATTATACTCTGCAATTTCAAAGAAGTTTGCCTAAAATCTCGAGCCAGAATGCGAAATAACAGCAATAGGAAATGTTCAATGGTATCCTGGATTCTCTAATCTTACTTGAGTCCTTCGCTGTCTCTTGAATATGGCCATTCTCCTCGCTGTTCTATGCACTGCCATGCAGAATGCCACCCAGATAAGAGCAGCCAAAAGGAGGAGAAGAACCACTAGAGTGGCGAGAACCACCGAGGGAAGCTCGTCCTCTTCCTGATTAAAAGTCTCCATGCGATCTAATTCGATATCAAAATCTTGCAACCTGTGATGATGAAATTGCCAGTGTTTTCCTTTTTTGGAATAAGTGAAAACCTTCATTCATTTATTCATTCATTCATTATTTATTCCTCCACGGTTCAGATCAAGCAAAATAAACTTTTTCAGTAAATATTTTCCCACTACGTCTCATTCGATGTCTCAGTGTGCTGTGACTCACGTCTACTTACATCTTCCCTATCGCTTGTTCTAACTCTTACACAGTTAGTTGAAGAGCTGACAATTGAAACTAGTATTTTCTAGCCCACGGTAAAGATGACACGATGTTGTGCTTCTTCTTACTGTTTGCTCTTTCCCGAGGGCACGCGACGAAAACTACGGATCACGCAAGAACAAAAATAGATTGAGCACCTACTGATCTAGCGATGATATTAAAAATGTACTATGGATAAGATATTTTCATTCGTCATTTCAGGATATTGTGATTTTCATTACATGGTTATTCACCTGTATTGCAACGAAGGGCCTTAGCGTAGAGGAGAGTAGCAAACTCATCGGGTGGATCTCAGACCTCAAATAACGGCGAATTAGAAAGATCGCAACTGATTCGTAAACGAAGATCGCGACGGTGAATAACAACGAGAAACGAATACTGTTTTCACATTGTCGGAAATCATGTTTTGATGAAAATCATCGAATTCAGATGAATTAACAAAGGCTAATATCATCTTTCAAAGATAAAATATCTTCGTAATAATCTTGGGGAGAATGGCGACTACCCACATGTGAGGGACGCTCGAAAGCACTACAGGAACGATGGGAACGGAATGGTCAAAGTGAAGCCAATGTGGGTGGGAAATGACGAGAGAGAGAGAGACAGAGAGAGAGTGGGGTAGAGAATTTCATTCCCGCAACTTTAAGTTATTCGTGGATGAAATGAAAAGCAGCTGAGGAGCAAAATAAGAGAATTGAGAACTGTAGCATTCTAATCGGAAAGTTTGAAGGGTGATTCACAGAGTCAAGGAACCATGGGGAATCTTAACTGTTTAGAAGAAAATCATCTCTGATCAGTTGGAGTCATCTTGCAAGCATGAACTGTTTGATCTTGAGCGCGCATGTCAAGTACCGAAACTCTTCAATGCACGCTAACTCGACAGAGAGGAAAAAAATACTCGCAACTGATACATTACAAATGAAAATTTCAATCGAAGAACGAAGCTAAGCATTTAGAATTGATGAGACACATTTAGATAGAGAAGGCGGAGAATCGTGACAGTCCGCGACGAAACGCCCAGCTGGACTCTCTATCCCCCCCCCCCGTCCCTCCCCCCCCCCCACTCTCCCCTCTCTCCCTTCGGGTCTTAACTGTGTACACAAAGACAGTCCCATGCAGACTAATGAGGAGAGAGCGAAGACTGATTGACTGAATTTGATGAGAGGAGTCGGAAGACACAGAGGGGGAGCCCGCCCGAATCCCCTTGGGGGCAGGTGGTGCTGTCAGAGGGGAATCTGTTAGCGGTGAATGAGTACAATGATGGAGTGGGAGAGAGGACAGTTAATCCATTGGAACGCGAAGGCTAATCAGGACTGCGCAGTGAACAGTAGGGACAGAGAGGAAAGCATCATCTTCAGAGCGATCAAGCGTATTTTCAGTTCCCTTCAATACATTTTATTGAAAATTAACAAAAAAAGTTTCGAAGTCATCGATGCTTTTCACGCATATTTTTTGAGTGCGCGCATTGAGTTAGCGCAGGAAACGAGAGATAGTTTGCGCATGCTATTGAGAAGGTCGGCATGCCAGTGGAGCGTGAAAAATGCGCAATTGGGAAAGGGGGACGGTTCTTGATCAGCGAGAGAAAAACACACGGCCCTCCAATGGTATGTCGATGGGGGAATAGGGAACTTCCCTTTCTATTGTCTACGCAAAACAATCGAGAATACGCGACGTTTACAGTCTTCCCTCTACTCGAATGAGAGAAGGGGAAAAGTGGAGTGGAAACTACCTCGAAATCGACCCGGAACACACTTGATTAGAGAGGTTTGGAGCCGGGGGTAAGACCACCACTCTTGAAAATTCTCGCCCCCTTCTATGGCCGGCAACAACAGCGCATTTCCATCATTGGAAGAACTAGTCTCTCTAACTCGCGCCGCTCACACTAGCGTAATTATGATGGGAAATCGTAGGAGTCGGCGTCAATTCTGTTGGCTAGAAAGGCCTCGAACGGACGCCTAATCAGGGAATATCCTTCTTGTTCTCATGCGAACCAGGGCGCAATCAGTACATGCAAATGAGTGAAGACGGAACTCGCGATGAGATCAAACACACCACGCTGCTATTATTATTATTTCTTATTGAAACCCGAGCCGCGGTAGTTCTCTCGAAGAAGATGGAGTAAAAAGGTCTGGATAGCTTTCTCCCCCCCCCCTCTCCTCCCTCCAGGTAATAGTGCCAAAGGGCAATCAACGACTTCTTCATGCCGAGAGTATACAAACTGAAGGAGAGATCGAGAGGAGGGAGGAGAGGGAAGGGGCTATAGAAGAGAGAGAGAGAGCAGGCGAGTGGGAGAGACGCGGAGAAGAGATCGAGAATGAGGTAGGAGAAAAAGTGACTAGTTTGTGTACTCTTTTGTTAGCTGCTGTCACAAGTCTCGAGTGTGTTCGAATTGTGGGGCCAAACGGGTGCGAATCGAAGCAGAAATAGATCAGTGATAACGATTTGGAGTGGAGGGGGGACTAGTCGAAGATACATCCATTCCCGGCTTTTGCCATTGCCGCAATGATTCATGCATGAAAGGACGCCACGGCATCGGAAAAATCAACGGAAATCGACAAAATTTGCGAGGAAAACAAGATGAAAGAAGTAAGAAAGGAATTTCTGGGTGAAACGATGCTGATTATGGATTCCTTCCCGTACTTGCATTTTCTCTTCCCTTCTCAAATCCCGCTCTTCGTGAACTTGTTGTTGCACATTCAATAGCGCACGATAAATAAATAAATAGAATAGTAAATATATAAATGATAATTAGAAGTGGATTCAGTTCCAAGAGCAATCGAGGGTGCTCTGATCGTGAAATATTGTCCCTGTGATACGACAGACTGGCAGCTACTTGAGTCGAGTCTTGACACCCGGCCAGGGGGAGGAGGCGGAGGAGAGGGGGGGGGGGGGGTAGGGCATCAACCATATGGCTTCCGGCGCTTATTGAGAAAGGTCTTAGGGTCAAGCGGGGAGACCTTCGTTGCAAACAAGATGGAAGTTGAAATACTCTGGTCGTAAAATAGCGAAGGAGATTGAAAGGGGTGAGGATCGGCCCTTCTCTCTCTCAAGTTTGCTCCTCCACCCTCACCTTTTCCCTCTTTTCTCCAAGGAAGCAACTCATTAGACAAAAGCACACCTGCGGTCAGGGAGAGGGAGGGAAAGGTCACTCACTCGTTTATCAGAGGAATGCGATCAGCTGGAAGAAAATGAGATGGGAGGAAAGAGTGGCGGTGGTTAGTGACTATGACTATTCTCACAGGTAGAGTCACAACAGATTGTATCTTACAGGGAAATGGGATCTGAAAGAGGCAAGGCTGGCTCAATATGAGCTTGAATCTGCTACACGAATAAGTTACTAGACGATCACGCGGGAAGTGAAATGGAGGGGCGGAAGGGATCATCGCATAAGAGGATTATGCTGGAGGCAACGGGGTCAAAACAACGGGACGAATGCTACTTTGGAGGAGAAATGAGGGAAGGTAGATCACTCCGCCAGCATTCGATTCTTTGTTGTAGCCAGCTCCACCTGCAAAACAACCAGTGATATTCAAGTGTGATGATGAACAAGATCAGATATTCAACCTTTTTTAATGATGGATGATTATTTTCCATTTTTTTAACTACCAATAATATGCATTTCCATTCCTTACATCCTCGCAAATGGCTGTCTTCGATGAGTATAGAATAGGCGAGAGAAGTCGCGATTCCACTTTGCAGTCAGAATCGGTGCCTGCAAGATCAATATTGTCCGGTCCAGTGCGTGCCCTAGCCACTCCTTTGTTCTCGCGCGATAACTCAATTATTCCGTCATTCGCAGTCTCATCAGGGGGGAGAGAGGGAGGAATTGCTCCTTCCTTCTCTCGCGTGTAAACCCCGTCTGATTGTCATGCAAATGCGACCGAGACACACTAATTCATGCATTGAGGAAGGGATTGCTTGCAATACTATGCCAAGAGAAGGAACCATATTTTCGAAAAGATGAGGGAGGACTTGCCTATAGTTGCCTGGGCGAGAATGCCGACGACCAATGAGACGACGACACCGACGAGGGAATAGTACTGGTAGGATAGACGGAGATACTGGAGACCCCACCAACCACTGCAATGGAGAGGATCTTTGAATACTGCAGTATCTCGAGACGTCCCCAAACTCATGATTTTTCACCTTGCTGATCAAGGTACGTACGGGCCTGGATACCGCGTAATTCATACATCATCAAGATTGTAAAAATATTGGCAATTTCGTAAACAGATATTAGTGTAGCGTGTGGTTGCCAAAAATCACATTGACAAAAAATAATTATTAAATTACGCATTCTCTGTCTGGGTGGCTCACTCTATTTCGGTGACAGAATTCATCACGGAAGGGTCGTCAATGTGATAGGCAGAAGTGGTGGAATTGTCGCATTGTGTGTTGAGCGGCAGTGGGATTGGAGCGATCTGAATCAGCCCATTGCTTACTAGTTAGTTCATTTTATGATGAAGAAAGGATGTGCCTGCGAGGGTTCTATGTTACAACACCTAGCATGTATCAGCTGTATCGACACTGATATCAGCTGATAGTGATGGAAGATCGTAAATAACCATCCTCAATTCACGTGATCTCTCGTAGGTTTGAGAAAAAGAGAGCACGTCTATTGAGGAGAATCTGGTGCCCACACGTCATCACTAATGGCTACCTTATTCGAGAAAGCAGCAATGGCCGTTCCGAACGAAGCAATCGTTGCCACGATCACAGCAACCGTCGCTGCTCGTCCCTTGACGTAGGGGACGAGGATCCCGAGGATGAACAGACCCAGCACTGGACCACCCACGACGCCGAAGATGGAGAAGGCCAACTGGACAAGGAACAAGTAGTAGAGAATTCGTGTTCGATACAATCATCGTATTCAACCGATATCGATTCAGTAACAATCAACGATGTGAATGATTTGGTTTATCAAGAAAATCGTAGCTAGGCATTCAAAGTTGGGCATTCGATACCTGCAGAATGAGGGAGTCGAGCATGGAGCAGACTAGAGCCAGGATAATGGCCAGAACTGCGAGGGCGATTGCTTGAAATGACGAGTTTTTACACCCAATATAATCCTTTGAGAGTGAGATAAGGCTGAGGTAAGACAAAATGGAACATTCATTTGGATAAATCCATTCCGTATTTTGCGAACTTTTGACGAATAATGCAGTCCGAGATAAATCTTCTATCTTGTTTTACCACCGCGATAAGATGAAAGAAGCGTCACGTTAAAACTCACGGAATACTCGCATGATGATCTTGCTCGTTCGCTCGCTCATTTTAGGCATGTTGAACACCTGAATAGTTGTAGATCAGAGGAGGGGCTTGACAGAGAATCATAAATTTCCCAAAAAGGCCTTACTGACGTCAAGCAAGGGGGCAATTATGTCCTCGATCACGACAGCATTGCCGGAAGAGAACGTCGCTGAGAGGGTGCTGAAAGGAGTATAGCTTTTCTTCACCGCAAAAAAAGATAGAAAAGGGCAACTAAAAAATGTCAGTAAGAAAACGTAAGCATTTTACGAGATTTGCAAACCTGATTCCTGCAGAATAGATGGCCACTGCGAACATTCCAGTGAAGCCAGGAACATCAGACATCCGATCCAGGACATAGTAGGGAAGGAGCTGTCAACGACTCATCTGATGAGTTTTTCCTGTTCAATTACCTCATTTTTCGAGTGCAGCTTTGGGACGCAATCGTGATAGATGCCAAATATGATCAGTCCAATCATCACATAGACGAAGAGAATGAACAGATTGCAGGGAATGTTGAGAAGCACGACTCTGTAACATCATCGAAATTTTTCAGCTACAGTATCCCTACGACATGACCCCAACGGTAGCTACCGTAATCCAATCAAGCATCGATAACTGACTTCTGGGCCATCTTGAGACTGGGCATGCTCATGTACTTCTGGAGGGACATCTGATTAGCGGCGAAGAGTGCGAGGATGGTGCCCGTCCCACCGAAGACGAGAGAGAAGGCGGAGTGACGGATGCGAGGATCAGGACGAAATCTGTAAAAATTCATCAAAACTCGGATTTTTTATACACCAGGAACTCATAATTTCCATTCAATTATTTATCCACCAGGGGGTATCATGAGTTTGGAACAGCGGAAATCTTCATTAGTGTTTTGGTGGAGGTCCGTCGTCTTGATGGCGAATCGGTGGTTGGGGGTGGGGGGAAGGCTTCGGGAGGAGCAGCAGGTCAGAAACAATATCAGAGTCGCAAAAGCGATTCTTCAGAGAAAGATATAGAAGGAATAGAGAGAATATGAGATCGGAATATATCAGGCGAGCTTGTAACAATTTCAGCATCTAGCACGTTCCATCTTTCGATAACCCTAATCACAAAACTTGAGTGAGACTTGGGAGGTACTAAGGGCAGTGAAATGCGCAAATTATGGAATCTACGAAGAGAACGAGTAAGTGGGGCTTTTCTGAATAAGTTGGAGTGGTCATACGAATAGAATCCATGAATCGACTTATAAAGGAAGAGAATAATAAAAGAAGAAGAATAATATAAATCTCCGATGTTCAAGAGTTTGAAGTGAAAGAAGGGATATTCTATCGGGATACAAGGAATAGGGAATTTGGCAACGCGCAAAATTACGACGCGAGAAATTTCGCTGTACATCTTCGATTTGATTGGCAAGTATTACGGTGTGGGGAGACTAAACAACTGAACCAGAGAAGTGGTCTGATGAAAGTGATAAAAGCGCGATTGTACAAGTGGGGGTCAGGAGAGCAGAAACATTTGAACATGATATTGATTTTAGCTCTCGCTTTAGATACCATTCTAGAGATATGATCATTCATTTTTTAGGGTTTCGCGAAATCATCAATAGAAAGTCGTCATCCACTCACTCGTCCAGTCTCAATCTCCTTCCATCGATGACGTTGTCTACAATCCGATTGACGTCTTCTCTCCAGATGGAGATGATCACTATCAGTGTCATACTCGCGACGATGAGGACCATCTGAGCGGCGGAAGTGTGAATGCCCGCCTTGGCGCCTCCCTAAATACGACAAATTTAGTCCATTCGACAGATCGTTCATGAGGAAGCTAGCATGCGTGAAGCTCGCACATCATATACCCTCTTAGATTGTGAATCACCTATGTCTTTAGCGTACAAGATGTCATAATGAGATTTACCGTACCACACTGATGTAGGTCGCCGACAGGACCGCCGTGAGAAGGATTGAAATGAGGATGGGAATGTCCAAGAGGGCCGAGATGGCCACTGATGGGGCGTATAGAGCCACCGCATTGTAGAGGAGAATCTGCAGTTGTTATTCAGAAATGGCTTATCGTTCCTCCTCTTGTGTTGTGCAATAACAAAAAAATCTCTACCTCGGTGCAGAATAGTCCCGCTGCGATGGACCGACACGTGCGATTGAAGCGAAGCTCGAAGTACTGTAATGATATTGTTCAAATATAAATTAAAATAGTTATTACTCACCTCATAGGCACTGGTCAATCGCATATTATACGTGACGGGCAGAAAAACGTAGGCGACTATGGGAAAGGCGATGAGGTACATTACTCCGTACCAGAGGATCATCGAACCATTGTAGAAGACCTAAAATGAGTTGGTACGATCTGAAGTCGACTCCAAGCTCGTGCATTTAACTGTCCTTTTTATGGGAATCTCAAGCTCAATTGGCCTGCTCTGATCAGGGTATGAGAGGAGGCAACAGAGCTAAAAGTGAGCTTGCCTCCGATGGAAAGCCAAGCAACGAGATGGATGAGATGAAACCACTACAGACGCTCAGAGCCACTGACCAGGCTGACATCCTGGCAAAAATTTTATTTAATTATTGTATGTCGTTCATTGGAATCGTGATCGCGTTACAGCCATTTTTGTTATCGAAGGCAGAGCGTTTTGTTTAAATGTCAGTTCATAAATTTACTCACTCTGTTCCCACAACGAAATCCTTGGCATTTCCAGCCGTGTTCGTTCTCGACTTGATAATTCCGTAAGCCGAAACCCCGATCATCGTGACCACTGAAACAAGAACATCTATGATCAGTGATCTCTGAAGTTTCGCTGTGTAACTTTGAGTTTTGAGTCCCTTCTCTCGTCGAAAACAAAATGGCGATAAAAGTGCAATCAAACTGAGATGACGTCGATTCTACGCCGAACCTACTAAATTCGCCTGATTTCTCGTAGATCAGAGAAATGAGAGAGCGTGCGACTTGAAGAGAGTCAGTCTCGACTTCACTGCTCGGGACTAGGTTTGGTAATTCAAGATTGACTTTTCTCATTTTGAATACTCACTCACCGGTCAGAAAAGCGAGATAGCGCGAGAATTAAAGAGAGTCAACGCTTGAATTAACAACCCTTGTCTCGGCTTCACTACTGCGAACTAACCGAGGACCACCACATCGAGGGGTTGCATCACGGAGGGAAAGTGAGTGGAAGAGAAGGATGTCTATTCAGAGTGGACGGCAGATGGTCTGAAAGTGTAAATGTAGAGAGATTTGAGAATTTCCTGCATGTTACACTGAGAATGATTCATCATGGACAGTTCTCATGGTATATTTCGAACGATAATATTGTTGTGGCTGTACTAATATTTAAATCGCAATGAAGAATGTAATAAATTAATAAAGAGAGCAAGATATTCAGAGGAATCGGAATAAGAATGAACGGAAAGAATGGAGTCAGGAGTCACAGAATGAGGAACACACGATCTCCAGTATGTAATTAATTCGAACGAGGGAGGGAGAGGAGGAGCAGAGAAAATGAGAAAGGAAAACTACTATGCTTCGACAGACCAACAAAGGCTGTGGGTGGTTGCTTTAAAAAAGGAGGAGGAGGGTGAATATGAGCTCTTTCCCAGACCAAGAAAAGAGCAAAACAAAGTCGGCCAGAAGTATCGAGTGGCAGAGATATTCCCGGTTGTGGAACCAGGAATAGCGGATGAAAATTGAGAGAGAATGGAAACGAGAAGAGAATGCGGTTAGATAGTGGAGAGAGTGTGGCTACAGAAAGAAGAAGGGGGAATTGTTAGTGCAAGAGATATTGCACTTTTATTCGGCCCAAGGAGGGATTGATGACCACCGTCTTTAGCGGACAATGAATTTACGAAAAGATGGATGAGGAAGAGAGACAGAAGAGAAAAGAGAAGGTATTCAGCTCTTGTTCGTTAGTAACCACCTGCGACATGAAGTTTATAGGTGAGCGGACTGTACTCAGATATGGGTAACCGTCGAGAATACAACTGTTTTACTGGCGATGACGATCAGGCCTTTCCTAGCCAAGTCGAACCTTCGCATAACGGTAGTAGTTTTTTTTCTTTAATGAACAACAGCGATGAGAACGTTAATGCATCAGATATTCGATCGTGAGAAGTTGGACAGCGAACACGGAAATACAACAATCGAAAGATAATGATAGACAACATAATCAATCGATCAAGAAATGTTCAATTTGTGTTAGTGTGAAAGTAAGAGTTATAGAAATCATCAAGAGATCGGTTGAAGGGATGAATGCATGGAAAAGGGCCAAGTAAATGGCAAAAAGAAGGACCGAGATTTCCGAGAAAGAGAGGAGACCCAAAGAAGCCATCCGTTGCAAACGCCATCAACAATTCGATTACGAAAGGAGTAGAACAACAGCAGACGGGCTGCAGAATATCTTCCTAACAAGGCCTACTCGCTCGATGTTCCTTCCACGTTTCGTGTGTGGCTCGGAAGCACAATTCATCAATAGGCGATGAGCAGAGACGATAAAGGCATAAAATCATGAATACTGACCAGTTTGCGTGGAAGACGTCTTCTGCTTCTGGCATTGCCTGGTCGGTCAGAGGAACGAGAAAGAGGGGGAAGGGACGGCAATTACTCGTCCTCCTCTGGCAACTTCACCCTCGGTGCAGCTGCTCCTTCCGCCCTATGCTTCCCCTTCTCACTTCTCCTGTGGACAACCAGCCAGAAGGCGGCCACGACACGTCTCTGCGCTCTCTCAATTTGACGTGATCTCTCGTCCCACTCCTCCCGCCTCTGCCTCCCTCACTTCCCTCTTTCTCCCTCTCTTTCATCTCTGCCCTGCATCTCTCCCACAGAGAAAGAGAGTCATCCAAGAGTCTCTCTCTCTTTTTCTCTCACTGTCTTTACCCCCTCTCCTCTCCCATTAGCCTATCTCCCTCCTCTATCTGTTTATTCCTCGACCTCTCTCTATCTTCCCCATAATCTGCCATCCGGGCTAACCACACTAGGAATGCACTAAATCCGTATTGGATAATGCTATTCTACTGTGATTTTATTGCCTTTTAATTAATCATTATATTGTTTCTCTCGATCCTTCAGCATGAGCGAATATGATCTAAGAGAGCCCGGAAGTTCCATAAGAATCCGGAAATGTGTTTGCCGCCCAAATTTTCCACATGTCGCAGCCATTCTGACCTCTTTGTGCCGTACTTCCCATCCGTTTCCTCCCTCCATCCCATTAGTACTCGCATTGCACTCTCCTGTTGTGTTGACAGTGTTGCTAGTACCCCTGTCCCCCCTCACCCCCCCCCCCCCCTCCTCTCCCTCCCTTTTCCTCTTTTGAATGCGTCCTTCATTGACCCTCCTTGCCCATATTACTAGTTCGCCAGAGAGAGATAGAGAGAGAGAGAGAGAGAGAGAGAGAGAGAGAGAGAGAGAGAGAGAGAGAGAGAGAGAGAGAGCAAGTGTCTCTTCTTCCTCTCCTTCTCGCAGTGTCTAATGAAATGGAAGGTTAGCGCACCTCTAAGTAGATCCTTCCTCTTCCGATTCTGTTCAGTTAGTTGAGTGGGAGTGTATGCAAGCATCGGGCAAGTTCTAACCAACTCAAGAGTGGAACTTTTGCATTGACCTCCCTTCTCCTTCATTGCCTATCGGATTACTATGCCAATTGACGTTCCTCCTCCTCCTTCTCATCTCTCCGTTTGCTTTCACTCTCTCTCACTCATTCCCATCCGTCGTAATACCACATGTAGGAACTTTCCCCTCTTCTCCTCTCTCCACTTTGATCTACCCGTCGATGGCGCAATCACGAGAAGGAGATTAGATCGGATACATCCGGAGAGAGAATAGATCCCCTATCTCATCTCGAATATCAGAAAGAGAGTCCTTTGCATTCTGTCATTTCACCTCTCTCTCCTCCTCGTTTTTCACTCTCTCCATTCATTTCTCCCGCCTGCCTTCCTCACTACTTTTCCCCGTCTATTCATCACTCGTGTTCATTTCGAACGCTTTTTTTCGATCCCCTCCCAACCTCCCACAGATTCGATCCAGTTAAGCCTGTAGATATGCAGTGGTTTCTGTGGCCGAAACAACGATTAGTAGGGGAGGAGCATAGTCTCCTTCTTCCTCCTCCTTTCCTCTCCATCCCTCATGGATCATACCCATCTTAAATCCTCTTCATTTTACTCCTCTGAAGTGCGCAATTTCGGTCGCTCTTAGAGCCTCGAGATTTTCGATTAGTAGATGTGGTTCAGCTGCCCGAGTATTGACATATATTTGCGATTCAAGTTTCATATTTGTGTCTTTTTCTTCACGTTTGGAGAACTTTACTTGCAGCATGTCAGCGGAGGCTTCGGAGCCACTCAAGGGTCGACCAGAGGAGGGAGAGGAGGGAGGAGAGAGGGTAGGTCAACCATCCAATGATTATTGATTGAAGGATTGCTTCTCAGGGTCTCGCCAAGTCTCTCACCCTCTTCAACGGAGTCTCTATCATCGTCGGATGCATCATTGGCTCGGGCATCTTCGTCTCTCCCACAGGAGTTCAAGAGAGTCAGTTTGCTATTCACTGTATCCACCTCTGCAAAATTTCGCGCTTCAAGTTTGCTCATGAAATTTGACACACATGGTTGAGGAGATGGTGTGTCAATAATCCGAAAGGTAGCCACATAATTCCCATAATAGCACTGTTTGCGAGAAGGTCGATATCTTAGATGCGTGAGCAATGCCTTATATCCTGCCATTACCGATGCAAATTGACAACGGCGTTTAACGCCGTTAGCCATTCTCGACAGCAAATTGTCAGCTCTCAACGAAGCTATCTATAGTAGTAAACACTTAGATAGCATTAGTCTGCTCGTCCTATTCTGTATCTACTCGATAGAGATTGAACACGGACGAGATAGCACGGGGAATGAAGAGGTTTCCTGTTAGTATCTCCGTGCCCACTGACCATTATCATCTTAATCCGACTGTTTGTACAGAGATAGAGACAAGCAAAACAAGGGTAGTGGACAGTAGACGGAGAGAGAACAAACGAACACAAATCAGAGATCAAATTAATCATATTGTTTCGCTCACTAGTTCGCTAGGAACAATTTCGAATCTTATTTTTTGAATAATTGTGAAGTGACAAAGAGCTCGATGTGAGTACTCGTGTACCAAAAAATGAAAACATAGCAGGACGCAGGTGCTTCTATTTCCACCTCCTAGCAAAACAGGCCAAAATACCTGCACTTTGCGGAAGCTATCACACTTTCTCCACGGATCTTTGTTTCGAAGTTATCATCTTGCAGGCCAATACTTTGCAAATAGGATAAATATCAAAACAATTAAATGTCTAATCTTTGATCTCTCAGAGGCCGGTTCCGTGGGTCTGTCTCTTTTCGTGTGGGTCAGTTGCGGGATATTCGCCGCTATCGGTGCCTACTGCTATGCGGAACTGGGAACACTCATCAAGAAGTCTGGAGGTATCGTAATCCTATGGATACTGTAGCTCAAGGGAACCGGACTGGATACTGTATATGTTGGGTATGGTAGCAGTAACTTATTGCAGGTGATTATGCCTACATCATGGAGGCTTTCGGTCCCTTCCTAGCCTTTCTGCGTCTCTGGATCGAGGCAATGGTCGTGCGGTGAGGTCATGGATCAAAGTGAAAAGATCATCCCACCATCGGTCCCTCATAGCTCTCATTCATATATTGCCTGATCATGGAGCTACGAGGGCGGTAATTCAAGCCCTTGGTCACTTCCTCACAGAGCTCAAACAGAGAGCAATCACAGCAATTGAGTGAGAGAGAGACAAGTTCGCAATTCGAGCAGTTCCGGAATGCGATGGCTGTTGTTTGGTGTTGGAAGTGATCGATAGGCAAGAGGGAGAGAGAGAGACCGATGAGCTATTGGCGCAATCTGAATCCTTCTTTCTACCAGTGCTGAAACAAGTGAAACCTAATGTTCACAAATTAATCGTTTTGAAAAAAGTCCAAAAAATCAGTCCTAAACACTTCCTGATGATGACGTCACTTGCAGTCCGTGCACAGCAGCCATTGTGGCCATCACCTTCGCAATCTACATGATGCGACCCTTCTATCCCGACTGCGATCCTCCCCCGGGAATGGTGCAGTTGCTGGCAGCACTTCTGCTTCGTGAGTTTATCTACGTTGCCCTCGACAGAAGTTATTGAAATTAATCCATAATTACGGTAGCCGATAGGGCACAATCTATAAAGTGTTTCTCTATCTTGCTCAATATCCGAGAAGAAACGTGCTAAGAGCTGTTACACTGCGGATTCGAGAAGTGTTCTGATATAAACTCTTGTTATTCTCGTATGTACGAGAGGTGCGAAAAGTGTCCTTGGGGCTTCTTAGTAAATGAAAAGTGACGTGCACATTCAGTCTTGGGGATGAAAGGAGGAAGAGGGGAGGTGGGGAGGGGGACGTGAATAGAGTCTCGGTCCATGTGACAACACTAAGCTACGCGTCGATCACTGCTGCTAAGCCTCACGAGACTCTGAGTGCTCTCTAGATGGCGGAAAGAGGGCTTAAAAGAGGGAGGGAGGAAGGTAGAGGGAGGAATGAATAGAGCGCCGGAAGGAGAGATTGGGCTATATTAGAAGGAGCGGGTAAACAAGGGAATGCAACTATGCTGAAGTGTGATCTGAACGAGAGATATTGCAGTACTTCTAACGGCCGTCAATGCAATGAGTGTCAAACTCGCCACATTCATCCAGGATTTCTTCACTGTCGCTAAGGTGAGATTAGAGATCAAAGATCAGAGATAAAAAGCTCAATCTTGAGGTGTTCGCTCTCGTCCTCATCATTCTCACTGGAGCCGTGCTGTTGTGCACTGGAGAACCGATGTATCGAGAATCGTTCGAGAACGTGTGGGAAGGAACGTCCAAGGTTGGAGAGAAATCATAATCATTTCTCGTCATGGAATGAAATCCTAAGACTTTTATAATTTCAACAAATTAGTGGCGCTATTCGCGAGTATTCTGAGAGATGGAATCCCAATTTTAATTCCAGTCCAATTAAAATTCAATCAAGAGATCTCTAGTCATAATTTCAAAAGCAGCCCTTCACCCGACCGTTGTTTGGCTTCAGTTATGGATACAAAAATCCCACGATCAGAGATCATTCCCATGACTTCAGGACTTCAAAACCGCCTCTCTCGCCTTCTACTCCGGCCTGTTCGCGTACCAGGGTTGGAACTACCTCAACTTCATCGTCGAGGAGCTCCAGAATCCCAAGAGGTACCGTATTCTGGCCATCACGGTGATTTCATCTTTGATCTCTGGCAGGAACCTGCCTCTGGCCATCGCCATCTCGTGCACGGCGGTTACCGTAATCTACACGCTGACGAACATCGCCCTGTACACGGCCATCTCCCCTGATGAGATGCTCGCCAGTCCCGCTGTCGCTGTGGTGAGAAAGAGAATGGATGATTTATTTTGGATGTTGATTATTATTGTATCGTTTTCTCGAGGTTCAAAGGTTTTCGGATTTTCGCATGTGAGAGTGTGCGCTATCAGAAGGCGATTTTTCGTGATAATTTAGACGACTACAGTCAATATAAAATAAAGTGAACCGTTTATTATAAGTTATAATAAATTAAAATAATTCTTATAAAACAACGATAACTAAGCGGAGAATGGATGAATCGAGCTGAAATTTTCAGAGAATACGCTTTCCACATGCCGCTTCAAAGTGACATTCTTGAAAATTAATTTTTTTTTTTTAATTTAAAAAAAAATAAATTTCAAGACCAAATTTCAAGGGGATTTTTGGTCGAGAAAATTATTTAAAAATAATTTTCACGACCAAAAATTTTGAAACTCATACTGGTCGTAACCTTGTTCTTTGTTGTTTACTCGAGGTCTAATGCATAAATTCGGTTTCAGCATGTGAAAAAACGACTAAAAAGTAATTAATGAAGAGATTCTGAGATTTTTACTTTTTTGAGCTTTTTTTGAGCATTTGGAGGCTCATTCCATAGGCGAACATGTCATAATGTCAGAACTACCAGAAAAGTGGATTTGCTGTCTTATTTTTACTTGCAGAAACTGAATTTCTGCACTAGACCTCGAGAAAACAACAAAAAAAAGTTACGACCAATATGAACATCAGCATTTATGGTCGAGAAAAATAAATTTTGAAATTTCGAATTTTCAAGAATGTCACTTTGAAGCCGCATGTGAAAAACGTATTCTCTGAACATTTCAGCTCGATTCATCCGTTCTCCGCTTAGTTATCATTGTTTTATAAGAATTATTATAATTTATTATAACTTATAATAAACGATTCACTTTATTTTATATTGACTGTATTTGTGCGAATTAGACTCGTGAAGTACAACCAATCTGAATCATGCTCACGGAGATACTGAATCATCCATTAAGTTGTTCGCCAACAAGCTGTACGGTCCGTTCGCCTTTGTGATGCCCATCTTTGTCGCTTGCTCTACGATTGGATCAGCCAATGGAGTTATCTTCACCTCTTCGCGGTGAGAATTTTCTTTTTTTGTACTAAATTTCGAGCTAATCGTAAACAAAGTTATAAAATGGTATTTACAGTCTCTTCTACGTCGGCGCTCGCGAGGGTCACATGCCCATGGTGCTGACGATGATCAACAAGAACACCAGAACCCCGCTGACCGCTGTTGTCTTCACTGTAAGAGACTATTTTCGAAATAACCCTCTATCAATAATCATCAGGGTTTCCTGTCGCTATGCTACCTCCTCCTCTCCGATGACATCTTCAAGCTCATCAACTACATCCAGGTAGGCGCTGAGATCCAAAATCAATGTTTCAACGATTGCCCAATTCTCAGATTTCGTACTGGCTCGCCATCGGAATGGCCATCGCAGCTCTGTTCTATCTGAGAAGGAAGATGCCCGATGCTCCCAGACCCATCAAGGTATCTAATATCCCTCAGAACTTGATTCAGATATACGGTAGAGAATAAGAGCTGTATGGTCGTATACTATGGGTTTCAACGCGTGATGAGGTGGATTACTGTAACATTCGCAGGTCAACCTGATCTGGCCCATCATCTTCTTCATTGGCTGCTGTGCACTGGTCATCGTGCCGATTCTCGGATCGCCCAAGGACACCGGTAGGAGTACGGTAGCTAGGTATCGATAACTGAGTGAATTCCAGCCATCGGACTGCTGATTATGCTGACCGGAGTGCCGGTCTATTTCATCTTCATTGCGTGGAAGACCAAGCCCGCTTTCATCAACAAGGTGACACTTCTAAGTATCAGCCTTGTTGTACGAGGATCAACAAAGTGAGGAATGTCAAATCAATTGTAAATTCCTCACAGAAGCTCAAGTATTTGAGTTCAATTCTTTCATTCAACTCAAGTAATTCGGTCGAGAAAAACAATAGGGAAGAATTGTTCTGTCATCACTAAACACAGTGTCCCCTTGCTATGTGACCAATTTCATCGTAAAATCCTGAAATCATTGGTGTGCAGTCACTAACAAATTTCGAAAGGCTAATCTTTCGTTTACAGACCTCCGATGCCATTACTCGCCTCTGTCAGAAGCTCATGATGGTCGTCGATGATACAAAGGAAGAATAAGTGTACCAACAGTATCCAGTCGTACTCCCACCACTGCTGGTTGAGTGACCAAACACATGTCTATCCATTGGCAGCTTGCAATATGCTGATTGCGTGCCCAATACTTTATCTAGCCTCGTTATTACCATCCGCCCCCTCCCCTTTGCATTGCATCCAAGTATCAGACTTGTCGTTTAAGGCCCATCACAGTGTATCAGCTGGTTCCGTGACCAAATCTCTCATAAGATCTTGATATTCGTGGACCAGCCTGTATGCATCTTACCACCCTGAGATACCGTACCCGGATGCAAAGTCGGTCGTAAAGATCGACTATGCTACCGGCAGATAATCATGATGGACTAGTGACCATCAACTGTCCCAAGCTGGTTGCGTGACCAATATCTCGTAATATCGTTATTCGAAAACATTTTTTATAGGTTTATTTTGTTAAAATATTCCCCACTAATCTCTCACGGCCGTGTATCAAGGTCTCACGTCTTTTCTCTGTTTCATCCCTGTGAATATCCTCTTTCAGCTGAATGATCTCAGTGCCCTCTGAACATTCTCTCAGTTCCCCCCTGTCTCCCTCATTGGCATATCTAGTAAGGATACATAATAATACAGATTACTCGTAGCATATTTTCACATTTTTCTAGGTGTTCGTCACTGAGATTCTCTCACGAAATAGAGCACTTTTTCCTTGTTCTCCAGTCTTTTCACCCATTCATTCGTCCATTCTTCTGGAAGTCTCTCACCTCTCGTTTATTGTGTTTGTCCCTTGCATTATCCCACGTGTGCAGCCCTGCTCTCTATCTTGAGGTCACTTCACTCGTTTCTTTCCTCCACCAACGAAGATTGCATCCCAAATAAAGTTGTTATGACCAAGCAATGAGCGAAGAAGCCACCACCTCGGTCGATGACAAATACCAGAGGGGAAACAACAATCGCCTATTCATTCAGACCTATCGAAGAGCACACAGGTTGATCACGCAATCGCCTTTCTCGAGATTCTGGATATTAGTGAGGAATGTAAACAGATCAGCGAAAAATCGCTTATGGCCCGATACAGACCAATCTACATGAAATACCCAGATGTTTCTCAACTTCACTCTTGCGTTCGCTTGTCTCTGCAGAGCCAAACACTATTCTTTTCCCTTAAATGAGCAAGCAATGAGAGGTGACTGAGAGTGAGAGACGATACTATTGTTCTGATGTGTCGAGAGAGATAGAGAGGTTGAGAGGGAGGCGAGAGAAGTCAGAGATGGAGTGAAATTCACTCCTCGCTTCGAAGGCAACGCCCCCCCCTCCCCCTCTCTCGACTAGATCTCTACCGTACAAGGAATCGCCCCCTCCTCCCCCTTCATTCCACATTCCGTCCATGACCACTGATCGGTAGTCCATCATGCCATCTTCGGTCTCCGTCAGCTCCTTGATAACGCTGGGTAAGCGAACGCTTATACAGTAACTAACAAAAAGTATTCCCTAAACTTCTAAATGGATGCCGAACCAGACAATCACTCAATACAGACACTTTTATTCTGTCATATTGATATGTTTCATTGTTGCATAGTATTGATAGCTCCGTTCACCAACAGTTTCAGCCCTTCTCCCCTTGTCTTGCGTCTCCACCTGCCCTAATCATGCGCTGCTTGGCTGCGTGCTGCGATTGAAAGCACAGCGAGTGCCATTCGAGAAGAATATGATGGATGTCGTGTTCAATATTGCGACAGAGGCCAAGTTGTTACGGACGTGCAGGTTTGTCGTCGATATCGGATTATGTTGATCAAAAGTATCTGATTTGAGGGTCTACTCAAACACGATGCCCTGTTTTCGAGCAAAAATTGTGGAGTGCGGCGATGATAAGTAAGCGATAGCTTTCCCATTCTTCCAAAATTTAAATCTTGACTTGTGAGGCAAGACAAACTCGTGTTGATGCCGAGTAGGAACTGTATTTTAGAGGATACAAAGGCGTTGATTTCAGGCAAAAGCGAATGCTGGACGAGGTCGGGCGCATGCTCATGTTCATCTGCTCGCCCTTCTCCCTTCAACGACAGCGGTGAGTTCAGATGAATTGACCATCCGCTAAATTTCCTTCTATACGATCAGAAATGAATCTCTGGCGAATCCTTTTAATGGCTAGCTCCGAAAGGTTTCCCAATTGCCGATCTCCCTAGATTTGATCGTCGATCTTCTTCATGCTATTCATCGTTCACGCTCTCTTCTGCTCTCTGGCCGTTCTGAACCCCTTCTATTCATTGCGCGCCTTTCCTCATTGTGTTCGATCCGATCCGTTATGTTGGTCGATGATGTGTCAAACACCGCCTCATCAAAAGGACAGCTATTTACTCGGCGTTCCAATTGAATTGGCCATGGGATTGGGCTGGAACATCTCTCATTGCTCTCCTCCGTTCGCTCTCGGAATCATTCGTTTCTCTCTTTCCCTCCATCGTTTCTGTGACATTCGGCCCCGGACAATAGGGCGCGAGTCAGGTCAAATAGAGCATAGATAGGTAATAGACCCTCACTGAGAAGGGCTCAGTCGCCTTAGGAATACACCCCCTCTCACTCCTTCCCAGCTTGATGATCTAACGTGTAAACACGATGAACGCACTAGAGAGACATAGAGGGAAGATCGCATATGAACCCTCAACTGTTCCCTATTTGCGTGCAAATATAGCATCTCCTATGGGTGGAGGGGATGATCTGTGATAATCAGTTGAGAAGAGAGAGGGCAGAGGACGAATACGATTAGGAAGCTTATCGGTGCCTTGAGAGAACAATGAGAATGGAACACAGAAGATTCTTGGATCTTTCCCTTTTTCATGTGTTCCAGAAGAGACATTCACAAATATTATGACGGAGCAGATGAGCATTAGGAAGCCAGGTATTTCCCTCAACAATGAAAAATGTCGTAGACTATCATACCTTGCAATTTCAATGATTGATACAGGTAAACTATTTAAACTTTCAAAAGGGTTTTGAGATCTGATATCATTGATTGCAGGCATCTAATCAAACATCAACGCTGTATCTCGGCTGTTCTCAACCTTCCCCCTACCACCGATTGTCCAGTGGAAGATCTAATGTACTCCAGGGATCTCTCCCAGTGCAGGTAAGGCAATACTTCATGCATATCCGATCCCTTTTCTCACTACGATAGAGTTTCCACTAACTGATCTATCTAGTCCCATCTTAATCCTTGCATATCGTGCATTCCGGGGTTTCGTTCGCAACCGACAAAGTCAACGAAACAAACTCGAGATATCTATGTATGCGTCAATCTGTTTTTCGATCCATTAGGCGTCCCTTTTGTATCTGTTGAAAGGACGCCTCTCTAAGCTCGGCTCTCACTCCGGGTATCACAGTGGAGGGGGGATATCTGATGTCCGGGGGGCACACTCAGGAGGGAACTCACTCAAGGGTGAGAGGTCCCCCTCTAACGTGTTCACCGATCCCGAGCTAACATATCCTCGTTGGAAGAGAAGGGGCTCGAGAATTACCTGGGAAGACAACTTTATCCTTTTCAGGACGAATTGTGCTGATCAGAGTTCGAACTTCCTGTGCACCATGCAGACCTGGATGAGGTGAAGAGACCATCATTCTAAAAAAAATGTATAAGTTTTCTTAACAATATTTTTTAGTGAGCAGAACGTGTGCACTCTGCAGTCTCTGCAGCAGAAATGTGGTGCTGAAGCGGCCGGATTGTATGAGCAGATGCAGGTGTGTGTTATGGATTTTGTTCTCCTCTTACTTCGTATTTTCTGAGCGAGATGAAAACGACATTCAAAATGGAGAGATTGCTAACTGAGTAGCATTCGTTCAAGCGAATGCTCGAGAAAACAAGCCACCCAATTTATTTTGTTGTGAAATTAACTTTTTTTCAGGTCACAGTCTTCGAGCCGCACTTCCCCATCATCTGCGATCGCGTTGCACGTAAGATTTCATTTCAAACAATTTTTTAAGAGACATAACGTCATCGAAATAACATCCTGTATTCTGTCAGGGTCTACTCTCCCCCCGCCCTCAACTACGAGGCTGTCGACGACTTCACTGGCGACGTCGAGGGCGTCCACCACCTACCCGATCTCATCGGCGTCGATTGTCGTCTCAAATACCTCAACGATCATCTCGAGCACTATGAATGTATGTAATCCCTCTCAAGATGCCTATTTGATTGCGAACTTCAGCCGTCGACCTTCATCTCCTCGTCAACAGTTTTAACTTCATCATCGACTCATGAAGTTGAGGCAGAGGCAAAGGAGGAAGTGACGACTGTCGAGTTAGTAACAGAGAACACTCGAAGCACAGGAAATTCAGTGCTGGAGACACAGCAGGTTAGATCTGATCTTATTTCGTAAGTGAGATGAAGACATCGTTTCAGAGTCCAGCAAAGAATCAGACGCTCGCTGATCTATGGGAGATCTATGCCGCTAGTAGTGACAAGTACCATAAGAAGCTCACTGAGCTGTGGAAGAACAAGAAGTGTGCGTGCCATTTCATACATTGCGACTGGATCCTGTAAGCCAGTAGCTTCATACGAAAATATTTTCTTCCAGTGGGTCTCCTGATCGGTTCCGCAACCAACGGCAGTCTCCTGCACGCTCCATCAACGGCGCTATCTCCTTCGACAACGGCTTCTCCGCAGCCCTCAACGACGACGTCTCCTCCTCCCCGTCCGCCGACTGAACGATTCACGACGATGACGTCAACGCGGCCTCCGACGACGTCTGCGGTTAGCCCGCGAACGATCAAAGTCATCAACATTCTGAAGAGACTCCTGCCGGATTACATCCCTCAGCTGAGCAGTATCTTCCAACGTGTGAGTTCAATCGTTGTCAGCATTGATTAATCTAATGTCGGCGAAATATAAGTGATTGATTATTTTGATAGGTAAAATGGGTCGAATGAATAGTAATTGCGACAGCGTCTGGAATACTTTTGAGAATAGGAGATGATTTGATTTTATTTATAAATGCCCGATGCGAGGTGACAAGCAATTTCTTCACTGCAGGTCCAAGACGGCAACGACCTTCTGATGCTGGGAGTGACTCCTCCTGCCTCCACTCCTCCCCCCACCACCTTCCCTCCGACCACGTACTTCGCCAAGAAGTCCTCCTTCAAGCGACCCCCACTCTCCGTCATCAGCCCCAAGGTGCCGCTGCTCTACGCAACCGTCCCCCTGCCCACCATCACCCCCTCCCTTCCGCCCTCATTGACCCCAACCCAGCAACGGGCCATCCATCGAATGGCGCCGCGACTCGAGCAGCGCACGGCCTTCTCCCTCGACCCCTCGACGCCCCATCCGCCCACTACACTCCTCCTCCCTCAGCCCTCCCCCTACACGCCCCAGTTCCCGATCGCCAGTCTCGACCCCAACTTCAGCCCGCGCATGCTGCGACTGCCCGAGGCCATATTCGCCGCGGGCTACCAGCACCCGGGCGTGACAGCAAGTTTGCCGTCATCGACGATGCCGGAGAGCTCGCCGTCGTCGTCGATGACGGGCTACAGAATCTCCTATCTGCCTACCGGGCAGACGACGACGACAATGGCGCCGATGAGGCAGTTACTGCCCTCGGCTGCCAGCTTTCCCGACTTCATCAAGAGCCTCACCAACATGGGCCCGATACCAGCCAAAGAGGTTCGTCGACTGCACAAAGATTGCCATTGACGGCTGATTTTGCGTCGAAACTCAAGTTTTTCTTCAGATGAGCCAGCAATTCCTCGCGTATCCTCCGTCGAATCCCAAATTCATATTCGCCGCCCCTCAGCAGAGTGACATCAGCAGTGCCAGGTGGGATAAAGTCTAATCCTCATCCGCATCAATTTATTATTTCCAGCTTCACCCAATCAACATTTCCATCTGCTCCTCTCGATCCCCCGAGTGTTTCAAGCGAGGAAAGAGGTAGCATCTGGAAGAAACGTGATATAATAGAAAACGAACAAATTGCAGTGGTCCGACGTGCTGAGCGGTGGAAACCGTGGTATCTTGGAGGCAGGAGGAGGAATTGAGATACGGAGGAGAGGAAACAACAAATCAGGGCATTGAAACATGATCTTATCATTACTTCTTTCTGTATCTTCGGAATCATTGAGCGGGGCTTCATAATAATCTAATAGTCAAACGTATGAGCCCGTTCGCGTAAGAGCCAGCAAAAGCTCGACACGGGCTTGAACATAAAAAAAAGTTCATTAGGCTCAAAAGTTGGCCCCAGGGGTAACTTTTGATTCTGAATCGAATGGTCGATTCCTTTTTCGATCAGACGCTTCAGAATCCCGGTACGACGTCAATTTGGCCACAATCGGTTTCTGCAATAAAAATTGGTCCGGGAATGGTCGGATTGGCCAAATTCCCGCGTACCCGACCAGAATTTAATTCTCTACAAAATGAAATAAAAATGAGGTTCTATCTTTTTTCGTTTCCGAGAAAAGGTCGATTTTTGACACAGCGAATGGTGTCCGAGTTAAGACATTCAGTTTGTAGAAACTAATCCGCTGATCATTTTCGTATATGGGGTTAAGTGTTTCACTCTTGATAACATTGTTTCCCATCGCTTTAAGTGCGGCAAACTCGCTTTTTTGCGATTTTTCGAGAATAACTTTTTTCTTTCGTCTTTTCATGATCTCTAACATAAAAATTCGATTTCTACGTGCGAAAATACGCCTGAAAATTCTATTGGGATATGTTTTTTAAGATTATGACTTTTTTGACCTAAAAATCGATCTCGAAGGCGACGTCGAGGTCGAAAAAAATAATTTTCTCAGAAATATCAAAATATAGGATTTTCTGGCGTATTTTCGCACGTAGAAATCGAATTTTCATGTTAGAGATCATGAAAAGACGAAAGAAAAAAGTTATTCTCGAAAAATCGCAAAAAAAGCGATTTTGCCGCACTTAAAGCGATGGGAAACAATGTTATCAAGAGTGAAACACTTAACACCATATACGAAAATGATAGGCGGAAAATTTTCTATAAACTGAATATCTTAACTCGGACACCATTCGCTGTGTCAAAAATCGACCTTTTCTCGGAAACGAAAAAAGATAGAGCTTCATTTTTTCTTTCATTTTATAGAGAATTAAATTCTGGTCGGGTGCGCGAGAATTTGGCCAATCCGACCATTCCCGGACCAATTTTTATTGCAAAAACCGATTTTGGCCAAATTGAAGTCGGGTCGTACCGGGATTCTGAAGCGTCTGATCGAAAGAAAAACGGAATCGGGCATTCGATTTAAAATCAAAAGTTACCCCTGGGGTCAACTTTTGAGCCTAATGAACTTTTTTGATGTTCTAGACGTTGTCCGACTCTTAGGCGAACGGGCTCATATTATGATCAGTAGTCTAACTTCACGACGATCTCAAGCCATATTATCACGATCTTTCATGTTTATTTACATACATTTCCTGACCAACTAGATCGATTATTGTGCCAGTTTCAAATTATGTGCGATGAAATAAAAATGCAAAGATTAAAACGTGAAAGACACAACACTATAAATTACAAGGGAATGGATGGGAAATTAGTAATTTCAAGTGGATCAAGTGAAACTATTTGCTCTGAGAATGAGTTATTCGAATTGAACTAAATCACATAATGAATATTATCGGGAAAGAATGGTACGGGAGTTTTTCATACTCAACAGATTAAGGAGAGACATAATGGGGCCGAATCGGACATTCGAAACGAATCAATAAAATTACGGTTATTAAAATCTCTACATATTGACACACTGCTATTAGATCCGTATTCAGAATCAATCAAGACATTTCAAATAGTGAAAAACTGGTCGGGAAGTGAAAAGATGCTGTGAATCTTTCGTTGATGAGGTCAGTGTGGGCAGAGGGACGAAGCTCTTTGGTTCACTGCGAAAGGGCAGTCTATGGGGGGTAAAGCGAGTCTCTAGCGAGTAGCGATACTTACATGCGAAGTTCTAGCTTTGTCTAACGATACAACTCTTTCACTTATTTTACCGAGCTGAGAGCGTTTTCATCGGGGTCGAGAAGGCCAGGCAGTATTGCATGTAGGAAGACCGCTCGTCCAGATATCGATTGCAATTGTAGATCACGACTACCCACCTGGAATATGTGTTTCGCTCACTGATGACCGTATTATAAGAGGCGAGTACTGTTTCGAAAATATTTTGAAAACTTTAGGCATCAAGTTATTAGAAAATTTCCATATTGTTCCTCACTATCGAAATGTCTTTCTTGTTGAATGTAGTATATCAACATGCTCACCAACACTCCAGAATGAGGGAAATGGCGTAAATGACAAGCATGGCGTAGATGTGGACGAGTGTCCCCGTGTCGAGGGCCACTGTTGAACGGTTGGGGTGCTCCTGAACAGCAAGATACAATCATCCAATAATACACTAACGAATACCCAACATGTTCCCATCAATCATATTTGCAGTCGATCATCTTTCGAGATTCGAGGCATATTTTGGATAGTTGAATTTCTAGGTAGGAAAGGGTTCGATTTCTTACCCTGAAAGCAGCCGCATTCAGCAGTCGATAGAAGACGGCAGAATCAGTGGAGAAAGCGACGATCCCGTCGATTAGAAGCAGGAAGAAACAGAGAATGGCGATGCACTTAAATTCATTCATTTTATTGGACTGGTCTCTCAGAGAACAGTTCCGATCGATTCACCGAATCCTTTTGGTGATCTACAATTTCTCTATCATACACAGAATCCTTTCAACGTTGCTTCGGATCCGGCATTTTTTCGAATGTTGCATAAAAATTTATCTGTACCTGCACTACAATGTGAGGGACGACTAGCATCGCTTTGTTTCGCGTTATTCCGATGAAGAGGAGAATCACGGCGATAGTCGCGACTCCCAACCCGACCATTTCAGCAACGAAGCACGGAAAGACGTAGTCTGTCTGGAAATGTAATAATTATAATAATTAATATTTAACTACGATATTAGAGCGGAATAAATTTACTTTTTTTGCATTTTTTTGTACATCAGAATTTTCATTCTCTCTCTGGAAAAATATCTCCGTTGCTTTTCTACCACTTCAGTTTCATCCGGTTGAATTACGAATGATATTATGAACGCGGATTCAGAGTCTCTCCCTTTGTTTGTGCACAAGCAGATCTCTCCTCTCCGAGTCCCCTCCACCTCCCGATTTCCTCTGCCTCTCATCTCTCCTTCCCTTTCCGTCTAACTCCATTCGCATATTAGATGAAACGAAGGACCGCGCAGCGAACAACAAGCACTGGTTCTTTCTTCAGTATCACATTTTGAAAACAAAAATCAATATTTTTTAATATCGCTAGAACGGCACTAGAAATGGATGGAGGGTTATGCTTACGAATCGTCTACTCGAGACATCATCTAGCGATTTGTCCATTGAAGCAAACGCGACCGCGTTCCATGCTAAGGAAGAAAAGGTGAAAGAAAAATCAAGTGTGCCTATGAATCGTTTTTCTTGTCTCCCATTTCAAAACGAGCTATCCAGCATTGATCTCTCCATGGCTGTATCCATTCTTTGTATTGTATTTGATTCTTACCTTGACTCCGCTCTTCTGTTGAACTCGATAGTCGTGTTGAAAATAAATGAAGAGGGAGTGAATGAAGTAGAAGAGAATCATCAGTGCTTCGATACCTAAAAACACATGGTAAAATACATATATGTCCATCAAACAATCCAAATACATATTTGTAACATAATCAAAATTGTCCTTTTAAGAATAAATCCACGTCCGCAGATACTTTTCTACAATACCATGTCTATTTGGAGATCTCACAACAAGACCAAAAAATGATTCTCACATCCAATGATCATTGCTCCGGTTTTCACGTGAAAGCAGTTGCACAGGCATCGATAATCGCCAGAGCTTTCGTCAAACTGAATAGAAAATAAATATTAATTTTTCTCTAAAAAAAATAGTTAGACAGATAGGAGGTATTATGGGTTCGATCTACGTTCCGGCACTAATACCTCGCCATGAAAACTTTTTTAGTGTGTTCGGCTGTGACCAAAGTACGCTCAGAATCGATACAATCAATCAAAATATTTTAAATCTTTTATATACCTGAATGGTGGTTGGTATCCGCTCTTCCGTGTGCCCATTCCCGTTCCGATTTCCTCGTATGAGCACGGAGCGAACGGAGCGACCGTTCATCATCGTGGGCCCTGCAAATAGTGAATTTTAGTTATAATAATACTAAAAATAATAATATTAATACGATTTCATGACAATAACGCAAAGATTAAAAATGAGAATGGTAGAAATCGATAATTAATGTTAGGGACAACGAAGGTGGGTGACTGCTTCGGGTCGTACGTTGATTCAAAACATCAAGAAATATTCCGATATTCGAAATCCCATTGAGAAAATATGTAATGGCGTGATAACACGGAGATTGATGCTCAGAAAGAGAGGGGAAAGATGTGATTCATGACAAGGGAATCGTGATGAATGACATTTCGACTGCTAAAGGCCATCAGGCCGAGCCTCGAGAGGAAATCGTAATCATTGCAGATTGAATGGGCATCTCGAGATGGGGGAGGATAAGGGGAGAGAGAGACCGAGACCGAAGTAGAGAGTGGAGGTGAGAATGAGATGGAAGAAGTGGAGGGAGAATATTTGGACGGAAGCAGTTATCGCGTGATGCAGCCCCCATGCGAAGTGGGAAGAAGCAGGGGGGGGGGGGGGGGGGGGGGGGATGAAGTTATGAGGGGATTAGCCCATTATAAAGCCCAGAAACGAATGTGATCGAGAATAGAACGTTCATAGACTATGATGTTAGCGGATATGATGCGACTCTCCTCGGGGGAATTGGTAATCTCTCGCTCAAACAAATCGAGGGGGATACTGAGGGTACGAGATGACGTTCATCAAGGTATGAAAGGGGATTGGGGACGTGCGGGCTCTCAACCACAATCCGGCAGTGTTATTTTGACGACGACAACGCGTGACGGGAGAAGAAAAGAAGAGAAGAAGAGACAAGAAACAGAAAAGGGAAGAAGAGGAGAAAGAGGGGAAAGACAGACGGAGATGCAGTAAGCAAGTAAAATAGAGAGAGAAGACTGTGGAGTGAGGACGGAAATGGAGGAGGGGAGGGAGACAGTCCACACTATCATCTAACAAACAACCTCGCTTGCCGATCGCGCATTAGATGTATGCGCGTATGTGAGACTCGCGAAGAATAGTGAGAAAGCGCCTAATATGCATATTCGCCTGAGCGAGAAGTAGCTCCTCTTTCTCTCTCTCCCTTCCTCTTCACACGCACCCTCGGCAACACGATATTGATTGTAGTAGTCATTGGAGGGGGAGGGGGAGGGGGAGAAGCCCGGTGGTCAAGGGGTAGAGTGTGTGGCTCCCTTCCTCCTCTACGAGTGAGAGGACAGCGACGAGAGCAAACACCAGTCACCCTCCCTACTCTTCCTAGTAGGGTGACTCAAAGGTGTAATGGAATTGGTATGATGGGACGAATGCGCGCGATTCTCGTGCCTTCCAAATGGAGCGGAACGGATGGAGGGAAGGGTACCTTGCAATGCGCAGATCGGATTTCTCGTATCAATGAATAATGGAGGAGGGGCAGAAGTGAGGGAGGTCGGAGGGGCGCCGGAGCCATGAATTCGGCGGGAGGCGAAACTCGACAAACAAATCAGTCAGCCGCAGGCGTTTTCTGCCGCCTTCCTTCTTTCGTTCTTCTTTCTGTTTGGTTGATGCAGAAAAACGGGTGGAAATAAGGCCGACGCGCAAAACATTGAAGAAAGGCGAGCACTGCGAAACGGGAGGAGGGAAGGGGGAGGGAGGGGAGGAGGAGGGGGGGGGGATCCACTCCGAGCCTCTCCCGGGAATCATCCTAAGAGGAGGAGGAGGAGAAGGAGAAGAAAGGAGCTGGCGAGT
This sequence comes from Pristionchus entomophagus, assembly GCA_036245825.1. Lineage (NCBI taxonomy): Eukaryota > Metazoa > Nematoda > Chromadorea > Rhabditida > Neodiplogasteridae > Pristionchus > Pristionchus entomophagus. The sequence goes on from BTSX01000006.1 coordinate 21,454,122, forward strand.
TGGTAAACGGCACTGCGAATATCAGTGAGGGGGAGAGGCGTACTCGAGATACTCGACCTGACTCCCAAGAGAGACAGAGAGGGAGCAAATACTACATGGAAGTTGATGAGATGAAGAAACATCATAAAAGAAATGTTGGCGAAAGGCGAAATGTTCGCATGTCTGGTAGATCTCGTCATGTCTCTTGAGTGTCTACCTAATTGTGGGACCACTTCATCCCTCTCTCGAGTCCTTCTCCCCTCAATCAGTGCCGGCACAAAGGAGAGACTGAATTCGTCGCCTATTCCTCCTCTCTCCTCTTTCCTCCCCCGTTGATACACTTATTAGATTGCGTCGAATCTTCGAACACAACGAAGAAGAAGGAAAAAGAAGGAGGAGGAGAGAGACACAAGACAAACTTGAGCCCAGCTCCCTCCCACGTTGAGGAAAAAACAAACTGTAGACGAGGGCTTGCTACTCAATCAATTGAACCAGATTTCAGAAAAGAACCAAAGCTTCCTAATGATTTTCCGATATCCCATGAAGAATAAGGAATTAGCGGATACTGGATGTTTTCCCATGAAACAACGAACCACTGAAGCGCTAATGAATTTCTTCGACAGTGTATCAACGAGAAAGGTGGAGAAAAGGGGGGAAGCGTGACTCTGGGTAACTCGATCTATTGCTCCTCGAAAAAGGTCCCGTGACGTTTGAGTGCTTCGCCGGAAATTCTTTCTCGATAATTGAAAAGAAAAAACAGCAGGGCAGGCTAGCTGTAGAATGAGCATAATTGGGTGAGAGATGGCCGATAAACGTTGACTCGGCATACAAGCTAAATGGAAGTGAATATCCATTTCAAGGGAGAGCGAGGAGGGGAGGAAGCTAATGCGTGTTGGTTCCGATAAATTAGAGAAGAGAAGATGATTGATTATAAGCTATGGTGGGATAGGCCCGATGGAACATATAATAATAGAGGAGCATGTCAATTAGGCAAATTGAAGGTGGAGGAAGAGAGGAAGAAGCCACATATTGAGAGCGATTACGGGATGTTTGAAAGGAAAACAGACTGTTAGATATTAACTATGGAGTATAAAAGGTAATGATCTGTAGTCGAATGATTCGATTCAATGTAGAAATGGAAACAATGTGAAGTTCACAGAGGAGTTGTGTGAGTAATATTGCTGAGTTGCAATTGAGTTCAGTAGCCTGGAAAGGAGCAAAGAGGGACGAGTGAATAGAGGAGGAAAGAAGGACGAGGGAGGGAAGAGAGAAGGAGGAAGAGGTAGACCCGAAGTGGAAACAATGGAGAGAATTGGAGGTGGTTGCTATGACGTGTTAGTGACCTTTCCGAGACAGAATCAAAGTATCGAATAACGTTGTAGCACATTTCATCGTCTGATGGGATCTCGAGAAAACGGAAACCTTTATTAACCTCACATGACAAATATTGTACAGGTGAAAAAGTCGGAATCAATGAACGCAGATGAAAATTGTGGTCGCACCCGAATCGAGAGAGGCCCAACGTATAACACGATCAATGGCGGAGTGAAAGGAATTGAATCGGAATTAGAGTCGTACCTGACTGGAAGAGAAGGAATCACAGAGAGATCTCAACGGGGTGGAACAAATAACAATATTATTCAACTACGGATGGAATCTAGCTACATCAAAATGAAGAACTGATAAAATATACTGGGAACATAGCGAGATGCGTTGCTCGAGAACCATGCATAATTCGTAAAACAATCTTCTACAAACTAATTATAAAAACTAGCGCAATTCGACACTATCGGTTCTAACGTAGTCGCTAGCTTCTGAACTTGTAGCATGGAAAGTTGTCTATGAACGTAGGGACTGAAAACTGCAGTGATTACGGTAGATGACGGTTTCGTTGTAGGAGCTCTGAAGAGCGAGGACATCTTGGACGGAGTTTTTGCCGGAGGGCGCCACTAAAAGGCTGATTTGAGATATCCTGTGTTGTCAGTGACTTCCTATTTCAAATTCATGTAAGCTATTCAAACCTAAATATTTGAACTTAGCCCATTGACTTTTGTTTTCGAGGCAAGCTCACCTGAATAACTCGGTACTGTTTTCCCTCTGGTCCTTCGACGTCCGTGCATGCGAAATTATGGTTGGCAGGGAGGGAAGAAGAACGGATGATAGAAGAGAATTCGCCTGAATTAGTAATATTAGTAAACTGGACGTTCAACGATTCCAAACACAAACATTTCTCTAAACTTCAACAGTTGCATTTTCGTAAAGACCTAAGGTCGCAAAGAAAGAGTAGTTTAGGATGAATATGAGATAGGCATCAATCGAGTTCTTGAATCTGAGGTTTAAATGCTATTTATTTACCTGGCATATACGAGAAGTCTAGTCGATGTTCCTCAGTGGCAATCGAGTATGCCTCCATGTCCAGTCGGAGTTCGGACGGAGAGAACTTGATGACGTCCTCGTTGAAGATGTCTGTCTCACTCTTCTTGCGAAGCTGAGCTTCCTGGAGAGATTACTAATAACATGTATTCGTTCATCATACAATTTCAAATAACTACTAATAATTTCTTTGCGTCGTCAGAAAATCACTAATGATTACCTGTCTCTGTCTGTAGATTTTCTCCATCGATGTGAGGAAGAGACTCAGCTTGTACTTCGAGGCGTTTCGCTTCACGTCAGTGACTATCTGGAACGACTTATCTATGATCGAGCTCTGACTTCATTAGGAACCTCCTGGAGAAGGTTAATAATCTGCTTGTGCATGTACGTCGTGAGGGCGTTCGTTGAGGTGGGCACCGCCTGAAATTCAGTATTCATCACGATATGAATGAAAACTAGAAGTTTAGAGCATATATCTTATAAAGTTTTTCATCGATGAAAGAATTGGCAAAAAGAAAACATACCGTTCTCCTCACAGAGTTCATCGTGAACGTCGATCCGAAAGTGGACAGAGACAGCATCGAAAACGTCGATTTGATGTTGTACAGGAACGGTTTTCGTTCATTTCCAATCGGTTGCTCAAAGTCATGACTCAGATCTTGATACAGACGCTGCCACAAAGACTGAAAAGAAACTTGGATACTTTGTATGTGCCTTTTCCAGTGCATTTTCCAAATTGCCATGGAATTTCTTTCGTGCGTAAAACCCGATTAGAAGGGGCTATCAGAAGGGCAAAGGCCGCGCCGGTAGGTGGAAGTGCAATTAACTCGTACGATAAGGAAAAGTGACAGTCACGAGAGGGGATTCGCAACATGCATCGTAGTCTAGTCGATCGATAAATTTCTACTTACTCGGAAATAATTTGCCGTCTTCACGGGATTTCGAAGGTAGGATGAGGTGACGGTCGAAGGGTGAGGACGATCGAAGACCATCTCCACCTGAATTTTCTCATTTTACTCATTCTGGGACTCAAAGATGAAGATCGTAATGATCAATCGAGGATTTGGAATGGTCAATATCTTACCAGCAATCGAGACACAATATCGACATTCTCATCCAGTTTTTTCATGATGGCAACCACATCCGCATCCGGGTCGCAAATCTGAACCTTTTCCATTTTCGAAAATGATCGAGGAGTGGGCTTCACCTTATCCAGAGCATCAATGAAGAGCATTATGGTCCTGATTAGGGCATTTGACTTCGATTCAGAAAGGCAGAGGAGGTCGAGGGTCGGAGTGAGTTTGCATCGGATAACATCGACGAAGAAGGGAAGACCCGACTGACTCGAGCGGATCCAGAACTGGAATTTATTTAATTTAGTGAAAAAATGTCTCTTCAATGTATCTAAATCGACTGATAAACTGTTCACATTTATTGACTGTTTTCAATGAACAAGTGAACTTCTCACCTGCGAGATCTCCGCCGGTGCTCCGGGTGCGAGAGGAGCCAGCGAGTCAAGGACAGCATTCAGATCCTCGACACACAACTGCTTCGAGACGGGCCTCTTGCTCGATGAAGAATTGACAGTAAAAACGACGTCACGGCCATGCATGAGGAAACAACTTAACGAATTGATTACGAAGAGTTTCGAAATTATCAAAACGGTTCCATGAAATTTTTGATATGTGCTACTAGGTGATATGCAAATACGATGATTATTGAAGATCTCACCGATTACTGCCAATGAATATTTGGAGTTGGTCACAGATCGACTTCAGTACGTCATTCATTCGATTCAAATGCGGCAGACTCGAGGCCGTTGTACGACAGTCTATTGTCCCTGAACATGACGTCATTCACAGGTGCATTGCATACTTTGTCCCTCCCTCTCCAAATCGGGAAACAACAGCATCATAAACGGCCATTGTTTCAATCTGCTCATCTGATCGCTTCCCCTTCTCCTTCTAATCACGCGCCTAACAGTATCGCGGACTATAGCCAGAGAGAAAACGAGGTATTCTCTTATCACTGAACGATGGGCAGGAGACAATGCGAGAGAGTGTGTGAAAGGAGGAGAAACAGGAGGGAATTCACGAACCATTCACATGATACTTCGCGCCGTCGTGGAATGACTCAGTCAGTCGCTCGATTGCTCGATATCCGTCTTCGACAGAGGAAAGACCCGAGTTCATCAACTCCTGGAGGGGTCCGAAGCGGATTCGAAGCTGCACCTTGAGGTAGTCGATGAAAGCCAGTTGGTCCGGCGACTCCCTGAATTCTCAACAATTATAAGCTGTTATTTTTCCATCTCGAACACCGATTATGCCCAGAATAGGGCTGTTCTAGGCTTCCTCTCCCTTCCTTCTTGCCCGAATACCTCACCATGCCTGGGCACTAACGAGCAATAAACTTGTCGTTGATTGACAGAAAGCCGAGTAATAACAAGACTATGGCAGGAAATAAGTGCCAGCCGCGATGTCTCCATAGGAAAAGGAAGCGCAACTCACTCCGAGGCCATGGATATGAGGACTGATCCGCTCTCGAGGGCGTGGAATCTGACGTGACTCTCGCCTATTGATATCCTCTCGAAAGCGTCTTTCTGCTGTTCCGACGCACGATAAGTTGATATCAACGGCATGAAAAGGTGGCCTGAAAACGAAATTCCATATGCTGAATCGAGTTATTTCAGCGTACCAATAGCCGGGAGCTCCTCGACAATCGACTTCTGCTTTCCTATCGTCTTTAATTTCGCCCGAGGCGAGAGGGGGGAGGAGGACGAGGAAGGCTCTGAGTCGGTGTAGACACCGGATGAGGAAGAGAACGAGGCGGATTCGACGCTGGTCCAATGGTGGAAGTACACTTCCTTCTCGAGGCGCCTATGGACGTACTCTTGGAAGGGATCGTCGCCCGAGGCTAGGAGGACCTCGTTCTTCCCACTCACTATCAAGTAGCCGAACATTGGACTGGAAGGGAGGGTTATCAATCACTTTATGCGAATCAGAGACGCCAGAGAGACAACCAATCGATAGGGCTTATCAATGAATGAGAAAAGGATCGGCGCATATGGGGGAACTTTCCAGAATATGAATAGAGAGGAGGGAGAGAGACGTATTGATACATACACAAGAGGGAATGAGTGTGTCTCTCTTATCGTTTTCCTTATTGGGGAGGAGAGAGAGAGGCTGAGGTCTTATCAATTTCGACTGAATGATTGAGAATTGGAGGGGTAATATAGCAGGCACAGAAACAACCACTCCCGACGTATTACCACTCGTGATTGAGAGAGACAATGACCTCTGATCAATTGTGTTCCGGAAGATAAGAGGGGGGGGGGGGTCATCGGGGCACTATGTCGGATGATCACCGTCGGATGAGACCGTCGGATCCTCCAGTGTTTTGTCAGTAGGGTCAATATGATGCACTGAACTATCTGAGAAAATACTGGAAGACGACTTTTTTGGTTATCATCCGACGGTGATCATCCGACCTAGTGCCTTTATCGGGTAAGCGGAAATCAGCAACATAAGGATACATCAGAGCGAGATAACTGGGGTGGTCTTGGCCAATTTCTGTACTTCCAGCATCAACGGTGCCTTCCTCACGACGATCACTCGATGGACGTCCTCGTCGTCCTCGTTGAAGTCTTCGTTGACGTACGATGAGCGATGAATCGACATCTGAGATGATATCATCTTAGTTAATTCTCAGACACGAATCTTACATCAGTAACGGAGCTCTGGCCAGTGTCCGTTTCTCCGGAATCTACCGTGCCGATTCGCTCGCCCAAGCTTTTCCTTCCTTCCCTGAAATTCTTGGGCTGGACTGTGAAAGATAATGCCTTCTTACCTGACGTTCTTCATCAATTTTCCCTCTGCTCGAATAGCAGAGGCTAGCATGGAAATCCTCTTGCTTTGCTTGCTCGATGTAGTCAGGTCGACGAAGAATGGGTACTTGTTCACGTATTGCAACTGGAAAAGAGCTTATCTACAATACCACTACTGTACTCCCACCATGAATTGGCTGCACTTGAATACGGTGTCCTTTTCCTCGGTGAGTTTGAGTGCTTTGTCGCTCTTGCACTGCTTGTAGCTCATGGGGTCTTCTCCCAGCTCGATTTTGTCGTTGTACGCCTCGGTCTTGGTAGAGTGGAGAGGCATGGAACCGATGATTACAGGGAGATTCATCGTCATCACATCCACACCTGTAATGGAAATTGCTTCGATTGTCTCGAGTTGTCATGTCGAATGGACATTCACTGTCTTCAATCAGCGTGATCTCTCGCTTGGATAGAGACACGGAAGAGCACGCGAATTGAGGAGAGTTTGTCTCAATTCGAAACTTGTTGTGTTTCGTTCCAGTGCTAATTGACAGTACTGTTAGCCTCAAGAGGTCACGAGGCTGATTGGTCCTTATCTTTGATCACTCGATTGTTTCTTGATTGTTTCACAAATGTGCGTTTTCCGTAGCAGTGTCTGTAGTTTTCGACGAACATGATTTCCTTTCGATTCATAGTTTCTGATCAGAGTACACTTTGACTGTAGTTGGGGACCATAGTCATCACACTTTTACGTCTTACGTCAAACTTTGAGTGATGACGTGCACATTTTGTAGGTAAGAGTTCCTGTTTTCGGGAGAGTCACGAGTGGGATGGACAACGATCAGTCCCTCCTCGTTCCTCCCGTGTTATCGGTTTCCGATTCACATGATTAGATGGAGGGACCCTTTCGCAATGACCGGAAACGAGTCAGAAGGGGATTGAATAGTGATGGCAGGGATTAGCAGGGAATTCCCCATCACTCAAAGACATTCTTTTGACAGCTATCATACATCAATCTCCAACATTCTTTGCATTTTTCATTTTGATGTATGCATGGGCGTTGCACGGGGGAACACCAAATGAATCATTATTTGGGCATTGTTAACTGATTAAATTTTGAGGCAGGTTCTCACCTGAACTCTTCACTCGGAACGCCAGTGTGTAAGAGATTGTGATGATCCTATTAGCATCCCTCTCCGCCTGACTTTTCTCACTCCCGTGCGAGATTCTCGCGTGGCTCAGTGACATACGCGAGCGTCGATTCGACTGAGGCACGGGAGCCTGCATCTCCAACTCGTTCGGAGTACTGAAATTATATCTCTCTGAACTTATGATGGAGTCATTTTTCGATGCAGAAAGATCCTGTTCTATGCACATGACTTGTAATCTATGGAAATTTTGGAAGACCGAGCTCTTCTAACATTTGATTCTGTTCATTTCCCAACCTCGGCGGGAGAGGTGGGATGTGTAGTTTCCGGTCTATTTTGATGTTGGCGCCGGCGTCGACGAACAGCGCCAGGAAGTCCTCGTAGATGTCGATGGTATCCGTTGTCCAGGATACCTTCAACGACTCATTTGAGCTGACGGATCTCGTTGGAACGACACTACGTCGGATGAGAACATTCGGATTATAACCTACTAGATGAGAACTATTTCGGAATACCTTCTCGTACATGACATTTTTCTCTCGAATTCAAATGGTGCTCATCTTGTGGTTTATCATCCTACTGGTTTCATACCATCAAGAGCCGTAGTAAGATAATAGCTCGTCTGTCTGACCTCCGAGTGCAAAATTGGAAAAGCACTATGCAGGAAACCACGTCCTCCATCATTTCACCATTGCAATTCACAGCTTTCGCTCAATTTCATCCCTTCCCTAGTCCTCCTAACCTCTTCCTTGTTCGCTTCCGCATTTTTCTTCGTCTCTCGCGTCCTGAGATTCTGCTGAATCGTGACGCTCACTTTCTCGATCCGGCGATCCGAACGATTCTCGATGCGACCTGTGAATAGACGATAGAAAAGGATATGCAATTAGTCAGTAACGCAAAGAGAAGAAACCTCTATCAGTGATGATGCCAATCCCCTTTTTCCCAAGATTGTGCCAACGAACCAGTAATACTGAGTGACTCTCCGCACACGAATGCAACCCTTTCGACGTTGAGTGAGCATCGCATGTGTCCGCCCACACACGAACAGATGCCGAATTTCCTGAAGCATCCTCTTGATTGGGGAGATTTGAGGGGACTCTAGTCAAGTCCGGGCATGCTTCAGACACATCATCATCATTTGCCAGACTACGATGGAGTTGAACCCGGATCTTGCGCTATTCGAGCGGGTGTGTTTAGAGTTTGTTCAAATGAAGAATCCAACCATTCTCAACGAAATCCTAACTATTCATGACAGTTTGCGAGCTCACCGATGGGCGGAGATGGGCACGGCATCAAAATGCGATTTCGAGCACGCGTTGAGATCGGTTCTCTCGACGACTGAGAAGCCATGGACGGCGATGGCTCGTGTGAGACTCTTGCCTGGAATGACCATCCTTTTTTTGGATCCACTAACATATGTATTATCTGCCACTATCTTTCGACGAGAAGCGAGTGTACCATTATGATAATGGAGAGAGGCGCGGGCCGTGTAGAGGACTCTCGCGTGCTTGCATTCGATCGAAGTCGCGAGATTGGCCGGAAGTCGTTCCTGAAGGGAAGAGGAGAGATTGAGAGAAGAGGAGAAGGAGATTTGCAAATTCTATGAGATTCGCAACAACTTTCCTTCTTGTCTAGGGAGAAAATATCTCGTTATTACCTCGAAATTGACGAAGGAAACGGTCTCGGCGAAGCTGGTATTCTTATCGATGAGAGTAATCTCCTTTCTCAGATAGATTATATCGTCTTTACGCGCCGTCTCATTCAGATTTGTTGATGAATCTTCTCGCTGAACAATCTCGCGTTCTTTGACTGGTCACTAACACAACATTCTCATTTAATCACTGTCTCAATTCCCCCTTGTCAGGCAGGGAAATCTTCTGTTTTCCGCCCTCGCATCACAGTCTCCCCCTCTTTCCCCTATATCTCATTACTCTCGAGGAGAATCTCGAAACGGAAAGGAAAAGAAGAGGGGGAGAAGAGACTGTACCTTGGTATTCCGAAGGATTCTGCCGCTTCCGCTCAGCGTCAATTGGACATTGTTAGTGGAGAGAATCGATCCTTTCTTCGCCGTGATAACTATCTGTAATTTCACCATGAGAATATCGATCTATCTTTCCCGCCCCGTGCCCATCTCCTTTCTCTCATCTCGCCCTTCCATCTCAATTTATCATCCCTCATCGGATTCTATCCATCATCTCTCTCACACTTCATTAGATGGCCGTCCAATGAATGCTGTGCTCTTTTCTCGCCCTCAATTTTACGCCCACGCTATACGTTTTCCCTCTCTTTTGCCTTATTCGATTAATCGATGATCTCTGAACATTCTAACCTTCCCCATGATTCGTTCTCCTGGATAGAAAACGGCGTCGGATTTGTCGAATTCGATGTTGAGTTCCTCGAGAAAGTCCTTCGATTCCTGAAAAGTACATGACTTTCTTCTTTCCGTTCTCTGTCTAGCCATCCATTCGACTTGCACTTGTGCTACAACTGCAATATGCAACTGATAGAATCACCATTCCCTTCTAATCCCAGGGGTAGGCGGTCTGCGAGTAAATATTATCGATAATGCATGAGCCTTCCCCCTACCTCAGTTGTCCGTCCCCTACTCTCTTCTCTCTCTTCAAAAGGGTTTCTTCGTCTGAAGGCGTTTGTTCTGCATTCCTTATCCGAAACTGGCTGCCTTCCCTCCTTCGCTTCTCTCTTTTCACAGACGCCCAGCTTTTATTTCTTACGAAATATTCATGCGCGATTACGGTAGAATGATCGCGGTCTTTCCCATTTCAACACTACCGATAGTTTTTGCCTACATAGGTAACTCCTGAGCTATTTATTGCACTATTAAGTCTTCTTTCGACCTTTTTTGTACTCCAAAATCCGCTTGCGCATGTCTAGAAATGCTGGTGCGCCTAGAGTTCAGAACTGCTTTCTAACTCTATCCCTCATATGTCAACGCCTAACACCCGCACTTTTAGATACTTTTTTGAAGATACACAACTAGTTTCATGTCGTTCTGAGCATAAAAAGAATCACATTGCTGACCTGGGCGTCCGGCTCCATCGTCGTGGCGTGGACTCTGCTGCAGCAGGCGCGTCTGTAGCTGAAAATGGCCCTGATATGAGCGGGAAGCAGATGATGCTGCAGGCCGGAGGAGGGATCGGCCACGTTGCTGCTGGTCATGGCCAGAGACTGCGCCGAACAATACAAAAACCCGATGGAGAGGGAATGGAGAGGACCTCGCGGTTGGATACAACAGAAGGGGAAAACAAGCAATCTAGAGGAGCATGCTTCGGTTTGGTATGATGATGAGAGTAAGAGAACAGGGAGAGCAGACCTCGATCTTAGTACGCCGGGAGGTTGGGAGGACCTGTCCGAGCCTGAGCGAACGATTTGGTCCACAAAACTAGAGAACAAAACGCGGCGGCACGAAAATGAGCGTATTCGGCTCACGAGAGCGATTATTGCGAGAGGATGAAGGGTGGATATTCACCCCCCCCCCTCCTCCCCCTCCGCCTCCTCCATTCTTACTTCTCTCGTTGTTGATTATCCTTTTCCTCGATGAGGTATCATTATAGTGCAGTTCTCAGTAGCTTTCTGACTGGGCCGGGGACTAATCGCCGGAAAGGCAATTGTCCTTATGTTAGTTTCATCGTCTCGTTTCCTACCGTATCATTCGTGTCAGACGCCTGGTTCCGGTGCAGAGTGGGGTCGTAACTTGATGACAAGTTGAGTAGCGATCTTTGGGACTGTTCCGTAACTACACTAGAGATACTTCCGTTTACAAGGCAGTTCTCAGATACTCGCATTTTTTTAATAAAGAAATAATTTTCTTAAATATTCGTGATTTTTATTTATCCCCTTTGTTTTTTTTTTAGAGATTATCATGAATAATTCAGAGTCGTTAGTGCTGCTCTCGTAAATGCCAGCAGCATAACTCGAGAAAGGCAGGAGCGCTCGCCTGGCCGAGGGTCCCGACGCGACTTCCCTGCCCGTCCGCTCTCTCTCACTTGTTTATGGGGCTTGACAGGGGAGATGGACAGGGCGCGGCTCTTCCCTCTCTTCCCACGCCGCAGTTCTCTGTTCGATTCTGTTCTTTGAGCATCCATCTCCCCAATCAGCTTACCTGCTGATATTAGGGCACTTCTCTCATTGACCCTTGCGTTTCCTTGCTCTACATCGCATAATGCAGTCAATAAACTTAGCGTTGGTCAGTTTTATAAATTTTAATTAAATATCCCATAATTGGTACGCTATTTCATTTAATTCTTTATTGCGAAAATCTTGAATAGCTATGAGGTGCGCATTTCCCTTATTTGTACACGAGGAATCGCGTGAGTTGAGCTAATAGTCATGTGATTGAGTGGATGTGAATTTACTTGAAATTGTGAATTGATGCACAGCCGTGAAGATTAACAAACTCTGTGGAAGGATTGTTCGTCGAGTGCAGGGCTTGAAGAGAACTCTCAGCTAAACATAGTAGTTCTAACTTTACTAGAGCCATACTGGTTTACTAATTTCGAATATAATTCTATTGTGGCTACTATTTTCTGGATTGTCAAAACCTACTAGCCTTCACTTTCGCATTCGCTACTCCATTTATCTTTTTGATTTATAAATCTTGTTTTTTTACCCTATTTTCTTCGCTCTTTTGCGTTCCTGGATCTCATCGATCAACCGATTGCATGATTATATGCCAATTGGCATTCCTCGTCTCCGTCAGCTATTTTTTTCTTGTACCAATAATGATTTTTCTCTCAATTCTATCAAATTCAGATTTCAATGTGTTAGAGCGCCCCGTGTCATCACCGAACTCCCTTCCTTGCCCAGCCCCTCCTTTCGACATGAACGACGGATTCGATACCGACACCAGCAACCAAAGTGAGTTGAGAGTTTCTTCTCAGAATCGGGGGCCATTCGCTCCCACGATCACTCAAAAAGAAGCTTTCACAGTGGTATAGCAAGAAAAGAATTCATTCGTTGCCAAAACCCCCTCTAAACCTTCCCGAGTACCATCAACACTGGGCCTTTCGGCTTGAACGGATTCACTCATTTGAAGCTCATCGATCGTTGCTCTTGCCGTTTGATTGCACTACTTTGTCTCTCATCTCTTCATCTCTAAAAATCACCGTGAGAGTGCAATTCAGACGCCTCCTCACTAGTGTTGGTTATTCGACCGCACGTAGCGACGCCGCTACCTCTCCACCTCGTAAAATAGCCGCGGGGGGAAAGTAGCGACGTCGCTACGTGCGGCTGAATAGCCAACCCCACTCCTCACCATATCCCTCCGGATGTTGATGAAAGACTCTTTGTGAAGAAGAGAACAATTTGAGAGACTCATGCAATATTGTAAAACCATTTTGGGAACACCGGCAAGGGTAGTGATTCCCAACCCTCCTTCCCGTTTCCCTCTTTCCATGTCTCGAGGTGTATGCGAGCAGCAGTAAAAAGAGAAACGAAGATTTATTAGAGTGGGGCGGAGTCCGAGTCTCCTTTCCCTGCTCCTTCCTCCTCTCTTCTTCTTCAGAAGAAGCTTACGATCACCCCTAGCTACCACGGTGCCCTTTGTTCGGTTCTCGAATACGGTTCGCTGCCTGGAAACGAGCGATGACTGCACTCATTTAGTCCCTTTTTGCTGCCCCGATTCACTACCATATTCCCTAATTTGATACTATTTCAGGCATGCAGAGCTCCAAGGAGTCCATCGCTTTCGATGGCATGAGACGATGGGTGCGATTGAATGTGGGAGGACAGGTACCGTACTCCTTATGATAGTGGTGTGCCTAGTGCGATTACGGTAGCCCCGTCGGAAACCTCGTCTCAATCACGTCGTTGCAGCTATTCCAAACGACGCGTCAGACATTGTGTCAACGAGAGGGAAACTCGTTCCTGGCACGATTGTGTCTCGAGGATTCGGAGCTGAGCAGTGAGAAGGTTCGTATTCTCATGATTCGTAGTTTCACAAGAAATAAGTGCGCTGACCAACGATTGCATGTGAGAAAACTTAACTTATTGTTAGCAAAATTGACTTTGATTCGGGTGCACTGCCATCTCATACGCGCATTTGATTACAATAATATTGCTGATTAGTATTTGCGGCAGTATGATGATCTCGTTTTCAAGCGGAAATGAAAGTCTGCAGGAATCCGAGAATCGCTGAGAATAGATTGGGAAATGAAAGTGATAATAGGATGATCATTGATGCTCTAGTCACGCGGAGCCATTAATATCATGCGGAAATTGGATTATAGTCAATTAACAAACTAATTTGTGTTAGATGAGCAGCATTTATCTAATGCCTGCTCTTATCATTCATTGCCAAATAACAAACCAATTTCTGTAACCATCTGACCCTCGTCAACTCATGGGGGCTTCACTCTCTCTTCCAGAGGCTTCCCCTCATCCAATAAGCCCGCTAGATGGGCAAATGAACGGGGGAGGGGGGAGTCAAATGATAGATGGTCCCGACACTCCGCTCGTCTTCCACTCTCTTGCTGCTGCTGCAGCCAGGGAATGAAGGACTCTAGGCCTAATAAATGTCGCCCCCCCTCCCCCTTCCCCAACCTCGATATTGGGGACTGAGTCGGAGGATTTATTGCTCGAGCGAAGCCAATCCATAGAGTGAGCACGTACGGGGACTCGGATGGAGATCTCGGCGTTTCTAGGTGCACCGCAACTAGTATCAATTCCGATTCAAAAAGCGCATTATTGCGTGATTACAATAGTGCACTCTCCAATTGGAGAGGGGCAATGCGAACGACATCGCATAGAACATCCTGTCATTTCCCTCAATATCCTCTGTCTGCAGCCTCTCATTTCGTCCTTCTCCCCAACTCTTTTCATTAATTTCGTCCCCGGAGCTCAAAGCGTTTTTGTTGCGTTTCTCTGGATCTCGGATACTACGATTGAGCCTGGTTGAAGAAGTTTGGGGGTTTGATCTGAGAGAAAATCACGTAGATTCTCGGAGACATATCAGTTTGTGATTCGATTTGTGAATAAGAAGGAAGAGTACAATGTTTCAGTTCTGAAGATCAAAGATCACTCCATTTCAGGATGAAACGGGGGCGTATCTCATCGACCGAGACGGCCAGTACTTCGCCCCCATCCTCAACTACCTCAGACACGGCAAACTAGTCTTCAACGACAGTCTGTCCCTCGAAGGTGAGAGTTTGGAACGAAAATTTTGTTTCCGAAACAAGCGAGTCTCTCGTGAGTGTTCAGACAGGAACGATCCAGAATTATCTTGGACTCAACGGAGCCCACACATTCACAGCTTCAATTTGAGACACAATTGAGTCCCAACATTTGGAGTCGCCAGACTGTCACAGACACAAAATGACTATTAGCAGTGCAGATAATGAAAGTTGAGAGAGCATGGGAAATGAGGAGAGTTTTACTATTAGCAGAGTTAGCTAGTAAAGTAATAGTGGAACAATATAGTGAAGCCCATCTCAATCATCGTTGACGGCAATCTTCTGACGCTGTTGCAAGGAGCAATGCCTGAAATAGCATGGGAAATGTGCTCAATTTCTGGAATAGACGGAATTAGCGATCTAAGTGTGGTTAATTAGCAGAGGCGCGCGCTCTTTTCCGCGTGTTCGACTGTCAGTGCCTAGTGTATCACGAGAGAGAGAGAGAGAAAAGGGCTACTTGGAGGCAAAAATTAAGACGAAGAAAAACAGCCTCTAGGAAATTTGTTGAGGAATGCATTCCTGTTGCTATCTGTAATTTTGATATTTGCTATACCAGAACAAGTAACAAGCAGAATAAAAATTTTTGAAATAGAATATGAATATATACGAATAATATAAGTACATGATCCAGGTGTTCTCGAGGAGGCTGATTTCTACAATCTACCCGGTCTATCTCAAATGTGCGCGGAACGCATCTTGGAAAGAAACGCTCAGAAGTTGTCAAAACCACAGGTGGGCAATTGTTCAATATTCTCAGGAAAAGAAGCAACGTGCTATTCGAATAACTATGGGTGTATGGGGAAGTGTGCCTTCACTAATTAGAGTTGATCGAATTGAGAAGCTCGAACATGATACCGACTACAGCTCACTAGCATGGCTATAGTAGGAAGGAAATACGAACGTTTAGAGATATTTTGCGGATATATCTGTGCATGGATGTCAAGATAATGCACAAGTCATCCCTGAAAATCCAATGCCTCGGATATAATACGATCAGATTGGGTCTAGGGAGACAATGAACACGTATTGAGTTAATATCCCAACAACTTATTAGTTGAGAGATGTTGAAAGTCAAGTTTTCTCTTCAGACTGAGACGAAACACGTCTATCGTGTGCTCCAATGCCACGAAGAGGAATTGACTACGGTAGTGAGTGATGTTAGCGACGGATGGAAATTTGAGCAGGTGAGCACATTCCAATCAATCTATTACACAGACAGTAGGTTGCAGAAAATGTGCTGTACTTTTATCAATATGCATGCTCTTTTCGAGTGTATCTGATCAACATTCTCTGTTCTCAGCTCATCCCTGTTGGCAGCTCCTATAACGGCGGTTCCTACAACGATAGTTGCCACCCTGAATACCTCTGCATCGTTTCTCGTGAGTTGCATACTAATAATTTTGAAGAAAAAAATTGTGGAGATAAATGAGGTTCGGTTATGCTGACGCTAAGATCAAAGAATGAAAAAAAATCATTGATTATGATAGAGAACGATGAACCACAACTTAGAATAAGCGAATACTATGATTGATTTTGATGAGGATATCCAAAACAGTAAAAGGAAATTCCAATAACTATTGAATAATTCATTTTTCAGGCGAGTGTCCCGATGTGGCGAACGGAAACGCTATCGAGTCACAAGATCGGGCTAAGCTACTGCAGCAAAAGGCCCGTCACAACTGATTTCCCAATCAACGACAGACAATCGAATCTTCATTCTCTCCCTTCTCGGCGCCTCTACACAGCATCAGATCGCCTCCATCTAATTATCCAATTCACACAACTGAATTTCGAGACAATGCACTAGGAACGGTGAGGGCGATCTGATCTGACGTAGATAGTGGTGGCCACTTTTTGTACACAGTTGCACTTGATCTTTCAAATTGTTCCCTCCGAAGCAAAACACTGTTGTCGTCGATGGGAAGTTAGTTGAAATCAAAACCCGTTTGATGTATTGAATGCCCTTCTAAATGCTGCTCTTTGCCTGGTTTTATAATTCCACTCTTATTTTTATTTCTGCCTTTTCGCACTTTCGGTCCCCTGACCAGCCATTCGCGTACGATAATCGAAATAAGTACATTGAAATTATTAATTATATTATAACCTATCGATTTGACAGATTGCGAATTTAGCCTCTGTTGGCCTGCATATTATTTCAAATCACCAATCTCAAACCCTAATTGCCTTCACTCGTTGAAATTCACAATTATTATTATTGTTTGATTCGCAAACTTGATTTGTCCCCATGTGTCTACATTTATTATTGTGTGGCTCCGAATAAACCGACTTTGGTCAAAGTGTACAGTTCTCCGCTCTCCATTGTTCCATGCGTTCCTATCTGAGAAGTGAACAGCATAATAAGAGTCCGTTACTATGGTGCGCGACGATCTCTCAAAGGGGGTGGGAAGTAGGAGTGAGTATCGTGAGAGTGAGAAGAAGTGGAGGAGGGGGGTATCGTCTATCAGCTCCACCCCTTCCGCGCATCTCTTGCATTCGCCTCGCGTAGTATTAATGCTTCTTCATCCATGAATAATTGGAAGTCAGCTCATTATCACTATTCACGTATCCCCAGTGCCTCAGTGTGTTTTCTCACCTTCATTACTGTAACATCTGAGAGTCTCTTCTCGGGATACAAAACAATCGATATGTCTTTTCGCACTTGTTTCGTGAATGTCTCATTCCACTCAATAACAGTCCCGAACACCCCCGCGTGACTTCCCCATATCATTTCTCGTATCTACACATTATCCGTTCAGAATGGACGTTCCATTCCTGCTTGGTTCAAATTCGACCGAGTCAGTCATCGAGTCACTCGGGGATGAATACACGAACACGACGAAGAAGGTTCCATCATTTCCCTCTTTTTTCATATCTTTTCCCGCGAGGGAACTGTACTACTAGTGTACTGCCGTAACTGTAGTGCGTGGGCATGCTCGACTCGACGATCGTAGATCCGTTTGTCTCCTCTCTCTTGGATCGATTTCCTGATGTATCCAGCACACGACTGAATCCCGAGATGTATCTTATCTCGCTCGCTCATTAGGCCGCATTAGAGCCGGAACTATGAAGAGACGAGTAACGCGCTCATTAGACTCGTGAGCGAGAGATCCCCGAGAGAACTTTGAACCATATTACGGAGAGCAAATTTTGCAAGAAAATGTTATGTGCCGCAGACGAAAGTGTGCAATTTTATATTCTAACAAGCACAATAACACTAGTGATGAAGCATAATCGAAGCAGAACCTTAGCACATTCTTCAATCATATTACGAATGCATGAAGATACCAAACTATCGTACTTCGTGAACATTTCACACTGCGAATTCGCAGTGTAAACCATGCATAGGGGCCACAAGCCCCGCCCCTTTTCCCTCGACACCATTCCCCTCAAAAGCGAGATCGACGAAACACAAATCACGTTCTCGATGAAATCACTCGCCCAAAAGCTTGTTGTGTAGCTCTGACCATGCCCTATCGAACGAGCTCTGTCCGAACTGGATCTGACTTTTTTGAGTAGGTCAAAATTCAAGAAAATAGACACGAAACATCGGATTTTACACTTTCTAGGACGATCACAATGTTCGGACAGTGAAAATATGATTTCTTTGTATTTTAGAGGAATTTTAAGTACAAAATTGGATTTTTAATAGTTGTCCCCGATTTGTGTTCGATCGCGGGAGTTGAGCGGGGGGAGCGAGGCGAGAGAGCGGGGGGAGTGAGAGAGACGCGTACGAGAGAGGCTCCGCCCCTTTCTCTCTAGTCTCGCCTCTCTCCCCTCTCTGACTGGGAGAGGCGCGCGCACTTCGAGAGCTCTCCCGGGCTTGAGAGATGAAATATCGACATACGTCCAAAAGCAAAAATGATAGTGAGAATCTGACGGTCATATTAAGCCTAGCTTGGACCAGATTCCACATAGTCGGCTATCCACGTTGTGGCCCCTAACCATGCACACAATTTACGAAATGTAAATTTGTTCGGACAAGTGAACGAAGTGCGATAATCGATCTTTCGGTACTGATGTTCCGCTTTTTTCAGAGTGGCCAAGACGAGGGAGTGATGTTCGCCCTCATCTTCTGTGGCATTTTCCTACTCATGATACTCGTCATTCTAGTTCTCGTCTGCAAGGTAACTACATTCTGGTTTCCGTCAACCTTTTTTGTGCTCAACGATGTGCTGTTTTCTTCAAATATTGGGCTGATTCCTCGTGCACCATTCCCATCACTTTTATCTGGGATGGTAGAGGATAATCATCATATGGGGTGAAGTTCTAAGGCACTTTCCAATGACTATGGGGGGAGGAGAAGGTCGAGACTATTAGTGACCACGCGCGCAAAAAGGAGAAAGGAGGAGTGCATCGTCACTCGAATAGGATGATGTCCTCAACGGCGAGGAGATGCCCTTTGTCACATGTGAGGAGAGGATACATCGTATTCCTCTCTTTGATGTGCCGCATCTGATGCCAGAAGTGGAAGGATACTTCAATCTGCAAATACGGTATCAGACTGGAACGGTAGATCCAGCTAGGCATTAGTTAGCTCGGCTCACTTTCTTGCCTCGATGATTCCACGTAACGAGACTGCTATCATCGCGGGTGGTCTCGATGCAAATATTCGTTAGTGTCTGCAAGCTCAGAACATTTTCATTTTACTTCCACCCGTACCCACACACACTAACTACCATATACATACAGTCAATATAAAATAAAGTGAACCGTTTATTATAAGTTATAATAAATTATAATAATTCTTATAAAACAGCGATAACTAAGCGGAGAATGGATGTATCGAGCTGAAATTTTCAGAGGATACGTTTTTCACATGCCGCTTCAATGTGACATTCTTGAAAATTCGAAATTTCAAAATTTATGTTTCTCGACTAAAAATGTTGATACTCATACTGGTCGTAACTTTGTTCTTTGTTGTTTTCTCGAGGTATAATGCAGAAATTCGATTTCAGCATCTGAAAATACGACTACAAAGTATTTACTGAAGAGATTCTTAGATTTTTACTTTTTTGAGCTTTTTTGGGCATTTGGAGGCTCATTCCAGAGACGAAAATGTCATAATGTCAGAACTACCCGAAAAGTGGATTTTCTGTCGTATTTTTACATGCAGAAACTGAATTTCTGCAATTGACCTCGAGAAAACAACGAAGAAAAAAGTTACGACCAGTATGAGCATCAGCATTTTTGGTCGAGAAAAATAAATTTTTAAATTTCGAATTTTCAAGAATGTTACTTTGAAGTGCCATGTGAAAAACGTATCCTCTGAAAATTTCAGCTCGATTCATCCATACTTCGTTTAGTTATCGTTGTTTTATAAGAATTACTATAATTTATTATAACTTATAATTAACGGTTCACTGTATTTTATATTGACTGTATTCCGTACATTTCGGGGCACGAATCGTCCATTCTCATCCGTTGCGAAGTCCTCGTATCGGCAAGCCGCGGGGAACATCTGAGAGGGATTCTTTAGTAGAGTTGATAATTCAAGGATGACTCTCCTCATCTTGCATACTCTCTCACCGATCAGAGAAGAGAGAGCGCGCGAAATGAGGAGAGGCAATCCTTGAATTACCATCCCTATTCTTTAGCCATCCGTCACAATTAGACTTTTGAATCATGGGAAAAATTTGTCGCTATTCATGACACTCATCCTAGTGAAATTATGTGCAGAGCTCATAAAAGGATGTGTTAAGGAAACTAGCAAGTGCAGCAGATACACGTTAGTACAATCTATGGTGAATCTGCGATAGAAATGTGACGAATTGCCTGACCTCTATAGCGATGAGAACGTAATTGTTCTTCCTGTCCTGAGGGAACTGTGAATAACTGGGAAAGATGGTCTGCATCTTCTCGAGAAGAGTGTGCACGTGCCGATAGGACATCTCAACAATGGATATGGGAACAAGCGATAGAAAAACTATGGGAAAAACTCTCCTAGATTCGCTTTGTCTCTCACCTATCAGAGAAAAGAGAGATCACACGAATTAATCGGGTTCCGATTTGAAATTACTAATTGAAACCGCTTACTAACTCCACTGTCGAGTTACGATGAACTATTTGGATGAAACCCTTGCATCACGCAGAGAAACTAATTCATCTCTCTGCCACTTTTTGCAACTCGCGCACACTCGTAGGTAGAGATTTTATGCGGCCAGGTAGAACTGAGCGCTTCCAACGAGTCTGCTGAGCAAGCCTACCTGTTGCGTCGTTTTTCGTGGTTTTGGGAAGATATTACGGCTATCGACTACTCTGTAGACCTGGCTCATGGCTGATAGAGAATGGCAATCACTATCTATCTATCTATCGCCTTATTCTCCCCTGCTTCAACCTGCAAAAAAACCCGCTGGTTTTGACAGGCTAATCGATGGAATTCTGTCAGATTATCAGTGTTTTTTTGCACCACGCTCTCGTCCTGCTCGCACTCTTATCTGTTGATGGCATTCGAAATCTCGAGGCCCCCCCCTCCTCCCCTCTACTTTCTGCCTTTATACGGTCGATGACTAGTTTATTAGCGCACAGTCACAACTCAATTGCGCTAGATAAATTACAGCGCGTGAGTGGGCCTAGGGAAGAACAGCGAATTTGAGAACTGAGAGAATGAGTAGGAACCGCAGTCAAAAAAGTCAATTTGAAAGGAGAAAAATGCAAATATTGATGCAATAAATGCAGGTCTGCGCGTTGCGTCGAGCGATTGTCCCAGACGTGTACGGCACGGAATTCGGAGAGGGAGGACGAGCTCTCGCCCTTCGATTGCCTTCAGCTTTCAATAAACAATAGGAATCACGGGTGACGGGACGGGTCAGACGATCTCCAATCTAAACTGCAAGAATGCCTCTTTTCCCTTGCAACTATTTGCAAGAATCTTATACACATTGAATCAATCTAGTAATTTCTACACGTCATTAATCTGATTAGCCCAATTTCGCTTTGTTCTGACAAAGGAACGCATCCCAATCCGAATGGTTCTCTATCCTCTCAAAGAAATGCCCTAATTCGAGTAATTTTAATTGACACTGCTTCCTTGTCATGCTTCCAGATTGTATACGGTAGCAATTTGATCTCTCTTGTTTGTACACATTTGCACGTCCGAACCTCTTATAATGAGCCTCTGCTTCCTCCTTTATAAAACACTATCTAGCTACATAATGTGCTGGGTCTGATCAATAGATACTGCCAATTAGAAACACGAAAGCATCACTAGATTCCAGTGAGCTTACACATTGTCATATCTCAGATTTCCTTTATCATCCGCTAATTTTAAAAAAATTCAGTACAATTGTTCGTGAAATTGCCGATCTAGTGGCATCCGATAAATCACCTGCGCTCAATCGTTCACACATTCTCCACTACTCCGTCCTCATTGCCGAGGGAGGAACCACACGCCTGAAATAATCGATTCGATAAACTTAAAAGATCAAAGATCACCTTTTCTGCCTCCGCAACAGTCTGATCGCCTAGAGGAATCGAATCGATCGGAGGAGGAGGGGCGATTTCACCTTGAATAAAGGCATTTATGTCGTGCAACGAAGAAATGAAGAAGCGAGATTTGTTGCTGAGAATTTCATACTGAATGTGTATAGCACGCGTAAGTCTCTCTCACACCCGTCTAAATTTAGACCTAATCCATCTATGGCAATTATTTATCTTCTTTGCTATACGATTTTCCTCAAATGCCATGACAATATGGTGATGTGAGGTATGGCAAAACAACTCTAGATAGCGAATACCTCACATCACATAAAAGCCGGTATGGGTTATACAGTACCGCAGAGTTGCCTCCCCAAAAGGTTCGGAACGGAGAGTAACGCACAGTATTAAGCCACATACATTTCGCGGAGCTTTTGCAAGAGAAAAGAGAGCAGGGGGGCTCGAACCGAACAGGGTTGGTCGAGTCCCGTTTGCCAGACAAAAGTGTTAGCCACTGCGCTATGTTCGACATCTCCTTCTTACCCTCGGAGAAAGACTATGAGTCAAAGTCGGTGATAGAGAGAGAGCAGAACGATTTATTGAAGTATTTTCGGAACTTGAACCCGAACCCTTCCTCTTTTCTGCATTCTTGGGCACCGTTCTAATAACCTGACCATGCTCTCGTGTTCTCTCTCATTTAACGTGTCAAAGGAGTATAATAAGTATACATTCTTTATCTTTAAAACATCATCACAATACAATATAAAGTGTGTTGTCCGCGGACACAGAGCCCCCAGAAGTAACGGAGACCTCTGTGAAGGCAAATCTTCTTCAGACGCTCGAGATCCTCACGCTACTTTATATCGATGCCGTTGAAGAGAACCTTCAAACATACTAATGAACAATATTAAACTCCTTCACCATCAGTCAAGAACGGTCATTAAACAATGCCCAAATATCGTACTTTCTAAACATTCCCGAACAGATGGTGTATTCATCGAGTTTTCTAAAAAAAAAAATGTATGAAATATACAAATTGTTCATCTGCTGGGCAATGTTTAGGAAGTACTACAGTCATACTTTAACATAATAAAATTTTAAATGAAAACAAATAAGATACCTGACTGGTCTTTCAATCTAGTAGTTCCTCTATCTGCAGAGGAACCATTCGGGGATATTGTACTGGGTGAGGTTCTGCATGACGGTGGTGATCTTCTCAACCTCTCTCCTCAGCAAAATCTCCAGCGCGTCGAATGACGTCGACTCCCTGTAGTAATACATTTCTAAATACATCAATAATGAACTACAATCGCTACATATTCCTAAACTCACCCGTTCAACAAACTATTTAAACACACGCAATGGTCCACGAATTTTGAGCTCAATGCTACGATCAAATGATACCAGATATAGAGGAAATATCAAGCAGCTATCGGATCACATCCCGCTATATTAACATAATTATAATAATGAAATTACTTCGTTTTCGAGTGTGAAAGGATGAAACATTTTAAAATTTTGGCGGCGGAAATATCGAAATACCTTCTATCTTGCTTCCATCGATGTTGATGTTCGTCACACGCTTTATGTGCTGGAACTTCTCGGGCGTGGTGAGCGGCAGCATGGCAGCTGCGTGCTTTAATCACCGTCTGAAAGGAAATTCGTCGCTCGGCAATAATTTCACGGTAAAACTCAAAGCAAGACATGGGATCTCTCATTTTTGAATAGAATATGTGTAGTAAAGAGGCTTCTGGGCGTAAAGGTATAACTGGCATAGCATTTTACTCAATATGAATCGCTTGAAATGAAAGCGAACGCCTCAAACGGCAAGGAGCATTGAACAAAAAGGAATATATGTTTGGAGTTGTGTCCCGCGTCGCCCTGCTTCACAACAGCGCTCTACCGGTGCTGTAGTAATCTGTGATAAGAGTAAGACCATATTTAAGCAACACAATCAACAAATAACATAAGTGCAACAAGAAAACAGAATAAATTTGTAAACTCGGCGAGCTTGCCGTCAAGGAAGTATACGGTATTACCCGGCGATCAAGAACTGATACGTGTCTTTTTCCCGGTTGTACAGTATTCGTGTTTTTCCGCGTCGGAGATATGTTACCATTTTTGAACGAGTGGGAGGGGATTCGAGGGGTTTTGCAATTGTATGTAGCCTGTTGATTTCTTAATACTGTGAACGGAGAGTAACGGAGAGTAACATTAGGTAACCCCGACTTTGAATCGGCCTTAGACCCCTTCAAAATGCGAGTTCGACATACTATTTTTGGCTATGAGCTTTTCTCATGAGGGTCAATCGATCTGTGAAAGCAGATTCACAAATTTCCAAGGGGATCATTGATCTACCGCGGCTCCCGCGATTCCATTCCATTTCCCATTTCCATACTCCTTTGTCTGCTGAGAGCGGCTTTGTTTCCATTTCACTCTCTCTATTTCTGCTCACGTTGCTCGGTTGGTTGGCCAATTTCTCTTGCCCACATTGATTCGTTTTCAGACCTACCGTACTCCAATCGATTGCTACAGTATCCCCGAAGGAAGA
This sequence comes from Pristionchus entomophagus, assembly GCA_036245825.1. NCBI lineage: Eukaryota > Metazoa > Nematoda > Chromadorea > Rhabditida > Neodiplogasteridae > Pristionchus > Pristionchus entomophagus. The sequence continues at coordinate 21,478,590 of BTSX01000006.1, forward strand.
AAACGTCCGCCAATGCATCCATGCCAATCTATGGAGCGGTAACCACGACAGAGAGGTACGGGGTTTGGTGTTTTATCCGTTGATCTACAGGTGATCTACCGTACTCTTGGACTGGATCAATGGAACTAGGCCGGAACGATCAAATTGGCAATTCGGAGGAGCAATTAGTGTAAAAGGTGAGCCAGAACTGAACTAATTCATATTTTGTTAAATTTAATTAGAATAAAATTTGATAAAAATTCCAAATCAATCCCAACTCATGTTTGTGCTCGGCTTGAACTGAAATACCGTAGTTTTATTCATGTCAGTTTGCGATTGCCTCATTCCCCGGCCTCCCTTTTCGCGACGTGTACTTATCCGACGGACGCGGCCAAACTCCACCAGGTGCAAAGTGGCCAAGTCCGTCGGATTTTTACCAAAGTGCGCCGTTGCATTTTAAACGGCTATTTTTCGAGTAAAGATGCCGAAACTTGGCCATTTCCTAAGAACATCAATATAATCGTATTTCTAGAGTGTTCATCACAATCTCAATTCGATTTTCGCTGAGTCTTCATTATTCACTGTTCTCCCTCGTATTGCTCAAGAATAGCCTTATCTTTTTTTATTTCGATATAGAACAAGAACAAATAATATTTTTAGCAATCTGGCTGTTGTTAAACTGGAAAGCATACTTTCTCAGTACGCTGCGCATTTACTGAGCAGCGGATTGGACTAAGCCTAAAACTATTAAGAAAGGAATGTGTCACTTTTCTTGTCTTTATCCGACGGACTGCCATATTCAACCAGGGATATTTATAACCATACAAACCACTAGGATTCAATATTGGAGGTTAGGCTACCCATCTCAAAAGTTAGGCGCCCCATCGTAACCACCAAGCTGCGTGAACCTAAGCGCTAAGCCTGAGCAGTTCCAAAATGACCAAGGCTACTTTCCGGAACAGACTGTTTGTGTTTTCCCAACGCCTGGATCTGGTTGTAACGCATACCGAGTATACCAAAGCTGGTGGAAAGTGGCATTCCGTCGGTTTCGGACCGGTCTCTTTTTGTTTTAGAAAATACGCCAGGGTATAAGAGACACTATCTGACACGAATGACCTTTTTGGACTATAACCGCACAAGGAAAAATAGATTCCCACCAAAATTATGTACTAGGATCAACTTTTCACGTAGAGCTCGAAAATCGACCTTAGAAAGCCGTATCTCCAAAACCGAATTCCCTGTGGCACACTTCTCGTGCCAGTGGGAAAATATTATGTCGAGAACCGCGCTTCGTAGGACCACAAAACCATAGTAATTCTGAAAGATCTCGCCGAGATAAGCATTTTTCCTGTTGTCAGTGAAAGGCCCCCATCCGAAATTCCTATAGTCACATTTTTCTGAGAAAAAAAATTTTTTTTTTGACTCCCGGTATCGAGGCCGCTTTTGGGCCAAAAAGTCGAATTCTCAAAACTATGTCGCTATAGGTATTTCTGGCTTATTTTCGCACGTAGAACTCGAATTTTTATACTAGAGTTCATCAAAATGCGAAAGAAAAAAAGTTATACTAGATAAAAATTTGTAGTTGAAGTTATTCGACCATAACTTTTTTCTTTCGCATTTTGATGAGTATAAAAATTCGATTTCTACGTGCAAAAGTAAGCCAGAAATACCTATAGCGACATAGTTTTGAGAATTCGACTTTTTGGCCAAAAAGCGGCCTCGATACGGGGTTCAGGAAAAAGTGAAAAATTAATTTTCTCAGAAAAATCTGACTATAGGAATTTCGGATGTATTTTCACTCGCTGAATCCGAATTTGGACACTATAGCTCATGAAACTAAAAGCAAAAAAGTTATGCTCGAAAAACCGTAGGAAAATAGCATTTTTTGGTCCAACGGTCAACTATCCGCCACTTAAATTAACCGAAAATATAAGCTCCATGATTAATTTTTAACTAGGAATCGAATGAGCATAGTAACAAAACCCGAATTGTGAAAGTTTTTCAGGGCAGCATTTTCAAAATTTTCGGAGGACACAACCTTTCTCACGAATGAGCTAGCCTTTCACTCACAACAGGAAAAATTTTGCCACAAGTGTGTGCCACAGGGAATTCGGTTTTGGAGATACGGCTTTCTAAGTTCGATTTTCGAGCTCTTCGTGAAAAGTTGATCCTAGTACATAATTTTGGTGAGAATCTATTTTTCCTGTTTTTTTTTGTTTTATTTGATTCTCCTGATGATTCTATTCCAAGTTATCGACTTTAAAATAAGAAATGAATAATATAAACTAATGGAAAACGCATTGAAAGTGCATGTGCGCGCTCGCGGAGCACACATCACTGTCGCGGAACGGAACGTTTTATTCCTAGTGTAGGACATTCTGAAGTGCGTTTATAATAGGTACCTTCTCGCTTCTTCACCGCAGACTTCATGAGAGCGGGCTCTATCGTCCACTGCTGCTCACCACGACCAGCAGCTCTCGCTTCACTTCGTCAGGCACTTTCTGCAAATAGCAACAAATAATTAGAACTCATCTGGAGTCGGATTCATCGGAACAATCGGACTAGAGGCAAAAGACATGCATTACTGATCATATGCTTACAACTAAGGAAGGAAGACTTAGTAATCCATACCTTTCGTTGTGTTGCTCCATCGATAAATTCTCGTCTCCTCGCCCAGTGCACACAAATAAGAGTCCCCAAGGACCCAACCTGCAGCAAGATTCCTCACAAGCAACACTGTTTATTCCCCCCCCCCCAAGTTTACGGCCCCAAATCGCCCTAAGAAGAGGGACGAACCTAATCGACTTGAAGTTTCCGGGCGATGACGGGCGGTGGAGGCGAGGGAGAGTCGCCAAACTGGAAGCAGACAGTGTTAGGGTGATCGTTGTGTAAAATGGAAAAGAAAGTGAAGTGAACATGCCACGGGAAACCCAAATAATAAGGTTAGAAAACAACGCGAAAAGACCGGTCCGTATCCGACGGACGCGGCCAAACTCCGCCGGCTTTGAAAAGCCCGCCAAACTTGTTTATATTCTATTGTGAACAGGTCAAACGTGTTCGAACTTGTTTACTTTGCGTTTTACTATTAGTTTCCTGCGTTATATTTTCAATTTTTGAATTTGGTATTATTTATACTCACCGTTCAAATAGAAATTTCAAATCACAATCGTTATACACGCCTCTTGCATGTTTTTTTTTACGAAATATTGAGACATGACTATTTTAAAACGTGAATTCTTCTGAACATACGCGAATTCGAGATCTGGCCAAATAACGCATGTATTTCCACGGTTTAAAAGCAGTGGTATCGAAGTGGTCGATGCGTGTCTCTTTTTGGTGTCACCCTTTTCTCTTTAATTTTCCCTCACTATTCCATGAGCCTTAAGGAGGAGTCCAAGCCCGAAAACAGTATGAGACACTATCTGAGCCAGATCATATACTGCCGTACAAGGAAAAATAGATTCTCACCAAAATTATGTACTAGGATCAACTTTTCACGAAGAGCTCGAAAATCGAACTTAGAAAGCCGTATCTCCAAAACCGAATTCCCTGTGGCACACACTTGTGGCAAAATTTTTCCTGTTGTGAGTGAAAGGCTAGCTCATTCGTGAGAAAGGTTGTGTCCTCCGAAAATTTTGAAAATGCTGCCCTGAAAAACTTTCACAATTCGGGTTTTGTTACTATGCTCATTCGATTCCTAGTTAAAAATTAATCATGGAGCTTATATTTTCGGTTAATTTAAGTGGCGGATAGTTGACCGTTGGACCAAAAAATGCTATTTTCCTACGGTTTTTCGAGCATAACTTTTTTGCTTTTAGTTTCATGAGCTATAGTGTCCAAATTCGGATTCAGCGAGTGAAAATACATCCGAAATTCCTATAGTCAGATTTTTCTGAGAAAATTAATTTTTCACTTTTTCCTGAACCCCGTATCGAGGCCGCTTTTTGGCCAAAAAGTCGAATTCTCAAAACTATGTCGCTATAGGTATTTCTGGCTTACTTTTGTACGTAGAAATCGAATTTTTATACTCATCAAAATGCGAAAGAAAAAAGTTATGGTCGAATAACTTCAACTACAAATTTTTTTCTAGTATAACTTTTTTTCTTTCGCATTTTGATGAACTCTAGTATAAAAATTCGAGTTCTACGTGCGAAAATAAGCCAGAAATACCTATAGCGACATAGTTTTGAGAATTCGACTTTTTGGCCCAAAAGCGGCCTCGATACCGGGAGTCAAAAAAAAATTTTTTTTTCTCAGAAAAATGTGACTATAGGAATTTCGGATGGGGGCCTTTCACTGACAACAGGAAAAATGCTTATCTCGGCGAGATCTTTCAGAATTACTATGGTTTTGTGGTCCTACGAAGCGCGGTTCTCGACATAATATTTTCCCACTGGCACGAGAAGTGTGCCACAGGGAATTCGGTTTTGGAGATACGGCTTTCTAAGGTCGATTTTCGAGCTCTACGTGAAAAGTTGATCCTAGTACATAATTTTGGTGGGAATCTATTTTTCCTTGTGCGGTTATAGTCCAAAAAGGTCATTCGTGTCAGATAGTGTCTCTTATACCCTGGCGTATTTTCTAAAACAAAAAGAGACCGGTCCGAAACCGACGGAATGCCACTTTCCACCAGCTTTGGTATACTCGGTATGCGTTACAACCAGATCCAGGCGTTGGGAAAACACAAACAGTCTGTTCCGGAAAGTAGCCTTGGTCATTTTGGAACTGCTCAGGCTTAGCGCTTAGGTTCACGCAGCTTGGTGGTTACGATGGGGCGCCTAACTTTTGAGATGGGTAGCCTAACCTCCAATATTGAATCCTAGTGGTTTGTATGGTTATAAATATCCCTGGTTGAATATGGCAGTCCGTCGGATAAAGACAAGAAAAGTGACACATTCCTTTCTTAATAGTTTTAGGCTTAGTCCAATCCGCTGCTCAGTAAATGCGCAGCGTACTGAGAAAGTATGCTTTCCAGTTTAACAACAGCCAGATTGCTAAAAATATTATTTGTTCTTGTTCTATATCGAAATAAAAAAAGATAAGGCTATTCTTGAGCAATACGAGGGAGAACAGTGAATAATGAAGACTCAGCGAAAATCGAATTGAGATTGTGATGAACACTCTAGAAATACGATTATATTGATGTTCTTAGGAAATGGCCAAGTTTCGGCATCTTTACTCGAAAAATAGCCGTTTAAAATGCAACGGCGCACTTTGGTAAAAATCCGACGGACTTGGCCACTTTGCACCTGGTGGAGTTTGGCCGCGTCCGTCGGATAAGTACACGTCGCGAAAAGGGAGGCCGGGGAATGAGGCAATCGCAAACTGACATGAATAAAACTACGGTATTTCAGTTCAAGCCGAGCACAAACATGAGTTGGGATTGATTTGGAATTTTTATCAAATTTTATTCTAATTAAATTTAACAAAATATGAATTAGTTCAGTTCTGGCTCACCTTTTACACTAATTGCTCCTCCGAATTGCCAATTTGATCGTTCCGGCCTAGTTCCATTGATCCAGTCCAAGAGTACGGTAGATCACCTGTAGATCAACGGATAAAACACCAAACCCCGTACCTCTCTGTCGTGGTTACCGCTCCATAGATTGGCATGGATGCATTGGCGGACGTTTTCTTCCTTCGGGGATACTGTAGCAATCGATTGGAGTACGGTAGGTCTGAAAACGAATCAATGTGGGCAAGAGAAATTGGCCAACCAACCGAGCAACGTGAGCAGAAATAGAGAGAGTGAAATGGAAACAAAGCCGCTCTCAGCAGACAAAGGAGTATGGAAATGGGAAATGGAATGGAATCGCGGGAGCCGCGGTAGATCAATGATCCCCTTGGAAATTTGTGAATCTGCTTTCACAGATCGATTGACCCTCATGAGAAAAGCTCATAGCCAAAAATAGTATGTCGAACTCGCATTTTGAAGGGGTCTAAGGCCGATTCAAAGTCGGGGTTACCTAATGTTACTCTCCGTTCCGAACCTTTTGGGGAGGCAACTCTGCGGTACTGTATTACCACAAATTATTGCCACTACTGACTGGGAAAAAATATGAAAGTTTTTTAAGGATGCGCATAGAATGTTGCTTGAGAACTTCTTGTCTTGAATAGTTTTGCTATACCTCACAGCTTCAAATTGCCATGACATTTACAGAAAATCGAATAGCAAAGAAGATAAATAATTGCCATAGATGGATTAGGTCTAAATTTAGACGGGTGTGAGAGAGACTTACGCGTGCTATACACATTCAGTATGAAATTCTCAGTAACAAATTTATGATGAGACAAACTCAAACATCTCAAACAAACTTACGACGTCACATATATAGTAATTTGATCTCCATTATATATAATGAGATCAAATTACTACCGTATACAATCTGGAAGAATGAAAAGGAAGCAGTGTGAATTGAAATGACATGAAGTGAGAACCTTCTTTGATAGAATGGAGAACCATTAGGTGGTCTATCTTCTTCTCGGCGAGCGGGTGCGAGGACGATATGAATGAAAAGGTTAGTGGCCGTGGAAAAGCACCAGCTCAATCTTTTGATGCCTCTGTCGCGGTTACGGTAGCCATGGGAGGTGGGCGTATTAGGTTGTCAAGAAAGTTCCCGCGGGTTTCATTTTTCGATTTTCCCCTTGTAATATTACATTAACTTTAATGCCTTTTTGGCATAAGGTAACGGTGTTATGGGCCAATACTGCAATAGTGTCGAATTCCTATAGGATTGCTTAGCTGGAGAGGAAATAATTGTCGAATCAAATTTATCAAAAACTCTTCATTTTTAGTGTTTTCTGAAAATACCTACCCCTCATAAACTAGAGATCAGAAAAATCCACCCAACAGGGAAACACTATAGCAAGGAGTGATTGCCCGTTTTACGCCGAAACATCCGGCATTTTGATTGTAGGGAAACGAGGAAGTTGCTTGAAGGATCAATTTCGACGTTTCAATCTTGATATTCAACTTCTACAAAATTAATCTAGTTTTCAATCAGTTCGATTCCCTCCCAAATAATATTGTAAACTCAGAAAGCATCGTACATTCCTATGCACCATATTTCGGATCTGTATAAGTATCGCCTCTAGAACTCAGTGAAAGAAACATTTTTGGACGAAGTTCAGCTGCACCTGTTTTTAGTTTCGACCCATATCTCTACTAGGCCCGAAGTGACTGCTCCCTCGCAATAAGTTCATTGCCATTACCAGTCATTATATGTTACAAAAGTATCGCGGGTTGGGCTCTATTATTGCTCTCCACTGCGCAATGATCTGAGAAAGAGGCGCGGGTTGTGCTCGGACAAGGCGTGATTGGCATCACATAGTGCCCGTCATACCGATCGATGCTCCTGGACATAATGTGCGCTATGAAGAGTATACATGCCCTCATCGAACACAAAATGTCATATGTTGATCGGGCTAATGCGAAGAACAGGAGAGGTCAGAAACCATAAAAGTGAAAACCCGCGGGAACTTTCTTGACAACCTGATACTTTAGCATGTGCAGAAAGAATTGATAATAATGAAAAGTACTTCGTCTTTTCACAGAATAAAACATTTTTGAGGATACTATATCTTTCAATCTTCTTCTCGAGAAATAATAAAACTTGAGTGGTATTTACAGTATTCAGTAATGCATACCGTATTTCATCAGATTTTTCAATGTCCAATGTCATTCTTTCACTTTCAAGTACATTTCGTGTTATATACGTGTAAGAGAAGATGAATAATGATAAATAATATTTATTTGCATGATAATATATACAGTAATCGCGTGAAATCACGGCATTCCGCGTCCACGCAAACCGAGCAATTCGCTAGACACACCATACAGTAACCCAAAGCGCGCGAAGTCAAAACTTGGCATTTTTCCAGCTGATGAAACACGTTAGAACACGCCATTTGACTGACCACAATGTTCAAAATGTGACACAGATTCAGAAAAAAAATTTTATCTCAGAGCAAAAAATAGGGACAACCAGAATGAGACATCATTCTGGGCGTGCAGATAAGTCTACACCATTGGTAGACTCATCTCCGCTTTATCTTTGAAAAGTGATTTATCACATAAACCAAATGATATAAATTAATATTATTTATATTACTATTTATAGCACATCGGAGAAAATTCCGTTACTATGGGGTAACAATGGTGGGAGAATGAAGAGAGGGGAAGAGGAGATCTTCGATTTGATTCGAGCGCTTCTTGTACTTTATTCTTCTCGTTTCCTCGTCGTCTCGCCGTCGCCGTCATTCATAGACGGGGCACTCGGGCACCTGAGCAGAAATACGATTACTATGAGAATATCAAAATATTTATTTTTTAGAATAGGTATATTAATCAATGCAGGGTGTGCTATTTATCAATTATATAAAAGTACTGGTCACTATAGTGATGGGATTCCGCTTTCAACACTCCATTGTAAATGAGAGAAGAAATGTAGAGAGTTAAACGAAAGTCATAGTAGGACTGTCGTTTCTGCTGTCAGTTCTCTACATTCTGTACATTCTTGCATTTTTCTGACCAGTGAAAGATTGTTCAGAAAGAAAATAACACTCCTTTTACCAACTATTACACTGAAATCGTAACTCTTGAGATGGCTCCTTATTTTTCGCTTGTTTTCGATGACCTCGCTTGACCCCGAGTTAGACGGCTGATAGATCAAAGATCTCTCCTGGAGATCACGTCGCATTTAGAATTTAAGGGCGTTTTTTTTCGGGATTATCTCGGTTCAGAGATGAGCAAATGAGAAATGGTCAATTTATTAAATGTTGATTTTGCCGGAATCTTCAAGGGAAATATTGTTCAATCGGTATTTCCCATTTTCGTTAGCTCTGGTGAAGATCTCATTTCACAGACACGGGAAACAAGAACAAGTTGGCTTGTTAGACCAGGCTCATCGAGAGCTTTCGAACAAGCTATAGAACGTCAAAATCGAAGAAGCATTGGATGAAAACGCCCGAAAAAAAAGCAGCAAACAGTGCATTCGGAAACATCCGTGACTCGGAAGAGAGGTCAAATTGTCGTTTTTGATCTACCATGGGTTCTCGCTCAATGTTCATCGAATCTTTTTAAAACCTGAGATAAGGAGGTTAAAACTAGTTCGTAAAAACATGGTATATCAAAAACGACTAGCTGACCTCTCTTTGATCTTTCAGGTTGGTGAATAATTTTTGTCCAATTGTGACACTTGGAGTTTCCGCACTATTCTGTCTTTCGTTTGAGCGCTATCAACTTAAGTCGTTTCATAATGAACGTGGGCTTGGATACTCTCTTCGGCGCACATCATTCCAGATCGCTTTCAGCCAAATCTTCATCGATTTTGACGTTTGTTTGAAAGCTCTCGACAGTCCTGGTCTAACAAGCCAACCTGTATTTGTTTTCCGTATTTGTGAAATGAGAGCTTCACCAGAGCTCACGAAAATGGAAAATACCGATTGAACACATTTTTCCCTCGAAGATTCCGGCCAAGGCATCATTTCCTTCATTGACCATTTCTCAATAGCTCATCAATAAACCAAGATAATCTCAAAAAAAATAACGCGCCTCAAAAAAGAAATGCGACGTTATTTCCTGGAGATATCTTTGATCTACCAGTCGTCTAACTCGGAGTCAAGTCAGTCAAATGACAGGTAAAAGGCGTGATAACCAAAGCCGAAATTTCATCCGTAATGCATAGTTACTTCTCAACTGACCTTATTTCAATTCCCATTTCCATTCTGGTCCATAGCCGTCGCCGTTCCTCTCGCGGAACGTAGCACTCGGGCTTACTGAAGTAGGAATACAGTAACTTGATATGACACATTGAGGTTATCGAATGAAAGAAACCTCATGAATTGACTATAAAAAAAATAGTCACCCACATCTCCCTGTTATCTTCTTTCTTTCTTCACCATTTTCCCCCTCGGCGCGAGACTAGACTATAGTTATACTTTTTGAGCTGATCGTATGTGCAAGATGTCGTTCGCATTGCTCCTCAAAGACTACATCACTCAGATTTAATTTGGAAGAGTCACTCACTTTGAGAGGGAGCACTGCATACTTATCAGCTATGGCGAGTACTTCTTCTGCATGGGACTCCGCTGCCTAGAACGAGCCAGTGAACATGCACTCTATCATGGCTCGAACTTTAAACACCATATTCAGATAGCAATAAACAGCTATATTTATTCAGCTTCTTTTTTCTACATCTCTCTCTCTAGAAGCATAAAATCTAAGCACTCACAAGAGCGTTATGTCAATGATTTCCTCTTCTACCTCGATAATCTCATTGAAGAACATCGATTTGAACATGTCCGAGTGTGGACCGATAATGCATTGATGAGCTTTCATCGATTTAGTTCCCACCTGCAAGGAGAGAGAGGGATCATTACGCGTATCACTTACCCTCAAACATCCGAAAAAAGGGTGACTAGTTTATTTACCTTTATTATGCAATCACTGAACAACTCCGAATCGAGCATCTCTCGGAGATTCATCTCCACCTGCAACTCAAGATAGAGTTTTTGACAGTCACTTTATTCAACCCCACCTTCTCATCAGTGTCCTCTCCATCGTTAATTTCATCATCATCAGCTGCTTCTACAGATATCTTCGATACCGGAGGAAAATATTCAACCTAAACAATGCTCGTTGATTTTTATATTGAAAAATAAGCAAAATCGTAAATAAGGAGCGATACAACGTTACGGAGAGCATTAGAGAATTCAACATGAGGCACAAACATTAGAATTCATCAATTTAAAAAAAATATATTAATGCCTTCGCTATAAGCTTACCTGGAACTTTCCTCTGCCTTTCTGATTGATGAAGTCTTTCGTATCTCTGCACTGAATCCCGCTGATTTGATGCATCAGAAGCATAGATTTGGAATTCGGTCATGATAGGTTCTTCGCCTCACTGCAAGCCCACCTAAAACGATGATGGCCGTAAAGAAGAACAATAACGCGAATTAACGTACTTGTCGGAGGAAGAAAGATACATTGCCAGTTTCCTCTTCTCTCTTTCCATTGGGATAAACGTGCAACTCCCAATTGACCGAATTCGCTTGAGCGCAGCCAAACTATCAACTTAGAGAAGAGATTCATGAGTTTTCGAACTGAAATAATAGAACTTGTGAACGGGCAATAAAACATTTGTTGATAACAATGGAAAGGAATGAAAACCTTGTCTATTTTCCATTCAAGCTTCGGGGAGAGTGCAGTCACCTTCGTCGCTTGTTTCGATACAACCTCCATGCGTCTCGGAGTACTCGCATCGTCAGCTAGAAAGAAAACATAAACAAATCAAGTGACAAAGAGCCGCTCACATCTCAAGCTGCTTCTAGCTGATCGACTGGTGCTTGCCATTCGAATAAATCACCAGTTCTAAAATAAATGCATTATGACGCCATTATCAAACAATGATGAAACGCGAAGCATTGGGCTATAGTAACAACCGTTTATTGCCTGGAAAAATACGGAATAGTGATTAAAAGAGAGAGGGGGGGGGGGGGGTGGGCGCTAGCTAAAATGAGTGATTTGAACAATGATTTGATAGAGGCAGCGAAGATGACACAGCGGTTTAAGCAACCCGGAAAAGTCGTCTTCCCTACAACGGGGCGCATGATAGGAGCGTGGTCGGGTGAAAAGTGCGCGGCTTGCCGCGCACTTTAGACCCGCGAAATTTCAAATGCTGAAATTCTTGATCTTTTTCATAATTTATCGATTTATTTGACTATGTCGATTATTTATTCATACCCCTTTTGATTCTCCATCACATAAAACACATTTACCGTTTTGTGCAAGTGAAAGAAATGGCCGGAAAACATTTGAACGCTATGAATAATCGTTCACTGACGTTACATGAATACCCAGAACACGTTGCTTTATAAAAAAAATAGTTTAATTCAATTTTAAATTATTATTTAGGTTTAGTAACTGGAGCCGTGTCCGGGGAAAATAACCAGGAGAAGTCCCTAAAAGGTGGTTTTGTCAGGTCCACGGTAATTTCATGATGATAACGAGAAAATACTGTAAGCAAAAGTTTAAGATGAGGGGGCGGAGCTAGCACACCTTAAGAGCGGCAGAGGGGAGCGCTGTGAGATGAAGCACGAAAAGTCGGCAAAGAATGACGAAATAAGCGAGCAGCCAGGAGTTCGCAGCAATTATCTCCAATTTTGCAGCCATGGCCTCTAAACGCCGTAAAGCAACAAAATAAATGCGGGAAAATTTGAAACTTTTCATACTTCCCGTCACGCCGAGGTTTCGTAAAACACAGAATCACCATTTCTTGGTTGGAATGCCGTGGCACGGCCCCCGGAGTGCCGACATAGGACAAAAGAAAATGTCGAGAACTACAAACTACAAACTCGAGTTGAAGTTGCCTGATTATCACTTTGGTTGACTGGAACCGCGAAGCGCCGTAAAATGGTAATCCCTGATTCTCAATCTCAGTTCTCGATTCGGTCGCTAAACATAGAAAAACTAATTGAAAATCAGGGTGCTTGCACCGCGCAGATGGGAATCGCGAACTGAAATCTGAAATCAGTGTACATCGCTATGAGACCAACGTTTAAATTGATAATCAGGCAACCTGAAAATACTGTATGGTCATTGAAAGCCCGCTCGTATTTCCTGATTTCCCCTGATGGGCGGCGACATCTTCCGCTTGTCTTATGTTTTCGATTAAGAGGCCGTGCCGTGGCACGGCACGGCCTCGCCGACATAAGACAAGTGGAAAATGTCGCCACCCATCAGGGGAAATCAGGAAATGAGCGCGGGCCTCCAAATAATGTACAGTAGAAAAAAAAATTTAAATTTAAAATTTTTTTTTTTGTTTTTGTAGTTTGTAGCCTAAAGTTCGCTCTTGACGTTTTCTTTGACGCTATGTCGGCTCTCCGGGGGCCGTGCCGTGAAAATCTTTAATTTTTTTTTGAAAAGTCAGTTCTCGATACATTGTCTCCATACACCCTACCGTAATCTTTCGGGCCTAGGCTTTTGTGGTACCTGTTTGTTATTGATTGATTTATTTATTCATTGTTTGCGCGAGACTTGCGCCCCATATGTCTTCGCACTTGCTGGCGGTGTTGTCCAATCTATTCTAACCCTCTAATGCGATGGTCTCACCGCGTCACTTGTGTTTGGCCCTGTTTGAACAAGCATTTGCCTGATTCGTACTTGATTTGGATGCTCATTGTTTGATTTCTTGATCAAATTATGTAGTTATCCTGCTAAATGTGAGTTTTAATCAAAAATTTTCCATTTAAATCGCGTTTATAGAATTTTCTGGCCGTTTAAACGTGTACCTCTCTTGCAGATCATGAGTTGCGCGGTGTTGACGCTTTTCAAATTAATTTCGAAAATAGATGCTCGAATATGTTCGTGAGTTATTGCTGTTTGGCTGCGAGAGTATCGTCAGAGTCCGCAGTTCAGTGAGAAGTTATTGTGTCACCGGCTTTAGTTTATTACTTTTTTAAAACTTGATTTCGTGCTAGATCACCCCTCCCCTCCTTTCTCTCTGCCCCGTCTCGTGTTTTTGATTAATCATTTCCAACTTGATACTTGACTGATTCTGATGGTTATGTTCAGAAATCTCTATGATTCGGCAAATAGTGAGGGAGCAATGCGACAAGGTCTTCGCCGGACACGTAGTGAGTTCACCTCATCCCCATAGCACTTTTGTCCTTCCGTGGCACTAATACAGGCTCGAGAAATCAAAAGAAAAGTGTTTTTTGTCGATTCGACACACATTCTCGCTGTATTGTGTATGTGGATTAGCACAACGATTGGTCACGACATGCGTATCAGTATTGTCCTCTCTAGAAAAAAAAGTGGGGAAAATGGCTTTAAAGGCAACAAATGATTTAAGCATGAATAATTATGTTTAATATTCATATTTCAGCCGGGAGATCTCTCGAAAGATGTTCTTGTGGGACTGATGAGAGTGACGATAGACGTGCTGGACTGCTACAAGAGAAGCCAGGTAAGAGGGAATGGCATAACTTGAGTTGGTATGATCCGCCCCTTGTAATCAGAACATGAACAAAGACGTGTTGTTATTAAGAGCCGTTCCACGATTTAGTGAAGATTTTGGGAGGGTCGACGGAGGACTTTTCTGCAACCTATGCGAATAAGTTGTGGATGAAGTCCTCATACATAAAGCTGATAGCTGGCACAATATGAGAGGTCTGGGTGCACTTTTCGAAAAATGTCAGACTGGCACATAAAAGTCCGAAATTTTTCCCAGAAAAAAGTACGTTCTTATAGGTGTTTCGAGCGTATTTGGCTATTCTTAAAAGAAAAGGTGCCGTGTTTTGGAGGCGAAGAATTGTTGGCTATTTTTTAGAAGTCGAATGTCTGCGAAAGTGTTCTGAGTTTTTTATCATCTTTTCAGCCCATCCAATCTGCTCACTTCTTCCGTGTACACCGTATGGCGAGCGCATACAATGTAATCGATAATGAGGTGCGATTTTTTAGATGTATTTTTACTAGCATCATCCCCCCCGCATTGGTAGAATACAGCTAGCATGGCTCACTACTTCGAGAGGAGTATTTCTCAACCGAATGAGGAGAGGCAAAGGGAGGGGTATTTCGCAATCTGAACAGACGGAAAAGCAATACCTTTGTGGTATGTATATAGAAGTATATGAGATATGAGATTTGAGTGCTCGGCGCAAGACTCACTTTATCCTAGCTACCACCATTCATTTGATGTATAATCTATATATTTAATCATTTTTTCAGTCCAAACTGTCCTGCTGCGTATTAGCCCTCGCAACGATGATGATGGAGTTCAGTGGATCGTTAATCATCCCACATACGGTATGTGCATCACTAATTTTCGATTCGAAATCATCTCGCCATTGTTGTATCTTCTCTTCACGCACGATCATTTTTGCTGTAATGTATTGCTTTCAAACTAAACTAATCCGTATTCGGACAGAACTTTGTTTGGTAGGGATATGAATGTGCTTCTCAGGCTCTCGCCCAAATGGGCATGGTCCCTTCGACGTCCATGATGTCCTTGCCCCAACTCGCACCCATGGTTCCGCCGAAGCTCGTGGTTCCGTCGGTCCCCATGCAGCCGATCTATTCTACGATGGCAGTAACTCAGCAGGTATGTATGTTGGCTAATGTTATAACGAATTTCGGAAATAGTGAGGTGAGGTTTTACGTTTGTTTATTTATTAGTTGTTAATCATTTTTGTAACATAGGTCGTGAAGCCCCGAGGCGAGTCCTCTATTACAAGACACACTAGACTCGCCCTCCCGTCATTCTAGTCCCTCATCCCCCCCTGGGAGGAGCCCCGATCAATGATGCAAAACATCTGACTAGTAGTCCGCACCACAGGCTAACGAAGGAGTGATAATCCGTCCGTTACAGTTTTATCAACTGAATACATGAATTACAGGGCTACGATAGCCGATCAGAGCCGCCTTCTGATGTAAATGGAGAGGTCGGAGGTCCGTCAGATGTCAAGAAGAAACGCATCGAGTCGAGTGAGTGGGGCCACTTCCATCATATCATATAATGGCACGTCTGTTCTCGTATTATACCGCTTTTATCCCGCCCTGCTCATTTCAGCTGCAGCTGCCGCACCGACCGAGCAGCAGCAACTGCAGCCCGGGAGCAGTGCCGCCGCCAGGATTTACGATGCGAATGATGATACGAGTGAGTCTGTTCGTCGTTCACATATGGCATTATTATTTGTCTGCCTTGCTTGTGCATTGTGTATATTACGTTAATCATTGATTGGTTACGGTATACAGTATCTCATTACTGATTGATTGGTTACGGTATACACTATCTCATTACTCATTGACCGGTTACGGTATACAGTATCTCCTTTCTCATTAGCCGGTTACCGTATACATTATATCATTACTCATTGCTTGGTTACGGTATACAGTATCTCATTAATCATTGATCGGTTACGGTATACAGTATCTCATTTATCATTGATTGGTTACGATATACACTATCTCATTAATCATCGATTGGTTACGATATAATGTATCTCATTACTCATGGCTTGGTTACGGTATACATTATCTCATTACGCATTGCTTGGTTACGGTATACCGTATCTCATTACTCATTGATTGGTTACGGTATACAGTATCTCATTACTCATTGCTTGGTTACGGTATACATTATCTCATTTGCAGTCTTGGACGTTGTTGGACGTGGAGTCTTGGACGACGACAACAACGTCCCTCACTCGCCGGTCGTACCGCCTCACGGCCAGCTGCTTACGACCCCTCTGGCAGAGCAGGTAATCTTCACATATTTATTTATTTATCACGTGTATCTCGAGAGCTGAGAGCAAAAACAACCCCCTCACGAAATTTTTTTTCAAACCGTTACGAAACCTTCCATACTATGATGGGAGAATACCATGGGGACAAGTTTCGAACAATTCTGGTCACGAGTCCCTGAGCCGGCTTTTAGGAAATATCCGGTCGCGACTCCGGCTCTAGTGTATCTCAGCTTCCAGACAAGCTAAAATGACGCCGTTGAGCTCAATAAAGGCAGAAAAATCAGACGAACACCTTTCCTGACAAAAGCCAAGCTATAGTACCAAAAATGCAAAAGTTGTGTTTGAAAAACTAACTCTTAAATCACATTTAAAATATTTTTATAATGTTCGTGTCGAAAGTCACAGATTTTATTGCATTATTGCATAATATAAAAGTAATGATATGAGACAAAAAAATTTCAACTTTTTCATGACCATGGAATTTTTTGACAAAAAAATTCGAAATCTCAGAACTGTCTCACTATAGGTGTTTCCGACGTAATTACGCATGTAGAAGCCGATTTTGTATGTTAGAGCGCATCAAACAGCAAAAGAAAAAAGTTATGATCGAAATATTTCGTCAATCAGGTTTTCTGGACATATATTTTTTCTTTTGCTGTTTGATGCGCTCTAACATACAAAATCGGCTTCTACATGCGAAATTACGTCGGAAACACCTATAGTGAGACAGTTCTGAGATTTCAAATTTTTTTGTCAAAAAATTTCATGAACCCGGGGTCATGAAAAAGTTGAAAATTTTTTGTCTCATATTCTGCCTACAGGTATTTCTCACGTAGTTTTGTGCGTAGAATCCGAATTTCTGCATTAGAGCGCATGACAAAGCAGGAGGAAAAGGATATACTCGAAAACCCGTAAAATTCGGTCAATTTTCCATTTCGATCAGGCAAGGCTCCGAGAAACGGTGGGTGCCGGATCTTATTTTTCTGTATGAAGTACATGTTACTTAGTACTTCTATATTGTGCAATAAAAATCTGTGACTTTCGACACGAACATTATAAAAATATTTTTAAATGTGATTTGAGAGTTAGTTTTTCAAACACAACTTTTGCATTTTTGGTAATATAGCTTGGCTTTTGTCAGGAAAGTTGTTCGTCTGATTTTTCTGCATTTTTTGAGCTCAACGGCGTCATTTTAGCTTGTCTGGAAGCTGAGATACACTAGAGCCGGAGTCGCGACCGGATATTTAATAAAAGCCGGCTCAGGGACTCGTGACCAGAATTGTTCGAAACTTGTCCCTATGGTATTCTCCCATCATAGTATGGAAGGTTTCGTAACGGTTTGAAAAAAAATTTCCGAGCATGCTCTCGAATCTCGTGATACCGGTGTTATGAGAAACAACCTAGCGGCTGTGAGAGCATGTGGTGAGCAACAATCACTGATGGGAGGGTTGATGAAAGCTCAAAATGATACACATGTGAGGAGGATTGTCGCGATTCGTGTAATTTATAATATTTCTGTCGGGAACAATTGATGGCTGGCTGTGAATCAGGATTTTTTATTGTTTTTTAATACGTTGCTATATTCGAAGAACCGCAAGAGATCAGCGTGCGAGATAAGGCCTAACATATGCATGATTATGATAAAGATTCATTGATTGATTGAATATTCGAATCCTAGAGGAAATGATGGTGTTATAGGAAATGTAATAATGATGATATAGGAAATTAAATAATGGTGTTATAGGAAATGAAATGATGGTGTTATAGGAAATGAAATATGGGGTTATAGGAAATTAAATGATGTTGTTATCTTCCTTAGACGGTCGCAGCGACTCTCGCACTGCAGCCGATGCAGCATCCCGTGACCAGTGCAACAGCCAAGACTGGCGGTGCGAATACGGCCGATACGAGTGAGTCTTTCATATTTGTTTTGTCCCTGTCTACTCAACTACAGTACGGCTCGCAAGGGAAGCTCGTGCAGTCGATATGGACTTTCCGATCGAGATCTAGCGGATCAAATGCTGAGAATTCCAAACTATTCCAAATCTGGCAACTCCTAAAAACGTCCGCACAGTTGTGCAGATAGGGGCATAACAGCAGATATGACCGTTCCCCACTATGAGCACAGAAATTCAAAAGATTTGCCAGCTGATTTGGAATATTTAAAGACTTTTACTCTTTATCTTTCCCCCCCCTCCCAACCCTCTAGGTTTCCGCTAGGTCGCGACGATCCCTCGTCAGGGTAGGATTGCCGTGGTGGTTGGAATACTGTAGTCTGAGCACCTTCTCTCTCACAGATGGCGACGCAGCGAGGAAGGCGGCACGCGCGGCTGCCGTTGCTGCATCGGTCGCCATGTACTCTCCTCTACTAGCGCCGACCTTGCTGCAGCAGCTGCAGCACTGCAGCCGTGCTGCACCCACGATTCGCGACGCGAATGACGATACGAGTGAGTCGTTTCCTCTTCCATTTGTGTCTTTGTGTGAATAATATGTCAACATCTGTGCTTTGAAAGGGAACAGTGCATTCTTGCCTCTTCATTGCCCTCGACTGAGATCATAAAGTGCTTATTCTTGTGTTTGAATTGTGCAAATTACTGTAGTTCATCGATTGGTAAGTACGGCATCTCATTTCCAGCGTCGAACGTGTCGGGTGTCCAGAACAGTGTGACTCAGCCGGTTGCGCCGCCTCACGACCAGGTGCTAGCGACCCCTTTGACAGAGCAGGTAATCTTTATTAATTAACTTAACGTTTTCTGCCGCGGTGCTCGCGTAGCAAATGACGCCAGTTGAGTCTGCCATTTCCAATTACGCCATCTGCTACGCATTCTACTCTCATCGTAATCGGTCTGCGTCTATATTTACTTAAGCTCAACTAAAATAATGTTAATAACATTCCTAATAATTGGTGTGACTTCAGGCGGATCCGTCGGATATCGCGTCTCTCGACGGTCATTCTCCGTTTCCTACTGTCGATTCCTGCCCGAAGGCCATCAAACGTGAGCCAATCAATAAATTGTTTGGTTATTCGCATGATACAATGAAAATTAGATAAGTTTACACAACTCATATATATGGGTGAAATATCGCGATGGCTTTCGATATTCCTTACGTACACTGAAATAGTGTGAATATTTTGTATTTTTTTTAAAAATATTAATTTATTTTGTAAATTCAGAAGAGCCCATGGACGACTTCGATCACCCGGGTACTTCCTCGCCTGTCCGTCGCCCGCCCGCTGCGATATTGACGTCGTCGTCATTCGGGAAGGTTCGTCCGTCGATAGGGATGCCATTTCCGGGTGTTAGCTCTCTCCACTCTTTCTCGTTTCAAAACACCTATATGACAACCCTATTCGCTAACAATTCGCAGTACACTCAACATGGTGCTAAATAGAGACCGTCTAACAATTGCCCAATTCGATATTGAAATGATTATCGATTCGTCATTCAATTCACTCTTCACACCGGTCACAGGCTCTCTCGCACCGATGGAGAGGGATGAGGGGGGGGGGGGGGGGAATGAGTTCTCTCGTCATCGGATTGACTCAATTCGATGATCAATCGAATGATCAATCCGATGAATCCGTCATTAGATTGATTCGTCATTGGTCATTCTATTGATGGAGGGAATCGAATGAATCTCATTTCTCGTCAATTGTGAATCGAATAATCGGTTAGACGGTCTCTAGTGCTAAATGGCAGCTATTCTCGTATTGCGAAATAGCGAGCTCGCTTCACTCGACTAACCAACCCTCATTGTCAGGAAGCTGCTCATCGGAGGATGAATGACGAGCAGTATAGGGCGTTCGTCGAGCGACAAGTAAGTTGTGTTGTGTTGAGAGTAGTTCTTGAAATTACTGTTATTTCAGTTCCACATATTGGGTTGAGGAATAAGTAACGCTCGTTTTTGAGCATCGTGTTTGGGCTCATATATCTCCCGCCAATCAAATCTAAACGAGCTGACTCTATAGCATTTTTTCAGGGTATGCTCGAGTATCATAGCCGTTATTATTAGAAATATCACGCTTCCTGTGTAGGAGAGAAATTTAGATTTCAATGTACCTGATAATTTTCGAAAATTTTAGATTTTTTTCGAAATTGTGTAATTTAACGTGGAAACTGTTCGGTAAATTCACACATTCTCAGGTGAGCAGCCCGATACTACACCTCTTTCATGGTGAAGTGAGAATGGTGCTCGATTCATTTTGTATTTTTATAGACGTTTCAAGGGGAACGTTCATGAAAAATTGCAGTTCACTTAACTTATTAGTCTACCTTGAGGATCGAAGGTGCTGGCCTATACACTAGTGCGCTCCAGTCACTCACTATGGAGCTATATTATCACTGTAAACATTTGGTGCTACTTATGCTCCTATTTGAAAAATAACAGTTTTCCAAAAATATTATTTTGTGACGGAATCAAAAGAAATGCGTGTTTTGAGGACTTTGGATTAAACCATAACCAAGACATAGTAGCCATTCTATAATTGTGGCCACTTGGTGGATGATAGTGCAAAAGTTGCTCGTCCATTTAGCCATCTAAGGCCTTACATTCAATTAGTACGGTTTACAGGAAATAGCAATAAAAGTCGATTTCGAGGCTTGTTTTTCTATATCGGACTTACGAGAAATTTAACTCATAAAGAGAATGCTCCACACTTAGCAAAATTCGTCCATATTTTCAACAGGAAAGGTACTCCACATTCAAGCATAATTGAGGTCTTTAGATCTATTGCTAAGAAAACGCGGCTAGCAAAACTTCTTTCGGTCAGTAACTGAAAATCCAACACTCTCGTTAGGCGCATATCTCACACAGGCCTTTACTTGGATATTCCCCTGAATATCATCAGTGTAATGTATAACCATAATACTTTACTACTGCAGCTTAATTGTGGCTCAATAATTCTTCTTCCCTCAGTGCTGACCTGTCAAAATCTCAGGGTGAGGTGCGACAACTTTGAATTGAGCCAGCCATTGTGATCGCCTAAATGATCGGAGATATATGATATAATGTGCGCTAAAGAGAGTATCCAAGCCCTTATCGATCATCAAAAACCGGAATATAATTGCACAATTTAGAAAGACGGGAGAGGTCATAATCTGAAATTGGAAAAACGAGCGTTACTTATTCCTCAACCCGATAGGTTAGATAGAGAACATACCTGTCCAAGCCGCAGGCGTGCGCATATCCGCAATTTTGCGGATATGCGCACCCATGTAGGGGGGGGGAGTCATGGGTTTTTGACTTTTTCAAAATGTCTCCAATCGGTTCCAAACTTCACCTACGGTACCTTACTGTAACCGACAGTAATCTACCGTAACCCTGACCACGGTTATCACCAACTGACTTTTTTTTAATCGTTTTTAAAATTCGGTTATTTGATCCAATATGTATGGCTTGTCGATCATTTAAAAAAAATTTATTTTAAAAATCAAAATCATGGCCGAGTGGCTAACGCGCTGGCGTTGAAAACCGAAGGTTGGGGGTTCGAGTCCCGACCTAGCCAAACATCTTTGCCAAGCTTCAGAAAGTCTGAAAAATGATACCATGACCCGAAATACCGTATCCAGTTGCACATCGCGAACTGACTTTTTTCAAAATCGTTTTGAAAATTCGGTTCTTTGCTCCATTATGGATATCTTGTCGAGCATTTTTCAAATTTAAATTTTACAAATGAAAATCATGGCCGAGTGGCTAACGCAATTGCACTGAAAAACAAATATTGGGGGTTCGAGTCCCGACCTCGCTAAACATCCTTGCCATTCCTCTGGAAGTATGAAAAATGATACCGTAACCCAAAATACAGTAACCAGTTGCACATCGCGAATTTACTTTTTCCAAAATTTTTTTGTCATAATTTGTTTTTTCTTTACATGAGCAACTCAGCAAGCAAATTATTTATACCACTTTACATCCACAAATAAGTGGATGCGAACTCCGGATGCGAAAAAAAAAGTTTGATTTTTTAACGTCCGAACAGTCCTGAACATGGATCAGCTCGGACGGAGAAAATTCTAGCTAATTTCCGGGGCGTCGGAACTCGTAGATCCTGTTATATTATTTGTAAAGCAGAGTATGCTTTTTCCATTAAAATTACAACTGAAGCTCTCCGACCAAAAGCAACTAAGTTATGATCATTTTTATCAAACGTTTTCAAAATGATAGCTTCCAAAACGTGTCATCACCCGCGTTAGCCACTGAGCCATTATTTGTGGATGTAAAGTGGTATAAATAATTTGCTTGCTGAGTTGCTCATGTAAAGAAAAAACAAATTATGACAAAAAAATAATTTTGGAAAAAGTAAATTCGTGATGTGCAACTGGTTACTGTATTTTGGGTTACGGTATCATTTTTCATACTTCCCGAAGCTTGGCAAAGATGTTTGGCTGGGTCGGGACTCGAACCCCTAACCTTCGGGTTTCAACGCCAGCGCGTTAGCCACTCGGCCATGATTTTCATTTGTAAAAATTTTAATTTGAAAAATGCT
This sequence comes from Pristionchus entomophagus, assembly GCA_036245825.1. Lineage (NCBI taxonomy): Eukaryota > Metazoa > Nematoda > Chromadorea > Rhabditida > Neodiplogasteridae > Pristionchus > Pristionchus entomophagus. The sequence continues at coordinate 21,501,303 of BTSX01000006.1, forward strand.
CGACAAGCCATAGATAATGGAGCAAATAACCGAATTTTAAAAAAAACGATTTTTAAAAAGTCAGTTCGTGATAACCGTGGTCAGGGTTACGGTAGATTACTGTAGGTTACAGTAGGGTACCGTAGGTGAAGTTTGGGAACGATTGGAGACATTTTGAAAAAGTCAAAAACCCATGACCCCCCCCCCCCCCTACATGGGTGCGCATATCCGCAAAATTGCGGATATGCGCAAAAACCCCCTCGCCGCCAGTGCCTATGATAGAGAGAGTAGTCTGGAAAAAAAATCACATGGTTTCGAGCAAATTAATGGGGGATGAAGGTAAAACCAATGCCAGAAAAGCATTTAATAATTTTGCCAAGCATTTGGATAATCCTTTCGATTTGCCATTCTTCCAGCTGGCGATTAACCAAAGGACGAAAGAACATCTGGAGAAGTCTAGAGTAATCAAGGAGGAAGAGCGTGGTGAGTTGTGAACATTAATTTTGATTTACGTGAACCTGTTTCCAAAAGAATTTCTGCATGCTCGGGAATAGGCTTAAAACAGGTATCACGAGAGAGTGTAGCAGAAAGAGCCTCATGGGGAACTATTTTTTTCAAACCCTATTTAAAATTAATATTATGGGGGAATACCCTGGGACAAGTTTTCGAACTATCCTGGCCACGAGTCCCAGAACCGGCTTTTAGGAATTTTCCGGTCGCGGTTCCGGCTCTCTTGTATCTCAGCTCCCAGATGATCTAGGATGATGGCGTAGAACTCAAAAAAAAGCAGAAAAATCAGCCAAACAACTTTGCTGAAGATAACAAACTCGAATGATCAAAACTGACAAAGTTGCGTTTGATAAACTAAATCGAAAATTGAAAAGTGATTATTTCCGCAATCATGCAGAAAACTTGCAGGGATTTGTATTGCTGAATATGAAAGAGAAAGTCAAACTGTGTATAGGAAAAATATAAAAATAATTTTCTTTTCTGGTTCAAGATTTCATTTTTGAAATAGTATGATCAAAACTCGACGATTTTACAGAAAATGCTCATTTCTGGTAGCGCGAAACTTCAACAATCCGAGTTTAAAATCTGTTTTCTTGTGGCCAATATGAAACCCTTGCCGGGCCGTTTTTTTATCGCTGAAAATTATTTTGACCAAATTGACGTGGTGCCGTACCGGGTTTCAGAAGGCTCAAATAAAAAAAAACGGACTCCACGGGTCGATTCAGAATCTGAATTTACCCCTAGAGCCAATTTTTGCATATGTTATTTTTTGCCTGTTCGGACCCTGTGCGTGTTCTAACAAACTCACAAATTTGGGCCTCATTTCTCAGATGAAGAAGAAGAAGAGAAAGAGGAGAAGGACCAATGCGAGTTGTGCGGTGAGGAGTCACTCGGAGGACTGCCGAGACACAACGAGAGCTACCATCGGAAAAATAGGTACGATCATTCATTCACTGATAATATCGCACTAAAGTATCATACTTTGAGGGGAGAGTAATAATCGCGAATAGTTGGGCATTCTCATTACTCCTCGTTCTCTGCACGGTCTCGAATCTTGGATCAATCATGAGGGATGTTAGGAGGAAATAGTATCAAAAGAACGGAAAGACGGGTTTCAACCCTTATTTGAACACAGAAGGCGTGAATTCTGTTGAATTGCTATCCACATGCATTCAAATTAGGATTCTTCCTGCTCTTTCCGAATGATTCCTCAACTTGCCATCACCATTAATCTAAATATCTCAGGGAGTGCGATAAGTGCTTCTGCGACTTCTTCTCTCTGGATGTTCAGGAACGGGAAGAGCACAAGAAGGTGAGAGGGAGTTCCCATTTCGGATATGTTCTCTCTCTTCTGTCGTCGATCAGAGCGACGAGATAGTATAGGGGAATGAGGAGAGGCAAGCATTTGTCAGAAGCCATTCGTCCGTTTGTTGCGACCCAAAAAGAAATTATTTGAGTTTCCAAGATTTGATAAGATTGATAAGAACCACATAGTTTACACTAAAAAATAGTTAAACAGCTTGTATTTTCTATGATTATGAATTTAAACAAAACAAAACAAGGATTAAATTGAATGAAATCTGTGCAGGGGCGTGCTGTCCCCACTGCCATCTCCCTCTCAAGAATCTCAGCGAGTACGTCGTCCATCTGAAGAAAGAGCACGTGGAGGAGATGACCAGTGAGGTGGGTGGACGCCGTACTTTGCAGCATACTAGTGATGACAAACGGCTTTTTCAGCAGTGAAACCGGCTTCGATCCTAGTCGAAGCCGGCTTTCCGAGTCCGTTTTTTCATCCCTATAGCATACATATTAGAAGACATAATAGTAATGAAAATCGTAATCGTTCACTATGAGATCAGATTGAATAATATATTTATGTAGTGATTTTCTCTTTTTTGCTCGTTTGTTTTATTTTATTCAAATCAAGTCTGAAATAACTCGGATTGCAGGAACAGATTCACGTCTGCGACGAGTGTGGAACTGAGACGAAGAGAATCCACGAGATGCTCGAACACTGGGAGCAGGTTAGGGGTTCCTCGTTTAGTATTTACGTTTTTATCGCAAATTGATATCAAACTTGTGAAGTGCAAAAGTTGCGAAATCGCGAACGAGTAAGCAACAGCTCCCTTCGGATTGTGAAATATTGCTCACGACGAAGCAGCTTCGCTAGCGATCCCGAACCAATCGCGAAATGCCGTTAGTAATTATCAGGCTGGTCAGAAAGTCTTTTCCGATTTTGACACTTGTAGTTTCCGACCTATCTTTCGTTCCCTAGTAGATGTAACAACTTGCGTCCTTTCATAGTGCATGGTGTCTTGGTTGCCCTTTCTAGCGCACACTATCTCAGATCTCTCCGATCAGAAAGACGGACCCAGTGATTGATCAAACTCGACGCAATCGACAATCACTAGGACAATTTTATGGGTCAGCATTCCATGATGAAGGAAGATATGGTCAAACGGAGAGCACAGTCGCGAATTACGATGGTTATATTACATTATTAAGTTATTACCAAGATGGGGACACTAACAGCCTACTAGAGATAGGCGCCCAATTCAGTTGTTTGTGTGACTGCATCTGGTCTAAATCAGTTTCTCTCGCCGTGTATTCGTACCAATGAATCTGAAGACCACAATCATGTTGTTCGGTAAAGTACTTATCCCATTTAGTTTACGTTTGAATTTGGGAAAGAATATAGCTATCCCCTCATGAGTTGCTTTAGTCCGATCACAGGTATCGAAATTAGAACATCGAAATTACTACATTGGACAATGCCGCGTTTTTCATGCACTTTGAAATCCTGATATTTTGTGGTTAAATCATTGAGCAAGCCTTACCCTATCACTCATTGAAAAGGCAGAATATTGAGATCTCTACTTTGTGTGGAGTAGAGTGTGACCGACAACACATAAATTCACGTTTTTCGCCGTTATTGCATTACAATGAAATTTCACAAAATTCCTAATTTCTCGAAAAGAAGGAAAAAAGGCCCAAGCATTTATAGTGGTTACATAGTCCCTAAGTAACTGAATGAAGCGCACTTGTATTCAGGACTGTATCTCGTATCATGGAAGTGCGGAATTTAATTAAGTGTGTAGTTATTTTAACGAAAAGTCCTGGTTCATGGAGCTGTATTAGGATCATTGTGAATCGAGCACCATTCCGCTTCAGCTATCAGAGAGAGTAGTGATCGGGCTTCATTCCAAACGCTGTGCCGTTTCTCAGAAAAATTCCTATGCAAAGAATCGCTACTCCGAACATATTCAAAATATTCAAGAAAATTCCCGAGTTACTGAGACCTTGATTTCTCCCATAGTATACAAGTGGCGCCCAATTTAAACCTGCACTACTATTTGTCGAACATGTCCCCAGATAATGCTATGAGGGTTTGGGTTTGGGTTAAGAGACAAAGAAAATATCGGAGTTCAAACATCATACTCAAAATCGGAAAAGACTTTCTGACCAACCTAATAATAATTACTTAAATGTGTTCAGAAGAATTGCCCCGGGACGCTGCTGCTGAGCTGTAACGCCGTGGCCTTGATGACGCGGAGATCGATGCAGTAGTCTCTTCCCTCCCCATTACCGTATCCGCTCCAATCGATTGGCCCCTTGCTGCCCCTCTGACTCTCCATTCAACGTTTCCCCAATGTATATATCGCGAGTCTAGCGAAAATTCTAGAAGTACTGATAATACCCTTTGATTTTCTTTGTAATTTATTGCCATCCATTGCCACTCTAGAGCACATTTAGTTGTTGTTGATGTAATGATTTTTTCTTGAGTAATAACGACGTCGCTTTCCTTCGAGAATTGTTACTGTTTCACGTACCTATTGTTCTCGCTAATTGTTTTGCTTGAACTTCTCTGCTTTCTGGATTTCTTTTTTGTTATCCCATTTTTTAATAGATCCAAAATCTAGAGTATTTCCGACTTATGTTGTGCTGTTTCATGCTAACATCTCTGGGTTTTCTTCTCGTTTTTTTTCCTAGCTGACACTTGGACATTTTCAGAAATCATTTTCTGATGTTTCCCCATAGGCTCGTAAGCAGGATTCTGTATTTCTTTCCATAGATACCCCTTCCCGGAGGCTACCGTAACCAGTCGATCCCACTGATTTGCCTTACCGTAACCTCTTGGATTTTATTTTGAATGCTCTTTTAGAAGCTACCGTAACCTCGTCCCTTCTCACTATGTACTCGTCGTATCTCACTGCTTCCATCTCTTTGTTGTCTCGTTATGGTAATAACTTTGAAATCCGGGTTAATCCATTGACAGGAGCTAATTAGACTTGTTCTATGTTAATATCTCTTCGTTATTTGACGTCGATACAGTTTTTCTTTGAAATTTCACTGTGTTTTTATTTCCACGAGTAACGAGAGAAATCATTCGTCTCATTTCGTGTCAAATGTATCGGCGACCTCGTGACTGAGAGCTTTCAGTGAGAGACCATTCTCTATACTCCCTCCCCCTTCAATTTACACGGCTCGCACTGTTGTTTTCATTTACAACTTATTTTACATAACCCCACTCAAATTCATTTTTTTCACGATCACGTGCAAAATAAGAGGGGGATCCACGTGAAACGTGATTATTGATAGGAAGACTAGCTAGTCCATTCGTCTTCCCTCATTCTCGACTATGCAAACCCCTCTAGTCGATTCGTCTCACTAGAAAAAGCCCGCTCATTCTGTACGCTCAATCGTCCATCCAACAGGCGACAAGGCAAGCGGAACCGAGAGAAACGGAACCGAAACGTTGTCATACGTCTTTATTATCCGCTAATTTATTAAGATTCAGTGCAACAATTGTTCATCCGATAAATCATCGTTCAATCACTCGTTCACGCACTCTCCACTACTCCGTCCTCCAGTGAATCATGATCGTCATTGTCGCTTTCCGTATCCAGTGGATTACGGTAGAGATGGAGGGAGGAGCCACACGCCTGAAATTATCGATTCGAGAAATTCTAAAGATCAAAGATCACTTTTGCTGCCTCCGCTACAGTCTGCTTGCCTAGAGGAATCGAATCGATAGGAGGAGGGGCGATTTCACCTGGAATAAAATAAATATTTATGTCCCAGAACCATACGTCAAATGAGGTCTAGCCACGAATTATCTGCCGATATGCCCAAACAAGTTTGCGACGTGATCTACTCGATATAATCGATTTTTGCAATATATTACGCTGTTTTTTTCTCGCTTTGCCGACATGGGTCTTGCCGGAGTGCCGAAGTACCCTCTCGCTTTTTCGAGACCCATTTGACGTATGCCCAGAACGTTGAGCCTCCAATTTATGTTAAAGAAGTACTGTCAGCAATGGTTGATAGCGACTCCCACCACGCTTAGCCAGCGACTCCCACCACGCATAGCGACTCCCACCACGTTTAGTCACCACGGATCATTACTCCGTTTAGCAAGGACACTCGCTAAACGAAGTGTGAGGGGGGGGGGGGCGGGGCCATTCCCTTCTGAGAGAGGAATCCTCCCTTGATCTACCCGTTTCACGTGACCTTTGGCACCCTCTCCCTACGGTCTCTGCTCTCTCTGCCGCTCTAGCCTCACGCAAAAGGGATGCCAGGGAAGGGCCGAAAAGTGGCGGAGAGAGGGAGTGCGCTGCACAAACATTTGGCAGCCTTTTCCCTGGGATTCACGGGCGGGAATTCAAACTTCAAACGCGATTATCTCGGCTCAGGGTTGACCTTCAACCTTAAAATTTGGGATTTCCATTATGGTTCAAGGGACCAATCGGGCTATCGTCTCAGCTTTCCCGACCAAATATTGCTGCCACTCCTCTTTTAAGACAAATCGCGAGATTTGTCTTATCATAAATTTGATTGGGAGATTTTCATACTCAATGTGTCTAGCACGCGTAAATCTCTCACTCTTACCTGTCTAAATTATAGACCTAATCCATCCATGGCAAGTATTTATTTTTTGCTTTATGATTTAAAAAAAAAAATGCCCGCATTACTTTGAGCAGAATAACTCAAGATAGCGAATACCTCACATCCCATAAAAGCCGGCAAGGGAATGCTATTGTTTCCAGTATGAAGCTTTTCCATAAATCTTTGCACAGTTGTACTTACCATTCTCGTTCAACTGGGACCTCGACTTGTTGATAATATTTCTCGAAGATCTTAGAGAGTTGCCCGGATACCTCGGGAGAGTCTTTGGCTGGAGGAAAGTGTGAATGTCTGAGAAAAAAAAATATCATTCCGTTTCCAGAATGTGCATAAAAGGTCTAACCTGAGGGAGCCATCGAGTTGTCTTTTTCCTCCGATCTCAGCAGTACTTGTCTCTGGACTGAGATATCTCGCAGATTCCGCTGTCCCTGCCTCACAGATGCGTACTCCTCCAGCTGATCGCTGTAATCAGAGCATTGAGCTTCTGATCACTCAGAAGACCAATACCTTTACTTTTCTCACCTCTCGCTACTTTCATTTTAACCCGACTCTCTTAGACGAACCTATGTACACCGTAAGAGATTTACAGATATATCTACTCGAGGAAAGTCTCACTTTGGTGTCTTGTAGTCCCTCCACTGTTGTCCTTCTCTACAGCCAAAGAATATGAGGGAGAGACAGAGGATGAGGAATACGCAGACAATGGCAATTAGGGGGAAAACGAGGACAGATTCGAAGAAGGAATATCCTCCCTCGACGATGGAAGCTGTCTTCTTGTCGGGCATCTTCTTCTGCGAGGGAAAGAATTAGTGATGATAAATCGGCATCGACTCTCCTCATTTCGCGCGCTATCTCGTCGCCCAAAGAAACGGAAAGAGCACGCAAATTGAGGAGAGCCGGTCTCGAACAGGCATACTACTGCCCACACAGCCTTTGTTAGTGCTACTACATCACGCTTGAAGGCTCGCTTCGACCGGATAGCAATGACAGAACGAAGAATGACTCTCTTCGTTCTACACACTCTCTAGACTGTTCTGCAGAGAGCGTGCAGAAGGAAGAGACGGATTCTCCATTCTGACAACCGATCAGATGACCCTCACATCTTCAGGAGAGATCTCTAGATCGACAGCCTTCTGGTTCTTGAACTCCTTGTCCGTCACTTCATCAGCGAGATCTCGAATGAGCGTGATTTTCCTCTGAAAGAAGAAGTATGAGTGCCAAGTGCTACCGTAACCTGGGAATTGCTCGGTGACCTAATCGAGAACTGAGTACTGGTATTATGCGGGTAATATGCGGGCGCTCACCAAATTGGTCTTGCACCACTCGATGTCGAAGGATGGCGCGAACTGACGATCAATGTTCTCTAGATTCTTCTTGTTACAATTTTTCTTGTCCCTTTTTATGCTCGCCACCAGATTGTGAGTATTTTGGTAGAACCGTCGTTGAGTCCCGATCGAGACGATCGTTCTGTACAATAAAATCGCTTTATTTCACTGTTATTGATAGCGGAAGAGTAGTATCGAGCTATCTCTTGCCGATCAGAGAAACGAGAGGGTACACGAATTGAAGAGAGACCGGTTTGAGGGATGACAGTAGCAGAGTGGGGGGGGGGGGGTGTGAACGAAGAATCTTCCTTTGTCAATACTGAAGAGATATCGCTCACCCAATCTTCTGACGTTGCTGATTCCTCGAGAATTGCACGGTCTGCTTGACATCATACGCGGGCGTGAGAGCATGGATGTACGGATTCACATTCTTGCCCCTGAAATAGTGGGTTACTCAATGATAGCATGAATTACGGCAGAGAGATATTTGGATGGCTCGGAAAGCAATGCCATACTCTCTTGCCGAAAAAAATGCAATGTCATTTCTTTAGCGAAGCCATTCATACTCCAACTGTAGTAGCTGGTTCCAATTCTTTCGTCAGTCATGGCAACGAGAGAGCGTGTGGAATGAAGAGAGCTCTTGTTTGATCCTATTGGTGTCTCACTTGAAGGTCTCTCTGGCTGCATTCTCCAATCTTCCGATCATTCCCGTTCGATCAGAGATCAGATCCTCCACGTCATGATTCTTAACGAACATCTCTAGAGACTCTTGCGTCGATCGAGTGTATCGGGCTGAAATTAGGGAAGCCATTTGTGGTAGTGTCGCTGGATCGAATGGTTCTATCTCCATTCTGAGAAACACTGTCGCTGGTGGGACTGGAATGGTGTGTACAGAATGGAAATAGTTACTATTCGGTTCGGTAACACAAATGTTCAAAGATGAATCTCTAATGGATGCGACTCAATCTATTTCTGCATCAGAACATGTGTGCAAGTTCATCAATCTGCCATCTAATTCAGCTGCGCATTATTGATTTTTGAGATAACTAATGTGGTTATTATCGGAAATATTCTCACAATCATCCTGCAGAGTGATCACGACAAATTGCTCCTGTATTTGGAATGTATCGAGTCGTTTGGCGATGACGTGAATGGTCAGTTGCCTCTGGCGACCGACTGGAGTGCCCACCAAATAAGCGATAGCGTCGTGTTTCGACCTGGAAAGCGTCTCTTTCCGGAATGCTTGGATCTAATGGGCATGCGTGGGCACGCATCTATCCCAGTTCTAATCTGAAGTTGGAGATACACGGGCTTATCTCTTTTTCTCTTATTTCATTCACTCAACTTAGTTTTATTTCTAATAATAATGATAATCTCTCACTTGACAAGAGTCATCCATACTGGTAGGAGTGGTTTGCCCTTCAGAGTCGCTTTCCACTCGACGGATACTGAAATTAGATAGAACTCACTGATCGTGTTTCATCCATGAAATTCAATACAGAAATGTTGCCTACATCACAAGGCTAGCTTCACCTATCACCGAGACTTGCACATCTATACAGTACACGAAACGATATTTGAATCAACTGAAAAGGTAATAAAGCTGACCAGTTTGAGGGAAGAAAGTTGCCGAATGAAGGGTGTGAACGAAGAACTTTCCTTTGGTTCCTAGTGATTGCCTGAAATGAGAACAGGTGAGATGAAACTATCAACAAAAATTTTTTTTAATGCGTTGAAAATTATTTACTGTAGCGGTCAAGGAGATATTAGTTTATTCAATAGAAGAATGAAGAAAAAGGAAAACCTTTTTGAGAAACGACAATTGAGATAATTCGTACCTTGTCTCGATGGCCTCACTCCATGGCAGACTAGCGACAAGAAGGATGAGCACCTTCCCTATCAGCATTCCCTTCCCTAGCTCCGATCGACCGATCCTTCTTCTTCCTCCAAGTCCCACTCTCTCTCTCGCTATCTCTCTCCAATCTCCTCACTCTCTCCCTTACACTCCTACTCCTCAATCTTCCTCTGCCTGCTTCAACAGGCGCTCTTCGTCTCTTCTCATCATTCCAACCCTCTTTTGCTTGTACAGTCATCTCGAGTGCCAAAGTACCCGATAAACAGGACACAGCGCTGGATTGAGGGCATTTCCGACAAACTGTCCTCGCAATTTGCACAGAGGAATTGTATAAAAGAATAGATGTATTCCACTGAATAAATTTGTTAGTCTCGTTGGATTTTTAAGGTCTTTTTAATGAAGATTATTTGAATATTTGAAAAATAAAATTATATAAAAAATATCTGGACGGCCTGTTTGGTCACACCACGCGCACCCTAAAAATCACTGATTACGGTAGGATTCGAATCTCATGTCCGATCACCTGACTTGACCAGTGTGATTGACACATTGCTGGTTGTTTCGTCATTGTTTTCGCGTTTCACGCGTGTTTTCGTCATTTCCCAAAAATTAGTAGATACTTAGTTCAGAAAACATAGATATTTAGCATAGGTTTCACACTTCGATGAGGTCTGTTCGTCTTGGGAGCTTATTGAATGCATTTGGCTAATTGCCAAAGTGCCTCGTGGCTCTGCTGCTATCTTTCTTGGTTTACTATGAGTGCAGTCACGAGGGTGGCTCGAACTGCTTCCCTTCCTCCTTCTCTCCCGATACAACCACGTGGTCAGCCCCTCCCTTTCCCTCCTCTCTCCCTTGGCCTAGCACTATCACACTCCTCCCCCTCTGTTCATTCCTTCCAGCGTGTTCTTTGTTTGGTGGTGCGCTCTCATTGGGGCCGAGAGGTCAACGTGGGGCGTGTTGGGTGCCATTGTTTCCTGAACACTCCTGGAAGTGTGGAACCAACTCTATATATGTTTGCTATTCCTTACCTGGAGTTCGCTTCCACTTCGATTGCTTACTTTATCCGTTCCACTTTCTCTTACGAAACTGTTTCACCACCTCTTCTATTCGCTTTGATATGAAATCGCCAACGATGTTCGGGATGTTAGATGGATTGGTCTAATTAAGTTTTCGTTCAGGCAGACACCTCACACTTTCCTCGGTACTTTCCACTCTCGAATGCCCTTTGACGCCAAGAAGAAGAATGTCGCTGATGACTACGACCCCGAATTAGAAGCCGAGAAGGAGTTCGAGAGGTAAGAAGGGCGTTTATCAATATTGCATCATTTTATAACTGCTGAAAGGATGTGTGAATTACCTCTGTTCTTTCGCCGTTGTAAAATGTATTTGGGTATGATATCTATTTGATAATTAGTGAATAAAACCTCCAACCTACCAAGATGCAAATAATGCGGTGTTTGCCCAGATGTTACCTTTATGAATATTTTAGCGCGATTTAGACCACTGAAATTGACATTCGTTGTTCGTAACCTCTCGTTCGTTGCTTTAGCTCTTAATTCAATTAAATGCTCTCAATGTATTTCCAAAATGGAGTGAATTCTGCCAAAAAGAAAGTTTGTTCTCTTCTCAAAACGTGATTTATTGCAGCCATTCCAACGGATCCGGCGGATCCGGAAGGAAGAAGTCGGCGACGAGCAACGGAGTCGAGAAGAATGGAAAGGACGGAGGAGAGACTGGAGAAGAGACTAAGAGTGGAGACGGTCAGTTACCCAAGTCTAGCGCTGCCAAAGAGGACATTTCATGGGGGCATGACATTTGCGCAACGGGACATAACTTAGTATATAGGAGTCCTAAATAGCATCACGGGATGGGTGTATGCGATATTGCTAGTGATGAAAGTACTCCTACAAAATAAGTTCAACCCCGTTGCAGAAATGGCATACCCCTCATTTCATAACAAAGATGTGATGCATTTGCCATTTCACCATGGGGAACGTGATCACACATTTGATGGAATGAATGGAAAGAGTCGCATTCCTTTGTTGATGGATATTCTTCTCTATCTGCAAAATGTGTGTCAAGCCAAGCTAGATCGTCCCCAGAAATACCATATATCTCTATTCCAGCAATCTCCCTCGGCTCTCAGGGCAAGCCTTCCGTCGTCTACAAGGAAGCTAAGGTGGGTAATTCCTATTTGACTACCGTAACCAGTTGGCTTCTTTAGTGTCCAATTTGTAGCAACTTTACAGCAACAAATAAAACGTTTGTAGGCGTCGAGAAAGAAGAGATGCCGAGGAGTCAGCGGATCGAGCATCAAGAAAGATGGTGAGTAGATAACTTCCATATTTCAATATTGTTTGAGATGGTTAAATGGGCACATGGTAGATAGGGACAACTAGTATCTATGCGAATGCAGTCCAATGTTCGCATTTTGGTTTGACCATCTTCGGCTAAAATGAGCTAACAATGTTGAACTATGCGATCATTGCGATTATGCGATCAACTAACTATCTTCGGCTAACTATGTTGTCTATGCGCTCATTGATGATCTAACTGAATGACTGAAGTCCATCCGAGCAGTAGGGCTTACCGTCTGCACCACCTAGTGTTATCGTCGCATGTCGACTGTGAAATCATTTGACGTGGCCGAAATGCACCTTTAACTGAATGACTCGCAGGAGGTCGCTTCGACTATGGCTTCGACAACCGCGACGATTACGATGACGTCTCCGAAGATGAGATGGACGATATGGCGAGGTGAACATCGCCTCGGGTTTATCGATTGGCGTTCTGACGTGTTTGAGTTGAATAGTATTTTTCTTTATTATTGTACGTGATCAATCACCAATCACCGCACAGGGTTATTGATCTTCTAAAGTTACTACATTAGTAATTATCTCGGTTGTTTCAGGTACGTCAAGGACAACTACAACGGTCACATCTTCGATAGTGAGAGTGATGACTTCTCCAATGATGGATTCCGGGAGAACTCGCCTCTTCCGGTTAGTTACTGTTGGCAGTTCGTACTTTCCGCTTGATGATTCATCACTTCTTATAAATCTAACGAGAACGTATGTTGAAGTGACAGCATACACTTACTCTAACAGTCAAATCACACATCATTTTCAACTATTGTTCATGGGATTGGCCGGTGTGTTAATGGAATCGCACAGGAGACCGCCCTCCGTCTCCAGAAGTGTCTCATCGAGGCTATCAAGGATCCCAACGCTCAAGAGGCCCTTCATTCAATGACAGAGGTGCGGTAGCGCCTGTCCTTTCGAGAAGCAATATCTCTGAAATAATTTCTTGCCCATTCCTCTTGAAAATTTTACGATGATACCAAGAATGAGAGGTGGACGAGAAATTATTGTCATTCTTTCGATTACGGTATTTCTCATCTGCAGGTGCTCATCGAGTTCTTCGATGAGAAGGCGCGTCTCGAGACGATTGAGAAGGCGCTCGATGACACGATCCTCGTTTGTTTTTCTCCGATCATTTGCTCCATTTCAGCTTGTATTGCATTCGTTAGTGGTGAAACTTTTGTGAAACCTCTTATCTATAAATGGCGTTTGGAGGCTAGGGATATTTAAGTTTATCGACATATGTTCTCTCCAAGTAATATGGCTATGTCACGATTGCGTATGAATTCTTCCTAGTGATGGTGTAAATGCTCTCCTCCATTCGTGCGGAACAGAGAATATTGATAGTTGAGGCAAGTTGAGGAGAATCGGCTTGGGCTTCCAATCAGCCATCACTATTTCTCCCCTTGCAGCACGACGACTGGACGACGTCGGGGGCGGTGGATCGGATGGCGGAGTACAAGACAGTCTCTCTCCTTGCCAAGATCATCGACCAGGGACTCATCTCCGTCGACGCATTCGACGCCCATTTCAAACGGTACGTTTTCTTCTTCGCTCGTAATATAACATTCTAATTTGCAAGATCATAACAATTTCGAGTAGTCGTCGATATCGTTTAAGTCGATTAACAATCGAAATACAGTTAATTAAAATAAAACCGATCAATATTGTTACAGTAATCCGGGCGACTCGCAGACGCTGCGTCTCATGCAGTGCGCCGTGGGATTCTACCAGTCGAACGCCCCTGAACTGCAGGGGGATCTGCTGTCGGGTGAGCATCTGATCCATTTCAGACTAATAGATAGGAATATTTTTTGATAAACATATTTATCTCACAACTGTCCGGTGAGTATTGCATCTTGCTAATACTAAGTGTACCTGTTTGTTTTTTCTCTCTCGATAGCTTCCATACGGTTGAATATTTTACAAGATCTCTGAGAAGTACAGTAATATTCTATCAAGTCAATACTTTTCAGAGCCTCCCAAGGAATTCTCGGATATAGCCGAGGATCTATGTCGATCGGGTGAAGTTAGCTGTGTGAAGGAGGCACTGCTCGGATGTCCTTTCCTTCATGCGGATGTCATCTATCAGGTACAATACCTCATTCACATCTTTTTTGTATTATGCTTATCAGAAGTGATGTTGCAATAGTCTCATTGGTGGTAATAGCTGCGAATATCCGTTATATTTTGCCCTAATTGCAGGTATGCAATAACTCAACAAACTCAATGAATATGGACGTCATCTTCAATGCGTCCAAGACATTCAAGGATCTCATATCAGAGAAGGTGAGACTCATTGGTTTGATTCAAAAAATAGTTAATCCTATTCTTCAGGTTATGACGGTTGCTGCAATTAACGCGGGTGTCTCTCGCTTCCTCACTGAACTCCGAGATACTGAGGTACTGTATTTTACAAAAGATAGAATGATCTTACGGAGACTATTTGGAATGTATCAACAAGAGACATTATAGCTAGTGTTATTAAATTGAGCTCAAGAATATTCATCAGCTAACTCTCGCCTAACCCTACGGATTACGGTAGCATTGGCGTATTTCATTAATGGTGTCTGAATTACGGTAAGTTACTGTATTACTATCAGGTGGACCTTCCTGCCGCCTCCTCTCTGGCCTTTCTCCTCGTCTCGTACTGCATCGAGAGTCCGGCCTGCATCGACTACAACGTGTACAGGAAGTGCCCTCGGTCAGTAGCTATTTGCCTTTTCCACGGCAGTTTAGTGTGCTAAGTTTAGTGTGCTAAACTTGCTAATGTCGTGCTTCTCAGATCTTCCTATGACAATTACCATTAGCCTTGCAAAAATACTGTATAGGGGTGTCCCATAAGTCTTGAGAATTGCTCCGTAAATCATTGTTGCGCAATCGAATGCCCCGATTTCGAAATGCAAATTGTAAACAAACTATTGCCTCATGCTGACGTCGAAGGGGTATTGGCATTGCATCAGTTTAGAATTTGCCACAGTCATTATAGTGATGGAGACTTATCACGATAAACGCGCTGTCTTACTTCATTCCTTCCGCCTTGGTCGTACATCCAAAGAAGCTCATGCGGACCTGGTGCTTACGGATGGAGAGGATGCCCCTTCCCTTGCTACATGTCATCGTTGGTACACCCGCTTCAAGAAAGGAGATTATAACCTCGATGACCAACCCCGATCCGGTCGCCCAATTTCTCGCAAACCCACTCGAGTTCTCACTGCGCTGAAGAAGGATCCGAAGAAGAGTGTGCGCATGTTGGCGGCAGAGACTAGCACTCCCAAGACCACCGTCGGACCCTCCATCGGGCCGGAAAGACAGCGAAGCTCCCCCAAGTCATTCCCCATGACCTCTCCCAGGCACAACTCAAAAAGCGAGTTGAGGTGTGTCGGGAATTACTCTCTCGTAGATCGAATCTGCGATGGGTAAATTCCATCATCGCAGCAGATGAGAGCAGAGGATCACCTATGATAATCCGGAGAGGAGACTGCAGTGGTGCGACGTGGATGAAAAGCCCCAGCCCAACCCGAAGAAGGAGCAGCACGAGAAGAGGGAAATGCTGTGCTTCTTCTTCTGCTCCCTCGGTCCCCTCTATTGGGAGATCCTCGCCCCTAACTCCTCGGTCACTGCCGACCTCTTCACTCAACAACTGGAAGAGGTCGCCATCAGGGTCCCTCCCGAACTCATGAGCGAGGGAAAAATCCTGATGTTGATGGACAATGCGCCCCCCCCCCCCCCCCATCACGCGAAAATCACCCCGACCAAACTGGACGAGCTTAATATAGAATGGCTTCCCCATCCACCATATTCCCCTGACATTAGCCCTTGCGACTACCATTGTTTCCGCTCACTGTCTGACTTCTGCAGGGGAAGGAAGTTCAAGGACCGAGACTCACTCGTTCGGGCATTCACCGAATGGATCATCTCTAAGCCTCCCGAGTTTTGGAAGAGAGGTGTTAACACCCTGCCCGAAAGATGGAGACAGGTCGAGGGTTCGAAGGGGGCATACATTGATTATTGATTATTGTAAACTGTTGAAGAAATAAAAAAAACACAAAAATATAAAAAATTATCAAGACTTATGGGACACCCCTATATTTAGCTATTATATTGATAGTGACTTTTTCTCAATAATTCCAACAATCGTTTTTCAGTCCTCGCAAGTTCCTTCGCAAGCGCACTGCTTCATCGGGTCGTCTCTCCATTCGGGAGGACGCTAATGAGGATTGCACCGAGAGCAACTACCTCGAAGTAGCCTAAGTAGTTTGAGTAGTACTCGCTAATTAGTTACTGTTGTACATTATTATGTTGGTACCCGTCCCCTTGTTGGTTATCTCACTTTCCTAGTTACGTCATCACTTGTAATTACTAGTTCGGGCTCCCCTCCCACTGCACATTCATCATTTCCAGTACACACAGTAGTCTCCCGAGTGTATCTCTCATCTGACTTACTTCATCTCTGGTGAGAGACTAATCTGCAGTACCCCCCCCCCACCACCCCCTCCCCATTCCATCGACACAGTACCCTCTTGCTAGCATATTCATCAGATACGTAGATACCACACACTAATCGTTGGTCTCAACCCCTGAGAAGGCTTTACGCATAGTACGAATGTTGATTTCGAGGTTTTCCCTTTGCAACTCCCTTGACTCATCATCTTAGGAAAAGTTCCGCCAATCTCTCTGGTTTCTCGCTCTGCTAGACTGACAATCACTTGTTCTTCCTGGTTCGATCCTTCACATGAAGCCTTAGTCAGATTACTGTAAAGAATGTAAAAAGTGCTGTTTAAATTACCGAAGCTTTGCCTCTAATTCATTGTATTAATTGAATTATTTGTATTAACGCGTCAGTACTGTTAAATGAATTGTTTTCTGAAGTTTATTCGTTCGCAAACAAGGTTCGATGCAAATAGGGAGTACAATTTACGAATGGCTGAGTACGTACTCGATATCTTCATTGAAACAATAACCCGTTGGTGGTGCAAGAAGGATTCTACAATTGTGCGATATGAATTATGAGGTGTTCTCAATTTCGCGGAATTGCATTTAATAACCTAAATAATAAGTAGTCTCAGTATCGCACTGCACTAGCAGCCAGTGTGAGTCCTCGATAGTACCTCTTAGCGTAGTCTAGAGATAACTGGAAGGATCATTTTGAAGTGTACAGATCGCATATTATCTTCATTCAGATGTTATCAGATGTTTGAAGGAACACTGATTTTTTATGGCTTGATTATTTTAACTCATAAAAATCTATCAATCCTGCTCACATAGTTTCTGATCCTCCAGGGCCTCAACTGTCGAAGAGGTGAGTAGATCAGGTACTCCATCAGTATCAAAACGGTGATCTTGAGAATGAAATGAAGGTAAAGATTGACTGATCCACTGCCGAAATCCACAAAGCAACCAGCACAACTCAGCAAAAATCCTGAATTGTATTCATTTTCTCAATATTTCCTGTTTACTAATTGCATCTTCAACGCATATCATCTAGACTGGAGTATAGGCTGGAGCTTATCTCAAGAGTGACGTATAACACAAAGATACTGATATTACGATCGACGTTGATCTAGCGCCCATTAAACTAGAAACCGAGTACTGAGTGTCCGATAACAAAGATAGTTGTAGTGATACAGCTGCCTCACCAAAATAACTGCAGAGAGTGCTCATCGAAAACACAAGCGGTTGCACATTTTCACCATTCCCGAAGTAGTCCACATCCATCTGAAAATTGATGAAAACTCGAAAGAAGAAAGGGAAAATGAGGCAAGCACTCGCGTTAGTCCGGAAACGATGCATTATGACTTGGAAAGGAGAGGATGAGAGGATCGAGTCCTGAATGGATACCAGGGAAACAAACGAGAGGGTGGGGGAGAGGGGCATGCATAATTTGCAGGACACTCAAGGAAAAGCACGGATTCCGCACAGAAATGAGGCTGAGTCATTGGTAGAAGAGGAAAGAGAGGAGAGCTCAACGAAATGAGATGATAGGGCGAGAAGGTGGTAGGGCAAGATGGGAGATTCAAAGATTCATCTCGTGAATGTTTAGACAAAGGTCGGCGGGTCCGCGTTCTCCGACTCATTGTTCAAAAACTTACGAAATGGCTTTTCCAAAGAAAACAATCCATATTTTGCTACCTCCGGTGAGAATTGAGAAGGACGAGAGTGGGGAACTCTCTCTTGTGGACACAGGCACTAACGGAGACTGTTCTATTTGCATAACCTGCGAATGTCTCGGAGAGAGAGATAAGGAGGGTTAGAGAAGGTGGAGAGAAGCGAGAAGGGACGATCTTCAGAAACCAAAGAACGCATGGCATTCATCAGGAAATTAATCATGCTGATCGTTCATTCCTCGACAATTCGGAATGACGCATTATTCACGAAAAAAAAACACCTGTCATGTGAAAAGAAGGATGAAAAAGGGATACTCTTGTTATTATTATCGTAGCAATGCCGGAATAATTGTTATTCTAGTAGGAATTCCCACTACGAAGCCATTCCCTTAATACTCGGTCGCTAATCCACTACTTTCTCTCTCTATTCCCTCCTTTTCTTGTGAGAGCGAGTAATAAATGGGACACTTCTATAATAAATCAAAAATTACTCCGCTTTACGCGCTCTAATTGGACCACAGGAAAGTACGGTGTAGGGGGATACCGCGTTTGATCTTCAAGAATGAACCTTACCTTAAAAAGGGAAGAACACACAGTTACTGCGACTGACAGACTCTAGCTGACTAGACTATCAGTGGAGAAGAAAGGGTGGAAGAGTGAAACCTCGTGCTATCAATACCTCTACCTTTCATGGTCCCAAAAAAGGAGAATTCAAGAAACAAATCCACAATCGAACCTAAAATGACGGCAAACGCGGCACCACAGATCCGAGTGGAAAGAGGATTACTCGGATTGCACGAGAACGGGATGAGCGTGAATGGAAAAGGATTGATGAAGCTCATTTTTCTTTCCCCCTCCAGCTCAAACATCATCCATTTCCGTTCACGACAACCCATCTAATGATGGTTGCTTAGGAGAGTTCAAAATACGGTTCACCGTCTCTTCATTCCACACACTCTCTCGACCGGTTGAGTGGCGAGAGAGCGTGTAGAATGAAGAAACGGCGGCTCGTATTTCTATTGTTTAGCTACACCACTATTCGCTCCCCAGTTGAACTACAAAATGATGATTCGCTCACAGATTCGGAAAAGTGCAGCATCACGCTAGCTTATGCACGTTTCCACTACTATTGCGTGTGAAAAATATGGAGAATCACTCATGATTGGCCAGTTATGAATACTAGTACACACAGCAAAGCAGGCGGGAGATCAGCAACATGCCGTCTATCACCCCCAACTTAATCCAACCCAACAAAACCCACTACAGTAAGCCAATTTGTCATGGAATCGCACGTCATTGAGCGACTAAAGTCCCCACCAGTGACTATTGCAGAATAAGCGACAGGCTACATCCTCATTATCAGTCGGCTCTGACGTGGAGTCGACGTGTCTATAAAAGGACCGGCGATAGGAGGAGTCTCTTCACTCTCGTCGCAACCATGAAGGGAGCCATCGTCTGCCTTCTGGCGGTCGTCGCCGTCGAGGCCATCTACAGGTACGTCCGTCTGACCAGTGATCATGATTGGGGCTGGTAAATGAAGAGCGCGCTCTCCTAATTTTACACACTCTCTACACCGCTCGGTCGGCGAGAGAACACGCAGAATGAAGAGACCAACTCTTCATTTACCAGCCCTAATCATGATGCACGATGTCAAAGGATTAGTGCCTGACTATGGATCAAACCACTCAAAAAACGATCCAGCCAATATAATAGGTGACTTCGAGAGAATATCGCCAATCGATTCCAAAGAGATGAAATGAAAAAAGAGAAAGTATTGTTTTGACATCCTTACCTCCCCGGAAACGCCCCTGCCAACGAGTGCATTCTTCTCATCAGTTCGCGACGAATATGTGAATATTGTACGGAGATGCATTTTTCGCTCGAGAAACTAATGGGAAGACATCGAGACGACAATTCCCCGTAAAAACAATCAAAATACCAACTAAGGTAATTGGGCGGTTAGGAACCTATTTTCTACAGGAAATTAGATTTTAGACCAGAAAATTTTTGACATTTTGGGGTAATCACAAAATAGGTTTAAAAAATATCCAAAACATTGTCGGCAAAACCGTAATATTGCAGAGTGCCGATGCACAAGATCGAGCTCGACCGCTCCGCGCACAAGCCCAAGGTCATCGCCGAGTACCTCAAGCAGAAGTGCGTTCTAGTTTCGCCGGGTTTGGGAACCGTTTGCTCTTGCTCGGTAGCTATGACTACAACGATGCTCGTTTCAGGTACATCAAGGGCTACAAAGTCAACAGCCTCATCTACGAGGAGGGTCTCTCCGACTTCTCCAACGTCAGTTTCTTCTTCATATTTTTTTTGTACGCTTCATGAAGAAGCGTTATCATTAGTAATTCAAGGATTGACTCTCTTCGTTTCGCGAGTTTTCTCGCTTCTCTGATAGTGTACGCAAAATGAGGAGAGTCATCCTCGAATTGTCTGTCAACCCTAGTTATCACCAATCGATATGCCATTGCGCGAGAGGGGATTAGGAGAGAGATAAGCGCTTCCCCCCTCTGTGACGCGTTAGTATCACGTGATAAGAGAAAAGATTCAAAATTGATCTTTGATCTCGTTAGACTAGATATTGATCTTTGATCTTTGCAGGCTCAGTACTACGGTGACATCACCATCGGAACGCCCGGACAGAAGTTCAAGGTGAGTCATGATGCTCCTGTTCTTGTTGATCCATCGCAATCTTCGCCTCTCACTACGAAGTAGAGTTCTAGTAATAGTGGCGCTACGTTGAATGAGAACTTTAAGGGGCGACAGAAGGAGAGGAGGGCAGATACTGCATTCTGAAATAGTTCAGATACGACCTAGCGCCATAGTAGTTGTGCATAGATCTTCACCTTCTTAACAAAGATGAAAATTTATTTATCGACTAATCTAATGGCAGGCTCTCTTCGATACCGGCTCCTCCAACCTGTGGATGCCGTGCAAGGGCTGCCCCTCCTCCGACATCGCCTGCCTCACCCACAACCAGGTGCGTGATTAGCTTGCCACTAATTAGGCGAATTAGTCTACCAGTTATCACTAATTAGTATAACTTATCACTAATTAGGCTAATTAGTTGTGATCCCTGATTACAGTACGATGGCTCCAAATCCAGCACCTACACCAAAACCGACATCCCCTTCGCGATCGAGTATGGAACCGGAGCCATGACCGGATACGTCGTCGATGACGTCGTCTGCGTACGTCCATCTTGATATGGCGTACAGCGTCTAGCAGAGATGCTATTTCGGTTTTGACTCTCCTCATTCTGCGCAGTATCTCGCCGGTCAGACAGACTAGAGAGTGTGTGGAATGAAGAGAGCATAATCAAGTCGTGTCCCTTCCAGTTCGGCAACGACAAGTCTGGCTACTGCACGGACAAAACCCAGGGATTCGCTTGCGCCATGGCCGAGCCCGGACTCACTTTCGTCGTAAGTTCTTATCCTAATAGAGAATCTGCCAAACATAAATTAAACCAGCAGAATCGTTTCCGTAACGCAATTTTCCAATGAGATCAACACGAATTAATAGCAGAACATAAAGAAAAAAACATCTAACTTTCAGGCCGCCAGATTCGACGGAATCCTCGGAATGGGATGGGACTCGATCTCCGTTGATGGTCTCACGCAGCCCATGGACCAGGTAGAGTGCAGAGATCGGAGATTATAGATCAAAGATCAACGATCATCGATCGATTCCAGATCTGGGCCGACAAGGATAACTGCCCCGAGGCCATCTTCGCCTTCTGGCTCAACAGAGATCTGCACGGAGGCCTCGCCAACCAGAACGGAGGAGAGATGACCCTCTGTGGAACTGATCCCGCTCACTATGTGGTAAGGATGGGAATTCCGATTTAAGAGAACTGCTTTCTGAACTAACCATCACAAGCGAAAACATGACAATTTAGCATACCGCAAAAGTACTGAACTGTTTGCTACATCTTTGCCTACATGCTAGAATTCACCCAAAAACCGCAGGATGTGGTGTAGATGCTTATGCCCGACAAACGATGAGTCCGTGATGATCAAGTATTCCTCCATCTCTCCATCCTCCTTGCAGGGAGAGATCGCATGGGAGCCTCTCACCGCAGAGGACTACTGGAGGATCAACCTGGGAGAGGTGAAGGTGGGCGGAGTCTCCTACTCCAAGGGACCCGTCTCCGCCATCGTCGACACCGGCACTTCTCTCCTCACCGGACCCCCCGACGTCATGGACAAGGTATGGGGAGGGACACCTCGACGATGACGTCTAGTGATGGCAAATCGGCATCCGACTCTCCTGATTTCGCGTGATATCTCGTATCTCTGACCGACGAGATAGCATTCGAAATGAGGAGTGTCAATGCCGAATTATCATCACTAATGACGTCGTCTGCATTCTGGAAAGTAGTGAATATGGTCCGGGTTGCAGATCAACCACGCAATCGGAGGACGCGAACTCGGCCAGACCGGCGAGTTCATGGTCAGTTGCCACAACATCACCAACCTCCCCGATATCTCCTTCAACCTCGGAGGACAGGACTTCGTGCTCAAGGTCAGCAACATCATTCCAATCGATTTTTTAGATTAGAAAGATGCTCAATCTTCATTCATTGCACCATTTTGAATAATTTAGCAAACCCAGAACATTGCAACAATAACTGAATGCAAATGATTAGATAATTGTTTCTCTTCAGGGCGAGGACTATATCCTCAAGATGACCAACGCCGGAGTCTCCGAGTGCATCTCCGGATTCATGGGCATGGACGTCCCTCCTCCCGCTGGTGAGAATAGCCTAGTGATGATGCAATGATCGTTTTCAAAGGGCGCTAGGTCGGATGAGAACTGTAGATAGAAGGAGAGGATGGCAGAGATGGTATTGCGAAATAGTTCTCATCAGACCTAGCCCCATTCAAAGGTGCCCTTGGCCTAGTGTATGTTCTACGTCTAGATAGGACAGGACAGAAACGCCAGTGACATAGTGATGACGTCATCATCATCATCAGGTCCCCTCTGGATCCTCGGTGACGTCTTCATCGGCAAGTTCTACTCGGTCTTCGACCACGGCAACGAGCGCGTCGGATTCGCCATCTCCGCTGGATCTAAATAAATTGTGTACAAAATTTTTTTTTGTCATTAACCCCCCCCCACCCCCCTCTTCCCTTCCTTTCCATTGCTCAAGAGTTATCGCCCCGTCCGATACCCAGAAATGGGGGAGGACAACTAATAAACGGATTCGCGATAAGATGCGTCTTTACGGCCAAGCAGAAGGCACAGGGACGACGTTTATCACACCGGGAAGGGAAACCAGGGGCAGAACAAAAAAATCAATATATCGTTGCGAAGATGACCACGGGCGATTGGGGCGAGAATCACGGAATTCAATTGAATAGAAGATGATTGTAGTAGCGAGAGCAGTGGAGGTTACCCGTCCGACACATTTCGGTGGTTCTGCAGTGGAAAAGTAATGAGTTAGGCAAACAAATTGAATCCTGAGTGGGAAATTTTGAATGCCCAGCCTTGATGCATCCGATTTCTACATTGTGACCCTAATTTCAAGTAAACGTATTTTCCGACTCTATTAACTTCTGAATTCTGCAATTTATTGATCGTCATCGATGCCTGATCAAGCAAGAAACTAATCGCCCACCTCACGACGGACATTCGATCGGCTCTCTCGAAATTGGATCTCACGAGCTCGTAGTATTGGCCATCGGAGAGGACGATCGAGTGCAGTTTCAGGCATTTCATGCGGAGGACATCGATGAATTTACTGCAAACACGATTATTATTTCACGAACTCGAATTAGCGAAAAAACTGATGTCTTTCATTGCAATACAAAAAATTTAGGGATTGGTAGAAATTTGTTTTCGAAACATTGGGTGCACTATACACACTAGTATGTAACCAGATATTGGCGAACTGCTCTTACCTCGACTTATCCGAGAACCGCAATGTCTCATCGTCCCATCGAATCTCCAGTCGGCTGAGCTTCGGGCAGTTCTGCGCGATGCAATCGATGAACTGATCGACGTGGATCTTAGCGACGACCTTCGGACAGCAATCCTCGGCTATGCCCATCACGAGAACCCTGAATGGACGTCATCATAGGTGATTCCGGTGTTTTGATTCTGTTTCAATGAGGGGGTAAACATGAAGTCTCTCGCTTCTCGCTCGCCTTTCTCTGACGGTTAGAGAAAAGCGAGAGAGCACGCGCGCGCGAGAGAAGCGATAGATTTCATGTTTACCCCCTCATTTCAGCGTCATCTGAGAGATGCCGATCAGACCCTTGCCAACGTGGCTGATAAGGGAGAGATCAAACGGCCAAAAGACTACGGTTTCTTGTAGAAACGCCACGTACCTGATGTTTTTCAGCTGAGGAATCATGTTCATCCAGAAGTACTCGAGCAGCTTGTGATGGCCGCCCTGGAGAGAAGTTCATAAGTGATTTTAATTTTTTGTAAGCTAATTGGCAAGGCTCGCAAGCTGGCGATAGATACGATGATAACTCGGCATCAACTCTCCTCAATTCGCCTGTTCTCTCGTCGGTCAGAGAAAGCATAGATCACGCGAAACGAAGAGTCGGTTGTCGATTTGGCATCGCTAATATCCACTCACTAGATTCAATCCCTGCAGTTGTGATCCATGTCTATTGATCATGTCGACAAGGCACGCCTCATTGATGGAATCGCACGTATCGAGGTTGAGATACTCTAGTTTTCCGATGGAACCAGAGTTCATCCATGATTCCAGCACCTGCGATCAACATATATTCAGATGAAGAATGAGGAATTCAAGGATCGTCCTTTCGCACGCTAACTCGTCTCTCTGATATGTGAGAAGGTAAAGACGCGTCTCAGTGAAATATAGAAATCCAAAGGCCCCTTACCACATCATTGAAGTGCTCCAGCCAACTTGCATCCAGCCATCGAAGATGCGGCAATCGAGACATAATGTACACGAGGGAGTCGGAGCTGAGCTCGGTGCCCTCAATATTTCGAAATTCCGTTCAGTTTTGTCAGTAAAAACGCACTTTGATGTCCAACTCCTCGATCCTCGTCTTCTCCCACTCGACTGTCTTCACGATGTTGTTGTCGAGTTCTGTTAAAAAATCTCTGTTCACAAATCCACATGTTTTATGAAGTATAATAGCAGTGCAGAAGCCGAAATGCGACTATTTTTCTCATTCGTTTTTTCTTCGAAAATTCAGCTTAGAATCTCACTAGTATGTGCGAGGAAGAGACAGCGTAGCTTCTTGCATCGCTGCAGCACCAGCTTCAGGCATGAGCCTGTGACCTGAATACGAGCATTTTCGAAAATAAACAGTAAAATTCGAACCTTTGCGCAGTAATTGACGCTCAGGCACTCGAGATGAGCGCAGTTGGATGAGATGGCGTCGACGTGGTCATCGGTGATGAAGGGAACCTGGAGATTGCAGTAAGTCAATTGTAGAGAATAAATCGATAAAACTGTCTAACTATGGGCAAATATAATACAGTTTTTAACAGTTGTATGTCTTATTTTTTTAACGAAACTCGTTGAAACTCCATGCAATGTCCAATCACTTACTCCCCACAGATTGACCACTCTGAGATTGGGCAGAAACTGCTTGAGCTTGAAGATGTTCACAGTCTCATACACTTCCTCCTCCTCGTCCTCCACTTTCTCGTAGGTTCCTAAAGAGAATTAGGTCTACCGTATCATCTAAACTGCTCGAATCGATTGCCTGAGTTCAGCACAACAAGCTCATTTTTCGCCGGCAGGCCCGCTTCTTTTCTCCCAACACTTTACACTCCTGCCCTCAGTAGTGAGAGGGGGGAATCTCTTCACTTCTCACACAAATCACTACTTGACGTGATTCGAGAGTGATTTTGCGTGACGTGACATGCAGCTAGTGGATCAAGAAAGCCAGAAAAAACCAAACAGCGATAAATGAATTATTTACTAATTTTAAATTTAGCTCACCGATAATGTGCAGGATCTCCACAGAGGCGATGAACGTGTACACTTTCCTAAGGAATCCCTCAAGGAAGATGTTCTCAGAGAGGCAGATTGTGAGGGATTTGAGACGAGATGGAAAGGCCTGGAGGTCGGTGAAATCGTGCAGTTGCATGGCCGTTGAGAAATCTAAAAGTTGTATACTTCATCTTTATCTTTAGATTTTCCATATAGTAGGAGACTTACATTAGAAGGAAAGGTACAGGTTTACAAACACCGCACTCACTCTGCCGTTGCTCAAACAAATTCAATGACCTACCAAGAGTGAGATGCTGCAGTTTCGGGCACTTGTTGGACATTTCGTAGAGGACATTGGGAGTGATTAGGTCAGTGGCCAACTCGACGTTGCGCATGTCAACGAAGCGAGTGCCGATGAGGTGAGTGAAGTGGTCCACGTTGGCTATCTGGAATCAGTCGAAATTATTTCGAATATCTCGAATTATTTGCAAACAAGATATACTCATGGACCTTGTTTATCCAATATCTTTGCTCCTCATTCTTGAAATCCACCTAAACTTCTGTAGCAATCAATAAGCGGTTATTGACCTGGAGTCCGCCGTAACTTGGTCGGAAGGAGACGAATCGCCAGAGGTTCGGATTCCATGCGATATTGCGCCATCGACGACAGACGGAACTGACCACGAGCACCTGATTAGCAGATTCTTCATCCGTTATATTTTTTTTCAAATGTTTTATCATCGGAAAATTCTAGGTAAGCGTTTCTTAGAAAACAACAAGTTCTCACCTGGCGTGCCGGCAGATAAGAGAAGATGGAAGTGAGGATGTTGTCCGGTAGCTTCTCCACGCTCTGGAAAAGCACGGATAAGTCAAGTTGCAGAACCGTTTTAGGTTTTTTTTTTCGATTGTCTATACTAGACCCATAATTTCTATACCATCATGCTTGTGGCCGATTTCTTTCTCAGTGACATCTCCATTTCTTCGTCCTCTTCCAGGAAATCCGCCAGCATATCCTTGTTCGAGGTGTCGTGCATCGTGACACGACGCGTCATGTCGAAGATGGCCGCCATCGTTGAGGACGGAGGCGACTAAGACGACGACGACAAGAATCTGGGGGGATAAACGATGACGACGTCGAGGATGATTCGATTGGCACAAAAAAACGGGCCGCGACGGATGAAGAGAAGGATGAGGCGCAGGAGGAAGAAGAAACCTTGGCGGCCGATTCTCTTTCGTTTCTTTCCCTCTCTCCGCTCTCTCCCCCTTCCCCTCGGATCCATGGTGTAATGTAACCCGGCGCTGACTCGCGTGATAACCTCCTGATGTTTTCATCCAAGAAAAAGTCTAGCATAGTAATCCCAAGGATTTCAAAATGAATTTCAAAAAATAAATTGAAATACGACACACTATCAAATAGAGACAGTACTAGATCATTGTTTGGAAGAACTAGAACACCCGGAATCAAAGCAAACTCTAGCATTCAATGCAAGAAGAAATGGCCAAGTATCTCGAGCATAAGATCATCAAGCGATCGGGGATCAGTTACTCTAGCGAAAGAAAGCCGAGTTGACTGAGGGGGAGAGGAGAGCGAGAGATCAGGAGGGTAGAGTGGCACACACAAGTCGTTTGTTGCCGGAGGAAATGGGACTAATTAAATTAAATTCGGACAACCAATCGCGCCTGAAAATTGGGCAAAGCTTACCATCATGGAAACATAGCTGCGTTTCCTGATGACGTCGGGCTCGGAGTCGATAACAGTGAGGAGGTGGACCATTGGATGAATGGATGGAAGAATACTCTCGAGGGCAGATTTCTCTACTCTTTCAAGTGGCCACTCGATCAAAGTTCTGTAGAGAGAACGCTGTGAAATCTTGGCGAGTTTGCACGAAAGTTCAGTAATCAATCAGAGAGGGGAAGAGGCGAGGGAAATTTGGAGGGCCGACCGGAAACAAAAAGACAAGACTACAAACTGGTGTTGACGGCGTTCTTGTGAAAGGGGATATGATACAACCAGTCGAATCGATCGATAATTCGCGTGAGAAACAAAGCCGAAGAGTTTTTTGCGATGGGTGAGAGATAGAGAGGGGAGGGCGAGATACAGGAGGATACCGGACGGGGGCAAACTTGTCACAGTGGAGAGAAGGAAGAGGGAGAAGCTAGATTACTACTCTTTCTAATTTCGCCCCGTGGCTCTGGTCCAATAATAAGAGAAGAGCCAAGGTATATTCCTTCGCTCTCGCCGCGTTCTTCTCCTCGTTTACTGCACAACCACATGATTTACGCCAGATTCGAGATTCCCATCCATCAGAATATCGGGGAATCGAAAATGCAAGGAGCTTGAAGACAACGACGTCTGGAGAAAACGACGACAGTGGCACTAGAGAGGTCAGTTCTGAGTTTCTTGAAAATCAACAAGAAATAGAAACATCGTCTTAGAGCCCGATTCAGTTGAATGAAAGCCGTTTCTCATTACTAATTCCCACTCTGCGAGCCATTTCAGAGATAATGGGATCGCTACTCATTGAACATTGCTGAGGGCCGTGGTGGAGATTGTGTGATATATGCGAATTAGTCGGGGTTATGGTATGATCTTTTTTATGTTGTCTAGATGACGATTCCATTCTGTCACTCTCATCAGTCTACGAAATAACCCTGCCGATCAGCCGTCGTGTTGAGGAATGAAGGGAAACAGGTGTCAGAGGAGAAGAGAAACAAAGAGTACGCATGCAATTCTTGCTATTTTACCCTCTCGAATTTCTAGTAGAAGTAACAAAACGAAATGATAGAGACTTACCGGCATTCTTGAGAGAACGAGGGCGAGGTTCAGCTTGGAGAGGGCACGGAGCTTGCTCATTATTCGAGCCTGAAAGGTGCGTATGATCGATTGAAATCATTATCAACTTAGGAGTAATCTGGAATGAGCGCCATGAGAGCTTACCTTTTTCTTCTTCCATTCTTCCGTGTCTCGAAAGTGTTTCTTCTTCGTCAGCCATGTCTCTTTTGCTGTGGACGCCTCTTCGGTTGCTTGCTGTAAAAATAAAAGATTGGAATTATAGATAATTTGAAAAAAAAGATAATCTCCAAGATTCTTAAAGATGAACAAAGTCGTATCACTTATGATTAAGATAGGGAACAGTTAGTAGCGTTATTATTGCACTGTGTACTTCTTTGAAGCGTCTAAACCAGCAAAAAGATAAAAGAAAATATTACTGTTCGACGATGCTTGAATATTTCTAGCATCGCTCTGTTTATTGAGATGTCTCCGGATCAGTTTCCCTCACTGTCCGAACGATCATTGCTTGAGCC
Source organism: Pristionchus entomophagus (assembly GCA_036245825.1). Classification (NCBI taxonomy): domain Eukaryota; kingdom Metazoa; phylum Nematoda; class Chromadorea; order Rhabditida; family Neodiplogasteridae; genus Pristionchus; species Pristionchus entomophagus. The sequence continues at coordinate 21,530,585 of BTSX01000006.1, forward strand.
CACAAACCGAGAAAGCGTTCTTGGATTGTGGCGAGAACTAGAACAATCGAATATCGGCCCAGACACGTTTCAGAAATCGTCAAATTGCTAAGTGATGTAAAAAATGTAGATTCGACAATAGTTTCGAGCGAAAGTGACAAAGGATATAGCAGATTCGAAGAATCATCTCTACCCGAGAATACCCAGACAGAAGAAATCAAAGTTGTTGTACTAATGACGCGAGAGAGGAGACGAGTGAGTGCAATATGTCGGAATGAAGGAAGGAAAGCATCGGGAGAAGGGAAAAGAGGTGGGCTTCCGAAAGAACTCAGTCATTGCATAGATATATATTGCAAGGTGGGACCAAGAGGGGCTTGCAAGGTGGGTCGCAGTCTTCACTGAATCGGCAACGTGCGAGAAACGAAGAGAGCAAATAGTGATGAACTATCAAAATGTGGCTGAGCCGGGCTCCGATCGACATGTGGCATTCAGCAGCGTGAATATGTAAAGAGACTCTTCGCGAGTGGTCAGAAAAGAAGAAGAAATGAGAAGAGGAAGGAGAGAGAGACAGAGAGAGTGGAAATGTGTAAGTGAACTGATAGAGAAGCAAGCAGTGATGTGACAGCTGCGAATGAAGAAGACCTTTCGCGCCTCTGAACCCATGATGGTGATATATGGAGGGGAGTAACCCGGATCTTCCCTGCAAACCAGCGTGAGTTTGGTTTCAGACAGGCAAATGGAAGTTGCAAACGGACGTGCTATCTCATATGCAAGATCATGCTATCGGTGCGTGTGCCTTCCTACAGAAGTGAGTGCTCTTATCCTTTTCTTAGTGTGCGACGCGACAATCGTTCACAGAAAGAGCACTGGCAGTAATTTCTCCCTGTGACAGGAAGGAGAAGATCACAGCGAATTCGGATCAAAGCAAACTGAGTAAGTGCCGTCCCCTTCTCTTCCCCCCTCCCTCCGACTACACAAATCCGGATACTTGTGTTTCCCACGACTATATTTTGCTGTTGACGTAGAGCGGGATTCGAATTTCGGCTCTCTCTTCCTGATATATGTTGCAAAATCCTTTGCTCTTTTTTTCCAAGGATTTTCTCGGGTGCTTCGATCTCCGGAAACAAAATCGAACAAATTTACCGAAGCATTCGACGATGATCTCCTCATAATCCCTCCTCCTCTCAACTCCAATTCCAGCATTTCCCGGTCGATATTTGAGTTGAGCGCGTCGAGGAAGCGCTGCTTGTTCCGCATTTTCCGCGTGGCCCTCAACCAATTCGTTATTTTGTTTCGAAAACAAGGAGAGACCAACCGAAGCACGGCCGGTTTGATGATGGGTTCGTTGCCTTCGTCGAGAAGATGCAGACTGATGCCACTGCAATTCTTGGTTTGTCGAAAATAAAGTCATCTTCCGATCTTTGGTGACTGTCTACTAAAGTTCGAATAACGATCGTTATCTTTTAAGTTTTTTTGGACAGTTTGCGAAACGAAGATAAACCATTCCAATTGTATCATCTTCGAGGATTGAACCTATTGACCTGAATCGACTCCCGACAGGCTCTACTCCCTCCACCAATTGACCCTGGATCATTCGACGTCGAATCACGGAATTCTGCATTCCGACCTCTGCAAGAGAGAGATGTCTCTGTTTGATCTCGGCCGCTATCAACAAAGTAAACTCTCGTCAATCTCACCGAATGGCAGGGCCATGTTGATTGATAGCTGGACGAGGTGAGTCGAGGGGCAAAACACGAGTTATGAGAGGGATGCACTGTAGGGATGGACTGTGTCAAGGGGGATACGAGAGGAGAGAGAAGAAGAGGGGGAGAGAAGTGACAAACAGTTCGAAGATGTGATAGAACGAGCGATTGTTCCCGTCCTCGTTTCTTTTCTGCCGAAGATCTGATTGCTGACGAGCCATCCACTTCATCCATTCCTAGACGGACGAAAAATCGAGAAAAGGCGATTGAGCGAGAATGATACAAAATGATCAGACACACCTGAAGAAAATAGGCAATATATCAAGATCACAGGGCTGATTGATTTCGGAAACCGCACATCAAATAGACAAAAATTTAGCCTCGTAGGGGGCTCGAACCCCTGACATTCAGATTAAAAGTCTGACGCTCTACCAACTGAGCTAACGAGGCTCGTGATGCACGATTCCATTGTATGTTTCATATAGTCACATCAACTCCCAGAGCACGCGCTATAATTAGTAATTTTATTGAAAGAATACCGGCTTTACTCATTATAGACGGTTGCATTAGTAGTTTAGGTGAGAGCGAAATCGATCGCTATGCTCACAAAAGATTGCTAAAATTCTGGCAAAAGTTTAGCCTCGTAGGGGGCTCGAACCCCTGACATTCAGATTAAAAGTCTGACGCTCTACCAACTGAGCTAACGAGGCTCACGCTCACCTTCTACTAGTTACTGCCCACATAGATACTCACTCGAGAACGACGAGAGAGAAGAGGATGAGGGAGTACAGAAAAGCGAGAGAGAGCAGACGATTAGAGAAAGACGAGAGTGGAAAGGGGGAGAAAAGGGCGCATTCTTCTCAATTTGCCATGCATTGTGAAACTCTAGAAAAATAGAGCATTCGGTCTTTGATAAAAGATTGAATACATTGATTTATTGTCCTTGTACATTCAATGGTTTCACATCATCGATTCATTCTCTTCCTACTATGACAACGAAAACACATTTGAGTGGAACGAACGAAATATCGCCCTTCTCTCCTTTTTATTCCTGTTAAGACGGCATCTCGCTAATTTGAGACCACCCCCCGGACACGTTGAGCTAGCAATGGGAATCAGAAGCCCATGCTTGAGTGCTGGAAGGGTCTTGGTACCATAGTGCACAAACCATGACTTATTTGTTGTTACAGCCGTGGCTCAGGGAGAAACATGATTTTCAAGGTAAAATGGTCGAAAAATCAAATTTTCGCAACCGATCGAAATATACCCAATTAATTTTTTGCATTAATTTAGTGGTGCCCTGGGTGTCTGAAATAACTGCTCTGATCGATTACTGCTCATTGCGAAATTCACTTTTTTGACATAAGTTTTCGATTTTTTCGACGAAGTTGTCGATTTTCGCCAAAAGTTCCAGTGACCACTATATACGTTTTGTAGCCCGTGCAATTCTATATCGAAAAATCCTAAAGACGGATTCAGCGATCGATAATAAATTTATCATTTATTCGATTAACTCCAAAAAATGCTCGATTTCGACCGTTTTTCAAGCATAACTTTTTTCTTTCATGATCTGATGATCTGTAACACCCAAATTCGAATTTTACACAAATAGTTACGTCAGGATAAAATATGATCAGATTTTTCCGAGGTGTAATTGTTTCCACATTTTTCATGATCCCCGGGTCATGGTCATTTTTTGGTCAAAAAGTCAAAATCTCAGAACCATTTGACTAAAAGTGTTTTCGACGTATTTTTACCCGTAGATGTCGAATTTTCATACTAGAGTTGACCAAAATGCAAAGAAAAAAGTTTTGTTCTAAAACTCATATATTTTTCGAGTTTGTCAAGTTTTTTGAGTGTAACTTTTTTCTTTTGCATTTTGGTGAACTCTAGTATGAAAATTCGACATCTAAAATTCGACGTCGAATACACTTATAGTCAGTTAGTTCTGAGATTTTGACTTTTTGACCAAAAAATGACCATGACCCGGGGATCATGAAAAATGTGGAAACAATTACACCTCGGAAAAATCTGATCATATTTTATCCTGACGTAACTTTTTGTGTAGAATTTGAATTTGGGTGTTACAGATCATCAGATCATAAAATAAAAAAGTTATGCTTGAAAAACGGTCGAAATCGAGCATTTTTTGGAGTTAATCGAATAAATGACAAATTTATTATCGATCGCTGAATCCGTCTTTAGGATTTTTCGACATAGAATTGCACGGGCTACAAAACGTATATAGTGGTCACTGGAACTTTTGGCGAAAATCGGCAACTTCATCGAAAAAATCGAAACTATGTCAAACAAGTGAATTTCGCAATGAGCAGTAATCGATCAGAGCAGTTATTTCAGACACCCAGGGCACCACTAAATTAATGCAAAAAAATAATTGGGTATATTTCGATCGGTTGCGAAAATTTGATTTTTCGACCATTTTACCTTGAAAATCATGTTTCTCCCTGAGCCACGGCTGTAACAACAAATAAGTCATGGTTTGTGCACTATGGTACCAAGACCCTTTCAGCACCCAAGCATGGGCTTCTGATTCTCATTGCTAGCTCAACGTGTCCGGGCAAGGGCCAAAATGCTTGCAAATTACCGAGATGCCGTCTTAACTAAGTTCTCATTTGATATTCACATTGCTCTCACTTACATGAGATCATTACTTCCCTTGTCTATTCTCTTTATTCCCCTGTGAAATAGATCTCGCGATGGGTATATGTCCTTATTATGTTTTTTTATTGATTCCTAGACGTTATTTTTTTTCAACGATTGCACCCCCCACTACATCTTATCTGATCAGATATCGGAAAGAGTCTCTTTCCTTCTCATTCCTCTTCAATCTATTAAATATCTCGAGTCGCTCCAACCTTTTCTTAATCATCACTCTCCCCTTTTCTCTCTGTCCTCTTTCTCTTCTTAGACTGGTACCCGTACTATTCTCGCTCCCAGTCCGTTTCTCATTCTGTTCTGTGATCGTTATGGTTCTAAGTCTAATATTCATATTTAAGTTTCACCGATCTACATTCGGAGCCCATCTTCTATCGGAAAAGAGAGAATACGCGATTAAAAATGCTTGTATGGAACAAGTAGAACAATATAATGTGAGAGGGGAAACTAAGCGAGTAGAGTTTACAGATCATCCAACCTCCTTACACATCACATTCATGAACTCTGCATAGTTTGTAGGTATCTTTCCTTTTCGAAGTACATCATACAGTACTTTACCTACTCTGTTCGCAAAACTGTGCTCGCGAATCTTAGTTCTAAATTTTTCTAGACACATTTTGAAGCCTGCGCCTCTGAGATTAGATTTGGATAGAACAAGAAAATAGTTTCTGAACCGGGACAATCTCGAATTCACGAACAGCATTTCGTAAGCTAATTTGAAGTCATTGACCTTACGACGGTACATCAACGTATTGAGTTTGAGCATCTCGTTTCGTTCCACTGGTAATGGTCTGTTTTCAAAGTTGTATCCCAAAAATTTGTAGCTAATCAGCCTCGTCACTTTGTTTTGCAGCTTTTTGAGTTTACCAGCTTCTCTATAAAAAACTGGGAAAGCGACGCTAGGACTGAATTCTACCATAGGCCTAACGTAGGTAGTGTATGCATTGACCATTACTGCAGCATTGTTGGTGCTGAGTCCACGGAACATTAGGCTGGAACGGAGCGCAGCTTTTTGGATCACTATGTCAAAGTGTTCTCTGAATGTCAACTCGTTATCGATCCAAATGCCTAGATCTCTCATCGACGATTTCGGATCGATTGGAATGTCACTCAAATAATACTTCGATAATTGATTTCCATTTCCTAAGTGGAGCACATTGCACTTCTGACTTGCAATACTCAATTGCCAAATGTCGTTCCACTCCAGGATGGAATCAATACATTGCTGAAGTTTCAGAGAACCACTTGACTCATCTTTTTCGAATGATAGGAATATTTTAAGATCGTCTGCAAAAGTACAGGTTTTGCACCCATTCCTTTCTATAACCTGCGATAAATCAGCAGTGTATAGATTGAATAGGAGTGGACCCAGAACTGATCCTTGTGGGACGCCACTAATGACCGGTCTTGATTCCGATAATGTCGTTTTGACTCTCACTTTGAATACTCTGTTTGATAAGTATTCCTTAATCCATCTCACGGTCAGCAGTGGAAAGCCCATTTTGGAAATCTTTTGGATCAACATTGGATGGCTCACTGTATCGAATGCTTATTCTTCACCATTTGCAATGAAATGCATTGTGAAACTCTGGAAAAACTAGCTAAACAGAGTAAGTTTGAAGACGGAGCCGTTACTGTAACCGTATCAAAACCAGAGCCGGCAAAAACTCAACCATTTTCGTGAATCCACCACGATCAACCTGGATATAAATCGAAAAATACGGTATTTGCTTTTGGATTGAATTTTGAATTTTGGCCGGTCTCTGGATATATTTCGGCGCCTATTTTGCTGATTTTTAAAATAAGTTTTTGCGTCGGATCTGTGGCATTTATGCTTGAACCATTCAAGTGTGCCAGTGAATTTTCTGGCAGTGTGTTTTCAAAATGAAAACAATCGAGCGCTTTTATAAACTCATTTTCAAGCTCCCCCTATACTTATCTTTCCAGTAGGTACGTAGTTGAGGGTCAACTACATTGAAAAAAGTATTCGTACCTTCGAAACTTCATTCCCGCTGATTTAAAATAATTTTGTTTTCCCAGATCATTTCCGCAATGAACGACCATCGTCGAGAGTTCTTCGAATTGATACGTACTCTTGCTCAGACTTACAATTACGACTATAGATCGGTAAGCGTTTCGTTTTTATTAGGTTGGTGCATAAATCTTGTCGCGTGTTTTCCATTGAAGATGTCTAGCTCTTTCAATTTTTACCGACCAACTCTAGGTTTTTCATATATGAGCCCGTTCGCGTAAGAGTCGAACAAAGTCTGGCACAGCAAGAAAAACGAATATGCTCAAAACTTGGTCCTAGGGGTAACTTTTCATTCCGAATCGACTGGCGTTTTCAGTTTTTCGGTCAGATGCTTCTGAATTCCGGTACGACACGACGTCGATTCGATCAAATTCGTGTTCTACGATTAAAACTGGTCCGGACAGGGTCGGAATGGTAACAAATCTCGCGCACCCGACCAGAATTTAATTCTCTACAAATTGCAAAAAAAATTCGACCCTCTATCTGACATGCTGGCGGTGCGACTTATGGTCGTTTTTTGACCCTATGCTCATGCGAGAAAATAACTTTGCCACTTTGTAGAGAATCTTTTCCTGATCATTTTGGTATATGGGGTTAGGTATTTAGAGTTGCGTAAAAGCAAATAGGGGGGCAAAAACTGCGGCCAACTCGCGTTTTTTTGTGGTTTTTTGAGCATAACTTTTTTCTTTCGATATTTCGTGATCTCTCATATAAAAATTCGGTGTCTACGTGCAAAAATACGTCAGAAAATGATATACTCGAGTATTTTTGAGAATATGAATTTTTGAACCCAAAAATGGAACCAGGAACCAGAACCGGGGTCGAAAAAGTCATATTCTCAAAAATACCCAACTATAGGATTTTCTGGCGTATTTTTGCACGTAGGCACCGAAATTTTATATGAGATATCACGAAATAACGAAAGAAAAAAGTTATGCTCAAAAAAACACAAAAACGCGAGTTTGCCGCAGTTTTTGCCCCCCTATTTGCTTTTACGCAACTCTAAATACCTAACCCCATATACCAAAATGATCACTAAAAGATTCTCTACAAACTGGCAAAGTTATTTTCTCTCATGAGCATAGGGTCAAAAAACGACCATAAGTAGCACAGCATGTCAGATAGAGGGTCGGATTTTTTATTCAATTTGTAGAGAATTAAATTCTGGTCGGGTGCGCGAGATTTGTTGCCATTCCGACCCTGTCCGGACCAGTTTTAATCGTAGAACACGAATTTGGTCGAATCGACGTCGTGTCGTACCGGAATTCAGAAGCATCTGACCGAAAAACTGAAAACGCCAGTCGATTCGGAATGAAAAGTTACCCCTAGGACCAAGGTTTGAGCATATTCGTTTCTCTTGCTGTGCCAGCCCCTGTAGAGCTTTTACTGACTCATAGGCAAACGGCCTCATATGTTGAAGCCTTCAATGCTCTCTTCAGCGCACGTTATCTCAGATCTCTCCGATCAGGAAAACGGGAACTGTGTAAAATTCCATTGAAATTTACTTCCGTCTAGTTCCAGGACGATACGGAGTTGAGCACCTATCCCGTTTAGATATCACATAGAGCACCTATAGGGCTTCTCAGTTAACTTTGTATTCAATCCGCAAAACTATATTTTAGCTAAGTACAACGATTTCAATTTTAGACAAATTTTTTTTCGAGATTTTGCTTTTGGCCAGACCTAAAATTTTCGAACATCCATCAAGCTTGGCGTAATTCCAACTATTATTATGAAACCCGAACATACCTCTATATAATTCTATAAGGACAGACCGGGGCGATTTCAGACAGAGAAATTATACGGGCTCAAACTTCAAGCCCAAAATGCGACAAGACTTATGCACCATCCTGATATGTAACTTAATTGGTACGATTTAGTTCTCGAAAACTCATTCGCCCACATTTAGTTAATTGCCCGGAAAAAATTAGTAAAAATTAGTTGATATAAACTAGCAGTCTCCGTTGCTACGTTGTAAGCTGGGTCGTGTGCACAGGTTAATCGTGGTCCACCTTCCGTGCAAGTGAGACGCATGCCATTGCAAAAAGGTCGTGAAGCTTCGAGCTCTCCGTAAAAGTTGCGATATAGCCCCTCCGCTTCGCTATGCGTCTACATCCGCAACTTTCCATAAACGCTATCAGCATCACTAGCTTTTCACAACGGTATGGCCAAAGCATACGCAAAAATCATGACAAACACAATTCTTTTAGCAACGTTAGGCCGCACAGCGATTCGAGAGTGGACAAAAGTTAGAGAAGCAGAGATAATTCATTGGTAGAGTTTCATGAAAAGTGAGAGAGTGACGCGAATCTTTTCCGTTCGAGACCGTATGTCCAATCTCAACATACTACATCAACCTCCTGGTCTCGAAAGACGACCACTGCCCAGGACAGGCCCTTATTGGCTGGGACATCGAGGGGGGGACAGAGTGTCTCCTTGGCGGACTGTCTCCACGACTTGGCGATCAGGGCGATGTCATCCGCGTACTCGAGGTGGCTCAGGTATCTTCCATCAATCCGAATCCCGTCGCTTCCCCAGTCGATGTCATCCATCGCCGATCGAAGGACCACGTTGAAGAGACGAGGGGACAGAGTGTCTCCTTGGCGGACTCCTCTTCGAACGGTGACGGGAACCATATCTTCGTTGACGCGGATGAGGGTTGAAGAGGACTCGTAGATGCGACGAAGAAGGTGGATGAGGGTAGGATGGCATCCCGATGACCAGAGTGACTGCCAGACCGCGCTCCATTCCACGCAATCGAAGGCCTTGCGGAAGTCGACGAAGGCAAGGTAGATGGGGATACCGTATTCCGATGACCTTTCTGCGACTTGCTTGATGGCGTGCAGGTTGTCCAGGGTGCTGTGCCCGCACCGGAAACCGGTTTGGGTGGACGACTCAGTCTCTTCAAGCACTACCTCGAATCTTTTCAGAATGCAACGTGTCATGGTCTTCAGGGTTACGGTAAGGAGGGAGATTGGTCGAAAGTTTCCGATGTTGGTGCAGTCTCCTTTCTTGTACAGAAGAGAGACGATGGCTTCTGCCAAACCATCGGGAACTTGATCTCCGGCTACCAGGCGATTGAGTAGGTCGGCTATCACGGGGGCGAGGTGGTCTTTCGCATGGTAGAGCATCTCGGGAAGGATTCCGTCCGAACCAGGGGAGTGGCCGCACTTGAGCAGGGACATCGCGTGCCGGGTCTCATCGGGAAGGAAGGGAGGGAGGGGATCGAGGGGGCGCGAAGGGACCGCGAGGGGAAGGTGCACTCCGGGGGTGTACAGTTCCTCAAAGAAGCGCTGGACCGTAGCAATAATTGCCTCTTGAGACAGAGCACCAGTAGCAGGGTCAGGGACTTGAAGACGCTTCTTAGAGGATTGGAGGCTTAGCATCGCTTTCACTATGCTCCTTCCCATAGTCGCAGCATGACGAGCTTGCGACTCCTTTCGTTTCCGGATGTCATCGGAGAGACTCAGTCGGGCTGCTTTGCACGCGGTGGAGTAGGCGACGGTTCCCTGGGGGTTGGATTGCATCTTGTGGCGCGCCGCTAGGAGGTTCCGGGTTGCAGGAGATATCCAGGGCGGGACTCTTCGCACTCTCCAACAGTCGCTTGCTGCGGTCTCAGTGAATGCCCGGACCGTATCGTAGGCTTCGGCAGCAGAGGCGGGACGGGTGAGAGGCACTGACGCGAGGAGATTCGCGTTGGCAGTAAAAGAGACTCGGTCGAGATCAAACCTCTCCCTGCATCTTTTGTGCTTCACCTGGTCGAGGAGGGATAGACACATCCGGACAAGGCGATGGTCCGAGTTGAACTCGAAACGACCTACGACTCCACAATTGACAACTCTCGCCGTGGGAGGCGCTGCAACGAAGTCAATCTGGTTGAATTTGGAGCCGTTGGGAGATCGCCAAGTCCAGATCCGGCCATGTCTCTTTTTTCGGGAACGTGTTCCAAATGCGCAGGCCGGTTCTCACGCAGACTTCTGTGAAAGTCCGTCCACGCGAGTTGGGGGTCGGAGAAGCGTAGTTACCGACAAGTCTTTCATTGCCAGGTTCACGCGCGACTCTACAGTTGAAATCCCCAACCAACACTGGCATACAGCCTCTTGGCACTCTCCGCAAAGTGGCCTCAACCTGGTCCATGAAGGTATCGTACTCTTTGTCATCGTAGGACGACGTTGGAGCATACGCACAGACTAGGAAGAGGCGCTCGATGGGTAGGAGGAGAGTCGCTAGACGAGGGGAGAGGCCATGGAACACAGCTCGTCGCGCGAGGTGCGGTCGGAGCAGGAATGCCACGCCATGGGACGCAGTAGGACCGCCCGAGTGGTAGACTACAGTGCCTGAGGATGTAAGATTGAACGAGGCACAACCCACAATTCTTGCTTCCTGCACTGCTATCACGTCCCACTTGATCTTGTCGAGGGCGAGTTCCAACTCGATCTGCTTGTCCTTGGGGGCGAGCGTCCTGGCGTTGATGGTGCCGATGTAGAGATGGCGACTCATCAGGGTGGCGTACAACTCCCGCGTGCCAAACGCTTCTGGGAGAGGGAGACTAGATCCTGGGCGGAGGGAACCGGAGTCGGAGAGCGAAAATCGCGACTCAACCGCTCGCCACTCGCTTTTGGACCCAGAATGACAATACTCGCTAACTACATCGACATCGGAGGGAAGAGGGTTCCGATGTTCCAGAACCAGAAGGATGTGTACTCCGACAGTGGGATGTACGCGGCCGTTCTAACAGCAGAAGAATACGTGATCCCTCCCAACGGATCCCAGATCATCACAGCCTCACTCCGGATACAAGAAGCGGGTCAGAAGCAGATGAGCTTCTGAAGATCGGAATCTCAGCAGTCTACGTCAAGAAATTCGACGTGAAGACGCAGGATCTCTTCCATCCATATCAGGAGAAGAGCAGGAAGATTCGGATACACAACCGAAACAGCCGTCCGATCAAGATCGAGAAGGATTCCGAACTGTTCACGGCTCAGATCTTCCACATTAACAGTCAAGATCCCATCACCGAAGAATACATCCCTCCCGAGACCCAGTTCGAAGACAAGATGCCGATCCTTCCACCGGATGCCGACTCGTTCCTTCGTCTGGTCAACTGGGAAGGCTCCACACTCCACCAACAACAGAAGAACAAACTCCTCGAGACTATCCTGAGGTACAAGATGTCCTTCTACAATGAAGACCAGCAGATTGGCACCTTCAACGGTCCCATACAGCATAGGATCGTCCTGAAGAAGGGTCTACCCGAGATCCCAGAACTGACCCATTCCCTACTCCAAGTGGGATGAGCTGGAGAGACAGGTCCAGGAACTGGTGAAGCAGGGAGTGATCGAAGAAGCACGGAATGCAACCTTCCGTTCCCCTGTAATACTCACCCGCAAGAAGGACTCTACGTTCAGATTCTGTATAGATATGAGGGCCCTAAATGAGGCCACCGTCCCCTGCTTCCAGGACCTTCCTCTGATCTCTGATCTCGTCCACCAGGCAGCAGGGAAGCAGTACTTCTCTTCCTTTGACCTCAAACGCGGGTTCTTCCAAATTCTTCTCGAGCCCGGATCAAGGCGATGGACTGCATTCTCGACTCCGTCAGGAACGTACCAGTTCCGGAAGTTGCCGATGGGCCTTCACGGCTCGCCTGGCTGCTTCTCTCGCTGTATCGAGATGGTCAGGAAGACGAGCGAAATCGGACTTCTATGCTACCTCGATGACGTCCTTCTGGTCAACGACGACCTCGACACCCATCTACGCGATCTGGAGAAGGTCCTGAGCACAGTCCATCAGTTTGGCCTCCGAATCTCGATGCCAAAATGCCGATGGTGCACCCCAGAAATACTCTATCTCGGGTTCATTTTGGGTCGCCAAGGAGTCCGTCCGAACCCGATGAAGGTGCACTCAATGGAACGATTCCCACGACCCAAGTGCAAACGAGACGTACAATCATTCCTCGGTTTGGCCACCTACTTTAGGGTCTTCATGAAGGGATTCGCGGCCATCGCTGCTCCCCTTCATTCTCTCACAGGGAACGAGCCATTCGCATGGGGCCCCGAACAGGAGGACGCCTTCGTGACCATCAAGCACCTTCTCACGACAGCTCCTCTTCTGGCAGCTCCGAGAATGAAGGAGCGATTCTTCATCATGACCGACGCCTCCCAGATGGGAATCGGAGCAGCGCTCCTCCAGGAGAAGGATGGGGGCTGAAAGATCCAGAGACCCGGATGGTGGCCTTGGAGAGTGAAGCCCTAGCCATAGTCTTCGCTGCGAAAGCGTTTGACAAGTACATCTGCTCTGCTCCCACGATGCTGATCACCGATCACTCACCTCTACGATCGTTGATGACCAACCGCAACCTCAACGGCCGCCTTGCTCGATATCAGCTAGCCCTACAGGGGCTGAAGCTGAACATCATCTACTAGCCCGGGAAATCCAACGTCGTGGCCGATGCTCTATCGAGGATGCTGCCCGAAGAAGAAGAACCTGAGAAGGTCAACAACGTCATGATGGACAATGATCAAGAGGATCCGAATTCTTCTCTCTCAGTCGACCCCATCGATTCGAACTCACCACTCCACTTCCCCATCACCTCTTCTCAATCAATGGTCGATCATCCTCAATCAATCGACCCCATCCCAGCCAATCGATCAACTCAGTCCATCGACCGGATCACTCGTTTCAATTCCGTCATTCCAACGTCATTAGCCACGTCTTCTCAGCCAATCGATCACAGCACCTCCACTTCCCCGAGAGAAATCATCGGCACAACTCATCCGAATGACTCCATCAGTCCGATCCCCTCGATCATCCATACCAATCCTTGCACAGATCAAGACGATCCCATTATCCAGGTGAATAATCACCATCGAAGACGTTCGGAGAGTCCAGTCGGAATCCGACAGTATCATGAAGATCAAGAAACATCTCGAGACCGAAGAAGACCCCGACGACGATGGCTTTCAACATGCTGACAGACTCGCCGACCATAGGCGATTCTGCCTCACGAAGGGCGTCGTCTATGCCATCAACAAGAGAAAGGACGGAATCCCAGATCCATCCCTACGAATTCTTCTCCCTCGAGACGAAGCGATGATCAAGACGATCGTCACCCACTACCATGAATCGGAGGACTCGCCGCTCATGCCGGAGTGGAAAGGACGCTGAGGACCATCCGTACGCGCTTCACGTGGCGTGGAATGAATGAAGACGTCAAGAAGATCGTCAAAACGTGCCACTCCTGCCAACGAGTAAAGGCGATTCCCCACGAATACGCCACGGAACCCATGAGCTACCTCGAGACACCGCACGAGGCATTTTCACGCCTGCATCTGGACCTCGTTGGACCTCTTCCGATCACGGAGAACTCCAACAAATTCTGTCTCACGGTCATCGAAGCCCTCACTCGAGTCGTAATTCTGAGAGCCCTGCAGGATCAAACTGCGGAGACACTGGCCCAGACCTTCTCGGGGTTCGCCATGATCTTCGGATATCCTCATACCGCCTTTACGGACAAAGGCGCGTCGTTCCTGTCAGAGACGTTCACCAAGATGATGAAATCCTCCGGGATCACGATGATGTCATCTCCTCCTTATCATCATTCATCGAATGGATCTGTGGAACGGGCAAACAGATCCGTTGAGGAGACACTCTCTCACTTCGTCAACTCGCAGCAGAATGACTGGGATGAATTTCTCCCGGCGGTTGCATTCGCTCTCAACAACCACTCCCATACAAACACGGGAATCCCTCCGTTCATGGAAATGTTCGGAAGATCAGCGAGAATCAAGGAGGATTCCATGATGAGCACTCCAAGACCAATCTACTTCGAAGACGCTGTTGGGAGAACACATCGCATTCTACAGACCGCCTGGCAAGTAGCCCGCGAGAAGACCAACGAGGCCAAGAAGCGCGAAGTCCTACTACGACAGAGCCAATTCAACACGTCCACGTCACTTCCTACCCGGAGATGCAGTCCTTCTTCGCGGTCCGCCTCGAAAGAACAAACTGGCAGCCCGCCACACCGGACCCGCTCGAGTCATCGAAGAGCAAGGATCCGGTCGACTACTGGTCGACATCGACGGAAGACAAGCCGTCTGGTACAAGGATCTAGTCATCAAGTATCATGAGCCAGAGGAGAAGAAGAACAAGAAGACCAACGAGAGGCCCGAACTCGAAGGCTCTTCCAACGACTCCGATTCCCAGACCGATGTGGCCGAGACGAACGACCCCGAGCCACCCACCGAGCCGAGACGCTACAACCTCCGCAATCGCCCTCGAGTCAATTCGCTTCTATGCGCCAGAGATGGAGGAACAGACTCTGTCTGGATCTCTGTCGAGGACGGCACATTCTCCTCAGATACCCGATCACAGCTCGTAGAGGGGAACGAGCCCCTGCATCGCGAGGTCAGGACACGAGAGGGGGCTCTCACCGTCACTATCCATGCCGGGTCAAGTCCCCATCCCCGACGTGCCCAAAACCAGAATCCAGGTGTCAACTCTCAATCTCGTTATCGACGATGCCCGATTGCCGACGACGAGAGGCCCTCCAGATGTCACCCGACTACCGATCGTGCTCGGCCGCGCCGTCACTGATGCTTCTTCTTCTCTTCTCTCAATCTCTTCATCGCCATCGTCATCTATTTCTACATGATAATCATCAAATGCTATCCCTCGACCCCAATTCTCTATCCCCTTTAAGGTTTTCAGATCTTCAAGATATTCCCTAACTTTACCGTTCTATTTTAGCACCCTTCGACCCATTGATATTCATGCACTTATCGACAATTTTTTTAATCGTTATACATTTTCTTGCTTTAGTCCTGGAGGGGACAAACTTTATTCTTCGTCTATAACCATTACATTCACAATTTCTTCCTTTCTTTCCTTTTGCAAACCATCATTTCTCTTTTCTGAATGGCTGCGGCCACATTTCAAGACCCCAACCCCCACTCATACTAGACCCTAATCCACTCACTGCAAACTTCTATGATCCCCAGAGAATCAAAACCATTCCCTGATCTTTCCAACACATTTCAATTACTCCGGTCCACAATATTAAACAATCGCAATTATTGCGATAACTCCCATCCCGCTACACCAACGCCTTTACATCTATAGACATCTCCAGTGCTTACCATACGATATCCAATTTACCCATTCCGTAACAAGTGATCAGGGACTGATCATATTCGGGGTTGCGTGATGTCACATACCTACACTCACACCCTTCACTCCCCTTCCCTTACCACGCTCACATCCCTCTTCTACTTCCCCCCCACCCTAGACTCCGCCCCTCGGGGCGGAGGCGCAGCAACTTCTCCCTCTCCTCAGTCTGAACCCGGTCTCGCTTCTAGTAGTTCCCCTCCAGTAGTCTCCACAGTCGATAAACATCTCCGTGTGAGTTCGGGAACCACACGGGATCGGGGCACTGGGCTAGACAGGATGGTGCTGCCTTCTGGACCGGAAGGGCTTAGCATATCCCATCTACAGAATTATCCAAGCAAAGTCGTCGGCCAAGACGCCATCGTTGTTCATAGCAATGATGGGGTTTTGTGATTGTGCAAGCTGTTCTAGATAATCGCTTTTAATAAATTATTTGCACCATAAAAGCAATGACGCATATTACATCTTATAATGGCATGTTGATTGGGAGATATTTAAGTTCTGAGTCGAATTATCCAAGCAAAGTCGTCGGCCAAGACGCCATCATTGTTCATAGCAATGATGGGGTTTTGTGATCGTGCAAGCTGTTGTAGATAATCGCTTTTATTAAAATTATTTGCATGACACGAGCAGGGACGCAAATTACATCTTATAATGGCATGTTGATTGGGAGATATTTAAGTTCTGATTCGAATTATCCAAGCAAAGTCGTCGGCCAAGACGCCATCGTTGTTAATAGCAATGATGGGGTTTTGTGATCGTGCAAGCTGTTCTAGATAACCGATTTTATTAAAATTATTTGCATGACAAAAGCAATGACGCATATTATATCTTAGAATGGCATGTTGATTGGGAGATATTTAAGTTCTGATTCGAATTATCCAAGCAAAGTCGTCGGCCAAGATGCCATTGTTGTTCATAGCAATGATGGGGTTTTGTAATTGTGCAAGCAGATCTAGATAATCGATTTTAATAAAACATTTTGCACGATAAAAGCAATGACGCATATTACATCTTAGAATGGCATGTTGATTCTGAGATATTTAAGTTCTGAGTCGAATTATCCAAGCAAAGTCGTCGGCCAAGACGCCATCGTTGTTAATAGCAATGATGGGGTTTTGTGATCGTGCAAGCTGTTCTAGATATCCGATTTTATTAAAATTATTTGCATGACAAAAGCAATGACGCATATTATATCTTAGAATGGCATGTTGATTGGGAGATATTTAAGTTCTGAGTCGAATTATCCAAGCAAAGTCGTCGGCCAAGACGCCATCGTTGTTAATAGCAATGATGGGGTTTTGTGATCGTGCAAGCTGTTCTAGATAACCGATTTTATTAAAATTATTTGCATGACAAAAGCAATGACGCATATTATATCTTAGAATGGCATGTTGATTGGGAGAAATTTAAGTTCTGATTCGAATTATCCAAGCAAAGTCGTCGGCCAAGATGCCATTGTTGTTCATTGCAATGATGGGGTTTTGTAATTGTGCAAGCAGATCTAGATAATCGATTTTAATAAAACATTTTGCACGATAAAAGCAATGACGCATATTACATCTTAGAATGGCATGTTGATTGGAAGATATTTAAGTTCTGAGTCGAATTATCCAATCAAAGTCGTCGGCCAAGATGCCATCGTTGTTCATAGCCATGATGGGGTTTTGTGATTGTGCAAGCTGTTCTAGATAATCGATTTTAATAAAACATTTTGCACGATAAAAGCAATGACGCATATTACATCTTAGAATGGCATGTTGATTGGGAGATATTTAAGTTCTGAGTCGAATTATCCAAGCAAAGTCGTCGGCCAAGACGCCATCGTTGTTAATAGCAATGATGGGGTTTTGTGATCGTGCAAGCTGTTCTAGATAACCGATTTTATTAAAATTATTTGCATGACAAAAGCAATGACGCATATTATATCTTAGAATGGCATGTTGACTGGGAGATATTTAAGTTATGAATCGAATTATCCAATCAAAGTCGTCGGCCAAGATGCCATTGTTGTTCATAGCAATGATGGGGTTTTGTGATTGTGCAAGCTGTTCTAGATAACCGATTTTATTAAAATTATTTGCATGACAAAAGCAATGACGCATATTATATCTTAGAATGGCATGTTGATTGGGAGATATTTAAGTTATGAATCGAATTATCCAATCAAAGTCGTCGGCCAAGATGCCATCGTTGTTCATAGCCATGATGGGGTTTTGTGATTGTGCAAGCTGTTCTAGATAACCGATTTTATTAAAATTATTTGCATGACAAAAGCAATGACGCATATTACATCTTATAATGACATGTTGATTGGGAGATATTTAAGTTATGAATCGAATTATCCAATCAAAGTCGTCGGCCAAGATGCCATCGTTGTTCATAGCCATGATGGGGTTTTGTGATTGTGCAAGCTGTTCTAGAGAACCGATTTTATTAAAATTATTTGCATGACAAAAGCAATGACGCATATTACATTTACATCGTATAATGGCATGTTGATTGGGAGATATTTAAGTTCTGAGTCGAATTATCCAAGCAAAGTCGTCGGCCAAGATGCCATCGTTGTTCATAGCCATGATGGGGTTTTGTGATCGTGCAAGCTGTTGTAGATAATCGCTTTTATTAAAATTATTTGCATGACAAAAGCAATGAAAAAGCAATATTATATCTTAGAATGGCATGTTGATTGGGAGATATTTAAGTTCTGAGTCGAATTATCCAAGCAAAGTCGTCGGCCAAGACGCCATCGTTGTTCATAGCAATGTTGGGGTTTTGTGATCGTGCAAGCTGTTGTAGATAATCGCTTTTATTAAAAGTATTTGCATGACACGAGCAGGGACGCATATTACATCTTAGAATGGCATGTTGATTCCGAGATATTTAAGTTCTGATTCGAATTATCCAAGCAAAGTCGTCGGCCAAGATGCCATCGTTGTTCATAGCCATGACGGGGTTCTGTGATTGTGCAAGCTGTTCTAGATAACCGATTTTGTTAAAATTATTTGCATGACAAAAGCAATGACGCATATTATATCTTAGAATGGCATGTTGATTGGGAGATATTTAAGTTCTGAGTCGAATTATCCAAGCAAAGTCGTCGGCCAAGATGCCATCGTTGTTAATAGCAATGATGGGGTTTTGTGATCGTGCAAGCTGTTCTAGATAACCGATTTTATTAAAATTATTTGCATGACAAAAGCAATGACGCATATTATATCTTAGAATGGCATGTTGATTGGGAGATATTTAAGTTCTGATTCGAATTATCCAAGCAAAGTCGTCGGCCAAGATGCCATTGTTGTTCATAGCAATGATGGGGTTTTGTAATTGTGCAAGCAGATCTAGATAATCGATTTTAATAAAACATTTTGCACGATAAAAGCAATGACGCATATTACATCTTAGAATGGCATGTTGATTCTGAGATATTTAAGTTCTGAGTCGAATTATCCAAGCAAAGTCGTCGGCCAAGACGCCATCGTTGTTAATAGCAATGATGGGGTTTTGTGATCGTGCAAGCTGTTCTAGATATCCGATTTTATTAAAATTATTTGCATGACAAAAGCAATGACGCATATTATATCTTAGAATGGCATGTTGATTGGGAGATATTTAAGTTCTGAGTCGAATTATCCAAGCAAAGTCGTCGGCCAAGACGCCATCGTTGTTCATAGCAATGTTGGGGTTTTGTGATCGTGCAAGCTGTTGTAGATAATCGCTTTTATTAAAAGTATTTGCATGACACGAGCAGGGACGCATATTACATCTTAGAATGGCATGTTGATTCCGAGATATTTAAGTTCTGATTCGAATTATCCAAGCAAAGTCGTCGGCCAAGATGCCATCGTTGTTCATAGCCATGACGGGGTTCTGTGATTGTGCAAGCTGTTCTAGATAACCGATTTTGTTAAAATTATTTGCATGACAAAAGCAATGACGCATATTATATCTTAGAATGGCATGTTGATTGGGAGATATTTAAGTTCTGAGTGGAATTATCCAAGCAAAGTCGTCGGCCAAGATGCCATCGTTGTTAATAGCAATGATGGGGTTTTGTGATTGTGCAAGCTGTTCTAGATAACCGATTTTATTAAAATTATTTGCATGACAAAAGCAATGACGCATATTACATCTTATAATGACATGTTGATTGGGAGATATTTAAGTTCTGAGTCGAATTATCCAAGCAAAGTCGTCGGCCAAGATGCCATCGTTGTTCATAGCCATGATGGGGTTTTGTGATTGTGCAAGCTGTTCTAGATAACCGATTTTATTAAAATTATTTGCATGACAAAAGCAATGACGCATATTACATCTTATAATGACATGTTGATTGGGAGATATTTAAGTTATGAATCGAATTATCCAATCAAAGTCGTCGGCCAAGATGCCATCGTTGTTCATAGCCATGATGGGGTTTTGTGATTGTGCAAGCTGTTCTAGAGAACCGATTTTATTAAAATTATTTGCATGACAAAAGCAATGACGCATATTACATTTACATCGTATAATGGCATGTTGATTGGGAGATATTTAAGTTCTGAGTCGAATTATCCAAGCAAAGTCGTCGGCCAAGATGCCATCGTTGTTCATAGCCATGATGGGGTTTTGTGATCGTGCAAGCTGTTGTAGATAATCGCTTTTATTAAAATTATTTGCATGACAAAAGCAATGAAAAAGCAATATTATATCTTAGAATGGCATGTTGATTGGGAGATATTTAAGTTCTGAGTCGAATTATCCAAGCAAAGTCGTCGGCCAAGACGCCATCGTTGTTCATAGCAATGTTGGGGTTTTGTGATCGTGCAAGCTGTTGTAGATAATCGCTTTTATTAAAAGTATTTGCATGACACGAGCAGGGACGCATATTACATCTTAGAATGGCATGTTGATTCCGAGATATTTAAGTTCTGATTCGAATTATCCAAGCAAAGTCGTCGGCCAAGATGCCATCGTTGTTCATAGCCATGACGGGGTTCTGTGATTGTGCAAGCTGTTCTAGATAACCGATTTTGTTAAAATTATTTGCATGACAAAAGCAATGACGCATATTATATCTTAGAATGGCATGTTGATTGGGAGATATTTAAGTTCTGAGTCGAATTATCCAAGCAAAGTCGTCGGCCAAGATGCCATCGTTGTTAATAGCAATGATGGGGTTTTGTGATCGTGCAAGCTGTTCTAGATAACCGATTTTATTAAAATTATTTGCATGACAAAAGCAATGACGCATATTATATCTTAGAATGGCATGTTGATTGGGAGATATTTAAGTTCTGATTCGAATTATCCAAGCAAAGTCGTCGGCCAAGATGCCATTGTTGTTCATAGCAATGATGGGGTTTTGTAATTGTGCAAGCAGATCTAGATAATCGATTTTAATAAAACATTTTGCACGATAAAAGCAATGACGCATATTACATCTTAGAATGGCATGTTGATTCTGAGATATTTAAGTTCTGAGTCGAATTATCCAAGCAAAGTCGTCGGCCAAGACGCCATCGTTGTTAATAGCAATGATGGGGTTTTGTGATCGTGCAAGCTGTTCTAGATATCCGATTTTATTAAAATTATTTGCATGACAAAAGCAATGACGCATATTATATCTTAGAATGGCATGTTGATTGGGAGATATTTAAGTTCTGAGTCGAATTATCCAAGCAAAGTCGTCGGCCAAGACGCCATCGTTGTTAATAGCAATGATGGGGTTTTGTGATCGTGCAAGCTGTTCTAGATAACCGATTTTATTAAAATTATTTGCATGACAAAAGCAATGACGCATATTATATCTTAGAATGGCATGTTGATTGGGAGAAATTTAAGTTCTGATTCGAATTATCCAAGCAAAGTCGTCGGCCAAGATGCCATTGTTGTTCATTGCAATGATGGGGTTTTGTAATTGTGCAAGCAGATCTAGATAATCGATTTTAATAAAACATTTTGCACGATAAAAGCAATGACGCATATTACATCTTAGAATGGCATGTTGATTGGAAGATATTTAAGTTCTGAGTCGAATTATCCAATCAAAGTCGTCGGCCAAGATGCCATCGTTGTTCATAGCCATGATGGGGTTTTGTGATTGTGCAAGCTGTTCTAGATAATCGATTTTAATAAAACATTTTGCACGATAAAAGCAATGACGCATATTACATCTTAGAATGGCATGTTGATTGGGAGATATTTAAGTTCTGAGTCGAATTATCCAAGCAAAGTCGTCGGCCAAGACGCCATCGTTGTTAATAGCAATGATGGGGTTTTGTGATCGAGCAAGCTGTTCTAGATAACCGATTTTATTAAAATTATTTGCATGACAAAAGCAATGACGCATATTATATCTTAGAATGGCATGTTGACTGGGAGATATTTAAGTTATGAATCGAATTATCCAATCAAAGTCGTCGGCCAAGATGCCATTGTTGTTCATAGCAATGATGGGGTTTTGTGATTGTGCAAGCTGTTCTAGATAACCGATTTTATTAAAATTATTTGCATGACAAAAGCAATGACGCATATTATATCTTAGAATGGCATGTTGATTGGGAGATATTTAAGTTATGAATCGAATTATCCAATCAAAGTCGTCGGCCAAGATGCCATCGTTGTTCATAGCCATGATGGGGTTTTGTGATTGTGCAAGCTGTTCTAGATAACCGATTTTATTAAAATTATTTGCATGACAAAAGCAATGACGCATATTACATCTTATAATGACATGTTGATTGGGAGATATTTAAGTTATGAATCGAATTATCCAATCAAAGTCGTCGGCCAAGATGCCATCGTTGTTCATAGCCATGATGGGGTTTTGTGATTGTGCAAGCTGTTCTAGAGAACCGATTTTATTAAAATTATTTGCATGACAAAAGCAATGACGCATATTACATTTACATCGTATAATGGCATGTTGATTGGGAGATATTTAAGTTCTGAGTCGAATTATCCAAGCAAAGTCGTCGGCCAAGATGCCATCGTTGTTCATAGCCATGATGGGGTTTTGTGATCGTGCAAGCTGTTGTAGATAATCGCTTTTATTAAAATTATTTGCATGACAAAAGCAATGAAAAAGCAATATTATATCTTAGAATGGCATGTTGATTGGGAGATATTTAAGTTCTGAGTCGAATTATCCAAGCAAAGTCGTCGGCCAAGACGCCATCGTTGTTCATAGCAATGTTGGGGTTTTGTGATCGTGCAAGCTGTTGTAGATAATCGCTTTTATTAAAAGTATTTGCATGACACGAGCAGGGACGCATATTACATCTTAGAATGGCATGTTGATTCCGAGATATTTAAGTTCTGATTCGAATTATCCAAGCAAAGTCGTCGGCCAAGATGCCATCGTTGTTCATAGCCATGACGGGGTTCTGTGATTGTGCAAGCTGTTCTAGATAACCGATTTTGTTAAAATTATTTGCATGACAAAAGCAATGACGCATATTATATCTTAGAATGGCATGTTGATTGGGAGATATTTAAGTTCTGAGTCGAATTATCCAAGCAAAGTCGTCGGCCAAGACGCCATCGTTGTTCATAGCAATGTTGGGGTTTTGTGATCGTGCAAGCTGTTGTAGATAATCGCTTTTATTAAAAGTATTTGCATGACACGAGCAGGGACGCATATTACATCTTAGAATGGCATGTTGATTCCGAGATATTTAAGTTCTGATTCGAATTATCCAAGCAAAGTCGTCGGCCAAGATGCCATCGTTGTTCATAGCCATGACGGGGTTCTGTGATTGTGCAAGCTGTTCTAGATAACCGATTTTGTTAAAATTATTTGCATGACAAAAGCAATGACGCATATTATATCTTAGAATGGCATGTTGATTGGGAGATATTTAAGTTCTGATTCGAATTATCCAAGCAAAGTCGTCGGCCAAGATGCCATCGTTGTTCATAGCCATGATGGGGTTTTGTGATTGTGCAAGCTGTTCTAGATAACCGATTTTATTAAAATTATTTGCATGACAAAAGCAATGACGCATATTATATCTTAGAATGGCATGTTGATTGGGAGATATTTAAGTTCTGATTCGAATTATCCAAGCAAAGTCGTCGGCCAAGATGCCATCGTTGTTCATAGCCATGATGGGGTTTTGTGATTGTGCAAGCTGTTCTAGATAACCGATTTTATTAAAATTATTTGCATGACAAAAGCAATGACGCATATTATATCTTAGAATGGCATGTTGATTGGGAGATATTTAAGTTATGAATCGAATTATCCAATCAAAGTCGTCGGCCAAGATGCCATTGTTGTTCATAGCAATGATGGGGTTTTGTGATTGTGCAAGCTGTTCTAGATAACCGATTTTATTAAAATTATTTGCATGACAAAAGCAATGACGCATATTATATCTTAGAATGGCATGTTGATTGGGAGATATTTAAGTTATGAATCGAATTATCCAATCAAAGTCGTCGGCCAAGATGCCATCGTTGTTCATAGCCATGATGGGGTTTTGTGATTGTGCAAGCTGTTCTAGATAACCGATTTTATTAAAATTATTTGCATGACAAAAGCAATGACGCATATTACATCTTATAATGACATGTTGATTGGGAGATATTTAAGTTATGAATCGAATTATCCAATCAAAGTCGTCGGCCAAGATGCCATCGTTGTTCATAGCCATGATGGGGTTTTGTGATTGTGCAAGCTGTTCTAGATAACCGATTTTATTAAAATTATTTGCATGACAAAAGCAATGACGCATATTTCATTTACATCGTATAATGGCATGTTGATTGGGAGATATTTAAGTTCTGAGTCGAATTATCCAAGCAAAGTCGTCGGCCAAGATGCCATCGTTGTTCATAGCCATGATGGGGTTTTGTGATCGTGCAAGCTGTTGTAGATAATCGCTTTTATTAAAATTATTTGCATGACAAAAGCAATGAAAAAGCAATATTATATCTTAGAATGGCATGTTGATTGGGAGATATTTAAGTTCTGAGTCGAATTATCCAAGCAAAGTCGTCGGCCAAGACGCCATCGTTGTTCATAGCAATGTTGGGGTTTTGTGATCGTGCAAGCTGTTGTAGATAATCGCTTTTATTAAAAGTATTTGCATGACACGAGCAGGGACGCATATTACATCTTAGAATGGCATGTTGATTCCGAGATATTTAAGTTCTGATTCGAATTATCCAAGCAAAGTCGTCGGCCAAGATGCCATCGTTGTTCATAGCCATGACGGGGTTCTGTGATTGTGCAAGCTGTTCTAGATAACCGATTTTGTTAAAATTATTTGCATGACAAAAGCAATGACGCATATTATATCTTAGAATGGCATGTTGATTGGGAGATATTTAAGTTCTGATTCGAATTATCCAAGCAAAGTCGTCGGCCAAGATGCCATCGTTGTTCATAGCCATGATGGGGTTTTGTGATCGTGCAAGCTGTTGTAGATAATCGCTTTTATTAAAATTATTTGCATGACAAAAGCAATGAAAAAGCAATATTATATCTTAGAATGGCATGTTGATTGGGAGATATTTAAGTTCTGAGTCGAATTATCCAAGCAAAGTCGTCGGCCAAGACGCCATCGTTGTTCATAGCAATTATAGGGTTTTTTGTGATTGTGCAAGCTGTTCTAGATAATCGATTTTAATAAAAACTTTTGCACGATAAAAGCAATGACGCATATTACATCTTAGAATGGCATGTTGATTGGGAGATATTTAAGTTCTGAGTCGAATTATCCAAGCAAAGTCGTCGGCCAAGATGCCATCGTTGTTCATAGCCATGATGGGGTTTAATGATCGTGCAAGCTGTTGTAGATAATCGCTTTTATTAAAATTATTTGCATGACAAAAGCAATGACGCATATTATATCTTAGAATGGCATGTTGATTGGGAGATATTTAAGTTCTGATTCGAATTATCCAAGTAAATTCGTCGGCCAAGATGCCATCGTTGTTCATAGCCATGATGGGGTTCTGTGATTGTGCAAGCTGTTCTAGATAACCGATTTTATTAAAATTATTTGCTTGACAAAAGCAATGACGCATTTTATATCTTAGAATGGCATGTTGATTGGGAGATATTTAAGTTCTGATTCGAATTATCCAAGCAAAGTCGTCGGCCAAGATGCCATCGTTGTTCATAGCAATGATGGGGTTTTGTGATTGTGCAAGCTGTTCTAGATAATCGATTTTATTAAAATTATTTGCATGACACGAGCAGGGACGCATATTTCATCCTCGAATGGCATGTTGATTGGGAGATATTTAAGTTCTGAGTCGAATTATCCAAGCAAAGTCGTCGGCCAAGATGCCATCGTTGTTCATAGCCATGATGGGGTTTAATGATCGTGCAAGCTGTTGTAGATAATCGCTTTTATTAAAATTATTTGCATGACAAAAGCAATGACGCATATTATATCTTAGAATGGCATGTTGATTGGGAGATATTTAAGTTCTGATTCGAATTATCCAAGCAAAGTCGTCGGCCAAGATGCCATCGTTGTTCATAGCAATGATGGGGTTTTGTGATTGTGCAAGCAGATCTAGATAATCGATTTTAATAAAACATTTTGCACGATACAAACAATGACGCATATTATATCTTAGAATGGCATGTTGATTGGGAGATATTTAAGTTCTGATTCGAATTATCCAAGCAAAGTCGTCGGCCAAGACGCCATCGTTGTTCATAGCCATGATGGGGTTCTGTGATTGTGCAAGCTGTTCTAGATAATCGATTTTATTAAAATTATTTGCATGACACGAGCAGGGACGCATATTTCATCTTAGAATGACATGTTGATTGGGAGATATTTAAGTTCTGATTCGAATTATCCAAGCAAAGTCGTCGGCCAAGATGCCATCGTTGTTCATAGCAATGATGGGGTTTTGAGATTGTGCAAGCTGTTGTAGATAATCGCTTTTATTAAAATTAATTGCATGACAAGAGCAGGGACGCATATGACATCTTAAAATGGCATGTTGATTGGGAGATATTTAAGTTCTGAGTCGAATTATCCAAGCAAAGTCGTCGGCCAAGATGCCATCGTTGTTCATAGGCATGATGGGGTTTTGTGATTGTGCAAGCTGTTCTAGATAACCGATTTTATTAAAATTATTTGCTTGACAAAAGCAATGACGCATATTATATCTTAGAATGGCATGTTGATTGGGAGATATTTAAGTTCTGATTCGAATTATCCAAGCAAAGTCGTCGGCCAAGATGCCATCGTTGTTCATAGCAATGATGGGGTTTTGTGATTGTGCAAGCTGTTCTAGATAATCGATTTTATTAAAATTATTTGCATGACACGAGCAGGGACGCATATTTCATCCTCGAATGGCATGTTGATTGGGAGATATTTAAGTTCTGAGTCGAATTATCCAAGCAAAGTCGTCGGCCAAGATGCCATCGTTGTTCATAGCCATGATGGGGTTTAATGATCGTGCAAGCTGTTGTAGATAATCGCTTTTATTAAAATTATTTGCATGACAAAAGCAATGACGCATATTATATCTTAGAATGGCATGTTGATTGGGAGATATTTAAGTTCTGATTCGAATTATCCAAGCAAAGTCGTCGGCCAAGATGCCATCGTTGTTCATAGCAATGATGGGGTTTTGTGATTGTGCAAGCAGATCTAGATAATCGATTTTAATAAAACATTTTGCACGATACAAACAATGACGCATATTATATCTTAGAATGGCATGTTGATTGGGAGATATTTAAGTTCTGATTCGAATTATCCAAGCAAAGTCGTCGGCCAAGACGCCATCGTTGTTCATAGCCATGATGGGGTTCTGTGATTGTGCAAGCTGTTCTAGATAATCGATTTTATTAAAATTATTTGCATGACACGAGCAGGGACGCATATTTCATCTTAGAATGACATGTTGATTGGGAGATATTTAAGTTCTGATTCGAATTATCCAAGCAAAGTCGTCGGCCAAGATGCCATCGTTGTTCATAGCAATGATGGGGTTTTGAGATTGTGCAAGCTGTTGTAGATAATCGCTTTTATTAAAATTAATTGCATGACAAGAGCAGGGACGCATATGACATCTTAAAATGGCATGTTGATTGGGAGATATTTAAGTTCTGAGTCGAATTATCCAAGCAAAGTCGTCGGCCAAGATGCCATCGTTGTTCATAGGCATGATGGGGTTTTGTGATTGTGCAAGCTGTTCTAGATAACCGATTTTATTAAAATTATTTGCTTGACAAAAGCAATGACGCATATTACATCTTAGAATGTCATGTTGATTGGGAGATATTTAAGTTCTGATTCGAATTATCCAAGCAAAGTCGTCGGCCAAGATGCCATCGTTGTTCATAGCAATTATAGGGTTTTTTGTGATTGTGCAAGCTGTTCTAGATAATCGATTTTAATAAAAACTTTTGCACGATAAAAGCAATGACGCATATTACATCTTAGAATGGCATGTTGATTGGGAGATATTTAAGTTCTGAGTCGAATTATCCAAGCAAAGTCGCCGGCCAAAATGCCATAGTTGTTCATAGCAATGATGGGGTTTTGTGATCGTGCAAGCTGTTGTAGATAATCGCTTTTATTAAAATTATTTGCATGACAAAAGCAATGACGCATATTATATCTTAGAATGGCATGTTGATTGGGAGATATTTAAGTTCTGATTCGAATTATCCAAGCAAAGTCGTCGGCCAAGATGCCATCGTTGTTCATAGCAATGATGGGGTTTTGTGATTGTGCAAGCAGATCTAGATAATCGATTTTAATAAAGCATTTTGCACGATAAAAGCAATGACGCATATTACATCTTAGAATGGCATGTTGATTGGGAGATATTTAAGTTCTGAGTCGAATTATCCAAGCAAAGTCGCCGGCCAAGATGCCATCGTTGTTCATAGCAATGATGGGGTTTTGTGATCGTGCAAGCTGTTGTAGATAATCGATTTTATTAAAATTATTTGCATGACACGAGCAGGGACGCATATTTCATCTTAGAATGACATGTTGATTGGGAGATATTTAAGTTCTGATTCGAATTATCCAAGCAAAGTCGTCGGCCAAGATGCCATCGTTGTTCATAGCAATTATAGGGTTTTTTGTGATTGTGCAAGCTGTTCTAGATAATCGATTTTAATAAAATTATTTGCATGACACGAGCAGGGACGCATATTTCATCTTAGAATGACATGTTGATTGGGAGATATTTAAGTTCTGAGTCGAATTATCCAAGCAAAGTCGCCGGCCAAAATGCCATCGTTGTTCATAGCAATGATGGGGTTTTGTGATCGTGCAAGCTGTTGTAGATAATCGATTTTATTAAAATTATTTGCATGACACGAGCAGGGACGCATATTTCATCTTAGAATGACATGTTGATTGGGAGATATTTAAGTTCTGAGTCGAATTATCCAAGCAAAGTCGCCGGCCAAGATGCCATCGTTGTTCATAGCAATGATGGGGTTTTGTGATCGTGCAAGCTGTTGTAGATAATCGATTTTATTAAAATTATTTGCATGACACGAGCAGGGACGCATATTTCATCTTAGAATGACATGTTGATTGGGAGATATTTAAGTTCTGATTCGAATTATCCAAGCAAAGTCGTCGGCCAAGATGCCATCGTTGTTCATAGCAATGATGGGGTTTTGTGATCGTGCAAGCTGTTGTAGATAATCGATTTTATTAAAATTATTTGCATGACACGAGCAGGGACGCATATTTCATCTTAGAATGACATGTTGATTGGGAGATATTTAAGTTCTGAGTCGAATTATCCAAGCAAAGTCGCCGGCCAAAATGCCATCGTTGTTCATAGCAATGATGGGGTTTTGTGATCGTGCAAGCTGTTGTAGATAATCGATTTTAATAAAGCATTTTGCACGATAAAAGCAATGACGCATATTACATCTTAGAATGGCATGTTGATTGGGAGATATTTAAGTTCTGAGTCGAATTATCCAAGCAAAGTCGCCGGCCAAGATGCCATCGTTGTTCATAGCAATGATGGGGTTTTGTGATCGTGCAAGCTGTTGTAGATAATCGATTTTATTAAAATTATTTGCATGACACGAGCAGGGACGCATATTTCATCTTAGAATGACATGTTGATTGGGAGATATTTAAGTTCTGATTCGAATTATCCAAGCAAAGTCGTCGGCCAAGATGCCATCGTTGTTCATAGCAATTATAGGGTTTTTTGTGATTGTGCAAGCTGTTCTAGATAATCGATTTTAATAAAATTATTTGCATGACACGAGCAGGGACGCATATTTCATCTTAGAATGACATGTTGATTGGGAGATATTTAAGTTCTGAGTCGAATTATCCAAGCAAAGTCGCCGGCCAAAATGCCATCGTTGTTCATAGCAATGATGGGGTTTTGTGATCGTGCAAGCTGTTGTAGATAATCGATTTTATTAAAATTATTTGCATGACACGAGCAGGGACGCATATTTCATCTTAGAATGACATGTTGATTGGGAGATATTTAAGTTCTGAGTCGAATTATCCAAGCAAAGTCGCCGGCCAAGATGCCATCGTTGTTCATAGCAATGATGGGGTTTTGTGATCGTGCAAGCTGTTGTAGATAATCGATTTTATTAAAATTATTTGCATGACACGAGCAGGGACGCATATTTCATCTTAGAATGACATGTTGATTGGGAGATATTTAAGTTCTGATTCGAATTATCCAAGCAAAGTCGTCGGCCAAGATGCCATCGTTGTTCATAGCAATGATGGGGTTTTGAGATTGTGCAAGCTGTTGTAGATAATCGATTTTAATAAAAACTTTTGCACGATAAAAGCAATGACGCATATTACATCTTAGAATGGCATGTTGATTGGGAGATATTTAAGTTCTGATTCGAATTATCCAAGCAAAGTCGTCGGCCAAGATGCCATCGTTGTTCATAGCAATGATGGGGTTTTGAGATTGTGCAAGCTGTTGTAGATAATCGATTTTATTAAAATTATTTGCATGACAAAAGCAATGACGCATATTATATCTTAGAATGGCATGTTGATTGGGAGATATTTAAGTTCTGATTCGAATTATCCAAGCAAAGTCGTCGGCCAAGATGCCATCGTTGTTCATAGCAATTATAGGGTTTTTTGTGATTGTGCAAGCTGTTCTAGATAATCGATTTTAATAAAAACTTTTGCACGATAAAAGCAATGACGCATATTACATCTTAGAATGGCATGTTGATTGGGAGATATTTAAGTTCTGAGTCGAATTATCCAAGCAAAGTCGTCGGCCAAGATGCCATCGTTGTTCATAGCCATGATGGGGTTTAATGATCGTGCAAGCTGTTGTAGATAATCGCTTTTATTAAAATTATTTGCATGACAAAAGCAATGACGCATATTATATCTTAGAATGGCATGTTGATTGGGAGATATTTAAGTTCTGATTCGAATTATCCAAGCAAAGTCGTCGGCCATTATGTCATCTTTGTTCATAGCAATGATGGGGTTTTGTGATCGTGCAAGCTGTTGTAGATAATCGCTTTTATTAAAATTATTTGCATGACACGAGCAGGGACGCATATTATATCTTAGAATGGCATGTTGATTGGGAGATATTTAAGTTCTGATTCGAATTATCCAAGCAAAGTCGTCGGCCAAGATGCCATCGTTGTTCATAGCAATGATGGGGTTTTGTGATTGTGCAAGCTGTTGTAGATAATCGC
Organism: Pristionchus entomophagus; assembly: GCA_036245825.1. NCBI lineage: Eukaryota > Metazoa > Nematoda > Chromadorea > Rhabditida > Neodiplogasteridae > Pristionchus > Pristionchus entomophagus. The sequence goes on from BTSX01000006.1 coordinate 21,561,798, forward strand.
TTTTATTAAAATTATTTGCATGACAAGAGCAGGGACGCATATGACATCTTAAAATGGCATGTTGATTGGGAGATATTTAAATTCTGATTCGAATTATCCAAGTAAAGTCGTCGGCCAAGATGCCATCGTTGTTCATAGCAATGATGGGGTTTTGTGATTGTGCAAGCTGTTGTAGATAATCGCTTTTATTAAAATTATTTGCATGACAAGAGCAGGGACGCATATGACATCTTAAAATGGCATGTTGATTGGGAGATATTTAAGTTCTGATTCGAATTATCCAAGTAAAGTCGTCGGCCAAGATGCCATCGTTGTTCATAGCAATGATGGGGTTTTGTGATTGTGCAAGCTGTTCTAGATAATCGATTTTAATAAAAACTTTTGCACGATAAAAGCAATGACGCATATTACATCTTAGAATGTCATGTTGATTGGGAGATATTTAAGTTCTGATTCGAATTATCCAAGCAAAGTCGTCGGCCAAGATGCCATCGTTGTTCATAGCAATTATAGGGTTTTTTGTGATTGTGCAAGCTGTTGTAGATAATCGCTTTTATTAAAATTATTTGCATGACAAGAGCAGGGACGCATAAGACATCTTAAAATGGCATGTTGATTGGGAGATATTTAAGTTCTGATTCGAATTATCCAAGCAAAGTCGTCGGCCAAGATGCCATCGTTGTTCATAGCAATGATGGGGTTTTGTGATCGTGCAAGCTGTTGTAGATAATCGCTTTTATTAAAATTATTTGCATGACAAGAGCAGGGACGCATATGACATCTTAAAATGGCATGTTGATTGGGAGATATTTAAGTTCTGATTCGAATTATCCAAGCAAAGTCGTCGGCCAAGATGCCATCGTTGTTCATAGCAATGATGGGGTTTTGTGATTGTGCAAGCTGTTCTAGATAATCGATTTTAATAAAACATTTTGCACGATAAAAGCAATGACGCATATTACATCTTAGAATGTCATGTTGATTGGGAGATATTTAAGTTCTGATTCGAATTATCCAAGCAAAGTCGTCGGCCAAGATGCCATCGTTGTTCATAGCAATTATAGGGTTTTTTGTGATTGTGCAAGCTGTTGTAGATAATCGCTTTTATTAAAATTATTTGCATGACAAGAGCAGGGACGCATATGACATCTTAAAATGGCATGTTGATTGGGAGATATTTAAGTTCTGATTCGAATTATCCAAGCAAAGTCGTCGGCCAAGATGCCATCGTTGTTCATAGCAATGATGGGGTTTTGTGATCGTGCAAGCTGTTGTAGATAATCGCTTTTATTAAAATTATTTGCATGACAAGAGCAGGGACGCATATGACATCTTAAAATGGCATGTTGATTGGGAGATATTTAAGTTCTGATTCGAATTATCCAAGCAAAGTCGTCGGCCAAGATGCCATCGTTGTTCATAGCAATGATGGGGTTTTGTGATTGTGCAAGCTGTTCTAGATAATCGATTTTAATAAAACATTTTGCACGATAAAAGCAATGACGCATATTACATCTTAGAATGTCATGTTGATTGGGAGATATTTAAGTTCTGATTCGAATTATCCAAGCAAAGTCGTCGGCCAAGATGCCATCGTTGTTCATAGCAATTATAGGGTTTTTTGTGATTGTGCAAGCTGTTCTAGATAATCGATTTTAATAAAAACTTTTGCACGATAAAAGCAATGACGCATATTACATCTTAGAATGTCATGTTGATTGGGAGATATTTAAGTTCTGATTCGAATTATCCAAGCAAAGTCGTCGGCCAAGATGCCATCGTTGTTCATAGCAATGATGGGGTTTTGTGATTGTGCAAGCTGTTCTAGATAATCGATTTTAATAAAACATTTTGCACGATAAAAGCAATGACGCATATTACATCTTAGAATGTCATGTTGATTGGGAGATATTTAAGTTCTGATTCGAATTATCCAAGCAAAGTCGTCGGCCAAGATGCCATCGTTGTTCATAGCAATGATGGGGTTTTGTGATTGTGCAAGCTGTTCTAGATAATCGATTTTAATAAAAACTTTTGCACGATAAAAGCAATGACGCATATTACATCTTAGAATGTCATGTTGATTGGGAGATATTTAAGTTCTGATTCGAATTATAAAAGCAAAGTCGTCGGCCAAGATGCCATCGTTGTTCATAGCAATTATAGGGTTTTTTGTGATTGTGCAAGCTGTTCTAGATAATCGATTTTAATAAAAACTTTTGCACGATAAAAGCAATGACGCATATTACATCTTAGAATGTCATGTTGATTGGGAGATATTTAAGTTCTGATTCGAATTATCCAAGCAAAGTCGTCGGCCAAGATGCCATCGTTGTTCATAGCAATGATGGGGTTTTGTGATTGTGCAAGCTGTTCTAGATAATCGATTTTAATAAAACATTTTGCACGATAAAAGCAATGACGCATATTACATCTTAGAATGTCATGTTGATTGGGAGATATTTAAGTTCTGATTCGAATTATCCAAGCAAAGTCGTCGGCCAAGATGCCATCGTTGTTCATAGCAATGATGGGGTTTTGTGATTGTGCAAGCTGTTCTAGATAATCGATTTTAATAAAAACTTTTGCACGATAAAAGCAATGACGCATATTACATCTTAGAATGTCATGTTGATTGGGAGATATTTAAGTTCTGATTCGAATTATCCAAGCAAAGTCGTCGGCCAAGATGCCATCGTTGTTCATAGCAATTATAGGGTTTTTTGTGATTGTGCAAGCTGTTCTAGATAATCGATTTTAATAAAAACTTTTGCACGATAAAAGCAATGACGCATATTACATCTTAGAATGGCATGTTGATTGGGAGATATTTAAGTTCTGAGTCGAATTATCCAAGCAAAGTCGTCGGCCAAGATGCCATCGTTGTTCATAGCCATGATGGGGTTTAATGATCGTGCAAGCTGTTGTAGATAATCGCTTTTATTAAAATTATTTGCATGACAAAAGCAATGACGCATATTATATCTTAGAATGGCATGTTGATTGGGAGATATTTAAGTTCTGATTCGAATTATCCAAGCAAAGTCGTCGGCCATTATGTCATCTTTGTTCATAGCAATGATGGGGTTTTGTGATTGTGCAAGCTGTTGTAGATAATCGCTTTTATTAAAATTATTTGCATGACACGAGCAGGGACGCATATTATATCTTAGAATGGCATGTTGATTGGGAGATATTTAAGTTCTGATTCGAATTATCCAAGCAAAGTCGTCGGCCAAGATGCCATCGTTGTTCATAGCAATGATGGGGTTTTGTGATTGTGCAAGCTGTTGTAGATAATCGCTTTTATTAAAATTATTTGCATGACAAGAGCAGGGACGCATATGACATCTTAAAATGGCATGTTGATTGGGAGATATTTAAGTTCTGATTCGAATTATCCAAGTAAAGTCGTCGGCCAAGATGCCATCGTTGTTCATAGCAATGATGGGGTTTTGTGATTGTGCAAGCTGTTGTAGATAATCGCTTTTATTAAAATTATTTGCATGACAAGAGCAGGGACGCATATGACATCTTAAAATGGCATGTTGATTGGGAGATATTTAAGTTCTGATTCGAATTATCCAAGTAAAGTCGTCGGCCAAGATGCCATCGTTGTTCATAGCAATGATGGGGTTTTGTGATTGTGCAAGCTGTTCTAGATAATCGATTTTAATAAAAACTTTTGCACGATAAAAGCAATGACGCATATTACATCTTAGAATGTCATGTTGATTGGGAGATATTTAAGTTCTGATTCGAATTATCCAAGCAAAGTCGTCGGCCAAGATGCCATCGTTGTTCATAGCAATTATAGGGTTTTTTGTGATTGTGCAAGCTGTTGTAGATAATCGCTTTTATTAAAATTATTTGCATGACAAGAGCAGGGACGCATATGACATCTTAAAATGGCATGTTGATTGGGAGATATTTAAGTTCTGATTCGAATTATCCAAGCAAAGTCGTCGGCCAAGATGCCATCGTTGTTCATAGCCATGATGGGGTTTTGTGATTGTGCAAGCTGTTCTAGATAATCGATTTTAATAAAAACTTTTGCACGATAAAAGCAATGACGCATATTACATCTTAGAATGTCATGTTGATTGGGAGATATTTAAGTTCTGATTCGAATTATCCAAGCAAAGTCGTCGGCCAAGATGCCATCGTTGTTCATAGCAATTATAGGGTTTTTTGTGATTGTGCAAGCTGTTCTAGATAATCGATTTTAATAAAAACTTTTGCACGATAAAAGCAATGACGCATATTACATCTTAGAATGGCATGTTGATTGGGAGATATTTAAGTTCTGAGTCGAATTATCCAAGCAAAGTCGTCGGCCAAGATGCCATCGTTGTTCATAGCAATTATACGGTTTTTTGTGATTGTGCAAGCTGTTCTAGATAATCGATTTTAATAAAAACTTTTGCACGATAAAAGCAATGACGCATATGACATCTTAAAATGGCATGTTGATTGGGAGATATTTAAGTTCTGATTCGAATTATCCAAGCAAAGTCGTCGGCCAAGATGCCATCGTTGTTCATAGCCATGATGGGGTTTAATGATCATGCAAGCTGTTGTAGATAATCGCTTTTATTAAAATTATTTGCATGACACGAGCAGGGACGCATATTATATCTTAGAATGGCATGTTGATTGGGAGATATTTAAGTTCTGAGTCGAATTATCCAAGCAAAGTCGTCGGCCAAGATGCCATCGTTGTTCATAGCAATTATAGGGTTTTTTGTGATTGTGCAAGCTGTTCTAGATAATCGATTTTAATAAAAACTTTTGCACGATAAAAGCAATGACGCATATTACATCTTAGAATGTCATGTTGATTGGGAGATATTTAAGTTCTGATTCGAATTATCCAAGCAAAGTCGTCGGCCAAGATGCCATCGTTGTTCATAGCAATTATAGGGTTTTTTGTGATTGTGCAAGCTGTTCTAGATAATCGATTTTAATAAAAACTTTTGCACGATAAAAGCAATGACGCATATTACATCTTAGAATGGCATGTTGATTGGGAGATATTTAAGTTCTGAGTCGAATTATCCAAGCAAAGTCGTCGGCCAAGATGCCATCGTTGTTCATAGCAATTATACGGTTTTTTGTGATTGTGCAAGCTGTTCTAGATAATCGATTTTAATAAAAACTTTTGCACGATAAAAGCAATGACGCATATTACATCTTAGAATGTCATGTTGATTGGGAGATATTTAAGTTCTGATTCGAATTATCCAAGCAAAGTCGTCGGCCAAGATGCCATCGTTGTTCATAGCCATGATGGGGTTTAATGATCATGCAAGCTGTTGTAGATAATCGCTTTTATTAAAATTATTTGCATGACACGAGCAGGGACGCATATTACATCTTAGAATGTCATGTTGATTGGGAGATATTTAAGTTCTGATTCGAATTATCCAAGCAAAGTCGTCGGCCAAGATGCCATCGTTGTTCATAGCAATTATAGGGTTTTTTGTGATTGTGCAAGCTGTTCTAGATAATCGATTTTAATAAAAACTTTTGCACGATAAAAGCAATGACGCATATTACATCTTAGAATGGCATGTTGATTGGGAGATATTTAAGTTCTGAGTCGAATTATCCAAGCAAAGTCGTCGGCCAAGATGCCATCGTTGTTCATAGCCATGATGGGGTTTAATGATCGTGCAAGCTGTTGTAGATAATCGCTTTTATTAAAATTATTTGCACGATAAAAGCAATGACGCATATTACATCTTAGAATGTCATGTTGATTGGGAGATATTTAAGTTCTGATTCGAATTATCCAAGCAAAGTCGTCGGCCAAGATGCCATCGTTGTTCATAGCAATTATAGGGTTTTTTGTGATTGTGCAAGCTGTTCTAGATAATCGATTTTAATAAAAACTTTTGCACGATAAAAACAATGACGCATATTACATCTTAGAATGGCATGTTGATTGGGAGATATTTAAGTTCTGAGTCGAATTATCCAAGCAAAGTCGTCGGCCAAGATGCCATCGTTGTTCATAGCCATGATGGGGTTTAATGATCATGCAAGCTGTTGTAGATAATCGCTTTTATTAAAATTATTTGCATGACACGAGCAGGGACGCATATTATATCTTAGAATGGCATGTTGATTGGGAGATATTTAAGTTCTGAGTCGAATTATCCAAGCAAAGTCGTCGGCCAAGATGCCATCGTTGTTCATAGCAATTATATGGTTTTTTGTGATTGTGCAAGCTGTTCTAGATAATCGATTTTAATAAAAACTTTTGCACGATAAAAGCAATGACGCATATTACATCTTAGAATGTCATGTTGATTGGGAGATATTTAAGTTCTGATTCGAATTATCCAAGCAAAGTCGTCGGCCAAGATGCCATCGTTGTTCATAGCAATTATATGGTTTTTTGTGATTGTGCAAGCTGTTCTAGATAATCGATTTTAATAAAAACTTTTGCACGATAAAAGCAATGACGCATATTACATCTTAGAATGTCATGTTGATTGGGAGATATTTAAGTTCTGATTCGAATTATCCAAGCAAAGTCGTCGGCCAAGATGCCATCGTTGTTCATAGCAATTATAGGGTTTTTTGTGATTGTGCAAGCTGTTCTAGATAATCGATTTTAATAAAAACTTTTGCACGATAAAAGCAATGACGCATATTACATCTTAGAATGGCATGTTGATTGGGAGATATTTAAGTTCTGATTCGAATTATCCAAGCAAAGTCGTCGGCCAAGATGCCATCGTTGTTCATAGCCATGATGGGGTTTAATGATCGTGCAAGCTGTTGTAGATAATCGCTTTTATTAAAATTATTTGCATGACAAAAGCAATGACGCATATTATATCTTAGAATGGCATGTTGATTGGGAGATATTTAAGTTCTGATTCGAATTATCCAAGCAAAGTCGTCGGCCAAGATGCCATCGTTGTTCATAGCAATGATGGGGTTTTGTGATTGTGCAAGCAGATCTAGATAATCGATTTTAATAAAACATTTTGCACGATAAAAGCAATGACGCATATTATATCTTAGAATGGCATGTTGATTGGGAGATATTTAAGTTCTGATTCGAATTATCCAAGCAAAGTCGTCGGCCATTATGTCATCTTTGTTCATAGCAATGATGGGGTTTTGTGATCGTGCAAGCTGTTGTAGATAATCGCTTTTATTAAAATTATTTGCATGACACGAGCAGGGACGCATATTATATCTTAGAATGGCATGTTGATTGGGAGATATTTAAGTTCTGATTCGAATTATCCAAGCAAAGTCGTCGGCCAAGATGCCATCGTTGTTCATAGCAATGATGGGGTTTTGTGATTGTGCAAGCTGTTGTAGATAATCGCTTTTATTAAAATTATTTGCATGACAAGAGCAGGGACGCATATGACATCTTAAAATGGCATGTTGATTGGGAGATATTTAAGTTCTGATTCGAATTATCCAAGTAAAGTCGTCGGCCAAGATGCCATCGTTGTTCATAGCCATGATGGGGTTTTGTGATTGTGCAAGCTGTTCTAGATAACCGATTTTATTAAAATTATTTGCTTGACAAAAGCAATGACGCATATTATATCTTAGAATGGCATGTTGATTGGGAGATATTTAAGTTCTGATTCGAATTATCCAAGCAAAGTCGTCGGCCAAGATGCCATCGTTGTTCATAGCAATGATGGGGTTTTGTGATCGTGCAAGCTGTTGTAGATAATCGCTTTTATTAAAATTATTTGCATGACACGAGCAGGGACGCATATTATATCTTAGAATGGCATGTTGATTGGGAGATATTTAAGTTCTGATTCGAATTATCCAAGCAAAGTCGTCGGCCAAGATGCCATCGTTGTTCATAGCAATGATGGGGTTTTGTGATTGTGCAAGCTGTTGTAGATAATCGCTTTTATTAAAATTATTTGCATGACAAGAGCAGGGACGCATATGACATCTTAAAATGGCATGTTGATTGGGAGATATTTAAGTTCTGATTCGAATTATCCAAGTAAAGTCGTCGGCCAAGATGCCATCGTTGTTCATAGCCATGATGGGGTTTTGTGATTGTGCAAGCTGTTCTAGATAACCGATTTTATTAAAATTATTTGCTTGACAAAAGCAATGACGCATATTATATCTTAGAATGGCATGTTGATTGGGAGATATTTAAGTTCTGATTCGAATTATCCAAGCAAAGTCGTCGGCCATTATGTCATCGTTGTTCATAGCAATGATGGGGTTTTGTGATCGTGCAAGCTGTTGTAGATAACCGATTTTATTAAAATTATTTGCTTGACAAAAGCAATGACGCATATTATATCTTAGAATGGCATGTTGATTGGGAGATATTTAAGTTCTGATTCGAATTATCCAAGCAAAGTCGTCGGCCAAGATGCCATCGTTGTTCATCGCAATTATAGGGTTTTTTGTGATTGTACAAGCTGTTCTAGATAATCGATTTTAATAAAAACTTTTGCACGATAAAAGCAATGACGCATATTACATCTTAGAATGTCATGTTGATTGGGAGATATTTAAGTTCTGATTCGAATTATCCAAGCAAAGTCGTCGGCCAAGATGCCATCGTTGTTCATAGCAATTATAGGGTTTTTTGTGATTGTGCAAGCTGTTCTAGATAATCGATTTTAATAAAAACTTTTGCACTATAAAAGCAATGACGCATATTACATCTTAGAATGGCATGTTGATTGGGAGATATTTAAGTTCTGAGTCGAATTATCCAAGCAAAGTCGTCGGCCAAGATGCCATCGTTGTTCATAGCCATGATCTGGTTTAATGATCGTGCAAGCTGTTGTAGATAATCGCTTTTATTAAAATTATTTGCATGAAAAAAGCAATGAAAAAGCAATATTATATCTTAGAATGGCATGTTGATTGGGAGATATTTAAGTTCTGAGTCGAATTATCCAAACAAAGTCGTCGGCCAGGATGCCATCGTTGTTCTTAGTAATCATGGGGTTTTGTGATTGTGCAAGCTGTTGTAGATAATCGCTTTTATTAAAATTATCTGCATGACACAATCAGGGACGCATATTACATCTTAGAATGGCATGTTGATTGGGAGATATTTAAGTTCTGAGTCGAATTATCCAAGCAAAGTCGTCGGCCAAGATGCCATCGTTGTTCATAGCCATGATCTGGTTTAATGATCGTGCAAGCTGTTGTAGATAATCGCTTTTATTAAAATTATTTGCATGAAAAAAGCAATGAAAAAGCAATATTATATCTTAAAATGGCATGTTGATTGGGAGATATTTAAGTTCTGATTCGAATTATCCAAGTAAAGTCGTCGGCCAAGATGCCATCGTTGTTCATAGCCATGATGGGGTTTTGTGATTGTGCAAGCTGTTCTAGATAACCGATTTTATTAAAATTATTTGCTTGACAAAAGCAATGACGCATATTATATCTTAGAATGGCATGTTGATTGGGAGATATTTAAGTTCTGATTCGAATTATCCAAGCAAAGTCGTCGGCCAAGATGCCATCGTTGTTCATAGCAATGATGGGGTTTTGTGATCGTGCAAGCTGTTGTAGATAATCGCTTTTATTAAAATTATTTGCATGACACGAGCAGGGACGCATATTATATCTTAGAATGGCATGTTGATTGGGAGATATTTAAGTTCTGATTTGAATTATCCAAGCAAAGTCGTCGGCCATTATGTCATCGTTGTTCATAGCAATGATGGGGTTTTGTGATCGTGCAAGCTGTTGAAGATAATCGCTTTTATTAAAATTATTTGCATGACACGAGCAGGAACGCATATTATATCTTAGAATGGCATGTTGATTGGGAGATATTTAAGTTCTGATTCGAATTATCCAAGCAAAGTCGTCCGCCATTATGTCATCGTTGTTCATAGCAATGATGGGGTTTTGTGATCGTGCAAGCTGTTGTAGATAATCGCTTTTATTAAAATTATTTGCATGACACGAGCAGGGACGCATATTATATCTTAGAATGGCATGTTGATTGGGAGATATTTAAGTTCTGATTCGAATTATCCAAGCAAAGTCGTCGGCCATTATGTCATCGTTGTTCATAGCAATGATGGGGTTTTGTGATCGTGCAAGCTGTTGTAGATAACCGATTTTATTAAAATTATTTGCTTGACAAAAGCAATGACGCATATTATATCTTAGAATGGCATGTTGATTGGGAGATATTTAAGTTCTGATTCGAATTATCCAAGCAAAGTCGTCGGCCAAGATGCCATCGTTGTTCATCGCAATTATAGGGTTTTTTGTGATTGTACAAGCTGTTCTAGATAATCGATTTTAATAAAAACTTTTGCACGATAAAAGCAATGACGCATATTACATCTTAGAATGTCATGTTGATTGGGAGATATTTAAGTTCTGATTCGAATTATCCAAGCAAAGTCGTCGGCCAAGATGCCATCGTTGTTCATAGCAATTATAGGGTTTTTTGTGATTGTGCAAGCTGTTCTAGATAATCGATTTTAATAAAACCTTTTGCACTATAAAAGCAATGACGCATATTACATCTTAGAATGGCATGTTGATTGGGAGATATTTAAGTTCTGAGTCGAATTATCCAAGCAAAGTCGTCGGCCAAGATGCCATCGTTGTTCATAGCCATGATCTGGTTTAATGATCGTGCAAGCTGTTGTAGATAATCGCTTTTATTAAAATTATTTGCATGAAAAAAGCAATGAAAAAGCAATATTATATCTTAGAATGGCATGTTGATTGGGAGATATTTAAGTTCTGAGTCGAATTATCCAAACAAAGTCGTCGGCCAGGATGCCATCGTTGTTCTTAGTAATCATGGGGTTTTGTGATTGTGCAAGCTGTTGTAGATAATCGCTTTTATTAAAATTATCTGCATGACACAATCAGGGACGCATATTACATCTTAGAATGGCATGTTGATTGGGAGATATTTATAACGCGTTCTCTGTTACAGTGCATGGAAATCGGGAGGAAGTGGCACAACTCTGTCAAAATAATTACCCGAAGTTCATACTTTGGGTGTCGAACCATCAGCGAAGATGAAAACTTTTTTGGAAAAAATTTTCATGAAATTTCGAACTTGATATTTCGGTACCATGTAACATATCATTCGAAAGAGCATCGAACGTTATGTTTAAATCCGAAAGGAAATTTAATTTCATAGGATTTGACATGAGTAAGGCATCGAAAGGTGATCATTTTCGCCGATTTTGGTAAACATCAAGATGGCTACCCATCAATATATCATTAGTTGCCTCAAATTCGGAGAAATATTGTGTATTTCAACATGCTTACTCTGATGAAACACTTTCTCGGGCATAATTTCAGTGCCGAAGAACCATCCTCATCGCTCAAACATGGCATACTCTGCAAAGAGGTAAATCAAGAATCATCAATAATATATTTCAAATTGATCAAACACCTTCACTTAAAATACAGAAATGACCGACTTGGAAAAATAAACAACTTTCCTATTGACATTGAAGACCCATAACCAGGACCAGACACAGCAATGGCCAGAAATTGAAAAGTCGATTTTCAGGAAAGTGAAAAGTTCATATTTCAATAAGTCGAGTATTTGGACTTCTAGAGAGGCATTTTTGACTTAAAATAACATTACTGAGTTATTCCATCTATTTTTGATAGTTTTGGCTGATTTACTCATAATTTGTTTTTTGGTCAATTTTCGATGGTCAATTTCTTTTCAATTTCTGGCCATTGCTGTGTCTGGTCCTGGTTATGGGTCTTCAATGTCAATAGGAAAGTTGTTTATTTTTCCAAGTTGGTCATTTCTGTATTTTAAGTTAAGGTGTTTTATCAATTTGAAATATATTATTGATGATTCTAGATTTACCTCTTTGCAGAGTATGCCATGTTTGAGCGATGAGGATGGTTCTTCGGCACTCAAATTATGCCCCAGAAAGTGTTTCATCTGAGTCAGCATGTTGAAATACACAACATATCTCCGAATTGGAGGCAACTAAAGATATCTTGATGGGTAGCCATCTTGATATTTACCAATCATCGGCGAAAATGATCACCTTTCGAGGCCTAACTCATGTCAAATCAAAGTAGGTCAAAACTGATTTTTTTTCCAAAAAAAGTTTTCATCTTCGCTGATGGTTCGACACCCTATGTATGAACTTCGGGTGATTATTTTGACAGAGTTGTGCCATTCCCCCTTCGCTAGTACAAAGAACGTGTTTTTTAAAAAAAAAACAGCCTCGAATGGCCCCAAACGACGTCGGGCCTCGGGCACAACCTGGAAACAAGGATTTGAACGAAACGGACAGATAAGATCGTTGACTAATGATGCGGGATGGAAGGCTCGACGATTTGGCAGCAAAGGATGAAGAAACGACATGTCAAATAGCAAAAAATAACGGGAAACAGGCGTAATTCAGTGAAAATGGACTGGCAGAGCCGGGAATACAAACTACAAAGCCGGACAACAGGCTGATATTTTGCACCAGTCTACCGTAATTTCCTTCGCGTGACGATCATGAATTTACTTTATTAAGCTATTTTCTTTCGAGAGCAAGCACAAAATTATGAAATAATAAATCTTTGTTTTTCTTGATTGAGTGAACTTGTTGGAGCTCTAGGAATATATAAATCGAGGGCCAAAGTGTGAACTTTCTTTGGAAATGCTTGAATCGGATATGTCTCGGCCGAATTCTTGTATTTTGACCTACTCAAACAAGTCTGACAAAGTTTGGCCCTGGATCATTGAATGGAAGGCGGTCAGAGCTACTCATCAAGCTCTTGGGCGAGTGATTTGGTTGCGTCTGCGCTTTGTGCTTGCTGGCGGTCCCTAATTTAAACAACACAATCAACAAATGACATAATTGCAACAAGAAAATAGAATAAATTTGTAAACTCGGCGAGCTTGCCGGCAAGGAAGATTACGGTATTCCCCGACGATCAAGAACTGCTACGTGTCTATTTCCCCGGTTGTACATTATTCATGTTTTTCCGCGTCGGAGATATGTTACCATTTTTGAACGATTGGGAGGGTCTTCTGGGGTTTTGCTCTTGTATGTAGCCTGTTGATTTCTTAATACTGTGCTCCTTTTCTCTCTCGCCTGATTTCCCTCTCCTCCGAATCCACGTGCGTTCGAAGCCGAATCCACGTGCATTCGAGGCCGAATCCACGTGCATTCCTGGGGCTTTTCGGACTTTGATCGCCGAGCAGAAGTAGTCAACCACGTGCCAGAAGGTATGTTCTCCAGCGTTTTTCTAATGATGAATGGCGTTCTAGTCGGCATCCGGACTATACTAGAAACGCTACCGGGAAATAGAGTGAGCACTTCACAAGTATACGGCGCGCAAAGATAATGAAAGGTACACATCGGGGTGAAAGATAGGATGGTATGTGAAGGGGCCACAACGTGGATAGCCGACTTAGTGGTATCTGGTTATTTAGGCTTAATCAGATTCTCAATATCATTTTTGCTTTTGGACGTATGTCGATATCTCTTATCTCAAGCCCGGGAGAGCTTTCGAAGTGCGCGCGCCTCTCCCAGTCAGAGGGAGAGAGGCGAGACGAGAGAGAAAGGGACGGAGCCTCTCTCGCATGTGTCTCTCTCGCTCTCCCCGCCCCCTCGTCGCTCTCCTCCCGCGCATCGAACACAACTCGGGGAAATTATTAAAAATCTAATTTTGTGCTTAAAATTCCTCTAAAATACAAAGGAATCATATTTTCACTGTCCAAACAATGTGGTCGTCCTAGAAAGTGAAAAATCCTATGTTTCGGGGCTATTTTCTCGAATAATTGACCTACTCAAAAAAGTCAGATCCACTTCGGACAAGAGCTCGTTCGATAGGGCTTGGTTAGAGCTACACAACAAGCTCTTGGGCGAGTGATTTCATTTAGAACGATCTTTGTGTTTCCTCGATCTCGCTTTTCATGTGAATGGTGTCGAGGGAAAAAGGGAGGGGCTTGTGGCCCCTAGGTATGTGGTGTGGAGATGATTGAGACAAGCGAACATAGAGATTGTATAGACGAAATTCTTTGATTAATTACCGTGTCAAATAGAAACTTACCGGTCTTGATTATACAGTCGCAGAGAGTCATTTTGCCGATTTGTGACCTAGACTTTCTGCATGTAGAGAGCATTTCCCATCCAAATTTCTTGTTTTAGCCCCTTTCATGGTTTACTTCGCTCCATCATACATTCATTTCATGGTTTCACGAATACATACAATTTCAATTTACTGTCAGGTACCAGTTGCAACCAAGTTTCGAGCAAGATCATACATTTGTTACCCCTATCTTATTCGCATTATAGGCTCCCTTTTTCTCCACCCTATATCTCTTCTTCTCACTTCATTGGCGCTAAAGCGAGAGAGTATTCGGAATGGAGAGGCACCCATATCTCTTCCTTCGTAGGGAGCAGCCAGGTGGCGGCTGGCATTCATTGCAAGTTGTTCCCTAGGTCATGAGAGTGAGAGATCATGTGAAGATGAGAGAGCGCAGATGTGGAGAGAAAAGAGAGGGAGAACAGAGCTCATTTGCCGAGTCAATCTCATACTCGGCAAATGAGCCCCTTTGGCTCGCTTGTCCAATTCGCGTTATTATGAACATCGTTTACTGCCGTTTTGTTTACAACTGTTAATAATGAGTTTTACCTGAGGATATCATGGAACGAATCGTATTTTTTTGTGTGTCTCTATTTAGTTTTAGACTATATACTATGGACGCTTTTTGTGTTTCAATGATGTCTCTCTTTCGTTTATTATTGGTTATTTAAAAGTATTTCCAATGGCAAAGCTATGTCAAATGATGTCGCACAATTCTTGATTCAAACGGCTTTTATCGAGTTATCAACGTTTAGTCATTCGCCCTTCTATTTATTTCATATTTCCTGACTTATTCACCAGTCGATTAAAAGCAAGCGATCAAAAAATAATTGTAAGCAATCACGTTTGAGCAAATATTCGCGTGGTGGCCACAACTTGTTAACGCAAATGTCGTATTCTGAATTTGAATTCCCCTATATTTTCCCGATGATAACTATCTAGGACTTTTTCGAACTTTCCTTTTATATTTTTAATCACAGCGTCAGCGGACCACTCTGTTCATCTACGTCGAAAATCTACTCGATCCACATCATCTTCATTGCAATGAACAACGGTGAGCTTGAACAAACAAATCTTTGAATAATCAGAGCCAAAAATAAGAGCAAACTTAGAATGTAAGCTTTAAAGTAAAGTAAGCTCTATTAGCTGATCAATGGATCAATTTAGAGCCTCGCTTTTAAAAAGAGATGATTCAGAATTGACTAGTGATTTTTTTCTTTTTTTTCAGAACCACATGTGATCACTCTCGATTCTTCTGATGAAGGTGGGATATTAAAAAGGATTTTTTTTAAAATCTGAAATCGTTATCTCACGGACAAAAAACACGAATTCTTTGTAGAGAGCAAAGCGGCATCTCCGTCTTTGCAGGGATTTTCTCAAGAATCGAAGAGAAAAGGTGAACATGCCTTTACGAAATCACAGTCATGGAAGGTTCAGAGAACAGTGACGCGGTTCAATGATTTTTTTGACGTTATTTTACAGCCCCTAATCGAAAAAGAGATCCGACAGACAGAGAAGAGTATGAAGATGATGTCATCATTGTCGAAGGTGAGCGCACCGTTCGGAATTTTAAATTTAAAAAAAAATATGCGAGCGAAACATTGGAACAACTAAAACCTGCATTCTTCAGGGAATCGTCACCTGCGAATTCCGGCAAACAATCCCCAGGACGAGGTTACTTTTGTTGTGATACACAAAAACCTAGTAGAAACAACGGTAGAACTTGTAGAACAAGTACAAAATACAACAACTTTGTGAAATACAATTCTAGTCATTCACAGTACGCCGAAGCTTTTTTTTTATGTCTTCCATGTATTAGTTTCACAATTACAGATCCAAGAGGGCGTTCGGAGTGTTCCTCTGGGGCGAATGAAGAACGCTCAAGTGCTTCCTCTCTGCTGGGAGGATCAAGATTTCTCCGACAAGAGAGTTCTCGTCTTCGGAGGGGACGAGTTCTGCATTCAGCAGTTACAGGCGAGAGTCAGTGCTGTAAATTTATTCAAACGCTCGAAAATATAGCAAGACTATAGGGAAATTATCATATTTTCCATTATTATAAATATGAATAGGAACGATCCTAGTTGCATGGCGCCAAGTCGGTGAGAGTTTATAGGAGATTCGAATCCCCAGGCCAAATCGGAAATCTCCTCGCCCTTGCTGATGTATTCCAGATTGATAGACCGGTAAGGATTTGTGTATGAGGGAACAACATATGTTTCTGGAAAAGTGAGATACTATCACAAGACATCGGCAAAGTGACAATGGTGTGCCGTCTACGAGAAATGATGGACAAGTTCTAGGCTTGAAACATAACGATTACGTATTCCGTTCAGCCAAATTACCCTGTGATGAAAGACGGTGTCGCTTGGCCGAGTTGGACGAACCTGGATGCGATCAGCATGGATGAAGGAGATTCTTAGTCACTGATGAGCATGGTGTAGGTAATAATCACGTATTTTACGAGAGAAGAGGGGATCGGATAACATAACAATCACAATAGATAAAGAGTATACTCGCGTAAATTAAACCATTTTTTTGTCAAAACTTATGATAATATGCAGATTCTTATAACAATCCGTTGCATAGAAACTGCATATAATGAAGTGGAGTATATATGATAATTCGTGTCCATACAAGTTATTACATCCAGTGAAATTATTACATTCTCCCAGATAATCAAAATTATACTTCAAGGACCATTCCACATTCTCGTGAAAGACTTCAAGATCGAGAGCGAAACGGGCATGATTTCAGTGGAAACGATGAAGGTGATCAATTGAGGCGTCATCGTTAAAAACATACGTTTTGAAACTCTCATAAGTGTCTCTGGCAACCGTGGGTCAATAAGCAGAGCTGGGAGTGATAGGGTCAAGCGAACTGAGACATCTGTTCTTCAGGCGCACTGGAAAGAGCTGCAACCCGGTCGATGGAGACTCATCACTCATAGGGTGAAGACTGTACCTTGTGACATGGTCATCGTCGATCAGGACCTCTCCGACCTCACGGCCAATGCTAACAGCATATCATGGAGCAAAGTATGTAATATCAGCATTAAGCGCCTCTAAATCACGGCTAATCATTAGAACCCATGGTAGGACCAAAAAGATGCTTTTGGACAGAAAACAAGGTTAATTTTGGCTCAGCCAACAGCAAAATCACAGCAGTATCCAATAGGAGACTAACATGAGCACATTGAAATATTTTGCAGGCGATTGTCAATGAACACTCTCAACGTTGAGAAAACTCTGCGCACCATCCGTCATCTGATATTCACTTCTACTCAAACAGTAGTGTTCTTCGCTCAAGTGTTTATCGTTTCTCGTTCGTTCTCAATGAACGCTCGAGCGATTATTCTCGCTCTCAATTTCATACCATTCCTCCATGAGCGCTCGCGAGCGACCATTCTGCACGAGCGCTCGTCCGCGGCCCTCGCTCGAGCGATTATCCGAGAATGATCGCTCGTGCGATTGACACTCGAGCGTTCAATGAGAGCGACAGCTCACGAGCGGCGAGAGCTCGAAATAACATCACTATCAAACAGTCCATGCTCCCTCTAATTTTTGCCTACCATGCACTCCTCTATTTGTTGAAGTTCAATGTGATAATGGAAACGAAACGAGTAGAACACTGTTATTGTGATTATATTATACCAGATCACTAGGTAACTCGGATAACCTGAAATTCCAAAAAAAACCTTCACCTTTTGTAATTTTTGTTTCATATTTATGAAAAGATTTTATTTGTACCTTACCCCACTATTATTTAGTCACTACTGTCGTGAGCTTCACAGTTACTCCAACCTGCCAATGTGTTCAGATTATCTGCAATTTTGATTGAGAAAGATTTTCGATAAAGTTATTCAACAATCTCTTTATGACCTCGGGTCGCAAACAGCCGTTCATATGAACTGGTGTGAGGTTGTTCCATGCATGTGTCCCCTTCTGACTCATCCATACTACCTGCCGATAAGAAGTTTGATGGCAGCGAATCATCCGTCCGGAGATAGTGGGTGCAGGTTTCTATGACTGATTACTACTCGATCTATGACAGATGTTATCGTGAAATTATAGAGGAATCAATAGGGACCAAGGTCTATCAAGTGAGAACAGAAGGTTGTGAGACTACTTCCTACTAGAGACTAATTTCTATCTGAAGCCTTCAGATCATTCTCCTCTCCTTTCATAGTTACAATTAGATGGAGATCAGCACTAACAGCACCATTATATCAGCACTAAAAGCCAAGAATAATGAGAGTCCAAGTAAGATGTTTAATCTCTATTATCATTAATGATTGAATTAATGGCTAGTCCTTTCTCCCTATCAATAGTATCTTCTCATTACTTCCTTGCACCCATAGATCAAAGATCGTTCCTAGTTCTGGTATAAATCTGCCACGTGAGAGTGAGTGCAACATCTCCTACTTGCAGACATATTTCATTTATCTCCACTCTATTTATTCTCTAGTTTGGTCTTCTTCCTTTTCATGGGAATAATCCGTGAGAGTGAGGTATCCTTAGATAGATGTGGTCTTGTTCAAAACGTCGTCAGAGATCTCTCCTCCCCTTCTCCCCCCCCCATCCCTTCTCCCCCTTCCCCTCTTCCCTCCCCCCGCCCCTCTCCCACTGGTCTCGCTGAACTGATCTCACCCCTCTCCTCTCTGTTTTCCATCCTAAGCCTCCTCTTCTTCTCTCCATTGAACTCTCGACCCCTTCTTTCCTTCTTGCTCTCTCACAAACAACTCATATATCATTCTGATGCAGATTTTTGTCCTTTTCACACTAAATGGCTTAATTCCTTTTCATTCTTCCCTCTCCTCATCTCTGCGGGACATTCTCATCTTACTCCAGTATAGCCAGATACTGATCTTTGCCCCTCTCTCTGCACCCATTTCTCTCCCTCTCCCTTTTCTTCCCCTCCTTTTCCCTGAATGAGTAGAGTAATTCGTAGTCCATCTCTAGACTTTGAGAGTTTGATCTAGCTTGCACCCACTTTGTAAACACTCTCTCGTGACTACGAAACCCTCTCTTCTCTCTTGCAGTTCCCATTCCCTTCTCTCTCTCTTTCCCCTGCAAGATCTATCCTTCTAATCATAGAGAGATGAGCACTCCCCCTCCATCCCCTCCACTTCCTTATCTCTCTGATATCATCGTGTTCTCTCGGTTGGTCCATAGTCCAACAACCTTCTCTGCTTACTAGCAACTTGTCTCCCTCCCTCCTTTTTCTCCATCGTGAGAAAGGGGGAAACAAACAGAGAGTGTCTCTACCCTGATTCCTACCCTTCCAGATTCCCTCTCTCCCCACTCCACGACCAGCGACTACGATCAAGAGGTTTGTTATCCATCCCATTTCTCAGGATGGATGATCCCCCTCCCCCTATCTCAGTCACTCCCTCCGTCACTTGGTCAGCCTAGAGCTTCACGTTTATCTCCTCTCGTTTTCTCTCTCGACTAGACTACACACTCTTTTCTGTTGGTAGAGAGGGATCTCTCGATTCGTTCCTCTTTCCTTCTTTTCGCTTCTCTTCTTCCCCTCGTTCTCGTTTAGTCTCCATGAGCTCTCTGGCTCTTGCAAGGCTGCGCTCTTCAATCTATTGGGGAGGGGATGGAATGGAGGGGGCACCATAGATCAGCCCCCCCCCCCTCCTCCCCATTCTCTCCTTCCATTCACCTTTCGGTTTCATCTCGATCTCCATGACCTCTTCTAGTTGTAGTGTGGTCTCTTCTCCTCTCCCTCTCCTCTTTCTACCTCAACCATTCCTTGTTTACTCCTTTTCCCACATGGCGACCAGAAAAAAATGCGCTGGATCGTTTTCTTTGCGCATTTGTTGAACTGAGTGATTGTGTCTCATTGTCCTTGTCCCCTTTCTTATCTCCTTCCTTCGTTTTACAGTCTTATTCTCTTCAGATGCAATCGAATGGAAAACCGATGACTGTGATGTCGTATGAGATGTGGAAGATGAAGTGTGCACAAGAGAAGAAGGAGAGAGAAGCAAGAAAGAAGGAGAATATATCTCCCGTATCGAGGAAGAGAACTTATCCATTCGGAGATGAAGGAAGAGATGTAAGTACTGGAGTCACAAGTAGACAATCAGGGAGTCAGTCTATCTACAGTAGACAGCTACACTGAGTCATTTCCATTCCCTTTTCTTTTGCGCTCCCAAACACAGACATTTACTCCGAAGAGATCTAGTCATCAAGAGGGAGAAGAGAGAGAAGAGAGAGAAGAGTGAAAGCGTTTACAAATTGGGTGCAACGTGGGTGCATCAAACCCTCAAAGTCTAGATATGGACTACGAATTACTCGACTCTTTCATCCGATGAATCCATAAATAGGGATTTTGATGAGTGTAGGAGTCTCTAAACAGATTTATCTCGTCTTTTGATTACTCATAATAAGATATATCATGACTAATATGGACAGTCGAAAACGGAATTGATGACGTATGAGGTACGCTCGTTTTCCAGTTGACTCCATCTCCATCTACAGTGAGAGGGACATACGTCAATCTACCAACTATTCCTTCCATCAGAGTGTTAGTTGATGCAGATAAGAAGACCATTCTTATGCCAGATGGAAGAGGAATCTCACCAACACTAAGGTATGAGAACATCGAATATGGATACACATAGGAATAGAATGCATACCGTCTCATCATCATTTTTGTTGTTCCAGTGTTCACTCTACTCCATCTGCCTCCATCAACACTTCTCCTTCTCCATCCTCCCGTCCTCGACTATCTTCTCTACCTCTTCCATCTTCCCTATCCTCCTCCATCTCCACCTCCCTTCCCTTATCCTCCCTCATCCCTTCTTCCTTCTCTGATCATTCCCGTCCTGTTCTCTCCTCATTCCACACTCCTACTACCGTAATCCATTCCCTCCCTCCAACCTTATCATCCATCCCTTCCACTCTAAGTTCCTCTGATATCATGTATCCATCTTTCAAAGCCTTCCTACGTCTCTTCTACTCCGCAGTTGTGTCCTCAATCACGATAGGCTCCAGAAGGGTCTTCCAGTAGTGAGTCTGAACCAGCCTTATCAAACTACCGTACCCCTATCTCTTTCCACTCCAATAAATAAGTCAGTCGAGTCATCTCTTCTTTCTCCACTTGACACTCTCACTGATTCTCAGAATCAATCACTCTCACTTGTTCCTCCTCCCCCTCCTCTTCGAAGGTCTATTCCTCAAATTCCCTCATTCACCTCCATTCCAACCTTTCCGTCTCTACCTCAGATCCCTTCTACTATCTCCTCCTTCACTCCTAAACTCGATCCTTGCTCACTTTCCCCTGAGATTCTAGCCCTTCTCAATCAGAATCTTGTAAAGTATCTCTCTCAGTGAGTGAGTGGATGATAGTTGGACGATCCTGCACCAATCCGATAACCCCTTCTCTCTCATTGGTTGTTTTCTAATTTTTTACGCGGGTTCTCATAATTTCGTGCCCATTGAATCCTGACGCAAATAAGGAAACCAGTGTAAATACTTGATATTGGAATGAAAGTGATCCCAAACATTGGACTTGGCAAGAAAAGAAATAAATTAAGAAGGAATGGATAGAGATAACAAAGAATGACATGGATATGATGCGAAGAAGAGTGATAAAGAAATCACTTCCCCCTTTCCAATCCAATCATTTTTCAAACTCATCTCTGCACTAGATAGGGCTGGCAAATTAATAATTCGTTCTTTTCTTTCCTAGTGCTCTCTCACCGGTCGGAGAGACGAAACAGTGTGTGTAATGAGGAAAGCGCTTCATTTGCCAGCCCTACTCTGCACATAGGAGCTCGTTCGCGTAAGAGTCGAACAAAGTCTGGCACAGCAAAAACATCGAATATGCTCAAAACTTGGTCCTAGGGGTATCTTTTCATTCCAAATCGACTGGCGTTTTCAGTTTCTCGGTCAGATGCTTCTGAATCCCGGTACGACGCGAAAGTGTTCTACGATTAAAACTGGTCCGGACAGGGTCGGAATGGCAACAAATCTCGCGTACCAGACCAGAATTTAATTCTCTACAAAATTGAAAAAAATTCGACCCTCTATATGACATGCTGTGCGACTTATGGTCGTTTTTTGACCCTATGCTCATGCGAGAAAATAACTTTGCCAGTTTGTAGAGAATCTTTTCCTGGTAATTTTGGTATATGGGGTTAGGTATTTAGAGTTGCGTAAAAGCAAATAGGGGAGCAAAAACTGCGGCTGACTCGCGTTTTTTGTGGTTTTTTGAGCATAACTTTTTTCTTTCGTTATTTCGTGATATCTCATATAAAATTTCGGTGCCTACGGGCAAAAATACGCAAGAAAATCCTACAGTCATATTTTTCTGAGATTATGACTTTTTTGACCAATATCCGATTTTTCGGAGTCTAATTTTAGGGTAAAAAGTATAATCTCAGAAAAATATGACTGAAGGATTTTCTTGCGTATTTTTTTCCCCGTAGGCACCGAAATTTTATATGAGATATCACGAAATATCGAAAGAAAAAAGTTATGCTCAAAAAACCACTTGCGAGTCGCTCCTATTTATCCTTGTCGCGCTCCCATTCTCCACCTTCGCCTTCGCCCCACCCCGACTTGCTCGGTCGATTCGGTCCTGCGCAAGGCGAAAGAATATGTCTCATTTTTGTGAAACATAACTTAAATATTATAATTTCTTCGAAAACAATTGTTCTAAAATATGGGAGATCAAATGTATCCTTAGTGTATGCATGCCTCAACATATACCACACCATATCATGGTGAAATTCGAAAAAAAAAGAAATTGATAAGGACAAAACGAGAAAAAAATGGAAAGATAAAATACTTTCGCACCAACCTAATAGAAGGACGGACGATTCAGGAAAAAAGTAGATATGTGGTTGATCACTGATGCTCTCCAAAAAAAATCTAAAGAACCTCGCTCGTTCATCCACGCATTCCATTGACGAAAGGGAGAGAAAGAGAGATCCAATCACCACACTTGCCAAATCGCACCCCTCTTCCCCTATCTCATGTGGTGTTAAAATCCTGGATAAGTAAACGGAAAAGTAAAAGGGTGTTAATTTTTTTTTTATTAAATGGAAAAGTAAAAAGATTTTAATTCCCGCAATTTCATATCTCGGTTCCCATTGAAGCTAGCGAAAGACGGTTTATAAGCTTTTTCGAACCTTGTAACCTCTAGAACCGATTTTGAAGTCGCTAGTTGCACTGGGAACCGAGATACAGAAATTGCGGGAATTCAAATCTCAGTACTTTTCCAGCACGAATTCAAATATTTTTACTTTTCCATTTACTTTTCTAGGCAAAAATTAACACCCCTTTTTACTTTTCCATTTACTTTTCCAGGATTTTAACACCACATCATCATCGGAAGTTAGCAATGGTTCGACAAAAAAGGGAATTCAAGATTGTGCTAAACGAGGAGAGACAGAGAGAACCCTCTCTTGAACCGATTGAATCCGATTAGGCTCTTGTGATATACTCGAGTATGGGACAAATTTTTCCGAACAAATTTACATTTCGTAATTTTTTTTGCACTTAAATTTCAATTATTGTGCATTTTTTTGCCCACCCCGAAATCCGTGCAAATACAACAATCTGACGGTGATATACTAGAAATATGATTGAAATGAAAGCGATTAGTATGAAAATCGAAAAAAATAGGATTACGGAAGGAACGAGTGGTAGAATCGATACGATCGTAATTATTACTATTCTGCTTTAAGACGACGGCTCTGTTATTTTCGACCATTTTCGACCACCCCCGGCCACGTTGCCCCGGAATGAAAACAACAAGCCCATATTCGAGTTTGTTGAGTACATTAATTTGATATTTTACAATATTCAATTTACATCATGATGATTGCATGCAGTAAGGAGAAAAGTGAAAATATAGGCGAAACGTTCGAAAAATAATATCTTCTCAGCCGAATTAGATATGTTTGATTTATCAATAGCGTTACTCCAATGATGCCCAAAGGCACTAGATGAGATGTTTTGATCGGATTTTGCGCAGTGTCAAAATCAAAATTTGAGATTCATTTCTTGTTTTTATGGATCAAAATTGCCTGTATTTGAAAACAACATAGTCTCACCATGCAGATGGACGAACATTCAGCATATACGAAGAAATTCGTGTTTGAACCCCTCAGTCGAGCAACTTCATTCGAACATATTTCGATTTTAGCATTCCATGATGTGTCCATCTTTTCATTTTTTCGATGCATGCATGTGAGGTCTACAATGTGTGCATGGTGAGAGCATGTTGTTTTCAGATACAGGCAATTTTGATCCATAAAAGAAAGAAAGACATCTCAAATATTGATTTTGACACTGCGCAAAATCACATCTCATCAAGTGCCTTTGGGCATCATTAGAGTAACGCTATTGATAAATCAAACATATCTAATTCGGCTGAGAAGATATGAATTTCCGAACATTTCACCTATAATTTCACTTTTCTCCTGACTGCATCATGATGTATGTAAATTGAATATTGTTAAATATGAAATTAAAGTTACTGTAACAGGAAAAAATTCGACCCCTTTTTTATTTTATGATTGTACAGAGGGCGTCGCCCTGAGTACGGAAACCAACATAAAAATGTTTGAAAATAAAAGAAAAAGCCTGAAACGATTTTTGAAAGTCGGGACTGACCTCAGGGAATTTTTGGATTACTGTAGCTTCGTGTGTATTGATTGAATTCGCCCATTTTGCGCACGCTCGCTTTGACCACTTTTTCACCATTGATTCGCTAGTTTTCGTTATTCCTCTTGCTTCATATGATTATTACGGTTCACATGGGACCTTATTTGAGCACCTATCAACAGTCTTGTGTTTTGCTCAATCGCAAATTCGTTGTTACCTCCTTTGTTTGTGTTCTTGCTCCTTTTCAAATGATTTTAAATTATTTATCAAGCTCAGAGAGACGCCGGGAGAACTACGCGAATGCTGATTACCGGTGAAAGTCGCCAGGCCAGTGGTTCTCTAATTATTTAACGCTTGATAAGAGAATAGGACTCAGTTTTTGCCTCGAGCTGTTCACGTTTGAGCTGAAAACTTTTCATTGATGTGTTCTGAATGGAATTGAAGCTGGAGTTAGTTTTCAACAGTCGATAATATAGAGTAACACTACAGACTCAAGCCCATTTAGTAAGTAAACGGGTTTGTTCGCTTGATTTGTTCACTTTTGAGTTGAGAAACCTTGTTAGAGAGCAGGTAACTACAGTGAAATAATTACATTGAGGATTTCACCACCTTGCGATCGATTATGAAGGCAAATGTACTCCATTTCCTCACAAAGGTTAGCCTTATCAATCTCTTGGCCTTCCGTTACAACGGTATTAGCTTGAGTACTGGTTACTGGTGGGGAGTGTATCGAGCATTCTGGTTATATTCACTCAATATTTTTCATTACACGGAGGTGTATTTGCATCTATTTCACTGTACAGGAACTAAGCACTTATATGCAAAATTCTTTTCATTAAAAAAATGACGAAGGCAGGCAGGCAAGCTTAGCTCGAAAGCGACGAGGAGACCAGCGCTCAAGCAAAGAATGAGAGGAGACAATGGGCAATTCATTGGAATAAAATGCAATTGTTCACTCTCACTCTGCATTCGAGCGCTCGTGAGTGCTGGTCTCCTCTTCGTTCGTGAGTGAATCAAATGACATGCAATAAAAAAATATGTACTTCATTCTCATCATCGGACTCGTCTTCGTTATAGGTGTTCATCTCGTCCTCTTCTTCTCCGCTCTCTTCATCACTCTCGCCTCTTCTCGCTCTCTTCGCTACTCTTGAGTGTATATCCTGCAGGTCAAAATATTTGTTCCGCCTTTGATTAAGCCAAAAATAATGAACCTCATTCTGGTAATTTTCGTGTCCGAGTGACGAGGATGAGGAAGGAGCGGAGGCAGAGGTTGATTTTGAAGTAAGTCTCGATGCCCGCTGGCTCTCATCCGCACTTACCATATTGGCCCTAGAATATAGTGATCTATTGATTGTTGTTAGGTAATTTCACACCTGATGGAATACATTTCGTGAAGAATACTCTTCTCCCAATCACGAATGGGCGGTGGTCGAATCATTCTTACTCGAGGCTCTCTGAGTGTCTTATCAAAGTATCTTTTCTTCACCGATGGTTCCCTCTTTCCCTCCATATTTGCAAATCTTAAAAAAATGATGCGATTGATTAGCGATGTTTCTATGAATACTCACTGTGCTGAGTTGTGACGGAGAATAGCTACTTTTGATCTCAACTCATGTCCCTTTTCTGAGAAATAGTGATCTTTGGGAGCATGAATGGCCGCCAAATGGTTGAATCCTTCTACTTCGGAAGTGCCAATATCGGGACTGATACGACCGATCTGTTCCATAACAGATTTAGAGATCAGCTTCGTAAGAGCTTTGAAAGCGCTTTTCTCAGGGTCGAGAAGAGGGACGCGCGGAACATAAGTACCATGAGTGGCGCACTTCTTGATCAATTTGAAGTTGCGATCCTATAAAAAATGGTTCTAAAATAAACTAAATTATATTGAACCGACCTTCTCCCAATTGTGAACTCCTACGATATGCTTCAGACACGACAGAAGTTTCTCTCTTGCTTCATCTCCACTCTTGCTGCTTCGAATCGACCAAAGGTGAGCGTTGATGTATCTAAGCCATGGAGCTAGAGTGCGACGAGTTTTTAGTTTCGCTTGCTGAAAACAATTTCAAAGTGAAATAGGTTCATTGAACTAACTAAGAGTAGTTTGAGCAGCAAATTTCTTGCATAATGCCAAAGATCGAAGCGATGGTCGATCGATGGATACTCACGAGCCATCATTGCATTGACCTAAATTAGTTATAAGAATACATCATACTGAAACGATAAACCTCGGGTTGCCGATCAGTGGTCAGTCGTTCAATCGGTTCATCAGTATCATCTTTGAAGATTGAGTTCACCTCGTCTAGACATCTCCTTAATCCGATGCATTCCAATCTATTCGAGGATTTCCCTGAGGAAAAAAGATAAGTTTATATCTAATGTCTAATTTTTCGAAACCTTCAATTTTCTTTCAGCAATTGGAGTATGCTATGATGAATCCATAGATAGCGACCATAAGCACGTATCGAGACCAAATAGCTGAGTGTCCTCGGGTATCAAATTGTGCATCTCCAGCAAGGCTCAGCTTTCCACCCTGGAAAGCAAAACCGAAACGTGAATTATCGAATTTCATTTGATAACCTTTCTCAAATCTTCTCTAATCAATTCGATAATTCTCGCTCGTTGTTCATCGAAGATTTTTTCTAGAGCGGGTACGAAGTAAACATTCTTTAGTCGATTGAAAGCATTTCTACTAGGAAACGCACAACCGATAGACTTAGCGAATAGAGCTACACTCTGAAAATGTCGAAAATAGTTTTCTACTAGCTGTTAAAGTTTTATATTGAATGTTCTGACCCCATATCCATATGATGTGCAGAATGCCGAGTTGACAATATCCAGAGAGATGCGATGTAATTTCTCCTTTCCACTGGATTTTTTTGTGGGGAGAATGGGTGAACTTTGCCAGTTTCGTGAGTTCCCACAGTTTTGGCACTCACTCTTCACGAGTAGAACCGCGCCCTAAGATACGTGAGATAGAAAAGAGCTATTAGATAATTCTTTTTTTTTTTAAATATGTGAAAGAATTGTACCTCGAGATGCATCACAACCGCGCAATGCTCTCCGCACCCCTCAGAGCAATATACAAATGCCTCGCCGATTTGCGAAATTTGAACCATACAATAAATGTCTTTGCCCTTGAACTTGATATGAGCAGTTGGGCGCGAATTATCAGTCACTGGATCGTAGCTAACATCCTTGCTGTCCTATAACACAACGATTATGTTCCAATAATAGGGTCTTTAAAAAATTAGGGTATGAAAAAGAGGGTCCGAGAAAAAAAAAGATAAGGTCCGAAAGAAAATATTTTAGAACTGAAAACAAAGTTAGGGTCCGACAAAATTAGGGTCCGAGATATGGTCCGAA
Organism: Pristionchus entomophagus; assembly: GCA_036245825.1. Taxonomy (NCBI): domain Eukaryota; kingdom Metazoa; phylum Nematoda; class Chromadorea; order Rhabditida; family Neodiplogasteridae; genus Pristionchus; species Pristionchus entomophagus. The sequence goes on from BTSX01000006.1 coordinate 21,589,859, forward strand.
AAAGATAGCGTCCGAAAAAAGTTAGAGACCCAAAATTTATGAACCCCATTATATTTTACTATACCCCATTATTTTCGAACGTTGAAGATAATTGAAGATAATACCTTCAAATGACTCTCATATTTTTTATCTATGTTCGCGAAAATAATTTTATACTTGGAGATGGATGACAGGGTAAGTATCAGTTTAGAGGTGTATGAAGGAGGATGGGAAAAGCGTAATTTGCTCGAGAATATTTATTTACCGTTGAATCTACAGTACCGTACACAAGTATCTATCTTTTTTCTCAGAGCCTATCTTTTTTGGACCCTTACTTTTTCACACAGTTATTTTTTTAAAGACCCTATTATTGGAACATAGCCAATTATTAAATTAGAGAAACGGAACATACTTCCTTTTCATCCTTCTCTCCTTCCGGCTCTTCGGGCGAATATCGACTATTATCCTCACTGTCTCTCGAATGCGACGAAGATGGACGAGTCTGTGAATAACTATGTAATATTAGATCTGCCTCTTACTTGATTTGTTAAAATTACTGTTTTCGCAATTGCCATTTATCCATTAATTAAGCATTGATTCATATAAATATGATGCTATTTTGTATTTGTTGTTTTCAATTAATGTAAAATAATATAACTCATTTCATTGGTCTGGCATGTGAGACGAGTCTGATACCACTTGGAGTTTCCACAACATGAGTAGAAGGGAAGTGAGAACGACAGAGAAAATGCTTGCCCTCCGATCTAACTGCACATTTCAATCGCTCTTTCTCAGCCGCATTTCCATCGGATAGAATGTCTATCCACTTTTCTTGTTGCTCCGGACGATCAGTAAACGAGAAGAATTGCGGAGTATAGGCTCTACACACGATACAAAAACGTGTCTGTGGCGCCATCTATTTTAATCTTCATTATGCATAATTACTTCACCTTTTTCAGATAAAGTATGGTCCCAACCGTTCATAGACAAACCATATTTGTAAAACGAATTTATTTTTATTCACTACAAGTGAACTGATATTATCTACAATTCCATTTCATCCGACGAATTTACATTATGGGTCGACTCTTGCACAACAATGGGAACTACGTGGAAACCCGTGTAAGCCCCGTCGTTAGAAGGCCACATAGATCTAGTACGGGCTACGAAACAAGCGGGTAGTTCAATACGTTCATGTAATCGTAGGGTTCCTTCGTAGATCACGGCGATGAAATATCTATAGCTACCGTATCTCAGGCTTCTGAAATGAAAGTTCCTCAGCATCTAAATATTAGAGTGTCTACAAATCATTAATATATACGTATAAATAAAACACTAACGCATTGTGATCGAATGATTCTTCTGAATCAACTTCATTCTTCGTCTGTTTCATAGTTGTATTATACATGATCGAGGCGGAGTGAGAGACATGAAAATAGCCAATATTTACAGATACCGCTAACACAAAACTAACCTCCTCGTTGAAGAATTTCGCTTTGAACGCAGAATGATTCGTAATGCATTCAGAGATGTGGGTATTTGGAGGAATCTGCATCAGCTTCTCCAATCCTTTCTTCATAGTTTTACCATAACTGGTCAAACTCTCATCGAGTTTCCAAAGAGAATTACAGCAGTAGTTTGGCCTAGAGCCGAGAATCTCATCGGGACAAAATGAGCATGAGCAATTCTTCGCGAGATGTGCTTTTTCAGCTCGAAATATCTTGGATTCGGCATTTCTTCTTTCAGCATTCTTCTCCACTTCAATTGAACTCAACACAGCATCTATCGATGGCTCAAACTCAGTCAAGTCTGTTTCCATCTGAATAATTGGAATAGTAAAAAACCGAGCCCGAGCAAAAGTGAGAGGAGTCAATATGAGGCCGGTAGAATCGACAAGATTCGATGGGAATCTGGATCACTGAAAAATATCGATATGCTCAAAAGTTGGTCCCAGGGGTAACTTTTAATTCTGAATCGACTTCTGTTGTCCGTTTTTCGATCCGAGGCTTCTGATTCCCGATATGGCACGACATCAATTTGGTCAGCGATAAAAAATAGTCCTGAATAAGTCAGATTGGATACAAATCTCGAGCACCCGACCAGAATTGGGAGCTCTACAAAATGAATTTTTGGTCGAGTTTCTCTTTTTTCGTTTTCGAGAAAATGCAACTTTTGACTCAGTACCTTGCGCGAGTTGTGGAATATACTATTCGAACCGCCATGAGAGGTCGATTATAACAGTATATCCATGTCCGGGAATCGAACGGAGGCAGATTGGTTTTACCACTTTTTAATGGAAAAACTAGTCTTTTTACTGAAAAATATCTTGTGATAGGATGGTTAATAATTGTGTGAGATAACAAGTTAGAGGCCCCACTGCAAAAATCAATGCATCGGCGAGGAGCCGAACCTGAGGTTCATGTTTCATGATAAATCCTTCAAATATTCACCGTAGTATGTTATTTAACGCTATTATTAACTATAATATCACTTATTTTTCGGCAAACATGAACCTCAAGTTCGACTAATCGCCGAAGCATTAATTTTTTGCAAAAAAATTGTTTTGTTCGAAAACTAAAAAAAAAATCTGTGGTCCTCTAATAGTTTATTTCGCACTATTATTAGTGAAAAGACTAGATTTTAGTTTAAAAAGAGAGAAAAACGGACAACGCCAGTCGACTAAGAATCAATAGATACCGCGGAAACCAACTTTTGAGCATATCGATTTTTTACCTGTTCCAGTCACTTGTTGAGCCTATCGGAAACGGCCTCATATATACTCACACAGATGCAATAATCCTAATTTTCCCTAAAGGATAGAGAGATCATGAAAAGAGAGTATAATATTTTTTTTAAAAAAGCAACAAGATGGATCATTAACGGAAGTCAAAGAGTATGATATAGAATACACATGTAAAGAGGTTATGGTAGATTTATCAACATGAGTAAGGATTACGGCAGATTCAAGAATGATCTATGAATATGCTAAGTCGAGAAGATCAGCAAGGATTACGGTAGATCGTGTTCAATTATGATAAGATAACATAGGTATACTACACAATTGAAATAAATGTAGTGAGCAAAATATTTTCGTTTAGTATTCAGATAATTCTCGTTGGATTACGTCGAGCATCCTTTCGTTTTCAACAAGAAATAAGCGATTAGATTTCATCATATTTTTATTTGCATTATTTACAAAGGAAAGTGAATGAAAAATACACAGCCATGCGGGACGACAAAAATTCGCAATAATTTTAATGGAGTATGTTTCCAGGGGTAGAATTGGATGGCGAACACGCCTGTCAACTTTATTTTCCATGATTTTCAAAAATAATTTTTAAATCATCATCTGTTCGTAGACTGAGAAAAGAGCTTGGAAATGTGCACCATTAAATCGAGCATCCTGAGACGATTCCAAATCTATAATTTCAGCCAATTTTGTCATGCGACCGATGAGAAACTCAATTTACATTGCATTCATATTGTCAGTAAAAAAGGCTTCCTTGTCCCATTCCTCCCCTCCCTCCTCTCTTCCCTCGTGCACTCTCTCCATTCCCCGCGCTCTCTCGTCGGGCTGGGTCAGGAAAGCGATAGAAAGGAAAGAAGGTGCATCTTTAACTTACAATATGAATGCACTGTAAATTCAGTTTCTCAACGGTCGCATGACAAAATTTGCTGAAATTCTAGATTTTTAATCCTCTCAAGACGTTCGATTTAATGGTGCACATTGCCAAGCTCTTTTCTCAGTCCACGAAAAGATGACAATTTAAATATTATTTTTTTAAATCATGGAAAATAAAGTTGACAGGCGTATTCGCCATCCAATTCTATCTCTGGATACATACTACAGTAAAATTAGTGCTTACGATATCCGAGTAACACGACAAAATGCGATTTCGACATGACGCCGTCTAGAGCCAACGAGGTCCTTTGGGGCAAAATGAATGCGCCCATCGTCTTCAGCACCCTCGATAACCCCAATCCCCTTTTTTTTTCAGAAAATCGACCCTTTTGAGCTGTGCCAGACCTTGCTCGAAAATAAGGCAAACGGCGTCATATAATGATTAAAATAAAAACATTATTAAATAAAAACTGGGGGGATAGAGCAGCCCAGAATGAGGAGCTGAGAGCAGACCTGAAAAAGCAATCAATAATAATAAATATGAAATTTTCATGGCACTAACGATGCAACGCGGCTATTTGCGCATAGCTCAACTAAGTAATAAAATATTTTAGAACGGGAATGCAAATCGCTGAATGGATTCAACTTCCCGAACAGACACTATTAGCGAAAAAATTAGAAGATACCCTCTGAACGACATTATTTGATTGCACAACTGCCATTAGTTGCCTATATGACCGTTACCAGGAAGAACTATAATAGTTTGGGGAGCAGAAAATACAATTTCTCGCCCGTCACAGCTAGGTGACTTGCATTCATACTTACTTTAATTGTAACCGTAACCTGAGATGGATGGATAGGTGACAAATACGCCGAGAAATATTCATGTATAATATTTTATAAATAATATTGATGTCGTATTGAAGCAATTCTCACCGTCCAATGTGGAGAAGGGAGAAGAGAGGCAGAGGAAGAGGGGACAGCCTCGCGATCGGCACTGAAGAGCGACAATTAATGAATAATATAATAAACGAGTGCGGACGACGTTCCATTTCGAATTTTCGGTAGAGAATGGTCCAGAATCAGCGAAACTTCCGTTCCTAGCATAGCAACGAACAATAAAGTGATGGCGTATTCAGTAGCACCGCAGCAAAAATAGAGTCATGGTGTATTGAACCCGAGTGAATCGAAATATACGTACGGTTGGTTAGACTAACCTTATAGGGATTTAGTGGATATTATTTAGAGTCGATTGTGAGGTGATAATATCCTCTATTTAAATATTTAGCGGCAGTTACCTACTCTCTCACAACTCTTCTCAACTGAAACTAACTAAACTTTTGCATAAGCTCACTTTTCTTCCCACCTAGGAATAATTCCGTCGAGTTACTCTCTATTATCGACTGTGGTAAATAAACTCGAGCTTTAATTACATAACCAACACGAGAATGAGTAATTTTCGGTAAAATATTAGCAGAGCACGGCTAAAATAGTTTAATATTTTTTTAATCACTGGCCTCGCAGCCTTAGCCAATTATGATACTTCGCGACGTACGCCCGATAAAACCTCAGAGGCTGCGAAGGCATATAAAAATAATTTTAAAAATTGCAAGAATCTAAACTGCCAATGGTTGTCTATATCCGCTAGGTCGACTTTAAGTCGTCTACTATTATTGTTACCGTAACCCGATCAGGATTGATCGGTGGCAAATACATCGAGCAATAGGCCAAAGATGTATACTATAAAAATCAGTAATATTTGCGAGATGCTGAAGCCATTCTCACCTTCCATTGTGAAGAAGAGGGACAGAGAGAGGTGCGACCGCCTCGCGATCGGCTCTGCAGTGAGAGTGAATCGACTGGAACGTGAGAGTGAATCAGACAATGAATGAATATTCAAATAAATGAGTGAGGACTACGTGAGATTTATTGGAAAACGAACGGACCAGAATCAGTGAAACTTCCATTCCTGAAACCTAAACGAATAATAGATTGGTCAACGAGCGTAGTCAGTACCAACACAAATTGCTCGTGCATATAAGTGCCTTAGTTCCTGTACAGTGAAATAGATGCAAATACACCTCCGTGTAATGAAAAATATTGAGTGAATATAACCAGAATGCTCGATACACTCCCCACCAGTAACCAGTAATCAAGATAATACCGTTGTAACGGAATCCAAGAGATTGATAAGGCTAACCTTTGTGAGGAAATGGAGTACATTTGCCTTCATAATCGATCGCAAGGTGGTGAAATCCTCAGTGTAATTATTTCACTGTAGTTACCTGCTCTCTAACGAGGTTTCTCAACTCAAAAGTGAACAAATCAAGCGAACAAACCCGTTTACGTACTAAATGGGCTTGAGTCTGTAGTGTTACTCTATATTATCGACTGTTGAAAACTAACTCCAGCTTCAATTCCATTCAGAACACATCAATGAAAAGTTTTCAGCTCAAACGTGAACAGCTCGAGGCAAAAACTGAGTCCTATTCTCTTATCAAGCGTTAAATAATTAGAGAACCACTTGCCTGGCGACTTTCACCGGTAATCAGCATTCGCGTAGTTCTCCCGGCGTCTCTCTGAGCTTGATAAATAATTTAAAATCATTTGAAAAGGAGCAAGAGCACAAACAAAGGAGGTAACAACGAATTTGCGATTGAGCAAAACACAAGACTGTTGATAGGTGCTCAAATAAGGTCCCATGTGAACCGTAATAATCATATGAAGCAAGAGGAATAACGAAAACTAGCGAATCAATGGTGAAAAAGTGGTCAAAGCAAGCGTGCGCAAAATGGGCGAATTCAATCAATACACACGAAGCTACAGTAATCCAAAAATTCCCTGAGGTCAGTCCCGACTTTCATTTTGTTAAAAGTTATGGCAGTTGCGCATTTTCACCCCCTTCGTCTGGTTGGAAACGAGTTGTGATCGACCCCTTTACGCGACGAGATCAACTGCGGAATTAGCCTCTGATCTCAAGATGGGTGGCGCTAGAGTTTCCTCCTCTCCCCTTCGTTTCATGATTATTGCTGTACTTTGAGATGAATGGTAACCTTGATTCGACAATTGTCTAATCGTATTTTAGTCCCCTCTCCGACCTACACATTCGGAGTTCGCTCTTCAATATGAAAAAATGCGAAAACGATCATTATTGACAATTCACCGGAATTTACTAAGAAGGTTGATTATGAAGCAGAGGTACGTTTGCATATGCGTTTGCGCAAAGTGTCAAGTGTCGAGTGCAAGCAGTAGCACTTCCAATTTCTTATCATACGATGATACTGCCTTCAAATGCACTTTTTCATGAATTCGTTATCGCAATTCACTGATCTCTTTGATGAGGAGAAGTGCCTAACAGAGATTTAGCATTTGAAAAGGTGGTCTTAGTGAACATAATTATCTAAAAAAACATAATTATAATTATTTTTAACCTCTGATTTTCGGACGGGTACAGACGCCAATTCTAAGAATCTATGCCATTGGTCACACAGATTGCAGATTTTATTCAATCGTCAGGTGGCCTGTTGAATGATACACGCATTAGGGTTTCATCTGCATACACTTTCCCAGTTGGCTCCGACATTTTTTCACGATTTCGTCCCGCCATCTGACAATTGGTCTTCCGATCAAACGCATAAAACCTTTTTTTTCATTAATTTCTTCCCCCATCTTTCATGCTTTTGCCTTGCCCAACTCCGCCATTGGTCACTGACCATGAAGAGACAGTTCTCCCATTTTCATCGCGAGCTCTATCAGTCGCATGCAAATATGTGAATGATGCACGAATACACAGTGCGATTCGCCACTAGTTGGCTTTATTTGTCTGGATCATTAGTTAGGGTGTGAAAATCGGTCAGAAACGGATCTCTGAAAGATCAACATCACTTTTGATAATCTCGGAAGCGATATGAAGGGCGGTAATCGCTCTCTCTTCCTTTCCTGCACACTACCACCATTCATGAAAATCTGCAGTGAAATCTGCTAATTGTGGAACCAGCGATGTGGATAATGTAGTGGGGAGGAGAGGAGGGAGAGGGAGAAGATCCTCACCACACCCTGTCTCGCCTACGCAGTCTCATTTCGATACTTTCGTTACGCTTATGGATGAGCTGACGTGAATATCTGAAGATCCAGATTTGTTTCAAAATTAAATTGATCAACACTATTGAAGTCTAATGATTACGCGGAAACGAATACATTGATGTTGTGATTAGAGGATTGTGAGCAGCGAAATTTGGAGGATATATTTCACATAATTACAGCTCATCGATATATGCCCGAATTTGAAATGTAATGATTCGGTGTTTCCGCGGCAAATTTTCTGCGTCTCTTCTTTGAAATTCGATCTTTTGAAAGCGGAAACCCCATTTTGAAAGCCGATTTTTCGTATCTTTAAAGAACGGGATCGCGGATGTCGATCTTTCTCTCTCCCTAGTGGAAGATCACACCTCCGCATTCATCCGATATAGACGGATTAATGGAGGTGGTAAAGGGAGACGAGAGAGGGGGGGGATGGGCGTTCAGAACCCGCCAGTTAGTCCCCGCTCGATTCTGTCTCTTTGGTCTTTCTCGCTCGAGACGTGACTCATTACAGATAGATGGTTGTTAACTGTGCATTGACTAGGAAATTCCTTCTGGCCTCGAGTCTCCTTCTCTTCTCCATCGTTATTCTCCTCGATTTCCTCCCTCGCCACATGGATATGACGTACACCATAACCACCGAGCAAGTACGTAAAAAGGCCAGTTCGCACTCAATCCCTTCCATTTTGCTCAATACTCACTTTTCAGTACGATCGTGCGATCGTTCGGCCACGAGACGACAGAGAAGACGTCTTTGTGCCCAAATTCAAGCGATATCACGATGATAAAACGGAGCAGGAACGGCTAAAGAGCGTTGACAACCTGGGAAGGATGGATCTCATTGTGAAGGCGAATAGTGATGTGAGTCATGAACTGATTGTGATTTCACTGCAATGTATTCCATTATAAATCGGACATTATTGCATCCTGAAGCACTCGGCATGGGATGGGTCTTGTGTTTTGTTTTCTATTCTGCATATCAATCATTGCAGCCCCTCCCTCCCCGTACGTTCACCGGCTCCGCCAAGACAATGTGCTCGGGCGGCAAGAACGGAAGCGATGTGTGCATTCCCAAGTTCAAGCAGCTGGAGACGAGATTAAGGGTGCGGGTTTCCACTCTTAATCGATTGTAGGGGGGGAGGTCGAGTCACAGATATATTACTAATAAAGGAGTCAGAGAGGTGCACAACTCATGATCGGATTCTCACTATCAATCTTCAGGTAGCGGACAACTACAAACTGATGACGTGTATCATCCAGAAGAGTATGAGCACTGTGATGACTGCCATCATGTGCTATCTCTACAATGAGAGGGCATTCACCGAGGCAGGAAGGGAATTCGCGAGGGAATGCACACAGATAAGGTGAGATGATTATCAGTTTTGACTGTTTCGACTAGGGTTGTCAGAATGAAGAGCGAAAATGAAGAGGACATTCGCATTCTAACGGTCGCGCGAATCGGTGTCATTCTTCATTGAAGAGGGGGAGGGATCGGCGAGCTCTTCAATGAAGAGGGCCATCTCTTCATTGAAGATCTGTCCGTTTAACCGTGAAGAACATGTTCCGAAGAAGAGATATATGTCTAATTTTTTGGCATCTTCTTCAGAAACATGTTAGTAACTGATTAGTAGAAAGCTGGACTCGAAAAGATAAGATTCACCAACGTAATCGGCCTTCTGTGAGCCGGTCATTGCTCTTCATTGAAGAGCTTGGTTGACCGCGCGCTCTTCAATGAAGAGGGGGGAATGAGAGAGTAAAATCGCCTCTTCATTCTGACAACCCTAGTTTCGACATTTCGACCTGGACCAGGAATGAAAGGCATTAGACCTCTTCCTATCTATTCATCTAATTTTGGGCGTACATTTTAAAGAAGTTAGCAAATCATACTCATTTCAGGTTCTGCCAGAACAAGAATGAATTCGGTCAAGTGGCTGGAGTTCGGCAAGCATTCAACGTAACGAACAAAAACGAAACGAATAAATGGCGATTCACAATGATCACTCGTGACCCTGTCGATCGATTCCTGTCTGGCTACGTGGATAAGTGCATTAGGTTGGTCTATGAAATCGACAATGTAATCACGTAGCGATAATATCTTGAAAAAAGGGGGAAATTTTACGCACAACAGATACGTAATGCATTGATTTTCTTTTCAGAATACCGCATGGATCGGGTTACTGTAATGGCTGCCATCGTAACATGACTTGCTTCATTCTATCCGAGTACGATAGGATAAAGTCTCAGCTTGAGAGAGGCCATCTCTTCCGCTCCTTCGAGGATCGCCATTTCTTCCCGCAGAATTGGTTGGTTACCGTGTCGATGTGCAGTCCTATTGAATACGATAACTGGAACCTAGTTAGATCACTGTGCTAACTATCAAGTGATAGAGATCTAGACATCGTCATTTCATCGATAATAGTGACTTTGACATTTCAGGCGATGTGATCTCTACAGGGAGTACAACAACTACCGCTTCCTCCGATACTCCAGTGATCCATCCGGGACTCTTCTAGATGATCTCATTCCTATCCTCAAAGAGCAAGACGTTCCCGAGTCCTCGATTCAATTCATTCGTTACCAACTCAGCACGGGTCGGACTGTTCACTCCACTGTTCAGTCTGAAGCCCGAACATTCTACGAACAACGATTGAGGAGTTCACCCTTCCTTCTAGAATATATTGTCCAGATATTTTATTATGATTATGTACTTCTTAAATATCCCTTCCCTGAAGGATTCTAGTTAGACCCCCTACTATTTGAATTGTTGTTGCCTGTAAATACGAGTATCCGCCTTGTATCAAGGATGAATGTTTTTTCTTCCATTGCCGCTTATTCAGATCTCACGATATTGTGGGTTTCGGCTTTTGTTCTCATCTCTCGGAGGTCATTTCGTGACAATTGTGGGCTTGACACGTTCGTAATCATGCCGGTCTGACCTTTACATCGCAAAGAGCATCAACCAGGGGTTGAGATGTGGGAGAGAAAACAGATCGAAACAGCGGAGATTGCAATCAGTTGGGAAGCTGCTGATGATAAGAAGATATCACACAACCCCTCATTCACTATGTTCATCCCGCTTCTTCTGAGTGTGTGCCTCTCATCGGCATGGGGAGAGTCCATTTCCTTCCGCGGCCTAACTGGCAGCAAACCTACTGTTTCCAATTCAGTGAGTGTCTTAGTCACGCGAAGTGGCATTAACATTTCTCATATGAATCACTCACATTTGCAGACGCAAATGCAGGCGTTTCTAACATCTCGAAGCCATCTGGGGGAGGAGCGCCTCAATTTATCGTGTGAGACGAGAAAAAATGACTACGCAGCTCATGAAATGGCCAAGACTCGATTCAGCGTCGGGTGCCTTGGTGAGACCCAATCTACCTCTAGCTTCCTCTATACTCTATGAATGCCCTCGTTCACAGGCAATTCGTCTCTCGGAGTAGTACCTCAGATCATGGGCAAGCTGTCGAGCTGCTACTGCTCATTCAATCTGACGATCTGCGAGAGGGAGGTGGAAGTAAAGGTCAGTTATCTGAACCGGGAAAATATCACGCTGATATTCTAGATTCACTCTCTCAATAAAAGAGTTTCAGAGATCGAGCGATGAGATTGGACTATTTATATTGCAGAACTGCGTTATCGTGGGTCCTGGCCGTAAATCAACTCGCGGATTCAGTGTTGATTCTACGCACATTTACCATGTCGGCTTCACTATCCAGTTGGGTGGACACTTGATGGTGAGGTTCATTATTGAACTCGATTTTCGGTGTAATTATTTATTAATGCTCGAGTAGGAGTTCGGGAATGGGTGATTTTATTTATTACAATGATTACTATATTTTATTATTTATTATTTATTATTTATTTGTGATTTTAATATATTCCGTTCAGGATGGTCGATTGGATATCACAACCGAGGCGTCGGCGTTGCCTCGTAACCAAACCTTGGCTGATGAGCCGGCTGCCATTATGGCATCGGTGAGTATCTGTGTCTCATTATCGCATTAACTCTGAGGGATTCCGCGGGATTAGGAATCGCCTACCAACCTTTCATTTGTTCTCATACGCCTGCTTCCTCATTCTCTCCCATCTTGAAAAGTTCAAATTTGTACAGGAATTCTCGGGTTGGGCGTACCGTGTGGAGCTGGAGTGCTTCGGTTTGCGGCAGGCCCGATTCTGCAAGAGGTACGCGCAGGTCTGAACTAGGGATGCAAATTCGGTTTGTCCCTCTCCATTCCGCACAATATCTTGCCAATCAGAGAAACGTGATAGTGTACAGAAAGGAGAGAGCTGAAAACTGAAACAACATCACTAATCTGAACCATTCTTCGCAGGCTCGCAACCAACGCCACGATCAAGCGGAATTACGAATCTCAATGGGATCTGTTGGCAGTCATTTTCGGCCTCGCTGGCGCATTCGTGGTTGCTTGTGTAAGTATTTCAAGTTTTTACGTATAACCCATCTGACACGCCGTAAATACATGAGAATGCCTCATAATATAAATAGAACAATAAATCATTCAGATGGTTCTCTTCATTCATTGGCGTGTGCGAGAGAGGATAAGGAGGACGAGGGGAGAGAAGATGAGGGAGATCGTGCATACTATCAGCAGACGGAGAATGGTATGAAAGATTCTATCTCTCACTGAGTACTTTGACAATCGATAACCTCGTCTACATAATCTTAAGCGAGAATTTGATAGCCTTATATTTCTATTTCACAGGTCAGCGAGAGCGCTCAGTCTTATGATTATCACCCGTCTATTCGAGTTCACCGAGCCTCTTCCTCGAATACATCGGGAGAGAGAACTTACTCGACGGAGACGGGCAAAAGGCGATCCACTTACTTGTAGAAATTACTTCCATGTTCCCACCGATTCTTCCCTATCATGTCAAAAGCTTCCAATGGGATGTCATTTTAATAAAATATTAACATTGTAATTGCGATTTTAAAATTTTTATTGCAGTTGAATACATTGAAAATGAGGGAATTTCGAGGTTTATCAGGAAAAATAGCTGAGAAATATTGAAATAACTGTTTTTTTTCTGGATTGTATTTTACATGGGAACCGCAAAAGGTGACATTGCTCCGGGGATCGATAGACACTCCGCAGGGGAATCTTTAACCGTTTTGAAAAGAGACACCTAAAATCAGCACCTAAAGTGGTCATAAAAATACATGGGATTTCTCGCGGACGGTGAAGGGCGTTCCGGATCTATAGAATAGAATAGAATAGATTTATCCGCACAGGTGGTATTGTTGTGGGGGGGGAAGGGTGGGGGGAGGTGGTTGGAACAAGAAGAACAAAGAATGTGTGAAATAGGGGGGTAATTAAGCGAGTAGAGCGAGCAAGTATACAGATCATCCAACCTCCTTACACATCACATTCATGAACACTGCATAGTTTGTAGGTATTTTTCCTTTTCGAAGTACATCATACAGTACTTTACCTACTCTGTTTGCAAAACTGTGCTCGCGAATCTTAGTTCGAAATTTTTCTCTACAAAATTTGAAGCCTGCGCCTCTGAGATTAGACTTGGAAAGAACCAGAAAATCGTTTCTGGTTCGGGATAATCTTGAATTCCCGAATAGCATTTCATAGACTAGTTTAAGAGACCGGCTCCGTTATTTTGGAGCATTTTGGACCCTGCCCGGAATCGTTGCGCTATCAATGAGAACTACAATCTCATACTCGGGTACTAGGAGGGTCTTGGTCCCGTATTTAACAAACGGTCACTTATTTGTGGTTACTGCCTTGCCGGAGGGAGAATAGTGAATTACAAGGTAAAATGGTCGAAAAATAATATTTTCTCAACCATTCGGGATGGACACAATTTATCTTTTGCGTTATTCTAGGGGTGCCCTGGGACTCTGGAAAACCCGTTCTGCTTGATTTCTAATTGTTTCCAAAATGGGTTTTTCTACTTTCAATTTCAGTTTTTTGGATAATGTTGTAACTTTTTGGCCGAACTACAAGTAGTCACTATGTGCGTTTTGTTGCTATTGCATGTATGCATCGGAATCACTGTTCGAATTGTTCCGTCAAGGACGCCGAATCCTAATATTTTTTAACAAAGCCAAAAAAGTCGTAATTTTGAAGGTTTTTAGATCATAACTTTTTTAGTTCTTGTTTTTATGTGCTCTAATAGCAAAATTCGGATTCTACGCGCAAAAATACGTCAGAAATACCTATAGTCAGATTGCTTTGAGAATTAAAATTTTTCAACTTTTTCGTTTTAAAATGTTTGTTTCATATTTCCTTGACTTTCTCTACCTCTTGCAAAACATCACCTGCGGGGGGGGATTCGAACCTGCCTGCGTCGGCATGCCAGTCAGACACCATGGTGTCTGACTGGCATGCCGACGCAGGCAGGTTCGACTCCCGCCCGCAGGTGATGTTTTGCAAGAGGTAGAGAAAGGCGCGCGCCCCAACCACTAGTCTCCGACATGCGTGATTCACGACGCAAGATTCAGCTAAAAATGACCTAAATGACAGAAAAGAGAAAGGGATAAGAGATGAAATGAATAAGGCGAAAAAAATGCCTTAATCCCCAATGGGCATGGTGTCTGACTGACATGCCGACGCAGGCAGGTTCGACTCCCGCCCGCAGGTGATGTTTTCATGGTCATTTTTGAGTAAAAAAGTCGAAATCTCAGAAATATCTGACTATAGGTGTTTCTGACGTATTTTTGCGCGTAGAATCCGAATTTTGCTATTAGAGCACATAAAAACAAGAACTAAAAAAGTTATGATCTAAAAACCTTCAAAATTACGACTTTTTTGGCTTTGTTAAAAAATATTAGGATTCGGCGTCCCTGACGGAACAATTCGAACAGTGATTCCGATGCATACATGCAATAGCTACAAAACGCACATATTGACTACTTGTAGTTCGGCCAAAAAGTTACAACTTTATCCAAAAAACTGAAATTGAAAGTAGAAAAACCCATTTTAGAAACAACTAGAAATCAAGCAGAACGGGTTTTCCAGAGTCCCAGGGCACCCCTAGAATAATGCAAAAGATAAATTATCCCGAATGGTTGAGAAAATATGATTTTTCGACCATTTTACCTTGTAATTCACTATTCTCCCTCCGGCAAGGCAGTAACCACAAATAAGTGACCGTTTGTTAAATACGGGACCAAGACCCTCCTAGTACCCGAGTATGAGCTTGTAGTTCTCATTGCTAGCGCAACGGTTCCGGGGGGTCGTCCAAAATAACCGATCTGCTCTCTTAAAGTCATTGACCTTTCGACGGTACATCAACGTGGTCAGTTTGAGCATCTCGTTTCGTTCAACTGGTAATGGCCTGTTTTCAAAGATGTATCCCAAACATTTGTAGCTAATCAACCTAGTGACTTTGTTCTGCAGTTTCTCTAGTTTACCAGTTTCTCTATCGAAAACTGGAAATGCGACACTAGGACTGAATTCTACCATAGGTCTAACGTAAGTAGTGAATGCATTAACCATCACTGCAGCATTATTGGTGCTGAGTCCACGGAAAATTAAGTTGGAACGGATCGCAGCTTTTTGGATCACTATGTCAAAAGTGTTCTTTGAATGTCAATTCCTTATCGATTTTAATACCGAGATCTCTAACAGAAGACTTCGGATCAATTTGAGTTCCATTCAAGTAATACTTCGACAGTGAATTTTCATTTGTGGAGTACGTTACACTTCTCAATTGCAATTCGCAATTGCCAGATATCGCTCCACTCCAAAATTGAAACAACACATTCCTGAAGTTTTATTGGACCACTCAGTTCATCTTTTCCGAATGCTAGGTATATTTTTAGATCGTCAGCAAAAGTGAAACTTTTGCACCCATGCTTGTCTATGACCTGCGATAAATCGGCAGTATATAGATTGAATAGCAGAGGTCCTAAAACTAATACAAGGCCTTGTGGGACCCCACTAATGACCGGTCTTGATTCAGATAATGTCGTTTTGACTCTCACTTTAAATACTCTTTTGGATAAGTACTCTTCAATCCATCTCACGGTCAGCAGTGGAAAGCCCATTTTGGAGATCTTTTGAATTAATTTTGGATGGCTTACTGTGTCGAATGTTTTGGCATAGTCGAAGTATATCACATCGACACACCTGTGCTCATCAATCGCTTTTGACCATTCATTAACCACTTCGATCATTTGTGTTTCAACTGAGCGATTTTTTCGAAAGCCGAATTGCGTGTCAGGAAAGAGACCGTATTTTTCACTGTCAGCAATCATTTGCTTGGCAAGGCATTTCTCAAATACACGACAGAAGAAGCTTGTTATTGAGACAGGTCTGTAGTTTGACGGGTTTATAAATGGTGCTTTCTTCTTGAGAGGTGTTATTGTGGATAAGCGTCACCGGTCGGGAACTTGAGATAATTCATACGATTTTCGAAAAATTATTTCAAGAGCCGCAGAGAGAGGGACTGCGGTATATTTAATAATAAAAAAATTAATAAAAATCTCAGCATCTCCTAGTGTACGTCCGTTGCTCAGCAGGTTTCACCAGCGCGATCAGTCTCACAATTTTTTGATGGATATCCAATGAAAATGATTAAGAAAATATAGTTTATTGCAGCACAAACTTAGATATTTTCGCTAATTCTAATATGATTTCGAAGGCTGGAATCATGATATTCGTCTCCAGAGCATTCCACGTACCGAATTCGACATTCACCAGCGCGATCAGTCCCACAATTTTTTGATGAATATCCAATGATTGATAATTAAGAAAATATAGTTTATTGCAGCACAAACTTCAATATTTTCGCTAATTCTAATTGTATTTCGAAGCCTTGAATCATCATATTCGTCTCAAGAGCATTCCACATACCGAGTGATTTCAGAGGGACACCAAAATAGATATCGCATATTTTGCCGTGGAGAAATTTGATAATGCGTAGTAGAGAGAGAGAGAAATGGCTGTAGAACGACCTAAGATCAACGACAAGATGGAAGTCATTAAATTTAGTTGCATAATTGTGTTGCACGCTCAACCTGGATAAAATTCACCCGAGAAATATGGTTGACTCATTTTAGATGGTGGGAATGGTGGACGTCACTGGCATTTGTCTCACATTGATCTTCTAACGACATAACATGGACATCAGATGGATTCCGAGAGCGTTTTTCTCGCCAATTCCATCGACTCGACATACCAAGGAACACTCCAGATGTAGGCAATTTCGACGAATCTTCATTATCAATGTTATTCAGTTACGTCATTGAATAGATAGTCCTGTACCGGGAAGTTCGCGGATTCAGAGTTTTATCACCTGAGAAACTCTGGAGTTAATGATCCATCTTCTTTCCCTACTTCCTCCATAACTTTCAAAGAATATTTATTGTCTACATCTCTTTTCTTATCAGTGCACAAGGAAAGTGCATTGTCGCAAAGTGCGGGTGACAAGGTAGGGAAATTACTGGCCACTGTCGGCGTTTTGCAAGAGCAAACGAACAATGGCGAAGAGAAAAGTGCACATTTTGTTTTTCGAGCTCACCAATTGTTGCTGCGAATTGGAGAAGGATTGAGAAATTATTAACTCCGGCAAAAAAATTTGAATTACCGTAAGAACAATGAGCGATTTATCAATGCCATCTCCAATTCGCACACTGACCCTTTAAAGATGGGGGAAACGACTAGGGCTGGCAAATAAAGAGCGCAATTGAAGATTTCATTCCCTCTCACAATGGCGAGGAGAGCTGCGTCATTCTTCATGAAGAGAAGGGCGTCGCGGTCTGCTCTTCATGAAAAATGACCCGGTCGTTCGCGCTCTTCATGAAGAGCAGTTCTCACAATAATGATCACTTGGAAGAAAACCTCTCGTTGACATCTTAAAATTCGATTATTCAAATTTGAATTAGTTATTGATATTTGAAAAACAATCTGCGTTTTTTTAAGCTAGAGGGAGGAGGGAAAACCTACTGAAGCCATTTTCAAAGTTTCAAGAGAAAATATCAATCCGTTCTTTAGTAAGAGTAATTTCTATGAGAATCGCTTTTCATGAAGAGCGAGAACGACCGCCTAGCACGCGCCGATTTGAATGAGCACTCTATCCATTATCCCCTTTCTTTCTCCCTCTCCGATTAGTGCCTCGGTGATCAGGCCCGCTTGGCACACATCCAATTGCTTTGCGACCCACAATCTCACGACGAGAATTCATCAACTCAGATGGTCGTTTTACCCCTTCTTTTAATGAGATTGTGTGCAGAAAAGACGATAATCCCTAGCTCAGAATACCCTTTGAACAGTTGCAACTACAGTCAATACTAAATAATGTGAACCGTTTATGATAACTTATGATAAGTTATCATAAGATTCCATAAAACATTGGTTACTAAGCTGAAATATCACTGCACCGATCGAGCTGAAATTTTGGAGAGCATACATATTTCAAGGGTGTCTATCGCTGGATGATCTTAAAAATTGAAAAATTAAATTTAAATTTAAAAAATGTAAAAATAAAAAAGTCGAAAAAAAATTTTTTAAATGAAAAATGAAAATATATTTTAAAAAAAATTCATTTTTGAATGAAAATTTGTAAAAATTAAAAAAAAAATTTTTTAAATAAAATTAAAATTTTAATTTTTCAAGATCGTCCAGCGATAGACAGACTTGAATTAGGTAGGCTCTCCTAATTTCAGCTCCATCGGTGCACTCTTCGCTTCGTTTTCAATGTTTTATGGAATCTTATGTTAACTTATCATAAATTATCATAAAAGGTTCACATTATTTATTATTGACTGTAGTTTTATTGCACTCTTCATTCCGCACACTCTTTGATCTGGATCGACTTATCCATAGCCATATCTTGATCTCTAGATATCCTATCCCAAGTTCAAACCACCTAGAAATTGGGTCTATTAAAATTCACATGTCGGTCTCAGGCTGGCCTAGCGACGTCACTCCTTCATCGTAATTCCGCATTAGAAGATGCGAAACCAGAGCTGTTTATCTCCTTCTCCTCCCTCGCTTGCACATGAAGAGGAGCATCGAGTTTAGCTCTCCCCATTCCGCACACTCGCTCTCCGGTCAGAGATAGCCCAGCCATCCCTAAATTAGGACGATGGAGCGTAGTGTTTACTCTCACCATTCACTGATGACTCCACCCTCTCAATTAGAGCAAGGAGCACGAGACATGCGCGCGTTCGGGTGATCTTTCAGTTAGTCTATCAACTTCCTCTTCCCTTTTCTGGTCATTCCCTCCTTGTTTTGAGATAGAAAAGTGCTCAAGGCTACGGTAGGAGGTACTGTACGCTCAAACATACGGCATGGGAAACGGTAGCTCGGCGGTTGGCGAGTGGTCTCTACCTAATGAGATTACCGTGCAAAGTGGGGATTTTTGGGGTCAGAAACAGGAAATTTTTGGGTCTGAAACAAAATTTTTGGGGTCTGAGAGGAACGAAAACAGATTAGACTAGCAATGGGACAAGACGGTTTATCTCAAAGGTATTCTCCAAAATAGAGTCATTCTCTTGGAATTCGAAGTCAATCATAAAAAAAAACTAAATTATTAAATTCGCAACATGTCTTGCCTCTATCAATATATCTAGTCTGTATTAGAGAGTATGCAGAATGTAGAAAAAGATCGATCTGACATCATTAGTGTGGCACCTATTCGATCTCATCGACGGAACTCCTGTATATCGCAACCCCTTCATGACAATATCTTATACATTTATCCCCTAGAAGGAATACTGGAAACATGAACGAATGAAAGAACATAATAGAGATCGAATTGGTCAGAGTTTGTACTTTTATCTGGATCCATAAGTGGATGGGCCATTTTGTTCCTGTTCAAAGAGATCCAGTCAAAGGCCAGCGGTAGGCCACTGTGGTCACTGGCTGATCTCCTGCAGCGACTTTGCACGGTTACGATATACAGCCGATAACCGAAGTATACGGTAGGTGAAAATACGCAATTTTCGAGTACAGTGACCCCCCCTAAGCAATGAAATCGATCAGTTATTCGGAAGAAACTTTTTCGGAAGGTTTGCGTGTTTGCAGGCGCATTTTCCATGATTGCTAGTTGTTCGATGAGCAGAAAAGTGGCGAATCAGTTGTTCAAGAAGTGGTAGACTAGGAGAAACGTTGGAACTAGTGATGGCAAAATGGCTTATCAAGCCGGCTCGAAGCCGGCTTCAACCCGGCATTTCAACGTTGAAGCCGGCTTGCCGAATCTGTTTTGTCATCACTAGTTGGAACTGAAATATTAGAGTGAGCACTGTTATGAAAAATATGCTTATGGTATATTGTATGAAAATATTTGAATTGAAGGCTAGCAGAGCTTCCGACAAGTGATGTCGGATCAAATGCTAGCTAATACGTACTCTCCAACCGGTCACACCAGCAAGATAGTGCAGAGAATGACACGTCGAGATTGTGTTTTACCTTACGATAGCTTGTGAACCACTATAGCCGAGTGTCGTCTCGATCTCTCTAGAGTATAATGGGAACCCGAAATGGCTGGGCCGGTGACCATTAGGTTGGGAGATAAATGACATCACTTCGCGTCTCTTTTCTCTCTCTAATCTGTTACGCGCGACTGAATAAGCAGAGATCGTCCGAACCGGGGAAAGAGTGTGCAGAATGGAGAGAGATTCGATCATGGTCTCACTCCCAATCGTTTCCTTCTCTTGTTCGAGAACCGATCATGACAACAACGTGAGCAGAGTACTGCGTTTGACAAGATATGTGTAGTGTGCTGAAAAGGAAGAGCCTCTGATATTTCGAATTTCCACTCTTGTATCCTCACATTCTTTCTCCCAACTCGTATATGTTGTACTTGTCGAAGCCCCTTCAGGGGTGAACGATAAATAAATAACAATTGAAGGCTAGCTACCAACTAGTGATGCCGTAATAGTAGCCTCTTAAAACTCTCGAGCCGGTCAGGGACAGATGAGCTAGTGTGCTGAATGGAGAGAACAGCTGATGTGTCGAATTGACGACTGTGATGGCAATTCGGTATCCGGCATTACTCGTTTCGTATGGACCGGTCAAAGCAACGAGATATCATGAGAATTGACGAGATCCGGATGCCGATTTTCTGTCACTAATCCTCACTTTCACTCTCTCTCCAAACAGAATAATTATTGTGATGATCTAGATCAAGAGAGGGGATAACCATGCTGTGCTGGCAAGAATGATTGGGTATTCATCTCGGCATTTCCTCCCCTCATCTAATCCGATCATGGCAAACGCCGCGCTCACGGTTCCAAAGTACAGGAAGTCGAGTATAGATTAAAGATCTCTCGATCGATAATTGTGAACTTAATATTTGCCTATTTACTGAAACGTGAATATGATTATATAGACGTCACTTCGACTTACCAGCCGTTTTCTTCTTTCAGCACACTATTTCGTCTGTCTGATCGTCTCAAGAATTTGGAGATGTTTCTATTTGGCACATCCGGAATAGGTAAGGTGGGATAGAAGCGATACAGATGCAGAAGCAGAGGGGTACTGCGGTAGTGATGCCGTTTCGGTTCTCAACTTTCATCATTTTGCACCCTTTCTCGTTTTCTCTCGTTTCTCTCGTTTATTTTGAGAGGTGCAAATTACGATGTGCCTTCTCAATTATCTACCCATATCGTTCTTATCCAATTAGAGGAATAGTCGAGAAGATCTTCTATATTGACAGAGTTCCGGTTACCTTGAACCTATCCCGCCTTACCTTGAGAGTAGTTTAGGCTATCTGAGAAAGAGAAAGAGAGAATGAGAGAGAGAAAGACTGAAAATGGACCGTTGAATTCAAGAGCGTTTGTTCCGATTTTCCATCACTAGTGGCCAACCGAAAAGGGAAAATTGTGCAGCCTTTCTCAATGTGAAAACTCTTGCATCTCCCAAAAATCGTCTCACTCTTTTTCTCATTTCTTTGGTATCTTTTATCTCGTCTCTATTAGCTCGCTGTTCCATCTTAGTGGGTGTAGTAAGGAGAGGAGACAGTGCGGGGGGGGGGTCTTTCCATCGTGCGTGTGAGGTGTGTGCGACGACTACACGCTCGGCGCGGCGAATGCGCCGAGCGACAGGCTGGGTGCGCGGTGAACGCGTGCGAATCACACATTGCGTGCAGCGAGCGGGGTGGATGGTCCGATGAGGAGGTTCCCCGCCCTGTCTCGAATACTACAAGACCGTAGGGATGGAAATTCGGTTGTGGCTCTCGCTAATCCGCACACTAATACGCCGGTCCGAGAAGCGAGAGAGCGTGCAGAATGAAGAGAGCCGAAAACCGAAACGGCATCACTACAATATAGTAGGAAAATGCGCAAGAGTGTAGCTTCTAGTTTTGGACAAATGTCCCCTCTATTCTGCACACTCTTTCGCTGGTCAGAGTACCGAGAGATTAACCGACTCTAGAAGACCACTCTAGGATAATCAGCGCACGTACACTTGGCCATATTTCAATTGAGAAAGGCGAGCACACTAGTGATGTCGGGGTCTCTTCATTCTGCACACTATCTCGGTCCATTGACCGGCGAGAAAGTGTGCAGAATGGAGAGAGCCAAACCCGAAATTTCATTCCTAGCCCACTCCCGTTTCGAACTTCAGGCGTTGATTGAGATCGAAATGTCTATTAGAATGGACATGATCATGGACAAATTGTGAGGCAAGACTGCTCCTAGACGCTCGAGCTAAAGAAAGTCCTGAAGACGGATACGGTAGGCTGTATGAAGTCAAGCGGTTACAGTATGCGGGTGTTTTTCGTTGATTCTAAATCGCATGCTAGACCCGGCCTGTACCATTGATACCCGGATATATGTTGGGGATAACATCTCTAATTTGAATTAGGAACATGAGCACGCATTCCTCCCTGGCGAAGCAAGAGACAGGGAGAGGGAAGCAAAGGAAAGGGGAAGCTACGATGGAATGAGACTGTGAGGAGCTGGGAATCACTGTAGGGCTATCGGTGAAAAGCTGCACTCGGTGTAAAGCTGCACTTTGAAAGCCGTAAGATTGGCTCTGCCTCCACACTTTCGTTCTCGGTAAGACTATAATGACGAAAGATCTTGAACGTTTTCGAAAATCCTCCTTCACTCCATATCATTGTTCAAGACAAGCAGGGGCACGTGATTTTTCGGGTCAAAAAATGTGCCACATTTCATGAAATGCTGTCGCTGAGATTCTCCCCAGTCAAATGTCAACACAAGAAAATATTTTAAACAATTGGATTGAGTTTGATCCGATACTTCGATTCCACGTGATCAATACACTGGGATCCAGGTTGTGTTCAAATTGTCAAAAAATAGGGGATTTTCAGTCTAACAGCGAGAATGATCGAGGTGAGTCTGTCAACTTTCAAAATTCCCGACCCGGTAGCATCCAGCTTTAAAATGAGCCTGGTTTTGAGTTTAAGTCGATACCGAGGAATTTGATCGGTAGGATCCTCGAATTTCCTTCCCTTACAAACAATATTCACTCCAGTCTGGCATCCTCTCGGTGCCCTCAACATCGAGATCCATCTCCCTCTCATCACCAGCGAAGATGTCACCGTTAACAGTAGCATCATCCATATTCACTCGAATACTGTACTTATGATTACTGTAGAAAGTCCTGGGATACGTATGGCCAGTGCCTTCATGTTGCATCATTGTGTGATTAATAATGCAAAGTTTGCAATCGAAGATGAAAAATGCTCTGCGAAAAAAGCTGATTATTCACGTTGTTGACCGAGGAAAGACACGAGAGATCGAGGGGAAGTGGTGAACATGTTTCGAATTTGGTGGTTGATACTCGATAGGGTGGGAAGAGAGGGGAGGAGAGGGAGGAGAGGGAAGAGGAAGGGGGAGGAAGGAGGGGCTAACGCTACCTTTCCTGTAGTCTACGTCACAGGAGCGCAGATCGAGAACGAAATATCGCTGGGAGATCAGAAGGAAGCGGAACAAAAGTGGGGTGTCCGACAGGGCGGGTCGCTCCGCCTCGTCCAGCATGGGTATAACCTTTCCCCGATAGGTGCATCCCACCCTCAACAGGCCGTGGTGATCTACGCAGAGAGATTTGCATTTTCACGTGACCTATGCCCCTCAAGATTCTCGAGATTTCAATACTGTTGCTGGGTCGAAGGTCTTTCCATTCTGTCCGCGCTTGTGTTGCCCATGTTTGGAGTTTTTCGTAGTCTGGCGATGCCACAATTCGATCCGGAAGCACTAGTTTGGTTCGCGAGGCCTTCGTTTCAATCTCGTTCCTGCAGAAGTCTAGAGACAAACAGGCTTCTCATTTCCGATTTCCAATGAATCCGTATTTCGATGCGATTCACGTCACAGCGTTGCTTATTGTTTTAGCAACATGTGACCCCTGGAGAACCCTAAAGATAGACGGCCGGATGAGAACATTCGGATAGTAACCTACTGCATGAGAACTGTTTAACAAACCCGTATCTTACACAACAGTTGTTTTCGTATGTAAATTGTGCATTCAGTAGGCTATCATCCAGCCTAGAGCTGAAAGACCAGTGAATGAATCTGTGATGTTCATTTCTCCCCGTCAAGCTTCACGCCTCCCTCCTGACCTTTTCTATGAATCAAAAGCGTTCGCCTTTCATAAATAGTTCCGGGTTGCTTCATTCTCTCGCACTTTTCGCTGTATGAAAATAGAGGGATATTTTGTTGCCTTGCGAAACTTCTACTCTCCTCGTCCACCAGTGTTGTCGCTCTCAGCTCGCTCCATTCTGCAAAATCTGATTGATAATGCAACCAGGCGGAGCGATTGCGAGTTTTCGCCCTGTGCATCTGTAGTTTCAATATTCGTTTCAATGAACAAGGATTAGGCTTCCTCCTCTTTCCGCAGTGTCGTAAGAAGTGACGTGAAATTTTCAATTTCGTGCCCACTCTTTTCTCTGACCAGCGAAAGATCATGCGAATTGAGGAGAGTCCTCCTCTTCGTCATCACAAGCCCAGGTCTTCGCCGATCCTATTCCGAGATTTGAATGCTCCGCCCACCGCTCGACGTAGCGCCCTGACTACCATATATATACGGCTACAGTATGCCTTTCCAGCACCAGATGAGCCACTAGGGAATGCCTACGGTAATCGTCCTGATTCTGCTCACGCTCACCTACCTTGCTATCGCTCTGTTTACCAAGAAGAGGAAGAGTAACGGGAAGAAACTTCCGCCTGGTGAGCTACATATCTATATGTTATTGGAAATACGGTAGCAGGTGAATCGATTACTGATTACATTCAGTATCTTTTCGGATGTGTGTTCACTTCACTTTTTAAATCCGTAATCCAAAGTTTGCTTTATTGGAACTTGAAAACCGAGAAGAAACGGCTTCACCCCGCACGCCTGAAACGTTTTTTTTTCAGCTCTGATCCTGGAACTGGTAAGATTTTCGATAAACACTCCAGAAATTGATCGCTTTACTATTCCACAACTGGCAGATCCCTATTACGTGTGTGTTTTGTTGCCATAGATCATATTCTCGGAATGACCGTAATGTCCTTTTTTGCCCGTTCCATGAATCTACGATAGGTATGCGAGGGTCACATTTACCACGACGGGCCGAGAATAGTTTCCTATCAGACTGTTTGTATTCTGTCTCGTTGATGATATTGCTCCCTTCATTTCTCACGCTGTCTCATCGCACTGATCGGCGAAGGAGTGTGCAGAATGGAGAGAGCCACTAGTCGATCGGGAACGTAGTAGAATGCGCGTTATGGGCCGTATCAGACCGTGACGGAAGTCTGTGTTTTTACCGACGTGGCCGAAAAATGATTTATGAGGGAAGAATGTGCCCTTGTCCAACGCGCATATCTGGACCGCCAGTTACTTTCGAATATTTCGGTTGAATTTTAATAAACTAAAATAAACTTGATATAAATAACTATATAGCTTTTTAATAATGGTAATAATATAATTTCAGTTCCGTGTTTCAAGCTAGATGCAGGACGCGCTTTGATGCTTACGATTCGTTATCGTACGAATTAAAATCACAGCTAGAATTGACTATAAATCAGCACAGATTTAGTGATAACGGGGATTGTACAAGCCCACTGTATTTTCTACATCAGCAATCCCAAACTTTGATCTAAGGATTGCTGAAGATCAGCACCAGCTAGAAATCACTACAGATAGTAGGGGATTGAAAACCGAAAAGACGTGATCAATGCTCTCAACTCAACAAAATGATTCCAAAAAATATTCTGAAATGAAATGAGAAATGCAGAGACGGTGTACGGTTTGCGATCGACAGCACTATAAATCAATCGATAATTTCAGCTCCGAAGTGGCGTCTGCCCGTGATCGGGCACGCTGCCTACCTCGACAAGGACAAACCCTTCGAGAAGGTACGGTAGCTACAGTACCCCTCCCTACAGTGTCTCCTTCGTACATCATACTGTCGCTATAGTATCCCTTCTCTGCAGTACTTCTATTCTCTTTCGAAGTTTACTGCAGCCTGATGGTTACTCATCTGCAAAATGTCAGAGCAATCCAATCCCAATTCGCTAGATTCTCGCGGCTTTTCGGGGCGAAATCCTGTAGAATTGCATGCGGGATTTGGAAGTCGCATTTTGCATATGGGATATCGTCTCACTCTCTCCATTCTGCACACTCCCTCGCCGGGCAGACAGACGAAGGTGTGTGCAGAATGGAGAGCGCAAGAGTGGCGTCCATGATTTCTAGCTAGTCAGAGAGACTAGTGAGCGTGTGGAAATGAGCAGAGTCTCTTCCTCATTTCCCCTAATTTTCTGTTTTCCACACTCAAGCTTTATCAGGGTGTTTATAGTCATCAAGCTCCGCTTATCTCTATATTCGGGTGATTGAATTCGATGAATTGCCTCAAGAGCTAGTTGATTCTTTATTGGTAATTCTTACACGATTAGCATTAGCTCAGAGTTCGCAGAAAACCGAAAGTGTGACTGGAAAACAAGCGATCGGAGATCATACGCTAAAAGAGAATACGAGGAAACTGCCCGATCTGGCGTGCCTTCTTTTTGTCAGCGAGGATATAGCAGCACTGTGATAACGTGTAATAAACCGTGAAGTAATAAAGTAATAAAAATAATAAAAAATGTAATAAACGTGTAATAAAAAGGCGGTACGACTTTGCTTATTTTACACGACTATTCTCAATCTTCTAAACAATTATAGTACACTGTCCGAAACTTTATTTATAGTACACAAAACTTCTTTGCCGGATTTTCAGAAGAAAATCCTATGCAATTCTAGTGTAGTACGACCATAACACAAAAACAACTGAGCTGCTTCATCCGGAACATGTTTACTTGCCCTTATTATCCGCACTTTTGGAGTTGTTTTGGACTTATTATCAGGATGTACTGGTTGTTTACGTATTGGTACTTCCCCCAACAGGAAGGAGAGTGATAGTGTTGAAAAATCGAATGTCTGGCCGACGAGAAAGCAGGCGAATTGGGGAGAGTTGTGTTTCCGATTTGCCATCTCTAGAAGCAATCCTAGTGTAGTGTGGCCGCCGCAGAACATTTGTGCGAAAATATGGGGGTCAGAGTGGCAACAAAACAGGAATGCGAACGCCCGTTCTTATAAGAAACTCACCTTTCGCAAAGATCGCAATGTGAAAAAGTCGCTGGAAAACACACACGTGAGAAGAGCGCGGGAAAATCACGGGAAACTGAGCAGCAACTTCCGTATTTCCTAATGAGTTAGATGAAATGATCACGGGGTTTCATTAGTAATCTCACAACAAGTATTTTTTCACACACTCTGGAATTACTAATGCAGGGAAAAATGCGGCAAATAGTAAGCGGTAGTGTCTCCTCAATTCCCGTTCTATCCTTTTTCTCGAACCAACAAGACATGCTAATTGAGACGAGTCTTTTCCGATTTGCCATCACTAGTGTCGCGGTTATTCTCGGCTCAATGAGGAAGTGGATTTTGATGTATGGCGATCAGGCCAGTCAATCATCCGAAAAAAAGAGGGGCCGTCGACCCATGATGACTCAGTACCAATGGGCGAAAAACACAGCCATTTGAACATTCCAGCAAGTGTTCGCAACAGGGAAAGAGGCTTGAACCTTCGCTTCACTTTCCATCAGAAATAAAAGGGAATGTTAAACCAATATCTTTTAATTATGTCTTCCTACCCAATGACTTTGTATTCGGTGGCGGTATCGCACCAACGATATTGGGCTATGAGAGAAGAATTAGGTTTTGTTGAACGATGGACGTTCATAAATAATTATTTAATTAATTTAACTATAACTTTAATTATATTTTCCAGATCGACCAGTGGAGCAAGGAGCTCGGTGACGTCATGACCGTACACTTTGGCATGGATCCAGTGATCGTCGTGTCTCGGTAAGGAATATTGATCTTTGAACTTGAAATTCTCAATTGATGCAGAACCTAAATGTAGACAAAAAAACGAGAGAATTCCAGTGAAACTGTAATGCTACTATCATTTATGATCGGTGCATATAAGTTTGTTCAACGATGTCAACAATAACATGCAGAACGAGTGAAATTGAAACAAACCGTTGAAAAAAATCTAGCCATTTCCAGTGAGCGTTTGCTCAACGAAGCATTTCTCAAGCAATCCTCCAACTTCTCCGGCCGCCCTTCACTCTTCGTCCACGAGTCCTGCTGGGGCAAAGGTATGTCACATAGACTTTTCCCTGAGGATCATAGCTACGGCAATCAAGAAGGGTTACGGAACATGACTATGAAAATCGATCACTGTCGATTCCAGGACTAGTGATCCGCGACGGCAAGGAGGCCCTCTCGCTGCGCTCCTTCATCATGTCCACGATCCGGCAGAGTGAGTACATATCGGTGCTAACCGGCGGAAGTAGGCTTCTCGATTGGATACGAACGAAACGAACAAATGTGATCCGCTATACAAAAATGCGGGGATTCAAATTTGTCTTCTTTCGCTTCCACTTTCCCTTCAGAAAGATTTACACAACGCCTCTAACATGCCTCAATTCTGTAAAGATTTTTACGATAATTCGTTGTTTCAGGAATCGTTTCGTCTGCCGACTGCGTCCAGTCGCTGGTCTCGACGGAGACGTCGCATCTGATCGAGCGTTTAACGGCCAGGATCAGGGACGCCGAGGCGTCGGCATCGACGATGACGTCATCGGCATCGGAATG
This sequence comes from Pristionchus entomophagus, assembly GCA_036245825.1. Classification (NCBI taxonomy): domain Eukaryota; kingdom Metazoa; phylum Nematoda; class Chromadorea; order Rhabditida; family Neodiplogasteridae; genus Pristionchus; species Pristionchus entomophagus. The sequence continues at coordinate 21,618,602 of BTSX01000006.1, forward strand.
CTTCGCGACGACGTCTATCGAAGACGACCTCTTCTACGTGGTCGGCAACGTGATGACGCAACTGGCGTTCGGGAGGAGATACGACCATGGATCCGTCGAGTTCAGGTGAGTATACGGAATAGGGATGATCACGAAATGTATTATGAGCATGTTACTTTAATCATTTGTGAATTGTGTAATGCCTGTGGTCCTGAAACTTATTAGTGCGAAAGATGATTTGCACGATATCGTTCGGCTATAATAAGTTGCCTGTTCTTAGGAGAGAAGTCTTGTGTCTGAAATGGTCATCCGAAATCGTACTGTGAAAACATAAAAATTGAGGGAGGAAACGCCTTATAGATTCAATCAACCCTACACAGATCAGTTGTTGGAATATCATATGATTGATCAAATATCATTTTGCAGAAACAACGCTTCCTGGCTGACCACAACGACCGAGTTGATGGAGCGAACGGCGATGATCACTTTCCTTCCCTGGCTACGGTGGATACCGTACTTCAAGTGAGTGCTTGATCCCGACAGGAATATCGTACTCTACTCCCTGGTTGCTGGTAACAAGTACTCTAATGAGACCTGCGAGGTGAAGATGGGAGTGATTAGTGAATTACGAATAATTAATTATAATGTATAATAATAATAAAATTCGAAATCAGGTACTTCGAGATCAAGCGAAAGGCTGCTGAAGTTCATGAGACAATGATCGACGATATTCAAAGCAGAAGGAAAAGTGGAGGTGATAATTGATATTTTTCTTCAATCCTCAGTTAACATTGTACCTTTCAAACAGTACCGTATTTTGTGCTACTCTTGAAACCTATCCAATTGATCTTTCTGATTGTGGTTGTACTTACGTCATACTTACACTGTTTAGCAACGATATTGCAGACTACCTCGACCACTCTCAACATGATCTCATGTCCGTGTTCATGAGGAGGATTGATGAGGAGGCAGAGAAGATGGTAAGTGTAGTAGAGTAAACAATCGATGGGTTAGCAGTGCTACGCTGAAGCCCATTAAAACAGTTCATTCCAAATGTCCCTTCCAAACGAAGTGAGAACAGCCGCCCGAATCGACAATGGTTTCCAGAAGCTCGAAGATGACGGCAGTCTGTTCACGGACGACATGCTGGCGCGTATCATGACCGAGCTGTTCTTCGCCGGCATTCAGGTGGGGATTTTTAGTCCAGCGCATTGCCGGAAAATCCGCAGACTTCCAGTGGTTAGAGCCGAGAGTCGGTACGATACACTGTTTAGCAACGTTCTTTTGCAGACCGAATGCAACACGTTCGGCTGGGCCTTCCTCTACCTGGCCATTCATCAGGACGTCCAGGAACGAGCGAGGGAGCACATTTGGAATGAGGTAAGAGGCATACTGTAGCTGCCACTGGACTGTAGTTCGGCATACTGTAGGCATACTGCATCACCTACGAGGATTATAATTCAAATAATCATTCCAATAATCATTCCAGATCGGTCGAGATGGCGAGATTCGGTTCGAGAACCGACGGAATCTTCCCTACATCGAGGCTCTCGTGGCCGAAGTGCAGAGAATCTCCAATGTCGCGCCCTTTGGACTGTTCCACAAGGTGTGATCTCTCATTCTGACTTCTCTACTCCTCTATTGACCTCGCCTTGAGCCTGTGACCCCTGTTTTGATGATGTTATGACAAAATTCCAAAATTTCTGATTATTTTTTGGACTTAAACGCACATTTTGGGTATAGAATAAGTGGCTAGAAATCAAAGATCAAAGATAAAATAATTCAGAACCACGAGGAGACAACTCTGGACGGGTACACGATACCAGCCGGATCGATCGTCATGATGAACCTCTACAGTACCCTGCTGGACGAGAGTGTATTTGAAGGTAATGCCGATTGGTTGCTTATTTGGGAAGAGTATCATGAGAAGAATTGATATCCAGAGCCGCGTCAACCTTTGTATCGCGAGTAAAACCCATCGCGTTCTTCGCTAAGAAAAATAACTGCCGGTCGTCTGTAGTCCACACAATGTCGCTGCATCTTCCGGCCTGCTATTTCCCGGTCCATTCCTAATTCCCGGCCCTTCCAGACCCCCGATCCTTCCGACCCGAGCGATTCCTCTCGCCCTCAGGGGATCTGGATCAGCGGGCGATGAAGCGGTCTGTGCCCTACGGCATCGGATCACGCGTCTGCATGGGCGAGATCATCGCCAGGTTAGACATTTGCCGGCTCTGGGGAATTCCCGGCCGCGGCTTAGGGGCTTTGTATTTCACGGCCTTCCTAATTCCCGGCTCTCTTCAGGACGGAACTCTTCACGGTAATCGGCTCGTTGCTGCAGAACTTCCGCTTCTCGCTGATAGAAGGAGAGGAATATTCGACGGAGCAGACAATGCAGTTGACGATCCAGTCCAAAAAGTACAGACTGAGGATTGACCTGACCTGATTCTATTTCCCAGCTCTACAAAACCCCGTACTTCTCTCGATCCCAGTACTTTTGCCATCTCACGGTCACCAATTTGACCTCCAGAGTATTCAGAGATAATTATTTCCACTCAGATCTCGATCCTTTCCCCTATCTCTAGTTCAAACCATGGACCAGTTAGTCTATGTATATGCACAGACTGAACCTACTCACGAGTAATATCATCAGTAATTACGGGTTGCCCGTCCCCCACCCTAGATTCGATTCGCATTGAGATTATACTGCTAATGAAGTTAAGACATTTTTCTGTCCATTTTTGTGTGCGATTTGCATTCGCGACCGTGAACGGCATTCCATTTGTTCATGAATTGTTAGGCAATATCTCAATTAACTTGGCGTTGGTAACTATTAGCACGCAATAAATTATTTTTCTTTCGATTTATGTAATTAACGACATGTACGGTGAACACTGTCCTCTAGAGCTGAAACCCCATCTGCCAATCGTGAATATAGGTCGCAGATAGATATTAAGAAACATAATGAATACTGAACATTGCTAAGGTATATTATACGGTTTCTGTGAATTAATGATATCCCGTAAGTCAATCATTCGAATTAGAAGCTCAGTCCAGATCCTTCCAACTCCTTCTTGTACACCGAATGCTTTATTCTGAGCGACTGTGAAGTAGTTCTTCCAGTCACCAACGACGCCCTCAAGACGGCACATTTCTTATTTCGTTCTTTGCTAAAGCTGGAAAAGTTTTTAAACAGTTCTTAGCGATACCTTTCTCATGAACTTTCCCTTGCCCTCGAACATCGGCACTCGTTCTCTGTTCACCATCTTGTTGTCCTGCAAATGAATTCAAGAATTCCGTAGTTTTCTGGTATTCTATAATTGTTCGGTATGCCGTAAAAATAAATTGGTCTCATTCCGATGCGACATTAGTTCATTACCATCACTTATCACCTCTCCCTTCTGAAATCTTCACTACCTCAAAGACATTAGAGCAAGTCCAACACACATTCACTCGTCAAGTATTCTACCGTTGTTACCCCTCTTCCACCTACTCCTACTCCCTCCCCTCCTACCAAGATCGCATGAATACCCTTGGCCTGCGCACTCTAACTGAGAGGAGAGTCATAGGTGATCGTTGTATGACTCTGATAATGAATGGTTGTACAATTATTCCTCGTTTATCTTTCTATGTTTATAAGCCGACTCGTGATCCAGTATCTACATTCGGAATCAATACCGAATTCACCAAGAGCACTGCCAGATTCCATTCATTCCATGTCATAACCTCACGTCGGTATTCCCAACTTCCCGATTTTATTCGCACCTCCCCCAGCATCAGAATCTTCAAACGTCGACTGGGGAGCCACCACATTATCTCAGACCTCTCCCAACCCCGATGATTCAGGAGAGTCATAATTCGATCACCAATGTACTTATGATCTGCGAGCAAATTGAAATGTTTGAAAATTTGATAGCAATTAATTTACCACCTTGCATTTTCAGCTGCTCAGTGATGTCCGCCTCCGCTATGAGTTTTAATTGACTAGCTACCAAAAACGACAATATATTGGGTTGAGGAATAAGTAACGCTCGTTTTTGAGCATCGTGTTTGGGCTCATATATCTCCCGCAAATCAAATCTAAACGAGCTGACTTTATAGCATTTTTTCAGGGTATGCTCGAGTATCATAGCCGTTATTATTAAAAATATCACGCTTCCTGTGTAGGAGAGAAATTTAGATTTCAATGTACCTGATAATTTTCGAAAATTTTAGATTTTTTTCGAAATTGTGTAATTTAACGTGGAAACTGTTCGGTAAATTCACACATTCTCAGGTGAGCAGCCCGATACTACACCTCTTCCATGGTGAAGTGAGAATGGTGCTCGATTCATTGTGGTATTTTTGTAGACGTTTCAAGGGGAACGTTCGTGAAAAATTGCAGTTCACTTAACTTATTTGTCTACCTTGAGGATCGAAGGTGCTGGCCTATACACTAGTGCGCTCCAGTCACTCACTATGGAGCTATTTTATCACTATAAACATTTGGTGCTACTTATGCTCCTATTTGAAAAATAACAGTTTTCCAAAAATATTATTTTGTGACGGAATCAAAAGAAATGCGTGTTTTGAGGACTTTGGATTAAACCATACCCAAGACATAGTAGCCATTCTATAATTGTGGCCACTTGGTGGATGATAGTGCAAAAGTTGCTCGTCCATTTAACCATCTAAGGCCTTACATTCAATTAGAACGGTTTACAGGAAATAGCAATAAATGTCGATTTCGAGGCTTGTTTTTCTATATCGGACTTACGAGCAATTTAACTCATAAAGAGAATGCTCCACACTTAGCAAAATTCGTCCATATTTTCAACAGGAAAGGTACTCCACATTCAAGCATAATTGAGGTCTTTAGATCTATTGCTAAGAAAACGCGGCTAGCAAAACTTCTTTCGGTCAGTAACTGAAAATCCTACACTCTCGTTAGGCGCATATCTCACACAGGCCTTTACTTGGATATTCCTCTGAATATCATCAGTGTAATGTATATCCATGATACTTTACTACTGCAGCTTAATTGTGGCTCAATAATTCTTCTTCCCTCAGTGCTGACCTGTCAAAATCTCAGGGTGAGGTGCGACAACTTTGAATTGAGCCAGCCATTGTGATCGCCTAAATGATCGGAGATATATGATATAGTGTGCGCTAAAGAGAGTATCCAAGCCCTTATCGATCATCAAAAACCGGAATATAATTGCACAATTTAGAAAGACGGGAGAGGTCATAATCTGAAATTGGAAAAACGAGCGTTACTTATTCCTCAACCCGATAGTTTCCAAAGCAGGATTTCAATGAATGCAATGAACGTACCCGCTTGATTATAGAAACAGGAGGGAAGGGGAAGTTTGCTAGGAAGAGGTAACGAGTAGGGGACGGTGCCGCTCTCTCTTCGCTGGACACGGATGAAATACACCACAGTCGCATACTCAATAGATTACTCACCGATCTTCTGATCTCCTTGTCTGCTCCAGAAACGGCCGAGAAATTAGATTGCTGAATGAGTACATGCCATTTAGAATCGGAAGTGAGTACGGCACTGACTTTGGGAACGAAATTATGATTTCCGAGAGCGTAAGTCTGTTTTCCGTGTGCCTTTTCCTCCTCCTCCTTTCCTCCGACTGCTCGACGGAGGAAGATTGGGCATGAAAATGAAATCTTTCAAGTATCCATTGCAATTCCGTGCTTTTTGTTAGGTTCGAGGGCGTGCCTCTTTTGAACCGCATTCAACTAAGATGGAATATAACAAACCAGTGAATTAACGGATCCAAGAATGGAATGATCCCCTGCCAGACAACCAACTGTCATAGTGGACATCACCATCAGCACCGAACGCATTCTAGAAAGTACGATATGTATAATCAAGCAAGGGATGGAATGGGAAAGGAATTGTGAACGGGATGAGTGGAAGGGGCACTCATCGGATCGTGAGCCTCAAACTCTCTTATACGTCCTCTGTTTTGTTGGTCGTCTTAACAAAAACAACTTCCCTCAATGATCCTTTATCACACTGCTAATTTACACTGTTCTCGCCGTCTCTTTCTTCCCTTCCACTGTCTCATCTCTTCTGTCGTCCTTGGGCGAGCTTTTTTTTCCTTTCCTGCTCTCCTCTAGGAACGGATTGAATCGGAGAGGAGGTCAAACAGCACAGGTTTTCTTAAACTTCTCTTATCTCTCGATCACTCACTCGCACTCATTGATCGCTCTTCCGAACTCCATGGTTGCAGCCAACTGCTATCATGTTGCCACCGTCTAATTGTCAGAGCGGAACACTTTATTCATTCGAAACAACCAACATTACATCCACAGCTTGTCCAAATTTTTAGATTTCAAGTGATCGATGAACCATTAAAGAAAAACATAATCAGGCATATACGGCAGTTTTCCGAAGACATCGGTGGATTTATCATCGTTCAACAAAATAATAAGTACTATTTTATTTGCTCGGTATTTACATTTTTTCTGTAGAAATATTCGGTACATAATATTTCCTTATGTAATTCGTGGGCAATCTGTTCTGGAAAACCCTATGGAAGCGATCGATTCTTCGTAAAATAACTGCAGGTATTGTAACTTCCAAAGTTTCAAAGATCAAGCAAATATTAAGACCTGAATCAATTTTGGCGCAGGCTCCAGGGGTTCGGTCGTTGCTATCCACGCCCCCGGCCACCACTACTGTAGGCATGCTTCTGAGCTTGATCTGTTTCTAAAACTTATCCCAATCCGAACTAGTTCGAGTCCCCTCCCTCATTCCCCCCTCTCCGTCTCCAGGGGTTTAGTCGTTCGGTCGCTAAATCCATAGGACAAAGAGTTTCCTGATCTCGATTAACTTGTGTCGGTTTCGTTATGAGAAACCCAGTGGGATGAGAGGTACCACAGGGTCTGCTATATTCGCAACCACCAGGTAAATAAAATCTTCTATGTTAGGAGTTTGTGATCGGGGTTGTCATCGGATTCACACCGTTCCCTCTGGCCGAACTCTCGTATGTTTCATCGGTTCGAGGTGATGAGAATTGAAGAGACGGTAGAGTAAACGCGCACAGTTTTCGGATGCGTTTTTCCTGAACGGGCACGGGCATCCATCCTCTGATTATATCATTCCGTCCATCAAACACAGTCATTATATTCTGCCTCCTTTGACTCGTCATTGTTTTTTTGCTCTATATTGCGTGTTTATCATTAGTAGATATTTAATTTTATTTAAATTCATCGCTTTTTCCGGATATGACTGTCCCAATTGCTTCTACTATCAAGACCTTCGAGCTGCAGGAAGAATTGTGTTATATCTGCAGTGTGGAATTAATCAGAAAGGTTCGTTCGAGAATTACCTATGATATTACTATTTCGCTCCGTTATGGTGCATTCGTTCTATGTCTTTCAAATAAGTGTATCACGTGAAATGACTATGCATAACTTACAGCGTACAGTGACGACTGGATGCGGTCACAGGCTACATCGGACGTGTCTGATTAGAACACTGGAACACCGAGAAGGCAGGGATGGCGAGGTTACCCCCTGACGTTTATTTCACTAATGATTACGAGGTTTCATCCTGTTCACTGATTCACTGAATACATAATGAAGTCTATCTTACCATGGATCCTTTAGTCTAAAGGCTTTAACACGCGTCTTCTGAGAGATTGCAGGGCCCCGAGGAACTAGGTGCAAAAGTTTGAGCTATCATCATAAGATAATTATACTAGAGTATATTGGGGATGAGAAAAATTTTGATGTCATCGGAATTTACCAGAACCGGCTTTTAGGTATTTTACGGCTCTTGGTCCGGCTCTATCGTATCTCATTACGATAAATCTACGATTTTGACAGTTTTTCGAGCAGAACTTTTTTCATATTTGATATAATGAACTGGAATGCCGAAATTCGGATTCTACGCGCAAAAATACGCCAGAAACACCTATAGTGAGATTGATCCGAAACGAAAACATTTAAAATTTTTCATGACCCCGGGTTCATGGCGATTTTTGGGTGAAAGAGTCGAAATCTCAAAACTATATAACTATAGGTGTTTTTGGTGTGATTTTGCTCGTAGAATTCGAATTTTCACACTAGAGCTCACAAAAATGCGAAATAAAATAGTTATGCTCAAAAATCCGAAGATAAGTAGTTTTTCAAGCATAACTTTTTCTTTTCGCATTTTTGTGAGCTCTAGTATGAAAATTCGAATTCTACGAGCAAAATTACATCAAAAACACCTATAGTTATATAGTTTTGAGATTTCGACTTTTTAACCCAAAAAATCACCATGAAAATCACCATGTCATGAAAAAGTTTAAGGCTTAGGCTTATTTTTATCGTTTCGGATCAATCTCACTATAGGTGTTTCTGGCGTATTTTTGCGCGTAGAATCCGAATTTCGGCATTCCAGTTCATTATATCAAATATGAAAAAAGTTCTGCTCGAAAAACTGTAAAAATCGTAGATTTTTCGTAATTTACAGTCATAATGGCCGCTTTTCAACCCCTACACCATTGAGTTCTGTTAATGTTTTAGATGTTTATAGTATGTAGATTCAGAATCTGCCTCCCAGGATTTTAAAAGGTAGGAATACTTTTTCAGAAAACATTTTTATCTGTTTTGAGCGGCATTAATTCAAAAAAATACAAAATGATATTAACTTCATCGCACTTTGGTATCAACAGGAAAGTTTCTTAGAATATTTTTCCGAACATTTTAAGCCCATCGCCATCCTTGTAGCTCATCTGGGAGCTGAGATACGATAGAACCGGACCAAGAGCCGTAAAATATCTTAAAGCCGGTTCTGGAAAATTCCGATGACGTCAACATTTTTCTCATCCCCAATATAGTCTAGTATAATTATCTCATGATGATAGCTCAAAGTTTTGCACCTAGTTCCTCAGGTGGGTCATTTTCCTGCAATCTATCAGAAGACTGATATTGGCCTTTTTTCAGGACAAAAGATCTTGTCCCGTCTGCGACAAGTCCATCGTTGATAACGTCTACGATGAAAATCAGGTGCCTCTTCCGAGAATCATCTGTTTCGGACCCACAGGACAAGTGAGTTGAATGAGTAATATACATACGTCAAATGGGTATCGAAAAAGCGAGAGTGCACGTCGGCACTCCGGCAAGACCCATATCGGCAATGCGAGAAAAACAGCGTAAAGTATGGTAAAAATCGATTACATCGAGTAGACCACGTCGACAAGCTTGTTTGGGCATATCGGCAGAAAATACTAGGCGAGACCTCATTTGACGTATGGTAATATATCACATGATGCCGATCAATATGTATCGTATGATAAGAACAAAAAGGGGTTGGAATCGTGTGATTTTGAATATTTTATTTTCTCTCTAATTCATTGATAATTTCAGCCATCCGAGTACATTATTGTGAACGCGCTTGAGGATCCTCGCATTGATTTCAATCAATACATCGCAAACGCTTTTCACGTCACAGGGTGTGCACTTTTCAATTCGTGTTTCCCGTCAACCGCAAAACAATCCAATTTAGAGCCTGGAAGAAGCAAGCGCTCGAGCATCTTGAATCTGCAAATCGGACTGCTAAAAGTAAAGAATACATTCAAGACATATCAGATGAGATAGATACATTGATGGAACGTTTTGTGATGATCCATAAACTGCAGAAGGATCATACCGAAATGAAGGTATTTCTTCCTGTTCAGTGGTTCTGCCTAAATCGAGGATGATCACCTCTCCATACTTTTATTTCAGAAGCGTCTGAGTTCTTCGAGGCATCACTCGATGGTGGAAAACGACGCTATGGTTAAAGCCCTTGCAGAGAGGTTGTCTGCTGCAGTCGCGAGACCAGACGAATTGGATACAGTAGATGTTGAATCTGTTGGGCCACCTCAAGAATTGCCAAACGTTGGGAACAATGAAGAAGTGTGTGTAGTCTGCCAAGAGCAGCTGTCAAAAAAGGTAATTCATTTCCCGAATTTTTTTAGCAAGCCTTTTTTTCTAAACATTCAATAATATTCATTGGGTTATTGCACCGTATTTATTTTGCATTCGAAAAGAGTTGTCAAAAATTTTCTTTAAAAAGAAATCTGATTCAGCGTTCGGTGTTTCTTGGTCCGTGTAAGCACGCATATCACCGCACTTGCCTTCTGAAATGGTTAGAAATGAAAGTGAGTCGCTGTTATTTTATCTCCCTGTTGCTCATTTTAAATTGTGATATTACGTAAACAAGTAAAGTGAAAACTCCTTGAATTATTAAGAGAGCGGATCGGTATTTCGCGACCATTTCCGCCACCTCCCGGACATGTCCCCTGGAATGAGATCCAGGGGCCCATACTTCGTGCATGTGGACCCCTTGGCCCCGTGTTGCACATAGCACTACTGAATTCCCGGTTTAGCCTTTCAGTAGGAAAAAATAATGTCGCAAATTTCGAAAATCGAAAAATCGTATTTTTTGAACCCGACAGGCTAGTCTCAAAATCTCTTTTGCGTTGTATTAGGCATAACCAATGATGAAAAATGAACCACCCCGATCGATCACCGCATGGTCGGAAAATCGATTTTCACCTCCCACTTTTTTCATGAAATCACCATGACCCGGGGGTTTCGGTTACTTTTTGGCAGAAAAGTCGAAATCTCAGAACTATGTCACGATAGAAGTTTCTGGCGTATTTTTGCACGTAGAAACCGATTTTTCATACTAGAGCTCTGCAAAATGCGAACAAAGAAAGTTATGCTCGAAAATCCAAAAACTTGACGTTTTAGGCTATAACTTTCTTATATCGTGTTTTGGTGAGCTCTAGTATGAAAAATCGGTTTCTACGTGCACAAATACGCCAGAAACTTCTATAGTGACATAGTTCTGAGATTTCGACTTTTCTTCCAAAAAGTGACCATGGTGATTTCATGAAAAAGTTTTTTCTCTATAGCACAGCTCATGAGATCACGAAAGATATTATTTAAGCATGGAAATTGCCCAAATCGAGCATTTCGGCACTTTCCCGCCCTAAACTCGTCTCTTAAGAAAATCAGGATTTACCTACCAAATATACAATTTTGTAGAGAATTGCTATGGCTACATTTTGAGTAGAAATGAATGTTGCAATAACATATTCCAACTACAATTTTGTTAAAAAAACTGAAAAAAGGTGAAAATCGATTTTCCGACCATGCGGTGATCGATCGGGGTGGTTCATTTTTCATCATTGGTTATGCCTAATACAACGCAAAAGAGATTTTGAGACTAGCCTGTAGGGTTCGAAAAATACGATTTTTCGGTTTTCGAAATTTGCGACATTATTTTTTCCTACTGAAAGGCTAAACCTGGAATTCAGTAGTGCTATGTGCAATACGGGGCCAAGAGGTCCACATGCACGAAGTATGGGCCCCTGGATCTCATTCCGGGAGGACGTGTCCGGGGGGTGGTCCTAAATTACCGATCCGCTCTCTTAACTATTTCAGAGTCTACAAAATCAAACTTGCTGCATTTGTCGGGCAGTGGCATCTGAAGTCATCGGAGAAGATGGTAAAGAAGTCACACGCACCTATCCCTTGGAAAACGTCCAGGTATGAATGTTTATTTCAATATCTTTAAATTAGTCACAAACAATACACCCACGGAAATAATTGAATAATTACAGAAAGGTCTAATTCGGTTGTCAAAAAAATTAATCACTCTAATATTGAGAAGATATTGAGAGCACAAAATTCAGTAAGTTTTTTTTATGTAGCATATTGCGGATAATATGCACAAAATTAACGGGCCCTGTCAACACCCACGTAGTTACTCAGTAGATCCGATATCTACGAAGACCACAATGCCATACATACCGCGCCATTGCCCTAGTCAAGTGAACAGGTAGGTAAGGGGGGTGAATGGGTATCCAACTTTTATCTAGTACTCGTCCCCTCCCCCTCGCCTCTCTCTAAAATGTCGGTAAATTAGAGCAAGCAAGCAACGCCTGCTTGGAGAGAAAGTCGGGAACCTGTTACCCATTGAAACATCTCTACTAGGTAGCATTTAGCAACAGTATTCTATTAGATCCTCCCGTATATATTTGCTAAAGAAATAAAAGTTGCTGTTCAGTGTGAGTCTTTGCAGAATCGTTTTGGAAGAGCTAGCCCAACAAAAGAGATTTGCTCTCAGTGAAAAGAGAAGTGCAATCTACATAATGAGAGAAGAATAGGCTCGTATAGTGTTTTCAACATCATTTAATTCACTTTTTTGAACGGAAAGGGGCATTTGTTCACCTTGTCCCATCTATACTGCATATGGCCTTGCTTACGCAGAGCTTTCACTTTGCTCACTCTCAAATATCCATGCTTCTCTTCCCTGTGGGATACCATTTCCTGCCTGTACATGAACATTTCATGGCAAGTCGGGCATTCGAAATGCTTGATGTAGTGTTGCCTCTGTTGGTGCTGCTTCAACATGGCCACTGAATTAGTTAATATAATTATATTATAAATAGTATTATAATGTAATATGTTATGCAATATTATGGGATTTTAAAATATATTCTCTTATGCAATCCGAAAAATAATAAAAAGAACCTTCATCGCAACCTTCATAACTCTCGACACATATTTTATGGAAATTTTTTAGAGTGAAGTTTGAATAAACTTTGATGATTCTTGAGCGACAAAGAGATGAATACTCACGGTCAATGTGCGAGGTGGGGCAGAGGTCACACTTGAAGGGGCGGATCCCTTAAAGAACACTTCATTTACATAGTACTTTTTTGAAAATGTAAAACGAGAGATTCCGTCAAGAAAAATGATACAATGAATTTCGTTTCGAGTAATATCCTACATATTTGCTGGTAAATAATATAGAACGGAAAACGATTTCAATTGTGAATAGATTTTTAAATGTAATTACAAATCAATTACGTAGCGCGGAGATGAAACTAATTTCCTGCACTATCGCGGACATTTTATTGTATTTTCAATCTACTACTGACCCGTATGAGTAGGGATGTGTTTGTTGAGATCGATCATCCTCTTGAACGCATATCCACAATGATCGCAAGCGTGAGGCCGGTCCTTTGTCGGGCTGAAATTAATTAAAGATAAATAAGTAAATTATTCCGTTTTATCATAAGATAAGTTGTACATAACACATAACAAATGCAAACAGATATTTTATTTTCGTTTAACAATGATGACTTTATCGAATTTCCAACATTCCAATGCCAATACAAGTCTCTACTCTGATCCGTTCACGATATTTTCAATTTAAATATAGTGAAATATCATAATTTAAAATACAATTAAAATAATAATATATAATGATAATAATGTAATATTCATACCCTTTTTCTTTCATCACGATCTTGTTCGGAGTGTGCTGCGTTGCCTTCTCCCCGTTTGGCTGAATGTAATTTGTAAACTGATTGCTTGTCTAACCGTAACGATTGCATGCCCTGGATTATTCCGAAATGCAATTGAAATAAGGAACACAAAACTTTTAAACAATCTCATTATGTGTCTCCCTCACATGGATATTCTTGGTGTGAAGTTCCAGTCTCTCCTTCGTATGGAAATAGTAGGGACAATATGAACATTCGTGCATCTCTGGAAATTTTAATATATTATCAGGTTGGTGCAAAAGTTCCTGAGGTTTTTTGCGCTTCAAGATTATTGCGTATCTTGTCCTTCACACGCATGCTATCAACTTCTGTCTTTTCATGACCGATGAGGGCATGGTAGCTCTATTTAACGCGCTTCATATCAGATCTGCTCTATCAGTAGAATCGACACAGTAAACAGTCCAACTGGCGGAGTCTGAGTTTCGAACTGACTTTTTGACGATATAGTAATCCGCGCAGAATAGTGACCCGGCCCAATCTGTGTCATTATCAGAAACTATGATGACTGAGGATCATAATAAGGTTAGGCCGACCAATTAGTGAAATAGGGTCCCCTCAATGCGCCGAAATTGTATTCATGCGCTGTTGGATATGATTCAAAATAGTTTATTTCGGTGTGTTCACGAACAGATAGATTCGCAGATTCCAATCATAGTACAAATCGAAGTATCATGTCTTGTGTGTCTATAGTATTTATTGTGAGAGGATCTGAATGGATAGTAGGAGATAGCATTTTTTCCGAATTTCGATATCCTTATTCGAAGATCGAAATCGAGACAAATACCAGCGCTCAATTTTCCAAATAGCCATCAGACCGGATTTTTCGTGGTCAAATTAAATATCAACCCTAGCTCTAATGTTTGTTCATGTTTTATGTGCAGATCCTGAGAGCACTTGAAATTGCATGTTTTTGACATTTTCATTTGAAAATTATTTTTCTTCTTCGTGACTGGAAACTCTTCTTCGTGACTGGAATTATATTCACACATACTACGATAATGCACTAAGGTACACCACAAATATGCTACATTGGGGAATCGAACAGGTGAAATTCACATGAGAAGATTTGACAAAAGAAAACCTCAGAAACTTTTGCACCAACCTAATAGATATTAAGAGAACGTCCACGAGCTAGCGGTGCACCTGTGCAGAGGTCCTCGGATGGCAAAAAATAGATTTCCCTCATATTTGTTCCTGAAATGGGGGTCCCAAGGGATCATTGCAGGCACCACTAGCTAAGTCCTCAGGTCGACTTTGACAGAGTTACAGTACCCCCTATTTTGGGAGTCGAAAAAAAATCGAAATATCAAATGTATATTATTAGTAGTGTTTCTGACGTATTTTCACACGTAGAGATCGAATCTCAAAGTTAGAACTCATGAAACGGTGATTTGGAAAAGTTATGGTCGAAAAATCGATCGTGCGAATCGTGATATAGAAAAATTATATGCCCTAAGTGCACTTTCTAGCTATCATAATCGGATTCTACATCGAAAAGTAGGTCTAGTGAATTGTTTTCAGAATTTTAAAAATGAAAAAAAAAAATTTTTTTTTAAAAAGCTGGGTATGTACCGAAACATCTCGATTTCATCAGGCTCGTTTCGAGGGTCAAAACAGTTTTTATCAGACAACCACCCCACTACTAGATTTTCTGACCTATATTTACTCGTAGACATCGATTTTCTACTCTAGAGCTCATGAGAACGCTAAAGAAAAAAGTTATGATAAAAAACCTGGTCTTTTTTTCCGAAATCGAGAGAAAGTTCGAAAATTTATTTTTCAGTCATATAGAGTCTATTCTCTGCGAGAACTTCGCTCTCAAGCTATATATGCTAGATTAAGTGGTTTTTGTGAAATAACCATCAATTCGAGAGAAATTTTAATTTTCGAATTTTCTCTCGATTTCGGAAGAAAAGACCAGGTTTTTCGATCATAACTTTTTTGTTTAGCGTTCTCATGAGCTCTAGTATAGAAAATCGATGTCTACGAGTAAAAATACGTCAGAAAATCTAGTAGTGGGTGGTTGTCTGATAAAAACTGTTTTGACCCTCGAAACGAGCCTGATCAAATCGATACCTCGGGAGATGTTTCGGTCCATATATGAACCCAAAGCCACATTTTTGAAATTCTGAAAAAAAATTCACTAGACCTACTTTCGATGTAGAATCCGATTATGATAGCTAGAAAGTGCACTTCGGGCATATATTTTTTCTATATCACGATTCGTACGATTTTCGTCCAAAAAAGTCGATTTTTCGGCCATAACTTTTCCAAATCACCGTTTCATGAGTTCTAACATAGAAAGTCAGTTTCTGTGTAAAAATAGTGTGAAAATGAAGTGTAAAAATACGTCAGAAAAACTACTAATCATTTACATTTGAGATTTCGATTTTTTCGACCCTCAAAATAGGAGGTACTGTAACTCTGTCAAAGTTGACCTGAGGCCTTAGCTAGTGGTGCCTGAAATGATTCCTTGGGACCCCCATTTCAGGAAAAAATATGAGGGAAATCAATTTTTTGCCATCCGTGGACCTTCTCCACTAGCTCGTGGACGGTCTCTTAATTCCTGATTTTTGTGTGTCCTTAGTTTGGCGCATTTATCAAAAAATCAAAAGAAAACATGTCTTTAATAGATCTGAAGAGTGGTTTCGAATGGCCGTTCAACCGATAAAAGATAAGTAAAATAACCGTGTTTCTTATGTATCCTTTTGTGCTGATCAAGAAGTCGCTGATCGCCACAGAGTTTATTGCAGTTGGGAAAATCGCAGCGGTAGGTCCCTTTCTCTTTTGCCGCACGCATCTCTGCAATGGCTTCCATGCTCTTCGGGCTATTAAACAACGAACTGGCGACTGTTTTAATAAGATTCTAAAAAAAGGTGCTAATATGAGAGGAATCGCGAGAGATTCGAGAGTTTCGGGGTATTGGAGGACGTAGAAAATAGTTTCTCCAATTCCGCTGAAAAGTGAAACTTAAGTACTTCGAATGATGCTCTTTCAAACTGCGTTTGCCGATTTTTGATATCTGGTCACATCGTCGAGTATTGTTAGGACAAAGTAGGGACACTCCGAATTTTACGACCAAAATTGCCTCAGTAAAAGAGCTATAACTCGCTTTAAAATTATGCTAGGGACATCTCCGAAAAAGAACTCGAATGGGAAGGCTGAGGGGAACATTTCTTTGTTTGATAATGTCATTCCTCGTCCATGCGCTGGATCGGGGTTCAAAAAGTAATGTAACTTTACTAATACCGATTACTACAAGAAGCGCCGAAAAGTGATTTGAGAAAAACCATGTAACTATCACCTCCTCTGAAATCAGAAAGATCGGGGCATAGGGAAAAAAAAGCCCGCACTTTTGTCCAAAAAACCTGCGATTTTTACAATTTTTCGAGGTTTTTCAAGCATAACTTTTTTCATTAATTTTTCATGAGTTCTCATATCGAAATTCGGAATCAGCGTGCGAAAATACACCTGAATTTCCTATAGTCATGTTTTTTCGAGAAAAAAAATGTTTCAACTCTGACCTCATTTTCACCATGTGGTCCCCTCTTTGGTCCGAATTTGGCTGAAAATGTGTTGTCTCAGAATCATGTCCCAATAGGAATTTCTGACTTATTTTGGAGCGTAGAAAATGAATTTGCTAACTAGAGCTCATGAAACCTAGAAATAAAAAAGTTATGCTGTAATGAAAATCCCAAAAAAATTTGTTCGTTATTTTGGTCATTTTTTCATGAGCTTTTTTTTTCATGAGCTCTAGTTGGCAAATTCGTTTTTTACGCTCGAAAATAAGCCAGAAATTCCTATAGGGACATGATTCTGAGACAATAAATTTTTGACCAAATTCGTACCAAAGGGAAAAAAATTTTTCTTGAAAAAACATGACTATAGGAAATTCAGGTGTATTTTCGCACGCTGATTCCGAATTTCGATATGAAAACTCATGAAAAAATGAATGAAAAAAGTTATGCTTGAAAAACCTCGAAAAATTGTAAAAATCGCAGTTTTTTTTTTTTTTACATGTTTCACCATTTTTTTTCAAAAGTGCGAGCTTTTTTCCCTATGCTCCGATCTTTTTGATTCAAGAGGAGGTGTTAGGTACATGGTATTCTCAAATCACTTTTCGGCGCTTTTTGTTGTAATCGGTATTAGTAAAGTTACATTACTTTTTTGAAAAACCGACCACCCCGATCCAGCGCATGGACGAGGAATGACGTCTACAACATAACAATTCTTCCCCTCAATCTCCTCATTCGAATACATTTTGGGAATTGTCTCTAGCATAATTTTAAAGCGAGTTATGGCTGTTTTACTGAGGCAATTTTGGTATTAAATTTCTTAGTATCCCTATTTTGACCTAAGAATACTGGAAAATGTAACCAGATATCGAAAATCGGCAAACGCAGTTTGAAAGAGCATCATTCGAAGTACTTAAGTTTTACTTTTCAGCGGAATCGGGAAAACTATCTCCTAAGTCCGCAGGGCTCTCGATTCTCTGGCGATTCCTCTCATATGACAAACATTACCAATTCCTAGTATGAAAAGTTCCGCAATTTTTTTTTGTAGGAATAATATCATCATTCATAATTTATGCACGATTTTCATTTATAATAGGCGACTTACGCTCTTTCTTCGATTGTCTTCCATTTCCTCCTGGTGGACGACCAAGTCTACGAACGCTGGAAAATATCCGTCTCGGGAAAAAGTCATGCATTTGATGATGTTTTTAAAAATACATGTTTGACCATTTTTGTGGTCACCCAATGTTCCGTTTTTCATATCTGTCGGGTGCGATTCAACTCAAAGGGACTAGTTGGACAACGCTCAACACATCCTAATGGATGTTTGAATCGTGTGCAAGTGATGATACACGGACATCCGACTCTCCTCAATTCGCAAGATATCTCGTCTCTCCAACCGACGAGAGATCTTGTGAAAAGAGGAGAATCTATGCCGATTTGCCATCACTAGTGCGTACCTCGATGGGCCGGGCTTCTCCTCGTCGCTGTCCTCGACGTAATCGTCATCCAACCGACGACGTTTGGGTGTTTTCGCCTTATTTCTGCTTCCTGGTGGGCGACCGCGTTTGCGTGCGCTGTAAAACATTGGGTGGACGGTTGATGGTCAGTGTGTGTGTTCGAATCAGTTAAATACATAGAATCAATCGCGGCATCAGCGGCATCGCTACATCAACGGAACTCCACCGAAATTGTTACGTAACGCTCGCAACCTATGTGAGTTTATGGCAAACAGTGATGAATAATCGGCATCAAACTCTCCGCGAATCGCACGTGCTCTTGTTACTCTAACCAGAGAGTATTCAAATTTAGGAGAGTCGTCTCCATTTTGTCATCATCAATTGCAACCCCGCCGAAGATAAACTGAATATTTGTTTTGCAGTGCCTATCTACCTTGAGGGATCCGGCTTCCTCTTCTCTTCGCTTCCGTGCTCATCGTTGACGTCATCCTCGTCTTCATCTTCCGACGAATCCGGGAGACGACTTTGACGCCACTGCGGCGATCTCATCAGGGCCGGGTTGACGGCATCGTCGTCGTTGAGATCTGTAATGCCACGCCAATTTCCCCAATGTCCAATCTGATTCATGCTAAAGAGCGGCTCCTATTAACACAAAAAATTAGTCTTTTCCTTTTCGTCAACAATACATGGGCATGGTGTCTGACTGGCATGCCGACGCAGGCAGGTTCGACTCCCGCCCGCAGGTGATGTTTTGCAAGAGGTAGAGAAAGGCGCGCGCCCCAACCACTAGTCTCCGTCAAGCGTTCCCTGCGGTAGGCCGCCCTGGCATGGTGTCTGACTGGCATGCCGACGCAGGCAGGTTCGACTCCCGCCCGCAGGTCGACTCCCGCACTCAGATAGCATCGCCTCTCTCTTCCCCGTATTAATTTCCAAACTTTTCCTTACTCGTTTCCGGTTTTTAAAAAATGTTTGTTTACTTTCCCAAGATTGAGATAAACAACTTTACCGTGCTTCTCGAGCTTGATATGACGCCCACGGCGAGGAGCATCGATGTCCACGTTGAACCCAGTTTCTGAATCTTCACTTGATTCCGACTTGATGATGTAGCTCTTTCTCGGAGGAATGGGCATGGTGTCTGACTGGCATGCCGACGCAGGCAGGTTCGACTCCCGCCCGCAGGTGATGTTTTGCAAGAGGTAGAGAAAGGGTTGCTTTATGCGGAAGAGATTAGGCCAGGGCGGCCTACCGCAGGGAACGCTCGACGGAGACTAGTGGTTGGGGCGCGCGCCTTTCTCTACCTCTTGCAAAACATCACCTGCGGGCGGGAGTCGAACCTGCCTGCGTCGGCATGCCAGTCAGACACCATGCCCATGGTGATGTTTTGCAAGAGGTAGAGGACTAATGGGCATGGTGTCTGACTGGCATGCCGACGCAGGCAGGTTCGACTCCCGCCCGCAGGTGATGTTTTGCAAGAGGTAGAGAAAGGCGCGCGCCCCAACCACTAGTCTCCGTCAAGCGTTCCCTGCGGTAGGCCACCCTGGCCTAATGGGCATGGTGTCTGACTGGCATGCCGACGCAGGCAGGCTCGACTCCCGCCCGCAGGTCGACTCCCGCACTCAGATAGCATCGCCTCTCTCTTCCCCGTATTAATTTCCAAACTTTTCCTTACTCGTTTCCGGTTTTTAAAAAATGTTTGTTTACTTTCCCAAGATTGAGATAAACAACTTTACCGTGCTTCTCGAGCTTGATATGACGCCCACGGCGAGGAGCATCGATGTCCACGTTGAACCTAGGCCGCCCTGGCCTAATGGGCATGGTGTCTGACTGGCATGCCGACGCAGGCAGGTTCGACTCCCGCCCGCAGGTCGACTCCCGCACTCAGATAGCATCGCCTCTCTCTTCCCCGTATTAATTTCCAAACTTTTCCTTACTCGTTTCCGGTTTTTAAAAAATGTTTGTTTACTTTCCCAAGATTGAGATAAACAACTTTACCGTGCTTCTCGAGCTTGATATGACGCCCACGGCGAGGAGCATCGATGTCCACGTTGAACCCGGTTTCTGAATCTTCACTTGATTCCGACTTGATGATGTAGCTCTTTCTCGGAGCTCGAGTAGATGGCTGAAAATTATTATGTTAATTTATGCCAAATACTTATGTCATTCGAAAGTATCAGGAACACCAATCATAATGATCAAGAAAAAGCGATAAATTAGACTGGAATGTTACCCTTCTTCCTTCATTCATTGCTTCATCTCCAGAATTCATTGCTCGGACATTGATGACACCTCCTCTCGTCGGTGTAGTATGTGGCAATGCTGAGAAAGGCTCAGTTGGAAGAATCGAAATCAGAACTAATTTCTCTCTACTTCTAGCTCCATGCAAATTCCATACTAAGATAATCCATACCAACAACAGACAGTGAAATATAAGAATACATACAATTAATGCTAAAATGTATATCTGTATCCAGTTGTTTCCCCTCACCTTTTTTCTTTGGTCTTCCTCTCTTCCTCGGTCCTTCCTGCTGCTCTATCTCCTCATCGAACTGCTCAAGCTGAAAATCGAAGTTAGCAATTACATTTATTTTACCTTTATTCTGTCCTTACCCCTCTCACATTTCCATCATCGCTCGTCTCATCGAAGGATTCACCGACTCTGGTATCCTCATCATGCCCTGCCAGCTCCTCCTCATCATATTCTTCTTCATTTCCACCATCAACCAGTCTCATTCGTTCATTCTCGATCTCCGGCATTTCCCCGAAGTCATTCATTCCCATCTGAAGAAGATGTGTTCTAGAGGTGACAAATGGGAACCCGACTCTCCTCGATTCGCAAGTTCTCTCGTTTCTCTGCACAGCCACAGCATAAATGAGTGTCGGATCCGATTTTTCATTTGTTATCGAATGGAACCACTGGTTATGAAGCTCAGTTTATACATTGTTGTGAAATGACAATGCAACGAGCATTTGCATATCGTTCAATCTATTTAACTACCGGCATTATGCATTTGTTACTTCCCTTTCTCTGGCTTACTGTGTATTCTTCGTCTTCGTCCTCATCCTCCACTGCATTATCCTCTCCATTCTCCCCACTCTCTTCATCCACTCCTCCGTCCTCGCCTTCATTCTCCCCATTCGATAATCGGTCCTGTTCCTCGTCAGAAAACCTGCGTTCTTCCCATTGACTGATCTGGAAAATTGGTTGAAATGGCCTCACTAGATGTGTAAATGCTCCAGAAAAATGACCATGATAAATTGAAGGAGATATTAACTCCTACCTCTACCGAGCGGCCACGTTCGACTTGTTCCTTCTGAAATTGGGAATGTAGGATTGATCAGTTTGTGGCATAAGCTTCCTAGCAGAACATAAATACGTAAAATTAGTCCATTAGATAATTGTGTGCATTTTAATCTACAGGGTGGTCATCACTCCCTTATTTGCTGACCCATTCCCGTCATGTAATATTAGTTATGTCTGAGGAGCGTGGAAAACCAATGGAGGCAGAAGGATTCGATTCAACGACCTGCCGTTCACGTGACGGGTGCTCTACCACTGAGCTATACCCCCGTGTCCTCTCGTCCTCCAGATCCTAGCAATGATCCACGGGGAACCGGCCATGTATTCTTACAGTAAATGAGAAAAAAAGGAAAATATGGAAGCAAACGATTCTATTTATGTTTTCAATAAGAACATTTGTGCCATGAAAAATTTTGTATTTTGTAAAGAGGAAAACATTGATTAAATTAACCTTTCGGATGGGGGGCAGTAGTCTCGTCCACATATCTTGCTCGGTTCTTTCATCCATCGCATGGGCCATCAACCTTATTCTTTTTCTGGGGTCCTCCTGAAGAATAAGTGATGTCGTTTTGGTTTTTGACTCTCTCCATTCCGCACACTAGCTCATTTCTCTGACCGGCGAGACAGTGCGTAGAATAGAGAGAGCCAAAACCGAAACGATTGAAGAGTATGCGACTTCTTTGTTTGTGTATGTTCTGTCCTTATCGAGGATCGAATAAAATGCGAAAAGGCGTAGGATTGCAGCATCAGTTTGTCTCTCTGTCTCGTCGAGTGATCGCACTCCGGTTTGGGAGGTTGCGTACTCTCTCGCGTCGGATTATTTTCTAAAGAGTTTCCAAAGCCTTCCATTTTGCAGAGGTGCTGACCGAGACCCGGGGAGCGTATTAGAACTTTTCGAACTAGCTGACTCGACAGAGGCCGAGGCGCGCGCGTTCAGTTCGAAACCGATACCGAACCGGAAACCCTAGTTTAATCTACCTGCATCCCAACTGCATCCTCTCCATCCTCCATTGTGCGTGAGTGGAGAAGTGAAGAATGGAGTCTAGAAGAGCGGAGTGCCAATCAGTAGATGTAATTGAGCAATTGGTCGAGGGATGTTCTGAATGGAGATGAAAAAGACACGTCTGAGTACAAGCAAGAGTGAGATCAGAGAATCAGAGGAATGCAGAGGGAGAACACGACAGATATCGAGGTGAGAGATAGGGTAGAAAGGGAGGGAAACATAGAGTCCTGAGGAAGAGAGAAGCGAAACAAAGATCTAGAGCCACGGAATGTTGGGTATATTCAGATCTCAAGAGTGAGTAAATAAGGAATCAAGAGTTGGACAAGTACGAAACATTATTCATGCTAATGGCTCGCGGAATATTTGAATATGGAAGCGCGTGGCAATAGAGACACGCTCTATTCTTCAATAGTCGATACCGATATCCCACTGGCAGGGCTGCCAGAGTGAAGAGTTCCTATCTTGATTATACATCTAGACCGGTCGAGTGCCGAGAGACTGTGCAGAATGAAGAGATGAACTCTTCACTCTGACAGCCCTACGCACTTTGTTGAGACAATAAGCGAATGCGTATCCTCATGTAGCATGATTAATTGGAAAATGATGATGTTTTGGCTATGTACGAGTATAGTTTTCGTATTAAAAATACAAGTCTTGTAAAAAAAAAAAATAGCCGGTCCAGGAAAAAAAATATAAGGTCCAACTACAACGCAAAACTATAGGTCAACTAGTTGCTTGTAAATTGGATCCGGTCAATTTTAAAAATTATCGAAACAATTCCCCGAACATTCCAAAGAATTGTATAGTGCAGCTGATAACACGAAGACGGTCCCGTGATCTTGAAAATGATTTCATCATCTTTTCCATTCATGTGATCGCATGGCCAACTTATTTGACAAACGTGACTACCCTTTACCTTAGATTATGTGGTTGCAACACCGCCGGGTTGTAATCAATACGATGTTTAAAGGGGTTGCACGGACATCTGGCATTGTGAGTTATATAAGGGAGGTTGTGGGGATCCGCTGAGCACCGATAACAAGCAGAGCCGGTATAGAGGAGAGTGTCAAGGAGTTCTACACGGATCGCTTCCGCTCTGAGACGCCATTCCCTCTCTGTCCGTCTCCTATTGTTGAGGATCCCTTGCCCATCCTGCCTCCGGATATCCACACGGCTATCGCTTCAACGAAGAAGGATGGAGCTGCTTGTCCAGATTTCTAAGGTTGCTCGTTCATTACTGAACGTACGTCAGCCCTCCCGCTCCCTCAGCTGCTTTACTCAATGATGCACTCCAACAGCGGCTTCTCACGCAGTCCAAATGGTTCGTCATCATAGCGTCGAGAGCGAGGATACGTCTCCGCTGTCTTCCTTGGCTCAACCGACTCGTTACTGTAATCGTCCTAGTCCGGATGCATTCTCCAGTAGGAACCGATAAGGAAGAGACGAAACATAGAGAGCAGAAGTGAGTAGTACGTATTGCAGTCTAGAATAACTTGCAATCCGCGTGTCTGGCTTGATAAAGACCCGATAGGACCCAGAGAGGGCGGATCTATGGGACATGAACCATCAATTTTACAGCACGGATTTTTTATACTGCGAAAAAATGCAGAATAGTGGGTGTCTCGGTTCTTATTGATTTTTTATATTTTCGAAAACGAGTGAACTTCTCTATGAAATTGATGACCGATTAACCCACAAACCAATTGATTGCATCACATAGGGTTTTGTGACAAAATGACAACGTTTCAATCACTTCCTTGATATATTGATATATGTATCGGCTTTTGGAGGCGGTTAAAGTTATGTGAATACGGGTTTCGATATATTGATCGAGATATGAAACTTTCCCGGTGGCGTCCCTGGTTAGGTGACGCCGACGCAAATTTTACGCAAACGAAAAACTGTTCACTCTCACGAATTCATATCAGACGTATTTTCTCGTTATTCTTGCCACTGCGCTACTCATTCTTTCTATCTCTCTTTCTGGTTTGAATTTCAATAAACTACATCTCCCATTTTAAACCATGCTCTAGCTAACGTGTTCCACAGCAATGCGAACTTCTGCTTATGAAGTTTCCTTTCGTCCTTTCGTATTTTCAATTGTATTATCAATTGTATTTTCAAATGTTTGTTTTGAATGGGTATTATAATGGTCAGAAACATTGGCCGCATGTTTAGAGGATTTACATCGAATAAATTGAATCTGATAGTACCCGTTATTCAATGAACTCCTACCCCTCCCCTCATACTCATGGATCGATACTAGTGATGCCAAATCGGAACCGACTATCCTCTATTCGCGCGCCCCTCGCCCGTCAGAGAAACGAGAGAATCTGCAGAATGAAGATAGTCATGTTCCGATTTATCATCAGTAATCGATACGACGCGCTAGAGACTGGAAACCTCTGAACGGACGCCGCATTCCCTCTCCATCGTCTGATCGAAAGCACTTTCTGCTTACTCTCTACAAAAGTATTAGGATCGCATATCATTCTCTCATTCACTCTTGAGCATTGCTTCTTCTATCCACTTTCATTGCTTCTATTTGTTTTCGCTCACTGAGCTATAACTTCTCAGTTGCATATCAAATCTCCACAATGAGTGGCATTCAACTCTGGCGACTGGACGAAATCGAGAGCTGGCGCCAGAAGGTAAGGAGACCAGATATAACCCTGTACCTTCTTTCCCTCTCTCTCTAACATGACTCTGCAGGCGTACACTCTCTCTCGCACTGATAAACTCGGGAGTCTCCTCATGAAATCGCTGGACATGATTCACACTGTCATCAGAGACGGACCGCATGCCGAGGTCAGTTGCAAGTTATTTTTGAACATAAATTTCAACTTCAATTAACGGACGCTTTGAAACATACTTTCGTAGAAGTGATAATATGTCACTCATATCATTCGCAATGCGTCATTTCAGTCACTTTCGTACGACTTGCAGTCATTGACGAGAATGCGAACGACGATGCTGAATGAGGATCCTAATAGGTGAGTTACTAACGGAGGTTCAGAACCAGTAACTTAAAGTGGCGGTCAAACAATTAAAATTGAAAAGCGCCCGTGTTTGGGAGCCATTCCAACTAGAGAGTGTGTGAAAAGAGGAGAGGGGTGAGACGCGTCGCGGTCCTCCACTCCCACACGTCCCTATCGCGAACTGACCGACCAATCAGAGAGCGAGGCCGATCCTAGTGTACTTTAGATGTTGGTAGACGGCGATTTTGAGCACCCGTCTTACTATTACGCTCTCAAACAAGAGTATCGATTCATGCTGCCAATGTGGCCGTCTTCAAATCGTCCGATACGTTTCCATGTCAAAGAATACCTGAAATTGTTGTATCTTCTCACGCATATGAAGAGATTGGGATAGATACAAATTCAAGTAATTTAGTACGTCAAAACATAATTAAGTGTTTCAGAGACGTTCTACCTCGTTGCCTACTCTACGCGATGAGCGCCTCGATGTGCGTGATGGTGGAGTCAATAATCGAGAGATCGGGAGAACCAGAGACCAACCCCCTTCAGCAACCACCGTATCAGACTACAGCCACTCCAGTTCAGCCTAAGGTGAGCTATGACTAAGTCGACTCCCCTCATTTCTCATGCCCTCATCGGTCATGGAAAACAAGAGTTGCTACAAATCTTGGATATTCGGTGTCAAATTTGTCAACAATAGTGACAATGAAAAAATATTTTCGGATATATTTTCAGATACAAGTCGGCGTGAATTCTCAACGTCAACAAAGTCGCACTCAGAGTGTGGTAGGTCACACTCTAACCGTGCCGGCTCAGGCTAAAGTCACCTCAGTTCAGCCTCAGGTGAGCACTAGCTATGACTATAGGTCGATTATAAGTCGATCTAATCATATCTCGAGCCCTCTCATCGGTAGAGAAAACCAGAGCGCTCGTGTCAGATTTGTCTGCAATAGTGACAATCGACCTGTATAATCTGTGAAAAAGTTGGGAGAAAACCTTGTGACAAAAGGCGTGAGCTTTTTCGATGAGAAATAAACTGTTTCTCGTGTTTACATACGCTATTTTCTCTTTCTCTAACCAGCTCGTCAAAAACTTCATCCGAAAAGTTGCGAGAAAAGCTCATAGAAAAGGTTGCAGAAAATTTAGAGAAAAGCGAGAGAGTCGCGAAACGAGAGAGTGCAGAGGAAATAAACAAGTTCGTTGCTAACAGGCGATAGGGATGCAAAGCGTGGAAAAGACTAACACTTCCTCTGACCTCTCCTCAAACACACGCTCTCTCGCTTTTCTCTAACTTTTCTGCAAACTTTTCTCTGAGCTTTTCTCGCAGCTTTTCGGACGAGGTTTTCGACGAGCTGGTTGGAGAAAGAGAAATTAGCGTGTGTAAACATGAGAAACAGTTTATTTCTCATCGAAAAAGCACGCAACTTTTGTAGCGAGGTTTTCTCGCAGCTTTTCCACAGAATATACAGGTCGAATGAAACATTAATTTTCGGAAACATTTTCAGACGCAACTCGTCGTGAATTCACAACGCCAACGACGTCGCACACAGAGTGTGGTAGGTCGCAATCTAACCGTGCCGGCTCTGGCCAAAGTCACTCCAGTTCAGCTTAAGGTGAGCATTAGCTATGACTAAATCGACTCCCGTCATTTCTCATGCCCTTTCATCGGTAAAGGAAAACAAGAGTGCAGATAAATAGAGGAAATTCGGTGTCAGATTTGTCAACAAAAGTTTCAGTAATTTTCGGATATATTTTTAGAGACTACTCGGTGTGAATTCGCAACGTCACCAACGTCGCACACAGAGTGTGGTAACAAAGCGCTCGAGATCCCTCCATGTCCCAACTGTCAATCCTGCTGAGCCTAAGGTGAGCTATTATTCTCGTGCAATCGATATCGTATCCGATCGATCGATATTTTCTCGATACTGTAGCCGAACCAAATTAAACGTTTTGTTCAGGATGAATCGATGATCGGCGATGACGACGAGACAATGGACTCGACGATGAGCGAGACAAGCGACCAGGTGAGAAAATCAGATAATAACTTATATGAGGCCGTTTGCGGTAGGATCAACAAGAGTTCAACGGGAGTCGAGAACAGGTAGAAAATCCGAATTGCCCAAAAGTTGGCCCTAGGGGTAATTTTCGATTCTGAATCGACCTGTGGAGTCCGTTTTTTGATCAGAGCCGTCTGAATCCCGGTACGGCACGATGTCAATTTGGCCAAAATCTGTTTCTGCGATAAAAACTGGTCCGGGAAGAGCGAAATTGGCCAAAATCACGCGCACCCGACCAGAATTAAAAGTTCTACAAAATGAAACTTTAAACGAAGCTCTATCTTCATCCGTTCTCAAGCTATGATTCCTTTTTTTGCAGAGTGAAAAGCGTTAGGAAGGACCTAGCACAGTAGAAAGAGAATCTTCTGCTGATCATTTTGGTATATGAGATTAAGCATTTGACTTCTATGTAAGTGGTTTTACACAGCATTTTGTGCGGCCAACTTGCATTTTTTAAGGTTTTTCGAGAATAACTTTTTTCTTTCGTAGTTTCATAATCTCTACTATAAAAATTCGGTTTCTAAGTGCAAAAATACACCAGAAAGTCATATACAGTCCGGTCAGGTCCCAATGTGAAAACTGGACGCCCCGGGCGTCCCCCCGTGTCCCCTGGCCTTATCCTGCCTCGAGGGAGCAATAAACCAAATTGAATTTTTGAAAGTCGGGTAGAGGCGATACTGAGCTATCGATTCATGTCTACATATTTTAGAACGCGGTCTCTGTTGTTTTGCAGGAAACGGGGAATAGTGGCACAACAAAATATAAAATTAAAATAATTCGAGCGTAACTTTTTAATTTCGCATTTTGGTGAGCTCTGGTCTAAAAAATCGACTTCTACGAGTGAAAATGAGTCGGAAACAACTATATTCAGATAGTTCTGAGATTTCGACTTTTTGGCCACAAAATGAAAATGTCATGAAAAAGTTGAAAATTTATTTCAAAATAATCTAACTATAAGTGATTCTGGTGCATTTTTGCACGAGGAATCTGAATTTCACAAATTGAATGTGGTTTAGTACTTCCCCGAGGCGTGATAAGGCCAGGGGACACGGGGGGACACCCAGGGACGCCCGGGGAGTCCAGTTTTCTCATTGGGACCTGACCGGACTGTACGCACATATTTTTTACGATTATGACTTTTTTGATTCAAAAATGGATCTCGACGATGACGTCGGAGTCGAAAAAGTCAAATTTTCCAAAATGCCTCATTATAAGACTTTCAATTCTGGTCGGGTACGTGAGATTTTGGCCAATTTCGCTCTTCCCGGACCAGCTTTATCGCAGAAACAGATTTTGGCCAAATTGACGTCGTGCAGTAACGGGATTCAGAAAGCTCTGATCAAAAAACGGACTCCACAGGTCGATTCAGAATCGAAAGTTACCCCTAGGGCCAACTTTTGGGCAATTCGGATTTTCTACCTGTTCTCGACCCTTGTTGATCCTACCGCAAACGGCCTCATATTAGGATGTTTTTTTATCATGTTTCCTAAGCAGTATATCTCTCTCTAATTCTAGCAGTATTTATCTCTCTAATTCTCGCATTATAAACCATGCTTTCTTTATAATTTCGAAATACAAATTATTAACCAATAATTAAGAGTCGAGACGATAAAGCTGATGAAAAGAAGATGTTCGCTTGCTCGAAATGTGATAAGAAGTTCGAGACCAGATACGCCCTACGTCGGCATGTCTACATTCACAAAGGTGTGAGCGCAGTCTTTTATGATTCATCAGGAGACTAATAGTGTATGCACTTTATCGTACGAAATTTTTCAAACGGTTTTTTTCCTATCAAAACTTCGTAAAATCTGGTGATTGTTGTACCCATTGCTGGTGCTTGTACTTGGTGTGAAAATGTACCTGTACCAGCGAACATTTCAGCCATAAAATGCGAGGAATGCAGTAGCTCGATGAAGACGAAGGGCAAGCTCATCCAGCACTATCAGAAGATCCACCCGGGGAAGGTACATTCGACGATGAAGAAGGCGAAAGTGGAGAAGAAAGCAGAGGAGACTTCGTCGATTTCACTCACTTGTAACATTTGCGACATGACATTCCAATGTCAGGCCTACGCCAGTGAACACATGAAGTATCACTCGGGTGCGTTGAATATTGGATTATTACGCCTTCAAACCTATTTCCAGCTTACCACTAAATTATGACCCTTTTCAGGTGAGAATCCATTCCCGTGCGAGCATTGCTACGCAACTTTCAATACCTCGCAGAAGCTGAATGTTCATCTCCGTCTTCAGCATCGAGTTATTCAGTCGTCTGATAGAGAGCTTCATGAAATCAAAGTGGAGGCAAAGGAAAACAAAGTGGAGGCAAAAGAAATAAAAGTGGAGGTACAAGATGATCTCGAGGACACAGATCACATCAACATTGGCTCGATGGACACAGCTGCCCCCAAAGATGCCCCATCTCCCGCTGAGACTGACTTTTCAATCGAGAATCCCTCTCTTCCCTCCCCTTCTGAGCCCTCGATCCCAATTGAACCATCTTCTCCCACTGAGATCCTATTGCCCGGATTGGCCTCTAGTCTAACTCCCACGCAGGATTAATCCCCATCTGAACAGATGATTCTCGCCATGGCCTCAACTCCTGTCTTGACTTCCTCTTGCATTGAAATTATTTCTACTGTGCCTGATATTTTATCTATCTCGTAAACTACCCAGCATGCATCAGATGCTAGCGAAAGTAAGATTAGTAACATTTAATCGATCTATTCAATGATTTCAATAATCCCACATGCATATTCAACCAGTCCCCCCCTAACATGATATCTATCTCACATTGTTTGATGATTGATAACGTTTTTGAAATTCGAAGAATCACTTCAATCACTTCCTGTATCTCACTTCCCTGGTAGCCTTTAACTGATCAATATCATTTCATCAATACATAATTTTGAACGACTCTTTGCGTTTCTCGCTTTTTTTTACCGGGTGCAACCGTTCTCCTTGCAAGCCATCGCGTCATCAATCATTGGAGGACTGCCGGCGAGCAGAGATACCGTCTGGCCGCCTACCCTCCCTCCCATGCTCAGCAACTCCCTTCATCGTGCAACCTGGCTAATCTGTTACACTATTTGAATTGCCGAGTCTCTTATTGACATTTCTAGACCAGTTGGTCATTTTCTGGAGGGAAAGCGCGCGGTCTCTCTCTTTCTCTTTCTTATTCCCTACCATGCTCCTAGACCACTCCGGAAATCGCGAATAGATCCGAATAGTGCACTTTTCGGCTCTTGAAAAGTTTGATGACCTTCATACCCTTCAAATGCGATCTTAGGCAACAAAGCTCGACGCTGTCTCGTGAGTGACCCTATGGGGTATCCAAAAATGCACAAAAACACATGGGTCAAAAAATATGCCAACCACCCCCTGATTTTAATCGAAAATTAGGCGACACGCGTGATAAATTCCTTGGACGACTAGAGATAAGTTGAGACCAAGCCGTGTCATGCTTCTAGAGAGACCTCGTCCACATGGCATGACCGTTTTCATCATAACGAAACTGTACGATATTACCACTGGCAGAGATAAGTGCATGAACAATGCTGAGATCTATATTTTATATAGGTCAGTACAGGACGAATCGGTCTGAAGAAATTCTTAATGGATACGGATAAAACCCGAAGCTATTGGTCCGACAGAAAAATCATCTCACTGATGTAGCTGGAAACTTGTATAGAATTCATTTTCTGATGCATGCGTTATCATCATTATGTGATGCAAACAAGCATGCTTCTTGATTCGCGATGTAAAAAAATTGCCTTTCCCAATTCTTATTCAGCGAATCATCTGTGTTAGTGAATCGAGGATGAGCGTAACCCAGTGGCATGGATAATTCTGGACAATATGAACTCAGCGTCCTAATGAACCCTCTATCTACCACTGTGTTATTATTCATTCTAAGTTGTCTCGACTTTACGCAATCACCGTGCGAATTTTTTGGTTTGCTCTTTTGCGTATTACCTGAAAATAATAATACATTGTAGATCAAACAACAACTGCGCAGTGCAGCTTTACGGAATCCAACAATGACGGAAGAAGCGACGAACCTTGCCCTCAGACTTACTTTATCTCCTGTAAGTGGTGCGCCAAATATAATGACTTCCAATTGAATCATGAAAAAGACAGTAAAATTACAGGTTCAGACAATTCAGGCTGCGCGCGAACTTTTCGCACTATTGAGCAATGAGAATCCCGAGAAACTGTCAAAAAATGTGAATTATATTTTTTTCACCAAATGTACATGAAGAATATTTCAGGTTCTAAATGTGATTATTGTGGAGACACTATTGTGGAGACACTATTGTGGAGGCTATGCATGTATCACAGTCTGAAGCCCATTCGGAATATAACGGTATGATTGCTCCATAAGCATAATAACACAAATTCACACAAAAATACAGAAATACTCATCATATGTTAATTCAGGTTATGTGGAATCTGTTCCGAATTCTCGCCAAACTTTCAGCCAACTCGTTGTGAGTCTAGAGCGTTTTAGTACACCAAAGACAGCGTATGCATAGTCAGATAGATTCAATCTATCCAACGGAAAGGCTTTGGACCAGCAAGATCTTCACAGCGGGAATGGGATCACAGATTTTAATTTTAAAAAATCACATGTCAAATATTGGGTTGATATAATTAGACAGATCTCTACAAGTATTGAAGTATTGAAGTATTTGGCCCAGAATATATCGCCACGGAAAATTGCTAAATACGTAGATATATATTTATTTACCTGTATTTAGGGGAATCCGCTCGACAATCTTCAATATTGCAAAAGAATACCGAATCTTTGAGCATACAATCAACATTATTGGCGAGGCATTGTGAGTATTTCGAATTGCTTATACTTGAAGGGTATGCAACGGTCCAATGTTTACCATGTATTCAAGGCGAATACGGACTCAGATTTTATAAAATCGAAAAAAAAACCCATTCTTATGACATCGATCTATTCTCAGATATGCATTGACTGATGTTCAAATCTTTCAAACATTGTTAAATATTCTCTTTAGATATAATGCTTTTTTTTGACAAAATAATATTTTGACTCAATATTTCCAATTTCAGGAAAGAAGAGGCACCAGCATGGTCAAATGTTTTCTTTTTCTCCGTAATATTTCTCGTTTCGCTCATGCGAGATACCCAATCCGGTCGTGCAAAAATTATTAAATCTATTCTCACGTATCACACTAACTTATTTTCCATCCTGTTCAGGATAGGTTTATGAGCTATAATCGAAACACACTTTCATTTAATAGGAACACTGCTAGGGCGAAAAATCAGGGCTTCTAATGCGACTCTGAATATATAAATCTCGTTTTGTGTTTTTGCGCTATTCTTAATGATCGTATCACTTATTTTCCACCAAAAAAGCCAGTTTTTAGGTCAAAAATGCGCATAACTTCCCCTTGCACTCGACGAGACCCCAGACATGTATATACCGTTGCAATCTACGTCTCAAGGCGGTTCGAAAAAAATAATAATTTTAAAAAATCAAAAAAACCCTATAGGATTTTCTGGCTTATTTTCGAGCGTAGAAAACGAATTTGCTAACTAGAGCTCAGGAAACCTCAAAATAAAAAAGTTATGACCTAAATTCAAAACAATTATTTTTTGGGATTTTCTTTATTGCATAACTATTTTATTTTGAGGTTTCCTGAGCTCTAGTTAACAAATTCGTTTTCTAAGCTCAAAAATAAGCCAGAAATTCCTATAGGTATATATGAGAGGAATCGCGAGATTTCCGAGAGTCTTGCGGCGGTTGGAATTAGTTTCCCCAATTCAGCTGCAAAGCAAAACTTAAGTACTTCGAATGATGCTCTTTCAAACTGCGTTTGCCGATTTTCGATATCTGGTCTTATCTTCGAGTATTGTTAGGTCAAAGTAGGGACACTACGAAATTTACGACCAAAATTGCCTCATGAAAACAACCATAATTCGCTTCAAAATAATGCTAGAGACAATTCTAAAGAAGCATTCGAATGAGGAGGCATAGGGGAACATTTCTTATGTTGATGATGTCATTCCTCGTTCATGCGCTGGATCGGGGCGGTCGGGTTTTCAAAAAAGTAAAGTAACTTTGCAAATACAGATTTCCCCAATAAGCGCCTAAAAGTGATTCGAGAAAAAACTAGTACCAAACATCACCTCCTCCTCTGCCCTTTTCCCAGGTCGTGGAGGGCGAGAGAGTGTGGGGAAACGAGAGAGCGCGCAGGGGAGGAAGAGGAGAAACCCTCCTTTTCTTGCAATCTTCCTTCACTTTATGTTAGCTCATTCATTTCTCTGACCAACGATTTAGATGATATTATAGATTCAGAATCCTCTCGTCACGCCCGATTGATATATTTATGTTGCTAAGAAAACTTTAGCCTCTAGGAAAAAATGAATTTTAAAAAATTAGTTTTGAAAATCATGAAAAATGAACTAGACAGGCGTGTTCGCCATGCAATTCTACCCCAGGAAACATTTACACCTAAAATTAGCACTCTCAAAAGCCGAGAACCACGTGAAAACGTGATTTCTACGTGACGTCGTCTGGAGCCAACGAAGGGGTCTGCGGACAAAATGGATATGCCCATCGTCTTTAGCACCCTTGATAACCCCAAAACAATCAGTCTCAGAAAATTTAGCTTTTTGAGCTGTGCCAATTACGTGAACGGCCTCATATGTATTTCCAATCTCGTCGCGCCTCGGGCGTAGATACATTATTAGTATTTATAATCATCGTTGCATTTTGTGACGCAGTCATTTTCCTTAATTTTTCAGGGACGCATAGAAGAAGAGCACATCGTGATGTTATTGATCGGCACACAGAATCAACAAGGACTGCTGGAACGATGCATAAGGTGAGCATATGCATTGAATCATCCTAATTGTAACGGCTTCCGAATAACATAATAAGATCAATATTGCTACAATTTGCTCGACAGGTTTTCAAGGAACTTATAATTCAGGTTAAAGCGATCAGTCACTACATACAATGTGCTCTGCCTCATAGAACATCTGACCATGAATCCCGAAAACTTGCTAATTCAATCAATGTCAACATCAAATACAACTTCTACTGCCCACGACAGCACAATTCGGAAGTGGTTGACTGATCACAATGTCTTCAACGTAGGCCTTCCGACAATCTGAGAAATACCTGCATTGACAATTCGATATTTATTTTATCGAAATCATTACAGTATCTTTTCGAGTGTATGTACATGAATGATAATGATGTGACGAAAGCTTCTCTGCGAATCTTCTCTAATCTTGCCGACACTACGGATATCACAGAAGATGGAGCCAAGGAAATTGTTGAACGGGTAATTAATGTATTATCTTCGGCTAATCCAGAATGATTAACAAAATATTTTATTTCAGATGCTTCGCGATAAAGTCTTGGGCGTTAAGGGAGAAGAGGAGCAGTATTGCATCATTTACACGCTCGCAAATCTGAACTGTTTGCTAACCACAATCCAGGTATGAAAATCGATGTACCTTGGATTTTCGGTTGCCACGGGCGGGAAAATTATCGAAATGCTCCAAAAAGTTGGGGATCGTATATTCCATGGATGTACAACTAACATGTCCAGGAAAGACATTTGAACAAAAATCGGCCTTGGAACTGTGATCATCCAAATTAGTGAGAAAAAATAATGTGAAAAAGTGAAAAATTGGTGCCCTGAGAGCAAATTAAGAGCTATCGTTATCAAACTTTGGGGATCTTCAGGAATGGTGGTAAGGATCATTTTGAGCTTTTGAACGAGTCTCCAGCACGTCTTTGAACGAAAATCCACTTTTTCGGGACATATCTTTGAGCCAATCCAAATCCTTTGTACTATACACTCCCATGAGTACTTATGTTTATCGAAGAGGTAATGAGGTCTTCTCTCACCACATGAAATATAAAGAATGAAAAACAATTCGTTGAGCAAATAATTCGCACTGAACTACTATTGAAATATTGCGTCATCACTGTGCAATATTGAGAAATCGCCACATGGTCTGACATAGTGAGCGAATGAAGGAGTACAGATACTACCACCTGTCAAAACCTTAGAAAGATATCTCATCTAGTTCAAAAGTTATACTACTTTTAATTTTTGGACGGTGACTTATGGTCGACACTGTAAGTGAAAAAAAAACTAATTTCTTTACAGATGATGGTAGATGGGATAGACTGGCCAACTAACCGATTCGAGTCCACACTCTTCGGTGCATTAGACTCGTCAAGGTGATTTCGAACCTACTACCCGTTCAAAAATAAACATTTAATTGAATAATAACACGTATATTTGCTTGTTTCTAATGCAAAGTTTAAAGGTGCAAGAACGTAGCTACAGGTCAATGCAGTAAATAACGCAATACAGATGAGTCTCGAAAATGTCACAAAACGAGATTTCCTCGCTCAACTTGTTTTTTTCTTAAAAACAAATCGCTATTTCAGATCGAATCTGCGAACTCCGAATTCATTCCTGAGGCAGTAGATCTTCTCGCTTTGCTAATTCGCAATGAATGGCTTGCCGGTTGCATCATGGATTTAGCAAGGGGAAATAAATCCAATAAATTCTTTCATAAATCGTTATATTTATGATATATCATGCTCGGTCCATTTTCCACTCAACATCCTCTTCTATCCAATACTTCAGAATGACGAGAACTCGACTATGAAGGTAGGAAAAGCTATAGATAGAGGATCAGACTACATAATGAATTAAATTTGCGTGATTATTTTTTCAGTTGCTTCACGTATGTGAGAAACTCCTCAGAGACTCCGAACTAAAAAAAATATGGTCATCGTTCCGCGATCATTTCAACGACTTCTGCAGCAGTGAGAACCATGCAATAAGTGAGTGGAACTGAAAATTTTTCAAATATCTGCGCTGTTGAAGTGGTTCTGTTCCTGTTTGTGCCCGATCAAATAGCATTATTTTTCAGCTTCTATAGCAACAAATATTCTCGGAATGATCGATGAGGATACATCGATGCCAGCCGATTCTTTGAAAAGAAAACGCTGTTCTAAGGATACATCAGCAAGCGTTGAGCCCAAGATGCTGAAGAGTTCCGAAGAGGATTCAGGGATGAATGAATTGGAAGAATGCATTGAACCATGAATTATTTTCCCGATGTGATTGTTATGTGTTGAATCTTTGAGATAATCATATTTTTGGTAGTCAATATTTGAAGAAACCGATAAAAAACTCGAAAATGAAAGAGAGAATAAAATTCTCGTCAGGTTCGCGAGCTTTGTGGTCAGAGCAAAAGTTACAAAAGATCAAAATAACCAAATCAACAAAAGATCAAAGAATCAAAAGTTATGCCTAGGATACTTTGAGCAGACCTTATTGTTGATGTTCTCGAGGTTGTATGACTCTTAAGCGAACGGATGCTTCTCTTGTCGCAAACATTGTTCCGGCTTACCTTCATTCAGTGGGAAAGAGTTCAGTTTCCTCATCATTTTAAAAATGAGGAGACCCCTTTGTGATGGCCTTGCTGGATTAAATGAAGTAGTCGTGACTCTCATTCATGATGTCATTCTGCCATAATTAGATGAAAACCATTTTGTAACAGAGCTAATGTAAAGATAACAAGATTCGGCGCAACTCGGGTAGGCCACTACAGCGTCTGGTGTAGCGGTTCAATTAGAGTGGCTTCTCTGTATCCTTTCAATTACTCGATAATAGTACTCTATGCGATACTGCAATTCCAATTTCGGCATAGCCTACGGCTTGCCCTTGGCAATTTAAGTTCGTCAATGACAGTTATCGATTAGCTACTGGACCTGATCTCTGAGCTAGCTGCACGCGGAGCAGCGAACTGCTCTCTTGTGCTACAGACCTGGGGCAGCGCACTGTCCGCAGGGTCTAGCGAATGAACGGAAATAAGTGAAAACGAATAGTGATAAAAGACTAAGGAAAGAGAAGGAAAGGCTAGACGCTAAATATACTTAGTTAGAGGCGATCCCCAAAAGTCACCAAAACCCCGGGCAATCAAATAAAACGAAGTAATTAAATAGTATTTATAAAGACATGATAAACACCTTCTCTACAACCAACGGAGCAAACAACCACGAGCTAGTCGCCACGCGAACTAGACTGACGAAACGACGCCAAAACTGGGGGTCGCTACAGCGAAGGGGCTGTTACGGGCATTCGACGCGTAATCTTACAGTATGACAACTTGTCATAGTGAACTTGCTACTGTGATCGTGAACTGATTTTAATTAGCAATTAATTATTTCTTTTCGGTAATTGGATGTTAGCATATTACAGAAAACAGGGGATATTGCATATCCTCTACATGCCCCTCACTTCTCAAGCGAATGTCCTCATTCGAAATCTCATAATGGGCAAAGTACGGTAGGTCAATGGGACTCGATTGAGTAAATCTTCTTGTCGTTCTCCACATCATTCGTGGGCTCGATATTCTTGGACGAATTTACGTTGTAATTGCACACGATGAAGATGTCGTTGCACGTGAACTCGATGACGATGCCGTTGCACTTAAACACGATGACGATGCCGTTGCAAAACGACGATGATATGCAATAATCAACAATCTTCGGACACTCAGCCCTCGATGACTCTTCAACTCATGAAGGCATTTCGTCTCTCTGACTCTCCTCCACATCATCCCTGGGATAGAGTGAGGCGATCACGCGATCCGTCTTCTCATCAAGTCGATCCATTTACTTGACACCGCTCCTCCTGTCCTCCTCCACATCCTTGAGTACAGTTCACCTTTGATGGCATCTTGTGAGGGAACCTCGTTCGCTCATTTCCAGTCCATCTCCACATCCAGTCAGTCAATTCAGACGACATATCACCACCAATTGATGCAAACTGATGAGAGACTCTCGTCCTCTCACTTCCCAGTCCATCTTCACAGCCAGTCGATCCTCGACTTCTAACATTAGGCACCTTCCTCACCTCCCTTTGACACACGGCCACTCCTTGGACTCGAAACCAGAAAAATCCTGACAGTGCCCTACACGCCGTTATCCTGTCACTCTCCTGTTCCAATCGATCCACCTCAGGCACCCTGGCCTCTCCTCCCTATGGAACACAGCTTCCCTTCAATAGGCATTCCGCTTACAATTCGGGTATTATACCACTCACTCTATTCCTCCGTACGCTACTGTCCTCCTCTCTCGCACTATGCTATTGGGCCAACGGTCATGCCTTTCTCTACATGCCGCCCCTCAAACTAGCCGATTTTCCATTGAGGCACAGTCTCTATGCGCACTTGTGCATCAGCCTCCCAGAGGACTTATCGGATCCAGGCACACATCTCGTTCTTGACCTCGTTCTTATCACGAGCCATCAAAAACGGATGGAGTCAGAAAAAGTCGAATTAAAACCCTTCCTCTGCAAATCGGGTGCTCCACCACTGAGCTGTTCCCCTCGGTTGTTTCCTTTGAGCTGGTCTTATGTGGTGTTAAATTTCTCTTGATTGATCTTTGATTTGAATTCCCGCAATTTCATATCTCCGTTCCCTGTTGAGCTACTGACTTGAAAATCATTTTTGCGCATTCTTGGGGTTTGAAAACCTTATAAACTGATTTTCAAGTCAGTAGCTCTACAGGGAACGGATATATGAAATTGCGGGAATTCAAATCATAGATCGATCAAGCGAAATTTAACATCGCATTACTCGCTCACTTTCTCATCTCTGCGAATCTATATGTCTTTACTGAGCAGATCTTGCTTGCTCACCCTTGCGTTTATTGTAATCTCTTTGTATCATTTGATCTCATGAACGTTATACACTAAGAAACACACGCTATCCCGGTGGGAAACTCGTCATAAGACACACGGTCCATGACGAAATTGTCGGGATATTCTCCTCTCGTTGTTTTGATTCCCGAGTATTTCGTCACCACTCGCAATTACTTGGTCCCTTGTTCGATTTGGCTTAGGCTTGGCCCCCATGTAAAGATAACAAGCTTGGTCACCGGCTTGGCTCCCATGTAAAGATAACAAGATTCGGCGCAACTCGGGTAGGCCACTATAGCGCCTGGTGTAGCGGCTCAATTAGAGTGTGTTCTCTGTATCCTTTCAATTACTCGATAATAGTACTCTATGCGATACTGCAATTCCAATTTTCGGCATAGCCTACGGCTTGCCCTTGGCAATTTCAGTTCGTCAATGACAGTTATCGATTAGCTACTGGACCAGAAGCCTGATCTCTGAGCTAGCTGCACGCGGAGCAGCGAACTGCTCTCTTGTGCTACAGACCTGGGGCAGCGCACTGTCCGCTGGGTTTAGCGAATGAACGGAAATAAGTGAAAACGAATAGTGATAAAAGACTAAGGAAAAAGAAGGAAAGACTAGACGCTAAATATACTTAGTTAGAAGCGATCCCCAAAAGTCACCAAAACCCCGGGCAATCAAATAAAACGAAGTAATTAAATAGTATTTATAAAGACATGATAAACACCTTCTCTACAACCAACGGAGCAAACAACCACGAGCTAGTCGCCACGCGAACTAGACTGACGAAACGACGCCAAAACTGGGGGTCGCTACAGCGAAGGGGCTGTTACGGGCATTCGACGCGTAATCTTACAGTATGACAACTTGTCATAGTGAACTTGCTACTGTGATCGTGAACTGATTTTAATTAGCAATTAATTATTTCTAGCGATATTTGCTATTATTTCGGTAATTGGATGTTAGCATATTACAGAAAACAGGGGATATTGCATATCCTCTACACTAATGTATTGTGTTTGAGGAAAACATTACGCACGAGCCAAATGGAAATCATACGCACGAGACTTCCGACTACAGCTTTCCACGAATCTCTCCTATTTGCGGATATTTCAATCTTGTTTTCACTGAAGGCCAAAGCGTTTAATAATAATAACAATTTATCACATGGAAGTAGCACAGTGCGAGGTAATTAGATCATTGGAACCGAGATATGCAAGAGGGAAAGCTTCTCAAAGATGGAGGGAATGACTCGTCGACCAGTGAGTCCGAGAAGAATAATACGAATACGACCAACTGAATTATATCTCATTATATCTTGCATTGAGGGGTCCTTGATGCGGACTGAATGTTATCATAGCATAGTCGAGCATAGATGTGTGTGAATACATTCATTGTCAACTTACAGTAGACGTGCTGTCGGGGTCAATTGATCCATGACGATTTCGAGAACGGCCCCTACAGCACGAATTAACGTTGAAGGAGTAGGAGGGTGTTGAAAGCGCTGAATGAATACATTTATGTATATAGCGAGCAACAGCAACTGAATATCACATTATCAAAACTTTCAGTATGTTTTCTTTCTTCAATTTTATATCGATGTAAACTCTTGCAGATGACACATCGCATCACTTGAAAGCGAGTAGGGCTCTGAACATGTTTGGGGTTCACTTTCGGATAATTAATTGAACAAGTAACGAGTTGTTGTCCAACGTGGAAATCGTAAAATAACGGGAAAAGTCGATGGAGATAACTACTAGAGCCATGACAACGAAGGGAAGGGAGATAATAGTCGATAAGAATAGAGGGCGGAGTCCGTAGAACAAGAAGACATGGAAATCGGCGAACTGAGGAGAGTGAGGGTTTAACGTGAATGCAATATTTGTTATGAAAGAAACGTTGATTGCGCAATCCGTTTCAAGAGTTGAATTACGATTCAAATGGTAACTGAATACCGAAAATATTAATTTTAAAAAATGGGATATTCAGATCAATAGTAATGGCTAATCGCATTGGGCATCCGAGGACGGTCGTTTCTTCAGATCAATTTAGTGCAAAGCGGAGACATTTTCAGACTTTGGCGTGTTGATGTCAATCCCATCACACTGTGACCAGTTCGGCTTGTATGGGGATTCCGATTTAGTAGAGTATACATACGTAGGGAACTAAGGGGCAGAGTCATTCTCTATTCTCAATAGGAGAGAAATGGATACGAACAGCTCTCGACGACTAACAAGAACGAGAATGATTGATGCATCAAACATATATTTTATTTCTGCTATGCTGTTTCTCACTCGCCGGCTAGCGCATGCTACCGTACGAACACAACGATGTCATTTATTCATGACGTCCATAACGTAATAACATCCAATAACATCCCTCATGAGGGGAGGTCTGCTGATCTCTCAATACAAGCCATCATCGTCATCACCTTCATGTGTGTACGAGGGAAACATTACGCACGCACGAGTAAAATGGAAAACATCACGCACATACTTTCTGACAATATATTTCCACGAATATTTGCGGATCTTTTAATCTCGTTGTCAATGAACACCATGGTCGTTTGAAGAAAGAAAAAACAAATTTATCACACGAATAATGTAAGGTAATTAGAGAAGTATAGTGGAATGCAAGTGGGGAGGTGGTTAGGGGCTTCACTGAACAGGAATGAATGGGCATTATCCTCCAGAAATTGAGGATTGTGGTTTAGAAGGCAAGCTTAATCATGACCCATCATTTTTTTGAACTTTTGGATGTGGTAGAAGTCAATGTCTAGACAATTACATCTGATATTATCCACAATATCTCCAAACTAGAGAAATAATGTGATTTGTTTACGAATCAACTTCATTTTGTAAATCAAAATATAATCATCACAATGAAATCGTCCAATTTCTACATTTTCAACTCTTTTGCGTAACACGATACCAATTCATTCCATTGCCATCCCACCATTTATTTCGTGCACTTTCTGAATGTTACCACAATTGGCGCGGGTGAATCGAAAATGTTAGAAATCGATATATTCATAAAATAATATTATGTATGTTTTAGTGAATTCGATCTGGGAGGGGATGGGAGCAGGGGACCAGCAGGGGAGGACACAGTCAACGACAGAGATATTTGGCGATGATTGGATTTATCTGAGTCATTATTAATCAGAGACTCGTAATATATTTATGGAATGAACATCGTATCCCCATGTTACATTTTCTTCAAAATTATTTTTAATATAACTTTTCTCGTTTACTTTATTGTACTCTCATATGTATACATGAGTTGGCACTTTGAAAATCACAAAGTATCACTGGAAAAAATATATAAAATCGTGTTCCCACAAGAATTAACGAAGGAGTTAGTTAGATTACGTCGTCTGTTCCCTTTCGTTCTGAAAGAGAAAATTTGATATTGCCTAAAAGTTGTCCACCTGATTATAATCAGCGGCTATCATTTGTTGAGGAGTTAGTTTGCAATGGATCTATAATTATCTCTATCTCGCACGGTTAGAAAATATTTTGGTAATTATATGTAATTTGCTTCAGTTCCCTCATTTTTAGGAAAGAGAAAGTGTACCTCTGGGAGTGCTGTGGGTTTCGAGCTCGGGATTCAGAACAATCTGCCGGAACAAATCTGAACACGCCATTATTTTCTCATCTATAATGATCTCACTCACCGAAACCACGAAAGTTGCGCGTTCCTCCAATCGAATTATACGCATCGTAGCCATTTGGGGCGTAAGAATTGACTTGAATTCTCTGGAAAAAATCAATTGACAGTTGAATTGAAACAATTCTAAACTTTATTAATTTAAAAGATGCAATGTATTCGTCATACCTCACTCCACGACCACTGATCCATCTCTCCAGTTTGAGCAGATTCCAGTTTGAGCAGATCTGACGTCACTGATGGATTTGTAGTCGACGTAAAAAGAAATGAAGGGAAGGAGAGAGAATTAGAGGAAGGAGGAGAAGTCGAGATGTCCGGAGTTGAGAAGTCGAAAGAGTTGAGAAACAGAGAAAATGGAGTGCCGGCGTTATTCTGAAATCAATCAGATGGCAAATTTTGAAAATATCATAGATAAATTCACCAGCATTGAGGCTTCACTTGAATTGTTGTTCTGAGATAGATTGGATGAGTCGTGAACATCTCTTGAT
This sequence comes from Pristionchus entomophagus, assembly GCA_036245825.1. Lineage (NCBI taxonomy): Eukaryota > Metazoa > Nematoda > Chromadorea > Rhabditida > Neodiplogasteridae > Pristionchus > Pristionchus entomophagus. Next base: position 21,662,093 of record BTSX01000006.1, read on the forward strand.
AAATGGTGCTCAGTTGATAACAACGAGGGGCGAGGTAACCCAGCAATCAGAGTAGAGGAAACCGTCGAAAAGGGAAGAGAAGAAGAAGATGTGAGACCTCTCATCAACGTTGAGGAGTGGTTTAGGGAACATGGGAGATGATGATGGGTTGGTATCAGACTAGAGGTGTCTTGGGCAGTCATAAAGGCTGAGGAATCGTTTGAAAATGAGTTCAGACCGTTTGTATTGATCACAGTTGAATAATGGACCGACGGATGGCGAACAGAAGTTCGTGTTGAAGGATTGGATGGGAAAGTTGAGAGGGTAACAGACGAGGATGTTGGCCCTGATAAACGCAGACCGGTTGCCATCGTTGACCGATTGAAAGGGTGCGAGGAAGACTGCTGATGTAAAGTTGTGTACGAATTAGCCAGTCTTGATGAGGACTGAGTACTGCCAAACACACTCTCGATGCCTGGTAGTCGGACGATCGAGGAAGGATCGGAGGTGGGGGAGTGATGGCGATTTCCGTAGCGCTCCATGAATATATTGTATTCGCGCTCAAGTTCGCTCAGGTGCAAGTAGTTCTCGTCGTCAGAATTGCTTGGATTGGAGAAGGAAGGAGAGGAAGGATTAAGAATTCGATTCATCTGAGAAAACAACAAATCAGTTGGAGCGAAATCGCATGTTTGTGAGGAATTAAAAGTACAAATATGTATGATTGCCTAGTTTTTCACTTCCTGGTCAGAATGAGTAAGAGAGAGAAGCGGTATCCGATATCGAAAGAAAGTGAAAGATTAAGAAAATAGGTGCTCTCTATTTTGTACTCTTCTTTCCTCTCGCAGATGTGAAGATACTTGGTTAATTCTCGCTAAAAAATTCTAGCTCTGATGCAAAGTAGGGTGTGATACTCATTTCGCTAAGTTTCGAGCGCCTACTTATTATCCTCACAGTGGGACATCAAATGTAAAATAGAGGGAGTATCTATTTCCTAAATATACATGGTAAAACGCTACTCTCGCTAGGCGGAGGACGCTCTCTCCCTGATTATCCTACTTCAAGACATCTCGTAATCACAACTTTCATGAAAACATGTCAGCGCAAGTTCAAAAGAATACGGAGCATAAGGGAGATTGAATTATCAATTCTCGAAGTTGGATAGAGAAAGGAGGACTGGGGGAGGAAATGTCGAAGATACAATTGACGCCAGGAAGTGAAACTCAATTCAGAGAGGTAAATGTGTACACGAGGATTTGATTTTCCTTATAAGCAAGAGGAAATGAGAGGTAGATTTCCTCATTTTACTCCATGGGTGTTGATATGGGTGACCACACCCCGGGAGACAGAGAGGAGAGAATGAAATATTTTTCAGACTCGAATACCGCTTAATTGGGTATCAAAAACGGAATGTCAGGGCAACAGAACAGTCGCCTCATGCCATCGACCGTTATTTTTGCACACTTCTTTCCTCTCACAGATGTGAAGAAACGTGGTTACTTTTCGCTCAAAACATTCTAGCTCAAATAACCCAAAGTAGGGGTGATACTCATACATCTAATCATCGAGAGCCTACTAATTACCCTCACAGTGAGACATCAGGCGAAGAAGAGAGGGTTTTTCCAAACATGGAAACACGCTACTCTCGCTAGGGAGAGGACTCTCTCCCTGATTATCCTCTTTCAAGACATCCCGTAATCACAACTCAAACTCATGCTGTGGAAAAAGTTAGGATAGGAGGAAGAAGAGGATGAAAATCGGGTGCAAAAGGTCAAAAGAGAAGAGGAAATATTTGAATTCCCGCAATTTCGTATCTCAGCTCCCAGTAGAGGTTGTGCCTTTAAACGTGTATTTTTGGGGTTTAAATAGAATTTACACTACATATTCCATGTTTCTAGTGTCTAGCTTCAATGGGAGCTGAGATACCCAATTGCGGGAATTCAAATTTCCTCCCCTTTCGTCATTCTCCAATTTTTCCACCCCGGGTGGAAATCTCCCCTGACTTTTCCACAGCAAAAATACGAAAAAGAATTGAAAGGTAGTAAATCGACGGTGAATTTGGTTGTTGAATTCCTAATGCTAGAAGTTGAATAGAGCTAAGACTGGGGGTGGAAATGTCGAAGATACAATTTGAATCTGAAATTGCTCACAATCATGAAAAACTCACACAGATGTGGAACTGGAAACAATTAGAGGTTTACGTTTCCTTGAAATCAGGCTTGGAGAAAAGGAGAAGTTAATATTCTCATTTGATTTCATGAGTGTGCAGATGGGTAGGTCAGAATTCTGAATTGGGAAGAAGAAAAGAAAAATCACATCAGATTATCGACCACTCATTTTATCTTTCGTCTGAAGTACAATTCTCACTTGAATGCAACGACTTCCCGTTCTATCTATAATTAACGAGTTTGATTTTTTTTTTCGAACGATTTTTAATGTCTTTACCCCTTCTTGCTATAGTAGTTCTTGCGGCTTCTCATTCGTCATCCATTATTCCGTCCAAATCGTCGGAACAGGCTGTCCTCGTGAGAGAATTGCAGACACCTTGGATTGAGCATGTAAGCGCCTTTGCAAGGAGGGCTCTGGAAAAGCAGATTGAGCATCAGCCGTGACATTTTCGCGCTGGAAAGGTACTAATATTTCTGTCGTTCATTTATTTAATTATGTGATTACCTCGATTTCCCCTTACTCTCTGTGGTAGAATAGCTTACGTTCGCGACAACCTGCCGTGGATCGTGATACGCTCCACTAGTATCCACTAATCTTTTGCTTTCCATAGCATTGCTTGGTCCATTTCGTTGTTCATATAGACACTATGGTTGATTTTCTCGTTCTCCTATCTCCCATCTCACTTTTTATTCGTGATGTGGTCAAATCGGTTTCTGTAAATGTAGAGATGCACAAAATGTACTCGCGATCTCAGGGTTTGGTGTTCAGTCAGTACTTAGATGGGTACGGAAAATAATCCCTCGTAGATCGAAAGGTGCCACGATCAAATGCTCAATTCACTAGCACATGTGAAAGGGAGAGAGCGGTGTTAATCTGATCGGTTGGGAAAATGAAAATGGGATTCGTCATGCAGCAATAAGAAAATAACCTCAAACCAAGCAGAACAACATGAATGGAAGCTTTCGTCGATCAGCGATAATGAAACTGAAACATTTTACTTTAACTAAATTAGCGGATGTTTTTGCATCCTAGTTATACATCGCTTACAAAAGAGGAGAGGGGGGGGGCGAAATAAAGATAGCGGAAAGAGTCGTGCGATCACTTCAAAGGGCAATAAAGATGAACGGGTGATTTCTAAAAATACGCAGTTCGACCTCAGACTAGAATAGATCTCGCAACTCCCTATTTAGCTTGCTCTCGGCGAAAATCAAAAGTAATGATGGCTTCCCACGACTTCCGGACGTGGGAAAAGGCTGTTTTAGGCAAGGGAGATGAGTCACAAGCAAAAGATTGGAGCATTCGCCGATCAACACCTTCACAGGGCAAAATATATAAGACGTATCGGGACAAGCGAGAGGTCAAAAGTAATTTCTCTGATCATACAACCAACTCTCTTCCCGCTCCGTTCAAATCGATCCGTTCAAATCGTTTTCACATGGAAATCAACCATCCGTAGAGCCTTCCTCCCCTTTCACACCTCTACTCTCACTTTCGCTACAAGTTCGGGTTAGCCAGTACGAGAAAGTTATGGCATTTTGGTCGAGTTCGAGCGATTTTTCGTCCCCTTTGTCTGGTAGGAAACGAGTAGTGATCGGCCCCCTTACGCGACGAGATCAACAGAGACGATAAGCCTCTGATCTCACGATGGGTGGCGCTTGTTAATGGGCACCTCGTCTACCAAATAAAAGAGCCAATTCACATTTTCTGAGAAGACGGTGGGACTACAGTACGTATCTCTTCAGCATTTCTTTAGTTACCGTACAACGGATCGAATCGAACTATGACTATCTGCTACACAAAGCCCGCAACCGCACCATTTTCGGCAAAACTGCGTATTCCTCTTTTGATTCTTCTTCATTTCTCTGTTCGCCATTCTCTGTCCAAATTCGGCCGCTGTAATAGCCCGCATTCTGAATATAGCCGAAGAGCGCGCTAAAAATAGAATCGAGTTACTCTACTTCCCTTCTCTCGTTCTCTCCTCCCCCCCCCCCCCACCTGAACCGCTCTTGATCTAGCTGGCCCTGTCTCCTCTCTGTTCCCTCTCTCCCCTCTCTTTCTCTGCCTCGACCGTGCCATTAAAAGCGGCGACCGCAGCGCATTCGTGACCTTCGTAGAGCCGTCGAGCACGGGGAATGGCAGTCCTCATCCCTTCCCCCTTCCCATGATCTCTCTCGCATCACTTGCCTCCTTCTTTTTTATGTTTGTGGCGATCGCGCGGCCTTTCTCGCGAGATCTCATTCAACCATTTGTAGATCATGACGATCCTCAGCGAGTTGATATACAATCCCGTGTGGACGGACAGCTTCACATGGCTCATCGTGAGTTTTCAGAAAATGACGCATTTTCGAAAGTAATTTTTGCAATTCAGTGGGTGGCCTTCTTCTTCGCGTTCGCCGTCTCGTATGGCATGGGCGCCAACGACGCCTGCAACGACTGGGGAACGTCGGTCGGCGCCGGAACTGTGAAATTGTGGCAGGTACGTTAGGGGCTAATGTAGAACATTAGATGCCTTCTTGGGGGTAAGGTAGTCAATCTAACATCGTTCATCGGGTTACGGTAGAATCGGTTTACAGTATGATATCTCATCTTCAGGCGTACATTCTCTGCGCGATCTTCAACACCCTGGGTGCAGTGCTGCTTGGATACAAGGTGAGTCGTATCGACGATGTCTCGATCCTCTAATTGAAGACGTGATTGAAAGGTGACGGAGACGATTCGGACGGGCATCGTGGACATCTCCATCTATGATGTCTATGCCAAGTACGAACCATCCAATCACTCGTACGTCACCGTCCCCTTCTGCGAGGTCACCAACGCATCTCTTTGTGAGTTCTAGTCAAATTATTGAATGAGTGAAACTTCGAAACAATTTTCTAAAAATGTAGGTACGGCCAAATCACTTATTTATAGCTCTATTAACAGCCAGCTACCCAAATAGTCTGAATTGTAGAGTGGGTACTTAAACCTACTCAGAGACGAATTTTACGAGGGTGATTACTGTATCGCGAGATAGGAAGTAGACGCGCGGGTTCGCCTCGGCCTCTCCCATGGGTGCTTCCGTTTTATGGCCCTCTGTTCGCCTAGCCGATCTTTAGCGTGATAATGATCGCGATCTCTCTTAGTCTAGAAAACCAAGTCGGTAAGAACTAAGAAAAAGAGAGAAAGTGCGCTATCACTTAACGTTCTCGCAACATCAAACATCTAGCGATTTTGAATGGACAACTAAGTCCAAAATTATTTGGACTGGATAGAGATCATGGCTCTTCAGCGACGACCACCTTCGCTCCTCCTGCTCTTCCCTCTGCTGGAGGTGAACTGCCCATCGTCGAATGCGCCCGATACACCTCGGCCGACTTCATGTACGGACAGGTGAGTCCATTAGTGATGATTAGTGATGTCAAAACAATACCCAATACTTTTCCACAAACCCAACGCCTTGTGCCCAATACCAAGAGGGATTGGATCGGTATATAGGTCAGCAAAGACAATAAATGGTATTCGTTTGATATTCCTACTTATGATCAATCGGATCCCGACTCACAATGATTCGACCTTTATCTTGTTTGCCTTTCCGAAGTGATAGCACGCGATTATAGGAGAAAATGCTCCGTTTTCTCTTCATTAATCTCTATGAATTTAAATTTTTCATTAATGATCTCCTCTCAGGTCGGGACTCTCCTCGGTGTCTCTGTCTTCATGATCGTCTCTTCCGTCTTCAAGATCCCCGTCTCAGCCACTCATGCCATCGTCGGAGCGACGCTCGCTGCCACTCTCTATCTCAGAGGAAACCAAGGCATCAAGTGGCTCGAGATCATCGGCATCGGTAAGAGGGACGCTGATTAATGATGACAAATCAGAATCTGTTTCTGGTCTGGCCGGCGAGAGCGGTTGCGAAATCGAGAAAATAGTTTCTGATATGGCATCACTGATGCATCGATGTTACATCGGCAATAATATTGGATATTTTACAATATAGGCTATAAATCTATCTTATCCAGTTATCTCCTGGTTCCTCTCCCCTATCGTCGCCGGATTCTTTTCCTCGCTCTTCTACCTGGTCGTCAAGTTCTCCGTCCTCATGAGAAGACATACTTTCGAGGTAATTCGCATCGCCACCAGTGCTGACAAATCGGAACCCGCCGATACTCAATTCGCTTGCTTGCTAACCATAAATCGCGCAAAATGAGGAGAAATGAGGAATTAGAGTGCTAATTAGTAATAATCAATCAATTCCAGGCCGCTCTCATCCTTTGCCCCGTCTTCATGGTGTTCACTCTGGCCGTCAACCTCTTCGCTTGCATCTTTGAGGGATCCAAGTGTGCGTTGATCTTTGATCTCTGCCTTCGGTCTCCACAATCCTCCCCATTGCAGACCTCGGCTTCGACACGCTCAACTGGTGGCAGGCCCTTCTGATCTCTCTGGCCATTGCCTTCGCAGTCGGTCTCCTCATCCACTTCCCCCTTCGCAAATGGCTCCGTAACCGTGCCATTAGACTGTACGAGAAGGACAAAGTCAAGTACGCGGAGACCGGCGGAATCGCCCTCAGATCCCGTAAGTATCCCAGATTGGAATGGATAGGGTCTCATGGGGGCTGGCAAATGAAGAATTGCTCTCTTCATTCTGCGTTCTCTCTCGCCGGCCGAGCAGCGTAAAGAGTGTGCGAAATGGAGAGAGCGCGATCTTCATTTGACAGCCCTTGTCTAACGGCAGACGAGCAATCTCGATTCCAACCTTAGTCCATGGCCAGGTGACATCTCCTCGAACAAGGTGGTCGACACCTCCTTCACTACCGTGGATGGAGTGAAGAAGCAACTGCCCGCTGGTCAGATCGAGCCTCCCCCCGGCCCCTGGTACAAGTACATCACGAAGAACGTCACCGAGGACCCGCTCGCGTCCAAGGCAAGCGAAGCTTCCCTTGTTTCCAGACATTAATAAAAATTTGTTCTGATAATTACCTGCTCTTCTCTTCAACAATCGAGAGAATCCTCCTTTAGGTGTTCAACGCGCTCCAGATGGTCTCGGCCTCTCTTCTCTCCTTCTCTCACGGTGCCAATGACACTGCCAACACCGTCGGTCCTCTCGTTGCCATCTGGCTGACGTACAAGACAGGATGGGCGCTGACCCCTGCCGAGACCCGCGACGACATGCAGTATCTTCTCTTCTTCGGAGCTATCGCTATGATCGCCGGATTCATCACCCTCGGACACAGAACGATGAAGCTCATCGCACAGGAGATCACCACTGAGGTGAGCGGGGTTACGGTACGAGTACGGTAGGGGTACGATAGGATCAATATCGACCGTGATAGTGAGGCAGGTGTACGGCTACTTGCAGTAACCAGAAAGGCCAACCGGTGCGTCTTCAGGCTCCTACTGATGCCGTTCTTTTCCAGGTGTCCGCTCCTTCCGGATTCACCGTCGAGCTGGGAACCGCCTTCACTGTGCTGTTCTGCGCTAAGCTCGGTACGAAATTAGTACTACTAATCATTCAAAAATGCAGTCCAAGACTCAATTCGTTCCAGGAATTCCCGTTTCCTCCACTCACTGTGCTGTGGGAGCAGTACTCTTCGTCGGAATGACCAAGTCAACCTCCGAGGGAGTTGACTGGAAGGTTTTCGGAAAGGTAATTAGCATGATAAGGTTAATTAATAACCTTAAATCATTCCAGATTGTGATTGTGTGGTTGTTGTGCTTCCCCGTATCTGCGATCATCTCTTTCATCATGACCTACATCCTTTACAACTACGTCTAAGCACTCAGCTTAGACCATTCACGGGCAGTCCTCCTCTACTCAATCTCAACCTTTCCCCCTGTCAAACTTGTCATTCTCGCCTCCAATCACATACCATTCCGTCTAGCCTTGATTGTTACACACATTGCTCTTGCTCGTAAGTCCATCAGGACGAATAAAGACGTGTATTGAAATGGTGCAAACTGGATACAGTGAGCGAAAGAGAAACGACTGCAGAAAAAACAACAGAAATTTTATTGTGGATGTGGGTGTGCTTTATAGATCAGGCCGTCCAAAAAATCAGTGACGCTCTGATCTAGAAAGGACTGTGAAGAGAGACATCTTGATGGGAGAGGCAGAGGGTGCTTCGTCCTCGGTGTCATCATCAGAATCCCCATCCTCCTCATCATCATCTTCATCATCCCCACTTCCATCATTCCCTCCCTCCCAATCCTCATCATCTTCATCGGTGGTCTTCGTCTTCTCATCATCATCAGTCGATTCAGTAGTCTCTTCATCATTTCCTTCTGTCGTCGATTCTTCGTGATTCACATCTGCCGACTCAGTTCCTTCTCCTTCGCTAACCTCCTCCTTCATCTCCTTCATCTCCACTCCCTTCTCGGCGCAGTTTCCCTCTCCTCCCGTCACTTTCTCGATCCAATCGCAGTAGTGACCTACTGACGTGTAAGCGCCTGGAATCGTATGATAGTTCACGAATAGTTATATCCCCTGAAGTGAGACCGATTTTCCGTTCGTAAACGAGATATCTTCTCGTCTGATAAATGAAAATCTCTAAATCTCACCAATTGTGTGCTCATTGGCGATGATCGTGTCGTTTTTACCGTAAGATACGACTCCAACCTGATACCACGGCCCGTCCACACTCTGGAGCATCAGCGGACCGCCAGAGTCTCCCTAAATTTAATAATTAAAATTATTTTATGATTTAATCTGTAATTAGTTATTGAATACCTCCCCTGCGCCGATGCCTTTCCCTCCGGCACAAATGACCATCTCCACGTCTGACCATTCGGTTTTGCATTCACTATGTCGAGAAAGGGGAATGCGCGTTTCCCTCAGCACGTTTGAAATCTCGTCCACGAGTGTTTTCGTTTCGTCATCTGGAAACGATACGAATTTTTATTGGAGATATTGTAATATTACCGATGTAAGTTCCGAATCCGACGATCCAACCCTCATGCTTGATATCGACATCTTGGTCCGCATGAGCCAGACAAATTGGTGCCACGGTGCTCGAGTAGTTGATTGGTCTCTCGAGCTGGAAACGACTTGCAAAACAAAACAAAAAATTCTCGAAACTCACCTCAAGCAGAGCAATATCGTTCACCATATTTTCTTTATTGTACTCTTCGTGGGCATAAAACTTGTTGACTCCATACACATTCTTGTATTGGAACTGAAATGTTTATCGGAATATTGTGGGAGGAAGGATCCTTACGTCGTCCTTGGACGCTTTCTCGACGTCAACTACGCCAGTGCGAATAAGGGGATCTTTGTCGAACGTTTCTCCAGCGAGTTGAGCACTGGATACATGTCATATAAATCGTTACAATATATAGTGAACTTTTTTTTACTAGATATGGATGACCGAATTAGGAGAGTTATTTGTTATTTTTGAAATGCCAGTCACTCACTCGAAACAATGAGCAGCGGTGAGAATCCATCGCTCAGCAATTATCGTTCCTAAAATTGAACTTAATTATCATATGAGCCCGTTTGCCTTATTTTCGAGCAAGGTCTGGCACAGCTCAAAAGGGTCGATTTTCTAACTATGTGTTATGGGATTATCGAGGGTGCTGATGACGATGGGCATATCCATTTTGCCCGCAGAGCCTCTGTTGGCTCCAGACGGCGTCACGTCGGAATCACATTTTAACTTGCTACTCGGTTTCCGAGAGTGCTAATTTTAAAATAAAATGTTTCCTGGGGTAGAATTGGAAGGCGAACACACCTGTCAGATCCATTTTTTTTTTTTTTTTTTTTTTGAAAATAATTTTTAAAATATCAAGTTTTCGTAGAGTCAAAAGTGGTCTTTGTCTTTAGCATAGACCGAACTGGGATCAGGGCTGGGATTTGACGTTTGACGTTTTGACGGATTTGACGGATTTGACGGTATTCATCCGTCAAATTATTTTTTGACGGAAACCGTCGAATTTAATCCGTCAAAAAATAAGAACAGTAATAAAAATTGAAAATGGCAAAAATAATCATATTAATTAATAATATCTAGTTTTTTAAAATATTTTTTGACTACGCTCCGATCATTTCTTACGATAAATATGAAGTACTGTAAACGTGTTCAGTATTGAACACAATCGGTTTTCGTCATGTGTTTTTCATTCTTTTTTTATCAATTTTTTTGCTTTTCAAACCGTGTTTTGCCTTCTGTTTCATGGTTTTGTTTTGATTTCAGAATGTCGACTAAAGTATCTGATTACTTTACATCAACTGGAACCACTTGGACGTGTAAATTGTGCAAGAAGGTGCTCATCAAGCGCCATGATGGTAAATTTTGTGTTATATTAAATGATATTTTCGAATCTTATAATTTACTATAAAATACGGCTTTTCAGGTATTCATGGTATTACCTACCACCTCCAGTCGACGCATCTGAATGAGCATGAAAAGGTGGAAGCAAGCAAGAAGAGGAAGATCGAAGGAGTTGGTGAGGAACCTGCACCTAACAAGGGAGTGACCGGAACATATCTCGATTCACTTCGTTTCTTCATGGTAGAAGGTACCCCCCAAGAGATTCACAAGACCGTTTTCAAAAGTTGCAAAATCCTCATAGGAGCAGAGATATTCAACATTCAATTTGGGTGATGCTCTCTCCATTGATTTCACATTTGCATTTGCATTCAATACCATCTGCTTCTCCCGCCCTCATTCCATCTGCTTGGATGGCTGCGAGGTAGTGATCCAGTATTCCGAATCAGAAGTTTGTTGGTACGGATCCCGGTTAGACTCTATTTTGTTTTGCACCTTTTTGGAGCATTTATCGATTGATTCTGATTGTTGTTGCATGTGTAGATATCGAATCCGAACGTGTAACAGTTTTATTCAACACTCATGGTTATCTTCATTTGAAGTAAATGTATGAATTTATCTTGTTGTACGTGCATTTCTATGGTGATCTTTGGTCCATTTGGACATTAGCATAAAGAGCAATATGTAAAGTGTCTGGAGGCTGCCTATAAGATGGCGGAAACGGTTGCAACTTCACACCTCTCATGGTATCTCCTTCTCGTGTCGTCGCCCTTCTCGCCCATGACCTCGGTCTCGACTCGGATCTCTCTGGTGCCACTCGGGAGGAACTCGCACATATGACGAAGACCCACATGAAGGAATGGATTGCGAAGGTGAGAATTGTGTCTTCCTTCCTATTATCACCATTTTCTTACTGATATCAATCGAATGATTTGTGTTCCAGTGCATCTTCACTCCTTCGATCGCCTCCAACGACCTCTGCATCCTTCTCGATTCGTGGACCAGCTTCCGTGACAAGAATGCGATCGATTCCTCTCTTCCCCCTGGCAAGACCCTGCACACTAGGCAGATACCGGCTGGCGCCACTGGCATTTGCCAGCCCCTTGATGTTTATTTCTTCAGGCCCTTCAAGGGATTAGTTAGACGAATCCAGTCCCATGCCTTTAAACATGCCCCCACTTTCATGGTCTACAAGAGGGACAACATTCTGAAGCTCATTTCCCTGTCCTTCAAGATTCAAGCGTGCGCCCCTCTTCAAGCCTATGATTATGTACGCATGGCACGCTGCTGGTTACCTAGATTCCCCTCCCTCTGCCCGATTCAAAACCCCCGTCGAGTATTGCTTTCCTCGTGGTGTTAACACCAAGGCATGTTCTTCTGTTGGTTGTCTGTCATTGAGTTTCATCCTTTGCCCCATGTGTGACAAGACTTGGTGCTTCGAATGCTATGTCATCGAGTATCACGATTGTTGAATAAAACTGTTACACGTTCGGAATTCGATATCTACACATGCAACAACAATCAGAATCGATCGATAAATGCTCCAAAAAGGTGCAAAACAAAATAGAGCCTAACCAGGATCCGTACCAACAACCTTCTGATTCGGAATACTGGATCACTACCTCGCAGCCATCCAAGCAGATGGAATGAGAGCGAGAGAAGCAGATGGTATTGCATGCCAATGCAAATGTGAAATCAATGGAGAGAGCATCACCCAAATTGAATGTCGAAGATCTCGGCTCCTATGAGGAGTTTGCAACTTTTGAAAACGGTCTTGTGAATCTCTTGGGGGGTACCTTCAACCATGAAGAAACGAAGTGAATCGAGATATGTGAGTTCCGGTCACTCCCTTGTAAGAAGCCCCCTCAACCGACCCTGTTTCAATCATTCAATCGGTTCGGTGAAAATTCGGATGAGGCCAAGAGAATCCATCGCACGATTACTCAATGGATCGCCGTTGATTGTGTCCCGCTTAGCGCCATGGAGAAGCCCGGTTTTAAAAATCTAGTAAAGAAGCTCCGCCCTCAATTTCAATTGAAAGGACGGAACTTCTATATTCGAACCGAACTGCCTCGACTGTACGAGGAGTACGAGCAGCGACTGAAGAGGGAACTGACTGATATCGATCATGTCTCACTCGGAATCGACTTATCCCTTTTTTTCCCGAAGCTCCAAAGTCATTGACTTGCCTTCTGCTCAAAATTGGACACTGCCTTTCCCACGCTCACATTTGGAAAAAAAAACTACCTCTTGCAAAACATCACCTTAGGGCATGGTGTCTGACTGGCATGTCGACGCAGGCAGGCTCGACTCCCGCCCGCAGGTGATGTTTTGCAAAAGGTAGAGAAAGGCGCGTCGGGGGAAAGCCGCTGGTACATCATAATCAAGCGTGAGCCAAAATTGCCCGTACGCTACCTGCCTCCTCCCTTTTTCTTTCTCTATGCCTCGTGTTCTCTCACGTTCTCTCTCCTCTCTCATCCTCTTCCTCATCTCTCGCGTTGCCACCCGGTCTCTCTTGCTCTCAGCACGAGAGGGAGAGCAGCCTTGACCACTCGGTCTCGCATCCCACTATACTGCGTCCCGTATCTGATCTCCATTGCTATGTTGATAACTCATCGAGAAGACCTTTAATAAGCAAATCCTCTTGCAAAACATCACCTGCGGGCGGGAGTCGAACCTGCCTGCGTCGGCATGCCAGTCAGACACCATGCCCAGTAGGTTGGCAATTCGGCCTTGTCTGACTGGCATGTAATGGGCATGGTGTCTGACTGGCATGCCGACGCAGGCAGGCTCGACTCCCGCCCGCAGGTGATGTTTTTTTCAACCATAATTCTGAAGCTTTTTGAATCGTAGAACCCACCCTCCAATTCCGACACAGGCAGGTTCGACTCCCGCCCGCAGGTGATGTTTTGCAAGAGGTAGAGAAAGGCGCGCGCCCCAACTACTAGTCTCCGTCAAGCGTTCCATGCGGTAGGCCGCACTGGCCTAATGGGCATGGTGTCTGGAAAAGAGAGCATCGAGGCAATGTAGTCGCTCTTCCCTCTTTCTCATAGCTTTCACGCTAGAGGGAACCTCTGCTGAAATTTTGGCGAAAGTCTTTTCTCTCTCTGTAATTAGAGACATGCCAGTCAGACACGGCCGGTGTTTGACTGGCATGCCGACGCAGGCAGGTTCGACTCCCGCCCGCAGGCGATGTTTTACAAGAGGTAGAGAAAGGCGCGCGCCCCAACTGTATCTACAAAAATGGGCATGGTGTCTGACTGGCATGCCGACGCCGCAGGCAGGTTCGACTCCCGCCCGCAGGTGATGTTTTGCAAGAGGTAGTTTTTTTTCCATATGTGAGCGTGGGAAAGGCAGTGTCCAATTTTGAGCAGAAGGCAAGTCAATGACTTTGGAGCTTCGGAAAAAAAAAGATGATGGAGGGAAGAAGCAGGTCATTGGAGTGCTTGTCTTCTTCCAGTCAGGTGGTTCACTCGTTCATCGAGTTATCGACGTTATCGACGTTGCCGATTAGTCCCACACAGGCGATATTATCGCATCCAGAACTTTCACTTCGATTGAGAAGTACGGTCTGATTGGCAAGGTAGCAGCACTTATCAGAGATGGAGCCAGTAACGTCAAATTGGCGGGGAAGCTACTAGACATCCCTCACTTTGACTGCTTCAATCATCGACTCCATCTCGCTGCCATGTATGGGATCGAGGCGCTGGGATACATGAAGAGCATCATTGGGAAATTCAAGAAAATCGCCAGAAAGCTGAAGAAATCGTTTACAGCTCAAAGAGAGATGAATGATCTTGCTTGACCTCCCTCCACTTTCTCTCAAGAAAGCAATTGATGTTCGCTGGAATTCGCTTTATGACATGCTCCGTAGAGCCATCGATTGCAAATAGGCGCTTTGCCTATTCCTGGCATTCCGATTGGCCACAGATTTCCAAAGTGGAGTAGGAGTCCACGCAATCAATATGTGAAGTCCTCTCTCCACTGAAGGATGTCAGCGATATTGCACAGGTAAATTAATATTTTTTCTTGTGCTATTAATTTTTCGAATTACAGACTCGAGGAAATCTGGCCAGTTCGATTATCCCGGTCTTGACAATTCTCATCTAAAGAATGGATAAAGATAAGTCATGTGCAGCCGTTCGTGCTGTCATTAAGAAGAGACTCGTGTCCACCCTTGAAGTGTACAAACTCAAGGAGTTACTTGTTCTGGCAACCTGCCTCGATCCCCGCTTCAAGGTTGTTAGCATTGATTAGTTAATTCAAAATGTTGTTTGTTCAGCTCAAGTTCGTTGACTCATCGTCGAAGGACCTGTTGCACAAGAAGGTGTGTTAGTTAATGGAGGCAAAGTCGATCGATGCACCGATAGTGGATGAGGATGAAGATGATCCGTTTCGGAGACTGGACGAGGTCGGTTAAAACGTGTTATCTTGGAATATATTTTCTTCAGGGCGAAGTTGAAGCTGTCACGGAGGAAGAGCCTTTGAATCTGCAGCTGGCTGCTCAGTTGGTGAGTTTCTTCCTTTTTCACATTGGTATTATTGTTATATCCCAGGAAGTAGAGAAATGGATTCTGACTGCTCCTAACAGCAAGGCCAACACCTTCACCTACTGGAAGGATCCTCTCACTATCGCATCGTTCCCCAATCTGCACAAGCTCACGCAAATGTTCCACTGTACACCTCCCGGAACTGCCGAAGTTGAGAGAACGTTCAGCACGGCTGGGTTCATCCTGAACGACCTCCGTAAGAGTCTCACACATGAGAACTTCGGAATGCTGCTGAAGTGTAATAAGAACATTCAGATTTATGATTTTGACTAATTATCGTCGTTGACTCGAATTGTTTCTCTTACGTTGTTGTGTTTTTGTTGCTTTCAATTGATAAAACCTCGTTAAAAGACGATTTTGAATTAATAAAGAGCATTTTAGAAATTTTTGACGGATTTGACGGATTTAACGGTATTTGACGGTTTTTGAACCGTCAAATTTGATGTTTTGACGGATCCGTCAAATTTTCATTTGACGCCCAGCCCTGACCGGGATCGCGTGAGGATTCTGAATATATTTTTGGCTTTGAAATTGAGGGTGCACAGTTCGAGCAATTCGACGTGCAGTGTGCCAAAAACGCGTCAAAAGGTGCTTCCCTACCCCTTTCCCCTCTTTTCTCCCCTCCGTTCCATGGGCGCTCTCTCATTTCCCCACGCTCTCTCGCCTCGGAGGGTCAAGGAAGTGGGAGAAGGGGATGAGTGCGCCTCTATTACTCGCAGTTGCGGTATACTGTACGTCGAATTGCTCGAACTGTGCAAACTCAATTTCAAAACCAAAAATATATTCAGAATCCTCAAGCGATCCCGGTTCGATCTATGCTAAAGACAAAGAACACTTTTAACTCTAAGAAAACTTGATATTTTAAAAATTATTTTCAAAATTCATGATAAATGGATCCAACAGGTGTGTTCGCCTTCCAATTCTACCCCAGGAAACATTTTCTTTTAAAATTAGCACTCTCGGAAACCGAGTAGCACGTTAAAATGTGATTTCGACGTGACGCCGTCTGGAGCCAACAGAGGCTCTGCGGGCAAAATGGATATGCCCATTGTCATCAGCACCCTCGATAACCCCACAACACACAGTTTCAGAAAATCTACCATTTTGAGCTGTGCCAGATCTCCTCGGATTTGCTCGAAAATAAGGCAAACGGCGTCATATGAGGCCGTTTGCGTTAGGATCAACAACGCTTCAACAGGGGTCTGGAACAGGTAAATAATCGGATATGCTCAAAAGTTGGCCCTAGGGGTAACTTATTATTCTGAATCGATTGGTGGAAGCCGTTTTTCGATCTGAGCCGTCAGAATCTCGGTACGACGCGACGTCGATTTGGCCCAATTTTGTTTTTTGATGAAAACAGCTCCGGCAAAAGTCATAATGGTGCCAAATCTCGCGAACCCGACCAGAATTTTATTCTCTACAAAATGAAATTTAAAAAATGGCTCTAACATTTTTCGCTTCCGAGATATGGTCGATTTTTGAGAAAAAAAAGTGGTAAGAGAAAACTTATTAACACAAGAAAGAGCGTTCTTTCCTGATCATTTTGATATATGGGGTTCAAATATTTCACGTGGACCCCGATGGTTTTTCATCGCATTTTGCGCCGAAAACTCGCGATTTTCAAGGTTTTTCGACTCTAACTTTTTTATTTCGTGTTTTTATGAGTTGTAATATAAAAATTCGGGTTCTACATGCGAAAATACAACAGAAACTTCTATAGTCACGTATATCTGAGAATATGACTTTTTGGACCCTAAAATCCTCATCGACGACGTCATCAGGGTCGAAAAAGTCATATTTTCCAAAATATACGTATTTATGAGTTTCTGACGTATTTTCGCATGTAGAACCCGAATTTTTATATTACAACTCATAAAAACACGAAATAAAAAAGTTAGAGTCGAAAAACCTTGAAAATCGCGAGTTTTCGGCGCAAAATGCGATGAAAAACCATCGGGGTCCACGTGAAATATTTGAACCCCATATATCAAAATGATCAGGAAAGAACGCTCTTTCTTGTGTTAATAAGTTTTCTCTTACCACTCTTTTTTCTCAAAAATCGACCATATCTCGGAAGCGAAAAATGTTAGAGCCATTTTTTAAATTTCATTTTGTAGAGAATAAAATTCTGGTCGGGTTCGCGAGATTTGGCACCATTATGACCTTTGCCGGGGCTGTTTTCATCAAAGAACAAAAATTGGGCCAAATCAGCCTCGCGTCGTACCGAGATTCAGAAGGCTCAGATCGAAAAAAGGATTTCACCAATTGATTCAGAATAAAAAGTTACCCCTAGGGCCAACTTTTGAGCATATCCGATTATTTACCTGTTCCAGCCACTTGTTGATCCTAACGCAAACGGCCTCATATGATAAATTTGAGAAAATTAACCTCCACAGAATGAGCCGGGCGTCCTCACATACACTTGCCATGGCCACTTGCCAAGAGGAGCAATTCCCTCTTTCTGGAAGATAATAATTCACTAGGCAATCAGAAGACATTCAGTCTACAATCATGATAAACTCCCGCGATCCGTTATATTGTCAAAAGATTTCGAAGAAAGAAATGCCGTTGGCCTACCGACTGTTCCTCGGTCGGATTCGAGATTCCGCATTCGTGCGCGAGTGAAGTAGAAACGATAAGGGAAATGAATAATGTCCACATTGGAGAAGGAGGAGGAAAATGATGGCGATGAATCCCCGAAGGTTAAATATGTTGCAGATTAGTCATCCGAGTGATGATTCTCCCCCATTTTGCATTGTCAAAGGTTTCTCCAAGAGCTTCATTCATCGAATATCAGCCAAAACAATGACGCGCAAAGGCATATTCTGCCCACACACTAACAATATCAACAAGAATAAGTTAATCGACGATCAATCAAGCAAGTTGCTGGGTCCCCTAATGGCTCAGCCAGGGCTTCCACTTTGGTTGTTGTTTGGCTACTGAAGACGACTTCGATGATACCTGACGAGCCCTGTCGACAGCGATTGGGGATGACACTACTGCAGCTGCAGCTGGTTTTGATGCTGCAGCCGGTGACTGATACTCCTGACTACGCTGCTGCTTCGGCTGCTGCTGCAGACTCTCTGACAAGGTCGGGAAGTCGTCGGACACCGGATGAGGTGGATCGGAGGCCGGACATTCGGGATGGTGGCCACACTACAAGTTGCCGTCACTCTTCCATATGAGAGGAATCGCCAGAAGTTCGAGAGCCCTGCGGCGGTAGGAAATAGTTTTCCCGATTCCGCTGAAAAGCGAAACTTAAGTACTTCGAATGATGCTCTTTCAAACTGCGTTTTCCGATTTTTGATATCTGGTCTCATCTTTGAGTATTGTCAGGTCAAACTCGATACACTATGAAATTTCATACCAAATTTGGCTCAGGAAAACAGCAATAACTCGCTTTAAGATAATGTTAGAGACTATTCCAAAAAAGCATTCGATTGAGGAGGCAGGGAGGAACATTTCTCATGTTGATAATATCATTCCTGGTCGATGCGCTGGATCGGGGCTGTCGGTTTTTCAAAAAAGTGATGTAACGTTCCTAATACCGATTTCTAAAACAAGCGCCGAAAAGAGATTCGAGAAAACCTATGTATCTAACACCACCTCCAATATCAGAAAGATCGAAGGTTCGGAAAAAAATAGCCCATCATTTTGTCTAAAAAACCTGCGATTTTTACAAATTTTCGAAGTTTTTCGAGCATAACTTTTTTCATACACGTTTTCAAGAGCTCTCATATCGAAATTCGGAATCAGCGTGTAAAACTACGCCAGAAAATCTTATTGACATATTTTTTCGAGATGACAATTTTTTTCGACTTTGGCCATTTTTCACCATGTGGTCCCCCCTTAGGTCCGAATTTTGCCAAAAAAAAATTATCTCAGAATAATGTTCACATAGGTATTTCTGGTTAATTTTTAAGCGTAGAAAACGAATATGCTAACTAGAGCTCATGAAACCTCGAAATAAAAAAGTTATGACCAATATCCTGAACAAAATGTTTTTGGCATTTTCTTTTTAGCACAACTTTTTTATTTCGATGTTTCATGAGCGCTGGTTAGCATATTCGTTTTCTACGCTCAAAAATAAGCCGGAAAATCCTATTGCGACATGATTCTGAGATAATTTTTTTTGGCAAAATTCGGACCTAAGGGGTGAAAAATGGACAAGTCGAAAAAAATTGTCATCTCGAAAAAATATACCAATAAGATTTTCTGGCGTAGTTTTGCACGCTGATTCCGAATTTCGATATGAGAGCTCTTGAAAACGTGTATGAAAAAAGTTATGCTCGAGAAACTTCGAAAATTTGTAAAAATCGCAGGTTTTTTGGACAAAATGATGAGCTATTTTTTTCCTAATGTTCGATCTTTCTGATATTGGAGGTGGTGTTAGATACATGGTTTTTCTCGTATCACTTTTCGGCGCTTGTTTTAGAAATCGGTATTATGAACGTTACATCACTTTTTTGAAAAACCGACCGCCCCGATCCAGC
This sequence comes from Pristionchus entomophagus, assembly GCA_036245825.1. Taxonomy (NCBI): domain Eukaryota; kingdom Metazoa; phylum Nematoda; class Chromadorea; order Rhabditida; family Neodiplogasteridae; genus Pristionchus; species Pristionchus entomophagus. Next base: position 21,681,520 of record BTSX01000006.1, read on the forward strand.
GCATCGACCAGGAATGATATTATCAACATGAGAAATGTTCCTCCCTGCCTCCTCAATCGAATGCTTTTTTGGAATAGTCTCTAACATTATCTTAAAGCGAGTTATTGCTGTTTTCCTGAGCCAAATTTGGTATGAAATTTCATAGTGTATCGAGTTTGACCTGACAATACTCAAAGATGAGACCAGATATCAAAAATCGGAAAACACAGTTTGAAAGAACACCATTCGAAGTACTTAAGTTTCGCTTTTCAGCGGAATCGGGGTAACTATTTCCTACCGCCGCTAATACTCCAAAACTCTCGAATCTCTCGCGATTCCTCTGATATGACGCCGTTCTCCTTATTTTCGAGCAAGGGTTGGCACAGCTCAAAAGGTCAATTTCATCAGACTGTGTGTTTTGAGGTTATCGAGGGTGGTGAAGACGATGGGAATATCCATTTTACCCGCAGACCTCTCGTTGGCTCCAGACGGCGTCACGTCGAAATCACATCTTCACGTGCTACTCGTCTGTCGAGAGTGCTAATTTTACGTGAAAATGTTTCCTGGGGTAGAATTGCATGGCGAACACGCCTGTATAGTTGATTTTTCATGATTTTCAATAATAATTTTCAAAATATAAACTTTTCCCAGAATCAGAATAGAGCTTGCCACTATGCACCACGCGATCGGGCGTCACAAATAGGTTGCAAATACGAAATTTCAGAAAATTTCGTCACTAGATGGCCGAGATAATCGACTTACAGTGTATGGAGATTGGCAGTAATCAGCCATCTCCCTTGATCTACCGGTGAGATAGTATGGGTAAATGAGAGAGTAGCGAGAGCGCAGAGAGTGTAGAGTGGCTGGGAGAGAGAGATAGAGGGGAGGTCAGAGACGCAGAGAGTGCGCTCTCTCTTGTCCCCACACTATCTCGCCCGGTAGATCAAGGGAGCTGGATCTTCACTGACAGTGCAGAAACGCTGTAAGTCGTTTATCTCGGCCATCTAATGACGAAATTTTCTGAAATTTCGGATTTGCAACCTATTTGTGACGCCCGATCGCGTAGTGGCAAGCTTTATTCTGATTCTGGGAAAAGTTTATATTTTAATAATTATTACTAAAAATCAACTATACAGGCGTGTTCGCAATGCAATTCTACCCCAGGAAACATTTTCACGTAAAATTAGCACTCTCGACAGACGAGTAGCACGTGAAAATGTGATTTCGACGTGACGCCGTCTGGAGCCAACGGAGCCTCTGGAGGCAAAATGGATATGCCCATCGTCTTCAGCATTCTCGATAACCCCAAAACACTCAGTTTCAGTGAATCGATCCTTTTGAGCTCTGCCAGAATGATCCGAAATTGCTCGAAAATAAGGAAAAAAAAGTCATATTGTCTTCTTGAAACTCCTTCATATGATATAATAGTGCCTACTGCAGGTGAATATTGGTGAGATATCAGCATTGAATTTTTCCGGACTCGAAAAACTTACATTGCTCGTTACCACAACAGGCACAGGTACTCGAATGACTCTCGTAGGTAGAGCATCCATAAGAATTGCACGACGCAGAGGCTGGTCCTCAACGATGATATGATTTACGAAAGAAAATCACGAAGTAATTGAGTTAGAAGAGCGTCAAAACATTTTTCAAACTCTCAACTTTCATTTTCCACAAGGCTCCGTGTCTGCGGAGCCTGGTGGTAGACTTCAATGAGCAATATAATATATTCAAATAATCATTTTGAGTAGTTGATGGAAACATATAAGTATTGCGAAACCTTTTCCATGATGATAATGTCGAAGTCAGCGAGGTATTTTACGGCGCGGACTGTGTTTCCCGAGATCTGAGCACATTATCAGTTCTTGTTGAAGAGATGAAACCCGTACCACTTTGGCATATATAAACGGCCGATTGGGCAGATGTGGAGTGGCCATTCCATTCCAGAAACTGCTGCAAGCACTATACTTCGAATAATTGAATGGCAGTAAACTAGAACTACGCATTGCTATTCTGTTGTCTCCACAGTGAACCTATTATCATAAACATACCTCAAACCCAATGCCTTGGATGAGAAGTGGGGAATCGCAAATATAATATCCAAACAAGTACTGACCCGAAGAGCGAATAGGGTGGTAGAGTTCTGAACTCTTCGTGGTAGTCGAAGTAGAAATTGAAATTCCGCCTGGAAAAAAATAATATTCGGACAATTTGGTGAGGTTGTTTATTCCTAATGTAAATGTTTCAGTATCAACAATGGCTAATAGTAGAACATACCTCGGATATTCCTGGTTTGAACTGTGATCGAATCCGAATCCAGGAGGCGGGGGAGGTGTCCAGAGCACGCGAATTCGATCGAGACGAGAGACGAATTCCTCGCTTACTTCGCCCGTCGACATGCCTTCCCACTCTCTCCTGCTGGGGGTAATCCAAATCATTCTCGGAATGTAAACTAAGAGAGAGAGATCGAGCGAGATGAGTGTAAGCAACGAATTATTAGTGGAAAATAAGAGATCGATGATAGGGCACAACATGTTGGAAACGCTGGCTACAAATAGGAAATCTCTAGTAAATAATGCTATTTCGAGTCATAATACTGATAGTTAATTCGCGACCGTCACAGTGAATGGTTAACAAGTTCGATAATTTGATTGAAAGAAGACAAAGGGACAACGAATGTCTAGAAAGAGGCGGGGAAGAATGAGCAAGGCACTATTGGATAGTGGCTAATTACTGAGAAGAGTGGAAAGGGTGAGAAGAGGAGTGATGATTCGCTCCTAAATTTCTCACAGATAGACGAGAGATGGCGTGGGAAAAATCGTAATTCGTAATAATCATAACAAAGGACATGTTGGACAAAGGAAAATGCTGTGAGCGGCGAAAAATACAAGAATAAAGATTCAAACGGATTCATCGGCGTTCTTTCTTCATTTCTCATTCAAATGGTGGGACCAAAATTTATTCAATCCAAGAGCATATACCTTGCGGAGAAATGCAGTGTTTGATATTTCTGGAAACTCGTGGAGATGCATACTAATAATTGAGATGAATGCGATATGTAAACTGAGAAATGAGAAATGAGAAAGTTACGAGATCGATCAGGTTACTTTGCTGTCTCATCAATGAACGGTATCGTGGCCACAGTGCCGAATAGTGGCTGCGCCTCCACGATTTTCCTCCCTGAAAGTGATTGACTGAATACTGATGTTCATTTTCGCTGTATTCCGTTAAGCTTTCATTGCGAAAGAATGTGCGTGAAACGATCATAATCGTCAGTCACTACTTTTAGTTGATACCATGTCAAATTGAAGTAACATCTCTGAATTTCAACAATCAACATCTCACCGGGAGTAGGAAGAACATAGATACGAACGGTTGATGTATCGTCGTCTTCCTCAATACTCGCCATTGGAGCGAAGGCATTGAATGAAGCGGATTCGTTTCTCTGAACAGAGTGACATGGTGTTTAAATGCACATTATAGTTTTCGGACATTCACTTGAAAATAACATTGTTTGAGTTCTTCAAAAAAATTCCTTTTGCATGATATCTATACCCATTCCGAGTTCACTCCAATAGTCTCACCTTATCCTTCTTCTGAATGCAGAATCTGCACCAATATCGAATGATGCAGAATAGGAGGCCACTAGCCAGAAAGAGGAAGATTATGATTCGGTATGTGTCACCCGAGCTATCTGAAACCAATCGTTCGTAAGGTATCAATCAGATTAGAATGCGCTGGTCCGATAAATCGTTTGGGATAGTGGAAATACCACAAATCTCTCAACTACTCTGTGATTAATCATCCGCCATTTACCCAAACTTAGGTCAACTTGTAATTACTGACCATTAATCTGGACTGGACCCTCTGTAACGGATTCGAAATTGGAGGGAACATTGATAGTTGTCTCAGTAGTCGTCGAATCGAGGATCGGTGGATCAAAATGGGAGATCATTCTGGTAAAATCTTCCCCATCTTCACTCCACTCGGCGTAGTTTGCTAAAGACTGATTGGTGTAGGGTAAAGTTGCTTTCACTCACCTGGTTGTGTTTGAAGACTCGGAGCCATTTTGGACATAATACGCAGGAAAAGAAGCGGGAAAATGACTTGCAACTGATTGGAACTGCTCCTACACTAGATAGTACTTAGAAGAGCTGGATAGTTCAATCCAAGTGACAAATCGAAGTTGAACAAGGGAAAATGGTAAATCAGGACAAGAATGCCACGAGAAAGTAAGAATGTGGTGAATGAGATGTCAAGAGATAAGATCAGAAGGAGAAGAGAAGGCTCAATCTCGAGGATTGTGCCATCAAATTGTGTAAAGTTATGACAGGTGACAATGTGTGATCACGCAGAGACTATTTTGATCACTGTCTGACCACGTTTAAACAAATCATGTATTAACGGAGAGAGGAAATGTCATGCATGAACCCATAAGGGAAGAGAGTATCAACAAATCGCCCGGCAAACTGGCCAACATATATTGGTTGTAACGTTTTATTTCCAGGCATGGTCAGTTATGAAATGTTTTTGACAGTTTTTGCTAGGGAGTAAAGAGGCATCAGCGGTTTATGGCGGGGGAAATGGTAGAAGAAATGGGAGATAGAATGAGAAGAAAAACTTAGACAAAGGATGACTTTGATTTGTTCAACAGCCATTGTATAATGGGCCAAGGAAATTCTCACTCTTTCTCGGAAAAATCACTATAATATTTATTTCGAATTTGGGAGAGCGAAGTAGGTGAATTTCCCTTTGGAGATAGTATCCCGAATATCGAGATGGATCTGCAATGAATCAGTATATTTACGATAGCTCGGAGTTACTTTGCCATATCGTCAATGAATGGCATAGCAGTAACAGTGCCGAAAAGAAGATGTTCTGTTCTTGTCCTGGAAGAAGTTTATTAGTAAACTTGTGATTCATACTTGTGATTCATAGGACATTTCACATGGTCAAAATCGAGGAAATCGAGGACAACTAACCAGAGGTCGGTAGTACATAGATGCGAATGGACGAACTCTCTTCTTCCTCTTCAGTAATTGAAGAGAAGGCATTAATTGAAGCCATGTGTCTGTTGCAGTTGCTTACCTGAGAGGAATCAATCTCGAAACTTACCATGATCCATTACCTTATCTCGCGATTTATTGAATTTAGAGCCAATAGTTGATGCTGAACTGCCTCGTTTCGGAGCCTCAAATGATCCATAATTTACAAAAAGATCAAAAGGAGAATGAAATATATATATATATATGTACTTTGGAGTTCGTACTAAATTACATTTTGCACGTCTTCACCCCTCTCCCATTTCTTTCAATTTCCCTTTCTTGCAGAGGGACGCCTCTGAGTCACTGAAGAGACGTAGAAAAAAAGTTACTTCCTGTGAACTCCAGAATAACGCAACTTGCTTTACTAACAGCAACTATACAATTCTCAATTCGTATGACTCACCTCATTTTCCTCCTTCTGAACGCAATATCTCACAACGCAGTATTTGCAGCAGAATTGAAGGATGCAGAATAGGAAGAAGATCCATAGGAAGAACAAAATGACGAGAAGTGTAATGTTTTCCGCGCTTCCTAAATCAGTCGCGTGAGAAAGGTAATTCATCGAAGTACGAACTCTCTTTATTCTGATAGTCTTTGTAAACGTCAGAAATTGTCTTTTCACTAGCCGAAGGATCGAGCGGGCGATGCAAACGTGAGCTCATCTTGGTTCGATCATGCGCATCTTTCCTCCTATCGGTGTAATTGTCTAAATAATCCGATGAGGGATGCAAATTCAACTTCATTGGCTAACCTGTTAAAGGGATCCAGTGGCCTCAAACTTTTATTATTTTTTATTATTGCTGATATTTTGAAAATCCACAGACATGACTGATCCAAAATCATGATAAAAGTTTAAAATTAAATTAAAATATACTCGATTTTTAAATAGAAGTTAAAAAATTGAGTGAATTTGAACTACCCGGTGTGGTAACGGTAGTTTGACGACATTCATGGCTTTGTCGGTTTGTCCGATTTGCAGGTCACGCTTTCCGGTTTTTCTTTGTTTTTCATCGCATTTCCTTCTGTTTATTGATTCATTGACGATTTCACTCATTTCTTTCTCATCAGAGTCTCTCCTTGGGTCCACCACGATGGCGCCAGCCTACAATTTCAAGAAAATCTGCGTGGTGCCGACTGCTGCGGTGAGTCGAAGTTTCTTCTACTTTTCTTCGATTTGTTTCTGGTATCTTTGGTTCTTATACTTTATCTATTGCACTTTTTCCAGTAGCTGAAGGAGATCGTCCTCTCCAATACACAAAGAAAGACGCCCACCATCGTCCATCGGTTCGTATTTTACTTCCTCCAATAACATTGCCATTTGTGACGAAATGCGGACTTGTACTTCTCCTAGTATTAATTTCTCGCTCGTTTTCATGTGATATGTTATTACTATGGACCTAACTTGAACAGAAGAGTAGCACAACTGCTCATCTTCCTATTTGCACGTTCTTCGATTCCATTCAGTTCATCCTCATCTCTTCTTTGTCGCTCTTCCTCATTCTCGCGACGAATCTGAACAATTTATTGATTCCTCTTAGCAGTTCTCCCATTCTTCCTTATCCCGAACCTTGTTTTATTAAAAAAAACTAGAGGAATACCACGAGAAATATGAACCTGTTCAGAGTCTGCCTGCGATGCCGTGCCACTCATGACGATAATCACTGCAGTGTGGATAATGATTACATTGATACATTGCAACAATCGAAACAAATTTTTACGATATGACGGAGAAATACAACAGCAAAAGAACTGTTTATTTCACGAGAGTCAACAGTGTGAATCTCCTCTTTCACAGATAGGAAATTGAGGAAAGAAACTCATTCTATCTCTTTCCAATTCCTCCGCAAGACTCCATATTAAATTATCCTTTTTTGCGATAACATTTTACTTTTTTTTGATGATAGATAACAAATGGTGAGTGAACAATAGTTGAATGAGAAAAAAATGATAAAGAATGAAATACTGAGTTGCTCAACATAGGCATGGCGATTTTTCTCTAACATAGAACTCGTTTGAGAAAAAGAGAGAATGTCTAAAGCACGAACGCAATTTGGGAACTCGTTAAGAGAAGGTTTTACTGATACTACATACGAGATATCATTTGATCGAGGGGAGAAGCGGAAACAGTGAATAAATTATTTTAAGAGAAGAGAAAACAAAGATTATAACATCCATTTGAAATTTCGGACTATCATAAATTGGCTCATCCAATTCTCTGGCGAGAATTGGGATGATGTGTTTCTCAGTGAAACACTATCTCTATGTGAATTTGGGCTGCCCTTAGCCTTAGTACTGTGTTCAACAAAAGCAAATGAATCACGCCCGAATAGTCCTGATTTCCTTCGCCATAGGCTATGGCGAAGGAAATCATGACTATTCGGGCCTATAGCATCCAATACCAAATTCTATTAAAGATAAGAAATTATGATTGTCAGGCTCCATAAAAGTTGTTGAATCGCTGAATGCTCGGGAAAAAAACTCGCGCCTGTCATTTGCGTATACGAGGAAAACGTTTAGAGAGAACCAATTAGAAATCAGGTCAGAAGAATACCGCGAATATTTTCTTCCGTTTTTGCAACTCACTTTGGCTAATTGTATTAATAACTGACATTTACTGATTTGTTGATTTAAAAACCACTCATTTTCAGCTAAAAATGAAAGTACCATCAAATCATCACTGAACGTCTTTATCAGGGCAATGCACCAGACGCGAATTTAGTTCCCGAGGCTACAGCGATTCAACCGCTTTTATGGATTCTGGCATTAATCATTTCTTATCTTTCATAGAATTTGCTATTTGACGTTATGGAGAAGGAAGTCAGCACTACTCGGGCGTGATTCATTACCTTTTTGAAGAATTAAGATTCCAAGTGCATGCGAATTCACACCAATATCAGTCCGCTGGAGACACGTGGACGCGGTGGATTTACTTCATCATTTGGTGGTGCCACTCGAATGCCGACCATAGGATGGAGTTGTCCGGAGAGAATTGATCGACCAACTCAGCCAACTCATCCAGGTTTGCTGTTGTTGTGGTTGTTTTTTTTTGACACGCTTCACGTATTTTTTCTTTCACAAATTCACTTCTCGCTTCCTCAACATCGAGAATATTCACACGACGATCAGGGATGCAGGGGGTATGCTTTCCCTTTCCTTTTTTTCGTGCAAAGTCGCAAAAAATCATTTAATTTTGAAAAAAAAAAGAATATTCTTTCGTTGTGCCGTTTCCATGAAATATCAAAAGGTTTTCGAAGAACGTCTACGAGGTAGTACAATTGGGAAGCTTCCGTGAACAAGAAGATGAAGAAGAAGAAAGCAACCCATGATCCTGATCATAGACTATTTCAAATCGAAGGTTTTTTTCTCAAATATGAATTACCATTTTCCGTGATTCTTCAAATGTTATTCCGTGGTATTTACGATTTCACCAAGAGCGAACACTTCATAATCAAATTTTCGTTTAGTCTGCAATCACATTAGTGTGGATCGAAATCAATTATCAATCCACATTAACGGCTCCACACCCGAGGCAAAACTACAATATATGTATACTCGTCTGATTACAGGAAGCGGAATCTCATTGTGACTCGCTGATCCCTCTCTGTCTGCATAGCAGGCTGTGCAGTTCTCGACGTAGTTGCGTGTTGAATAGCAAGAAAACGATGGGGTTCACCTGAAATTTCACCAGATATCATATGGAAAAGGCAGATACGTTGTTCATTCTGAGATTTCTGAGTTGAAAAAAGGTTAGAGTGAGTAAGTAGTGAGATTCTTTACTGAGTTGTATATGTAGTATAGCGACGTCATGATGAAGTAGGCCCATTTGGATTGGGAGACGTACGGCAGCCATTGCCAGGACGAAAACAACATGAGGAAGGCGATGGAAACGATGAAGAACTTAATAGAGCGACTTTAACAAAAATAGGCTGAACAATTAACATGAATGTATAGCCGCATTTCCATCTTGCTGATTTGGAGAGCGATTGACCTCGATTGTTTCCGTCATCAGAGATGTTCATTGGTGCGTTGTTTTCTTGCAAGTGTGCTTCACAGACGAAGCAAAGCCCCTCCGAGGTCCTGCCACCCTTCATTTAATTTTTAAAAAAATATACTTACCCGAGTCCGAATCGTCAACTGATTATTCGTCATAGCTCTACCGCTTTGACGAACCTGTAATTGTTGTGCATACTTTTTGTTGTTGTAAGATTCCTATTAAATTTTAAGTAAATAGCCTTCGATGTTCAAAATTCTGCAAGAATCAACGATCAAAATTATTTCACCCTTTAGCTGTGTTTTTACCTTGAAAATTATGACCATATAAGATACGATCATTAGTAGAAGTGTCAGAGAGTTAACGCTCAGGTCAACGTATTTAAAGCTTTATAGGTATTGATATCATGCGATTCTACGCATCAAATTTGAGCGGAAATCGTAGAAGTCTGTAGTATACTAAGCAGTAATCTTCACTAGCGAGGGAAAAACCGGATCTCTCCTCAATTCGCTTGTTCTCTCGCTCCTCTGACCGATGAGAGAGAAAACGAATTGAGGACAGTCAATTCCGCTGTTGGCGTCACTAATTCTCACCAAGTGTCACTATTCTCATAATATGCGATGTATATACTGCCATCCCATATGGTGTGACAGCATGGGAAGAGAGCCGGAAGTGAGACGAGAAACCCAAAAAAAGTTCCTAGAAACGACGTAGAATTAAGATTTTCGAAAAAATACTTATTTTTTTCTTCTTTTATCAATCCAAAAGAACAACTAGGGAATTTTAGGGGCGCAAAGCCACTCTACACTCCGTCGGATCGTCGACTCACACAAAGATGATATAGGCAAGCGATCGGCCGCGAGAAAAAATCCTCGTATACTCCATCGGGTAGACAATAGATACAAATCTTTCAAAAAAATATACATAAACATTTTTTTTCTTGCAGGCAAACACGAGATCGTCAGACTCAAGCATCGTTACCTGTTTGATGCCATAAATCCCAATAGCAGGACCCCCGTGTAATAGAAAACGTCGTAGAAGAAGAGCATGATGATGTTGCGCCAACCAAACGTCTCCACGAATCTGAGTAATGATTTTGAGGATGCGAATTCGTAATCAAATAAATTGATTTTGATTATATTTTGAACCTTGCGACATATTTCAGGGGTTCTCACTGAGCTTCTCAGAATTTCTCAGCTAGAAGCATCTAAAGCTCTCTCTGTTTCTATCCTAAATGAATCCAAACCCCCGTCCATGTCTCACCTCGTACGGAAGGTAGTTGCCGGTACCAGATGCACAATGCCGATCGTGACCATGCCGATATCACAGAAAGCCAGTGAAATGACCAACCAGTAACTGGAACTAGCACATTAATAAACTGAGAATTGTTAGATATATAAACCAGGTTGCGGATCGCATTGTTGCACTGCTTCCGATTCCAACGAGGATGAGAACATTGGTCACGAGAGCGACACAGATCATCACACACCAGATCGAGACAGCGAACAAATCGTCACGCCGCTCCTTTGAGGTCCTGAATAATCCTGATTTCAAATTATGCATTTTTTTCATGTTTCCTTGATAGTCGATCATTTTGCTCACGAAACGTTTCGGGTGTAACTTAGGTAATCCTCGTCACAGTCGCTTGAGCAAGAACGTACTTGATGTACGTGCTCACAATCTGCGCATCCCTGAAGGAAAGGATCCCAGCGAGGGACCAGCCAGTGCTAATGGGTACGAAAGGGATCGAAGCCTTCAAGCGATTACACCAGAAACTACGCGAGGGGACATTGCAGGCTGCTATTCCTGTCCTCTAATTCGCACTGTCTTTCCGAGAACCCATTATTGAGTGAGTGTTGTCATAGCAGCTTTAGTTTTCTCATAATTTGCTCATTCCTGTGAAGAGGTACTGAAGAGATAGTGAGGCTCAGAGAATTACAGTGGATATGAGAAGGAGAAAGAGGAATTGGAAAGTCCCATTGTCCCGACTTCAAAATCCGGAATTATTTACAAACCTTATTCCCATTTGAACGTCACTGAAACGGATAATTTCTTGCAATATGATGGTTGTTCTAACACTTTTATGAAGTGAACAAAAATGGATTTACACGAGTACCCATAGGGTGAAACAGTCAGGATCGTTTCTCCAGTCGGAGAAGATGCTTCGATTGCCGCACGATTCATCCATTGCTTACGCTTTATAATACCTGTATTCCAATTGTTTTTAAACGCCAACACGCATAATTGCGCTTGTGAATGATGCGAATGCTGACCGTTAATGAATTCACTTCGTGGTTTCCAAAACAGTACACGAATAAATGATAGGTAACAGGGAACAATAGCTAGCGACCACAGGGTCGAGAGCCGATTTCACTCAGGCAGGCGAAAAGTAGTGCCAATGTACCTCTCTGGGACCCAATAACATCATACTGTTGGCCGTTTGTATATATCTCAACATATTGCCGAGAAAACATTGAAAAGGTGATCTCGATGCTCCCACAATGCATTACTCGCCTAATCCACCCTCGCACAATCATGGAGCACACGTGAGACGAACGAACACATGGTCTTGTGACTCAATCGGTAGCGCGCTCGTTTACTAAACACGAAACCCCTGGTTAGAGTCCCATTCTTTGCAGCCAGTTTTGCTAGTTGACAAGATAAACAACGGAAATCGGAATATGAATACGCGCGTACTCTTACTTTTGCCGAGGTTGTACAATTCGAGGATTTAATTTTTCCCCTCTTTTTTTATTCTAAAATTCATTAAAAAATATAATTCATGAATTGCGAGTGGATCAGCATGTTTCATTCATTGGAAGTGTCTCAATCCCCACTCCTCGACCCTATTCATCGATTTTTGGATTAGTTAGACTTGACCGATCAGGCTGCTCCACTCGTCATTTGTGAAGACTACTGAGAGCTACATAAAATGTTTTTGATCGGCTCAATTGATGGAGAACTCGATGTGTACAAGCTCTTGCGGATTTTTGGCAAATCTCTATCCCTCCCAAGTGGGCGGAGCCTGTGGCCTCTAACAATAGCTAATTGGAGATTATCCAGTGCAAAAAATATTCATTTCAATGATCAATAAAATTAGCTTTTACTGAACAATATATTTTTTAAAAACTTCCTAAACAGAACAAATGGTAGGTTATCTTTACGGAGAAATAATCACACGTGCGGAAGGAATGTGAAAAGAAGCAGATACTTGCTGTTTCACCGTCTTGTCTCTCTCTCTTCTGTGCTAATCACAGTATATTTTTGCAACCTGGGCTTTTCGGATAATTATAGAGGGAGAATAACCGGAGTTATAAGGGATGGAAGACGAGAAGGAATGAGGACAGTGACCTACCTCAATAAACCCCTTTGAGAAGCTAACGAAGGACAATTTGGCGTCGGGTCTTCATAGAGAGTGAGCGGGCGTTAATGGCACCGATGACGAATGGTAACCGGCTCATCGTTACGGCCCTGCCACACTACTAGCACGTGGGGAAGGACGCTGGGCGGGCGCGCGAGAGGAGAGAAAGAGAAACGAACCCACTCGGCAACCACTGGAGGATCCAAAGAAAACAAATAAAAAAAGGACTTTTTTGAAAATATGTGTTCATGTCGCTGACATTCGTAGACATTTGGTGCGATTCATTCATTCATTTATTCCGTTCAGTGGAAAGCTTGCGATAGATTAACATGAAATGGATGTGAGATAACGGAGGTCCTTCGGTAATGTCGGTCGGTTGTTTTCCAGGTAGCAGGAGTTAGGGTAATGGGTGGGAAAAGAGAGGAAATATTAAAGATCTAGCCAAATTATTAATAATTGAGTCGGGATAAAAAGAAGAGGATTGTGAACGAATATAATTACGAGTGACTATCTGACCCAGTGAACATATGCTTGGCAAAGTGAAAAAATGGATTTCTCCCAAAATGTGTGTGGTGTTACTACTCGACGAGTGTAGCTCAGGCGCCACGGGTTTAGTGTTCTACATCATTCTCCTCTAAATGACGGAAGTTTCAAAAAAATACCGTAACCCAACCGACTTTGCTCTTTCGCTATCGTTTCAATCGAGTGATATCTCAAAAATTACACAATATTCATGTCATCACACCTGCCAAGTTTCATCCCGTTCGCATTGAAACTGTTTGAGAAATTTCGATTTTTCGAAAATAATTTTGAATTTTTCAACTTTTCATCTTTAGGGTGGTATACTATATACCTTTTTTATTTGATAAATTTGGAGAGCAAACATCTTACTTCATATCGTTTAAATATGAAAAGAAATAAAAAATACCGGTTCGACGAAAATCATTTAAAACGAAGGTCAACTCTTTGAAAGTCAGTTCATTATTGGCCTAACTACCAGGTATTCGTGCAAATTGGAATATTATGCACATATTTCAATGTTTCAACATTTACTGATTCAGTTTATGGTGGAATAATAAGACTTTGCGCGATTTTGAGAAAAAGTTTTCTTCGACCATCACGAGTTATGAATTTCGCGACACTTACTTTCACAAACGCAGCATTAACGCAGGCTCTTTCTAGTATTAGTACGTAGTCCCGTGGCTACTGCATCGAATCCATGTGATATGGGGCTCTGGCAATCCTGTGGTCACTCTCATTTATTCACTCAAAAATGCGATTTACAAAATATGCACATTAAAAAAAATGTTCAAACTCCCACTTGTTAGTGCTCATTATGTTCGTCTATCAACCCATGTTTCTGTGGTCACTCTCATTTATTCACTCAAAAATGCGATTTACAAAATATGCACATAAAAAAAATGTTCAAACTCCCACTTGTTAGTGCTCATTATGTTCGTCTATCAACCCATTATTCTGTGGTCACTCTCATTTATTCACTCAAAAATGCGATTTACAAAATATGCACATAAAAAAAATGTTCAAACTCCCACTTGTTAGTGCTCATTATGTTCGTCTATCAACCCATGTTTCTGTGGTCACTCTCATTTATTCACTCAAAAATGCGATTTACAAAATATGCACATAAAAAAATGTTCAAACTCCCACTTGTTAGTGCTCATTATGTTCGTCTATCAACCCATGTTTCTGTGGTCACTCTCATTTATTCACTCAAAAATGCGATTTACAAAATATGCACATACAAAAAATGTTCAAACTCCCAGTTGTTAGTGCTCATTATGTTCGTCTATCAACCCATGTTTCTGTGGTCACTCTCATTTATTCACTCAAAAATGTGATTTACAAAATATGCACATAAAAAAAAATGTTCAAACTCCCACTTGTTAGTGCTCATTATGTTCGTCTATCAACCCATGTTTCTCACAATAAATTACGAACATAATGAGTACTAACAAGTGGGAGTTTGCACATTTTTTAAATCTGCAAATTTTGTAAATCGCATTTTTGAGTGTAAATGAGGGAGACCACGGGATTGCCAGAGCCCCATATCACATGGATTCGATGCAGTAGCCACTTATACAAGTATGAGCCTGCGTTAATGCTGCGTTTGTGAAAGTAAGTGTCGCGAAATTCATAACTCGTGATGGTCGAAGAAAACTTTTTCTCAAGATCGCGCAGTCTTATTATTCCACCATAAACTGAATCAGTAAATGTTGAAACATTGACATATGTGCATAATATTCCAATTTGCACGAATACCTGGTAGTTAGGCCAATAATGAATGATTTTCGTCGAACCGGTATTTTTTATTTCTTTTCATATTTAACCTCGTTGAATGGAAATTTCATGCCTTTTCCTCTCTCAAAATGGTTTAAGATACTACAGGTAGGGACCACCAGCCTGAGAGCCGACTTTGCGGAATCTATTCAACATTAGGCGCAATACGACCGGCAGAATCTCACTATCATCTTTGCTTTTGGACGTATGTCGACAGCTCTGCTCTTCTCTAAAGCCCATGAGAGCTTTAGAAGCGCGCGCGACTCCCCCAGTCAGAGAGGGGAGAGAGGCGAGACGAGAGAGAAAGGGGCGGTGCCTTTCTCGCACGCGTCTCTCTCACTCCCCCCGCTCTCTCGCCTCGCTCCTCCCGCGATCGAGCCCAATTCGCTCTACACTTATAAAGTCACAATGTCTGTTTGTCATTCCGTTCGTCTGTGTGTGTGTCACACTTTTCAAACCTCAATAACTCGGATTCTAGGCATCGCCCGAGGACAAGTCCTTGACCAATCGAACCACCGAAAACATCTTTTTCAAAATCGATAAAAATTTCATCATCATTACGAAATATTTCATACGGTACCTAATCGATACCGTAACCCGCCTAACGTACCCAATCGCACTACAGTAACCCGGCTACAGTACCCAATCACTACCGTAACCCAGCTACAGTAAAATTCAAGTTGCGGAAAAATAAAAATTGCGGAATTGTTACCCATCCGCAATTTCGATTGATTGATACATTTCCTTACGAGAACCATGTGAATAACCCTGAGACTTTTCTAACTGACAGGAATAGAATAAAAAAAACTATGCAGCTCCCTTCAGCCTATCTTTCTAGTTTTCAAAGTTGCGAAACACTGAGTGAACAATTTATTCGTTTTGTGTTAATACCTCAGAAGAAATTGGAATATCATCGAGGAGACGAGAGGTTGAAGATTTTTGGCGGTTGAGAATACCTTTCCGCAATATTGTGATAAATGATAATAGCAGATATTCCAGTCAGATAGGAACAATTACAAAGGTGATATTGATAGGATTGGTTTTGCACATCCTGCATGGTTAACTGGTGAATTACAACAGAAGCTGGTGAAGTTTACACCGAATCATTTGCTTGTTGATCCTTGTCCCATTTCATCATCACTGTCCACAATCTGCCTGTGTTCCTCTTCATTCTCTTCATGATACTGCGCTTCTTCCCTATCCGACCATGCTCTGCCTTTTTCCACATCAGTATCGCATTCATCTGAGGATTTGCCGACAGAAAGACGTGACCGCTGGAAGTTTGTGAATCAGAATTGGAAGGAATAAATAACGCAATTGTCCGTTTAGCTCATCAGAAAACTAACTTTGATCTCCCTGGAAACGTCGGAAACTAGCATTGCGCGCTTCAAAATTGCGTACTGAAAAAAATCATTTAAATATTTTTAAAAAAGCATTCGAATGTCAATAGTGTTAATACAAATCTTCTAGCTATTTCTTATCACTGTGAAAAAAATACCAGTTTCTTTTCAGATATTTAATTTGCACTTATAGTTTTCAAACTTGAAATGTATTCCATTCCTTTTTCTTCTTGTGTTTCTCCATGTGGTTCGTGAAATAGCTCTTTCTGTTGAATCCCTTATAACAAATTTGACATCTCAGAGGGAAGTTTCCTATAATGAAAATGTTTTATGAAACCATAAGAGAGCCATTCTGAGATTTTGAACATATGCCTGGAACAAGGGGCAAAAGTCGATTCGAGGGATTAGCTCTATATTTGCACAGGAGGTAGTGCTCGGTGAGGTAGGCCGGTTGACCACCTTAGAGCTGATCGCTACGCGTCCGCAGCGCGTCAGAGCGCGCGAAATTCGAAATTTTACGAATTAAAAAAAAATTTCTCGCTCATTTCTTCTCCAATTGCGTCGAACTTGGTACCAATAAATTGCTAAATTCATGGACATTCATGTGTTGGGTATAATCTATGAAAGTTCAGCTTCATGGCGAAAATACAAGATCAAAAATTTATCTCACTCGCAAATATTGACGCATACCCGGCGAGATAGATTTTATTTGATAATATGTTAGATATTCTGAATATGAATAAATAATGAGATCAAAAATCGAGAAAATTGCGTACCGGATGAGCGAATTTTGAGAAAAAC
This sequence comes from Pristionchus entomophagus, assembly GCA_036245825.1. Lineage (NCBI taxonomy): Eukaryota > Metazoa > Nematoda > Chromadorea > Rhabditida > Neodiplogasteridae > Pristionchus > Pristionchus entomophagus. Next base: position 21,698,335 of record BTSX01000006.1, read on the forward strand.
TGTTTTTGTTACTGCCGTGCGACCCTTGTATTTGAATTTCTCCGTTCTCAAGGCGTTCTTAATGCAAATAAAAATTTCCTTAAATCTTGCAAGAATTGATTAGTAAGATTTATGAAAAGGAAATTAGATTTTGCACGATTCTGAAGAAAAAAGTTTTTGTAGATAGAAAAACGTCTACATCTGAAATTTGTAGATATACATTTTTTTCGATTTTTGTTCTCATCATTTATTCATATTTACAATATCTAATATATTATTAAATAAAATCTATCTCGCCGGGTATGCGTCAATATTTGCGAGTGAAATCAATTTTTGATCTTGTAATTTCGCCATGAAGCTGAAACTTTCATAGATTATATCCAACACATGAAATTATGTCCATGAACTTAGCTATTTATTGGTACCAAGTTCGAAGCAATTGGAGAAGAACTGAGTGAGAAATTAATTTTTCAAAATTCGTCAAATATCGATTTTCGCGCGCTCTAACGCGCTGCGGACGCGTCGCGGTCAGTCCCAAGGTGGTCAACCTGCCTACCTCCTGTGAAAATAAGGAGCTAATCCCTCGAATCGAGTTTTGCACCTAGTTCCAGGCATGTGCAGATACTTGTTCAAAAGCTCAGATTGTCTCTCATATACTATAATAATTAAAAATCGATTTTTGAAACGCAAATTTTAATTAAATTTTATGAAGTAATTATCGCGCTCCGCGTGGAATACAGTAGTTAAGCGGCTCACAAATTTTGCTGGCGATCGTGAAGTGATTTTATAAAACAATAATTCGCACTGAACAGCTATTGAAAGATTTTGTCATCACAATACAATATTGCGAAATCGCCCTATGGTCTGACATAGTGAATGTAGGAGTACACCTACTACCACCTGTCAAAACTTTAGAAAGATATCTCATCTAGTTCAAAAGTTATACTACTTTTAATTTTTGGACGGTGACTTATTTCCGATACTGTACAGTATCGACCATAAGTCTTGGCTCACTTTTTCAATCTTTCATAACTTTTGACTCACGATAAATTTCTGGCTCAAACTTGGATATGTAGTAGTACACCCATCGTGTGTTAGGAATAAGCCATTGAGATATCAGGGAACTCCTTGATTGTTTCCTAGTGATGAGTCAATCAACACATAGTTTTTCTTGTCGGATTTTAAACTCGATAAATTTTTTTCTCATCTTTCCTACTCGGTTTGATAATAGAAGGCCTCCATACCTTTTCGATGAAAATAAGTACTCATGGGAGGATGACGTACAGTGGCGTTAGACTGTCTCAAAGTTGGGTCCCGAAAAAATGGATTTTCGTTCATCGACGTGCTAGAAACTCGTTCAAACGCTCAAAATGATCCTTACCACAATTCCTGATGATCCCCAAAGTTTGGTAATGATTGCTCTTAATTTGCCCTCAGGGCACGATAAAAACGAATTTTTCACTTTTTCACATAACCCAACTTTGGATGTTTAGATTTCGGAGGATGATTTTCGTTTAAAGGTCATTCCAAGACACGATGGTAGCATATCCATGGAATATACGATCCCCAACTTTTTAGAGCATTTGGATAATGTTCCCGCCCGTGAAAACCGAAAATCCGAGGTCAATCGATTTTCAAACCAAAAAATTACCATGATACCCCCATCATCAGTCGAAAAAAAATTTCTCTCAGAACTTCCTGACTAAATTTTTTGCTGGTATATCTTTGTGTGCTGAATCCGTATTTCGATGTGTGGCCTCATGATATCATCAATGAAAAAAGTTAAAATTAATTATGTCGAAAAATAGCCGATTTTGAAATTCAATTGACCTCGGATTTGCGGTTGCCGCGGGCGGGAAAGTTATCAAAATAGTCTAAAAAGTTGGGAATCGTTTATTCCATGGATTTGCAACTAACCTGTCCAGGAAAGACATTCGAACAAAAATCGGCCTTGGAACTATGATCATCTAAAATATTGAGAAAAAAATAATGAAAAATGATAATGAAAAAAGTGAAAAATTAGTGTCCTGAGGACAAATTAAGAGCTATCGTTATCAAACTTTGGGGATCATCAGGAATGGCGGGATAATTTTGAGCTTTTGAACGACTCTCTAGCATGTCGATGGACGAAAATCCATTTTTTCGCGACTCTACTTTGTGACAGCCTAAAGCCACTGTACCTCATCCTCCCATGAGTAAATATTCTTATCGAAAAGGTATTGAGGCCTTATATTATCACACCGAGTAAGAAGGCTGAGAAAAAAATTTATCGAGCTTAAAATTCGCCAAGAAAAACTATGTGTTGATTGACTCATCACTAGGAAACAATCAAGGAGTTCCCTGATATCTCAATGGCATATTCCTAACACACGATACTACTACATATCCAAGTTTAAGCCAGAAATTTATCGTGAGTCAAAAGTTATGAAAGATTGAAAAAGTGAGCCAAGACTTATGGTCGATACTGTACAGTATCGGAAATAAGTCACCGTCCAAAAATTAAAAGTAGTATAACTTTTGAACTAGATGAGATATCTTTCTAAAGTTTTGACAGGTGGTAGTAGGTGTACTCCTACATTCACTATGTCAGACCATAGGAAGATTTCGCAATATTGTATTGTGATGACAAAATCTTTCAATAGCTGTTCAGTGCGAATTATTGTTTTATAAAATCACTTCACGATCGCCAGCGAAATTTGTGAGCCGCTTAACTACTGTATTCCACGCGGAGCGCGATAATTACTTCATAAAATTTAATTAAAATTTGCGTTTCAAAAATCGATTTTTAATTATTAAAGTATATGAGAGACAATCTGAGCTTTTGAACAAGTATCTGCACATGCCTGGAACTAGGTGCAAAACTCGATTCGAGGGATTAGCTCCTTATTTTCACAGGAGGTAGGCAGGTTGACCACCTTGGGACTGACCGCGACGCGTCCGCAGCGCGTTAGAGCGCGCGAAAATCGAAATTTGACGAATTTTGAAAAATTAATTTCTCACTCAGTTCTTCTCCAATTGCTTCGAACTTGTGTACTACTAAATATCCAAGTTTGAGCCAGAAATTTATCGTGGGTCAAAAGTTACGAAAGATTGATAAAGTGAGCCAAGACTTATGGTCGATACTGTGTGTGTGCAGATCGTTTGCAAAGTGAAAAAATGGATTTCTTCCAAAATGTGTGTGGTGGTAGTACTCGGTGAGTGTTGCTCATGCGCCACTGGTTTACTGTTCTAGTCGCCTCTCCGCTATATGGCAGAAGTTTCAAAAAACTACCGAAACCCAACCGACTTTGCTCTTTCGCAATCGTTTCGATCAAGTCATATCTTTAAAATTACGCAATATTCATGCGATCAAACACCCCAAGTTTCATCCCGATCGGATTGAAACGCATCTAGAAAAAACGATTTTTCGAAAAAATTTCCAAACGTTCAATTACAGTTTTTTTGGTTTCCAAACAATCAGCACTTTTTATTTGATAAATCAAACGAGCAACCATACTTATATATTGTGTTCGAAAATTGTGGGGAACAATTGTGAACGCCGGCTGAAATAAATTTTAAAAAATTTTCAACGAGCTCACTCGTTGAAAAATCAGTTCATGATAGGCCAATCTACTGTATTCTTGAGAAACTGAAAACCGCCTGGTTGTATCTTTTTGGTCTAAATTTGTTATTATTTCAATATTTCTCTTGTAATGTTGTTGCAATGATGTGAAAAAGCAGACAGTGACATTAAACTGGAAGAATATAAATTATGAAAGATGTTTGTGTGGTTCTTCTTACCTATCATGAACTGATTTTTCAACGAGTGGGCTGCCGTTTTAAAATTATTTCAAACGGCATTCACAATTGTTTTTCACAATTTTCGAACACAATATAGAAGGATGGTTGCTCGTCTTATTTATCAAATTAAAAGTGCTCATTGTTTGGAAACCAAAAAAACTGTAATAGAAAGTTTGATTTTTTTTTTCGAAAAATTGTTTTTTCTCAATGAGTTTCAATCCGATCAGGATGAAACTTGGGGTGTTCTATCGCATGAATATGACGCCGTTTGCCTTATTTTCGAGCAAATTTGAGCAGGTCTGGCACAGCTCAAAAAGGTCGATTCTCTGAAACTTCGTGTATTGGGGTTATTGAGGGTGCTGAAGACGATGGACATATCTATTTTGTCCCTAAAGGTCATTTGCGGGCTTAGCAACATAGCTATATCGATCGAGCGTGACGAGAGGATTCAGAATCTATAATTTTATCCAATTCTAGGGTAGGGACTCGGAGAAACTCGACTTAAAGTGTCCTCTTACCCTCCCCTCTCGATCGCTTCCTTGAGGCCGCGCGACGAGAGAGCGTGGGGAATGGAGAGAGTGCACGAGAGAGGAGGGAGAGGGAGGGAAGGAAAGCCTTTTTTCCTTGCACTATCAAAACACTGTAAGTCGAGTTTCTCCGAGTCCCTACCCTAGAATTGGCTAAAATTATAGATTCTGAATCCTCTCGTCACGCTCGATCGATATAGCTAGGTTGCTAAGCCCGCAAATGACCGAACGAAAAGATGATAATTTAAAAAAAATATATAAATTAATAAAAAAAATATTTTTGAAATTAATAAAAAATAAACCACATAGGCATGTTCGCCATGCAATCCTACGCAAGGAACAATTTTCCCCTAAAATTAGCCCTCTCAGGATCCGAGTTATTAGTCAAAAAGTGATTTCGACGTAACGCCGTCTGGAGCCAACGAAGCATTTAGGGATAAAATAGATATGTCCATCGTCTTCAGCACCCTCAATAACCCCAATACACGATGTTTCAGAAAATCTACCTTTTTGTGCTGTGCCGGCCATTGCTCGAAAATAAGGCGAACGGCGTCATATTGCGTAATTTTAAAGATATGGCTTGATTGAAACGATTGCGAAAGAGCAAAGTCGGTTGGGTTACTGTAGTTTTTTAAAAAACTTTCGCCATATAGCGGAGATGCGACTAGAACACTAAACCAGTGGCGCATGAGCTACACTCGACAAGGACTATCACTACACACATTCTGGGCGAAATCGATTTTTTTCATTTTGCCAAGACTATTTTCACTGGGTCAGAAAGTCACTCTTATGCATTTTAGGCCTTGAACTTCTCTTCTAATGATGGAATTGGATCGGCTCTTCAGAAGTTTGTCGGACTCATCCATGCATTTGTAAATATTGACGTGGACCCCGAGGTAAATCACATTCAATTTTGTTGCATACGTTTGACAATACAACACTGTAATATGTTATTTCAAGACAGTTGATATTTAATACCACACTATTATTTAAACATGAATATAATACATTCAGGTGATGAGAGTGGCTTTGACATGTCCGGACACCGAAAGTCATCTCGAACCGGAATTGAACGCCGAAAAGTGAGTATTGTTTGTAGTTCTTTTTTGAAACTATTTTTTCTGAATTAACATTTTCAGAGACAATTATCTTCGTCCTATTGTTAACGGATTGACGGAATCTATCGGTATTGCTATAGACTGCTTGGTCAAAAGAGAAGGATTTAGTCAGGAGGAGAATGACTATGTTAAAATGGTGAGAATGGTCTGTGTGAATTATAGATATGTAGCAGTTATTGGATGGAGTGAGTGTAGTTCTTCTCTTATTATCAAAAAAATGTTTTTTTTCTTAGGAATTCGATGAATCGATGGATACACGGAACGAAGAGACGAATGAGAATATTGACCCCGCTATGAACATGCCGCTCGGTAAGATTTCAACGGATGTGCCCTGAAGACTTGAATTTGTGATAGACCTGAAAAAATAAAATAAATTGTCCTAAATTTATTATTAACATAATAATACCACTTTCAGATCATGAAATCTCTCATAGAAATAAAGCCGAGTGCGATATCTGTGGAAGGCGCTTCAGAGCTAATTGGAACTTGAGAAGACATATGAAATCCCATGCAAGTGAGTATTAATCTTTGAGAAACATATCTGTGAAATCAATTATGTATTTATTTTTATGCAAATTCCTTTAACATTTGGTGAATTTGTATCCGCTACTGATAATTTGTTTGTATTTTTTGAAGAGGAACCCGAGCAAGTCAACATCAAACAACCTCACTCGTGCGAGATCTGTGGAAGAGCATTCGCCAAAATGAGCTACCTGAGAAAGCACATAGTCATCCATTCTGGTCAGTTCACCATTAAATTTCAGTCAGTTATTAGAAAATTGTGCCGCTGATGATGAAAATTCATGGTTAATTTACATTGTAATCCACATATTCAGGTAACGATACTGCGAGCAGACCCCACGAATGCGATATTTGTGGAATTGAGTTCAAACGGCTCGATCATCTCACTGGACATCAGAAAATTCATTTGGGTAACAAATATCACAACAAACCTTGATAGAAAATCTGAAATTGGCGCTTTATTTGAGTCGACAAAAACTAGAGCGACAAAACATCAAATGAATAAAATCTGCGATAATATCCAATGAAATGATCATATTTATAATGAAAGAATAATCAGAATGCATTCAGATAACGACGAGGCTAAGCTTCCTTTCAAGTGTGAAATCTGTGGTAAAGGATTTAGGATGTCAGGAAATCGCAATGTTCACCGTAAAATTCACAAAGGTAAGTCTGGTACTCCTATAAAGGCAAAAATCTAAATGAATTAGAATTTTACTAAAAAAATAATAATCAGTGAACAATATTACAGATGATGATGATGCATCGAAGCGTCTATTCGAGTGTGATGTATGTGGAAAGCGATTCATGGAAAAGAGCAACTGCAACGCGCACAAGAAAGTTCATCTACGTGCGTTGTTTGGACATATAAAAATACAACAAGCCTTTGTAATTGCGCGGATTACTGAAATGGGGCAATGTTAACAAGTTATAAACGATCATACTTCGCTCTCTAATCTGTAAATATATAATTGGCCTTTTTCTTGTCTTTACTATTGCTTTCCTGTTCCTATTGCCTTGTGACGATCCGATTCGAATAATACAATAATGTTTGATATTATTAGTGTATTTCAAGATGACGGCGATCCTCGGAAGGGACAAACATGCGATGTATGCGGAGTGGTTGTTTCCGGAAGAAATCTGAAGGTTCACCAACAGAAGCATTTAGGTTGGTCATCAAGCATTATAAAAGCTCGAAATTATTGATAATATTTATGTGAAATATTCATTTAGATGAGACTGATGTACTCAGACGTCCTCACAAATGCACTGAGTGTGGAAAGGGGTTCACAACCGCCGAAAACCTTCGACGTCACATGAACGAGCACACTGGTGAGATAAAATTTGCATATATGAGAGACAATCTGAGATTTTGAACAAATATCTGCACATGCCTGGAACAAGGGGCAAAAGTCGATTCGAGGGATTAGCTCCTTATTTGCACAGGAGGTAGTACTCGGTGAGGTAGGCAGGTTGACCACCTTGGGACTGACCGCGACGCGTCCGCAGCGCGTTTGAGAGCGCGAAATTCGAAATTTGACGAATTTTGAAAAATTAATTTCTCACTCAGTTCTTCTCCAATTGCTTCGAACATTTTTTGGTTTGAAAATCGATTGACCTCGGATTCTCGGTTGTCACGGGCGGGAACGTTATCCAAATGCTCTGAAAAGTTGGGGATCGTATATTCCATGGATATGCTACCATCGTGTCTTGGAATGACCTTTGAACGAAAATCATCCTCCGAAATCTAAACATCCAAAGTTGGGTTATGTGAAAAAGTGAAAAATTCGTTTTTATCGTGCCCTGAGGGCAAATTAAGAGCAATCATTACCAAACTTTGGGGATCATCAGGAATTGTGGTAAGGATCATTTTGAGCGTTTGAACGAGTTTCTAGCACGTCGATGAACGAAAATCCATTTTTTCGGGACCCAACTTTGAGACAGTCTAACGCCACTGTACGTCATCCTCCCATGAGTACTTATTTTCATCGAAAAGGTATGGAGGCCTTCTATTATCAAACCGAGTAGGAAGGATGAGAAAAAAATTTATCGAGTTTAAAATCCGACAAGAAAAACTATGTGTTGATTGACTCATCACTAGGAAACAATCAAGGAGTTCCCTGATATCTCAATGGCATATTCCTAACACACGATGGGTGTACTACTACATATCCAAGTTTGAGCCAGAAATTTATCGTGAGTCAAAAGTTATGAAAGATTGAAAAAGTGAGCCAAGACTTATGGTCGATACTGTACAGTATCGGAAATAAGTCACCGTCCAAAAATTAAAAGTAGTATAACTTTTGAACTAGATGAGATATCTTTCTAAAGTTTTGACAGGTGGTAGTAGGTGTACTCCTACATTCACTATGTCAGACCATAGGGCGATTTCGCAATATTGTATTGTGATGACAAAATCTCAATAGCTGTTCAGTGCGAATTATTTGCTCAATAGATTTTTTCTCAGGCCTTCTTTTTCTATGAGGTGGTAGAAGACCTCATCATCTCGGATTTTAATGGATTTTCGTTCAAAAGACGTGCTAGAGACTCGTTTAAAAGCTCATAATGATCAATACCATATTTCCTGAAGATCCCCAAAGTTTGATAACGATAGCTCTCAATTTTCCCTCGGGGCACCAATTTTACACCTTTTCACATTATTATTTTCTCCCTATTTTGGATGATCACAGTTCCAAGGCCGATTTTTGTTCGAATGTCTTTCCTAGACAGATTAGTTACAAATCCATGGAATATACGATCCCCAACTTTTTGGAGCATTTGGATAACTTTCCCGCCCGCGGCAACTGAAAATCCTAGGTACATCGATTTTCAAATCAAAACAATAACCATGATTTTCAAATCAAAACAATAACCATGATCATTGGTCGAAAAAAATTTTCTCTCAGAACTTCCTGACTAAATTTTTTCTGGTATATATTTGTGTGCTGTGTCCGAATTTCTCTATGAGAGCCCATGATATCATGAATGAAATAAGTTAAAATTCAACATCTTTCAAAATCGGTTATTTTTCCGACATTATGAACTCGGCTTTTCGGTTGTCGCAGACAGGAAAGATATTCAAATGCTCTAAAAAGTTGGGAATAGATTCTTTCATGAATATTCAACTATCCTGTCAAGGGATTACATTTAAACAAAAATCGCCCTTGGAACTGTGGTCATCCAAAATAGGGAGAATAAAAATAATATGAAAAATTGAAAAATTGATGCTCTGAGGGCAAATTAAGATCTATCTTTATCAATCTTTGGGGATCATCAGGAATTGTGGTAAAGATCATTTTGAGCGTTTGAACGAGTTTCTAGCACGTCTATGAACGAAAATCCATTTTTTCGTGACCTATTTTTGAGCCAGTCCAAAGCCTCTGTACAGTACACTCCCAGGAGTACTTATGTTTATCGGAGAGGTAATGATGTCTTCTATGACCACAGAAAAAAAGAAGGGCTGAGACAAAATCCATTGAGCAAACAATTCGCACTGAACAACTATTGAAAGATTGCGTCATCACTATACAATATTGCGAAATCGCCCTAAGGTCTAACATGGTGAGCGTATGTAGGAGTACACATACTACCTTCTATCAAAACCTTAGAAAGATATTTCATCTAGTTCAAAAGTTATATTACTTTGAATTTTTGGAAGGTGACTTATTTCCGATACTGTACAGTCCTGTTGGGTCTCACTGTGAACATGTGCTACGCGGAGTAACTCGGAGTAACTCGGCGTGACACCGAGTGACGCCTACTGACGCCTGGATTTTACTACTTCAAAAATTTATTTAATCACAACGATATTATGATTTTCTTGTTCAGCGCGTTCTCCTCTATCGATCCATATACTTTATTAATTTAAAATCGTCTTTTATAACGCTACTATTAATTAAATTTTAGTGAGGTATTTATCGAGCTCAGCGTGGAATACCGTAGTTAAGAAGCTCACAAATTTCGCTGGCGATCGTGAACTGATTTTAAAAAAGATTTTGGGTTTTTACATTCGGGTTTTCTTGCTTTTTCATTGATGTTCTTTAGTATTTTGGTTCAAAAAGGAGCGAACATCAATCAAAAAGCAAGAATACCCTAATTTTGTTTTATAAACTCACTTCACGATCGCCAGCGAAATTTGTGAGCCGCTTAACTACTGTATTCCACGCGGAGCGCGATAATTACTTCATAAAATTTAATTAAAATTTGCGTTTCAAAAATCGATTTTTAATTATTAAAGTACAGTATCGGACAAAAGTCATCGTTCACAAATGCAAAGTGGTGTAACTTTTGAACCAGATAAGCAATCGGTTTGATGTTTTGGCAGGATACATTAGACCTATTGATGCATTGCCACCGATAGTGACGTCATGCTACGATTTCGCAATATTGCATAGTGATGATGCAATCATATATATGTTCTTCACTTGTGATTTTAAGGTCATTGGGATTTTTTTCTAGTCTTCTCTCTTTTTGTGATGATAGAAGGCCTCAGCATCTACCGATTAAAAAATAGTACTCATGAGGCGTTGTCGTACAGAAGCAGAAAACAGGTTCAAAATAGAGTCCCGAAAAAAATAATTTCCATTCATTGACGTGCTAGAGACTCGTTCAAAGGCTCAAAATGACCCTTACAATAATTCCTGATTACCCACAAAGTTCGATATTGATATCTCTTAATTTGACCTCAGGGCACGAATTTTTCACTTTTTCAAATAATTGTTTTCTTCCTATTTTGGATGATCATAGTTCCAAGGCCGATTTTTGTTCAAATGTATTTTCTAGACAGGGTAGTTGCAAATCCATGGAATATACGATTCCCAACTTTTTAGAGCATTTGGATAACTTTCTCACCCGCGGCAACCGAAAATCAGAGGTCAAAAGATTTTTAAAATCGGCTATGTTTCGACATAATAAATTTTAACTTTTTTCATTAATGATATCATGGACTCTCATACAGAAATTCGTACTCAGCAGACAAAAATATCCCAGAAAAAAATTTAGTCAGGAAGTTTTGAGAGAAACTTTTTTTCGACTTATGATGGGGGTATCATGGTCATTTTTTGGGTTGAAATCGATTGACCTCTGATTTTCGGTTGCCGCGGGCGGGAAAGTTATCCAAATGCTCTAAAAAGTTGGGAATCGTATATTCCATGGATTTGCAACTACCCTGTCTAGAAAATACATTTGAACAAAAATCAGCCTTGGAACTATGATCATCCAAAATAGGAAGAAAACAATTATTTGAAAAAGTGAAAAATTCGTGCCCTGAGGTCAAATTAAGAGATATCAATATCGAACTTTGTGGGTAATCAGGAATTATTGTAAGGGTCATTTTGAGCCTTTGAACGAGTCTCTAGCACGTCAATGAATGGAAATTATTTTTTTCGGGACCCTATTTTGAACCTGTGTTCTGCTTCTGTACGACAACGCCCCATGAGTACTATTTTTTAATCGGTAGATGCTGAGGCCTTCTATCATCACGAAAAGAGAAAAGACTTAGAAAAAAATCCCAATGACCTTAAAATCACAAGTGAAGAACATATATATGATTGCATCATCACTATGCAATATTGCGAAATCGTAGCATGACGTCACTATCGGTGGCAATGCATCAATAGGTCTAATGTATCCTGCCAAAACATCAAACCGATTGCTTATATGGTTCAAAAGTTACACCACTTTGCATTTGTGAACGATGACTTTTGTCCGATACTGTATATGAGAGACAATCTGAGCTTTTGAACAAGTATCTGCACATGCCTGGAACTAGGTGCAAAAGTCGATTGGAGGGATTAGCTCCTTATTTGCACAGGAGGTAGTACTCGGTGAGGTAGGCAGGTTGACCACCTTGGGACTGACCGCGACGCGTCCGCAGCGCGTTTGAGAGCGCGAAAATCGAAATTTGACGAATTTTGAAAAATTAATTTCTCACTCAGTTCTTCTCCAATTGCTTCGAACTTGGTACCAATAAATTGCTAAATTCATGGACATAATTTCATGTGTTGGATATAATCTATGAAAGTTTCAGCTTCATGGCGAAATTACAAGATCAAAAATTGATTTCACTCGCAAATATTGACGCATACCCGGCGAGATAGATTTTATTTAATAATATGTTAGATATTGTAAATATGAATAAATGATGAGAACAAAAATCGAAAAAAATGTATATCTACAAATTTCAGATGTAGACGTTTTTCTATCTACAAAAACTTTTTGAAGCTGAACTTTCATAGATTATACCCAACACATGAATTGATGTCCATGAATTTAGCAATTTATTGGTACCAAGTTCGACGCAATTGGAGAAGAAATGAGCGAGAATTTTTTTTTAATTCGTCAAATTTCGAATTTCGCGCGCTCTGACGCGTTGCGGACGCGTAGCGATCAGCTCTGAGAAATAGCTAGAAGATTTGTATTAACACTATTGACATTCGAATGCTTTTTTTTAATATTTAAATAATTTTTTTCAGGACTGAAAATCCGAGGTCAATCGATTTTCAAACCAAAAAATGTTCGAAGCAATTGGAGAAGAACTGAGTGAGAAATTAATTTTTCAAAATTCGTCAAATTTCGAATTTCGCGCTCTCAAACGCGCTGCTGACGCGTCGCGGTCAGTCCCAAGGTGGTCAACCTGCCTACCTCACCGAGCACTACCTCCTGTGCAAATATGGAGCTAATCCCTCGAATCGACTTTTGCCCCTAGTTCCAGGCATATGTTCAAAATCTCAGAATGGCTCTCTTATGGTTTCATAAAACATTTTCATTATAGGAAACTTCCCTCTGAGATGTCAAATTTGTAATAAGGGATTCAACAGAAAGAGCTATTTCACGAATCACATGGAGAAACACAAGAAGAAAAAGGTATGGAATACATTTCAAGTTTGAAAACTATAAGTGCAAATTAAATATCTGAAAAGAAACTGGTATTTTTTTAACAGTGATAAGAAATAGCTAGAAGATTTGTATTAACACTATTGACATTCGAATGCTTTTTTAAAAAATATTTAAATAATTTTTTTCAGTACGCAATTTTGAAGCGCGCAATGCTAGTTTCCGACGTTTCCAGGGAGATCAAAGTTAGTTTTCTGATGAGCTAAACGGACAACTGCGTTATTTATTCCTTCCAATTCTGATTCACAAACTTCCAGCGGTCACGTCTTTCTGTCGGCAAATCCTCAGATGAATGCGATACTGATGTGGAAAAAGGCAGAGCATGGTCGGATAGGGAAGAAGCGCAGTATCATGAAGAGAATGAAGAGGAACACAGGCAGATTGTGGACAGTGATGATGAAATGGGACAAGGATCAACTTTGATAACTAGAAAGATAGTTTTTTTTATTCTATTCCTGTCAGTTAGAAAAGTCTCAGGGTTATTCACATGGTTCTCGTAAGGAAATGTATCAATCAATCGAAATTGCGGATGGGTAACAATTCCGCAATTTTTATTTTTCCGCAACTTGAATTTTTTCCGGAAACGACATTTCCGCAACTCGATCAAAATGACATTTCCGCAACTCGACCAAAACGACATTTCCGCAACTCGACATAATTCGATTTCTAGCCAACCTAATATCCTGGAAGAGGTGTCAAAATAAAGAGGAAGTTATGCTGATCAGAATGATACATCTGCCAGGATCCTAGAAATCGAGTTATGTCGAGTTGCGGAAATGTTGCTTTGGTCGAGTTGCGGAAATCTCGTTTGCGGAATTGCCACCCATCAGAAATTGCACCTCACTCGGTGAGCCTTCTCATACCCCCCTACCCTGATCGTGGGTTAGTACGGAGTCATCAGGAAATCATTTCGTCCTATGAATAGGAGGCGCATCCACTATCCAACCCCTCGCAAATATCTCCGATTGTTGCTATATGAGGGTTGCGTTAGATTCAGCAAGATTCGACGGGGGTCTGGAACAGGTAAACAATTCGATATGCTCATAAGTTGACCCCTGAGATTTTGACTGAATCGACGTCGCGTCGTACCGTGATTCAGAAGGCTCAGTTCGAATTACTGAAAACTCCAGTCGATTCAGAATCAAAAGTTACCCAAGGGACAACTTTTGAGCATATCGAATTCTTTACCTGTTCCAGCCACTTGTTGGGCCTAAAGCAAACAGCCTCATATGAGGCCGTTTGCGTTAGAATCAACAAGGGATCAACGGAGGGCTGGAACATCAAAAACATTCGATATGCTCAAAAGTTGATCCCTGGGGTAACTTTTGATTCTGAATTGATTGGCGTTTTCAGTTTTTCGATAGATCCCTTCCGAACTGAGTTATGGCACCATGTTCATTCTTGTTTTTTCGATAAAAACTGATAGCGTATTTTTGCACGTAGAAACTGAATTTATATGTTAAAGATCATGAAAACGTGAAAGAAAAAAGTTGTGCTCAAAAAACTGCAAAAATCATAGGTTTTCGACACTAAAAGTGATCCAATTCAGTTCAACAAAGGTTATATCCTTAACCAAAGAACATAAAATGATCAGGAGAAGATTCTCTTTCTACTGACATATTGCGCACGCGTCTCACTGGCTTTGTCAAAAAACGATCATAACTTGGTACGGAAAAAAGCTAGAGCATTGATTTTTTTTCATTTTGTAGAGAATCAAATTCTGTTCGGCAACGTGAGATTTCGGACAATTTTACCGTTTTCTGATCAGTTTTTATCGAAAAAACAATATTTTCGCAAAATGAACATGGTGCTTTTCAGTTTTCAGTTCGATAGGCCCCTTCCGAACTCAGTTCGGAAGGGGCCTATCGAAAAACTGGAAATGATTCAGAATCAAAAGTTACCCCAGGGACCAACTTTTGAGTATATCGAATTTTTTTGATGTTCCAGCCACATGCTGATCCTAACACAAACAGCCTCATATGTAAGAATCGTCGAGAGAAATCATCCGGCTATCGGCAAGGGTTCCCCTTTTTATACTACTCGTAGCATTCATGGCGCTTTCGGTTGTGGATGCTCAGTGGGAAGGGGAAGGATGTGTGTTCACTTTCACTGAATGGTTAACAGTTAACCATCCCAATATTGAGTGAAAGTGAACTCACGTCCTCCGCCTCCCCACTGAACATTCACGACTTGGACTGTCACAGTGAAGAGAAAGGTGAATAATGAAGTGATACAGAACAGACAAGCTATAGATGCTACGGGTGTATCAACCTCCTTCAGTGCTGTGTTCGGATATTTTATTTCCCAGTTGAGTCAAACTACTTTTTCAGCCACTATATCGAAGGCCTTTTCGCGTAGTCATGTTGACTCAAACCAATCAGCAAACCCGTTCCAAAGTGCAGTGAAGATGCGATTATTTCTCTCCCCCGATCCCTAATCCCTTCCGGTGTAGTGGCGATTGACTTCCTCTTTGCGAAGGTGTAGTGTTTTTGCACGGCGTGAGATCAATTGGCCTTGCCCAATCGCATTGGTCAGTGGGGCACGCGGGGGTGCGAAACGACCCCCATTCAACACCCCCACGCCTTACTCATCACATTCACCGGTTTTCCAACTTATCATGGGTGTTCTCTGTTTTCCCCCCAAGAATGACGATGGAGTCTCTGGCCTGCAGAGGTTCTACCTTCGTCCCTCACGAGCCCAAATGGTGCACAGTAGTGATGTCAAAACGGCATAGACTCTCCTCAATTCGCACTCTATATCCCCGTTCAGAGAAACGAAAGAGTGCGCGAAATGAGGAGATTCAGATGCCGATTTACCATCACTAGTCTTCAGCTTTGTGAAGATAAGGTGATAAATCAATGAGAATGATGCATTGCAGGATGGTGATGTTTCATCCGCTGTTCCCCCCTATCACTCTCCCCTCTTGACCTACTGAACGGCCTTGGGACGGGGAAGTTGGGAGAGAGCGACAGCTATCTTCTCCAATAAGCCGAGCAGGCTATCGTAAACGCGATAATGGGAAGGATTTCGCGAGAGTTTTCTCTTACCGCTCTCTCCGTTTCTCCCGATCTCCCGCCCGGTGCCGCTCCGACTGTTCTAGCACCTTCTCTGTTCTGCAAGAGACGGGGTTATGCAGTTTTTCACGTCGCTTCCGGTCGGGGTTCTGATCACTGATTTCCTATGGCAAATCAAATCATCGCAGTCGGAGTAGTAGTAGTTTCGGTTTGGAGTAACGACGTTTCCGACTCCGATTAGGATGGATTTCGCCACGCTTTTATCTGCTCCGTCTCTCGATTTTGCCCGATCTCTCATCTCGTAGATCAGAGGGGCAGAAAGGGGGGAGGGAGTGCCTAATCTAACAAACGATTTTACGATCGCCCGGTGGTTTCGCAGACTCAGCGGTTTCGTAGACTAGTGGTTATGGTGTCTGACTGAAGCCCGCTATATCGCCGGTTCGAGCCCCACGATCGACCATGTTTTGCAAGATGGTAGAAGTAAGACAGGATCGGCATCTCGAGATTTACAGCGGCGCTATCTCTCTCTCTCTTTTTGTAGCATTATTTGTCAGTTGAAGCTTCCGATCGGGTCGAAATTCTAATTTCAATATTTGTTTATCTTGGAGAAAATCACACAGCGACAACCACTGCTCTTCGGTTCATAGTAATCGTTCTAGGAACAGTGAACACACGAATATCTTTGAGATCAATACAAGTAAGGGATTGGGTATACATGACATGGGGGAATAAAGACTGATGACGTCATCGTCATCATCACGAGCGTCGTCTGCTCCTGAAGACGTCCTTCACCAGCGTCGGACGCAGACGGCGGCACGGGGAGGATTGGCACAGCAATGCGCCTCCCACTGTCCGTACGAGTTCATCGAGATACAGGGACGGCCACGGGGAGGATAAGAATCGGCCTCTGAAGAGGGTCTACCGTAACCCCAAATATAGTACTTGAGAGCTAAAGTAACCTGCGAAAATCAATAACGTACGGTCAGCCCAGTTGGAGTAGCCGTAGAACGAGCTGTGGTCTGCCCACTCCCAGTTGTAGCCGAAAGAAGCACCACCGATGTAGACATCGCGGCCATGAGCCAGACCTGGAATCAGTTCACGATAAACCAACCGTATTATGACTACAGTAACCCAAAGCTGAATTACTACTCACGTCTGATGAAGTCATTCTCTTCTTCGCTCTTGATCGAGGCCAGTGTACCACCCTCATAGACGCACTCGAAGTTGTGGATGGTCCAGGTGTTCACGCGGCTCTGCAAAATAGTCAAGCTACAGTTACCCACCAAGTATTCCTATGATACCGTTCCCCCACTTCCGTACCTGTAGCCTGTAGCAGCTGCCATTGTACTCCTCCCAGCCCCACTCACAGGCGGCGCCCACTGAAATAATACAATCAGGACGCGATGAAGATACCGTAACCATTCGAGAAACAACCGCATCCCTTACCGTAACCATGTCATCAAAAAGGACTCACCAGCAGCTAGGACGGCAAGTACGACGAGGGTTTGCATGGCCTGTCAGTCGGTCGGATTGGATGAATGGATGGACGGTATCCGGTCCCGAATGGACGTTCTCGCGGCCGTTTTATACGCATGGTGCGTTCCCTCTCCCTCCAAAAGGTCGTTGTCGGGGGAGATTGTTGCAAGTCCGAGAGAGGGGGCGGAAGCGAGAGAGTGTGGCGATCGTAGAGAGTGCAGACGGGCAGAGCGGGATGAGATAGCGCTGAGCCGCACGGGCGAAACGCCTGCGCTCCCGGAAGCTCCGCCCACTCCAGCTTAGAGAGGTTAGTTTCGGAACAAAAAACACGCAAAAGTGCAGGGTTTTTGAGCAGGCGACGAGTTGGCTGTAGAGCTTTATCCTGGTTTCTTGTATATTCTCAAGTTCAGGAATAGTGTTTTTGCCAAGTGTGTATGTGCGCAGACTAGTGCATAGTGCAGATGCGATTATGACTTTCGGTGGCGCTAATCGACGCTAACTATGATGAATCAGTGCTGGGAAAGGTCGAAAGTGAGTCAGTCGTTTTGCGATTAGGGAACGGAACAACAACAAAAAACAAATACTACAGATGCCAAGCTGCTTAGTAATTTTCGCAACGTTGATTAATTGTCCAGCAGTAATTCGTATGACTCTGCTTCCAATTGCTCTTCATTGCTCTACTGCTACTCTGTCTATTCAAATGGTTCAAATGCGGGTGGAATTATTTCCACCCGAATGATTCCCGCAGA
The DNA here is from genome assembly GCA_036245825.1 of Pristionchus entomophagus. Taxonomy (NCBI): domain Eukaryota; kingdom Metazoa; phylum Nematoda; class Chromadorea; order Rhabditida; family Neodiplogasteridae; genus Pristionchus; species Pristionchus entomophagus. Next base: position 21,716,394 of record BTSX01000006.1, read on the forward strand.
GTTGCTTAGATTCGGTAGTCATTCCCACCACACCATCATCTAATTTCAGTTCCGATCAGCGTAAGGTTGGATATTCGGCTCGAGTCGCGGCAATTTTGCGGTCGCCTCGCCCAGGATAATCGTATTTGATCATCGTTCCACCGCTTCGTACTCTCGCTTCTTCTTTTTTTCGCTGTGTGTTAATCGCAGGAAGTAAATTGTTGAGTTTTGCGCCGCACGGCGTAATCAGTTATCCAAAACTCTAAGCCCCCAAAAACAGATGGTGACTTTTGCAGGGAAGGAGGGAGCAATCAAGAAGAAGATTGATTGACGATATGCGGACAAGTGAAAACGGGGACGAGAAGCGAGATTTACTAGGGGAGGAAAACGATATCGCTTTCCCTCCCCTCCCAGCGAGGCGTTCGAGGTCAATGGCCACTGTCCACTATATCGTTTCAGTTCCCAGCATAGGCGATATCTCGCCTGTCTGACCGGCAATAGAGTGTGCAGGATGGAGAGAGCGAGAACGTACACGACATCCCTACAGTCCGATCTCTTCGGTTCTCGCGATCTATCAGTCTCTCTCACTTGACGAGAGACAGTTCGTAATGCCCCGAATTGCTTCCTTATGGCGGAACGCAAGCGAAACAGGAAACAAGAAACCTAGTAAAGTTTATCGGGACCAGCCAATCACATTCGACGGAATATTCGAAACTATAATTCCTCAGACGCGAGTAAAGCTGTAGTGAGTGAGGTCCTTGAGATCGATGATAGCGGGAAGTCTGATCTCCTTTGTATCTCCAGTAGAGTCGAGAATGATGATGAAGGAAGCCTCGTGCTTGGAGGAGAAGCAGTTATGGGTGACCTGAAATTCGTTTACAGTAATTATTTGATGACTATCCTCTCATGAACTGTTCTTACCTTTACGCGGGGAGTGACCACCTTTCCCTCATCTACCTCGAAATCACCACCGAGCTCAATCGCACCGTATTGGCCGTCCTGAGAGATTTATTTGCAATGGGAACGTTCTCTGACGTGAGAGTACACTTAGTGTGGAGTAGTCGGAAGAATCTTGAAGTAAAGTAATTGATGAACATGCTCACGAAATAGTTGACAGCTCGCTGCGTTTTGTCCAGGAACAATTCAAGCATCGCCCAAGTGCCAGCCTTGTTCGCCAGTGAGCACGCGGAATCACCTCGAACCTTAGAAAGGCATTCAATCCATGCTCATTTCATGCTGCATTTCACCAATAACTCATCCTAATTTGACTACAGTGTAGTCTAAACCAGAGATCGTGCACTGACCTCCACCCGAATCTGCTTGCCCTCAGAGACAGAAAGGAGAATTCCAAGCAGGAATAGGACAATGTATGCTGCCATTCCGATGGGGAAGAAATGGGAGTGAGAAGCGAGGAGAACGCTTATGAATCGATAGAACAAAGCAATGACGAGTGGTATTACTGCGCGAACTTTTGGCGCACACACACGCACTTTTTTGCCTGCTGTCGGTTCTCGCTGGCGAAACCGCTTCCTTCTCTGTATAATCGAGAAAAAAATAGCTTACAGTAAGATTTCAATAACGGTTACAGCATTCACAAAGCTACATCAAATCCACAATGGCGAATGTATTCAATGTGATAAAGAAAAGATCGGTGATAATTGAATGATCTTTATCGCATGGTCTCTCCACTCCGGGCTTATTTGCCCGTATTGTAGTGTCCCCCTCCGGCTCCCCCTCCGTGTCCTCCTCCGGCTCCGTGTCCTCCAGCGAATCCTCCTCCAGCCTTGCGCTCAGGGCAGTGACAGTACCCGGCATCGAGACCGGGTCGTCCATCGTGTCCCTCGTGACCGGGACCACCGGTCGGTCCCTGCTCGCCCCTGTCTCCCTCGGGTCCGGCGCCTCCGGCTGGTCCAGCCTCGCCGGTGGGTCCGTCCTTGCCTGAAAATGAGGAGATATTAACTATTTTAACAAAATGTTACAGAAATCATTTGATTTTTTTTTAGAAAAAGAAACGTACCAGCTTTGCCGACGACTCCGACAGGTCCGGCGGGTCCGTGCTGTCCCTTGGGTCCGGGTCTGCCGATCGGTTTGCGTCCGTCCATGCCCTTCTCTCCGGGAGGTCCGGTTGGACCAGGTTGTCCCAGAGCTCCAGGTGCGCCGAGATTGCCGGGCATGCCCGGCCGACCATCACGACCCTCCGCTCCTGATAGGAAAACAATAACATCCACAAATTGGAGCCAACGAATATTTCTTGCATAGTAATTATGTATTTAAAGTAAAGCAGTAATGCGAAAATGTTCGCTCACCCTTGGCTCCGTCGGGACCGGCCATGCCTCGGAGTCCCGGGTGTCCGTTCGGGCCGCGAGGGCCGTGAAGGCCTAAAAAGAGATAAATAAAACACAAAGAAAGATATTTTTAAAAAAAGAAGGAACCCAATACCTTTCTATTCCCCCTTTCGACAAAATGTCAGGAAATAAAAAGAAAATATGGTTTGTAACGGGAATGATAGAGAGAAACTACCTATTGTGTGGGGTATTGTTTTGCATTTCAAATGAACAAAAAGAACATTTAAAAAACGCCTACCAGGCGGGCAATAGAAGCACATGGTCATCTGGGGCGCGTCCATGCTGAGATCCTGAGCGTCGATACCGTCGTGACCTGGAGAGACACATTGTTCACGCAAAAAATTGGCATAACGATAGTGACGAACCGTCGTGTCCGGCGACTCCGTTGGGTCCGGGCGATCCGGGAGATCCGCGCGGTCCCTTGGGTCCCTTCGGGCACTTGCCCTGTTTGCCCATGTCGCACTGGCACGCGTGCGCCACCTCAGTGCCGGGAGCGGCAGATTCCTAAGAGGAGACATTTTGGGAAGTTATTGAAGTGCGGCTATTGCCTGAGGATTTGAGATTTTGGGAGTAATTTGAATATTCGTGAAGCTGGACTCGTTTTAGCTTAATTTCCGCCTCTTTTCACCAGAATACAAACCACATGGGCGGGGGCATTATCGTGTCCGGCGGCCTTGTATCCCGCTCCTCCCGAACCTCCATAGGCCTGTCGCTTGGCACGAGGCGCAAGCGTGATCAGATCCGCCCACAGATCGTCGGTGGTGGACTGGAATTGATAATCATTCATTTATGAGCATAATTAACATTCTATGCATTCGAACTTCAGGGGTTCAGGAGTGCTCCTTCTCTGCAATCTGAATCTCCCTGCGAAATGCATGGAGAATCCGTGAAGTGCGGTAACTCACTCTAAACTCGGCGATCTCTCCATCGAATTCGCTCCACGAGTCCTGGATGGTGACGTAGATGTTGGCCATGATGAGCAGAGAGGCCGCCATCACCAGACCGGAGAGAGAAGAGGCGATCAGAGTCGCCGTCTGGATCTTCATCTGGAAAACCGTAATGCAGACTACAGAAATCAGAAGGAAATGTACATATACATACATACATACATACATTTATCATGTCATGCAGTTGACGCCAGATGGGGATGGATGGTTTCAGATAGGTTTCGGGTCGGTTCTTCGTTCGAGAGAGAATCATTTCGTCTGGGTGGGGGTCAAGGGATCGGTCTTCTTTCCATTCACAGACTCAAGAGATTGGCTGGAGAAAGGGTTGCGATCATCCAGGACGATAGGACTTGATGTAGAGTGTTCATTGTTGATGACGGAAGAAGGCTCCCGTGATTTTAGAACTGAGTCCACCAAACTCGAGTCATCAATCGCGAAACGAGACTCGACGAGAATGGTATCTGAGGGACCAAACATCAGAGTAGGTCATACCCATCACACGGTGACCAGAGTCCGGCTCGCATTGGGGATTCCGATCTTGTTGAGTTGATGGAGTAGACGAGGGGAACTAGAGGGATTCCATTCTCTATCAGAGAGAAATGGAGAAGGACCGCTTGCGATGACTAACAAAAACGAGAATGAGGAAATGTACAGTATTCAGGAAACATAGTAGACCTACAATGGACTAGTGAGAAGAAATGGAACAGGTTGGTGTCCAAATACCCTTTCAAATGATGGGCGATATATTATCACTCAGTTGAATGCGATAGACGGAGAGGTTTTCCTAGATATTGTATCAGGGCTGAGTGATGGGATGGGGAAATGGGGCGCTAATGAGAGATGGGCTGGAATAGAATCCTCACTCACACCCATGGAGATGGGGTTTGAGATAAATAACGAACGGAAATTGGCCCATTTCATGTGATGGAATGTTGAAGGTTTTCGGTTGAATAGAATAGAGAATGATGGAAGAATAGAGGATGCTGATGCTTTCACTGGCCGAATTCGGCTCTTTATAGTGGCCTCTTTGCCTGTCAATCTCGTCTTGCGCAAGATACCAATGTGATAACTGGTTCGAACTGACCAGCACAAGCTGTTATCCCCCACTAACAGTTGTTGCCCGAGTAAATACTTTCACTTCGTATCTCGATCCAGCATTGAGGTCGAGTGAGGAAAGTAGTTATCACTATTGTAATGTCGACCGGTGAGGGATCATGAAGAGTATTCACTAGAATTTAGAATTTTTGCAGAATTGAATTGAGTTGAGAATTCCTAGAAGACGTGGGTGGAAGCTGCAAATTAGCATGGAATAGAAGATTAGGGAGATTATGGGAGAAGATTAGTCAAGAAGGGGACAAGGAGCATCCAGGAGATTACGAAAAGGGCAGGACCTTTCGCTGCATGAAGACTATGCAGATGCAAGTCAGCAGATCTCATTCCAGAAAATTCCCTGTCCAACTATGCAACATGAGTCACAACTCAAGAATATTTATCAGCACACACAACTGTTCTGTTTGCAGTACAAAACGATAATTGTCATGGAACAAAACCGCTTGTACCTTGTTGAAAGCGATAAGTTCTCGAATGCTAGCAATGATCTGATTGTGGAGCTCAGTCAAGAGCCACGAGGCCTTTGTCGGCGGTATCCTTCTGCGCGAAACGGCCAAGTCGCGCTCCCCAGTCTTCGTACTCGCCTACATGGTGAAATAACAATCAACAGCGTTTAGAAATGACGAATACCTCTCTTTCTGAATTCGGGCGTGCCCAAGAGTGATGGAAGAAAGGCCGAATAGGATCTAAACGAGAGCATCGTTCGGAATCATGAATAGGAATAGTACCCCTGGTCGGGGTGCTGCTTTGGGGCCGCGATAATAGTTTCCGTCTCTCCCCAATGGAAAGAAAGAGCGATGGGAAGGAACAGGAGACCGAGGACGAGTTGCATGGTCTAGGATTAGATTTCAGTAGGAATAATAAGAAAGGGACCTTACCGTAAACCTAGTGGCTAGCATTGTTTCGGAGGGGTCGGTCACAAGACGTCGACTTAGAATGGGTCGTAGAGTGAAAAGAATGATGTGCCTATCTAGAAGCTCCTCCCTTTCCTCTCTCGCACCCTCCAATTATTCGTCTGGGGAGAGAATGCTGAATAGCGTCGAAGGATAAGGTGGTTGTAATTATTATTACGTTCTTCTGGTTGGTCTAGCAAGAAAGATGTGAAATAGAGTGGATGCTGTATTCCAACTGCAATTCATCAAGGCCAATCTATTCATTGATGCGATGCTATTTGTCTTCATTCGACATCGACGAAATGATCATTTCATACTTCATCTAGAGAATGCAACGATGAACAATCGATAACAGTATACAGATATACACAATGCAAGGAACGATAATCAAAAAAGCAATTGACACAGGGAATTCATGATGCTATGAATACCAGAGAATGAACAAATATCAATGTTGCCCGTTTTTCTCCAAGTCCGGCTTGGCGATCTTCACTCGCTTCTGGAGATGATTCTCGAGCTTGCGACCCTGTAACCGATACCATAACTTTCAGGGGGAAAACTGATTCAGGCAACATTTCTGGGAATTATTGAAGACTCGCCTTTGTTTCAGGAATGAACGTCTGGAAGAGAATGATGTCAGCGAAGAGAAACACGCAGAGCGCCAAGTAGGGGTACGAATCGTGGTATCTATCCTGAAAAAATTAATTGGTTATTGGGGTTATTGATGAAACCCAAAACACTTCCCAGTATTTTCTCAAAACTTCAGGCTAGAAGTCGCATCCGACGCATTACTCAGCTCTTGCTACGGTTTTGATAGAGTGTTATCTCGTGTAGAATTGCAAATTTATCAACGCACCAGCAGGAACAGCTGTGTGGATAGGATGGTGCCGATTCGGGAGAACATTGCCTGTGCTGAGCAGCCGAGATTGCGCACGGATGTAGGGTAGAGTTCCGTGGCCGTGATGTATTTGGCGATGTAGACCTGGTGGTTGGACGAGATGGAATCTCGTGCATTTGTTGACGAAGGAACTGTTCGCCACCCCATTACTCAAAAATTTACGAAATGGGCTTTTCCGAGAAAAAACTATTGGCATCTTTCCCTACCATCAAATGATGCATAAATACTTTGCATTTTTGATATAGTTCACGGCATTCCTCAGGGGAAGGGGGAAGAAAGAGAGAAATAGGAAAGTTTTCAGCCATGGGTGCCGAGAGCCGTAGCCGTCAAAGGAACATGGTATTGTCGCGAATGTTTGAATTCACTTTTGGCGGTAAAATGCCGAGCATTTTCGAGCAGCATACCTGTCCACAAGCGGCAGTCACTGTGATTGTCACGATTCGAAGAGCGTTTGCGTACTCGAACTCTAGTCCTGAACAAGGGACTTCGTGTTTCCCTGAATTTGTAAATAACAGTTTCCCTCAAGCTACCAACCATAGAAGTAGAGGAGGAAGATAAAGACCAGACAGGCGAGGTTCACTGTTTCGCTCGCCGTGTTCAGAATTTTCCTTCCCGCCGCCTTGATCTTGTAGTCGGAGATACCAACGAAGATGTTGAGACCCCACCGAATGATCTGAACATGGGGATATGTGTGTTCTTCACACTCTTCGTTTTTTCCTAAATTTGTTTTCTTCCTCTATGACTATCGAAAAGGACAACACATTTCTATTCCAATTTTATTTCACTTACTCCAAAAAAGATATTGTTGAGATAGAGACTGCCACTTATTGTGTCCATATTGAAGAGGATACCGTAGTTTATCAGCGACGTCGTCATACTGAATTATTGGATAACGTGTTTATGCCGTTTATAAGACGATGTTTAGTCATTTCCTCGTGCGTATGCCCTGGTCCAAATCCCTTTCCCTCAACATGGATTTCTCGAAAATCCGAGAAAATCCCCTTCCCCAAACATACATTCCGAAACAGAGAACCACGGTCCATCGCAGCAACTCCGAATTCTTGAAGATGGTAAGGAATGTATGGTTCTTCTTTTGTGATGCAGCGAAGGACTGGAATGTGGAAAAATAATCCCGCAGAAGAAAATTTGATGGAGAAAAATATAAGAAAAGTAGAAAAAAATTATTATGAAGCCACACCTCTTGCTCAGAAATCAGCATATCCTCGATTTCCTGAGAGCGAATGTTGCAAGAGTCTCTATTGAAATGGCGAATACGGGCGAGAATCCTAAAGAAAAAAACGCATATTTTTTCAGTTTACAGGTTCCTGTGGATATCAGTAAAATCTGTGACGAGATATCAGTAAAACATAATTTCAGTGATACCTGCGAGCTTCGCTAATTCTTCCCTTCTGGATCAGAAATCGGGGACTTTCGAAGCAGAATCTGTAAAGTCTCATTCTGAAGAGCACTGACAGAACCACAGCAAGTGTTCATCTACTTCTTGTTTTGCAACGGAAATAGAGATTAATAACTATTAAATTCCACTCTGACAAGGGAATGGTGTGAGACCTGAAAAAAACGCACAGTAGAGTAATCACTCCGAAAAGGTTAACAACTGCTGAGACAGCAGCGAGTGTTCTCCATTCGTATGAGAAATACGCGACGATCGGGTAGATGATGAAGTTGGGTGACCAGGTCACGATCTAGAGACGATAACGTTTAGTGAACTACTAAATTTAATCCTGATCATCATGAAACGTAGCAAAATTAGGAAATTCTGACCGTATTGACGAGCATTCTGTGCTTGACGGGAATGTTCTCGACGAGGTACACGCCCTGCACACTGAAAGGTTGATAATTTCAGATTATGCGCAATGAATAATATTTTTAAAAATCACAACAGTAGATAATTCTACGAAAAACAAACGCACGCAGTGATTCCTCCCGCAAAGAAGCCAGTTAGCGATCGCCAGACGTTGAATTGAAATAAGTTGAGGGACATGGATGAGATGCCAGTGAAGGCGGCAGAACATGCGAGAGCGATCATTAGGGACTGAAAACAGACTCAATATCTCTATACTATGTGTGTGAAAAATATTATTTTGCATACAAAATTAGATGAGGAAAGGCTTACAAATCGTCGTCCGCAAATGTCGGAGAATTGGCCGAATACGAGGGCGCCGAGAAATACTCCGGTCATCTGCATCGTCGTGCTGGACTTGACTTTGACTGAATTTTCGCAGAGAAGATCGAACTGGAAAATGGGAAGTCAAAAAATAACATCATATCGTACTTCGAAAACATTTCCGAAGCGTTTTTCTCGCAATATTTCACCGTCAGTTTTTTGTATTTGCCCGGAATTCAGGATGGATAAAAATAATAAACAATAATTATAATTTGTAGTTGTGAACTCGCAAAATGCAAAAAAAAATTAAACAATTTACAAAATGTGAATTTGTTCGGAAATGTTTATGAAGTACGATAGTTCGAAGCATTGACTGATGAGAAAAAGTACATAAGCAAACGCCTTTCATGTACTCATATCGATTTTCTCAGCGATCTTCCGGAAAACTGACCTCGATCTGAATTGATTTGAACTGATATTCGAGTGCCGGCTCGCATCCGCTGCTGTTTTCCAGTTGGCGGAAGAGATTGCATCGCTCAATGTGGTTGAGTGATTCGTTGAACTTCGTCTCTCCGCAACCGAGTATGGTCGGGTTGTGACCTGCAAATTGAAATAGTCTACTATCGCAGTTTTGAAATTTGTTCATAAACTCTGTCACAAAATTCGGACAATGCCGTCGCGAAATCTTTATCGAACTTTTTTGTTCGTTATCAAACCCGAGTTCTTCTCAAGGTCGACCAATGACAGCGAACATCTATCAATGAGGTCAAAGACAACTTTCCTCTCCTCTCAACACGCTATCACCTATCGGACTTTCTAGTTTATGGCGCGCGCTCTACCCACTTTCGCTGCATTTTTCGCACCTCTTTTCGAACCGTAAGAATGATCTGCTCTGCATGTGAACGTGCAACGAAAGACAAATTTATGTTAGCGAAATATCGAAATAAATAAAAATTCGAAAACGATAATTTACCTGCATAGATCATGTAAATCATCGTACTCAGCGTCGAAAAGCAGGCGAATTCGAGAAGGAAAAGCACGAGAACGGTGTACCTGAGTTAACAGTTTATTGATTCACTTTCATGGTTTCACATGATCAACAAAGCATAATTTATCTGTTTTGATGAAAATTGCTGAAAGACTCTTCTCGTACATTCAGCTAAGTGCAACTTCGAAAAGTACCTTCCAAACTTGATGAATTCGTCCATGTTCTTTGTTTTCTTCATGACAGTCGGAATGGGAAGTTTCTCGACCAACAGAGTCTTCTCCTCGATTTCATTGGAGATTTCATCCTCGTCAACGGGCTTGTCTACCTCCATCTGACTAAAAAAAATGAACAAAAAAATTAAGTTAAATCATAGAAACAGACAAGGCAACCTGCCCTCAAAGGCTATCAACATCGAGACTCTGATCAGAGTGCAATGATAACGATGATAAGGAAACAAGAGGACTGGCTAGTCAACGACAGCACCATAGAGAGAGCGGAAAATGGAGAACTGTCTAGAGACGGTACCAGATCTCATCGTGAGCGCCTCTCTAGCACGTGGGGCAGATTGACAGTAATACCTAATGGCATGAGAGTCGATAAGTTCCGAGCTGATCTCCCCTCCCTTTGCGACCAGCTTTCTCTGCACCCGAGAGAGATGGTCATTTGAACAGCTCTCTTTAATTCACACACTCTCTCGTCGGGTAGGTTGGGGAGATGTAGAGGTAGTCGATGAATGTGCACAAAGAGTAGCGAGAGTGATCAATGATGCAAGCAGTTTATCTCGATCGGCAAAGACAATTGAGATAATTTACTGCAAAGTTCCGCAACCAAATGCTCGCAATTTCATCCGATTAAATGATAATGGCTCGTGCAACTGAAACTGTTAACTGAAACTGAAATACGAATTCGTAAAATATTGTAGTGAACACGCGTCAGATTTCTTCGTTGTTAGCAACTAGTCCGCGTCTCCAGTTTACCCAAGCATAAAAACAAAACGAAAAAATTCGTAGGACCTGAAAAGCAGTCTAGACAAAATAAAGAAAAGGGTCAGATATTCAGCCACTTTCGGGTAAGAAAAACAAATTGATGGTGAATTGATAGTTATACTGTTATCTCTATCACGCATTACCACATTATTATCTCTTTATCACCTAGTACCATAGATCTGGGCAAAACACGACCACAACACCAACTCGTCCACTTGCTTTTACCAATTATCGGGTGAAGTGTATACAATTTAATACGATGGAATCCGATCATTTTTGTGCTTCTAGCCGACAAAACTATGAAATTTCGGTAAAATGTTGCGCTTGTTTTCTCGTTTTTACGTGCGAGTAAACCGTTTCCCTGTCCAACGCTTTATTTTTTCTATATTCTCATCAGATTGAATTCGATATTATTTTACTGTTTATCAAAAGAAGATATATTGCAAGATGAGTGTGAGCAAGCTGAGTGAATGATGGGTTAATGCAGACGACATGGAAGCTTTCGTTGAGTGCTGACCTGAAAAAGTATTATAACTTTCAATTAAAATTGTATATAATTCTAACTGAGAAGTTCCTACTCACTCACCTCACCTTGAATTAATTATTACAGGCTTGAGGGAGCTGGATCAATATCTATATTGTGATTCTTCATCTATATAGAACTCTTCGTCGAGATTGAGTCTCAAGGAAATTCGCGGATCTCTCATTCTGGACAACCTGAAACTTGTGGCGATAATGAAATTTAACCAGAAAACTGATTAACAATAATATCATCGATTCCGACCCAACGCCTTATAAACTGATTCTGGCTTTGTCAATGCAAACAAACAACTGAACAAGACAATAATATTTTCCACTTTCTCTATGGGTTCACATTTCGGCGGACCCATGAGAAAGAATGAAAAGAGTTTAATCATTATTCTTAATTTTTATTTGAAACTAACAAAGGAAGTTTGCCAAGTCTCTGTGAGGTATTTCAAAAATGTTTGATCTAGTGAGAGTAACTTCAGTAACTGCTTTCCAATTATGCTAAGACACCTGGGGACCGAAAACAATCGATAGTTGTGTCGGCAACAAGTTCTGGCCTCTTGTCATCTTTCAAGCCGCTCTGTTCCATCGGCTCTGTGACGCAGTGGGTAGTGAAGATGGACGATTCGGGAGGACTCGAACCTGATAGGGGCAAAAGTCACACGGATTGCTTGCCCCGCCCGCTACCCGCCACAGCCGATGGAACCGAGCGGATCAAATCATGAGAAGAGGCATGCGCAAAGATGTCGTCGTCGACACAACTTTCGATTTTCCCCTGGTGTCGTTAGCACAAATGGAAACCAGTTATCGGCACCACACTCATGATGCCTTACGTCACTATATCAACCATTTTTTTGAAAATCTCACATGAACTTGCGACCTTCCCTTGGGAGAGATGATGGCGATGATAAGCTTTGCGGATGGGGGTTTGACATTGATTCATTCAGCATTTGAAGCGCATTATATTAGTGGAAGAACTAGTATAATATCCAACTCCGAGTGAGATGACGTGTGAGATCTCGATGACGTCGCACTCGACCTCCGGCTGATAGAGACTCACCAATAATATTATTATCTCTATTGCATATTACGGAATCATTATCTGCATATCATAATGGTTTCATAATGGGTTAAATATATACAACAAGTTCATATCTTCCACTTTATTTCCAATGCGTGTTACTGTTATTTGATGTGAAGGCATCAGACTTCACATTTATGTTAGTCAAATTGAGTTTTTGGTGCATGTTGTGTGTAATAGGAATATTCGTTCACTGGGATCGACGTACACTCGGCTACTGTTCTTACTATTTTTTTACATTGCAATATTTCACATTGCATTTCCACATTCTGATCGGAATACATTCGATTGAATTTACTGTTTATCGCATAAAAAATTTACGATCTAGATGCGAACACGCTACGGGAATGGTGGATTAGTATAGGCAATCTGGAGGCATGCTTCGAGTTGAGTTCTGTAATTAAAGTATCACTTACTTTAATTCTACTGAAATTTACAAAATGGCAACTGAGATGTTTCTGTTCTGATCTCTCACCTCAGCTTGCCTTAATTGTTATCCTGATCTCCTTGTCCGAACTGAATGGTGATCACGAGATCGTTCTCGTCATCGAGGGCATTGTATCTCTTGGATCCTTGAGGGCCTGTCATTCTGAAAGAAACGGGCGATTGGAGGCAACGTTAGATAGCTATTGTGAAATAATGAGAGAAAATATAGGAAAATTTTAATGAACTATCACCGATTCCAACGAGACCCTTTATAAACTGTTTCTCTTTTTGTCAATGCAAACAAACAGCTGAACGGGACATCGAGAAAATAAGGAAACACTGCTGAATCGTGCCCAAAACATCGCATAATCAGTCAACATTCAAACACAGAGGCGATAATATTTTGAAGTCTCTCTAATTCGGTATGTTTGAGCGGACACTTGATCTCCACTGAAATGTATTTTTAATTATTCTTCATAATTTGTTATGAAACGAAGAGATGCTGTCCGTGATAAATTGAGGGGCCAAGATAATCTGAAACATCTGAGATCAGAGCAAGAACAAGTCTCATATCCTATTCTGATTGACTAGACGTTCGGGATCTCAACGACGTCGCATTCGACCTCCGGAATCGTCTGGAAACAAGCCGTTTGACAATCGGTGCTGTTCAAATGCAATCATTTCGAAATGCACAAATGTGCATATCGATCAACTTTTGCATAATCATCGTTCTTTTTAGTTGCTGAAATGTCGTCTGCTGAGAAAATATTTGTTCTAAGCAGCGTTTTCAGCTGTTCTCAAGTACTTCTGAAAGATATAATTTGCAAAAAAAATTATCTTTGATCAATGATCAGAAAAGATGGTTATCAAGACGATTGTCCCAAAATAGCATAGTTTAGATTGGATGCCTAAATCGAGTAAGAAAGTGGAAAATATTATTGCCCCGTATTTTTCGAAATTGACTGATTACACATGTCATGGACACGATTCAGAAGGGTTTCATTATTTTCTTGATGTCGCGATCAGTTGTTTGTTTGCATTGACGATGTAAGAAACAGTTTATAAGAGACACTATCTGACACGAATGACCTTTTTGGACTATAACCGCACAGGGAAAAATAGATTCCCACCAAAATTATGTACTAGGATCAACTTTTCACGTAGAGCTCGAAAATCGACCTTAGAAATCCGTATCTCCAAAACCGAATTCCCGGTGGCACACTTCTCGTGCAAGTGGGAAAATATTATCTCGAGAACCGCGCTTCGTAGGCCCAGAAAACCATAGTAATTCTGAAAGATCTCGCCGAGATAAGCATTTTTCCTGTTGTGAGTGAAAGGCTAGCTCATCCGTGAGAAAAGTTGTGTCCTCCGAAAATTTTAAAATTGTTTTTTCACAATTCGGGTTTTGTTAATAAGCTCATTCGATTCCTCGTTAAAAATTAATCCTGAAGCGTATATTTTCGGTTAATTCAAGTGGCGGATAGTTGACCGTTCGATCAAAAAATGATATTTTCCTACGGTTTTCCGAGCATAACTTTTTTTGCTTTGAGTTTCATGAGCTCTAGTGTCCAAATTCGGATTCAGCGAGTGAAAATACATCCGAAATTCCTATAGTCAGATTTTTTTTTGAGAAAATTAATTTTTCACTTTTTCCTGAACCCCGTATCGAGGCCGCTTTTGGGCCAAAAAGTCGAATTCTCAAAGCTATGTCGCTATAGGTATTTCTGGCTTATTTTTGCACGTAGAAATCGAATTTTTATACTAGAGTTCATCATTTTCAAAATTTTCGGAGGACACAACTTTTCTCACGGATGAGCTAGCCTTTCACTCACAACAGGAAAAATGCTTATCTCGGCGAGATCTTTCAGAATTACTATGGTTATGTGGGCCTACGAAGCGCGGTTCTCGAGATAATATTTTCCCACTGGCACGAGAAGTGTGCCACAGGGAATTCGGTTTTGGAGATACGGCTTTCTAAGGTCGATTTTCGAGCTCTACGTGAAAAGTTGATCCTAGTACATAATTTTGGTGGGAATCTATTTTTCCTTGTACGGCAGTATATGATCTGGCTCAGATAGTGTTCCATAAGGCGACGGGTTTGATTCATTGTCAATTCGACCAAGCTCCTTTTTATTCACATTATTTCCCATTAAGAACTGCGATGCACCGTGCTTACCTCGTCAATTATCTTTTTAATTTAATCTTTTTGAGAATGGACTGCCCAGTACCAGGATGCCAGGGAGGAAAGAGATACAATGCACTGGAAGACGAGGCGGGAGGTGGTCTCGAGATTCGTATCCAGTTCAATCAAGGTGGCCAGGATAATTGAGGTGGGAAGAGATGAGAGATCAAGAACTTTTAAGCTAGAATTATGTAAATTTCTAAAAAGAAAAACAATAAATAATGCCTTTACAGGATTCAACTCAAATCAACCCCCCCCCCGAGATCGCCTACAATATTCCACCATTCACGTAGTTATTTCGCAACCATGTTGTAAATTCACTTTTTGCGATAAACAGTAGATTCTCATTTCTAACATTTTCTAAGTTATAGCGACTTGTCCGATATATAAAGCGACCGGGCGTTTATTATATAGTGTTAAATAACGTGGAAGGGCATTCTGCAATAGTGAAAGCTACTCCGAAAAAATCTCATACAATACATATGAACAATTATTTCCATTTCCATTTCGTTCGTTCGAAATTTGGTTTCTCCCGCTCCCTCTCTTTGTTGGCCACTTTCTCTCGTCACTCTCGTCGTCTAACACTCTCCTCACTATAATGTTTGTCTCACTCTTCTCTCATTTCACATGCTTCAAGAGCCGCGAGGGCGCAACCGTCAACAACCACTCCTTATCGACCAATAACAGACTTCGTCTTGTTTTATGCCCTTTTTCTGTTTCTTTCACTTCCAATTATCTGTTCTCTACTAAATAAAAATATCAACAACAAAATGAACACATGTTCGGTGTCTTCACTCTTTCCCTTCTTGTTTTCCTCAGCACATCGCTATAAAAAATCGATTTTTTTTCACCGTCAACTCTTCAGAATCTGGCTACAACCATGTACCATATTCCAGCAGCCGCTACCCCAATCTATTCCATAGTGAGTATTCTATTTACCATTAGTTTCTCGCGATCTCGACCTCCTTCTTCGTCTCTGTTCACATATAACGTCTGCAAAGACATGTGACCAGACAGATAAACAAAGGGGTGAAAGAAAGAAAAAGAGAGAAGAGAGAGTGAGGCAAACCGCGTCGGGGACAGTAAAATAGGATAACGTTGCAATTTGTAGTGGTGACTATCGGTTGGAACGTCCACGCTGATTTCCGCAACATTCACAATATTTATATTCTTTGTTTAAATTTACTTGACATTTCTTTTGAGGATCAGCATGACCTGGAGAGTGCAAGGGATGCGGCCAACCAGGCTGAAGAAGATGCAGTCAGTTGAGGGCAGAACCTGCAATTCAGGGCGACCTAAACTTGTGGTTTCTGGAGAAATATCTGTAGCAATGGAGCGGAAGGTTGAAATTATTCACTTCAGGCCCACTCTGTATTCAACGAAACACTAGAAGCAATTGAAAAGGCTGAAGAGGCTGTCTCGACTGTGGTCAGTTAGAATTCAACAGATAAGGTTATATCCGCAGAGTTTCGTCTTAGCTGAAAATAAATAACGCAAATCTAGGCCCACGAACTTCTCGATGGCGCAAAGGAAGCAGTGAGTACGGCGGGCCGACTAGTCTCTGACACGGTGAGTAATGCGGGCATAGAAATGGCTAGGGGAGGGTTTCGTTTACCCCCATTCTCGATTGTTCTGTTTGTGGATAGGAAAACAGGTGAGCTAATACATCGATAAGCCTCTCAGCACAGCAATTTTCGATTGGACATCGTAACTTTTGAAATAAGTATCGGAACATGTATCGTTTTCAGTATCGGCGCCTCTCTGAGTCATTTGATGGGACTGAACAAACTGGACAGGCTGGGCACGAAGCGGTAAATCCGATTCGAACATTATTCAAACACTCAACATTCATAATTAATCTCACCATGTTTGCCTTTCAGGCAACTCCAAACCTCACGGACACTATCTTAACAATGGACTAACCACTTCCCACTATCATTTGAAACACTTGAGATAATTCTCATTAAAACTTGCAAATAATTGTAAATATTTGTCCACTCTACGAGAGGGCTTCGATTAATAAATAATTTATTACTGAAGAGAGGACTTTTCGTATCTTGCACGGTGCAACTAAGCTCTTCCTCCTCACCAAACACTTTTATTGAAGATGCATCCCATGCCTCAAAATTATGTGTCCTCCTGCATTTTCCATAATGCCTCGAGAAAAAGCAGCCGGCTCTCTCGCCGTCCAAGCTTTGTTATGCCTCCACATTCTTCGCTGTTCTTCTCCTTTTTCCCGTTACTCTTTCACAATCTTCTGGAACCAATTTCTCAAGCCATGTCAGGCGTCTCTCCCTTATCTACACTGTCTAATGTTGCTCTCTCCTCTTTTTTCTTTCGCAAGCTCCGCTGCTTCTGCAGAAGGCCCTAGTATAAAAGGAGTGAGCACCAACAGTAAGTAACCAGTTTATTCCGACATCCAACCATCATGGCCCTAACATTCTATCCCTACGAGCACTCGATGCGTGGTGTGGTCAATCAGGTGTGTTAACTATTATGGTTCTACGTATGTGTTAAAACTGTATCTGCATCGGTTGCTTTACCGGGGGGAAATAAGACGAGACCATCAGATGGATGCTTTCGGTTAGAGCGGATGCATGAAACAATGGAACAGCGGTTAAAATAACCCACGTGGCACTTACCGTTTTCGTCTCAGGCAATGAACGAAATCCTGCACTCTCGTGGTGGGCACTATCCCTACTGGGGCAACGTCCCTCACCACCAGTCTCTCAACTATGGATCGCCTCTCGGAGCTGTGAGTTCATCCGATTTATGTACCAGCGCAATTATTACCGTAAAATAATTTTCACCGTGAGTTTGACAAAATGAACAAAATCAGTGAACACGAGAGAAAGGATTGTAAATGGATTCGAATGCAGAAAACCCTCGACCTGAAAGCAGTGTCCGCCCTTGTACACAACAAATTCCTTATTGGTGTATTCCAGGTGGTAAACACTGCAGTCAAGTTCGCCTTCACCGTCGATGTTTCTCACTTCAAACCCTGTGAAATCAAAGTGACTGTGACTGGAAATGAGCTGACGATTGAAGGAAATCACGAAGAGAAGAATGATCAGCACGGAACGATTCAAAGGTGAGATCTTGGCCCTAAAACCTCCACATTCTTTATTTTCTCCACGTACAAAGTGTCAAATTTTCCCAAAAATAGCACATTCTCACTGCAGATCGTTCATTCGCAAGTACCTCCTGCCCGAGGACATCAACCTCCAGGCGATCCGCACCAATCTCACAGAGCATGGTCATCTAACCATCGAAGCCCCCAAGAAAACGCTAGAAGCCACTCAGTCCAGAGCCATACCAATCACCATTACCGCCGCTTGACCTGCAAGAGCTTGATTTTTGTCGTTATTTTTCCTGACCATGGTTTGGTGCATGTCTACAATGTTAACGAAATTTACATTCGTATAAATAATTTTTTTTCTTGCAAATTGGATTTCAAAAGAGCATCGAAGAATGAAATCGGACATGAGTACCAAGGACCGTTTAAACCCGTACTAGAAAGACAGTTAGATACAAATGAGTAAATGAATGTCCCTGCAAAAGACACAAGAACAATGGTGCAGCTTCTCGACTTGATACATCAATGTTTATCTATACGCAATCTCCCCGAACTCACCCGGGAAACTCTAAACTCGTTTCTCTCACAGCCTCCTCTCCTCTACACTCACTAAATACTATTATGTTAACCTCTCTATCCAGTCAGAGAAAGGAAGAACTGCTCTCGATTCTATCTATGCTCTTTTATTGCCTTGTTGCCATGTGTTGCTGATCCGTCTGTCGTCTATTCTCTTCATTCCCTCACTCTCTTCCCTTCTAATCTTACCAATCTTTAGATCATTAGAAATGAGTGCAACAGCGCAGTTCCGGAACTGGTATGAGGTCATTTCGGAAGAGTCGACGTTCACTATATAAGAGAGGCGAAGAACTCAGTTGATTCCATTCCTTCCTAGTGATGGATCCGAAGAAGTCTTCGGAAGAAGAACAGGCGCTTCGGTGAGTTATATTCAGCTATCCATATATTTCCATTGTTATCATTAATCGTGCATCGCAATGCCCGCACTTGCTATGTTTTCCAAGCGCAAATTAATGAGCGCCAGACAATGTTACATATCGTGCGCGGGATTTCGAATATTTTGGGGAACAGGCAATTTTGAGGAGAGTCACGAACTTCTCTGTTTCTTATGCATCAAAATTCTTCGTAACTTCATTGTTAAGTCGCCTCGCTTTCTTCTCAGTCGCTGTCTCTACTGTTGCGATCATTGTGGCTCTCGTCGCAATTCCCATGATCTTCACATGGCTACAGGTGATTTCGCATTATTAATTTTTGAAAATGATTTTTGATGGCATAAAGAATGACATATTTCATTCAGCACGTTCACTCGGGCTTGACGGATGAGATTGACTTCTGCAAGACCCGCTCGGTCAACATGTGGGATCGATTCGAGCATGTACGCCATAATATTTATTAGGGAAAAAAAACATGTACTTTGACAACTCTCCAAATCGCGTCATTTCTACCTATTCCGGATTCCTTCTTCCTCCTCCTGTTTTTTTTACTATTTTCATTAAAAAACATTACTAGTCATGAGCACTTTCAGATATTCCATCATTCTCAATTCAAATCATTTCATTTCTTCAGCACCAGCGTCCTCGTACTCGTCGTGCGGCCAGCAAGCCGCTTACGCCCGCGTCTCAACGCTACGCCACCATGGAACGACTCATTCGCGAAGCCCTGCTCAAGCAAAACCGCGCCCGAGGTACATTGATGGGAATTCAAAAAAGGGGAGATTGATCAGAACAAGAGAGCGATACGAAACAGTTCTCTGTGCTGAATATTCTTCGAACAAACACCTTTTCACCCGCTTACAACAATTTCTTAAAAAATTGTCATCCCATAGTCATTAATAGTCATCCAAACGATTGATTCTTTCAGGCGCCGGCACTTACGAAGCCGGCGGTGCTCCACCAGCCGCTGCTCCTCCTGGAGCAGCTCCAGCTGCTGTAGCCGGCGGAGGTGCTATAGCCGCTAGTGGATACGCGTCCAATGCAGCAGCCGGCGCTGGTGCAGATGCTGCAGCTGCAGAAGGTGCTTCTGGAAGCGCGGTTGCGGGCGGTGGAGCTGCGCCCGATGCCGCCGCGTCAGCAATGACCGCAAATGGAGCAATGGAGGACGCCATGGCATCTGCGGACGCAGCCATGAGTTCGGCAGAGGGAGGCTGTGCCTCGATGTGCTCATGCGGAATGGGACTTGCCGGCCCGCCCGGACCCCCCGGAACCGACGGAGAAGACGGCAAGGATGGAGCAGCGGGAGAGGATGGTGCCATGGGAGAGATCGTGCCCGCCGACACCAAGCCCAAAGCAGCCGATTTCTGCTTCGACTGCGCCGATGGGCCACCCGGACCCGCGGGAAAGGCGGGACCTGCTGGAACCGATGGAAAGCCCGGAGCCCCTGGAGCCGATGCTACCGGTGGCGGTCCCGGACCCGTCGGACCACCCGGCCCGCCTGGACCTGCTGGAAAGGACGGTGAGACCGGACCAGAAGGCCCGGCTGGACCCGCCGGATTGGAGGGAGAGATGCCCGGAGAGAAGGGACCGCCCGGACCTCCCGGTCCCGCAGGACCACCGGGGCCTGCCGGAAAAGACGGCGCTCCGGGAGCCGGATCACCTGGACTGCCTGGACCGGCCGGAGATCCCGGACCGGATGGAGATTCCGGAAAGGGCGGAGATGATGGGTACGCTGGAACGAGAGGAGAGCGAGGAGCTGATGGAGGATGCGATCATTGTCCTCCGCCGAGGACCGGGCCCGGGTATTAGAACCAGGAACCAGAGTAGCGGAAGAACCCGAATATCGAATTTTGAGTGGATATTGAGATCGGTGAATGATGTGTCATGTGTAGCGTTTTGAGATCGGTGAATGATGTGTCATGTGTAGCGAAGTTATAAATATTCGATATTATATAAACGTATTTATAAAGTTCAATGTGTGCTTTCGACCCTCTTAGCACAACTCTATTATGGGTAAAACAAGAGTAAGCAATCTCCTTGAACAGGTTACAAAGATACTTTAGTCCATTTTTTTCGATGGAAAAGACATGGGTGAACATAGTGAAAGATGCAATATCGGAGTAACGGAGAAACATCGGGAGATATCAGTTATGCTCAGTTGACACGTTTAAACGCGCATAGAAACAAGAATGCAACTAATTCACGAGAAATATCAACTAAAACGTTGACAATCCACGTGAAATCTCACAAATCGGGACTCGTATGAGAGGGAAGATCGGGCTAGGTGGGATTTAGAAATTTCTAACTCTCTGAAAAGAACTTTGAAATGACGGTACTATGTAGAGGAAAAACTCGAAGTTGAATCGAATATTATTGGAATCGATTAAATTTGATTTCAAAAAAGAGGTCACAATTAGGTCGTAGTACGTCAGGGCAGAAGTTTCAAATCATCGGATCTTTTTGATCAACAAAATTTCTCGCCTGTTATTGTCCGGATTGCAGACCGGAGAATTGGCTGATTAATTGATTGGGAGGGATGAAATGAGACACCGGGAGTTCTAGAATGAAGGATGGTGTAGGACAAGCGATTGACCCGGTGAACACGCATCATGATAAGTACCCATCAGAATCCGTCTACTAATTTGCTCTCGTCAGTTTGCAATTCGGCCGAACCCGCTGATGAAACTCGATCTCGTGTTCGGTAGGTCATGTGGGAGACGGGACGAGTCGGAAGAAGAATCTGTTGATGAGATGTTTCACCAGATCTACTCTCCATCCAGAACTGGCACTTCGGAATGGAATCTAATCCCATTTTCCAGTTTTAGGGTCAGATTTTCCCGTTTATGCATCTTAAAGATCCGCTTTTTACCTCATTCGAGTCCGTGCTCAGTCGGTTCTCTGTGGGCGAGGGAGGCAGGCTGTTGATGTGACGGAGCATGTGGGGAGACGGGGGTTGGAGGGTATCCTGAACGGAATATTTGTTATGCATCTGACATTGGTGTAGCACATGCACTGCACTATGTAAATAATTCACGTCGTCGAAAAGGGTTGGTATATAATTGTCGAAAGCTGCTACATCAGGGCTGCTACCAAAGTTGCTTTAAAATTGACCTGATGCGAGTACCGCTTGCTGTTCATGTTGCCCGATATACCTCCACAGCCATTGGCCGTGCAGCGACAACCATGAGAAGTTGAGGGCATGTCGGAACCTGAATTAAATATTTTAAAAAGGCTTGCCATCTAAATCTTCCCTACCATCGAAATTTCTCTTTAAAAACAACGATTACCGTCGATTGGCGGAGATCGGAAGTAGGCAGAAGTGTGAGAAGGAGACTGGGCCAGGGAGACGTGTGAGGAACCTGGGAGAGCTTAGAGATCAAAGATGAAAGATCAGGCCGGCTCACGTATGGACAGCTTCTTGTCGACACACATGCTCTTCTTGCGGAAGCCGTAGTCGACCTGGCATTCAAGGATTGGAAAATGAAAAGAAAAAAAACATACCAGTTCAAGATTGCCCTCATCAGTGTCGTTGTCTTCAATGTCAGAATCGATTCGAAGGATCTGAAATGGAGTGACTAAATTGAGATTTTAAAAGAAATACAAAGCAACTGTCAGAAAAGAACCAGAAAAATACCGTTTCTGGTGACTTCTGGGCGAATAAATGGTCCAAAGATTAATAGTGGTCAGTAGGGATCTCTTCACTTCGCGTGCTCTATACCGGTGATAGAGTATGAAAAATGAGGAATCATCCTTGACACCTCTCACCTGTCCGGGTGGTTCGTCTGTGTCAGTTTGCTCGGCGGGTTCATTCACGGGGTTGAGCAGCTGATTCTCGTCCAGCAGTCTGATGCAGCCACGACCGTCCGGAGGAAGCAGCTGGTACTCACGTTCGTCGTACATGCCCGCTTCCTGAAGCGAACTTTTAAAAAAAAGAATGAACCTTCAATTACACTCTGATTCTCGAAAAAGTTCATTAATGCTGATAGGATAGAGTTGCTTTCACTCAATGAGTCGCTCTATTCACAAATGTCATATAGTCACTATAAAGACAGTACAATCATTACTCGGCATGTGGTTATTCAAAACGGAATTCTCCATCGTACCCTCATCTCCTCCAACTCCTTGGCGGAGCACTTAGGCGTCTTGATGTCGTACACATTGTGAAACTGGAATTTTTTTTCAGATCTAATGATTAAAAAGAGTGAAAAGGTAGTTATCTAACCTTGGCATAGTCGATGTTGTACTGCCCGTTCTCTTTCTTGTAGTGCACGAGTTTCTCGAATCTGAAATATCGGCCGTCAATTGGAGGTGGCGTGTTCGGGCCTTATTCTAACTGTTTGATATACTCGAGAAGCTGCCATTTAGCTCGAGCCAGCAAGGCACACATTCACTCACCTCTTCCCCCACAGAATCTCCGATGGCAAGTAGCTAGTGCGAGCCTGAGTTGTTGATCCTACGGACTCGACCACTCCCTCGAGAATCGCTGAAAAGATATGAATACACATTTTTGCAACAAGATTATCTATGACAAAGTATAATAGTATAATCATTAGAGCTAAACAGCACAAACAAAATTATTTGAAACGTCTTCTCACCGATGATTTCGAACTTGTCGGTCTGTAGTGACTCCATTGACACCTCGTACAGAGGGGAATTTTCATCGATTTCGTGACAAATCGTAATGGGCCAGATGACAAAAACTCGATCGAGACCCTGGTCGTA
This sequence comes from Pristionchus entomophagus, assembly GCA_036245825.1. Taxonomy (NCBI): domain Eukaryota; kingdom Metazoa; phylum Nematoda; class Chromadorea; order Rhabditida; family Neodiplogasteridae; genus Pristionchus; species Pristionchus entomophagus. The sequence goes on from BTSX01000006.1 coordinate 21,739,627, forward strand.
TCTGAGAATGTGCAAGATAGTGATGACAAAACGAATTTTGTGGGCGGCTCGAATCCGGCTTTAACTAGGAATTTGTCGATACCCACTTGCCCTGCGGGCTTTTTGTAAACCCTAGTGCCAGTGATCTCGGGAAATAGTGGTAAATAAAAGCGAGAGAAACTATGAGGAAGAAGTGTGCCTATCGGAACCCGGATAACTAAGAAGACAACGTTTCACAATCATGCGAGAAAATTGTCTACCCGGATAGAAATGGGCGAAGGTTATTGACGTCTCTGAGAGTTTTCTGGTGAATTTCGAGTGGACAAATTCTAATTGGTTTACTAAGCAAATTAGGAATAATTACTTACCCTACATCCATATCGAATTGATGGAACGGCAGAAGTTCGCCCTCGTAAGTGATGCACCGCTTGATCATCTGGAGATCAAAGGTAAAATTGGAATGATCACCCCCCCCCCCGCCAGTCGCCTTCAAACCATTCATACCTGTAACCGCACATGTGCCTCGGCGAGTGAACTTTTCCTCATGTCGCCGACCCTATAAATCACTCGTGAAACGGAGAAGCAGGAAGACAAAGAAGCGCTCTTTCTAGCACATATCTCATCTACTTTTCTTTCTCTCCCATCTCAACGAGTAGGTCGATCTTTTATTTTCTTCAAATCGCAAGCTGTGATGTCCTAACGAAAATCGGTGTATGTGATTTGCAACAGATCAACTGAGAACAACCGTATTCTCAGAATGGAGCTTGTAATGCTAACCTGAACAACAAACACAGCTTTCCATCTCTCAAACAGATCACGGCATTCTTCGAGAATATTAGAGTGGCGGCTCGCTTGATTGGTCGCGCGAGCTTGGAGAAGATCACTCCCGCCATTAGGGTCTGTAATTATCTTTTTTTTCTAATAGCGTGAATTGAATTTGGTTTGCTACGAAATACAGAAAATATAAGTATTTTTAAAAATTTCGAAAAATAATACCTGTGACATGACTCCCCACATGAACTGCACACACATTGTGAGCACGACCAGCGTACATTCATCAGTCGGATATCTTAATTGTGTGTTTCTCAGTCGTTTTCTCAGTCAAACTTTCTGTTATTCTCAAACCCATCTCGATTACCATTCCACATTTACAACTCAATCTACTCGATCGTAATATGGGCCGGAAGTCGAACAAATGCCGTTTTCTCTTCCCCCTTCAGAAATTCTCATTCTCGATCTATCCCACTATGAATTTTTTTTTTCTAACGTTTCTAACGTTCAGTGCACACATTTGGCGGTAACTCGATCCCTCCCATCCGAATGTGTGGGGTGTTTCTTCCCAAGGGCGGTAATCCAATTCGGCACTCCTCTTTGTCTGCCCCCCCCCTCTCTCTTCTCACATGATAGCTCGCAAAATACATCCATCGTGCCCCCCTCATCGATCTCAACACCCTCCGATTGTATACGAATTGTGCCTTTCTCTACCTCTTGCGAAACATCACCTGCGGGCGGGGGTCGAGCCTGCCTGCGTCGGCATGCCAGTCAGACACCATGCCCATTAGGCCAGGGCGGCCTACCGCAGGGAACGCTTGACGGAGACTAGTGGTTGGGGCGCGCGCCTTTCTCTACCTCTTGCAAAACATCACCTGCGGGCGGGGGTCGAACCTGCCTGCGTCGGCATGCCAGTCAGACACCATGCCCATTACGAAAAGGACCACAGGGCCCAATAAACGAAGGGCTCCTCCTTGGATATCATGGCTAACAGATGTGCTTTTCGGATTTCTGAGAATAGAAAAAGCGTCTGAGCAGAGGTAGCGAGGTCGGAATAGGTCATCAATGCGTCAAACGGTTCTCACCTGAAGCCGTAACCTGCAAATAAAATAATAAAGATAAAATCATAAAAATAAAATAAAATAATAAATCAAATAAAGAACGCCGAAAAAATATTAGATGGAAGTTTCTCGATCTTTCTCAAGTGGAAGGGCTATTATTTTCTTCGCGAAAACATAAGCAAAGTGAGGGATCCTCTTTTCCGTCTCCCCTCATTCTCACTAATCCTCGGAACCACACGTTCTCAGCGAGGAGGGGCTCTCTACTCCGTTAGTCATTCCAACAACGTCCGTTCGATAATGACGATGAGTCTAACGTCTCTGACTCATGTTCGAACGTGGGAAAACATTTGACGTCTGAGGATTCTGGAGACATCTGAAGCTCACCGATGGTCGTCTGCGTCGTGAATGAAAAGATGAAGACGTTGAGTCCGGACTGGACGTTTCCGATGCACGGCTTCCAGTTGGTGTCGTTCGTGTGCACGAAATCGCCTGGAATTTAGATGTTACTAGTTACTTTCACGTGGAGAATATGTCTGATTCAGTCAATGCCGCTTCATAACTAGTAACGAAGAATTCCCCGGATACAGTTGCAAAAGTATGAGTTGTGTATCTATCACTATTGGGCTTTATTTACCAATATCTAAAATTGAGATTAAAGTTGAGAATACGAACGGACTGTTTCATCTTGTCTCATTTAAACTGCGAAGACAGCCGGTATTCACTGATTCATGAGTGTGAGCTCGTACAATGAATAACTTATTTATTTGTTGGTCTGTCAAGATGGTAGGGACTATCACGCTATGTTTGTACGGTTTCTGGCATCTACGAGTAAAGTTTTCATCCATTCAGAAGTGAGTAATCGCTTCTTCACACGCTATCTAAGGAAAGGTTAGCTCTAAAGTACGAGCAAAGGGTATAATCACCAGATAATATTATTTGTCTGCGTGCTAGATTGTTTCTGCAATTCCCTAGTTCTCAATTAGCGCTTGAAGTGTGTATGAACCCGCACTGATATTTCACTTTCCTTCCACTAGATGGCAGCTGGTGTCGCTGCCTCAACTCAATCACAGCACCCAGAGTGTTCCGCAGATTGCATTAGCAAGAGAGAAGTGCGAATTTCAGTTCTTTTCCAACTCCCAGAAGACGCAAATCACTAAAACGCTGATGCGACCGAATAAGCATGTGATTTTTACGCATTTCAGAAAATTGTCAAGATCTTTGGGAAAACTTAGAACGAATACAAATCATCGCTTTTCAAGATAAGATAGAGGATTCGGGCTGAATAATGCTAAAAACAAAACAAATGACAGCTCGGTCAATTTATGCTGATGAAAAGCACACTTGCTCTCATTACAACGCTTCAGCGAACGTTTGTTTGTGATTGATGGCAATTGTGGTTATGAGAATTACCGTGGGAGTAAGCGATGGTGTAGTAGATGCAGCTGAAGAAGCACCAAGAGAAGGCGAATTGGAAGGAGAAGAAGAGCAGACACCAACGCCACTTCATCTCGATGATGGTCGTGAAGATGTCACTGAACGAGATTATATTGAGCTTTGATCTTTGATCTTCTTCCTTTGATTATCTCTTTTCATCTTCATGCAACTATAGAGGGTTATGTATTCGAAAATATATCTGATCCTGTCTATTTTCTGCCCCTATCACACTAAATTACCTATATCAACACAAATTTGTTGATGCCGTTTCAGGGTTATGTGCTTTCTTACATGATCTTTTGGGTCATAAATTGCTCCCCACATACTCAGTCTCTGTGACGCACTGTCTAGCTCCTAACTGCCGTTTTCTCCCCACCGTCTTGAGAGACTACAATGGTTGACGGGTTAGCACAAAGGACCCCTTCCATGAAGCCCGCTTATGGCCCATTCCCTCTTTCTGCCTATAATCATATTCAAAGTCCATTTACACCCCTCTTCTTCATCCTCCTCTAGCCATCCCATCCTCTTGAGGAGAATGAATACGGCTGAGAGATGAGAAGAAGAAGGACTGAGCGTGTGATGTATAGTTTGATTTATCTATGTTTTCGTGGGCCTAAGCTCGAGACTTTAATAAGTCGGCAAAAGTGCAAAATTAGTCAGTGAAACTTCTGCACAGAGTGAGTTAAACATAATGAAGTCCCGTTTTCAGCTCGTTTTCACGGCTCATTTCTGCTGTTTTAGCAATAACTTCCGACCCCTCTTTCCCTCCTCGCCTCCCCTCTCTAAATCACTCGGAATGGTCACAAATGCAAACAAAGAGGAGGAAGAGGAGGAGACGTTTAATGGAAAGTTAATGGGCCGGTCTTGAGAGCGACGGATGGACTTGGATTACAGAAGGCCCACGCCGAAAGAGGATCCCCGAGACCCGGATTGAGCATTCAATGAAAATCAGATGCATTTCCCCAACAAACTTGCTCATTTCGTAAAGCAGCCTGTCGTCGACAAGTTAATCGAAGGAAGCACTTCATACAGCGCGCAAATGGGAGAAATTCGCTCACGAGAAGTATTTCCTCCGCTGTTTCGGTACATTCTTGAGTGAGATGTTGCAGATACCCTGCTTCTGCACCAGTCGATTCCTGAATTTTAAAAATATTTTTGAAATACAAAAAATATTGTTGCACCTAATTCGTCGGCTGCCGATCTTAGGTGTCCGGAAGAATCTGAAATTGAGTTATTCAAATTTAAAAAAAAAGTATTTTCACGGTTCAAAGATGGGTTCGAGATACGGTACCTTGTGTACTTAGTCTGGTGTATGGGTGGTGGGGGCGCGTCCTCGTCCTGTCTCCCGACCAGCCTCTCCTGCTCGGGTTCCATGATGTCTCTCTCGCGTCGCTCAGCTGAAGAGAGCAGCGCTGCGACAGTCGGAGTCAACCCGACGATCGGCTTCTTCCGGTTCATAGCCGCGCGCGTGAGTCTCCCGCGAGTGAAGCGGATGGTTCGCGGATGCGCGCGTATAAGCCCCGGACGCGAATATGTGTGTGTATGCACTGGGTGGAGTCTGCGTCCCCTCTATCTCACTCCACCCCCTCTTCTCTCTACGCGCCGAGAAGGGAAAAACAGCCACCGCAGCAATGCCCTGCTTTCTACAGGCATGTTTTGGCTGCTGCCGCCAGTCTTTTTATGTCGCGCGCGACGGTGATTGAGTGAAGAGGAAGGAAGGCAATTAGCATATATATCTCCAGACCGAGTTTACTACTGCCTGTTCGCGCTGTTTGATAGTCGGCTTAACCACACGCAAAGATTATTTTGAGCGAGATGAGAGGTTCAAACAGTGTGTGATCAAAGATAAAAAAGAGAACGGAAAGAAGAGGCGAGACGAGGAATTGTTCTGTCATTCGAAATTTCTAAATCAGAATGCCAGAATGATGTATTAAAAAAATTTTCTAACTTGCACCACAGGTGCAAATAAATCAAAGACTCGAGGAAATTATTGCAAGATTCAAATGCTCAGCAACGGTAATACGGTGTTTAGTGTACTATCGTTACAAATTCGGAATAAATAAATAACTACATCTTCATTGAATCTTTCTAAATTGTTGTCCTTTCCCCTGAGTTTTCATGGTCGAAATGAGCATTCAATAAGAGCAAAGTCGAAACCCAAAACCTCATAGTAAAAGTATCGATTCTACAGTTAGTACTGTTACTTGTGGAACGGTTTATTTTCTTACAATAGTAAGTCAAAGGCAATTGTAAAGATCTACAAATGCATGTTCTTCAGAAAATTGGGGATCATCAGAGAAAACCCAGACACAATCGAGATCACATTAAATCATGTTGAGCAAGCCTACCAAATCTCTGATTACAAGATTGTTGATAATCACTAATGCGAATGAGCGATAAGAAGGCGGAAAGAGAGTATTCGGGAACCGACCTCTTCCGGAATTAATGGAGGATTAGCGAGTGTGACGCGGACGCAAGAAACGAAACATGGAGGTGCTAAGAGGAGAGAGAATCTAAAGAAGAGCACCCAAGGTGATAGGATATGCAAAAACGGAACAGAGTCACTCGAATGTTTGTAGAGAATAAGGAATCCCTAAAATTTGAAAGCTGCGTTTGATGAAATCAACACAAGACTAAATAGGATCTCATTGATGTTGCAGCGAAACCCTACTAATGTATAAGTGCAGTTCAGATGAAATCAGAAGAGATAAAGTGAGCAAGCCCCTCTTATTTTCGTTAAATTTGTCCAAACAGAAACCAAGTAATCACTCAATTCGAGTGAATCACATTCAGAACTCGTGATCGATGTGGGAGTTGATCGTTACACGACAAGAGGATAATAAGGGAAGAGAGGGAAATGAAGAGCTCAAATCACTAAGACAAACTCGAGTGTGAGTGGGAAGAAGAGGAGGAGGGCGAAATTCGGGTAGAAATGAGGAGAGGGAGAGTGAAGGGAGGTAGGGGGAGAGGAGAGGGAGGAGAGGAGAAGTGGAAGAAGAAGACAGGTCGAACACGCTCGTCCATCCTGTTGTCTTTCACTCTGAGGTCGATGCTATCAATCTACGTAGATTTCGAAAAAAAATGAGAAGGTGCGGCCGTGAGTTATGAGGGCTGAACTCTTACAATCTTCTAGTGTAGCACACGAAGCAATAAAGGTCAATGAAGACCAAATTCAAGGAATAGGCGGAGTTATGGGGCTCATTTTCGAAAACATGCACATTCTCGAACCATCACCTAGACGACTGATGTTGCACTACCATAGTCCATTGTCTTGGAATGAGGAAAACAACAAAGTTCTAGGTATCCTGCCTATGAATCAACTGATGAATAAGGAGAGATATCTAAAGGTGAGCGGTTAAAAGAAGAAAGAAGCGCGCCGACTACTCTAACTTTTCAATTTCCTCTAAGAAATCTGGCCCTCGACTTTGTGTCCCCTCCACCACTCGGATCCCATCCCCGACTATTGGAATTCTAATGGGCTGATGAAAAAAGTGAAGAAGGAAGAGTTGAAAGGGATGAGAAGCCGGGAGTAGAGTTCGAATTGGTAAGAAGAGGAAGCTCCAGAAGGAAAAGAAAGGAAGTGTACGAATGTATGCATTGCAACAGATAAGAAGATGAGAGGAGGGCGAAGGGCAGAGGGAAAGAGGAAGAAAGGACGAAAGAATAGCTGAGCGGCAACGGTCATTTGAAAAAGTTCCCCACCCTTTGCTGACAGGCGCGCGCACGGATTGAAGAAACTATACGAACCATCGAAAATAACGCAGTTCCTGAGCAGATTTCCCGGCATGATGTGGAGGAGATAGGAAGAGCAGAAAACAAGTGGCGAGAATAGGGGTGTCAAATGAATCAGTTCTCCCCTTATAAGAGGAAATGCTATGAATGTCCGGGTACAGGGACCAACGAACAAAGCGCCTCCAGTTCAGAGTGCTAAAGACCAGAGGCAACAAATGCACCAGTGCACTCATACGTCAAAGTCGCGATTCGAATTGCGCTTTTTGACATGATCTTTCGCAAAGGCTTCTAAGAAGCTAGCAGTTTGAAGATCAAATTGAATCACAACACCATCAGAGGCCATAGAGTTGAAACATAATTATTTCGGGCCAGTTCACCTTTTGCTATCGGGCATCACCAACACCTAACACGAATGTTCGAGTATTCGATTTTTTTCCGGATTTTCTATTTTGGAAAGATACCATGCTCCTATCAGTTGATCCGATTCATCGGATCAATGAGGGATGGATACCTTCATTGGCTCTGACTAGCAAATGCTGTTTCCTCTTATCGCCTCCGTGTCTGAATCGACTCCCCACTCGACGATGCCGACTCGAACTGAAATTTATTTTTAATAAAATTAAAACATTAACTAAAATATAAAAAAATAAGATTATGATCTGCATACAAGGAAATTTCTGGAGAACTAAAATCTTGAAATTTTGAATTTTCTCGTTATCAATATTGCTCGAAATGATAAATAGATGCTCGTTTAAAATAAAGCTTCAGAGCAATCGGTCCACGATTGTAATCAATGCAGGTTTGACTGCTAATATTCCGAATTTAGTTTTGCATCGTTGCAAGCGAATAATGAGGATCATTCTTTACATTTTGCACTTTCTCTTGTCTCTTCCAACTCTTCAAACTGAGAAATGAAGGGCAGGGAATTCGTTCACACTAGCGGAAAAGATTAGGCGCCGAGTGTGAACAACAGGAGGCATTTACGTGGGAAAGAAGGATTTCAAGATGGTAACACGTCATTCTTTGAAGGATTGAGCTCAAAGAATTATGAAAGAACGCGTTTATCTTGACTAGGGTTGACAATTCAAGGATATTTTGACGATTTTTTGAACTGGAGGTCGTAGCGCGAAAACAAGATTAGAAACCTATAGGAATGAATCTATGTTGTTCCCCAACTTCGGAGGATCAATTGCCTTTTTTGAACGGGTTAAAATATTCACTTTGAGCCGAGTTATTCACGAATCTTCCTTCAAGGATCGGCTATTCTTCCGGAAGGACCCATCCTTGAAGGAGGATTCGTGAATAACTCGGTTCAAAATAAACATTTTGACACGTTCAAAAAGCCAAATGATCCTGGGAAGTTTGGGAATAGATTCGAATCATCCTTCCAATAGGTTTCCAATCTCATTTTCGTGCTATGACCGATTTCCCGTCCAAAAAGCGTCAAAATATCCTTGAATTCTCAATCCTAATCTTGACGCATAAACTAATATTTAGATATAGATTTGAGATATCTTTTAGATACTTTTTTGATCGGTTACTACACGTCTCACATGTCTTGAAGCTTTAGAGACTTTCCTTTTTTTCAGTAAAGAATAACGGAAGCAATGTTACGCTATCTACATGTGATTAGTCTCACGAAAGCTGAAGCCATGCGAAATTTTTTCCATTCGATGGATTTTACAAGATGTCAAGAAAGACCATAGTTTTTTTCACTGATTTAAATTTGCAAGTTCACAAATATATTGGAAACACCATTCCAAACACAATCTCGCTAAATCTACCTGAGTCGTGCTATACGAAATATGTTTTGAAATTATCGAAGTTATCGAAGCACATTTCAGAAACAATGCACAGACTTTAGACTAATCGTACGTGTTAATTCGTGCAATAAACGAGCTTGCGTACTGGCATATTGAAATTAACAGCAAGCATAGGAAAACCTAACCTCAATTTTGAATCAACCCCTCAAATATTAATGCAACTCTCATAATTATTTGAACAATATTATCCCCTTTCCTTCCTATGCGAAGCCTTGCATGCTTTCAAGACCAGAAATGGAAATTAGAATGAATGTGACAAGAAAACGAATGTGTTGATTAGGAAAGGCTATTCCTATTGCGCTTTCTCAACGTTAAATACTCGATATATAACAGACTTACCTGACGACATGGTTCTCGATATCGAGACTGCTGGAGTGAAGACGAGTGGCCTCCGACCGATTGAGAGCATCCCTCAGCATCGAGTGGCAGAGGGACAACCAGCGCTCCTCCTGTATTCATAGACTCATCAATCAAACGGAGGCCATCTCAGAGATAGACTCGATGCTTATTTCACGCGGATCTCAAAGCACGCGAAGCATGCGTTGATTAGGAAAACTCATTATCAGTGATGAAAAGAAGATGTCGAGGAAGATGAAGAGACATAATAGATAGTCAAAAGAAGTGCACAAAGTGATAAATGAAGAAAAATCAAGACGAATTTGCGTGCAGAATGGAGGAAGTCACTCAGAACCGCCCAGCAGCTCCCGCCTTGGAGTGCGCGTTACGCTAATGAAGTCTCGAGAAGGTGAGAATCGTAAAGTCGAAGTCACTTGAGCAACGGGGAGATATCAGCAGAACTCGCTCTCCTCGTTCCCCACACTCTCTCTCTCTCCTGCCTTACCTCTGGGGATGAAATGTGTGGGTGTGAGATACCAACTGGGATAAAAAAATATAGCAAATTATTAGAGCGTTCGAAACGGCTACAGATAACATAAGAAATGGAATGATTCGACGAATGATAGATAGTTAATGTCGACTAAAAAATTCTCTGATGATGAGATACTAAAAATAATTTGAACTCTACGCACTTTCAAATAATTTGAACTCTTTCAAATTACTCTATTACTTATAAAGTCAGACAGTCTCTTTGTCATTCCGTCCGTCCGTCTGTGTGTGTGTCACACTTTTCAAACCTCAATAACTCGCTTTCTAGGCATCGCCCGAGGACAAGTCCTTGACCAATCGAACCACCGTAAACTCCTTTTTCAAAATCGATAAAAATTTCATCATTATTGCGAAATATTTTTTGGTGAAATATTTCATCATCCTTAGGTAATAATCCGTTTTCCGCGCCCAATTCAGCTCAAATTCGGCCGTAAACACCGGGAACAGTGTCAATCGACTCAGAATCGTCAGCACTTTTCACCGACATCAACCTTACGGATCACGGATATGTTCGGAGGGGCTTGCTGCTCGCCGATCACGGATCGGTTCGGGGGGGCTTGCTACTCGCCGGTCACGGATCGGTGCGGAGGGGCTTGCTGCTTGCCGGTCACGGATCGGTTCGGAGGGGCTTGCTGCTCGCCGGTCACGGATCGGTTCGGAGGGGCTTGCTGCTCGCTCATTCCCGTGCTCAGATTTCGCATTCTTGGATTTCGTCATCATTACGAAATCTTTACGTTTTCGCTCATAACTCGCTTCAAAATCATCGGACAGGCACGGGAAAAGTTCCAATCGACCTCCCGTGCTCAGATTTCGCAATCTTGGTTTTCGTCATCATTACGAAATCTTCACATTTTCGCTCATAACTCGCTTCAAAATCATCGTACAGGCACGGGAGAAGTGCCAATCGACCTCCCGTGCTCAGATTTCGCAATCTTGGTTTTCGTCATCATTACGAAATCTTCACGTTTTCGCTCATAACTCGCTTCAAAATCATCGTACAGGCACGGGAGAAGTGCCAATCGACCTCCCGTGCTCAGATTTCGCAATCTTGGATTTCGTCATCATTACGAAATCTTCACGTTTTCGCTTATAACTCGCTTCAAAATCATCGGACAGGCACGGGAAAAGTTCCAATCGACCTCCCGTGCTCAGATTTCGCAATCTTGGTTTTCGTCATCATTACGAAATCTTCACATTTTCGCTCATAACTCGCTTCAAAATCATCGTACAGGCACGGGAGAAGTGCCAATCGACCTCCCGTGCTCAGATTTCGCAATCTTGGTTTTCGTCATCATTACGAAATCTTCACGTTTTCGCTCATAACTCGCTTCAAAATCATCTTACAGGCACGGGAGAAGTGCCAATCGACCTCCCGTGCTCAGATTTCGCAATCTTGGTTTTCGTCATCATTACGAAATCTTCACGTTTTCGCTCATAACTCGCTTCAAAATCATCGGACAGGCACGGGAAAAGTGCCAATCAGCCTCACGTGCTCTGATTTCGCAATTTTTGATTTCGTCATCATTACGAAATCTTCACGTTTTCGCTCATAACTCGCTTAAAAATCATCGGTCAGGCACGGGAGAAGTGCCAATCGACATTTTATGATCATTTATAAGTTTTTTAAGGATACTTCGGCCATGCCGTTGTGAAAAGCTCGTGAGGCTGAGAGCGTGGAGGAAAAGTTGCGATGTAGCCACGGAGCGAAGAGGAGTGGCTACATCGCAACTTTTCCGGAGCGCTCGAAGCCTCACGAGCTTTTTGCAACGGTATACGCCCCACTCGAAAGTAAGCGGTGCTTTGCTAACGTGTATAGCGGCCTAAAGTTGCTAAAAAATAAACATGATTTTGTGATTTTGCCTATGCTCTGGCCATACCGTTGTGAAAAGCTCGTGAGGCTGAGAGCGTGGAGGAAAAGTTGCGATGTAGCCACTGAGCGAAGCGGAGTGGCTACATCGCAACTTTTCCGGAGCGCTCGGAGCCTCACGAGCTTTTTGCAACGGTATACGCCCCACTCGCAAGCAAGCGGTGTTTGATTAACCTTTAGATCTGAGGAATCAAGAAGATAGAAGCGGCTAATAACCAGGAAAGATTCGAATGCAATCACTGCGTTAGATCTCAGAGGAATCGACTGCTTTCACGTCTGGAAAATGTGCGAAGTTGTGTCGAAGGCAGCGATAACCAAGAGAGATTGTGTGGGCCTGGGAGATCGCCCAGATTTTATTATATTTATGCACCTCAGAGGGTGTGACGGCTAATAGAATACATGTAGAATTGACAAATTTATAGAGAAACAATGATTCTACGATCGAAGGTCAGCGAACATAAGAAAAAGAGTCAGATATAACATCTTTCGATATTGCCAGGACACATTAGCGGCTACGACAGAATCTATTCAGGATGATTCAATAATATGAAACATCAATGAAAAATTGACTCGCGTAATGGTGATAATCAAGCTGACACAGAACTATTCCTAGATGGAAAATTTTAAAAGATCGTAAGACAGCAAACAAAAGGGTGTGGATAATCGGAAATTGTGAAAAGATTGCGATACCTCCCCCCACTTCAGCCTCTCTCTCTCTTCTCACTATTTCTCTCTCTCTATTCGACTAGCCGCTTCGTTCTTCCAGTAGTTACCATGGATCCTGGATGGATTATGGAGCGACTCCCATCTCCCATCTTTCTCTCTCTTGGTATCTCCCATCTTTCTCTCTCTTTGTATCTCTCTCTCTCTCTTGGTATCTCTCTCTCTCTCTCTCTCTCTCTCTTCCTCTCTCTCTCTCTCTCTCTCTCTCTTCCTCTCTCTCTCTCTCTTTCTCTCTTCCTCTCTCTCTCTCTTCCTCTCTCTCGCTTATCCCAGGATAACGAGAGATATGATCGAAAACAACTAAGAAAATGAGAGGGGGGGAGAGATTGCGATGAAGCAACAGCTGGGTGCTTATTAGAGAGAGCGAAAGCGTCAAGAATTTAGCTACAATTATCGAGCAGATGCAGTGTCTCCAGTGAAACAATGCATAATGGGAAGGTGTGTGCTGCTAAGAAAAAAGTAAAGAAAGTAACACGAAAGGATGTGATTTCAACGTTTCTGGGATATCCCGAGTGAAGGTCCAGGGACATTGTAAAGGTGTCATTCCGATTTCATAAGGTACGTCGGAAAATGGATAATCGCCCGAGTTTGAACTTCCTTGTTGTACATTCGGGCCTGATGAGAAAGGAAAAGAGAGAGAGAGAGAGAAAGAAAACGACAGCTTCGCGAACTCAGGTGAAACGAAAACATAGACTGATCTGGTTCAGAAAACAACAGATACATTTCCAAGAGAGTCTGTGCACTAAGAAAGGACTAACGGCCGATGTCTGAAAAGGCAATAGCCCAATAAGGTCGATACATAATTTATGACTAAATAAATTTGTGAAAAAATGAAACGAACGGCTTCGGATTCAGATCGACGAGAGAGAATTCTTCCAGAAATGCGTTAATCTAGTCACATGGATAAATCGAAGTATTCTTGCAAAGTAGCTCTATCTCCGATGAAAAATGCGACAAAATATGTAATACTGCTGAGATCTGTCATAGCCAGAGTGCACCGAAGAATTTGAGTTCAATCTGAGTCATAAGCATGGCATTGAATCATGCCTTGTTCAGATGTCATCGAGAGAGAGAGAGAGAGAGAGAGAAAAAAACGAAACAAATGATCGTCGAAGAGTACGAACAAATATTGCTTGATTTCGTGAATCTATAAAAAATTATCTAAATAATCAATGATAAAAAATCAAGGGTGTAATTTATAAAGATAAAAGTGCGACAAAGAATGCTACGTGTGATAATCGCATCAAGACGCAAGTGGTTAACGCCCGAAGATCATGGGGGAAACGGGGGGATTGAATTGTGGTGAAAGAGACTGGGATAAAAGGAGGAGAAGGAGCTGAACGGGAGGAGGAAGGAAGTGAGAAAAAACGAGCTGCTCTTTCTCTCTATGAGAGGGCATTGGCAGACGATGCAATCCCGGGCTCGTTGCCTTTTTGAACTGCCGATTCGTCTCGAATTTTCGCTGTAATTCACTGCTCAAACACGGTTGTAATGGTCGATATTCACGGATATGAATTATGATGCCCTCTCGTTTCTCTAATCGGCGTGAGACCGTTGCAAATGTGGATGCTTTTCCTCGAATTAAACCCCAATGACAGCATTATCCATCCCACATGTTTATCTCATGTGCATTAGCGAATGGAATCTTGCCAGTGATGTAGCAAATTCCTTTCATCCAGTCTATCTCCCTCATATTGCGTGTTCAGAGAGACGAGAGTCTGCCTCTCTTCTGAAATTGAACTGTTGCTAGGCTCTATAGCTCTCTTCGGCTACATTACTTCCCCTATTTCTGTTTCAATAAACCGCTTTTGACTCGGGCTCTCTCAAACTTTGAGAGAATCTAACTATTCATTGCCTATTCATTGGCTCCCACGGGGCTTTCCCTCGAACACTTCCCCCATGTGCATTATTTTTTTCTCTAGTCGTATACTTTTTTCCTACTCTCTAACGATAAGGGCATCGGCATGGAAAGATCAGATTACGCCAGCTGGCATATTCGCTATCTGTGTTTTACTAGAGGGGAGAGGGGGTATAACTCCTTCTCCTCTCCTCTCCGCATTCCAATTTCTCGCCGTAAGTGGCAGCGATAACCCATATGTTTGTGTGAGGAAAGAGTGATGGAGTCGGTCCGAGTCCCGCGGTTCCCACTATTCCCCCTCTCTCTTCGTGATCATTGCAATGTTTTCTGTTGTTATTTCACGCCCCAGAGACTCGAAATTATCTGCTGCGCTCTCTCAATTCAACACTGTCTCTCTCTTGCTCTCGCCTGTCAGAGACCAGTCAATGACAGCGGAGAGTTGACGATGTCAAAGATCAAAGATCAACATTTACAGATGTCATCCACTGCCTCGTTCAGTGATGGGTCGACGCAGACCAGTGCTCCAGTCTGTCCTCCTAATCTGAAGATCTCCGATGAGAGGTACCCTCAGTAGTAACATCTATTAAAGCGATCATACTCCAATTCAAGAATGAGGAGAACTTGAGCTTCTCAATATAATCGTTGCTCGAAACCAGCTGTTTTGCTGCAATTCGACGTGTGGTAGAGAGAAAACACAGTTCATCAGAACAGATGCTCCACGTCCAGCGAAGCGAACGACCCGGAAAGGTCCGAGCACGTAATCGAATGATTTCCCTGTGGGGTTCTTCCTCTCTTCCCCTTCCTTTTCTAGGAGGAGGCGAAGGAAAAGTGAATCATGTATTGTTCGACTCTTCTCTAGCTTCAAAGATGACGCTCTGTTTTCTAGGTTAGGCGCTGCGCATCCGTTGATTGTCTCTTTTTTTCGACGATTAGAGGATGGAAATTGCATGGTGATGGCAAATCGGAATCTGGCTCCTTTCGCGTGCTCTATCTCTTTTATCTAACCGTAGAAGAAAACCGTAAATTGATAAAAGTCGCTTCCGTTTTGCTATCACTAATGCAGAACGAAAGAGAGAGAGGGACTGGCTTGACCACTCGTGCGCAATGGCGGACGGTTTTTACGGATTCGCTTCACCGAAT
This sequence comes from Pristionchus entomophagus, assembly GCA_036245825.1. Classification (NCBI taxonomy): domain Eukaryota; kingdom Metazoa; phylum Nematoda; class Chromadorea; order Rhabditida; family Neodiplogasteridae; genus Pristionchus; species Pristionchus entomophagus. The sequence continues at coordinate 21,754,900 of BTSX01000006.1, forward strand.
TCACTCCATCGCTGTCAGTATCGATTCACAATCTCTCCCCTCCCTCGCATCATCTTCTCTCATCTCCTCCACATCGTCGCCTCACTCGGAACTCTTGCCTACTGACCAGAAAACTCTCTCATCGTTTGTTCACAGTCGTTGACTTCGTTTTCCTCGCTCTAGAGCAAAAAACAAACCTAGTGAGATGGATAGAAGACGATTCTTGAAAACAGACTCTCGCTACTCGCTAGGCACTCTCGCCATGAGGCTCTTCACTTTTATCTACTTCTCGATTTTCGATCCTCAAACTTCTCTTCGTCTAGGAATGATTGAACTGTGAGAGCGTGTGGGAAAGGAGGAGAGTCGTTGTGTGCCCTCATCCAGACGCTAGGCAGTTCACACTAAGTGACGTCGTCTCTCTTCCGGGGGTGTCGACTTCCCTATCCGGTGTCCAGTCAGACCACCATCTCTTATAGGGATTTCTCCTCTCTCAGTTGCGTATACTGATTCATCTAGCGCGCATTGTGGCCACGGGATCCTGCGCATTTCCATCTCGTTATTTTTTTTTAAATAATAGAACGTTCTTCCGTCTCGCTCGGTTGGCCTCGCGGAAAGACGGCGGAAATGGAAAAGCACCCCACAGCCTAACGTCAAAGTGAAGGCAAGGGGGGAGGGGGGGGGGGAGCTGGTGGGGAGTGGGGGAATGGCCTAAAGGAAGAATGGCTGAAGACTGGACTAGCCTTGGGGCACTCGCCCCGCTCCCGAGGGTCTGCCCCCCTCCCCCCTCCTCTCGCTGCTCAGTTGTACTAGTCGCTCTTCCTTCTCTTCGTAGCGAAAACATGGCTCTCGCTGATCACACGTCACGTAAATGTCCGCTGCAGGCTTCAGTTGTTGTAGTGTCTAATTTGACAATCGAAGATTCGCATTATCCCCCTCAAATTCGTCCCTGTTTTCACTGTCTTCGGCTGCGGTTTTCGACGCGCGGCCTTCGCTCGACTATTCTCTTCCCCTCACCTCCCTCTTCCTTCCACCCTTCTCTCTACCGTCGCCTCGCGCACGACAAAACAGTCGTAGGAAGAGGAGGCGAGAAGAGTGGAGGAAAGTGAGGGAAGGAGGAAGACCCCCCCTCCTCTTTTTCCCATCTGTTCAATGTGCAGGGCCCGCATAATGCTAACCCATGTGTGCTGATAGCATATTCTAGCGGCATGCCCACCTACTCTTTCGCTAGCCTCTCCTTTCGGCGTTTTCCGAGAGCTATTTGAGGCGGTGTCGACAAGGCATTTCTGATATTCTCCCCTAAGCCTCGAGAATGATGACATGAGGGGATAGCGCGAGAGCGGGAGGATTACCAAGTGATAGAACGCCTTCTTTCCATCATCAACAACGAGGAGCAATTGCAGTCCACTCTCCCCGTGTCCCGTCTGTAGCCCTCCTCGTTTATTAGAAAGGGAGGAGTGGTGCTAATCCATCTTCACGCGGTCGTCCGCCCCTCTTTCTATCCATTTCCGGCCCCGTTTTGCGCTGTTTTCACCTGAAAATGGCCTCGTGGTCGGAATCTGCGCTCGCGCTTGTTTGAATTCCGCACTAATTTGGGCCTAGCGGATGCGCTCGAACGAAATTAGCCGCTTCTCCCCATCCTTCTCCTCCTTCTAGACTGCTTGCCACACAGTCTCTAAGGCCCCGTAACTCTGACTAATCTCTATACGATCTCTATTGCATTCTGATGTTCCAGACTTTTGCTGTTCCCTAGCAGTCTTGGCCATCCTCTTATTGTGACAGCGCCATTTCTTCATGAGCCCATGTATTCCTTAGAGAACCGGATTCTGTCTTTTCAGGCGGGGTAAGGTGTCCAAATGGTAGCGAAACCACAATGTGAGAGGGTGCTGAAAACGATCGAGGACGATCAGAGACGATTGCTTGGCAGGAAAGAGTCAGCGAGTGACCTGCAGAGCAGACTCAAGACGAGGAAGTTACTCGGAGTGGGCGAGAGCAATGGGACTGTCTACAAGAGCAAGGTGAGGTCATTCCATTCATCATAGAACTGTGAAAGCGTCATTAAAATTTCAAAAGTGAGTCATGCATAGATGCTTGAGACGCTATTGCGAAGATATCCAATAGTGTTGTTGAGATATTTTAGCGCGAATTGTAGGCCTATTTTTGAACTGTGAAAACGTTGCTCTACATTGTAGAAGCGCGAAATTGTAGCGCCGGCTGAAGTAATTTTTATCGTGAAAACATTGTTTCCTTCTGTCACCTCTTTTGTTCCGTAAACAAGATGAATGTTTGATGATGAGGGGGCTCACAATATGGGATTAGGAGAGTATGTTTCTCACAAGTCATGGCTTTCTTACTACGTGAGTACTGAAAAGCCGCAAACGAACCACCTTATTTTAGATAATTGTGCATAATTACTGGCAGTCGGGCCTGAATAAGTCTGCATGGCGAATGAGCTTGTGCTCTTTGCAGTAATGACTCTTTGCAGTAATGTAAGGCGAAATTATGTTTTTCATAGAACAAAAAAATAAAGGTTACAAAATAAGAAAAAAATCTATGGTTTTCATTACGAGGAGTGATGTGTGATTACACCGAGCTAACCTTTGTGCGCCAGGGAATATTTGTTATGATGATGTTGATAAGATCGTTTGATGTGCTAAGCCAGTCAAATTAGTGTGATTTATCAGCGGATGATGCGAGAATGATCTTAGAACACTCGATTTTCATGGTGTATTTTCAATTAACTCAACTCCCTACATCAACATCTAAGAAAATAACACAAAATTGACATTTCAGATCTCTCAGCTGCTAGGAATCAACGAGTCCCTGTGTCAGTCCTTCCCCCGAGGTCTCTTCTACTGGGAGACTGCTAACACCCTCTACTTCTTCTTCTCTGGATTTCTAGTGAGCATCGATTTTTTTTCTTTCGCTAGAGGCCTATCTGCCTAGATAATTCAAACTATGGAGTTCTTTCGAGTTGTCGGCGTTGCCCTGAGAATTAAGAAATATATTTTAAAAGACTGATAATCGATAAAAAAAAGCATTATAAAACTGCAGTGTGTTCTCCTCCCCAGAGTGGGTGCTCTGATCGACCTCGGGGTCTCATCGACGACTCCTGAATTCTCAGCGGCCATTCGATTTTATGGACTCGCCGTGCTCTCATTCTCAGCACTTCTGCGCTGCATTCAGTCCAAGTGAGAATTATTTGACAGTTAAAAAATTGTGGGCCATGTAATATATGTGATTTAGTAAAATACTACCATTTTTGAACCTTCAAAATACGCTCAGTGCAATCTTCATAATTACATTTCTCCAATATTCAGAGCAATCCTCAGTAAAACTCAAATAAACGTTGTCGCTCTGGGCAATGCCTTTCTCCTGAAGGAAATTTCATGTTTAAATTGCGAGAATGCGATGTTTCGAGGCTGAAAACTCATCTGAAAATTATTCTAATGAAAATTATTCTGTAAGATTTATGATCTGATTGGGAGGGGCAACTATTTTTGTTTCAGAAAGATTGTGATCACTCGGAGTTATTCCAAATCTCATTTATTTCACTATTTTTTCACGGTCTGCTATTTCGCTTCACTGAACGATCCCTAAGCGGTCCTGAAAGCAGTCCATAACTAACTCAGAAGTCAGAGTTCTTTCTTCTAAAGCGGAATTCCTTATTGTCCGTTCTGTACTATAACAGGCCAAAGTAGCCCAAAAATGGAAAACAGTCTAGTGCAGATAAGTGCAAAAAGAAATGTTCTCATTCAACAAAGTTAGTATTGTTTTCCAGCGCAATCTCAACCATTTTCCTTGAGAAAAGAAGATTATCATATTCAGAACTGAGAACAGAGAAGACGTCGCCGTAATCCTTCTCATTCTCTCCTTCCTCACACTCGGGCAAATAATAGGTGAGGAAAGCAGTCACGGATATTCTAATCCGATCTGGCATTTAATGTTTGTTTTGTGGCGAACCTTCCAACAATATAATGTAGTCATATTCTGCCAGTATTCTTCTTCATCAATGGTCTCTCTTCGTTCGTTCATCTCTTCATTCGTTTTGTTCTACTAGGAGGTCACATGTCCTACCACTACATTCTCGATCCCGACGGTTAGTCGATCACTAATCTTTGAAGTGTTCTCACCGAACGGTAACTGCAGATTTTTTCTCGAATAAGACAGTTCTCTCTTTCCGAGGGAGGAATCGTTGTTTGTGTTGGAAGAGAATCCCTTGGCGGTTGAATGGAATGGATCAATTACAGTGCGGATTCTGCGTGCTTTCTCTCACGCGTTGACGGATCTCCTGGATCGTCTGTCGTCCTCCCTCCCCTCTCCTCCGCCGACGTCTTCATTCTCGTCGACAACGACCATTTCTGCGGACGACAAGGATAAGTGAAGGAGGCCCAGCTTATTGTTGACTGCGAATTCCATCCTTTTCATTCCTATGTTACGCTGTATTCCGTTGAACTTCCGCATTAGCTCGTTATATTCTTCCAATTTTGTGAAGGCGGCATTCCTTTCTCATAATTAATTCAGTCTCCTTCTCCGCTATTTATCCTGGACCATCCAAATGGCTTGTTTTCACACTCCACTTGTCTAGCACCACCTATTTGTGAACTACTTACCATGTACTCCCTTTTTTGTACGAGCTATCGAATTCTGGCGACAATTCATTCCGAGATATTTTGCCAGCACTTCTCAGCCCCTTCTCGCTTTCCACTGCACTATATTGTTTCCCGATCTTATCATAACTGAGTGTTGACATACTCGAGAGATCGCTTATCCCACTGTTTGGATAACTTCGCCCCGTCCACTTTCTTCTACGTCTCTAAGCGTGATTCCAAATGATCGGAACGGATCACATGGCTCTATTCAGAACCCCACATTCCAGTTGTTTACTTAGCGTTTCGAGCATTGATTTTTTCCTGTTGATAACGAATCGAGCTATTTCGCGCTTGAACTCTCTGTACAAAGTAAAAACTTCTGCCTAGCGTCGAGTGTTACCACGCACACTTGAGATTATCGCGAATGAGACAACAAGTCGTTTGCTAGTAATACTTCCTCGTAGGCTTCCGCACGAGAAAATGGAACTACAAGAGTGATCTAAAGTCGCTGGCCTTATATGCGCACCTTCTTTGTCTGGTTCGCTGACAAGTCCATCAAAACCCCATTAGTAATCGTTCTTGTCCGTTCGCATAACCACTGTCTTCATGGTCTTATCCCTCTGGTCTGAAATGAGAAAGAAAGCCCATCTCCTGTTCGGGATGAGAGCCCATTCTCATTCCGCGCGAGAGATCAACGACATCCCATGTTCTTCTTCTCTCCAGCCTCATTCGCGTAATGCATGCTTTCGAGGCTTCTCCTCCTCCTCCTCCTCCTCCTCTTTAGCTATTATGTCTCCAGTCGGCCTCTAGCTGTTCCATGTCCGCCACTTGCCCCCGACACGACCATCCATTTCTTGGTGTTTTTGGTCGTTCCCTTGTCCTCCCCGTTTCTTGATTTCTGTTTCGCCTTACCGTGCGAGCGCCAAGTATAAGGTAGCGAAGAACGGGAGCGCGCGCGAGAAATTGTTACGCGCGTTTTTCGGGACTTTCCGCAGCCTAGGAGACCCTCCCCCCGCACTCACTGAGAAATGATGGGGACTCCTTTCTCTCCATTCATTCTCCCGCAGAGATGTGGAAACGGCAGTTATTGAATCTTGCTCCCACTCCTTATCCTACCGTATCTTTCATTTCGAGAGCTACAGTATCCGCTTTAATTCATTCGTGAAGGTTTTCTAGCTCTTTCCAAAATCTCCAGGCTTGAGACTCTATGCGGAGATCTGGCGATGACAGCGCGAATTTGTGCATACTTCCTCATTTTCCTCCGATTAGTCATGGAAACGAGGGACAAGATGAGGGAGAGGGGCGAATGAAGACCACAGCAATGGATAATTAGGCGTCGAGAACCCCTTCGGGATCTCGTCTATGAGGTGCTGTTATTTTCATTTTTCCCTTTTTTTCCCCTGTTATTGACATCTCTCTGAAGATCCTCCGCCATTTCTCCTCTTTTTGATTCGCGCGTGTTGCGAATTCTTTTCTTGAGAATCCGCATAGTTGTAGTCTCATTTTTAAGGAACTGTCAAATTGCTCATGCAAATAGCTGAGCGCATTGAAACTGGAAAACAAGGATTTGTGGGCGGATGTTGAGAATGTGAATGTTCATGAAGTTTCTCAGTAGTCGACTCAATAATTCATCGACTCTGGTTTCGTGCAGAGGCTTAGTGCTGACTGATGTCTTCTCATCCGGTATATCAGAAACCTCGCTCGAATTCCGTTTCAATTTGGTCTTCCCTGTCTGAGTTTACGAAACATAGTAGTGGACGAAGTCGACGTCTCCGGTTACACGACAGCATTCGAGAAGGCACTCGCTCTGCCCCTTTCCCTCCTTCTCCTGCGCTCCATCCCCTCCTCCATCCCATCCATCTCCAATATCATCAATGTTCTCAATCCGCAACCCACTCATTTTGTTGATTTGAATTTCATCACGTTGCAAGCACCCAATTCGCAACAAAATTATGTATTTCAGCCGAGATTTATTTTATTGTTCCTCCAATTTGAGTGAATCTGATTGATTGCATTGGTTTCGTAAACGGGAGTGTTGCAAACATACGAGATCTATACTTTTCTGCCTTGGCTAATGGCCACTTGGCTGTGTCTCCTCTCCTTCCACTCCCTTCGCATCGTCGAAACAGTCATGTGCATTGCTCTTCCTCTTGAGCCATATCTCACTTGAAAGGGACAAGTTTCGCATCACGAACGTGGAGTTGAAAAGGTTTCATCTGCCACTCAACAGCGTCCCTAATTTCTCGAATGTTTTGTAGTCTCCTCCTACAGGCCCGAAATAGATTGGCAACAGCGCCGGTCTTACTATCACGGGACCTTCGCGCCTAGAGTTCTCACGCTAATAAGGGAAGATCCAAAAGGACTCCTCGGGTCCATCGTCCCCTCTGCCCACACTCCATTATGCCTGCACTTCGACTACGGTCAGTCGCCTCGCCCATTTCCGTATTCTCCCATCCTCCATGCCCCCCAGCTCTTTTGTTCTCCTGCCCACCGTAATCTAGCTTCGAATACGGAGCAGCACTTTAAATCCCTCCATAATTAATCATCTTCACTCGCTCACTATTTCACTGGTGGCTCAGGCGTTCGCTTTCATTATTCAACTACACAGTCCTTGACTGGGGCTGGACACTCTCTACTTTTTCCCTCGATTCCTACACCACTCGAGGCGATCCAACAGCACTTGACGATATCCTCCAATTCCCTCCCCTCGCAACCATCTCTCCTCTCGTCTCTCCTTAGCCTCACTTCCCAGTCCCCTGCGCGCTAACAAGGATCTCCATAGTGTTGCATCCCTTCCTCCTCCTCTTCTTCCACCTTCGAGTCAAAGAGCTTCCCCCACACGAAATGGGCCGTGTTGCGCTGGGGAAATTGGAAGGATTGGCTCGGATTTCGAAACTCGTGAGCATCCAGCCAAGTGACGAGGGGAAAGAACGAGGACGATTCCGGTGCGCGGTGTCTGGTTTCAGTCAGGATTTTCAATTAGCAGTTTACGATACGATTTATTAGACTGTTTATCGCCACTCATTCATAAGTGCAACTGTGGGAGGGAGATATTTAATCGAAAATAACCGGATTGCAATGTTTCGAAACAGATGTTTCCTTCGCGCTGCATGCAACAGTTAACTTCTCTAGTTCGAAAGTTTCAATTACTAGAGTTGCAAAAATGCAGTTCGAAAGGTGCCACTTTTGCTGCAGGTGATTTCACTCCGAAACGCTCATTCCAAAAAGTTTCCACCTGTGTTGAAAAGCCGCAGACGATCTGGAATTGGCATTCTCGGAAGTGGCGCCGCGTCAAAATATCCGAGTGGTTTTGATGCCCATCCTTGAGGTTCGTAATCAGATTTCTCGCTCCCGCCTTCTCCCTCTTCCTCCTCTGTTCCCATTGTCGAGAATTCCAGAGTGGTCAGTCGTGAAACTAGTGGAAAGAGTCTAGTCGGTCTCGCAACAGACATTCTCCCCCGCGAATTTTCACTGTCTGCTGAACAATTCGTAACTAATATCCGAGTGTGCTCAGAAATGTATGAAGTATTGTCCTTTTCATTTCTATTCTCGTCGCCTTGTGAAATCGCTTCTTCATCAGTCTGTAACAAGTACTATGCTGCAAACACAACATTGACTTATTTAGGTACACTTATCTACGTAGTCTTATATAGAGATTATTCGATGTGATAAATTCGAGTCTTTCGCAGTTCTTTTAACTCGTTCTGCTTCAGTTTTGAAAGGATCCCTGAGAATATGCTATCTGTCCGATGTGTGAATCCCTAAGCGAGCCCCTCTTCCCTTTTCCTTTTGTTCGACATATTTTTGTCGTAAGTCACTCCCCCTTCTCTCTATTCTTGTAAATTAATTCGATTCTTTTGTCCCCGGTTCCGACCACTTATACTCGGCTATTCCCCCGCCTCCTCCTCTTCGTCGCAACGGAGTACAATACGAACTGACGTGCGGGTCCCCGCCCGGCCTTTTAATCTTCCCGTGCAGGCTCGGCATATGATAGACCTGTCTCGAGCGCGCACACACTTCTCACCTACGTAATTCTAATCTGCAGATTTCGTCCGCAATGAAATCCGTAATGGACGAAGACTTCTTCGATCTACCAGACGATTTCAATTTGTGAGTTTCACCGTTTCAGTCAAAACAGGAAACCACTGATGTTGTTGGGACTCCCGATTTCAGGCATAAGTAAACGATGAAATGTGTTCATGTGACGTCCGGTAATAATCGATTTCGATTGCGTTTTTTTTTTATGTACCGAGAGGATTCGGTAAATGAACAATTCGACTGAAAGCTTCTCTCTTTCTCTTCCGAGAAAGCTAATAAAGAACGAATTGTCTAGACTCACTGGTCACTCAATGCGATGAGGTCGCTTTATATGATATAATATCGGAGAATACAATGTAGTACATTACTGTTTTCAGTAGGGAGAACACGAAAACAAGATTTCCAAAAAATCACGATCTGTCATTACAGGACATCGTTTCCGGAGAATCTCTTCGCTGATATGGAATCAGAGTTTAGGAACCATTTCACCGACATGGACGACTCACACTCACTAGTGCTTGTTGTGGTAAGTCAGTTTACAATGGATCGGAACAGGGATACGGTAGGATATAACAGTCCAGTTGTTGGTGCCTGGCACGCTTAGATAGTCCGTTCGTACTCTTGCGTCATATCGGCTCGCCGAGTTTAATCCCCCTCAAGAATGAGTTGTGAACTAAAAATTGATGAAGACGAGGGCAGAATTGAGCCGTAAATCCTCCGTCGAGCGGAAATAGAAATCGCCTGAAGTGAGACGTTGCCGGGGGCTAGAGTGTGTGTCCATTCCCTTGTTCTCCTCGAATATGCACTGAAAAAGAACAGTTCAAAGAACCACAACTTCCTCATGGAAACGACTGGTTCTGTAGTCGGTTTCGAGGATAAGTTCAAGATATTACGAATTCACTCATTAGGTTAAAAAAGACGTTGACAAACAAAAACACCATAAGCCCTTAGAGAGACTCTTAGCAAGCTCAAGCTCATTCCAAATCCTTACATATTTCAGTTCTACATCATTTTCACCCTTTGCGGTCTCCTGGCCAACGTCCTTTTCTGCATCGTCGTTCTACGATGTAAGAAGCTGCACAATGTCACTCACATGTTGATGACGAACCTGGCATGCTGCAACATCGTTTTTCTCCTCTTCTACCCCGCCTATTTGATGAACACCTACATTTTCGCGTACCTGGACTGGCAGTTTGGTAAGCAGCAGAACTATATTTCTGATCTGCGCTATTAGCTCGGATCTTTTCTGAAAGGGCACTAGAAACAAGGCGATGAAAAACTTCCATCGGTTTCTAGGCATTATTTCTAGCCTATGAGGAAGAGAAGACACTTGGCATTTCAGGGACCTTCATGTGCAAAGTTTGTCTGTCTGTGATCTACATATCTTCAACTGGTGAGCGAATGTCATCATAGCATTCTAAAGAGCCGAAAAATACCACTTAGACTAGGGCATACATTTACAAACAGAGGGTTGGGGCGTTCGTCATGGCGAATCCGGAGGGATATCAAAAGCGCTAATGATCAATAGCGCAACGGAGTACAGCTCGGATGAGAGTTGACCAATTTGAATGAAAAATTTCACAGATTAGGGTTTACGCGATACCACAATCTGTGAAATTTTTCATTCAAATTGATCAACTCTCATCCGAGCTGTACTCCGTTGCGCTTTTGATCAGTTGCGATTTTGATATCCCTCCGCGAATCCGTCTCGATATTCTTCAAACGGAGTTTCAGGAGCGCTCAAAGAAGTCGAGTCTCAATTCTGACATAATTGTTCAGGTTCTTTCTGGTTGATGTCGCTAGTGGCGGTTGATCGATGGGCAGCCATTTTCGTGCCGAAGAGACGACTAGACATGATAAAATGTCTCGTTCTCACCCTCATTATCTGGATCATCTCGTTCTGCGTCGCTGGCCCCTACATTTACTATTCTGAAGTGAGTATTAGCTCCGACTCTTAATTCTCGTATCCTGCGTGAGGACACATGAAATAGCTCATAGCTCCGGCGCTGCGAACGTAATTATGCTTTGTTGATAAAGTGCACTGGGAGTAATTATTTTGCCTCCGATCTGTGTGGTATCCCCAGATAGCTCTTTGAACTTGTTCATGAGTCTCGATAATTTATATGGAAATTTAATTAACAGTTCTTTATTTACAATTAATATTTGCAGGTTGTGGTCCAAAAGACGACAGTCAAGTGCGGCTGCACAATGGAACCATCTCGCGTCTATTTCGGGTTTATGAGCATGACAATGGTACGGTATCCACGGCTGTTTTCCTCCTTTCTTCCCAAGGACTCAAGCACGAATAATTAAATGCATCTCACAATTCAAGTCGAGTTATAGTCGAGTCGAGCTGAGAACTGAGACAATTAATACCGAAGTAGAAAGGGTGGATTGGATGAATTAGATCCTTCCGTGGAATATTGCGTTCATAATTAACATTGCTGATGCGCTAAATCTAGTGCTCGTGAAGCACAGTAACACAGAGCCATGGGAAAGAGGGATCATGAGTGATTTGCATTAATACCTCGATATTTTTTTTCAGTTGACGATTGTCTTCCAATACATCATTCCGCTTATGATCATCATTCCGGCCTACGCGCACATCGCTCATTTCCTCTACTCTCGACAGCCAATCGGCGAGCAGAGCAGAGAAAAGCAGCAGAAGCATATCAGGAGGAAGAGGAGACTGCTGGGGACGCTGATGGCCATTGTCGCATTACTGGTTAGCGTTGAGATAATCGTACTAGACAACGAATGCATGCAAAACTGTGTCTAATGATAACCGAAAAGGTTAAAGCAGCTTGATGTTACCGTCTGAGTGTTGAGAAGTTGTTCCCCACTCAGAATAAGTGCTCTCAGAATATTCTGACAGTTGTTTTACAACTTTATCTTTGGTTGTGGTGACGTTCTGTCTATGGTGGTTCAAACAATCTTTGATACTGTAGTCTCACGAATTCAGTTTCCCGCTTTTTGTCGCCTCAATCTGGCTAAGAGAGAAGCCGTAGCCTTGAGAATGGAGAGACGCCCATTATATCGGTCATATGAGCAAAACAATAGGGGGCGACGACAACATGCAAGGACAATGCAATACGGTGTGCATGAATTAGAGAGAGAATTTGTGGGAAATTGGTCTGATGCTACGAGAAAACAGAGTGCAATGGGCACGAAATATAGCGATAATATGCCTAAAGCGGCGAGACATACTCTACGTCTTAAAATGAGAAAAATAAGGCCAGAAATGCACTCGAAGCGTAAACCACACAGCAAAGAACGATTTCCAGATAGTTTCTTGGGTGCCGATCTTCATCGTTCGAACTCGTTGGCCGCAATGGAAGGCGAAGAGCGAATTCGGCCATCAGACCGCTGCCTATAACATCGACACATTCATCTACTCCACTATCGTACGCATCCATATTCCATTATTTACTCAAAATGTTCTAACGAAATTTGAATGACCAGTGAGCTACATTCTCACGCGGAACCGTTCGCATTTTGTGTAGGGGAAGTAGTTTGCCTGCCAACCAATTAAGCGTCCAAACTTCTGTCAGAACGTATTTCACACACAATGGTGTTTTCCATGTTCGTATCCGCCGCTTTATTGGGTGGCAACAAACAATTTCAATAAGACCAGGGACCAACGTGGTTTGGCTTTGAAAGATGAGAATGACTGGAGATGAAAACTGTAACAACAAGATGTTAAATAAGTCAGGGGCCTACCAGGCGCAGAGCAGCATGCAACCTTGATGAATTTGTTTGCATTTTCCAGATCACTCTTCTCGGAGTGACGGGGATTCCCATCTGCTTCCTCAACAACGATCTCTTCCGGAAGCAGCTCTTCGCCCTCCTATCATGTATAATCCCAGAGCGATTCCGGAATGGCATCAACATCGACCGCACTGACATCCCGAACAATGCCACGGCCCTACTACATGGTGAGAATATTTTTTTGAAGAGTTGGAGAATTCGATCTAGGGTTGTTTAAATGGACATAGACAGAATAGTACCGGCAAACTCCTGCTGCTCTCGTAGATCAATTACTTGTTGAAGCAACTTCAGCAACTGACGTGGAGATGGACGGCGATTCTCGGATGGCGACGTCAGTCAGGAGTAGTAGGAGAGGCACGCCAGTCGACATAGCACTCATGCCCAACCATTCGGCAGTTCATGTCATGGTAACGCCATTGACTTATTATCGTAAATATACAGTTATTTCGTAGAATTAAAGTCAGTTACACATCAAGATGCACATCAGAACACCGTAACATCATTGAGTTTCAGGACCAAAAACCGCGAGCCCTCCCGAAAATCAAGATAGAGCAACCATAGAGCGACATGCGAGCAAATGTTGTGCGGATTCTCCTTCTTTTTTTTTACACATTTTGGGGTACTTGGCATTCTGTTACTATTTTTGTCAACGATAAATTTCGTACCATCATGATGTATGAGACTTCAATCTGTTACAGTCTTCAATCTTCTAGAATTTATCGTAAATGTAACAATTCAGCGAATCGATTTCGAATTCCTCCCTCAGGGAGAATGTCAGGATGACTCATCACTTCGCCCTCTCCTCTCCTCCTCCTTCATTTCTTTATTCATTCCGTACACTAGCCATGCTCGGCGCCTCGGTAATCTTCCAAGCCGTCGACCGTGATGGATCGGGGTCGATCTCATTCACGGAGCTCCAGGTGATTCTTAGTATTACTGCCGTCTCGGTCTTTGATTCTTTCCATTCTGCACACTCTCTCGCCTGTCGGAGAGAACCAAAATGAGAACCAATAAGAGAGCCAATACCGAAACGACATCCCTAATTCTTAGTGAGAGTTCTCTCGCAAATATCATAGTTGTTTTACAGACAGCCCTTTCGAATGGCACTCGTACTACGTTCAACCCGGAGACACGCAAGATGATGATTGGTATCATCCATCTCATTTATATAATTAATGCTAATTCTCAGCAATGTTCGACACCAATGGCGACGGATCGATTGGATTCGTGGAGTTCCAGGTATTCTTCATTGTTTCAAATTGTAATTCATGCGGATCTTTGAGAACCTGTGGAACTACATCAACGACTGGACTGCGTGTTTCCGCAGTTTCGATGCCGATGGATCGGGCAACATCGATAGGAGGGAGCTGACCAATGCCCTCACTCGAATGGGTGCGTTCCATCACTTCTCGAGCAGCACCTACCGAGTTGCTTTTAGCATCAATTCCTAGTTCGTTCAAGTATTTTCTCCTATCATTGAGGTGTTCTGAGTCAGCAAATCGATTCCGAAATGTCTCACTCGAAAAAAAGCAGGATAATCGTTTCAAACTTTCAGGATATCGTCTGTCTCCTCAGTTCACCACTGTTATGATCAACAAGTTCGACCGTAGTCACATGGGTCGAATCCAACTCGATGACTCATCCAGCTCTGCGTTGTGCTTCAGACTCTGACCGGCGCATTCAGGTTGGCATTTCCGGCTGACTCATATTTGATCAATCAATATCAGAGCGAAGGACTTCAATCGCGACGGAGTTATCACCGTCGGATACGAGGAGTTCCTCAACATGGTAGAGTGATATCGAATCCGTACCGACTCTCCTGAATCCATGTGTTCTCTCGGAGATTAGAGAAACGAAAGAACACACGCGAATTGAGGAGTCTCTATTGCGGTTTGTCATTGCTTATTCCTACAGAGGATAATAACTGAATATTCCTTCAGTGCACCAACATGATGCTAAGCTAGATCAAGACTTCTGAATGAGAAGAATAGAGTGATCGATGAATATATTGATTTTGCATTTCTTTATCGTATCGCTCTCAATAAATTTGTTTATGTTTGTTTTGAATCTTACAATCAGCGGAATGATACATGATCTCATTTGAAAAAACACATTTCACAATGCACTCTCCTCAGAGATTTATTTCTGTACAGGATGGAGGAGAGTCGAATCATAGGAGAACGAATTGATATTTTGCACATGGGCTGTACATCACAGGGAATTTCGTGAATAAATTATTACTTTTTGTACAGATATGATCACAATTCGAGTCTTCATTGCTCTTGAGCATCCTTCTTTGCCTGTCTCTTGAACCAATTAGCTCCATAGAATCCTGAAGCGTTTTTCGATGAAATTGTGATCCTTCATCATAAAAATAAAATTTCTGAATGGACCGATCCATCACAGTTCTCTACTGTGGAATAGTTAATTTCCAGCAGATTTAAAATTGAGTTTTCTTCATTTTCTCTCTGCTCACCGGTGACTACTCCTCCGACTGCCCCGAGTACGCCGACAATGGCTGAGCTGGCAGCGACTCCCGCCGGTCCTCCCACCACGACTCCGCCCACAACTGCTGCAGTCATGACGGACGTCCGACCCTGCAGCAAAAAATATTCTCCCTTAGTTTGTGGAGAAGGGTTCTTTTAGTCATCAACTTGTGTCTAGATGATGAAGAGTGATGTGCAGGATAAAAAAGTTTTGTGGCTTTCGAGATTCAGTAATTCGTTCATTGACTCACCTTAGCATCCACTGCCTTCCTCAGGTCTCTCTGTCCTCTCTGCACATCATTCGTTGCACTCTCCACACTCTCCTCGATCGAATCGATCATCTCTCCTTGCTCCTAAAAGATTCACTCTCGCAATCATTATCACTACTTAGAACACGATCTTTACTCTCTTTACTATGACGTAAAAAAACTATTCTTACATGGACAATGTTGTTGAGATCGCTGAAGATAGCCTCTATATCCCGTATATCCCTTTCCAGTTGCTGCGTTACTTCAGCCTTCTCTTTGACCAGAAAGCAAACTTCGTTCTCAATACTTTCCATTTCTCTACCAACCTCTCTCGCTAGTTCGGCCATTCCTTCCCTCTTCTGTTGCTGTTGCATCATCTGGGATTGAGCCTCCTGAAATAACAGGTGTCACACGAACGTGCAAATTGAATGTCCGATCCGTGCACCCTGATTTGCATGCGCACTCTCTCCATTATCCCCTCTCTTTCCCTTGTTTAGGATTAGAGCCTGCGCTTAACAGGATTTTTGATATAATTGAGATAGGGCTGTACAACGATTTTGCAATCTATAAAAAAAAATTTGGCCCTGGAGTCAACTTTGGACGTAGAGTTTGAAAATCGACCTTAGAAAGCCGTATCTTCAAAGCCTCATTCCCTGTGGCACACTTTACCCTGTGCGGTCAGTTTTTATCTCATGAACTGCGCTTCGGGGACCCTCGAAATTATATAAATCCTGAAAGATCTCGACGAGATAAGACTTTTTACAATTGGGAGTTATGTTCTAGCTCTTCTCCGAAAAAAGTTGGAGCTTCCGAAAGTTTTGAAATTGTCACACTGAAAAATGTTTGTTCCTACCGTGCAAATTAAACTTTTTAATTCGATTCCCCATGCGATTTTACCCCTGGGATGTTTTCTTCAGAACGATGGAGCGCCTGCAACCGAGTCGTTTTGTTGGCCGAATGCGCAGAAGTCGTCGATTTTGAGGGTGGGTGACAAAAGCGCAACGTCAAAAGCGCAACGGAGCACAGTCCGGAGGAGAGTTGACCAAGGTCAATGAAAGTTGTCACATCATATCTACAGTACCCGAGTGATTACGGTAACCTGGTCAATTGGGTCAGATTTTTTTCGAAAATTCGCCGTATATGGGGTCGTGGTCCACAATTTAATTTTTAAAACAACACGTACCGTACCCAACTGATACTACAGTAACCCAGATGGTTCAGATTTAGTTCATTGAGTCAGAAATTTTCAAAATTTCTCCAATCGATCATAAAATCATTCTACCGATGCCCAAAGTACGATATAATACTTTTTTCGAGTAAAATCGCAAAACAATTTTTTGAAAAACCATGATGAAAAACCGTCATGGTGAAAAAAAATTTTAACTCGAAAATTTTTGATCTTAGAATTTTCAAAGTATAAATTTTTTCTGGTGTATCTTTGCGCGCTGATTTCGAATATCAATATGAGAGTTCATGAAAATAATAATGAAAAAGTTAAAATTCAAAAATAATCGAAAGCGTCATTTTTTCGGACATAATGTCGAGTAATTATGTTCTCCCACCACATATTTTTCTGATTCGTGGAGTAATGCTAGGTACTAGTACGTACTCAAATCACTTTTCTGGGATTTTCCAAAAATAAGCGTTTTCGAAAGTTACATGTCATTTGGGAGAAATCGAAAAAAATTTTGGAGAAGCGACTACCCCGCACCAGCGCAAATTCTTGGAATGATATCATCAACATACGAAATATTCCTCTCTGTCTCCTGATTATAATTACAGATTCTGGATGTATCTAGTATTTTTTTCGAAACGATGTATGGCCATTTTCCGGAGGCGAACTTGGTCAATGCCGGCAGATGCGACTTTAATCTCATCTATCTTTAATTAATTTTCAACTTCACTATGTTTTACAATTTTTTAATGTGTTTTGTCGTTGTGTTTCTTATTTCTCGACTTCACCTGTTGATGATATTTTATGACCTGAACCAATCTCTGTTTCTCCAGCGGTTTTATGACTTGTTGTGCGATAGTTCGGAAGCCATAATATAATCAGTATGGAACCCCTCGTAAGATTACCTAGGAACCCACCATAAAACTATTCGGAAGCCATCGTTAGTATGGAACCCATCATAAGATCAGCTAGGAACCCATCGTTAAATCTGTTCGGAAGCCATCGTAGGATTTTTTCGGATGCCATTGAGTTCGGATGCATCCGATGATCACGTAAGTGTTCGTATTTAAGAGAGGAGACCCGTGACCTTTTCAATCACTCCTTGAACCTCTTCGAACTGAATTCATGGCCGCTGCTGCTCAAGGTTCCGTGACCAACAAGGGTGTAGCTATCGAGTACGATGCTGCTGGTTACGAGTATCACTATTACCATACTGACGTGAACGGAGTCAAACTTTACCGGTTAGTTATTTTTGTCGAATACCTTTGTGAGATCGATTGATGTTGCAGCTACACGTTCTCCAAAGATTGCAAGGGAAAAGCGAAGGTTGTGAATGGAAAAACTATCAACTATCAAGATCATGCTCCCGATTTTGCCCAGCAGGTATTCACATTTTCTCTTATTTAAAAAAAGTTTTAAATATTAGAATTATTTGCTGGTGGTGTGTTCCGTAATTCTTTGCAGTACGTTAAAAAAAATTGGCAATAAGTTTGATATTTATCTTAAGTGCTAGGTTATACTCTCCTACTTTGGTTCTGTTACGGGACTCCCATTTCCAGTTTAAAAATACGAGAACTAGGGTCCTAACATCCATATTACAAACTAGTGCGTCATAATTATGTAATATTGTCTCTATTATAAGTGATATAAATTAAGCGTTATGTATCCTCAATTAAATCAAAAAAGTTATCGGGAATTTTCCTTGTAGTATAAAGAGAGAACAAAAATAAAGAAAATTTTTGAATAAACTGCGGAACATCCCTATTATTTCAGAAACGTGAAACGAAGGAGAAAGCAATCGAAGACCGCAAGCTTGGCGTTTCGACCGTGAGAGTCATGCATGACGTTGTGCGCAATACAGATCCCAATGTGCCCTACTTCAATCTTCCCGCTCTCAGACGCACTGTTCAGAGAAGCGTCCAAGTCCACGGCATGACGAACTGGCCATCAACTGTTGATCAGAACCAATTCAGTAAGTTGTATCAATTTGACTGTTAAATAAAACGATTTCCCTTTCTTTTAAAAGATTCAATTTAAAAAATAATTGATAAAGATTTCCCTTACAGATTTCCTTTTTCTTCGTGAAGACAACTGCGATGACTATAATGAAGGAGATCCGCACGCATTCAATCTACTGTGTAGCGATTTCGGTAAGAAAATTGATTAAATGAATTGTTGTTACATTACACTAAACACTTATTCAAAGGAATAATGGCACTAAGTATGCTCACTCCTGTCGATATACCCAGATATGTCGATGCACTCAAGCACGAAGCTATGCATACCCGATTAATACTTCCCGTCGATCGCCCTAAAGGTATTGTTTACTCTTCCCATGTTTTTGATTATAAATTTTTTTTTGTTCAGGTCTCTTCGATTATTTCGAGAGAACTTACATCGGAGTCAAAATCGGGAGCATGATCTTGATAGTTGATAGTTTTTCCATTCACAACCTTCGCTTTTCCCTTGCAATCTTTGGAGAACGTGTAGCTGCAACATCAATCGATCTCACAAAGGTATTCGACAAAAATAACTAACCGGTAAAGTTTGACTCCGTTCACGTCAGTATGGTAATAGTGATACTCGTAACCAGCAGCATCGTACTCAATAGCTACACCCTTGTTGGTCACGGAACCTTGAGCAGCAGCGGCCATGAATTCAGTTCGAAGAGGTTCAAGGAGTGATTGAAAAGGTCACGGGTCTCCTCTCTTAAATACGAACACTTACGTGATCATCGGATGCATCCGAACTCAATGGCATCCGAAAAAATCCTACGATGGCTTCCGAACAGATTTAACGATGGGTTCCTAGCTGATCTTATTATGGGTTCCATACTGACGATGGCTTCCGAATAGTTTTATGGTGGGTTCGTAGGTAATCTTACGAGAGGTTCCATACTGATTATGTTATGGCTTCCGAACTATCGCACAACAAGTCATAAAACCGCTGGAGAAACAGAGATTGGATCAGGTCATAAAATATCATCAACAGGTGAAGTCGAGAAATAAGAAACACAACGACAAAACACATTAAAAAATTGTAAAACATAGTGAAGTTGAAAATTAATTAAAGATAGATGAGATTAAAGTCGCATCTGCCGGCATTGACCAAGTTCGCCTCCGGAAAATGGCCATACATCGTTTCGAAAAAAATACTAGATACATCCAGAATCTGTAATTATAATCAGGAGACAGAGAGGAATATTTCGTATGTTGATGATATCATTCCAAGAATTTGCGCTGGTGCGAGGTGGTCGCTTCTCCAAAATTTTTTTTCGATTTCTCCCAAATGACATGTAACTTTCGAAAACGCTTATTTTTGGAAAATCCCAGAAAAGTGATTTGAGTACGTACTAGTACCTAGCATTACTCCACGAATCAGAAAAATCTGTGGTGGGAGAACATAATTACTCGACATTATGTCCGAAAAAATGACGCTTTCGACTATTTTTGAATTTTAACTTTTTTCATTATTATTTTCATGAACTCTCATATTGATATTCGAAATCAGCGCGCAAAGATACACCAGAAAAAAAATTATACTTTGAAAATTCTAAGATCAAAAATTTTCGAGTTAAAATTTTTTTTTCACCATGACGGTTTTTCATCATGGTTTTTCAAAAAAAAAAAAAATGTTTTGCGATTTTACTCGAAAATGTATTATATCGTACCTTGGGCATCGGTAGAATGATTTTAATATCGATTGGAGAAATTTTGAAAATTTCTGACTCAATGAACTAAATCTGACCCATCGGACTGGGTTACTGTAGTATCAGTTGGGTACGGTACGTGTTATTTTAAAAATTAAATTATGGACCACGACCTCATATACGGCGAATTTTCGAAAAAAAATCTGACCCAAGGAACTCAATCTGACCCAATTGACCAGGTTACCGTAATCACTCGGGTACTGTAGATATGATGTGACAACTTTCATTGACCTTGGTCAACTCTCCTCCGGACTGTGCTCCGTTGCGCTTTTGACGTTGCGCTTTTGTCACCCACCCTCAAAATCGACGACTTCTGCGCATTCGGCCAACAAAACGACTCGGTTGCAGGCGCTCCATCGTTCTGAAGAAAACATCCCAGGGGTAAAATCGCATGGGGAATCGAATTAAAAAGTTTAATTTGCACGGTAGGAACAAACATTTTTCAGTGTGACAATTTCAAAACTTTCGGAAGCTCCAACTTTTTTCGGAGAAGAGCTAGAACATAACTCCCAATTGTAAAAAGTCTTATCTCGTCGAGATCTTTCAGGATTTATATAATTTCGAGGGTCCCCGAAGCGCAGTTCATGAGATAAAAACTGACCGCACAGGGTAAAGTGTGCCACAGGGAATGAGGCTTTGAAGATACGGCTTTCTAAGGTCGATTTTCAAACTCTACGTCCAAAGTTGACTCCAGGGCCAAATTTTTTAGGAGATTGCAAAATCGTTGTACAAAACTGTTGTCAGAATCTAAATTATATCTAAAATCCTGTGTTAAGGCCCGATTGGCACACATCCAATCCCTGATTATTCGGTTCAAGCGGAAATTGGTAGAATGGAAGTTTCGAGAGTATGATCGGCTAACGGATCCCCACCACCTTTCTCATCTAACTCATCTAGACAGATATCCGTGCCACCCAAATGCTTTGTACTTGTTGATTCTCAAAAGCCAGAATTACTTGGTTTTCAAATGTTACTCTTACCTCCTCGTAAATATTCGATTCGATGTAGTCATTGTCTTCAGTGAAATGATTCTTCTTGTTCTGTATATTGCTTATCCGGGTGTGCAAAGATACCAACTGAAAAATGTGCCATAAGTGAATGCATTGCTCATCGGAATACCTCTTGTTTCAATCTCGTCAAATTCATTCGAATATCGGATTGAGAGTCGACTTCAGCCAATAAATTGTCCAGACTAGTTTCCAATTGTTTCTGCACCTGCACGATTCTCTGAAAATATGAAATTTTGGCACGATACAACATTGTTGAAAATGTACCTGCATGTCCATGTCGTTTGGTTTCTTCTCGTTTTCAACAATCGCAACTTTGTGGGACCGCAGATGGCCCTGGAGTCGCTCCAGCTTCAGTTCAATCTGACGTCGCTGTGAGTCGCTCATCTGAAGTTGACTGTGATATTCTGTGGTCGTTGATCGTTTTCGTGGTAATCACAAGTAGTCGTGGACGTAGTTGACGTCTACTGGACGAGAGTCATTCGAGAACATCGAGCAATGAATCTTTATCGTTAGAATAGGACATAAATTTCTTGAAAAAAGTGAGTGCTGAAGAATTATAGATGAACAGCCTCTGTCACCGCATTTGTGCCAACAACCAGATGTCTGTAAATAAGCAACTTGTACATAGATATTGTATTCGATTGAAGAACCAATTGAAAAGTATAGCTACACAAGAGTATCCTAATCATAAAAATGATTCTTTCACTATCGTTCAATGAAAAAATTTTTGAATTCATTCAACTGTTATCGGGTGCTAGGTTAGTGGTCGGGATAACGAGGAGACATGGTCTCAAGAGACTTATCAGGGATATATTATATTTTCCAACATCAAACACCACCATACTCACCTTCAAACAACACATTTTCTTACAAAATAATATAATATCCGGGATGTGACGGTCATTTGTGACGTACTTCCAGTGAAGATCAATCGCACGTCCATGTCACCTGAAATCGAATCATTGACTCATCGGCAAATGTTTAGCAGCAACGGTTGTGAAACAGGTTTGGGGATAGCATCAATGTGTGGCCCCGAATTTTTGGAGTCTTTGTTGACACTTTCAAAAA
Organism: Pristionchus entomophagus; assembly: GCA_036245825.1. Classification (NCBI taxonomy): domain Eukaryota; kingdom Metazoa; phylum Nematoda; class Chromadorea; order Rhabditida; family Neodiplogasteridae; genus Pristionchus; species Pristionchus entomophagus. The sequence goes on from BTSX01000006.1 coordinate 21,776,969, forward strand.
TCGAGAGCCAATTGAAGGTGGAAAACACCTCAGACACGTAGAAAATATGGCATTTGACTATTACAATGCTCGTGACACAGATGAAAATATCTCTGAACCATCCGTACCTCGTGATTTCATCAGTGTCAATTTAGACGTTCGTCTAATATTTCATCGACATTGATCGCAGTGATTTGTTCAGGAACACCTGCAACAGAGCCATTGTATCCGTCACTCTGATCGAATCATATAAATATATGTGACATACATCGGTCATTGCATGGATTCTCCAAGTCTACACGGAATCCGTTCACGAAGAGAGTCGCCAGTAAGTTCTGGAAGCGGTAACATCACTTATGCATACAAAATGGTTGATTATATGATACAACCTGTTGTTTTTCGCTCTTTCTAGTAAATTCTTTCATCGATTCCTAATATCCCCACATTTTTTTTACTCGCAAGTGCATACTGCCATAATGATGAACAATAATGTATCTTTAGCACTACAAAATTGCATAATCTTCCTATTTACGAGGTATTACCTGGTTCGAGGAATCGAAGACACGAATATCGACCGTTGGTGTGCATCCGCGATGAAATAGAGCCCGAATGCTGAACCAGAATGATGACATATCGTTATTTTAGGGATTCTAACAGTGTAATATAGTTGTTTTTAGTTCATAAAAAGCGATATTGAAATGCCAAATCAAAGAGGAAATGTGATTTTGATCAATAAAAGAGAGTTGAGACTGACCGGATTACAAATCACAAATTGAGACTGACCGAATTACAAATTTAGTTCTGCACGTATAAACAGAGGCAGGCTCACCAAGAGAACGATCGATCCTAGTCTTGGCAAAACGCCCAAAATGGACACGCAGCTAAATGGCCCCACCCTTGGCTGCGTATCAGACACGCGCGTGTGTCTTTCTCAGCCCAGCGATCTATCGCGAACTGACTGGGCGAGTGGACGTGATATTACTGAAGATACTTTGACTATTTAAATAAAATTCGTTAAATCGAAGCTATATGAATAACAATGTCAGGCAAAGCAATTATTATGTACACATATCTATCAAATTACTACACCGACTTTCTAGCAAACATCGGTTGAAAGTAGCTTCGTAATTAGTCCATAATTGTGGTTTTCAAATAATATTCTATGAAATTTTACCTCGAGAAAGTCGGATCGTGTTGTGCGGCACCGCATGTGATTAAAAAGGAATCGATCATAAACATTCCATTAATTCCGAAAGATGGTTGTGGTAATGTTGCCACAGTTTAGTTTCCCTCCCAATTCCCTACCAGTGTGTATCGTATCCCAACCAAAAATAAAACCCATCACCAACTGAGTTTCATTATTTGAAAATATTTTAATTTTTAACAAATTCCTTATTTTCCTATAATATTTTAAACATAACAATGTTTTTCAAGGAGAGTTAAGTGATATGTTGATGTCCGCTTCCTTCATTCCTATGTTTGTCATGGACAGTTCATACAAAAACAATTAAACAACATTATATGAACTGATAAACGGTGAATACACTGTGAGTTGAAGTGGCGGTGAGAACACACATGCGAATCGCTGGAGATCAATGGGATTCAATGTGGAACTAAAAAGAAGCATACAGTGAAGTTGAGATGTTGCAATATGAGTGGAGAGGCAGTATAGATCAATTTTAGAAAGTAAAACTCGAGGAAGGTCAGTAAATGATACTGATTGAATGTTGTGCCGCTCGTACAGGATGATGTACGGATCAAATGACGAGAGGTCATCAGAGCAGATCGGTAGGCAGGTTCACTGTAACGAGATGACCGGTTCCTGGAACGCCGTTTTAAAGATGAAATTATTTTTTATGAGAGATTCTTCAACTTAATCGACCCGTCATGAACAATGATAGTAACGAGTTCATCATTGTCTCAGCCTGAAAAAAATCCGCTGCTATTGTATAAGCACACACCGCAATCGTTTATAAGTTATTTGCATGAGTTTCAAGATATCATATCAAAACTGTACTTCGTGGATGTTCAATCCGCAAAGTACATTCGATTTGATGTTGTTCTATAAATAATCATCAAAATTAACGATAAACGAACCAGGCTCGAGGGTGTAGATTCGCATCCTTTCAGTTTTGGAGTTTTCATAATTGATCATGGATACACATATATATAATTCAAATTACCGTATTCTTAATTTCATGATCACATTTTCAATTATGCCTTATGAAAAGTCAATGAGCGGCCTGTCAATGAATGAATGCGTCAAGTCAATGAATGCGTCAAATATACGTTTTCTCGAAACGCTTCTTTGATTCCAGTAATGAAAGAAAGAAAGGGAGTGAAAACAAGGGACATTCTATGCAGATGCTGACCTTTTTCTCATTCTGCAGGCACAACCTGAAGAGGCAGACCAGAATGATGCAAACGACGAGACCACAGAAGAAACACGAACCGATGATGAAGGGATGGAGAACATCAATCGAGTCTGATAGATATTCAAACGATGTATCAAACGTCAAATGCAACTGACTGTATCGAAGTTAATTTTTGTCAGAATAGAGGTCATCTGCCCATTCAATCACACTATATTAATATTCAAACAGCTGCTGTTACTAATACAGTTCTGTAAATTTGTTTTCGATGCCTCCGTATGTGCCTATTTTAGGTGTAACATGTGCTAAACATATAAATTTTTAATAAGTAGGGCAAGTACGACGCGAAAAAATGAGTCCTTTTTTCCTGACCTAGAAGGCGAATTGGCGAATAATAGAGTGTCGTATACTGCTCTTTGTTAGTGGGTGTCCATATGTGGCAGAGAGTAGTGTCTCTGATCTTCGGCAAAACTGCATGCTTGATAGATATTGTGACTGATAGAAATGATGAATTTATGTGACAAAAATTTGATCAGTGCTGTTCGGCTGGCAGTAAACCGTTCTACGGATAGGAGTGAGCTATCACTATAACGAATGCTTTCAAACTTCTTTGTTTTTTAGGGATGAGTGGAGAAAGAGATGAAATCTCCCTAGACTATATCACAAACACAATTTAGCCCTCGGCCTCCTCTTTCGAACGCTTTTTGAAACTGCATCTTGCATAATTTTGAAGTGAGGTATTGTCGTTTTCGTGAGCCGAATTTGGCCTAAAATTTCATTGGGTTCCTACTTTGACCTACCAATACTCAAATATGAGACCTGATATCGCAAATCGTCTACGCAGTTTGAAAGGGCATCATTTAAAGTACTGAAGTTTCACTTTTCAGTAGGTTCGGCGATACAAATTCCTACCGCCATTTCTCTCGAAAAACTCGCTCTCGAAAAACTCTCATTATGATCTGTTTGAAAATGTATGTTTCTCTTAGTACGGCAACTGATTGTATCCTCTACATTCGTCGCTGTGTTAAAGGAAATATTCATGATGCTCATTTCTCGCGGAGTTTATCGTCCGTTATGAGGAGTAATATATTACAGATGAAGGATAGATGGATGATGGAGGATAACACGATACAGTGTTAGTCACCGTACACTTAAAATTTTTTGATAACTTTTGACTCACGATAGATTTATGGGTCAACCTCTGACATGTCATAGCATACCCACCGAGTGTTAGGTATATGCCATAGGGATATCACAGAACTCCCTGGTTGTTGCACAGTGAAGACGCAATCAATAGAGACTTTTTCAAAAAAATAAATTCATGAATGGATTTTTCCCTGAACACCAAACTTTCTGATATTTTAGATAAGTCGAAGGGCTACCCATAAAATGTTTTTCAAGTTCCTGCTCTATCGCACTTTGGCTACAGAATAGCTCAAAGATGTTTCCCGAAAAAAAAAAATTTTTGTTCATAGACGTGCTAGAAGCTCATTCAAAAGCTCAAAATGATCCTTTCCACAATTCCTAATGACCCCCGAAGTTTGATAACGATAGCTCGAAATTTGACTTCAAGGCACGAAAAATACGAATTTTTCACTTTTTCACATGCCCCAACTTTTGGTGTTTCCAGTTATGAGGGTGATTTTCGTTCAAAGGTCTTTCCAAGATACGATGGTAGCATATCCATGGATTATACGATTCCCAACTTTTTAGAACATTTGGATAACTTTCCCGCCCACGGCAACCTACAATCCAAGGTCAATAAATTTTCAAAATCGGCTACTTTTCGACATAGTGAATTTTAACTTTTTTCTTTAACGATTTCATTTCACGATTGCTCTCATATCGAAATTCGGATTCAGCACACAAAGATATACCTGAAGAAAATTTAGTCAGGAAGTTCTGAGAGATCAAATTTTTCGACTAATGATGGGGGTATCATGGTCATTTTTTGGGTTGAAAATCTTATGACCTCGGATTGTCGGTTGCCGTGGGCGAGAAAGTTATCCAAATATTCTAAAAAGTTGGGAATCGTATAATCCATGGATATGCTACCATCGTATCTTGGAAAGATCTTTGAACGAAAATCACCCTCATAACTGGAAACACCAAAAGTTGGGGCATGTGAAAAAGTGAAAAATTCGGTTTTTTCGTGCCTCTTTGAGCAATTCTGTAGCCAATGTGCGATAGAGCAGGAACTTGAAAAACATTTTATGGGTAGCCCTTCGACTTATCTAAAATATCAGAAAGTTTGGTGTTCAGGGAAAAATCCATTCATGAATTTTTTTTTAAAGTCTCGATTGATTGCGTCTTCACTGTGCAACAACCAGTGAGTTCTGTGATATCCCAATGACATATACCTAACACTCGGTGGGTATGCTATGACATGTCAGAGGTTGATCCATAAATCTATCGTGAGTCAAAAGTTATCAAAAATTTTTAAGTGTACGGTGACTTATGCGCGCGACTGTATATTGTGTAAACTAAATAAATCGTAATAATGAAGACGAAAATTACGCAATATAAACACCACAGGTGTTGACGAGAACATTTGAGAATGAATGCCGTAATGGTGAGAGGGAACGGTATAAAGTGGGACGGGGTTGCAAATGACAAAGATATAGATCCAGAAACAGTTCCTTGAGAGAAGGATAATTGTTGAACAGTGAAGTATCACCGCGGCAGTGTGCCTACTTATAATTTTCATTTAAGAATTTTCACTTCAGATTTGCGTTTTTCAGAAAACATTTTTTGAGAAATAAAATTTAAGAAAAAATATTATGGAATTAATTTTTCAGAAAATATGTTTCAAAAACTTTTTCCCGGAACCGCATTTTTAGAAATTTTTTTTGAAAAGTTGATTTTTCAGAAATATTGAACCAGAACCGCCTTTTCGGCAATCAGTTTTCGATAGCCGGTTTTTGTGTTTTTGTTAGAAATTGATGTTATAGTGATTATTTTAATTTATTTACTAACCCGCACGTAGTAATTGGGTATGATAAACACAGAAAAAGAAGGAATAGTGGCCAAATTGGCTACGAAGCTCAAACCACCCTTGAAAAATATGAGTGAATTTCTCTATTTGACGGTTCTGGTTAAATTATTCTCAAATATCACTTCACAAAAAAATATTCCACGAACGTTATTCTGAAATATTTTTTTTCTTTTTCTGAATTCAAAATTAACTTCCAAAAACTATCATTCTAAATAAATATTTCTCGAAAATGGGTTTCTGAAAAAAGTGATTCTGAAATGAAATTTACGACTTTTATTTTTCTGAAAAACACTATTCTGAAACTCCGTTGCTGAAAAATTATTTCTGAAAAGTATTATTCTGAAACGAAAATTATAAATCCGCACACTGCCATCACCGCAGATTGTATGTATTATGAGATCGGGATTGTTGATTTAGATTCAAATATAATTGAAAATATTTCAAAGAGATACTGCATCGATCGTAAGAGGAAGTGCTAATAGCGATCAAGGATTATACGGAGACGAACAGGAGATCGATATGGCAAAAGGTGCGATGGGGAGAGGGAGGGCTGCTCGGTGCCCCTATGACCAATGCATTCATGGATTGAATTTGTCATAGGAACAGTTCGCTGGCTTGCCATCCCACTGGATTTTCTCAGGTCCAGCTCCAGCGGCCTGCGAATACAACATATTGTCCATAATATTTGATTGGGGAAGATAATACGAACAGAAGATGTACCTCTCTTGCGAGTGCAGCCCTCCTCTGCTGCTCCAGCAGATACGGAGGAATGGATTGGGCTGCCTGGAATTGTTTGAATTTTCCAATGAACAGAAAGGGTTGCGTTTCAGATGATAGTCTTCCCGCCTCGAAAATATTCTAGTCGAGAAGTCATTGTCTACGGTGACATGCTTATTGTTATGTATTTTGAATATCCGAGTGTGCAAAGATACCAAAAATAAAGTTACGTTAGAAAAAAAAAAAAGTTTAATTTTTTCGACCATATTTTTTTTGTTTCGCATTTTAGTGAGCTCTGAATTTTTCGCGTAGATTCCGAATTTCTGCACAAGAGACTCTGACATTCAGAACGGAAGAAGTAATGATCGAACAATTGTCGATTTATAGGAAACCCGCACGCAAACGATAAACACGATAAAAGAATTACTCGATGAAAATATGCACGCTAGGGCAATTTAAACGTGGATTCGAATGCGCATGGTTATAGTCGAAAAATCTCGTTCGTCTCAAATAGTGTTTCCTTCATATTTTATAATATATATACTTTTTTGATTGTAATTATTTTCAGTTACAAATGAATACAAATGAAAGCGTTTTAGATGATAGTCTTCCCTCCTCGAAAATATTCGAGTCGAGAAGCCATTTTCGACGGTGAAATGATTTTTTGTATATATATTATTGTACATATTTCATTAATAAAATTATGTATACCTGAGCCCGCGTCGGAGCCGAAGTGGCGGAGAAGCAGCTTCCCATTGAATAATTGACCACTTAAGAAAAAAAGGAATTAGAGTCGAAAAAAAGAGCGAATTAAAACCCAAGAAAATAGATCACACGGAAACATTGCCTTCTATGAAATAAACATACTACGATAATAACCATTGGAGGAGAACATTAGTTTCCAATAGAAAACATTATATGGGGTACGGAGATTTGAGTGAAATTGGAGACGAGAAACGGGAAAGGCTTCTCAAAACATCCGAACTTCGCGCTATGTGATATGAGGTATTTTCGAAATCGAGAGAATTATGATATCACTTAGCGTTGCAAAAAAAACAGAAGATATTACCCATAAAATTCCGAAAGAATGCGTTAGAGCGGAATATGTACACTAGAATGTTTACTTCACAATGGAGGTCAAGATTACGTAATTTTGGTCATTTTGCAGAATGCTCGTCGCACATCTCTAATGGGTTCGCGAGTGCATAGGTAGAAAATAGCAATATCGACAGTCAGAGAGCTGGAAGGTCAGCGAAAGACAGAGCAGACAAGTATAATGCACACATTAATTGGAGGATGTGAGAAGAACAGCATCGCTAGGCAATTGAGAAGCGTTCGAGACTTTTCGATACCAAGCTATCGGAAAATGACTCCCTTGCCGTGCAAGGGGAGACAAGCGCTATCTGTGAGCGTTAGGCATGCGTATCCAGATCATAAGAACGAGAGAGAGAAATATGAGGCTTATTAGGGGCCCAGAAGCGAGATGCAATGATAATGAGGTGGGGTGCTCCATCCTCCCTTTCTCCATTATATATCCTGTCTTTCATTGGAGATTGGAGAGATAGATGCGGAAGTCTTAGTGCATTAAAATTTTTTTCTGATTATCCATAGGAAGTTGCTATCAACGAAGAAAAAAGTCAGAGAGTTGAGATACAACGACTCCGAATTAAGAACAAGGGAAGATGAATAGCCAGAAAGTTTCGAAACAGTCCAGTGATGCAGAACAAATGTGATGTTTCAGATGACGTTTTTTTGTTGAATTGGGTTATCAAAGTGAAAGATCTATTTCTCAGGAATAATCATAACATACACGGCCCAATATGACGAATTTTTAAAAAAAATATCATTAAAAATCAAAATTTACGTTGAGAAAACAAGTGCTTCTACGATGAGTTAGTTATTCATCGGTACTACAGACAGTCTGCATCCTCTTCAGAGAAAGCTACTGTGGATAGGTGACATGTTTGTCTCCACAAATCGATCATCAAAACAAGGATTATGGCACAGTTTCGATGATGATTCATACATATGTGCTCAAAATGTGGGAATATTTGCTTCATCTATTCGTGTATTCCGAGAAGACAGAAATCACAAAATAACGTCCTCAAAGGAGCATCAGAGGAGCATACAAAATTTTGCATTATCGCGTCATCACTATGCAACAACCAAGGAGTTCGGTGATTTCTAAATAACATATTCCTAACACTCGATAGGTATGCTATCACATGTCAAAGCTTGCGCGAGAAACTCTCGTGAGGCAAAAGCCATAAAATAATGAAAAGGTGGTTTAAGACTTCTCGTGGATACTGTAAGTGCAGGTAATGTGGGGTGTTTATGCTGTGAAATTGAGGAGCGTTAGAGAAGTTTCGATACCAGGCTAATGGAAAATAAGTCCCTTGACATGCATAGGGAGACAAGTGCTATCTGTGACCGATAGGAATATGTATCCAGATCATAAGAGAGAGAGAGAGACCGACACAAACGTATGAGGCGCATTCGGGGGCAGAAGCGAAGCCAATGATAGTGATAGGGGGCCTTCCCTCCTCCCACTCTCCACCACATTCTCTATCCCGTTTCCCTTTGGATCCAACGGTTTAGAGATAGGAGAGCTGCGGATGTCTCAGTGCATTATCATGTTTTTCTGCTTATCCGTATCAGGAAGTTGCACACCAACGAAAAAAAATGACAGAGAGTTGAGATATCATACAACGCCTCCGAATTCAAAACAAGAGAAGATGGATCGCCTGAAAGCTTCAAAACAGACCAATGACGGAGAACAAATGTTGTGTTTCAGATGACGTTTGCAACTGATGAATTGGGTTCTCAAAATGAAACTTCTAAGGGTAGGTAATTCCGAGATGATGAATTTTTCGACCTCTGTCCAGTCTTTCAGAGGACAATGTTTGGGTCAAAATGCAAAAAGTGCATCAATTCAAATGTGATCTCATCAACTGGAAGAGAAAAGGAATTCAAGTGAGAGTCCAACAATTAGAAACTGTGCATGAGTTATACCAATTTCTTCTTAAGATGCTGTTATCTCATGATGAAAGAGAGGGAGGGATAGGACAGGACGAGACTCAGATATAGTATCAGATGAAGGGTAAAGTTGAGAACAGTCGGGTAATCTCAGAGTGGGGAGAGGGTGCAAGGTAGAAGGGGAATTTAGCGAGTGAATACAGCGGGAGGGGGAATGATCTCTCGAAGGGAACGTCGAGAATATCAGATTTCTTTCTCATAACAGGAAGGAGGGGGGAGGGAGGAATTAGGAGCCCATGATATCATCATTGGGCTCTAAGCTGGATAGAGAAGAGAGACGGAGAGAAGGACAGTACCAAGAGGGAGGACGAGTACGGTGACACGGGATGGCAGCGTTGAACGGAGGAATCGTCATCAGCGTATTGGTCTCTAATCTCCCGCGACAATAGGAGAATGCGCAAGGAAAAAGGGAAGGGGTTAGTGGGGGAGAGAGGGAGGGGCTATTGACCAGGAAGGAGATGTGAGATCGCCCAACTCATCTCTGAACTCCAGACGGGAGATGAAATGGGACCGGTGGATGGGGGAATCGGGAAGGAGAAGAGACGAGTAGGATGGCAAACGAAGGGGAGCATCGGGACCTGTCGATTGGTCTTTGACTCGCGCATAGGAACAAGAGAACGAATTCGGGGGATGACTAGAGAATGTCACGCGATGGCAGGCTCTGCATGAGAAACCGAAATTGGCAGATTAGTTTCTGATTTCTCGCAGGGATGTGGAGATGAAATGAAGAGGGGCCGAATAGTTATGGGTCAAAGTGTAACTCAAATTAATGTATTGCAATAGGGAAATAGGGAAAACACGGCGCGCGAATATGAAACGAATTCAAGGAAGTGGAAGGAGGATTAGGAGGATGATCTGCGTGATCTCTCAGAATTTTGCAGAGCAACAATACTTCCGTGTTTAAGATAAGCCGTGTTTGATCTCGAATTATCATTATCATGTTTGATCTTGAATTATAGTCATTGGCCATTGTGTAGCAAACATTCTCAATGCGGACATGAATACAATGGATGTAATGAATCGAAAGAATTCGGGGAAACTGAAAGAGATGTTTGGATCGAAGAAGTGAAGGGACACGGAGAGAGTCAGAAGCGAGGATAATAGGGCTCTGAAAGACACCGATTTTTAAAAGTAATTAAAAATGAAGAACGAAGTGTCGTTGATTTTGATGATCGGACTGTTTTCTCGAGGGATGCTCAGCTTATGCGAAGAGGAATCTCCAGATGACGTAATTCTTCTTAACAGATCTGACAGATTAGCGATGACTTCGCAATTAATGACTCTATTCATTATGCGCGCTCTCTCGTCATTCAACCGGTCGAGAGAGTTTGTGAAATGGCACTAAGTCGGATGAGAACCAACCAGATGAGAACCGAAAAAAAAATTCGTCTTCGATTATTCTCTCAGTAAATTCAATATGGTATCTGAGAACCATCTGAGAAAATACTGGGAGTCGACATTTTTTTCGGTTCTCATCCTGTGGGTTCTCATCCGACGGTGCTCATCCGACCTATTGCCTGTGAAATGAAGAGACCATCCCCAGAACTGATTCGGAGTGTCCGATTGTCGCACTTCATCCTTCTCCGAACAACCTCCACACATCATCCATAATCACATCATCTCCCAGTCCCTTTCATCATTGAATGTCATCACTTTCTCTAGTTTCCGGGCAAGGAGATGTTTGCCTCCAATGACTAATCGGTCGCTTCTCTTTGATGATGAAAGCGTGATTTCGCTTATCCGATTGGATGGGTCTAGAATAGGAATAGAGAACGAGAAAACGTTCATGTGCCGAGGGAAAGACTGCAACAGCTTCAGAATCACTGCAATTGAAAATAAAATTTTCTAAATTCGCGTCTAAGTATTGAGCCATCCTCTCGATTTCCCTCTCCCGAGCGCTCGCAATTTCTGACCAGCGCACGCTCTCCCCTCTCCCTGTCGAGGCGATGGGGAAGGAGTCGGATAGTTCGGCAAATGTCGAACTGCAAATGCATGACGACGAATTACAAGTAGTGATACCACCCATATTATATTTTACTCCATCTCTTATCCGCCCCTGCTTCTTTTCCTCTTAGCATGAATTCCGGTCAAGTCCAATACGAAATAAATCACACGGAGGAATCACTAGTATTCGTTTGCTCCCAGTTGAAGAAATATTACAACTGTGTAGTATGTATGTCAGAGTTCGTTTGTTTTTCTTTGAACTTCCGTGGTAATTCATAAACTGGCTTTTGTTTCGACGATCGGTGCTCAATCGCAACAAAAAACGTAAATCATAATGACAGGATCGTGAGAAAAGAATAAAAAATTTCTGAAGCGCACCCTTTCATTATATGCGCACTCCCTGTCCCTCTATCTATCTTCTCGATGTCTCGCTCGCCTCTGTTGTTTCGTTGCACTCAGTGCGCACAAAGCCACTTGATATGAGTTTTGTTGATCTTGCATTACACTACAGGCAAGAAGGTGTTTCAATGAATCTGCGGTTCTCTGAAATTTAATCATATGAGCCGAATAATACAAGCACGATAATGTTTCATGCCTTTCCGTTCTTCAAATTTGGACTACAAAGTGTATGTAGTTGGTAATGTTCCACCTTATTAATAGTAAATTACAACTTTCGATTTGCATTTATGATTGCCATTTATCTTCATACAATTTTGTGTGTGTTTTTTTTTGCATTTTAACTTACATATTTTATCGGACGCATTCTTTATCTTATTTGCTCTCAATATCTCAATATCACTTTTTGAGACTCATGAATAAGGTTTGGGTAGGGCACGTAAAGGGGTTGAGAGCACATTTCTCAATGATAGCAATTGTAGGTAAACATCACGTCGTACAAATGAGAGCAATTGAAAGGTTATTGATTTATTTACAAAAAAAAGGAAAATGTTAATCATACGCGCGCAACGGCTGAGCGTGGGATGCACTGACTATGGCTAAACGAGTTTTAAAGCTATATAGTTCCTCCGCATTAGAAAACGATGCATAACAAATAATATTGATGGAAGAGCCGCACCAGTGTTCAGATTTTTCTCCCACACGAAAGTATACGCACGGAACTCAATCTCACAACTCAATCTCTTCCTCCACTTCCTCTTCTTCAATTCTCAGACGTTTATTGCTTGATGAGCTCCTCGACTTGCAGGCTCTAGACGGTCGCTTGAGCGATGCCGTCGAAGGCGCGTTGTTGCTGCCGGTCGGTGCTGTTTTCTGCTGGACACGAGGCGCGCGTTCAAGTCGCAAGGGCGCATGGGGCCTCACAGCTATGGGTATTGAGGCCGGCACAGCCGCCATACGGAAAGGCGTTGAAGCCGACGACGTGCTCGGCGCGTCGTCCCACTTGCGCCTACGTGGAGGGCGACCGACCACTTTAATGTTGGAATCGATCGGCCGAGATGATGAAGCAACCTGAACAAAGTCGCTTTGAAGAGGACAAAATATATCATACTTAAATATATTCTCAGATACTTGTTGCACACACTAATTTGGCAAGTCGGCAGATCACCGTTTACTTATGTACCAAACCAAACTTTTTTTTCAACTCAAAACGTATGTTTGCGACTTACCACCGACTTCCTTTTAGAGCGAGGAGTGGCCCCTCCAGATTGTGTGGAACTCGTTTCCTTGCCGATGTACGCTTTGAGATATGAGACCATCAGCATCGGGGCCAACTGCAGAATATTATCAATAGATAGTAATAATAATAATTTATCTTCGCCCGAGGCGCGACGAGGTTGTAAATACAATCTATTGATCATATGAGAGTAATCGCGAGAGTTTCGAGAGCCCTGCGGACGTAGGAAAAAGTTTCTCCGATTCCGCTGAAAAGTGAAAAATAAGTACTGTGAATGATGCTCTTTCAAACTACGTTTGCCGATTTTAGATATCAGGTCTCATCTTTGAGTATAGTTAGGTCAAAGAAGGGACACTGCGAAATTTAACACCAAAAGTTGACTCACGAAAACAGCCAAAACTTGCTTTCCAATAAAGCTAGAGACAAATCCAAAAAAAGAATTCGAACGAGGAGGCGGAGGGGAAAAAGTTTTGTTTTGATGATGTCATTCCTCGTCTATGCGCTGGATCAGGGCGGTCGGTTTTTCAATAAAGTAGTGTAGCTTTCCTAATACCGATTATTCCAAGAACCTAGTCGGATCGAGACCGGCCTCTCCTCAAATCGTGAGTTCGCTAGTTTCCCTGACCGGCGATACAACGATCGAATTAAGGCGAGTCGGTCTCAATTCGATAGCTATATTGCTTACCGCGGGTCCGTCATCTTCATCTGCGCCTGAAGAGGTTGCAGGTGCTGAGGGCTTCGGTGGCGAGGAACCATTACCACCGGAGCTTCCTGCTGGCAAATCTGCTATTCCCTCGGCATCCGCCATCCAGCTCAGATAGCTGCAACCAATGAAAAATTTGAATTCAAATAGCTTTCTTAGGATACGTTTGAGTGACACACTGTAGGGTGCATAAATATTTGTACTCTCATTATTATGAATAATGTAAAATGAGAACTGCGTTCGCGATATCATCTGACTCTTCGCATTATAATTGCATCCAAACTAACCAGTTGTCTGCAGATGACAATGATACGGAGTGAGCGGAGACGCTGTTGGTATGGGAGGCGGACTTGTTGACCGCTAATCGACACTTCTCAGCCTCTAGCTGCAAATAGACAGTTATCAACTGCTATCCAACGTTTTCATTATTCGATAGTGAGTTGGGTCTAGGAATGGCCTTTTTTCCTTCCGTTTGCCACCGGCACTCGATTGCAGCTATCATATATCAATTTTACCTTTTTGGCCATCCGCTCGCGGTACATGGCTGCGTGTTGTGATGGCGTTAGGGGCACATATGATGCAGCTAGAATCAAACAAATATTAAGTTTTCAGCGTATTCGAAGTTTTGAAGTTCCAGCCAAGCGTTCGTCCCAACGCAAACACCATCATATAAAGGGATGCGCCTTGTGGATCCAACAATTGGATATACCGGACAACGAACAGATCAGTGGATAGCGCCGTCCTAACTTGGTGACAATAAATCGAATCAACTAACCAGTCATTGCTGATGTTGATTCTAAGATGATGATGTCGGGTGAGCATTCCCTTCTTGCCGGAGCTCCGTTAGTTTTGCTCTGAAATAATATTGCTCAATGCCTAGTCCCTTTTTCCTTATGAGCAGATACGTAACCGTTTTTAAGATCGAATCACGATCGCGTTAAGACTATTAAGATAATGATGTTAACTTTTTGAATCGCTCTCACATGGTTCGTGGCGAGCGTGTCGTTGATCATTATCTTATTGATTCCCTTCACAGCGGGTGTCCGTCGGTCCATCTGATTTTTCGCTGTATGCGCCCGTCTCAGCTGCTTCGTCACCATTGCTTCGGCGGTTGTTGCGTCCTCTATCGTGGATGTGGGCTGCTGCTCACGCTGAACGATGCCGGTTTAATGAGTATGTTGCCCATTCTCAGTCCTACTCATATCAAAATTGATTCAGATTTTTTCGTGAATTCCCCGAACACGGTCGTGCTCTGTTGTGTACATATAAAAACGTGATCTGTTATGCAGATATGCGACTGACCTGTTTCTTTGAATGTATCTGATTCGAGATAGCCGATTGATTCACACGCTCCACATGTTCGAGTCGCATGGGTGCTTGAGGCAAGACACACACGGGATCGGTTTCACTTCCAGATTCAGCCTCGGGCTCAATATTCGGTGGTGACGAGTGATCCGAGCAGCCCTGCAATTCCCCATGGTCGAGTGTAATATTTAATTGCGAGCGAGTTACTTCAACGTCCGGATCGAAAGATCGAGAAGATACTCCGATGTAAAGAGATACATTTGCCATTCAGAGATCAAAAAAAAGTATCCGGCAATTCACATTTAGGGCTTGTCAGAATTGCATTAATTCATAATCAGTTGTCTCCTCAAACGCTCGTTATTAACTCACCGCGGGCCTCTCATCATCATCGTCCTTCTCCATCAGTGGACGCTCGATGGTCTCGGGCACATATAAACCATCAGCTGGGGATGAGGGCGCGTAATCGCAGTTGCCATCGCATCCCAACGACGATTTTCCAATTGACGGTAGGATGGCCCTTCCGCTCAAATCACTGCAATACCACTTCGATAGCACTCGTTAAGCAAACCCGTAAGGACTCGGCAGAGTGCTCAAAATATCTGAATGGATGCACTTATTGTTACAGCACACCTCTTGTTGCCAGCAACAGCTGCTACAGACGGATCGACTCGGACGAGTGAGAGTGGCCTTCTGGCCAGCCTTCGACGTTCTTCCTCGACACCTTCCTGAACAAAATGCAGTTATCCACAGGATATTAGAACACTCCGCTGTCAGCCGCAAATGATTATCATATTTTTGACTTCTTTATTAACAACCCTTTCGAAATTACATTCCTAGATACTAGGGATGTAATTTCGGTTTTGGCTCTATCCATTGTGCACACTCTCATCATTCAGAGCAACGAGAGAGTATGGAGAACGAAGAGAGTCGAAAACCGGAACGACATTAATATACTCACCACTGGATCCTCATCATCCAGACTATCGTTGGCGCCTGGCGGGGTACCGGGCGCAGACGGGCCATCCGGCGACGGCGGTCCGTAAACGTCGGCACCGCCCGATGAAGAAGCGCATGCCAGCGCATCCCCGGAGCTAAGGGTTCGGCTCGTGTCGCTGCATTGAATTTCAATGAGCTGGAATGCTTTTTGGGCAAGTGGAAGGGTTAGCGCCTTTTGGAGCCGCTCCCGACTCAGTGAAATATGCGCTCTGTCATACTCGGCTCACCCTTCGCCTTCCGCCTCCGCCCCTGCTGACTGCGTGTCGTTGGTGTTTCTGAGGGAGGCTGTGATCGTGGCTAATTGCCTGCACGTCGATCCCTCGTCTTCCTGTGCAAGCTGCCGATAATCACTACAGTCAATATTGCATGCATCCGACCAACATGCGTTATAGAGTAGAATTCAGCCCATTCACCAATGCCTTCCTTCATTGAACTCACCCTGGGTTCTTTGTCATCCATCCCATCGAGGACGCTGGGTGTCGTTGTCAATATTGATCCGTTGATATCGGCCCCCGGAGGCAACGGTTCTTCGGTCACGGCAGCCTTGGAAGTCAGAACCGCGATCGGGTTGCTGTAAATCATGGTGCTGAATGAGAGAAGCAAAAACGGCGGACAGGATGAGGTGATTTGGTGCAGAAATTCTAACAATGAAGAACGGAAATTATGTTCCACACTGCAATGACAATCACGGGTTCGCGAAAGGTGCCAGAGAGAATCTAAAGCGTAAAGCATACTTCTTCTTCTTGGCCAATTGCTCTTTGAGACTGCTGATCTCTCCTGCCATGGCAGAAATCCGGTCATTGAATAGTGTCATCATTTCAGTTATCTTCATTACATCGTTGTTTGAGTAGATGGTAGTAGCTGGGTGTTGAACCTGAAATATATTGATGAATGACTATAGTGTGTTGATAGAGGAATGTTCGGAAAGTTGATTTGGAAGGTATGCACTCGGATGACGATTCGACTGAATAGTAAAACGACTGATAATGGAGAACGGTTCAGCACTAACAAGGACTGACTTTCAGTTTGCCTTTAGAACGGGTCAGCTTCGCTGTCTACTTAATGTCGTTTTATTTCTTCAGTCCCTCACTGCTGGTTCCTCGTCCTCCGGACTATCGTGGACGCGAGGCTGAGGTCCGGGTGCTGAAGCCTGCGACGAGGCTCCGTTGGCGCACGCGTCTGTACTTTCCACAGACGATTCGTCCGTCGCCGTTGATGTGAGAGTTGTGACTTCGCTCACATCACTGAATGTAGCACTTTGAGCGACTGTACACCCCAATGAAACCGCAAGTATGTAACATTTGAGCTACTAGCTCCTTGTTTCATCTCAGCTCACATCCTGCTTGCAACAGCCGCTGCTGCGGTCTGAATCATCTGGACTTGAACGAGGGAGGATTGCGACGTCATAGACAGCCGTCGACGTTCCTCCGCGGCATCATCCTTAACAGAATTGGAATTTAACAGAATTTTGCCGCATTACGCATGTGAAGTGAGATGAAATTGAATTTACTTGTGGTCTTTTGCTGCTCTTTTGAATGCATCATGGTGCCAAAATCTCAAATATCGATAAAGTAAGTCGAACAGATTTATTTAACAGAAAAAAGTTTTCGTCGCTCCTAATGGTTCGACACTCAAATTATTATCTAATATTGGCCCATAGTTCATCCCGATCGACATCCCTCATCAAACCTTCCCTAGTTACTCACCGGGTGTTCCTCATCATCCTGACGATCGTTTGCAATAGGCGGCATTCCTGGCGCAGATAGGTGTGACGGCGACTCGGATCCGTCGACGCGGGTGTCGGCGCTTCCGGATGCCGACGGCCTCGACGCGACTGTCTGGGCATCGCTCGCATCGCTCAAAGACATTGCTCTGAGGCCGATTGGCAAGACATGCACCCGTGCAGCACTCGAATATGCGATAAATACGCCGCTACATTGTCATTAGGAGGCTTCGCATATTTTTTTCCCCGCTCGACTAACCACTTGCTTGCATCAACTGCAAACTGCGCGACTTTGGCCAAATTGTGATGAGTCTCATCATCCTGAAGAGAATTCAGATATCGTTCACTCAAAATCGAATGGAATACGATATGGTTCGTGAGCAAAGCGTAGCCCTTCCGGTATCCCTCCTCAATCACTCACCGTAGATTCATCATCACCCGGACTATTGTGGGCCTCAGGACGCGTTCCTGGAGCTGATAGAAGAGACGGTGACGCGTTTCCATTGGTGCAGTCGTCGGGTTTTCCGGATGACGATTCTTCCGTCACCGCCGATGTTACTGTCGCCATTTCGTTCTCGTCGCTGAAAATTCTGTGTTAATGTGTCGCACGAACACACAGTCGAGTATGAAAATATAGCATTCATCCCACTTTTTTCATCAGTAATATATCTGCATTTGTTTAGAACAGCTCTGTTATAATTATGGTGTTGAGCTGAGGTATGAGTTTGAGAGAAAATATGTCTGCACAATTGTAAAAGTTATTGAATATGGAGGATGAAAAGGGAGAGAGCGATAGTAACAGTCGCTATTGCTCACATGGTGGTTGCAAAAACCGTCGCTGCTGATTGATCGATGTGTGGTTGAGTGAGGGAGGGCGTCGTCGGATCCAATCGTCGTAGATTCTCGGCATCACTCTGCAATAACTATTCTCATCGTGTTCCCATCATAACTATTTTCATCGTGGATTGATAATGCACTGTAAAAGGAAATCAGACCTGAATGTTTTGGATAGCGCCCTGTTGCATGGACTTGATACTTGAGCAGAAGGTAGGTGGCTGAGTCGAGCCTGTAATGTTTACGTGACAAAAGTATTCATGCGGCAAGCGAGAAGAAATCGGCAGTTTCATGTATCCATTGTAATTGTAATAATCCATTGTAATTGTAATAACACACCAATCAGCTGTGATATGGGTTCGACGATGCTTGGATTGCAAAACGTATCCTTTCGTTTCCGAGATTCGCACTCCTCGGGTAATAGTCCGTTCTAAAAACAATGTCGATACTTTCACGGCTACTTTTCTCATTATCACACATCAACCAACAGTTTCGCTGCCCATCATCTATCTGCCGCTCCTACCTTGCTCGTAGAGGGCGAGTCACTGAGAATGTTGTGGATGTTCCACGACGTCGAGTTGACGGGCGATCGTCCCTCGCTCTGCTTCTGTGCCTGATGTGGCTGATAGATCCCCTCAGAGCCTGACGTGTCCTCGATCGCTGAGTAGCGCGGTGCACGCTGAATTTTGATATGTTTTCTTGCTATGCTCATTGTGATTGCTCTTCTTTCTCCCTGCAGTCCCTTCAATGGGCTAGGCGGCTGTCTAGCAGCCTGCTACAGGTGAAACTTCGCTTACGTCACTCCTTTTTTACCCACATTTGCCTAGCATGTTTCCCCTCAAATTCGTTTCAGAGTTCTCGCAGTACAATTACATTTTCACCGTAATATAAATAGAGGTTTCGAGAGCTTTATAGACCAGTTTGAGACTAACATGTTGTTTATGTTGTTGCCCGGCTGCTGGATCAGGACGGTTGGCGTGTTCGAGTTGCACGGGCATCTGGGGCAAGTCACGGAAGAGATCGAGGGCCAAGGATCCTGGGCCGGACACCGTTTCGCACAGTAGCCCATTGGCAGTAGTGCGCTGTGAGTTCGCGTTGTCGCGAGTGAACTCAAATCACAAGAGTGAGCTACTAAAACGTTGGAAACTGTGAGGAGAGAGTGCGAACCGAGCAGAGAAGAATAATTGGTTGCAAATCCTATATTAATAATCGGCAGGATTCGGACCTGTTGTTGCTGCTGCGGCGGATTCGGGTAGCCGTGCGAGACAAAAATTCCATCCGAGTGTTCTGTTGGATGTGTGACAGGTCTCGGTGGCAAGAGTGGCATCTTCGCCTTTCCGAAGTGCGAGTTGAAATACGAGACCATCAGCAAAGGCGCCAGCTGGAAATGATTACCCATTATTTGTTACCAGCGGCATTCCCCCGCCTACGACAGGGGAATCCACTGGCAGGCTCCGCGCTTCGCGCGTCGTCTGTCTCCCCCTCTCCCATCTCTCTCGGGAAGGTTGCGAAAGTTCTGGAAAGTTCTGGAACTATGACGAAATCTCTCTCCTTCCCCTTTTTCACCCTCTCTGAAAAGTTATGGAATTTTATATGACAAAATCGCTCATCTCCCTCTCTTCCCCCGCTCTGGGAAGTTTTGGAACCTTCTAGAACTTTCCTCAGAGAACCTTCTAGAACTTTCCACAGAGAAGGTTCTAGAACTTTCTTCAGAGAAAGTAAGGGTCTGTAGTTTGTAGTCTCTAACCTAAGGTTTGAAGTTTGTGGTCTATAGTTTGATCGTTGGTCTTTCTAGTTTGTAGTTCGGTCTTTATATAGGAGTATTATAATACTGTAAATTCTCCCTTCTGTCGCTCACCGCGGGACCCTTATCCATGTCCTGTTTATCCGTCGCCCGATCCTCGTGGGCAGCAGGCTGCGTTGTCCCGGACGCCGGTGGTCGTTTCGGTGACGAGCGTACGCCGGCGGCGGCCGCCGCATCCGGCTGTTGGCATTGTTGCGGACCCGGTAGGGCCGATGGTTGCGCGCAGTGTGCGTGTTCGAGTCGCAAGGGTGCTTTTGCGACCGACACGGAGATAGCAGAGCGTGGAGCCTCGATTGTTGCTGTCGCATCCAGCGCATCCAGAGTACACTGCAACGAGCAATGCGTTTGGAAGTTCGACTATCGAAATCAATCCACATCAGAATCCCTTCAATAGTCTTACGTCCTATTCCCTTCGATATTCAGAATTCGTCTACCGTACCGAGGGGCCGGTCTGTTGCTTCTGCTGCCGTTGCCTGTCATGCTTAGTGCTAGTGAGCTTCAGGACTAGGTTGTTGAGCGACGTCACTTTGAGATCCTCTGGAAAACAAACACTCATTTCGCTGCTTTACCGATCACTCAAAAGAAACAACAAACTCACTATTTCCGCTCGCGGTAAGCTGTGCTTTCTGCTTGTGAAACGCAGTGGATGAATCAGCTTCTGCCATCTCCTCAGCGATTGCAGCAGAACATGTTGTCTCATCGATTTCAGATCCAGCTGCGGCCGCTGCAGCCGACGGGACGGTCGTCTGCTTGGTTCCTGTAGATTGTGCGGTTTCCCGCTGAGCGATGACGGGTGTGATGCCACTTCCTCCGGGCGCCTCAGCGTCGTGCGTGCCGCCAATCACTGGCTGCTGCGAGTAAGCGGCGGAAGCTCCGGATGCGCCGGATGCGCCGGAAGGGCCCTCACCACCGGCGCAGGAGAGGTGGAGCGCCTGTTGATAGCGCTGCTGATGCTGTTGCTGCTGCTGGGCAGCAATCACAGAAGCCGCATGAACTGATCTGCGCTGCTGCGCCTGTATGTGTAGCTGCTGCTGCTGCAGGGTAGTATGGGCGGATGCAGCGACGGCACTGGCAGTTCCGGCGTCCGGCAGTCGCTGTCGCTGATGTAGCGACGTCTCACAGTACACTTGGATAAAGTGAAGTGAGAGGAGGATGACTCGAGATTGTTGCACGCCCAGGTTGAAGAAGAACCTACAATATCGCCATCAGACAGATCAAGAGATCCGTGCGACGAGTTAAATTGTTTCGATGATCTCTCTCTCTCACTACCACGATGTTGTTTCTCTCGTTTTTATCACATTATCCACGTTCTTTTTGAATAATTTTATTACATTCAGTGATTTTCGAACGAATACTGTAAAAAATATTATTGCAATAATTATTTTTTGGCTATAATTGTATGCTTTATCCGACAACCCATATCAAAGTGAAACCAACCTAAGAGTGGTAATGTCATTGAACGGCAGGTCCAGTCCGCCAGTGTGCGATGACGGCCTGGTGTCCAGATTGACGTTCTTCAAAGAACAAGATAGTGTTTTTTTTATTATTATAGTCGTTATCCACACATACCTTGATCATATCGCACTGAAAGAAGGGCAGGCGGACTGCTGGTCGGTGCGAAGGCCACGGCATGTACGTCGGCCCTGGAGAGGAGGAGAGAATGCAGACTAGAGTACTTTGAGGAAATCCTTACAACGTAAACACTAAGTTGTGGGGTATTGTGCATAACTGTTTTTTTCGTTCCGTCAGCTGCTCCTGTACAGTCCAGTCATATTCCCCCGTGAACATGGGCCGTCCCGGGCGGCCCGGGGCGGCCCCTAGTGGCCCCTGCCCTTTTATAGCCAGAGGAGAAATATATTTGAGACAAACTCGGTGTGTCTGAATTCTAGAAGGTGTTCCGCATTTATTGACGTTTTCAGAATTTTAAAATTTTTATCCAAAAGCTGGCAAAATAGGTAAATAGTTGAGTTGGTTCGGCCAAAACGAAAAGGTACGGTAAGTAAAATTTCAATCCCCGACCAGGTTGAGCATTTTACTTACCGTACCTTTTCGTTTTGGCCGAAACAACTCAACTATTTACCTATTTTGCCAGCTTTTGGATAAAAAAATGTGAAATTCTGAAAACGTCAATAAATGCGGAACACCTTCTAGTATTCAAACATACCGAGTTTGTCTCAAATACATTTCTCCTCTGGCTATAAAAGGGCAGGTGCCACTAGGGGCCGCCCCGGGCCGCCCGGGACGGCCCATGTTCAGGGGGGAATGTGACTGGACTGTATACAAATTTGTATTGATACGCGCCAAAATACATCAGAAAATATATGGCCAAATATTTATGAGATTTTTACCTTTGAAAAAATGCTTCTGACCAGGATTGTTCAAAACATTGTCCCCTAGAAATTCTCCCATAATAATATGTAAAGTTTCGTAAAAAATTTTTTAAAAAATCCTAGACGTGCTGTTTTTGTTCCCGATCTCGTGATACACGTGGTGATCTGACGAAGAGCGCGTGAATTTATTGGCCTGCATAAGCTACGCAACCGGCACCAAATATCTCCCTAACTAATGCTGTGGAAAAAGTGGGGGGAGAAAGGAGAGAAAAAAAATGGGGTGGAAAAAGTCAAAGGAGATTCTCTCCTTTTTGAATTCGCGCCTTTTCACGTTTATAAATCTATCTCGGTTCCCAGTATAGCTAAACCCTTGAAACTTCATTTGTATTATTAATGGTGTCAAATCAACCATCTTTTAACGTTTCAAGTCGCTAGCTTCACGGGGAAGTGAAATACCGAAAATGCGGGAATTCAAAAAGGAGTAAATCTCCTTTTCTCTCTTTTGACTTTTTCCACCCCCGGAGAAAATCTCCTCTGACTTTTTTCGGCCGCATAAGATATTGAAGTCCGATGCTTCCATATTTTGTTCCTGAGCATAGATTACAGTCCCGCTCACCTCCGACCATCTCCTGGATCTGCGCTGCGGAGGGTGCGCCGGGCGGCATCGGTATACCTGCTGCATTTCCCGCGAGCACCTGCGACAGATGCGGAGGCAGCGCCGTCGCCTGGGCTGCGGCTGCAGACGCTGGCATGGCCTCAGGGGCGGGTTGCGGCTGGTGGACTGTGCGGAAACCGATCGTGTCTGCAATGTGTATAAGCGATGTGGTTTCGCTTTTGACTCTCTCCTTTCTGCACACTAGCTCGCCGGCTCTATAGAAACAATGGAAGTATTGGGTAGATAGAGGAGTGTAAGGACAGACATTTCTCAACTACATCACAACGAAAGGTAGTAATGCTATTGATCATTCAAGCTCACGATACACATCCAGTTTTGCGCATAATATCGATACGCAATGAATGATAGTAGGAAGTAGTATCCTTATCTCGTAAAGAGAGAGAGAGAGAGATCTCCACTGATGCAGATGCTACAAAGAACAAACAACCAGAGCAGCGCTCCTTCCCTTCCCCCTCTCTCGCTTATAGAGATGGAAATAGTGAGATTGGGCGAGAGAATGAGAACGAATCAATACGAAAGAGGTCGTCTGGCAAAAAGGTTCTCGACCCCTTCGACTGTCCTTCGTGCAAGAAACGTGCTCCGAATCAATAAAAAGACCGCACAAGTTCGACACAGAACAGCAGAGGGAGACATGAGCGGAGGGTGGGGGGCTCGCCGACCATCGAACCACAAGTCCACACACAGCTGGTTTGATGTTCGTTTTGTCCCTAGGAAGACGGCCGATCGACTGACACATTCCGCAAACTAGAGAGGATATTGTGCATCGAGTGCGGACTGGGCACAACGCCAGAGAACGATGGCAAACCTGCGGGTACATAAAGAGCCCAAGCAAATATAATCACACAACATTATTTAGAAACAGCAGATTCTACTGCATCGATTCGCAATATTAGACCGATATTGCGCGAGAATACAACTCTCCGGGAATAGCACCCGATGATTGGTGACTGGCTCAAGTACACAGTATGCACTGCACAAGACCAAGAAATCAGGACACAAAACACGCACACACGCACACTCTGAGCACTCTCTATCTCTGAACAATGATGACAAGCGTCCCCGTTCCCTTTCCCTTACCCTTTTCACTCAAGCACCAAAGATTTAAGCGATACTGTAGGAAAAACATGATCAATGGATGATAAAAAAAGAGTCGCGATGATAATAATGAGAAAAAAATAGGAGAGCGGAGAATGAAAACGACAAGAGTTAGGCGGAAAAAAACGAGAAAATATGGGATGATTGGAAACTAAAGCGGACAAACTGTCCGTTATCAGTCTGCTTAGTGTTTCTGCACCAATATGTCCTACTAGTCAACAGATTGTGCAACCAAAGACGAGCGCTGAGAGAGAGAGAATGTCAGCGAGAGGAGAGACGAGAAAGAAAACGAGAAAAGAGTGACACAACGTGAGGGATATGGGGCCCCGCTATACACGAGATAAGGTGAGAGAGAGGGAGAGGAGCGAGAGAAAGAGAAAAGGGAAAGAGGAGTGAGCGAGGGTCCATAGAGGTCAGCTGGCAACTAGCCATAGAATAGCCACGTGTAAAACATAAATGATACGTGAGAAAGGAAGCGGAAGACGAGAGAATTCCCAGAAATCGAATGTTTGTCGCTCCCAGATATATAACGCGAATGCTGAAAACTCTCAATCAATAGGAAGATGATTACAAACATCGAAAAGAAAATGTGAAACGGTGATCTATGGCATTTCCTTCATACCGTGAATATGATTGGAATGCATTGGTAAAAAGTGTTACACTGCGTCAATAGGACGGCAAGCGCAATGGCATTTTGAATCGTTTTTAAGTCAATGCGTGCAAGCCTAAATGCTCGGATAAGTCACGTGAATACCACCCTACCTCGAACCTGCATTGTGAGTCCTGCCAAGACCTCGAAATTCACCTTTCATCACAAGTGTTACATCAATATAAGACTTCATCAAATTAAACGTATTGTATCGTGATATGCGAAGGAAATTGTAAGTATAAAACGATTCAGAATCAATTAAATCGACATGAGATTTAAAATATGATAAAAATGGGAAGGTATTTTAAAATCTTTTATTCCATGACATCATCAGAATTCTCCTTTTTGACGCCGCCTGAAATTGTCAGATTATTATTAAGATTTAATGTTTAACCTAAATAAATACCATGATGCTTTCCGATATGAGCCTTCAGTTTGCCAACTTGAGCGTATCTCTTGTGGCAAATTGTGCATTCAAATGGCCGCCTCTCTTCATCCGAACCTTAGTTGAGGCATTTCATAGAGAATGAAAAGTTCATCATTTGAACCATTATTGAAAAGCAAGTGCCAAATATTGAATTTGAACATACCCAAATGGGTTCTCTTGTGATTTTTGAGTACGAAATGCCCGGCGAAAAAGTTCTATCTGCTATTACGACAGTTCATTGTGCTAAATGCCAAACTCCGCATGTACAAAAAAACTCATAATTAGCAATCTGCGAGTACTAATAATGTCACATTCACTGACTCATATGGGTACGCCTGTGCTTTGTAAGAACGGCGATCAGACAGAATCGTTTCCCACACACTTCGCATTCGAATGGAAGTCGGTCGTCTTCTTTGTCTGAAGCAGCAATCATTCTTATTCTCTTATGAAAATGCTTACCCAAGTGGCTCAATTGATGTGTTCTGAGTGTTCCCGCCGCAGTATATCTATTTCCACAGATACCACACTTAAAGGGGCGCTTCGCTTCATCATCATCTGAAAGATATTAATGATACTATAATATTGATTTTCAAATGTAATATATCACATTATGGCCATTAGCGTTTGCTATTCCACTCGACGTAGCTGTGCCGAAACCCCTCCCCCATAACCTCGCAATAGGAGCTAGGGAGGAGGTATTTCTGGCCGAATAGCGAACACAATGGGGTTCGCTACGTCGGATGAAAACTTTAGGGGGCTAGAGAAGGAGAGGGCAGAGATGGTATTGCGCAATAGTTAACATCCGACCTACCATCCGACCTTCCAGCTGAATTCACTCACCTATGTGGCTCCTCTTGTGGTCCTTTAGGCTGGTTTGGTTCTTTACTTTTTTGCCACAGATCTCGCATTCATAAAGTGGTGCAGAACCTGAAATAAGAAAAGGGCCTAATGGCCCGAAACATCCAACCGCGTCATCTAGAAAGTGTTTTGTCTATTCCTCTTATTCCTAGGGTTTTCCCTTTCCTGATCATTTTATCATTGTAATCAATCTGCTAGGTGCTCTTTGATATTGGGTTGAGGAATAAGTAACGCTCGTTTTTGAGCATCGTGTTTGGGCTCATTTATCTCCCGCCAATCAAATCTAAACGAGCTGACTTTATAGCATTTTTTCAGGGTATGCTCGAGTATCATAGCCGTTATTATTAGAAATATCACGCTACCTGTGTAGGAGAGAAATTTAGATTTCAATGTACCTGATAGTTTTCGAAAATTTTAGATTTTTTTCGAAATTGTGTAATTTAATGTGGAAACTGTTCGGTAAATTCACACATTCTCAGGTGAGCAGCCCGATACTACACCTCTTCCATGGTGAAGTGAGAATGGTGCTCGATTCACTGTTGTATTTTTATAGACGTTTCAAGGGGAACGTTCGTGAAAAATTGCAGTTCACTTAACTTATTTGTCTACCTTGAGGATCGAAGGTGCTGGCCTATACACTAGTGCGCTCCAGTCACTCACTATGGAGCTATATTATCACTATAAATATTTGGTGCTACTTATGCTCCTATTTGAAAAATAACAGTTTTCCAAAAATATTATTTTGTGACGGAATCAAAAGAAATGCGTGTTTTGAGGACTTTGGATTAAACCATACCCAAGACATAGTAGCCATTCTATAATTGTGGCCACTTGGTGGATGATAGTGCAAAAGTTGCTCGTCCATTTAACCATCTAAGGCCTTATATTCAATTAGTACGGTTTACAGGAAATAGCAATAAATGTCGATTTCGAGGCTTGTTTTTCTATATCGGACTTACGAGCAATTTAACTCATAAAGAGAATGCTCCACACTTAGCAAAATTCGTCCATATTTTCAACAGGAAAGGTACTCCACATTCAAGCATAATTGAGGTCTTTAGATCTATTGCTAAGAAAACGCGGCTAGCAAAACTTCTTTCGGTCAGTAACTGAAAATCCTACACTCTCGTTAGGCGCATATCTCACACAGGCCTTTACTTGGATATTCCTCTGAATATCATCAGTGTAATGTATAACCATGATACTTTACTACTGCAGCTTAATTGTGGCTCAATAATTCTTCTTCCCTCAGTGCTGACCTGTCAAAATCTCAGGGTGAGGTGCGACAACTTTGAATTGAGCCAGCCATTGTGATCGCCTAAATGATCGGAGATATATGATATAGTGTGCGCTAAAGAGAGTATCCAAGCCCTTATCGATCATCAAAAACCGGAATATAATTGCACAATTTAGAAAGACGGGAGAGGTCATAATCTGAAATTGGAAAAACGAGCGTTGCTTATTCCTCAACCCGATAAGTTAAATATGACAACTGTGCGCAATTGAATGTCGGTACAATTCCGGAAGTTTAGCTAAATTCACCCAAGTGCAACAGTTTATGAGCATTGAGCGAAGTCTCGTTTAAAAAAATCTTTCTACAAACATCACATTCTGATTTATTTTTCCCAGGGTCATCGTCGCCTGAATAATACGATTGAGCATAGTGACTGGCAATGGTTTTGATTAATTCTGATTAAAGCTCACTCAAATGCGTGATTCTATGCTTCTCTACATCACGTAGGGAGGGGAATCGCTTCCCACAAATGTCACATGTGCAAGGTCGCCTCTCGTTTTCGTCTTCTGAAGGATTTTTAACGTTAGTAAGGCCGAGTAGCACTCGATGTGTCGCTAATTTCAAGTAAAACAAGCTATTGAAACATACGTGAATGAATTCTTCTGACGTGTGTGGATAGTTCTGAACGCATAAAATACCGTTTATCACACATATTGCACTGGTGAGGTCGCACCCTTCCGCGTTTTCCTGGGAAATATGATTAATAACATTGAATATTATTTATATTCAGCATAGTCAACAATCGCTAGGGCAATTTACTGTAGAGCAGTGTTGGAAATTTTTTTGAGAATATGCGCTTACCGATATAAGTTTGCTCATGTCTAGCTAATGTGTGCGATGTTGCCACACACTTCCCACACGTTTCGCATTTAAATTTCGTCTTGCGAGGGTCACCGTCGGCTGGAATTATGAGCATTCATCAGAGGCAGTGTGATAACACTAATTACTGACCCAAGTGAGTCAGTTTATGCCCTGGTATTGTTCGTTGTTCAGTGAATCCTCTCCAACAAATATCACATTTATAAGGACGCTTCTTTGCTTCGTCACCTGAGAGTTTTGATACACTTTAGCTCTTTGAATTTACTGTATCTGCTTACCCATATGGCTTCTCTTGTGATTTTTCAGATTATACTTATGGCCTTTTCCGCAGATTTCACAGTACAACTTCTTCTTCGATTTAATATTCGTGTTTCCTCGTCGATCGTCGGCATCGGACTTTTCTCCATTATCCTTGCTTCCACCATCGTCTGACTCGTCATCAATCGACGGAGCGCCAGAAGTACTCTGGTTATCTGAGGATTCATCCGACGAATATTCATTGGAATCTCTGCCGTCTTCAATATCTTGTTCATCCATAACACCTTGCAAACTTGACTTTCGTGTGCGCTGATAATATAGGAATGTGTTGACAAATAAAGCCAATCTAATGCGAAGCGTTTTTTTGTAAAGTTTGTAATAGAAATTATCACCGTCGCTGTATACTCTTGCTCTACTCCATCTTCAGTTATTAATGGACGCTTGGCTCTCGCTTCCGGGAGCTCAACCTCGCGCTAAAATCAATGTTTCTTATTTCAATTCTTCCGACTTGGCGTAAATACGATCAATTTGATCATTCTATACTCACGATTTCTTCCACAGAAAAGCTGTTTCTCCTCTCATCTTTCTCGATCAACCAATGCACAGAATATTCGAGAGATGCTGACAGATCACGAACCAGGCCATAAAGCGATTGCTCACTAAATGACCTTTTTTTACAATTCCAGAAGACAAGCGAAAATTTGAAAAAAAGAAAAACGCACGTTTCATAATACCGATCATTCAGTAGAAGACGCTCGCTCCTGATTGATGCCTGTGATTGTCTCATTTTCTAAATTGAAGATTCGGATGAACCAAGTGCAGGTTGCCGCACCTCAGGATCTGATTCTCTCTCCATCAAAACCATCAAGAGGTCGATGGATTTCTGAACAACGCGTCCGATTCTGGTTTCGGAAGACATTTTCTAAAGAAAATAGTTAGTTAACTCAAATACGGTCGAAAAATACATTCTTGTGCGTTTTCTTCACTCTATCCGCATTTCCATCCACCATTTATCTAAACAATTATTTAAAATATTATGAAATTAGGGAATAAAACAATTTATATGACTTCGAGATACAAAAGAATGAAAAAGACGTATGAGAACGAGGCAAACTTGTGCAAGTGTGAGGGCATGCGTTCATTGCAAAAGGATCAGCAATGCCACAGGGTTGCTCATTAGTGATGTATTTTCGGGCAATGCCTCGCTCCTTTCCACACATTCTCTCGCCTCTCCTCAGGAAATACAATACCGGCATTCGACGGAATGTCACTCTACTGCACTCTGCCTAATCTAGATAAATTAGGCGGAGGGCAGGGGTGTGACATTCCGTCGAATACTGCTGGCCAGTATCGTATTTTCTGATGGATCGTTCATTGCGAGGCAAGTGAGAGAACAGAATGGAAGTAGGAAGATGATTATCGATTGCGAGATCATCTAGGAAGAAGGAAAGGAAGAGTTGAATAGGAAAGGAGAGAAAGTATGGTGAGAGTCGAAATGTTTTCGACTATTTTCGACGAAAGAGGAAGAGATAGAAGGAGAAAACACATGTGCGAAAGTGATTGGGATTTAGATCATATGGCTTAGATTTAGATCTTTTTCACACGAATTGATTTGATTCATCCATTCAATATCTACCGTTTGAATAGGTCGGGCTACAAATTGATCTGTAGTTATATTGTTATTAATAAATGGAGACCAAAATCTGTTATGCCAAACAAATTACCCATGATATTTCAAACATTGCTCAATTAGTGCATGCAAATCTTTATTTCTTTACAAAACTGCACGTATGATGAATGGCGTGCGTGAATGGCTCAATAGACAACGCAAGTTCTGGGGACGAAGATGGTCTCGACGAAAGACTCGGGGAAGTCCTCAAGGGAGAGAACCTCACGACGAGCCTCACGGATGAGGCGGGAAGTTTCACGGTCGGAGCGCTTGAGGCAAGCGAACTTGACCTGAAATCGGATAATGAGATCAATGGAAACGGAAAAAAGGTGGAAGAATGGATGAAAGGAAAGTAAGGAGATGCTTGCGTTGGTCTCCTTCATGTTCTCCTCGTTCTCCATCGACTTGCGAGGGCACTCGGGGACGGGAGTCTTAGAGAAGCAGACACGGTTGGAGTACTCGATCACACGGGTCTTCTCGACGGGATCTGAATAGGATTCATTTAGTGACGATTGATCATCAATTATCATTAGAATAATATCATTGGATCCGCGATGAACAATATTCTGTATTGCTAAAGGAAATCAGTAGTGAGTTACTCACCGACGGTCTCGGTCTCCTTATCGTACTTATCCTCGTTGACGTTCTTCTTCGACTTCTTATCCCACTTGGTCTCGAAGATGGACTCCTCCTCAGAAGAAGACTCCTCAGACTCGATGCGGTAGTTTCTCTTCTCGGAAAGCCTGTCCTCCTCGATCTCGCACTCCTCGTTCTTGACCAGGAAAGAGCGGTGGAACTCCTCGATGTCTTCTGCAAAACGTCATTTATCTCCAGCTCTTTCTCTACCCCCCCCCCCATTCCATTCCCTATCTCATCCCTCCCCTTCCCCCATTCACTCACCGGTCTCCTCGTTGTCGGCGCGTCTGAACTCGGTCTTCTTCTCTCCATCGAAGTGTCCGCAGAGTCCGCACTGCTTGTTCTTGTAGTACTCGGACAGCTTGATGTTGGCGGTGTATCCGTCAAACTCAACGGTGACGTCATCGAGCTCAACGCGGACAAGGCCGTTCTTGATGTAGACGCGGGCCTTCTCGAGCTTCTCGACTCTCTCGACCTTCTCTCCGTCGATGGTCATTCTCATCTTCTCAGACTTCTTCTCCATCTCGAGCTCAATGACCGACTCCTTAGAGATGATCTTCATCTTCTTCTCCTCTCCGTTCTTAGAGATCTTCTTCATGAGAACGGCGAACTTGGGCTCTTCAGAAGAGCAGTCCTTGGCAAGGACAGAGTAGCAAGTGGTCAGGGGAGTACGGTAGATGACGTCATCGAAAGAGCGGACCTTGCGGGACTCGACGGTGCACTCGGACTTGGTCTCCTCGACGAGGGAAGATCCGAGGGAAGAGATGGAACGAAGGGGAGTCATCGACTGGCGACGGATGTTCACAAGACGAAGAGGGAGGGGGAGACGGAGGTCACGGATTAGAACCTTCTCGGTGGGAGTCTCGAGGGTGAGGTTGGCGTACTGGCGAGTCTCGGGCTCGATGGTCAGCTGGGCACGGACGATTCTCTCCTCGTTGTGACCGAACTCGACGGAGGTCTTGAACCAGGGAGCGTTGACCTGCAAAGGTAGGGGTTACTGTGGATGAGGGCTACTGTAGCCAATGCGGATACTGTGGTTATGAATACTGTATCTGACAATGATTGAAGCGCTCACCTTGGAAAGGACGTAGAGTCTCTCGACGAGGGAACGAGTCAGGGGGCAGGAGATGTCGTACTTGGCGACGATCTTGTACTGGTTGAGCATGGAAGCCTCAACGAGACGAGAGTACTCCTCCATGGCGGTGAGGGAATCCTCCTTGCGCTCCTTCAGCTCAGCCACACGCTTCATCCATCTCTTCTGCTCCTGAAGAGAAGTTCGTAAGGGATCATCCTATTAGTATATATTCATTCGCTTCTTACTTTTCTCATACAACTAATCAACTAACCTTGTTCTGCTCTCCCTGGATCTTGAGGTTGAGCTCGTTCTTGTTGTCGGATCCCCAACGAGACTCCATGTTGATGGAGAGCTCACGGTGTTTCTGGGCGAGGAGCTCGTTGAGAGTGGCGGGCATCTCGGGGTAGAGCATCTCGACGGAGGACTCAATCTTCCAATCACGGGTCTCCTTCCCAAGAATAGGAGTGGTCTTTCCGTTCATGTTGACCTTGCAGTGTCTCAGCTTCTCGTCGCACACAGAGGTCAGCTCGAGCTCAGCCTTGCGCTCCTTGCGGGCACCAACAGACTTGATCTCAGCGAAGAGACGGTGGGCGAAGACCTTGTCGGTCTTGTAGGACTTGACGTACTTGTTGAAGGCTCCACGACGCTCCTCCTCATTCTCAGAGTACTCCTCGTTATCCTCAGTCTTGAAGTGCTCCTCATTGTCCTTGTCGAAGAATCTGTCCATCGCGGGTCTCTCCATTCTCGATTCCTCGTTGATGTTAGCGAACTCGGTCTTGATGACGTACTCCGTGGGGGTCTCCTCGGTCTTCTCGAACGAAACCTCGATGTTGTTCTCTCCGATAAGAAGAGCAGAAGGGATTCTCTCGGTTCCCTTCTCCCAGATGTGTCCATGGACGTGTCCCTCAACGTTCAGCTTGATTCCGGTGGCCTTCTCGAGATGAGAGGAGCGGATCTTGTGCACGAGAGTCTCGAGTTCCTCGACGTAGATGGTCTTCTCCTTGGACTCGACGTAGGCGCGAGTCTCCTTGGGCCAGACGCGAACGACGGAGACGGGACGGGTCTGGATCTGGACCATACGACGGGAATCCTTGGGGAGGGCGAGGGTGGTCTTCATCTCGAACTTCTCATCCCACTTCATCTCGGTGGTCACGTCAACGGGCATGTTGATCTGAGCGGCATGGAGGATCTTGACTCCGAGGGAGACGAGGGGGTTGACCGAGACGACCTCAGTGACGTGGGTGGAAGCGAGAGTGGGACGGGCCTCGAGACGGAGACGGAGTCCATCGAAAGACTTACCGTTCTTGGGCTCGAAGTCAACCTTGACGTGTCCGTCGATCTTGAAGATGGTGGGCATCTTGGAGGTGTAGACAAGAGTGGATCCCATGGAGTGGACGATGGAACGGGTGCGCTCGTAGATGAAAGAGGAGAGGATGTTGTTGAATCTGTATCCCTTGGCGA
This sequence comes from Pristionchus entomophagus, assembly GCA_036245825.1. NCBI lineage: Eukaryota > Metazoa > Nematoda > Chromadorea > Rhabditida > Neodiplogasteridae > Pristionchus > Pristionchus entomophagus. The sequence goes on from BTSX01000006.1 coordinate 21,810,257, forward strand.
GGAAAGACTCGATCTCTCCCAGCTCGATTCTTTCGTTGCGGAAAACAGTCTTGACGAACTCGGGGATAACCTCCTGGTCGATGGGGAGGAGAGCGTAGTCCATATCACGGAATCGGATGTAGACGAGGGCATGGGGGTCCTGCTCCTTCTGCTTGCGAGAGACGACGGAGAGCTTGGAGAAGAGTCCGCGAAGGATCTCGGTGGGCTTGAAGGTGGCGGATCTCTTGCCACGGACGATGACCTCCTCGAGTCCCTTCTGGTCAACCTGCTCCCAGATCTTGTAGAGAACTTGGTCGATGTTGTTCTGGGAGAATCCGATCTGGGCGAGGTACTTGTTCCACTGTCCGGCGAAGGTAGTCTCGAGGGTGGTCATGACCTCCTTGGGAAGGACGGAGTCGTTGGAGAAGAGGGCGGCCCAGTTGAGAGTGGCTCCAGACTTGTTCTCCTCGTTGTAGAGGGTGAAGTGCTTGTAGGTGGAGGTGATCATCTTGCGGGGCTGGACACGGACCATTCTGAGGGAGGTCTTGATGGCATCAGACATAGACTTCTCGCAGGGAATCTCGGAGCGAGCGAGCTGGTTGAGGGCCTCATAGACGAAGGAGTAGACCTGGGTGGAGGGCTCGTTGTCGAGCTGCATGGTGATCTGGTCGATGATGTTCTTCTCAGGGATGGTCTGCATGATCTGATGGAATGCAGCCACTCTGATCTCGGGATGCTCACGGATGTTCTTGTAGAGGGGCATCAGGATGGAGACCATCTTGCGGGGAAGGACGGAACGGAGCTTGCGAAGAGACTCGATAGCCTGGACACGGAGGGTCTTCTCCTCTCTCTCGTCACGGATGATCTTCTCAAGAGGGAACACGATGAGGTCCATTCCAGAGTTGGCCATCGTCTTGAGGGCGAGGACCTTCTCGTATCTGGTCTCGGCCTTCTCGAGTTGCTCGGTGAGTTCACGGACGAATCTCTCCTTGACGTCACGGGGGCACTTGCGCTCCTCCTCCGATACGAGGGCGAGCTGGTCACGGTGCTCTCCGCACACTCCGTTCATCAGAGCTCCGGCGGTGAGCCAGCACGACTGACGGACGAGGGAATCACGCTTGGAGTCCTTGCAGAGGGAGACGAGGGAGTCGACGATCTTCTCAGAGGAAACACGGATGTCGACGAGCTGCTTGAGGAGGGTGGCGGCCTTGATGGAGGAGATCTCGCGGGCGCGGATCTTCTCGACGAGGTGCTCGATGGTGTTGTGGGATCCGGCGAGGGCGAGGGCATCGATGAAGATGTCTCTCATCTGGGCACGGACGGACTCCTCGTGGGAAGAAGACTCGCAGATTTCCTGGAATAAATATCATTAGAAGAGAGGTATGATGCAATCTATCCTTTACAGAATGCATTCTCTAGTCTTTGATTCGTGCCAACATTATGGAAATGGATATATTATTGATTGGTTGCTTGAAGGTCGTGGGCCGTAATCATGAGATCTTCGGTGCTAATAGTAACTAATCATCAAAAAATGCTAGTAACTGTTTTCCACCTTGTGCATCTTCTTGATGTCTTCCTTGGTTGCGATACGGAGCACAGTGACGATTCTGGCCATCTCGTGAGTGGCAGCCAACTCGATTCCCTTATCCTCAGTTTCCATCTTGACGATGACCGAGTTGATGAGACGAGCAACAACCTCGTGCTTGTTCTTGATCTCGGGATAGGGGGAGTCTCTGATGAGGGATTCCTCTCCAGTAGCAAGGAACTTCTCCTCCTGCTTCTCCCATTCCATCGAGTGGAGAAGAGTTTCCTTCTTCTCGCTCTTGGGGGCGGGAATTCTGTTCTTCTCCTGGTTGACCTCGATGAGTCTCATGGTTCCAGATACGAAGGTGGTGAAAAAGGTCTCCTGTTCGGAGAGGGGAGCGTACGAGTAGACGGATCTGAGGTCGACCTCCTTGATCAGGAAGCGAGAGGGAGTTCCACGGATACGGTAGTTGAAGACGGATGAGGACTCGATGTTGCGCTCCTCTCCGATGAACTTGTTCTCGCACGAGGGGCACTCATCTCCGAAACGGAAGTTGTATCTCTGTCCGACACGACGAGAGCACTTCTCGAAGTTGATCGACTTGGTCACACGGATCTCAGACTCCTCACGACGATAACGATGGTCAGACTCCTCGGGGACGATGGTATACGTGACTTCGCAGTCTCCCTCGAGGGTGAGCTGAAAGAAAAATTATTAACATCTTATATCAATCCCAGACCAACGAAGACAGAATACTAGGACAATGGTATTGGTACTTTCAGAAACGCATGGATAAAAAAGATGATGGAAGCAAAATTAGTGGTAATTACCTCGGGAGCGGAGAAGACGGTCTGCTTGTCCGAGTCTCTCTCGTTGAGATAACGGGTCTCATGAACGTTCTTCTGGACGAGGTTGACCTGGAATTATTTCGATTATAATACTGGTACAATAAATTACGAAATCGGTTCAACTATGTTGAGAAACTACAATCAAGTAGAAGGAGTTAGTTTACCTGGAGCATGTTGAGGTAGACTCTCTTGATGTTCTTGGACCAGGCTAGATCCTCACGGTCGAATTCGATGTCGGAGACGAGTCCATCCTCATAGCGGAAGCGAACGGGCAGACGGAGCTGGCTGAGGTGCTCCTGAAGGGATCATTTGGGATACTGTAGAATCATATTGTGAATGCTCAAGGTACGGTAGGACTAAGGTATTGCATCCTGTTCATCTCTAACCTCGTTGAGCTCGATCTCGTCGAAGAGCTCGAAGGGCTGGATGTTCTTGGGCTCGTTGACCTCCTTCTGGAGAGAAGCGACACGGATGTTCTCGAGTCTCAGATGAGCGACGGTCTCTGACTCGGGGAAGGTGAGGGAGACGAGGGACTTGGAACGGACGGCAGACTGCTGGGATCCGGGCACGGGGAGACCGTGAGCGAGCTAAAATAGGAAGAATCAGTCAATGTTATGTGATGATGTAAGGAGATACAGTACCTGAGCCTCGAAGTTGAAGCGATACTCGTATCCGGTCTTGAAGGAGTCAACCTTGTCGATGGACTCGGAGCGGACTTCGTGGTTCCATCTGAAAGGAAGCAGAAATAGGTGCGGGGAGTGTTAGAATCAGTCTAGGCAAAGACTATGCCTAGTCTGAGTAATAAATGGGATATATCAGTTGAGTGAGTAGGGTAGACCAGAGAAACATGCAGGAGTGACTAACCTCTGGGAATCTCTGGCGGCGAAGGCCGCGGCCACGAGAGCTGCGACTAGAAGAAGACGCATTCTGTGAATGGTGCCTCTCCCTCCTCCAGGGCTGCTCTTATAGTGCCTTCTCCCGTCAATCTCAAGGCGAAAAGTCAGCAGCTTCAATCAGATGGTGCGCCATTCCAGCGTACTCTGGTAATCGGAAAGGGAGAGAGAGTGAGAGAGTGTGCAAGAGTGAGAGAGTCAGATCACGCATCAACTTGCTTGATGGACGTCCCTGATAGCGAGGAGGGGAAGTGTCAGTTTCAGAAATTGGACTCTGCTCGTGATCTTGCAGAACACTGTAACCAATGACTAAGTGATATCGATCTTCAATGTAGCGTCGCCTCAAGTTACCGAATCCGATTGACATTACGCAGGTATTCAGAGAGATATGGATTGTTCTATGCTCCTAACTTCTGATCACATTTCAGTTGGCAAATTACTTGATGGATGGCTATGATAAGAAAGAGGGAAGCGCGATTATTCTTCTAGAATATGCCATCAGTCCGGTTACTGATGAACTTTGCAAGCAATTATCTTGATTTTCTGTTGCAACTGGTACCTACAAAAATCATTGTCTTCATTGTCTTTATGCTTGTCCGATGGTGTCGTCATGCAAATTTGATGAGAACACTTTCACTTGTCCATGGACAGACTGACCAAGTCCTACCAATCGAATTCCGTTTTGCTAACGAATAAATTTCGATCGTGATATCTTTTCATCTCGAGCAGGATGATCGGGTTGATGATTATTCCCTGTTTCGCTTTGGTAAAACAATGTACTTGGTTAACTTATTCAGCGTTCTAATGAGAAATTTTCTCACTCGATCCCGGGAGGGTTCAAAGATAATTCTAGTGTAACTACCTTATCAGTCTCTTTCTCTAATCTGACACCACTCCCCCTCCCCTCCCATCTCTCTCTCGACCCTCTGCCTCTCTCTTCTTCCCAGCTGCCGATGGCAGAGTTCCAGACGAGCAGGCGTAACGCGCCCTACTCTGTGTCTCTACACTCGCTTTTCCTCATTCGGGTTACTTCTCTCGCCAACAACAACAACAATGCACTTCAAACGGGAAGCCAATATACTTAATTGTTCGGAAAACACGTAATACTATGCATAAGATATAACCTTAAAATATACTGAAAGCACAATGAAATGAAATGGCACACGAATCTGATTGAAAAATAAATATGACGGATCAGTTGTTAGTAACATCTACGATGTAGCGCAAATAATTAGAATAATAACGCTCAAACGTTGCCCAATCAAAAACATCGCACAATACAATTATAAACATTAATTTCTTACTAAAGAGTTCCACAGAGCTTTTACACTACTCAAAATGTTTGATACAGTTCTCTTACTAGTTTCCATCACTCGAGTTGAGTTAATCGATTGACCATCGTATGATCGATCTCTCCTGATCTCCTTCCTTATTTTCTTCCTCTTCTCACTCTCCTTCATCTTCTTGTCATGCTCCGCCCACTTCCCCTGCGTGTATCGACAATTCCTCGCTCCGCATCTGAATCATCGAGATATTTCAGAGACAGTCAAAGAAGAACGGCACAGTCGGGTAAAATGTTTATGTTGGGATCCATATCGATGATAGTATAGAATGTTTTTTTTTACGTTTTACTATTTTGTAGATTTTTGTTTCATATTTTCATCAGAGCGGGATTGAAATACTCACGCGCATTCGAATCTGAACCCCTCCTCCATGCTTCCAATTTCCTGGCTGCAGTAGTAGTCCCAGCACAGTTCTTGGCCTGGCTCGATGTCCATCCTCGCATGGAGGCCGAATCTTCCCCATCGACTGTCTTTCCTCTCATCCACGATCTGAAAGAAGCAATGAAGACAACTCAAGGTCAAAGAAGGCGTTCCTCGAACGCGCATGCAAATTGAATTTGCATGCGAGCTCTATCCATTGTCTCCTCTCTTTTTGTCGTTTCGGATTAGACCCTGCGCTTCATCCCCCATTGGCCAATCGCTGATTACTCGGGCAAAACGAAAATTGGTAACATGTTTTCGAAAGTGTGATCAGGTGACGGATCTCCAGTTCATTCCTTAGCTAACTCATCTAACCAGATATTCGTGTCATCCCTCATTTTTTTGGAATTAATATAATAATAAGTTTTACTATGTTCAAATTTTTTTAACGAGCTGACTTACTATCGATTGAATGACATTGGGTGCGCAAGCGGTGTTGAAGAACATGAAGAGGTTGGACTGAAGTGCATACAATCTCATTGGTGCATCATCATTTTCTGGTAAAAATTGTGTTGTATAACATCTTTTCAGATAATGCTCACCTTCTCATGAGGCGACATCGTGACTGTCTCGAATTCACTGAAATTAGGAGATTGAAGAAACAAGTGGGAAAAAACTAACGGGAGACTCAAGAACATCCGCTCGTCCTATCCGTCAAGCTCCGAATTGGATTCGAGAAGCTGAAATTATCGGTTTTTAGAGCAAAGATTAGGAATATTCTCAGTAGTGATGACTAATTGGCACCCGATTTTCCTCATTTCGCATCTCAGAAACTAGACATCATGCGATATGAGGAGAGTCGGATGCTGATTTGCCATCGCTAATTCGCAGTCTCGCAATCGTACATTGTTTTTGAATTTAAATTTTTTGAATTTTTTTTTATTCGTGAATTTAATTTTCAGAAAAACTGACATGGCCGGACATCTTGGCCAAAAACGCATCTTGGCCTAAACAACGTCTCCGCTCCCTCTCCTTCTCTCTTGATTGCGTAATACTGCTCACCGCGAAGCGGTGAGCCATGCTAGTGGTATCGCTCGACGTAGCTAGGGAATAATATATCGTTTCACCACCTTACTAAAGAGTTGAAGTTTCTAGAATTTTATAGCTGACTGTTTAAAAAAAATAATCGGCCGAGAATACTCAAAACGCTTCAGCAGAAAGTGACACTAATAGTGTTGAAGAGATTTGAATATAGGTGGATTATTGGTGATATAAATATGCCGTGGTTATTCCTCTGACCTGAGGGACGATTCTCTGCTCGCAGTCGTCCTCGCACTCACAATCCTCCGTGCATCCAATCGTAGTGACCGTGTTGCAGTGCTCGAGCCAGCTCATCGGAGTGTCCGTGCCTGCCTGAATTTGAATAACATTTCATTTTTTTGTTTTTGTTTTTTGCCTGTGTTATGGTGTCCATGAATAATTCTTTATCACCCGTCGTACGAAATCGCCTGCATACCTTGCCGATCATGTTGAAGCCGTGACCAGTCCGGTTCTCGTAGCGAAGCAACTTGTCCTGGTAGTGCCCAGGCACGTAGTGCTTTTGCAGGACTCCCACTGTGAACAGAGCGAAATTCGACAAAATCAATATCAAACTTAGAATAGAACGGCTATGCAATAATCATAGGAAAACTCACAGGCGACTGGCATGGGCTCTTGTCGGTTCTACTGCACCTGAAATGAAGACTATTATATTTTTATTCTTATCTAGAACAAAAAAAATGCAATCAGATCAGATCTCACTGAAGCTGCTGGAGATTTTCAACTTTTCGCAAAGCTTCTCCAGCTCCGCGTTTGCCTTCTCTGTTGCGGTAACCGTGTCACTGAGCTGAAACGATTGTTTATTAAAAAATAATCAGAAACATGTCTGATGTGATTACTTCGGTTGGAAAATTAAAATGGTTCAATTTCCCACTTCTCTTTCCACGAAAATCGTATCGTCCTGAAGTTCACTCCAGTCGCAGAGAAAAGTCGGAGCGCTCTTAGTCTCCCAGCCGTATCTGTACCACTTGACCTGCTCCTTCTTCAGCCTCACTCGGAACTGAATTGAACATTCAGATTGAAAAAAAATTTTAGGAATAGTGCACTGAGAGGCCTAACCTTATCGGACATATTTCTTCGGTTGACGAAGAATGTCTCGAAGACTTGGCCAGGGTAATTCCTTCTCAAACCAGCTTCCAGTATGTTGAAGGCTCCATCCTTCAGAGATTCAGCCTGGTATTAATTAGCGGAGTATCGTAATCATGATTGCTGCATTTTCGATGAGCTTGTAAGTGTGTGGCTATTCATGTAGTAAGTGCTTGAATGAATCGATTCATATATTTTCGCAATCATAGAAGTATTATCATTCTACTCTACCTTATCGATGTACTTCTTCAGAGTGTCCACTCCTTCCCAGTTGAACATGGACTTCTGCGAGATCGTGCAATTGCAGGGCTGTATTTAGTTTACTGTATTCGTGAATATTTCGGACTCTGTCGAAATGAAGACAGAATCACTGTTATTGCAAAAAGAACTGACCCTGTCCGTGTCGCTGACTCCCTTGAGAATCTGATTGTGTCTGAGGCAGATTGCGCCTCTCCATTCAAGATAGAGAAGAGCCTGGATTTGTCTCTTCGACATTTCTCCGCTGTGCGACTTCCGGTAGAGCTGAAACGACGTCGTTATACGAACTCAATGTTCGCTTTTGAGCACATTTATTCACTTTGATTAGATGATGCATACGGAAACACCACACTTACAGCTTTGAGAAGACGATCATATTTCTCGATGATTTCATCGATTTCGACATCGCTCTGGGCCGGCTGTTCCTTTCCATCTGTCCCCAGTATCGAGCGGAAGGAGCGAATCCACTGCGAGAGAGAAAATATATTGGATGAATTTAATCATCTTGATAGCAAAAAAAATGTGTACTTACTTTCCCGATGACAACGATGTTCTCCTCGTTCGCTTCTCTATTCTTTCCGGACTTCTGGAGGTTTGCGGTTTCCCCGGGCTGGAAGACATACACGTCATACCGTGTCCAGGCATACATATTGTTTAGACAGAGACAATTATTTATTTATTTGTTGCTTTCCCTATGTTACTCTGTTGGGAAACGGAAACCTTTCATATCTAAATTCGGTCAGAATTTATTACCCGCGCTTTCTTCGGTGGAGGTCCTGCCAGATTCTCCAACAGATGTGTTCGTTTGGCATGAGCGCGAGGTTGCTGAAATGCGCTTACTCAAGAACATTAGGTTTTTGTTGTATTGTTTCCACAATCACTTTCTGCTGAATGCACGGAACCTTCGAGCTTCTCTAAATCGCTCATCGTTTTCCGTCAGTTCGTATTTCACCCACCGTCTCAGCTACTCGGATAGCTGTAGGAGGTGCAGTGGCTGCGACTCCAGAAGGCCGCGTGGTCGCGTGCAGACAACCGGTGGCGGCTTTTCGGATGTGTCGTCCATTTCGGATGGGTCGACCACCCGGAGAGCCGGCGGATCGAGCAGCCCCACTCTTGCGATTCATTACGGCGTTCTGGGTAGGAAATCACTTAGAAGGAAAAACTCCAAAAAATCGTGTGCGATTTCGATTCTGCGAATTCTACGTAGGTGAATGCCGAAAATGTTTAGCTCTCAATACATAGACAAAAAACTGACCTTCATGAAGGGAAGATTTTCGAAGGGATGTGGCCGGAAATGACTACTTTGTGCTAGGGAAACACGAGCGAGTGCAAGGCGCGGAATAGCACTGCCAGGACAAACCACAGAGAAATGGAGAGACGACGAGAGATAGAGAGCTAAGAACAGAATAGAGAAAAAAAGAGTGGGGATAGTGGGTAGAGGGTCAAGAGTAGGAGAGAGAGAGAGGGGTGAATTCGGAATGAGGGAGTAAGGAAGTATGGCTTCTTGCTAGGAAGGAGTGGATGGATAGTTGAAGCTGCCGGGATGAAACATCCGAGTGGAGAGAGATAGGATGGTGATGAAACTAATGGCAATACGAGATGGAAAGGCAGCAAATCGCGATCTCAAAAGACTCATTGGACTAAGGGGACGTACACATCAATTCAGCGGCTCCACTTTACGCTCACAAAACGTCAAGATTCTTCGACCCACGCAGGGAGTTTCAATACACCCGGCGTTTTTTCGAGAAAAAAGTCTGCTGTCAAGATAAGAGTGCTCTGCCCTTTCGCAACATACAGTGAGAGAAAGCGTTGATACAATGGAAGAACGCTAAGATATTATTTCTCGAATCAGATTTTCCTATAGTGCACATTCCGGCTCAGCTCAACTATGCCGATGAAAAATGCGAGAATGAACGAGCCATTTCTCCTTAGAAAACATAGGTGTTCGGAAGAGGGGGGGGGGTCAAGAGGAGACGAGAGACGGATAATAGAGGGAGGATAAGCAGTGTCTTTCAGAGGGGAGAGGGACAATTGGAAAGAGTGGGGGGGGGGGTGAAGGGGGAAGAGTATGGGAGTGAGAACACATGGGGAGCAGAGGGCGATTAATCCGCAGATACCGGGTGAGTTGGGCTAATCAAGACTGATAAAGCTCGACCACCCGGAGAGCCGGTGGATCTTTCTCGGTAGGAAAGGAGCTATGCAAGATAGATATGGTCGTGAACTTGTGAGTCTATCGGTCAACGCATATGTATATGACGCCGTTTGCCTTATTTTCGAGCAAATCTGGTCGGATCTGGCACAGCTCAAAAAGGTCGATTTTCTGAAACTTGGTGTATTGGGGTTAACGGGGATGCTGAAGACGATGGAGCTATCCATTTTGTCCCTAGAAGCCTCGTGGGCTCCAGACGGCGACATATCGAAATCACATTTTGAAATCGTACACGCCTCCCAAGAGTGCTAATTTTAAGGCAAAATGTGGATTGCATGGCGATCACGCCTGTCTAAATCATTTTTCTTGATTTTCAAAAATAATTTTTAAAAAGTGAACTTTTCACATAGACCTATCCGAGTAATCCCATATGGACAGATCGATCGGGCATGAGGAGAGGATTCAGAATCTATAGTTTCATGCAATTTGAGCATGCGGTCTCCGAGCTACGCGACTTAAAGTGTGTTGAGATTGCAATGAAAATAGGCTTTCCTCCCCTCCCTCTCCCTCTTCTCTCGTGCGCTCTCTCCATTCCCCACGCTCTCTCGTTGTGAGGGGTCAGGGAAGCGAGTGAGGGGGGAGAGGACGGTGCAAGGGAGCCCCTTTTCCTTACAATCTCTACACACTGTAAGTCGCTTAACTCGGAGACCGCATGCGCAAATTGCTTGAAAATATAGATTTAGAATCCTCTCGTCATGCCCGATCGATCTATCCACATGGGATTACTCGGATAGGCCTGTGCGAAAAGTTCACTTTTTAAAATTTATTTATGAAAATAATGGAAAATGAACTAGGCAGGCGCGTTTGTCATTCAATTCTACCCCATGAATCATTTTCACCTAAAATTAGCACTCTCGACAGCCGAGTAGCATCTCAAAACGTGATTTCGACGTGACGCCGTCTGGAGCCAATGAGGCTTCCAAAGAGTTTTCAGCACCCTCGATAACCCCAAATCACACAGTTTCAGAAAATCGACCTTTTTGAGCTATGCCAACCCGTGCTCGAAAATAAGGCAAACGGCGTCATATTAAAAATAAGTGTCTGGTCTTCTAGAAAGTGCGCTGATACGTTCGAAAAATAAGACAACCCTGTGTGATTCAGTCTGAAATTATAATGAGACAAATAAATTGTCTGGAATAGGGGAACATACCAACATATTTCACTTTTTTTATTTAGAAAAAACCCCTTTGATTGACTAAGAAAGAGGGGAAAGAGTGTGTTTTTTTTCGAACCCATTTGATTGCCTAAGAAAGAGGGGAAAGAATCTGTTGAATAAGCACTTCTGAAAATATCCATGTATCAGTACAAGTAATGCCCAGTAATTGATGTCCTTTCATGCTCAATAAAAATCATAATTGGACGAACTGACATGAAGGTGATTCTAAGAATGTACAACATGAATGAACATACCTCAAAAATATCGAAGATATTTGTGCGACCGAGTAGTTTATACAGAACGGAGGGAGAAAAGTTCAGAGAGATTCAAACAAGGCACAGTATAGGTCATATCGCTGTGAATTCATCAAAATAGTCCCTTAAACTCTCTCTTTGAAGGCTTTTCCATCACGAGGAAGAGATTGAATTCTCCGTAAGCCGGGTCGAAGGTCGCCCGCCTCCAAGTAGGTGGAACCCCTGAACACGCTCCTGGATTATTTGCACTTCTTTTCCCCACACGCGATCGTTTTTGTGTTGCGCTGCCCAAGGCCGCTGGCAAAAAGGTTTACCTAAGGGAGAAGGTTCTTCTCAAGTGTGGGGCGAGCCAGACATTTTCCCTTTTACCGCCGACCTCCCGCCGTGATGTTGTGTGCGTGCTTTGATCCCTTTTGATATTCAATTATGATGAACAAAAGCAGCTAAATGCAGGAGGCTAGTACAAAAAGATAGCACCGAGGTCGAACTCGAACAATTGCAGGGTGATCTGCCGTTTTTCTATCTGTGCGTTCCTAAGGGCACAGATGACTCAGCTCCCACATTACTCATGTACTGCGTAATAAGACTCGAGTAGCTGCTTCTTCTCCCTTTTTCTCGGGGGTATTGTTGTGCGTGCGCGGCTGCGAGCAAAACCGATAGTCGAGTTGTTAGATCACAATCGGACGAGGTGAATCACCGCAGAACAATGTCGAACTCGAGAGGCGAAACTCAGTTCTGCTCTCAACTGCGTCATTCGGAGATTGACGAACTCGCTACCAACAATGCCAATTTTCAGAGAAAATGGAAGTGAAGAATGAGTAAGCTTTCATGTATCCGTAAACACACGGAATAAATCTCCGGAATAGTGCTTTGATGTGTTAGGGTTTTGTTGCATCCTTCTTATTCTCTTTCCATTCGCACCTCCGGCGTTTTTGCGCGCGGTATCAATCATCATAGTTACTGGATTGCGCAATTTCTTGGCCATTCATCAGCAGATACAGACACATAGTACTAAGCGAACGACGCGGCAAAAAGATGAGGGCCGGTCTGAATGGAAGAACTATCACAAAGAAGGAATTAGCTTTTGGTGCCACCCGATTAGGCAACGACCTGCCCAAAGTGATCATCCGAAAGAGCAGCGCAGCTGTATTGTAAATGGCGGGTTCCCCGGGAACCTACAGAAGGTCGCTGCTTGCGAAGGCATATGAGGCACTGGACAACAGCTACATCATTGATGATGCGGCTTGTTAGTTTCAAAACCACCCATTCGCCTCCTTTCTTGCCCTCTCTCTAGCAAGATCCAGAACCCATCCGAGGCGGCTAATGCGGCCTGACGGATTGTTTGTGCTGGTGGCCAAGTTGCCAAGGTCCGCACAATAAAAGAGGAGAAGGGGAAAGTGGGGATTTAGGACACACGGCATATACTGCATAGTGAAAGTGAGTCAGAGCCCGCCTCAAGGCTGTTGTACTTTACTATTCTCTGCGCTCTCTCCGATTCGCCCGTTCTATCTCCTTCCACTCTCCGGTCGCAGGTGGCAGGGGCGGGCGGTGCAGGCGTCGGACCGGATCCGTCCCTCGATGGGGTATTAAAGGGGGCGAGACGATCAGAGGAAGCAGCAACTCAGTTTCCTTCAGCATTCCTTCTGATCTTGGACCGTTTTTTTCTCTCAGTTTTTCGCATTACAATTCTGTCTTTCGCACACAATTCTCACACAGTTCTTGATTCATTTATCTTGTGTTTCAGATGCATTCTTCCTCCGTTCTTGCTGCTTCTCTCGCTCTCCTCGCGCTCGTCGATCTATCCTCTGCCTGCTTCGCCTCGGGCGTCTGCGGAGGTGGCTGCGCGCCTCCCCCGCCCTCGCCCAGCTGTGGAGGAGGATGCGGCAGCGGGTAAGAACACGCTCACTAGTGTGTCATTTCGGTTTTCGGTTCTCTCCATTCCGCACACTCTCTCATTTCTCACTCCAGCGAGATAGTGTGCAGAATGGAAACAGCAAAAGCCGAAATGACTTCACAAACGCTCACGTGTCCCCCTAGTTTTGACGCATGACTGCTTTCTGGCGCTATTGTGACCGTAGAACGCAGTCGCGTAGCAAATCATCATTGCTCATTCAACAAACCTCTGGTTCAGCTGGTCATGAGCCACTTCGAAGCACAGTTGACAATATATTAGACTGAAAATAAAATGATTTCAATTTTCAGTTACGGATGTGGCCAGTACGGATGCTACCAAATGAGAGCTCGCGCTGCCTCTTCCCGCACGCTGAAGGTCGAGCGACCCGAGTCTTCCGTTGAGATTGAGGTGAATAACTTGACTGCTCCCTTTCCTACAGTGTCTTGGAGAGAGGATAATGATATGACGTAACACTGATGCGAATGCGTCTTTTCAGGACAAGCCCGAGCCCGCCACTCCCGATGAAAAGTTCCACGCCTGCTGCGCGGATAGGAACCTGCCCGATTCGTGCATGGCCAAGTGCTCGTACTCCACCTACACCAGGGACTCCCTCCAGGTAACAGGGTCATTAGCGAATACTAGTGATGTCGTTTCGATTTTCGACTCTCTTCATTCTGCACACTCTCTTGATAGTGTGCGGAATGGAGATTGCCAAAACCGAAATTACATCACTAGCGAATACCCATCCAAGCTCTTGAACAATCATGGGTCATTGCCCAGTTTCATCCATTTCCGAGAAAATGGTGAACTATTTGATTTTCAGAACATGTACTTCCGCATGGACTCGTGCCCCATGCAGGCGGCTGCTGATATCCACTTCTGCGCCGCCCAGGTCCGTGATTTAGGCCGGAAACCGGTTTTAGTGCTTGCTGGTTCACATTTGATCCTGTGAAATTAACACGATCTCTGCAGGGCAAGGACCACACCTCGTGCTGCGCTCGCAACGGCGTCGCCACCACGCTGGCTGGCGAGAAGTGCATGACTTTCTGCGACCAGCGACCCGGAAACGTCACCCAGGTACGGTAACAGGGGATACGGTAGCCAGTTGTTCGGTGGGACAAACTCCTGATTTGCAGCTCGACCTCACCTACCTCGCCTGCTACGACCGCTTCGAGAACATGAAGGCGTGCTTCTGGCACGACGTCTCCCAGCAGGCCTAATATGACGACCGTCTTCAGATTATTGTTGATGACGTCATCGTTGACGTCTCGTCGACTAGGAATATTATTCTATATGAGTTAGTGTGTGACAAATTTTCATTGTTTCTGTACATCCGCGTTCCCTTCTTGAGATATGACATTGTGATGCTGACTCACAATCATATCTGCTCGAATAAATATAGACTCTCTCCAATCATTTCAATGACGGAATCAGATATTCATATTATCAACTATTAGTTGATTCGAGTCACGCGTGCGTGAAGGGCATCAACCATCTCAGATTTTGATGAGATGTACATTATCAGCTTCGGAAAATGTCTTCAAATTCATTATTGTAACCAATTGTATGTGTTTCCGTCAAGTTGAGTGTTGAAAGTTTGAGAATTTAAGGAAAGGGATAATGAGAGGGCACCGGTCCTTGCTCGTATGACTAACGTCTTGATCGACAAAACAATTGGATGGTGCGCGCTAATCCCCGTCAGTCCAATTACACGCATCTTCCGTGTATCTCCCATCTCGTTGTCTTAATTAGCGCGTCGTGAAATTTGGAGTGGATAAGCGGGTCGGTCCTGGCATTGAAACGGTTGAAATTGAGGATAAAACAAAAGATTAGGCTATTATGCAAAGCAATGTTTCTTAATTAGTTCCAATAGTCTAAAAATCTATCGGATTGTTACCCTAATTGCGCCTATCCGTTCATTTGACACTTCTAGCTTTGTCTGACCCCTCAGTCTCGATCACACCTCCCACTGGGTGTCTGTCAGGGGAGGAACGGATACGGAATGAGCTAGGATTAGCAGCTTCATCTTACAGGGTCAATCAAGAATGATCTTGCTAATTTATGCATGGATTTCCTCAGTTCAGTTTTAGCTTATTTTCTGTGCTGTACAATATCGGTCGATATCTTATCAGGCCCTCTCTTCCAGTTTCTTGCCCTATTATCAAACCACGTCACGTCAACTTGCCTCAATCAAAGAAATCCCAGAGAACAGCACATAGAGGTCAACATGTTATGAGTAAAATGTGTACATTCGCATCTACATTCCGAAACTGATTCCCTTAGATACTCAGCTCTCACATCTGATTTTATCTTGCATAACGAGGTGCTGATGGGCAGTTGCATTTGGTGAATCACTTGACGAATTCTAAATTTTAAAATTCAGTTTCTTGTCGAGCCCTGTTCCTATGTCCATTCCTTTTCATTACTTGTCGCCTCATCTCATCCCTCGGAACGGCTATTCGTATTATTAGTGCTTGAATAAGTCATTATTATCTCGTCTCACTCTCGACTCCCCAAGAATGCGACTGTCAAGCCTGTATATCGCTGCTCTGATTGGAGAGATGGGAAAGAGTGGAGAGAGGAGGTAGAGGCAGGAGGAGGCGGTAGCCTGAGCGGGGAGAGGGAACGCCTCTCAGATGTTATTTTTTAAGCTCATTAGGGTAAGGGGGCGGAGCCGGACTAGAGAGAAACGACCGAAAATAAACTGTCGTTTCTCGCTCCTCATTACTCCTCATTACTCCTCAGCCATTCATCTCTCTTGATGAGAAGCGATTACTGTAGGTGCTTGTTGTTGTTCACTTCGCTGCTTTCGCGCGAATTACCGTAATCCTTTTCTGCCTTCCGGCTAAATACCGTACCCTGTCCTCTTCAGAATGTCAGAATCGCCGGCGTCCTCTGATTCGAAAGTAGATGAGAACATCAACGGAGCCACGAAACCGGGTTTTCTCATTGATGAACTGCTCCTTTCGTGAGTTTTTTCCTGACTTATCTTGGCATTCTGCCTGCCTATTGTTACGTTCATCCCAGTAGATTTTGATTCTGAGTAATAATCACGGGGTGAGCGATGACGTCTTCCTCAAAGGGCAGTAATAATAGTACACACTCACGTGCTTAACGTCGGATAATAGCCGCACGCTAACCTACTAGATATGTTTTGATAGAGCGATGACACATACACTTCGAATAACCCCTGACTATTATTCATGACTGGCAATCAGCTGACTTTCCTCTCAGAATCGGAATACGTCACGACTATTGTCTAAGTCGCACTGTCATCCTCCATATCAAAACAACGATGATCAGCTATTTTCCTGATGAGAGCCGCTTATTTTCCCGCCGATTTCGACACGCTAGAACGCATTTTATGATGACGTTCCTGTTGCGGCTTCTGAATCAGTGATCCAAGCCGCAATTTAGCATACTCAGTAAAGTGCAAATGTAATTGAATTGAAGCGACGATTTATCGGAAATGAAGAGAAAATGTTTGACGCAAAAATTAACTAAAGTAGATATGAATGCTCCGTTTCATTGGGTTCAAATGTGAAAGCAAAGTTCATCTGTGAGGCATGACTAGAACATCCATCGTTCAGATCGGTAAAGGGCGAGACTCCCCCTTCCGACGACGCTTCCGAGCCCATGCACGACTTCTCCACCGCGCACTCGCTGTCCTTCCCCGCGGCACTGCCCCTCAATCAGTTCCTACTACAGTCGGGTAAGCTGTCGGGAGATGAGAAGATGAAAGAATAATATGGAAACGTTGTAGTGAGATCAGCGATGTTTTTGACACAAAATGTGAGTTTGTATGGAAAATTCAGTCTCCCATTCAGGTCTGCTCTCGGCCGGCGTCAATCCCCAGATGAATCTTCTTACTCTCGCCCATCTGCAGCAGATGCTGAGCATGCCGCAGCTGCAGCAGCTGCATGCACTCGCAGGTACGGCAATCTCATATTACTCTCATTTCCTGTCCTGATACCGTATCCACTCAATGTTCTCTTCACACCTATCATATGCCTCACTTTGATCTCCCCATGACATCGGGCAATACACACCGGATATCGCGGTAATGTGCGAAGCAAACAAACAACCGCTCACTGATAGGTCACAAGTGCGCATATTGAGTGGCAATTCCCAGCCTCGCGCCTCTCCGCTTGTCTCAATAGCCACTCCATCCTTCCGGGTCCTCCCCTCCAACTTACCGTATTCCATCCTCATCTCCACTTCGTCCTATCAAATTACTTCTCATGGCCAGTCATTCACCCTTTAATCATCCCTCCCCCCACACACTCTTTTGTCTGTCACTAATGGGGGCTCGTTCCGAGATTGACAGAAGGGAGGGAGGGAGAGGCGCGAGAAAGATTACCTTCCTCTCTGAGAGATGATGAGATGAGATCCCTTATGGTCTCCATATTAATTCAAGAGGAGAGATGCGAGAGTGAGGACAATGGGGTGGGCATGCTCAGGAGCCGCCAAAGAAAACACAGAGATACGAATCTCGGAGGTGCATTAGTCAATCTGGTAGGTTGTTGGGATACACAGACGGCCAATAGAGAGGAGGGGGCAAAGTTGGTAATTACTCTGAGAAGCGAGAGAGCGGCGCCTTTGGTGCACCCAGTGGGCAGTCGATTAGGTCGATCTCTCCAACGGATTGTGACATAATTGGAAACAATAGAGGCTGACGGGGTTTGTGTTTCTTCGTTTGGACGTGTGGAACAATGACGGTTGCGAATAATGCGATCTAGGGATGTTTTCCTGTATAAGAAATATTATTTTGATGGTACTTACTCTTTCCGGAAATGGATATCTCGGAACACGGATTAATGCTTCATGCTGTGTCTGAATCTAAGCTGCCAGTCACTCCCGGTGGTTCTACTCGCTGCTCCCGCTGAGAACGCTGACAGGGATTAACTGGGTGTTCACAAGTCGATTAGTAGTCTTCCAGCCAATCCCCCCCTCACTCAGCCACTTTTCACGCGATGCCTAAAATCGAGGTTAAAGCGAGAGGTTCCGAACACACAAGCGAAACGCCTAAGTGATTCGTCTAATCGCATTAGAATTGGAGGGATTTTAGGAGAAGAACACAAATACAGCCGATTTCCTCCAGGGCGGGGGACAATGAACAAGAGTTTGAACATCTTTTCACGATCCATCCTGTTTGATGCAATAGCCTATCAAAAAGGAACGTCAATATTTACATGGTGAACTATTGACTCTGCAGATAAATCCTAGGCGGCGGCACATCTTGACAAACTAAGTCATTTGGGCGCTTGACATCACATAAGGATAATGACTGAATGCACTTAGAGCTTTACCAGTGGTCCTCACAAGCATAGTGGCAGTCCAGCTCCGATTGGTAAAATAATGTGAAAATGCGTCGAGAATATTTTGAATCGCGGCCGTTGACAGCTCAAGATTACGGTATTCCCTCTTCTTCCCCTTCATTTCTCTCGCTTGTTATCGAGATGCGTTCGCATACGCAATTGTTTGAGCGTCTCGAGCCTATTCGAATGGAGAGAGAGACAGGCTCATCATCCCCCTTCCCTCTTCCCACAAAAAGTCATTAGTCGCTCAGTCTATTATGTTGAATGCGCGGCGCGGGCTTCAGCCGATGCCGCCTTTACAAGATGAATTTCATTGATGATGACGATACAACAATGGAGAGGCGAGAAGAGGCAAAAACACAGGGGCTTATGCTTATTGTTGAGTTAGGGGGCGAATATGAACACTGCGGATGATCAAGTAGAAATGTGCACCAAATAAGAAATCATAACGCCTGCATTATTTGAGTCTAGTTTACCGTAATATTGAGACCCCCGACACGCGCTGAGGTCTAGTCTATCATTTTCTAAACATCATGGCTCAAATCAGATCGCCTATGCAAAGTTATTTGCTGTTTTAGTATCAAGCGAGGATCACTCGAGCGGCAACAATCTGCTGTCATCGCACACGGATGATGTGAGTTGTATTGTCGAGATGGCAATTAGGCCAATCCGTATTCGTGACGTCGACGGATTCTTTGAATAGCTTGATATGTAAGCAACATCAACAAGGAAGTCTATGATATTAGCTCTGCAGAGCTTTCAGGGATATAATTTGGGGGCATCTATTTCGAACTGATTACTGATCAAGACCGAATTTTACAGGGAACGGCCTCTCGTCGCTCCGCCGAGTCAACATCGCATGGCGATTCGGAAATGGACGACGATCGAGCGGGTGAGATCTTAAATTTCTCCTAAAATTATTTCAAAGTTTTCAAAAAAGACTTTCAGATGATTTGGACAACTCGCACGGCCACGATCACAATGATAACAAGAAGAAGAAGACCAGGACGGTGTTCAGTCGCTATCAGGTCAGTTATTCTCACAACGAAACTCCGATTGTCTGTTTAGCTTCAATCTTCCCGACCTCACTATTGTCAGTAACATTAGTTTTATCGTAATCAGAAGCACAAACTTTTCAATGTAGTCAGTGTTCCTTCAAAATTAGAGGAAAAATGGGAAAAGTATTCTCTCATTTCAGGTCGGCCAACTTGAGCACATGTTTGACCTCAAGCGGTATCTCTCATCCAACGAGCGAGCCGCACTAGCCCAGAAACTGAGCCTTACTGAGACGCAGGTACGGAATTCTCAAAAATTAGGATTACAAAGTAACAATGCATTTCAATGGTTTCCAAAATAATAACTGAAAATAATATTAATAAAAATTGCAGGTGAAGATCTGGTTCCAAAACCGCCGCAACAAGTTCAAGCGCCAGGCGACAGTCGAGGAGTCGGCATCGATGCACCTCCAGCGCTCCTCCATCTTCGGCCCGACTGCTGCGTCGGTCGCAGCGATGATGAATGCTGCTGCAGGACAAGCACTCGACGCCCGACTGTTAGTTGTCCGTTCGTTCACGCAATGACAACTATCGATTCCACTGCCACCTTTCTGCCTCGTTACTTCTGCAATTTTGCTTTCCAATGCTTCCATCTCGCAAAATATCTGTACACGAATGAACGCAATCCTGGTAATTAGCCAAGGAGATAAAGATCAATGAGCTCAATCCTTCCAGACAACCGACCGTCTCGCTGCCTCACACAGCCACTGGCGCTCTACCCCTGCCACCGATGGGATTCATGGGCCACGCCAATTTCGATCCCGCAACTGCCAGATTATTCCTCGGGCAACTGAATGCAGTTATGCAGCAGGGCAAACCAATCGCTTGAACTGCCGTGAAATAGAATAACTCCCCTACTTTCGCACATACACTCGCTACTCAGAAATGTGTCAAAACATACATGGAGAGGAGAGTGATCCACAAATTGACTATCCTACTGAGTACCCCATACATCCATATTTACTCAATCACTATGCTATTAAAACAGTATAATAGCGCCGAGATTGAGAGATGTAATGACTTCGAACATACCCCTCGCTGAGTATTCCTGATTTGTTTCGCTCTGAGAGCTTTTTTCCCACCATCAATCCTGTGCTACAGCTAGTCCCAAATACGTTCCAAAAATAAACGTCACCATGTGTCGATCTCATCCTTATTCGTTTCCCATCCTGCATTTGTAGATCAATATCAGTGAATTTTTATCTATCCATATTTTCTCAGAATACGTCCTCGCTTATACTCCCGATCCATTTTTGTCGTTCGTCTAATTTATTAGTTTGTTACGACATTATTCCTATACTCTCTTTTGCATGGCTGTCAATTCCGTGTCATTTCCGATGTCCCACAGCCTCTTTTCTCCTATCTTCTTCTTCCATTTCTGAATACCTTAGATTCGCGTCCTAGTACGATTCTAATCTCTTCGTTGCCTGATCTAATGATTTTCCTCGTCTGATAAATGCAATCTCTGCTGTAGTTTGAACGGATTTCGGAGCCGGTAGGGATACGAACAGAGGCCTTCGCTACGTATTGAGCATTGCATAATCTGCCATTATTTATCGTTAATATCTATAATCATGGCAGCGAGACAGATCGGGCGACGACCCTCTGCGATGCTACGTCTCTTTCTGCTCCAGTAGTGTCTAGGTCGCAGTCGATTGTCCGACTCATCAGTAGCCTTCGAACTCGCGGAGAGAAAATGAAGAGCGTCACCGACGCACTGTACGTGGCGAGGTAGTGCGTGAACTGGGACTGAACATATTATTATGATAAATTGTATTATTGAAATATAAATAATATTATTATTATCGATGAAACATGTTCAGTTTGCCGCTATATCTCTAGAGCCGCTTTCATAAGACTTTTTGAACAATTCTCGATTCGAATAGTGGCAAAAGAAGAATTTGATGTAAAAGATGAATATCTATGGAATTGTGCGGAAACTGCGGAAAAACTGCGGAAAGACTACCTACATAAGTGAGAGAATGAATTCACACGTTTCCATCAGAATAGCATGCAGTTCCGCGTGTCGATAATGGGCGGCGAATACCCAGCAGAACTGTAAATATCATTTTCAGTAACAGTTTTTCCTGGATCCGTCTATTCGTAAAATGAGAACATCTGGATCCCGACTTATCTTACAGGAAATACTTTAATTGATTAGAATTGAGGAATAACAATAACGTTAGGAATACCATGTGAGCCGCCTTTATGAAATGGCTGAAGGTGCAAGAAAGGGATATGATGATCAGCATCCGTTGCTGACGTATAACGAAGGATCGAAACTTGCCCTGAATAGATGTAATGCTTGTTGGAGCACCGTGTTGGAGCACCGTGTTGGAGCAACGAGGTCCAACCGTGTTGGAAGCACCGTGTTGGAGCACCAGTTCACGCACCAAAAACATTTCAACAGAATTTTGGTGCACCGAAATTTCTGTACAAAAATGTCGGTTGACCGAAAACCGAAACGACAACATTACTAATGGGCCATAAGGTTCACATCGAGCCATTTAAGCACCAGTAGAAAGCATGTCATTGCCATGAATATCGATTTATTTCAATCTGGGCTGAACAATATGCTCTTCATCATTTTCTCATTCAAAGAATCACCGGCCAAAACGAGAAATTTTTTTCCTAGTTTCCCGTGTCCTCTGATCTATCAAAGATCACGAGAATGAGGGAGAGTGATCCTTCACATGTCTCTCCTACTGAGTACCTCCCTCTCCCTCATCATTGACTCAATTGCAATGCTATTAAAGACAGCTAAATAGCGCCGAAATCGAGAGATGTAATGACTCCCAGCTTACCCCTCTCTGATTGTTCCCGATTTTTATCACTCTGTGAGCGCTTCTTCCAACCTTTATATATGTGCCACCAAAAATAAATTCCAAATATATGTAAAGAGACATCAATTTCATCCTTTCTCCTCTCCCAACCTGCATTCGTAGATCAATATCAGTTAATTTATCGCCCTTTTCTCAGAAACGACCTTGCCGATATTCCCGATGCATTTTGTCTGATTTATTAGTTTGTGACGTCATGGTGATTCTCCTTTTCTCTGTTGCTTGTCGTGTCATTTCCGATTTTCCGCATCCTTTTTTCACCTTTCTTTCCTTCCCTCCTTTCTGAATACCATAGATCTCAGTATGATTTTAACCTCACTGTCGGCTGCAACTGTTTCCACTAGAGATGGTAATTTGGCATCCGACACTCCTCATTTCGCATGCTCTCTCGTATCTCTGTCGGACGAGATATCACGCGAAACGAGGAGAGATGGATGCCGATTTGGCATCACTATTTTCCACTCGTCTGATAAATGAGATCCCTGTCGTTGTTTGAACGTGTTTTGGAGCCACTGGAGGAAACAAATGGAGGCAATCACTCTTTTTCCTCCTTGAAACTCTCGCTCGTCTTTGTTTTCCGTACGTGGACGTATTTTTCCTCCTCTTTGTTGCATGCCGCCATCCCAGGAAGAAAGATCCAAGGTTCAGCCTTAGATATTCTGCGAAATGTGGAGATAATCTCGGATTTTGAAAGGATCTCTCTAACATTATCTAGGGATGAATAGACCCACCCCTCTATCACAATACTCCGAGTCTCACCAACGAACTTCACACTAGCGATGTCGTTTTGGGTTTTGACTCTCCTCTATTACAATACTCCGAGTCTCACCAACGAACTTCACACTAGCGATGTCGTTTTGGGTTTTGACTCTCCTCATTCTGCCATTCTGCACACTCTCTAGTTTCTCTGACCGACGAGATTGTGTGCCGAACGTAGAGAGCCAAACCCGAAATTACTCACTACTTCACACCCTTCTCCCATTACAATTACTCCGAGTCTCTCCCAACTTCATTAATCACATCCTCTTCTTCTATCAACTTCTTTCTATCGCTTCTTACTCTCATCTGATTCTCGATTCGTCTCATTCCCTCTCTCTCTCTCCTATCGTTTCTTGTCTATCAGCCCACTCTCGATTTCACAGCTGCTCACTGCTCTTTATTTCTGAGCAGTTTTTCATTCATCTGATCGACAAGGGGATTCCGAGAAAGTACCCATTGCTGACTACAATTTATATACAAAAATATTATCAATTATTTTGGGTGATGTTTGGTTGTTCATCTTATCCCGCTGTTCAGCTTTCTGTCATTGATCACGCACCTGCTTCTCACTCCTGACCCCTTTCCCCCACCCTCTCAATAAATCGAAAAGTCAGCTTGACACCTTCCTCCCCTCATGGCAGTCGGAGAGTGTTCCCGTTCCTCCCTCTCTCTCTCACCCCACTGCTTTCATCTCCTCTTTCCTCTTCTTTCTCTCTCTACAACGAGATGTTCCGGTGCCAGCGACCTTTGCGCGTCATTCCGCTGTACTAAATGACACTAGGAACGGGAGGGACGGAGGGAGACGATCAATGGGTTCGTACAATGATAACCTTAATGGTGGTGTTCCCTTCACTATTGATCAACTCAACTTCACGTAGCGGAGATGGGTGATTCAGAAGTAATCAAAGACTTCCGATCTACCCACCACTTCCTTTCCAATCTCTCGATTATCATTCATCGTGCTGTCGCGGCACGTAAGCGGTTTATTATCAGAGAGCAAACATGATATCACAGAGAGAGGGAAGTCTTGAGAAGAGACCGAAGAAAAGCAGATAGATGCGAGATATCATGGAGGGATGAAGAGAGCGCAGAGATAAAAGCATGCTTAGATCAGTAAAACGACTCTGATTAGGATCAGTTTCTATTCCGTTTTCTCCTATTTATCCCCACTCTATTTGCTTGCTAGCTCTACCCGATTTTATTATTGCGCTTAGATGAGATTTGCTGACAGCCTCTGAGTATTTTTTGAGCGATTTCTCCTGCTATTGTGAAATATTCCCGAATTTTCTGACGTCAACCGTTTCCGCGCGATTTCAACATTCCCATGCTCCATCACAAGTGAAAGCTGATATCTCGGGAGCTCTTTAGGGTAGTGAGCATTGCGCTCGACAAAGGAAGAGAGGCTGATATCGGCACTGTGTCTCAAATGATCGCACTTTCTTCCATTGCCAGGACTACCTCCGAGATTATTCGTACGATCTTTTCTAGAATTTGTTTTTTTTAGTTAGTTTTTTTAGTTTTGTTCTTCTAGCTTTGCCTGTCAGTTTAGTGTTTCTAGAGGTCAGAAAGCCGAGAATAACCCCTCCATCTCAGATGGAGCGAGTACTAGAAGGGGAGGGGGCAGAACACTCGTAGGGTGAGGGGTAAAACAAACACATAAGAGAGAGATTTGTCTATCACTCTCATCCGACATATTGACTGAATGCCGCGCGGTGAGAGAGGGGATAGAGAGAGAGGGCGACCTCGATTGATGCCGCTAGTTATGCTAACAGCGCAGGTCATGCTAGATAAGAACGCTCTTACGATAACTCCAGCACTTCTCCTACGGTATCCCAATGAATCCTCCCTTGCATGCTCTAGGTTTGGTCTGCTTCACACACGTAGGCAATCTTACTCCTCCCTCCTTCCCTCCCTCAGACTCGAGCGTAATTTGCCTGGAATGACTGACTGCACTGAGGGATAATCAGTCCTCTCGTTTTTTTTCAGCCAAATCCCCTCAGTTTTCTTGTTCTCGTTCACAATAACACCTCATGTAGGAGAAGTTACTGCGGCGAACATTACTCAAGAGTCCTGTCCTCTCGGCCTCTTCTTTCTCTCGATGACCCATCTAAGGAGACGCGCTCTCACACTAAACTATTTGTCTTCGAGAAACAAGAGTAGGAAGGGAGGGAGAGGAATGAGGGGAGGAGAGGAGGGGAGGTGGAGGACGAGCGGGTCTTCTTCTGAGGAGAAAAGAGTTGATGAAGAGGGCAAGTACTAGTCCACTTCTAGGTCCAAGCCAATCTTTCTTCTTTCTTGGCACGCGGGATTGTTGAGAAAACGCTGTCCTCTCATCTCACGAGGCTCTCCGTTTCACTTGCTCATTTTCCTCGAGGAAACTCCTTTCAGTAGCGTGTGAGATTCGATTGCGTGTTGCCTCTGGGGCGTTTCAAATACTGTTTGTCCGAGGCTCCGCTGCCCTTCTGGAAACTGCCTTCTCTCAGAAAGAAAGGGGCGATTCTCCTCCCGGTTGATGGCAGCATACTACTCTTTCTCTGTTACCTGTGCACTATTTGCTCAAGCATTTACGCAGTTATCTGTGTGTCTCCTGGCTCCTCTCTTGTAAGTGATATAGCGGGAGTCTGTTGACAAGAAATCCGCCGCTGCCCCGCACGTCCATCTTTACTTGCTAACTTTGAAAGTTAGGTACCTTCCGGTTTTTTTGTCCCAGCCAAAAATCATCTCAAAGATTTTTTCATTCCAACCCATTAACCTCCTAGCGAGGGGTTGTCCTCGAGGATTCAGGAATAATAACTAAACAAGCTTCAGTTTCCCCTAGTTCGAGAATAACTCAACAAAAACTCAACATCCAACAGCATCTTCTAGAAAATATTCCTAACCACTCCATTTACCCATGCAGTTAAACCTCATCCTCTGTTACCGATTAATATTTTCTTGCACTTACATGTATGTAGCATTGAACGAAAAGAACCGAAGATCAAGCGCACATGTTCTATTTTTTGTTGGCATCCTCGCCCCCATTCTACCGCGTGAAACAGCCCCATAATATGTCTGAGCTATCGTGTTACTGTTCCGCCTCATCAACCTTTTGCAGAATGGGCTAGAGGGGGACTGGACTGACAAGGGAATGACATACACTTGGGATGAAATTGGGGTATGAGCTATATACCATTAGAAAGAGAATCAAAAGTTTATATGAACTGCGTTTTCAAAACCTGCTAATGTGCCCTGTGGTCTTCGACGGACGTCGTCGAAAATTTGACGGCGATTCTGAGTGCGGCGGCACAGAGACCTCTACGCATTTCACTCGTTGTGAGGGGGGGGGGAGCGGAAGCAATGTTTCTGCAGCTTCTGTTCACTCTCAGGTTTTATTCTTCTGCGCAGTTGCTCAGTTGTGTGTATTCTAGATCGCGTGTCTTCAGGTAGGGATATGATATGTTTTATCCACTGAGAGGGGCGCGAACCGAGAGCAGTTGTCTATTCATTAGCTAGTAAACGAGGCAAACACTGGGCTGCCGACCCATTTTTCTTTGATCGCTTTCACTCACTTACCTGAAACACACTGAACAGATGACTCAGTCAGAGAGAGAGTGGAGGCTTGTTGTCTTTCCGCCTCTTCTTCCTCGATTCCGCTTGACAAAAAGCAAAGAAGTGATCAATCAAAGCAATGATGAGCTCGAGACACCTCGGCCCAATTTCTGGAAATAACGCACACCAATAAGCTCTACTTATGGAGAGCATTACTTCCTCCTCTCGAGTCCCTTCGTCTAAAAAGCGAACGCCTTCTGCCGAGTAATTTCATGCATCCGTTAATGAATTCATTACTCGTCGTGGCTCGCGCGCTTCTTGGCACGGCTTCGCCTTATCCGCTAGAGGATCTTATTCCCCCGGATAATCCGTAGGTCATCCGCAGATACTTTTTTCCACGTTATTCTGGACAGTCGGTTGTCATTTCCTCTTAGATTGCATCAAAGTGGAGCGTCAAATGCCAAGAATTAGGGTGTGATGTTCTATCTCAACATTCCGCTTCTCGAACTTTGGCAGTACTCGTCAAATATCCGAGAGGGTGTCGGATATCGGAGAACGTGTCAAGTGATGCCCCTCTCTTCTCTATTGTAATGCTGACCTCTCTCGGGTGTTCTTCACTCCTGCTAGATTTCGCACTTTCTCATATTCCATTGAATAGATCCACACCTTTCCATCCACATGGTCCTATTTTCGAAAATAGCCGGCGAGAAGTGCTAATTTCACGCGTTTTCGGACAAAGAGAAGAGGGCGAAGGGGAAGAAAAGTGGCCAGAGACAAAAGAAGAGTTCACACATGTCTGCGCCGCAGCTCCTTTGAAGACCGAATCAATTACTTCTCCCTCACGTTTCGCGCCACAACATAGGCCAAAAAGGGCATAACACTAGATACTCTAATCATACTCGCTCTCATCGATCATACCAACAATATGATGAGTAGTCTCGATCGTCCATTCTCCACATAACCATTTCATTGTAATTGACCGTATCGGCATGCCAATGTTGCGTGTCTGCGCGGTGCTCTCGTAACTGGATCAATCATTTGTGCCACTCTCGTAACTCTCGATTTTTGTTGTGTTTCGAATTGGCCAGCTGGCGCTATTTTCTCCGCCACTTTCATGCGGTTGTTTATTCTACATTGCTCCTTTGGCGGTGGAAGTGCGCACTCTGAGGACCTCTCCTCCATCCTCTCACACCTCCTCATTGTCCCCTCCTTTTCACTCGATAAGAATGACTGGCGCCAACGAGGAAGGGATGAGGGCTGATAATGCAATTTCGCAGCGCATCAATCATTTGTGCCACTCCGAATGCTTTGCAAATCAGCCAACTCTACTGTTTTGCTCTCACCGAATTAGTCTTTCCCAGCACTCATGCTGCCTTATCTGCACGAGAGATTGGAGGAATCGAGGAGGGCGGAAGAGGAAAGGGAAGAGAAACGATAGAGTGGGAAGACGATAGAGAGTCGCGCTATCGTTTGATAGACACTCGCATGTATCGATAGTGATTACTCATGCGCGGAGGGTATTCTGAGGCGAAGGCGACGTCTTTTCCTTCCCTGTCTCTCTTACATTTCCTTATTCGCTGAAAGGCGAAGTCTCATTTGCGCCTGTCGCAAGCTCGCCTGTCAATAGAATCTGTCACACTTCTCTCATGCGTTTTCGCGCCTGAAACAGTGGTTGGAGGGGTAATTTGTGGCTGGCGGAGAGTGATTTAGTGTGCCCCTCTCTGTCCGCCCTCAAAAGGTGACCAGGGCCCGGTGTCAATGGATGATTCATGTGGTGTCAGTAGCACTTCTTTCACTCCCTCCTTCCTTCTCCTCCTCCTCCTTACCACTCCTCCTAACCACTTCATATAGTAGTCCTTCAGGGGCGGGGAACATCATCCGCCTTTTTCTCTCTTTCTCTCGAGATTCCAAATTCCACTCTCTCTTTTTCGGCTGCAAATGATAGATTAGAAACGGATACACTCTCACTTTTTCCTGTCGAGATCAGCGCAAAAGCGGGTTGTTTCGAACCTAGTCGCACGCGTTTTCGCCGATTCTTCACTTTATTCATCGGATATTGAACATTGTTTTCGTATTTTTCTTTCTCTAATCTCTCTCCGATCTTAGCTCTTCGTTCCCTCTCCGACCACACCCAGTCGTCCTTGCCCAAAATCTATACAGAATCATCACTGCTTTGCCATTTTTGTTTCCGTTTTGCCCCATCATTCGATCCCATCGATAACAATTCTGTCAAACTCCGCTTCTCAATTCAATTTCGTGGTATCGATCATGAGTTCGCGTTATCAGACTGCAGCGGGCTCTCCTTGATAAGGGCAATTCTGTACTGGGGAGTGTTGTTCCTTCCCCCCCCCCCTCTCACATGAGCACTGATGCACTACGATAATCCAGATATAATCACCTGGTTTCTAGCTTATTTATAAATCTTGATAAACGAAAGTTCACAGTGAAGTATCCTATCCCTCTCGTTTTATTCTGAAATTCGAGTGTTGAACGCTCTCAATCTTGCGTAGTATCTGACCGCCTTTGATATTGAGAGAAAGAGGGAGAAGAACCATCATTGTTAGGGGCATCTTTCACTCAACTCCTCTCGTCCCTTGTACTCTAGAGAATTGCAGTCTCATCCTTCTTCTCTAGACGTTCTCGACTCATCGCCTACTCTCGTTCCCTTTCCCTTCTCGTCTCAGCCGTCCAAATTCCACTTAGCCATGCGACTGACGACTCGGATCTCGTTGCTTTTGCTACTGCTTGCAGTAGGAAGTGCAAGCGCCCAGTCGAAGGACGACGAGGAAAGTGTAAGTGTTATTTTGACACTTTTGTAGCCTATTTTATTCCGTAGTAATGAACAGCAACGTTTCTCACTGGCACATATTGCAACAGCAGGTATGTGTGGTTGAATCAGTAGTAAATCTGATATCCTCAAAACTGAGTGAAAATGAGGATCTACTTTGCAGGTCGATACCGCCCACAATAGCGTCGTTGAGGGAAGCGGAAACGCACCAAGCGATGATGAGGACACTGTCGAGGTGATTATTTTTTCATACAGCGATTTATGTTTTTATACTACTGCTTTTTGCCACTAATTTCACCGAAATCAGTACAAAAAACTAGCGGGAATGGCGAATCCTGCGCGATGAATCACGCTTTTGCCATTGTTTCTCTCTCTGCGTTAGATGGCGCGAATGACTCAATTCCCCTACGCGCCGAACTATTGTTCTGCAATGTCTCGGCCTGAGTCAATACAGGAAATTCGTAATCCTAATCGGAGATGAAGTGAAATAAGTAATAATAATTATAGGGATCGGGTCTTCCTCCGAGCCAAGTGTACACTAAATTGACGACGATCGTCCATGCTCGGCCTGCTGTGCCTGTCAAGTATCTACGTTTTCTTTATTTATTTGGTGTTATTTCGTCAATCGATAATCTCTACGAAGAGATAATTTATTATTTATCCGCTTCTTATTATGAACAGATTCAGGGTTAATAATGACGAATGAAGAGATAACTTCTTTGCAGGCCGACCACAGTCGCCCCCGAGTCTCCGAAGAAGAAGGACCCGCTCCCTCCCATCATCGATATGGATTTGAGAGAGAAGGAGCAGAAGGAGAAGGAGAATGAACAGGTCTGTGAAGGTGGCCAGCATTTTGGAAATCGACAGAATAGGGTTTGATCGCGCAGAAATCAAAAAAAATGTGCTTACAATAGTGACATCATTCATATCATCGTAGCAGTTTGTTGTTAATATTGATTTAGGAAGGGGACAGAAGAGTGACGATTGACATTTCTGACTTCAGAACTATACTGATCGAAACTCTCGTACAATGATCAATCAATCCGGTGTATAAACTACGATTTTGCAAATAGTGCTCACCATCGCATCTTCTGACTCAAAAAATGGATGTGGACGAACTACTACAAAAAACGAAGAGTTTCTACAGTCGATATCACCCTTGTGATTCATTTCCTGAGTTGATAGCTTAGTCATTGAATCAACCTCCCCGGTCCTCACTCATTTATCAGTTGATACGCGCAGGAGCCCCCGCAAGAGGAGTCATTTGTGGTTTCCGGAAAACTGGAAAGTTTTTGCATAAGATTAGGAATGAATCATCGCCTATTGTAGTTTGCATAATGATCAAAGCTTTTCAATTATCATAATATCCGCTCAATAAAATAAGCAACTCCTGCGAATCTGCCTATCACCTGGATGTTGTTCAATGAACGAAATCCTTCCTTGTGCCAATCACTGGTTGATCTCACAAATCACGCGATTCCTGATCGATGGCAGCTCTTATCTCAGCCAATCTATCACTTCACCCGCGAAAGTTGTAAATGAATAACAACAGATGGCTCAATCCACAAATTCAAGACGATAGTATGCCAGATGGAGTTATTGTAATCTTGAGGTGTAGGAATTCTCACATCTCTAAAACAAAATGCACATTCCATAGACATAGTTCAAAGATCTGATAACAAACTAATCTGATTAAAAAGCTTTCATCAAGAGCATTTGAGGGTTGTAAAAGTACCCTTAAGCTGATAGCAAGCATTCCAAGAAGAGAGTTCAAACTATTTTTTTGAAATCGAAAGCTAAATATACGAGATAAAAAAGAACGGGCAAATGCATCGAGAATAGATTATCATGAGTGGTTTTATTTTGCAATGTTTTTAATGAATGCAACGGAAGGCTGCAATCGAAGGCTAAACATATGTGCGTATTTCAGTCCGTATCGATTGCTCCAGCGATTCCTCGAATAACGACGGGCAGGCCCGACACTGGCCCTCTGTCCGGAATGACATTGGCACTAGCCGTGCTTCTGGTGAGTTCACTTTTCCGATGTAAACTATCTGCTGCGGAATTTTCTAAAAAAAATTCTAAATCGAAAAATACAATGAAAGCTAAATGACTAGAATGAAATGCTTTCATCCTTAACATTAATAATTTTAATTCCAGGCTGTAATCATCATTCTGATCATCGTCGTTATCGTGATCATCGTTGTATGCAGGAGGAAGCACAGTGAGTTAAAGCTCGCTTCAAATTGATTCACAAATCCTCGGTTTTCCGTATTAGCCCATCTATAATAGAATATTTATCATAGACTATCCATAATTAGTTTGACGCTGTTGGATCCATGTTTAATAAATAAAAACAATTGCACATATGAAAATCAAGAAAATCTTTTAAAATTCGAACGGATCTTCAGAATCCGACTACACTCCTGGACAGCAGACCAACAAGTGATCCACCTCGTCTTCAACTAGGATCGAGATACAATACACGACTCAGGGACGAACAGCTCAATCCCTCATTCATTCAATGTAGTCATTCCCTCCCGTCACTTGAGCCTCCGTTGCTCTTCCCTCAAGCAGTCCTTCCTCCCCTCATTTGTCATTGCCGGTATTCTCCTGATCGCTCCCCACCCATCCTCATTCATACCGTAGCCCGACATACAAGCTTTCTATCATCTATTAGAAACCAGTGACCTTTTCTCCCGCGTCCCCCCTACTCACTTTTCGATATCTGTTGTGGAATCTCGTAGTGCCTGATTATTAGGAGCCATGTTTTCTTGTAGATCTTTCTTTTTTGTGCAAAGGCCATGAAATCTTAATCCTAACATGACCCTCTCTCGACACCCCTTCTCTCCCCTGGTTTCCTCCCTCGATTCCGCTCAAGTATTCACTTATTCCTCCCTTACTGTTCAAGTCTAGCACTTATTTTGATCGATCATCTGCGCCTACCGATGCTTGTATCACCTTCGAATGCTCGTGGTATACTGTGTGTAGCAACTCGTCATCATTGAAAGATTCAACAAACTTTCACTGTGGGAGCTGTCGGATGTAATAAATAACTGAATCTGGTATCATCCTGCACGTGCATTTCTGCGGAAAGGAAATCCTGGGCTGACTTCATTACACAAACAATTTATCAGAAGGATTAGGGCTGAGCCAATTTAGGAAGGAAGAAGAGATATTGGGGAAGAGGAGGAATCTTTCTGCCCACCGTGTGCCAGTTGTGTTTCATTGCAAGGCTACAAATTTGATTCCTCATCGCTTTCTGTCCGTGTTCAGCCGCATATCCTCTCCCAATCACGCGGATTTCGCAGTTCCGTTCAAGTTCGCAATTCGCGTAACCGAAAAACAAAATTTCCGGATATAAATTGTCCTTTTCTCTTTGATCGTCGACCGATTGTCATAAATTGGATGAGCATTTCCCTGCCGACATAAATTTCCATATATATTGGGCTTTGTCCCGCGATTACTTTTTGGGCCGCACTCTCTTCTTTCCCAATGCATTTCTGATATGTGCGGAGTAACTCATTGTTAGGCACGTTTCATAGAGTTTGCAGTTAGGAATAAGTCAAACTCTGCTAAACCATATGCATCAAATTGACATATATGACACTCTCAATGTTCCTCTTGCTTCCTGTCTACTTGTTGACCGGTAATAGCAGCATGCGACATTAGAAGAGTTTCGTAATCCGCCCTTCGTAATTTGCGCCTATATTATTCCTCGATATTCATAGCTGTGTAGTAAGGTTCGAAAATGTGTTCTACATTCCCTCCTCCTCCCATGTTTTCCTGAAAATTTTTGCAGAAATCTGAAATTGTATTCGTCCTTCTCCTTCATATGTTCTACCCACTCTTCTCACTTGCCATTATAAACCGATAGTAAAGTAAGACGTTAGCATGCCGTTAGCTTGTGTTTATTACTCTTGCAAAATGTCATGATTCGATTGGAGAAGCTGCTAGGACTGTTGACCTCGACGATCTTCTGTTACATCACTTCCACTTGTTTGCTATTGTAAGCAGCAAATGCATGCATCTCGTTGAATGCGCAGTAACAATCCCATCTTGCAGGATTGGCATGATGAAATCGATGCGAAACTCTAGCTGCGACAACGAGACTGACTGTCCTGATTGCACGGATATAATGAAGGTGGGCATTTTCCGTTATTCGCAACAAGGGAACCGCAGAAGTACACCGCGGTCAAAGTGAAATTTTGTTCCATGCGTCGAAAAATACCCCCCCCCCAGGGGGTGATAAAACCGTTTAGAAATAAGACCGATCTTAGTTCCTAAGGACCTAAAATATGTCAGCAAATTTAAATGGGATATCGCGCGGAGGGCTCGGTGAAGGGTGTTCTAGATCTGAGCATCTCCAAGAGTGAACGTCCGTAGCTTAGTAGGTTTCGCGTCAGCCGCAGTCGATGCATAGAACCAAATTTCACTTTGACCGCGGTGTACTTTTGCGGTTCCCTTGTAACCAGATCCTAATAGTTTTCATCTGTTCATTCAAAGCTGAAAGTAGCGGGGTACATAATATTGTAGGCAATCTCGAATAGTGAGGAAGAGTTACGTCTATCCGTGTGATTCGTTGTCATATGTTGCCTCATTGCTTCGCATGATACACACAATGTTCAACTCATTCAAAAGCTCATTCTCCACATGTTTTGCACGTTTTTCAATTCCATTTGCGACTCTCGTTGCTCCATCGGGAGAGATCATCAATCGCTCTAATCTAGTGCAAAATTCTCTCCTCTTCCTCCTCCTCCTCCTCCTCGTGCCATTGACATGAAGGATGTGGAGAGTAGTGATGAGAAATCGGAACCCGACTCTCCGCAATTCGCGTGCTCTCTCATGTTTCTGACTGGCGAGAGAGTACGCGAATGTAAGAGAGTCGTTCCCGATTTGGCATCACTAGTGGAAAGGCGGCCAGCTATAATCGTCTACTCTACTCTCAGGCAGCGGCTCAATCTGCGCAAGAAATAGCCTGCTACAAAAGGCGCGTTTGCTTCGCGTTAGGCGTCAATGAGACTCACCTGACAAGATCGAAGGACATTGCTTTTACTGAGATAATCAGACATTCTAGAGCTGCTAGAAGTATGGTGGGCTAGAAACGATAGGCGTGTTTTGTCGCACTAATGTGCAATATAAATGTCGCGCACTTGCCTTTCTTCGAGTAATCTTACCTAGGTCTCAGTGAAAAGGTAGCGTGTGGCTTAGGAGAAGATGACCTTGTCTTCATTGATTGTATTATGTTATCCAATGTAGATTCCGACATAGCTCTCTTGTTGCCCAGTTTTCACGCCTCCCCATTTCCTATCCGCATCTTCAATCATCTCGTATGGGCTCCTCTTCCTCCTCCTCATCTCTCTCTCATCTCCTCACTTCTCATTTTCGGGAGCTATCATAGTGATTCCCCCGTCCCTTCGTAAGCTCCCCTCTCTGGGTGTCAGTTTTTATTTTCGCGCGCTTTCGCCGTCCCTCCATAACTACATGTAAACGCGGCTAATTGAATCTTCGCTCGCCTGAGATTTCGACTATTAGTTGCATATTATCGGGACGGAATTTGCTCAGCCTTGTCTCCGACACTCGTGTACTAGTGCAGAAAGACAGCCAAGGAGGTGACAGCTCTCGGCTGAAGCGGAAGAGCCTGGCCTCGTGTTGGACTGGCTTGGACTGGCCCTGGACTGGATCTCCGACGCAGACCCAAATGTCCCAGGTTGAGCTGGAGTCACACATCTCGTCGTCGTTCACGTAAGCTCGTCGTACGCATGTTTACACGAGTCAGATTACTTCCTGTCTATTCAATGATACGCGACGAAAGGATATCTCTCATAGGTACGCGCTAGACAGATAGTCAAAATGTGGCGCAGCGCGAATGACTTTTCCCATTCCTTTTTCACGCTCTTCGCCCTTTTAGGATATAGCTTCATATTCTTTCGCATTCATTTAGCTTATTACAAGCAACATATGATACTAATGTCGGGTACGCAATAACACATAATGCCATCGTTCCATAACCTCTTCGCATAATGTCACATTATCGGTCTTGATGTACAGTGTTCAGTGGAGGGAAAGAGTAGACAGTGAGAGAGTAGACGTGAGATGTTTACACGAATCTTTTCCAGGATAATTCCTTCCGAGAAGCTACTGTTTTTTTGACGGGAATCAATGATCGATGAATTTTCGAATGCTACATTTTGTCACCAGTCTACGTTACTGATTGATTTACCTTACCGATTTACCTAGGATGTTAGAATTGAATTAAAACGGCTAGATTTTTTTTTCAATGTTCTGTCCCTCCTTTGAACAATTTGTTTATTTCCCGAAACAAGTAGCTTCTTCTTTCGACGGTTGTTTGATTCGATCTAATACCCCACCTCAAGGTGTGATTTCGAAGTGTGACAGCACATCCCACCAGATTAGTATGACTTCCGGTCTCTCCTCTCTTCTCTCTTTCCTGGCGAGGGAATTTCATCGTGTATTTGGCTGTAATCCCGTGTAACGTTGTAGTTCGTAGATGGGATAGGAAGGAGAGTCGAAAAAACGACTTGCCTTCCTAGACACTCGCTTCATTCGCATATTCACCCTCTTCTCATAGGCGTCCGATGTCATTTCAGCGTCGAACGAAGAAGATGACTTCGTCGAGAGATTCCTCCATGGAGACCTCGGACAGGTCATAATTGCATTTTATTCACAATTTTGCCAATTTAAAATTATTCAAAATATTTATAATTTATACCGAAAACCGTTCCCTGGCAGCAATAGGTTTGAATGATTTCCACTTCGCCTGTTCTGATCATTCAGTTTCGGCATCATCACTATTTGAGAAAAGGTGATCTGGAAAATACGTAGATAACACCCCTCACATGATCCATTGTGCTGAATTCCATGTGAAAACATCCAACATCCCCGCTCGCTTCTCAATATCTCAGTGACATTAGGCGTCGGAGTGAAAGTGCAGCAGACTTGTATGCATTACTGGACGGCTCGTCGACTCTCATGAGATATTCAGAGTCATTGACTCCCCCTCCTCCCATCCCAATCCCCATCCTCATTCGCGCATGCCCCCAGGTAGAGATGCCCACTTCGCAGAGGTAACTTGCTCTCCTAATTATTCCTTCGCCGCAAACTTTAGCTCGTGCGTCATTGGGCATTGGGCCAAACAACGGCTCATTCAATCCCATAATTCATCCCAAAATATGTTCAGGTACTCCTTTGGGTACAACTCGGAGCTGTCGAATGTCGAGTCGTCCATCTGCACCGCCAAAAGACTGCGACAGCGACTACAAAGGCAGCAGTCGGGTCAATCTGGTAATGCGATGTTAAAAATCGGCGAAAAGATCGGATCTTCGATGTTGGGCCTGTTAAAAAAAAAAGCAAAGATCAGATCTTTGATTTGAATTCCCGCATTTTTATATCTCAGCTCCCAGTAGAGCTAGAGACTAGAAATTTTAACAGTAGCTTGGAAATGCTGAAAGAAGTCCAGAAACCATATTTCAAGTATCTAGCTATCTTAGAAGCCGAGTTATTCGTGAAAAACGAAAAATAAGGTAATTACAACGTTAAAATCTTAATTTACGAATAACTTGGCTTCTAGGATAGCTAGCGACTTGAAATTTGGTTTCTGGACTTCTTCCAGCATTTCCAAGCTACTCTTAGAATTTCTAGTCTCTAGCTCCTCTGGGAGCTGAGATATAAAAATGCGGGAATTAAAATCAAAGATCGGATCTTTGAATTTTTTTAACAGGCCCAACATCGAAGATCCGATCTTTTCGCCGATTTTTAACACCACATTAGTCCCTCGCCTTAATCTCGATCGATTCACAACAAATAGTCTTTAAACACTTTCTCTCAATCGAACATTCATTGAAAAATGGATATTAGTGGTAAATAACAGCGCCTCGGAGCATCAAAAGGCTCCTAGTGTCAATACAGCAGGTCCCTTTCCCGCTCGGTAGATCAAATGTTCGCTTCGTTCTGTCTTCTTCTTGCGTGACATTCGACGCCTCTCTCTCCAATTTCCGACTGCTCATTCAATTAGCCCGTGCTGCGTCGAGGTCCTTCCAATCCTCCCCCCTGAAAAAGGGCGACTCGTCCTGTCTACAATCTGATAGTGAGACCCGATCCAGTAGTCCTTTCTCTGGACTCTTCCTTGGTCTTTTGTTCGCTTCGTATCTGCTTCTTTATCCTGTTTCGTCTGAGTACAATTCTATGAGCGTGATTTTGTACTTCTCGTGGTGGATGAAGCCCCGGAGGAAGGGAGAGGGAGATTATTCCTCCGCTTAGAGGGGAGAGCGAGAGGGAAGGAGAGGGAGATGGGAAGGAGGGATGCCTATCCTCATCTCACCTCGAGGAAATGCGAGTGTATGAGGGGGGGGGAATCGATAGGAGAAGAGAAGAGAGGAAGAAACAGCGGAGGAAATCACGAAGGCGTGACGTAGCCAAAGAATTGAATTTGACGATAACGAAATCGAATTTCGCAATTAATCCGGTTACAGTCGGGGAAGTGAACATTATGGTGTTCGGAATTCAGAAAACTGCCTCTCAAAGTGTACTGCATTGCTTCGCTCACGGCAGGAGTAAAATCTAAATCATCAAATTGGAAAAAAATGCAATCGAAATGCGCAGGTCTATCGGGTCGTCGGTACACGGGCGAGAGCAGCGAATGCTCATCTCTGGTCGGAACTCCGACGGATACGGGAAGGAGCTTCACATTCACGGCGGCCAGACAGGTTTCCTCTTCGTTTTCGAAGTTTCGTTAAATATGCAAATCGTCGATTCGAAAAACCCAGAAGCGGAATAGCAAGCAGTCCGAACATACTAATCGACTCACGTATTAATATCAAGAGAAGCTTCCTGAGATTGGATACCTTTTCCGAAAGTAAAATCTAAACAAACGAAAATGAAAATGCTGATTAGAGACAAAGTCGATTCCAGGTCCTGCGCGATGAGAGGAAGCCCTCCGTGACTCAGAATATGTCCGAGATGATGCTCGAGGTCAGTTAGCAGAGTCGCGCCACAGACCCGCACCACCATTCAATTAGAGAGTGAATCAAAGAGATTACTGGGCCCCCGCCGTGGCCTCCAGGCCTTTTGTGCCTTCTCAACACCATTTCCTTCTCTCCCCCGCGACTTCTCCCTTTCTTCCAACTTTACTATATGAGTTCCGTAGAGAACGACCCAAAGTCTATTAGTGCTTTCTATGTGGATGCTGTGTCTTTCAGCCGTCCTTTGTTGTTTATCATCTAATTTTTTATTGTGTTCCAAAAATAATATTTTAATGTTTGAGGCGATCCACTTTGACGATCTCACTCTGGTCGAGCGTCTTCTTCAGCAGCACGCGAACAAGCCATTATCCACCTCGCCCAGCATCGGTCAGTTAGTTCCTTTTCCTAGTATTTCCGAACCTAAATCCGCTTTTAGAACTACCAGATCGAAAAAGTAACAATAATATACCATAGATCCCTTCACTAACCGTATGAATGAGACCTCAGATGACCTTGTTTTCTTCATTCTAAAGTTCCTCTGCGCCCGTCCCTTCCTAGTACAGCTTGCTCTCCTTGCTCCTTTCGAAATTAAACGCCCTTAATTTCACCCGCTTGTGAACTGTGTGACATTCTCTCTGTTTTCGACGTCTGAGCCTCTTAGATCTTCATCCGTCTCTCTGCTAGAGTATTTCTAACTTTATTCGGAACAATTCATTTTTCAAGCTTATCAGCTTTTTTCATTCTTATCAGCTTCTAAAACTAATAATTTATTTACAAATTTCATAATCCTCGTACGAGAATGTTCTCTGCTAGTGCGAAAAGTTGACTTATTAGACTGAATAACTGAATTACTCCTACCCAGTATGTTTCCATCTCCTTCAAGCTCGCAACTTGATTCAATAGAACTTGTCGCGTATTTCCTTTTCTGTTGCTATTCGGATTCTGAATCTCCCTTTCCTGGGTCCTTCAAATGTTTGTCTTATTTATTCGACATTTCTGCAAAAATGACTATTTTTTCTTTTGAATCAACTTCAGATCACATTATTTGGCAAAACAATAATCGTTATCATTTTTTCTGAAAAACAAATTCTTATTTGATTATTGAAGGCAGCACGAATACACTGACTGAGCTCGCTCAACGACGTCACGGCAATCAGCATCGACGATCAAACGCCAGTAGTACAGTATCCACCCACTCCGGAGGAAGGTCAGAATATAACTTTGCTGCAGGAAAAATCAGTGACAGGAAACCAGACCATGCGATTCAATGCCCTTTTGCTTGACCTATTGCAAATACGAGTACAAGATTATTTTTCTCAGCCACGTATTGGAATGAAAACGGGGACTAACATCTAGAATGTTCACACCGATAAAAAATTTCCAGAATAAGCAATGCAAATGATATTGCCTAAAATGAATTAAATTCAGATCTACTTGTGCCGTGATGAACACTCTTCACATGGCTGTCGCTCACAAACAGAAGGAGATCGTTGAATTACTCCTGAAAGTAAGCTTTGATGCTGAAACTCATGCTAATTTAGTTCACTCTGACATCTGGGAACCATTCAAGTTTCCAAGGACGACGAATTGTTGTCGCGTTACTATCTTGTTCTATTACTGTCTACTCTAAGAGCATCTAGCGGAAAGATGTATAAATACCTTCCTGGGAGACAAAAGATCATCAAAATTAGATTGTCTTTCTGTCTGCGCTTTTATCAGATAAGAGATTCCTTCCAGAATGGCTACGATCCCAATGCCCCGGCGCAATGCCACTGCAAGGGAAACTGCACGGCTACGGGAAACATCCCGCTTACAGCGATTATGCCGAGATTGTCGTATGTTTCACATTTTTGGAGAAAAAAATAATACGAATCAGAAATTAATCACTTATGAGAACTTCACTGGAAATCTTCGACTCAATGCATACATTCCAAAATTTGATTCAGCACACACTCGGTCGCCCCCGAACTTTGCTCAACGTGCACTCAGCTGAGGGTTATTTCGATTGTAGATCAGGTATAAGTCTTTTCCGCTCTTGGCATCTCTTTCAAGAATAATTCTCCAAGACTGAATGAAATTTGTATAACTTACACCTATTTTTTGATATTGTTCTTGAAACTTTCCTATCTTAACCAGAACGACTTTCTAGACACCACTCGGGGTCGCTGTTCGAGCCCAGTCCAGTGAGCTGATCTCTCTACTCATTGCGTACGGCGCCGATGTGAATCAAGGTGAGGACAGAGCAAAAATTCAAATCGGAAATGTCGAGGAATCGAGTCAGGCGCTCCCCCTTGTGACACCTGAGCAGAATAACGACACACGAGGAAGTGCTATTTGAATGAAAAATTAAGAGTATTGACCTGATAGAGATTTTACCCATAACAAGATATAATTCACAAGTTAGATGAATTATGTAAAAAAAAAAAGGAAATTATGATAAATGATGGAGATATTGCTCATTTCACTAGTAGCTGACGATGATGGGAACACTCCTCTGATGCTGGCCGTGAGGGATTCACCCATATCATGGCAGTGTCTGCACACTCTCATCTTCTTCGGAGCGCAGTGGGTTTCACGAATTTTCAAAATCGTAGAGTACTTTTGTGTTGAAAGGAACGAAGGACGACTTAAAACGATAATATGAATCGAGATTGATCACATTATTGTCAGAATCGAGCAGAAGAACATGCGAGGGATCTGCCCACTCGATCTCGCGCCCGAGCTGCGCAAGATTCAGCAGAGCTGTGTTGAGGAGTTGTTCAAGGTTGGCAAAATGCACTATTGTGAACGGAACCAATCGAGAGAAAAAATCTATGTCAGGCCGCGTGCTCTGAGGACAAAGCGGAGTTGAAAGTCAACACGAAAGAGATCAAGAAAGACCCCAACTGGATCAGACTACAAGTCGATAATTGTGCGTTTGTCGTTAAAAACTGCGCGTTGAACGTTTGCATTGCTTCAGTATCCCAAGGCGATCGATCCCTGAACAAGGCGCCTTTGTCCCCAAAGCCATCCGCTGCACCATCGGTCTCAACGACTTCGATGCTGGATACGTCGTCAGCAAAGGAATCAGCAAGAAGAAAATCACTGATATCCCTTCAACTGAGACAGAAAGCGAAGGCACCGAAAGAATGTATGGGTTTTCTGGACAAGTTGTTTCAGCTGATATTCAGGCAGCGAAAATATTGAATATTTCCAGTGATCGACACAGTGACATGGCAACAGGCATGGGAGTTGCTCAAGAAGATGGCGGGCAATCCAGAATGCGTCGACACCATTCAGAATCGTTTTGGAAAAGTGAGAACACCCATTTTAAGCGTGCAGAAACTGGTGATTTCAGAAGTTCTTCCAACAAATAGAGGGCATGAGCATCAATATCGAACGGGACACTTTCGACTCGCATCTTGGAGGGCTCATGCATCGACTGATTCAGGTACGCATACCGCCTGTTGGTATACACTTCTAAGATACAATAATGTAATCTCACATTTTAGACGGCTGTCATTCAATATGAACAAAGCACGCCGACATACAAAAAGTCGAACAAGCTGTCACTCATCTCTCTGCTCGCCGTGCTCACTACATTCTGCTATCAATTCCTAGCGAGGACAGGCACCCAAAGGCAGTTTTCAGCGCTCAATACGCTCAATAAGGTATGTGTATATTATTGAACTTATTACTGGAAAAAAACATAAAAATAAAATAAAAAGGATTACTCTCCCACTCTTCGCAATTCTAGATCATCGACACATCGCTCGTGTACGATCTCATCGCTGCTCCTGATATCTCGTTTCACTCCTCCCGCATTCTCAATCGGTCGCACGCTTTCGAGAATGAGGAATCGAGATCGCCCGCTTGTCAGTTTTATCATTAGCTTTTTTATCAGAACAGTCATTCCATAGAATGTATCACGGATTTTCTGTAATTTTGTAGGAACGTTGGCTACAGAAAAAAAATTTCGTGACTCGGATTTCTACGAAACTATTGTTACTGACTAAAGTGAGGACGGGGAGAACG
This sequence comes from Pristionchus entomophagus, assembly GCA_036245825.1. Lineage (NCBI taxonomy): Eukaryota > Metazoa > Nematoda > Chromadorea > Rhabditida > Neodiplogasteridae > Pristionchus > Pristionchus entomophagus. The sequence goes on from BTSX01000006.1 coordinate 21,852,443, forward strand.
CCTTTATAGTTCATTTGACCAAATTACCTCATACATGTGATATCACGGGTACTATATTTTACAGTCGACCCAAATGCTCAATTCGACCAGACGTCAACGGTCGATCACGTATTCGTGTATGGAGCTAATTTCAAGGTGGTCATAATTTAGTTGCTTTGGAAATAGGAAAAACGTATAGGAAACATCGCGACTTCCCTCGCCCGCGCCAATCGCTCCCAAGAGTCGGACGGATCTCATGGTGGCATTCGCGAAGATGGATCCAAGCCAAGGTACTTTGGAATTAGTTTATTATGTTAATTAAAATAGCACTTCAGTGATTGTCTGCCTGCACAACGCGATTACAATGCAGAATAGAGAGGCGGGCAACCGATTTGTCTGTAGCCCGGCTCATAGATGGAGAGAGGTGAGTCCAATGATCCCCTATAAAAAAAATCAATTGTTGAATCTTTCCTTCAACATTGATGCCTTTGCAGTGACATGTTGCCAAATAAGATTATAATTAGAAATATTTCTTCTCTTTCAGTGTTGCCAGCACTGCACTCAGATCCTCGTAGCTAGATTGTTGTTATTTCTCAGTCATATCAGGTATGCCGACCAATTACCCAATAAAAGTAAAATAAATGCTCATTCACAGACGATTCCGTGCCAAACTCTCCGAACGACAACAGCTCAAACTGGTAGTGCAACTGTTAGAATCCACGCTAGAACCGGTTAGTTTGTGAATTGCCTAAATTGGAAAGATATTAGCATCATTATTACTATCATTAGGCGGTCCAATGTAAAGTTCGGTGTAGAAATGAAAATGATCGTTGATCTTCAGCAACTGCTTTGTCTCGTCCTTCAATCTCTCGCTCTCGTCGCTCTCGATTCCTCCACTCATGAAGCCTTCATCGACGTACAGATCGACGACGCCTTGATCCAGATGCTCCTTCCATCGGATGATTGGTGAGAATTAGAAGAAAGATACTGGAGAAACCCCCATCACGCTCAAGCTTCAGCATTAATCCGCTTCATCATACTATAGAAGGCTCTAAGGATAATGGCAATTCATACTTCTTCAGGTACTACACTCGCCATTCGACCAAGTTCGGCAACTTCGTCAAGTACCATGCTGCCCGTATCTTGGTCTACGTAGGAATGGGAGACCGAGTGGGCAGCAGAGTAAATCTGTTTGCAATGCATGGTGAGAGATTCACAATTATTGAAAGTTTACAATTAAAAATAAATTTTTTTAGGAAAACACCTACAATGTGACAAAGTTTTGTGAAATCAATAAGTTTTCAGGCATGGAAGGGAAGTCATCGTCGGACAAGAAGGACAAGAGTCCTTTTCCCAACGAGGATGAATACATCTGCGAGACCTGTTCCACCCCTCGATCCACTCATACTTTCTCAAAGAGCGCCCTGAGTGTGGAGGGGATATTGAAGAGGCTGCTGGATGAGGTAAGGAATAAATTTATGAAAATAATGAACCAAATGACATCCCTGTTCAGATGATCAAGCAAAACCAGCACCTCTCAACACTTTCCGAGCCCATCAAGGAGGAATCTCCCGGTTTCAGCTCACCCCCGCCGCCCATAGAAATGTCCAGCAATGGTGAGCATCGCTACGCGTATTCAGTAGCAAAATATGATGACTCATGTGTATTAATTGGATACTACGAAGAGAAAAGCGTATGTATATGAAAAGATTATGAGTTTTCCCAGGCACTCACCTATCACCCCTTCCTCCTTTACCTTCCTCGGCACCAGCCTGTACTACGATGGCACCTGTCTCTCTCGCCAACCCTGCTCCGATCAGCACTCTCGCCGTTTCGATTGTACCGATGTCCACGATGTCCTCCCCTGGACCGGTGAGATATCATTGAATTCACAAATAGTAAACAACATGGAGCATATGGCCAAAACGATGAGGTCAACGGTTTTGGGTATATATTAAATGCGTGGGTATATATCTGCCAGTCGTGTCAAACTCCCATCAACTCCCCAGTAGTCACTTGTTACAGGTACCTCCATCACCCGCACCTACTACCATGTCCGCGCTCTCTGTCCCCTGCGGAGTCAAGGAGAAGTCGAATAGCATACAGGTGCTTTACGTTGCCTTATTTTTTTACTCACCTGATTGAGCCACAAAAAAAGACAACTATAGGTTTGAAAATTAATATATTTTCAGCACGAGCTTCTTCGCGCCGAGCAGCTGACCAAGCAGTCCTTCCAACTGCTCGTCTCCCTTGAGAACATAGAGACGCATCTGAGCAAACTCGGTCTCGTGCTCGATTCGGTGCTCCTGCTGCGACTGCTGCTGCACAAACTCAGCTGGGATCTAGGACTGGTAAGGCGCGCTAAAATCGAAATTATGTTCAAACCCTCGGGAGTTCAGAGAAACCAGCTCGATTGGAGCACATACTATCCAGGATTTCTTTCAGGTCTCGAAAAAGCGAAACGTCACCTCCGATCACACGCACAAGCACATTCACGACCCGCGCGCGCACTCTAGTCAGAGTCTGGGAGGAAATATACGGTAGGTCTCAATTTCGAATGAGTTAGTTTCCGAACGAAGATACCCGAAATGTGCTTTCAGAGGTTGCGTCAAATCCAAATCATTCGACCGACGGGACGAATCGAGGAATTCCAAGAACTTTCTGCGAGTCAATCAAGGATCTCGACAATCAAAGAGAGTACATCTACGACGATCGAGGTAGATATAGAATTGTATCTACATAATCAACCCAAATATCACAGTTCCGTCGAAATTCTGCGACCGAAGCGACTCTCTTCTGGAGCGAAAGATCTGAAGAATAAGGACAGGCGGAAACGGTGAGGAAATGGATCTTGAAATTTCTCAATAGAACTAATATCAGGCTCGGCACTGACACGTCATCCGGCTCCAATCGGTCCAAGAAGACCAACTCCTCTTCTTCTTCCGTTCAGAAACACTTGCCCCGATACATCCAATCTCTGTTCAGAGGCAGAATGGGAACTGACCCGTGCAAGCGCCATTCCAGAAGTGAGATGTGACGTAGAATAATCGATGATTTCGAAACGTTTTTCGCAGGAGACTCGTCCCCCGAGAGCAATACGAGTGGAAGTGATGCAGTGCTGGAATTCACGAGGAGGTTGCAGAACTACCCTCTTACGAGGAGAGAGGTGGGTCCATCATCTTCATGAATCGACGCACTGGTTCAATTGGAACATGTCTTCAGGCCCTTCGACAATCCTACAAGAACGCCGGTCAGCAAGACTCGAATGGAGAGACGAAGGCTCGAGCAATGGGCTATTCGTTTCTACCCGAACTGGAGGTCAATGGAGCTAGCCCGCCGAGGTATAATCATTGTTATTGCTATAGTTAGAGGAAAATGATGTGAATCATCTCTCTACGACCAATCCTTTAGCGTGAACCTTCTCAGTCCGATGATGCGATACTTGAAGATGAAAAAGTATGAAAACAATTAACTTGTCGTGTACCCTACTGTGCTCATAACGCCGCTTCACTCTTCTACCTGATAATATGCATCGATGAAAGGGCTAATTCAGATCTCCTATGCCCGGTTCACTGGACGAAACGGCTGCGGGAAATTGTACAATGTTCGTTGACAACAGACGACCCAGTAGTCCGCAGGTACGGTTGTATCAGTGAAAATTTTAGAATACTGGCTTGCAATCCGAAATCGATTCCAGGCCATTCCGGGTCTGCCACTGATCGAGATTCGACGACCCTCGGCTCTTTCGCAATTCGAGTTCGGATACTTCGTCAACTCTCCCGAGCTTACTGGTAAGCTGTCCACATCGGGACGATAGATACATAGAAGAGTCCTAAATTTCTGTATACTCTTTATCTTCTCATTTTATGCTGTACAGCCTCGCCGGGAATGGGTGAGACGGTGTCGGATTGCGCTCCGCTCCTCGTCACCAGCAATGGAACGCAGCTGGGGAGCAGGAAGAGCAGTGATGGTCAGTATTGAATCGTTCCCTCGAATAGATTGAATATGAAATAAAAATGCTTTGTTTCCTTCACATGAGGAGAAATTCTGGGGGGCGTTGTCACAAACGAGATATGACCGCTTTTTAGGCGCACAAGACCCTTAACCAATATAATTTACAGAATCATCTATGGGTGGGTGGTCCTCCCGCGCTTCTTCCGTGATGTCTCGTCGATCTTCTCGCTCGTCCGTCGGACTGAGACTGTCGACTTTCTCCGCAGGTATCCTTGCCATACTTACCTCCGCTGTTGTAGTATTTACCTGATAATGATTAGAACGTGCAATAGACGTTGATAAATCATTCATATTTTCATCTTCATACTTCCGTGATATCTATGTTGTTACTAGTGATAACAAATCGGCATCCGACTCTCCTCATTTCGCGTGCTCTCTCGTTTCTCTGACACACGATATTTCCTACGAAACGATATATATCCTCAACGCCGAATTGTCGTCACTTGTTGTCAATCTCCTTCTCTAATCTAAGTGCGCAGCTTCAGGCACGAGCATCGCCTCCGACAACTCTGGACCCTTCCTGTTCTCATTTGTGCTGAGAAAGAGGGCGTCGACCATTGGGACGAGGATTCCTCTGCCGAGAAGAGCCATTTCGCGATCGTCTGGAGACAGTCTCAGAGTGCCGGAGAGAGAGGTCGGACATATAATAATAATAATTTATCTACGCCCAAGGCACGACGGGATCATAAGCACATTAGTGATAGAATGATGTAACGGGAAGGGAAGGGGGGATATTTATTTGGAAAGATGATTGGCTGAAACGCTAAATTCTATGCACATAATTAATACGCCATATTATTTTACAAGTAATATTTCTTGTTCCAGAGTCCGATCCTTCTAACAATGTCCGAGATGAGCCCCGATTTCCAATGCATTCGTCAGCTCGTACTGAACATGCTGAATGTTTACACACGAAAGAACAGCAATGTTATCTCGACAATGAAGGTTATTTTGTGTGATGTTTCAATCGAAAAAAATCATTTACTCCAGAACAACCTACGTAAGGATTGAATGTAATTGCTAGCTTTGCGGCGCGTTGTGCTTCGATAAACGAGCGAAAAAAATTTTTAAAAATGAAGAAGACAAAATCGCAGAAACTTTTGATTTCGTTCAGGAAACAGCTGACGTTCTCCGCCAGATTCTCAATTCGCCTCAACATCCGACAGTGAAGAATTGGTGCGCGGAGATTGTCCGAGTTGTGCAAGTCCACGTGGTCAGTTGATACTGAAAGAACAAGAGTTCAAAGATCAATTTCAGCAATTCCAAGAACCGGAAGTGCCCGAACCAGGATCTGAGACCACGGACCATATCAATGACGAGTACTTGGATGTGAGTTGCATCATCTCTGGCATTTTTCTGAAACAAAAAATTTCTGTGGTACCTGTTCAACGCTTCATTTTCTTTACTTGAATGCCATGCCATTGTCGGCGTATTTTCGCGTTTTTTCATGTTTCCGAGTGACATTTTCATGATATTCTTTCGCCCCTGCAATTCCATGAATCATTGCAACTGAATTAGATGCTTCTCTCTTCATTCAGCGCTTGATCGCTGATTTCTCTCATCTTTCTTCGACGATAAATGTCTCGATCGTCGATTGGAGCAGTGGTAAGCGAGTAAAACAAGGTACTATGAAACCTATATCTTGATAGTCTCTGGACTCAACCAGTCCCTCGTCCTCCTCTAAAGGATCGGGCAAGCGCAAGTCCTCCGGATTCCTCTCACAAGATGGTACATTCCGCCGCATTTTCTCGCTGAAAAAACGAAAGGTATTTGATATTCCAGTGCTCGAATTTCATCGATTTCACTATTGAAGAAGCCTTACGGAACCCTGCGATCGATTTCCTGCGAGAACGTGGTTGTTCAACACGCTCTGGCTCTAGCTCTGATGAACTCTTCAGTCCACAATTCGATTCCTGAAGATCTGGAGGAACTACCAGAGAGACTGAGTGCCATCGAGAACATTCCCAGACTTCGGTTGAGATCCCACTCAACACCCTCAATGAAGTTGTCGACTTCGACTCCATCTGATTCAGCGAGGGAATCAGTAGTGGAGCTCGCAGATGAACCAGAAGAGGTTCGGTATTGAATCCGAAATGGAATGATACGTGATCTCTCCTGAATTTATAGCTGATGGATACATCACCAAAGCAAGAGCGCAGTCAATCGCTGCCGTACACTAAAAGAGAGCTGATAAAGAGACAGAATAGCGACCTCCATCCTCTGACTCCACTCAATGAGGTTCGAACTCCCCTTCCTATCACTCTTCCACTACAATATTAGGTATGTATCTCCACAGCCTCGATCCAACTATCCATCGCTGATTCTCTGAGAGACGAATTCCTTGTGAAATGGCTCGAGAAACGGATGAGATACCGCTCGACCAGGGACGAACCACAAGGCAGTGGAGAGGAGACACCACCTCCTGATGATCATCGAATCCCACGACGGTCCATTGTTTTCCCCAGCACGCAACTCGGCAAGAGAGCCAGACATACCATCAGTCAGGACAGCTCGACAGAGAAAGGTATTCAGAAAACTATATCTAAAAAAATGCCATAAATTTAGAGCATGTTTCAAAAACGGAGAAGCGCAATTCGATGACGTTCCGAAATCGAGCAAGAAGCGCTAGTTTCTTCGCCGCTACCGCTAGGATGCTCGGCATAGCCAGCAAGCACAGCTTCAAGTGACCCTGTTATCAAAACACCCTATCCAAGTCCGAATTCAGGTACAAGTGGAGCTTTCCCACCAACGGCGGCCTTCTACCAGTGATGCCTAATCTGAATCCGTATCCGCTCGATCGATTGTTCAACCAGGAGAAGATAGTGATAGCTAGAATGCCCGAAGCGGAGAAGGTGACGGACGTCGGCGAGCTCGCGAGTCAACTCGGAGATATGGGGTTGCTCGATGGACGGATTCGGGGAAGGTTAGTTATGATACTTGAGCTTATCATTCGTAAGGAGTCGCCTAAGAATAATTTCACTAAGAATAAACATTATGTTTCCTTCGCTGGTCATTCAGGCACTTCGATTGGCTGCGTCGACTGCACTTTCGACGAAGATCTGAAGACCTCCTTGCAGCTTCGATAGAGAAAGACGAGGAAGACCACATACCTCGACGGGTCAATGGGCGATTCTCCACGTTGTTCTAACACATATTATTCGCATAAACATGTGATACACCGGGTGTTCTTGGTTTCTGAGATCGCATACACTCATGTTTCGTGTAGCCAGACGAGACAGAGCGAGGGGTAATAGTAAGCTCAAACACACCTTTCAGTCACCTTTTCTCGCCTCTCCCGCCTCTCGCTAAGGATTGCATTCGCTCGTAGTACCAACAGTGTGATACTGGCGCCCCTCACTGATGTTTTCCTGATGCAACCGAGGAGGAGGAGGATCAACCCCCATATTCGGATGCTCATCCCACTATCGGATGCCGAGGATGACTTCCTGGATCTGGTCAGAGATCTGCCCTCCCATGACCTCAAGGAAGGATTCCCGATAGTCGAGGAGCGAGAGGAGGAAGAGGCTCTGGGAGCAATTCTCGGAAGGAAAGTGAGTGAGGCCGTAAGGACACTGAGGAGACCCTCGAAGAAGCTGAAGGAAAAAGACGCATACATGAAGAAAGCCTCAGTACGGGAGAGGAAAGGCACGGAAAGGGAGGAGTACAAGCACATCGCCGATTTCGTCCAGAGAGACAGTCCGATTGGAGAGGAGATTCGGATAGTGAGAGTGACAGAGGAGAGGGCCGCCGATATCGTTCAGATCAAGAGTGTCCTCGACCCTCACTTTCAAGATGAGTGCCCGATCTCGTTGGAACAGGTAAATAGCACTATTTGTCATATTCTTTAATTGTCAAGTGTGATTGCTATGTCCTACTGGTAATATGTTGCATTTTTTCATGTTTTGTTTGCGTTCAGTTTGGCGGGTAGTTAGATCGTACCCATATCCCAGTCCTTTAAACTCGATACAAACAGTAGTGAAACGTGATTCAGCCGTTTTCTAGTTCTCACTCGCCCACTTTTTTCCTGCCAGATGTACTCGATCTGTGTTTTGTGTTCTGTAACTCCAGCGAGAAAGGGGAGCAAACACGGCGTTCCGTGCGCCAGTAGTGAAAGGCGCTTAGAGACCAACTAATTTCACACTACGCTCTTCCCAAGTGACGTGAGGGCTGTTTGCGCGAGGCTTTGCGAGGGTTCGCATGCCCACTCACCTCGGACACATCTGATCAGGAAATATTCTTTATTGAAAATGATGCGATATCAGCCTTTGATCTGGCTGCTCATAAAAAATAAATGTGTGCGTAAAAATCATTAAAAAATATCATATATTTAATTATGGATAATGTGTCCATTTCAGTTTCAAGACCAAGTGATATCCGGCTCTCTTCCCTGTCCGAAGGAGGAGGCGGCGTATCTGGCCAGCATCCAATTGTGCGTCGAGGAGCAATGGCCGAGCAACAAGAGAACCCAGACGATAAGGAGGCATCTGCTGAAGGGTCAGTTCGGTGAGTCTGACAGGACATTTTGGGAATCGTAAACGCAGTATAGGATTGATTTTTCAGGGAAAACTTCAAATAGTCTGGCGTTATCGAAAAATCAATCAATGATCATTAATAATCCAGGTCGCATCCGAGATCTGGCGCAGAAAATCATGGTGACGCCCTGGGAAGTCGACCAGAACCTCTATTGTACGCCCGCGAGAGCTGGGTACGTTCAGAATATTATTTCTCTGAGACCAACGAGATAGCACGCGAATTGAAGAGAGTCGTTTCCGTTTCGCCATCACTAATCTCTTACAATTTCAGAGAGGAGCGTCCGGTTCGAGCAGGCGATCCTCTCAGTCGCAAATCTTCCGTGGCTCCAGCCAGGGAAGAGCGAACCTCGTCAGTTTTTCTCTTCATTCATGCCCATTGTCGCAAAAAACGACCAGCGGCTCATATTTTGCACGCAAACTGAGAACCCACTAGAATATTCATGAAATTGGGATAGACGCGCGCAATTTCAGTACATTATTCCGTCAAGCGCAGCGATGGCTTCATAGGCAACGGTAATTTCATTTCACACAATCTCTACATCGAGCGGTCGGTTTCTGACGAAACAATGGGGCACCGGTGATGCAATAAGTGATTGCAGTAGTCGATCGACGGCCCTTCTTCGATGCATCGCCAACACGGAGGCCCTGATGTCGGCCGAAATGCAAGCTAATTGTCTCCCTGTGGATCTGAGGGGAGATCGGAGAACCATCAAACTGGTCAAGGTGAGCTCTTAGCACGGAGAACACAATGTTAACAACGGAAATACTTGTCTGAATTGTTGTTTTCGCGAACGAAAAATTACAGGAACGAAAGCGGAAACTATTCCACTCGCAAGTGTACGAGAGCGAAGTGGGCATGAAGCGGCTATACATTCAGGTATGGTTCACGAGCAAAGCATCGCTGAGTACAAGGAACGGAAAATGAATGAATGAGACAAAAGAGACGCAACAATCAGAGTGGAATCGTCCGATTGAGCGTTGACACGTCATTACATGAATGAGAGAAGAAGCGTGCCCTTTTCAGACAGTGAAGAAGCTAGCTGCCTACGGTTGCAAGGTCTTCCAAGTCAAGGAGTTACTGCACGGAAGAACACTCAGAAAGGTTTGTGATCTATTATGTTTCAGAAATCGCTTGATTTTTCGCACGTTCCTTTCCTGCGCGTGACATCGGTTGGTGACCTTATCGCATTGGGTTATTCAGCGAGAGTGCTCAACCCACACCCAATGAGGCGCTACTACTATTTATTTATTTTTATTTATTTATTTATCGTACACCACTGAAGGTGCTTCAACAAGAACAGAATTTACGAGATAGTAGCAAGGACGTAAAAAAACACAAATTTGGGAAGGATGCGTGAGGAGGGGGTGTGGGTAGGGAGAGGGGAGGGAGGGGAGGGGAGGGATCGGTCTTCTCAATCCAGTCGCACATTGGAATGCTGAGGGGAGGGAGCCTCGTAGCGGATGGAACTTGCCGCTGATCCAATATATGTCTGATTGGAAAGTAGTGCATGACTTGATGAAGTAGATCGATAGATGGATGGGGAAAGTAGACGGGAATGGATGGGGATGGATTGGTGGGTAGATCAAAGATTCGAAACTTCTATTCCGAAAACACGAGGTAAGTCAGGGTGTTTGAATAAGTGAACCTTAATAACGGGGATAGACAATTTGGGGTTACAAATCAAATGTAATTTATTTAATAATCGAGCGGTTCTGTGAGAAAAAGATACTATGCTATTCTCTGTTGGAACTTCCCTTTCTCCTCAATGCTCAACTGTTGCTGGGGGTGTCTCACTCATTCAAAACAGAGAAAGGGAGGGGAGAATCTGGAATAACGTTTCCGTCTCAGTGATAGGTAGACAAGAGAGCGGGGAGTGTGAGGATAAGCTTGCGTTTGCGCTCAGCTTTTTCCACTTGTGAAAGAACAGTCGAGAGTGCGAAGCGAGCTACCAATTATTGCGCAATTCGTGGCTGAGTTTTTAGACGGCATTGTTTCATATTCGCCGTGTTGCGTAGGATCTGGCAATGAAATCGTATCGTGAATCATTCCATTCAGACTCTTCGCTTACTCTGCCTATCGTCCGTATCGCTGTGCCTCCTCGACGGTTCAACCAAACTCGTCCTCAAGAGGTCGATTTCTTCATTTTCCGCTGGTCCATTATATGTGCCCCTTGTCATGAACCCCCTCGTGTGTTGTGACGATTTGCGTATATTGCGCAGTTCCTAATGATCGCTCATAGCGGAGATGGAAAACAAATTCAGAGCGGATTCATTTCCTTCTTCGTAATTTGACTATAGCAGTTATTTCCTTGCCGAATTTGCCCTTTCGGAAATCTGACTCGCATAACTTCGTCGATTTCAGATACCTTATGATTCGTCTCACTCTCCCCCTTCATTTTTTTTGACCGGGACGCGTAATATTCGATGTTTGCTTGACGTTTGTGAGATCGATCACAAGAGAGATAAGATAGATCACAACTTGGACGAAAACCGCAAAGTATCGAACAAACCACTTGAGATCTAAACCGAGATGTGAAATTCATCTCTTCCCAGAAATTTTTGTGCAAAAATGGTTTCCCGATGATTTTATGACTATCGAAAGCGATCCCGAACAACTAAGCCGATTCGAACATTGAAGTGGAGTTGAGTTACCCATTGTTTCTCGTCTGCCTGTCCACTATCTCCACACTACCACAGCGGCAAGAGTGGGAGGCTGGACGAATGCAAATCAATCTACTAGTCATTTCTCCCTCCATCTACCCCTCCACTTCCCTATCGTATCGCTTCTCACCCGCATGGAATCGATTCATTGTTCTAGCTATAACAATGATACGCTGCTCACCTTTACGTCTCTCGAAAGTTCGCCTCACTCGAAAAAAGCGCTCCGCTCATATCATTCCATTTTTCATGCGAACAACTTGTTGCCTATACGAATGATCCTTCTGTAGCTTTACCAAACATGAGGCGCTTTGAAAATATCCGGAATAGGTTTAAGCGAAGGTTATGCCACGGTAGTACGCGCTGATTATGTTCAGTACATTGAATTCCCACTTTCGTCCGGCACATACAATGCCTAGCGATATTATGCCATTGCCACCTTTCTAACACGTGGTAAAGCTCGGCGTAAACAGCCATGTTGTTCCTATATCTGTGCCTATTATTACCAAATGCATTGTAGACAGCACGCCTCGACCCTTCAGCAGTGGCGAGTCGGAGGCGGAGTGAGCAAGCACCAGCTACTACTCGAATTCAGAGGCACCAAGTGGCAGCTTATCGGTGAGTCTTTTCTCGATTTTGATGAGTTTCTGAATCGGAAACTACTCTCCGGTTTTCGCATACTCATTCGCCAGTGAAACGAGAGAGCAGACGAATTAAGTATAGTCGGCTTCAGATTTGCCGCTCACTTTCGAAGGTTAGAACCATAGTGTGACACTACGTGAGGAAATTGAAATGAAGCATAGTCTAGAGCAAATGTACAGCAATGTTTGATCTTTTGCTCGGAAGCCCGAAGATCATGTCCTTCCGAGAATACATCCGCGAGACGACCAAAACTGCCCTGAAATTGAATCAGATATCGCCCCACTCAGTGTCGGCTATTTCCGCGCTCTTGCTCCATTTTCGTGTTGACTAGAGCGGGTCATCTGTCAGAACTCGGAAAGCGGAGATTATTCCTGTTTCCGTGTCACCCGAAATACTCCATTATCACCCCATCCACTCATCGAAAAAGCGATAATATATGCACAAACGCGCCTCGATTTTCGCACTTCCCCAGCACATTGCCCGTCACTGTACAGATTCCTCAATTTGCGATATATTTTTAAAAAAAATAATAATAGGTTTTTCAGCCCCATCATACAATGCGCTGAAGAGCATCTCTATGACCCTGTGGGAAATCATGCAGAACTCAGCATCAGCAGTTGTTCAGGTGAATATCAATCCTAATTTCGAAACTTCAGCAGCACAATTGCAGAAGTCCCTCAACGCTCCCATGCAGCGGCGCAGTTTGGGAGAAACGGCGTCAAGTAAGATTTTTTGCACAGACACACCACGCCTTTGATTGAGTCCGACTATTGCCATTGAGTGTCAATAAGTATCCCAAATTATATTTCGTCGCGTCATCCTCTAAGCGGAAGCTGTCGCCTGCTCAGCAATCATATCTCTCTCTGGTTTTGTTCTCCTTCCCTCTCCTCGTTTCACTAACTCTCGCGCGAGAATGCAATCTCTATCTGCCTCCTCCTCCTCCTCCGACTCCGCCTCTTGTTTCTTCTCTGGACTCAGTCCCCTCCGAAGTCAGCGGTCATGGTGCCGTAATCGTCGGCGTCGTGTGCTGCACGTGCTGCACGGAAGATGTCGAAGGTGGTCGCACGACTGCTGCGCGTCATCGGTCAGAGCCACGACACGACGCCCCCCGACAACCAGATCCCCATAGATTCCAGCTCCATTTTCGTGTTCACCGCAGCAGTCAAAAGTGGGTTCACCGCTTGGTTTCTGCTCCTTTTTCAATAGAGTATTTTTTTAGAAAGTAGGTATGGTTAATCTAGCACAGAGAAGTTGTCTGTACAAAAAGCTTGGTGTACTCGTTCTATTATTTTCTCGCCTAGCACTTTTGTGTTGTCGGCATATTCATATAGTTAGTTGAAGTGTCCAGTCCTAAGCCCAGAAATGATTCTCGCTTACTTCCTCCAGATGGAAACAATGCTTCGCAAACTCTAGTTCGCTTTTCTCCCTTCAGGGAAACGAAACATCTGCGATTCGCACTCTAATACACCTCATTCGCATATCAGGAGATTTGTTTCGTCGATCTCCGAATGAACGGAAGAACACCAAACGATTTACGTAAACATTCTCGTCTCCCAAATCCGACTGTTAGCACTATCTATTTTCCGTGGTGCCAGACACAGGCTTGGCTTTTCCCCGAATCGAGTTGAACCCCCTCCTCCCTTTTCCTCCATCTCTCTCTCTCTCCCCTGATGGCCACTCCTCCGCCTTCTTTTTCTGATAATGGTGTTTGAGTGTGTCGAGATATGGAAACGCGCGAGACCCCCTGGGGAATTTCCGCTGCTTCTGCTTTCCTCTCTCTCCTCTTGGTTTCAGAGTAGTGGAGGGGAGGGAGAGAAAAGTGTGCTGCTGACCTCCTTCATTGGCATCTATAGATCACCCGGTGTCTGGTCTGAACCATGCTCCTAAATGGCTAATTGGGCGTCGGTTTCTCACTTCGGACAAGCTTTTAGGTGCACATACATAACCAACATATCAGCCAGTTTAGTACAATTCCAATACAGCTGCCATATTGGCCTTCGAATTAAAGGAGGTGTCCCACTACCATTTTGACTGTATGAGTTCTCGACGTGAGATTGTGGGGATGTAGTACCCGATCAGACTTTCGAAACTCCCATGTTTTGAAGTTTCGTTTAAACTGAGTTATGAGTCATTGGCTGTATGCCAAGCGGGCCTGACAATGCAGGCAACGAGAGAGGGATAAGAGGACAATGAAGAGACCGCGCATGCAAATCGGTTCGCTCATCTCGGCCGTGCAATTTGCATGCGCGGTCGTGGGACGCCTCCTTTAAGTTTGCAGTGTAGGAAACACATGGCGTGCTACATCCTTTCACAAACTTATTTCCTTGTCTGATTCACTACTCTGATAAGGATGCAGCTCTGCGTGAACTTCCCTGCGTCCCTGCGGGAGTGGGGGAATGTTTTGCCGCCCCATTGTCTTCCCCTCTTCCGCTCCTCCTTGAGAGAGGGTGGGGGTAGTTCGCAATATAAACAGAGGCATCCGCAGTCAAAGCAAGAACTGCTTCCTCTTGTCTTTCGGGAATTCGCAGAACCAAACGATACAACAAAGTGATCTTTGCTACGACAGCAAATGTAACAAAAACCATTGCCAGTATGGTTTCCCGGACCTTATTTATGATTATCATCGATGCACTCGGGCTACTTTGTCCTGAGAGTCCGCGGCTCCGGAGGGAGTTTGCAGAGACAGCTGGGCCAGTGTGTGTGTGAGCATAGTAGGGACTCGCGCAATGGATAGGGGAGGGGACAATGGAGACGGGAAGTGTGCCGGACAACAGCCTGATTGCATCATTTTGAGTTTGTGCCGTTTGTGCGGAATCGGCGCGAAAACAGCCTCGAGAAATCTCTCCCCTCAGCCCGATTGCGTATCATGCCAGATCTCTCAGGACTATCGTCTTCACGCCTCCGAGCCTGATATCTTCCCCGTCCTATCTAGTTACTGCGCCAGAAAGACGCAAAAGAGAGCCCCGGGAGTCTCCAACGCTAAACAAAAACGGGTAATTTAGACGCGCGAAGAAGGAAAGATATGAGGGAACAGCACAATAGAGTTGTGGAAGATAAACGATCGATTCCAAGAAATAATAATATTTTACATTATTCAGATTCGTCACGGTCCGCCTCTACCATCTCTTCAATATCGACGGCTACTGGCCTTGTCCAGGTACGTTTTTTGCCCCTTGTTTTCATTGAGAGAATAAGTCATGCATGACGCCCGATTAGCGTGCATCCCGGTAGGACTCGCGGACGGGGAAGGAAAGGAGAGAGATTAGGACTGAGAGGAACAATAGAGTTGAGTGGCCAGGGATAATCCGGAAGGGGGAGAAGATGATGATGTTGAGTGCGCGTCGAGAGGGGAAGAGTGCCTAGAACGGAGGCGAACTTAGGAAAACGGAACTACAAAAATACATTCTCTGATATAACGCTGCTAAAGAGCCGAAAACAATCTTTTTTTCTTCTTCAGATCACCGAAGAGCCCATCGTGATATTCCGGCTTGAGTTGGAGCGACTGCAGTACATTCTGCACTTTCCTGAAGAAGTCGCGTTCCAGGTGAGACCAATACCGAGTGAAATTGTAAATCTGAATACGCTCGCAGCTCTCGCTAACAGAGTACCAGCTGTTCTACTCGATCCAACCCATGGATTACGTGAGATATGTGAGCTGCGACCTCACATCCGTTCCCGTCATCGACAATCCCTCCCCCGTGAGGAGTCTAGTGAAGAGACTATCCGAGGTATGCAGCATCTTCTCTTCATTTCGAGCTACCATTTTTTTCATGAACTTAACGGCATAATATGCTAAATAGTTATCTCAAATCGGAACCCGACTTTCCCCAATTCGCGCACTGTGTCTCGCATATCTGACCGACCAGGGAGCACGTGATATGAAGAGATTCGTTTCCGATTTGTCATCTCTAATGCCAAAGAATGACTGTTTCACACTTTCTCTAAAGACACAACAGAAGGCGCCCCTGTCGCAACAGTTTTCTCGTTAGATATGTTTTCCGGTCTGGGTCTCACACCCGTCAGTCATTACGCGTAAATGACTTTTGGCACGAATGGTACGGAAAAGTAATCCCCTTCACAAAAGGAATAGACAACACGAGGATTGTGCGAACATTAGATGACCAGTCTGTGATGTGCTCTCTAGTTGTGTTCTATGCTTGCAGTGAACGAGATTGTTGTAGGGTGGTTCGCATTGGAGATGAGATAATGCATAGGGAAGAGGGAATCTGCAGGTATCGTCGTGGATAACTCACGTGATCGTCTCTCAACCCACTCACGACGACAGGAAGATCGCCCTCTCGGCCATCATGCGCATCGTCGAAACGTGCTGGAATATCGGTAAAATCGGGAACTTTTTAGTCTCGAACTGTGGTCTTTCAGGCAACTTCAACGGCGCAGTCGAGATTTTGATGGGCCTGAAATCGGAGAAGCTGAGACCTTTCTGGCTGAGTCTGCGGCAAGAAGAGAAGGCGCACTTTGAGCAGGTAAATTAGAGAGGAAAGCCTAAAACTGGAATATGGGACTAGGCATCTGAAACTTGTCGCGTACTATGATGAAAAGATAAGGGGAACGTAGCATCGTGAACGACAAAGTATTGCTTTCAGATGTGCGACATCCTCCTTCCTGCTCATCAGGCTCTTCCTTCCACTGAGTACATGAACGCGGTCGGAAGGGCACTGCGAATGCCCCAGTGCCACCTGGTGAGAGGCATTCAGTGCTTTTTCGTCTTATTAATACGGTTTCGCTAAAAATTGAAAGAATTCGGAAGAAAATGCTTCAACTGTTTCCAGGTTCCCTTCTTCGGTCTCTTCCTGCGTGATCTCTATGCCATCGTGAACGACATGCCGAATATCGTCGTGATCGGGCAGGAAGGACAGAAGGAGAAATTAGAGGTCGGTGATTTTTTAAATTGTTTTAAATTATTTTAAATACGTTCAGTACCTGAACGATGCGAACGGCGAGGATCACTTCTCGTCTCGGTGCAGCGTTGGAGGACTTCTCAATGCTGACAAGGTAAATATACTTTTTCAGAAACAATTACACAATACTTACCTCAAAACACTCAATTAATTAGGCTCAGTAGAACTTACAGTATCATTCCAGATCAACCTCGTTGCTATTGTCCTCGACAACTTAGAGGCCTTCCACCGGCACTCGCGCAATATGGTCAAGTATGTAATTATGAAAATATTATGTTCAATAGTTATTAATGAATTGATGTTTGTAGCCACATGGAAAAGCTAGCTGCGGCGGAGAAAAACGAGACGGAAGACGACCTGATGAAGGAGTTTAAGTGTGAGTGTATTACAAGGGAGAGGAACAAATCTAGAATAAATCCATCCCGACAGAAGGGTTTTTCTGCTTAACTCCAAATGTGTTCTAAAAACACAAGAAGGGATTAGCGATGCGTGATGACATACCGTATCTTCCTTTCCTTATAATCTCCTCATCACATGTTTTCAGTGGAAGGATTCGAACCCGTGGTGCCAGTGAAGGATATGGCTCATGGAGTGACTCTCATTCCTCTCGACTCGCACAAATTCGATCTCGATGTCATTCAAAGGTTGCTGCACGGAACCACAGGTACACGGTCCTAATAACTCATGCGAAGCCGCTTCCTTTTTTTAGCCATGATTTGACATCATCAGCCCATCCTTTCGCAGTCTATTATCTCTGATATATCCGCTTGGAGGTTTCAATGAGGGAAACACGTTTCAGTGATTCACTACGATCCCGACTCTGGTCGCTCGGTGCTGTGCAAGCTCCGGCTCGATCCATCGTGTGCTGTGATTAGCTGGAAGAAGATCTGCTATGCCGCGCCGAGGGATCCCAAGGTAGGGATGAGATTCAGGTTCTTACCGAAAAGATTCGGACTGGAACAATTTTGCGAGAGAGAGGAGGATTAGATGAGGATTAGATTGTGGATCATACTTGTGGGGGTGCGGATCGAACTGAAGACCCGTAGCTGACATTAGAAACTCCATAATTTTAAATTAAAGGACGGCGCTGCTCCGAAAGGCACGAGTATGGCGCAGCAGCAGTTCGCCGGAGAGACAGGCAGACAGGGAACGACGAATCTTCAGTCGAAGATGATGGTGGGTAGGGATGTACTGAAAGACAATATTCTGTTCCACACATAGAGACATCCACTTCGAACGCGCAAATACACGTTTTTGTACGCGACTTCGGCATCCTTATCCGCATAATAGTTTACTAGTTTCGACCGTCCTACAAACGCCGTATTACCATTATTGAGAATTCGATTCTCACAATAAAGCAATACCCAACACTCGGCAGGAAACCTAATACCTTGCTTTCCGTCACCCAATATCAATGAATCATATAAAAAAAATGAAGAAAAAATGACGAGATCGAAGAACGGATAGTATCGTTCAGGGTTCGACGGGAATCTGCTTGGAAGAAGGAGAGATCAAGCTGACGACAGTGAAGAGTGTCGAGTCTGTCGACAGCTACGATCTGGATATTGAGGTGAGCTGCTTGACAGTTATTAGAAATAAAATTGCGTAAGAAATGCAATATCTTTAATAGCGAATCGTCAAAAAGTAGAATAATTGTTGCTTCGGCACCATACTATGTCAAGTGCTGTTTTGTCTGATGAATGCACACTGATACTATATCCAGTGCTTCAGGCGATCTACCGTCGTCACTCGGTCGAGGAGATGTCAGTGCCCGTCTCCTGTTGGCGTGTGAGTTTCGGCCAGCTCATCTCCGACAATGACTTCCTCTACTTCCTCGCGCCCGCTGAGATCGCCAATTTGTGGGAGACCGGGCTGAAGAAGGTGAGCACTCTTTCTATTAGAGGCGTTTGATCATTGAATAGCTTAATCTAAATTACACGTTTCAAATGCCACCAATCTACCGTTATGCAATGTGAGCGGTCAATAGCATACTATCCGGAAACGTAAATGATCCGAACGGTCGATAGCCTGTTGAAACGTATTCCTGCAGGTGGTGCTGTGTCTGGAGACGCAGATGAACTACCCCGATCGACGGATGCTCTGGCTGAAGATGCTCTACCTCCAACTGTACAAAGAGAGTCTCGCTGATCACAGCTCCAGCATCGGACATGACGGACTTATCAAGGTGCGATTTTCGCAACAAATCGTCTATATTAAACGCAGATGTGCACAAACAGACAATGATACTTTACCAGTGTGCCCTCCCGAGGATAGAATGCGCTGAAAACTGGATTACTTAATCCATCTCTCACCCAGTTGGTCGGTCCGCGTCCGTACGACGCGCTCTCCTCCTTCGGCGGGAAGATGGACACGTGGCGTGGCTTCGGAATGCATCTCAGTGAGTGGATCGACGGTGGTGTGTTTCTGTTCAACTCACTTCGCTTGCTGCTTGACGCTAATTCCTAATGATATCATACGATCATTGATGAATTTTCAATTTCGATATAGCAAGTAGGGCTTCCAGAGTGAAGAATTCACTCGGACAGCCCAAGTCAGAAAGGAACACCACTAACTTTCACAGCTTGTGTGGTAATCGTTGAGTGCAGCACCCCCATACTCACCCGAACCCCATCCCCCCGCCTGGCACCGCATCCCCTCCCATTGCTGTATAATTAACAGTCTCGACAGGTCCCTCAACCATCACCAGCTCGACGATGCGAAATGCGGAAATCGGATCGTCGACCGACCTCGGAGGCACGAGGAATAGGTAAGTAGTAGAGATGTCAACTCGACTCTCCCCAATTCGCGTGATCTTTCGTTTCTATATCCGACGAGACCGCACGCAAATTAAGGAAAGCCGTTTCCGATTTGATATCACTAGTGAGTAGATGTTTGCCCTGAGGAACGGCTAGTGTTCGAAAACACAAAGTCATCAGAGTATTAGATTTGTGTCGACAAATCCTATTTCCTCATTAGCGACGTCAGCATTGTTTGGAACAATAATTTGTTGTCTTGAATTTCTATTTGAAGAGGAGCTTGCAGGTTCAAATTGAAGAACTTCAAGAACGTCATGAAGAACAAGCTGCGAGGGGCGTCTCGAGACCAGTCCCGATCCCAGTCCCCCCAGCCCCAGTCTCCCCTCGTCCGACCGCCCTCGATCAAGAGCCAGATGAGCTCGCAGAGCGGACCGCCTGGACCGAACTCGCCTGGGTGAGATGGGAGTCTGTTCGAAGGGCGATTCATTCTGAATTCAAATTGGAAACGGACAACGGCTAGATAATTTTAGTTTGCGTTATTTTGGTGACAGGTTAGGCAAGGATCGCATGTTTGCATGTGGGGCGTATGCCATTGCAAAAAGCTCGTGAGGCTTCGAGCGTTCCGGAAAAATTGCGATGTAGGCACTCCGCTTCGCTCCGTGGCTACATCTGCAACTGTTCCTCCACGCTCTCAGCCTCACGAGCTTTTCACAATAGCATGGCCGGAGCATAGGTTTTCTGATGATTTGAAGCGATATCAAAGCGTGCTCACGACTGTGATACAATATGTGGGCTACGACCACTGACCATGACCCCCGTATCATGGTCCAAAAAGTGATGAGTGACGTCGACCAATGACCATGACCCCCGTATCATGGTCCAAAAGGTGATGCGAGATGATCGATCACGGACCATGATCCCCGTATCATGGTCCAAAAGGTGATGTATGACGTCGACCAATGACCATGACCCCCGTATCATGGTCCAAAAATGATGCGAGATGATCGATCACGGACCATGATCCCCGTATCATGGTCCAAAAGGTGATGCGTGACGTCAACCAATGACCATGACCCCCGTATCATGGTCCAAAAAGTGATGCGAGATGATCAACCAATGACCATGACCCCGTATCATGGTCCAAAAGGTGATGCGAGATGATCGATCACTGACCATGACCCCCGTATCATGGTCCAAAAAGTGATGAGTGACGTCGACCAATGACCATGACCCCCGTATCATGGTCCAAAAGGTGATGCGAGATGATCGATCACGGACCATGATCCCCGTATCATGGTCCAAAAGGTGATGTATGACGTCGACCAATGACCATGACCCCCGTATCATGGTCCAAAAGATGATGCGAGATGATCGATCACGGACCATGATCCCCGTATCATGGTCCAAAAGGTGATGCGTGACGTCAACCAATGACCATGACCCCCGTATCATGGTCCAAAAGGTGATGTGTGACGTCAACCAATGACCATTACCCCCGTATCATGGTCCAAAAGGTGATGCGAGATTTTTTTTCGCGTTTCGCCGCCTTACACAATAGCCGAACACTGCTTGCTTGCGAGTGGGGCGTATACCGTTGCAAAAAGCTCGTGAGGCTTCGAGCGCTCCGGAAAAGTTGCGATGTAGCCACGGAGCGAAGCGGAGTGGCTACATCGCAACTTTTCCTCAACGCTCTCAGCCTCACGAGCCTTTCACAACGGTATGGCCGGAGCATAGGCCAATTTTGGAATGACTTTTCATTTGGCATGTACTGGTCCAGGATCCATGTGGATCCCATGCCTTGGAAAGAAAATAGGTTTGGCATGGATTAAATGTGAGGCTAAGTCCAAATTTTGGAATGACTTTTCATTTGGCATGTACTGGCCCAGGACCCATGTGGATCCCATGGTGGGGAAAGAAAATAGGTTTGGCATGGATCAAATGTGAGGTCCAGTCCAAATTTTGGAATGACTTTTCATATGGCATGTACTGGTCCAGGACCCATGTGGATCCCATCCCGGGGAAAGAAAATAGGTTTGGCATGGATCAAATGTGAGATCCAGTCCAAATTTTGGAATAACTTTTCATTTGGCATGTACTGGTCCAGGACCCATGTGGATCCCATGGTGGGGAAAGAAAATAGGTTTGGCATGGATCAAATGTGTGGTCCAGTCCAATTTTTGGAATGACTTTTCTTTTGGCATGTACTGGCCCAGGACCCATGTGGATCCCATGCCGGTGAAAGAAGCCGGGTTACGGTAGCGATTGGGTGCTGTAGCCGGGTTAGGGTAGCGATCGGATACTGTAGATGGGCTACGGTAACGTTTGGATTACTGTAGGCGGGTTACGGTAACGATCGGGATGCTGTAGGTGGGTTACGGTAGCTGTGGGATACGGTAGCCGGATTACGGTAGCGATCGGGTACTGTAGATGGGCTACGGTAACGTTTGGGTTACTGTAGGCGGGTTACGGTAACGATCGGGATACTGTAGGTGGGTTACGGTAGCTGTGGGATACGATAGCCGGGTTACGGTAACATTTGGGTTACTGTACGTGTACGGTATTGAAATTTGGAATTGATTGGCTGTTCAAATCATGAATCTGACCAAGCGTCTGACCCTCTTGAACGGGTTACTGTAGGGATCGATTACGGTAGGTATACGGTAGGTCAAGATTATCGATCGATAATTGATGCGAGATTTTTTGATAATAAAGTCAGTTCACGATTCGCGCTTGGAATGGATTTGGGATGGATTGCCCAAATCTACCGTACTTTGGTAACAGACAGACGGACAGACAAAGCAACCAACAAACATGTCGTTTTTGGTCGTCACGGGGTCAGTTTTCAACTTTTTTGGGATTGCTTTTAAGAATCTTGATCAGAAAAATTTTGCGCATCTTTTGGCGCATACACCTTTGCGAGACCGTGTGCCCGTCAAAATCCCTTACGGTTTGATGGTACATAGTTAATAAGTGAGTAATGAACAGACGAACGCCCTATGATATGCATCCAGACACTGAGAACAGATAGAAGAGAGGGATGAGTATTGTCTGACGCAGGTACCTGCTCAAACCTCGAGGCGACACGGCAATGAGTGACACGGGCGACATCGATTCCATCTACACCCCTCGATCTCGCACTCCCACCAGCTCGAGCTACGGAGGTGACTTGAAAAGTGATTAAGTTTCGCCTCTTGTACCTCTCTTTTTGAGTTAATTTGTATCATTTCGCGAAGTCGTGGTTGTTTCGAAAATAAAAACAGCCCCAAACTGAATATTTTCAGCCGGCCGTCCGCGAACTCCGACCAGCAGCAGTTATGGAGGTGATTTTCCTGTTGATTGAGCTCGACTAACAGTCATGACCACCCTAACAGTTGATTTACTCATTGCGTTCCGCTAACTCCACGATGATTGTATAACAGGGATGTCAAAATAATACTTAATTTCCCTGAGAACGCTATGCCTTGGGTGCAAGACCGCTACTCAATTTCAAGACGTTGGGTTCAGAAAATAAGGAAACCCTATTGCGTTGACATCCCCACTATACATCAGACTACTCCAACCTACCTGTCTGGTGTCTGACCTCATCAAACCAGACAGTCCCCCTCCCCTTCCCTCCCTCCCTTCCCCCCTTCACTCACCCTACTAATCAGGTCGCTCGGTGGGCGGGCGCTCCACGAAATCGTGGCGATCCAGAGGAGGAGAGACGCCAAATTCAGGCTCGATGAGCAGCAGCGGCCAGGTGTCCGGACTGAACGGACCCAGTGGAAAGGAGTTCCAGGTTGGTTACATTCTAATCCTTCTCGTGCCTTCACAGAGTATCTATTAGTGATGTCGAATCGGTTTTCATCTATCTCCAATACGCACACTCTATCGTATCTCTAACCTGCGAGAAAGTGTGCAGAATGGAGAGAGTCAAAACCGAAATGATTAATATTATCTATTATCTTCTTCAGAGAATAGATTTTTCGAATGTATACCTTTACATCGTGTTCTGAACAACTTACATCGAACAAGCAAGTTCTAAAAATGACCAGCTCTCAAACGATACTCCATCCCTCATTCCAATTGATGACGTCAGCAGTCAGTTCCGATACTGTTTTCTGCCTTCCAGAATCAGTCACGCAATCGTGTTTTCGTGCTGGCGCTAGAGTGTTTTGCGTGAATTGCTCTCTAACTTTCGAAGTTTTGAAGAGATCGAGAGAGTACTGATAATGAAGTGTGAGAACATGAGGTGTCAGATTGACGAGGACCCGAGATTTTACGATCACCAATTAGTTAACGAGCGCTTTCTCGCAGTGATAAGCGGGTGTATTTCGCTTGAGATTTTCACCTTTTCGACTGCTCACTCTAGAAATTACGCGATATTCGGTTAACTATATTACTGGATACCCGCATATTCTCACATCTTTCAGAGAGAGATAAGATGCGGGTATTCGAGTATTTTGCCAGCTAATTCATCACCTGCAGAATTCTTTGCTCTAGTTATCTTCCTGAAAGTCTCCCTTACTTCGTTACTCTAATTTGCGTCCTCCTCATTACTTTGAGATCATTGCTCCTCTTCCAGGAGAAACCACTTACTCTTCTCGAATTCGCTGAACTCTACCGCCTCTTCTACACGAGGATGAGGAAGGATCTACGGTAAGGAATATTATTGCTTTTGAAAATCATTGATTGTCGATTGATTGGCTCTGTATTCTTCTGTTATCAATAAATTAGAAATGAATCATATCGCATGTTTCGCAATTTGCGTACGTCGATTCGGCAGTCAAAACAGATCGGTGATCTTTCCGGAAAGCAAGAAATGCACGGTAGACGAAGGAAATTTTTTTCTTCTTTTTTTGCCACTATCGAGTTCACATTGGATCACACTGTTTATTCTGACGAACCTTGCAATGAAAAAAAACTCGATTAACTGAAATATGATCAAATTTTGCTTAGAATCCCCACGTTTACTCTGTTCTCAGACACGAATAAGCACTTCATTCCGTTTAGGGATCTCTTCAACGACAACATCGTCGCTCAAACGTCGATGTCGACCAAACGAGAACGGGAGAAGCACTCGCCTCGAATGCAATCCCGCATCGACTCCACCTCCTCACCCATCGGACCCGAGTTCCTATCCAATGGTCGGTGATCTCTCACCTGTTTCCCTCTTACACTCTGCTCCGATACCTTCTTCACCACAATAGAGAATGATGTCAATCTCGTCAGTTTTCTGACGCAGTTTATGCACGAGAAGAGCGATTACCTGCAGACTCGCAACACTCAACCTTATTATTAGCATGTTTTTTTCTGATACCCCGGTTAGTTACGAAATGATAATTTAAATGCAGATTTCCTCACTCGCAACACGCAAGTGGCCGCCACATACATCGGGGAAAAGCAGGTCAAGATCTACAATGCACTGGCTGTCGCCTGTGTCAGTCGACTCATCGGGTGAGCAAGAGGATGGAGAAGATTCATGCTGGCATTGAACAGAAAACCATGTTTTGTGGGTATAAAAGAAATTGAATGAGGTTGACTTAGCAAACTGAACTACATGAACTTTTGGATGAGTAATAGCAAGCGTTTCCGGGAAGGACCTATGCACTTCTAATAGGTCGCACAACAATTAGGCTGGAAAACATTTAGTGCTGCTTGCGTTGGGATTGCTCATTCAAGTATTGCACGCAACGCGTGATGTTTGATCTGACTAGATAATGAACCAAAGGAGTTGAGGACCATGGAAAAAATTTCAGCCAGTAGCATTTCGCAGTAGTGATGACTGCTACAAAAACTCAATCAGATTATAAAAGGATCCTGTTTCATACACTATCCCGTTCAGTGGGGGCGGTATCGACACTTCTCGATCCGCCGTTTTCACGGCGTCGACGTTAAAGAGCTTCGTGTGCACCCAGCAGATGGAGGTCATCGACGAGCAGCAGGCACTACAGATCATCATGGTTCGATATTTATCTGTAAAAGACACTCAGGGAAAGAAACCTCAAACAACATTGTCTTTGACAATTTTTTTAAAAAACTTCATCCTCTCTATAAGGGATGTCAACCCAATACCATTATATTGTCTTTCTAGACCCCAATACCTATTGGTATTGTGCCCAAGGCATTGGGGTTTTGGGAAGATGTTGGGTATTGTTTTGACATCACTAGTTTGTACAGGACCACGAGCCCGACGCCATCTTTCGTCAGAAGGGTCAGATGACGTTCGAGGGTTTTTCCCGATGGATCTGTGACCCATGCAACTTCGCCTTCGTCCCCGAGAGCATCAAAGTGGACGATTCAACCCTCCATCATCCCCTCTCCTACTACTACATCAACTCTTCCCATAACACGTATCTGACGGGCCATCAGCTGAAGGGAGAGAGCTCCGCCGAGATGTACAGACAGGTAAGAACTTATAAAACGATCCTAAACTGTTCTCAATGAGCCCATTTTTCAACGTAAATAGCGATGAATTTGCGATAAACAATAGCTGAATCAAAAATAATTCCGTAATTTTAAAGGTGCTGCTTACCGGGTGTCGTTGCGTCGAATTGGACTGTTGGGATGGAGATGATGGACTGCCGTTGATCTACCATGGACACACCTTCACTTCCAAGATTGGATTCAGACAGGTGAGAGGTAGTTTCGAGCCATTTGATCAATCTGATCATGAAATTGTATTTGTAATAATTTTAATGTCTTTCATGTCGCTGTACAATTTTGTAACGTATTTTTACCTAGTAATCGGTTTTGAAGCAATAAATCAGATTGAGAAAAAAACATTTTTAAAGCTAACAAGCAACAGGTGGTCAACATGAGGTTTCAGGTGGTCGAAATCATCAAGAAGTCCGCCTTCGTCGTTTCCGATCTTCCCGTGATTCTTTCCATCGAGAATCATTGTTCACTCCAACAGCAAGCGAGGATGGCTCAGATGTTCAAGGTTAGTTTAAACACTAAGAAAAGGCTTGAACAAGATTCATGAATAGTCTTCCAGGAAAAGGCATTTTAGAGAACTTATATATTTTTCAGACTGTTCTCGGTGACCTTCTCGTGACGTCATTCCTCTTCGAGGCTGACTACTCCGACAGTCCTCATCTTCCCAGCCCGTCCCAACTGAAGAGGAAGATTCTCATCAAGAACAAGAAAGTGAGATTAATCGCAATTACGTATCGATGAACATTTTTCATGCCGTCTTGAATAACCTGTACCCAACTAACATTTAAAAAAATAAAACGCATAAAAGCTAGAAAAAAATAATCGAGTATTGCAACAATTCACTCAGTCACGAGTCAATGCATGAAATATATTTTGTTCAGATGGTGGTCGAACCCTCTCACGGTCTCTCATCAGTAGCGTCTTCGGCCACGATCAGGAGAGAAGAAGCGAACGCGTTGAGGAGGAAACAGAGCAGAAACAGCTATGAGAGCAGGTAAATGTGAAATGAGAAGGATGAACGTGGGGGTACGATTATTGGAAAAGAATAATATGCTCATAATTTCAGATGCTCCTCAACAGCAGATGACGTGGAGGAGGACGACCTCGACGAATTCCTCGACGATGAGGAGATTGAAGAGGACGAAGCGGATAATGAGCATGGTGAGGAAAAATTAAACAGGCGTAGATTGATCTTTAATCAATCAATATTTATCATTTCAAGCGAGTAACTCAAGATAAGGATGGATCTGTAATCGTAGGACCCTGCCCACCACCAGTTTGCAACTGATGCCGACTGATCTTCGTTTTTGAACAAAATATTGTAGTACAACAAATTGTTGATCACGGTCTATATTCCCATTCTGCAAGTAATTAGTTACTGACAGGCGAAAACGTAAACAATTCTTATGAAACTTCAGAGCGCACCGACAACGAATCGCCTAAAGCGGCTCAAAAGAGGAGTGGAGCGAAGAGTTCGTATGGCGACAAGAAGAAGTCGTCGTCGACTGCGAAGGGTGACGCGCCGGATGCCCGACAGAAGACGGAGAAGGACAAACTACCGAAGGTGGCCATGGGCATCCAGAGTGCGCTGGTACGCTTGTGTTCTGTCCGATTCTGTTGCTGGCAAATGTACTGTAATAACGTGTGATAGCGATAACATGATATAACATCTAAAGAGTGGTACTACTGATACCGTGCTGGTGGTGTGATGAGAGCCATATCTAATATGATTCGATGAGCGATAGTCACAATCACTCCTTTGCCGGATTCAGATCCTCCAACTTCCGCCGTCCTTCGAAAACATGAAACCTATCGATGACGAGCAATCGACCGCTAAGAGGAAGGCACAGGTGAGAAGTACAAGGATAGAGCTTGAAACACTATGCGATAATGAATAAATGTGGTCTATAATAAAAATAATTGTTAGGAGTAGCGTTGATCGAAGAAAATGCGAGAAAAATATTCAAATAGATGATAATCGAATGTTTTTACAGAGCAATTTCGGTCTGGCTCCTGAGCTCAGCGATATCGTGATATACCTCCAGGCAAACAAGTTCAAAGTGAGTCACTATTTAAACATTACAGCGAATATTGAAAGATAAATTACTCCATTTGACGGGAAAATCATCTTTTCTTCTCAGGGCTTCGCATCTGTCTACGATCCTCACTCGAAGCACGAAAGCGAATACGTAGCTGCCTCGTCCTTGTCTTCGAGGTTTAGAATAGACTCCTAGATGACGTCAATGTCGTGACGCTCTCGTCGTATTGTGTCCTCTATCAAAGAGCTAGTAAGCCTTCTGAGTTCAGTCGTTATAGGACTCGAACTTCTTCGAATCTGCTCAGTGCAGCATCCAGTCCGAGAAAAGGAAAGAGTGGCAGTCATCTCGGATCGGAACTGGATGGTTCGATTCCATGGCGTCTTTCTTATCTATCACAGACATAGTCAAAACACAAGATTATCTTCTCTTATTTCCCCAACTGCTTGTTTTCTGTACACTGAAACGTCCTTATAGTGCACTTCTTCTCCGACTTTACTTCAATTCGTATCATTTCACTTCTCAGTTACTCATTTAAGGGAACAACCAAACCGTCTCGAGTGCAGTTTCTTCAGTGTCGAGTTTCTCCCGTGCCAACTCCTCCGCCACCTGCTATCAAGTGACGTCACTCAACGAGGCCGCGGCGAGGAAACTATGCAGGAAGCATCCCTTCAAGAGCATAGCTTACTGCAAGGAGCATGTGAGTATCGCCAAAGAACAACTCATGCGAGAACTATGAGTCACTAAAGCAAAGAGGGTGGGGAGACGGAGAGAGGAAACCAGGAAAAAGGGAGTGGGGAGAAGAGAGGGAAATCGTAAATTGCGAGAAAAAGCGAAGAAAATAACGAAATATCAAAGATCACTTTTATTCATAGGTCGTGCGTACCTACCCGGGAGCGATGCGCATCGACTCCTCCAACTTCAACCCCATCCACTATTGGGCCTACGGCATGCAGATGGTCGCCCTCAACTTCCAGGTAAGAAGTAAAAATGTGTACGGGAAGGTAAGCTACCATTCATCAAAAGTGATAGACCGGAGCAACTCATGTTAATGAAAAGCTTGTGAAAGTTAAGGTTATTAGAATTGACGAGCAGTGACAGTTATGGAATAATTATGAGAATTGGAAAAAAATAAGCAACAATTTCAAAGTTTAGACCCAAGATGTGATGATGGCAGTGAACTCTGCCATGTTTGAGCAGAGTGGCAACTGTGGATACACCCTGAAACCGAGGTATGATTAGAAGGCAACTACAATTATGAACAGTCTTCGTAATATGGAGTCATTTTTATCACAAACTTTCAACGGTGATTGTTGACTCACTCTCCTGTATCTCGTCGTTTCAGGCTGTTGTGGGACGAGACACACCCGCTCTACAAGAAATTCAACCCTTTGAGCAAGGAGCTGAACACACACTCGGCCCTGCAGTTGTGCCTCACGGTTCGTTTTTAGTGACTTATCATGTTTTAGAACAGATGGTGATCTAAAAGCAATGCATTCAATCTATCTTTTTTTAAATACCGCAAGCAGGAACGAATGTGAACATATATTTTCCTTCACCACTTGCAGAGATGACCTTGTTGTTTGTTGTTTCAGGTGATCAGCGGGCAACATGTCTGCGCTTCCAACAACCAGGCCAATGTATACGTGGAGATCGAAGTGATAGGAGTGCCCGGAGATTCGGCCAAGGACAAGACTAAGGTAGGGAAGACTACTGACAAAATGAGGACATTAAAATATACTGGCCTAATTTACACACTATTTTTCTCATATTTACGCGTTTTGCATTGTGGAACTATTTGTGTTCAATAATTTCTAGCTTGAAATTGATATTATACAATAGGGAAAGTCGACTTAGACCAATTGGAACATTCAGCCTTCGCAACGCAACGCCGTCAATCCACACTGGGGGCATGAGTTCAAGTGCCGCATCGCATTCGTCGAGATGGCTTTCTTGAGGTAAGCCATTGAATCTGTTTTCGAGGGATCTATGGTGGATGTAAGCATACAAATCAGAGCGTATTCATATCACACGAGAAACGCACTAAAGAGTACCAAACCATAATGTCTGTCTGTCTGTCACGGGATCCGTATGCTTGCTTGCTTGAGTGTCACGCTTTCGTTTTTTTGCTCATAACTCGTTTCAAAGTGATCGCCCGAGGACAAGTCCTTAACCATTCGAACCCTCTCGAAGAGCTTTTCAAAAATCTATACCAATTTCGTCATCATTACGTAACATTTCGTCATCCTTACGCAATACGTCGTTTTTCGCGCCTAATTTAGTTCAAAATCTTCCGTAATGATCGGGAACAGTGTCAATCGACTCAGAATCGTCAGCGCTTTTCACCCACAGCAACTATTTCGTAATCAGTGATTTCGTCATCATTATGAAATGTTCACATTTTCGCTCATAACTAGCTTCAAAATCATCGCACAGCCTCGGTAAATGTGCCAATCGACCTCCCGTGCTCAGATTTCACAATCTTCGATTTCGTCATCATTATGAAATGTTCACATTTTCGCTCCTAACTCGCTTCAAAATCATCGCACAGCCTCGGGAAAAGTGCCAATCGACCTCCCGTGCTCCGATTTCACAATCTTCGATTTCGTCATCATTACGAAATCTTCACATTTTCGCTCATAACTCGCTTCAACATCATCGCACAGCCTCGGGAGAAGTGCCAATCGACTTCCCGTGCTCAGATTTCACAATCTTCGATTTCGTCATCATTACGAAATCTTCACATTTTCGCTCATAACTCGCTTCAAAATCATCGCACAGCCTCGGGAGAAGTGCCAATCGACCTCCCGTGCTCAGATTTCACAATCTTCGATTTCGTCATCATTACGAAATCTTCACATTTTCGCTCATAACTCGCTTCAAAATCATCGCACAGCCTCGGGAGAAGTATCAATCGACATTTTATGAACATTTATATATTTTTAAGGATACTTCGGCCATAACGTTGTGAAAAGCTCGTGAGCCTGAGACCGTGGAGGAAACGTTGCGATGTAGCCACGGAGCGAAGCGGAGTGGCTACATCGCAAATTTTTCGGAGCGCTCGAAGCCTCACGAGCTTTTCACAACGGTAGACGCCCCACTCGCAAGCAAGGTGCTTGGCTAACGTGTATAGCGGCCTAACGTTGCTAACATAAACGAGATTTCGTGATTTCGCCTATGCTTTGGCCAAATCGTTGTGAAAAGCTCGTTAGGCTTCGAGCGCTCCGGAAAAGTTGCGATGTAGCCACGGAGCGAAACATCCGATATGGTCGAAGCCTCACGAGCTTTTTGCAACGGTATACGCCCCACTCGCAAGTAAGCGATGCATGGTTAACCTGTGCTTACAACCTGGCTTACAACGTAGCAGCCGCAGGCTGCTAGTTAACTTTAACGTATTACAGGCTGGCCGTCTGCGACAGTGCCCAGAACGGACGGGTGATCTACCAGCGAGTGGTGCCGGTGAAGTGCCTGAGGCCTGGCTATCGGCATCTGCCAATGAGAACTCCCTCCAATCAGCCGATGGACTCTGCAACTCTCTTCATCAGGACGCGATTCGAACAGGTGTGCTAAGAAATCTTCATTGAAAAACCAGAGACTAGTGTAAACATGAAAACATGGAAATGACAACTGTGAGAAAATTGTTTATGAACTATCATAAAATTGCAGGAGGAACACATCTATCTACACGACGAGGATTCGACGATGCACTGCAATGTCGAGCACCCACTGAGCTATCTGAATGATATGGTACGAGATAAGTTGAATCATTTCATTATTCATCTGTCGGTCACCTTGAAAATTATGAGTGTTGGATGCATATCCCCATAAGCCATTTCGGGTTGGTGAACCAAATCGCAGCTTCTATTGACCTTCCTCACTGATGTGGTACGGACGTTTGACTCTCACAGTGCCGTGATTTCTTCTTGAACCCTTCACTTTTCTCGTAATCGTCCTCTAGAGAATAACATCCATAACAACATTTCGCATTAGTAGAAGTTATGTAGACAGTATTCTGCTGATGGTGGACGGAAATGAGTGACTTCTTTCAGACCATGCGTACGACTCCTCCCGTCAAAAAGCAGATTTTCATCCTGCGAATTAACGGACTCGTGGCGGAAGACGCTGTGACGGTCGTCCAAGCGGAGAGCAACACCACCGTCAATGATATCATCAAGAAGGTACACATATTGATATCTTGAGGCATTTGTTTGGGGCACATACGGCCTGTATAATCTGTGAAAAAGCTGGGAGAAAACCTCGTGACAAAAGGTGCGAGCTTTTTCGATGAGAAACAAACTGTTTCTCTTGTTTACACACGCTATTTTCTCTTTCTCTAACCAGCTCGTCGAAAACCTCGTTCAAAAAGCTGCGAGAAAAGCTCGGAGAAAAGGTGGCAGAAAAGTTAGAGAAAAGCGAGAGTGCGTGTGTTTGAGGAGAGGTTAGAGGAAGTAACAACTTGTTTACTTCCTTTGCGCTCTCTCGTTTCGCGCGCTCTCTCGCTTTTCTCTAACTTTTCTGCTACCTTTTCTACGAGCTGGTTAGAGAAAGAGAAAATAGCGTGTGTAAACAAGAGATGCAGTTTATTTCTCATAAAAAAGCTCGCACGTTTTGTCACGAGGTTTTCTCCCAGCTTTTTCACAGATTATACAGGTCGATAACTATATTGTTATGGGAATTCTAACTCCGTCCTTAGTGTGTTTTAAAGTCACAAACCAGAATGATTCTCATGGATACACGGCCAACCCCATACCAAGTATGGCAATTATCATCATTCAACCCAATCTTGATATTAATGAAATGTGTTCCAGGCGCTGATCAGTGCTGGAAAGGGATCGGACAATGCCGAGGACTACGTGCTCATCGAGGAATTGATCGTTAGCGAGGCACTGCTCAGCACAGGTCAGTTAAACGAGATAATTATTGTGTAGATTTTCTTAATTCTTCAGGATTTTTTGTGCAGAAATGAAGCATCTTTGAAAATAACCACTAATCAGCTTCAGATGAGCTCCCCGAACAGCGCTTCCTTCCTCCGCACGAGCAGATCATGGATGCAGTAGCCTGTTGGAATGGAAAAGCGAGAAAGTTCATCTGCAGGAGGAAGGGCAACGTGAGTTATCAACATTTTTCGGTTTTAAGAAACTCTATTGATACTGTACTATTGACATTGAGAAGCAATAGGACCAGATAGGCAAAGAATGATCCCTGATGAACTGATCAATCGCAGGACCCCTCATCGCGTGCCTGGATCACCACCCTCATCAAGACCGGCAACTCGGCTCAGTCCACGCAGCAGCCACTCCAGCCAGTCGAACGGTGAGATTCAAGCTATCGCCTATGCATTAATGAAAAAAGTGTGAATGAAATATCAAATAAAGATATTCGAGCTACATTATGCGGCAAAAAATATGCTGCAGCGTCCTTACTACGAGACGACAAATAGTTGATTTCAGTCGACTCGAGCAGCATCAGAAGAGCCAGTCAAGCACGCAGATCCACGCGCGATCTCTCGACGCCGAGGCATGCTCCAGCCAGATCGACCTACTCGACACACCAGGTAGGAGAACAGGCACCTGGTATCGCACAGCATCGGAATGGAACCAATACAGTTTCTTACTATTGTCGCAGAATATTCGAACAGCTCTTGTTCCTCCTGTCTCTTATCCAACACAGTCCTCCGTCATCTTATCATTAATTTTCAATGCCTGAGATAGATTAGACTGTCAGAAGAATGTTCACACTGTCTCATGGATTGTATTGCCTGAGGAATTGCACGAGCACGTTATCCTCACTGCACGTCGTCTCGGCTTCGTTGAGTGGCCTCTCCTCTTTCAGGGATGCAACCACGCGCTCATTCGATGGCCGAGACTTTTCTCGTTTGCGTCCACAACGTATGTGCTTGCTCTCTCGCTCTCGATGAATGCCCGATTGTGGTCGGGGCGAGAGAGACTGATCCTGTCGAACTGTTCTTGAAGGCTTTTGAACGGGTGGTTGATCATATCCGAGTATGCAAAAAAAGTGAATGTGATATTAGGCTGAGTTTCGATGAGTATGAGGAATGGAAAATAAGGAAGGGGTGATCTTTGATCTTTTGGCATCTGTGGCCTTCAAAGATGTTGCGGGGACGGACAGAGTGCTCTAGTTCAGTTCCTTCAGGTAAGCGAAGATCAGCCGTACGCCATACTGCGAGCCAGTGTATCCAGCACCGCCACTGATGTCATCAGACAGGTTTGAATATAGATTGATGTTGATGACTTATCTCTGTTAGCTCTTAGACCCAAATTCTCTGTAAAATTAACGAATTTTAGTCATTGGTTATGTTTTGTTCAGTCACTTTCAGAATTATTTGTCTGGCTGCAGATCATAAAATTATCGTTGAACTCTTAAAAATCGATTAAGGTATTCCTCAAAGCTCGTCGTCCCGAGGCGGATGAGACAGATTTCGTGCTGGTAGAGGAAATCGGCGAGGAGGAAAGTGCGATGAGAGGTGATCGAACAGAATCTTAAGCACCTCTATTCTGGCACTACAGAGATGTCTGCGTTAGACTATTATGTTCTGTTGATAACTAACAATTATTCCAAATGCAGGTGGTAGCTCGTCTCTCTCCTCATCGGGTGGAGTGCTCGGAGCGTTGCGGGAGCCTCTCTCGCTCACGAGAAAACGGAGCAACGAGAGTGAGTGATTGAATCGCATTCCAGCAACTCCCTGCGGAAATAGCAATGTTCAACTTGCCTAGATCAGAACAATATTAGCACGGTTCAAAAACACAATATTATTTTAAGATGAGTATTGCTTTTTTAGTGTCGGCCAAAGCGGGTATGCCGATCAAGACGGTCACTCGGGTGCTCAGACCAGATGAGAACGTGTACAAAGTGCAGGCGAAGTGAGATTTGCAGTCTTGATGGCATCAAAACTTGAACAATCTTCGTGAACTATATTTACCCTACATTATATCCCAGGTGGAAGCAGTTCGGCCGATTCGTGTTGGAGAATCGCAAGGACACCTACAACTCTGCCCTCGAGAAAGTGAGGAGTCTCATTTCGGTTCTGGATAAGGAAAAGGAGCGCCACGAGCAGGAACTGCAGAGGGTCCTCTTGAGTAGCAATGAGGACGCCAAGAAAAAGATCGCACGAGCAACGCAAAGCACGCGTATGTAAAACGCACAAAAACGTACAAAAATCCCTCTCCCAGACTAGATATTTTCTGACCACTACTTCTCTCGCTATCGATTACATACCACTGAATGACATTTCCACCACTTCTATCCCTGATTTCCCTTCATCCCTCTTATCTTTCCAATTACAACGTGTCCATCGGTTACGGTAATTTATCCGCTGACCCTGTATCCTTATATCGACCACATAATAGAGATTATAATTCAGTGCCGATTAATTTGTATGATATTTGTTGTGTTTGTTCCTTCTATCTGTCTTCACGGCTTCTCTCGTATTGAGAGAAGTTTGTAACTGTACACTTCTCGGTTTCAACATAGTTCATTTCCTGGAATTCTTTCCAAGCCAAGTCTGACGATGAATTCATACAAGTGCCGTGTCCATAAATATAGTATATTTGTTCTTCTATGTATCGTCGATTTGCATGTCTCTGTCCGTACCGGATAAATCACTCTCTCACTAGGTTCACAAGAGTTTCATCACATGGTCCTATTGAGTTTCGTGAATTCATGATACACTCCTATTTCGCACACTTCCAGTCACTATTCAAAAAAATTAAAACACAACAATATCTTTGCTTTCGCACTATGAAATGGTCTAGATCGGGTTTGTGAAGTGGGACATTCTTCGAGATTCCGCCCATTCACACGTGCCGTATTTCAGGCGCACCTCCCCTCTGCACACAACTCAAAGTCGGCCCTTGCAGGACTCGGCGAGAAAGGAGGCGCCGGCGAAGGAAACAGTGAGAAAAATCTCGCTCGCCAGCGTACGCTCGATGGGCTTTCCAAGGCGCATCTCGCGGTTCGGAAAATCACTCACTATGGATGGCCAGTCTAAGGAAAAGTAGGAAGAACTAGTACTAATCATAGTTTGTTGTTAGTTTCTCGTGCATAACCACACAGAACCACTCATTCCGATCTCGGTGTAGAGTATCATAATTCGTTTCATACTGTGATTTCTTGCTTCTTGTGAACTTCTATGAAGTGTTCTTGTGTAATAACGCTGCAAAGATCATTTCAATTTATGGGTGTATGTTTGTGATATATTCTGATGCAAATAAATTTCACTTCTCAACTTAACCATATTTTGAAAGCAGGTGAACCCAATCTCTGAAAGTTTTCGGTAATAGTTATGAAGCCGTAAAATCAAAATGTCCTAAATGCCGGCTCTAGCCAATCAGAAAATTCGAGGTGTGGAGGCTCGAAGCTCGCATCTTCAGAGATCCCGGTGATAAACTTCGATGCTAGATCAGACCGGGGATTCTGAGGATGAGGGACTGGTTTGAGAATGGATGGGATCGATTAGTAGGATAGGGAGGAGTAGGGAAGAGGGAGGGGGAGTAGAGGCTCGAAGCCGGCATCTTCAGAGATACCGGTGATCAACTTCGATGCTAGATCAGACCGGGGATTCTGAGGATGAGGGACGGGATCGAGAATGGATGGGATCGATTGGTAGGGAGGGGAGGAGTTGGGAAGAGGGAGGGGAGGAGTGGAGGCTCGAAGCCGGCATCTTCACAGATCCCGGTGATCAACTTCGATGCTAGATCAGACCGGGGATTCTGAGGATGAGGGACTGGTTCGAGAATGGATGGGATCGATTGGTAGGGAAGGGAGGAGTAGGGAAGAGGGAGGGGGAGTGGAGGCTCGAAGCCGGCATCTTCAGAGATACCGGTGATCAACTTCGATGCTAGATCAGACCGGGGATTCTGAGGATGAGGGACTGGTTCGAGAATGGATGGGATCAATTGGTAGGGAAGAGAGA
This sequence comes from Pristionchus entomophagus, assembly GCA_036245825.1. NCBI lineage: Eukaryota > Metazoa > Nematoda > Chromadorea > Rhabditida > Neodiplogasteridae > Pristionchus > Pristionchus entomophagus. The sequence continues at coordinate 21,889,328 of BTSX01000006.1, forward strand.
GGGGAAGAGTGGAGGCTCAAAGCCCGCATCTTCAGAGATCCCGGTGATCAACTTCGATGCTAGATCAGACCGGGGATTCTGAGGATGAGGGACTGGTTCGAGAATGGATGGGATCGATTGGTAGGGAAGGGAGGAGTAGGGAAGAGGGAGGGGGAGTGGAGGCTCGAAGCCGGCATCTTCAGAGATACCGGTGATCAACTTCGATGCTAGATCAGACCGGGGATTCTGAGGATGAGGGACTGGTTCGAGAATGGATGGGATCAATTGGTAGGGAAGAGAGAGGGGAAGAGTGGAGGCTCAAAGCCCGCATCTTCAGAGATCCCGGTGATCAACTTCGATGCTAGATCAGACCGGGGATTCTGAGGATGAGGGACTGGTTCGAGAATGGATGGGATCGATTGGTAGGGAAGGGAGGAGTAGGGAAGAGGGAGGGGGAGTGGAGGCTCGAAGCCGGCATCTTCAGAGATACCGGTGATCAACTTCGATGCTAGATCAGACCGGGGATTCTGAGGATGAGGGACTGGTTCGAGAATGGATGGGATCGATTGGTAGGGAAGGGAGGAGTAGGGAAGATAGAGGGGAAGAGTGGAGGCTCAAAGCCCGCATCTTCAGAGATCCCGGTGATCAACTTCGATGTAGGGAAGGGAGGAGTAGGGAAGATAGAGGGGAAGTTGGAGGCTCAAAGCCTGCATCTTCAGAGATCCCGGTGATCAACTTCGATGCTAGATCAGACCGGGGATTCTGAGGATGAGGGACTGGTTCGAGAATGGATGGGATCGATTGGTAGGGAAGGGAGGAGTAGGGAAGAGGTAGGGGAAGTGGAGGCTCGAAGCCGGCATCTTCAGAGATACCGGTGATCAACTTCGATGCTAGATCAGACCGGGGATTCTGAGGATGAGGGACTGGTTCGAGAATGGATGGGATCGATTGGTAGGGAGGGGAGGAGTTGGAAGAGAGAGGGGAAGAGTGGAGGCTCAAAGCCCACATCTCCAGAATCCTGTGCAATGAATTTTGATTCTAGAATGCACAACGAATTCTGAGGATGAGGATGGGATCGATTGGTAGGGAAGGGAGGAGTAGGGAAGAGGGAGGGGGAGTGGTAGGGAAGGGAGGAGTAGGGAAGAGTGAGGGGAAGAGTGGAGGCTCGAAGCCCGCATCTTCAGAGATCCCGGTGATCAACTTCGATGTTAGATCAGACCGGGGATTCTGAGGATGAGGGACTGGTTCGAGAATGGATGGGATCGATTGGTAGGGAGGGGAGGAGTTGGGAAGAGAGAGGGAAGAGTGGAGGCTCAAAGCTCGCATCTTCAGAGATCCCGGTGATCAACTTCGATGTTAGATCAGACCGGGGATTCTGAGGATGAGGGACTGGTTCGAGAATGGATGGGATCGATTGGTAGGGAGGGGAGGAGTTGGGAAGAGAGAGGGAAGAGTGGAGGCTCAAAGCCCGCATCTTCAGAGATCCCGGTGATCAACTTCGATGTTAGATCAGACCGGGGATTCTGAAGATGAGGGACTGGTTCGAGAATGGATGGGATCGATTGGTAGGGAGTGGAGGAGTTGGGAAGAGAGAGGGGAAGAGTGGAGGCTCAAAGCCCGCATCTTCAGAGATCCCGGTGATCAACTTCGATGTTAGATCAGACCGGGGATTCTGAGGATGAGGGACTGGTTCAAGAATGGATGGGATCGATTGGTAGGGAAGGGAGGAGCTAGGAAGAGGGAGGGGAGAAGTGGAGGCTCGAAGCCCACATCTCCAGAATCCTGTGCAATCAATTTTGATTCTAGAATGCACAACGAATTCTGAGGATGAGGATGGGATCGATTGGTAGGGAAGGGAGGAGTAGGGAAGAGGGAGGGGGAGTGGTAGGGAAGGGAGTAGTAGGGAAGAGTGAGGGGAAGAGTGGAGGCTCAAAGCCCGCATCTTCAGAGATCCCGGTGATCAACTTCGATGTTAGATCAGACCGGGGATTCTGAGGATGAGGGAGTGGTTCGAGAATGGATGGGATCGATTGGTAGGGAAGCGAGGAGTAGGGAAGAGGGAGGGGAGGAGCGGAGGCTCAAAGCCCGCATCTTCAGAGATCCCGGTGATCAACTTCGATGTTAGATCAGACCGGGGATTCTGAGGATGAGGGACTGGTTCGAGAATGGATGGGATCGATTGGTAGGGAGGAGAGGAGTTGGGAAGAGAGAGGGGAAGAGTGGAGGCTCAAAGCCCGCAACTTCAGAGATCCCGGTGATCAACTTCGATGTTAGATCAGACCGGGGATTCTGAGGATGAGGGACTGGTTCGAGAATGGATGGGATCGATTGGTAGGGAAGTGAGGAGCTAGGAAGAGGGAGGGGAGAAGTGGAGGCTCGAAGCCCACATCTCCAGAATCCTGTGCAATCAATTTTGATTCTAGAATGCACAACGAATTCTGAGGATGAGGATGGGATCGATTGGTAGGGAAGGGAGGAGTAGGGAAGAGGGAGGGGGAGTGGTAGGGAAGGGAGGAGTAGGGAAGAGTGAGGGGAAGAGTGGAGGCTCGAAGCCCGCATCTTCAGAGATCCCGGTGATCAACTTCGATGTTAGATCAGACCGGGGATTCTGAGGATGAGGGACTGGTTCGAGAATGGATGGGATCGATTGGTAGGGAGGGGAGGAGTTGGGAAGAGAGAGGGAAGAGTGGAGGCTCAAAGCTCGCATCTTCAGAGATCCCGGTGATCAACTTCGATGTTAGATCAGACCGGGGATTCTGAAGATGAGGGACTGGTTCGAGAATGGATGGGATCGATTGGTAGGGAGTGGAGGAGTTGGGAAGAGAGAGGGGAAGAGTGGAGGCTCAAAGCCCGCATCTTCAGAGATCCCGGTGATCAACTTCGATGTTAGATCAGACCGGGGATTCTGAGGATGAGGGACTGGTTCAAGAATGGATGGGATCGATTGGTAGGGAAGGGAGGAGCTAGGAAGAGGGAGGGGAGAAGTGGAGGCTCGAAGCCCACATCTCCAGAATCCTGTGCAATCAATTTTGATTCTAGAATGCACAACGAATTCTGAGGATGAGGATGGGATCGATTGGTAGGGAAGGGAGGAGTAGGGAAGAGGGAGGGGGAGTGGTAGGGAAGGGAGTAGTAGGGAAGAGTGAGGGGAAGAGTGGAGGCTCAAAGCCCGCATCTTCAGAGATCCCGGTGATCAACTTCGATGTTAGATCAGACCGGGGATTCTGAGGATGAGGGAGTGGTTCGAGAATGGATGGGATCGATTGGTAGGGAAGCGAGGAGTAGGGAAGAGGGAGGGGAGGAGCGGAGGCTCAAAGCCCGCATCTTCAGAGATCCCGGTGATCAACTTCGATGTTAGATCAGACCGGGGATTCTGAGGATGAGGGACTGGTTCGAGAATGGATGGGATCGATTGGTAGGGAGGAGAGGAGTTGGGAAGAGAGAGGGGAAGAGTGGAGGCTCAAAGCCCGCAACTTCAGAGATCCCGGTGATCAACTTCGATGTTAGATCAGACCGGGGATTCTGAGGATGAGGGACTGGTTCGAGAATGGATGGGATCGATTGGTAGGGAAGTGAGGAGCTAGGAAGAGGGAGGGGAGAAGTGGAGGCTCGAAGCCCACATCTCCAGAATCCTGTGCAATCAATTTTGATTCTAGAATGCACAACGAATTCTGAGGATGAGGATGGGATCGATTGGTAGGGAAGGGAGGAGTAGGGAAGAGGGAGGGGGAGTGGTAGGGAAGGGAGGAGTAGGGAAGAGTGAGGGGAAGAGTGGAGGCTCGAAGCCCGCATCTTCAGAGATCCCGGTGATCAACTTCGATGTTAGATCAGACCGGGGATTCTGAGGATGAGGGACTGGTTCGAGAATGGATGGGATCGATTGGTAGGGAGGGGAGGAGTTGGGAAGAGAGAGGGAAGAGTGGAGGCTCAAAGCTCGCATCTTCAGAGATCCCGGTGATCAACTTCGATGTTAGATCAGACCGGGGATTCTGAAGATGAGGGACTGGTTCGAGAATGGATGGGATCGATTGGTAGGGAGTGGAGGAGTTGGGAAGAGAGAGGGGAAGAGTGGAGGCTCAAAGCCCGCATCTTCAGAGATCCCGGTGATCAACTTCGATGTTAGATCAGACCGGGGATTCTGAGGATGAGGGACTGGTTCAAGAATGGATGGGATCGATTGGTAGGGAAGGGAGGAGCTAGGAAGAGGGAGGGGAGAAGTGGAGGCTCGAAGCCCACATCTCCAGAATCCTGTGCAATCAATTTTGATTCTAGAATGCACAACGAATTCTGAGGATGAGGATGGGATCGATTGGTAGGGAAGGGAGGAGTAGGGAAGAGGGAGGGGGAGTGGTAGGGAAGGGAGGAGTAGGGAAGAGTGAGGGGAAGAGTGGAGGCTCGAAGCCCGCAACTTCAGAGATCCCGGTGATCAACTTCGATGTTAGATCAGACCGGGGATTCTGAAGATGAGGGACTGGTTCGAGAATGGATGGGATCGATTGGTAGGGAAGTGAGGAGCTAGGAAGAGGGAGGGGAGAAGTGGAGGCTCGAAGCCCACATCTCCAGAATCCTGTGCAATCAATTTTGATTCTAGAATGCACAACGAATTCTGAGGATGAGGATGGGATCGATTGGTAGGGAAGGGAGGAGTAGGGAAGAGGGAGGGGGAGTGGTAGGGAAGGGAGGAGTAGGGAAGAGTGAGGGGAAGAGTGGAGGCTCGAAGCCCGCAACTTCAGAGATCCCGGTGATCAACTTCGATGTTAGATCAGACCGGGGATTCTGAGGATGAGGGACTGGTTCGAGAATGGATGGGATCGATTGGTAGGGAAGTGAGGAGCTAGGAAGAGGGAGGGGAGAAGTGGAGGCTCGAAGCCCACATCTCCAGAATCCTGTGCAATCAATTTTGATTCTAGAATGCACAACGAATTCTGAGGATGAGGATGGGATCGATTGGTAGGGAAGGGAGGAGTAGGGAAGAGGGAGGGGGAGTGGTAGGGAAGGGAGGAGTAGGGAAGAGTGAGGGGAAGAGTGGAGGCTCGAAGCCCGCATCTTCAGAGATCCCGGTGATCAACTTCGATGTTAGATCAGACCGGGGATTCTGAGGATGAGGGACTGGTTCGAGAATGGATGGGATCGATTGGTAGGGAGGGGAGGAGTTGGGAAGAGAGAGGGAAGAGTGGAGGCTCAAAGCTCGCATCTTCAGAGATCCCGGTGATCAACTTCGATGTTAGATCAGACCGGGGATTCTGAGGATGAGGGACTGGTTCGAGAATGGATGGGATCGATTGGTAGGGAGGGGAGGAGTTGGGAAGAGAGAGGGAAGAGTGGAGGCTCAAAGCCCGCATCTTCAGAGATCCCGGTGATCAACTTCGATGTTAGATCAGACCGGGGATTCTGAAGATGAGGGACTGGTTCGAGAATGGATGGGATCGATTGGTAGGGAGTGGAGGAGTTGGGAAGAGAGAGGGGAAGATTGGAGGCTCAAAGCCCGCATCTTCAGAGATCCCGGTGATCAACTTCGATGTTAGATCAGACCGGGGATTCTGAGGATGAGGGACTGGTTCAAGAATGGATGGGATCGATTGGTAGGGAAGGGAGGAGCTAGGAAGAGGGAGGGGAGAAGTGGAGGCTCGAAGCCCACATCTCCAGAATCCTGTGCAATCAATTTTGATTCTAGAATGCACAACGAATTCTGAGGATGAGGATGGGATCGATTGGTAGGGAAGGGAGGAGTAGGGAAGAGGGAGGGGGAGTGGTAGGGAAGGGAGTAGTAGGGAAGAGTGAGGGGAAGAGTGGAGGCTCAAAGCCCGCATCTTCAGAGATCCCGGTGATCAACTTCGATGTTAGATCAGACCGGGGATTCTGAGGATGAGGGAGTGGTTCGAGAATGGATGGGATCGATTGGTAGGGAAGCGAGGAGTCGGGAAGAGGGAGGGGAGGAGCGGAGGCTCAAAGCCCGCATCTTCAGAGATCCCGGTGATCAACTTCGATGTTAGATCAGACCGGGGATTCTGAGGATGAGGGACTGGTTCGAGAATGGATGGGATCGATTGGTAGGGAGGAGAGGAGTTGGGAAGAGAGAGGGGAAGAGTGGAGGCTCAAAGCCCGCAACTTCAGAGATCCCGGTGATCAACTTCTATGTTAGATCAGACCGGGGATTCTGAGGATGAGGGACTGGTTCGAGAATGGATGGGATCGATTGGTAGGGAGGGGAGGAGTTGGGAAGAGAGAGGGAAGAGTGGAGGCTCAAAGCCCGCATCTTCAGAGATCCCGGTGATCAACTTCGATGTTAGATCAGACCGGGGATTCTGAAGATGAGGGACTGGTTCGAGAATGGATGGGATCGATTGGTAGGGAGTGGAGGAGTTGGGAAGAGAGAGGGGAAGAGTGGAGGCTCAAAGCCCGCATCTTCAGAGATCCCGGTGATCAACTTCGATGTTAGATCAGACCGCGGATTCTGATGATGAGGGACTGGTTCAAGAATGGATGGGATCGATTGGTAGGGAAGGGAGGAGCTAGGAAGAGGGAGGGGAGAAGTGGAGGCTCGAAGCCCACATCTCCAGAATCCTGTGCAATCAATTTTGATTCTAGAATGCACAACGAATTCTGAGGATGAGGATGGGATCGATTGGTAGGGAAGGGAGGAGTAGGGAAGAGGGAGGGGGAGTGGTAGGGAAGGGAGGAGTTGGAAGAGAGAGGGGAAGAGTGGAGGCTCAAAGCCCGCATCTTCAGAGATCCCGGTGATCAACTTCGATGTTAGATCAGACCGGGGATTGTGAGGATGAGGGAATGGTTCGAGAATGGATGGGATCGATTGGTAGGGAAGTGAGGAGCTAGGAAGAGGGAGGGGAGAAGTGGAGGCTCGAAGCCCACATCTCCAGAATCCTGTGCAATCAATTTGGATTCTAGAATGCACAACGAATTCTGAGGATGAGGGTGGGATCGATTGGTAGGGAAGGGAGGAGTAGGGAAGAGGGAGGGGGAGGAGTAGGGAAGAGGGAGGGGGAGTGGTAGGGAAGGGAGGAGTAGGGAAGAGTGAGGGGAAGAGTGGAGGCTCAAAGCCCGCATCTTCAGAGATCCCGGTGATCAACTTCGATGTTAGATCAGACCGGGGATTCTGAGGATGAGGGAGTGGTTCGAGAATGGATGGGATCGATTGGTAGGGAGGGGAGGAGTTGGGAAGAGAGAGGGGAAGAGTGGAGGCTCAAAGCCCGCATCTTCAGAGATCCCGGTGATCAACTTCGATGTTAGATCAGACCGGGGATTCTGAGGATGAGGGACTGGTTCGAGAATGGATGGGATCGATTGGTAGGGAAGGGAGGAGCTAGGAAGAGGGAGGGGAGGAGTGGAGGCTCGAAGCCCACATCTCCAGAATCATGTGCAATCAATTTTGATTCTAGAATGCACAACGAATTCTGAGGATGAGGATGGGATTGATTGGTAGGGAAGGGAGGAGTAGGGAAGAGGGAGGGGGAGTGGTAGGGAAGGGAGGAGTAGGGAAGGGAGGAGTAGGGAAGAGTGAGGGGAAGAGTGGAGGCTCAAAGCCCGCATCTTCAGATCCCGGTGATCAACTTCGATGTTAGATCAGACCGGGGATTCTGAGGATGAGGGAGTGGTTCGAGAATGGATGGGATCGATTGGTAGGGAAGCGAGGAGTAGGGAAGAGGGAGGGGAGGAGCGGAGGCTCAAAGCCCGCATCTTCAGAGTTCCCGGTGATCAACTTCGATGTTAGATCAGACCGGGGATTCTGAGGATGAGGGACTGGTTCGAGAATGGATGGGATCGATTGGTAGGGAGGGGAGGAGTTGGGAAGAGAGAGGGGAAGAGTGGAGGCTCAAAGCCCGCAACTTCAGAGATCCCGGTGATCAACTTCGATGTTAGATCAGACCGGGGATTCTGAGGATGAGGGACTGGTTCGAGAATGGATGGGATCGATTGGTAGGGAAGTGAGGAGCTAGGAAGAGGAAGGGGAGAAGTGGAGGCTCGAAGCCCACATCTCCAGAATCCTGTGCAATCAATTTTGATTCTAGGATGCACAACGAATTCTGAGGATGAGGGTGGGATCGATTGGTAGGGAAGGGAGGAGTAGGGAAGAGGGAGGGGGAGTGGTAGGGAAGGGAGGAGTAGGGAAGAGGGAGGGGAGGAGCGGAGGCTCAAAGCCCGCATCTTCAGAGATCCCGGTGATCAACTTCGATGTTAGATCAGACCGGGGATTCTGAGGATGAGGGACTGGTTCGAGAATGGATGGGATCGATTGGTAGGGAGGGGAGGAGTTGGGAAGAGAGAGGGAAGAGTGGAGGCTCAAAGCTCGCATCTTCAGAGATCCCGGTGATCAACTTCGATGTTAGATCAGACCGGGGATTCTGAGGATGAGGGACTGGTTCGAGAATGGATGGGATCGATTGGTAGGGAAGTGAGGAGCTAGGAAGAGGGAGGGGAGAAGTGGAGGCTCGAAGCCCACATCTCCAGAATCCTGTGCAATCAATTTTGATTCTAGAATGCACAACGAATTCTGAGGATGAGGGTGGGATCGATTGGTAGGGAAGGGAGGAGTAGGGAAGAGGGAGGGGGAGTGGTAGGGAAGGGAGGAGTAGGGAAGAGTGAGGGGAAGAGTGGAGGCTCAAAGCCCGCATCTTCAGAGATCCCGGTGATCAACTTCGATGTTAGATCAGACCGGGGATTCTGAGGATGAGGGAGTGGTTCGAGAATGGATGGGATCGATTGGTAGGGAGGGGAGGAGTTGGGAAGAGAGAGGGGAAGAGTGGAGGCTCAAAGCCCGCATCTTCAGAGATCCCGGTGATCAACTTCGATGTTAGATCAGACCGGGGATTCTGAGGATGAGGGACTGGTTCGAGAATGGATGGGATCGATTGGTAGGGAGGGGAGGAGCTAGGAAGAGGGAGGGGAGGAGTGGAGGCTCAAAGCCCGCATCTTCAGGGATCCCGGTGATCAACTTCGATGTTAGATCAGACCGGGGATTCTGAGGATGAGGGACTGGTTCGAGAATGGATGGGATCAATTGGTAGGGAGGGGAGGAGTTGGGAAGAGAGAGGGGAAGAGTGGAGGCTCAAAGCCCGCATCTTCAGAGATCCCGGTGATCAACTTCGATGTTAGATCAGACCGGGGATTCTGAGGATGAGGGACTGGTTCGAGAATGGATGGGTTCGATTGGTAGGGAGGGGAGGAGTTGGGAAGAGAGAGGGGAAGAGTGGAGGCTCAAAGCCCGCAACTTCAGAGATCCCGGTGATCAACTTCTATGTTAGATCAGACCGGGGATTCTGAGGATGAGGGACTGGTTCGAGAATGGATGGGATCGATTGGTAGGGAAGCGAGGAGTAGGGAAGAGGGAGGGGAGGAGCGGAGGCTCAAAGCCCGCATCTTCAGAGTTCCCGGTGATCAACTTCGATGTTAGATCAGACCGGGGATTCTGAGGATGAGGGACTGGTTCGAGAATGGATGGGATCGATTGGTAGGGAGGGGAGGAGTTGGGAAGAGAGAGGGGAAGAGTGGAGGCTCAAAGCCCGCAACTTCAGAGATCCCGGTGATCAACTTCTATGTTAGATCAGACCGGGGATTCTGAGGATGAGGGACTGGTTCGAGAATGGATGGGATCGATTGGTAGGGAGGGGAGGAGTTGGGAAGAGAGAGGGAAGAGTGGAGGCTCAAAGCCCGCATCTTCAGAGATCCCGGTGATCAACTTCGATGTTAGATCAGACCGGGGATTCTGAAGATGAGGGACTGGTTCGAGAATGGATGGGATCGATTGGTAGGGAGTGGAGGAGTTGGGAAGAGAGAGGGGAAGAGTGGAGGCTCAAAGCCCGCATCTTCAGAGATCCCGGTGATCAACTTCGATGTTAGATCAGACCGCGGATTCTGATGATGAGGGACTGGTTCAAGAATGGATGGGATCGATTGGTAGGGAAGGGAGGAGCTAGGAAGAGGGAGGGGAGAAGTGGAGGCTCGAAGCCCACATCTCCAGAATCCTGTGCAATCAATTTTGATTCTAGAATGCACAACGAATTCTGAGGATGAGGATGGGATCGATTGGTAGGGAAGGGAGGAGTAGGGAAGAGGGAGGGGGAGTGGTAGGGAAGGGAGGAGTTGGAAGAGAGAGGGGAAGAGTGGAGGCTCAAAGCCCGCATCTTCAGAGATCCCGGTGATCAACTTCGATGTTAGATCAGACCGGGGATTGTGAGGATGAGGGAATGGTTCGAGAATGGATGGGATCGATTGGTAGGGAAGTGAGGAGCTAGGAAGAGGGAGGGGAGAAGTGGAGGCTCGAAGCCCACATCTCCAGAATCCTGTGCAATCAATTTGGATTCTAGAATGCACAACGAATTCTGAGGATGAGGGTGGGATCGATTGGTAGGGAAGGGAGGAGTAGGGAAGAGGGAGGGGGAGGAGTAGGGAAGAGGGAGGGGGAGTGGTAGGGAAGGGAGGAGTAGGGAAGAGTGAGGGGAAGAGTGGAGGCTCAAAGCCCGCATCTTCAGAGATCCCGGTGATCAACTTCGATGTTAGATCAGACCGGGGATTCTGAGGATGAGGGAGTGGTTCGAGAATGGATGGGATCGATTGGTAGGGAGGGGAGGAGTTGGGAAGAGAGAGGGGAAGAGTGGAGGCTCAAAGCCCGCATCTTCAGAGATCCCGGTGATCAACTTCGATGTTAGATCAGACCGGGGATTCTGAGGATGAGGGACTGGTTCGAGAATGGATGGGATCGATTGGTAGGGAGGGGAGGAGTTGGGAAGAGAGAGGGGAAGAGTGGAGGCTCAAAGCCCGCATCTTCAGAGATCCCGGTGATCAACTTCGATGTTAGATCAGACCGGGGATTCTGAGGATGAGGGACTGGTTCGAGAATGGATGGGATCGATTGGTAGGGAAGGGAGGAGCTAGGAAGAGGGAGGGGAGGAGTGGAGGCTCGAAGCCCACATCTCCAGAATCCTGTGCAATCAATTTTGATTCTAGAATGCACAACGAATTCTGAGGATGAGGGTGGGATCGATTGGTAGGGAAGGGAGGAGTAGGGAAGAGGGAGGGGGAGGAGTAGGGAAGAGGGAGGGGGAGTGGTAGGGAAGGGAGGAGTAGGGAAGAGTGAGGGGAAGAGTGGAGGCTCAAAGCCCGCATCTTCAGAGATCCCGGTGATCAACTTCGATGTTAGATCAGACCGGGGATTCTGAGGATGAGGGAGTGGTTCGAGAATGGATGGGATCGATTGGTAGGGAGGGGAGGAGTTGGGAAGAGAGAGGGGAAGAGTGGAGGCTCAAAGCCCGCATCTTCAGAGATCCCGGTGATCAACTTCGATGTTAGATCAGACCGGGGATTCTGAGGATGAGGGACTGGTTCGAGAATGGATGGGATCGATTGGTAGGGAAGGGAGGAGCTAGGAAGAGGGAGGGGAGGAGTGGAGGCTCGAAGCCCACATCTCCAGAATCCTGTGCAATCAATTTTGATTCTAGAATGCACAACGAATTCTGAGGATGAGGATGGGATTGATTGGTAGGGAAGGGAGGAGTAGGGAAGAGGGAGGGGGAGTGGTAGGGAAGGGAGGAGTAGGGAAGGGAGGAGTAGGGAAGAGTGAGGGGAAGAGTGGAGGCTCAAAGCCCGCATCTTCAGATCCCGGTGATCAACTTCGATGTTAGATCAGACCGGGGATTCTGAGGATGAGGGAGTGGTTCGAGAATGTATGGGATCGATTGGTAGGGAAGCGAGGAGTAGGGAAGAGGGAGGGGAGGAGCGGAGGCTCAAAGCCCGCATCTTCAGAGTTCCCGGTGATCAACTTCGATGTTAGATCAGACCGGGGATTCTGAGGATGAGGGACTGGTTCGAGAATGGATGGGATCGATTGGTAGGGAGGGGAGGAGTTGGGAAGAGAGAGGGGAAGAGTGGAGGCTCAAAGCCCGCAACTTCAGAGATCCCGGTGATCAACTTCGATGTTAGATCAGACCGGGGATTCTGAGGATGAGGGAGTGGTTCGAGAATGGATGGGATCGATTGGTAGGGAGGGGAGGAGTTGGGAAGAGAGAGGGGAAGAGTGGAGGCTCAAAGCCCGCATCTTCAGAGATCCCGGTGATCAACTTCGATGTTAGATCAGACCGGGGATTCTGAGGATGAGGGACTGGTTCGAGAATGGATGGGATCGATTGGTAGGGAGGGGAGGAGTTGGGAAGAGAGAGGGGAAGAGTGGAGGCTCAAAGCCCGCATCTTCAGAGATCCCGGTGATCAACTTCGATGTTAGATCAGACCGGGGATTCTGAGGATGAGGGACTGGTTCGAGAATGGATGGGATCGATTGGTAGGGAAGGGAGGAGCTAGGAAGAGGGAGGGGAGGAGTGGAGGCTCGAAGCCCACATCTCCAGAATCCTGTGCAATCAATTTTGATTCTAGAATGCACAACGAATTCTGAGGATGAGGGTGGGATCGATTGGTAGGGAAGGGAGGAGTAGGGAAGAGGGAGGGGGAGGAGTAGGGAAGAGGGAGGGGGAGTGGTAGGGAAGGGAGGAGTAGGGAAGAGTGAGGGGAAGAGTGGAGGCTCAAAGCCCGCATCTTCAGAGATCCCGGTGATCAACTTCGATGTTAGATCAGACCGGGGATTCTGAGGATGAGGGAGTGGTTCGAGAATGGATGGGATCGATTGGTAGGGAGGGGAGGAGTTGGGAAGAGAGAGGGGAAGAGTGGAGGCTCAAAGCCCGCATCTTCAGAGATCCCGGTGATCAACTTCGATGTTAGATCAGACCGGGGATTCTGAGGATGAGGGACTGGTTCGAGAATGGATGGGATCGATTGGTAGGGAAGGGAGGAGCTAGGAAGAGGGAGGGGAGGAGTGGAGGCTCGAAGCCCACATCTCCAGAATCCTGTGCAATCAATTTTGATTCTAGAATGCACAACGAATTCTGAGGATGAGGATGGGATTGATTGGTAGGGAAGGGAGGAGTAGGGAAGAGGGAGGGGGAGTGGTAGGGAAGGGAGGAGTAGGGAAGGGAGGAGTAGGGAAGAGTGAGGGGAAGAGTGGAGGCTCAAAGCCCGCATCTTCAGATCCCGGTGATCAACTTCGATGTTAGATCAGACCGGGGATTCTGAGGATGAGGGAGTGGTTCGAGAATGTATGGGATCGATTGGTAGGGAAGCGAGGAGTAGGGAAGAGGGAGGGGAGGAGCGGAGGCTCAAAGCCCGCATCTTCAGAGTTCCCGGTGATCAACTTCGATGTTAGATCAGACCGGGGATTCTGAGGATGAGGGACTGGTTCGAGAATGGATGGGATCGATTGGTAGGGAGGGGAGGAGTTGGGAAGAGAGAGGGGAAGAGTGGAGGCTCAAAGCCCGCAACTTCAGAGATCCCGGTGATCAACTTCGATGTTAGATCAGACCGGGGATTCTGAGGATGAGGGACTGGTTCGAGAATGGATGGGATCGATTGGTAGGGAAGTGAGGAGCTAGGAAGAGGGAGGGGAGAAGTGGAGGCTCGAAGCCCACATCTCCAGAATCCTGTGCAATCAATTTTGATTCTAGGATGCACAACGAATTCTGAGGATGAGGGTGGGATCGATTGGTAGGGAAGGGAGGAGTAGGGAAGAGGGAGGGGGAGTGGTAGGGAAGGGAGGAGTAGGGAAGAGGGAGGGGAGGAGCGGAGGCTCAAAGCCCGCATCTTCAGAGATCCCGGTGATCAACTTCGATGTTAGATCAGACCGGGGATTCTGAGGATGAGGGACTGGTTCGAGAATGGATGGGATCGATTGGTAGGGAGGGGAGGAGTTGGGAAGAGAGAGGGAAGAGTGGAGGCTCAAAGCTCGCATCTTCAGAGATCCCGGTGATCAACTTCGATGTTAGATCAGACCGGGGATTCTGAGGATGAGGGACTGGTTCGAGAATGGATGGGATCGATTGGTAGGGAAGTGAGGAGCTAGGAAGAGGGAGGGGAGAAGTGGAGGCTCGAAGCCCACATCTCCAGAATCCTGTGCAATCAATTTTGATTCTAGAATGCACAACGAATTCTGAGGATGAGGGTGGGATCGATTGGTAGGGAAGGGAGGAGTAGGGAAGAGGGAGGGGGAGTGGTAGGGAAGGGAGGAGTAGGGAAGAGTGAGGGGAAGAGTGGAGGCTCAAAGCCCGCATCTTCAGAGATCCCGGTGATCAACTTCGATGTTAGATCAGACCGGGGATTCTGAGGATGAGGGAGTGGTTCGAGAATGGATGGGATCGATTGGTAGGGAGGGGAGGAGTTGGGAAGAGAGAGGGGAAGAGTGGAGGCTCAAAGCCCGCATCTTCAGAGATCCCGGTGATCAACTTCGATGTTAGATCAGACCGGGGATTCTGAGGATGAGGGACTGGTTCGAGAATGGATGGGATCGATTGGTAGGGAGGGGAGGAGCTAGGAAGAGGGAGGGGAGGAGTGGAGGCTCAAAGCCCGCATCTTCAGGGATCCCGGTGATCAACTTCGATGTTAGATCAGACCGGGGATTCTGAGGATGAGGGACTGGTTCGAGAATGGATGGGATCAATTGGTAGGGAGGGGAGGAGTTGGGAAGAGAGAGGGGAAGAGTGGAGGCTCAAAGCCCGCATCTTCAGAGATCCCGGTGATCAACTTCGATGTTAGATCAGACCGGGGATTCTGAGGATGAGGGACTGGTTCGAGAATGGATGGGATCGATTGGTAGGGAGGGGAGGAGCTAGGAAGAGGGAGGGGAGGAGTGGAGGCTCAAAGCCCGCATCTTCAGGGATCCCGGTGATCAACTTCGATGTTAGATCAGACCGGGGATTCTGAGGATGAGGGAGTGGTTCGAGAATGGATGGGATCGATTGGTAGGGAGGGGAGGAGCTAGGAAGAGGGAGGGGAAGAGTGGAGGCTCAAAGCCCGCATCTTCAGAGATCCCGGTGATCAACTTCGATGTTAGATCAGACCGGGGATTCTGAGGATGAGGGAGTGGTTCGAGAATGGATGGGATCGATTGGTAGGGAGGGGAGGAGTTGGGAAGAGAGAGGGGAAGAGTGGAGGCTCAAAGCCCGCATCTTCAGAGATCCCGGTGATCAACTTCGATGTTAGATCAGACCGGGGATTCTGAGGATGAGGGACTGGTTCGAGAATGGATGGGATCGATTGGTAGGGAGGGGAGGAGCTAGGAAGAGGGAGGGGAGGAGTGGAGGCTCAAAGCCCGCATCTTCAGGGATCCCGGTGATCAACTTCGATGTTAGATCAGACCGGGGATTCTGAGGATGAGGGAGTGGTTCGAGAATGGATGGGATCGATTGGTAGGGAGGGGAGGAGTTGGGAAGAGAGAGGGGAAGAGTGGAGGCTCAAAGCCCGCATCTTCAGAGATCCCGGTGATCAACTTCGATGTTAGATCAGACCGGGGATTCTGAGGATGAGGGAGTGGTTCGAGAATGGATGGGATCGATTGGTAGGGAGGGGAGGAGTTGGGAAGAGAGAGGGGAAGAGTGGAGGCTCAAAGCCCGCATCTTCAGAGATCCCGGTGATCAACTTCGATGTTAGATCAGACCGGGGATTCTGAGGATGAGGGACTGGTTCGAGAATGGATGGGATCGATTGGTAGGGAGGGGAGGAGCTAGGAAGAGGGAGGGGAGGAGTGGAGGCTCAAAGCCCGCATCTTCAGGGATCCCGGTGATCAACTTCGATGTTAGATCAGACCGGGGATTCTGAGGATGAGGGACTGGTTCGAGAATGGATGGGATCAATTGGTAGGGAGGGGAGGAGTTGGGAAGAGAGAGGGGAAGAGTGGAGGCTCAAAGCCCGCATCTTCAGAGATCCCGGTGATCAACTTCGATGTTAGATCAGACCGGGGATTCTGAGGATGAGGGACTGGTTCGAGAATGGATGGGATCGATTGGTAGGGAGGGGAGGAGCTAGGAAGAGGGAGGGGAGGAGTGGAGGCTCAAAGCCCGCATCTTCAGGGATCCCGGTGATCAACTTCGATGTTAGATCAGACCGGGGATTCTGAGGATGAGGGAGTGGTTCGAGAATGGATGGGATCGATTGGTAGGGAGGGGAGGAGTTGGGAAGAGAGAGGGGAAGAGTGGAGGCTCAAAGCCCGCATCTTCAGAGATCCCGGTGATCAACTTCGATGTTAGATCAGACCGGGGATTCTGAGGATGAGGGACTGGTTCGAGAATGGATGGGATCGATTGGTAGGGAGGGGAGGAGCTAGGAAGAGGGAGGGGAGGAGTGGAGGCTCAAAGCCCGCATCTTCAGAGATCCCGGTGATCAACTTCGATGTTAGATCAGACCGGGGATTCTGAGGATGAGGGACTGGTTCGAGAATGGATGGGATCAATTGGTAGGGAGGGGAGGAGTTGGGAAGAGAGAGGGGAAGAGTGGAGGCTCAAAGCCCGCATCTTCAGAGATCCCGGTGATCAACTTCGATGTTAGATCAGACCGGGGATTCTGAGGATGAGGGACTGGTTCGAGAATGGATGGGATCGATTGGTAGGGAGGGGAGGAGCTAGGAAGAGGGAGGGGAGGAGTGGAGGCTCAAAGCCCGCATCTTCAGAGATCCCGGTGATCAACTTCGATGTTAGATCAGACCGGGGATTCTGAGGATGAGGGACTGGTTCGAGAATGGATGGGATCGATTGGTAGGGAGGGGAGGAGTTGGGAAGAGAGAGGGGAAGAGTGGAGGCTCAAAGCCCGCATCTTCAGAGATCCCGGTGATCAACTTCGATGTTAGATCAGACCGGGGATTCTGAGGATGAGGGACTGGTTCGAGAATGGATGGGATCGATTGGTAGGGAGGGGAGGAGCTAGGAAGAGGGAGGGGAGGAGTGGAGGCTCAAAGCCCGCATCTTCAGGGATCCCGGTGATCAACTTCGATGTTAGATCAGACCGGGGATTCTGAGGATGAGGGAGTGGTTCGAGAATGGATGGGATCGATTGGTAGGGAGGGGAGGAGTTGGGAAGAGAGAGGGGAAGAGTGGAGGCTCAAAGCCCGCATCTTCAGAGATCCCGGTGATCAACTTCGATGTTAGATCAGACCGGGGATTCTGAGGATGAGGGAGTGGTTCGAGAATGGATGGGATCGATTGGTAGGGAGGGGAGGAGTTGGGAAGAGAGAGGGGAAGAGTGGAGGCTCAAAGCCCGCATCTTCAGAGATCCCGGTGATCAACTTCGATGTTAGATCAGACCGGGGATTCTGAGGATGAGGGACTGGTTCGAGAATGGATGGGATCGATTGGTAGGGAGGGGAGGAGCTAGGAAGAGGGAGGGGAGGAGTGGAGGCTCAAAGCCCGCATCTTCAGGGATCCCGGTGATCAACTTCGATGTTAGATCAGACCGGGGATTCTGAGGATGAGGGACTGGTTCGAGAATGGATGGGATCAATTGGTAGGGAGGGGAGGAGTTGGGAAGAGAGAGGGGAAGAGTGGAGGCTCAAAGCCCGCATCTTCAGAGATCCCGGTGATCAACTTCGATGTTAGATCAGACCGGGGATTCTGAGGATGAGGGACTGGTTCGAGAATGGATGGGATCGATTGGTAGGGAGGGGAGGAGCTAGGAAGAGGGAGGGGAGGAGTGGAGGCTCAAAGCCCGCATCTTCAGGGATCCCGGTGATCAACTTCGATGTTAGATCAGACCGGGGATTCTGAGGATGAGGGAGTGGTTCGAGAATGGATGGGATCGATTGGTAGGGAGGGGAGGAGTTGGGAAGAGAGAGGGGAAGAGTGGAGGCTCAAAGCCCGCATCTTCAGAGATCCCGGTGATCAACTTCGATGTTAGATCAGACCGGGGATTCTGAGGATGAGGGACTGGTTCGAGAATGGATGGGATCGATTGGTAGGGAGGGGAGGAGCTAGGAAGAGGGAGGGGAGGAGTGGAGGCTCAAAGCCCGCATCTTCAGAGATCCCGGTGATCAACTTCGATGTTAGATCAGACCGGGGATTCTGAGGATGAGGGACTGGTTCGAGAATGGATGGGATCAATTGGTAGGGAGGGGAGGAGTTGGGAAGAGAGAGGGGAAGAGTGGAGGCTCAAAGCCCGCATCTTCAGAGATCCCGGTGATCAACTTCGATGTTAGATCAGACCGGGGATTCTGAGGATGAGGGACTGGTTCGAGAATGGATGGGATCGATTGGTAGGGAGGGGAGGAGCTAGGAAGAGGGAGGGGAGGAGTGGAGGCTCAAAGCCCGCATCTTCAGAGATCCCGGTGATCAACTTCGATGTTAGATCAGACCGGGGATTCTGAGGATGAGGGACTGGTTCGAGAATGGATGGGATCGATTGGTAGGGAGGGGAGGAGCTAGGAAGAGGGAGGGGAGGAGTGGAGACTCAAAGCCCGCATCTTCAGGGATCCCGGTGATCAACTTCGATGTTAGATCAGACCGGGGATTCTGAGGATGAGGGACTGGTTCGAGAATGGATGGGATCAATTGGTAGGGAGGGGAGGAGTTGGGAAGAGAGAGGGGAAGAGTGGAGGCTCAAAGCCCGCATCTTCAGAGATCCCGGTGATCAACTTCGATGTTAGATCAGACCGGGGATTCTGAGGATGAGGGACTGGTTCGAGAATGGATGGGTTCGATTGGTAGGGAAGCGAGGAGTAGGGAAGAGGGAGGGGAGGAGCGGAGGCTCAAAGCCCGCATCTTCAGAGATCCCGGTGATCAACTTCGATGTTAGATCAGACCGGGGATTCTGAGGATGAGGGACTGGTTCGAGAATGGATGGGATCAATTGGTAGGGAGGGGAGGAGTTGGGAAGAGAGAGGGGAAGAGTGGAGGCTCAAAGCCCGCATCTTCAGAGATCCCGGTGATCAACTTCGATGTTAGATCAGACCGGGGATTCTGAGGATGAGGGACTGGTTCGAGAATGGATGGGTTCGATTGGTAGGGAAGCGAGGAGTAGGGAAGAGGGAGGGGAGGAGCGGAGGCTCAAAGCCCGCATCTTCAGAGATCCCGGTGATCAACTTCGATGTTAGATCAGACCGGGGATTCTGAGGATGAGGGACTGGTTCGAGAATGGATGGGATCGATTGGTAGGGAGGGGAGGAGTTGGGAAGAGGGAGGGGAGGAGTGGAGGCTCAAAGCCCGCATCTTCAGAGATCCCGGTGATCAACTTCGATGTTAGATCAGACCGGGGATTCTGAGGATGAGGGACTGGTTCGAGAATGGATGGGATCAATTGGTAGGGAGGGGAGGAGTTGGGAAGAGAGAGGGGAAGAGTGGAGGCTCAAAGCCCGCATCTTCAGAGATCCCGGTGATCAACTTCGATGTTAGATCAGACCGGGGATTCTGAGGATGAGGGAGTGGTTCGAGAATGGATGGGATCGATTGGTAGGGAGGGGAGGAGTTGGGAAGAGAGAGGGGAAGAGTGGAGGCTCAAAGCCCGCATCTTCAGAGATCCCGGTGATCAACTTCGATGTTAGATCAGACCGGGGATTCTGAGGATGAGGGACTGGTTCGAGAATGGATGGGATCGATTGGTAGGGAGGGGAGGAGCTAGGAAGAGGGAGGGGAGGAGTGGAGGCTCAAAGCCCGCATCTTCAGAGATCCCGGTGATCAACTTCGATGTTAGATCAGACCGGGGATTCTGAGGATGAGGGACTGGTTCGAGAATGGATGGGATCAATTGGTAGGGAGGGGAGGAGTTGGGAAGAGAGAGGGGAAGAGTGGAGGCTCAAAGCCCGCATCTTCAGAGATCCCGGTGATCAACTTCGATGTTAGATCAGACCGGGGATTCTGAGGATGAGGGACTGGTTCGAGAATGGATGGGATCGATTGGTAGGGAGGGGAGGAGCTAGGAAGAGGGAGGGGAGGAGTGGAGGCTCAAAGCCCGCATCTTCAGAGATCCCGGTGATCAACTTCGATGTTAGATCAGACCGGGGATTCTGAGGATGAGGGACTGGTTCGAGAATGGATGGGATCGATTGGTAGGGAGGGGAGGAGCTAGGAAGAGGGAGGGGAGGAGTGGAGGCTCAAAGCCCGCATCTTCAGGGATCCCGGTGATCAACTTCGATGTTAGATCAGACCGGGGATTCTGAGGATGAGGGACTGGTTCGAGAATGGATGGGATCAATTGGTAGGGAGGGGAGGAGTTGGGAAGAGAGAGGGGAAGAGTGGAGGCTCAAAGCCCGCATCTTCAGAGATCCCGGTGATCAACTTCGATGTTAGATCAGACCGGGGATTCTGAGGATGAGGGAGTGGTTCGAGAATGGATGGGATCGATTGGTAGGGAGGGGAGGAGTTGGGAAGAGAGAGGGGAAGAGTGGAGGCTCAAAGCCCGCATCTTCAGAGATCCCGGTGATCAACTTCGATGTTAGATCAGACCGGGGATTCTGAGGATGAGGGACTGGTTCGAGAATGGATGGGATCGATTGGTAGGGAGGGGAGGAGCTAGGAAGAGGGAGGGGAGGAGTGGAGGCTCAAAGCCCGCATCTTCAGAGATCCCGGTGATCAACTTCGATGTTAGATCAGACCGGGGATTCTGAGGATGAGGGACTGGTTCGAGAATGGATGGGATCAATTGGTAGGGAGGGGAGGAGTTGGGAAGAGAGAGGGGAAGAGTGGAGGCTCAAAGCCCGCATCTTCAGAGATCCCGGTGATCAACTTCGATGTTAGATCAGACCGGGGATTCTGAGGATGAGGGACTGGTTCGAGAATGGATGGGATCGATTGGTAGGGAGGGGAGGAGCTAGGAAGAGGGAGGGGAGGAGTGGAGGCTCAAAGCCCGCATCTTCAGAGATCCCGGTGATCAACTTCGATGTTAGATCAGACCGGGGATTCTGAGGATGAGGGACTGGTTCGAGAATGGATGGGATCGATTGGTAGGGAGGGGAGGAGCTAGGAAGAGGGAGGGGAGGAGTGGAGGCTCAAAGCCCGCATCTTCAGGGATCCCGGTGATCAACTTCGATGTTAGATCAGACCGGGGATTCTGAGGATGAGGGACTGGTTCGAGAATGGATGGGATCAATTGGTAGGGAGGGGAGGAGTTGGGAAGAGAGAGGGGAAGAGTGGAGGCTCAAAGCCCGCATCTTCAGAGATCCCGGTGATCAACTTCGATGTTAGATCAGACCGGGGATTCTGAGGATGAGGGACTGGTTCGAGAATGGATGGGATCAATTGGTAGGGAGGGGAGGAGTTGGGAAGAGGGAGGGGAGGAGCGGAGGCTCAAAGCCCGCATCTTCAGAGATCCCGGTGATCAACTTCGATGTTAGATCAGACCGGGGATTCTGATGATGAGGGACTGGTTCGAGAATGGATAGGATCGATTGGTAGGGAGGGGAGGAGTTGGGAAGAGAGAGGGGAAGAGTGGAGGCTCAAAGCCCGCATCTTCAGAGATCCCGGTGATCAACTTCGATGTTAGATCAGACCGGGGATTCTGAGGATGAGGGACTGGTTCGAGAATGGATGGGATCGATTGGTAGGGAGGGGAGGAGCTAGGAAGAGGGAGGGGAGGAGTGGAGGCTCAAAGCCCGCATCTTCAGAGATCCCGGTGATCAACTTCGATGTTAGATCAGACCGGGGATTCTGAGGATGAGGGACTGGTTCGAGAATGGATGGGATCAATTGGTAGGGAGGGGAGGAGTTGGGAAGAGAGAGGGGAAGAGTGGAGGCTCAAAGCCCGCATCTTCAGAGATCCCGGTGATCAACTTCGATGTTAGATCAGACCGGGGATTCTGAGGATGAGGGACTGGTTCGAGAATGGATGGGATCGATTGGTAGGGAAGGGAGGAGCTAGGAAGAGGAAGGGGAGGAGTGGAGGCTCGAAGCCCACATCTCCAGAATCCTGTGCAATCAATTTTGATTCTAGAATGCACAACGAATTCTGAGGATGAGGATGGGATCGATTGGTAGGGAAGGGAGGAGTAGGGAAGAGGGAGGGGGAGTGGTAGGGAAGGGAGGAGTAGGGAAGAGTGAGGGGAAGAGTGGAGGCTCAAAGCCCGCATCTTCAGATCCCGGTGATCAACTTCGATGTTAGATCAGACCGGGGATTCTGAGGATGAGGGACTGGTTCGAGAATGGATGGGATCGATTGGTAGGGAAGCGAGGAGTTGGGAAGAGGGAGGGGAGGAGTGGAGGCTCAAAGCCCGCATCTTCAGAGATCCCGGTGATCAACTTCGATGTTAGATCAGACCGGGGATTCTGAGGATGAGGGACTGGTTCGAGAATGGATGGGATCGATTGGTAGGGAGGGGAGGAGCTAGGAAGAGGGAGGGGAGGAGTGGAGGCTCAAAGCCCGCATCTTCAGAGATCCCGGTGATCAACTTCGATGTTAGATCAGACCGGGGATTCTGAGGATGAGGGACTGGTTCGAGAATGGATGGGATCAATTGGTAGGGAGGGGAGGAGTTGGGAAGAGAGAGGGGAAGAGTGGAGGCTCAAAGCCCGCATCTTCAGAGATCCCGGTGATCAACTTCGATGTTAGATCAGACCGGGGATTCTGAGGATGAGGGACTGGTTCGAGAATGGATGGGATCGATTGGTAGGGAAGGGAGGAGCTAGGAAGAGGGAGGGGAGGAGTGGAGGCTCGAAGCCCACATCTCCAGAATCCTGTGCAATCAATTTTGATTCTAGAATGCACAACGAATTCTGAGGATGAGGATGGGATCGATTGGTAGGGAAGGGAGGAGTAGGGAAGAGGGAGGGGGAGTGGTAGGGAAGGGAGGAGTAGGGAAGAGTGAGGGGAAGAGTGGAGGCTCAAAGCCCGCATCTTCAGATCCCGGTGATCAACTTCGATGTTAGATCAGACCGGGGATTCTGAGGATGAGGGACTGGTTCGAGAATGGATGGGATCGATTGGTAGGGAAGCGAGGAGTTGGGAAGAGGGAGGGGGAGTGGTAGGGAAGGGAGGAGTAGGGAAGAGTGAGGGGAGGAGTGGAGGCTCAAAGCCCGCATCTTCAGAGATCCCGGTGATCAACTTCGATGTTAGATCAGACCGGGGATTCTGAGGATGAGGGACTGGTTCGAGAATGGATGGGATCGATTGGTAGGGAAGCGAGGAGTAGGGAAGAGGGAGGGGAGGAGTGGAGGCTCAAAGCCCGCATCTTCAGAGATCCCGGTGATCAACTTCGATGTTAGATCAGACCGGGGATTCTGAGGATGAGGGACTGGTTTGAGAATGGATGGGATCGATTGGTAGGGAGGAGAGGAGTTGGGAAGAGAGAGGGGAAAAGTGGAGGCTCAAAGCCCGCATCTTCAGAGATCCCGGTGATCAACTTCGATGTTAGATCAGACCGGGGATTCTGAGGATGAGGGACTGGTTCGAGAATGGATGGGATCGATTGGTAGGGAAGCGAGGAGTAGGGAAGAGGGAGGGGAGGAGCGGAGGCTCAAAGCCCGCATCTTCAGAGATCCCGGTGATCAACTTCGATGTTAGATCAGACCGGGGATTCTGAGGATGAGGGACTGGTTCGAGAATGGATGGGTTCGATTGGTAGGGAAGCGAGGAGTAGGGAAGAGGGAGGGGAGGAGCGGAGGCTCAAAGCCCGCATCTTCAGAGATCCCGGTGATCAACTTCGATGTTAGATCAGACCGGGGATTCTGAGGATGAGGGACTGGTTCGAGAATGGATGGGTTCGATTGGTAGGGAAGCGAGGAGTAGGGAAGAGGGAGGGGAGGAGCGGAGGCTCAAAGCCCGCATCTTCAGAGATCCCGGTGATCAACTTCGATGTTAGATCAGACCGGGGATTCTGAGGATGAGGGACTGGTTCGAGAATGGATGGGTTCGATTGGTAGGGAAGCGAGGAGTAGGGAAGAGGGAGGGGAGGAGCGGAGGCTCAAAGCCCGCATCTTCAGAGATCCCGGTGATCAACTTCGATGTTAGATCAGACCGGGGATTCTGAGGATGAGGGACTGGTTCGAGAATGGATAGGATCGATTGGTAGGGAGGGGAGGAGTTGGGAAGAGAGAGGGGAAGAGTGGAGGCTCAAAGCCCGCATCTTCAGAGATCCCGGTGATCAACTTCGATGTTAGATCAGACCGGGGATTCTGAGGATGAGGGACTGGTTCGAGAATGGATGGGATCGATTGGTAGGGAGGGGAGGAGCTAGGAAGAGGGAGGGGAGGAGTGGAGGCTCAAAGCCCGCATCTTCAGAGATCCCGGTGATCAACTTCGATGTTAGATCAGACCGGGGATTCTGAGGATGAGGGACTGGTTCGAGAATGGATGGGATCAATTGGTAGGGAGGGGAGGAGTTGGGAAGAGAGAGGGGAAGAGTGGAGGCTCAAAGCCCGCATCTTCAGAGATCCCGGTGATCAACTTCGATGTTAGATCAGACCGGGGATTCTGAGGATGAGGGACTGGTTCGAGAATGGATGGGATCGATTGGTAGGGAAGGGAGGAGCTAGGAAGAGGGAGGGGAGGAGTGGAGGCTCGAAGCCCACATCTCCAGAATCCTGTGCAATCAATTTTGATTCTAGAATGCACAACGAATTCTGAGGATGAGGATGGGATCGATTGGTAGGGAAGGGAGGAGTAGGGAAGAGGGAGGGGGAGTGGTAGGGAAGGGAGGAGTAGGGAAGAGTGAGGGGAAGAGCGGAGGCTCAAAGCCCGCATCTTCAGAGATCCCGGTGATCAACTTCGATGTTAGATCAGACCGGGGATTCTGAGGATGAGGGACTGGTTCGAGAATGGATGGGTTCGATTGGTAGGGAAGCGAGGAGTAGGGAAGAGGGAGGGGAGGAGCGGAGGCTCAAAGCCCGCATCTTCAGAGATCCCGGTGATCAACTTCGATGTTAGATCAGACCGGGGATTCTGAGGATGAGGGACTGGTTCGAGAATGGATAGGATCGATTGGTAGGGAGGGGAGGAGTTGGGAAGAGAGAGGGGAAGAGTGGAGGCTCAAAGCCCGCATCTTCAGAGATCCCGGTGATCAACTTCGATGTTAGATCAGACCGGGGATTCTGAGGATGAGGGACTGGTTCGAGAATGGATGGGATCGATTGGTAGGGAGGGGAGGAGCTAGGAAGAGGGAGGGGAGGAGTGGAGGCTCAAAGCCCGCATCTTCAGAGATCCCGGTGATCAACTTCGATGTTAGATCAGACCGGGGATTCTGAGGATGAGGGACTGGTTCGAGAATGGATGGGATCAATTGGTAGGGAGGGGAGGAGTTGGGAAGAGAGAGGGGAAGAGTGGAGGCTCAAAGCCCGCATCTTCAGAGATCCCGGTGATCAACTTCGATGTTAGATCAGACCGGGGATTCTGAGGATGAGGGACTGGTTCGAGAATGGATGGGATCGATTGGTAGGGAAGGGAGGAGCTAGGAAGAGGGAGGGGAGGAGTGGAGGCTCGAAGCCCACATCTCCAGAATCCTGTGCAATCAATTTTGATTCTAGAATGCACAACGAATTCTGAGGATGAGGATGGGATCGATTGGTAGGGAAGGGAGGAGTAGGGAAGAGGGAGGGGGAGTGGTAGGGAAGGGAGGAGTAGGGAAGAGTGAGGGGAAGAGTGGAGGCTCAAAGCCCGCATCTTCAGATCCCGGTGATCAACTTCGATGTTAGATCAGACCGGGGATTCTGAGGATGAGGGACTGGTTCGAGAATGGATGGGATCGATTGGTAGGGAAGCGAGGAGTAGGGAAGAGGGAGGGGAGGAGTGGAGGCTCAAAGCCCGCATCTTCAGAGATCCCGGTGATCAACTTCGATGTTAGATCAGACCGGGGATTCTGAGGATGAGGGACTGGTTTGAGAATGGATGGGATCGATTGGTAGGGAGGAGAGGAGTTGGGAAGAGAGAGGGGAAAAGTGGAGGCTCAAAGCCCGCATCTTCAGAGATCCCGGTGATCAACTTCGATGTTAGATCAGACCGGGGATTCTGGGGATGAGGGAGTGGTTCGAGAATGGATGGGATCGATTGGTAGGGAAGCGAGGAGTAGGGAAGAGGGAGGGGAGGAGCGGAGGCTCAAAGCCCGCATCTTCAGAGATCCCGGTGATCAACTTCGATGTTAGATCAGACCGGGGATTCTGAGGATGAGGGACTGGTTCGAGAATGGATAGGATCGATTGGTAGGGAGGGGAGGAGTTGGGAAGAGAGAGGGGAAGAGTGGAGGCTCAAAGCCCGCATCTTCAGAGATCCCGGTGATCAACTTCGATGTTAGATCAGACCGGGGATTCTGAGGATGAGGAACTGGTTCGAGAATGGATGGGATCGATTGGTAGGGAGGGGAGGAGCTAGGAAGAGGGAGGGGAGGAGTGGAGGCTCAAAGCCCGCATCTTCAGAGATCCCGGTGATCAACTTCGATGTTAGATCAGACCGGGGATTCTGAGGATGAGGGACTGGTTCGAGAATGGATGGGATCAATTGGTAGGGAGGGGAGGAGTTGGGAAGAGAGAGGGGAAGAGTGGAGGCTCAAAGCCCGCATCTTCAGAGATCCCGGTGATCAACTTCGATGTTAGATCAGACCGGGGATTCTGAGGATGAGGGACTGGTTCGAGAATGGATGGGATCGATTGGTAGGGAAGGGAGGAGCTAGGAAGAGGGAGGGGAGGAGTGGAGGCTCGAAGCCCACATCTCCAGAATCCTGTGCAATCAATTTTGATTCTAGAATGCACAACGAATTCTGAGGATGAGGATGGGATCGATTGGTAGGGAAGGGAGGAGTAGGGAAGAGGGAGGGGGAGTGGTAGGGAAGGGAGGAGTAGGGAAGAGTGAGGGGAAGAGCGGAGGCTCAAAGCCCGCATCTTCAGAGATCCCGGTGATCAACTTCGATGTTAGATCAGACCGGGGATTCTGAGGATGAGGGACTGGTTCGAGAATGGATGGGTTCGATTGGTAGGGAAGCGAGGAGTAGGGAAGAGGGAGGGGAGGAGCGGAGGCTCAAAGCCCGCATCTTCAGAGATCCCGGTGATCAACTTCGATGTTAGATCAGACCGGGGATTCTGAGGATGAGGGACTGGTTCGAGAATGGATAGGATCGATTGGTAGGGAGGGGAGGAGTTGGGAAGAGAGAGGGGAAGAGTGGAGGCTCAAAGCCCGCATCTTCAGAGATCCCGGTGATCAACTTCGATGTTAGATCAGACCGGGGATTCTGAGGATGAGGGACTGGTTCGAGAATGGATGGGATCGATTGGTAGGGAGGGGAGGAGCTAGGAAGAGGGAGGGGAGGAGTGGAGGCTCAAAGCCCGCATCTTCAGAGATCCCGGTGATCAACTTCGATGTTAGATCAGACCGGGGATTCTGAGGATGAGGGACTGGTTCGAGAATGGATGGGATCAATTGGTAGGGAGGGGAGGAGTTGGGAAGAGAGAGGGGAAGAGTGGAGGCTCAAAGCCCGCATCTTCAGAGATCCCGGTGATCAACTTCGATGTTAGATCAGACCGGGGATTCTGAGGATGAGGGACTGGTTCGAGAATGGATGGGATCGATTGGTAGGGAAGGGAGGAGCTAGGAAGAGGGAGGGGAGGAGTGGAGGCTCGAAGCCCACATCTCCAGAATCCTGTGCAATCAATTTTGATTCTAGAATGCACAACGAATTCTGAGGATGAGGATGGGATCGATTGGTAGGGAAGGGAGGAGTAGGGAAGAGGGAGGGGGAGTGGTAGGGAAGGGAGGAGTAGGGAAGAGTGAGGGGAAGAGTGGAGGCTCAAAGCCCGCATCTTCAGATCCCGGTGATCAACTTCGATGTTAGATCAGACCGGGGATTCTGAGGATGAGGGACTGGTTCGAGAATGGATGGGATCGATTGGTAGGGAAGCGAGGAGTAGGGAAGAGGGAGGGGAGGAGTGGAGGCTCAAAGCCCGCATCTTCAGAGATCCCGGTGATCAACTTCGATGTTAGATCAGACCGGGGATTCTGAGGATGAGGGACTGGTTTGAGAATGGATGGGATCGATTGGTAGGGAGGAGAGGAGTTGGGAAGAGAGAGGGGAAAAGTGGAGGCTCAAAGCCCGCATCTTCAGAGATCCCGGTGATCAACTTCGATGTTAGATCAGACCGGGGATTCTGGGGATGAGGGAGTGGTTCGAGAATGGATGGGATCGATTGGTAGGGAAGCGAGGAGTAGGGAAGAGGGAGGGGAGGAGCGGAGGCTCAAAGCCCGCATCTTCAGAGATCCCGGTGATCAACTTCGATGTTAGATCAGACCGGGGATTCTGAGGATGAGGGACTGGTTCGAGAATGGATGGGATCGATTGGTAGGGAGGGGAGGAGTTGGGAAGAGAGAGGGGAAGAGTGGAGGCTCAAAGCCCGCATCTTCAGAGATCCCGGTGATCAACTTCGATGTTAGATCAGACCGGGGATTCTGAGGATGAGGGACTGGTTCGAGAATGGATGGGATCGATTGGTAGGGAAGTGAGGAGCTAGGAAGAGGGAGGGGAGAAGTGGAGGCTCGAAGCCCACATCTCCAGAATCCTGTGCAATCAATTTTGATTTTAGAATGCACAACGAATTCTGAGGATGAGGGTGGGATCGATTGGTAGGGAAGGGAGGAGTAGGGAAGAGGGAGGGGGAGTGGTAGGGAAGGGAGGAGTAGGGAAGAGTGAGGGGAAGAGTGGAGGCTCAAAGCCCGCATCTTCAGAGATCCCGGTGATCAACTTCGATGTTAGATCAGACCGGGGATTCTGAGGCTGAGGGAGTGGTTCGAGAATGTATGGGATCGATTGGTAGGGAAGGGAGGAGTAGGGAAGAGTGAGGGGAAGAGTGGAGGCTCAAAGCCCGCATCTTCAGAGATCCCGGTGATCAACTTCGATGTTAGATCAGACCGGGGATTCTGAGGATGAGGGACTGGTTTGAGAATGGATGGGATCGATTGGTAGGGAGGAGAGGAGTTGGGAAGAGAGAGGGGAAAAGTGGAGGCTCAAAGCCCGCATCTTCAGAGATCCCGGTGATCAACTTCGATGTTAGATCAGACCGGGGATTCTGGGGATGAGGGAGTGGTTCGAGAATGGATGGGATCGATTGGTAGGGAGGGGAGGAGTTGGGAAGAGAGAGGGGAAGAGTGGAGGCTCAAAGCCCGCATCTTCACAGATCCCGGTGATCAACTTCGATGTTAGATCAGACCGGGGATTCTGAGGATGAGGGACTGGTTCGAGAATGGATGGGATCGATTGGTAGGGAGGGGAGGAGTTGGGAAGAGAGAGGGGAAGAGTGGAGGCTCAAAGCCCGCATCTTCAGAGATCCCGGTGATCAACTTCGATGTTAGATCATACCGGGGATTCTGAGGATGAGGGACTGGTTCGAGAATGGATGGGATCGATTGGTAGGGAAGTGAGGAGCTAGGAAGAGGGAGGGGAGAAGTGGAGGCTCGAAGCCCACATCTCCAGAATCCTGTGCAATCAATTTTGATTCTAGAATGCACAACGAATTCTGAGGATGAGGGTGGGATCGATTGGTAGGGAAGGGAGGAGTAGGGAAGAGGGAGGGGGAGTGGTAGGGAAGGGAGGAGTAGGGAAGAGTGAGTGGAAGAGTGGAGGCTCAAAGCCCGCATCTTCAGAGATCCCGGTGATCAACTTCGATGTTAGATCAGACCGGGGATTCTGAGGATGAGGGAGTGGTTCGAGAATGGATGGGATCGATTGGTAGGGAGGGGAGGAGTTGGGAAGAGAGAGTGGAAGAGTGGAGGCTCAAAGCCCGCATCTTCAGAGATCCCGGTGATCAACTTCGATGTTAGATCAGACCGGGGATTCTGAGGATGAGGGAGTGGTTCGAGAATGGATGGGATCGATTGGTAGGGAGGGGAGGAATTGGGAAGAGAGAGGGGAAGAGTGGAGGCTCAAAGCCCGCATCTTCACAGATCCCGGTGATCAACTTCGATGTTAGATCAGACCGGGGATTCTGAGGATGAGGGACTGGTTCGAGAATGGATGGGATCGATTGGTAGGGAGGGGAAGAGCTAGGAAGAGGGAGGGGAGGAGTGGAGGCTCAAAGCCCGCATCTTCAGAGATCCCGGTGATCAACTTCGATGTTAGATCAGACCGGGGATTCTGAGGATGAGGGACTGGTTCGAGAATGGATGGGATCGATTGGTAGGGAAGGGAGGAGCTAGGAAGAGGGAGGGGAGGAGTGGAGGCTCGAAGCCCACATCTCCAGAATCCTGTGCAATCAATTTTGATTCTAGAATGCACAACGAATTCTGAGGATGAGGATGGGATCGATTGGTAGGGAAGGGAGGAGTAGGGAAGAGGTAGGGGGAGTGGTAGGGAAGGGAGGAGTAGGGAAGGGAGGAGTAGGGAAGAGTGAGGGGAAGAGTGGAGGCTCAAAGCCCGCATCTTCAGATCGCGGTGATCAACTTCGATGTTAGATCAGACCGGGGATTCTGAGGATGAGGGACTGGTTCGAGAATGGATGGGATCGATTGGTAGGGAAGCGAGGAGTAGGGAAGAGGGAGGGGAGGAGTGGAGGCTCAAAGCCCGCATCTTCAGAGATCCCGGTGATCAACTTCGATGTTAGATCAGACCGGGGATTCTGAGGATGAGGGACTGGTTCGAGAATGGATGGGATCGATTGGTAGGGAAGGAAGGAGCTAGGAAGAGGGAGGGGAGAAGTGGAGGCTCGAAGCCCACATCTCCAGAATCCTGTGCAATCAATTTTGATTCTAGAATGCACAACGAATTCTGAGGATGAGGATGGGATCGATTGGTAGGGAAGGGAGGAGTAGGGAAGAGGGAGGGGGAGTGGTAGGGAAGGGAGGAGTAGGGAAGAGTGAGGGGAAGAGTGGAGGCTCAAAGCCCGCATCTTCAGAGATCCCGGTGATCAACTTCGATGTTAGATCAGACCGGGGATTCTGAGGATGAGGGACTGGTTCGAGAATGGATGGGATCGATTGGTAGGGAAGTGAGGAGTTGGGAAGAGGGAGGGGAGGAGTGGAGGCTCAAAGCCCGCATCTTCAGAGATCCCGGTGATCAACTTCGATGCTAGATCAGACCGGGGATTCTGAGGATGAGGGACTGGTTCGAGAATGGATGGGATCGATTGGTAGGGAGGGGAGGAGTTGGGTAGAGAGGGGGTCTCGAAGCCCGCATCTTCAAAGATCCCGGTGATCAACTTCGATGCTAGATCAGACCGGAGATTCTGAGGATGAGGGACTGGTTCGAGAATGGATGGGATCGATTGGTACGGAGGGGAGGAGTTGGGAAGAGGGAGGGGAGGAGTGGAGGCTCAAAGCCCGCATCTTCAGAGATCCCGGTGATCAACTTCGATGTTAGATCAGACCGGGGATTCTGAGGATGAGGGACTGGTTCGAGAATGGATGGGATCGATTGGTAGGGAAGCGAGGAGTAGGGAAGAGGGAGGGGAGGAGTGGATGCTCAAAGCCCGCATCTTCAGAGATCCCGGTGATCAACTTCGATGTTAGATCAGACCGGGGATTCTGAGGATGAGGGACTGGTTCGAGAATGGATGGGATCGATTGGTAGGGAAGTGAGGAGCTAGGAAGATGGAGGGGAGGAGTGGAGGCTCGAAGCCCACATCTCCAGAATCCTGTGCAATGAATTTTGATTCTAGAATGCACAACGAATTCTGAGGATGAGGGACTGGTTCGAGAATGGATGGGATCGATTGGTAGGGAGGGGAGGAGTTGGGTAGAGAGGGGGTCTCGAAGCCCGCATCTTCAGAGATCCCGGTGATCAACTTCGATGCTAGATCAGACCGGGGATTCTGAGGATGAGGGACTGGTTCGAGAATGGATGGGATCGATTGGTACGGAGGGGAGGAGTTGGGAAGAGGGAGGGGAGGAGTGGAGGCTCAAAGCCCGCATCTTCAGAGATCCCGGTGATCAACTTCGATGTTAGATCAGACCGGGGATTCTGAGGATGAGGGACTGGTTCGAGAATGGATGGGATCGATTGGTACGGAGGGGAGGAGTTGGGAAGAGGGAGGGGAGGAGTGGAGGCTCAAAGCCCGCATCTTCAGAGATCCCGGTGATCAACTTCGATGTTAGATCAGACCGGGGATTCTGAGGATGAGGGACTGGTTCGAGAATGGATGGGATCGATTGGTAGGGAAGCGAGGAGTAGGGAAGAGGGAGGGGAGGAGTGGAGGCTCAAAGCCCGCATCTTCAGAGATCCCGGTGATCAACTTCGATGTTAGATCAGACCGGGGATTCTGAGGATGAGGGACTGGTTCGAGAATGGATGGGATCGATTGGTAGGGAGGGGAGGAGTTGGAAGAGAGAGGGGAAGAGTGGAGGCTCAAAGCCCGCATCTTCAGAGATCCCGGTGATCAAGTTCGATGTTAGATCAGACCGGGGATTCTGAGGATGAGGGACTGGTTCGAGAATGGATGGGATCCATTGGTAGGGAAGCGAGGAGTAGGGAAGGGGAAGGGGGAGTGGTAGGGAAGGGAGGAGTAGGGAAGAGTGAGGGGAAGAGTGGAGGCTCAAAGCCCGCATCTTCAGAGATCCCGGTGATCAACTTCTATGTTAGATCAGACCGGAGATTCTGAGGATGAGGGACTGGTTCGAGAATGGATGGGATCCATTGGTAGGGAAGCGAGGAGTAGGGAAGAGAGAGGGGGAGTGGTAGGGAAGGGAGGAGTAGGGAAGAGTGAGGGGAAGAGTGGAGGCTCAAAGCCCGCATCTTCAGAGATCCCGGTGATCAACTTCGATCTTAGATCAGACCGGGGATTCTGAGGATGAGGGACTGGTTCGAGAATGGATGGGATCCATTGGTAGGGAAGCGAGGAGTAGGGAAGGGGAAGGGGGAGTGGTAGGGAAGGGAGGAGTAGGGAAGAGTGAGGGGAAGAGTGGAGGCTCAAAGCCCGCATCTTCAGAGATCCCGGTGATCAAGTTCGATGTTAGATCAGACCGGGGATTCTGAGGATGAGGGACTGGTTCGAGAATGGATGGGATCCATTGGTAGGGAAGGGAGGAGTAGGGAAGAGAGAGGGGGAGTGGTAGGGAAGGGAGGAGTAGGGAAGAGTGAGGGGAAGAGTGGAGGCTCAAAGCCCGCATCTTCAGAGATCCCGGTGATCAACTTCGATCTTAGATCAGACCGGGGATTCTGAGGATGAGGGACTGGTTCGAGAATGGATGGGATCCATTGGTAGGGAAGCGAGGAGTAGGGAAGGGGAAGGGGGGGTGGTAGGGAAGGGAGGAGTAGGGAAGAGAGAGGGGAAGAGTGGAGGCTCAAAGCCCGCATCTTCAGAGATCCCGGTGATCAACTTCTATGTTAGATCAGACCGGAGATTCTGAGGATGAGGGAGTGGTTCGAGAATGGATGGGATCGATTGGTACGGAGGGGAGGAGTTGGGAAGAGGGAGGGGAGGAGTGGAGGCTCAAAGCCCGCATCTTCAGAGATCCCGGTGATCAACTTCGATGTTAGATCAGACCGGGGATTCTGAGGATGAAGGACTGGTTCGAGAATGGATGGGATCGATTGGTAGGGAAGTGAGGAGCTAGGAAGAGGGAGGGGAGAAGTGGAGGCTCAAAGCCCGCATCTTCAGAGATCCCGGTGATCAACTTCGATGTTAGATCAGACCGGGGATTCTGAGGATGAGGGACTGGTTCGAGAATGGATGGGATCGATTGGTAGGGAAGGAAGGAGTAGGGAAGAGAGAGGGGAAGAGTGGAGGCTCAAAGCCCGCATCTTCAGAGATCCCGGTGATCAACTTCTATGTTAGATCAGACCGGAGATTCTGAGGATGAGGGAGTGGTTCGAGAATGGATGGGATCGATTGGTACGGAGGGGAGGAGTTGGGAAGAGGGAGGGGAGGAGTGGAGGCTCAAAGCCCGCATCTTCAGAGATCCCGGTGATCAACTTCGATGTTAGATCAGACCGGGGATTCTGAGGATGAGGGACTGGTTCGAGAATGTATGGGATCGATTGGTAGGGAAGTGAGGAGCTAGGAAGAGGGAGGGGAGAAGTGGAGGCTCGAAGCCCACATCTCCAGAATCCTGTGCAATCAATTTTGATTCTAGGATGCACAACGAATTCTGAGGATGAGGGTGGGATCGATTGGTAGGGAAGGGAGGAGTAGGGAAGAGGGAGGGGGAGTGGTAGGGAAGGGAGGAGTAGGGAAGAGGGAGGGGAGGAGCGGAGGCTCAAAGCCCGCATCTTCAGAGATCCCGGTGATCAACTTCGATGTTAGATCAGACCGGGGATTCTGAGGATGAGGGACTGGTTCGAGAATGGATGGGATCGATTGGTAGGGAAGCGAGGAGTAGGGAAGAGGGAGGGGAGGAGTGGAGGCTCAAAGCCCGCATCTTCAGAGATCCCGGTGATCAACTTCGATGTTAGATCAGACCGGGGATTCTGAGGATGAGGGACTGGTTCGAGAATGGATGGGATCGATTGGTAGGGAAGGAAGGAGTAGGGAAGAGAGAGGGGAAGAGTGGAGGCTCAAAGCCCGCATCTTCAGAGATCCCGGTGATCAACTTCGATGTTAGATCAGACCGGGGATTCTGAGGATGAGGGACTGGTTCGAGAATGTATGGGATCGATTGGTAGGGAGGGGAGGAGTTGGTAAGAGAGAGGGGAAGAGTGGAGGCTCAAAGCCCGCATCTCCAGAATCCTGTGCCGTCAACTCTGATGCTTGACGGTACAGGGAAATCTGTGGATGAGGGCCGGGTTCGAGAAAGGAACACAGAAAACTATCATATCATTACCTATGCTAGATTAGTGACAGAATTCTGAGGATGAGGGTCGAGATCGGGGATGGATGGGAAGGGAGTGAGCAGGGGAGAGGCAGGGAACTATTGGGGGAAGAGGTGCCGAGAGAGTTGAAGACAGAGTAGAGACGGTTGGAGAATCGGAGACTAACGGCGACTGGAGAGCGAAGACTGATGACTCTCACCCTTTTCGACTCCCTTTTATACCGCCCTGGTCAACTAGGCGACCAAGTAGGATTGGTCGAACGTGCGCCTAGTTGGCCGCCTAGTTGGTCAGAGACCCTTCCTAGTTGGTCAGAGACCCTTCCTAGTTGGTCGGAGACCCTTCCTAGTTGGTAAGAGACCCTTCCTAGTTGGTAAGAGACCCTTCCTAGTTGGTAAGAGACCCTTCCTAGTTGGAGGAATAAACAGGTCTCTGACTGACTCTCTACATTTCGCACGCTCTCTCGCCGGTCAGACTAGAGAGAGAGGTAGGTAAAGAGGTCAACGTGCACGTGCGCAAGATCAAAGTACATATATGAGGCCGTTCGTCTTATTTTCAAGCAAATCCGACCAGATTTGGCACAGCTCAAAAAGATCGATTTTCT
Source organism: Pristionchus entomophagus (assembly GCA_036245825.1). Taxonomy (NCBI): domain Eukaryota; kingdom Metazoa; phylum Nematoda; class Chromadorea; order Rhabditida; family Neodiplogasteridae; genus Pristionchus; species Pristionchus entomophagus. The sequence goes on from BTSX01000006.1 coordinate 21,924,364, forward strand.
GAAATTGTGTGTATTGGGGTAATCGATGGTGGTGAAAACGATGGGAGTATTCATTTCGTTGTCTCCAGACGGCGTCACGTCGAAATCACATTTTCACGTGCTACTCGGCTCTCGAGAGTGCTAATTTTAAGTGAAAATATTTCCTGGGGTAGAATTGCATGTCTAGTTCATTTTTTCAGTTCATTTTTGTCTAGTTCATTTTTCATGATTTTCAAAAATAATTTTTAAAAAGTGATTTTTTTGCATATGCCTATCCGAGTAATCTCATGTGGATAGATCGATCGAGGATGACGAGAAGATCATAAATCTATATTTATATACATTTTCCGCATCGGGTTTTCGAGAAACTCGACTTATTGTGTTATGAGATTGTGAGGAGAAGACGTATTCCTCCCCTCCCTCTCCCTCCTCTCTCGTGCGCTCTCTCCATTCTAAACGCTCTCTCGTCGTGTGGGGTCAGGGAAGCGGTTGAGGGGGGGGGGAGAGAGGAAGGGCCAAAGGAGCCCCTTTTCCTTTCACTCTCAAAACACAATAAGTCGAGTTTCTCGGATAGGCCTATGCGAAAAAATGACTTTAAAAATTATTTTTGAAAATCGTAAAAATGAACTAGACAGGCGTCTTCGCCTTGCAATTCTACCCCAGGAACTATTTTCACTTAAAATTAGCACTCTCGAGAGCCGAGTAGGACGTGAAAATGTGATTTCGACGTGATGCCGTCTGGAGCCAAGAAGGGTTCAGGGGGTAAAATGAATACTCCCATCGTTTTCACAACCATCGATTACCCCAATACACACAATTTCAGAAAATCGATCTTTTTGAGCTGTGCCAACCCTTGCTTGAAAATAAGGCAAACGGCGTCATATGGTACAGAGTGTCGGGGAGACTAAAGTACAAGTTATTAAGTGGCCTGCTCACGTCATCTGGATTAGTTAATTGAACGACTCAATATCCAAACGAACAATGCTAATTGACGTTATGGGGGCATGAGTAATACCTCTCATTATGCTTGTACAATTACAGTTACAAATATATTATGGAAATAGCCTCGGATACCGTATACAACTTGTGAGGATTCCAGAATTAGGTATTTTTCTATCTCTTTCAGAATCATCCTACTATTGGGAAAACACTCCACGTCAATCGATCCATGGTAACCCTTCAATTAATTTGTTTTCAGTTATGTGGAGGATTCTAAATCTCTCGGGCAAGAATGGTTTGTATTTATTTACCTGAGTCCTTGTAACAGCCCTCTGGCAATTGTTTGAAAGATCGTTAGCCTGCTTCCCATCTGCGGCATCCGTTCTCTTCGCTCCTCTCCCATCATTCCGATTACCTTCTGGAGGCCTCCGTTCTCACCTCCCCATAAGAGTTCTCTCGAGAACACAGAACCATTCCTCTTACTATTACTCCTTTTTAACATTTTCTGTTCTCGCTCCACACTTTGCATTTAATCAGTTCCATCCTTTCTTCTCTTTGTTTGCTGACACTGCTCCTAGATCCTCATGTATTACATCATCTCTACGAGCTTGAGTCATGGCTCATGGTTCCAAACTACATACTTTCCCGTGCCACCTTGTATGGTTGACCTCACTTATCGTATCATTCCTAGATCGTATCAGTTAGGCTGCCCAATCATGTCCCTTTTTATGACCGAACTTGCGCAACGGACAGAGATACTGATTGACCGCTGGGTGTGCAGGAGACCCTTCTTACCCGACTCTTTCATATGTGCACACTATCGTGTATGCCTGATCGGCGAAGGTTAGACAGGATGGAGAGAGCATAAACCGGGATGACAGATGCATTGGAGTTATTCACAAGCACGTCACTTTTTCTTCCGCCACCTTTCAAACAATCTGCATAACCAAGCTATTATCGCACTCATCTAAATTTGGTACCTTTTTAGCATCTCGTTCTGGCTTGCCTGAAAATGATCGTCTGTGCAACTCTTTTTTGGGTCATTTGTTCGTATTTCGTTTCTCTTCCTATCCCTTTTGACCAACATTGTTACTTCACTTATCACTCGAGCAATCTAGTGCGGAAATGAAAGTCAAGGTCGAAGCTCGTGATGACGATGATATCGACATTCTCGATTTCATTGTTAGAATGGTGAGAAGTAGATCGGCAATAGAGTAACCGATAGAGACTAAAAATACTATTTTCCGGATGCAATACTGGGATTCGATAATATAATTTTAATTTTAAAGAAATGTTTCAGAACAACGGCCGTGCAGTCAATCGCAAAAGACCGGCTACCGAGGTAAATTTTCATCACTGCTTCGCTATTGAAGGCAAAATAGTTGTGTCTCATGCTTTTCAAGTTGAAGTGAACAATATGTTAACATTTTCTGAATATCACGTAACTGAATATTTCGTTTGGTAAAATATGCGATTTCAGCCGTCTGTGGGGTCCACGGCTTCTTCTACTCCTATCGACGCTGCATCAGTAATGATCCATCGGATTTCTGCGCAATTGCTGCATCCCCTTATCTGCAGATCGCTGAGGAAGATGAAGACTACCTCGAGATAATCGAGACTCCTGACGTCAAACCGATAAGTGTTAGCTTTGTTAGATCATTTCAACTGCAGCTCCTGCATCATTAAAAACGTTCTTTCGAATGTTTAACATATTATAATTGTTTAAAAAAAACACAGCCATTTGTGGCGGAACCTGCTGCAATCGGCAGCTGCAGATGCTGCACCGATCGCTCCAGACACCATCGACCTCGACACTCTATTCGGCGCCTCCACCCAGTACCTGCAGCACAAGGGCATCGTGGTTCAGCAGCCGGCGGCTGATGCTGCAACACCATTCCCATCCGCCCTGCAGCCGACAGAGACGGCTGCGCCTGCAGCATCTGCTGCAGCTCCCCTACCTGTGGTGCTGCAGCCGCAGGCGGCTGCCGTCGCCGATCCTCCTGCTTCAGTGGAGCAGCAAACGCAGCCTCTGCAGCACAAAACCGAGGTGAACTGAAGACATTTCTCGCGATTTAGTTCTGAGGGTTCTTGAAGGTTTAGAATAATTTAACTGAATTGTATCAGTATATTATAATTATAAAATAGCAGCCTGCGGCTGCTACGTTGTAAGCCGGGTCGTAAGAACAGGTTAACCATGCACTTATTGCTTGCGAGTGGGGCGTATACCGTTGCAAAAACTTGTGAGGCTTCGAGCGCTCCGGAAAAGTTGCGATGTAGCCACGCCGCTTCGCTCCGTGGCTACATCGCAACTTTTCCGGAGCGCTCGAAGCCTCACGAGCTTTTCACAACGGTATGGAAGAAGAATATGCAAAATCACGAAATCACGTTTATGTTAGCAACGTTAGGCCGCTATACACGTTAGCCAAGCGCCGCTTGCTTGCGAGAGTATACCGTTGCTCGTGAGGCTTCGAGCGAGCTTTTCACAACGATATGGCCGAAGTATCCTAAAAAAAAATTTCATAATGATGACGAATTCGTACATTTCGAAATCTGAGCACGGAATGTGGATTGGCACTTCTCCAGATAGAGATCCCTAAACTGTAGATCCTTAAATCACTTCCCACACTCGCTCTAGATCCATAAGATATACATGGATGGAACGGTCCCCTTCCCGTTCTTAGGCCTCGTCCACCTCATCTGTCAAGAGCATCTGTGGGAGTACCAACTCCGGAAAAAGTTTCCTAGTAGTTTCCGAGTTGGTTTCCTAGTTGGTACCCTGTATGTTTCTTAGTAGGAAACAATCTCGGAAACTACTAGGAAAGCTCGCCCTACTCGGAAACTACTAGGAAACCAACTCCAACTTCCTAGTAGTTTCCCAGTTGGTTTCCTACTAATTTCCCAGTTGGTTTCCTAGTAGTTTCCGAGTGGAACCGGTTTTCCTAGTAGTTTCCGAGTATTAAATCGAAGATTGCGAAATATTTGCTGTATGTGACAAGTGCTGGTCCTGCTGAGTCGATTGGCACTTCTCCCGAGGCTCTCCGATGATTTTGAAACGAGTTATGAGCGGAACGTGAAGATTTCGTAGTTGATGTCAGTGAAAAGCGCTGACGATTCTGAGTCGAATGGCACTGTTCCCGATCTTTACGGACGATTTTGAGCTGAATTAGACGCGAAAAACGACGTATTGCGTAAGGATGACGAAATGTTGCGTAGTGATGACGAAATTTATATCGATTTTTGAAAAGCTCTCCTAGGGGGTTCGAATGGTTACGGACTTGTCCTCGAACGATGAGTTTAAAGAGAGTTATGGGCAAAAAAACGAAAGCGTGACAAGAATACGGACAACGTTACGGACAGACAGACATTATGGTTTGGTACCCTTTAGTAATTGTTTAAGAGCCGTTCCACGAATTAGCGAAGCTTTTGGGAGGGGTCGACGGATGACTTTTTTGCAACCTATGCCAATAAGTTCAGGGTGAAGTCCCCATACATAGAGCTGATAGCTGGCCCAATATGAGATGTTGGGGTGCACCCTCCGCGAAATGCTGTGCATGTCCCCAAAAAGTCGAAAATTTCATCCCTAAAAAAAATACGTTCTTATAGGTGTTTCAGGCGTATTTTTCGATAAAAAAAACAAAAAAAAAACATAGTTTCGAAGCGAAAGGAGATCGATAAAAGGTCGAAAAATAAACTATTCGTCATTTTGTACCACCGTGAAAACTTTTTTTAGTCACTGTCAATTTTTTATTCCATATTTAGAATCTACATGCAAAACTACCTACGGTTTGAAATTTTCACGCCTTTCGGACTGTTAGCCCGGATTCCGCAGCTTCACGCCCGAGGGTCTCTCGGATGCTGACGAGAGAATGATGATGACCGATCTCGCAATTTCGACATGATACAGCCACTTTTATATCAGATTTTCATCCCATTGATGGTTATTAAACATTTGTGTCGATGTTATGGGGTTGTGATATCGATAAAACACGAAAAAAGTGAAAAGTCGAAAATCACATTTTTGAAATCTCAAAATTTCAAAAAATTATAAGTCATGTATCTGAGCTTCAAATGGTGAATTTTAAACAGCAAATCACTTTGAAATGAGTTGAGAACACGGAGGGTGCACCCCAACATCTCATATTGGGTCAGCTATCAGCTCTATGTAGGGGACTTCACCCTAAAGTTATTGGCATAGGTTGTGAAAAAGTCATCCGTTGGATAGGTGCAGAATATCATGGAACGTCTCTTAAAAATTCAATTTCGGGATGTTGGACTCGACGCGGAGCTTCGACGAATGCTCGCCACGTTTGACGAGGATAAGAAGGTGAAAAATGACTAAATATGTATAAATAATTTTTTAATATTTTTTCTATAATCGATAATTAGCTTCTATTAAATTTTCTAAGTAGAGACATCTGAATTGATGTCTACGAATTTAATAATTCTCTCCCAATAAATTCATTTCAGCGTGAGTTCCTACAGTGGATGAGAGGCGGAGGTCCGAAAGCGGCCACGGTACGCAAATTAATTTTATAGATTAGATTCTTGATTTTGAAATTAAAATACAATTACATAAATAACTCACTCATTAAACGCATCTTTACTTCGCATGCACCATATATGATGATATATCTATTTAGAAATCCTCATATTACAGCTTGCTGCGGCAGATCCATTTGCTGCACCCGTTGTAAAATCTGATCAGAGGACAAAGCGAGGGGACAGCGCGGGTAAGGAGAATTCAGAGCAACTGAAATATACATCATCGTTGATAATTTGGAACTTTATGCTCCATTCTTTTTGTTCTCTGTATTTTTCTGCATTTTTTATTGTTTAAAAAGTATTTATTGATTCAGATAACGATTTCTGGACGGGAAAAAGCGATTCGAATCGTTTTCCTCAATGTGGTGAATCGGTCGGGCGGTCAGTGAGACGAGCACACTACCACAGAGTTAGTATCGATAGAGAGATTTATATCGCTCTGACCATGTACTCGAAAAATGAATATTTTTTTTATATTTCAGTATCACTACGACATCTTCTTCGCTCTCTACAAGCCTAACAAGTCAACTACTGACATAGAGATCTGGGCATCGAGAAAGCTCGGCAAGGCGGCCTGCAAGACTCGTGAGTAGATCAGTCAATTTGACGGAAACACGTTAATTAGTGCTCGTTCTTTTTCAACTCAATAGGAAATAATTCAAAATCAGCGAAGGTTTACTCAAGTTGTCTCTTTTTCGATGAACGGGTATATCTGAAAAGTTTCAGCACTCGATTGTCGCGTCGGTCTCCACTGCAAGAATGACGCGCTCTACCAGAGTCGTGAGCACCTCCTCGAACATCTCGAAAAGGTTTGCATAACTGTTTTACGAGTCATTCCTTTTTTGGAGAGAAATTGGCATGTATAAAGGTGAAGTTTCGTAAACAAAATATATTTTTTAATCTTCATTAGCGAAACAGCTCACAGTTCTAAAATCTGATTAAGCGATAACGTCTACTTCAGAAACATTTGCAAAAATTCGAGAAGATGACAAAAAAATTCCAAAAGTTGGTCGCGGAAGAGAAGATCAAGCTCGAGGATCGCTCGGTGCACAAGATTCTTGTCAGTATTTTTATAATTTATATTCTTTGTTGAAAAAGGTACCGGTAAAGGTATTTCATCGCGTCGAAAGTCTCTTCTTCTTCTGATGTTAATTTCGCTCTAACTCCAGTCCAGATATTGCCCACCGAGCAGAAAACGACACTGATAAATATCTGTTTCTGTATCTCTAACACTTTTCCATTCCAGATAGAATAGAATAGAATAGATTTATCCGCACAGTTGGAATTGTTGTGGGGTGGGGTGGGAAGGGGGAGGGGGGATGGAACAAGTAGAACAATATAATGTGTGAGATAGGGGAATCTACGCGAGTAGAGTGAGCAAGTTTACAGATCATCCAACCTCCTTACACATCACATTCATGAACTCTGCATAGTTTGTAGGTATCTTTCCTTTTCGAAGTACATCATACAGTACTTTACCTACTCTGTTCGCAAAACTGTACTCGCGAATCTTAGTTCTAAATTTTTCTCGACACACTTTGAAGCCTGCGCCTCTGAGATTAGATTTGGATAGAACAAGAAAATCGTTTCTGAATCTCGAATTCCCGAACAGCATTTCATAAGCTAGTTTGAAGTCATTGACCTTACGACGGTACATCAACGTATTAAGTTTGAGCATCTCGTTTCGTTCCACTGGTAACGGTCTGTTTTCAAAGTTGTATCCCAAACATTTGTAGCTAATCAGCCTCGTCACTTTGTTTTGAAGCTTTTCGAGTTTAACAGCTTCTCTATCAAAAACTGGGAAAGCGACGCTAGTACTGAATTCTAATATAGGCCTAACGTAGGTAGTGTATGCATTGACCATTACTGCAGCATTGTTGGTGCTTAGTCCACGGAAAATTAGATTGGAACGGAGCGCAACTTTTTGGATCACGTCAACTCGTTATCGATCTGAATGCCTAGATCTCTCATCGACGATTTCTGATCGATTGGAATGCCACTCAAATAATACTTCGATAACTGATTTCCATTTCCTAAGTGGAGCACATTGCACTTCTCACTTGCAATACTCAATTGCCAAATGTCGCTCAACTCCAGGATGGAATCAATACATTGCTGAAGTTTCAGAGGACCACTTGACTCATCTTTTTCGAATGATAGGAATATTTTAAGATCGTCTGCAAAAGTAAAGCTTTTGCACCCATTCCTTTCTATAACCTGCGATAAATCAGCAGTAAATAGATTGAATAGGAGAGGACCCAGAACTGATCCTTGTGGGACTCCACTAATGACCGGTCTTGATTCCGATAATGTCGTTTTGACTCTCACTTTGAATACTCTGTTTGATAAGTATTCCTCAATCCATCTCACGGTCAGCAGTGGAAAGCCCATTTTGGAAATCTTTTGAATAAACTTTGGATGGCTCACTGTGTCGAATGCTTTGGCATAATCAAAGTATATCACATCGACACACCTGTGCTCATCAATTGCCTTGGACCATTCATTGACCACTTCGATCATTTGTGTTTCAACTGAGCGTTTTTTTCGAAAGCCGAACTGCGTGTCAGGGAAGAGACCGTAGCTCTCACAGTCAGCAATCATTTGCTTAGCAAGGCATTTCTCAAATACCCTACAGAAGAAGCTTGTGATTGACACAGGTCTGTAGTTTGACGGGTTTGAAAATGGAGCTTTCTTTTTGAGAGGTGTTATTGTTGAAGAGCGCCACCGGTCGGGAACTTGTGATAATTCATACGACTTTCGAAAAATGATCTCAAGAGCAGCAGAGAGAGGAACTGCAGTTGATTTAATGAAAATCATAGATATATTATCTGGAGTTCGACACGATGATGCTTTCCACTTTTCAATGAGCTCACAAATTTCAAATCGACAGAAGGGGTCGTCATAAAAATTCGAAACTTTCTCTCTTTCATGAGAAAAAGATGGGGGGTCACCATTGTCTTTGGTGAAAACCCTTGAGAATGTCTCTGCCAGTAATTCTGCCTTATCGCTGTCCGACTCAATTTGATGGTTTGATTCATCTATGAGACAGTCTACAGCAGAAGTACATGCATTAGATAGTTTCGATTTTATGTAACCATAGAATTTCTTCTGGTTCTTAGTCTCTATGATTTTTCTCTCGTAATTGTGGTGGTACTTAGTCACTTCCTGGTTATATTCAGCATGAAGCTTTTCAAAACGTTTCTTTGACGAAGGTTTTCCGTCATTCAAAAATGTTATCCAAGCATCGTGACGTTTCTTGGAGAGTCTATGAATATGACCAGGCAGTGGTTTCCTTGTTGAATCTATCCTCATCAAAGGGACAGATTTCTCGATTATTTCCTCGAGTAGATGAATTAACTTCTCATACATCTCATTCACAGTTTCACTCACATTGAAAAACAGAAGCCAGTCAATACTAGAAAACAAAGAATTTATCGCAGCATAGTCCGCTTTTCGAAAATTCTTAACATATCTAGCTTTTTGCGGCTCTGTTTTCATCGTCAATTGGAATGTGAATGCTTTATGATCTGAATTGCCATAGTTCGGCAACTGCTCAAGATTTTCGACAATTCGGTCGGAATCTGTCAGTAGTAAATTTAGAAAAGCATTTCCTCTCGTCGGAAATGTGATACGCTGCTGAAGTCCTACTTCAGTACAGCAATCAATGAAGTCAGTGTTGACAGCATTGTATTTTTGAGAATCAAGTGGCCATTTCACTTCAAGGAGATTGAAATCACCAACGACAACTGTTGGATGTGTGCATTTTGTGAAGTGATCTAATTTCTCCCAGATAAACGCACTATTAGTTTGAGACAATGCAGGGACTCTGTATACCAGAATAATTCGCGTACTCTGGGTACCAACACGCAGATCTACAATCAGTAGTTCATGTGATTCAGTTTTGGACTCAGCGAAAATCAACTTGAAATCAATGCTGCAGTGAATGATCATACAAACTCCACCACCACGTTTTCTCGCACGATCACACCGTACAATGTAGCAGTTTTTAGAAAGTGACCCAAGAACCACTCCATCAGGGTCTGATTTTCGTAGCCATGACTCAGTGAAACAATAAACGAGATACTCATTCGTCTCAAGTTGAGACTTCAAATTACTATGGTTCACCTCATTCAAGATAGATCGGATGTTAGCATATATCACGGTAACTTTAGGAGGCTCAGCACACTTGCGTACACCTCTACCACTCAAAAAGGAGTGGGTGAGTTATGAATGGATGGGGGAGGGCGACCATAGGACGAGAGAGACGAGGAAGGCTGGGTGACATCAATCTTGGTACCGCCACGACCCGAACCCCGAAGTGGAGCACGCATCGTAGAGTTCCAGAAACTGATAACACCCTGACTCCGCGCTCCCCTCGTTACCGTGGCCGCTGATGATCTGTTTTGATTGGGGATGTTTTACGAGAACGGGTTATCGGTCGAGTTCGCCCTCTCTTCGCGTGTCAATGAGGGACGCAGCCAGACTCGACCATGGTTGAAATTGGCCAACAAGTGCCGTCTTGAGATGACCAGGCGCTGCAGTTTGGAGCAGGGCATGATCACCTTGAGAAGACGACCTTTGGAGTCGGGCGCTCCACCCACCGGCATGCGGAAGACAGACGTCGGCACAGCCTGGATTCCGAGGTGGGAAAGGATGTCCATGACCTGCGCGCGATCGTTCAATGCCCTATTCGGAGGGGGCATTGATGCGAACTCAGGCAAACCGTAGAGGACGATCGCCCTTTCCCGTTCAACGTCCTCAACCACATCTCTCATTCTACTCTCACAATTCTGGAGAATCATTTTGGGTTGAATGGGGGAGGGGGGTTCGGTGGGTGCGAGTGTCGCGGAATGTTTTGGTGCGGAAGGAGCAGGAGTTTGAGAGGGAAGAGGGAGGGGAACGGGTTTCTTCTCTATCAGTTGCTCTCTCAGTCTTCTGTTCTCATCCCACAATCGTTCGTGGCTCTTCTCCAATTCCGAAACACGATGACTCACAGCTCGATTACTTGACTCCATGCTTTCGATCTTGACGTTCATTGCATCCATTGAGACCTTCATGGCTCGAACGAGATCCAGGAGAGGGATGGCATCGTCCGTTGACTTTGTGAAACGAGTGATGAACGACGAGAATCGGGCGGCGGGCGATTGAGGCTGAGGTGTACGAGAATCGGGGAGCGAGCACGTAGAGACAGAATGGGTAACCTCTGATAGTGCCATCGGAAGATTTTGAGCCCGGCACAAGACTCTCAGCTGTTGTTATCGATCGGTAGACGCACGTGACTTGCGGTTAGACGTGAGCCATCGGAGAAAACTGGAGACCGACCGACCCTCACTCTTGGACAAGATGGCTGGCACCGGTTCATCGTCAGTACTACCTCCACTCCCTGCGAGGAAAGGACGCGGGCGACCTCTGAAGAACGCCAAGTAGAGAGTCATGTTTTGTTTGATTAGCAATTCCAATAAGTTCGTCGGAATGAAAATTGAGAAAATGAACGGGGTTGTTTTGTGTAGATCCACTAACATGTTGAAAAATGTTTGCCTATCTATCACCTCTAAACTGAGATTGTTGTGAGTTGTTCGGATTATGATTGCTGCATAGAAATAAAACTATTATAATAACTTCTTCTGGTGATGATGCGTGGATGACCTGTATGCTATTTCTGAAATAATGACCCTTTGGCCGCGCAAAAACCAATTTCCGATGACATTTACCCCCTCTCTACTCTGCAATTTGTGTTGCGTGACCCCCGTCATAGACGAAGTTATGTGTCTTGGTGCGGCTCATAGAGCGCACACAACTCGAAGCCAAAAATGGCGAGAGTCGGAAAAGAGAAGAATGAGTCGAAAATAGACGAGCCGATCTTATCAGCAGGATTCGGTAACACATCGTACAAGTCCCACGCATGTATCTTGAGCCTGCCTCTTATTTAGTTCAGCGCTGCAAAGGTGATCTTAGCTCTGCTACTGAAGGGATTAGTAAGATCTGACCGGAAGAGAACACATTTGAAGACGCCGCTGCACATTACACGGAAAGCAAAATCAGATTAGCGTGAACAACATTAGGTGTGGTTTGAGTGTCGTTCTTGTGTAATTTCATCTTCGTCTAGACATGTTTACTCATAGAACGCCTTGCCTTGCAGGGTTCACGTGCACTCAATGTTCCCTTCCGGAAAGAGATACATGTACAAGATATCGAGAATATTCCAATTTCTTTGTAAATGTGGCTTCATGAATTCAAAATAATTTTTCTTTATTACTGCAGGGTTTCATACTAGAGAAGAAAGATTAGTGACTTCAGAGTTTAGCCCAATATTGTTTTTTTACACTAACTTTATGTCATCACAAGAACTCATGAATACAGAGTTTCTCCACATAAGTAATGCCTATATCCAGCGCAGATACGATCGGGGGGGGGGCGGCCATTTCAGCAACGGGACACAGCTCAGAGGGGAGTTGGCCAAGCTCAATAAAAGTTGTCTTATATTAACCATTGAGGCCACTGATATATGTATCCAGGACCATTAGGGCGAAACGCAAACATTTTGTTTTTCGAAAACCATGATAGGGGGCCGGGTCATGGTGAGAAAAAAAACTGAAATTTAAAAAAAACTCAGAACTTTCTGATGATAGGTGTTTGTTTTTTCGGGATTCTCGAAGAATTGCCGTTTTCGAAAGCTGCATGTCATTTGGGAAAACCATAAAAATATTTTTGGAAAATGTTCATAACTCGCTTTAAAAAATGCTAGATATATTCCGATTCAATCGTTCGAATCAGAAGACAGAGAGAAACATTTCTTATGTTGATGAAATCATTCCAAGATTTTGGGGTAGTTGATTTTCCAAAACAAATTCCGAAATGACATGTAGCTTTGGAAAACGGCAATTCTTCGAGAATCCCAGAAAAGTGATTTGAGTACGTACTAGTAGCTAGCAATACTCCAGAAATCAGAAAAATCTGTGTTGGGAGAAAATAATTGCTCGACATTATGTCCGAAAAAATGACGATTTCGACTATTTTTAAATTTAAATTTTTTCATTATTTTTTGATGAGCTCTCATATCGATATTCGGAATCAGCGCGCAAAGTTACACCAGAAACACCTATCATCAGAATGTTCTGAGATTAAAAAAAAAAAAGGTTTTTTTTCTCACCATGACCCCCCTATCATGGTTTTCGAGAAACAAAATGTTTGCGTTTCGCCTTAATGGTCCAGGATACATATATCAGTGGGCCTCAATGGTTAATATAAGACAACTTTTATTGAGCTTGGCCAACTCCCCTCTGAGCTGTGCCCCGTTGCTGAAATGGCCGTTGCTGAAATGGCCGCCCTCCATACGATCGTGACCCTGGCGAGATTGATCTTATCTCCAGGCCTCTATCACACATCGCACAACTCCCACGCATGGCTCTTGATCCCGCCACTTAATTATGTTTGTGGTCATAAGCCTTCAATTTTGCGAAGACCGCAGCTCTAACTATCAATTTAGCATGGCCTTTTCCCCGCCCCCCTACTCTGTGTTATGGAGATGCCGCAACGTGCAAGGCGTAAATTGTGTTTTGATGCCGGCGAGAGATCACACATAACTTGGAGACTGCAGACAGGGAGAGAAACCAGTCGGGCGTGGTTAAAAGGGAGCGTCCGAGGGAGGCTGAGCAAGAAGCTCCCTTCTGACTGCGACGATGTCTATTGCTGCACTGCTGCTCTCACTAGCTACGACTGCTGCAGCTGCAGCAGCTCATGGACCATTCACTCCCGACTTCGTAGGTTTCATGGAGAGGTCAGTAAATAATTTCACGGATTATTATTTTAAAAAGAGCATTTTTTAGGAACTCCGAGTATAACGAGTACGCCCTATCGTCCTTCAAGAGCAACGGACCGTCAGGTACCTTCGGTGGACGTTCCACCGTTAATGAGAAGGTACGATGGCGGTGTTGTGTGAGGTTGACCTTTACCAAATCTCGCCTATCAGATTTCCCACGATCCGGTGCTTTTCATCCATGGCTCGGGCGACTCGGCGCTGAACTACTCCAAGCTCGCTACTGGATGGACCAGATCGCTCGACCATTTCAGGGTACGGTAGCTCAGTTGCCGATCGCTACCGTAATCCATCAAGGGGGGATAGATTTCAATGTGAACTATCGCATTCAGGACGCCGGGTACAAAAGCGGTGAACTGTACGGCCTGACCTACGGACAACGTGACATCAACTACGCTCTCAATAGGTACTACTTCATTGTGAAAATATACAAATTAACACCGTGATTTCAGCAAAATCAACTGCTCCGACCTCCTGGGGCTGCGTCACTTCATCGAGACGATCCTCGAGTACACCGAGGTACGGTAGTAATATCTATCGGAAACTGATTCACGATTGTTCAGGCCGAAAAGATCGACATCGTCGCGCATGGAGAAATGGGCGTCACTCTGGCGAGAATGGTCGCGAAGGGAGGACCGGTTAGTGGATACCTTGTCTCGTCCACTATCTCACGCTAAACATCCTAGTGGTTTATCCGTTCATCAATAGGTGTCATATCCCAATCCCTCAGGTACATCTCTCTCATGAGTCGTGCGACCTCGGCAAGCCGCTCACCGAAAAAATCGACGCCCTGGTCGCCATCTCTGGTGCTAACTACGGCCTATGCATGTGCCTCATGGCCGGCATCACCCACTTCCCGTCGTGCGGACAGGTAGTGCGCCTATGATACGAGATTAACTAAACCTCGCCTTGACCTATTCTGACAGCTATGTTGCAGGAAGGCTTCGCGCCGGGTCATTGCGGACAGCAGGATGCAAGCTACGGTGCTTGCATGGACGATATGACAGATCAGTGCGATACAGATGTGCGTGAAATGTTTATACCGACATAGATCCCTCCTCCGATATATCTATAACTCCGGAACCGTTGCATACAACGCATATGATTTCACGTAGCGTGGCACGGTTTTATCTGAAGAGCGGTGTTCGAAAATTATACTTTCGAGATAAAAAAATAATAATTTCAGGATTACGCCTGCGTACTGCAACGAGTCAACGCTCAAGACGTGAAGGAGGCGGGCTTCGTCGCCTCCCTCTGGTCAAATGGTGAGTCATATTTGATCTATGATCACTAATCTTTGATCTCACTTCAGCCGATGAAGTACTCGGCCGCAACAACATGGTCTGGGGCAGGAGAACTTCATTGGTGCCTGGTTCCGATTTCACCCACGCCTATGAGGGCTACCGACATGCAGAGGCGAGTTTAATTCAATTAGGGATGTTAGATTTCTACATTCTGACGCTTTCTCGTTTCTCCGACTCGACATGAAAACGTGTAGTACGGAGAACGTAATTGCCGAAATGACATCACTTTGTACTTCGCTCTTCCGCTTTGTGCTTCCACCAATTACTTTTTTACACTAGCTATCTTTCCTCCACAAAAAAGCTCAATAGGGAGAAGCAACAAAGATATAATTTTGTACGTTTTTTGTGCCTGGAATATAACGTCTAATCGATCTTTTGCAGACAAAAGACGAGACGGTTGCTGCTCAGCTGAGCCTCGTGACAGATCATACGCTAAATGGAGGAAGGGCCAGTCGCCATCAGTAGATACTCCACCCTATGATTTCTTCACTTGATATACCTCCCGTCACTAGTCACAGTGTTGACGCAATTACACGTAGTACAGCATAAAATACTGATCATTTGACAATGTGTTAGATTATTATGTCCACTGACCGATAAATAAGGTCGCATGTAGTTTCGTGACATTTACAACGGACTTTTGCATTTCTAAGTTCCCAAATATACCTACATCCGGAACAATGATTTCCTTGACGCAATTATTGACGAACAATGTACAGTGGTGATCATAGAGCTCGCAGATATCGAAGGGCGGGAGTCAGACTAGTCTGTCTCTCTGGTGTTATCTTTCATCAATATTAGAGATCTACATATCAATTCTTTGTGGGTGCCTATTCGAGTTGGACAGTTGACAGCGAAATAGTGCACTTCATTCTCGAAGCAATCCGATAAGCGATTATTCCCCTCTATTTTCCACGCATTGTATGTTCAAGTTTTTGATAAACTCTTCTAATAATAATCTAAATATATAATTATCGAATTACCACACCCCAGTTGATCCATCCCTCCTGTGCAATTCATTCGGCGTAATTCCGGTCTATTCCCCACCAGCAAAAAAAACACTCTCACCTCTATAGGCACGAGGCGCATTGTTGATTCTCTCTTCTCCCTTCCCCGTCGAGAATGGTCCCCGCTCGAATTAATAAATAGCCAATGTGAGACGCGTGAGAGAAGAAGAGAACATAAGCATTGCTCTAGTGATAAGAGGGCGGAGACATAAGCATTGCTCTAGTGATCTTAATATTGTGCCTATTTCATTAAAAAAAAGGTAAAGGTTCACCCGACTTCGAGACTGGGCTCGCGGGAGATCACTGCTAGGGAGATCACTGCTATTTCGTAAACAAAGGTTCAATCATACATTCGAAATATCTTTATTCTCGACAATGGATAATTCGAATCTACCATCTACTGATGATTCGAGACACTCCGAGGTATACTTTTTATTGTCTCAAAATGAACATTTAAATATTTCATAAAATTCACTCCTCTTTTCAGTTGTCTTTTCCCTCTCTTCCGGATGATTTACTGTTGATGATATTCAGATATTTGTCTACGGAAGAACGAGTACCTCTGGGTACTTCATGTAAAAGATTCAGAGAAATCGACTTCGCTCTCGGCAGAAAGTCATACGATAGAATCGATGTGAACTGGGTCTGTGTATTTCACAATGTTTTGCAATGGTTAAAGGAGGAGTAAACTCAATATTTTCGTTGGAAAACTAACGACATGGCCCGATAGGACCCTTGAACGACGTTACAAATCCAAAATTTGGGAGCGATTGGTCAATTCTGAGCCGAGAAATCCGCGCGCAGAGTTTCTACAGGGCTCCGGGACAATAGGGCCTGCGAGAGACTCTCGATGGGAAGAGGGTAGAGACGCAGACAGAGCGCGCCCCTGCCGCTCTCCTTCGTCCTTCCCTCGTCCTCGCGCGTGTCGATTTTGTCGAGCACTAACAGACTGACAATAAAAAAGTCGGAAGAGTGGCTACTAAAGTTCGATTCCAATGTGTAGTAGGGATGTTTGCCGGAATTTTCGCTTTATATTATGAGAATCTCCAAGTGCATACTTGCGTTTCGAGATTGCTTGAATAGACCGCATACTGTAACTTTATCGATTTTCCTACTGCATTTAGCACTGTAATTCAGTTCGCCATAGCAAACTATCACGAACTGAATTACATTATATTGTCATCAATGCTAGCGGATTTCGTAGTAAGACGCAGTGACTTTGACGGTCCTTTAAATTAGTTAACAAATTTCTAAAAAAATATATATATAATTCAGTTCATCGCGAAGCAGGAAATTTGTGCGAAAGCGCCGAACGTAGAATACAAGATCCGTTCGATCCATTATCCATTCACGACTATTCAACCATCTCATCATAATCTGAGACTATTCAGAAATACTGAAACGAAATCACTATCTGTACAGGTTTGGATGCCGATGCTTATTCTTTAGTGCAAATGCATGTAACGTACACAATGTAGTATACAGCCTTTAAAATTGACCAATCTGAATCTCAAACAATTTCGGAATTGTTCAAGACTATCACTTTCAAAAAGTTGAAAGTAAAATTAATTTGCAATTTTTTTCAACTAATGAATAATCCATTTTCACTAGACGTTCAATCAATACTCGTTCATAAATATATAAGTTTCAACCATATATGAAGTTCGGTAGTAAAAAAAAAAAAATAAATAAATAAATAAAAAATAGGAAAGAGAATCCAAATTCTCTTTCCTAAATAGTTAACGATTTTATCGTTTTATCCGATGATCTTTCGCTATTTTAGTTTCGTTCCCGCACTAATATTGGGCCGCAACCTACAGATTGCTCAAGTTTTTCTCATGTTTCAAGTTTCAACCAAATGGCTTTCATCAAAATCATCGGCCAACCAAATCACTTGCACGAGAAATCAATTGATGCGACTTGCAAAGATTAATATACTGCGGCTGGAATGGGAAACTAATTCACTCAACTTGGTTTGGTGAAAACTTATTAGCATCAGAAATATCAAAATTCAGAATCAGCAGCAATATTCAAGCCTCTTGATGCCTCACGAATTCTTGCTCGATGATGCTGTACTTCTCCACATCGCTTCCTACTCGAACCATGCCGAATTGTGCCACGTAGATTGTACAGTTGAAGGAATACTCATGATCTTTGAGGTAATATTGAGGAGTTTCAGATAATAGCAAAACCAAACGAAACGTTGCCTTTCTGAAATTCAGACTTCTGATGGAATTCTTGCAGCTTGTACGCAATTCGATCGGCAACAAGTTCATCTCTTTCTCTGTCTCGCAGTCTACCATCAACACACTTTTCTCCATGCGTATTTCAAAATATAAAATGCGTAATTCATTCGGAGGGGATTTTAATCTGAAGAATCATGCAACTGAAACAGATATGTCAGCGCAACTTATCCACGGAGTTTGTGAGGTCGAAATTGGAAAGGTTGTGTTTGGTTGTGTAAGACGCGATATTGTTTACTGGTGAATTCATATGCATTCACTACGTTACCTAAACCCGTAAGGAAAATGGTTTTGTATCCGGCGATCCGAATGGGTTTTTGATATAATAGGGGCAAAAATATCTTATAATATGGCCGATCACACAGAAAAAATCGGGAAAATAATTGCAACTTTTTCCGTGGCGACCAAAAACAACATGTTTGGATTTCTGTTTGTCCTAAACTACGGTAGGTTTGGGCAATCTGTTCCCAATCCATTCCTAGCACCTACCATGATTTGGTTTTTGTATAAAAAAAATCTCCTTCAATTATCGATCTGAAATCGACGCCTACCGTAACCAATATCTACAGTATTAAAAATAACAGTAAGTCCACGCGGGTCAGACCGTGGGTCAGATACGTCATTCATTAGGTAACTATTCCGGATGAGTGACAATTCCGCAACTTTTATTTTTCCGTAACTTGAATTTTTTCCGCAAACGACATTTCCGCAACTCGACATAATTCAATTTATAGCCAATGTACGATCCTGGCAGAGGTGTTAAAAGAAAGAGGAAGTCATGCTGATCAGAATGGCACATTTGCCAGGATCCTAGGGTGGCTAGAAATCGAATTATGTCGAGTTGCGGAAATGTCGTTTTGGCCGAGTTGCGGAAATGTCGTTTTGGTCGAGTTGCGGAAATGTTGTTTGCGGAATTGTCACCCATCCACTATTCCCCTTGCACCCCAATCATACTCCTATATAAAGCGCAAAAGTCTCCTCGCGTCTGTCCAGACTCCGCCCACATAGCCCCGCCCCCTCCTTGGCCCTCAGGGACCAGGGTAACGATCAAAGGTCAAACTACAAAGACCAAAGATCAAAATACAAAGACCAAAGATCAAACTACAAACTATAAAGACCAAACTGCAAACTATAAAGACCAAAATACAAAGACCAAAGATCAAACTACAAACTATAAAGACCAAACTGCAAACTATAAAGACCAAACTGCAAACTATAAAGACCAAACTACAAACTATAAAGACAAAACTACAAACTATAAAGATCAAACTACAAACTATAAAGACCAAACTACAAACTATAAAGACCAAACTACTAAGACCAACGATCAAACTAGACCACAAACTACAAACGATAGACTACAAACTTCAAACTTAGGTTAGAGACTACAAACTACAGACTCTTACTCTCTTTGAAGAAAGTTCTAGAACCTTCTCTGAAGAAAGTTCTAGAACCTTACCTGAGGAAAGTTCTCGAAGGTTCTCCAAGGAAAGTTCTAGAAGGTTCTCCAAGGAAAGTTCTAGAAGGTTCTCTGTGGAAAGTTCTAGAAGGTTCTCCAAGGAAAGTTTTAGAAGGTTCTCTGAGGAAAGTTCTATAAGTTTCTCTAATGAATGTTCTAGAAGGTTCTCTGAGGAAAGTTCTAGAAGGTTCTCAAAGGAAAGTGCTAGAACCTTCTCTGAAGAAAGTTCTAGAAGGTTCTCTGAGGAAAGTTCTAGAAGGTTCTCCAAGGAAAGTTCTAGAACCTTCTCTGAGGAAAGTTCTAGAAGGTTGTTTGAGGAAAGTGGGGGAGAGATTTCGTCATCGAACCTTTCAGACAGAGGGGGGAGGGAGGGGAGAGATTTCGTCATATAAACTTCCAGAAAAAGAGGGGAGGGAGGGGAGCGAGATTTCATCATAGAAACTTCCAGAAACTTCCAGAAAGAGAGGGGAGGGAGGGGAGAGAGATTTCGTCATAAAACCTTCCAGAAAGAGAGGGGAGGGAGGGGAGAGAGATTTCGTCATATAAACTTCCAGAAAGAGAGGGGAGGGAGGCGATAGAGATTTCGTCATAGAAACTTCCAGAACCTTCCAGATAGAGGGGAAGGGAGGGGGGAGAGAGATTTCGTCATAGAAACTTCCAGAAAAAGAGGGGAGGGAGGGGAGCGAGATTTCGTCATAGAAACTTCCAGAACCTTCCAGATAGAGGGGAAGGGAGGGGGGGGGAGAGAGATTTCGTCATAGAAACTTCCAGAAAAAGAGGGGAGGGAGGGGAGAGAGATTTCGTCATATAAACTTCCAGAAAGAGAGGGGAGGGAGGCGATAGAGATTTCGTCATAGAAACTTCCAGAAAAAGAGGGGAGGGAGGGGAGAGAGATTTCGTCATAGAAACTTCCAGAAAAAGAGGGGAGGGAGGGGAGAGAGATTTCGTCATAGAAACTTCCAGAAAAAGAGGGGAGGGAGGGGAGAGAGATTTCGTCATAGAAACTTCCAGAACCTTCCAGATATTTCGCGACTTTCCAGAGAGAGGAGAGAGTGGGAGAGGGTTTGAAGCAGGAGAAAAAGGAAGACAGACGACGCGCGCAGCACGGAGTCCGCCAGTGGCTTCCCCCGCCGTAGGCGGGGGAATGCCGCTGGTCCACCAATAATCGACGCCTACTGTAAACCTACCGTAATCGGAACCTACAGTAACCAGTTGAGCTGGGTCAGACCACGGGTCAACTTCGTGATTTTATCAGCCAATCAATTCAAAATGTTGCTACCGTATGCCCACAGTAGTCGAGAGCTACCGTAACCCGTTGAGCTGGGTCAGACCATGGGTCAGATTCGTGATTTTATTAGTCAATCAATTCCAAATGTCGATGCCATATGACTACAGTATTCGAGACAGAAATATTTACCTCTGACTATATTTACCTATGACTACAGTAATCAGCAAATAAATTCGAAATTGCTTTTCGCAAAAGAATACGCCGAACGCGCACGCAAGCGCTCCAGAGTTGCCATATGAGCATTCTAACGTGGCACGAGCGGGGCGTAGTCCCGCTAGTTTCTACAAAAACATTTAATTTTTCTCTTCTCGTGGTATTTTTTTTGTCCAGCTGAAATGATCTCGAGATCTGATGTATAAATTCTATACGCAGAAAATACGCGACATTTCGGGATAAGTCTTGAGACAATCAATTTAAGTAGCCATAAAAATTTCGACGTCAAGCCAATGTTTACATTTTAAATGTAAACATTGGAAAAAACACACTCCACCCCACAATGGGGCTACGTCAGGGGCGAGTCAGAATAGGAACAATGGTGGGAGGGGAGAGTAATTGGTTACAGTAGCGGTAGAGACACAAAAAATAGTTGAATACTCTGTGCGCCAATCTCCGGGTTTTACCTTCTTTTTTGGTGTATCTTTTATATGAAATATCACCTATCCACAAATTAATGTTATTTAAATCTATGAATAATTTGAATAATTTCATGAAATTGATATACTCCGTTGGAAAGCAATTTTCTTGAATCGACCCGATTCACGTAATCTAACAGGCTCAACAATAACAATTATGTGGAATTGTTCAGGTCTACCGTCTTACATATCAATAATATAGGCACTCAACTTGAGAGTACACAGTCTGATTACTAGGCAACAACGATTGCGGAAAAATAATGGGAGAAGGAGATGGAGAAGATAGGCGAAAGGGATGTGCAGGACTAATAGAAAGGTACTCGAGCAGGTATCCATGGAGGAATCATGGGAAAGCGTAGATAATGCTAGGGGTTGATCTCGATAAACAGGCTAATGATTGTGAGATGTGTGCCGATTAATTATGTCAATTCGGCAGCGACTCTCCTCATTTTGAGTTATCTCTCGCCATCAGAGCAAAGAGAGAGTACGCAAATTGAGGAGAATCAGATGCCTATTTACCGTCACTAGTTCCGATGTGATTGTGGACCGCCACTTGGTTCTAGCATATTTATTCAACTGTCCAAATTTCCCCTTCTTTCACCCCATCTGGAGATCGATCATCTTGATTTTGCGTGAGCCATGTCCGCATGTCAACTTGCATTTGCTTCTCCAGACATCTTTATAAATCAAGAGTCTTCTATTCTCTTCATCCGGCTAAAGTGCACACTTCCTGAAGTGCATGAGCCTTTTGAATTTCGAAAATTGCAACACCAAAACAACTCAAAACAGGACTTTCAACTCATTTCCCCCGTTTTAGTTTGCAGTTATCGCAGAGACACTGAAAATCATAATAAAATTCCCGAAGAAGCTCTGTGTTACGTATATATATATAATATCAGTTTCTGTTTGTTTTGCCATGTCTTCATGAAATAAAGACACTTCATCTCGACTTTAACTTAGCATTTCACGCTTCTTGGGTTACAACAATTGATAGATAAGGGGAAAATGAAGAGAGACGAATGGGATGAGTGTCACTTAGAACCGTCAGGAGGCGGGAAGTTTCATCAGAGGAAGAGTGAGGAGAAAATCCGGCGACTTTGATGGCGGTAATCGATTGGATTGGACTAGTGAGAATATGACGACTCTTCGCGGGGAATAATTTGAAAATGGATCAGGTAAAAATGGTATCTGTTCGAAAGTTGGCAAATCCGAAGCCTAATATATCATAATTAGCGTCAGAAATTCCAAACAATTTCAAGATAAGAGATTTCAAATTGTCTCACACTGCGGGTCCAATTAAGAACAGTTCAGATGTATATGGCATCAGCTCAACCACGAGCAAGAGACGTCGATTGTACTTCGATCAGTTCTGCAGGGCGGAGATGGTTGCGACTGCCTGAAACGATTTTTTGCACTATACTCATTCCCCCCTCACTGTATCCCGTGCTTTTGGGTTGAGACGCTTGCAAGCATCGGAGACAGAGAGGGGGGAATGAGAATGATCAAACAATTGTTTGCCGCCAAGCCTTGCCTAAGCATTAGTTGTGTTGCAACTGAATGATCAAATTTATCTCAATTACGACTCAATTATCACCAGCATTTCGACTGTTTCATCAGTGACATGAAATAAATTGACAAGATGACATTAATGCAGTATCAAAGGAGAGGAACTGCAAACCTTTTGTCTTTGACGAATATCCACAGTATAGATGGAGACGATTAAAAGTATCGTAGGAGGGCTTTTAGAGTCCTGAAACAGAAAGTCGTGAAGGTGCGTAGAGTCGACTCGCGAAAGCACGAATGATCTCAGAAACAATCATGCAATTAAAATACAGAGACGGATTTCAGCGGGACGTTTATCCAGAGCTATAGTAATACGAAATGAAAGGGGACTAAATTCGAGCCGAGGAAATCCAATTAACACACGGAGTTTTCAAGTGATTCGGAGGAGCGAGAGATAACAGACGATTAAGCGGCTCGAGGTTGTTATGAAAGATACCCTTCGAGTGGGCGAAGTCACACGGGATAGAGGGGAAGGAAAGGGGGAAGAGTACGACGGACGCAGACGAGGGGAAAGTAGGCAATTTTGTAGACAAAAAAATCACAATAGCACGGATTTTCTGTTATTTGGTAGGAACGCTGACTACAGAAAAAAAACTTGTGTCTCGGATTTTTACGAAATTATTATTATTACTCACTGGGAAAACGCTTATCTACTTCATTTGGCCAAATTTGCATATTGAGACAATCTGTGACGTAGCAATTCAAAAGGCTCTATTTCGGTCAGTTTTTGACCTACAGAGCCCGATTTTTTTCAAAAGATTTGTTTTATCGAGATCTAGAAATAACTCAAGAAAGGGTACGGTCTAAAATGACTTCTTCAATGTGTTTCGTCTGAATGTTCATTTTTTTCGGGTATAAAAGTCGATTTTACTCGACATTTTCCTCTAAAAGGTATGGATTTTATTCTTCGAATTGATTCCCCACTTCCGAATTGAGGTACTCTCATATTCCATTTGTCATATAACTCCGTTCCCGATAGTGCTACTCAGATGGGGATTCCCGGACTTAGTCGTTTTCGGCAATATTTCCAAATACAAATACAAATACAAATACAAATGTTTATTCCATCCATTGAGGGGGTAGGAGGGATTCGGTAAGTTGCGTAGATGATGTTGATGGAAGGTACGTCGCTCCTTGGCGATTCGTTGGGGGTCGAGGCAGTAGGGGTGGGATTAAATACGAATAAGGGACGGGGGAAGGTCTTTTTGTACGAGGGAGAGAATATATTTTCGGTAGTAGTCGAATGGTGAGGATACGGCATCATATGGGATGTTGTTCCATGTATTGAGTGTACGGCTGACGACGGTGGAGTGGGTTGTTCGGATGAGGTAAGGGATCGATAGTCGTAAAGGGTGTACAGATCTTAGGTTATGTGAGAGAAAGGTGAAACACGAAAGAAGAAAGAAGTGTTAAGTTGATAATGCCCATGAACACAACGGTGGAGAAATAGCAAGTCAGCGATGATTCTTTTGCGTTCTAACATGTAAGGTAGGAATCCCGAGATACTTGATTCTATCAAAATACTCGATGGTGGTATCGAGTTCGCATCTTCTAAACAATCTACGAGAAAAGTTTCTTTGTAAGGATTCAAGGGTGTTTGTAAGACCCATAGCGATAGGATTCCAGATTGGACTAGCGTACATAGCTAATGGTAAAATGAATGCTTTGTATGCACGCAGGTAAAGGGTAGTGTCAGCACTTCTAAATGACTTGAAAAGAACGTTAATTTTTAGAGCTCACCTTAGAGTCAACTTTCTGAATGTGAGCTTTGAATGTAAGATCAGGAGTCATGTGAACTCCAAGGTGTTTCACTACAGTAGCTGTAGTGAGAATGGTATCACCAAGACTATAGTCACAACGCGTTTGTAACGGCCCATAGTGCATAACTGAGCATTTAGTTTCAGACAAGGTCATGCCCATGATGCTATCTCATCA
This sequence comes from Pristionchus entomophagus, assembly GCA_036245825.1. NCBI lineage: Eukaryota > Metazoa > Nematoda > Chromadorea > Rhabditida > Neodiplogasteridae > Pristionchus > Pristionchus entomophagus. The sequence goes on from BTSX01000006.1 coordinate 21,949,071, forward strand.
ATAGTATGCTGAATGAGGCAGGAAAATTTGGGAACTTCAGCGGAAATTTTGAGATCGTCAGCATAAATACCGTACCTTATCTCGGGTGGGATTACAGCACACATGTCATTAATAAATAAGTTGAAAAGGATTGGCCCGATACAAGAGCCTTGGGGCACTCCTGAGATTACTGTAATTGGTTCTGACAGCGATCTATTTACTAGGACATACTGCTTGCGATCAAAAAGATAGTCACTGAACCATGAAATTAGATTGCTAGAAAATCCCAATTTTGAAAGTTTGTGAAGGAGCAGCCTATGGTCAATAGAGTCGAACGCTTTCTTGAAGTCAAAGTATACCGCGTCATAAGATTTACGTTTTGAAATGAGAGAAACATAAAAAGATTGTGTTTCAGTTAATTGGGGTGGAAGTAGATCGTGATTGACGAAAGCCCGCTTGATTTGGATCAAGCAACGAGTAATGCTCGAGATGATTAACCATTTCTTTGATCAGATTTTTTTCAAAAAATTTGGAAGCGCTGCATGTAAGAGAAATAGGACGAAAATTCGAAATGAGGTTGTTAGTGGCTTTCGGTATGGGCTTAACAATGGCACTTTTCCAAATTGAGGGAACTTTCCTAGTAAGAAGACTTTTGTTGAAAATGATTGTGAGAGCAGGGAGCATTGAGACTTTGCATTTTGAATAAACTAAGTTGGGTATACAATCAGGGTAGAAATTGACTTTCGGTGTAATTTCAGATAGAATTTGGGCAGGAGAAAAATTGGAGATGTCGCAAACATTGACTTGCGTCGAGATCTTAGGGAGCGGGGAAAGTTGGGGCAACGTGGAAACCGAGGCAAAATATTGATTGAAAGCCTGAGCTCTCTCTCTGAATCACTTACTAAGGTGTTTCCATTGAGATCAATGATGCCAGGAGTATATACTTTTGGCGAATTGAGTCTTTCTTTACACAAAGCCCAATATTTTCTAGCGTTTCCACTATTGACTACGCGTAATTCATTTTCACATTCAAACTTAAACAGTGCTCTCTCAAAACGAATTTTCAATTTCTTAGCGTTATCACTGTGAGGTGCGATAGCGAAATATCGATTGCACCTGCTGTGCAAAATTTGGAGATGCTTAGGATACTTGGAATGGTCTTTTTCTTCAGCGCGCGGGACAAATTGGTTGAGGACCTCGTTAATTTTATCAGCAAAATAGTTGTAGGACTGGTCGGTATCGAGAAGAGACAGGACGTTACACCAGTTGATCGATGCAATAGCGAGATTAATGGAGTCCCAATCAGCATATTGGTAAAGTCGAGAAGGGATCTCCTTCAGGGTTCGGCTCCCGGTCAACTGCAATTGGATGAGAGCAGGAAGGGACACGATACACTGCCAGAGAGGAGAGCGGCTGAAGTGGGAAGGTGAGGAGGTAGTGTCTCCGGATCGAGTAGTACGCTCTCCATTCTGTACACTCCCTCGTCAACAGAGTGGCGAGAAGGTGTGTAGAATGGAGAGCTACCATGCGATTCGGCGGATTTCAGATGAAAAAATTAGGTATGTGCTCCAAGGAAGGTTCATGTTACACCACCTTGTGAACACTGTGGAGGTTCTTTAGAGCGGCCTACCGCAGGGAACGCTTGACGGAGACTAGTGGTTGGGGCGCGCGCCTTTCTCTACCTCTTGCAAAACATCACCTGCGGGCGGGAGTCGAGCCTGCCTGCGTCGGCATGCCGGTCAGACACCATGCCCATGGAATAATGGGCATGCTGTCTGTAGGCATGGTGTCTGACTCGCATGCCGACGCAGGCAGGTTCGACTCCCGCCCGCAGGTGATGTTTTGCAAGAGGTAGAGGACTAATGGGCATGGTGTCTCACTGGCATGCCGACGCAGGCAGGTTCGACTCCCGCCCGCAGGTGATGTTTTGCAAGAAAAATGGTCATGGTAAAGGTGTAATAGTAGGGGAAAGTTTTAACTTGAAAATTATGCTGAGGTGGTCACTGAGAGGAGTGGAAAACATTATTGATGAGATAGAATTAGTATTACACAATGCAAGATCTAGCACATTATTAGCACGGGTGGGAAAGTTAACGAGCTGTGTCAGAAAATAATCGCATGTAAAATCGAAGAAAGGGTTGGGTTGCGGGGAAGTGAGTCTTAGCCAGTCAATTTCTGGATAGTTAAAATCACCAGAAAGCACGAATGTTTCATTACGAGTTATTAGTTCTGAGAGAAACTCAATGAGTTCGACGGTGGAAAAGTCAGGCGCATTAGGCGATCTGTAAGCCACCGCAAGTCTAACGGGCATACTAGAGGAAGGAATGTGGATATCTGCAAATGCACATTAAACAGAAAGTGAGGTGAAAGTGGAAACAAGGATATGTTTCAAGGAGGAATGTCTTAGAAGTGCAACCCCGCCACCACGAGATTGATCTACTGAGAGAGTTCTATCTCTTCGAAAGCAGAAGTAATCGGAATTTCCACCAATTAGTAGCGCATCAGGACCATCAGGGTTGAGCCAAGATTCAGTAATGAAAAGTGCGCTGTGTTCACGGGAATTAAGAATGAAAGAAATCGAGTCAAGTTTGTTACGCACCGATCTCGCATTGAAACCAAGAAAAGACACACTACTGAGGGGACAACTATAAGACCTATTAGTGTAACACGAAGGGACCCTACTGCCTCTGGTTCACTTGTGTTCGACTTCATCCTTGGTAGAATTGACGTCAGACTGGACGGCCATCGTCGAGTTGTTCAGCAGGCCCGTCGTTGCCTGAGAGGTATCGGCAGCAGAGTTATGAGGGCGGGAAGAGGATCCATAATGGGGAGAGAGAGGACGGGGGGTTCGGTATGTGAAGATTGCAGTATCGCGGACAGTAGGTGACTTGACCAGCACGGAGATTCATCTGCTTCACATCTACTTTTCTCTGTCCCTCAATGACGAGTTCCGTGGGGGTCAGGTCACGACGGACGTATGCACGAGGCGAGTTCTTCAGGGGAGAGGGACGACCACCCTTGCGGCGAATGCCTGTGAGAAACTTGTCTCGAACTTCTTTCGACGCGAATTGGACCTTGAGGGGTCGATGAGAGGGCGGGGCAGTGCGAGGGTGGCGATGGAAGGTCACGTTTCCGTCCTCGAAGCTCTTCTTGACGGAAGGGTCGTCACTCCACTCGCACAGTCCTCTGATCGTGTCTTCATCTTTTTTCGCGGTGATCTCAGTCGACGATCCTTCCAGTAGACCAATGATCACAGCACGGGAGCGCTTGTCCTCGATCATCTTCGCATCTCTCAGTGCACTCGCTGCGGCTTCGTATGCGGAATGAACCATTTCGTGCGGATTGAGAGGAGGCGAGCTGCGGGAGGGGCTGGATGACGTGTCAGTCGAGGGACGAGGGGTGGAGTGGAGAGAAGAGATCGCCTCAGTGAGGGTATTGACGGTATCATCGAGGCTATCAACCTTGGTCACGAGAGTGGTGATCGTGAGAGAGAGTGACATGATGATCGAGATGGCTTGATCGATGGTCGGCTTTGAAGAGAGGGTCAGGGTCGGTCATTGTAGTGAGGGAGAAGAAACTTGCTCACCTCGTCAGGTGGACCGCACATGCGAGTGCGGTCCACCTGACCTGACCGCACATAGCGCCAGCACCCACTTGCCGGCTAGAATAGACGAGGGGAAGACGTTACCGTTAAGGACGAGGGAGGGAAACTTTGACTCGGGGACGGAGCGAATGAGGGAGCGACCGCTCAGCGTGAAGGAATGAGATCGAAAAGAATGAGATGAATGAGGAATGAGATTTCCGTTTAAAATACATTTCTGGTCGTGTCTCGCTTCAAGATCATCTTTTCGGGCATTTAAAAAAGCGATCGAAAGCTCTTGATGAGCCCGATGAAAAAATCTGAGTAGTTCAAATCGCCAAAGTTGGCCGTTTTCGATATTTTTCCCAATTACTGTTTTTATTCGCTTATTTCGCTGTTCTTCGCAAAGTGATTAGCCATATTTTGCAATAAATTGTGCTTTACTTCTGAATAACATTAATAATCGAGACAATAGGTTCACTCGTCACTATTTCCGACATCTGGAGTCGAATTAATGATGTTCGTAGTTTCATCGAAGTACTCAGCCATGTTCGTGTGGATCATGTCGTAGATGCCGTCAGCCGTGATCTCCCGATCATCCTCATCCACTTCCACTTCCTCCTCAATGGCTCCTCCTTCGTCATCCAATTCCGTGATCAGATCCTCCACCAATTCCGTGATTTTACCAGATAAGGATGAGTGCGATAATAAAAAAAAAGACTCATAACAAGTTTCTAAACGCAAAGATAATGAAACGGGTTCATGCAATTTAAAAGAACTGCGAAATAAGCGAATAAAAACAGTTATAAGCGAAAAAAAACAGTATATTTTTTCATCGGGCTCATCAAGAGCTTTCGATCGCTTTTTTTTAAATTCTCGAAAAAATAATTTTGAAGCGAGATACGACCAGAAATGTATTTTAAACGGAAATATTGCTGAAAAAGTCCGGGATTCCGTCTCTGAGTAGCGCTATCGGGAACGCAGTTTTATCACAAATGGAATATGAGAGTACCTCGATTCGGGGGTGGGGAATCATTTCGAAGAATAAAATCCATACCTTTTAGAGGAAAATGTCGAGTAAAATCGTCTTTTATACCCGAAAAATTGAATATTCCGACGAAACCCATTGAAGAAGGCATTTTAGAAAGTACCTTTTCCTGAGTTATTTCTAGATCTCGATAAAACAAATATTTTGAAAAAAAATCGGGCTCTGTAGGTCAAAAACTGACCGAAATAGAGCCTTTTGAATTGCTACGTCACAGATTGTCTCAATATGCAAATTTGGCCAAATGAAGTAGATAGGTCTTTTTCCGGAAGGGTGAAAATTCCGCAAACGACATTTCCGCAACTCGACCATAACGACATTTCCGCAACTCGACATAATTCGATTTCTAGCATAATTCGATTTCTAGATCCTGGCAAAGGTGTCATTCTGATCAGCATGACTGCCTCTTTCTTTTAACACCTCTGCCAGGATCGTACGTTCGCTATAAATTGAATTATGTCGAGTTGCGGAAATGTCGTTTTGGTCGAGTTGCGGAAATGTCGTTTGCGGAAAAAATTCAAGTTGCGGAAAAATAAAAGTTGCGGAATTGTCACTCATCCGGAATAGTTACCGAATGAATCACGTATCTGACCCACGGTCTGACCCGCGTGAACTGTTATTTTTAATACTGTAGATATTGGTTACGGTAGGCGCCGATTTCAGATCGATAATTGAAGGAGATTTTTTTTATACAAAAACCAAATCATGGTAGGTGCTAGGAATGGATTGGGAACAGATTGCCCAAAGCTACCGTAGTTTAGGACAAACAGAAATCCAAACATGTTGTTTTTGGTCGCCACGGAAAAAGTTGCAATTATTTTCCCGATTTTTTCTGCGTGATCGGCCATATTTTAAGATATTTTTGCCCCTATTATATCAAAAACCCATTCGGATCGCCGGATACAAAACCATTTTCCTTACGGGTTTAAGTAACGTAGTGAATGCATATGAATTCACCAGTAAACAATATCGCGTCTTACACAACCAAACACAACCTTTCCAATTTCGACCTCACAAACTCCGTGGATAAGTTGCGCTGACATATCTGTTTCAGTTGCAGGATCCTTCAGATTAAAATCCCCTCCGAATGAATTACGCATTTAATATTTTGAAATACGCATGGAGAAAAGTGTGTTGATGGTAGACTGCGAGACAGAGAAAGAGATGAACGTCAGATTTCTGTTGTTTGCTCTGTGGATGTACTACTTAGTAAGTCTTGCTATTTCATATGAGTAATGTTCGAATGTTCCAGATGAACACCGTCAGTGTTCGAAGAGAGACATTCAGTAAGCCGTAAGGATTTATCTCGCCACTAGAGTGATGGGGTAAAATTTAAAAAAGGGGGACCTTGAGGATGCAGCAGCTAATGCAGACTGGTGCGATGCTTCGAGACAGTTCCATTCCTTCCGACAACTGAGCCATGGGAAGTTCGAAGCATGAATACAGAACAAGAATCACTCACTCGATATCTTGTCTCAAGTGTGTGATGCGTTTTCCTGATCATATAGATACGACGAGCGTCATAGTATGTTTTTGCTGCCATCTGGAAATTCAAATAATACTTTAAACATAAGATATTTCCGAACCACAGCCGTGCATAGCAGAATGCCGATATTCACAATGCAAGCTGTTATGTCGAACGAAACTGCAACGAGCTTTAATTCTCAATCATTAAATAATAGTTCTCACATAAATAAATCGTCAATCCAAATAGCACTGATAACAGAATCTGAACAATTTGTTCAGATAATTCTCTCATATTGCAAAATACCGCGATAATATTCAGAACACAAATTATAATGTGGTATCGGCGTTTGTTCTTCTGGAACGCATGAGGATGACGAATGACGAAATTCCTCTCGACCAGAAGAAAGAGAAGTGTGCACGTAAACAATCCATCTCCAGTCCCGTGCAAAATGCTTGAGTAGAAAACAACTAGAATGTGTTTTTTTTATTTGTTTTCAAAATCATTAGAATATCGCTCACAGTCCGAAGCAAAGTCCGTCGGAAGATCCACAACACTAGCCAGCGAGCGCATAATATGCACTAGAATCATCGAAAAACTAGCGACACAATTAGTGAGGAGAATTACCCTGAAAATTACCTCATCATCATTCGCATAGATCAAACTCGCCTGCAGCTGAGGTGGAACGGAGTGGTCGAGACAACAGTAAAAATTAAACAAAATACGATGGCGACCATGCACATGTCTAATTGTCCAACGATGGAAGGAGTTGAATATAAAACATCGTAAACGGAAAAGAAATATTCGATTAGTTCCGCATTGTTCCTTATGTCCATGTTGTGAGGGGGCAAAGATGGAACCCCTTCTCACGTCTGGCTTCTTTCCTTAGTGCTTCCCCATTCAACGCAACCATCAATTTCAACACCGTTAATCGGATATTCGAGTTGAAGGAAGGTTGTTTTCACTTGGTTTCTTGATCATCCAGGTTAGGCCAGCCATACATGCAGTTCATTCCGTTCAGAACAACCATCAAAATCAGGTATGTTTATTTATGAAATCAATTGGTGCTAATGTCACAATACTGTCTCATTTTCTAGTTTGTTTTCCAATTCATTCTGTAAGTGGCCGCGCTCATCACAAAGTATGAATTTTACGTGTGGACTTCTATGGAAAACCGCATGAGACGTGAGAAAGTCTGAGAATGCTTTCAAAAGATCTAGTACGCGAAAATTGATCCTGTGAGTGTTAGAAAATCACGAATGTGATTCGTGATTTACTTCTTCGGTAAGCGACTGAAACATTGCGGCAAGGAATCAAAAATATCCAGTTCTCTGGATGGTAATTTAAAATGACGATTGTAGAAAGTGCTACTAGTTGCATCGATATACGTTCAATCTCTGTTATTTCCACTCTGATTGAGGAGAGCGTGTCCTGAGTAGAGAGAGCAAACGCCAAAAAACACCTCCTAATGCGAACAAACACAATTACCCTAGTTAGAGTTTTCTCGTCGGTTTGAGTGCTGTCAGATTGTGTGGAACACATTCATCCATCAGTTAACAACATTCCGCGACTTACTAGAGTTTACTTACCCACTCGTGAAACGAGAATTTTCAGGTAAGAAAGATGATTGGCTTCATCTCCCTGAGCAGAATGGTGGTCGATGAACACTTCTTGATATTATTTTGAAATATTCTGGTATGAATGTGCTTCAGAAGTTCGATCCGGTTCCGGAGATCGAACTGATTGTGGAGAACCTAAGTATTTGCGGTGTCGATGTTGAAGGGAAAGAGAAATTCCCGGAAGTTCGTAGGCTTGTATGACCTCAACTCCTTTTTAGCTTCCAGACCTCTCCAACGTTCTGCATCTCACCACTCGCTCTCTCCGGTAGGACTATATGATACCTACCTTATTAACTTGATAAGTATTACCTCGTATTTTAATCTTAAATCTTGGCTTTATTTTTGACGATAAATATATTCGCTTTGATATTCATGTATTACTAGTTTTGATTACGTGGAGACTAAGCAAAGACATCAACAGACATACACCACATTATAATGGAATCGCTTAGTTTGAACACGATCCAGGAATTATATTATTCATCATTCCGGGCCAGCTTCTACGTGAAAAAATTAGCGAAGGATTCGAGACGTTTCTGAAATGAATCTCGCGAGATTTTCCTGTTGCGAGAAGATTCATTAGGATAACGAGTTGACAAGATAATGATAATAATATAATAATCAGCGTTGATCGTAGCACTTCCTCCTTTTACGGTTCGGGCAAACTCACGAAGGTCACGAATTGAAAAGCTGTGAATAAAAAATCCGACCTCATCTTCACATGAGAATGTATTCGCATCTATCTGTGATCCACCACTTTGAGAGGCCCACTTTCGATCAGTTTATCACGGATTTTCTGCTATTTGGTAGGGACGCTGACTACAGGAAAAAAAATTGTGGGCCAAATTTGCATTTTGAGCCGATCTGTGACCTACCACTTCAAAACGCTGTAACTTGGTCAGTTTTTGACCTACAGAGTCCAATTTTTTTCAGACAACTCGTATTTCCGAGATCTACAAATAACTCAATTAACAATAAAAGGACAAATGTCATCTTCAATGCGATTTCCTCGAAAAACTTATTTTATATTATGCAAATTATCTCGAAATTATTGGTCTAACAATATGAATTTTATTTCAGAATCCAATTCGCCGATGCCGAATTGAGTTACTCTCTTTTTCCATTAGTGTCAACTCTGTCCCACCCCCCCCCCCCCCCCCCCCCCCCCCGATAGTGCTACTCAGAGGGGGAATCCCGATTATCCGGACTTGGCATTATTTCCATTCAAAATGAGTTCAAGAGCGAACAAAGCTTCAACATTATGCTAATGCAGTAATTAGGACCATCAAACGGTAGCTCTCGATGAGCCTGATGAAAAAGGTTTTTTTGAGCGAGTGCTCAAAATTGAATGGAAATAATGCCAAGTCCGTGATAATCGGGATTCCCCCTCTGAGTAGCACTATCGGAGGGCCAGAGTTGACACTAATGGAATAAGAGAGTAACTCAATTCGGCAGTGGGGAATTGGATTATGAAATGAAATTCATATTGTTAGACCAACAATTTCGAGATAATTTGCATAATATATTCGAAAAATAAGTTTTTCGAGGAAATCGCATTGAAAACGGCATTTTTCCTTGTATTTTTAATTGGAACGAGAGAATTGAGGCCTCGTTGAACGAGAGCCTCGTTGAACGATAGAATTGAGGCCTCGTTGAACGAGAGCCTCGTTGAACGAGATATGTGAAGCCTCGTTGAACGAGAGAGCCTCGTTGAAGGAGAGAATTGAGGCCTCGTTGAACGATAGAATTGAGGCCTCGTTGAACGAGATATGTGAGGCCTCGTTGAACGAGAGCCTCGTTGAACGAGATATGTGAGGCCTCGTTGAACGAGAGAGCCTCGTTGAAGGAGAGAATTGAGGCCTCGTTGAACGAGCGAAAGGATGTCTCGTTGAACGACAGAATGGAGGCCTCGTTGAACGAGAGCCTCGTTGAAATGTCTTGTTCAACGAGGCCTCAATTCTATCGTTCAACGAGGCCTCAATTCTCTCCTTCAACGAGGCTCTCTCGTTCAACGAGGCCTCACATATCTCGTTCAACGAGGCTCTCGTTCAACGATGCCTCACATATCTCGTTCAACGAGGCTCTCGTTCAAAGAGGACTCAATTCTCTCGTTCAACGAGGTCTCACATATCTCGTTCAACGAGGCTCTCGTTCAACGATTCTTCACATATCTCGTTCAACGAGGCCTCACATTTCTCGTTCAACGAGGCTCTCGTTCAACGAGGCCTCACATATCTCGTACAACGAGGCCTCAATTCTATCCTTTAACGAGGCCTCAATTCTCTCGTTCAACGAGGCCTCAATTCTATCGTTCAACGAGGCCTCACATATCTCGTTCAACGAGGCTCTCGTTCAACGAGGCATCACATATCTCGTTCAACGAGGCCTCACATATCTCGTTCAACGAGGCCTCAATTCTATCGTTCAACGAGGCCTCAATTCTCTCGTTCAACGAGGACTCAATTCTCTCGTTCAACGAGGTCTCACATATCTCGTTCAACGAGGCTCTCGTTCAACGAGGCCTCACATATCTCGTACAACGAGGCCTCAATTCTATCCTTTAACGAGGCCTCAATTCTCTCGTTCAACGAGGCCTCAATTCTATCGTTCAACGAGGCCTCACATATCTCGTTCAACGAGGCTCTCGTTCAACGAGGCATCACATATCTCGTTCAACGAGGCCTCACATATCTCGTTCAACGAGGCCTCAATTCTATCGTTCAACGAGGCCTCAATTCTCTCGTTCAACGAGGCCTCACATATCTCGTTCAACGAGGACTCAATTCTATCGTTCAACGAGGTCTCAATTCTCTCGTTCAACGAGGCTCTCGTTCAAGGAGGCCTCACATATCTCGTTCCTTGTGTGGGTCCCTGTGGGTCCGTGTGGGTCAGTGTGGGTTCGTGTAGGTGTCTCTCTCGTTCAACGAGACATCCTTTCGCTCGTTCAACGAGGTCTCAATTCTATCGTTCAACGAGGCTCTCGTTCAACGAGGACTCAATTCTATCGTTCAACGAGGCCTCAATTCTCTCGTTCAACGAGGCCTCACATATCTCGTTCAACGAGGCCTCAATTCTATCGTTCAACGAGGCCTCACATATCTCGTTCAACGAGGCTCTCGTTCAACGAGGCATCACATATCTCGTTCAACGAGGCCTCACATATCTCGTTCAACGAGGACTCAATTCTCTCGTTCAACGAGGTCTCACATATCTCGTTCAACGAGGCTCTCGTTCAACGATTCTTCACATATCTCGTTCAACGAGGCCTCACATATCTCGTACAACGAGGCCTCAATTCTATCGTTTAACGAGGCCTCAATTCTCTCGTTCAACGAGGCCTCACATATCTCGTTCAACGAGGACTCAATTCTATCGTTCAACGAGGCCTCAATTCTCTCGTTCAACGAGGCCTCACATTTCTCGTTCAACGAGGCTCTCGTTCAACGAGGCTCTCGTTCAACGAGGTATCACATATCTCGTTCAACGAGGCCTCACATATCTCGTTCAACGAGGACTCAATTCTCTCGTTCCACGAGGTCTCACATATCTCGTTCAACGAGGCTCTCGTTCAACGATTCTTCACATATCTCGTTCAACGAGGCCTCACATATCTCGTTCAACGAGGCTCTCGTTCAACGAGGCCTCACATATCTCGTACAACGAGGCCTCAATTCTATCGTTTAACGAGGCCTCAATTCTCTCGTTCAACGAGGCCTCACATATCTCGTTCAACGAGGACTCAATTCTATCCTTCAACGAGGCCTCAATTCTCTCGTTCAACGAGGCTCTCGTTCAACGAGGCCTCACATATCTCGTTCAACGAGGCCTCAATTCTATCGTTCAACGAGGCCTCACATATCTCGTTCAACGAGGCTCTCGTTCAACGAGGCATCACATATCTCGTTCAACGAGGCCTCACATATCTCGTTCAACGAGGACTCAATTCACGAATTGAAAAGCTGTGAATAAAAAATCCGACCTCATCTTCACATGAGAATGTATTCGCATCTATCTGTGATCCACCACTTTGAGAGGCCCACTTTCGATCAGTTTATCACGGATTTTCTGCTATTTGGTAGGGACGCTGACTACAGGAAAAAAAATTGTGGGCCAAATTTGCATTTTGAGCCGATCTGTGACCTACCACTTCAAAACGCTGTAACTTGGTCAGTTTTTGACCTACAGAGTCCAATTTTTTTCAGACAACTCGTATTTCCGAGATCTACAAATAACTCAATTAACAATAAAAGGACAAATGTCATCTTCAATGCGATTTCCTCGAAAAACTTATTTTATATTATGCAAATTATCTCGAAATTATTGGTCTAACAATATGAATTTTATTTCAGAATCCAATTCGCCGATGCCGAATTGAGTTACTCTCTTTTTCCATTAGTGTCAACTCTGTCCCACCCCCCCCCCCCCCCCCCCCCGATAGTGCTACTCAGAGGGGGAATCCCGATTATCCGGACTTGGCATTATTTCCATTCAAAATGAGTTCAAGAGCGAACAAAGCTTCAACATTATGCTAATGCAGTAATTAGGACCATCAAACGGTAGCTCTCGATGAGCCTGATGAAAAAGGTTTTTTTGAGCGAGTGCTCAAAATTGAATGGAAATAATGCCAAGTCCGTGATAATCGGGATTCCCCCTCTGAGTAGCACTATCGGAGGGCCAGAGTTGACACTAATGGAATAAGAGAGTAACTCAATTCGGCAGTGGGGAATTGGATTATGAAATGAAATTCATATTGTTAGACCAACAATTTCGAGATAATTTGCATAATATATTCGAAAAATAAGTTTTTCGAGGAAATCGCATTGAAAACGGCATTTTTCCTTGTATTTTTAATTGGAACGAGAGAATTGAGGCCTCGTTGAACGAGAGCCTCGTTGAACGATAGAATTGAGGCCTCGTTGAACGAGAGCCTCGTTGAACGAGATATGTGAAGCCTCGTTGAACGAGAGAGCCTCGTTGAAGGAGAGAATTGAGGCCTCGTTGAACGATAGAATTGAGGCCTCGTTGAACGAGATATGTGAGGCCTCGTTGAACGAGAGCCTCGTTGAACGAGATATGTGAGGCCTCGTTGAACGAGAGAGCCTCGTTGAAGGAGAGAATTGAGGCCTCGTTGAACGAGCGAAAGGATGTCTCGTTGAACGACAGAATGGAGGCCTCGTTGAACGAGAGCCTCGTTGAAATGTCTTGTTCAACGAGGCCTCAATTCTATCGTTCAACGAGGCCTCAATTCTCTCCTTCAACGAGGCTCTCTCGTTCAACGAGGCCTCACATATCTCGTTCAACGAGGCTCTCGTTCAACGATGCCTCACATATCTCGTTCAACGAGGCTCTCGTTCAAAGAGGACTCAATTCTCTCGTTCAACGAGGTCTCACATATCTCGTTCAACGAGGCTCTCGTTCAACGATTCTTCACATATCTCGTTCAACGAGGCCTCACATTTCTCGTTCAACGAGGCTCTCGTTCAACGAGGCCTCACATATCTCGTACAACGAGGCCTCAATTCTATCCTTTAACGAGGCCTCAATTCTCTCGTTCAACGAGGCCTCAATTCTATCGTTCAACGAGGCCTCACATATCTCGTTCAACGAGGCTCTCGTTCAACGAGGCATCACATATCTCGTTCAACGAGGCCTCACATATCTCGTTCAACGAGGCCTCAATTCTATCGTTCAACGAGGCCTCAATTCTCTCGTTCAACGAGGACTCAATTCTCTCGTTCAACGAGGTCTCACATATCTCGTTCAACGAGGCTCTCGTTCAACGAGGCCTCACATATCTCGTACAACGAGGCCTCAATTCTATCCTTTAACGAGGCCTCAATTCTCTCGTTCAACGAGGCCTCAATTCTATCGTTCAACGAGGCCTCACATATCTCGTTCAACGAGGCTCTCGTTCAACGAGGCATCACATATCTCGTTCAACGAGGCCTCACATATCTCGTTCAACGAGGCCTCAATTCTATCGTTCAACGAGGCCTCAATTCTCTCGTTCAACGAGGCCTCACATATCTCGTTCAACGAGGACTCAATTCTATCGTTCAACGAGGTCTCAATTCTCTCGTTCAACGAGGCTCTCGTTCAAGGAGGCCTCACATATCTCGTTCCTTGTGTGGGTCCCTGTGGGTCCGTGTGGGTCAGTGTGGGTTCGTGTAGGTGTCTCTCTCGTTCAACGAGACATCCTTTCGCTCGTTCAACGAGGTCTCAATTCTATCGTTCAACGAGGCTCTCGTTCAACGAGGACTCAATTCTATCGTTCAACGAGGCCTCAATTCTCTCGTTCAACGAGGCCTCACATATCTCGTTCAACGAGGCCTCAATTCTATCGTTCAACGAGGCCTCACATATCTCGTTCAACGAGGCTCTCGTTCAACGAGGCATCACATATCTCGTTCAACGAGGCCTCACATATCTCGTTCAACGAGGACTCAATTCTCTCGTTCAACGAGGTCTCACATATCTCGTTCAACGAGGCTCTCGTTCAACGATTCTTCACATATCTCGTTCAACGAGGCCTCACATATCTCGTACAACGAGGCCTCAATTCTATCGTTTAACGAGGCCTCAATTCTCTCGTTCAACGAGGCCTCACATATCTCGTTCAACGAGGACTCAATTCTATCGTTCAACGAGGCCTCAATTCTCTCGTTCAACGAGGCCTCACATTTCTCGTTCAACGAGGCTCTCGTTCAACGAGGCTCTCGTTCAACGAGGTATCACATATCTCGTTCAACGAGGACTCAATTCTCTCGTTCCACGAGGTCTCACATATCTCGTTCAACGAGGCTCTCGTTCAACGATTCTTCACATATCTCGTTCAACGAGGCCTCACATATCTCGTTCAACGAGGACTCAATTCTCTCGTTCAACGAGGTCTCACATATCTCGTTCAACGAGGCTCTCGTTCAACGATTCTTCACATATCTCGTTCAACGAGGCCTCACATATCTCGTACAACGAGGCCTCAATTCTATCGTTTAACGAGGCCTCAATTCTCTCGTTCAACGAGGCCTCACATATCTCGTTCAACGAGGACTCAATTCTATCGTTCAACGAGGCCTCAATTCTCTCGTTCAACGAGGCCTCACATTTCTCGTTCAACGAGGCTCTCGTTCAACGAGGCTCTCGTTCAACGAGGCCTCACATATCTCGTTCAACGAGGACTCAATTCTCTCGTTCCACGAGGTCTCACATATCTCGTTCAACGAGGCTCTCGTTCAACGATTCTTCACATATCTCGTTCAACGAGGCCTCACATATCTCGTTCAACGAGGCTCTCGTTCAACGAGGCCTCACATATCTCGTACAACGAGGCCTCAATTCTATCGTTTAACGAGGCCTCAATTCTCTCGTTCAACGAGGCCTCACATATCTCGTTCAACGAGGACTCAATTCTATCCTTCAACGAGGCCTCAATTCTCTCGTTCAACGAGGCTCTCGTTCAACGAGGCCTCACATATCTCGTTCAACGAGGCCTCAATTCTATCGTTCAACGAGGCCTCACATATCTCGTTCAACGAGGCTCTCGTTCAACGAGGCATCACATATCTCGTTCAACGAGGCCTCACATATCTCGTTCAACGAGGACTCAATTCTCTCGTTCAACGAGGTCTCACATATCTCGTTCAACGAGGCTCTCGTTCAACGATTCTTCACATATCTCGTTCAACGAGGCCTCACATTTCTCGTTCAACGAGGCCTCACATATCTCGTACAACGAGGCCTCAATTCTATCCTTTAACGAGGCCTCAATTCTCTCGTTCAACGAGGCCTCACATATCTCGTTCAACGAGGACTCAATTCTATCGTTCAACGAGGCCTCAATTCTCTCGTTCAACGAGGCCTCACATATCTCGTACAACGAGGCCTCAATTCTATCGTTTAACGAGGCCTCAATTCTCTCGTTCAACGAGGCCTCACATATCTCGTTCAACGAGGACTCAATTCTATCGTTCAACGAGGCCTCAATTCTCTCGTTCAACGAGGCCTCACATTTCTCGTTCAACGAGGCTCTCGTTCAACGAGGCTCTCGTTCAACGAGGTATCACATATCTCGTTCAACGAGGCCTCACATATCTCGTTCAACGAGGACTCAATTCTCTCGTTCAACGAGGTCTCACATATCTCGTTCAACGAGGCTCTCGTTCAACGATTCTTCACATATCTCGTTCAACGAGGCCTCACATATCTCGTTCAACGAGGCTCTCGTTCAACGAGGCCTCACATATCTCGTACAACGAGGCCTCAATTCTATCGTTTAACGAGGCCTCAATTCTCTCGTTCAACGAGGCCTCACATATCTCGTTCAACGAGGACTCAATTCTATCGTTCAACGAGGCCTCAATTCTCTCGTTCAACGAGGCTCTCGTTCAACGAGGCCTCACATATCTCGTTCAACGAGGCCTCAATTCTATCGTTCAACGAGGCCTCACATATCTCGTTCAACGAGGCTCTCGTTCAACGAGGCATCACATATCTCGTTCAACGAGGCCTCACATATCTCGTTCAACGAGGACTCAATTCTCTCGTTCAACGAGGTCTCACATATCTCGTTCAACGAGGCTCTCGTTCAACGATTCTTCACATATCTCGTTCAACGAGGCCTCACATTTCTCGTACAACGAGGCCTCAATTCTATCCTTTAACGAGGCCTCAATTCTCTCGTTCAACGAGGCCTCACATATCTCGTTCAACGAGGACTCAATTCTATCGTTCAACGAGGCCTCAATTCTCTCGTTCAACGAGGCTCTCGTTCAACGAGGCCTCACATATCTCGTTCAACGAGGCCTCAATTCTATCCTTTAACGAGGCCTCAATTCTCTCGTTCAACGAGGCCTCACATATCTCGTTCAACGAGGACTCAATTCTATCGTTCAACGAGGCCTCAATTCTCTCGTTCAACGAGGCCTCACATATCTCGTTCAACGAGGACTCAATTCTATCGTTCAACGAGGCCTCAATTCTCTCGTTCAACGAGGCTCTCGTTCAACGAGGCCTCACATATCTCGTTCAACGAGGCCTCAATTCTATCGTTCAACGAGGCCTCACATATCTCGTTCAACGAGGCCTCACATATCTCGTACAACGAGGCCTCAATTCTATCGTTTAACGAGGCCTCAATTCTCTCGTTCAACGAGGCCTCACATATCTCGTTCAACGAGGACTCAATTCTATCGTTCAACGAGGCCTCAATTCTCTCGTTCAACGAGGCCTCACATTTCTCGTTCAACGAGGCTCTCGTTCAACGAGGCTCTCGTTCAACGAGGTATCACATATCTCGTTCAACGAGGCTCTCGTTCAACGAGGCATCACATATCTCGTTCAACGAGGCCTCACATATCTCGTTCAACGAGGACTCAATTCTCTCGTTCAACGAGGTCTCACATATCTCGTACAACGAGGCCTCAATTCTATCGTTTAACGAGGCCTCAATTCTCTCGTTCAACGAGGCCTCACATATCTCGTTCAACGAGGACTCAATTCTATCGTTCAACGAGGCCTCAATTCTCTCGTTCAACGAGGCTCTCGTTCAACGAGGCCTCACATATCTCGTTCAACGAGGCCTCAATTCTATCGTTCAACGAGGCCTCACATATCTCGTTCAACGAGGCTCTCGTTCAACGAGGCATCACATATCTCGTTCAACGAGGCCTCACATATCTCGTTCAACGAGGACTCAATTCTCTCGTTCAACGAGGTCTCACATATCTCGTTCAACGAGGCTCTCGTTCAACGATTCTTCACATATCTCGTTCAACGAGGCCTCACATTTCTCGTTCAACGAGGCCTCACATATCTCGTACAACGAGGCCTCAATTCTATCCTTTAACGAGGCCTCAATTCTCTCGTTCAACGAGGCCTCACATATCTCGTTCAACGAGGACTCAATTCTATCGTTCAACGAGGCCTCAATTCTCTCGTTCAACGAGGCTCTCGTTCAACGAGGCCTCACATATCTCGTTCAACGAGGCCTCAATTCTATCGTTCAACGAGGCCTCACATATCTCGTTCAACGAGGCCTCACATATCTCGTACAACGAGGCCTCAATTCTATCGTTTAACGAGGCCTCAATTCTCTCGTTCAACGAGGCCTCACATATCTCGTTCAACGAGGACTCAATTCTATCGTTCAACGAGGCCTCAATTCTCTCGTTCAACGAGGCCTCACATTTCTCGTTCAACGAGGCTCTCGTTCAACGAGGCTCTCGTTCAACGAGGTATCACATATCTCGTTCAACGAGGCCTCACATATCTCGTTCAACGAGGACTCAATTCTCTCGTTCAACGAGGTCTCACATATCTCGTTCAACGAGGCTCTCGTTCAACGATTCTTCACATATCTCGTTCAACGAGGCCTCACATATCTCGTTCAACGAGGCTCTCGTTCAACGAGGCCTCACATATCTCGTACAACGAGGCCTCAATTCTATCGTTTAACGAGGCCTCAATTCTCTCGTTCAACGAGGCCTCACATATCTCGTTCAACGAGGACTCAATTCTATCGTTCAACGAGGCCTCAATTCTCTCGTTCAACGAGGCTCTCGTTCAACGAGGCCTCACATATCTCGTTCAACGAGGCCTCAATTCTATCGTTCAACGAGGCCTCACATATCTCGTTCAACGAGGCTCTCGTTCAACGAGGCATCACATATCTCGTTCAACGAGGCCTCACATATCTCGTTCAACGAGGACTCAATTCTCTCGTTCAACGAGGTCTCACATATCTCGTTCAACGAGGCTCTCGTTCAACGATTCTTCACATATCTCGTTCAACGAGGCCTCACATTTCTCGTTCAACGAGGCCTCACATATCTCGTACAACGAGGCCTCAATTCTATCCTTTAACGAGGCCTCAATTCTCTCGTTCAACGAGGCCTCACATATCTCGTTCAACGAGGACTCAATTCTATCGTTCAACGAGGCCTCAATTCTCTCGTTCAACGAGGCTCTCGTTCAACGAGGCCTCACATATCTCGTTCAACGAGGCCTCAATTCTATCGTTCAACGAGGCCTCACATATCTCGTTCAACGAGGCTCTCGTTCAACGAGGCATCACATATCTCGTTCAACGAGGCCTCACATATCTCGTTCAACGAGGACTCAATTCTCTCGTTCAACGAGGTCTCACATATCTCGTTCAACGAGGCTCTCGTTCAACGATTCTTCACATATCTCGTTCAACGAGGCCTCACATATCTCGTACAACGAGGCCTCAATTCTATCGTTTAACGAGGCCTCAATTCTCTCGTTCAACGAGGCCTCACATATCTCGTTCAACGAGGACTCAATTCTATCGTTCAACGAGGCCTCAATTCTCTCGTTCAACGAGGCCTCACATATCTCGTTCAACGAGGCTCTCGTTCAACGAGGCTCTCGTTCAACGAGGCCTCACATATCTCGTTCAACGAGGACTCAATTCTCTCGTTCAACGAGGTCTCACATATCTCGTTCAACGAGGCTCTCGTTCAACGATTCTTCACATATCTCGTTCAACGAGGCCTCACATATCTCGTTCAACGAGGCTCTCGTTCAACGAGGCCTCACATATCTCGTACAACGAGGCCTCAATTCTATCGTTTAACGAGGCCTCAATTCTCTCGTTCAACGAGGCCTCACATATCTCGTTCAACGATTCTTCACATATCTCGTTCAACGAGGCCTCACATATCTCGTTCAACGAGGCTCTCGTTCAACGAGGCCTCACATATCTCGTTCAACGAGGCCTCAATTCTATCGTTCAACGAGGCCTCACATATCTCGTTCAACGAGGCTCTCGTTCAACGAGGCATCACATATCTCGTTCAACGAGGCCTCACATATCTCGTTCAACGAGGACTCAATTCTCTCGTTCAACGAGGTCTCACATATCTCGTTCAACGAGGCTCTCGTTCAACGATTCTTCACATATCTCGTTCAACGAGGCCTCACATATCTCGTTCAACGAGGACTCAATTCTCTCGTTCAACGAGGTCTCACATATCTCGTTCAACGAGGCTCTCGTTCAACGATTCTTCACATATCTCGTTCAACGAGGCCTCACATATCTCGTACAACGAGGCCTCAATTCTATCGTTTAACGAGGCCTCAATTCTCTCGTTCAACGAGGCCTCACATATCTCGTTCAACGAGGACTCAATTCTATCGTTCAACGAGGCCTCAATTCTCTCGTTCAACGAGGCCTCACATATCTCGTTCAACGAGGCTCTCGTTCAACGAGGCTCTCGTTCAACGAGGCATCACATATCTCGTTCAACGAGGCCTCACATATCTCGTTCAACGAGGACTCAATTCTCTCGTTCAACGAGGTCTCACATATCTCGTTCAACGAGGCTCTCGTTCAACGATTCTTCACATATCTCGTTCAACGAGGCCTCACATATCTCGTTCAACGAGGCTCTCGTTCAACGAGGCCTCACATATCTCGTACAACGAGGCCTCAATTCTATCGTTTAACGAGGCCTCAATTCTCTCGTTCAACGAGGCCTCACATATCTCGTTCAACGAGGACTCAATTCTATCGTTCAACGAGGCCTCAATTCTCTCGTTCAACGAGGCTCTCGTTCAACGAGGCCTCACATATCTCGTTCAACGAGGACTCAATTCTATCGTTCAACGAGGCCTCAATTCTCTCGTTCAACGAGGCCTCACATATCTCGTTCAACGAGGCTCTCGTTCAACGAGGCTCTCGTTCAACGAGGCATCACATATCTCGTTCAACGAGGCCTCACATATCTCGTTCAACGAGGACTCAATTCTCTCGTTCAACGAGGTCTCACATATCTCGTTCAACGAGGCTCTCGTTCAACGATTCTTCACATATCTCGTTCAACGAGGCCTCACATATCTCGTTCAACGAGGCTCTCGTTCAACGAGGCCTCACATATCTCGTACAACGAGGCCTCAATTCTATCGTTTAACGAGGCCTCAATTCTCTCGTTCAACGAGGC
Source organism: Pristionchus entomophagus (assembly GCA_036245825.1). Classification (NCBI taxonomy): domain Eukaryota; kingdom Metazoa; phylum Nematoda; class Chromadorea; order Rhabditida; family Neodiplogasteridae; genus Pristionchus; species Pristionchus entomophagus. The sequence goes on from BTSX01000006.1 coordinate 21,969,721, forward strand.
CTCACATATCTCGTTCAACGAGGACTCAATTCTATCGTTCAACGAGGCCTCAATTCTCTCGTTCAACGAGGCTCTCGTTCAACGAGGCCTCACATATCTCGTTCAACGAGGCCTCAATTCTATCGTTCAACGAGGCCTCACATATCTCGTTCAACGAGGCTCTCGTTCAACGAGGCATCACATATCTCGTTCAACGAGGCCTCACATATCTCGTTCAACGAGGACTCAATTCTCTCGTTCAACGAGGTCTCACATATCTCGTTCAACGAGGCTCTCGTTCAACGATTCTTCACATATCTCGTACAACGAGGCCTCACATTTCTCGTTCAACGAGGCCTCACATATCTCGTACAACGAGGCCTCAATTCTATCCTTTAACGAGGCCTCAATTCTCTCGTTCAACGAGGCCTCACATATCTCGTTCAACGAGGACTCAATTCTATCGTTCAACGAGGCCTCAATTCTCTCGTTCAACGAGGCTCTCGTTCAACGAGGCCTCACATATCTCGTTCAACGAGGCCTCAATTCTATCGTTCAACGAGGCCTCACATATCTCGTTCAACGAGGCTCTCGTTCAACGATTCTTCACATATCTCGTTCAACGAGGCCTCACATATCTCGTACAACGAGGCCTCAATTCTATCGTTTAACGAGGCCTCAATTCTCTCGTTCAACGAGGCCTCACATATCTCGTTCAACGAGGACTCAATTCTATCGTTCAACGAGGCCTCACATATCTCGTTCAACGAGGCTCTCGTTCAACGATTCTTCACATATCTCGTTCAACGAGGCCTCACATATCTCGTACAACGAGGCCTCAATTCTATCGTTTAACGAGGCCTCAATTCTCTCGTTCAACGAGGCCTCACATATCTCGTTCAACGAGGCTCTCGTTCAACGAGGCATCACATATCTCGTTCAACGAGGCCTCACATATCTCGTTCAACGAGGACTCAATTCTCTCGTTCAACGAGGTCTCACATATCTCGTTCAACGAGGCTCTCGTTCAACGATTCTTCACATATCTCGTTCAACGAGGCCTCACATTTCTCGTTCAACGAGGCCTCACATATCTCGTACAACGAGGCCTCAATTCTATCCTTTAACGAGGCCTAAATTCTCTCGTTCAACGAGGCCTCACATATCTCGTTCAACGAGGACTCAATTCTATCGTTCAACGAGGCCTCAATTCTCTCGTTCAACGAGGCCTCAATTCTATCGTTTAACGAGGCCTCAATTCTCTCGTTCAACGAGGCCTCACATATCTCGTTCAACGAGGCTCTCGTTCAACGAGGCATCACATATCTCGTTCAACGAGGCCTCACATATCTCGTTCAACGAGGCATCACATATCTCGTTCAACGAGGCCTCACATATCTCGTTCAACGAGGCTCTCGTTCAACGATTCTTCACATATCTCGTTCAACGAGGCCTCACATTTCTCGTTCAACGAGGCCTCAATTCTATCGTTCAACGAGGCCTCACATATCTCGTACAACGAGGCCTCAATTCTATCCTTTAACGAGGCCTAAATTCTCTCGTTCAACGAGGCCTCACATATCTCGTTCAACGAGGACTCAATTCTATCGTTCAACGAGGCCTCAATTCTCTCGTTCAACGAGGCCTCAATTCTATCGTTTAACGAGGCCTCAATTCTCTCGTTCAACGAGGCCTCACATATCTCGTTCAACGAGGCTCTCGTTCAACGAGGCATCACATATCTCGTTCAACGAGGCCTCACATATCTCGTTCAACGAGGCATCACATATCTCGTTCAACGAGGCCTCACATATCTCGTTCAACGAGGCTCTCGTTCAACGAGGCATCACATATCTCGTTCAACGAGGCCTCACATATCTCGTTCAACGAGGCATCACATATCTCGTTCAACGAGGCCTCACATATCTCATTCAACGAGGCTCTCGTTCAACGAGGCATCACATATCTCGTTCAACGAGGCCTCACATATCTCGTTCAACGAGGACTCAATTCTCTCGTTCAACGAGGTCTCACATATCTCGTTCAACGAGGCTCTCGTTCAACGATTCTTCACATATCTCGTTCAACGAGGCCTCACATATCTCGTTCAACGAGGCCTCACATATCTCGTACAACGAGGCCTCAATTCTATCGTTTAACGAGGCCTCAATTCTCTCGTTCAACGAGGCCTCACATATCTCGTTCAACGAGGCTCTCGTTCAACGAGGCATCACATATCTCGTTCAACGAGGCCTCACATATCTCGTTCAACGAGGACTCAATTCTCTCGTTCAACGAGGTCTCACATATCTCGTTCAACGAGGCTCTCGTTCAACGATTCTTCACATATCTCGTTCAACGAGGCCTCACATTTCTCGTTCAACGAGGCCTCACATATCTCGTACAACGAGGCCTCAATTCTATCCTTTAACGAGGCCTAAATTCTCTCGTTCAACGAGGCCTCACATATCTCGTTCAACGAGGACTCAATTCTATCGTTCAACGAGGCCTCAATTCTCTCGTTCAACGAGGCTCTCGTTCAACGAGGCCTCACATATCTCGTTCAACGAGGCCTCAATTCTATCGTTCAACGAGGCCTCACATATCTCGTTCAACGAGGCTCTCGTTCAACGATTCTTCACATATCTCGTTCAACGAGGCCTCACATATCTCGTACAACGAGGCCTCAATTCTATCGTTTAACGAGGCCTCAATTCTCTCGTTCAACGAGGCCTCACATATCTCGTTCAACGAGGACTCAATTCTATCGTTCAACGAGGCCTCACATATCTCGTTCAACGAGGCTCTCGTTCAACGATTCTTCACATATCTCGTTCAACGAGGCCTCACATATCTCGTACAACGAGGCCTCAATTCTATCGTTTAACGAGGCCTCAATTCTCTCGTTCAACGAGGCCTCACATATCTCGTTCAACGAGGACTCAATTCTATCGTTCAACGAGGCCTCAATTCTCTCGTTCAACGAGGCCTCACATATCTCGTTCAACGAGGCCTCACATATCTCGTTCAACGAGGCTCTCGTTCAACGAGGCTCTCGTTCAACGAGGCATCACATATCTCGTTCAACGAGGCCTCACATATCTCGTTCAACGAGGACTCAATTCTCTCGTTCAACGAGGTCTCACATATCTCGTTCAACGAGGCTCTCGTTCAACGATTCTTCACATATCTCGTTCAACGAGGCCTCACATATCTCGTTCAACGAGGCTCTCGTTCAACGAGGCATCACATATCTCGTTCAACGAGGCCTCACATATCTCGTTCAACGAGGACTCAATTCTCTCGTTCAACGAGGTCTCACATATCTCGTTCAACGAGGCTCTCGTTCAACGATTCTTCACATATCTCGTTCAACGAGGCCTCACATTTCTCGTTCAACGAGGCCTCACATATCTCGTACAACGAGGCCTCAATTCTATCCTTTAACGAGGCCTCAATTCTCTCGTTCAACGAGGCCTCACATATCTCGTTCAACGAGGACTCAATTCTATCGTTCAACGAGGCCTCAATTCTCTCGTTCAACGAGGCTCTCGTTCAACGAGGCCTCACATATCTCGTTCAACGAGGACTCAATTCTCTCGTTCAACGAGGTCTCACATATCTCGTTCAACGAGGCTCTCGTTCAACGATTCTTCACATATCTCGTTCAACGAGGCCTCACATATCTCGTACAACGAGGCCTCAATTCTATCGTTTAACGAGGTCTCAATTCTCTCGTTCAACGAGGCCTCACATATCTCGTTCAACGAGGACTCAATTCTATCGTTCAACGAGGCCTCACATATCTCGTTCAACGAGGCTCTCGTTCAACGATTCTTCACATATCTCGTTCAACGAGGCCTCACATATCTCGTACAACGAGGCCTCAATTCTATCGTTTAACGAGGCCTCAATTCTCTCGTTCAACGAGGCCTCACATATCTCGTTCAACGAGGACTCAATTCTATCGTTCAACGAGGCCTCAATTCTCTCGTTCAACGAGGCCTCACATATCTCGTTCAACGAGGCTCTCGTTCAACGAGGCTCTCGTTCAACGAGGCATCACATATCTCGTTCAACGAGGCCTCACATATCTCGTTCAACGAGGACTCAATTCTCTCGTTCAACGAGGTCTCACATATCTCGTTCAACGAGGCTCTCGTTCAACGATTCTTCACATATCTCGTTCAACGAGGCCTCACATATCTCGTTCAACGAGGCTCTCGTTCAACGAGGCCTCACATATCTCGTACAACGAGGCCTCAATTCTATCGTTTAACGAGGCCTCAATTCTCTCGTTCAACGAGGCCTCACATATCTCGTTCAACGAGGACTCAATTCTATCGTTCAACGAGGCCTCAATTCTCTCGTTCAACGAGGCTCTCGTTCAACGAGGCCTCACATATCTCGTTCAACGAGGCCTCAATTCAATCGTTCAACGAGGCCTCACATATCTCGTTCAACGAGGCATCACATATCTCGTTCAACGAGGCCTCACATATCTCGTTCAACGAGGCCTCACATATCTCGTTCAACGAGGACTCAATTCTATCGTTCAACGAGGCCTCAATTCTCTCGTTCAACGAGGCTCTCGTTCAACGAGGCCTCACATATCTCGTTCAACGAGGCCTCAATTCTATCGTTCAACGAGGCATCACATATCTCGTTCAACGAGGCTCTCGTTCAACGAGGCATCACATATCTCGTTCAACGAGGCCTCACATATCTCGTTCAACGAGGCCTCACATATCTCGTTCAACGAGGACTCAATTCTCTCGTTCAACGAGGTCTCACATATCTCGTTCAACGAGGCTCTCGTTCAACGAGGCATCACATATCTCGTTCAACGAGGCCTCACATATCTCGTTCAACGAGGACTCAATTCTCTCGTTCAACGAGGTCTCACATATCTCGTTCAACGAGGCTCTCGTTCAACGATTCTTCACATATCTCGTTCAACGAGGCCTCACATTTCTCGTTCAACGAGGCCTCACATATCTCGTACAACGAGGCCTCAATTCTATCCTTTAACGAGGCCTCAATTCTCTCGTTCAACGAGGCCTCACATATCTCGTTCAACGAGGACTCAATTCTATCGTTCAACGAGGCCTCAATTCTCTCGTTCAACGAGGCTCTCGTTCAACGAGGCCTCACATATCTCGTTCAACGAGGACTCAATTCTCTCGTTCAACGAGGTCTCACATATCTCGTTCAACGAGGCTCTCGTTCAACGATTCTTCACATATCTCGTTCAACGAGGCCTCACATATCTCGTACAACGAGGCCTCAATTCTATCGTTTAACGAGGTCTCAATTCTCTCGTTCAACGAGGCCTCACATATCTCGTTCAACGAGGACTCAATTCTATCGTTCAACGAGGCCTCACATATCTCGTTCAACGAGGCTCTCGTTCAACGATTCTTCACATATCTCGTTCAACGAGGCCTCACATATCTCGTACAACGAGGCCTCAATTCTATCGTTTAACGAGGCCTCAATTCTCTCGTTCAACGAGGCCTCACATATCTCGTTCAACGAGGACTCAATTCTATCGTTCAACGAGGCCTCAATTCTCTCGTTCAACGAGGCCTCACATATCTCGTTCAACGAGGCTCTCGTTCAACGAGGCTCTCGTTCAACGAGGCATCACATATCTCGTTCAACGAGGCCTCACATATCTCGTTCAACGAGGACTCAATTCTCTCGTTCAACGAGGTCTCACATATCTCGTTCAACGAGGCTCTCGTTCAACGATTCTTCACATATCTCGTTCAACGAGGCCTCACATATCTCGTACAACGAGGCCTCAATTCTATCGTTTAACGAGGTCTCAATTCTCTCGTTCAACGAGGCCTCACATATCTCGTTCAACGAGGACTCAATTCTATCGTTCAACGAGGCCTCACATATCTCGTTCAACGAGGCTCTCGTTCAACGATTCTTCACATATCTCGTTCAACGAGGCCTCACATATCTCGTACAACGAGGCCTCAATTCTATCGTTTAACGAGGCCTCAATTCTCTCGTTCAACGAGGCCTCACATATCTCGTTCAACGAGGACTCAATTCTATCGTTCAACGAGGCCTCAATTCTCTCGTTCAACGAGGCCTCACATATCTCGTTCAACGAGGCTCTCGTTCAACGAGGCTCTCGTTCAACGAGGCATCACATATCTCGTTCAACGAGGCCTCACATATCTCGTTCAACGAGGACTCAATTCTCTCGTTCAACGAGGTCTCACATATCTCGTTCAACGAGGCTCTCGTTCAACGATTCTTCACATATCTCGTTCAACGAGGCCTCACATATCTCGTTCAACGAGGCTCTCGTTCAACGAGGCCTCACATATCTCGTACAACGAGGCCTCAATTCTATCGTTTAACGAGGCCTCAATTCTCTCGTTCAACGAGGCCTCACATATCTCGTTCAACGAGGACTCAATTCTATCGTTCAACGAGGCCTCAATTCTCTCGTTCAACGAGGCTCTCGTTCAACGAGGCCTCACATATCTCGTTCAACGAGGCCTCAATTCTATCGTTCAACGAGGCCTCACATATCTCGTTCAACGAGGCATCACATATCTCGTTCAACGAGGCCTCACATATCTCGTTCAACGAGGCCTCACATATCTCGTTCAACGAGGACTCAATTCTATCGTTCAACGAGGCCTCAATTCTCTCGTTCAACGAGGCTCTCGTTCAACGAGGCCTCACATATCTCGTTCAACGAGGCCTCAATTCTATCGTTCAACGAGGCATCACATATCTCGTTCAACGAGGACTCAATTCTCTCGTTCAACGAGGTCTCACATATCTCGTTCAACGAGGCTCTCGTTCAACGAGGCATCACATATCTCGTTCAACGAGGCCTCACATATCTCGTTCAACGAGGACTCAATTCTCTCGTTCAACGAGGTCTCACATATCTCGTTCAACGAGGCTCTCGTTCAACGATTCTTCACATATCTCGTTCAACGAGGCCTCACATTTCTCGTTCAACGAGGCCTCACATATCTCGTACAACGAGGCCTCAATTCTATCCTTTAACGAGGCCTCAATTCTCTCGTTCAACGAGGCCTCACATATCTCGTTCAACGAGGACTCAATTCTATCGTTCAACGAGGCCTCAATTCTCTCGTTCAACGAGGCTCTCGTTCAACGAGGCCTCACATATCTCGTTCAACGAGGACTCAATTCTCTCGTTCAACGAGGTCTCACATATCTCGTTCAACGAGGCTCTCGTTCAACGATTCTTCACATATCTCGTTCAACGAGGCCTCACATATCTCGTACAACGAGGCCTCAATTCTATCGTTTAACGAGGTCTCAATTCTCTCGTTCAACGAGGCCTCACATATCTCGTTCAACGAGGACTCAATTCTATCGTTCAACGAGGCCTCACATATCTCGTTCAACGAGGCTCTCGTTCAACGATTCTTCACATATCTCGTTCAACGAGGCCTCACATATCTCGTACAACGAGGCCTCAATTCTATCGTTTAATGAGGCCTCAATTCTCTCGTTCAACGAGGCCTCACATATCTCGTTCAACGAGGACTCAATTCTATCGTTCAACGAGGCCTCAATTCTCTCGTTCAACGAGGCCTCACATATCTCGTTCAACGAGGCTCTCGTTCAACGAGGCTCTCGTTCAACGAGGCATCACATATCTCGTTCAACGAGGCCTCACATATCTCGTTCAACGAGGACTCAATTCTCTCGTTCAACGAGGTCTCACATATCTCGTTCAACGAGGCTCTCGTTCAACGATTCTTCACATATCTCGTTCAACGAGGCCTCACATATCTCGTTCAACGAGGCTCTCGTTCAACGAGGCCTCACATATCTCGTACAACGAGGCCTCAATTCTATCGTTTAACGAGGCCTCAATTCTCTCGTTCAACGAGGCCTCACATATCTCGTTCAACGAGGACTCAATTCTATCGTTCAACGAGGCCTCAATTCTCTCGTTCAACGAGGCTCTCGTTCAACGAGGCCTCACATATCTCGTTCAACGAGGCCTCAATTCTATCGTTCAACGAGGCCTCACATATCTCGTTCAACGAGGCATCACATATCTCGTTCAACGAGGCCTCACATATCTCGTTCAACGAGGCCTCACATATCTCGTTCAACGAGGACTCAATTCTATCGTTCAACGAGGCCTCAATTCTCTCGTTCAACGAGGCTCTCGTTCAACGAGGCCTCACATATCTCGTTCAACGAGGCCTCAATTCTATCGTTCAACGAGGCATCACATATCTCGTTCAACGAGGCTCTCGTTCAACGAGGCATCACATATCTCGTTCAACGAGGCCTCACATATCTCGTTCAACGAGGCCTCACATATCTCGTTCAACGAGGCCTCAATTCTATCGTTCAACGAGGCCTCACATATCTCGTTCAACGAGGCTCTCGTTCAACGATTCTTCACATATCTCGTTCAACGAGGCCTCACATTTCTCGTTCAACGAGGCCTCACATATCTCGTACAACGAGGCCTCAATTCTATCGTTTAACGAGGCCTCAATTCTCTCGTTCAACGAGGCCTCACATATCTCGTTCAACGAGGACTCAATTCTATCGTTCAACGAGGCCTCAATTCTCTCGTTCAACGAGGCCTCACATATCTCGTTCAACGAGGCTCTCGTTCAACGAGGCATCACATATCTCGTTCAACGAGGCCTCACATATCTCGTTCAACGAGGACTCAATTCTCTCGTTCAACGAGGTCTCACATATCTCGTTCAACGAGGCTCTCGTTCAACGATTCTTCACATATCTCGTTCAACGAGGCCTCACATATCTCGTTCAACGAGGCCTCAATTCTATCCTTTAACGAGGCCTAAATTCTCTCGTTCAACGAGGCCTCACATATCTCGTTCAACGAGGACTCAATTCTATCGTTCAACGAGGCCTCAATTCTCTCGTTCAACGAGGCTCTCGTTCAACGAGGCCTCACATATCTCGTTCAACGAGGCCTCAATTCTATCGTTCAACGAGGCCTCACATATCTCGTTCAACGAGGCTCTCGTTCAACGATTCTTCACATATCTCGTTCAACGAGGCCTCACATATCTCGTACAACGAGGCCTCAATTCTATCGTTTAACGAGGCCTCAATTCTCTCGTTCAACGAGGCCTCACATATCTCGTTCAACGAGGACTCAATTCTATCCTTCAACGAGGCCTCACATATCTCGTTCAACGAGGCTCTCGTTCAACGATTCTTCACATATCTCGTTCAACGAGGCCTCACATATCTCGTACAACGAGGCCTCAATTCTCTCGTTCAACGAGGCCTCACATATCTCGTTCAACGAGGACTCAATTCTATCGTTCAACGAGGCCTCAATTCTCTCGTTCAACGAGGCCTCACATATCTCGTTCAACGAGGCCTCACATATCTCGTTCAACGAGGCTCTCGTTCAACGAGGCTCTCGTTCAACGAGGCATCACATATCTCGTTCAACGAGGCCTCACATATCTCGTTCAACGAGGACTCAATTCTCTCGTTCAACGAGGTCTCACATATCTCGTTCAACGAGGCTCTCGTTCAACGATTCTTCACATATCTCGTTCAACGAGGACTCACATATCTCGTTCAACGAGGCCTCAATTCTATCCTTTAACGAGGCCTAAATTCTCTCGTTCAACGAGGCCTCACATATCTCGTTCAACGAGGACTCAATTCTATCGTTCAACGAGGCCTCAATTCTCTCGTTCAACGAGGCTCTCGTTCAACGAGGCCTCACATATCTCGTTCAACGAGGCCTCAATTCTCTCGTTCAACGAGGCTCTCGTTCAACGATTCTTCACATATCTCGTTCAACGAGGCCTCACATATCTCGTACAACGAGGCCTCAATTCTATCGTTTAACGAGGCCTCAATTCTCTCGTTCAACGAGGCCTCACATATCTCGTTCAACGAGGACTCAATTCTATCGTTCAACGAGGCCTCACATATCTCGTTCAACGAGGCTCTCGTTCAACGATTCTTCACATATCTCGTTCAACGAGGCCTCACATATCTCGTACAACGAGGCCTCAATTCTATCGTTTAACGAGGCCTCAATTCTCTCGTTCAACGAGGCCTCACATATCTCGTTCAACGAGGACTCAATTCTATCGTTCAACGAGGCCTCAATTCTCTCGTTCAACGAGGCCTCACATATCTCGTTCAACGAGGCCTCACATATCTCGTTCAACGAGGCTCTCGTTCAACGAGGCTCTCGTTCAACGAGGCATCACATATCTCGTTCAACGAGGCCTCACATATCTCGTTCAACGAGGACTCAATTCTCTCGTTCAACGAGGTCTCACATATCTCGTTCAACGAGGCTCTCGTTCAACGATTCTTCACATATCTCGTTCAACGAGGCCTCACATATCTCGTTCAACGAGGCTCTCGTTCAACGAGGCATCACATATCTCGTTCAACGAGGCCTCACATATCTCGTTCAACGAGGACTCAATTCTCTCGTTCAACGAGGTCTCACATATCTCGTTCAACGAGGCTCTCGTTCAACGATTCTTCACATATCTCGTTCAACGAGGCCTCACATTTCTCGTTCAACGAGGCCTCACATATCTCGTACAACGAGGCCTCAATTCTATCCTTTAACGAGGCCTCAATTCTCTCGTTCAACGAGGACTCAATTCTATCGTTCAACGAGGCCTCAATTCTCTCGTTCAACGAGGCTCTCGTTCAACGAGGCCTCACATATCTCGTTCAACGAGGACTCAATTCTCTCGTTCAACGAGGTCTCACATATCTCGTTCAACGAGGCTCTCGTTCAACGATTCTTCACATATCTCGTTCAACGAGGCCTCACATATCTCGTACAACGAGGCCCCAATTCTATCGTTTAACGAGGTCTCAATTCTCTCGTTCAACGAGGCCTCACATATCTCGTTCAACGAGGACTCAATTCTATCGTTCAACGAGGCCTCACATATCTCGTTCAACGAGGCTCTCGTTCAACGATTCTTCACATATCTCGTTCAACGAGGCTCTCGTTCAACGATTCTTCACATATCTCGTTCAACGAGGCCTCACATATCTCGTACAACGAGGCCTCAATTCTATCGTTTAACGAGGCCTCAATTCTCTCGTTCAACGAGGCCTCACATATCTCGTTCAACGAGGACTCAATTCTATCGTTCAACGAGGCCTCAATTCTCTCGTTCAACGAGGCCTCACATATCTCGTTCAACGAGGCTCTCGTTCAACGAGGCATCACATATCTCGTTCAACGAGGCCTCACATATCTCGTTCAACGAGGACTCAATTCTCTCGTTCAACGAGGTCTCACATATCTCGTTCAACGAGGCTCTCGTTCAACGATTCTTCACATATCTCGTTCAACGAGGCCTCACATATCTCGTTCAACGAGGCTCTCGTTCAACGAGGCCTCACATATCTCGTACAACGAGGCCTCAATTCTATCGTTTAACGAGGCCTCAATTCTCTCGTTCAACGAGGCCTCACATATCTCGTTCAACGAGGACTCAATTCTATCGTTCAACGAGGCCTCAATTCTCTCGTTCAACGAGGCTCTCGTTCAACGAGGCCTCACATATCTCGTTCAACGAGGCCTCAATTCTATCGTTCAACGAGGCCTCACATATCTCGTTCAACGAGGCATCACATATCTCGTTCAACGAGGCCTCACATATCTCGTTCAACGAGGCCTCACATATCTCGTTCAACGAGGACTCAATTCTATCGTTCAACGAGGCCTCAATTCTCTCGTTCAACGAGGCTCTCGTTCAACGATTCTTCACATATCTCGTTCAACGAGGCCTCACATTTCTCGTTCAACGAGGCCTCACATATCTCGTACAACGAGGCCTCAATTCTATCCTTTAACGAGGCCTCAATTCTCTCGTTCAACGAGGACTCAATTCTATCGTTCAACGAGGCCTCAATTCTCTCGTTCAACGAGGCTCTCGTTCAACGAGGCCTCACATATCTCGTTCAACGAGGACTCAATTCTCTCGTTCAACGAGGTCTCACATATCTCGTTCAACGAGGCTCTCGTTCAACGATTCTTCACATATCTCGTTCAACGAGGCCTCACATATCTCGTACAACGAGGCCCCAATTCTATCGTTTAACGAGGTCTCAATTCTCTCGTTCAACGAGGCCTCACATATCTCGTTCAACGAGGACTCAATTCTATCGTTCAACGAGGCCTCACATATCTCGTTCAACGAGGCTCTCGTTCAACGATTCTTCACATATCTCGTTCAACGAGGCTCTCGTTCAACGATTCTTCACATATCTCGTTCAACGAGGCCTCACATATCTCGTACAACGAGGCCTCAATTCTATCGTTTAACGAGGCCTCAATTCTCTCGTTCAACGAGGCCTCACATATCTCGTTCAACGAGGACTCAATTCTATCGTTCAACGAGGCCTCAATTCTCTCGTTCAACGAGGCCTCACATATCTCGTTCAACGAGGCTCTCGTTCAACGAGGCTCTCGTTCAACGAGGCATCACATATCTCGTTCAACGAGGCCTCACATATCTCGTTCAACGAGGACTCAATTCTCTCGTTCAACGAGGTCTCACATATCTCGTTCAACGAGGCTCTCGTTCAACGATTCTTCACATATCTCGTTCAACGAGGCCTCACATATCTCGTTCAACGAGGCTCTCGTTCAACGAGGCCTCACATATCTCGTACAACGAGGCCTCAATTCTATCGTTTAACGAGGCCTCAATTCTCTCGTTCAACGAGGCCTCACATATCTCGTTCAACGAGGACTCAATTCTATCGTTCAACGAGGCCTCACATATCTCGTTCAACGAGGCATCACATATCTCGTTCAACGAGGCCTCACATATCTCGTTCAACGAGGCCTCACATATCTCGTTCAACGAGGACTCAATTCTATCGTTCAACGAGGCCTCAATTCTCTCGTTCAACGAGGCTCTCGTTCAACGAGGCCTCACATATCTCGTTCAACGAGGCCTCAATTCTATCGTTCAACGAGGCATCACATATCTCGTTCAACGAGGCTCTCGTTCAACGAGGCATCACATATCTCGTTCAACGAGGCCTCACATATCTCGTTCAACGAGGCCTCACATATCTCGTTCAACGAGGACTCAATTCTCTCGTTCAACGAGGTCTCACATATCTCGTTCAACGAGGCTCTCGTTCAACGATTCTTCACATATCTCGTTCAACGAGGCCTCACATTTCTCGTTCAACGAGGCCTCACATATCTCGTACAACGAGGCCTCAATTCTATCGTTTAACGAGGCCTCAATTCTCTCGTTCAACGAGGCCTCACATATCTCGTTCAACGAGGACTCAATTCTATCGTTCAACGAGGCCTCAATTCTCTCGTTCAACGAGGCCTCACATATCTCGTTCAACGAGGCTCTCGTTCAACGAGGCATCACATATCTCGTTCAACGAGGCCTCACATATCTCGTTCAACGAGGACTCAATTCTCTCGTTCAACGAGGTCTCACATATCTCGTTCAACGAGGCTCTCGTTCAACGATTCTTCACATATCTCGTTCAACGAGGCCTCACATATCTCGTTCAACGAGGCTCTCGTTCAACGAGGCCTCACATATCTCGTACAACGAGGCCTCAATTCTATCGTTTAACGAGGCCTCAATTCTCTCGTTCAACGAGGCCTCACATATCTCGTTCAACGAGGCTCTCGTTCAACGAGGCCTCACATATCTCGTACAACGAGGCCTCAATTATATCGTTTAACGAGGCCTCAATTCTCTCGTTCAACGAGGCCTCACATATCTCGTTCAACGAGGACTCAATTCTATCGTTCAACGAGGCCTCAATTCTCTCGTTCAACGAGGCTCTCGTTCAACGAGGCCTCACATATCTCGTTCAACGAGGACTCAATTCTATCGTTCAACGAGGCCTCAATTCTCTCGTTCAACGAGGCTCTCGTTCAACGAGGCCTCACATATCTCGTTCAACGAGGCCTCAATTCTATCGTTCAACGAGGCCTCACATATCTCGTTCAACGAGGCTCTCGTTCAACGAGGCATCACATATCTCGTTCAACGAGGCCTCACATATCTCGTTCAACGAGGACTCAATTCTCTCGTTCAACGAGGTCTCACATATCTCGTTCAACGAGGCTCTCGTTCAACGATTCTTCACATATCTCGTTCAACGAGGCCTCACATTTCTCGTTCAACGAGGCCTCACATATCTCGTACAACGAGGCCTCAATTCTATCGTTTAACGAGGCCTCAATTCTCTCGTTCAACGAGGCCTCACATATCTCGTTCAACGAGGACTCAATTCTATCGTTCAACGAGGCCTCAATTCTCTCGTTCAACGAGGCCTCACATATCTCGTTCAACGAGGCTCTCGTTCAACGAGGCATCACATATCTCGTTCAACGAGGCCTCACATATCTCGTTCAACGAGGCCTCAATTCTCTCGTTCAACGAGGCTCTCGTTCAACGAGGCCTCACATATCTCGTTCAACGAGGCCTCAATTCTATCGTTCAACGAGGCATCACATATCTCGTTCAACGAGGCTCTCGTTCAACGAGGCATCACATATCTCGTTCAACGAGGCCTCACATATCTCGTTCAACGAGGCCTCACATATCTCGTTCAACGAGGACTCAATTCTCTCGTTCAACGAGGTCTCACATATCTCGTTCAACGAGGCTCTCGTTCAACGATTCTTCACATATCTCGTTCAACGAGGCCTCACATTTCTCGTTCAACGAGGCCTCACATATCTCGTACAACGAGGCCTCAATTCTATCGTTTAACGAGGCCTCAATTCTCTCGTTCAACGAGGCCTCACATATCTCGTTCAACGAGGACTCAATTCTATCGTTCAACGAGGCCTCAATTCTCTCGTTCAACGAGGCCTCACATATCTCGTTCAACGAGGCTCTCGTTCAACGAGGCATCACATATCTCGTTCAACGAGGCCTCACATATCTCGTTCAACGAGGACTCAATTCTCTCGTTCAACGAGGTCTCACATATCTCGTTCAACGAGGCTCTCGTTCAACGATTCTTCACATATCTCGTTCAACGAGGCCTCACATATCTCGTTCAACGAGGCTCTCGTTCAACGAGGCCTCACATATCTCGTACAACGAGGCCTCAATTCTATCGTTTAACGAGGCCTCAATTCTCTCGTTCAACGAGGCCTCACATATCTCGTTCAACGAGGCTCTCGTTCAACGAGGCCTCACATATCTCGTACAACGAGGCCTCAATTATATCGTTTAACGAGGCCTCAATTCTCTCGTTCAACGAGGCCTCACATATCTCGTTCAACGAGGACTCAATTCTATCGTTCAACGAGGCCTCAATTCTCTCGTTCAACGAGGCTCTCGTTCAACGAGGCCTCACATATCTCGTTCAACGAGGACTCAATTCTATCGTTCAACGAGGCCTCAATTCTCTCGTTCAACGAGGCTCTCGTTCAACGAGGCCTCACATATCTCGTTCAACGAGGCCTCAATTCTATCGTTCAACGAGGCCTCACATATCTCGTTCAACGAGGCTCTCGTTCAACGAGGCATCACATATCTCGTTCAACGAGGCCTCACATATCTCGTTCAACGAGGACTCAATTCTCTCGTTCAACGAGGTCTCACATATCTCGTTCAACGAGGCTCTCGTTCAACGATTCTTCACATATCTCGTTCAACGAGGCCTCACATTTCTCGTTCAACGAGGCCTCACATATCTCGTACAACGAGGCCTCAATTCTATCGTTTAACGAGGCCTCAATTCTCTCGTTCAACGAGGCCTCACATATCTCGTTCAACGAGGACTCAATTCTATCGTTCAACGAGGCCTCAATTCTCTCGTTCAACGAGGCCTCACATATCTCGTTCAACGAGGCTCTCGTTCAACGAGGCATCACATATCTCGTTCAACGAGGCCTCACATATCTCGTTCAACGAGGACTCAATTCTCTCGTTCTACGAGGTCTCACATATCTCGTTCAACGAGGCTCTCGTTCAACGATTCTTCACATATCTCGTTCAACGAGGCCTCACATATCTCGTTCAACGAGGCTCTCGTTCAACGAGGCCTCACATATCTCGTACAACGAGGCCTCAATTCTATCGTTTAACGAGGCCTCAATTCTCTCGTTCAACGAGACCTCACATATCTCGTTCAACGAGGACTCAATTCTATCGTTCAACGAGGCCTCAATTCTCTCGTTCAACGAGGCTCTCGTTCAACGAGGCATCACATATCTCGTTCAACGAGGCATCACATATCTCGTTCAACGAGGCCTCACATATCTCGTTCAACGAGGCTCTCGTTCAACGATTCTACACATATCTCGTTCAACGAGGCCTCACATTTCTCGTTCAACGAGGCCTCAATTCTATCGTTCAACGAGGGCTCACATATCTCGTTCAACGAGGCTCTCGTTCAACGAGGCATCACATATCTCGTTCAACGAGGCCTCACATATCTCGTTCAACGAGGACTCAATTCTCTCGTTCAACGAGGTCTCACATATCTCGTTCAACGAGGCTCTCGTTCAACGAGGCATCACATATCTCGTTCAACGAGGCCTCACATATCTCGTTCAACGAGGACTCAATTCTCTCGTTCTACGAGGTCTCACATATCTCGTTCAACGAGGCTCTCGTTCAACGATTCTTCACATATCTCGTTCAACGAGGCCTCACATATCTCGTTCAACGAGGCTCTCGTTCAACGAGGCCTCACATATCTCGTACAACGAGGCCTCAATTCTATCGTTTAACGAGGCCTCAATTCTCTCGTTCAACGAGGCCTCACATATCTCGTTCAACGAGGACTCAATTCTATCGTTCAACGAGGCCTCAATTCTCTCGTTCAACGAGGCTCTCGTTCAACGAGGCATCACATATCTCGTTCAACGAGGCATCACATATCTCGTTCAACGAGGCCTCACATATCTCGTTCAACGAGGCTCTCGTTCAACGATTCTTCACATATCTCGTTCAACGAGGCCTCACATTTCTCGTTCAACGAGGCCTCAATTCTATCGTTCAACGAGGCCTCACATATCTCGTTCAACGAGGCTCTCGTTCAACGAGGCATCACATATCTCGTTCAACGAGGCCTCACATATCTCGTTCAACGAGGACTCAATTCTCTCGTTCAACGAGGTCTCACATATCTCGTTCAACGAGGCTCTCGTTCAACGATTCTTCACATATCTCGTTCAACGAGGCCTCACATTTCTCGTTCAACGAGGCCTCACATATCTCGTACAACGAGGCCTCAATTCTATCGTTTAACGAGGCCTCAATTCTCTCGTTCAACGAGGCCTCACATATCTCGTTCAACGAGGACTCAATTCTATCGTTCAACGAGGCCTCAATTCTCTCGTTCAACGAGGCCTCACATATCTCGTTCAACGAGGCTCTCGTTCAACGAGGCATCACATATCTCGTTCAACGAGGCCTCACATATCTCGTTCAACGAGGACTCAATTCTCTCGTTCTACGAGGTCTCACATATCTCGTTCAACGAGGCTCTCGTTCAACGATTCTTCACATATCTCGTTCAACGAGGCCTCACATATCTCGTTCAACGAGGCTCTCGTTCAACGAGGCCTCACATATCTCGTACAACGAGGCCTCAATTCTATCGTTTAACGAGGCCTCAATTCTCTCGTTCAACGAGGCCTCACATATCTCGTTCAACGAGGACTCAATTCTATCGTTCAACGAGGCCTCAATTCTCTCGTTCAACGAGTCTCTCGTTCAACGAGGCCTCACATATCTCGTTCAACGAGGCCTCAATTCTATCGTTCAACGAGGCCTCACATATCTCGTTCAACGAGGCTCTCGTTCAACGAGGCATCACATATCTCGTTCAACGAGGCATCACATATCTCGTTCAACGAGGCCTCACATATCTCGTTCAACGAGGCTCTCGTTCAACGATTCTTCACATATCTCGTTCAACGAGGCCTCACATTTCTCGTTCAACGAGGCCTCACATATCTCGTACAACGAGGCCTCAATTCTATCCTTTAACGAGGCCTCAATTCTCTCGTTCAACGAGGTCTCACATATCTCGTTCAACGATTCTTCACATATCTCGTTCAACGAGGCCTCACATTTCTCGTTCAACGAGGCTCTCGTTCAACGATTCTTCACATATCTCGTTCAACGAGGCCTCACATTTCTCGTTCAACGAGGCCTCACATATCTCGTACAACGAGGCCTCAATTCTATCGTTTAACGAGGCCTCAATTCTCTCGTTCAACGAGGCCTCACATATCTCGTTCAACGAGGACTCAATTCTATCGTTCAACGAGGCCTCAATTCTCTCGTTCAACGAGGCTCTCGTTCAACGAGGCATCACATATCTCGTTCAACGAGGCCTCACATATCTCGTTCAACGAGGACTCAATTCTCTCGTTCTACGAGGTCTCACATATCTCGTTCAACGAGGCTCTCGTTCAACGATTCTTCACATATCTCGTTCAACGAGGCCTCACATATCTCGTTCAACGAGGCTCTCGTTCAACGAGGCCTCACATATCTCGTACAACGAGGCCTCAATTCTATCGTTTAACGAGGCCTCAATTCTCTCGTTCAACGAGGCCTCACATATCTCGTTCAACGAGGACTCAATTCTATCGTTCAACGAGGCCTCAATTCTCTCGTTCAACGAGGCTCTCGTTCAACGAGGCATCACATATCTCGTTCAACGAGGCATCACATATCTCGTTCAACGAGGCCTCACATATCTCGTTCAACGAGGCTCTCGTTCAACGATTCTTCACATATCTCGTTCAACGAGGCCTCACATTTCTCGTTCAACGAGGCCTCAATTCTATCGTTCAACGAGGCCTCACATATCTCGTTCAACGAGGCTCTCGTTCAACGAGGCATCACATATCTCGTTCAACGAGGCCTCACATATCTCGTTCAACGAGGACTCAATTCTCTCGTTCAACGAGGTCTCACATATCTCGTTCAACGAGGCTCTCGTTCAACGATTCTTCACATATCTCGTTCAACGAGGCCTCACATTTCTCGTTCAACGAGGCCTCACATATCTCGTACAACGAGGCCTCAATTCTATCGTTTAACGAGGCCTCAATTCTCTCGTTCAACGAGGCCTCACATATCTCGTTCAACGAGGACTCAATTCTATCGTTCAACGAGGCCTCAATTCTCTCGTTCAACGAGGCCTCACATATCTCGTTCAACGAGGCTCTCGTTCAACGAGGCATCACATATCTCGTTCAACGAGGCCTCACATATCTCGTTCAACGAGGACTCAATTCTCTCGTTCTACGAGGTCTCACATATCTCGTTCAACGAGGCTCTCGTTCAACGATTCTTCACATATCTCGTTCAACGAGGCCTCACATATCTCGTTCAACGAGGCTCTCGTTCAACGAGGCCTCACATATCTCGTACAACGAGGCCTCAATTCTATCGTTTAACGAGGCCTCAATTCTCTCGTTCAACGAGGCCTCACATATCTCGTTCAACGAGGACTCAATTCTATCGTTCAACGAGGCCTCAATTCTCTCGTTCAACGAGTCTCTCGTTCAACGAGGCCTCACATATCTCGTTCAACGAGGCCTCAATTCTATCGTTCAACGAGGCCTCACATATCTCGTTCAACGAGGCTCTCGTTCAACGAGGCATCACATATCTCGTTCAACGAGGCATCACATATCTCGTTCAACGAGGCCTCACATATCTCGTTCAACGAGGCTCTCGTTCAACGATTCTTCACATATCTCGTTCAACGAGGCCTCACATTTCTCGTTCAACGAGGCCTCACATATCTCGTACAACGAGGCCTCAATTCTATCCTTTAACGAGGCCTCAATTCTCTCGTTCAACGAGGTCTCACATATCTCGTTCAACGATTCTTCACATATCTCGTTCAACGAGGCCTCACATTTCTCGTTCAACGAGGCCTCACATATCTCGTACAACGAGGCCTCAATTCTATCCTTTAACGAGGCCTCAATTCTCTCGTTCAACGAGGCCTCACATATCTCGTTCAACGAGGCCTCAATTCTATCGTTCAACGAGGCCTCACATATCTCGTTCAACGAGGCATCACATATCTCGTTCAACGAGGCCTCACATATCTCGTTCAACGAGGACTCAATTCTCTCGTTCAACGAGGTCTCACATATCTCGTTCAACGAGGCTCTCGTTCAACGATTCTTCACATATCTCGTTCAACGAGGCCTCACATTTCTCGTTCAACGAGGCCTCACATATCTCGTACAACGAGGCCTCAATTCTATCGTTTAACGAGGCCTCAATTCTCTCGTTCAACGAGGCCTCACATATCTCGTTCAACGAGGACTCAATTCTATCGTTCAACGAGGCCTCAATTCTCTCGTTCAACGAGGCCTCACATATCTCGTTCAACGAGGCTCTCGTTCAACGAGGCATCACATATCTCGTTCAACGAGGCCTCACATATCTCGTTCAACGAGGACTCAATTCTCTCGTTCAACGAGGTCTCACATATCTCGTTCAACGAGGCTCTCGTTCAACGATTCTTCACATATCTCGTTCAACGAGGCCTCACATATCTCGTTCAACGAGGCTCTCGTTCAACGAGGCCTCACATATCTCGTACAACGAGGACTCAATTCTCTCGTTCAACGAGGTCTCACATATCTCGTTCAACGAGGCTCTCGTTCAACGATTCTTCACATATCTCGTTCAACGAGGCCTCACATTTCTCGTTCAACGAGGCCTCACATATCTCGTTCAACGAGGCTCTCGTTCAACGAGGCATCACATATCTCGTTCAACGAGGCCTCACATATCTCGTTCAACGAGGACTCAATTCTCTCGTTCAACGAGGTCTCACATATCTCGTTCAACGAGGCTCTCGTTCAACGATTCTTCACATATCTCGTTCAACGAGGCCTCACATTTCTCGTACAACGAGGCCTCAATTCTATCGTTTAACGAGGCCTCAATTCTCTCGTTCAACAAGGCCTCACATATCTCGTTCAACGAGGACTCAATTCTATCGTTCAACGAGGCCTCAATTCTCTCGTTCAACGAGGCCTCACATATCTCGTTCAACGAGGCTCTCGTTCAACGATTCTTCACATATCTCGTTCAACGAGGCCTCACATATCTCGTTCAACGAGGCTCTCGTTCAACGAGGACTCAATTCTCTCGTTCTACGAGGTCTCACATATCTCGTTCAACGAGGCTCTCGTTCAACGATTCTTCACATATCTCGTTCAACGAGGCCTCACATATCTCGTTCAACGAGGCTCTCGTTCAACGAGGCCTCACATATCTCGTACAACGAGGCCTCAATTCTATCGTTTAACGAGGCCTCAATTCTCTCGTTCAACGAGGCCTCACATATCTCGTTCAACGAGGACTCAATTCTATCGTTCAACGAGGCCTCAATTCTCTCGTTCAACGAGGCTCTCGTTCAACGAGGCATCACATATCTCGTTCAACGAGGCATCACATATCTCGTTCAACGAGGCCTCACATATCTCGTTCAACGAGGCTCTCGTTCAACGATTCTTCACATATCTCGTTCAACGAGGCCTCACATTTCTCGTTCAACGAGGCCTCAATTCTATCGTTCAACGAGGCCTCACATATCTCGTTCAACGAGGCTCTCGTTCAACGAGGCATCACATATCTCGTTCAACGAGGCCTCACATATCTCGTTCAACGAGGACTCAATTCTCTCGTTCAACGAGGTCTCACATATCTCGTTCAACGAGGCTCTCGTTCAACGAGGCTCTCGTTCAACGAGGCATCACATATCTCGTTCAACGAGGCATCACATATCTCGTTCAACGAGGCCTCACATATCTCGTTCAACGAGGCTCTCGTTCAACGATTCTTCACATATCTCGTTCAACGAGGCCTCACATATCTCGTTCAACGAGGCCTCAATTCTATCGTTCAACGAGGCCTCACATATCTCGTTCAACGAGGCTCTCGTTCAACGAGGCATCACATATCTCGTTCAACGAGGCCTCACATATCTCGTTCAACGAGGACTCAATTCTCTCGTTCAACGAGGTCTCACATATCTCGTTCAACGAGGCTCTCGTTCAACGATTCTTCACATATCTCGTTCAACGAGGCCTCACATTTCTCGTTCAACGAGGCCTCACATATCTCGTACAACGAGGCCTCAATTCTATCGTTTAACGAGGCCTCAATTCTCTCGTTCAACGAGGCCTCACATATCTCGTTCAACGAGGACTCAATTCTATCGTTCAACGAGGCCTCAATTCTCTCGTTCAACGAGGCTCTCGTTCAACGATTCTTCACATATCTCGTTCAACGAGGCCTCACATATCTCGTTCAACGAGGACTCAATTCTATCGTTCAACGAGGCCTCAATTCTCTCGTTCAACGAGTCTCTCGTTCAACGAGGCCTCACATATCTCGTTCAACGAGGCCTCAATTCTATCGTTCAACGAGGCCTCACATATCTCGTTCAACGAGGCTCTCGTTCAACGAGGCATCACATATCTCGTTCAACGAGGCATCACATATCTCGTTCAACGAGGCCTCACATATCTCGTTCAACGAGGCTCTCGTTCAACGATTCTTCACATATCTCGTTCAACGAGGCCTCACATTTCTCGTTCAACGAGGCCTCACATATCTCGTACAACGAGGCCTCAATCCTATCCTTTAACGAGGCCTCAATTCTCTCGTTCAACGAGGTCTCACATATCTCGTTCAACGATTCTTCACATATCTCGTTCAACGAGGCCTCACATTTCTCGTTCAACGAGGCCTCACATATCTCGTACAACGAGGCCTCAATTCTATCCTTTAACGAGGCCTCAATTCTCTCGTTCAACGAGGCCTCACATATCTCGTTCAACGAGGCCTCAATTCTATCGTTCAACGAGGCCTCACATATCTCGTTCAACGAGGCATCACATATCTCGTTCAACGAGGCCTCACATATCTCGTTCAACGAGGACTCAATTCTCTCGTTCAACGAGGTCTCACATATCTCGTTCAACGAGGCTCTCGTTCAACGATTCTTCACATATCTCGTTCAACGAGGCCTCACATTTCTCGTTCAACGAGGCCTCACATATCTCGTACAACGAGGCCTCAATTCTATCGTTTAACGAGGCCTCAATTCTCTCGTTCAACGAGGCCTCACATATCTCGTTCAACGAGGACTCAATTCTATCGTTCAACGAGGCCTCAATTCTCTCGTTCAACGAGGCCTCACATATCTCGTTCAACGAGGCTCTCGTTCAACGAGGCATCACATATCTCGTTCAACGAGGCCTCACATATCTCGTTCAACGAGGACTCAATTCTCTCGTTCAACGAGGTCTCACATATCTCGTTCAACGAGGCTCTCGTTCAACGATTCTTCACATATCTCGTTCAACGAGGCCTCACATATCTCGTTCAACGAGGCTCTCGTTCAACGAGGCCTCACATATCTCGTACAACGAGGCCTCAATTCTATCGTTCAACGAGGCCTCACATATCTCGTTCAACGAGGCCTCAATTCTATCGTTCAACGAGGCCTCACATATCTCGTTCAACGAGGCTCTCGTTCAACGAGGCATCACATATCTCGTTCAACGAGGCCTCACATATCTCGTTCAACGAGGACTCAATTCTCTCGTTCAACGAGGTCTCACATATCTCGTTCAACGAGACTCTCGTTCAACGATTCTTCACATATCTCGTTCAACGAGGCCTCACATTTCTCGTTCAACGAGGCCTCACATATCTCGTACAACGAGGCCTCAATTCTATCGTTTAACGAGGCCTCAATTCTCTCGTTCAACGAGGCCTCACATATCTCGTTCAACGAGGACTCAATTCTATCGTTCAACGAGGCCTCAATTCTCTCGTTCAACGAGGCCTCACATATCTCGTTCAACGAGGCTCTCGTTCAACGAGGCATCACATATCTCGTTCAACGAGGCCTCACATATCTCGTTCAACGAGGACTCAATTCTCTCGTTCAACGAGGTCTCACATATCTCGTTCAACGAGGCTCTCGTTCAACGATTCTTCACATATCTCGTTCAACGAGGCCTCACATATCTCGTTCAACGAGGCCTCACATATCTCGTACAACGAGGCCTCAATTCTATCGTTTAACGAGGCCTCAATTCTCTCGTTCAACGAGGCCTCACATATCTCGTTCAACGAGGCTCTCGTTCAACGAGGCCTCACATATCTCGTACAACGAGGCCTCAATTCTATCGTTTAACGAGGCCTCAATTCTCTCGTTCAACGAGGCCTCACATATCTCGTTCAACGAGGACTCAATTCTATCGTTCAACGAGGCCTCAATTCTCTCGTTCAACGAGGCTCTCGTTCAACGAGGCCTCACATATCTCGTTCAACGAGGCCTCAATTCTATCGTTCAACGAGGCCTCACATATCTCGTTCAACGAGGCTCTCGTTCAACGAGGCATCACATATCTCGTTCAACGAGGCCTCACATATCTCGTTCAACGAGGACTCACATATCTCGTTCAACGAGGTCTCACATATCTCGTTCAACGAGGCTCTCGTTCAACGATTCTTCACATATCTCGTTCAACGAGGCCTCACATATCTCGTTCAACGAGGTCTCACATATCTCGTTCAACGAGGCTCTCGTTCAACGATTCTTCACATATCTCGTTCAACGAGGCCTCACATATCTCGTTCAACGAGGCTCTCGTTCAACGAGGCCTCACATATCTCGTACAACGAGGCCTCAATTCTATCGTTTAACGAGGCCTCAATTCTCTCGTTCAACGAGGCCTCACATATCTCGTTCAACGAGGCTCTCGTTCAACGAGGCCTCACATATCTCGTACAACGAGGCCTCAATTCTATCGTTTAACGAGGCCTCAATTCTCTCGTTCAACGAGGCCTCACATATCTCGTTCAACGAGGACTCAATTCTATCGTTCAACGAGGCCTCAATTCTCTCGTTCAACGAGGCTCTCGTTCAACGAGGCCTCACATATCTCGTTCAACGAGGCCTCAATTCTCTCGTTCAACGAGGCTCTCGTTCAACGAGGCCTCACATATCTCGTTCAACGAGGCCTCACATATCTCGTTCAACGAGGCTCTCGTTCAACGAGGCATCACATATCTCGTTCAACGAGGCCTCACATATCTCGTTCAACGAGGACTCAATTCTCTCGTTCAACGAGGTCTCACATATCTCGTTCAACGAGGCTCTCGTTCAACGATTCTTCACATATCTCGTTCAACGAGGCCTCACATTTCTCGTTCAACGAGGCCTCACATATCTCGTACAACGAGGCCTCAATTCTATCGTTTAACGAGGCCTCAATTCTCTCGTTCAACGAGGCCTCACATATCTCGTTCAACGAGGACTCAATTCTATCGTTCAACGAGGCCTCAATTCTCTCGTTCAACGAGGCCTCACATATCTCGTTCAACGAGGCTCTCGTTCAACGAGGCATCACATATCTCGTTCAACGAGGCCTCACATATCTCGTTCAACGAGGACTCAATTCTCTCGTTCAACGAGGTCTCACATATCTCGTTCAACGAGGCTCTCGTTCAACGATTCTTCACATATCTCGTTCAACGAGGCCTCACATATCTCGTTCAACGAGGCTCTCGTTCAACGAGGCCTCACATATCTCGTACAACGAGGCCTCAATTCTATCGTTTAACGAGGCCTCAATTCTCTCGTTCAACGAGGCCTCACATATCTCGTTCAACGAGGACTCAATTCTCTCGTTCAACGAGGTCTCACATATCTCGTTCAACGAGGCTCTCGTTCAACGATTCTTCACATATCTCGTTCAACGAGGCCTCACATTTCTCGTTCAACGAGGCCTCACATATCTCGTACAACGAGGCTCTCGTTCAACGAGGCCTCACATATCTCGTACAACGAGGCTCTCGTTCAACGAGGCCTCACATATCTCGTACAACGAGGCCTCAATTCTATCGTTTAACGAGGCCTCAATTCTCTCGTTCAACGAGGCCTCACATATCTCGTTCAACGAGGCTCTCGTTCAACGAGGCCTCACATATCTCGTACAACGAGGCCTCAATTCTATCGTTTAACGAGGCCTCAATTCTCTCGTTCAACGAGGCCTCACATATCTCGTTCAACGAGGACTCAATTCTATCGTTCAACGAGGCCTCAATTCTCTCGTTCAACGAGGCTCTCGTTCAACGAGGCCTCACATATCTCGTTCAACGAGGCCTCAATTCTCTCGTTCAACGAGGCTCTCGTTCAACGAGGCCTCACATATCTCGTTCAACGAGGCCTCACATATCTCGTTCAACGAGGCTCTCGTTCAACGAGGCATCACATATCTCGTTCAACGAGGCCTCACATATCTCGTTCAACGAGGACTCAATTCTCTCGTTCAACGAGGTCTCACATATCTCGTTCAACGAGGCTCTCGTTCAACGATTCTTCACATATCTCGTTCAACGAGGCCTCACATTTCTCGTTCAACGAGGCCTCACATATCTCGTACAACGAGGCCTCAATTCTATCGTTTAACGAGGCCTCAATTCTCTCGTTCAACGAGGCCTCACATATCTCGTTCAACGAGGACTCAATTCTATCGTTCAACGAGGCCTCAATTCTCTCGTTCAACGAGGCCTCACATATCTCGTTCAACGAGGCTCTCGTTCAACGAGGCATCACATATCTCGTTCAACGAGGCCTCACATATCTCGTTCAACGAGGACTCAATTCTCTCGTTCAACGAGGTCTCACATATCTCGTTCAACGAGGCTCTCGTTCAACGATTCTTCACATATCTCGTTCAACGAGGCCTCACATATCTCGTTCAACGAGGCTCTCGTTCAACGAGGCCTCACATATCTCGTACAACGAGGCCTCAATTCTATCGTTTAACGAGGCCTCAATTCTCTCGTTCAACGAGGCCTCACATATCTCGTTCAACGAGGACTCAATTCTCTCGTTCAACGAGGTCTCACATATCTCGTTCAACGAGGCTCTCGTTCAACGATTCTTCACATATCTCGTTCAACGAGGCCTCACATTTCTCGTTCAACGAGGCCTCACATATCTCGTACAACGAGGCCTCAATTCTATCGTTTAACGAGGCCTCAATTCTCTCGTTCAACGAGGCCTCACATATCTCGTTCAACGAGGACTCAATTCTATCGTTCAACGAGGCCTCAATTCTCTCGTTCAACGAGGCCTCACATATCTCGTTCAACGAGGCTCTCGTTCAACGAGGCATCACATATCTCGTTCAACGAGGCCTCACATATCTCGTTCAACGAGGACTCAATTCTCTCGTTCAACGAGGTCTCACATATCTCGTTCAACGAGGCTCTCGTTCAACGATTCTTCACATATCTCGTTCAACGAGGCCTCACATATCTCGTTCAACGAGGCTCTCGTTCAACGAGGCCTCACATATCTCGTACAACGAGGCCTCAATTCTATCGTTCAACGAGGCCTCACATATCTCGTTCAACGAGGCCTCAATTCTATCGTTCAACGAGGCCTCACATATCTCGTTCAACGAGGCTCTCGTTCAACGAGGCATCACATATCTCGTTCAACGAGGCCTCACATATCTCGTTCAACGAGGACTCAATTCTCTCGTTCAACGAGGTCTCACATATCTCGTTCAACGAGACTCTCGTTCAACGATTCTTCACATATCTCGTTCAACGAGGCCTCACATTTCTCGTTCAACGAGGCCTCACATATCTCGTACAACGAGGCCTCAATTCTATCGTTTAACGAGGCCTCAATTCTCTCGTTCAACGAGGCCTCACATATCTCGTTCAACGAGGACTCAATTCTATCGTTCAACGAGGCCTCAATTCTCTCGTTCAACGAGGCCTCACATATCTCGTTCAACGAGGCTCTCGTTCAACGAGGCATCACATATCTCGTTCAACGAGGCCTCACATATCTCGTTCAACGAGGACTCAATTCTCTCGTTCAACGAGGTCTCACATATCTCGTTCAACGAGGCTCTCGTTCAACGATTCTTCACATATCTCGTTCAACGAGGCCTCACATATCTCGTTCAACGAGGCTCTCGTTCAACGAGGCCTCACATATCTCGTACAACGAGGCCTCAATTCTATCGTTTAACGAGGCCTCAATTCTCTCGTTCAACGAGGCCTCACATATCTCGTTCAACGAGGACTCAATTCTCTCGTTCAACGAGGTCTCACATATCTCGTTCAACGAGGCTCTCGTTCAACGATTCTTCACATATCTCGTTCAACGAGGCCTCACATTTCTCGTTCAACGAGGCCTCACATATCTCGTACAACGAGGCCTCAATTCTATCGTTTAACGAGGCCTCAATTCTCTCGTTCAACGAGGCCTCACATATCTCGTTCAACGAGGACTCAATTCTATCGTTCAACGAGGCCTCAATTCTCTCGTTCAACGAGGCCTCACATATCTCGTTCAACGAGGCTCTCGTTCAACGAGGCATCACATATCTCGTTCAACGAGGCCTCACATATCTCGTTCAACGAGGACTCAATTCTCTCGTTCAACGAGGTCTCACATATCTCGTTCAACGAGGCTCTCGTTCAACGATTCTTCACATATCTCGTTCAACGAGGCCTCACATATCTCGTTCAACGAGGCTCTCGTTCAACGAGGCCTCACATATCTCGTACAACGAGGCCTCAATTCTATCGTTCAACGAGGCCTCACATATCTCGTTCAACGAGGCCTCAATTCTATCGTTCAACGAGGCCTCACATATCTCGTTCAACGAGGCTCTCGTTCAACGAGGCATCACATATCTCGTTCAACGAGGCCTCACATATCTCGTTCAACGAGGACTCAATTCTCTCGTTCAACGAGGTCTCACATATCTCGTTCAACGAGACTCTCGTTCAACGATTCTTCACATATCTCGTTCAACGAGGCCTCACATTTCTCGTTCAACGAGGCCTCACATATCTCGTACAACGAGGCCTCAATTCTATCGTTTAACGAGGCCTCAATTCTCTCGTTCAACGAGGCCTCACATATCTCGTTCAACGAGGACTCAATTCTATCGTTCAACGAGGCCTCAATTCTCTCGTTCAACGAGGCCTCACATATCTCGTTCAACGAGGCTCTCGTTCAACGAGGCATCACATATCTCGTTCAACGAGGCCTCACATATCTCGTTCAACGAGGACTCAATTCTCTCGTTCAACGAGGTCTCACATATCTCGTTCAACGAGGCTCTCGTTCAACGATTCTTCACATATCTCGTTCAACGAGGCCTCACATATCTCGTTCAACGAGGCTCTCGTTCAACGAGGCCTCACATATCTCGTACAACGAGGCCTCAATTCTATCGTTTAACGAGGCCTCAATTCTCTCGTTCAACGAGGCCTCACATATCTCGTTCAACGAGGCTCTCGTTCAACGAGGCCTCACATATCTCGTACAACGAGGCCTCAATTCTATCGTTTAACGAGGCCTCAATTCTCTCGTTCAACGAGGCCTCACATATCTCGTTCAACGAGGACTCAATTCTATCGTTCAACGAGGCCTCAATTCTCTCGTTCAACGAGGCTCTCGTTCAACGAGGCCTCACATATCTCGTTCAACGAGGCCTCAATTCTATCGTTCAACGAGGCCTCACATATCTCGTTCAACGAGGCTCTCGTTCAACGAGGCATCACATATCTCGTTCAACGAGGCCTCACATATCTCGTTCAACGAGGACTCACATATCTCGTTCAACGAGGTCTCACATATCTCGTTCAACGAGGCTCTCGTTCAACGATTCTTCACATATCTCGTTCAACGAGGCCTCACATATCTCGTTCAACGAGGTCTCACATATCTCGTTCAACGAGGCTCTCGTTCAACGATTCTTCACATATCTCGTTCAACGAGGCCTCACATATCTCGTTCAACGAGGCTCTCGTTCAACGAGGCCTCACATATCTCGTACAACGAGGCCTCAATTCTATCGTTTAACGAGGCCTCAATTCTCTCGTTCAACGAGGCCTCACATATCTCGTTCAACGAGGCTCTCGTTCAACGAGGCCTCACATATCTCGTACAACGAGGCCTCAATTCTATCGTTTAACGAGGCCTCAATTCTCTCGTTCAACGAGGCCTCACATATCTCGTTCAACGAGGACTCAATTCTATCGTTCAACGAGGCCTCAATTCTCTCGTTCAACGAGGCTCTCGTTCAACGAGGCCTCACATATCTCGTTCAACGAGGCCTCAATTCTATCGTTCAACGAGGCCTCACATATCTCGTTCAACGAGGCTCTCGTTCAACGAGGCATCACATATCTCGTTCAACGAGGCCTCACATATCTCGTTCAACGAGGACTCAATTCTCTCGTTCAACGAGGTCTCACATATCTCGTTCAACGAGGCTCTCGTTCAACGATTCTTCACATATCTCGTTCAACGAGGCCTCACATTTCTCGTTCAACGAGGCCTCACATATCTCGTACAACGAGGCCTCAATTCTATCGTTTAACGAGGCCTCAATTCTCTCGTTCAACGAGGCCTCACATATCTCGTTCAACGAGGACTCAATTCTATCGTTCAACGAGGCCTCAATTCTCTCGTTCAACGAGGCCTCACATATCTCGTTCAACGAGGCTCTCGTTCAACGAGGCATCACATATCTCGTTCAACGAGGCCTCACATATCTCGTTCAACGAGGACTCAATTCTCTCGTTCAACGAGGTCTCACATATCTCGTTCAACGAGGCTCTCGTTCAACGATTCTTCACATATCTCGTTCAACGAGGCCTCACATATCTCGTTCAACGAGGCTCTCGTTCAACGAGGCCTCACATATCTCGTACAACGAGGCCTCAATTCTATCGTTTAACGAGGCCTCAATTCTCTCGTTCAACGAGGCCTCACATATCTCGTTCAACGAGGACTCAATTCTATCGTTCAACGAGGCCTCAATTCTCTCGTTCAACGAGGCTCTCGTTCAACGAGGCCTCACATATCTCGTTCAACGAGGCCTCAATTCTATCGTTCAACGAGGCCTCACATATCTCGTTCAACGAGGCTCTCGTTCAACGAGGCATCACATATCTCGTTCAACGAGGCATCACATATCTCGTTCAACGAGGCCTCACATATCTCGTTCAACGAGGCTCTCGTTCAACGATTCTTCACATATCTCGTTCAACGAGGCCTCACATTTCTCGTTCAACGAGGCCTCACATATCTCGTACAACGAGGCCTCAATTCTATCCTTTAACGAGGCCTCAATTCTCTCGTTCAACGAGGTCTCACATATCTCGTTCAACGAGGCTCTCGTTCAACGATTCTTCACATATCTCGTTCAACGAGGCCTCACATTTCTCGTTCAACGAGGCCTCACATATCTCGTACAACGAGGCCTCAATTCTATCCTTTAACGAGGCCTCAATTCTCTCGTTCAACGAGGCCTCACATATCTCGTTCAACGAGGACTCAATTCTATCGTTCAACGAGGCCTCAATTCTCTCGTTCAACGAGGCCTCACATATCTCGTTCAACGAGGCCTCAATTCTATCGTTCAACGAGGCCTCACATATCTCGTTCAACGAGGCTCTCGTTCAACGAGGCTCTCGTTCAACGAGGCATCACATATCTCGTTCAACGAGGCCTCACATATCTCGTTCAACGAGGCCTCACATATCTCGTTCAACGAGGACTCAATTCTATCGTTCAACGAGGCCTCAATTCTCTCGTTCAGCGAGGCCTCACATATCTCGTTCAACGAGGACTCAATTCTATCGTTCAACGAGGTCTCAATTCTCTCGTTCAACGAGGCTCTCGTTCAAGGAGGCCTCACATATCTCGTTCCTTGTGTGGGTCCCTGTGGGTCAGTGTGGGTCAGTGTGGGTTCGTGTAGGTGTCTCTCTCGCTCAACGAGACATCCTTTCGCTCGTTCAACGAGGCCTCAATTCTATCGTTCAACGAGGCTCTCGTTCAACGAGGCCTCACATATCTCGTTCAACGAGGACTCAATTCTATCGTTCAACGAGGTCTCAATTCTCTCGTTCAACGAGGCTCTCGTTCAACGAGGCCTCACATATCTCGTTCAACGAGGCCTCAATTCTATCGTTCAACGAGGCCTCACATATCTCGTTCAACGAGGCTCTCGTTCAACGAGGCATCACATATCTCGTTCAACGAGGCCTCACATATCTCGTTCAACGAGGACTCAATTCTCTCGTTCAACGAGGTCTCACATATCTCGTTCAACGAGGCTTTCGTTCAACGATTCTTCACATATCTCGTTCAACGATGCCTCACATATCTCGTACAACGAGGCCTCAATTCTATCGTTTAACGAGGCCTCAATTCTCTCGTTCAACGAGGCCTCACATATCTCGTTCAACGAGGACTCAATTCTATCGTTCAACGAGGCCTCAATTCTCTCGTTCAACGAGGCCTCACATATCTCGTTCAACGAGGCTCTCGTTCAACGATTCTTCACATATCTCGTTCAACGAGGCCTCACATATCTCGTTCAACGAGGCTCTCGTTCAACGAGGCCTCACATATCTCGTACAACGAGGCCTCAATTCTATCGTTTAACGAGGCCTCAATTCTCTCGTTCAACGAGGCCTCACATATCTCGTTCAACGAGGACTCTATTCTATCGTTCAACGAGGCCTCAATTCTCTCGTTCAACGAGGCCTCAATTCTCTCGTTCAACGAGGCTCTCGTTCAACGAGGCATCACATATCTCGTTCAACGAGGCCTCAATTCTATCGTTCAACGAGGCCTCAATTCTCTCGTTCAGCGAGGCCTCACATATCTCGTTCAACGAGGACTCAATTCTATCGTTCAACGAGGTCTCAATTCTCTCGTTCAACGAGGCTCTCGTTCAAGGAGGCCTCACATATCTCGTTCCTTGTGTGGGTCCCTGTGGGTCAGTGTGGGTCAGTGTGGGTTCGTGTAGGTGTCTCTCTCGCTCAACGAGACATCCTTTCGCTCGTTCAACGAGGCCTCAATTCTATCGTTCAACGAGGCTCTCGTTCAACGAGGCCTCACATATCTCGTTCAACGAGGACTCAATTCTATCGTTCAACGAGGCCTCAATTCTCTCGTTCAACGAGGCTCTCGTTCAACGAGGCATCACATATCTCGTTCAACGAGGCCTCACATATCTCGTTCAACGAGGACTCAATTCTCTCGTTCAACGAGGCCTCACATATCTCGTTCAACGAGGCTTTCGTTCAACGATTCTTCACATATCTCGTTCAACGAGGCCTCACATATCTCGTACAACGAGGCCTCAATTCTATCGTTTAACGAGGCCTCAATTCTCTCGTTCAACGAGGCCTCACATATCTCGTTCAACGAGGACTCAATTCTATCGTTCAACGAGGCCTCAATTCTCTCGTTCAACGAGGCCTCACATATCTCGTTCAACGAGGCTCTCGTTCAACGAGGCTCTCGTTCAACGAGGCATCACATATCTCGTTCAACGAGGCCTCACATATCTCGTTCAACGAGGACTCAATTCTCTCGTTCAACGAGGTCTCACATATCTCGTTCAACGAGGCTCTCGTTCAACGATTCTTCACATATCTCGTTCAACGAGGCCTCACATATCTCGTTCAACGAGGCTCTCGTTCAACGAGGCCTCACATATCTCGTACAACGAGGCCTCAATTCTATCGTTTAACGAGGCCTCAATTCTCTCGTTCAACGAGGCCTCACATATCTCGTTCAACGAGGACTCAATTCTATCGTTCAACGAGGCCTCAATTCTCTCGTTCAACGAGGCTCTCGTTCAACGAGGCCTCACATATCTCGTTCAACGAGGCCTCAATTCTATCGTTCAACGAGGCCTCACATATCTCGTTCAACGAGGCTCTCGTTCAACGAGGCATCACATATCTCGTTCAACGAGGCCTCACATATCTCGTTCAACGAGGCCTCAATTCTATCGTTCAACGAGGCCTCAATTCTCTCGTTCAACGAGGCCTCACATATCTCGTTCAACGAGGACTCAATTCTATCGTTCAACGAGGTCTCAATTCTCTCGTTCAACGAGGCTCTCGTTCAAGGAGGCCTCACATATCTCGTTCCTTGTGTGGGTCCCTGTGGGTCAGTGTGGGTCAGTGTGGGTTCGTGTAGGTGTCTCTCTCGCTCAACGAGACATCCTTTCGCTCGTTCAACGAGGCCTCAATTCTATCGTTCAACGAGGCTCTCGTTCAACGAGGCCTCACATATCTCGTTCAACGAGGACTCAATTCTATCGTTCAACGAGGCCTCAATTCTCTCGTTCAACGAGGCTCTCGTTCAACGAGGCATCACATATCTCGTTCAACGAGGCCTCACATATCTCGTTCAACGAGGACTCAATTCTCTCGTTCAACGAGGCCTCACATATCTCGTTCAACGAGGCTTTCGTTCAACGATTCTTCACATATCTCGTTCAACGAGGCCTCACATATCTCGTACAACGAGGCCTCAATTCTATCGTTTAACGAGGCCTCAATTCTCTCGTTCAACGAGGCCTCACATATCTCGTTCAACGAGGACTCAATTCTATCGTTCAACGAGGCCTCAATTCTCTCGTTCAACGAGGCCTCACATATCTCGTTCAACGAGGCTCTCGTTCAACGAGGCTCTCGTTCAACGAGGCATCACATATCTCGTTCAACGAGGCCTCACATATCTCGTTCAACGAGGACTCAATTCTCTCGTTCAACGAGGTCTCACATATCTCGTTCAACGAGGCTCTCGTTCAACGATTCTTCACATATCTCGTTCAACGAGGCCTCACATATCTCGTTCAACGAGGCTCTCGTTCAACGAGGCCTCACATATCTCGTACAACGAGGCCTCAATTCTATCGTTTAACGAGGCCTCAATTCTCTCGTTCAACGAGGCCTCACATATCTCGTTCAACGAGGACTCAATTCTATCGTTCAACGAGGCCTCAATTCTCTCGTTCAACGAGGCTCTCGTTCAACGAGGCCTCACATATCTCGTTCAACGAGGCCTCAATTCTATCGTTCAACGAGGCCTCACATATCTCGTTCAACGAGGCTCTCGTTCAACGAGGCATCACATATCTCGTTCAACGAGGCCTCACATATCTCGTTCAACGAGGCCTCAATTCTATCGTTCAACGAGGCCTCAATTCTCTCGTTCAACGAGGCCTCACATATCTCGTTCAACGAGGACTCAATTCTATCGGTCAACGAGGTCTCAATTCTCTCGTTCAACGAGGCTCTCGTTCAAGGAGACCTCACATATCTCGTTCCTTGTGTGGGTACCTGTGGGTCCGTGTGGGTCAGTGTGGATTCGTGTAGGTGTCT
This sequence comes from Pristionchus entomophagus, assembly GCA_036245825.1. NCBI lineage: Eukaryota > Metazoa > Nematoda > Chromadorea > Rhabditida > Neodiplogasteridae > Pristionchus > Pristionchus entomophagus. The sequence continues at coordinate 22,004,976 of BTSX01000006.1, forward strand.
CTCTCGTTCAACGAGACATCCTTTCGCTCGTTCAACGAGGCCTCAATTCTCTCCTTCAACGAAGCCTCACATCTTTTCACTCGTTCAACGAGGCCTCACATTTTTTCTCCCGTTCAACGAGGCCTAAATTCTCTCGTTCAACGAGGCTCTCGTTCAACGAGGCCTCAATTCTCTCGTTCAACGAGGCCTCAATTCTCTCGTTCAACGAGGCCTCAATTCTCTCGTTCAACGAGGCTCTCTCTTCCAGTTGCTTGAAATATGTCTCTCCACTCGAATCCAGGTTAAGGGTTATTTTAGGTGCGCACTTTTTAATATTTTGAATAATTTGCAAAAATATGATAAGTGAGGGTTTAGACGCAAACTTTCAGTTACTTTCAGCACAAACGGATCATAATCAACACACTTCGATTCTGAATAAATTGGACATTCTCCTTCTAAGAGCCTTATTTCGAAAAAGTAGTATCAAAAAGCACATAAGGACGCTGAGGGTATTAGTCTGAACAATACCATGAGTTTGTTACACATATTGAACTGACAATGTAGTAGACAAAATATTCACCTATTCCGAATTCAAAGTAGATCAGACACCACCAAAGCGGTGTCATTCCGATTAACTGAATGATTAATATTCACTGAACCAAAACATGCAGAACCTTCAATAAACTGCATATAAAACAAACTGGTACTATACTCCTGAAGAGCTCAACTCCTTCCGAAATCTAAATTCAAAAGATAACATATCTTACGACAGGAATCTGTCTAACCCGATATTTCGAATCCAAGGACTTGCCATTTATTCGATCTCGGTTGAGTTTGCGCCCAATGTACAGGCAATAACAACTATTCTAAAAAAATCGTCATTAAATATTTTGAACCAACTATAACGGTGAGAATCAGGATTATATTGTTGACGGCTTGTGAGATGACACCAAGAAGAGTACCTGATAACAGAAATTATCGCGATATTTTTTTCTCAAATCGACTTACACTTGTACATCATTATACCCAATGCACATCATACCCCGACCTGCAAAAATAAATTATATACACTCTTTCAAAAACAAACAACTCACAGCTATTATCATCCCTCCGGCTACGATATGGTAGTACACTCGCTTGTGAATTTCATAAGCTTTAGGTTTTAGAATAACAAATATCCGCTCCTTGAGAAACGAAAATAACGAGACAGTAAACAACGCGTCAGTACACCCGTGCGCGTAATTCAAGTACCAGATACCTTAAAAATATATATAACCAATTCAAACGAAATCGGATCGATATTTCAACCGTTGAAAGAAAAATCATTGGGGAACATTATGAGAAAGATGCGAGTGAAGTGAGCGATTGCCATTGACGCTGCACCGTTTGTGAGTAGAATTACCCTGTGAATTAGTGATGATAAATCGACATCGACTTTTCTCTTTTTTCGCGCTGAAACCAGAGAAACTAGAGATCAGGGGAAATGAAGATAGTCTAATGCAGTTTTGTCATCGATACTGTGAATCGCATTCAGCAATTCATTTTTAGACAGCACTGTATTGAAACTGTGCCAATTTCGCAAGGAGAGATCAAGAAGGAACAACCAGAAAAAATGAATAGATTGGGCTCGACAAAATTCGTATGTTTTAGCGAAAGTGAACTACTGATACGTGATTTGTGTTCACATGAATAGTCACCACCCTTTTGACCCAAAAATTAACCCTAACCTGCAGCTGAGATGGAAAGGAGTCGTAACTACGCCCCAAGCAGCTGTAAATATGAGATATGAGAATAGAGATCTGGTAGAAATTTTCCATCGCCTATGTTGTAAGAAATAATTTGGAACGTGAAATGAAGTATTTTTATAAGGCAATTCAAATAAACAAGAATACGAAATAAGTAAAAATCAAAACCATTTATTCTGTGCAGGAAATTACAAATGTCTATATAATTCACTATACATGCGGCTGTTCTCCTGATATAATTGAAGATCAAACTACTAAAGAAAAAAAAGTATTAGAAGGGCTTTGAGGTCTAAACATTGCAGTGCTTATCCGGAGTATAGGGAGTATTGGCGGGACAGTTGAAAGCGTTCTGGAAATACAGGTAATCAAATTAATTAATTAATCTGACTTTAGTTTCAGTGAGAAGAAAACCAAACTTCATTACCTTGAAAGCGGGGAAGTTCTGGATCGTTCCAAGCACTCTGTACAGGGCCGGAGAGTGAACGTCGGTCTTGATCTGGGTCTTGTACGATTCTTCGTTTTGGTCCTGGTCGCACCAAGTCTGCAAATTGAACATTTTTGCAAATCTCGCGAATATATTCCAAACCTGGGCAAACTTGAGGAAAAAGAGTTGGTCAGAAGTGAAGACGGATCCAAATCTGGGAAGTCTGGGATCGGCTCCATTGAGAGATTCGTATGCCTTGAGGGCCTTGTATGCTGCTTGGATTCCTCCATTATCAGCGATGTTCTCTCCCTGGGTGTTCGCGCCATTCACGCAGACTCCAGGATAAGGGCAGAAGCTGGAGTACTAGTTAACGACGCAATTATCAGCGCTATTTGATTTCTTTTCGCTGCTCACCTGTCTACGAACGATGGGATCCTGCTGCATGGTGCGAGAGATAACACGATCGAAGTCAACGACGTCATTGGCCATTGCCTGAATTTAGCTGACATTTACAATTATTTTTAAAGTTGATTTTTTACCGTGACTGATGCATCGGTGAATTTGATTCCGAGGATTCTTGCGGCTTCCTTGATGTCATCACTAACATCCTTTGCCAGCCTTGAAGCAGATTCATTATTCAGAAAGGTACCATATAATTTAAAGAAAAACTAACTCTGGTTTCTTCTTGGGGTAGGCTTCATCGGTGTACACGTCAGAGATGAAGATGGGAAGGGGCTGGTCGATGTAGAAAGTGTACTTAGTATCGGATTCCTGAGGCGATTTTCATTGTGTAGAACCTACGATTTTAGAAATTCAATAAAACTGGCAACAAACTCACCTTGAAGTCATTGGAAGCGAAGTTGGTAAGAAGAGGGAAAGCACCGAACTGACCCTTGGCAAATCCTGAGATTCATTTACAACTTCATGGCTTCAATCTGATCGAAACGTGAAATTCACACCAAAATTCTCACCGACTAGTTTCGAGAAATCGTTCTTGCTCATAGTAAGAGCATCGTTAGGTTTGAACCAGGGAACGATGACAGCGGGAGTATTGTCTATGTACTGCTCGAGCATCGTCTTGATCTTAGCTTCCTGGTCGGCCTGAAAGGAATGAAATCATCGACCGTTTTTGGAAACGAATTGAGATGTTTTTGAATGAGCCTAGTTTACGATCACTGGCACATCTGTCACTTTCATTTCACTCTTAGTATTTTCGAAACAACTTTCAATGCTACGAATCAAAGCACGGAAAACTCACGACAGTGTAGCTGTCATCCGTATAGCTCTTGTCTCTGAACCACTTGACTTGCTTGACGGGGAGAGGCTGGAATACACTCGTGCATTGAGAAACCGAAATTATCGTTGTCACTCACAGCATCGGTCCAGTACTTGGCTTGTTGCTTCCACATATCTGCCTCCATTTGGTTATCCTTATTCTGAGAGATCAGGAATGGTGACTGCTACTTGCTCTGCTGGCCCTTTCCACAGACGTAGTGGTTTGAAGGGGTCTTCCGGCGCTTCAGTCGGCACTTCGGTTGTTGCAACGACTGAAAATATTAAGCAAGTCCCTGATAATTTGCTCGTCTGTAGCTCAATTATTTATGGTACGATCTCTAGGGTGTCATAATCTCCTTTGTCTTCAGGAATTCTAGGGAATCGAGACTAAGCTGCTAGTAAACTCCTACATCGGACGATAGGAAAGACTCTGCAATGACGAATCAGCCGCAGAAACTGATAAGAATATTCGGCGAATGAATAGATCAGGAATTATCATGGAAAGTGAGATCATGAGATTAGAGGGGTTTGTCATTAATTTTGATGTCAAACAATTCAAGTGATGCGACAATTTTTTAGTACGTTTTTTTTTCAGATGATAATCTGAAAACAGAAAATCGCAGTTACAGTAATTGTTCCCCAAACTTTTGTCTCTTTCGGTGGTTGATGGGCCCGAAGATCGAAGCATTCTACTGACTCCTGTCTTGTGATCATTGATCAATTGAAATCAGTTTAAATTAGTTATTTGATATGTCGATTCCATAGTCAACCGATTCCATAGTCAAGGAGCATTGGTAGAGGAAAAACAAACCTTTCACGTCATCTTGAACGTTGAGAGTGACGATGAGGACTCCGATTGAGACACCGAGAATACCCAGAAGCAGCACTAAGGCTGTCAACTGAATTCCACTGTATTTGAGTAAGAAAACTTAAGAAAGAAAATAATTAAAATTTTACATTGTTTAGACCAAATTTCGGCAAACCTCCAATGCTCTGTTGATATTACAATACTGTCACAAAAATGTTTATCAGTTGTTAAAAATACATGATTTTTCAGATACCCACTACATCCTATAACAATTATCCGAACCTTGAAATCTATTCCGACTCCTTTATTACTCATCTTCGAAGAAAATGAAGACGAGAGAAGACGTCGTCAATCTTTATCTCGGTTCTTTGTTTTATATCGAGTAATTTTATCAATTCCTTAGCCGCAAGAGTGACGCGGTGACGCACATGGAAATCAAATCATGAGAGTGGAGTGGAATTGGACGAAGGAAGGACTCGAGAGTAAAAAAGAAGAGTAAGATGTTCACAGGCCGCTTGATACGCCTATGTTTTATGGATAAGATTACTCACAAAACCGTGAATGATTCACGAATCACTGATAAATCGTGTTCAGTATGCAGTCAATCAATGAAGGGCGTGCAAGCTATATCAGGCCACTCTGAATGAGTCAATAACTATGTTTATTTCAAGGCATTGCAGATTTCGTAACTACAAGAATCATCTCACTGTTTTCCAGGTGTTAGGTTATCACCAGTGTTTATTTAGGGTTTTCGATCAAGAGAAAATACGATTTTATCAGTATTTCTAGCGGAAAATAAGTGAAAAAAAAGCAATTTTATAATAACTAAAACTTGAACCTCACGCTTTTCTATTTAATTCACTGTACATATGGCTGATCTCTTGACACAATTGGAGATCGAATCAACACAGTTGCATTTCGAAAAATCTCAGAATGGCTTGGACGTCCAAACGTTGCAGTGCTTATCAGGAGCGTACGGAGTGTTAGCATCGCAGTGGAATGCGTTCTAAAAATACATACATAAATATTCAATAAAAGAACAAATATTTTCCGAAAGTTTTAAATTCTATGAAGGGTAATGTTGACTCACTCTGAACGCGGGGAAGTTCTGAATCGTTCCTAGCACTCGGTAAATGGCCGGGGAATGGACGTCATTCTTAATCGCCCAATCGAAAATGGCCTCATCCTGATCCTGATCGCACCAAGTCTGAGAAAATAATGGTTAACGATGACACAAATACTATAAACGGGAATTGCGTGCATTAAAAATACCTGAGCAAACGTCAGGAAGAAGAGCTGATCAGAAGTGAATGTTGATCCGAAACCGGGAAGTCTCGGGTCGGCTCCATTGAGCGACTCATATGCCTTCAAAGCCTTGTATGCCGCCTGGATTCCTGAAATAAACATTTTTGATGAGCCGATTGATAACCATAATATCGTCGTCAACTGAGTGTCTACTCTGATAGCCTTTTCGAAATGTTATTATTACCTCCGTTATCAGCGATGTTTTCTCCCTGGGTGTTTGCACCGTCTACGCAGACCCCGGGGTAGGGACAGAAGCTGGAATACTCGTCCACGACGCATTTCGCCATCTCGTCGAAAGATATCTGCGACGTGGCAGACATCCATCTACAAGAAAAATATTAATATTTACGCTTCAATTGTATCCGATGAAAAGGTTGGTACTGACGCATTTAGAGAGCCGATTCCATCCCATTGAACTCCCTCATCGTCGAAACCGTGAGTGAGCTCGTGGCCAGAGATCGATCCCAGACCTGAAATAAATGTATTTTTCTAAATCAATTAATTTTTATTGTTATGTTGAGACGATATTTGTCCAGTTATCTTTTGTGAAATGATAATTTGGTGGTGAGTTTCATTCGAAAAGATAGCTGAAGATGGTTAGCAGTGTCCGAATAATGATCGTGAATGTTTTATCACCTCCGAAGATAGTGGCCAGAGGGTAGTCGGGATTGTAGAAGGGCTCCTGAAGGATTCCCTCGGGGAAAGTGATCGAGTTCATTTGAGGCTGATACCTGGAAAAATACTATTATAAATTTCTGACATGTATTCCAGGATCTGCAACTTTGCGAATTCCTGGATTTTCAATGTTTGAAGGCTCTGGAAGAACGGAAATCAATCAAAGAGATGAAAACCAAGGATCAAACATCGATCCTTGATTCTACTCTGAATGCAATCACCAAGCGTTGGTGGTTCCGATGAACGACGAGAAATCTCCACGATCTCGAGTGATATCCCCGAGGAAAGGGCGAACCTGACGATTGAATAAGTAATTATACGGATTAAACTTTCTTGCTCTACCTCATTCATGGCGAAATAGTTGGTCAATTTCAGCACTTGGTTCATGAAGTTGTCTTCCTCGGTGATATCGAGTGTCTGCAAATTTTGCACGTTATTTTAGCTCCAGAATATGCCGTGTTTTTATGATAAACTGGCCTTATAATATTCGGTGATTTGAGCATTATCAGTGACCCAATCGGGGTATGCGATGTTGAGAACGAGGTTGTCGAGTTTGTCGAATGCACCCTGGTGAATTTTGGATTACCGCTATGATCAATTACACGAAATTCGCCTTTATGAACGTGATTCCCACCTTCTTGCTCTGTTTGTCCATCCAGTTGAGTTGGTCGAGTTGAGATCGGAATCCGAAGAAGATCCAGTTGGCGATCTCAGCAACCTGCAAAGCAAATTATAGCTATCATCACAGTAAAGAGTAATGAAAAGACGAACTCACATTCTTCTTAATGGAATCGCGGCTTTCCTGATCCGGATGATCAGTGTCCACGTAAAGTCTGGTCGCGGGCCAGGGTAGGAACGCTTCGATGAGCTGGAAATTGTTTTTTTTAAATTATTTTTTTTTTAAATTTATGACTCACCTTTCCACAGATCGACTCACGAATTCCGAGATCAGGAAGAGGAAGTGGCTTTCTCAGCATGCCAGTGAGAGTTCTCTTATCGTTACTGAACTGGGCACGGAATTCGTCCATCGGCAGTATATCTCTCTTGACCTGAATGGCATTAGCGTAATTACTATATTCTTATTATTGTTACTACATTCATTCCATGTCAAACACCGTCAATTCTATCGCTTTATGTTTCTCTTTCACAATCAGACGATTGTTGGATTACCTTGGGTGGATTGGGAACGGCTTGCAGAATCTGGGAGAAAGCCTTGAAGAAGACGTAATTGGCAACGGTGACGGGATCGGACTGAATTTGAAATATTTTATATATTTTCAATAAGCTTTCCGGAGATATAATCTCAATATTGTTCAAAATGTATTACATTCTTGATGTGGGCGTTGAGCTTGTTGAAGGTTATATCCTCCTCCATGACGATAACTTTCCATGTATCATCTACAGGGACCTGGTCGCCGAGAAGAGATAGAGCCTGCGATTGGGCCAAATTCAATAAGTATGTGTTGCAAACATATAACAATAATCGTTGATTCAATTTCGAGTTGCTCTACATCCGAAGATACCAACCGCATTGATGTATGTCACCCAGTCGAACTGGTCTGCCTTCTGGTTCAGATCTGCTAGAGTGTGCTGGTTGTAGTTGCGCTCAAGCTGAAAATAATTAGATTTGCAGCAATTATTTCTACAATGAAGCTTTCGTGATATGGACAGGTCGCGAAAGTTCCATATTGATTCACAAAAAAAAAGTCTACTGTCGCATGTGTATCATCACTTATCGTCTTTATTTTGTGCTAACCTGTCTGCGAACGATGGGATCCTGCTGCATGGTGCGAGAGATGACGCGATCGAAATCGACAATGTCATTTGCCATTCTCTGAAATCGGTAATATTTTTGATTTGTAATCCCCAATGACTACTTACCGAAACCGAAAGAGCGTTGACTCTCTTTCCAAGAATTTTAGCAGCATTAGTTATCTCCGTTGTGACATCCATTGCCAGCCTTGAAGTAGCGCATTTAATTAATAATTTTGAAGCAGCTACTGATTATGTGTATTTAGGGTATATGCAACATACTGTATCTTGTAATTATCGTAAACGTCATTGTCGGGCATAATAATTAAAAACTAAAGATGCATATTTTTTTTAAAACTAACGATCCTTTCTTGTCGGGGTAGGCCTCATCGGTGTACACGTCTGGGATGAAGATAGCCATGGACTGGTCGACGTAGAAAGTGTACTCTGTGTCGGGTTTCTGAAGCGAATCTTATGCAATTACCGACACAATTGACCAGTTTCACTCACCTTGAAATCATTGGAAGCGAACGTTGTGAGGAGAGGGTAGGCACCGAACTGGCCCTTGGCGTAACCTAAACGAAGGTCCAAACGAAAACCAACGCATCGCAATCTCACCGGTAAGCTTGGACAGAATCGTCGGGTTCATCGTGAGGTCAGCCTGAGGTTCGAACCAGGGAACGATGGCTTCTGGAGTGTAAGCCAGGTACTGCTCAAGCATTTCCTTGGTTTTGGCGTTCTTGTCGGCCTGCAAAGATCAGTGCTAGACCTTTCTGCTCCGAACAAGCGGTTTGCAATAGGTGGCTACGTAAAAACTAGAGAATATTGCTCTGCACTTACGACAGTGTAGCTGTTATCGTTGTGACACTTGTCTCTGAACCACTTGACTTGCTTGACGGGGAGAGGCTGAAACACACTAACTCTTTAGGAAGTCTCATTCATCGTTAGTGTTTCCAATAAAAAATTTTCTTCGTTTCACACAATCGCTCCTTCTTCTCGAATGACGAGGGGGAGAGAGAGAAATTGCGAAGAGAACCATGAATAAAACAATTTCATGCGAAGAAATCCCTAATTGATACTCACAGCATCGGTCCAGTACTTTGCCGGCTGCTTCCACATATCAGCCTCCACTTGATTGTCTCTCCTCTGCGAGATCTTGAATGGCGACGTCAGATTGTTTTCCTGACCCTTTCCGCAGACGTAATGGTAGAAGTCATTGCAGGGATCTTTTGTGATATCCATCCACTGTCTGGAAGCGCGATATTATATCAACCACTGTAACTGTGTAGCACGAAAACTCACTCGTAGAGAGTCGAGATGCTCTCGAATTTGTTGAATCGTCTGTCGGTCGTCTTAATGATCGCTTCTTCGGGGATGTTCTTCAGTGGATCGATGGGATCAACGGGATCGACGGGGTCCACGGGATCAACTGGGTCCACGGGATCCACGGGCTCATCCGGTTCAGATGTCGTTTTAGGGACTTCAGGAGCATCCGTCTGCGGGGGAATGGGAGGAGCATTTGTGCACGGAGGAGGGGGGGGAGGAGCTACAGTTGTCGTTGGCTTTGTCAAAAGAGTAGTCGGAGTAGTGCCGGTGGGAGGAACGGTAGTGGACTCGAACGGAACTGGAAGTATTGTTTTTGAATCGTGCAATGTCTCGATGGCATCCTGACACTACGATGAAGTAATCGCCTTTGTCTAGCCCCTAGAATGGTGGCGACTATACTTTAAGCTGCTACTAAGCTTCCCGATTGGACTCTCTTATCGGACTATAGGAGAGAGTCTACAATGACGAATCAGCACTAGAAACTGATAAGAGTATTTGAAGAATGGAAAGATCGGAATGCGTGTCATAGGAAGTGAGATCATTTAATATGATATGATAAGTTTTCTATCTACTTTTTTTATGAAAAATGTTTAAATCTGACTCCAACAGCTCATAGCGGCTTTCAATCCGACACTGAAGAAAGGATAATCCCAATCATCATGAATTCCGATCCCTTCCAAAGAACTGATCGCAAATAAAGCGGGAGCAAAATGAACCATTTGGTCTATTTTAGTGTATTTTAGACCAAAACAAACGCGAGAAAGAAAACGAAAAATCGCATTTTTTTGGATTTGAGCTTTACTATTTTCAATTGCACATTCCTGTATATCGGAAATTGGAAAAGGGTGGATTTGTGGCGAGCAAGCGCGATGAGCATGGATTCTCCGACTAGATATCAAAAGATGTACGAGCAAATGTAAACGGACGTTTGTGAGTAGGTGGTGAATGTCATGTGTGTTCTAACACGTTTGTATAATTGAAGGAATACTATTCATGCACATCGCGCTTGCTTGCCACTAAACTCCTCTAAATCAATTTTCCGATTTTAGATGTTTAGAAATGTGCAATTAAAATTTCCTCTATATACCTTTCTCGCAATCACTAGAAAATCACCAAATCCGAAAATTGTGTCTTTTCGTTTACTTTCTCGCGTTTGACGGCCCTCATTGAGTTTATGTCGAAAATACACTAAAATAAACCAAATGGTTCATCTTACCCCAGCATGACGGTAATAAGATTCCATTTGCGCATCGTACTGATACCGCTTATCCAGACCATTCGCTGTGAAATGTGAAAGAAATTTCATTGGCTAATGAAAATTCGAACGGACAGGAGGAAATGATGGAAAGATTCTAACTGTGTCGCTGCTTTGTTCTCACTAGAAACTTTGGAATGCATTCAATATTTTTAACCCAATTTATGAGTGAGAATATTTCGTTGTAATTCTAAGACAATGCATTGAAGGGGGACCTTTATTTTTACGGTAACCACCTGTTTGCTATTGAATATTACAACTACCAACCACATACCAGTAACGTCATCCTGAATGTTGAGGGTGATGATGAGAGTTCCGATTGTGACGCCGAGAATGCCCAGAAGCAGCACCAAGGCTGTCAGCTATAATGTAGCATTAGTGATTTACAAAGGTCTTGTTTTGTATTGTGAGAGAATAAGGTTTAAAAAACTCATATCGACCTTTTTTAGAAGATGATCTGGCATCGAGAATGATCTCCTAGCACCTAGCAGTTCAATATTCGAGACCAGAAGATCTGGCAGCAATGGTAACATTCATCGAGTAAACCCGAAACGAATACCGTACCTTGAAAGCAATTCCGACTCCTTTATTACTCATTGTAGAATGAGGGAAGACGAGTGAAGAAGTCGTCAATCTCTCTTTGCACTCTTAGTTTTATATTGAGTCCTCTTATCAGTTTTTGGGATCTGCGCACAAGCGGCAATTGGCAAGACGCAGAGAAATCACATCATGAGAGGATTGGAAGAAGGAAAAGGGATGAATCCCAGGCATTTGAAACGGTTGCATTTGACTTCGCCTTTTCTTTTTTCTTGCAAATTGTTCAATGCAGTAACCCATGCCTAACTAACCGAGAACATCATTTGAACATGAAACATCGTTGAGAATTTAACAAAAATTGTTTTGCGTGTAATTCTCATTCTAGATCATTTCACGTATTCACCATCAGAAATAAATTATTGTCGTACATGACAATTATCATTTTTTTTTATTTCTTGAAATTTTTCTTCAGCACGCCATTTGGAAACAAAATTACTGTCATTTTACGTTTTCTTCTGAGAACTATTATTAAGTATATTATTTCCCTCTGAAGATGGTTGTTGTATCTATTCCTATTATCGGTGGTGCTTGACTTGCAAGCGTGAAGCAGTGATGTGTGAATCACATCGCGGATCGAGCTAGAGACGAACTATGGACTCATCGGAGTGACATTTTCGTCATTGTTACACTGAGAGATTAATTTTGTAGTGACGATGTTGAAGTTTTCACAGAATATTGTATGATTCTCGATATTCAAAGATGATCGGAAACAAAAATTGACTAGCAGAATGTGAAAATTCATAATTTCTTTATATTTTATCAGTACCACAGAAACAAAACAAAATAATGGTAAATTAAGGGTTGATAAGTTTGAACCATCTAGAAAGGCATCGAGATCCACACATCACAGTGCTCCTTGGGAGTGTACTTCTTGCCAACGGGGCAGTGGAAAGCGTTCTGAAAATAATATATTTTATTTATTTTAAAAAATGTACTTTACTCACTCTAAAAGCGGGGAAGTTTTGTATTGTTCCCATCACTCGAAAGAGGGCTGGTGAATGAACGTCGGTGGCGATATCATTCTTGTACTGGTTGTACGACCTGCTCCGATCACACCAAGTCTGCAAGTTAACTAAGGGGTCGCACGACCAATTGGGTTGATGAGTTCTGGACGTAAGATTGCGGGTCGATATGAACCAATCAAACAAATCTCCTATATCACAAATTTTCATATGAACCGAGCAATGAGCAATTGGCTGTATGTCATGCGGGCCTCATCGCTCAGGCACTAATCCGAGAGGGAGAAAGATAGGGGATAATGGAGAGAGCTCGCACGCTAATCGACGCACGCCACTCGGCTTTGTGATTTGTATAATCGGTCGTGTTCCCACTTCTGTAATGCATATCACTGTGAGTACATTCATTACCTGGCCGAAGGAGAGGAAGAAAAGCTGATCAGAAGTGAATGAGGATCCAAACCCGGGAAGTCTCGGGTCGGCTCCCTTGAGAGCTTCGTATGCCTTGAGAGCCTTGTAAGCGGCTTGAATTCCTAAAGATTTTTTTTAGAATATTCAGAAAAGAAGAGTCTATTTTCATTGTTGGCTTGGTGATTGTCCATACAACCGTCTACTCGACCCTTATGCTACACGCGTGTTATGTGTGCGTTTCAAAATTTTATTACCTCCGTTATCAGCGATGTTTTCTCCCTGGGTTTTGACGCCATTTAGACAGAGATCTTCGTAAGGACAGAAGTTCGAATACTGATCAATCACACACTGAGCCATGCCATCGAAGGATTCTTGCGATTTTGGAGTCATCCAACTAAAAGAAAATTAGTTTTTTTTCTTCACCTGTTTATGATTTCTAAGGTTTTCGGTGGAAATTATAAGTTAAAATGACTTACGCATTCAGAGCTCCCATTCCATCCCATTGCACTCCCTGGTCATCAAAACCATGAGTGAGCTCGTGACCAGAAATCACTCCTAATCCTGAAACGGATCGTATAATGCTCTTCGAAATATGTTCTAATCAATGAGAAAAGCGATTGCAATTTGGCACCTCCGAATATGACGGCGAGAGGGTAGAGCGGAGAGTAGAAGGGTGTCTGGAGTATTCCCTCAGGTAGGGTGATCGAGTTCATCTGAGGGTTGTACCTGAAAGATATTTGGAAATCATTTGCCAAGCAGTATTACACATATTCCAAAATCGGGAGATCATTTCCACACGAAGTCGGGACATCATTTCCCCATTATGATTACTTAAGAGCCCGTTCGTGTAAGAGTCGAACGATGTCTGGAACATGAAAAACATAGTACATGCTCAAAATTTGGTCCTAAGGGTAACTTTTGATTCTGAATCGAATGGCCTTTTCCGTTTTTTGATCGGAAGCTTCTGAATCCCGGTACGTCACGACGTCAATTTGGCCAAATTCTTATTCTGCGATAAAAACTCCCCCCGCCTGGGCCAAATTGGCTGAAATCTCGCGAACCCGACCAGAATTTGAAGCTCTACAAAATGAAAAAAATTCAAGGTTCTATGTTTTTTCCTTCTCGAGAAAAAGTCATTTTTTGATCCAGGAAGTGGTGTGCGAATGAGCAACGCTATTTTGTAGAAAATGTTTTCCTAATCATTTTGGTAAGTGCGATGAGGCAAAGGACTGACCGAAGCATGTTATTGTATCAATTTTTCGGATTTTTTGGCGGTTTTTGGATAATAACTTTTTTCTTTCGTAGTTTCATGATTTCTAACATAAAAATTCGTTTTCTACGTGCGAAAATACGTCACAAACTTATATAGTAGTGTTATTCCGATAAAATGACTTTTTTGACCTGAAATTAGCATAGGAGTTTCTGGCGTATTTTCGCACTTAGAAAACGAATTTTTATGTTAGAAATCATGAAACTACGAAAGAAAAAAGTTATTATCCAAAAACCGCCAAAAAATCCGAAAAATCGATACAATAACATGTTCCGGTCAGTCCTTTTGCCTCATCTTACATACCAAAATGATCAGGAAAAAATTTTCTACAAAATGGCGTTGCTCATTCGCACACCACTTCCTGGATCAAAAAAAGACTTTTTCTCGAGAAGGAAAAAACATAGAACCTTGAATTTTTTTTCATTTTGTAGAGCTTCAAATTCTGGTCGGGTTCGCGAGATTTCAGCCAATTTGGCCCAGGCGGGGGGAGTTTTTATCGCAGAATAAGAATTTAGCCAAATTGACGTCGTGACGTACCGGGATTCAGTAGCTTCTGATCAAAAAACGGAAAAGGCCAGTCGATTCAGAATCAAAAGTTACCCCTAGGACCAAATTTTGAGCATGTACTACGTTTTTCATGTTCCAGACCCTGTCTAATTTTTGCTGAGTCTTAGCCGAACGGGCTCTTAAGAGACCGGCTCGGTTATTTTGGAGTATGGGCCGGACATCGATATAACCGATCTGGTCCAAACTTTTTCCCTGGATGCCCCCATGGGTCCTTATCACCAAACGGGTCACTATATGGTCCAGATCATTGAAACATAAAAATTCCGGGATATCGAATTTTGAAAACTCGAAAATCAGATAAAAATAACCGAATGATCTGGGTCCAAAGTTTTTTTTTATTACATACATGTCTAGGCAACAAAAACACATTTTGAGTTGTTCCGAAATTTCGATCGGAAACTGGTTTTTTCAACTTCCGAAAATGTTTTTTGCATTTTCAAAAATCTAAATGAGAAAATCGCAAAACGGCATTAAGTTCATCTTGTAGGGCATTCAATTCTGCGTCGAATAAGCTAATTGAAATGAAAATAAATTGTCTCCCTTTTCAGATCAATAGACCTGAAATTGGCAGATGAAAAAAAAGTTCTCAAAACCTTATCACTATGGTGCTCATTTGAAAGCCCACATCGAGTACTTCATTTTTCGTGTTGACAGTTCAACCTGAAATTGATCTTTGAACATGATAGTACAAGTTAGTACAATGAAAATTTACGAAATTCTGAAATTTAATTTGTTTTAAATCTAAATGAGAAAACCGCAAAACGGCTATATCTGAAAGGGAGACAATTTATTTTTATTTCAATTAGCTGATTCGACGCAGAATTAAACGCCCTACAAAATTAACTTAATGCCGTTTTGCGGTTTTCTCATTTATATTTTTACAAATCCAAAAACCATTTTCGGAAGTTGAAAAAACCAGTTTCCGATCGAAATTTCGGAACAACTCAAAATGTGTTTTTGTTGCCTAGACATGTATGTAATATTTCCACACTAACTTTAGACCCAGATCGTTCGGTTATTTTGATATGATTTTCGAGTTTTCAAAATTCGATATCCTCGATAGAGAGGGCAGTCTACTACCATTGTTTTCCTGGAATTTTTATGTTTCAATGATCTGGACCATATAGTGACCCGTTTGGTGATGAGGCCCCATGGGGTCATCCAGGGAAAAAGTTTGGGCCGGATCGGTTGTATCGATGTCCGGGGGTAACGGCCAAATGCTCGAAAATAACGGAGCCGGTCTCTTAATTACAAACCAGGCGTTTGTAACACCGATCCAAGAATCGAAATTTCCACGATCCCGAGTGACACCTCCGAGGAAAGGAAGTACCTGACGAAGAATCTAATTACAATTATAAATTAATTATTTAATTCACCTCATTCATTTGCATGAAGTTGGCGACCTTGAGCTTTTGGTTCATGTAGTTGTCATCTTCGTTGATGTCAAGATTCTGAAATTTTACCATGTTAAACATTATGATATCACTTTCGAATATACTGACCTTGTAGTACTCGCTGAGTTGTGCATTATCAGTGACCCAATCAGGAAAAGCAACGTTTAGCTGAACATTGTCGAGCTTGTCGAAGGCGAACTGCAATATTCGAATTATTTGAAATTCCGAAGGAATAAAATAATATTTTCATATCACTAGAAATTTCTCTGGATGAGAGATATTGCTCACCTTCTTGCTCTCTTTGTCCATCCAGTTGAGTTGATCGAGTTGAGATCGGAATCCGAAGAATATCCAGTTGGCGATCTCAGCGATCTTGAAAATATTTTATAGAATAGATACGCAATGTGTTTTAATATCGTGAAACATGGGGAATCATTAATTCAATGCGTATAGGAACTGTTTCGATTAAGATGTTCTGAAATTCTATAGACCTAGTGTACCAAGCTAACACACGTTGGACTTGAGGGTCTTGCGGTCCTCCTTGTTCGGAATATCAGTATCCACATACAATCTAGTCGCAGCCCAAGGTAGATTATCCTCAATGAGCTGAAAAAATGTACTAGGGGAAAGAACGTATATAAAGAAATGAACTCATATAAATAATGCAAATTTTAAAATTCTTCTTACTTTATTTACAAACCCTTGGCCTAAATATAGCATTTTGGATATTATAGTGATAATATTTACCGAGATGTAATGGTTTCTTTTATCGCTTGGACGCGACGACGGTTTTCTCAGCCGTCCTGCCAATGTTCTCCTGTCCAGATTGAGCACGCTACGATATTTGTCCATCGGGCGAGCTTCCATCGTCATCTGAACATAAATTTCATTCAGATTTGAATATATGACGCCGTTTGCCTTATTTTCGAGCAAGGAGATAATCGACTTACAGTGTTTCTGCACTGTCAGCGAACAGCCGTCTATCTTGATCTACCGGGCGAGATAGTATGGGGACATGAGAGAGCGGAGACTGCGTCTCTGACCTCTCCTCGATCTCTCTCCTCCGTCGCCACTATGGACTCTGTGCACTCTCGCCGCTCTCTCATCTCCCCACACTATCTCGCCCGGTAGATCAAGATAGACGGCTGTTCGCTGATAGTGTAGAAACACTGCAGTGTTAAGCCTAAGCCTAAGCCTAAGCCTATCTCGGTTTTCGCATGACAGAATTGGCTGAAATTTTAGATATGTAATCCTCTCGTGACGCTCGATCGCGTGGTGCACATGGGATTACGCTGTTTTCAGTATACGAAAAGTTGATAATTTAAAAATTATTTGTGAAAATCATGAAAAATGAACTAGATAGGCGTGTTCGCCTTGCAATTCTATCCTAGGAAACTTTTTCACCTAACATTAGCCCTCTCGAGAGCCGAGTAGCACGTAAAACTATGATTTCGACGCGACGCCGTCTGGACGCAACGAGGCTTCTATGAACAAAATGGATATGCCCATCGTCTTCAGCACCCTCGATAGCCCCAAATCACACGGTTTCAGAAAATCGACCTTTTTGAGCTGTGCCAGATTCATCCGAAATTGCTCGAAAATAAGGCAAACGGCGTCATATAGACACATCCGCAGAAGAGCTGGCAAATTCACTAGAAATTACCAAGGACGGAGAGGGAATGTAATCCAAAATCTTGGAAATTGTAATGTAGAAAATGTAGTTGGCCACGGTGACGGAGTCGCTCTGGAATGCAATTATTGTTAGAGAAAGTTCGGTCTTAAATCTGCCTCAGCGATGAACTTGTTAAGCAGGTTGAGTGTGATATCATCCTCCATGATAATTACAGTCCACTGGTCGTCAACCTTGATCTCGTCACCAAGAAGTGTGAGTGCCTGAGCATCAAAATAAAATAAAAAATATTTTTAAAAAAAATTAAAATGCTATCCCAAATTAAATAGTTACTAGCCACCGCATCAGATGCGTACTCCGGTTCTCAATCATTCTCAGGTATACACTATCCGCACCGATTGGATGTATTGAACCCAGTCGAATTGGCCTGCCTTCATGTTGAGATCCGCTAGTGTGTAGGGGTTGTAGTTTCGCGCTACCTGGAGATTATCATGCACCGAGTGTCGGGTCGCAAGCCGAGTGTTGAAGTATCTTTCACTAATTAGTAGATCTCGTTGCATAACCGACCTCTCTGCGAACAGTAGGATCTTGCTGCATAGTACGAGAGAGAACGCGATCGAAATCTACTAGGTTTCCGGCCATTTCCTGAGGCCAGAATTTCAAATAAACTAAGCATGATGATCTAAACCT
This sequence comes from Pristionchus entomophagus, assembly GCA_036245825.1. Taxonomy (NCBI): domain Eukaryota; kingdom Metazoa; phylum Nematoda; class Chromadorea; order Rhabditida; family Neodiplogasteridae; genus Pristionchus; species Pristionchus entomophagus. The sequence continues at coordinate 22,023,035 of BTSX01000006.1, forward strand.
CAACGATGTCATCGTCGACGTCAATGTCAAGTATTCCGGCGACTCTCTTCACGCCGTACGATACTTCATGAACGAGCCTTTAATCAATGGTACTTTCACGCCAAACTACTCTCTCTGATAAATCATTCATCATTGCATAATACAAATCAGGATGAACTTACGAGTCTTTGTTGAAGGGATAAGCAGCATCGGTATACACATCAGGTGTGAAGATAGGAAGAGGTTGGTCGATGTAGAACTTGTACTCGGTGTCCGGGTCCTATATCGTAAATCAAGGTTAATAACTATCTTGCACCATTTCACAAGTTCAGAGACGGGAGGCGATTACCGTAATATTTCACTATTATTCAGTAATATGACGATCAAAACCAGGAAAACTAGGGTGGAGGACTCACTACTTTTTCTTGTTTTGCGATCATGAAGATTTATAAACAAGACATATACTTGACAGTTTGTTTTACCTTGACATCGTAGTAGGCGTAAGTTGTGAGAAGAGGAACCGCAGCGAATTGCCCTTTGGCGAAACCTGAGATCGATTCACAATGTCGTCATTTCGATATGAGCGCTTCCAACCGGCCATTTTGGAGAACGAAGTCTTGTCCATATTGAGGGTGCCTTGAGGGTCAAAGAAGGGGACGATGACGTCAGGAGTGTTATCCATGTACTGCTCCACCATCTCGCTAATTTGAGCCTCCATATCTGCCTGAAATCACAGTTTCCCTAATATATTTAATATTTTTTGAACTCACGGTAGTGTAGTTCTCATCGTTATAGTACTTTTCAAGGATCCATTTAACTTGCTTGAGAGGAAGAGGCTGGAAATAAAATGATTCACCAGAAGATTACGCTTCAAAACACGTTTCAAAGATCTTACTGGATGCGAATTTACTCACGGCAGCTTCCCAATACTCGTCGGTTTGGTCCCACATCCTGGTTTCGATATCGTTGTCCTTATTCTGGGAAACAGTGAAGGGCGAGTTCATCAACGAATTCTGGCCCTGTCCGCACACATAATGGTAGAAGTCATCGCAAGGGTCAACATCGATGTTCATCCACTGCCTGAGAGTACATCTGTATTCCATTCACGATTGGGGTTCGTCGAGAGCCACCCCCACTCAGATAAATAATAGGCAGTTATTTTCAGGGAAATTTATGACACATGATGCACTTACTCGAAGAGATCGGAGACTCCGGCGAACGTAGTGTATCTCGTGTCGCCCTTATCGATGATCGGATCCTCCGGGATGTTCTTGCTTGTTCCCGTAGAGGGACTGATTGTAGGCTCGAGAGGGGCTGAAAAATGACAACATGTTTAGTGTTCTTCCACATGAGATAATTATTGACTATTGATGATTGATGTTGTGAGCTCAGGTACAAGAGATGTTCCCGTTGTAGGAATGAGCGTAGGCTCGAGTGGGGCTGAAAATGACGGCTGGTTAAATGAACCTGTGACATCATGAGCGATGATTGACGTTCTGAGCTCAAGTGTGAGATAATCTCCATTATCTTTTGGGGATTGACTATGTTATCAGCTGCGGCTAACACTTCCGATTGTGGATTCCAAAATGAAGAATCAACTGTTGGAAATGATAAGAATATAGCGAGGATGATAAAATCGGTGATAACTAGTCAGTAAGATCGTAGTTTCAGAAGTTCCGAAAGTGAGAAAAAGTATAGTAAATGTTATCATATAATTTGTAAGATGGACTTACTAGACACGGTAACGTCGTCTTGAATATTGAGGGTGACGATGAGAATTCCAATAGAGACTCCTAGAATACCCAAGAGAAGCACTACTGATGTTATCTGGAATTGAGTAGGGGTGAGTTAGTCCACATAAATAGGATACATAATAAATTTTTGTTTAATGCATTCCACATTTAAATGTGGGCGTTAAAAATGCGCATACGAAGAGGAGCGTAATGCATTTCTGGTGCTAACTAATGAAATAAAGGGAATTTGTATAGCAAGTCATTGAAAAATAATATTTTTTTTAAACAGTTATTAAATAATGTCGAATATCGTACCTTGAAAGCGATCCCAATTCCTTTGTTACTCATTTTCAGAGACGATGAGACTGGATAAGGAGGCGTTGATATTTCTCTCGGTTGATGGTTATATATCTAGTCCTCTTATCAGTGCTGGTGCTTGACTGGCAAGCGTGAAGCAGTGATGAATAACGAACCACATCATGCATCAAGCTAGACACATGGACTGTAGTTCTTTAGTATTTTAACCCAACCTACTGGAGATAATAAAGCCTCGGTTCAACGAAGACGGACATCCACCAAATCAATCACGAAATCACAGAATAATTCCCTTCCCTATTACCCTGGCGGATAAATAATTGAATTGAATTGAATTGAGATATCAGGTTGGTTCATAAATCTTGTCCCATTTCGGGCTTGAAGTTTGAGCCCGTATATTTTGTCTGTCTCAAATCGCCCCGGTCTACCTTGGTAGTATTATATAGAGGTATGTCCTTGCTTCATGATAATAGTTTGGAATTGTGCCAAGCTATCTGGATGTTCGAGAATTTTAGGTCTTGCCAAAAGCAAATTCAAGAAAAATTTTAGACTTAATTTTGAAATTGTCGTACTCAGCTAAGAATTTTTTTCTCGGAATGAGACAAAGTTATCTTAGAAGCCACATTGGTGCTCTATTTGAAATCTGAATGGGAAAGGTGCTCGACTTCGTATTGCCCTGGTATTGGCTGATAGTCAATTTTATTTGAATTTTGCACACTGTCGGTTTTCCAAATCGGGGAGATCTGAGTTAACGTGCGCTGAAGAGATCATTGAAGGCTTCACCGATTATGGAAAAACGAGAGGTGGTCGGTCAAAATCAAAAGAGCTAGGCATATTTAATTCTGAAAACGGGACAAGACTTATTAACCAACCTAATAGATGCAGCCGGTGAACTTGATCCATTGGTTCATGAAGTTATCGTCATTAGAGATGTCGACAATGTTTCGTTGGTCGATATCATCAAGAAATGGGCGAAGCTTACAGAATAGAATTTAGTCAGAGCCTTATCTTCTGTACAGTCCGGTCAGGTCCCAATGTGAAAACTGGACTCCCCGGGCATCCCCGGGCGTCCCCCCGTGTCCCCTGGCCTTATCACGCCTCGGGGAAGTACTAAACCACATTCATTTTTTGAAAGTCGGGTAAAGGCGATACTGAGCGAAAAGCGACATTGAGTTGGATATTGTTCAGCTTATCGAAAGCGCTCTGAAAAGCATAAAGCCCCTGATCTCTGGCATTATATGATAAGGGATTTGAACAATGCTATTAATTTATTCTACTACTCACCTTCTTGCTCACTTCGACCATCCAATTAAGTTGATCGTGTTGAGATCGTAAGAAGAACCAGTTGGCGATCTCTGCATCTAAAAAATCGGATTAGTTTTAGAATTTTTGTAGATCGGAATATTAGATGGTACTATTACATTCCGCTTGTGAGTCGCCCGTTGATTATTGTCAGGGATGTAGGTGTCAACGTATAATATTCGAGTAGCGGCACATCGGAGCTGGTTTGCGACTTTCTCATACAAAAACGCATGTGTCATTACAATACAAATATCGTACTACGGAATACTGCTCGATATATCCACTATCTATATCGGTAGGTCCGAAAGTAACGATCTTTCAATTTACGGTCATAAGTCGTAAAAAAAATGTTCTACACACCTGTAGTTCGATTCAATTATGTGAAGAGAAAGCACTTGAAGAGAAAGCACAGAAACTTCTAAAAATCTCCCTCCCTGCTTCAATGATCGATACTTCAATCGATTTCTACCGTAGCACCAGCAGTATAATACCGCATCCAGTAGCCTCCCATACCGTAGATCCGTCAAATCGGGTATCTTCGTTTCTACTTATTATTTCGATCTCTCACTTGGGTTCTTCCCGCTCTTGCTTATATCCAATACTGCTTCTTTCATTTGATTTCAAGTGTAAATACATATATTTTATCATTACATATCTGTTCTGATGTTTACAACTCAATAATAATGATAATTTATCTACGCCCGAGGCGCGACGAGATCATAAGTACATTAGTGATCGAATTATGGCAGAGTAAGGAAGGGGAGGGGGGTTGTGGGTGACTATCCTTAATCATCGGGGTTGGGAGAGGTCATGGATAATGGGGTGGCTCTCCAGTCGACGTTTGAAGACTCTGATGTTGGGGGGAAAAGACACTTATCATAAGTGGAATAATTCCAGGGGAGTTGGGAGTGGAAGGAGGAATGCTGAACGCTCGCAGTTTCATTATGAGAGCTAAGTACAATTCAGATACATTGGAATTGGCTGAGTGGATACTCTTGGAGTCTCACAGGAATCCATTGGTCAGCTGCTCAATGAAGAGCATGAATTCATCCTTCTGTGTCGTATCAGCGTTGGTCGGAATGGGCTTGAGACCTGGAAGGAGAGAGGTCAGAAGGGTCACAGGAGAGATGCCAGAAGGGTCACAGGAGAGAGGCCAGAAGGGTCACAGGAGAGAGGCCAGAAGGGTCACAGGAGAGAGGCCACACACCATCGCAAATCGAATGGTCGCCGAAGTCTTCGTTGGAGCGAACAGCCTCTTTGATGACACGATCGGCCACGTCTTCCTGATATTGGGAGAGAGATCAAAGATCAACTGAGTGAAATAACTCACGACGTTCTGCATTGTCGGACGCCAAGAGGTAGGGAGCAAGGAGAGCAACTTTCGCTGTTGCCGAGGCATCGCAGCGAACTTCTGAGAAAGGGAGGGATGTCAGATCGATATTTGCTCCCTCTAGTCCAGACACTCTTCGTCTATCAGACCGGCGAGCTTGCGCAATAGAGACAGCTAACATCCCTTCCCACTAACCTCCGTACTCGCCACTCCAGGATGGATGGCTACCGCACTGTTCGGCTCATGATTGAGATGCTGAGAAGAGGTGATCTTCGATCTATGATATGTAAAAATCGATAATATCGAGTAGACCACGTATGCAAACTTGTTTGGGCATATCGGCAGAAAATAGTAGGCGAGACCTAATTTTACGAATGTGTCCTATCGAGGCATGATCACAATGTGTCCCATACGCTGAGAGATGCTTGCTCCTAGTGTCAGCACTTGAGAACCAGAGAAGGATTCATAATCATCGGAGAGATTCGGTAGTACGGCCAATCGACCAGATTTCGTAATCTGTATTTCACAATCGCATTTTCTTTGAAATTCGCAAATGCTTCGGACATGCCCTTGTGAAAAGCTCGCTCTCAGCCTCACGAGCTTTTTGGACGGTATTTTCACCAAGCGGAGCGAGATTATACTGTGTACACTGTCCGATGTATGATACAACATAGCAGTCGGAGACTGCTAGTTTTGCTCATGGATCCTTCAGAGAACGAACGGTTGTGCATGAACGTGAGGTTGGCGGTCAAATTCGGAACAGCCTCTTCATTCATGGCTCTCTACATCTACGGATCAGAGATATTCCACATGAAATAGAGGTGAGTACAGTTTGGAATCGGTCGATACCATTCCCCTTCATTCTGGGTCCACAAGCGAGCGGCGAGCTGTTGAGTGTCATTTCCGCTCTCGTTCAATGATTCCCTCCGCCTAAGAACTAGTCTCCCTCTACCAGAAGCCTAGGCAGGCGGTAGTTGAAAGCCACCCTGATGAGTCGCCACTTCCACATCGGCACCATCAACGCCAGAACCCTCGCCCCCAAGGACAAGCAGACCGAGATGGAGCTCGCCCTCAACAAGATCAAGTGGGACGTTATTGCAGTGCAGGAAGCAATTCTTGTGTGTTTGGCCTCGTTCAACCTGACAACCTCAGGCACTGTAGTCTACCACTCGGGCGGTCCCACTGCGTCCCATGGCGTGGCATTCTTGCTCCGACCGCACCTCGCGCAACGAGCCGTGTTCAATGGCCTCTCCCCTCGTCGGGCGACTCTCCTTATACCCCAAGAGCGTCTCTTCCTCGTCTGTGCCTATGCTCCCACGTCGTCTTACGATGACAAAGAGTATGAGGAGTTCATGGACTTGGTTGAGGCTGCCGTCAGGAGAGCCCCAAGAGGCATGATGCCTGTGTTAGTCGGGGACTTCAACTGTCGAGTCGCGAGGGAACCTGTCAATGAAAGATTTGTCGGTAACTTCGCTTCTCCCACCCCGAACTCACGAGGACGGACTTTCACTGAAGTCTGCGTGAGGAATAACCTGCGCATCTGGAACACGTTTCCCAAGAGAAGACACGGCCGAATCTGGACTTGGCGATCCAACAACGGCTTCACATTCAGCCAAATTGACTTCGTTGCGTCGCCTATCTCGGCGAGAGTTGTCAATTGTGGAGTCGTTGGTCGTTTCGAGTTCGACTCTGACCATCGCCTTGTCCGGATGTGTCTCTCACTCCCCGACCCGGTGAAGCACAAAAGATGCAGGGAGAGGTTTGATCTTGACCGAGCCTCTTTTACTGCCAACGCGAATCTTCTCGCGTCAGTGCCTTTCCCCGCCCCGCCTCTGCTGCCGATGCCTACCACTCCATCCGGGCATTCACTGAGACCGCAGCAAGCGACTGTTGGAGAGTGCGCAAGATCCCACCCTGGATATCCCCTGCGACCCGGAGACTCCTAGCCACGCGCCACCAACTGCAATCCCTCTCGAATGGAAACATCGCCTACTCCACCACGTGCAAAGCAGCCCGAATGAGCCTCGTCGATGACATCAGAAGGCGCAAGGAGGCTCAAGCCCGGCACGCAGCGACCATGGGAAGGAGCATAGTGAAGGTGACGCAGAATCTCCAATCCTCCAGGAAGCGTCTTCTCGTCCCCGATCCTACCACTGGTGCACTCTCTCAGGGTGCAACTACGGTAGCGGTCAAGCGTTTCTACGAGGATCTCTACACCCCTGGAGTACAGCTACCCCTCGCAGTCCCTTCGATCCCAACCTACCCTCTGGCTCCCTTCCTTCCAGACGAGACCCGGCACGCGATGTCTCTTCTGAAATGCGGCCACTCCCCTGGTTCCGACGGCATCCTATCCGAGATGATCTACAATGCAAGAGACTACCTCGCTCCTGTGATCGCGGACCTTCTCAACCGCTTGGTAGCTGGACATCCAGTTCCCGATAATTTGGCTGAAACAGTAGTCTCCTTACTTTACAAGAAAGGAGATCCTACCAATATCGGAAACTTTCGACCCATCTCCCTCCTTACCGTAACCCTCAAGACCATCACTAGGTGTATCCTGAAAAGATTCGAGGTGGTGCTTGAAGAGGCTGAGTCGCCCAACCAAACCGGGTTCCGGTGCGGGCACAGCACACTCGACAATCTGCATTCCATCAAGCAGATAGCAGAAAAGACCTCTGAGTACGGTATTCCCATCTACTTCGCGTTTGTCGACTTCAAGAAGGCCTTCGATTCCGTGGAGTGGAGCGCTGTCTGGCAGTCTCTCTGGTCAGCTGGATGCCATCCGACCCTCGTTCATCTTCTCCGTCGCATCTACGAATCGTCTTCCACCCTCATCCGCGTCAACGAAGATCTAGTCCCAGTAACCGTTCGAAGAGGAGTCCGCCAAGGAGACACTCTGTCTCCTCGTCTCTTTAACGTGGTTCTTCGTTCGGCAATGGATGACATCGACTGGGAAAGCGACGGGATTCGGATAGACGGGAGGAACCTGAGCCATCTGGAGTACGCAGATGACGTGGCTCTCATCGCCAAGTCACGACCGGAACTGGAAAGGATGTTGAAGAAGTTGATGGAAGCCTGCAGTAGAGTAGGTCTCGAAGTCAATGCCTCTAAGACCAATCTGCTCACCTCATGCACCACTACACGAGTCCCAATCACCATCGGCAATCTGAAGTTTGAATTCACCGAGTCTGCCACCTATCTTGGAGGAAGAATCTCCCTTCCCCTCGATCACTCGGATGAAAAAGAACACCGGATCCGACTCGGATGGTATGCATGGAGCAAGCTTTCAAGTCTCCTCTCATCCCGCCTACTTCCCATGAAGACCAGGAGAAAACTTTTCGAAAGCTGCGTCACATCTACAGTACTCTACGGAAGCGAAGTATGGGCACTACGATCGAGCGATAAGGAGAGATTGAGTGTGACCCAAAGGAAGATGGAAAGGAAAATGGTTTCGCTGAGGGACCGATGGAGAAACGACCGCGTGCGAGGTATCAAAAAACTGCGAGACTGGGTCGAGGAGGGATTGTAACGCAAGGCTCGCTGGGCTCTCAAGGTACGGAACATGGACTTGGATCAATGGAGTCGCGCGACTACCGTCTGGACGCCATACAACAGGAACCGCCCCCAGGGCAAACCTAGAGTGCGCTGGAGAGACGACTTGAAGCGAGCTATTGGCGCTAACTGGTGGTCTACAACTTATGAAGAATACCGCCGACTCATCCCCTTCTGAGCATCTATTGCCTGACATGATAAATTGATTGATTGATTGATTGATTGATTGATTCCCCTTCTCCCCCTCTCACGAACATCTGTATGGGGACCTGCTGCACTCTCGATAGTCTTGGAGCTAAGGCTGATTCCTACACAGCTCCCTTGGTGAGTAGATCATAGTGATCAATCGATAATGGAACGATAGATTCCAGGGTGACGAATCAAGCCCTGTTCGCCATTGTCTCCTCTGGACTTGGCTTTGCCCCTACCCGAGACAATGCATCTCCATCGATCCATCGAGTGAATCCAGCCCGCTCCTATCACTGCTTAGCCAGTCTAATCCATTCCAATTTTATTGATGTTGTTATTCCATCTCGAACATCATTGAGCCATATCCTCCCCCCCCCCCGGTATAATTCACTTTTCTTCTAGTGCGAATCTTATACTGTACATATTCAATCAATCAATCACTTGATCGTTTTCCCCTTCCGAGTATTCCATATCCAATTATCTCACCTCGAAACAAATGTCAAATTCGATTAATTTCTTCCATCTTTCGGGTGGGTGACAAAAGCGCAACGTCAAAAGCGCAACGGAGCACAGTCCGGAGGAGAGTGACCAAGGTCAATGAAAGTTGTCACATCATATCTATAGTACCCGAGTGATTACGGTAACCCGGTCAATTGGGTCATATTGAGTTTCTTGGGTCAGATTTTTTTTCGAAAATTCGCCGTATATGGGGTCGTGGTCCACAATTTAATTTTTAAAACAACACGTACCGTACCCAACTGATACTACAGTAACCCAGTCCGATGGGTCAGATTTAGTTCATTGAGTCAGAAATTTTCAAAATTTCTCCAATCGATCTTAAAATCATTCTACCGATGCCCAAAGTACGATATAATACTTTTTTCGAGTAAAATCGCAAAACATTTTTTTTTTTTGAAAAACCATGATGAAAAACCGTCATGGTGAAAAAAAATTTTAACTCGAAAATTTTTGATCTTAGAATTTTCAAAGTATAAATTTTTTTCTGGTGTATCTTTGCGCGCTGATTTCGAATATCAATATGAGAGTTCATGAAAATAATAATGAAAAAAGTTAAAATTCAAAAATAGTCGAAAGCGTAATTTTTTCGGACATAATGTCGAGAAATTATGTTCTCCCACCACAGATTTTTCTGATTCATGGAGTAATGCTAGGTACTAGTACGTACTCAAATCACTTTGTTGAAGGTATTGTTTACTCTTCCCATGTTTTTGATTATTAATTTTTTTTTGTTCAGGTCTCTTCGATTATTTCGAGAGAACTTACATCGGAGTCAAAGGAGCAAATGACAGAAGAGTAATCCCTATGCATCGTGGTCAATCCATGATCGAATCGTGGACCATTCTCAGATCGGAACCTCCACAACAGAGGTTTTCAATGCCCAACTGCAGGTATGAATCACAATGTGACTTTTCCATGGAAATTATTTCAGAGTGTTCCTCCGAATTCCTCTGCTCAAAAAGTCGCGAGTATCATGGCTGAGCACGATCGGTTCTATATGGAGAGTCACGCACTTGCCTGTCGTAAGAATCACACGCCTGCGCAGGAATTTCCCCATAGTCGCCAATCTGCTAAAATAGTTCTTAGTCGTTATATTGCAGTTTCCGATGGTGCAATGGGTAAGACACCATTAGTTCATATCCAAGATTTAACTACTCATATTCACGATTTTAATGTATATTTCTAGTAAAGTTTTTGTATACCTTGTTTTATTGATTATTGAATATGCATGATCATTTCATAGAAATAAATATGCATGATCATTTCGTGTAATTTTTATGAAGAGTAAGAAATAACTAGGCGATTTGCTAATAATGGAGAAAAGATTTGAATTCAATAGTTAATTGTTAATGAATTTGAGATCTGGAATGTATCCGATCGACCACTATTCTTGGCTGATTACGCTGCTTCGCTACCGCATCGGACCCTTTTAAAGGTTAAAAAAAATTAAAATTCTTTGACCAAGTTCGCCTCCGGAAAATGGCCATACATCGTTTCGAAAAAAATACTAGATATATCCAGAATCTGTAATTCTAATCAGGAGACAGAGAGGAATATTTCGTATGTTGATGATATCATTCCAAGAATTTGCGCTGGTGCGGGGTGGTCGCTTCTCCAAAAATTTTTTTCGATTTCTCCCAAATGACATGTAACTTTCGAAAACGCTAATTCTTTGAAAATCCCAGAAAAGTGATTTGAGTACGTACTCACCCAATTACCTAGCATTACTCCATGAATCAGAAAAATCTGTGGTGGGAGAACATAATTACTCGACATTATGTCCGAAAAAATGACGATTTCGACTATTTTTGAATTTTAACTTTTTTCATTATTATTTTCATGAACTCTCATATTGATATTCGAAATCAGCGCGCAAAGATACACCAGAAAAAAATTTATACTTTGAAAATTCTAAGATCAAAAATTTTCGAGTTAAAATTTTTTTTCACCATGACGGTTTTTCATCATGGTTTTTCAAAAAAAAAAAATGTTTTGCGATTTTACTCGAAAAAAGTATTATATCGTACTTTGGGCATCGGTAGAATGATTTTAAGATCGATTGGAGAAATTTTGAAAATTTCTGACTCAATGAACTAAATCTGACCCATCGGACTGGGTTGCTGTAGTATCAGTTGGGTACGGTACGTGTTGTTTTAAAAATTAAATTGTGGACCACATAATGGGCATGGTGTCTGACTGGCATGCCGACGCAGGCAGGTTCGACTCTCGCCCGCAGGTGATACGGCGAATTTTCGAAAAAAACCGACCCAAGGAACTCAATATGACCCAATTGACCAGGTTACCGTAATCACTCGGGTACTGTAGATATGATGTGACAACTTTCATTGACCTTGGTCAACTCTCCTCCGGACTGTGCTCCGTTGCGCTTTTGACGTTGCGCTTTTGTCACCCACCCCATCATTTTCTCGTGCTAAAGTGATCCGCTACGGGTTTAAAAATAATAAATAAGCAATTCACTTCTATAAAAACAATACTTTGCATTTTAAAGAAATGAATTATTTTTTTGTAATATTAATGAAAACGATTCGATTAATTCGTCATCGATAGCACTGAGCCAAAATGCAATCAGCGATCTAGAGTGTTTTATGTCTCTCTGATAACGAACTGACTCAGTCTCGCTGTTGTGGCTTGTGTTGGCGCTTCATATAACGGTTTGTTTGTGTTTTATCAATCGATTACTTGTTGAATGGAATGAAAATGCTTCACATCAAAATTCTCTCGTTTGAACTCATCGTGGAGATACTCTTTTTTCGATTATTCTTGTATAGAGACTGGTCAGCAGTGGAACAGTACGGGTCATTCCCTCTTCCCTCGTGACCCTCCGTTCTCCCATGACCCCTTATCTTACCATGCACTTATCATCTCCCTCCGTACTCTCACCTCCACACTCTATATCGACAATGAAACGAAGGTTAGTAATTCTCCCATTGGCTTTGTCCATTATTTTCATTCTTATCAATTCCCTCTTATCATCCGTATCAATCCCTTCTCAGTTCCTCTACACCTAACCTCAATCAACTGACTTTATCCAAGAAGAAGTGAGTAGAGGGTCTCTATCCGAAACTTCTCCATCCGAATCTCCCTCATTTCAGTCAATTCGGTTCTCTTAGTAAGGATGACTTCCTCTCAATGGTTTCTCAATGGAAATGTGCCAAATGTGAGCTTCTTCCTCGTCAAGAGAGAGAATATCAAGTGGAAAGGAACGTATTCGTCCTTGAGTGCGGACACTTCATCTGTCACTCCTGTAGAGAGGCAGAGATGGAGGCAAGGTAAGACCATCCTAGGTCTCCCTAAGCCTTTCTTTCTATCAAATGTTATTTTATCCTCTGGCATGGACTAACAATGAAGGTATTTCAGGTTCCTATTCAAATGCCCGTTCATTATATCATCGGATGATGTCGAAGTTCGGAGGTGTGGGAAGTCAACCAATGTATCTGATGGCCTTCCCATCGCAACTCACATTGTTGGTTCGTTGATCATCTTCTTTCACGATGCGAGATTCTCGATCTCTTCAGAAATGCGTTCCATGCTATCCAGAATAGGATTGGCGTGTCATGTGTGTAGAACGGATGATGACCAGGTACTAGACTGGGAAAATTGAAATGACTGATTTATTTCAGCCCAATTACTTTTGTCGCGATCTCATTCACGTGTGCAGAGATTGCACTAAAATGCAGCCGGATGGAAGCTGGGCGAATCAGAAAATATTCAGAGATCCCCGAGTGCCATATGATTATGATGACTATAGATGGCGGGTATGATGAGGGTGGAGATACTTAGATATTCAGCATTGAGCAGTCTATAATTCACTTGATGATATTCACTCATTTGTATTCCAGTATTCACTGCTTTGTCTCTATTGCGCAAGGAATCCGAATAATGATCACGGCAAACACGAAATCTGGAGATTCGACCAACACTCGATCAAAACCCAAGTTGCAGTGTTGAACGATCAAGACAAGGTTAGAGATGGAAGGCCATTAATTAATCCAGATTATTCGTAGAGAATCTCTCAAAGAAGGCAGTGGCACCTCTCAATGTTGAGTAGAGAAATGATGGATAGAATAATGAGAGGATATCTCGTGTGTTTCTGCGGTGTAGAATATTGTAAGTCACTCTTCTATCGTCTAGGCTACTCTTCTCATTTGAGGCAGTGAAACGAGTGGAGTAAAGCCAGTGATACTGGGATGCAATCACATCGTTTGTTCGAATTGCACCGAATGGGAGTGAGTTACCTCCCTTCCACATTTGACTCCATTCACTCTTTACAGCTGGTTGGACAAGATATGTAAGGTAGAACCGAGATGTCCAGTCTGCAAGGCACTTATCCTCTGGAAGAGTGACCCTCTGAGTGATCTAATGTGTCAGTTCTCTCCTACTCTTTAGTAATACTTATACACTTTCAGTCGCTGCTTCGCGTGATAAAATCCAATACTCCAAGTGCGAAGTGTGCAAGAAACTTCACCCCTCCGATCGATATCGAGTCTGCTCCAAGCAGTTTAGAGTCAAGAAATCTGGCATCATCATGGTAAGTGGTTGAATGTCAATTGACCTGAATTATTCTTTCAGGAATGCCCCAATAATATCTGTTTCGATTGCATTTTATCCTCGGCCAGCAAGAAGCATCACAAATATGGAAGATATTTGAAAAAGCTGCTGAAGAATCCAGGAAATTGACAAGATATGTTTTCGATTAGCATATTACTGAATCGTCATTATTCAAACTATCATTACCGATCTCAATAACCATGTAATGTGATCCACTAAATTAAGATAATAAAGAAATACAAACTTTATTTAACATGCAGAGAGCAGCACAAAAAAGAAAATATCAGTAATGATTTTCATTCTTGACTCGAATTCTGCTTCATAGTGAAAAAGTAAGTGAAGCTAGATTAGCTTTCTCTCTACAATTTTCATGTTTCTATCTTTTTCCCTCCCCTCCCATCAACTGTTCTAATCTCGTAGATCATCTAAAGCGTGGAAAATCAGAGGAAAATCATTACTCAAAGCAAATGAATTTTAAAATATTCAGTGAAGGAGACAGTCATTTACTGAAGCGAGATTCATCTTGTTCATGAGAATATTTGTTGTTTTTTATGTCCACGTTTTCACCTTGTACTGTGTTTCTGCAGAAAAGGGTTCACGAACCGTCTTTATTCCATTGTGTGCTCCTAACTCGGAATTATCAAATAGCAACGAGGGACTAGAAGAGGAAACAATCGACAAATCAGAATTACGATAATAGACAGATTAAAGCATTTTGTTCAGTTTTCGGGATAGAGCAGGGGAAGGGAGAGTTCATGGAAAGGATTGGAAGGGAAGGGAAAGCGACCGCTCGTAAGTAGAGCTCAACATGAAATGACCGCGATAGTGTAACTATTAAATTGATTCTGTTGGGTTTGATGTTTGGAGGGAGAAGGGGGATCGAGGATCGCGTAGGATTGGTTGATTGGTAAGCATTATTGATTTCAGCGATCGTCGGGTTCTGAAGGGGGGGGGGTCAATATATAACAGGGAAGAGCAGCAGGGGAGGGGCGACATCTCTAAGTAATGGAAGATGATGATGGGATCGGTAAGAGCGAGCGAAATGAGTCATACAATCATAAGAAACAAATAAACAGCGCTTGCCGCGTCTCAGGAAATGGCGAAACAGGAAATGTTTACAGCGAAAAAATTGATCTGAATAATAAGAAAGAATAAGATAAACAATCAGATACAAAGTCTCTGAGATGAATCTGTCACTGGTCAGAATAGAGAATCAAGGATGGGGCGTAAGACTGGCGGGCAAAGGGGTCGGCAATCTTAAGCCATAATGGTGTTCCTCGAGATAAAGCTGGTGAGAGGACGTGTCAGGGGAAGAAAGGGTACAACCGGGCATGAGAGAGGGGAGGGAAGGACAGTCTGGCGAGAGAGAGAGAGAGAGAGAGAGAGAGAGAGAGAGAGGGTATCATACTCTAGATCAATCTGATGGGGGGGGGGAAGAGAGGCTAGTTCTAGTCGGGGGAAGGAGAGGAGGCTGTGAGTGCGGGTTTGTTCATGGATAGTCGGGAGTTGCGTCGGATCTCGTCGTTGATATCGTGCAGCGACTTGGTCGTCTCCTTGACGCACACGCAGCGTCTCTGCCCGCAGCCCGTGCAGCCCACGCCGTTCTCGATGGCCGGCTGCAAATATCACGATTAATAGTTTTTTTGCAGTCACTTCTACTCCCAGCGGCTATCTCTTTCCATGCAGAAACGTCACTAGCAGCGCTTCTATTAGAACTTCTATGAAAACTGAATCGACTAACAATCTTGCACTTTCCATACACAGAGCATTATCTCGAAGCTATCCGATAACTCCATGCACAAGACAGTGGCCGAAAGCGGAAAACAGGCAAAATTGTGAGCAAAAAACTCGCCATCGCCGCTCCAAGAAGGAATCATCACTGAAGCAAAAAAGGAAATGACAACGGTTAAAGAATGGAATGCGAAAGGGATCGGCGCCTCTGACAACTCATAATACACCGTATGTCATCCAGCTGCGGAATACTAGCAAAAGGGGGAGGAGAGGGCGAACCTTGCGTCGGAATAACCGTGAGAAGAAGCCGGCTTTCTGATTAGCTCGAGTCTTGGAGGGAGCGGAGCCGGGCTTGTACTCGGGATTCAGATCAGGCACGAGTTCCCCTGTTGGCAAGTAGATCTCGTTCAGCTCAGCATAGCACTCCGTTTCGACCATCTAGAAACAAACGATTTTTTTTCAAATATGTTCAAAATTTTCAAATAAATTAACGCGCTAGTCGGATTATGACTATTTCACAATACCCTTTATGCCCTCTCTACCCCCTATAGATCTCATCCCGCATTGCTCCTAGTAAACTTCTGTACTGCTAATCTCTGTTTGTTAGTTGAATAATGATAGTTATTTGCCAATCGTCACCTCGTTCTGCCAGGGTATCGAGACGGAACCCGTGTTGAACTTCTCGTAGAAGTGGTTGTCGTTAGCGTCGAGTCTGACACCCTTCACGGTGCTGAATTGCTCGATGTCCAGGACGTCCTTCGCGTAGACTGCACGGGGATCAGGACAGAAGGGCGGATGGACCTGGAATGCACAAAATCCCACTATTGCTCTTTCGCATTGATATAAATCCTTTATTTTCAACGTCTACTTCGTTTAAAAAGTTTACCAGGCTCTCAGTATTTTAAAAGAAGTGTTAGAGTACCATTATAGCAAAATTTTAGTTTAAAAACGACTATCAATATGTTTAAAGACACATTTATTGTAAGATTCAAATAATGACAGTAGTGTCAGTAATGACAATGTATCGTTCATTTCATAATAGGAATTAAATGTGCAGCGGAGCACGGAACGTTTTATTCATGGCTATGGGGAGACACGCAACGCGTCCTCAAAAACGCGTCACGTTGCCGCAGCGAACCGCTGGGACGCACCGGAATGTGCAGTGACGCGTGAAACGGAATATCTAACCTTTCCAGCCTCCAGCTTCTTCCAGGGCACGGGTTCTCGGCCAGTACAGGGATCGCCGTGGATGAAGAATGGATGCGCCTGAACACGTTCGATGCCGAATCGCAATGATAACTAGAAATGGATTCATTTTCAATAGCATTACGAAAACTTGCGAGTGCAGGAAATCGTGATAACAATATGCTATGCTCGATTTTTCATAAATAACAGAATTTCATAATTTTATGTAATTTCGGAAACTATGTTCACCTTGAGCTCCTCCGCTCCCTCCTCTGCTTTGCCCACTCGCCGACAACCGAGACGGAATCCAGGCTCCTTGTGCAGTAGACCCCTTCAAGAGTTATGTTTCATTTTTCAGTTTTGAATAAATTTATGGCATTATTTTATCCGATACAATCGCATGAGATTGACTAGACCCATTTGCCCTAATGCTATAGTGCATTTGAATGCCACTCTTTCTGATTGGATCTGTTCTCCACCTAGTGTAGTAGTTGTAAGAGGACTGTCACTTAGCGTTGCCGAACCTTTACCCGACCACTTTATTTCGCTCTTCCTCACCTGCATAGTGTCCTGGCCGCTTCACTGAACTTGTCCGAGTATTTCTCCTGGTCTTCCTTCACTCGTCTCTCGACCTCCTCCCGCTTTACCTTCTCTTTCCGTTGACGGAACGGAGCCTGCGATGAATTATTCACATTCCGCCTCGGAACTCACGGCAGGTGCTAGTATGACAAATTCGTTGCATCTTTAGTCTAAAAATAAGGAGAAAATGTAAAGCACAGTACCTTTCCCTCAATCATTTCGTAAATGAGACAGCCGAGCCCCCACCAATCGACACCGTATGAATATCGCTCGTTCTTCACGATTTCAGGAGCTACAATCACAATTTATTAATATTATTCGGCATTTTCGTTTTTGTTTGTCCAATAATCGCGGCTCCCCTTTTCATTCCCTTCGTCGTAAATTCATTCTGATTTTATTCCTCTTTCATGTCTTTAAATCCCTCGCCAATAGCGAGAAAAATAGCTTGAAGCACGACTGATCAAACAATCACTGAACAAAAGACAGAGCGGCAGAGAAGGAAAGAAAAAATAGAAGAGGAGAGAGGGAGGAAGATATTTCCTCTTCTTTTCCGGAAAATACAGAGCAAATCTCAATACAACCGCAGATACAAGAGACAGAGCGAAGAAGAAGACGAGAAAGAATAACGACAATTCGTATAGTGTTCACCCGTTTCTGCTTATCAACACGTAAGGCTCAACAAATATAACAGGAATTGCATAACAAGAGTTTCCTCTAATTTATTCGCTCTCACTTTGTTCATAGTGATTATTTTCACAGAAATCGGAAACACAAAATGTTCTTCTATAGTCGGACTACCGACAAAATTTTTTGGAACTTCGTGATAAACGTACCCATGTATCCAACTGTTCCGACTCGTCCCTTGATGGGTTCGTTCTCCTTCAGTTCCACTGCCAGCCCGAGGTCAGATATTCGGACGTGACCTGAACATTTTCACGTTTCGATATTAATACGATTATGTTGATGGAATAACAATTACTGTTTTCCAAGCTTAGCTATTTTTTCTCTTGAACAAAACTATCTTGTTGTCGATTTCAAGAAATTAACCCTTGTAACGGGAGAACTTACCGTAGTCATCCAGCAGGATATTCTCTGGTTTCAGGTCTCGATACAGTATCCTCTCTCGGTGTAGATGCTGCAGGCCGAGGGTGATCTCCGCTGCGCAGAACTGGACTCGCTTCTCCTCGAAACCACCCGGCATCAGATTGTACAGATGGAATTTGAGATCTCCTGAAAGACATTATTCATTAGTGCTACCAACCCAATACAAAATTGGGTACTGCATTGATATAACTATTCTTCATCAGTGAACCATGCATTTGGGCTCCCCTCCGCACGATCTTCGAATTTTCACCATTTCAACGCTACTTTGAGTGTTAACTAACCTCCATTCATGAGTGTCAAGACGAGGCACAACGCGTCCTTCGTCTCGTACGCGTACGCTAATGAGACCTGAATAACAGTGATTAGGCATCACACTGCTAAGTTAATATCAAGGAGGTCGGATCTTTTACTGCTGTACACGTGTGAAATTTTTCATTACTCTCAGGAATTCTTCGATCGAAAAGTAATGTTCTTATAATACCAACTGTGAATACGTATGTGAACAGCATTCACTGCATTTCAAGGAATTCAACTGACCACAAACGCTGAATTGATCTTCTGCAATATTTGCTTCTCATTCAACGATAATGTTTCAGCATGCCGTTTCTGGAGAAAATTATTTATTCATAATTTTTAAGCTTCACGAAAGAAAACAACTTACTTTTACTCGTTTCTTCTCCAGCTTCTTCAAAGCGTACATTTTCCCACTAGCTCGAACCTGAAAAGCACAATGATTCCCAATTCAATTTCACACGCATTTCAAGGGGAAGCACGCTTTGCCTTTTCTTCATTATTTGTCTTTTTAGTCGTTTCAGATTGCGCCAATTGGAAACACAAATAGCTCTGGAAATCGACACTTTTCTTTACGTGGCTTTTCCCAGGAAGTAAAGAGTCAATTTCCGTCAGAAGCTCCAATGTACTTCGATGCCTCTCAATCGCTGATATTTTCATCTTTGGTCAGTGAGCATAAAAGTAACCAACAAGCCCCGATTGCACTTCAGGACATGTGATATCCGTGCTATCAATAGAAGCAGAATCGGGGACTAATGATCTCGAAACTCTTCCGACTTCTTCTGATCTTCTGAATTCAGCCTTCATACAGGAATAAATTCTCAAGTTTTGCCTCCTCTTTCAGTCCCTGGTGTCCCTCTCAGTGAATACTCAATGCCAAGAAGGGTCGGTTGCATGCATGCGAAATCAGCCAGTCTGAGAGTGACCGAGATAGAGGGGACTGTAAGAGGGGAGGAGTGTGTGAGAAAAGCAGTGGGTTGAGAGGGTGAGATGAGGGGGGTTGGGAAGCTTTGCTTTATGATGCATTAACTACTCACGACTCTTAGACGAAATAAGAAAGAGTGAACGACTTTGAGCAAATTCTTTCCACGCATTCCTAATTTCCTCAACCACTGCATTCATTATTTTAGATGTGCATGACCTTTTGTTTTTATACTATCATCCAGTGATAAGATTCTGACTAGTAATGGCAAATCTGCATCCGACTCTCCTCGTTTCGCGTACTCTCTCGTCTCTCTAACCGACAAGAGATCACTCAAAATGAGGAGAGTCGATGCCGATTTGTCATCCCTAATTCTTACCTGACAGGCGCAGACTTCTCCGAACCCTCCCTTTCCGAGCACTCGATACAGCCGGAAGGTGTGCTTGTCGACCGGCCGTCGCTCTAGCCACTTCCATTGCAGGAACCGATGGTAGTAGGGAGACTCGAGGAAGGATTTGAAGGCGCGGTCAGCGAGAAACGCCCGAACTGCCCTGCAATGCATCGTTTTATGCGCATTCTTCTCAGACATATTTGAACTAGTGATGGAAAACGGCTTTTCAAGCCGGCATCTTCAACGGTGAAGCCTGCATGAATTCTAGTCGAAGCGACATGCCCATTCTGTATTCTCATGCCTTCTTTGCACCCATCGAACCCACACCCCTGCCCGGCCGACTCTCATTTCTAATTCGACACGTTGAGCAGAAGAAGTAATGAGAAACGGGCGCCAAGGGTAAGAAAAACGTTTGATTCGGGACAACTGCTAGTGCACGCCCCATTGCGGAAGTCTCGTTCATCATTATGACACGAGGTCTAACCGAGCAGATGAAATAGGATCTCTTTCCTGAACTATTCTCGGCGAAGGCTGCATGTGTGCGCTCCTACGCCTTTCATAAACAAATCGGGATGCGCGAGCGCCGATTAAAGAGGATTTGATTGTTTGGGCAAACGTCATAATGCTGACCGCCAGTGCACTCAGCCAACTCAACTTCTCTCTCTCGTTTCCAATCGGATTCCCTGTTTTGCATAACAGGGGAACAATGATCGCTACACAGAGAATCCGCGCTTAGCAAAACATGTTGCGTGCATTCTATGAAGCGCGATGGAGAATAATAGAGGGAAGAATCACTGATGAATACAGAGAATCCATTCAGGATGTTGCGATAAACAGATGTGGCATAGGAAAATGATGTAGCCGTTGTAGTCGGAAATAAGCTCACTCATAGGTTTCTACGTCACGGCGACCTAATAGTGAACCATGTACCGTTGAATCATGTTGATGTTGATCCATGGGATACATGGACCAGAAGGGGTTGTTAGGAACAATGTAAATAAACGGTCCAAAACTGCTCGCCGCCAGAGTTGGAGAGGTTTGAGCTCACTTGTAGGGTTCGAGGAACAGATCGGAGGCGGGTTCGTGGTCGTGCTGGACGGTTTCTGAAGACGTCGCCACTATCGCGATGGCCTCATCTTCGAGGATGGCAGCGTACCACGTCGGCGGCTCCACTTGCGACGACTGAAATCAATATATTCGGTTATCAATCGTACATCGTTTAGCAGTCCCTGTTTCTCACTATACTAAATTCATTATTTTCTTGCCTTCTTTTCTATTATTGTCTACACAGATCATAGCTTTCCTTACCCTTACTTATGCTTCGATTTCTCAATACACTCCTTTCCCAGAGTAGTTCCCCCTAATCGTTATTTGTTCATTTGTTCTCGGAGTTGATACCACAGTCGTCATACTGAGAAGGTCGTGTGAAATAGGAATCTGACCGACGGCGTGTCGTTGGATTCTGAAGGCGCGACGACGACGAGAAAAGCCGCAATTTCCTTGGCTAATCGTTTCCTCGCCTCGGCGTCATCGTCGTTCGTCTCGTACTCATCGATCTGCAATGGGAAATGGAATTTTTTTCAATTCAAACAAATCAGACTGTTGCATGATACATTATTGATTGAATATCCATCCATCTCAATTGGAAATCCGCAAAACTTGTTTTTGGAGCTGTCAATCTATCTGTTCAAAGTGCACGCTCTCAACTCACCCAATCAGTCTAAACACTACAGCGTGTGCAGTATGAAAAGGTGAACACTTCACACGGCGTCTCTACGTGTGCACTACCTCAGTGTTCTATCGTTTGCATTGTCTAGGCTTCATAAGAAGAATCTCAGAAGGAAATGGCCCTGGATCTCGTTCCATTCCCTTCAGACAACGAGAAGAGACAGAAAAGGGACGGGAAAAGGGGGTGCAGACTTAGTAATTAGGAGACTGAGCGAACTCCGCAGCCCGGAACGGACTTAGAAGGAAGAAAATCAAAGCGACACTAACGAATTGCGAAATTGCTCCTGGACTCTGACCCTGTTTCAGAGAATGTGAAACGCAATTGCTGATCTGATTTTGTAGTGTATTTTGTCTCTTTCGTTTTTTCTATCCGACATCACTCGGATTCACCACTCAAAACAAGGAAAAGAGCAGGCAATCGCGTTTACTGTGTTTAGCCGTGAGTGTCGTCTCTTGCTTCTCCTCTATCTCTTGGCAGTCAGGATAAATCTCTCTCAGACACGGAATAAAGGTCTTTCTTCTCCGTCTAAGTGAGACATCACAACTCACTTTGTTGAGAAATTCGCAGCAAGCGCCGTAGACGGGGCTTGATTGGCAGAATTCTTGAAATAACAACTTCCCGATCGGCTGCTTCTCAATCACGAAGCCGTAGCTGAAAATAGTCACGTTTCTCTCCTTTTCTCGCATCGGAAATCAGTGTATTTCCGTCCTTTCTTCTGAATATTTGAACCCTCGCTGCCTCCCTTCTCAATGTGTAAGAGGCCACAAAACCTAGTCGTCGGCACCCGTCTCAAGTTTCCGCTGCACCTGTTATATCTCATTCCGCGCACTAGTCCCTCATTCTCCCCTCTTCGTCATAGATTTTACATCTGCACGAAGACCGAAAGGCAAGTTGAGAGGTGCTGCCGAAATAAGGCCTCCCCCCTTCGCTCTTCTTCTCGCTTTCCACTCATATTATGAGCCTCGAGGGCTAGTGTGGAGAAGTCAAGAGAAGGAACGAGAGAAGCAACACAACTGAAGGCGAAAGGAAGAGAAAAGAGGGAGAGAGAATATGCATGAGGGGCTGTTGGTTGAATACAGTCACTGTACACAATCAGAGTTTCGAGATCGCCCAGATTTCAGATAGCTAACTTCTTTTGTCTTCCATTCGAACGACCGTTCTCCCTCTAATCGGCACCTTCCAGCACCTGCAATTTCGAGGCAATTCCTTCAATCTGGTTGAGTGAAATGGCTGCTCCATCGTCTCTTTTCCTTGTCTCGACCCATCAACGGGCTACGGAATTAAGAGGAAGGCGCCGTTAGTGCAGAGCAATTGGATGAGAAAGGGGAGGACGAGACAGAGAGGAATTGAATGGTTGACGGCGTCCATTACGTCATCACTAGGCCACATTGCGTTCAGCACGCCGAGAATAGCATGGGGGCCGAGCATCTCTCAGCTGAATTGCCATCGTTTCGTCTCTCTCACCCATATACGAGGCTATTTCTCGGGATGGCGCTCACGGAATGTTGCTAGCAAGAGAGGGAGAGCTTCCTCATCAAAGTTTCTCATTACGAATGAACTGAGAGAGAGCGGGTGGAATTCGCCATGGTGCCGATGAGAGATGGAAAAAGGGGGAGTATTCATAAAACTTTTTGTATAAGCAGTCTGGACTTCTGAGAAGCAACTAACGCAACAACCGCACTACGACTCATATTTCAGACACTCATTACTACCATCGAATCAATATCCCTTCTCATTACCGTATTCCAGGCTTTTTTCGGAAACAGGACAGCTGTGAAATTCTCGAAGTGGATACTACGTCTCTCATGGAAGTAATCATTAGTGAGTGAGCCGGAGAGGAGAAATGGAGATGAATGACCGACGATATAATACGAGAACGGGGGTATATTACAGCCCTTCTGAGTGGTCGAGTGGGGGTGAGAGGGAAAGAGAATAGTTGCCGCAGTAACCTGCCATGCCGGGGTAGACAAGACTGATTTACGTTCCAAATGTTAGCGATTTTACCGATTTCTAACCACCTATAATCAAAGTTCCTGAGGTTCCAGCCAACCTCTGTTTTCTCAGAGATCTCCAGGTGGATTTATAGGTGATTAGGCATGATGGCTGCATGGGAAAGCCTTCCTGACTCTCTCCGTTCTCCATGCTCTCTCGCACTCGAGGCCGTACAGCGGCGGGCTCGTTATCATGTGGAGAAGGTTGAACGACGAGATGAGTCGAGAGCGAGAGATCACACCGTTTTGAGAGACGGAAGAGAAAGAGAGAGATGGGGAGTGGAAAAAGGATGGAAAACCATTACACCCGTTCTATGTAAACTCACTGACTAAGAAGAGAAAGCGGGCGAGATAACAAATCTGATCTACCTCTGCAGACGGAAAGTTGTGAGAACATCTATGCAAACAGCATCGATCGGCGGCTTTGCTTCTCTTTCTCTCTTCTTCTTCCGAGTACAGAGAGATATTCGCACATTCCTATGTGTCAGACTGCCCGAACGGCTCTCTCTGTCTTTATGCATCGGACCCAAGGGAGCCGCCGGAAGGGTATTCCGTGGATAGACACGATCCTCCTATCGGGCAGAGCCATCTCTCTCCCCAACACTCCTCACCATACGTAACCACTCCGCTCGATTGGTAGGCGCCGCAATTATCTCGAATAATCCGGGCAGATAAATGGTGCCGCGCAGTAATCAAGACTGATTGATGCGGGATTGGTGGCAATTGTGCCCCTATTATAGTTCAAAACGGAACAATTGTATCGGCAACTGTTCCATTCTCTCCACAGTAAGCTTATTAGCGTGAGTGGTGAGATCGATTCGCGGAGACAGAATGGTCTTTGTGTGTGTTGTGCGTGTATCTGTATGGGATGTCGTGGGTGGATTGGGTGTATGAGAGACAAAGAGAAATGGAGGCGGCTGGAACGTGGTCAAGTGGTTTGTCTCTAGTGAGAGAACACCCTCATCGACTTCAATTACGAGCACGACTAGAAGAGAGAAAACAACACGAGAAGAAAGGAAGGGGAGAGCTAATGAGCGAACTGGCAACCCTAATCTCGATCACTCTCTAAGAGTTAATGCATGCACCGAGTGTCATGCAACTCTCTTCGCTGAATAGGAGGAATCCCCGCATGAAAAAGGTCACGCAAACTAGGAGAAACACGGGGAAAAAGAGGAAAATCTCGGGAAAGAAGTCGAACCTGACGTCGATTTCCCTCGATATGTTGCGGCACTCCGTGTAGTGCGGGAACTGGAGATAGTTCTTCCACTTCTTGCTCTTGCCCTTCTTCTGACCGCCACCTGAGAGAGCCGGAGATTAAATTTGGCAAATAGCAAAACCGGGAAGTCTCTGGAACCGTGAAAAAGCCTGCTTACTCTCACGCGCCTTGATGTACACGGTGTTGGCGACGATATTCTCGATTTCCATCAGGGCTGCGGGGTTCGCGCGACGCGCGACAAGCCGGGTGCGACTTGCTGCGGGCGCTTAGGCGGATGCTGCGAGTGCTGCACCTGCAGCTAGGAGGCGGTCGGAGGCGGCACGATGGGACGACGCAACATTAGCCTCGACGGCTGAGCAGCGAGGAGCGAGAGTGTGTGTGCGTCTCTCGTCCCTCTCCCCTCTCCTCCCTCTCTCATCCCTCTCTCTCCCTAGTCCCCCCTCCCTCTCACCCTCTCGCCTCCATCCCTCTCTCTCGAGTTATCTGGTGCTCCCTCTCCTCCTCCTTCCTAGCGTGCGCTCTCTCGCTCCTCCCGCCTCTCTCGTTCGTCCGCTCCTCCCGTCTCTGTCTGGCTGACGAATCGATATGCAGTGAGCCGCGGCGGGGCGGAGTGGGGCCAGACGGCCGAGCGAGAGGAGGGGAGAGAGGGAGAGAGTGTGCGGATTGGAGAGGGGTAGCACGTCAGAGGTCCGGAGAGAGGGAGAATAACGACGGCGAGGGGAGATTTAGAGTGCGGAGACGGGCGCTTTCCTTCCTCCCCCATCGTGTGCTGGCGCGTCCCGCGCGCCCATCCGCTCCCGTTCCGTGTGATCTCACGCTAGTTTGCGGCTGCACGCTCGCCCTCCTTGATTCGCCCTTCTTCCTTTTCCGATTGCTACTCGATTACTTTGCACTTTCGCTCATTGCCCGAGCGTGCACGCCTCTCATTCACTTTTGGGTAATTTGAAAGTTAATGAATCTTGCGGTTGTGAACTTTGATCCATCAAGTGTCTGAAATGTGGCCGGAATGTGTACATTGCGCTTTGAGAGGTGAGCCCCCCCCCCTCTCTCTCTCTCTCTCGTTCCGCTAGAAGGAAGAAGAAGGGATCACTTTCCAAGTGCTAATGCTCGCCCAACAAAAAAGATAGCCAGGACCTTGAGGATAGTACGAAGAGGAGAGAAGAAAAGGGGTGGGGTGAATGGGAAATGCTCGTGATTTGTCTCCATGATCATTCGCCATTCATGGATGATACATTTCCCGAATCGAATAGTCTATTGCTTTCTTATGCAATCTATTCTTTGCTTTGATTGAATTATTGATTGAAAGTTACTGCTGGTTTCGATTATGAAAGCACCTAGATTTCATAATTGCAGGGGATCGTCGACAATGAGCGGAGACCCGCCCGAAGTCTGCGGTGATCTCTACTACAACATCTACCGACCGGAGAACATCACCAATGACGACATCTACGCTTCCATCGTCGATGAAGTGAAGGACTTCATCTACGACACTAATAGGATCGTCCTCCAACCGAAAGGCATGTTTGCTTCGCTTATCTAGATGGACTTATCGTGTTCAACGATCGTGGAATACTCTTATCGATCTGAAAATACTCCAAAGAAGGAAGAAAAACAGTTCACTTCCGTTGAAGGCACGTGCCGAAGTTAGTCACCCTGTTGACTAATCGAAATACTCCCGCGCATTTTTTTCATTGTTTTTTTCTCTGAATCAGTGAGTCATCAAACAAGCAGTGAAGCTCATCAATCAGAGGGTTCACCAAGTTCAGGCGAAAGTTGATTCTGATTCAAACTAGAGATTCTGATTTTCTTGTTTCAGGCTATTCGGGCATTCCTCTCTACGGAAAGACCCCGCTTGTCACGAAGGCCGACGATCTGTGGAAGACGATCGAAATCCTCTTCAAACTCTCCGATAAATTCGCGGGTCTTCTCTTCTCGTGAGTGTAATCTTCTGATAATCAGATCAACAGGGGGATTCGACGCCTTGTACTCTCGGATGTCCGGTGATGCGGCCCCGAAGCCCACTTTAGAGGCCACAAGCTCGAGTACTTTCTCTTTCTCCTTTATGTCCTTCTCTCGAATTAGTCGTAGTAGTGCTGCTTGTGTCAGCTTCGGGCCTCACTCCTTCCCCCTTCAACCACTTTTTGATGCGATAATGACATCGAGCGCGGGTGCTTGTGTTGTTTTCGAGAGGGTCTACTACTGACAAATAAAGATGAAGCGCTGGGCAGGACTGGTCCATATATAAATATGGGCAGAGAACGGCAATCTTAGAGAGAGGGAGAGAAGGGGGGACTGAGAGATGGCAATGTAATCGACTGTGAGTGTCCATTCAAGCAACGCAG
Organism: Pristionchus entomophagus; assembly: GCA_036245825.1. Classification (NCBI taxonomy): domain Eukaryota; kingdom Metazoa; phylum Nematoda; class Chromadorea; order Rhabditida; family Neodiplogasteridae; genus Pristionchus; species Pristionchus entomophagus. The sequence goes on from BTSX01000006.1 coordinate 22,050,004, forward strand.
CTGCGACCCCGTTGGGAATATAGAGTAGGCGACTCTGGCCAATCTGAGAAGGAGAACTCCCTTCCCCTCCCTTCTATTGGGCTATTCACTCGAGGACAATAGAATGCAGATAATTGTGTAGATAGTAGTGGCGGATCAGAGATCAGACAATGATATCAGATCAGATTGGCGATCAGCCGCGACTGCAGACGGATAGATAACTGCAAAGATTCCGGATGAACTTTGATCTTTGATCTCTGTTGTTTTCCAGCATCTCAACCGACGATCCCCACCACAATCCGCTATTCGTCGAGGCCGACAAGAACGAGGTCTTCCCCAAGGGAATCAATGGAGCTGGTGAATTCAATAACCGTGTGAGCCGCACTTCATTTCGAATATTGAATTGGCGTGAAATTCAAGTCGGATATACGGGATTTTAGTCAATTTGACTCTTTCTGGACCAGGGATATCGCAGCACACGATAGTCGGTCGGGTCCAATGAACATGTTGATAGTGAATTCGTATGTCTTTTGTTTATGCGCCATTTCTCTCTCTTCTATTATTCGTTCTTCTCTTCTCTACTCACTGATGATCGAGTAGCTTACGCTTATTTTCGCGCTCGTAGCGTGGCACACAACGCGGCGGCTTTCATTACACGCATGAGGATAGATGTTCGGTCTCTGAGTAGGCGTTCGAATCATAAAATCTACCGCCTCCGATTTCCTAGTGAGGTGCTAGGAATACCCGCAGGAATGTGCGTCTGATAAGAGTGACCACCGCTTCGTGACTAGTGTCACCTGACTCCGTGCCCTCCTTACTCACATGCGCGTGTCAGTCCCACTCCATCAATCTCTACTCCCCCCCCCCCTCCCTCCCTCTACCCTCTCCCTCTCTCCTTCTCTCCGGACTCATCCCCTGATCGCACGCAGTCAATATTTACCCCTTTAGTCAGCGAGCAAAACAGTTTATGTGCGAGCGTTGATCCGAACAGTCAACAGAGCAGGGGATCAATCAACAACGTAGTTATTACCGGATATGACTGAATAGTCAGAAAAAAAATTGCGTCGAGATGCGACATACCATCCATTGTTGTATACAAGCTTTGTGTTCACATCCAAGCAGGCGACGAGCTAAAGAAAAGAAGAAAAACAATGTCTTGAATTGAATTCATCAGATTTACGGCTGCAATGGGGTTCTGCACGTCGTCACTGACGCCGTCAAGGCCGCCCATCCTTCTGTCCTCAACGTGGACATCGTCCGACAATTCGGCCGAGAAACACGCAATATCCTTCTCACTGAGGTCAGAGGTCTCTCGCACTCGTTTGTTCGTCTGATCGTTGAGAGTCACTCAACTATACTGTACATTTAATCTGGTCAACGGCTGTTTTCACTCTCTCGGTTTCACTGTAGATAATGACTTTTTTCCCGCTCGCTCCGTGCCGTCGAGCCATTATCTTAAGAGCATCTGTGCATCTATTTACTGAGCCTCCCGCAGGAGTGAAAGCACTGGAGAGGGATCTTCTCATGAACGTGTTTTGATGAGCTGAAACTAGGCTCCGAGAGCGAGAATCCGGATCAAAGAAGATTAATGTTCAGGGTTTCAACTACAAATCCTCATTTCAGGCTGTCAAATCGCGAATGCTCGAGGGCGCAGCGAGAAAATTCGGCATGCATAGAGCAGGAGTGAACCTGCCCGAACAGGTGATTCAAATCCTCAAAAAACCAAGTGTTCGTTACGTTTGCTCTCCTCGATTAATCGTTGTGAACTCGAAGTTTAACAGATTTTGTAGTATCATTCCATTATCATTGAGACTTTTATCTACAAAGCTATAATAATTAGCGAAATTAATTAAAACTATTTTCTTCAGATCGCTTACATCGCCCGACAGCGACCGGATCTTCTCTCAGCGGCGGTCGTAGAGTTATCTGCTGTGAAGAGGAAACACGAGGTCATTGAAAATATCATCGTTATTTCCTATCCAAGTACTTCATACATCCTCGAATAGCCCCCATATCCTTCCATTAGTAAGATAGCTAGGGTGAATGAGGTCTCTCCCGTCCTTTCTCCCTTTCTGGAATGCCCTTTGTCGCTCCTGCTCATCACTCATGGGCGAGAAAGAAAGAGAAGATGCATGCGACATGTATATTCCCCCTCTTCCAGTCTCTTTATCCCTCTCCCTCACTCCATCTCTCTGCTCTCTATTTAGAGGCATTCGACCGCATTGGCTGCCGCTATTCTTTCGCCCCCAGACCCGTCCCTCTTCCTCTTTTTGCCTAGGCCCCTCTTGCTATCTCTGCCAGAGTGAAATCAGCAGAAAAGTGGGAGAGTGGATGAATGGGGAAAAGGGAGATAATGCATTTGCAGGATGCGGAACTAATCGTAGAAGCCAGCACTCGGGTGATGGTCCATGTCAACCTCAGCGATAGGGATTGGAAGGTGAGTAAATGAAGGAAGAATGGCACATGTGAGGACTGTAGAGAATGTGAGAAATGATTAAAGAAAAAGCTGAAATCATGTGATAGCATTTCGGTGACGTCTTCAACTCAACCATGACTAGCCCGCAAAACATGAAAAAAAAGTCTTGCAATAATCGAAGTAGTCTCAAACTCTGAGAAAAGTAGAACAGGAAAAAACTTTGGGAAAAGAAAAATAAGAAAAAATTAAAGAAAAGAAAAAAATTCCAGGCAGTCAACCAGATCGCCGAGATCCACGAGCCACTGGACATCGTCTCCCATCGTCTTTCCCTCGCCATGATAGACTTCGATCGCAAATATTCCAACTGCGAGAATGGCGTCGACACCCCTCAGGAGAACACGTTTGCACATGTGGTTAGTTGTTGAGACCAGACATCGCGATACGGGTATCAAACAACCCCATACTACAATAACAAGAATAATTGAGTGGTTTGAACAATTATTACATGATCATATCATATCTTTACTCGATGAAACAACAGTAATGTTTCGAAATAATTTGTATATAAATGCGGGGGTTCCCTTTAGATATTTTACAGTACTCCAACACTGGGATAGAGAAATGTGTCAAATTTGCGAAAGGCTGCGAAAGACTCAGTGATTTTCTAATTGGCCTGAACAACTAAAATATCATAAAATATTGTTCAGGGAGACGAATTCGAGCGAGAACGACTGACTTCGCTGGTGTCTCAGCTGAAGGGCGAGAAGTTTTCGCTCGCTCATCTCTATCAGTCCGCGAAAGCCCTCATCACGGAGAAACACGTCAACCTCTGCTACAACCTGTACCAGGGTGAGTGATTTGTCTTAATTTGAACTAAAGAACTGAGAACAAATGGATGATAGACGTTTCCTTAAGAGCCTCGGCATATGCACTGAACAATAGCTATAGCGAATATGATCAACCTGTTTTTTACTGAGTCATCGTTCAGGCGTATTGATTGCAGAGGGAGTCTACTCATCCGATGGAGGTCTCTCCTCCATCTCGGAAGATGATCGATCGAGGAGGAATGTGAGGAAAAAGAAGTTGGCCCCGGGCAAGAAGCGAACACTCGCGGCTATTCCGCACCATGGAATACCCCAGATGTCAGTTTTATTTTTTTTAAAAAAAATATTGTCATAATTACACATATAATTACGCATATAACCTAAGCCTATGAGGAGCTCGAAAATACAGAATATTTCAATCTGAAATGCTAAAAAAACCGATTCCCTTTCAGTGACTCTCCCGTGGTCTCAGAGGACGAGCGAAACCCGAGAAGCGGCCACTTCAATTCCTTCGAGCGAGCAGTAAATGGATATGATGCATACAAGGTGAGATCGATATGGCCATTGACCGGCTAGAGTAACGCACTTTTTTTTAGCATTATAGTGTTCGATATTCAATTTCGATAGAAAACATATCGTTCCCTCTCTGGCCCTCTCACCTTTACGATGGGATATCATATTCCGGTCAAACGTCGTTTGTTTGTTTACGCGGGTGAAATCGTAGTGGTCATACCTGCCCTTATTCAATCGGGTGATTTTGATTGCACGAGCTGAATAGCATCAAGGGAATGGACATAGGCAGAGACTAGGCAAGTCAATAAGGGAAATATCAACTAAAACACATTCATCATTGAAAAACGTATTTGAATTTAATTGAAATTGATTTTCTGAGTAATTCGCATTATTGAAGGCTTCTTCCCCTGAGAGATCTCTCGGAGAGGACGAGGAAATGTCCATGTTCGCCGCGCGTTCAAAGAATCAACAAAAGAAGAAGAAACCGGCACACAAGGTGCGAATCGATTATATTTATCCCGAAATTGTTTTTGTGAAAAATGCATTCAGTCACGTTTTGAACAAAATATCGACGAGCAATCTTTTTTGCAAGTCTTGACAAAGAGTTTTCATAATATAAAACAATATAATTCATTTAATATTTGTCTTCCAGCGCGCTCAAATCGCTCCAAACTCTCTCGAGGGCTCAATGATTTCTGGTGGAGGAGCAAAGAAGCCGACGCCTCAATCAGACGATGATGGCTTTGATTTCTCCGAGTTGCTCAACGCCGCGCCTCCCCTAGCAGCCAACGACGACTTCGACGACATCTAACCTCTTTTCTCCTTCTACTTCGCTCATCTGTCAAACACCCCCTCTCATCGATACGGTAGAATCAAACACTTTGTAAATCTAGTACTAATCGTGCAGCACCAGTGATACTCCGCCCATTGCCCCTCTTCATCATCCATTTGTGTGTTCTTTGGTCTTTCCACCAGGGTGACACCCGCGATTGTTTTGCTTATTTCGACTCGTTTTAGATTACCAAATTCAGCAGTGCTCTCTCAAATGTGCCTTTCAGCCAAAATTCCCACCGCTTTAACGACCCCACCATGCCTTTTCCACTTGACGACTGGCTTCTCAAGACAGAACTCTCTCCATTACACGTTCACTTCGATCACTTTCTGAATCTGATATTCAAAATTCGCCATCGACCGCTGCTTCTTAGTTCGCGCGTTCCCAATACCTGTACACAATCCGAATGATGACTATGTAATATTAATTATAATAAGTAAGTAGGACCTACGTATGTTGAGAGTAACCCAATGCCTTGTAATTTGGGCTACGATTCTTCGCCTCTCGTTTGAATTCCTGAGTGTGTCTTCCACTAGAATTCGCTCATCTTTCCGATATTCGAAAAGAACTTCCCACGATACTTGCCTCAAACAGATTCATCCTGATAAACTATTTTATATTTCATTTAAAAAACAGATTTACAAAACATTGCTTTGCATGAGTTTATTTCGCATACGAAGGGAGCAGTAACTGGTAATCTACTTGAAGGTATGATTTCTGAGGACACGAATAGATTGATATTAATAGTACGGATTGCCACATGAAAACAGTGATTATTAGGCATAGTTATTAGAGGATATTCCGTATTCTTCTCAGAACCGGATGAGATTCAGGCATATTCGTTCGTTGAGACGGATAAATCCTGGGAGACAGTCACAACGGAATGAACCGGGAAGATTCACGCAGATCGCACCGTCAGAACAACCACCCAGCTGGAAATAATGATCAAACATGGCCCGTGTTTTGCGATATTATGAAAAGTTTGCCTATAGTAAGACACTCTGACGAGTTATGACAAGAGAATGGGGTAAGCTTTTGTGGGATTACCTGTTCCTTAGCGTCCTTGCTCCACTTGCACTCGTCCATGTCGAAGCAGTGCGTCCCGTTCCCGATGAAACCCTGCAGACGAATGTTGAATCTTGGCAAACAATAATTGCAAGAACCTTACAATATCAACATTCAGATAACATCAAATGTGATTAGCTGCTTATTTGTCATGGATCGACAAAAAGTTGTAAAAAAACTGACCAGTGGGCATTGGCACTCAGCCCGATGGTTCCTGTTGATGCACTTGGCGTATTCTCCGCACGGATTCAACTCGGCGCAATAATCTCGATTGTTGCAAACGGGACAGCAATAGTTCTCAGGCTGGATCTGATCAGTGCAGTTGAGCTTCGGACACGAGTGCGGCTGCCTAAAAAATTATCGTAGATAACATCGGAATATGTTCGTTCATTCGAGCACCATTTTGTAGCTTCTGGATTGGTGTGATGATCGGGGATACTGTAATAGTGAGAAAAGGCGTACTCATGACTGCACCGCATCTTTCCATCATCGCAGATACACGAGACACACGACTGAGGATGCGCCTCTTCTCCGTGTTCAAAGACGCGATTGTTGAAATCGCACTGAAAAAATGTTTCTTCATATTTTCATATTCTTTATTGACCAACACTTTTAGTCAATGATCGGCAAGTTGATAATCAGTCCTTTTCCTTTTTTTAAAAGTTTTCGACCATGCCACATTCATTTTTTTATTACTTCTCTTTACTTTACTCACGCTCTTCCTGCATGCCGGGCAGCACTCTCCGGGTGCCTTCTCCGGACGAGAGCAATTGACTGGAGGGCAGCCAAGAGGGCCGCAGGCGATCTGCAGTCATGATTCCTTTCAAGAATCGTGGGTTCGAGAAAATATCAGAAAGGGTTCAAGCTCGAAATTTATCGAAATTGTACCGTTCCATCGACGATGCACGTGCACTCCTCACACGAATCCGAATCGACCGCTTTCTGACCCGCCATGAGTGGCGTGTTATTCCACTAAAATGATTTGACTTTGGAATACATGATGTGGCTTTGGAATCTACTGAATACCTTGCAAACGGCATTCCGCTGCTCCATCGAGTCCATTCTTCTGTCGATCTTGCCGAGTGAAGACTTCAAAGCGCTCACTTGATTCTCAAGAGCAGTCAGTCGTTGCAGGGACGATGGTTTATCCTGAACAATTTATTCTTTTTTCTCATTTTTTTTTTCGAATTTTTCCGAAATATATTATGTTTTCAGAGATGCGCGTTCTAAAACACACGTGTTCGTTTTTTGTTGTTGTAATTATTCACACTCGTTTCTCCATCTATTTCTAATGAGAATTGCAATTGGTTCTATGGGAAAAGCGGGCGCGTTCCCATAGTCATTTCAGCAAGAAAATATAAAAAATACGGACCTGTCGCGGATACATGGGTTTTCGAACGGTGATGTAGTTATCGATGATGATCTCGAGCGTGTCGCAAGGAAAAGGCGCCGCCGCAATCGGAGTTACCTCAAATAGGACCTCATAAAGAGCACAGATCACATTCACTAACCCGCAGGTTATACCCGTTGTCCGAGTGGGCAGCTCCTCGTGAAAAGAGTCGGACCATCGCCTGGCCTGGTTGACTGAAAAATATCATTTTGGAATGGATTTCGACTTGCTGCAACATTCCGCAGCCTTCGAACCCTCTGCTCAGTGTCTCATCTCGTGCTTCTACTGCCTCTATTCTCTCTCCCCTTTCTCGGCCATCCATATCAACCTAACGCTATTTGAGAAGAGGGTCGCAATGCAATTTTCTCCTCGCGAATGAGTTCGTGTTTCTAGAATATAATCATAAACAATCGTGTTTTCCGAATATACTCATTTGCTCGTATTTTGCCCTTTTCTTACATATTACACAGCACGAATATTCTCATATTTTGTCAAATTCTCACTCGAAATGAAGATCATCCTCGTCGATGGAAAGAAGCTGCCGGCAGTTGGCTATGATGACCACACTGCTAACATTCACTCGAACCACCTAAAATACCAATGATTTTAATTTTACAGCACTGAGTGTTTGCCAACGAACTGCGAGACATCGCATTGGACTATATTATCACGCATCTTCTGATTTATTGCATGACCCTGCGGCACTAGGCGCCTCAAGTTTCAACCATCTCTATGAAATAATTATGGTAGAGTATATTGGGGACGAGAAAACCATTGACGTTTTCCGTTTCTCCCAGAACCAGCTTTTAGGTATTTCACGGCTCCGGACCCGGCTCTATCGTATCTCAGCTCCCAGTGAAGCTAGCAGGATGGCGAATATCTCAAAATTGCAGAAAAATATTATAAGATACTTTTATTTTAAGAGTTATTCTCTAGGAGTAGAGTAACATTTAGAAAAAAATCAAAAACCAATTAGAAAATCAGAAAATACAATTTTCCTCAAAATAAAAGTTCAGATGGCTAGTGAGATGAGTACAGATTCGGAATCCACATATACGAATTAGTCGGGCGGTAATAAAAGTCAACCTCCTAGCCCGTGAAAATGAACATTTTTATACCGCCGATTTGGACGATTTTCAGACCACAACTTTTTTCGGTGATGATTTCATGAGCTCTAGTTTCGAAATTCGAATTCTACGCACGAAAATACGCCAGAATCATCTATAGTAAGATTGTTCAGAGACAAAAAAAATTATTCAACTTTTTTCATGACCATGGTCATTTTTGGGTCAAAAAGTCTAAATCTCAAAACTAGGTCACTAAAAACAGGTATTTCCGATCTATTTTGATTCTGTCCCATTTTCGTGCGTAGAATTCGAATTTCGAAACTAAAGCTCATGAAATCATCACCGAAAAAAGTTGTGGTCTGAAAACCGTCCAAATCGGCGATTTTTGATCATTTTTGGTATAAAAATGTTCATTTTCACGGGCTAGGAGATTGACTTTTTTGCCGCCCAACTAATTCGTATAGATACGCTAGAGCCGGGTCCGGAGCCGTAAAATACCTAAAAGCCGGTTCTGGGAGAAACCGAAAACGTCAAAGTTTTTCTCGTCCCCAATATACTCTACCATAATTATTTCATTGAGATCGTTGAAACTTGGGGCGCCTAGTGCCGCGGGGGGTTCGTTTTCCTGCAATCTCTCAGAAGACGCGTGTTATAAAGAAAAGATAGTCTTTCATCTCCCTATATTTGATTTCTCACGTCTCATGCAGAGATACTGTTCACAAATCGGCAATGAGCAGGTGCTCAGTAGCTTGGCGCAAATAGAGAAAAAAGTCTGCTCATAACCACGTGATGGTTCTCTTGCGTGTGTAATGGCGCTCGGATGGGGATTATTCGCACGCCCAGGGAGACGGTAGGAAGAGTTATGACGATCTAAAAAAAAGAATTTTTCGTTCGTATCTAGCGACTTTTGGTCGCAATTATGCTCCGCTCGAACGCGCTGGCCGATTTTTCACCGATCAGTGCACTCGGTTTCCGGTTCTTTCGGTTAGGGCGAAAGCTATCCAGAAGCACTCGAGGACAAGTACCGTAGTCGAGGGCGAAAAGAGGGGAAAACGGTGTTGTTTTCGCAATACTCACCCTTGTGGCCGAGAGGCAGATCTAAACGGGTGCTAAACAACGGCAGTGGTATGGGTGCAATTATAATGTCTGGCTTCTATGAGGTGTTTTCGAGGAATGTTATAGACTGGAATCTCATATTCGACTTCCGTGTAGAAGACTCATTTATTCGAATTTCATGCACACTCAGAAAATTCAGCAAGAATTAAATATTTTAGTTCCGAGAATTCGTTTTCTCTAAAGAATCACAGCTCAAGCTCTCTTATCTTGTCAGAATCCGGTCTTAGATCTGACAGAGGGAGAGGAATCACTCGTTCCTCTCAAGGGAAACGAACGAAAAGCGTCGAACCATGGACCAAAAACAGAAAAAGCCTTAAGAATCACAGGCGTGAGAAATTGCTTTTTCGCTTCACGTCTCCCCCAATGTCAAGTAGTCGAGACGATGAACCTCATACGAGAATGAGGCATCGACTCTCCTCATTTTGCGTGATCTCTCGTCAGTTAGGGATGCGAGAGAGCATGCGAATTGAGGAGAGTCGGATGCCGATTTGTCATCACTAGAGGGGAGTGGTCCTTCTCATTTTAATCACAAACGGTGGCCCTCTGCAGAAAAAGAGCGATAGCTTCAGGGAAAGCTGTACCTTGGAGCTCGAAATATTTCTGAGCGCTACTTGATATAGTTTCCGAAAGCGCTTCAGAAGTTACCTTGTTATTCGGCGTATCCACTTCCAGAGCGAACACTCTCCTCTGCTCGACTTCCACTGAGATTCTCGGCCGTTCTCCAATGGATGAATTGACGTCAAGCGAGAGTTCGAAGGCGCCCGTCTTCAGCACTCGCCAGACCACAGCGCCCTGAATTACCCCCTCAATAGAAAGAAAATAAGCTTGACCATAATTTGACGCGCCCCTTCCTACTACTACTACTGCAAGCAAAGGAAGTGCTCTGACTCTAACGAGCTCGTGCTAGTATTGTGCCGGATGGAATAGTTCTCTCTCCATTCGGCATGATTGTCAGAGGGATGAGCAGAGAACACTTCTGAATTCGGTCTGACAGCTCTAGGTCATACCTTCTCCTCCGCGAGTTCATTGACAAGAGGCGCATTCTTAGCCGCACTCGAAGTCCCGAAGATCAGCAGAGCTACCACTACCGTATTCATCGCTGCCCGAGGCACTATATCATCCAGGACTCTGGAAGCGGAAGAACTCGGTTCGAAAAACATCAGAAATCATTAGGGATGAGGTGGCACGAAAACACTGCGATTATAGTGGTATTGAGAGGAGGAAAGAGGAAGAGCTGATGAGCGATTGAGCGGCCGAAGTTCGAGAAGTGGATAACTCAGGATGGCGAGACAAATCGCCAAAGCGAAGCCCTCCGTAGAACCACTTCACAAATTCTCGCGTGAGCTTGTCAGAACTCTCTCCATTTCTGAGGAATGCCCAGGGCTCTCAGTCGTGGAAGGAAATTGAGGGCTTGAACGGAAACAAGAGGCAAGGACTGGAGAGGGAGTGGAGCGAGAGAGTGAGTGAGACAATCAAATTGTGCGATAAAATAAAGAAAGGGGAAGCGGGACGCTGTTGCCCTTTCAGGGGGAGATGATGAAGGAGGAGGAGGAAGGAAGATTAGGACGTGAGGTTTCAGAGGAGGACAGAACAGGGTCGAGTGAGCCTCTAGCTAAGGAATGGGGCGGGGCCGAGGAAAAGAAAGGAAAGCGAGAGAAGACGACGTTATGAGTGCTGCCAATAACACGAATGAGTAAGGAGTCGACGGATCTAGGGCACTTGAGGAGATGAGGTGAGATAGGAAGAAGGAGGCTTGTTGTGATTACTTGAAAGGGGATTATTTTGAGCTTTGATTCTTGACATTCGCAAGTGCTGCAGTAGGTGCTCGTTATTCACGTCCAACCTACCGTAATGTCGATCATTAGCAAGCAGAAATTATACCGAGAAAGAGAATAATACAGAACACGAGTGGTAGACGCTCAGGGAAATGTCAATCTATATGCGAATAATGATGTTGCTGACTCTGCACCAATAGCCCTGGCGGTCTCCCTCTCTTGGGACGTGCTTGTATACAATGGAGATTTCCAATAACGAACATCACTATGCGGGTGTGAGAGGATCTGCCAGCCCGAATCTACTGAAAGTTTGATAGTGGGAAGATGCGGAGGCCGGGAGAGACGAATAAACGGAAATCGTCAAGGAACGCTATTATTTCCTCTCCATTCCTGCATCTGAAGGCTATTATTCGTCTTACTCCTGCTCATTCTTCTCGGTCGTAATATTTATTCAGGGAAATGCGAGGGATACGATAACGGACAGGGGGTAATCAGAGGCCTATGGATAGCTCTCGGTATGGATATCTTCCGGGTGAAGACTCTAAAAGGCATCGGGGGATTGACAGGACTGTCAATGCATGGGGCACTAATCACCGGCAGGGGGAGCTTGCTGGGATGGGGGAAGAGGCAGGGACTGGGATCAGAAACGTAACCGGCGGGTCAACATAATCTCACGTATGTACAACAAGACACCCACTCTTGCTTAGCGCCTATTCGGGGTCGGAAATGATATAGGTAACAGTGGCGGTGATCGTGAACTAGGTGATGAATCGTCTGACAATATAGTTATTAGAATTCGTTGAGAGTCGGGAGGGACAAAAGGGAAGTCTAGGGAGGAGAAAAATGCTATTATGAGTCGAGCGAGGGACTACTGATGAATGGCAGACCGGAAGTTGCGAGAATGAAAGAAAAGAGGGAACATGAGGGAGGTTTACGACAAGAATTCTCGATTTGGCCCGACGAAATCCTCGAAGTTCTGGATTATGTCGTTTGGTAGAGGCAATGCCCGAGCGGAGAGAATGATACTGCGACCGGACCGTCGCTCTCGGGCCAATAGAAGATTCCTGAATAGGAAATCTCTCTTCCCATCTCCTCTGGTCTTAAACTCATTACACTTATACTAAACTGACAAACCACTCCAGCATTGGAACCCTCGAACCGTTGTTTTCGACGTGGGTTTTCTAGCCCCGGTTATAAGCGCGACATGAATGAGAAAACAAGTTCTTTCATTCGAAAAAATTCCTTCCCCGAGGCTTTCTTGTCACTTTTCCGCCCACAGAATGTTTCGTCTTTGAGGCTCTTTTCTTTCGAGTGTTCGAGGGTTCTGGCATTCAAAGAAAAGCCACAGACCTCATGTTCCTCAGGGTAATCGCTTCCAGACTCTGGACTTTTCTCGCTCGGTGCTTTTTGATGACAACGTAGCACGGATCTTTCTCCAGAAGCGCCTTCCTGGTGGGATCCGTCTCCTCGTCCGTTTCGGTTACCCTGAAAATTGAATAAATATGTTACATTATTCTACGCTGGTACTTTTGAACGTAAGAAGAATAATTCAACATTTATTCTGTTGTTTTTTTTATTTCCTTTAATTTTTTCGAATATAGTTCCTGTTTAAAAAAAACAGGATTGGAAACCAGGAACGGTTTTCGCTGATCTCTGATAAACCGTAGCCTTTCCACTAAGACTGTAATCGTCTATCTAAGTCTGAGACTTCTCAGAATCTTCTTCAGTAATGAGTCGCCTCAGACGCACGTCTCTAAGCCCATTCGGTTAATTACAACGAACAAGTCGACTGGAAAATTGTCCGAGCAGTTTCTTTCCCCTTCTTCTCCCTAGTGTATCATGGGGGTGACCGAACGTTGCTCTCCCACCTCAGGGGAAGATAAAGTGTATAGAAAGTGCGACATTGGCCACAGTCCCTCATTGTATCACACTGCCCAATGCCGGCGCGCAAAGTGCAAATACAGCTGATATAATAAAAGTTGGTGGAAACAAAGAAGCGATCGGGAGAACGCAGAAAAACACACAGTCGTTAAATGCGCGCTTTTCCGTTCGCTAACTACGTCATTGTCATCACGAGATTTGAATCAACTTGAATTGGACGAGACTCCTAATTCACGAAGTTGATCTTTGATCTTTCGCTCATCACTCACAGCGTTCTTGCGTCCATTCCTTCTACGGATCCGGCCTCGAGGAGCATCTGGACGGTACTGTGGTCCCTCTTCTGGATGGCCAGATCGATGGGCAGAACTCCCCCGATGGTCGATCGATTTGGATTAGCGCCGTGATTGAGAAGGAGGGAAGTGAGACGGTGATTGTCTGAAGAATTTGTTTTGCGAAAGAACCAAATCATTTTCGAAGTGCGATTTCAATGGATATCCCTCGCATAAATCAAGCACATCGACAGTTTTTCTTTCAAGGCGGAAGTTTTTTTTTTCGTTCTTTCGCTCGATTTGATCTGCTACACTAATCAAATTATGTAGTCATGTGAAGCGTCACACTGAGAAATGCGAACGATCTTTCTCGTTTTCGAAATCTATTCTGGGCAGTTTTCGAAAGTGATGAAGGATGGCAGTTTTTTCAAGAAACTTTCGTGAGAACTTCGAACTCAATCAACCAGAAAAAGTTCTCTTACTCTTTTTTCTACAAAGTGTGAACTACATGGTTAACGAACCATGACTGAAATAGTCTCATTCTCTGGGCAGATGCATTTGAGAGAAAATAGGAAAAAGATGTCAGCCATTCTCGAAGATTATCCTTATAGGAGAATGTATATCACAATGATCTTAGATTCATGTGTGTACACTGTCTGATCAATCTATTTTGGTGCACGATGAATTTGGGAGGAATGAAACATGAAAGATCAAAGATCAAACGCTAACCCAGCGTTCCGTGAGTTCGGCAGGCGATGTGGAGGGGGGTCTGTCCGTTGCGATCGGCCGCGTTTAGATTCGCTCCGTTCTCGATGAGCATCTGCACCTACAGTATACCAATATTCATTTACATCCCCTATCTACGATACCTACAGTATCAACCGAGTGATTTTCCTCATACGACATCAATTGATACTTTTATAACTGCACCAAAACTGCATTCGTTGATTGAGAGGTTCTCCATACCTTCTTCATGAACCGGATGTAGTCGTTCGCGAATAGTTTCAGAATTTGTGCGCGACTACGGATAATAATGGAGGAAGGCATGGCAACTATTGAGCTGGTCGAGACTGGTTGAATCGTCTCCCCCCATAGTATGCCTCGTTCTCTCGATACGCCATCTGGCCTCATCCCGAGAGAGCATGAGAGGTCCCACCTGCTTGAACGAAGTATAAAATACCGCCTGGTATAGCGGGGTGCGACTCTGCATATCGGCCAGGTTCGGAGAGGCGCCGCATTTCTGATAAGTCACATATTATCACATTGGCTACTAGCGATGTCGTTTCGGTTTTCGGCTCTCTGCATGCTGCACATTCTACCGCTTCTCCGACCGTCGATATAGTGTGCGGAATGGAGAGCGCCAAAACCGAATTTACATCCCTATTGACTAGGAACTCCAACATTCAGAATTCTCTCCCAGATGACTGTGATATAAGAAGATCACGACTATCTGATCATCATTCCAGATAAATTGTGATTGCGACCCCATAAACCACTCCTAAACCACATGTTTTTCTCTCGTGGCGCATCGTCTAATCACACCCGTTATCATCTGCGGCGCGAACAAAACATGTGTTCTACTCCCCGTCGCTATTCCCTTCCCCCTTCACGCTAGCGGCAATGATACTGATAACGGCGCGTTCTTTGTACAGAAAGTGGCTCGCGTACCAGTAGGTAAGAAATCGCAGTGAATCAGTACGGATTTCATCATGGATGATGATGATCGGGTTGTTTTTTTTTCGATTTTTTGCTCCGACATTCAACAAACACGAATCAACAACAACACACATTCAATACCATTTCGCATTCGGATACGGTCGGAACTAAGGAATACAATAGATCATTTCTGATGAACGTACCAGTAGAAGTCGGACGATCTCATCGTTGTGCATTCGCACCGCCGTGCCCAGCGGAGTCTCCATCTTGCCATCGTCGGTAGCAGTTCGATTAGGGTCGACACCTGAGCACAGGCGATGATTAAGCCTGGCAAATGATGGGTTCGTATCTTCATTCTGCGAGCTCTCTCGCATGTCGAGCTGCGTAACGAGTGTGTAAAACTAAGAGAGAGCGCTTTTCATTTTCCAACAATCTCGATGATCTCTATTCTGTCTAATGTTGGATTTTGAGATTGGTGAACACAACTATGCTGTGTCGGAGCAAAGAGAATTAAACAAATATGTGGATTTCACAAGTGTGCACGGATTGTTTGGTTGTTGGTAAGTAGACATACTTCGGATGGAAATCGATACCTCGTGAGATGAGGAACAGAACGATTTCTGTGTTACAATTCCGCACTGCTTGATGCAGTGCCGAAGCCTTGCTGGCCTCTGAGTTCTTCTCGCGCTTCGCCAGCACTTGTCGAACCTGCGAATCGGCTACCGTAATCGAGACGAACCAAGAACTGGAGGAAACTGTCGTAGTCCTAATCGTGCTCGTGTAACTTCTGAGCGTATTGCAGTCAAGCTACTTTAAAAAAAAGATGTATTCGCTCACCAAGTCCACTCTATTGTTCTGAATGGCTACGTAGAGATCGTGCAGGGAGTTGGCCGATTCGTCGTCGCTTTTGCCCCGTCGCCAAGTCGACAGAATCGCCATTACTTTAAAATTTATTTGTTGGATTCGCTCATTTCCGAAAATCGAAAGAAAGATGGACAGCGCACAGAGTAAAGATCAGGGACTGAGATAGGTGGATGTTCGTTCAAGTTTACCCCCGACTTGGAAGCAAAGGGATGCAATGAAACAGCAGGCTATGACGGGGAGGAGAGAAACATTTAGAAGGAATTGGGTTTGTCATCGAGCACATCAGACGCCGTGGTTCGACGACTACATGCATGTCTACCAACACTATTTCAAGAGGCATGAAGTAATTCGAGGTTGGCGAGGAATGTGTTGTAGTGATTAACGAGAATGTCCCGAACAGCGAAGATGTGAGCAACCCGTGTACAGCTAGGAACATATGATGCGCGCGTGTCCAATTAGCAGGGCCGTTCCCCCGAAAAGTCACGCGGACACACTAGAAAAGGGCACCAGGGCGCGTCTCTCGCTTGATCGCCGGAAGGGCAAATGAGATAACGAGAAGTGTTCCGGTGCAGGTAAGAAGTGACCAGTAGGAAGAGGGAGAGAGAGGAAGGGAGGGGGAGAGGGAGAGGGAAGAAAGGGTGAGGAATAGAGGGTAAACATGCGCTGAAGACCGAACACAGTGAATGGAGCGGGTTTGGGGGTTTGGGAAGAAGGAGGAGCGGAGGCGACCGCCACATAATAGGCTGAGAAAGCACCATGTTTGTGATTGGACTTACAGCAGCCGCGAGATGGTAGGTCACTAGGGGAAGACAAGAAGATGATCGTTCTGCTCAGAGAGATAGATCAACTGTTTGGCCAGAGGGGTAATAGAAAGAGGGGACGGAGGGACTATCACATTAGGTTATCGCGCTCGTTGCTCTAACGCTCTCTCTCTCTGACCTATCTCTCGCTGTCTGGCACCCTCTCAGATCACTGTTGTCTCCTCACTTGAATGATTCCATCTACCCGTATCAGCTGATCGGTGTTCAATCAGAGAATAGGGGAGACGAACGGAGTTGGGTGTCTTAGAGGGCGAAGGGTCAGTCGAAACGGCTTTCCGGTGCGCAATGATCACCTAAGGTATCCGCAAATACACTCGCGCCGATTGCCTCCAATCCCCGTCTCGTGCAGAGAACTCTGGTCACGGTTTCATCAGCTGAGTGAGTGGGGGGAAGGGGGAGATTTCGAACCTAGAGGGGAAGATTACTCTTATGCCTATCTCAATAATGGGGAAGACTAGGGACTCACGCCCTCCACTTCGCATGCCGAGCTCACGGAACGCAAGATTGATCTATGATCTTTATTTAGGGAAGCGGAAGGGGGCCTTGACGGATCGCCCTGAGACAGTTCTGAGAACATCATCAGTCAAGCTGCTATGAGAGAGAGAAAGAGAGAAGACAAAGAGTCGAGGCGACCTGCTGAGATGGAGTGACGTGAGGAGCTGTGCAAGGTGGAATAGTGGAAATGGAGAGGAGGGAAGTGGTGAGATCGGTCACTTCATGTGGATGATCTACTACGCCAAAAGTGCAATCGGACTGTAATAGAGAGAGGGGAGGATGGGGGAGACAGAGAAGGGATGGAACAACGCGCAGGCAAATCCATCAAAGGGCACACGAATGGGAAGAGATACGAGCCGTTTCTGCTTGTCTGATGGGATCTGACCACACACACAAAAGGGCAAAAAACCTCTATCGTCCATTCCTGCCTCCTCCCTCCCCCGGGAACTGTTCGATGGTGTAATTAGCCTCTCTCCGTCTGTCAGCACGGGGATTATCCTAGCGGGACCCGCGAACTGGGAGGTAGGTAGGTCAGAGAGTCATGCGTACTTTGTGAGGAGTGGGAGGAGGGGGAGAGGTAATGGCACACTTTCATGTATTTGACCAGACCACAAAGCGTAGGTGCAGGACGGAGAGGCATCCCCCGTCCAAATCTATTTCCGAACCGTGAGAAGGGAAAGGGGAGAAGTGATTCGTGTTCCGGACCCCACCCTGCAGAGCAGCACTCGTTACAGTAGCCGAATGGCCTGGGGGAGAAATAACAACAAAGAGGGGCGTAGGAACACCCCATTTCGGGGCTGAGAGGGTCCGGAAACGAGGCGGATGGATGGGAGTGGATTTGCATTCGGAGTCCTTGAAACCATCTGCCTAGCAGTTTCGTGAGCTACTCAGTCCATTTCCCATTTCCCCAGACCACAATAGGGTGAAATGGGAAGGATTGTAAGTTCTGTATGGGCCGCGCCTCGGAGAGCGCATCCGCCCTACAACAGATCGTATGTAGTAGTAGCCCCTCTCTATGAGTGGGTCTTGAGAGGGAAAGAGAGGGGAGGAGAAGAACATAATAGAATTGAATGGGGAATATGTAAGACGGAACCAGTTAGCCACAACATTCGATCGAGAGTCGGCAGTATAAGGAAGTGTGAGTAGACGAGGACTGTTATTGAGAGAACGACAATGAAACTGGCGAGACGAGTCAACATAAAGGTCTCTAGTCTGATAAGGGACGACGGCACTAATTACTGATCATCATTCCAATCGAGAGCGCGTCGCATCAACAACAAACAATACCTTCCGAGAACTAGACTGATGATCCGATAAGTCTATTACTTATCGTCTTAACGGGGGAAGAGCTTCTCTGACTCTTTCTCACTCTCTGTTCTTTCTCTGATTAGTGCACTCTCTCACTACTTCCCACTCACGGAACAGCAGCAGCTGTTAATGAAGGGGAAGAGAAGGAGAGAAGAAGACACCGGATGAGATCACAACAATCAAAACAAAGAAAGCAGTCGTTAGGAATGTGAAACACTTAGTGCAGGGCTATGTCGAATCAGAACATTCGGATGATAACCTACCAGATGAGCATGATTTTAATACGAGAGATACATGTAAGAGACGGCATTGCGAAATTTTTATCATCCAGTAGGTTATCATTCGAATTCGACCTAGTGCCCTTTCATGAGCAATTGTGACATCAAAACAACTCACAATTTCTCAAACCAAGTACTCCAATTCGTGCACCAAGTATCTCTTGGGTTGAAATAAACAATCTACAGGGGTGTATTGACATCCCTAATGTGCACCTACAAGCATCTGCTTCACTGATATTTGAATTGGAGGAATTCGCTGTTCGAGATATAACAAGGCAAGGAAAGAAAGCGAGCTCTCGTAACCAGACCGTCGAGTGAATATATGGTCAGAGAGGGAGGGTTTCCTCCTCTCTTTCGCTGTTGTTTTGCCCATTTCACTGCCTTTTCGTGTATGTTGCCCAGATCTAGCAAACGGGGGAAGGGGGGGGGGGTAAAGCCACGAACGGAATAGGTGATGGATGAATGTATGGGAAGATGGACGCGCGAAAAAAGCCGGAAATAGTGTATCGTAAGGGCTTTAGGAATATTCCGTTTTTAGCAAATAAGGTCTAATTAGTGGTTGTTAGTCTGGGTAAGAGAGTGTGTACATTCGGCCTTGCCTACGGAACCAAACGGAAATACGATAGTGTTCTGAAAGCTAGTATTGTGAAACGTCCTCAATGCTGGGAGAGAAAGGATGATTCGTCATCGTCGCAAAATTACTGCTTCAGATGGTTCGGGTGTAGTCATAAATCATCGTTTTTTCGTGAATCGAAGTGGAGCCTGCAATGCACACATGTTATTAGGCGTGGTTGATTAGGGATTATATGACCGACTATCTGAGATTTTCGACATTTAAAATTATTTCTTGGCATTCGTAAAAAATGGATTCTTCTCATATTGTGGCATTAAATAGTGCTCGATGAGTTGAGTCTGGGGATAATTTTTTTGGAATTTTTCAGAATTTTTTCGCATCGCGGCATAGGGGGGTAAGCGTGATGACGTCACAGGTCAAAATCCGTAAATCGAACCCAATCGCTTCGAGAGTGGGTTCGTCGCATTCCTCGTGGTATTCTAAGACTCTTTTACTCTGAGACGTTTTTCGGTCCCCCCAAGCCGAAAGCTGCAAATCGATAAATCACAAATTTCGCCATACTTAATTAATTTTTTAAAAATTTCTTAAGAAGAGGGGCAAGTTTTTTTCGCTTAATATCTTCTAAATGTAATAACACAGCTGCAGTAATAAATGCGTAATTTATAAAAAATGGATATTTTGCGTATTTGGGCGTCAAAGGAGCCCAATTCGCTGTTTTGGGTTACTGTAGGCCAGTATGCGTGAAATTGGAATATCATGCACATATGTCAATGTTTCAACATTTACTGTTTCAGTTTATGGTGGAATAATAAGACTTTGCACGATTTTGAGAAATTTTTTTTCGAAAGTCATGATCTATGAATTTCGCAACACTTACTTTTACGAACGCAATAATAACCCAGGTTCTTGCTAGTATAAATGTGTAGTCCCGTGGCTACTGCATCGAATCCATGTGATATGGGGCTCGGCAATCCCGTGGTCACCCTCATTTATTCACCCAAAAAATAAGTTTTGCAAAATTCGCAATTTTCAAAACCTTGCAAACTCCCACATGTTAGTGCTCATTATGATCGTCTATCATCGCATGTTTTTCACAATGGCAGGACTGTGTTGTGTGCCCACTTACGCAAAAAAATCCAATTTTTCTGTGACTGCAAATCACCGATATAAACTATGGTTTATCATGTTTTAAAATCTATCACACATGCACCAAAAAGTCAGTAGTTTGCTTCGAATCACACCTCACCATTCATGCTATTCCGATCTTTTGTTATCTTTTTTTCTGTTCACATCAGCGCCCTTCGCGGTTGTTATGGAAGAGAAAATAAATAGAACTTATCCATACTATATAATGAAGCGCAAACGTCTGTCTGTGTGTTGGTTTGTTCGGTTTGGGCGTCCCGTCCACTTTTGGCATCACAACGAAACGAGGAATTGATGATGCGGATCCGATCAGAACGGCGGGTACAAAATGTAATTTCGCCTTGCCACTTTCTGCCCCAGAATCACATTCTCGAAATTACTCAATTGAATTGTATTCGATACTAGGAAATACGTTTTCGTACTACCATCAAGGGTTCATCTCTAGTCATACTACTATTCTAAGCCAATTCTAAGTTCGTTTATTCGCTCTATATAAAGTCAAAGTGTCTGTTTGTCATTCCGTCATTTTGTCTGTCACACTTTTGAAACCTCAATAACTCGCTTTCTAGGCATCGCCCTAGGACAAGTCCTTGAACAATCGAACCACCGAAAACATCTTTTTCAAAATCGATAATCTGGTAACTTTGGTACCTCTTGGCTTTTTTGGATGCCGACTTGGTACCACATCTGGAAACTTTGGTACCTCATGGCTTTGTTTAGGTACCGAATTTTTTTCGCTAATAACTCGCTTTAAAATCATCGGAGAGCCTCGGGAGAAGTTCCAATCGACACCCCGTGCTCAGATTTCGCAATTATCCATTTCGTCATCATTACGCTATCTTCACGTTTTTGCTCATAACTCGCTTCAAAATCATCGGAGAGGCTCGGGAGAAGTGCCAATCGACACCCCGTGCTGAGATTTCGCAATTATCGATTTCGTCATCATTACGCAATCTTCACGTTTTTGCTCATACCTCGCTTCAAAATCATCGGAGAGGCTCGGGAGAAGTGCCAATCGACATTTTATGAACATTTATAAGTTTATCAAGGATACTTCGGCCATACCGTTACAAAAAGCTCGTGAGGCTGAGAGCGCTCCGGAAAAGTTACGATGTAGCCACGGAGCGAAGCTCCGTGGCTACATCGCAACTTTTCCTCCACGCTCTCAGCCTCACGAGCTTTTTGTAACGGTATACACCCCACTCGTAAGCAAGCGGTGTTTGGCTGATGTGTGAGGCGGCGAAAAGTGGCAAAAGGGGATATATGTTCATGAAATTCGAAATTAATTGCCTTGTTGTCTTGAATCTGGCGTTAATAATTTGAGAAAATATAGCAAAATGTTTAAAATGAAGATGTTTTCCAACAAAAAAATTGAACCAAAATATTTCCCGCGTTGTCGCTCATTCAACACTATCGCGCGCTCCTTGGTCTTACCGCGATCTCCCTCCACCTACCGTAAGACGCGGGAGAGTTGGACAGGCGGCATAGAGAGAGGAGCGGGCGAGACAGGGGAGGAGGGAGAGAGTGAATGGGTGGGAGAGGAGGGACACTAAGAGGAGGGGAGAGTAGCATTTGGAGGGGAGAGGGTGCATAGTTGGAAGACTCGTTATGCCGGCTGTTCCTTGCTTTATTAATGTTTTTAATTATTATTGTTGATTTCTCAGGACTTCGATGCCTCCCAAGACAAAAGTAGACGCAAAAAAGGCCGAAGCCGACCGGCTACAAGGCGAGAATTAATGCCTTTTGAAGCTTATTTTTAATGTTTTCATCCAAAATTAGCTCAAACCACTTCTAATGGAAATATTCAGTTCTTTCCTCTTAGGTATCACTGACATATTGATCAAAAGCGTCATTACACGTGGTTTCCATCTTGAATCTGTCATTTTCAGGTCTTGTTTTGGCTCTCCTTCGCGAGGAAGAGAATAAGTACTGCGCCGACTGTGACGGAAAACAGCCGAGGTGAGTCTTTACTATTCTTAAAACATTTTTTTCTGCAAATTGCCACCAAATTTGGTCAGGCGCTTTAGGAATGACGCATGCTTAGACCTAATCGACAGTGCTGAGTCATCCAAACACTTCGATGTTGAATGATGCGAGAAAGTTGATTATCGATAACGGTGATTGCCGAGGAGATCCGTTTATCATAGAATAATATCTGGAATACCGTAATAGTTGGGTTAACGATTTGATCGCCTTTTTCTGCCACAGTATTCTTAATATCCCTATTCAGATGGGCTTCGTGGAACCTCGGAGTGTTCATCTGTATCCGATGCGCCGGAATCCACCGAAATCTTGGCGTCCACGTTTCAAAGGTTTGCAAATATCGATGATTCTTCTGAAATGTTCGCTCCAAGCATATCATTAAATTGTTTCATCAGCACAGTGATAATACCCACTAAATTCGATGAACCTCCAATGTTCCTCTGATATATCTCATGAGTTCCTACAATAGTCTGTTTGCTCTCGGGTTCTGAGTGGAGTGAGAGAAAAGAGTGAGTGCACAGTTCGTATAAGTATGCCACTTTCTTGTAGTGGCGCCGGCATTTTCTTAGAAACCCCGAGCTAGAACAGCAACTACACTGGAAAAGTCATCATTCTATCCTGTGGAAACATTGCTCACGTGGAAGTGCGAATCTTCATTAAATCCGTTTATTTGCCGGGGAAATGAAGGACGAAACGGGGAAGGGGAGGGGGGGGGGTGAAACAAAAGGATTCAGCTGTCATGCAGGTTTCTTCAGAGATGATAAAGAATAATATTGCAAACTGATAGATAATGTTGTATTCCTGATTTTCAGGTTAAATCGGTGAACCTGGACTCATGGACTGCCGAGCAATGCCAGTCGATGCGAGTGATGGGCAATGCGAAGGCCAAGGCAGTCTATGAGGCTGATCTGCCCGAACATTTCAGGTGAGTTATGATGAATCAGTTGTCAAAACCAGAATGATAACGCGTGTTTAATAGTTGAACCTTGAAAATTGTATGATTACAGACAATATTATGATTTGAGACATTGTATGCGATATCATCGGAAAACTAACTATGCGGTATTGCAATGTATTGGCAGATAAACGATTTTAGCTATGTAAATCATCTTGGTACTATCATGATTTAAGGCTAACAATAAATGGGATACTTTTGAGAGAATTTTCGATATTTATTTTCCATTCTTCCTATTGCAGACGGCCGCAAACCGACCAACAACTCGAGAGTTTTATCAGAGCGAAGTACGAACACAAGAGGTACGACATTTAAAAAAATATATCAGTCATCAATTACGGGAACATTTCAAAAGTGATAAATGCAAAATAATAATGCATCGATTTGCTATAATCGTGGCATATTCATAGCAAAGAGGTTATGCATAAGGATAGAGAGTGGACAAGTCAGAGAGAAAAAGACAATTATAGATAATATACTTAGGAGTGAGGTTTTGAAGAGATAAAATATGGAAAATAATACGTACTGAGAAGTCACAGATGCTCTGAAATTACGTGATAAATTCTGATCCCTTAGAGCCGCAATTGATTACTAGTTTTTCGCGTTTCCATATCAACGAGTGACTATCAGAACACATTGAAAGTCTCTCTCAAAAGTAGCCAGATGATTTTCTAGATCGATTCAATTCGAGTTGAGACAATGCCCGTATTTTTCTCAGCTGGATTTTTATGTGAATTTCGAATCACTATTCATTCTCGAATTAAGAGACGTTCCACGGTTTATTGAAGCTATTGAGACGGGTCGACGGAGGACTTTTTCACAACCCCTGCCAATAAGTTGTGGGTGAAGTCCCCATACCTAGAGCTGATAGCTGGCCCAATATGAGATGCTGGGGTGCACCCTCCTTGAAATGCTGTGCATGTCCCAAAAAAAGTCGAAAATTTCATCCGCGAAAAAAATACGTTCTTATAGCAGTTTCAGACGTATTTTTCAATGAAAATAACGAAAAACATAGTTTGGAAGCGAAAAGACATTGTTAAAAAGTCGAAAACTTCTAATTTCGTCATTTTTGTATCACCGTGAAAATTTGTTAATGTCATGGGAAAAATTTTATTGCATTTTCGGATTCTACATGCAAAACTACCTACAATGTTAAATTTTCACGTTTTTTCATTCGTGCCGCCGGATTCTATAGCTTCCTGACCGAAGCTCACTCGGTGGCTGACGAGAGTACGATGTCGAGAGATTTCGAAATTTCGAAACGATACAGTCACTATTAAATCAGAATCTCATCTCATTTATTGATATTAAGGATATGTGTTAATGTTATGGGGTTGTGATATCGATAAAACACGAAAAAAGTGAAAAGTCGAAAAATCACTTTTTCGAAATCTCAAAATTTCAAAAATTCGTAACTCATGTATCTGAGCTTCCAATGGTGTATTCTCAACGGAGAAGCACTAGTATATGAGGTATTAACAATATCTGAGAGTTATAGCCGATTTACGAATCTTTTTTGAAATTGTGATTTTTGGATTGGCAAATTATAGAGAAATTTTTGGTCCAAAACTTTTTCTCTAGATATTGTCCCAAAAGCTCGGATATTGTTTGTGACTTATATTCAAGTGTTTCTCCGTTGAGAATACACCATTGGAAGCTCAGATACATGAGTTACGAATTTTTGAAATTTTGAGATTTCGAAAAAGTGATTTTTCGACTTTTCACTTTTTTCGTGTTTTATCGATATCACAACCCCATAACATTAACACATATCCTTAATATCAATAAATGAGATGAGATTCTGATTTAATAGTGACTGTATCGTTTCGAAATTTCGAAATCTCTCGACATCGTACTCTCGTCAGCCACCGAGTGAGCTTCGGTCAGGAAGCTATAGAATCCGGCGGCACGAATGAAAAAACGTGAAAATTTAACATTGTAGGTAGTTTTGCATGTAGAATCCGAAAATGCAATAAAATTTTTCCCATGACATTAACAAATTTTCACGGTGATACAAAAATGACGAAATTAGAAGTTTTCGACTTTTTAACAATGTCTTTTCGCTTCCAAACTATGTTTTTCGTTATTTTCATTGAAAAATACGTCTGAAACTTCTATAAGAACGTATTTTTTTCGCGGATGAAATTTTCGACTTTTTTTGGGACATGCACAGCATTTCAAGGAGGGTGCACCCCAGCATCTCATATTGGGCCAGCTATCAGCTCTAGGTATGGAGACTTCACCCTGAACTTATTGGCATAGGTTGCAAAAAAAGACATCCCTTGGATAGGTGCAGAATATCATGGAACGTCTCTTAAAACAAGTAATTAAAACAAGTATGGGTGCAAAAGTTTCACTTTTGCTGACGATCTAAAAATATACCTCTCATTCAAAAAAGACGAGTTGAGTGGTCCTATAAAACTTCAGCATTGCATTGATTCAATTCTGGAGTGGAGCGAAATCTGGCAATTGAGCATTGCTAGAGAGAAGTGCAATGTGCTCCACTTAGGAAATGGAAATACACTGGCGAATTATTATTTGAATGGAGCTCAAATTGATCCGAAATCTTCAGTTAGAGATCTCGGTATACAAATTGATAATGAATTAACATTCAAAGAACACTTTGACATAGTGATCCAAAAAGCTGCGATCCAGTCCAACCTAATTTTCCGTGGACTCAGCACCAACAATGCTGCGGTAATGATTAATGCATACACTACTTACGTTACACCTATGGTAGAATGTGCAGTCCTAGTGTCGCTTTTCCAGTTTTCGATAGAGAAGCTGGTAACCTAGAAAAACTGCAGAACAAAGTGACTAGGCTGATTAGCTACAAATGTTTGGGATACACTTTTGAAAACAGGCCGTCACCAGTTGAACGAAACGAGATGCTCAAACTGACCACGTTGATGTACCGTCGAAAGTTCAATGACTTCAAACTAGTCTATCAAATGCTATTCGGGAATTCAAGATTATCCCGAGTCATAAACGATTTTCTGGTTCTTTCCAAGTCTAATCTCAGAGGCGCAGGATTTAAAGTGTTTCGAGAAAAATTTCGAACTAAGATTCGCGAGCACAGCTTTGCGAATAGAGCAGGTAAAGTACTATATGAAGTGCTTCGAAAAGGAAAGATACCTACAAACTATGCAGAATTCATGAATGTGATGTGTAATGAGGTTGGATGATCTGTGTACTTCCTCACTCTACTCGCATAGTTACCCCCCTTTCCACACATTCTTTGTTCTTCTTATGCCAACCACCCCCTCACCCCACCCCTACAACAATACCACCTGTGCGGATAAATCTATTCTACTCTATTTGTTGATTTGAGAAATCCCTTCATTTAGTTATTAGAAGATTCTGAGGTAATATCACCCTGCATTGCTCATTGAAACCAATTGAGCTGAATGCTCGGGTGTTGTTCCCCTTCTTCTCATCTAGAGTCGTCTTGGTGATGCGCAATGTCTGAAAGAGTGCCCCCCCCCCCACTTTCTCCCGTTCCCCCCCCCCACTCATCCCTTTCCCTTATTACTATGTCCCATCTCCATCTGGGACTCAAGCGAAAATTAGCACCTATCAGCAAATTAGAGCGGTGAGCTATGGCTTCTCCGAAGCAACCTCGCAACAAGCATTCTGCTTCAACTAACCTATAATTACCAGTGGCCGTAACGCTCGCAGATAAGTAAGGAAAACTGTAATAGAGGTGCACTCGTCTCTTTATCTGCTTTGATTTTAATCTTGTGGATACCTTAGCCGTTATTCTACGTCATGGCAAAACCCGAAAATTACCAGATACATGTTGCGCGACTGGGTTGCTCCTCGAGTCGACATCAGCGAGATTCCCGCGGCTGGAGAGGAGAGCCGAACGTCGGCATTGGCTGCAGCTGCTGCTCCTCTCAGAGCCCGTGAGTTGATGTTGATTGGGCTATTGTTGAGGAACAAATTAACAAGAAAGGATCTTTGATACATGAGCGAATTTAGAATAGAATAAAATTGATTTATCCGCACAGGTGGTATTTTAAACAATACTGATGAGAATTTTGTTAATTAATGTATTTTTCAGCAACTGGCGGGCGAGTGCAGGTGGCAAACTTCCATACCGCCCAGTCTGCCGGTCCCGAGTTGCTTGACATCTCCTTCAACTCGACACCCGTGGCATCAGCCCAGACGGCAGCTGCGGTAAGTCAACTGAAGTGTATTTGAAGGGATCGCTATTGCAAGTTATGCACTATCTGGTCTTTAATGTCCGCTAATGGCTCAACGGGCTTCGTCTTCATAGAATTAGCCTGCACTCTCGCACACGTCACACCTGTCCATTCACGGGAAGGGGCGGGGACAGGGAAGGGCGTGGGAACGGAAGGCAGGCCAGAGATCGATGGTCATGCGGAAGGTGCCTTCCCTTCAGCCCTCCCTTCTCGACTTTGACTTCTCCGCTGCTCCGACCGTCCCGACTGCTGCAGCTGCTGCTCCGGCTGCAAGCAATGGTGAGTATTTCATTCGATAATGTAAGAGTAATCTTCATAATCAGTAGGAAAGCTGTCTCTGGCAAGATTTCAGGAGATGCCTTGCTGATACAAAATCATGGTTTGAAAATGAGCTAAAAAATATATTATTTTAGGAGACATTGATGACATATTCGGATCCTTCGTCTCAGCCGGACCCACTGCTACGCATTCTAATGCGCCTCCCGATCCCCAACCATCCGCTGTAAGTTCTCCGAAAAGATAGGATAAGTTCATGGCACGATTATTTTTATCGAACTAACCAGGAGACGTATTTACGTTATCTCAATACCGAGTATTCATTCCTGATCTTCCCCTGAAACAATTATGCGAATCCCGTTTCGATTCCGTTTCGTAGACCATCCAATTGGACGAAAACTTATTATTCGGTGTCTGTCTTTAGGCAGCTTTTTTTGCAGCAGAAATTTAGATCCGATCTAAGGTCGCTAAGATGTTTCTTATGCCCATTGAAACTCTTCTCGATACTAGTGGTTTACATAGGTAACGATGAGACTGATAATAGCTTGAGTTTTTTATAACTATTAGAACTACTCGTTTGTCTGGATAACGAAGGAAATGTTCTTATAACTTTGATAATGTATTGTATTCGCAGGCAGCTGGTGAGCTATCGCAGATCACTGGGGAGCTCTCAGGTCTGACGATGGGGGCTTCCATCGATGACAAGAAGAGCAACAGCGACATCATGGCCCTGTTCGGCAACCTCCCTAAGGCAGCGCCCCCGGCCCAGGTGAGGGGGGGGGGGGGGGGGATTGGAGCATACTTCAAAAAGACCCATATCGGAAAATCGAGAAAATGGCGAAATCCACAGTAAAATTCGATTATATATAGTATACCATGTGGACAAACTTGTTTGGGCACATCGGCAAAAAATTGAATGCGAGTCCTCAATTGACGTGAGGATTGGACGGAACTGGAATAAGGAGCATATCCCCGTTTCCCGATTGGAAAGCTCTATTAATCCGTGAGAATATCCACATGTAGCTTCTCTTTTCTGTGACGTTGAGCCTCAACGGATAATTAGACGTTTCGAGCGAGAAAAATACATAGTACTGATAGCGATTCTCAGCAGCCCGTGCAGCAGCCGCAGCACAACTGGGGCGGCGGGCTCTTCGGCGGTGCAGCCGCTGCGGCTCCTCAGCTGCACCAACCGCAGATGCAGCAGCAGCCCCGGTTAAACATGGGCATGCCTGGAGTGAACACTTCTTTCGGCATGCAGCAGACACATCAGCCGATGCAGATGGGAGGAGGAATGGGTGTGTGGCGCATTACGTCGGTGATGTTATTGCTTATTTTCCTCGTGCAAAGTCCTCGGAAAAGGGACGGGGAGATGGAGGGGGTAAACAAGGGATGAGTTTTTTTTTACCGAACCAGTTTGAATTGGGATATGTTTCGTCCTTTTTAATCCTATCATTGTCACTACTTTTCACATTCGAGCTGCTCGTTTTCCCATCCTTCCTTGTTCATCGGTGAATAGTACTGTAGCATCAGTAGATAGGTTCAAAATAAGTGTTCCTACGGATTCTTCACATTAATTTTCGCACTAATGCAATGCTCACCTTACAGGCGATCTCTCGGGTCTGATGATGGGCGGTCACAACGGGTTCGGCGCTCCTACGGCCGTTCCTCAGATGCAGCCAATGCAGCAGCAGCAGATGCCGCAGATGATGCCCGTGCAGCAACCACCCATGCAGCAGACCAATGCGTTCGACTCATTGAGTTTGAACAGTCGTGAGTTTCCGATTTACTTTCACAATCGATAACGCTTCTGGCACTATTGCAAGAAAATAAACCGTTTCACTTGTTATTACGAACGGTCCAATCTACTGTGTTTAGCAATCATTAATAAGGGATTCTAGGCTTCAGTGTTTGTATTTAATCAGTGCATTTTGCGTCCAGGATCGCATAGGAGAAAGATCGGGAATATTGGAAAACTAAATAAATAATTAGCGAATATTTTGTTCCGCTCATCATGCCTACTGTATGCTAAACAGTCCGTGACTCTAACTGAGTTTTTGAATCTTACAATAAATTGCTGAGAAAAAATTAAAGACGCAGATAAGTTTAGTTAGAGTTTAGTTGTTTTCACTCTCACAATGATAAGGCAAAAGTTACTGGTTCCAAATCACTGAGAAACTCAGTTAAAGTTTAATTTCCATTCAAAATTCTGATTTTCCAGTGTTCCCGGGCGGTCTTTCTCAAGCGTCCTTCGCCAATCCCCAGACTGCAGCTGCCTTCGCTGCCGCCTCTCCATTCGCTTCTCCATCATCCATGATGGGCGGTGGTGGAGGACTGAACCTGGACAGCCTCTTGTAGATACCGTGTACCTCCCATTGTTAGTTACCGTATCCCTCCGGCCATTTCTCCCCGTCTTCCGCTCTCTTTCCGTCATTTCAATACACCGAATGTGCGCAAGTGACCATGCATTCCAATCATGCTATGTAAGCTTTTTTTCGTGAGAGCTTTCACCGTTTCTTCTCGATACTTCTTTCCTCCCTCCCCCCATTCTAGTTCACCCTTCACCCCGCAATCATTGGGGTCATATGCATATCTTCCGTGTGTGTGCAACCGATAACTATTGTTTTATTTTGTCTTGTTCTCTTTCTGATTTCTCCACGAAGATATAATCTAAATTCGCTGTGATTCAGCTGTCAAAGGATATGTTCATATGTTTTCCAATTTCCTGCATTTCCTCGTGATTCAAGAAGGTCATAGGATCATTTCCGACCGCTAGAATATTCCCCATTTGCACCCCCCCCCAAAGTTCCTCGAATGGACCCCGATAGTTTGACCTATAGGCCCTGGCTGTCCCGATTTGACCTTTGTACTTTGGCAGTCGATAAATGAGTTGTGTAAATGAGATGAGCACATCCTCTGGCGGGGTTCGTTCAGCAATGAAAGAGACACAGGACAGAACAACGCCAGCGTACTTTGTACTAGAGGAGAGGAAGAGTCAGTCCTCCTCCTTCCTCCCTCCCTCATTCTCAGCCCCTTCATCCCTCGTGAGTGGCTGTCCACTGACGCAGTATCCACCGTCTGTTTTTTTGTCGCTTCCTCCTCTTCCTCCAGTCCCTGCTCTGTTCGCAGTTGTTATGTGTGTGTCTCCCCCATCCCCCACGGCGTCATAGTCACGTTCCAATCGGATCAACAATTGCCCCTCTCTCTGATATAACTAGTGATGTCAATTCAAGACCGATCTCTCCTCGATTCACTTGATCTTTCGGCGAGAGATTCGAGAGCATTGAGTTGGACCCGATTCTGATCACCACTATCAACAAGAGGGGCGCCGGCGGGGAGGAGGAGGGGTTCCAGTGAGACGCAGCGAAAACAGATAGTCTGTTCGCACTATTCTTTGCCGGCGATCAGTTTCGAATTGGCCAACGCTTGCGATGTTGTGCTCTGACTGATCCAGACACAACTAATGATACTTTGTACTTGAGGGTAGGAAGAGTAAGTGCTCCTCCATCTCCCTCCCTCATTTCCAGCACCTTCTTCCCTCGTTAGTGGCTGTCCTCACTGACGCAGTCGTCCACTTTTGTCGCTTCCTCCTCTTCTTCCAGTTCATTCTCTGTAGTCTTTCAGATAACAATCGCTGATCTCTAATCTAATCTCGATCATCCGTCATCTCATGAATCATTTAACGGTCCCGGCAGCCAAACTGATCTACCGCGACCCTCAATCACTCGCGTACCTTGAACGGAGCCCCTGTCGTTTCGAATGATCCAATTAACCGCGCGTGCTCTTTGTTCTTGCCAATAATAGCACTACAAAGGTAGTCCCTGCCAACCGTGAACCCTTATTACACTTTGGCGTTTCACAATCGTTCTTGCACAATTGCACTGCGCTCTTCCACTAGTTCGCGTGGGAATTCCATGTTAAATTTTCTTCATTTTTAAAGATCTCGATGAGATTTCGTTCAGTATTGTGCTCTCATCGTTGTCTCTTTCGTCTTCTACTCATTCCTCCCTCTCCCTCCACCCTCTATCCTCTCCTCGTGTTGTAAGAAAGTGATGGCACAAGAGGCGACTGAGGCTGAGGAGGAGAGTAGGTGAAAGAGGAAGGAGGGATGATTGATATTATTACCCATCTCATCCCTTATTGTTTCCCTTACTCTTTTTTTATCCTTCTCGGGTACTAAACTCTAGTCCTTGTAGTCATTATCATTTTCGTTAATGGTGCTCCATCATTGTCGTAAAAAAAAACATATTTTTATCGTATATCTTTGTCGTGAGCACCATATTCGAAAACGGCAAAAGAACGTAGGGGGCACCCGGAGTTGAACCAGGGACCTCTCGATCTGCAGTCGAATGCTCTGCCACTGAGCTATACCCCCATTATGGGGAGAGCGGGCGGTACATAGCCTATAGGGAAAAGGGAAGGAGAATGGACAGGCGTGGAGTGGACAAATAGTGATTGGTTGGGAGGAAGAGAAGCTAGTGATCGGGATGTCCGATATCTGGCGCAGTTGGTGCATGAGAGAAGAGAGATAGTTAGAGAAAGAGAGTGAGCGAGATAGTGTGTGGATTTGAGAGAGTCTATCGGCGATAGTGTGCGAGGGAGTAGGAGAATCGTAGAGAGCGAACAACACTTTTTCCTTAGCTGCGCCC
The DNA here is from genome assembly GCA_036245825.1 of Pristionchus entomophagus. Classification (NCBI taxonomy): domain Eukaryota; kingdom Metazoa; phylum Nematoda; class Chromadorea; order Rhabditida; family Neodiplogasteridae; genus Pristionchus; species Pristionchus entomophagus. Next base: position 22,082,335 of record BTSX01000006.1, read on the forward strand.
ATCCTCTCTGCACTTCTCTACTTGTTGATGTTATCAGTCAGAGTGAATGACCTTCAGACCACGATTGGCGATCTAATGATAACTCCCGTCTTTCTCCCCTATCCCTTCCTCTCCTTTCATCTCTCCATATCGCTTTGTGGTGCAGTTCGAAGTTTCATCCTCTTATCTTCATTACGCTCTCGATTCTCCGTCAATGGACGATTATCAATTCTTTGGCTGAGTAGAAAGTTCACCATCACGATCATCGCATTCAATCCTGATTGCCACATACGTGAATCATACCTATATTCTTCTCTTCTTTTTCTCCCCTGATCCCTCTCTCCCTTGTCAACTCACAATAACTTCTGGATCGCCCCTCATTGCTATTGTTTAGTGCGAGCAGAGGTAAAGGGAGGACGAGGAAAGATACCATTGGAAAGAGTGCGCGATTCAACCAGACACAGGCTTTTGTCACGCGCTCTTACATCTGGTGTCTTTACATCTGCAACTTTCACCCTTTAGTCGAGTATTCTTTCACCTTTCCTTCTAACCTCCACCTCAGTGGGACGATGTAAGGTGCATCCCTCTCCTTCTCCTCTCTCTCGCTCTTTCTCCGATCATGCCACCGCCTCCACTCTCTCCTGATATGTGTCAAAGTGTGTTGCTGCCCGCCCCTTTATCAGGGCACAGATTCCCTTCTAGTTGCATGTCCTAATGATCTCAGGAAAGACGAGACTTTACGTCTCCATACTGCTCCCTCCTCTCCCCGTCTCTCTGATCTCCCTCCTCTCTATCGTCCACGTCTCCCCATCCCATTTCTAATTCCTCCCTGTTCACCTATCAGTTCGAATCGCGTTCTTTTCTTTCTCTCTCTCTCTCCTCAATCGCTCTCCCCCTTCGCTATCTCGAATCTTCCTCTATTTACTCACAATGAGTTCTGACGACAGAGAGATTCAACGTGATCTCGTGGCTTCCAATTACCAGCGTGATTGGAATGATACCCCTTTTCCTAGGTTTCTGCGAGTTTTTCCACATGAAACATGGAATTTCAGTATCATTTGCAGGGAAACATGGAAAAGGAGATCGACGAGGGTACGGGAGGCAAGCCGGTGCATATCACGATTGCCCTGGGCGTGCTCAAAGTCATCTTCTTCGTCTATGATCTCATCGTCTTCTTGCCATTCCAGGTAAATTGCTTCTTCATTACACTAATTACTGATAAATGTGAATTATCAAAATGCTTCAGATCTTCGCTAATCCCTCCGAGAAGTTGGCTCGATCGGGCAGAGAAAAGGTAAGTGCCGCGTGGTTTTAATCGTACTCTTTGACCTCATGAAAGCCGCTAGAGAGTGGCTCGTGATGGGTGGTTGTAGTGGTTCAAACGGTCCGTATCGGTCACACCACGTGCTCGGAAACGGGATGAATCATAGCGGGCGGTTTTCTGACCCCCGACTATCCGGAGCCTGCGGTGGTATCGAGTCACTTTTGTTCATAATTGATGCTGAAACGTGCCCTCGGAATCCCACCAATAATCACGAAAAACCAGTCGCCTTTCACACACCCAGGTGGACAGTTGTTTTATTGAATTTATTCATTGAAGGCACGTCCGGTCGTCGAAGGAGACCCGACTTCTCCCTTCCGTCATGTGGCCACGATTGATGGCGATCTCGACGTCCAGTTCTACAAGGGAGTGGATACTCTGGCCCAGCTATGGATGGAGAATGTCAGGTTGGTGAAGAATTTATGATACGCCACCTGTTGAAATTATCTTTTCGCTTGTTTTCGACCCCAGCTGATCAATGTATTCCCGATGATCTCACTTGATGATGCGATGATCAACGGTGTTTTGATCCTTGTATTGGTCTGGTCTCCCCAGTCCTCGTGATTATCCCATTTACCCTCTCTGCTTATCTCCGTTTGCAGCTCGGAAAGAGAAAGAACGATAAAAGTGTGTGTGTGTGTGTGTGTGTGTGTGTGTGTGTGTGTGTGTGAGAGAGAGAGAGAGAGAGAGAGAGAGAGAAAAGGGCAGAATGACACCCTCTCGTTCCGAGTAAAACTGTTTAGATAAGGGAGATAGAGTGGAAGCCGCGAAACTAGAGCATTTTTCTGCTGAGTTTTGCTCGGAAATGATACTCGAGAATAGGGATGTAATTTAGATTTTGCCTCTCTCCATTCTGCACATTCTCTCGCTGGTCAGACAGACGAGAGAGTGTGCAGAATTAAGAGAGTCGAAAACCGAAACGACATCACTACTCGAAAACAGTTGTGCTCGATGATGACAAGGGGTAGATCACGGGTTGGGTTCTTCGAACTCGGGCAAAGTACACGACCTTTGCACGCGCCGTTGTAATCAGTGACAAAGTTGTCGAGAATCGAAATCGAAATCGATTAGGCAACGAAGGGAGAGAACTTTGACAGAAAACACTCAACAAAACGAGCCAACAAACAATTGGCAAGAGATTGACCAAAACATGCACTTCCGTTCGTCCATTGGATGATAGTAAATAATGCAAACAGGATATCGATAATACTGAGAGAAAAAAATCGATAATTCAGCCGATTCGGGGAGCGTGACTGCTTGGGAACCCGCGAGGTGCTGCAGGTACACAAGGAGAAGCAGCCCAATGGCAAAATCTTCGAGAAGGTAAATATTTGAGAATAAAAAAATATAATAAAAAAATAATAATAATAATTTATAATATTCCAGTGGGAGCTGGGCGTCTACCACTTCCGCAGCTACACGCAGGTCAATCAGCGTGTGAACATGGTCGGATCCGCGCTCGCATCACTCGGACAGAAGGAGAGGGTGAGATTATCGATTTATGACATTTCATATGTATGCTCCTTGGAATAACCCAGTATCAGATACCACCATGAAAAAAATCTATTTCTGCAACGAAAGAATCAAACATGTTCCCAACTCGTTCTTTTCTATGAATATGATACTATTATACCGTTTTTCACCTATAATTTTAATTTATAATATCAGGAGCACGTCGTGATCTTCGCAGATACTCGTGAGGAGTGGATGACGACCGCCCAGGCCTGCTTCAAGTGGAATTTCCCCAGTACGAATCACTTATATTCCTCAATGATGGTGTACGTATCACTCAGTGATACAAGGGGATGCTGTAGTACAATTCATTCGCAAATTGATGATTTCGAAACAGTGGAATGATTCATTTACTCAGTCGCCACGGTCTACGCCACTCTCGGAGAGGAGGCAGTCGAGTTCGCAATGAATGAGGTCGGAGCGAGCACCATCATCACCACCGCCCCACTTCTACCCAAGGTACGGTATATTTGGGTACTGTAGACTCCATGGTAGATCAACACAACAATCGATAATCTTATCAAATGGGATATTTTGAGCAGAATAGACGAAGGGAAGTACCTATCTTATATTAAGGTCTACAAGGCAATCTCTCGTGGTGTCAACATCAAGAACATCGTCTACTTCGAGTCTCAGGTGGGGTCCAAAGATCGGATGATTAACCCAGGCAGATCCGGGAACTTTTTAGGCTAGGATTCGGGAGATTCCGGATAGTATCATCACTGATATCTTCATTCAGGATCCCATCGAGAAACAGAACAAAGTCCAGAAACACGATTCCGCCAATGTCCTCTCCTTCGAGGAACTCCTCAATCTGGGATCGTCTGGTTAGTCGTTGTGATCTTAGATCTTTAAATCTGATCTTTGACCTCTTTCAGTCGAGCCCACCAAGATCAGCGCAAAGGCGAGCGATGTCGCCATGACCATGTACACTTCCGGCACCACCGGCAATCCTAAGGTTCGATAATGATTTTGAATTTCGAAATTACAAAATTATTGCGCAGGGAGTGATGATTGCTCATTCGAACATCGTCGCTGCTACTTGCGGACAGTCCAAAGTACTGCTAGTCGGGTCAGTAATGTTGCCCTCAACCTTATTGCCTGATCATAAAAACTAGAAAATAGTCTCAATGTTTGTTCCGATCCCTGATATGGTTTGCAACTTCGAATCCACCAATTTTGCTGAAAAATATCTGTTGTTCGGACGCTCAACCATAAAAAAGAACTGAACATTCCGCCAAATTCCGGATCGCAGTAAGAAAATATGACGAGTTTGTTTGTCTGCGTCGCCTCTCACTCTCGGGTATGAGAATCGCTGTGTAATGGAGAGAGTATTTCGAGACTCAACTGCCGGAGCGAATAAAAGACGCAAAAACTGCTCCGAATCGGAACGAAACTAGCAAGAAACAAGAAAGAACGATGATAATTGGGTGATCAATACAGAACCGAGGACACCTACATTGGCTACCTCCCTCTCGCTCACATTCTCGAGGTCTGCGGAGAAATCGTCTGCCAGACTAGGGTGAGTCGGATTTTACGGAACATGCAGGAGGATATTGATGACACGAACTCGATTTTTCCCATTTTGCATGTAAAATCTCATTTTTTATGAGAGAGAACGCACGAATGGAGAAGAGCCTTTTTCGATTCCTCAGTTTCACTGGAAACACTGGAAGTCTCGGAGCTTTTGTGCTCTTTGTATTCTGTAAATAGTAATGGATTTACAGGGATGCCGCGTCGGCTATTCCTCCGCCCAAACTCTATTCGATCGTGCGCCCAAGATCATGAGAGGCACTAAGGGAGATTGCTACGCCCTCAAACCGACCGTGATGGCCTGTGTGCCGGTGAGACGATTTGAGACAAATTGGGAAGGGGAAGAAGCGCCGAGTTCGACAATAATTTTGAAGAAAAAAAATGTGCCAAATAGACTATGAATTGCGGTGTTGCATGGGTGATATATTACCATTTTCACAATAATCAAAAGCGAATTTTCAGGCCGTAATGGATCGAATCTACAAGGCAGTCATCCAGGAGGTCAACTCGGGCACGCTCCTCTTCAGAGAAATGTTCCTGGCTTGCTATGAGAGAAAGAGATCGCGCTACGAGGATGGATACCAGAGCATGGTCCTGAACAAGTGAGTGATCTACCTTGAGCATACGATGATCGAATGTCAACAACGAACAGAAATACAGTTTAGCTTTGAATCTCCCACACGCTATCTCTTACTTGAGAGATCTACAAACGGATTCGGCATCCTAACGTGCTGTAATCAATAAATTTCCCGAAATTACGTTTCTTCCCTTTCAGATTGGTCTTCAACAAGATCGGCAGTATGTTGGGTGGCAAGATTCGTCTGATGCTCTCCGGAGGCGCTCCTCTCTCCGCGGAGACGCAGCGCTTCATGAACATCTGCTTCTGCTGTCCGGTGGTGCAAGGATACGGACTGACGGAGACGTGCGGAGGAGGAACCATCGCTGACGGTGAGGGGTAGCGGAAGCAAAACGGAAGCGACTCTCTTCAATATGCGTGCTCTCTCGCTTATATGACCGATGAGAGAGCACGCAATATAAGGAAAGTCAGTCGATTTGGCATCACTAGTGAGCATGTCAGTCTAGCTCGGTAGGTTGTTGATTGCCTTGATATCGTAGAACCGTTTGGATTGTTTTTTTTCTTTCGGATGCGCCAAGAATATTTGATCTCATTATGCATGATTCGTTTCTTCAGCCGATGATCTCTCCACTGGCTCGGTCGGCCCTCCCCTCCGCTGCGCCGAAATTCTGCTGAGAGAGTGGCCGGAAGGTGAGTTCCTAAATTTGAACTTAGGCTTAAAATAATAATTTTAAAATAATCAGTAACCGATTGCAGCCGGATATTCCCCTCACAACGAGAATCCCCAAGGCGAGATTCTGATTGGAGGAGGACAAGTGGCCCTTGGATACTACAAGAACGAGAAGAAGACTAAGGTATGTGAGGGCGTTTATTGATTTCCCCAGACGATATCAGTAGGGGAAGGCTGATAACTCGGTAGCAGATTCGCGTGTTGTCTTGACAATCACTTTGCCCATGTTTGTGTTTATGTGAGACTGAATTCGTCGAATTTCTGCAATAGATTGAGTTCTCGTCTTAAAATTTCTTCGTTCCAGGAAGATTTCGTTACGGTCAACGGCAGGAGGTACTTCGCTACTGGTGACATCGGAGAGTTCAGACCTGATGGATCCCTCAAGATTATTGGTGAGAGTCGTCCCTCTTTGGTTCCCCTTCGCTGCTGATTTACTGCTCGTTTTGCGCGTTACTCTTCCTTTTTAACGTCAAAACAAGATGACAGGCTGAGTTTTGTGCCTTTCTGACGCGTCCATCAAGAGAGTGGAAGCTCGCGCGTATTCTTCCGAAAAGTGCACGCGCGTCAAAATATTTCAAGAACATCCCCAAAACGTCACGTATCCATCAAAATCCATGTAAATATATGAGCCGGTGTATCTAATTTTCGAGCGAGAAGTGGCATGGAATATAAATAGACGAACGGTCTCATATCCAGCTCATCAATCATTTCTTGCAGACCGAAAGAAGGACCTTCTGAAGCTGGCTCACGGAGAGTATATTTCACTCGGAAAGGTAACCTTTGAGGAAATACATCACGAGTCTGCCCCCCTCGACCAACAAACGAAAGATCACTCTATCTAGTTTGTTTGTTCTCAGGAGTTGGAGATGAGGACTTTACAGTTGTTTCGAAAGAACAGAGATCTCACTATATGTTTTTTTCGAACGCAGAATCTCATAAAACAACGCTGTCCAACCTGACAACATAACGTTATCCATCTTCTCGAACCAAGAACGAACGATGACTTTAATATGTTTGTTCTTAGAAGTGTACCCAAAGAGAGAAGTGGGTGCAATACAGTTGTTTGGTAATAGCGGAGATCTCAATAGATGCTTTTTATTAGAATAATGAATCTCATTAAAAACGCTGACCAACCAGACTACAAAACGTTATCTGTCCTCTCGAACAACAAACGAAAGATCATTTTAGTTTGTTTGTTATTAGAAGTGGAAGATGGGTACATTGCAATTGCTTCGAAAATAGAGCAGAGATCCGACTAAATATTATTGAGCACACATTGACACAACAATTGTTCTAGCCTTTCCAACCAGACTAGAAAAACATTATCATGGATTCACAAAGATTGGTGAATTATTCACAGTAACTGTGACTACTGTAACCCTCCATTTTCAGGTCGAGACTACCCTGCTCACTTGCCCTCTCGTCGAGAACATCTGCGTCTATGGGGATTCGCAGTCCGATTACCTCGTCGCCCTCGTCGTTCCCAACCAGAAGGGTGTTACTGAAATCGCTGAGAAGGTTTGTGAATGCGCTTCCCAATTCATAACCTGCATAACCTGGAGAGGTTTGGTGGGAACATAGCTACTGCTACGGTTTAAATGTAGAATGAAAACAATTATCGCTTAGAATCTATCTTAAATCGCTCAAAATCCGTTGTAGTTTGTAGCAAATCTTTATGAATCCCGATTCCAGCTGGGAGTGTCGACGTCGAAGTGGGAGTCCGTCTGCCTCAACAAGGACGTCAACAAGGCAGTGCACGCCGAGCTCGTCAGCTACATCGGAAGTGAGCTATCACTAGAGATGGGAAAATCGAAAAATTATATTTCGAATATTTAATATTTTGCATGATCTACAATAAATTAATGAATAATAAATAATCAGCGACGTTTCAGACAAACTGCAGCGCGTCGAGGTGCCTACTAAGATCCATCTGTGTCACGAGGTCTGGACTCCTCAATCCGGTCTTCTCACCGAAGCCCTCAAACTCAAGAGAAAGACCATCGAGACTGAGTTCAAGAAGCAACTCGCAGCTATGTACGGAAAGAAGTAATAATCTGACAATTCCCTTCCAATTGCCCATCCCAAATTCAGTCTGAATGGTATCTAGTCTCCACTAATGCTCGCCGAGTTCACCACTAACCACTGTGAATGAAGAAAGCGGGAGTTAGTCGCTGCTAGAATTTAGCATCTCCCTCTCATATGATTCGTATTGTGTACATACATCTCCCCCTGGTCAGTGTCAATAGTTTCTTTCCTATGGTATCTTGTTAGTTTCGTTTTTCACCTGTCATCCCCCTTCGTTAGCTACCCCTGTAACACGACCACCGCCCACTCAATATCGTTGTACGGTATTCAACTACGTAAGGAACTGGTATCATGTATCTTGTCTCAAAGTTATCGCAAAAAAACACAAGCTATCGCAAAGATCCCTGGAGCCATTTGTTTCCCAGGAACATCATTGACTCGTATCATCTCTCAGTACCCGCTCAATCTCCTCTCATCCTTCAAGACCGAGACTTTCAATACGAAATTCGCCGTTTATCTCTCAATTGCGTCTTTGTTTATGTAGTTTTGATAAAGATCGTTTCGAGAAACGGGTTTATCGCACGAAGCTAGTAGATACAATGCCGGGAGCAAGTGATGGTCACAAACATATTCAACGAGGACGTACAAAAACGATGATGTCTGTCCCTGGACGTATTATGTCACAATACATTCATAATAGATGGTGGAAAAGAACTCGTGAGCGGTTCGGGGCCCGAGATTGGAAAGGGTTGTGAAGAACAAGTGACTACTCGTCACTCTTCCATTTTGACCTATGAAGACACGCACGGGTACCTATCGGATGCGCTACCTATTGAGGGACACAAGGGGGATCTGACAAGACTTGGCTGGTGTATACCTGTATCGGGCAGAATAGATGGGAGGGGTTATTAGGGTCAGGTCTCTGACCGAGTGGGGATCGAGATATGGGTTCGCTCATCAGACCAGATGCAACTCTGTGTTTCCATCTTCGGTCATCATAGTTGCCTTCAGGACCGGAATATGCTCCGTGAGGTCGCTCGCCCTCACTGATTTCTCGTGATTTCTCGGCTTTTTCTTCACGGCTGACAGGCAGTTGAGTCTGTAATGCACCACATCGCATCAGAAATCCCTCCGGAATCACTCATTTTCCCGGAGAAAGTCACCCGTGCCACTCATGTTTTGACTGGCACGTCAGCGCAGCGCAAACAATGATACAGAACGCGCGTTTTTGGGTTGGCGCTCGGCTCCATAACGGGGTCTCTCGGGGGACGAATCTCCCTAGAATATGCAGACTCTTCTTTCTCAACTAGTAGAATTGCGCGCCTCTTGTTTTGATAATCGAACGCTTCCTACCACCGAATTTCTAGATGAAGTACGACCACTAAAGATCGTACCACTTCTATTATAGGACGCGGAATTATTACCGAATTATGACCTACAAAAGTGGATTAATTCATCATCATAAAAGCTTGTGCGCGCGTTCGGTCAGAGTCTGTACGTGGTTTCATGGACAAATATTTGCCCATTGTTATGGGACTGCGAAGGCAGTATTTTTTCGGCGCTCTGGAGATTATACAATGAGATTCTCAAGGGAAAACCCGGATATCTAATTCGGACCGTTCCTAGAAAGCCACAGTGCGTGCTCCACTGCATACGCAAAAAAAAGAGTGTGTCACTTCAAAATTCAAATCACTATTTCCGGAACAAATCCCTAAACGGTATGTGAGAAAAGCATGTGGGTTCACACGTTCGCCAAATTCGGTCAATTTTAGCGATGTTAATTAAAGTATCCGAGAAGTGAGGCGAAAGGGGAAGTTAGTCGACTCTGGGAACGGAAGTACCGACATAAAAAGCAAGGAACGTTTTGGACAAACGAATGGTGTCCTAACTAGTTAGTTTCTGGGCTATCGCTGATATTTCGCCATTGAAATAGTGGCCTTTATTACTAGCATCAGCAACTTACTTGAGGCCGGTCTTCTCAAAGAGAATCACGAATTCGGTGCGGAAATTCTGGTTGAAGAAGGCGTAAATGAGGGGGTTGAGGCAGGCGGAGCACATGGCGACGACGTGGCAAGACGCGAATACTGGCACAGAAAACGACGTCACCCAGTCGAAGGTGTTGAACTGAGAGAGGGATATTGTCGATGTGATACTGTTGATGAAATATTGTAGGTTAGGAGAGATTACGGTAGCTTACCAGATGGAAGACATTCAGCGGTAGCCACGCTACGGCGAAGACAACGACGACGGAAACAAGCAGGAGATGCGTCCGACGCTGTCGTTCGACGACGGATCTGGAACACGGAGTCATCGATGAGAGACTATTATTACCTAGACGGCGACATTGTCGAGAACTTTATAGTGATGACGAAACATAAACGCCTTTCATAATTTCGATTGATCAGAGAAACCAGAGAGCGGGCAAATTAATTGTATACAGGGTTCATATTAGTCATCAATAATGCAAACGAACTGCCGTCTCTGTCGGTTCATGGAGTTGACCATGCTAGTGCCCCGATTGGCCAATCGCATCTTCATCCGATGAGCGATGGAGGAGTAGGCGAAGACGATGGAGAAGAGAGGGAAGGCGTATTGAGTGACCAGCACGGATAGAGTGTACGTCTGCTTGGACAGCCACATCTGAAATTGCCTCATTTTTGATCGATCAACTACATTATTCGAGAGAACCCCTGATCCGGAAAGGAGGCCCACCCTATCGAATTTGTATTCAAAAGTTCTCTGTACTACCTACGTGGTTGCCCGCGCGGAAATCACATCGTCATTAATCAGGAAGTCTTAGTTGTTATTCTCATTGAGCGAGGAGTGGGGCGGACCCCTCAGGAGGATTGGAGCAGCGTTCCCATCAGGGATTCAGAATAATAAATAGCTGTTTCTCCCTCCTTCGACTGTACGTAAGTGCTGCTTTGGGCCAGTACACAATGTCTGAATCGCCCTGGGTGCTCATCTCTCTTTCTCTTTCTATATGACACATCGCTGGTACTCTCGGAACTGGAATTATCCTTTTGAGAAAACACACGTTGATGGGACTGTGAGGGAGGAAGGAGAGGAAACGACGCAGCTGTTTTTCGCGCCGTTTCATCCTCTTTCTCCGTCACAGAAAAATGACTGTTCAGAACCGTTCCGTGGGAGCTAATCTCTAGTTTACATGAATCAGAAACTACGAATATTCTCTGATGCCTACAAATATTCTTCATACTCAGGCATTCTCTCAGGCAACAACACACAGTAATCCGAATCTGCCGCTCAAAGACCACACCGTATGTTTTCAGGCTGCGCGCGCATTCTCTCGGTATCCCCCCGAATCTAACAAGAGGCACTGGACTTCGAGCGGGGATAGTTCCTCCTCATCTCACTGTGTGCTCATAATCATAAATGATGAATGGGCGAAGGCATTCAGTCACGTTCCCATCGGATTTTCCAGTCCTCTTATTTCCGAATGGCATTGTGACCGTTATAGGGCCATAGAACAAACGCAATATGACGCACTTGACAGATTCTACCCGTAGAAAGAGAAACAATATGATTGAAGAGTGACTGTGGGAAGTGGGATTCACGTCATGGTGGCCGGAACGGAAAGAGTACTTACGTGCTCCCAGATATCGTTCTGCTCCTGGCATATCTCGACGGTGATGCCGCAGCTCTGAAAATAGTCTGTTATCCATCGTAGGTGTGACCGGAATACGATGAAGTGAGGATGAGTGGAGAACTACTCGGATACCGTTAAATGAAGTGGACGAAGAGTCAATGGTGTCTCAGTAGTTAAGGCTTCTATTTGAGTATAAATGTGTTTCTACTTCGATTCCAGGAGCATACCTTGTCTTCAAAGAGCACGTTGAGATCGCTGGCTATCAACAGTGGAAGGGCGAGAATCAGTGACACAGCCCAGATCGCGAAGAAAAAGATGAGAGACAGCGTTCGTTGTTCTGCTCGCTTAGTGGGGAAGATGACGAGCACGTATCTGGAAGATGACGACGTCATTGTTCATCCAAATTCTCATGTTTATCAGACGCATTACTCCGTATGAGAATACGGGCGCCATCGAGAATTTCAGCATATTTTGGATCTCACAGCCAAAATATTTGTACGAGGCAAAGATCTAAAATTCTCATTTCTGACTTTGACATACGCTATCGAATCGCTTTTGACACAATGGCCTTTTCTTCTTGTCTGAATAACTTTGTATTTGTACTCGGCGATCTACTGAAGTCTATCGCTCGCATTCCTTTGAATGGTCAAATGTCATCGTACTAGTAGTATTGAACGATGGCGCGTGAGGAAGTATTGCCTAGTAATAGGAGACCCGGAGCAGATAGTTTGTGTGTTTGATGTAGTAATAACGATGAGTGAGCTCGGAGTCGATGGGGCGAAGTACGCGTCGCTTTATTAGCTGCCATTTACTAGATAAGATCGTAATCCATGCGGTATTCAGGCAGCGAAAGGCTAAGTGATGTTTTTCTCGGAAATGGAAATGCTCATGTTTATCAGATATCCTACTCGCGTCATGAAGTTGTTCAGCATTTATGATCATGAAGCCAGAACGAGGCAAAGATCTCCGAGTATAATTGAACAAAAATCAACAGAACTTACCGATCCAATGCGATGGCCGCTATGGAGAAAGTGCTCAAGAACACGTTGAAAGCTTGTAGCGATCCCGCCACCTATAATTGACAGGTCTACTCAGTTTTCTCAGAAAACACAGTTGAGACTGTGTCCGTTTCAGTAATTCCTCATTCTACAGTACAGTGTATAGCGTCAATGATTTCATAACTTCTCTGTCCCCGTTATTCGTAATGGTACTGTAAAACTAACCTTGCACAGTATCGTGCCGAACGGCCAGAAGATGTACCGTACCGTGTAGAGAGTCATCGGCGCGGTAACAGTGCATACCTGGAATCGATTTTTTCGAAATTTAAACACCAATGAGTTTTCGTCGGCGCATAAAACAATGCAATGAGGTGTTTTTCACGACTCGAAATCTTCCCATGAGAGGGAGGGCTATTTGCTCGTCATTGTCTCGTTGCCGCCTCATGGGCGTGGAATGATGCCAATTTGCGCACAGTCTCACAACTAGGAATGTCATTTCCTTGTCGGGAGTCAGTGTGCAAAATAGGAACCACCGAAACCGAAATTATGTTCATTTTTAACTCACGAAGAAATCAGAGAGCGCCAGGTTGAGGATGAAGAAGTTACGGGTCGTTCGCATTACTGGGTTGAGAATGACAACCTGCGATGAATTAGTAATCATTTCGGTAGATAAAGTACACACGGCACATCCTCATCATCAACAGGCATTTCACTTTGTGCCTAGTTTGGATCGCGATTCGCTTCCATTAGATGGTAGTTTACCGTGATTGTGAGGGCATTGCCGAGCGCGCCAAACAAGATTATGAAGACGTAAGCCGTCGTGATGGCATAACCCCACTGCAAGAAGATGATGAATAGGAAGAATCGGATTGATTTCGTTGTTGATTTATAATTATCAAATGGTGATTTTTTTCTCGTCTTGATATCTGCTTCTGGCAAGATGTTGCAAGACTACGGTATGACTCCTTCGCCGAGCATCGTTCCCTTGCCCCCTCGATAATTGTCCATTCTATGTATGAACCTATCATCAGACCTCCGAATACATTTGAGGCTCGCGATTAGATGCAGCACGCATTCGCTAAACTGGGCCCATGGTGTAATTACCACTGTTGCGATATTTTCGTATCGAACGGGGGAGGGAAAATATAATGGGAGACAAAGGAGGGATGCGTACTCGTCCTACATGAATGGAATACTAGAAGTAGTCGAGTAATTGGTGTGAGAATCCGAGAACATTGCATACTATGTGATGCGGTCGGGGAAGGGAAAGGGAGGGAAAGGGATGAGGTTTCTCGGGTGAGAACTGAGGAATGGACCAGTGAGCGAACATACTGTATCCAGTCTGATCGACTACGATGAATTGGTCTCAAACTGAACAATAATCGGTCCACTATGTTGGTTTCGATGCCCGTCCTTACCTCACTACTCGAGTATTCTGTCCCATTTAGTACTGCATCATCTCGAAAATAGAGGTTGATCTTCGTGAAGGCGTCTCGATACGCCTCGCACGATGAGTTGGTGAGGCTCATACCTTCAATGACGACAATCAGCCAAATATAATACCGTGGACAAAAACACGAGAACGCGCGGCAAATCTGGCTGCGGATGTCTGGTAAGGATGGTAAGGAAGAGGAGGGAGGAGGGGGAGGGGGAAGGACGGCGCCTATGAAGAGGGCGGGGCGGGCTGCGACACACCAGGAAACGCGAAGAGAGGGAGGAGGGAGGAGGAGGGAGGGAGGGTTGAGTTGCGCCGTCGCTACAACAGAAGAAACATGAGGAGAGGCAAGAGAGACGCCCTGATGGGACCAATTATGGATAGAAGAAGAAGAAAAGTGAGTGGAAGTGGCGGATATTTTGCAGTCAGTTACGCTGTTATGATCACCGTCACAGAAGACACTCGACTGAATCGAATCATGAATGCTCTTAGCTCAAAAAAAATGCGTCTAAAGTGGGTGTTGAGTGTTTGGGATGCGACAGATAAGTGCTGCTGCAAGCGAGAAGAGGCAGATTGGATATTAGACACGGATGGGCATCGAATGCAACTGTGTGGGTCTCTCGTCGCAAATATGATTAGGAGAGGTTCTCTCACAATTCTCACTAGTCCCAGCGCATCAGCGACCAGGGACCTTCGCCCCTTAGCAGAAAGGCGGGCAAAGTGCGAGTTTCTGATCAAAAAAGGCTGGGAGTTCTAACTCGATTTGGCCCTGGCAAACGAGATATCGAGAAGTGACTTCCAGCAGTGTCTCAGAGGTCCGAAATCACACGTTCACTTCCGGGAGCAGTAAACGCTGCTGCCGATGCTTGTTTTGCGCGCTCAAGTGCGGGGAAACTAAACGGAAAGCGGGACTGAAATTGTGGGTAAAATGAGTGAACTAGAGCGTTGCACTTTGGATAGATGAGTCGCGTTGATAGAATGGGGGTCCAACAACTTTATTTTCGGCCACTCCTCCTTCTTTTTTTGCTATGACCTGACGTGAATTGAAACTTCCTGCTTCGAGAGCGGGATGAAAGCACACGCGTCGAACAAAGAAACGAATGTAAATTAAATTAGAGGCAGACGCACGCTTATAAGTACAGACGCCTCGCCCTAAATTCATTCATAGGCAATGTCTGCTTAAACAACTGGGAATTTTAGGCGACATCATTGTACGAAAACACGAAGACTAAAAACGAACGCATGCCTGGAGTCAGGAGTACTACAGATGTATGGATTCGGCGCATGATAATTATCCGGGGCATGGTGTCTGACTGGCATGCCGACGCAGGCAGGTTCGACTCCCGCCCGCAGGTGATGTTTTGCAAGAGGCTTACGCTCCTAACTAAGACCCACTCTCCTATTTACTAGCCACATTCTCTCCATTATTAATATTCCCTTGCTATTGCAATAAATACCTTTCCTTTACAACTAGCTGCTGGGATCAAACAGGAAATGACGACTCGTCCCTCAACCAGATCAATGCAGATCAGTCCGGATTTCTCAAGGAACTCCACTCGAACACGGATTTGGTGCTCGGCTGGATCGCATGATAATTAGCGCATGCATTAG
The DNA here is from genome assembly GCA_036245825.1 of Pristionchus entomophagus. NCBI lineage: Eukaryota > Metazoa > Nematoda > Chromadorea > Rhabditida > Neodiplogasteridae > Pristionchus > Pristionchus entomophagus. The sequence goes on from BTSX01000006.1 coordinate 22,097,663, forward strand.
TGCCAATTTCCCCCTTCTATTTCGAACAGCCACTCCAGTATTGTGGGAGACGTTTGGACTCATCGTCGAATGAGGAAACAACAAGACTGAGAAACCACGAGATGAGATGAAATACGAAATCTTCCAGAGTGGATAACAACCATGTACTATTGGTGAAGGAAAGGACGATTAGTACGAAAAGGGGAGGAAAAGAGGGGAGAAGATTATAAAAGGAGGGTGGATAGGAGGAAAACAGGAGAAGCTTCCTGGATAGTCCTATCTCCGTCCTCGAAATAGGAACACACGAGGGCAGTGGAGAGGAGAAGAAGCTATCAATGTGAATAAGTGGCTGCTCGAGGCCTTCTCACTGCTCTGTATAAGGCAGTGGGCGGTAAACAGTTTTGAGTGAAGGCGATGTGGTAAACGAGCCGAATCTAATTGACAGTATTTTTGCAAAATTGTGCAGAAATCGGACCGACAAGCAAAGAACAGAGAGGGAATAACTGGGTTCGTCTCCTCCCCTCTTCTCACTGTTCTCCGCAGTTCCCAAATTGGCTCAGCTCCATTTTTGTAGTGACCAGAGGCCAATGATATTGGCTCTCCTTTAGACGTGCGAGAAACGATATTGAGTCCCATCTATATGATTCCCTTTGAACCGTAAGGGCTCTTCCGGTCTCAATGGAAGTTTCGCTACTCAGACTCTCGCACAGATTGAAAGTCTTCAGACCGTAGAGACAAACAGGCTCGAAGGCCGACGTGATTTCGCGAACTTTAGAGAAACGAACAAGAAGGGTCGGGTTAGGGGAGAAGCCCCGGATTTCCGGCGGATAAAAGGCATGTAAATTAAGAGAGACGAGGGGAACGATAGAGACTGTCAAAGAGAGGGAGAGAGTAAGCAGGCGAGAGGGAACAGGCCGGCTGAGCCAACACAAGACTGGGTTTCAAAACATGCGGAGTCTGTGTGTGAATATGAGCGCCAGACAGCTGTACTGGCCGGTAGTCTGAGGCGGTAAAACACAAATATAATCAAAAGCACAAAGATTCAATTCGACGTCCCGCAAGACGATTTGCCAGACAGTTTCCGTTTCGGAGCACAGTTTTTTTCTGAGAACTACCCATCTCAATAGTGCGAAGTCTACAGCTCAAAAGATATTATATTTCTTGCCAATTACAACAAAAACTCGTCGAGATTAGCACTGGTCATAATGAGGTTTACAACGTCGTGTTTCATATTTACGCACTGGAATCCAGACGACGCTGGTATCTTCGAAGAAACGCAACCAAAAACGCGGTAGACAAATAGGCGAATTGGGCTCATAAGCACTCGAAAATATGAAGATTTAATGCTCTTCTCTTTCTCTCACGCCTCTCCTTAACCAATAAGTGGTCTCGTTCGCTCCACGCTTCGCCCCCGACTGACAACGGAAATAAGTATTTGTTCATGCGACTTCCGCCATCCGATTAGTCGTGTGACTAGTATCCCGCTAAAAAAAGTAAAGTAATCCAATTCCATAGAGCGTCCGTGAGCAGTTATGGGGTCGGCGGCGTAGAAGTGCATCAAGTAATATCCAGCAAAATACTTCCTGATATGGAGTTTCAAACGCAACGTCTGAAGCTGAAAGAGGCTCGATGAGCTCTGATTGGAATCCGAACGCATGAGTAGCCGCGCAATTAGAATTGTGAGAGTCTCCGGAAGCTCAAGACGAGAATCTCAAGCGACAGATCCCAGACTGTTTCCCCATTCCGGCGCATCCGTGTCTCATTTCTTTCATGGTCTAGAAGCCAGAGAATAACAGTATATTGAGAGGCGAATTGTCGGAAGGAGGGAAAGGGAAGAACGAATTTGTTGTAATATCTGGTGGTACTGAGGAAGTCTACAATTGGATATGAATGGTGTCGACAAAAAGGATATGAGTGTATTGGACTTCGAATGTGCGGATTGCGTAGGAATAAGTAAGATTTTATACGATGGTCGAGGGAGGCACGGAGGAGGAGGGCGATATCACAATACGCATTGTGTGATTCAACGAAAGATCCTGGTGAATGCGATGACCTTTGAGGTCGAAGGCGCGCAAAATAGAGGTTGATATCGAAGAAGATATCAACAGAGCACAAACTGTACTCGGAATCGAAGGTGGAGGCGAATAGGCTACTGATTACTGTTATTGCGTTATGAATTAGCGAATGTGTGCATACAAGCGTGGGAGATTTAGAGACAATACTGTATCATAATAATTGTATTGCGAAGATCTAATCACTTGACAAACGTTTTCACTCTGAGAAAATCTCAAGGAACGAAATCGTACAGTAATTCACTGCCAAATAAGCAGTGCTCGGATATTATATATCGCGAAAAATAGCTCGGAAATTGTATGTTATCAAGAATGAATATGCATATAATAAGAGTCTGCACCTAATGGTGTATTTCTATATCCTTCCTACACACGTCATAACGCTCTTCGGTGCGAGAGAGAACACCAAGAGAAGATATGGGATGGTTCCACGATAGACGAATGAGGAAACCTACTATGTGGAACGCTCAAAACACGCGCCTTTTCCATCTCGCTCTTTTTCTCTTCGAGCTCACTTATTCTTTGTCTCTCTGAGGAAAGTCGTTAGAAGCCACATGCCTCTTCATTCCAAGGCATAATGGAAATTAGCCCCCTTGAAATCTTCACTTATCTTGATGGCGACCATTGCAAGTCCATTGCCTTACGCAACATGTGAAATGCTCCACTCTTGTCTCGGATAGCAAGAGTGCACTCAGCCCAAACCTCAGTCCAAGCTTCTTCCAAGCTGCGACCAGGTCGGCAGCTAATGTTTACATGTCAAATCTCGTTGGCGAACTGGTCTGAGGGATGAATAAGTCGGCGGAGAGAAGGGAGGCAACCAATCGAAGAGATCCGAGACAACCAGACAGATTTCCAGTGAGAGTGACCATTCAGCATTATATCTACCTCTCTCTCTCTTTCTCTTTCTCTCATCTCTTTCCTATTGGATCCTCCTGCCATCTTGAGTGAGTGAGAGCTGCACAGCAGGGGAGGAAAGTCCACGCTGGAAGCCGACTTAGTCACCAGGTAAGTAGTTTCCGGATTGGGCTTGACTTTGGATCGTTGGAATTAGTTTGGACTGGATCGCCATTGCAGACATGAGCTGGCTGACTCTGGCCAGCATACCCAAACTCATCTTTCTGCTGCTTCCAATACTCATTGGCGCCGCAAACTTCAGAGCTGCCGACTTGGAGAACAAAAGCGGTGAGTTCGAATCCTCAGACGTTCTTTTTGCAAAAGTCTTGCTGCCACTCTTGCTTCCTCTCTTCTTATTCCCTTTTCCTTTCATTCCTCGCCCTTAGAGGAATACGACGCTCTAATGCCTTCTCACTGCGGAACAAAGGGACTCTCATGCCATTTGCGAATTGAGAACTTCATCTGCTCTAAGATCCTTTCTCTAGTCTTGCATTTCACATTCTTTGCACCAGCGGTGTCTGATTTCACCTCGCTTTCTCAGAACTCTCTCAGATGTTGGCAACACACTGATATTATGATTATCTCGTTATCTACGGACAAGGCCGCTACAGAGGATGGGAGAGATGAGTGGGGGGGGGGGTCGGGCAGAGATAAAAAGATAGGGGAGATTTCATCCCTGGCGGACACAATGTTCCGCGATCTCCCTCTCTCCCTCACTCTCTATTTCCTCTCGAGAACAAGTTCTTTCCTCCTCCCTTTCATCCTCCTCCTCCATCCTCCCCATGCCGCACTCGGTTCTTTCACAATCAGCGGTCAGAGTTCGCCGATCGGCCTAGTACAGAGAAAAATCATATCAGACAAGACAAGACCCCGTCTCACCCGATCTATGAGATTCCCACTTGTTCGAAAGTACAAAAACAAGAGAAAGATTCTGGCTGTTGATCAGAATGGAATATTTTTACTACGCGAACCCCAGAACCACGAGATATGTATAGAAAAGGAGAAGGGCATAACTCGGCGGTGAAAGAATAGGCGGTGGTGGAATGAGAAAGGGGCGCTACGTCTGTTTCTCCCTCTAGGAAAGCAGCTCTTTCGGAGCGCCTCCTCGTCGGATGTGCGAAATTGAGGATTATGAAAACACAAAGGAGGGGATGAACAGATGGCTCTTCTGTCTAGAGGATTTAGAAAACGCCCCGATTTGTCGAGAGCGAAAGAAGTGAGGAACGAGAATGCAAATAGGAAAAGAAGTGAGGGGAAAGCCAACTGTCGATTGAGTCAGAGGGCGAAGAGGACTGATAATAAAAACATTCAAACAAAGGTATTTCAGCAACAGAGTTGGAGGAGTATCGACGGCATCTCTCAGAAGAGCTGGACCGAGTTGCCCAGAAGGTCCGTCCCTCTTTTTTTGTTTTTCGACTGTCACTGAATCATTCATGTGTGAATTTCCCTTGTGTGAAACTCGGATGAATCCAGAAGGTCTCCCTTTTCAGGTAGAGACCAGTCGCGATGAGCGTGGAAAGCGGGGAAAGCGAACCCTCCTCTCGCCCCTGAGTGCCTCCATCCCGAATCGAGAGTCATCCTACATACTGGATAGGATAAACTCACTCAGTGGCAAGGAAGAAGATAATGCCATCGTCGATGAGATCATCGTGTCCAACAAGGAATCGGAAGGCAAGGAGCCACGCATAGACGAGAAGCTCATCGCCCTGCTCAATTCGCTGGACGACCTCACCTTCGACAACGTCACCGTCGAAGGCTCGGGCGAAGACTTCTCGACGCCGTTGCCGACACTATCCCCCAACACGATGTTAACGGCGTCGGAATCCACCGTCATAGTGGAGACTACTACAGTCGACGCATCGGCCTCTGAGGAATCATCTGACAGCGTCGACTCGACCGCGCTGCTGACCACCGAAGCGGCCGAGCTGCCGGAGACGTCATCGTCGATGACGACCTCGACGACGTCGCCATCCGAGGCGCCACGTCGTGCCCCTGCCCACGGCGTCCTCACCGCGGTGGCGTCTCCTCACTCGCCCTCGCTCTCCCCGACACTGGCCAACTTCTCCGCAAGCATGGCCAGCATGGACGGCGGATCGACGACGACGACGCCGACTGCTCCTCTCACGACAACGTCTGAGCCGGAGGAGCGCGAAGAGCGGCGCGAGCCCCTACCTCCCGCCGCTCCCCGCCGAGTCGCCTTCAATCCTACGGTAAGAGATAGTGATGCCAAATCGGAAACTACTCTCCTCAATTCGCGTGATCTCTTGTCGGTTAGAAAGTCGAGAGAACGTGCGATTTGAGGAGAGTCGGTTTCCGATTTGTCATCACTAGTAAGAGACAGGTGAAACGGGGTCAGGGATCACGAAATGAGGCAATGGCGTAAGCGGCCCCGTCTAGAGTGTAGTTCGCGTGTTCAGAATCGCCAATGAGAGGAGTGGTAGAGCGGCCAATATTGAGACTCAGGAAAGGGAAGAGAGGGGGAAGGCGGTGGATGGTAGTGGAAACGAGGAGAGAGGAGAGAGCATCAAGCAGGAAATTGGAATCGCCAAGCTGCCCTCGATAGCGACTTTCTGCACTTAGCGCTGCTCGAAATTAGAAATCCAGACGATGAGCGCAAACAGTCGAGCGTGCGGAATCAAATTTAGCCTGTAGGTAATAGTAATGAGAAATAGGAAACGCCGCGTGAAATTTGCATAGTCGGGTTTGATTTGGCATCACTTCTAAGTATAGATACTGTCAGGACAAGGAAGAATATGCGAAGAACTTTTTGAAAACTAGATAGGCTTCCGGAAGAAACTATTTGTAGTGGTGAAGAAAGACGGAGGATTATCGAACTCATTCTATTCTTCTCAGGTGAACCACACTGCTGAGGAGTGTCGGCATCTGACACAACATGAACTCGTACGAGAACTCAAGCAAAAGGTAAGCCGACGTACAAATCGGAAACAAAACGCGAGGCGCAAACTCGAAAAAAAACTTGTAGTGTACAAGCAAGTAAAGCCTATCCAGACACCTTACCACCCACACTCACAAGAAATGCATGAAGAACAAAAACTGAACAGTTCTAGATTCGAAAAGAGCCAGGATAACTAAATAGATCGATAATTGTCTCAAAAGAGGACGAAACATGCTCTCATCTTATGAATGTTCAAACATCCCCGGCTGGTTTAGAATTAGTAGTGAGAAGAAAAGGGTATGCAAACACGCGACAAGGAAAACACTTTCTTCCATCATCTCTTATTTTCTTCGGATGTCCTTTTCATGTCCCATGGAATCACTTTCTCCATAAAGTAAGCGCCACGATCTCCTCCGAACTTTCGGGCGCGTGGGGACATTCCGGATACAAGTTTGTCCCTTCGGCAAAACGCGAGGAGATGAAATTTCGACGGGTAGCTCGTTCTAGAGGGCCGGCACAGAGCAATACGAACGTCAAGGATCAGGGGGATGAGTAGGAATGACAACAAAATACTCTGGATTGAATGGGGTGCAGATAGGCATTGGGGACCGGAAGCAAAACATGTGTTCGGGTTACTGGCGCATAACCTGATACGCGGCGTAGTAAGCGGAATCCAGCAGCAAAAAGCAGTGTTATTTCCTCGGGGCGAGCCTAGTGGAGGGAGGGTATCGGATGGCAATGTCTTTGCGAGTGCGAACGAATGTGTACTACGAGAGAGTCTGCAACGCTGGAAAACAGCTAATCTCCAAATCGGGCGGAAACCAAGTTGCTTTCTGGGATGTGAGCTCCACTTCCGAAAACACTGTCTACGACATAGTAATGAGTTTGGAGGAGAGGCCGAAGCAGCTGAGTGGTTTGGCCAGTCAGCTGGAGAATTACTCGCGTTGCAAGAGAGAGAGAGCATAATGGCAAGAGGCCCACCACATATGAGAAGAGAATCTCCTGAGAATAGCAATGAAGCCAATACAAAGAAGAAAACCATCGAGAATACTTTAATAATGCCAATTGTTCGCAGGGAACGTACAACCCCGATCTGATGGCGTGGGATGTCTTCGGGATTCTCCGCTTCCTCGACCGAACCATCGCCGAGCAATATGAGGTTGGTTGAGAAAACAGTCGGGCCAAAACCCCTCATGATTTCACTGGATTATGATAATCGAATGGCAGTGAAACAGCGATTGCCGGGGGCGGTTTCTCATATCGAGTAGCCAAAAATAGGCACAATATGCCATTGACAATATTGAAACACCAACCGCCCTTAAGGAGGGCAATTTCGGGTTGTTGCGGACGGCGTCGCAATATGGCTGAGTGGTGTATGAGAAGTGGATGTGACACGCAGGCAGCGGGCAATGACCACGATGAATAATTGAGCAGAGGGCGAATTCGTGAATTGGGGGATCCGCATCATTTGCTATTCCGCACGAGATCTTCGAGCAAGATCCACAAACACTCGTCCTATCACCTTTTCGGGGGGTCGGAAAACGCTCTTGTAACGACGGCAGCAGAGGAGAGTCGGATTACGAGAGCGAATACGAGCGGAAGGAGGATGCATGTCAGCGAGAGAGAGAGAGAGAGAGGGGGGGACCCATCTCGATGCGACGACGACTGAGCATGTTTTGTCAGGAGGAAAGGAGGGAGGACAGGACCCCTGTTCTCTAGATGACTTTGAGAAGTGCAAGGGGTATCTGACAACAAAACGAAAGAAAAAAAGACGAGGCAGTACCGCAGGACAGTCATTTCGATGATGAAACCGAAAATAGCCACCTTCGACAGATGAGCACTTCCCATCGGTCGAAAAGCACTAGAAAACCGTATCGTGACTAGAAAAGATAAGCACAGGCGCGAAAATAATAATTTGAAGGGTGGTGATTAGGGCTTATCTCTCCCTATCGATAGAGACACTTCACGCCTTGACGATTATCGAGAGCAAGTTCACGTTTTCACGAATGAAATTCACCTGGTGGAAGGTGGTAGTGCCTAGCAGACGAGACACGTTCGAAGATCTAAGAGGACTTAGGGCAGATGTTTTGAATCACGAGGACACAAACGACTGATATTCAACGAATGCAAAGATACGCTTTTGCAGAATGTGAGCGAAATACGGAAAGTCGCTTCACGTCTGTAAGAATATATTATCGTGAGTACTAATACTATATAATTTTTCAGATGCAGTTGAGAAATCGAACACGCGGCGTCGAAGCAGCCGAGAGGAATATCGAGGCGCTGTCGAGAATTCTCGGGGAACTGGACGTCTCGTGCGACGTCCGATCTGATTCTGTGAGGGAGCGCATGCAGAATATGACCATGTAAGCTGCAAGATCTCTCTGTTGACCAGTGAATAAGGGAATCGAGCATCACTCGCATCTCCTAACTGGATAACTCCTCTCTGCTCCCTGGGGCGAACTGACTCCAATCAGACTCTTCCAATGCACCAGCGCATCAAAACAGACTTTCAACCCGAAATATCCCAGTGCGCGCAAACTACCCAAAAATAGCTGAATCAGTTATGAGTATGCGAGTCAGAGTGACGTGATGGGTCAGAGTGCAACTCATCTATTTATTTCACCGGCTCTCCTGTCGCTCTGACTGGTAAGAGATTGTGTGAAATGGAGAGAGTACTTGCTTGCTTCAGAGAGCCAACCATTTCTCATCTCAGGATCGAGCCGAGACGCTCCATCCTCTCTCCACGCATTAGACGGAGGAGCAAGCGAGAAGCCGTGCTAGAGGAGCTAACGAGGCTAATGGCGGATCTAGACGAAAACAAGGTGAGGGGGGAAAGACATGGTCTACGGGATCCGGTCTGAGGGAGGGAAAAGAGGGACAGGACACAATGCCCTCACTGATTATTTATTATTTACTCAAACAAGAAGCAAAAGCAGGGAATTCAGATGAGCTCAACGACGCCGCGTCCGTCAACGACGACCAGTGCACCTATTTACGAAACAGTCGGGAACAGACAGAAGTTGATAGGTGAGCGGTTTTACGTCAAGGTGGAAGATTTCATTCGGAAAAATCCATTTTAATTTGCAAACAATTGATGAATTCGCCGACACATTGTTCAAAAATTCACGAGATGAGCGTTTCCAAGAATGATTTTACATCCTGTTGAGCGACTAGGTGAGCGACGAAAAACGAGGAAGTGAAAAGTGCCCTTGATGACGCGCCGATTTGAAAATTGTTATTTCCGAGTTGAACTCTTCCTCCAGAAATTACATAGACTACACGTAGGCGGTAGCAAAGGTGAAATAACGAAATACCATCTGAATAGCAGAGACTTGTGATGAAATGAGCTGATTGCGTGAGAGAGAAAAGCACACTGCGGGCTCTCGAACATGGCAAATCAAGTTAGCAGCTGAGAGTCTAGGGAGAGGGTATAGGGGGATCAAATTAGGAGGGCTCCAGACACTCCCGCTGACATTAGTGGATGCATCTCTTCGGGAGGAGACGAGAGGGGTGACTGGATGAGATAGGGGAGAGAGATTCAGCCTGCTGTTTTCGCCTTCCAAGTGATCGGTGGATTTAGTGGTTATCCAGTCGGGAGCAGCTGATATCAATGGGGACTGCATCGGAAAACAAAGTCAGTGTAGCAGCAAGGTGATAACACATATCGCAAGAAATACCGAACATCTTGATAATAAGTAAGGGAAATTCTGAGTGCGACCGGGTAAGCTTGTGGGAGGATGAAGAGGAGCCGAGGTAATTTCGCGTTCGCCGATATTGCCGTCTACCAGAGACGAATTGACGGACGGCGTCCGATGAAAAACACGAGAACCCCCAATATAGAGGGGACAGTTCGAATAGTGGAACGATCAGGCTTCAAAAAGACTAATTGTGAAAAACCGTTTCGATAATGAAGCAACATATGGATAGAGATGCTAATGCGCACCCCAATCAACAAAACATTAACATCTGAAAAGATCTTTGGTGATTTCTACAGTACTGACAAAACGAACAGATTTCGTAATTGAATAAACGGCGAGAAAAAAAACACGAGATGCTTTCCTACAGAGAAAAGGACTCGACGGGCCGCTCGATTGTTCCCGAAAAGCGAATTCACAATGAAATTAACCGCATTTACGATAGGCAGCGAGGGGACGGGCACAACCGATGAAATTGTTCCCACGCTCTCCGAAATACAAAGGGGGAACCCTCCATGTCAGGGTTCTCCTTTTTAGATAACAGTTTAACGAGCATATATCTCAAAATTACACGCTATTTCGCTAATCCAGACATACAACTGTCCAAAAAGGGAAACCAAACTCCATATCCTACAATACATGGTTCAGGCGAGTCGCACGTGGTCCCATTCGGCTGCGATCGTCGCGGGACGGAGGAGGACGGGTACCTGAGACTGTGCTCCGCCTGTCAGTCCATCCGTCGTCTTCCCGACTCATTCTTCCCGCCCTTCATCAACGAGGTCCGTCGTTCCCCGATGTTTTAGTAATGTCGAATCTATGCTGAATCTCCAATTCGTGTGATCTCCCGTCGATCAGAGAAACGAGAGAACAGTCGAATTGAGGAGAGTCGATCCGCCATCCTTGTATGCACAGAGCGCGTACCGTTCCCACGTACCGTCGTGACTTCTCGGATTTCTTGATTAAAGAAAAGAGAGCCCTGCCCTTTTTCAGGTGACATGTGACGAGGACAACGCGTGTCTCTACTTCTACGATTACCGTGCGTTTTCGTGCACTTCGGCATCGTATTTTGGTTTTGATGAAATTTTTTCATATTATTTGCGTATTTCAGCGCATGGCCGCTGCAAGCAGAAGCACATGAACTTCGTCGTACTGAGGAATATTGGGACGCAGGAGTGTCAGGTAGTCACCGTTTTACGTAACATTTATTCGGATGATAACCTACTCGATGAAAACGATTTCGAAATATCGTCAATTACATAACAATGGTTTTTATGCAAAGGGTGCTCTGAATGTTCGCATCAGACCAAGTGCCTACGCGAAACACAATTGGTAGACGAAGTCGATTCCAGAAAACGAATTCTTGGTATTTCAGGTCTGGCGCAAGTTCAATCTCAACGTCCGTGTTTCATGTGAATGTTTCGTCGACGAAATGAGCTTCTTCGCCAAATATGTCTAGTGTTTACTTCTCATAATCGATTCTCTTCTTCTCCCACCAACCAGCAACATTCTCGTGCATCTCATAGCTCGTCAAAGATCATCTCACTGTCTCTCATCTTGCCATTAGTGATGCCTCTTCGGTTTTGGCTCTCTCCATTCTGCACACTATCTCGCCGGTCAGAGAAATGAGAGAGTGTGCAGAGTGAAGAGAGTCGAAAACCGAAACGACATCACTACTTGCCATTCATTTACGAGGAAGTCTTCCCTCCACCAGTGGAATCGTGCCTGACTAGTATCCCCACATCATCATCAGTTTCCTTCTCGCTTTCATTCCTCATCCATTCAACCGGTCGCCACTCCTCTCACTATCGCTATTACCCACGCGAAAGTTCGTCTTGTATGCTCAATAAGGTTCGCAGGGACCTCACACGCAATAGCTAGATGTAGTACACTTAGTTTCTCGCTAGAAGACGATAAAGTTATTTCGAATGAAGCAAATAAGAAAAGTTCACATGAAGACTACAGAAAGTGTGTGAGACATGAGTGAACATTCTGACAGTGAACTGATTGGAAAGTTGTAATTTCAACGATAAAAACGCCAAAAGAAATCCCCAAACCAACGAGAAAAGCTACGAAGATTCCACCAAGGCTAATGAGAGATAGAGCAATAACTGAAGATGAGATAGAAGTTTGCTGAACGTCGTTTGCAAAAGTGGGTAGCCTCAATTCCTTGCTCAGCCAGTACTCTTGAATCTGCGAATATTACATGATATTGCATATTATATCCCTAAAACAACTCATAATTATCATACCTTCTCGTAGCTAAATAGTTTCAGAATAATCTGATTGATTTTGAAAACAGTCTGAAATTTCGTCATCTCAATTCGAAACGTGATTGATTCCTGACCCTCGCAGTAGTATTTGGTGGTAGAAGATAGACAAAACTGGCCGGTAGAAATGCCTCAACGATGAGGGTCGAGTTTCCTTGAGGTGCGATTCTGGAAAGAAGAATGTTGAGAGAACAAAAATGAAGGGAAATACCTGTGAATTTCGCAGTCTTTAGGCATGAGCTTTCGATCGGCGATGAACATGACTTGCGTGTCGTAAAGCGCAGCAATAGATGCGCTAGAATTCTTGCAAAGATTCGAAATCTGATGATATTGATTATTTTGAATGCTAAAGGGACCGAGCTTACGGCTTCGGCAGTTGAATTGACACGGTAAGGCGAGTTCGTTCCGAGCATCATCTGGTACTGAGAATCCTGAAAACAACAAAAATATTTACAAATAAATTGTTATATCGCATTACCTCAAAGTTCACCACGGTCTCGATCAATCGTAAACAGCCCGCTTTGAAACCAGTCATGGTTTGACTCCAAGTGCTGCAGTGCATCATTGAGATATCACCGAGCTTCTTTGCACTCACAATAGCACGGGACTCGCTGTGACAATCATATTCCCTTTAAACACCGCTCCATGTAGGAAGAAGAGGGTCATGATCGCAATGGAGAAGAGCATAACACTAGAAAAACTCCATTTTGCATTAATTCAGCAATCATAAACTAACACCAAATAGCGAAAGCAGAGCCCTAGCAAGGATTTCAGTCGGTTGTTGGCGACGTTCGTTAAGTTCATGAGAATAGAGAAGACTATGATCAGTACGAGAACTGGGGGAGGAAAGACCAGAAAAAAATCGTAGGGAGTCCAACTCTCGCCGGAAGTGCGATTGACCGCCTCGAACAGGGAGAGCTACAAGTAATCGAATTATTATTACTAAAAATGCGTTCAAAATATCGAACTAAGCAACGTGCTAAATTTTCGAACTAACCTGATCGATGGCGAGATCAATAGTGAACCGTCGAAACTCTCCGAAGCGAAGAGGGGAGAGAGTATTCAGAGTCAGATCAACAAAGATATCAGACTTCTTGATAGCTCCTAGATTTCCTTGGTCTGCAAGCTCCCATCCTGGAGTATCCATCGCCGTTTCCGAAGCTATAGTATCAAATGATAAATGCTCAATGTTGTTAAAAATATTCTTACTGTAGTTCATGTACTCAATAAGCTCCACTGAGCTGCAGTTGAAGCTTTTTGCGATAATTGTCCAGAGTGACAGACTCAAACCTTGAAGGGAGAAAAAAGGAGAATTTAATGGAGAATTCGCAAACCTCGAGGCCTCTTCCCATCATAGTAAAAGAACGGGAAATATTCATTGACGAAGCCCATTTTCAGAACTCCTGACGGGCAAATTGAGCTCATTGTGGATAGAACGACGATCGTTGAGAGCTCAAAAGAAGTCTACATCAGCACTGACACCTCTTGTCTTTCCCTTAGGAAATGTACACAAACTCGTGCGAAAACGTGTAAAATACATTTAAAATGTGCGAAAATCGTGAAGCTCACGAATCGACTTCCTAAAATTCGCTAGGATCTTTAGCTGGAGTGAAAACCTAGCAAGCGAGTTTGCAAAGATTGTCGCTCTTTGCTAAATTATTTGGATTGATAATTTACGAAGAATCCTGATTATTTCGAACTTGTTGTTCAACTTTTCGTTGTGTTCTTGTTAATCCTCACATAAATTGAACAAAGCTATCCTAAATATGCGTCAACAAGCGGTTTGTTCACAAGAATGCGTATTTATCTCTTGAGCGATACAGACTGATGGATGGAGGACTCTTATGCATTAAGATATCCGAGGGAAACAATAGCGATCAGCCAAGGAAGAGCCCCGGTCAGGCCCATGCCTCCGTTACAGAACTCGATATTGTTGCAGTAACAGTTGTAGTAGAGGCCTCGCGAGCCATTCACTGCTTTGCACGCTGGAATGATGACGTGATCTTTGATCTTCGAAAAAAATGCGAGAAAGACCTCACTGGACATGGAGATCTCCAGAGGAGCCTGGTCGGTGCACCCGTACAGGGTTCCGCTCGCTAGAAAGGAATAGATGTTGACTTGGTACGCAAGAATTTGGATATCTACAAAAATTGCATAATACTGCGTTGAAGATTTTTCAACTCGTAGATCCAAGATCAAAAATCACGTTGCTCACATCTGGCGTCGGGTCCCTTAGTGCACCAGATGCCCGTGCAGAACGTATCGTCGTTGCACTTGCTGCCCAAGTCGATGCCCGTCTGAGAAAAACAAATCAATAATTGCTCTCGGAAACTCAATATTTGCCCAGAAACCTGCGGAGCGACGCACGATATGCACTTGATCTTGGCGGTTGCGTGCACCGAAGCGAGAAGAACTGCAATTGTGGATAATTCAAGGGATTTGTTCTTTTAACTCTGGGTCTTTCTAAAAAAAACTGGTTAAAACAGTATTCGAGCATAGCTATTGCTAAGTAATGACGGACAATCTAGTAAAGAGGTATTTTGCCAAAAAATACAATAATCTCACCACTTAAAAGAAAGAGCGAGAGACAAGTCATCGCTCCTTGGAGAAAAAGGAACAATTGGAGGCCGAACGGAGGGGCTCGTTTCTAGGAGAGGCCCATCTCCTCTGTCTATTTGATCGACTTTTGCATGGCAACGAGATGACAATCGAAGAGTCTTTCCCGAGAGAAGGAAGGAAGCTAATAAACAAATGAATCGAAGAAGAAATTCAGTATGTTTATCGTGATCTCAGAACGAGGTGGCTGGACTGTCAAGGAAGTCATCGGGAAGGTGGCCATATAGTGGAAGGGCGCTCGTATTTGCGTCCTTCGGGCTGTAAATGTTTCATTATTTCTTACCAGCATAATTCCCCGACTACCTCGCGGATACCACTAGCCTTGCTCACCATTTCGCGGTGAGCAAATTTCGAAATATAGAGGGGAGAGGGTAGAGATGCGTTGTGTTTTCTTATTTCGCAATCGCGTGCAGACGTGAGTAGACTTTTACGGTTTACATAGAAGTATGAGTTTTCCATCGGAACTCACTACTTGTTCAGGCAGCACAGTTTCTTGATTCCGAATAAGCAGGGCAGGCCGAATCGCTTGCGCTCGATTGCAGTGTACGATTCGCTCCTGAAACGACGAAGATATGAATTAGCTGCTGCATTTTCGTCAGAACTCTGAAAATTGCACTTATCCAATTCGGGAAGCTCACAGCATGTTCGTTTCCATTTTGTCCGTCTCGAAGTCTTCACAGCCGCCCCGGCAAACGGGAGATGTGCCCGACCATCGGCAGATCTGAACAAAGACATTCGATTTTAATTCACTTTCAATCACGCATGATTTCCATCTTGCTAGCACATCAAGAAAAACACAAGAGAATCCTTTCAAAGCTATTACTAGGACAGATATGTTATTCAGTTTTCATGTTTGGGCGCAATGACCCACCATATTCGTGTCGACCCTGGCGAAGTAATCGTAATCGTCCCAGTTCATCTCTGTATTCGCTGCCGCGAGAACAATGCCGGAAGCGATTAGGAACACATTCATGTTGCTGACAGCCTGAAAGACGCAATATCGACGGAGATAGGTGCGCGGGTCGTAGGCAGCTTCTGGGGAAGGTTTCATTCATGTATGATGTGAGTCACCGTGTCGACCCCATGAAGACACAATGTTCTCCCTTATTGTCTTGTCGTGACTGATGACACATTGCAATCTCGCGGCAGCTCGAGTGACATATCGATTTTTGATCTGATCGATATCATAACAATGAACGAGGAGATTCGGGATATTCTCCGAAGAAAACAGATATACTGATAAAAAGATTAAAAATTCAGAGCAGAACAACAGAACGTCTGAGGAAACGAAAAAAAAATCAGATTTTCTTCAGAATTTTCTCATAGTAAGTTCTACATAATGTTTCATGTCGAAAGTAGGGGTGGCTGGTGATAGATAATATACTTATTTTATCACTGCGAATTTGAGATATTCCCACATCCTTCATTGTCTTATCTCCTCTCCCTTTTCTGTTCTTTTCCGATCTCGTCGTTGACATTCTCTGAATGATTCACTTACTGTGGAAAACCGTTGATTATCTGCCTCTTTGAAGTGTCTGTTCACTCATCCCGGCCAGACCACCGGCCCTTCCCCTCGACATTTCGAATATGGACCGCCGCCCTTCACACCATTCCAACTTTTTATGATCCCATTATGGAATGGGTTGAAAATCCAAGTGATCGTACGTGCACATCGCTCTCCGAAATAGATTGAGCGCACGGATATTGGATATCGCGCAAATTTGGGTGGCGAATCAAGATATTCTATTCCGATTGTCGATTGAAAGAACAGTCCAGATGGTCAGACTTCTCATCAACTGTCAAAAGCCAGTCAAAGTGCAACAGTTTCGTCATTTTTTGTGCCCAGACAGACGGGTGGTAGTAACTACCACTCGCTCTCAGGTCGTTTTCGCGCTCTTTGTATGTCCAGATTGCTTCGCTCCTCTGTCGGGGGGAGAGGAGACGAGGTGCTCATAGTCATCTCTCCCTTTCTTCCTCTACTCTGTCTATCTCACGTTTGACTCATCTGAAGAGACAGAAAAGGAGTGCTCAATGTGCACTTTGCCATGTGAGGGGGGAGGAGAGACAGGGTGCTCCCTCTGCCCATCATAGCACAAGTCATAGCACACACCCTCCGATTTACTCTGTCTGTATCCTCTCATTACTTACACCGACACCAGGCTCGATACATCAAACCACATTGTTTTGTAAAATATCTAGCTTCATTCTAGCATCTAATATCTCAATTTCCAGTTTCCGACTCATGTTTTCATTATGATTTCCAAAATCACAGATCACGTATCCATAAAACAATTCTGATTCCGATCTTTCGAACTCTCTTTCCCCCTTTCGTTTTGCCGCTGTTATACATTTATGATCAGTCAATTGCCATCCCCTCTGCTCTTCATTGCATGAACGTGCTTAATCAGCACAAATTCTCTCTTACAGTCTCTCAATATCACACACTCTCTCGCCGATCCTTTTCTCTGCCTCTTTTCATAACCAGTGTTCTCTAGTTCACTGTGACTCGCTCCCTCTCCTGTCTGCCCTCCCGTTCGCTTAGGGTCATCGTTCTTTGAACCGCTCATTTTGAACTTATATCTTCTCTCGATCCCTCACGACATAATCCCATGTCCCGAACATGGCGTATAGCGCACTATATCTACGGTCTCATATACATTTGTCGGAACAGCTAATGAGTAGTCTTCGATATAATGATTCGAGCTGATGAAGCACGTCTATCCTAATCCCATGCCTCGAATCATTATGTTGCTATCGAAGGCTACTCATTACCTGAGCCGACTAATGGGAAGGAGCTCGTCGATATAGCGCGCTATACGCTAGGCCAGGCTAGACCTACATCATGTTTCGTGTCATAGGGAAGGACATCTGATCTTTCATATTTGGACTGGTCATAGTCTTTCTATGACCAGTCAAAAGATCAAAGATTAGCAGATGCCGCCAGTGGAAGTCGCCAACATGTCTCCGCCTATCGAAGATGAGGCCGGCCCCTTCATCGATTCTAAAAAGGAGATGCCATTCGAAGACGAAGCCGCTCCCCTCATCGATGCTGAAAAAGAAGGCGCCTTCATGGAAAAGGTCAAGAGGGTACGGTAATCTGCTTTTTCACTATTCTTGTTTGATTCTGAACATTCGGGTATTTTTATACCAATTTTCTTTAGGCGGAACCCAAATCCACCGTCCCCTTTGCCCTCATTCCTTGAATATCCTAGCGGTGAAGAAATGAACAAGCGGATGGGTCGTACTTTTGATGGATTACGCAGTAGCATGTAAGAAACCACACATATAATCTGCGTGACTCATCCAAAGTTAGAGCGAGAGGCTTGTTATGCGTAGTCTTGTTTGCTCTTTGTCTGAACGTGACTAACTGCTGTCTGGAGACCAAAATAGGGCGATGAACTTCCACTCAACCCTGAATTGCCTGAATACTTTCTTTTCCAGCAGATGATTTGGTTCACCAGCTCAGTGGTCGCTGTCGATCACGGAATGATGAACTGGCGCACTCAAGTCATACACAACTTCAACCTGAAGCTGACATCATGCGATGACGAAGAAGATAGACGTGAGGATTTTGATAATATAGGGTTAATCGATAAATAAGTAGGGAATGTGCTCCTCGAATGCAAAGCACTTGCAAAGTTGTGCACTCGCGAGGGGGGTATCATAAATTAGGGGATTACCTTAGCCAAGGGAGGTGTTGTATGACGACACACAATTGCGTCACGCTTAAAATAACCTCGTAGGAAAATCAAGAAATTCAAGCGCAATAGTTCATTTTAGGAGCTCAAGCGATACGTCTCTTATACGTATCACACTACACTATGCACTAGAATTGAGAAATACTCCTACTCAAAAAGCGTACCATAGATCCACTTTTACTTGCTAGAGAAAGATTCTTTAGACAACGGAACAATACCCTTTGAGAGTGTAGCGCCCCCTAGACAACTCGTTAACAGCAATCACAGAGGTTTGAAACTACCAGGAGTTTATCCTTCCAACCTCCTAGGTTGGGTGTCATGTTTAGAGTGCGGAGAGGAAGAGGAAGAGGAAGAATCTTCCCCGCGCGCGTGGTGTGGAATGAAATGACAAGGAAGAGGAGAGGGAAGGGATTAACTCTTCCGGAAAAGTGAACGACTATAGTGCCGCAGCTAAATGGACGGCGTTAAGCGGCTTTTGATCGTAAAAACTTTTACCCGGTTTAGATCGATAGCCCTGTGTTTTCCGCATCTTCCACCACTATTAGTTGGCCCATAGTCCCTGCAGGGAATTAGCCCCCTTCTTGAATATGTCGTTTTTGACTGTCCAGAGTCACTAAACTTAGGGCTGCGTCAATATGTAAGCACTACTGTACTCCAGATGAAGTCAGTACCTATTTATATCATGCATCCACACACATCCTTATTGAGAACATCACAGATATTACTTTGCGCATTGCTACGACTGGTTTTGAGCGAAACCGCGTGAAGAGAGTTCACTCTTCCGGAAGAGCGACCGCTCTCCCCAACTCTTCCGGAAGAGATAATCGAATTTGGCTCACTCTTCCCTCTTCCTCTCCGCACTCTAGTCATGTTACACGTTTGGTCGTCTCATCGATGCGCAATAGGCCACATCAACCCAGTTGTCGGATCGTGAAACAAAAACAATTTGATGCAGAAAAGGGATCTGGTATCCGATGAGTTGAAAACAAAAAAAAGTAGAAGCCTCGAAAATCAAATATCACTTCAGGAAGCATCGAGTTTCGGCGAACCGAGATGATTTCTCGAATTCACGACATCCGGAGAGAACTGCGAACGGTAGAGTATATTCGTTATAGGAATCCACATCCAGATCAAATTTGGTTACTTTTGATATCACTGTTCGATTTCTAGTGTTTTCATGAGCTAATTCACCTGCTAATCTAGTTCGGTCGGCCTTGGGAACACTAATGATAGATAATATTGGGAGTCATTTTGAACTCTGCTCTTCGAACTGATATCTCTACAGGTTCTGCGTGCGCGTGATTCCTACGTGAAGTTGGTGGAGCAGCAGAAAATAAATAGCGCGTCGCTAGAGGAGAGGGAGACCAAGTATGTCGAGTTCTGCACGGTAAGTAAGTTGTTTTATTACCCTTTGCTCACTTTAATATAGAAACTGCGTCCCCCCTCCCTCACTACATGGGAGCAAAATCCCTGGCAGACTTCAGCGCTTCGCGCTTCACATAAGCTAGGTAGTTTCAAAAGCTTATCCAAAAGTGGACGGAATGACCATACCGAATATACGAACTGACATTTGTGCTTTCTTAACACAAAAAAAATCATAGAAGTCGTCTGACTATCATCCTCAGGAGACTATCAAGAAACTGGACGAAGCGAGATGCCAAATCGACCATCGTCTCAAGCCGGCTCTCAAGCAGATCGAGAGAGAAAATGGATTCCCTCGACGGTGCGTACGGTAGAGTGTCCGGTGTATTATCAATCAAATACGTCAATTGAGGCTGAAAAAAAACAGTGCGGTAGCAGCGAATTTTTGCTGTATATCTGTAGCCAGAAAAAATGGTAAGAATGAAAATGATTTCGCAAAGGACCACCATTCCTGTGAGCAAGATAAAAGTGTACAGTATCGAGTGAGAATAGCACGAAACTGCCTACCATCCGATAATTTGTGATGTTTTATAGTGAAATGGTTGACATGATTTTTTAGGGCACCATTTCCCGCCTACAAGGGTCGCGTGTCTCCACTCTCGTTCGCTCGTCGTGAACTGGGTCTCATTCCCTGACAGGATCTCAGAATGATCTTTGATCTCGCCGAGACATTCCGTATTCAGTCCTATCACAATAAAACATGTCCCTTCATCTCTATCAATTATGAACTTATGTTTTCATCAGGGATTTCCAGTGCATTCTGCAAATCGAGCAAAGCTTTCAACGGAGGCTTCCGGACACCGTATCTCTTTCCTTCTCCTTGTCTTTTCTCTCTCATACTGTAATCTCAATCACTCCGGTTCCGTATGTAATGATTACCCATTATTTCTTTCGCATTGTACTAGTTTTCTGACTCTTGCCTGCTGTTGTGCTTCACTAACCTCCTTCATTCAATATGGCCAACTTTGCATGCATCTCCATAAATCACCAACATAATTCGAATTCCCGAGAATCCGTATATCATAGGACGATTTTTGCATAGCTCCTTATCTCTATTTGGATTCAGGTCGTTTCTTTTCTCGATCGTCTTATTTTCAATTTCGTACATACCAGAGCCAATCTCCTCTTTCATCTTTCATAATACACATACCACTCAGTTTTCCGATCTTAGAGTACTCAAAATATCTCTCAAACGTCCTTCCAAATCGACATTTATTTATCTGTGCACTCATTTTGACTATTAATGCCCCCCTCCCCCGTGCAACTTCCATTCGTGTATTAACAATTCCTCTCGTATTTTGATCGTTATCAGCTACTTTAGTACTTTTCTCGGCATCGGCTAGGTTTATATTATCCTCATGTCTTCTCTTTCAGTGAACTTACAGTATCACCTTTTTCCACTAACCCCGTATATCTTTCGCTCGTTACTCTACCATTCCTATCATTTGTTTTCGTACTTCACTCTGCACGATCCCCCTCCATATTTGGCGAGATCAAAGATTGCGCATTATTTTTTCCCTCGATAAAGACATTTTCTGCGCGAAATATCCGAGTTTCATTTGTTCAAAACAACTAAAATCACGAAATTCGTTGTGATTTTTCATTCGTCTCCCTGTGGCATTTTCCACCCTTACATATTACTACATAGCACCGGCCTTCCTCTCCGTCCATTCGTTGCAAATATAGCGCTGCTCTCCTATAAAGTGTAAGGAGAAGATGAGTAGGCAATGAACGATATTGTGTCTTTATTAGAGTCGTGTTTGTTTTATACACTGCTGTTGTCTGTCGGAACCAAATTCAGAGTACCCATCATTGAATGAGTACCAAATGATTAAAGAAGTAGTTGTAGTACCCTGAAATCTTTGTTTTGTTCTCACGCGCTCCATTTTCTCAACTTTCTCTCGCTTGCAATAGGCACGGCAGCGTGCTTCCTCTGCTTATTGATCAGCAATTGGAGCAGAGACGAGAGATGGATGAGAAAGGAATATTGAGGAGGTTGAGGAGAGAATGAGAGAGAAATAACGCAGAGAGAACGCACTCGGCTGTGTGAGGCGAAGTTCATTAGAGAAGAAGACGGAATATTTCCTCTTGCTCTCCTGTTGTTTCCCCTTATCTTATCAACCGCTCCTCACGAGCCTGCTGTAGTATCTCTCGTGGACTGTTTTGTCTTCTTATCCTTCTGTGCATCCCTCCCACCACCTAATCTTTTCGTGTCAAGTCGAAGGTCGGATATTCCCATAAAATTGTCATGTATGTCGCACTGTTTTTGATTCTAACACAAACACAAGGCCAATTATTGTAAGATTCAAAAACGCAGCAAAAGCAATACGGTGGTTAGCAACTCCAAGCTCCGCCCCCTCTAATGGTAGTACTGGATGGAGTACTCTGCGCAATCGTGAGAGGCGGTTTGGTTTTGCAACGCTAGTGTACCCTCCCCTTTCACTCAATGCTTCCGATTAGCGATGACCGTTCAAGACCGACTCTCATTAATTCTCGTAATATCTCGTTCAGAAAAGCAGGAAAGTATGCAAATGGAGTAGGGGTCGTTCTGGAATAGGCTTCCCTTTCTTCCGATGCAGATAATCTAATTCATTAGTTGTCTTCCCATAACCAACCGACGCCAACCAGTCTTTCATGGATATCTGATGAGGTCCTACTTTACTTATCACTCGATTCAGATCTTGATTGCGTCTGCGAATTAAAATGTGAACAAGGGGTGATTGAGAAGTAGTATTGTGTACGACCATTTCCGCGCTTTGGGTGGGACAACTTCACGCATATTATTTATCACATTCGTTAACTACATTTCGAGTTTTTATCATCGTTTTTTTTGCCAGCGGGACCAAGCAAAATGGAATGTATCTTACCTACTTTACTATCAATCATGCCTTCACAATTCATTCTCAACAATAAAAATATAATTTTTTTCTTCCATTTCCGACAATTTTTCTCAAGATTTCATTAAAAAAATAAAGTCAACACATATCAGCTCCTCTGTTTGGTCCTTACTTTCTCCTCCCCTTCTCATTTTTAATTTCCGCCCTTTCGCTCCATATTTCCCCATCATTTCCCCCAAACCTTCATCCATACTTTCAATCTCTCCCCACCTCCTCTCTTCATCCAGCTTATTCCCTAGATTATTTCACTTTTCTGGCTTCTTGAACTCAGCTTTTCCTTCCTTGATACTCGCGCTGATAGAGCAAGATGCATATGAGGTCGTTTGTGTAAGGATCGACAAGGGTTCAGCGGGAGCCGGAAATAAGCAAAAATTCAGCTATGCTGAAAAACATTCGATTCTGAATCGACTGTTTCTTAAAGTTTTTTTTTATAACAAGTCATCCGTGAAGTAAGTGCGAAATGTCGTGGAAAGTCTCTTAATTTTCACAAACAAATTTGTGTGGGTGTAAGGACTATGATGGGATATCTTTTGCAGGGGGGATTTGTAGTCCTCCTATGAATCTCTCTCGATTTACGTCAGTATCACTCTCATTTCCGCAAAAAATGGTGTTAGATGCGTTAATCCGCACGTCAGATGATAGCGTGTAACCCAATAGCTCCATCCTTGCATTCATCAGGAAAACACTCACTCTTACCGTTCTTTCTGCGATGTCTACAGTAATATCTTATGTGTCACGTTCGTTAACTACATTTCCAGTCTTTACCATAGTTGTTGGTCAGCGGGCCAAGGAAAGTGGAATATATCTTACCTACTTACCTACTTTGCTATAAATCACTCCTGAATAATAAATCGCCAAAATATCAGCTTTTTTTCATTATCGACTTCGCAAACGTCTGAGCTTGCTTTCAGAAGATTGCAGGAAAATAAAGTCATCAAATCCTGCCCTTCGGATCGGTCCTTACTCTCCTCCTCTTCTCATTTCTAATTTCCGTCCTTTCGCCCCCAGATTTCCCCATCTTCCTGTTTATTCTATTTTTTTCCGAAATCCTTGATCCATACATACAGACATACTTTCAATCTCTCTCAACTTCATCTTTTTATCCCGCTTATGTTTTAGATTATTTCATACTCCTAGCTTCTTTCACTCATTTCGTATTGTCTTGTTACTCGCGCTGATAGAGCTGATAGAGCAGCATACTAGAGCATGCAATCGCAACCTGCCTCCTTTGATTTCATCCTTCCCGTTTATTGAATATTCTCCTCTAAAGAAACACCACATGATGTTACTAACAATCACTAGTTTCAGGTCTCCTCGTCATCTACAACGTGGAAAGAACCGAGAAGCGTCGATTTATCAGACCAAGGGGTGAGTATTTTCCTCTCGATCTACTGGTACCCTATCCGAGAATTCTTAGAAGGACCTGCTTTGACTTAATACACCAAGGATCTCCTTTCGAAAATCATCACGTCCAATAAATAACAGTTTCGAAATCGTCGCAGCGCAATGGACATGCCACATTTCAGAATTCTCCGTCTTCTCAATCAGCGCGGAAAAGATACGGCGACGAGAAAGAGAACATGGCGTGAGTTGTACGACGATAATATTTACAGTATAACTCATGACGATGTGCTCGGGGTATTGAACTGTGTAACGCTTGTTTCAAACATCGAAATGCCGAAAAAACTGATACGATAAATCTCAATTCTGAAATTTCAGACCTCCCCGTCGCTTCAATCCGTGTGGAAAGAGAGACGCACATCGCTCTGCTACACACATGATTCCCAAGGCAAAGTAAGCATTCCACGAAAACGTTAAGCACAAAAACCGAACATCTTTCGTTACAATTATACGAAGTTATTCATAATTTTCTTCTCAGGCCTACATCTGATTTGGCCGTTCATTTCGATGACGATTCCGACTCTGGCTATGCAGTGATGAAGAGGACGTGTGAGTGATTTACTCTATTATTAACGTGGCTGCTAGCTCATTAGCTTGAAACACAGGTCGCCTCCCCGTCGCCTCGATCGACGTTGAAACCGAAACAGCGACGAGAAAGAGGACATGGAGTAAGTTGCGTGATGATAGTGCTTACAGTATAGCAAAAGTGAACCGGTATTGAGCTATGTAGCAGTTGTTTCAAAAATCGGAATGGCAAAAAAAGTTGTAAAATAAATGTGAATTCGACAATTTGAGATCTACTCGTCGCTTCAATCGACGTGGAAAGATGGATGTTGATCACTATGCTCCTCAAGAGGCACACAATGTCAAGTAAGTGTGTAATAAAGCTCTTTGATGTTGTCGGTAGCTCTCTCCATTCTGCACCACATGCCGTTTCTCTTACTGCGTGTGCGGAATGTAAAAAGCGATCGATCCGGACACAGTAGTGTCGTTTTGGGGTGGAAAGAGGATTTCCACCCCATATTCCAAGTTTCAAGTCGCTAGCTTCACTGGGAGCTGAGATACGCGATGGCGGGAATTCAAATGTTTTCTCTTCTCCTTTGACTTTTTCCACGCCATGAAATGAGTTGTGTGTCCATCTCACAAGGGAATGACCAGAACTCACATATCCCGATCTCGTTCATTTTCTCATGAGAGATAGCTCTCGCATAGAGAAACTCTTTCCGTTTTCAGCCGTTTTCAAAAGTTGCCCAATCCATCTGGAAATTTTAATATTGAAACTTTAAAATTTCGCACGCAAACTAGCACGAGCGACTTGTTCACGATATGATCGAATCGTAGTATCTCACTCCCATCGGCACAGTAGTCAAATGGATATTGACTAGGACTACTAATCAGAAAGTTGGTGGTTCGAATCCTTTCTCGACCTTTTCTTTGTTACCTTTCTGAACACTCCGAGAAGTTTTCCATGTTTTTTTTTGCAAGTTTTGATTTTTTGTGAAATGAATCTTTAAGGTTTAGGCAACTGAATTATTGGTGTTGAATACCACTAATCATATGACTCATGCAATACCGTTGAACCCCTTTCAAGTGCATCTGTTTCGGATCTATCGGCACCACTGAACTTGATGAAAAAAAAATCTTGAAAAAAAAACAGAAAAATTTGTCGGAGTGTTCGGAAAGGCAACAAAACAAAACAGGCCGATAATATAATCCATTTGACCACGATGCCGATGGGGATTGGGATACTACGATTCGATCATATCGTGAACAAGTCGCTCGTGCAAGTTTGCATGCGAAATTTTAAAGTTTCAATATTAAATTTTCCAGATCGATTGGGCAACTTTTGAAAACGGTAATGAGTTTCTCTATGCAAGAGCTATCTCTCATGAGAAAATGAACGAGATCGGGATATGTGAGTTCTGGTCATTCCCTTGTCAGAGCCACTCATCCTCTGTCATCGGCTCGCAACTGCGAGGAGTACATCTCTTCTCATCATGAGAACTATGAGTAAGTTTTTACTGGCATTTTCCAACACGCATTTATTAACTACATAACGTTAAAGTGAACTTAATTAGACGACTCGGAGCACAGGCCACTTTGTTAACCCCATTAGCCGCACATTTACTTTTTTTCCTTTCAAACATCAATTCTGAAGAATGTAATCGCTAATCAAATGATGTCGTATTTCGTTGCTTCCCGGTAGGGTTGCAGGTTCGGATTCGGATTCGGATTATCCGAGCGCGCGCTGCCCCCATACTCTCTCGCGTCGGATATTCCGACCCAGTCGGTTAGACAGTCGGATTATCCGACATTTGTCGGATTTCAGACTCCCTCCCCCTCGACTCGAGAGGGGAGAGGCGAAAGCGCTCGCTTGTCGCCAATTGCAAGCACTCGGGAGAGGGAAATCGAGAGGAGGGCTAATTCGTCTCGATACGTAGATGTGCATTGAAAAGAGTTTCTTGTAGAGAAAACACAGGGCTATCCACCTGCACAACTCAGAACATCAGCACATCAAAGACGGCTTAGCAGTGATCATTTTTCTGAGGTACTATGCGATTTTTAAAGTCCAATCGCCTCAAATCGAGAAGAGGGCTAATTCGTCAAACAAGCTAGAAACGAATGGACTACGACACCATGTGCAGAAAACATAGGGCTATTGAATAGAACAATCTAGAAGTTGATCAGAGCAAAAGCGGCTGAGAAAAACCACTTTTCAGAGGTACTATGCCAATTTTTTGCTCAAATCGCGTCTAATCGAGAGGAGGGCTGATTTCCCGTAGATGGGCGGTCTAAGCAGATAACACCATGTTCAAGACTGTTGTTTTTCAGTGATCATGGAAAAAAACTGGGTCCTGGGAGGTAAAATTAAACCGATTTATGGCCATTTTAGTGCCCAATCCGTGATATTTAGGTGCTAAAACATCGAATCCCACCATGTACAAATCCGTTTTCCGAGCACTGAGGGTTCCGCAAGAGTTGAACTACTCCATGCTAGTCTCTCATGACTTGGCAAAAGTGTTTTCATGTGGCGGGATTCGAACCCCCCACCTCCAGATCTTACCAAAAACGGCGCCTTAGACCACTCGGCCATTGATTTGAGACCCTCTGCGCGAGGGGTCAGAGGGTCGGAATCCGACAAATGTCGTATAATCCGACTGTCTAACCGTCTGGGTCGGATTATCCGACGCGAGAGAGTATGGGGCCGCTCAAATCCGACACGCCCGCGCGAGAGTAGAGAGAGGAGTCGGATTATCCGAATCCGAACCTGCCACCCTACTTCCCGGTGTATTCCACAATTATTATAAATTTATAATATTTCCAGTCCCTGTGCAGTTTCCCCTATCCATGCGTGCGATTGGGATGACAGCGACTCGGATTCCCATAACACCCAGGAGTACGTATTGCTCACACTAGTGATGACAAATCGGCGTCGCCCCTCCTGATATTGTATTCCCTCTCCCCTGCCAGAGACGAGAGAGCAAGCGAATTGCGGAGATTTGCTTCCTTTGTGTCATCACTAAACATTTTCAAAAAAACAATACAATTATTTATCTTGCTCTATAAAAATTATTCCTAATATTTGCAGGTGTCCTAATCACCAGCCGAGAAACTACAGTCCGACACCTCGCATACATCACAATTACCAGTGCGTTACTCTAAATGGTCTAGCAAATGCCGAAATCGAGTCTGGATAATTAAATATTTGGAAAATATATTGTAATATTTCAGATATTACCTAGCTCCCATCAGGGATGATCGTGAGCCCACCGGTCAACAAACTTGCCCGAATGAGTGAGTAAATCCAGGCATCTGCGAAATTTCTTATCAATTAAAACATTGGAAATGCGGATAACTGACCAATCCATTTTCCACAAGCACTCAAGTGTTTTATTTTTTTAAAGCCAATAATTTCGAAACATTTCAGACCTTCTCGAGTCGTTCGACAGGCGGTTGGCTGGGGCAACTACCTCCCTGCCCCTCAGATAAATCGCCGGGATGAGTATGTTTC
This sequence comes from Pristionchus entomophagus, assembly GCA_036245825.1. NCBI lineage: Eukaryota > Metazoa > Nematoda > Chromadorea > Rhabditida > Neodiplogasteridae > Pristionchus > Pristionchus entomophagus. Next base: position 22,125,515 of record BTSX01000006.1, read on the forward strand.
GATTGGACAAGTTCGAATCACTGCGTTCGGATCTCTGTGTTGATCTGGAAAACCTCTTTGAGCAAAATACGGAATTACCTCTATCCCTGCTCTCATTCCAGGCCTAATTCTTCCATGGCTAACTACGGCGCCCGAGAAAAAGCCGTTGGATCCTCCCGTCCTATCGACGAGAAGAGCGGATTCGGAATGGATCAGACTCTCGAGAAACACAAGACTCGTACGAAACAGTACGCTTATTTCAGAATTCTAGTAGAAAAAAGTGCACAAATTACCTTAAACAGTTTTGAGCGGAGGATAATTCCAATTCGGCGCCTTCATCGGATGCCAAATACTCGTGTCTATCAGGCGATATGAGGCGCATGGATTCGGAGAGGGATATTACCAGAACGGCAGATGGATCTATGACTTCAATCCCGCACTTCGAGGCGACAACCGAACATGGTGAGTACTAGTGATGGCAAATCGGAACTCGACTCTCCTCTGTTTCTCTCACTTGTTAGACTGGCGAGAGATCACGCGAATTGAGGAGAGTATGATGCCGATTTGCTATCACTAATGAGTACGATATCTATGTCGAGAGCAATTCGAGAACACTAGAATGGTTTGCAAGAAAATATGGTAATATGAGCGTATTGCAGGAAGTATGGAGGTGTGTGCTCTGCCAACGCCGAGGAGACGCCGATCCTCCCACAATGCAGTTCCTCGCCCGTTCCTACTCAACAAAATCCCACTCGAGCTCCTCGAGATATCTACGAAATTGAGGCGGTTCGAGTGAATCCCATTAACGATGCCAGTACGGCTTTTCATGCCGACTTCAACCCGGCATTTTCAATCGATTGGATTTTTTCGATTTTGCCAGAAACTTACTCGGCAATTATTAGTCCGTGCACGTACTTATTTCAGTTGCAAACTTGCGGAGCTGAGGATGAGGCATCGAAGATAAGAAGAGAGCGTACGCCGGATATAGGAGGAGGGCACAGGGAATGCCACGGATTCGGTAAATCGTGAGTTATTTGGCACTGGTGGAAAATAAATACGATGCTCGGTATAAAAAGGATCGTTTCATCCAAGTATAAGCATAGAGCCAACTCTTAAGAGTGACTATCTGACCCAGTGAACATATGCTTGGCACTAGCAAAAAATCGAATTCGCTCTAAACGTGTAGGATGGAAGTACTCGGCGAGTGTAGCTCAGGCGCCACGGGTTTAATGTTCTAGATCGTTCTCCGCTAAATGGCGGAAGTTTCAAAAAAATACAGTAACCCAACCGACTTTGCTCTTTCACAATCGTTTCATTCGAGTGATATCTCAAAAAATACAGAATATTATGTTGATCATACATGATAAGTTTCATAACAATCGATTTGAAACCCATCGAGAATATTCAAATTTTTAGATTTTTTTCTCGAACTTTTCGTTACTGCTCTTAGTGCTTATACCCGATATACCTTTTTTATTGCATTTTTATGAAGAGCAACTATCCACCCACAAACTCTTTGAAAATGATCAAAATCAAAAATACCCTAAAAGAGAAATTCCACGAAAGCGACGGTCAACTTTTTGAAAGTTAGTTCATTATTGGCCTAACTACCAGGTATTCGTGCAAATTGAAATATCAAGCACATTTGTCTATGTTTCAACATTTACTGATTCAGTTTATGGTGGAATAATAAGACTTTGCGCGATCTTGAGAAAAAGTTTTCTTCGACCATCACGAGTTATGAATTTCGCGACACTTACTTTCACAAACGCAGTATTAACGCATGCTCTTACTAGTATAAGTATGCAGTCCCGTGGCTACTGCATCGAATCCATGTGATATGGGGCTCTGGCAATCCCGTGGCCACCCTCATTTATTCACTCAAAATGCGACTTACAAAATTTGCAGATTTAAAAAAATGTGCAAACTCCCACTTGTTAGTGCTCATTATGTTCGAAATTTATTGTGAGAAACATTCGATGATAGACAAACTAAATGAGCACTAACAAGTGGAAGTTTGCAACTTTTTAAAAAATTTCAAACTTCGCAGATCGCATTTTTGAGTGAATAAATGAGGGTGACCACGGGATTGCCAGAGCCCCATAGCACATTGATTCGATGCAGTAGCCACGGGACTGCATACTAAACCCGTGGCGCCTGAGCTACACTCGCTGAGTACTTTCTTCTTACACATTTAGAGCGAATTCGATTTTTTGCTAGTGCCAAGCTTCTGCACAAATATGTTCACTGACTCAGAAAGTCACTCTTAAAATCATACAAACTTGAAGAACCTCGTTTACAGACCGATCAAGCACGAGGAGTTCCCTCCGCTTCCCGGCGTCTCTCCCACCCACGTCTTCGCTCCTCTGCGCATCTCTGCGCCGATCCCTCAACCGGAAGAGCCAGAGGACGACGCTGGTACAGTATTTTAGGTTCACGAAGAGACAGATTTAGTTATAGAAAAGCCAAAGCACAACAGTTCTACAGTGGTACAGAGATCTAGACGAAGATAGTAGCAGACTCCTACTTTGTGGAGTACACAATAACTAATCGGTACTCATCATTCCGCATCCTCTGCGTGCTGTGAAGTTACTGCGATCGAATTAACAGACGAGGCAATCAAAAAAACCTCATATAGGACGAATTTCGCGCATCAACTGCGTTTATCAGTTCAATTAACAGCACATTTCGAATCGCCTGTGAATTCTGGCTACTTTTGTACACTTGCCACTACATCGACCATGAGTACGGTTGGCGTTGGTTACGGTCGATGCCCTGTTGCTTATCGATTTTTGCAGGCCCTGATCGAAGTGCCGAACGAGAAGAAGACGGAGGTCGTGGTGGTTAAGAAGGGCCGCGCGATGATTAGTTTGGTCATGCCAACTACGGACTTCATATGTTCTGAAAAGGTCAGCAATCCCATTTTCCCAATTTGATTATACAGATTTTTGCACTACTCAATCTATCGATGGGAGTATAATGTCGGTATACCGACAGTTCACATAGCGATCTAGAATATGTCTAACTTATTGGTATTTAGCAATATAATATTTGCTCATATAATGGTTTCGTAGTAGAGGTCACAACACGTCATCCACCCACCTTATTTCACCTGCTCTCTCGTCTGTAAGAGAAGCGAGAGATCTGGGGAAATGAAGAGAGTCGAATGCCGATTTGTCACCACTATTTTGCAGGCGATGGCAGATAGATACGCTCTACAACAACTGGCCGTAGAGAAGCATGACGATCGTCATTTCTACGAGGAGGATGGAACGGAACACTGGCAGATCTTCGGATATCCCAAGGTATGATATACCTAAGAGACCTACCACCCCGGAGTAACGTATTTTCGGTTGCTCTATCTCTTATAAAATGAAAATGTCTCTTTGTCTGTTCGTTCGTTCGTCCGTTTGTCTGTCACACTTTTCAAACCTCAATAACTCGCTTTCTAGGCATCGCCCGAGGACAAGTCCAATTTATTATAAAGCGCTATACTTTCTCCCCATCGCTTCCGCATCCATGTTCGTTCAACCACATCTTCTTGATTGTTTTATCCCTTTATCAACCTCTTTCATGACTTCATATTCATACATTTCTCTGTGCTTCTGCATCCGGTCATAAATTTAATGTATTTTATCTATGGTATGTCTACGAAATGCCCCCCTCTCTCGCGCTCGGGCATTTCGCTGCGTTAGCTCATTTGATAATCAGGGTTGGTAATGCAACGATTGGCTCTCTTCATTTCGCGCGTGATCTCGCTTAACTGGCCGGTGAGAGAGTATGCAAAATGAGGGCAGTCATCCTTGAAATGTCAACCCTACTGATGTTTGGCCTGTCGGTGGTTGCCTACACCCACTCTTCTCTCTGTTACTCTATTGCCAACTTTGAACTAGTATTATAAACGAGTGAGTGTATACTAGTGATGTCGAATCGAGGCAGACTCATATTATTTCACGTCATTTCTCGCCACTCAGCGAAACAAAGCACATGAATTGTGGAGGATACGACCTTGAATCGTCATCACTAGTGTTTACTTCGAAAAGAGGACTTGGTCTCAATATCAAGCTATGGCGACAAGTTTAAATAGTCCTGTTTTAAAAATAATTTTGAGGCTCTCAATTCCAACTTGATTACGTTGTGAGCTCCGTTTTGGAATCCACTGCACCTGTTAATTGGTTTGCGCTGACATACTTCCCTTTTCTGTTCTTTCATTGACCTACGACTCTCCTTCAAATTGCCTCGTTTTTTTCACCGAGAATTTAGCTTAGCCAACTGATGCAAATACGCTTCAGTATTTGTTGCGTATGATATGATGGCATCCGATTGCTGTGCCCTGCCTATTCACCTCCTTCACAATTACGGAGATAAAATGTACTCGTTCCCTCTCTCCTGTAACACCCATTCCTCTTCATCTATCGTAATTCTCCATTCGTTTCAGAGCGAGGTCGAGCAATCTAGGAACCGTCGAGGGATCGCAACAAGAGAGAAGGGGTGAGATGAGAGATCGCTCGTTTTATGTCATACTCCCTTATTTCACGCCTTATTTATGTCCTCATTGACGAACTCGCTTTATTGTTACCGCGGCCTCTTCAAAGAATAGGGGGAATGAGAGGGTAAAATCACCTCTTAATTCTCATTCATTCTCTTCATTCTGACAACCCTAATTACAACACAAACGGGTTCATAACCAGAATTCATCAGCGTCCGCTGTTCTTGAAATAAATTACAGCGTATTTTCAGAATATCGGACGAGCAATAAGGAACGCCATCGTCGCAGCAGCAGCAGCCGCAAATTCAGGAAATCCCTGCTCTGGATGCTGCGTTTTGGGCGCCCTTGCCGTTCCCCAGCCTTGTTGCTACACCTACCCCTGAATCTCTGCTGCTGCAGCAGCTGATACAGCAGCAGCCCCCTGCATCACATCGGTCAGCCGTTCATGATCATCATCCAGACCAACAGAGCTATTCCCTCCTGGCCCCTGCAGTGTCGCAAAGCCTCCCTCAGTTCCCGTTTCCTCAGCAACCAAGATCACCTCGTCAGCCAGTCCTTCTGGAGAGACCCGAGCCATTCTTCATGCAGAGGGAGCGATGGGCGCATCAGGATCAGCAGCAGATGCATCATCGGTCGATGCAGCCGAACTCTTTTCGCGCCTTCTCAGTCTCCCCCGTCATGACACCCAATGCTCCCGAGGGTCCAGCTATACTTCCGCAGGCACAAGTTGACGCGGGGCTCGCTCACATGTAAGCATCGACCGGCATAGTCCTGGCAACGCTGCTTCAACAGCTAGGAGAGTTGCAGCGTCTGACGGAAATAACGCATCTTATTCACGCTGATATTCAGTCTCCGCTGAGCCCCCTGCATAACACTCAGCACTCATTCCTTCTGCATCCTCCTCAACCGATGCAGCTCTTGCAGCAGTCTCTTCGCCAACAACAGCATCATACACATCTGCTGGAGAATCAATCATTTGCGCAGCTGCAGCAGATGCAGCATGCATTTCTCGACCAGCGTCAGCAGGAGATGCAGCCACCTGCTGTGCAGCCAATGGCGCCTCTGGAAGTCATGCAGCAACTCCTGCAACTACAATCTCAGCCTCCGTACCATCCGCTGGTTTCTGCTTCCTCTGCTGCTACCAGACACAAGGTTCGTCGCTGCGTCAAGGAGGCCCGATGAACCCTACAGCAGAGCTTCATGAGGTTAAATTCATTTTATTTCAATAATGAATCAGTCAGGGTGAATCAAAGGAGAAGGATTTGTTTATGATTGTTTTGGTGCGTTTTCGGGAAACGTGAGATTATTCCAGAATGAATAAGGAAATTCAAGAACAAAATCAACGTGCTTGCAGGTGCCGCCGTGCGTGAGCACCAGGCAGCTCGAGAGCTCCTCTCAACAGGTAACGCTGGGCGCAGTGCATTCTCTCCCCATGATTTAACCGTGACAATATATTATTTTTTCTTCCAACAAATTGCGATTGCAATGCATACATTATAATCGTTCTCATGGCTGTTTTAGAAACTGTCTTTACATAGCCAAAAATACACATTGGAAAAATAGATCAAGGCTTTTGTCAACAGCAAAAAGGTCTGATGTTGGCTCTTGGGAACATTATGCCGCGATTTGCTGAGCAGAGATTACGACCAGCTTTGAACATAAAAATTTCATAATATCACACAGTTATAGTTCTTAATTCATCGGTAAATTTATAGTAAATTTACAGCTCCGCATTCTCATCATGGGAGAGGCCGGGAGCTCATCGAACTCTCACTCAGCACAAGAGAAGAAAGATGGAGAAGATGGAGGTCAGAAAGCGCGAAGAGGTGAATAAATTGATGAATATAGTATATGATACACTATCTGACATATATGTTTCACTATTGTTTATAAAAAAAATTGTGGTGGGATATTTGTCATTCGGATTGTTCGCATGTATTTTCCCCTATCTTTCATTGACTATTGAATATTCCCATACGTACTGATTTCACATTGCATTGGCTCATGAGTGATATCAGAACAGCGTGATCGATGGCATGAGGTCGTCTACAGTCAATACAACTAATATGGAGCAGCAGCAGCTGCTGTCACTGCAGCAAGTGGTCGCATCGACTGCCTGTGACGTCGGGATGCCTCCCGGTCCCTCCTCCGTGGCGTGGAAACCAGCAATATCTGCAGGTGAGGTCGTTCGGAATCCAAACATTTGTAGTCGTAGAAAAATCATTACGTAAATACACCAACATTTTTCAAATTTCAAATTTATTTATATAAAAAATTTATTGGAAAGGGTTCACAGCCGAACATCAAAAAAATTAAATAGCAGTCGAAAGCGTAACGATGAAATATATTATATGTACTTTGCGACCAGGGAGAATCTAAAAAATATCCCGCACTCCTCATTTCCCATGATCTCTCGTCTCTGTGCGGGATTTTTTTTGCACACCCCTGTTTACCCTCTGCTAGTCTACAGATGTGTTATGACATATTTCCAGGATCGGAGTATTCGACCGGTGCATTCAACACCGTCGAGAAGATAAGGACTACAAAACTCGACGAAAATATGATCGGTGTGTTGTAGTGAGGCTTAAAGGGTCGCATAACAGTGTCGATATTCTTGAGTACTCGGCAGTCCTGAGTCTAATCAAGTCAGAAAAGGAATTCACGTTTTACAACGCGAATGCATACTAAGGTCGGCCTGTGGTAGCGGAGGCGCGTATAGGTGAACTGAAACCATTTCCAGCGCTCCGCAGCGCAAAATCGTTGGAAGAAGTGCTCGGGTTGTTCGATGAACAGCGAGATATGCTCGGCACTCCGCAGCTGAGAGCCAGACTGGAATGCGAGCACAATCATGAGGTGGGCAACTGTCGATAGCTGACTAATATAGTAGGGACAATAACTCTAGTGCATGTTTCTCAGGTAGGATTAAATAGATGTGCTTGACATACGATAGTTAGAATGGCAAATTCAAGCGTTGAACTATCTCACATGAGAGTTCCACAGCCAAAAAAGGGTTAGTGGCTTATGCATAAATGAATATCAGGTCATCACAATTGATGACGAAGATGACGAGGAGCCGACAAGCAGCATGCGTGCTTCCCTCCACAGCCCCTAAATAGTTATATGAAGAGCGTAGCGTGCTGAATGTACGGCATGTTCCCCAAATCACTATTTATTTGATGTTGGCCCGCACTTTATTCATTTCGACATGTTTGTTTCGGTAATATGTTTTCCCACATTCCGTCATTTGACCCCTCCCTTCGATTGTCTGAGCTTTAGGACACATTTTATTACATGTTTGTAGGGAATCATTAAGTAAGCAGTTCTCGTTCCGAGATTCGATTTTTCTTCTCTCAAATACTTAGTTTAAATGAGCCCCATAATGCTGAAAAGGAGACTAAAAGCTTTCAAAATGTTTTTTATCTTTCTGAGAATTTTTTTTATATGTCTGCAAGTGTACATTAGAAGTAATTGCTCTCATCAAAATTTTCTCTAATAATGTAAGTCTCTTGTAAATCATTCGCAAATGATCAGTCTTATCTCTATCTCCGTTGTGTGTGTTTCCCTTGTGCTGCTACCATAGATTCCCCTCTAAACATCCATCCTCTCTATATTGAACAAAACTCTCTCCAAAATGCTTCCCGTCTTGCCATTATTTCTAAATTATTATTATTATCTTGCTATTGCTATAAACACGTTTCTTTACACATATCCTCGCTTTCCATGCATCACCTGGCAGCATAACTGAAAGGGTACAGTACCGTACATAAGTCTTCGGACACTTTTTTAACATTTTTTTTATATGCTTGATAGATTTCTGATTCACTCTTTGTCATGTCATAGCAGGAAGATGCAATTGGGAGATCACAGAAGTTCCTGATTGTTACGTAGATATGACGCATTTTAAATTATTTTTTCAAACATTTGAAATTCTTTCATGGATTTTATTCATACGCAACAAACTTTCTGATGTTTTTAGATAATTTACAGGTCTACCAAGACAGACAATTTCAATTGGCTGCTCAATCGCACCTTGTCTACAGAAAATGAAGAAGGGAGTTTAGCAGTCATTCATTTTGATCTTCATGAAGCGGAAGGCGGTCGTTCTCACTTTTCAAGAGGAGCTACTCTAACAGAAACGGCTCTAATTCAGAAACGAATGATTATTTCTTTATGAAACTTCGGAATTACCATTAATAGGTAGTTTATATCAAATAATGACCCGAAATCACAACCTTGAGTCAAAGGGCCTTCACAAACCGACTGGGGGGAATTTAGCGTCTATCAATTGTCATGGATATCCATTAATGGAGATAGTCAAGCATTTTAGGCATTTGAAGAAGTAGAGATGTAGTAAAGTCATTGCCTCTTTGTCTTTCTCTATTCGCGTGAGGAGAACACCCCGCCTCCCCTCTCCTCTCACTGTTCCTCCTCCCTCCCCTCGCGCTACAGTAATCGTTCCACCCGAGACGGGAGAGAGAAGAGACGAGAGAAGCGCGTATAGGCGGGGGAACACAATTTTCTCGCAGTATCATCTCAGACTGAGTTAGCACCTTTGTGACTCTGATTCGAGATACAGTTAGCAATGACAGGTGAGCATCATTGTATACGTAGAGCATTGAGCATTCGCTGACTGCGCTCTGAGAAGATTCCTCAACTCAGTTAGTGCCAACAATTTCGTTCAACGCAACGATGGCTCCACTCCATGACGTTTCATCTCAACAAAGTTCTATCGTCTTCATCTTTAGAAAACATGATTTACACATTTCTGCAACCGAACATCGATTTTATCTATGATATATCTACAACAAATCTCCTCTCATTCCCCGCTCGCCCTCTGCATTAGCTCTTACTTCTAATGAACCTCTAACGAGGGGACGAGAGTGAGCAAGAGTAGGTAATATACCTCCCAGTGCCTATAATTATCTCTGGTTGCACTCCTCTCTCCGTTTCATGATAGTCTAGCTTTGAATTCGTATCTTCTGAGTGATGAACTCACACGAAGCGAGAAGGCATTAGCTTGAGCGAGGTTCTCTTTCCTTTCTCTTTCACTCTCACTGTCACTGTTCATGAATATCTTTTCTCCTCACACATCTCGCCATCATTCTTTCTCGAAATTATATCTACATTCTATCTCTCTGTCGAATATCCGACACATCCTTTGGTGTGTTTCCTCACGTCCTGCTGATAGAACGTGCTAATTCGCTGTTTCCATGTTTCATTAAAAAATTTTGTCCGTATTTTTTCATATCAGAAATTAATAGATGGACGATGCTACAGTATTATTTGTGCCGACGATGCAGGAGCAGATAGCCGAGCTGAAGGAGAAGAATGAGGATGTGTGTCTGGATCGAGAATATGTTCTTATTTTTGAATTAGTTACTACTATTGGAGATCATCGAAAGAATCATGTATCCGACTAGAAAGATTGGCGATATCGCTCCTTTTCCACAAAGCGCTGTCTCTTCGGTGAAATATGACGATCTTTTAGGCAGCGAGAAGAAATGAAGCCGCCGAAATGGAGATCACGATTCGCGAAGGCCGACGCGTATGTTACGCTCAAAGACGAGGTACCTGTCATGTTCAAATGGCATGTGAAATAACTGAGTCGATTGCAGCTTGTTGCCGCCAACGAACGGAGTGAACGAGAATTCCGATCCATGGCAGACCGCCTCGTTGAAGTGGAGAAGATGTTGGACGAGGTGAGTTATTTTTTCCCAGGTCACATTTCTTCTCCAGCGATTCTCAGATAGCTTTTGAAATTTAAATTTGTATTATTCTTGTTTCTTTTCTTTTCTTCTTCTCATCACAGCCCTCATCCGTCTCTTACAATATTTTGTCTGCATTGCGCTTTTCGTTTCGATCCCTCCTGAATCGTAATACTTCTCACACCAATATCTTTCCCCTAGCTTCCATCCATTTCCAACATTCACCAATCGGATAAAGATTATTTCGTAGGCAACCTTAGCAAAATCCCTTCGTGAGGGAGGAGGGACGTGTGAGTCCAGGCCCCGACAAACATGTTATGCGAGTCATCAGAGCTAGTACATAGTAGGGATGTAATTTCGGTATTGGCTCTCTCAATTCCGCACACTTTCTCACCGGGCAGAGGAATTAGAGAGTGTGCAGGAGTCGAAATATCCTTATTAGTTGAGACGAAAACCGAATGGACATCACTAGCACATAGATTCTCCCCGCTATTGTCGTTGCGATCTGACTTAAATTAATCGTGTGATTTGAGGCCGTTTGCGTTTAAAAAAGTATGCTCAAAATTTGGCATCAGGGGTAACTTTTGATTATAAAAATATATAATTAAATAACCAATCCGATGTTCGCTCATTCGCCGCACGGCATGGCAATGGGAGCCGGGGGTCATCTGCAGTTCCAGAAGTGGAGGAAAGACGAGATGAAACAGAGGGAGATGGAGGTACGATCCATTTACAATTTTAATAAGGCACCACTCTGGAATAAAAATTAATTATTTTTTGCAATTGGCAAGAAAGAGATCATCAGAGCCGTGGAGCCTTAGGGCGTTTTGACTCACAACTGAAACATAATAGAACTCGAGAGACGATACAGCTTGTCAACTCACTTTATTCAATATCCCGCTTGCCTACGTTTTGATAAATTACTGAAGGGATTGCTAATCGAATCTCTCAGCATCGTCTCTCCCTCTTCATCTCCTCTGCTCGTCTTCCATCTCTCATCGTTAACGACGCGGCCTTCAGGGAGTTAGCCCAACCCCGCTTCACCTGTCCCACCGATGCTAGCCAGATCGATCAGGTATGCATCGTGACTAGGGTTCTCGAAACGAGTCATTCCTGCCCATTTGGGCACGAAAAGCGGTCGCAATTCGACCTGACTCTCTCATTTTCGCACACAATTTCTTCAATCTGGGATAGGCGGCCTGGGCCGCTTGGCCCAAATCGGGAACCCTAATCGTGACGCGTATTTCAATTGCATCACCCAATATCGAAAGTCGCAGTTTTAGTATAGATTCTTGATATTCGCCACAGAAGATAATGACCTAAAGATCAAAGATCACTTCTCAGATGCTAACGGCCCAGCAAGGTCGGCTTGAGATGGCGGTGCGACAGGCTATTCACGTGGCCAGGAGAATCTGTCTGATGATCGACTGCGTGGCTGTGAGCGAGAAGAGGTGAGGCACTCGTTGTGTCTACCTTGCACAAAATAATATTAAATGTTATAAGCAAACATCGAAGTAACCTCGTCAATTTGCAGCTACCGCGTGGCCATCACTGCTTCGGTTCCCTCGCACTTCAGCACTAGCGTGCAGTATCTGCTCGCGCTAAGGCCACTCGAATTGAGAGAAGAGGATCAGATGAGCAGTAGAGTCATCGAGACAATCGTCCAACAGGTACTGGCTCATATTCATAGTTTGGTCCCTGTCCATTAGTGATGTCGTTTCGGTTTTGGCTCTCTCCATTTCACACACTATCTCAGAGAAACGAGAGAATGTTCGGAATGGAAAGAGCAGAAAACCGAAACGACATCCCTACTAGGGTTCCCGATTTGGGCCACGCGGCCTGGCCCAGATTGAAGAAATAGTGTGCGAAAAAAATGCGAATTGCGACCGCTTTTCGTGCCCAAATGGGCAGGAACGACTTGTTTCGGGAACCCTAATCCCTACTGTCCGTGAACGCGATTCTTCCTTTGATGTATGCTCGCACAGCTCGTGCCTATAATAAAACTCTCAGGATACATTCATTAATTATGTACTACGGAAGCCGATTAGATTTGTACGTGTCAATATCAATAGCCGTTCCTTGATATTTCAGGTGATGGCCGAGCACAATCTCTCCTCCGACAAAATCGTTCGTGTGATCACAAACGGAATTGAGAGGGATGATCGATCAACCTTCGCCGGTGTCCCGAGGATGAGCATTATTGACGCCGTTTCGGTATTACCTTTCCTTTTCAGACAGACGAGAGAGCGTGCAAAAAAGAGAGAGCGGAAAGCCGAAATGGCATCATTAGTGAGAATCCTATCTAATAACGAGCGAGTGTTTCGGCATAGTCAATCCTTCGTTCATTCAGTTGATTGCCTACCGTCCACGAGTCCTCGCTGCCATCATACACATCATCGACAACAACGCGCGAGTGCAGGTACTCTTCGCGTTTATCCTTGTTATCAACTCCAATCAGAGTCAGAGGAATACTCTCATCCATTCCCGTCTTCCCACCGCGTGATTTGCAGGAGCTTAAGAAACCCTTCTGCGAGGTTCTCATCAAACTCGTCTCTCAAGAGGGGCTCATGGCAGCTCTTATCAAAATGATTGGTAGGATAAATATTCCTCTGACAACTGCATGCTTATGGGTAATTAATGCCGTCATTGCAGGTGCTCCCGTGCCTGTCTCATTCACGAAGAGATTCGAATCCATTCTCGAGGCGCTCTTCCCCATTCAGGACTCGCTCGTGATGGTGCTTAGCGATGCTGGCATAGAGGTGTTGAGCAGCGAGGACTGGTACGAATTCCGCTTTGATTAGTGATTTATCCGCCAGACACATAACAACTTAAGTGTGAATTGAATTGCGCATCGTGATAGTGATTTGTGATCACGATTTCCAATTGCAGGAAGTTGGCCAAACTGCTGCTCGCTCTTCTGTCTGTCATTTCTCAGTCCTTCGTTCATTCTCACGATACCATCGACACTGTCCTGCCCTCACTCATGCAGATCCAAGGCATTCTCAAGGAGGTTAGCTAATGATTTTCTATCCATCATAACCAAGACATATTCAACCATTTACGGCTGCCGAAGCCAGACACAATCTACTTCAGCGTTGCACCATGTTGTTTTCTTGTGTGTACTGAATCCATAAAATACAAGCCAACAGCACCAATACTCGAGTTCTCTCATTTCCACTCGTTTTACCGAATAGCGAGAGGAAATGAAGATTGGAATTCTGGAAAAGGATGCTTTATTGTTCACGAACAAGCTATAATCAAGAATAATTTCAGAACGAGGACGTCTCCTTTGACATTGTTGAGAAGTAGTCTGATTCAATTTTTGTCGTTATATTGCGATAACACCTTAGGGATATTGAAATAACTTTCATATATTATTTAGAGATAATATAAATGCAGCGATTCTAGTTGGATGTCAGTAGATTGACTAGGGCCCACTCACCAACAGAACCACAGCTTTCTTGTATCATTAGTGCGAAATCGTGGCTTGTAATTGCAATATAACATGGTTCGAGAAAAGGACGATTAGGAAAACTGTCGAGAGGGATCAGAGGGAGGCAAGATCCGGAAGTAATCGTAACCAAGAAGCTAATATGTCTCTCTTCAGTGGTAAACCGTCATCCGAAGAAGCCGAACCCTGGCAATCGCAAGTGCGCCATCGTGCGACTGAGCAACGGAGCCGAGGTATATTTAAAAATAAAGATAATATAAATAAAGATTTAATAAATGCGTTGCATCTGATGGCAGTGCGCAGCGCTTCCTGTTCGATTATTGTCATGCTTTATCTACTCTCAATCAGACTAGTCGTGAATTGCTAAGGCTTTTTTCTACTGAATAGTATTTAGAATGATCCTATCTAAAATCATAATTGTCAATGATTCATCCTTGCAGGGTCTCATGTTCGGCTATGCGACTGACGAGACGGAGCAGGCGATGCCCCTCTCGCTCGTGCTCGCCCACAAGCTCATGGAGAGATTGCACAGCCTGAGACGTCTGGCTCAATAGCTCATCTGTTGTGTCCGCTTTATCCACATCCTTATACGCATTTTACTACCATGTCCGTTCATTTCTTGATTTGATAAATATTCTTTTTAAAATACGATCAAGCATTATTGGAGCACTTTATCAACGACAAACAAGGAAACGATTACTATGAACAATACTAGTGTCGATCTACTTGCCTCCGGCTGGAGCACAATCGAGCTTGCCTCGGATGATATTGGCAATCCGCGCAAGCCGCGGGCCGCCGCAGCCCGCCGCGGCCGCGCTTATGCAAGGCGATTAGCCAGTATTGTATAGACCGCAACTCTTCGTTATTACTGCAACGACTGACGATATCAGAATTGCATCATGTTGCCCTATAGTTCAAAATAATTATTTTTTTAAATCTCTTATCAGGTGACCAGCATCCAAAACGGCGATGGGTCCTCCGCCTCCTCAATCTACCCTGACTTTGGCAGGATGAAGGTACGGTAACCTCGATTGAGATCGATTACCCGGGTATTCTTTGTAGGAGCCATCCGAGCGCGGTCGATCCGCCGAAGCCATCGTTCAGGCCTACTTTGATGAAGTGATCCATCAATTACCCTTCATTCTAGGGATGGAAAATCGGCATTCAACTCTCCTCAATTTGCACGCTCTTTCGTCGGTCAGGTAAGCGAGAGAATACGCGAGTTGAGGAGAGTTGGATGTCGATTTGCCACCACGACTTCATTATTCATCTCAACCAGTCGTTGCCTATTCTGTTCAGGCAAATTTCTTGACCGGTTTCTCCCTCCCGAATCGGAATTTATCGCCTACTCCGTTCTGGATTGCGAACGCGCACAAGTACGAACTTGTTTCACCAGGTGCTCCAATTCGAAGCCAGACTGATTGTTCACAGCGGACAAAATTTCGAAAACAAGCTCAGTTACGACAGCTGGCGAGAATTTGAAGAAATACTCTTTCTCATATTTCCTGAACAACAATATCAGTCATTATTCCGTATTCAGATGGCCCCTATTGGCCGAAATCGCTCTCGAGCTTCTCTCGATCCCCGCCTCAACTCCGGGCGTTGAAGGACTCTTCGGAGTCAAGGTAATCATTAAAATATATTAAATAATTCCTCGCTGTTCTTAGTATGATCTCATACTGTATGATAATCACTTCGATAACTCACTTTCTGATGTAGCATTTACTTATCATTTTTCTCGTGGGCAAGCGATTGAGTTTCACTCACTTTTGTAATAGTCTTGTGCGCACTTGTAAACAATGAATGGTCAATTAAATAGTAAATAAAAAATAATGATCAGGCAGCTTCGTTCAACTCTTCCTCTCTGCTGCAGCTTCCAGAGCGACTGGAGCGAGACACCTTCCTCAGATTCAATCGATCCCTCCAGCTTCTAGATTAGGGATGCGGAATGAAGAGATGAAGAGGGAAATGAAGAGGGGGTTTTCGCTCTCTCATTCGCCCCCTTCCCTTCTCTTCAATGAAGAGCTCGAAGAAATGTCTTCATAATGGATCATTCTCGATAGTTTGAGCTCTGATTTTTGCAATTACCCTTATTTTTATTTGATCAATTTTCTATTATCATTTTTTTCAAGAAAATCACTTGTTTGAATCCCTCCACGGCCTTTGTGATGCCTCAACTCGGATGTTTTGGGACAGAAGGGGACCGACGGGAACGCCGAGGGAGGCGAAGGTACGAGCTAACGTGGGGTCTGAGGACAAAATGTATAAGCCAATCATCTTCAACACCCTCGATAACCTCAAAAACACAGAGTTCGACTTTTTTGAGCTGTGCCAGATCCGAACGGATCTGCTCGAAAATAAGGCAAACGTCGCCCTAAATGTCAAGAGTACATGAACCTATCGTACTTCGTAAACATTTTCGAACAAATTTACATTTTGTAAATTATTTAATTTTTTTGCATTTTGCTGGTTTGCAACTAAAGATTATAATTAATATTTCTTATTTTTTATCCACCCCGAATTCCGGGCAAATACAAAAATCTGACAGTGAAATATTCCTAGAAATACGATTAAAAAAAGAGCAATTATTATATAAATTGAAAAGAAACTGAGATTACGGTAGGGACGAGGGTTTTAATCGATACTACCGTAATCTTTACTATTTTGCTCTCTTTTTAATCGTTTTTCTAGGAATATTTCACCATCAGATTTTTGTATTTGCCCGGAATTCGGGGTGGATAAAAAATAAGAAACAATAATTATAATTTTTAGTTGCGAACCAGCAAAATGCAAAAAATGTAAATAATTTACAAAATTTTTTTGTTCGGAAATGTTTACGAAGTACGATAGTATAATATTCGCTCACCGAACTTCAGAAATAAATAAATCTAAGAGTTCGCATATCTGTCGTTGATTCATTGTTTCCTTTTTCACGGCAGAACAAAAACGAAAAAAAATCGGATAGTTCTAATCGATTTGCATTTTTCCACATTACCAGGATAGAATAATGACTGAATTTCAGCACAGGGTTGTTTATGTGGATTACATCTAGAACACATACGGTTTAACAATCGTATTGACTATTCTTCATTGTTTCCTCTGGTTATGCATGTCTCATCAAATGCATAATATTCCCAGCCGTAAATTACGAGTAAGAAGGACTCGCCAGAGGGTAAATACACACTCTGCACCTCCCTCTTCAGCTGAGAAGATCAGATTTTATCGAGATCTCAGCCGATTAAATATAAGAGGGATGGTAATTCATTCCGCACTATCAGTTGCCCTTATAACTTGTGGAGTTAGTAGACACTCATCGATACCTATTCAGTCTATTCGTTTAATAAATATCTTTGTGTATGATCCCAAGAAATCAGAATGACGCTCATGGGTCTTGGGTCTCTTGGAAATACGTTGTTTGGTCTCTCTTTGCCTGTCTGGTGTCCATCTCATGGACCTCTCATTGCCCTATCGCTTATTGCGGTTCCTTTTTCCTATTTCATCGCTCCCTACTCTTCGATTGACCGTTTCACGTTCTGCCTAGCAGATGCGTGCAATCGGGAGTTTAATTTAGAAATCGCTAATCTGCACCCTTCTCACTCTTTCACGAGCAGATGTCTTGATTGACAAACGCTCCTTCCTCACAGACCGACTGTCCTCCCCCAAAGAGGAAGCGATTCACATTCGCACAGAGTCTCAACAATTTGCTGATTTTAGTTGATGTTATATTTTAAAAAAAAGTTGTTCAATATGTATTAACTCTGATCGATTACAGCGATCTTCTGGGGTCTCAGAGGACGTGTCCGGCACTCTCGTCTGACTCATCTTTTCATAGTCCACGGTGAGCAATCCTTACTAGAACGCTATGAGTCGCTATCTTTTGGCTAGCTCTGAATCTTTTGATATTGTCAACTGTACCAGCATACCCCCTCTTCTTTCCTGCACGGTTTCTTGTCAGGCAGAGCAGCTCAGTGAGCGAGGGACATTGAGAGAAATTTGTAGGCGTTGCTTGTCGCCTCAATATGGCTTCTTTATCATTGCTTCGAATAATTTATCGATGGTTCCTTGCTTTATGGATGTCCATCACAGTGCAAATCTGAAATGCCCATTTCTGCTTTCCACTGACCTTTCCAAATCTTTTTCTGCTTCCATGTGCCCTTCTTACGATCGATTTTGTTCGCAACCCTTTTTTTCTACGCCAATTACACTTCGCCCTTCTCAATTTCTGCAGGCTTTTGATCATTCCGATCGTTCCGCCAACATTCTTTGTCGGCTAAACATGGTCCTACCTATGCCTGCTCTCCTCCTTCTGTCCACTCTCTCGCCTTCTTTGTCCCTCGTTGTCCATCTCCCCACAGTCATTCATAATCGGATGACTACTCTCCCGTCCATATCTCGATCTACTCAGCCCGCAGGGAGAGGGGTTTGATGCCACACAGCCCCTGACCTCCAACTTGAGATGAGAATGGCGCGACAGTGTGTGAGTCCGAGAGACGGGAAGGGTGGCAGAGAAAGAGAGATGGTGAGAGGGGGAGAGAAAGAGAAGAAAAAAGAAGAGGGGAGGAGGAGGAAGAGGCTGTGTGCGAGCGTAGTAGCATTGGACGCTCGGGGCGCTCTAGATTGTGTGGGAAGGCAGGCAAAAGAGGAGGGAGGGTGGGGGGGGGGGAGCGAGTCCCTCTTCCCCCTATTCCTGTCTCTCCTGCACGACAAATTATTTGTAGTGGTTATCTGTACGAATCGCGAGGCTGTCGAGATTATCAATAATTAGCGTATCCACGGGCAAACGAGGAAATGCTAATAGGGATTTTGCACTTTCTCAGATAAACAAGTCGCGAATGTCTTTCGATGTAGCGATTAGCAGCTTTCAATCGAAGCGCTGCGGCAAATTGTATGAGGATCAAACGGCTTCCTACTCTACTAATTAGAGGGAGAAGGCAGTATGTACATGCATGACTGGTCTATGATCTCCTCTACTCATAGTATACCTCATTTCGATACGTATTCATGAGCTCGCTACGTCAGTGGTCGATGAGTAACTGGCTCCGCATAAAGGAATAGATAAAACTGATTATCAGTATGCCTTTTCTCTAATCTTGTTTTCATAAATTTCCCTCACCTGCTAGTGAACGTTTCTAGAGCTTGTTCCTTTATGGTTTCGACAAAGTTCAACGATCAATATCCCAGGCCCTCCGTGATGGTTCGTCCTCGGGCGCGTTATAATCTGATAGCGCACTCTTCTCTCTTCTCATTGCTCACTCGATCTCTCCTCACTTTCCTTATCAAGCTGACACGTCAGCGCCTGATACAGATAGCGAACCCACGCGTTATTTCCCGCACTTGACCTTCTGGTACGATTTAGGACGATTGAGGGCCCAAAGATCATCTTTGCCGCATTCTACTCTTGCTCCAATTTCAATGAATCTGAGATAAAAAATCGCATCATATGTATCAGTTTTCCCTCGGGAAAGATCAAAGATCATTCTCTTGACCTCATCGTGCGGTAACTCTCGCGGCTGATGTATTCACCCATCCTTTCCCTTGACCTACTGGCAGAATTCATTCCTATCGAATGCAAGGTTTCCTGAGTATCCACCAATTGATGCATTTATCATTACTTTTCCATTTTGTGATCTACAGGCAGCTCTATTCCCGCATAAAATATCAAATAATATTGTTGAGCTCATCATCATTATCTCTGTTTCTCTCCTTTATCCTTCCCCCTGATCTGACCTACTCTCTGGGTCCATCACTCATACCGATCAATTATCGTCATTCACTCACATTTCCCGCATAGATCATAGAGATTGCTGCTTTAGCATTCGGCTCGTTCTCTCTCCTCTACTACTAGTAGCTTTGATTCTGCAGATGCTAATAGGTCGCCTGTCACCTACTACTCCCCGTAACGAATTCCTCTCCTCTCTCTCCGCTGATCTCCCCAAGGGCAGTGCACTCTTGCGGGAACGTGGCCCCTCAGGCTATACATCCCCTCTCCCCCTCCTTCCTTCCATCCACTCTCATTCAGCCCCAACCCTCTCTCTCTCCCTCGCTTGGCACAGGCGCATACGGGGTTCCCGCTGGCCGTCTCGTTCTTCTTCCATCTCTTGTCTCTCTCTTCCCCCACTGGACACCCTCTTTCTCTCTCGTCTCTTCAGCCTCCGCAGCCTCTTGCTACGCAGGATTGCTCGGCCCCGAGCGAGAGAGAAGAGATAGTCCTCTGGGATCTCTCGTTTCCGCACACTCTCTCCTCCTCTCTAACCCTTTTCTCTTTTCCCATTCTCTTCTTTTCTGCACGTGCAGCGGGATAAATTTGAATGTCAACCATCCCCTCCGCCCAAACATACTCGGCAGTTTCCGATGGTACAGTGGAAAGGGCATCCCTCAAGTCGCTCGCAAGCTCGTTGTACACTCTCAATAAATAATCGATCCTGCCATATCCGAGAAAGTCAGCGCATGAATCAGATTGATCTTTGATCTTTGCAGACTGGAACGCTTGCGTGATTGGCTGCGGACTTGGCGTCAGGTTGAGCCTGAACTTCAGTCTGAGAAGATGCAGGTAATATGATCGAAGGCGTGATCTTTGAACTTTTCTAAGATTGTTGCTAAAACATCCCTTCAATCTCAAAATTGCAGCTCGCAGCTCGTGAAGCGAACAGGCTTTCAGATCACCGACTGAGTTCGAAGGTACGGTAGGGAGACTGTAGGAATCATGAGAACCGGATGTATTGGAATCAGGCCGAAGTCGCTGAGCATACGACCACTGCTTCTTTTCTCCGTCAATGTTTTTTCCAGAGTAGTGATCGTCTCTCCGAGCGAAAGAGCCAGCGAGAAAGGAAGAATCCCGTTCGATTGTCTCCTTCGCCCACACTGAAGGAAGATGACACGGTGAGGAAATTCTAATCGTAACGACCTTTTGAAACGAGCCAATTTCGAAACAAGAATGGTATGATAAGTGCACACACAAGTCAACAAGCGCGTCTATCGAGATTGAACATTGCAATGTATACACACGTATCCCACGTACTAACTGCTACCTTACAGAATGGTCAAGAGATGAGCCAGGATTCGACTGTGGCTCTTCCTGCTCCAGCAGCTGTCAGACCCTATCATCAGCTGCAACCCCGGCACAAGGGGCGTTTCGCAGGTGCAGCAGTGCCCCTTGGATCCTCGGTAAGCTTTGCAACCAAAAGTATCAAACTGCTTTCCTAAATCAGAGCTACGACAACAAACTGAATATTTGATAATTACATTGACCACCACGTCGAAAAAAAAGACGTTAATCAATGTGCATTGTTGCTTGATTATCGAGTGAGAACCTTGCAGAGCCAGTCTGCCAAGGTGACGTTCGCTCCTGCAGCAGTCCCGGCGCTGCCGGTTCAACAAGCCATGACGAATAAGCGATCAGTATCGGTGAGCCTATGCCAAATATCGAAACATCCAATCGTTTACTTTGGAAGTGGCTCTTTCTTGGTGGGTGTGCAGTTTCTCATAATCCCCGTAAATGTTTTTTGTATTGCACACATACGGCTATGGGAGGCCGTTTGCGTAAGAGTCAGTAAATGTGCAACATGGTCTGGCACAGGAAAAAAAAATCAAATATGCTCAAAAGTTCGTCCTAGGGGTAACTTTTGATTCTGAATCGACTGGCGTTTTCAGTTTTTCAATAATAACCGATTCAAGGGGGAAATGCACCGTAGAGTGAAAAGCGCGAACTGGGCATTCTCTAAGTACGCGGAATTCTTCCGGAAAAGGAGTTGCCCCATTCTCCTCAAAAAGCGTCTCTTCGATGGTGTAGTACTCCCCGCATTCCTCTACGGCTCCGAAACATGGCACCTTTGTAAACGAGACAAACAAATTCTATCCGTTGCTCAGCACAAACTCGAACGCAAAATTCTCGGAATTACCGTACTCGATCGCATTTCAAATGAGCGGATTCGTGGCACCACTAAGTTGAAGGATGTTGTTAGGGAGGCGGAAAAGCGTAAATGGATATGGGCTGAAAGAATCTCGAGCCTAAGCTATTTGCGGTGGAGTCTAAAGGTGCTCGAATGAACCCCGCGAGGCAACAGAAATCGAGGAAGACCCGCCAAGCGATGGAGAGATGATTTTGTCAAAGCAGTTGGACATCAATTCCTTCAAGTCGCTCGTCACGATAGCAAGCAATGGAGAATTCTCATGGCAACCCAGCTGAGAATTCTTGTTCTTCGTTAAAAACAACCCCGGGATAGGTCAAAATTGTGCCAAATCCCGCGTTCCCGACCAAAATGTAATTCTCTACAAAATGAAAGAAAATTTTAGGCTCTACTTTTTTGGTTTTCGAGAAAAGGGCGTTTTTTGAAAATGGCCGCATGCGAGCAAATCCCTATGCCATTTTGTAGAGAATCTTTTTCTGATAATTTTGGTATATAGGGTTAAGGATTTGACTTTCCCATGATAGATTCGGCAACCTAAAACCGCATCCAACTCGCGTTTTTGCTCTTTTTCGATTACAACTTTTTTATTTCAAAGTTTCTGGATCTCTAACATAGAAATTCGGTTTCTACGTGCAAAAATACGTCAGAAAATCGTATAGTTGGGTAGTTTTGATAGACTTTTTCGACCCTGGTTCTGGTTCCTGGTTCCATTTTTCGGTCCAAAATTCATATTCTCAAAAATACCCGAGTATATAATTTTCTGAGGTATTTTTGCACGTAGAAACCGACTTTCTATGTCAGAGATCCTGAAACTTTTAAATAAAAAAGTTGTGATAGAAAAACAGCAAAAAACCCGAGTTGGTTGCGGTTTTAGGTTGCCGAATTTATCATGGGAAAGTCAAATCCTTAACCCTATATAACAAAATGATCAGGAAAAGATTCTCTACAAAATGGCCTAGGGATTTGCTCGAATGCGGCCATTGTCAAAAAACGCCCTTTTCTCGAAAACCAAAAAAGGTAGAGCCTAAAATTTTATTTCATTTTGTAGAGAATTAAATTCTGGTCGGGTACGCGAGATTTGGCACAATTTTGACCTTTCCGGGGCCGTTTTTTATCGAAGAACAAGAATTTGGCCAAATCGTACCGGAATTCAGAACCTTCTGATCGAAAAACTGAAAACGCCAGTCGATTCAGAATCAAAAGTTACCCCTAGGACGAACTTTGAACATATTTGATTTTTTTTCCTGTGCCAAGCTTTGTTCGACTATTACACAAACGGCCTCATTGTATCATACATTGTTATATGGGGAACTTACAGAGGGTTCGAGGAATGCACGCGGTCGCTAAATCAGAGCAGCTTGTTGCTGCATCGTTACAGAAGTCTTCTGCTGCGGCTTCGTCTTCGACCATCTCTCCCGCAAAGCGAGTCCGCCCTCCGGGAAAGGTAAGTGACCGGGCGATAGGTCAAGTAACTGAGGTGCAATGAAACTCACTATTCCATAAGCCGTTTTCCGTGATCTTTCTTCTCGATAAATCAGAATCTTATATGTATATACTTGTTTAGAAATCTCCCGTAATCGTTACGAAGGCGAAGAAAGGAAAATCTGTCCTGCTCGCGCGAATCGAAAAGATGCGGACTTCACAGAAAGCAAGCCAAAAGGTCAGGGCGGCCTACCGCCGGGAGCGCATGGCGGAGACTAGTGGTTGGGGCGCGAGCCTTCTTCTACCATCTTGCAAAACATGGTCGATTGGGGCTCGAACCGGGGGTCGAGACTGGATTGGGTTCTTCAATCAGACACCATAACCACTATCTAAGAATCTAGAATTTTATATAAGAATCTCACCGTATTGGAGTCCTGAGAATGCGGGATATAATTGCTAATCCGCTTGCTGAAATGATGGAGGAAAGGGAAACAGAATCATCGTGTTTTTATCTAAGAATCACTATCTTCCAGAAGAGTCCTTCGCGTGCTCAGAAAGATCAGAAGGGCGATGTGACCGAAGACAACGTTCCGATCGTGAAGCAGTCCCGTGTGCACTCCAGCACTACTGCGCAGGTTCGTCTCATTGAGATGAGAGAATGAATTGCAACGCAACTGGCTTTAGGCCCGACCGCCGTGTGTTGATAATGATTCCTTAGCGAATTTCAATGACTCAGTATCTCCCCGTCGCTTCATGGTGAGTAGTACACAAATAACGTTGTTTTCAACGAATATTGAAAATAGTTTTCATTAAAGTTTGCTGGAAATGTGATTCCACAGGGATGATTCCTCATACTTGCAGCATCATCGTGCAGCAGCTGCATCCACTCCATCGTGCGCAGTAGACGATGACTCGGACGAGGAATACGCTATTCCTCCTCATTCCAGGGTACAGCAGGCGAGTACTCAGGTACGGACTTGTTCACATTTTTGTTCCGTGTTTCTCCGAATAGCTGCTTTTTTCAAACCGCACGTTATTCAGGGGAGTATCCCGAGTTAGAAAAAACAGTTTGAGAAAAATTACTTGAGAAGTTTGATTTTCATAATAGACGATTTGAGAAAAATATTTGAGAATTAATTTTATCGGAAAATAAATTTTAGAAGAAAAATCACAGAAATTAAAATTAAGAAAAGTCATTTTGGAATACACTTTTTGAGAAAGTGTCATCTCAGAAAAAAATAACCGGAAAATGTGAAGATTACTGTAGCCGGGAATTATCGCATGAAAAGTTAAAATGATCAAACTTTAATGTTTTGCTTATTTTTTTGGTCTAAATTGAAGGGATTGTGATGAAATAAAATATTAAAAGAAAGAGAAAAAGCGAAACGTTCAAATTCACAACTTTTAGAAGGCGAGTATACATTTAGTGCGGGATACTGTAGCTTCTCAATTCACCGGTTCTGGTTAAAAATTTCTGAAAATGCACTTTCTCAAAAACCATATTATGAACTGACTTTTCTGTTCTTTTTTCTCTCAAACGTGTTTTCTATAAATATTTTTCTGAACAATATTTTTCTGATAAATCTATTTCTAAGATATATATTACGATAAAATATTTCTCAACAGTGTTTTCTGAAACGATAAGTATAATTCGGGATACTCCCTATTTCAGGATCGTCACGCCCGAAGCAAGGCGCCTTCGGCCTCCCCTGCTCGTGCGCCAACTACCCTGCCAGCGAGCATCTCCAGATCACCACCCCGAGTATCGGTCAGCATCATCGTATCAAGTGTCGAACAATTAGAAACACACAGTTAACCGAATATACGTTGAACAAGATGAGATATGCCCTAGAATGCAAGTAAAATCATCTGTAAATTCTTCAGAAGCGTCGCGGTGCAGTGATATCCCAGAGTGAGGACAAGAGCTCCGATGACTCCGATGAAGATGTCGCTCTGCCTACTGATCGCCTTTCGAAACGTGTCACCGCATCAGCCGCTCATTCCGCTCTGGCACCAATCTCACAAGCTCCAGAGCGAAAATCAGTGGGTCATTCTGGAATACGCTCATTGTCTCAATTTTTTTTCGAAAATTAATGATGTTTCTTTCGTATGAATATGTGCTTATATGTAGCGCCGAGCAGCTGCTGCAGCAGCCACAGCGAGGCTTGCGGATGACGGGATGAATGGTGATCACGATGAGCTGATAAGGAGAGCTTCTCCCTCTTCGCCTCGATCGCCTCCTCGACGCTCGAATAGCAGGAACCGAAGCGAATCCAAGGTATCGAACCATTCAAAATATCTCATAAAACAAGTCCGCATCTGTGTAATTGTTTCTCTCAAAATGAAGAACCTGAATCATAGTAGAATGCTTGCTACATCATAACACGTGTTTCATTGAAATTAAAGACAGAAAAAAATTAAAGATTTTCCTTCCAAGTTAGAGGAAATCCGTGATATATATTCTTTCAGAGCAAGAAGAATCAGAGGAAGCGTCTAGCGTCTTCCATCGACTCGGCCACGCCAATTGCGAAGAAAGAGAAGAACGAGGAGCCTTCTAAGGCGAATTGCACCCAAAGAGCTTCATCGAGACTCGCGCCCTATTCGTCTACAATTCTCCCCAGATCGAAGTTGAGCAGAATTGCTGCTGTAAGTCGGAGCTTTCATCAACATTTTATTGGCTTATCTCGACCATCTATTAATTTTCAGCGTCATTTTGTGCAGGGCGAAATAACTCAGATTCAGCGTTTTCTGTGATTTCAAACTTATCATTTCCAGGTTGTGAGCAAGAAATCACCCTCCAGTTCGGATAGCAAGCAAGATCAGGTTTGTATTACATTCCGTACTAGTCTGCAAGATAAGGGCACATGTTCGTATTTGAGCACACGTAAACAGGAATTGTTTAGTAATCGTCTTTTATAAATGGATTTTCAGTCAATATAGGTATGATTTTTAATAATCAAATTTGAAGTTTATTCCTCAAATTCAGATGATCCGTCCGAAGAGGATGAATAGGGAGGTGAACAAGATCGTCGGCGAAGCAGCTCAGAAAGCTCAAATCAAGACGGAAGCGACAATTACAAAGAAAAAGATTGTGAGTCACCCGTTCTTGGGATGACTTTTAAAGCATACTTTTATCAGGCTCGCCCACTCAAGAAGAAAGATATGACAGAAGAAGAAGTAGCTCAGATGGTCATGAACAAGGTATGGTCATCCTGTGAATTTACCTAACGTTTATTTCGAGAAACACAGAAAGGGTATTTTCATGACAGTAGGATGCATTTTTTAAAAGAGATTACTGACTATAATTTATGGTGGGAACAGCTCGAATCAGCACTTCACTATTATGGACTCCCTTACTGGGTAGGCGACTTATGCGGCCTGACCTGATCGTGGGTAAATAGTATGTGAAAATGGGTTAGATCAAATTGCGACCGCTTTTCCGACCTGAAAATGCCAGAAAGACCTACAAATGCAAACCTTATTCAGCATTCACATTCCAGGTCTGTCCTTCCATCGATCGAAGTAGTGGAGATCATTGGGACGGAACGGAAGCTCATCGCCAGAGACTTGAGGCAGAAGTGAAGGACGAGGGAACGATGGAGGACTACAGACACATCTACAAGAAGAACTTTGAGAAAGAACTCGTCAAAGTGAGCATGATTTGGTGTTATTTTTTACAATCATGACAACAGTTGCGAGATACGTTATGAATTTAGAATGCGATTGTGTGGTTAATAATATCGCTTTAATGAATTCCGAAGAAAATACTTACAATATTCATTTTTTCAGGAATTTGAGAAGCGATCTATGCCGGTGCAGAAGACGCTAGCCGATCGATTGTTCTGGAGAATGCAGCTGAACATGGACACTCCAAACAGTCTGACCCATCCATCGGTGAGCAACCTTTTTTCAGTAACGGGGACTTTTATAATTAATGAAAATCTCTATCAAATTTGAAAATATTATTGAAAATGATGAGTGTCCGCTCAGATGGTCGGAACAAAGTGAGTCCATCCTATGAATTGCCCTCAATCACAATTCAGTACGACATCGAAAATAGTTTTTTTTGGATCGCTAATCGTTTTTATCTAAATTAAAGAAAAGCTGTGCAAAGCTCTGGACTCGGAAGAAGGGTGATCCCTGGCCGGTGGAGGAGTTCAAAAGCGTCCTGCGCTTTATTCAAATCGGAGCCCTCTGTGAACCGTGCATCAACCCGTTCAAATTCACTACTGGCCAACTCAAGGGAAAGGTGAACTGATCATTCATTCAATAGATATTATACCATTTTTTTTAAATTGAAAATTATAATTATATTTTGCAGAATTGCACCTGCCCCAAGCCTCTTTCTCCGAAATGGAAAGCAGTCAAGGTTCAGAAATTTTTATCTGTTATCTTGATTATAAATCGAGTAGAACGTGATGATTTTCGGAACAAATCAATCGGAGTCTCGTGATCATCGATTCATAATAATTTGATGCTTGAAGGTGGCACCATCCATGCAGCTCGCTAATGGACAGACCAAAGAGATGAAGAGATGCGAGCTGTGGGATGCACAGGTCAGTGTGAATTGAAAATAAAATATTGTTTTTTAAAAACCTGAAACACAAGACCGGAAACCATCCTTCAAATAACAATGATAATATCTTCAGTTCACCACTGCCCTCAAGACCATCAAAGAAGGCGTCAAACGACGTCTGATATCTGAAATCGGAGAGGCGGAATTCAAGAAGAAGTACCCCTTCCACAATGTGGCCCTCAGCAAGAGACAGGACCAGGTATTTATTACACGTTACCTAACAAATCGCAAAAAGGAGAATGCATATAATTTTGAGAGATGAGAATGATTCATTTGCAAAGCGGTCATTGAACTAGAAAATATTGCAGTTCGGCAAAGACGTCTTCGCAGAGGCAAAGGAACTGAACAAAGTGCGACGGGCAGCAAATCAGTGTCCCTCGTTCATTCTCTGCTGGACGAAAGACACAAGCGGAAGTATTAATATGCCTCAAGAGTGGATCGAAGTGAGCAAACAGTGAATATTCCACATGGGGCAGGATCGAACACAAAGAGTTTATCGATTACTTTAATTATAGGATCAGAAATCGGTGCTCAGCGATGGATCCAGAGACCATCTACGCGTTCTCAGGAAGAATCAGCGAAAGCTGACCGAGTGAGTTGCTACATTTTTGTTTTTATTTACGTGGGATTCGAGAAAAAATACCGAATAATTTCATTGATGACATCATGATTACATTTGAAATATTATAGATGCAATCATTTATCAGCGACTATCCGCTGAAGACAATCTGGACCAAAATCTGGATGAACTTTTTTTATAGCAAAAACAGTGCGAGAGAACTGATATGAATTTCAAAATATTGAGAAAAAATATCATATTTATATTGCAGGACCAGCTGCTCCAAGGATTGCCTTACCCAAGGACATCGTTGCTGTGAGAAGAGTTTCCGATGCACGATGACACTGAACAAGGACAACCTTCTACAGTCACAGGAGGGACTATTCCCTTGCGGAATCGTAAGTCATTTGTATGCTCGCAAGGAACTCGCACAAATCCTGAACGTTTGCTGATGAAATCACAATTTGTGCGTTTAAAAAAATATTGAATCATAGGAAGGAAGAGGAATTCCTCGTATGTCGTGGGAGAAGGACATGTCAGTGTGTGCGTGTGACGAATTCTGCAAATGCGGAAAGAAGTGCCCAAAGCGCACCGTCCAGGTAACTTGCACATGAACAAATTGCTCTACAAAGACTAGAACACATTATTGATTCGTTTGAATGGAAATTCCGTTCCAAACGCTCATTGTTTCAGAGAGGCCCTCAGAAGATGATCATCCTCTTCCGAACGGATGACCGTGGATGGTCGATTCGGACGGCCGAGCGACTAGCGAGAGGAGAATATATATTCTCATTCGCCGGAGTGGTGAGAAACAGTCGGCTCTCTATGATTGGGATCTGATCAGTATTAGAACTTGCTTTATCAGTATTGGTGCATTACAACCATTATTTTTCAGATAATGAATCAAGAGGAGGTCAAGAAGACTAAGCAGAATTCCGCAATGTTCTTTGATCTCTCGCCTCCGTGAGTTTTCCTACTGTGGTTTTCAACGTAGACGCAAATAAGCTCTTCGTAAAGTTGAATGAAATACTTTTGATTTCACGATTTTTCTCATTTTTGATTTTATATCATCAAAATCATTGAAAATTCAACACTTTTCAGGAAGGGCGGCTACACTGGAGTCGGAACGAAACCAGTACTGACCATTACGACATGCCTCAAGGTATGTTTTTAGGAAAGATTATATGATACTGAAGATAACTGCATGACGGCGTCTCTTTATCTGAAAGAATTCTTTTTTTTTCATCTTTCTGAATCACATCAATGTATTCGAGGCCAACGAGTTCAAGTACATCAATCACTCGTGCTGTCCAAATGCAATCGTGGCCAGAGTCTATTCACGAAAATGGGGTGAGTGCTTTTCCCAGGACCGTATTTTAAATCAAATTGATATGGGTATGAAACAAATAATTTCAGGAGAGGCTTTGCACTCCATTGCACTATTCGCTCGTCAGACACTCGAGGAATACTCGGAGATTGTCTATGACTACTACCATCCCCTCAACGTCTTCCCCTTCGCTTGCAAGTGAGTTCACAAACAACAGCAACGAAAAAAATAAACATTCAATGATAGCTCAGAACGCTAATAATACGCCTTCAAAATTTTGCATCCTAGTTTTAATGTCATAAATGCGAGTAAATAAGATAGAATAATATCTAAATGAAAGTTCATTGCAGGTGCAAGTCATACGCTTGCCGCGGATGCTGAAATAAGTACACCGACGTCTGCTCTACGAGACTATTTCTTGCTTTCACAACTCGCCCTTTAAGTCATTTTCCCGCTTCTATCGAGTAGTTGCTTCATCTATGTCAAGTCACCCATCCAGAATTCGAGTCAATTCCATCTCCAAATGTAGTGGGTGCCTGCAATTGTTTTCACGTTCTCTCTTCTATCAATTTTCGAGTTTGTCTCCTTACAATTTTCTAGTTTTAGTCATCCGTTTCATTTCCGTTTACTGAAAACTACTCTCTACCATCCATCGAACCTTTCATAATTGACGAACGTCCAACTGCCTCATCTATGCATCGAATGCTTTCATTGTCACAATGCGCATGGGGGTATTGCTGCTCTCATGCATTCTGCGCTTTCGATGCTTGCCCCTTGCCGACAGAATCCTCAACATTTCCTCTCCCTCACTGTATTTTTCCATCCTCCTTAAGCAGTACAAGACATGTTCCTCCTTTCGCTCTCAGCCTTCTCTGTTTCCTACCGCGTTCCCAGTTGTAAACACAAATGAGCGGAATATGTTTCCATGTTGGCACAGACGATGACTCGACTGAATTCCATTACCGTTTATCCAAAAATCAATCCAAAATTTCAATTTACTCAGCTATCATTGAAATCACCAATTTTTTCATTGGATCCCATAATTTTTCTGTTTCGTCTCAAAGTATTTCAAGATTATGACAGTTTTCCAATTTGTTACTGCTCCATTTTCTCTTATCTCTGCCTCTATTTATCGATCTCTATGTCCTGCCCTCCCCCCTTTCCACTGCCCCTTCCATTTAATATTCTCAGAGATCTCCATTTTCAAGACCCACTTTCACTATTTATCTAACTTAATAATTTGTCATTATTACGATGTTTTGCGCATGGCGTAATAAATATGACGATTTTTCGTAAATCTAATAATAAAGTATCATGAAAGCTTGAGTTTCCATTCACTATGGTTCTTCTTCGTATCAGCATTGAAGTGAATCAAAAGAAGTAATGCAATTATTTACTTTAAAGAGTTATCATATACTAAACAATTCATGATTATCAACAACCAGTTTATCAATCAATAACCAATGAGATCGTACATGGATGCATTCGGGAGATCCAAAGAAATGCCATTTTGACCCTATTAGTGGCCGTAATCGGGTCGGTTTCTGCCCTCAGCTATGAGCACATCTGCTCTCGCCCTGTGCTTTCTTTCTTTGTGGCTCATGATGTAGTAGCCACTGAAAAAAAAACTTTGAAATATTAACTATTCATTCAGCGGTATTCGAATTTTATGAATTTTCCGACAAATACTCGATATTTGCATGTGGATAATTATTTTGCATTCAACAAAGCGGAAACAAGTGATAAGTAAATGCTCACGGGAGAGTCGCCTGCTTGTTCAAAGATTGTGGTTGCTCAGGGAGGGAAGAGAGACACGCACAGCAGTTATCAAGACAAAGGGAATCCTCCTCGACTGGAATATGTGAATAGAAAAAGTATACCCTTTGCAATATATTGTGGTTTGAGTGGTAATCAAAAATACACCTTGCCGATCGTGAAAATATTGGAAAAATAGAAACGCACCCTCGCAGACAAAATCGGATGGAGGATCATAGTAACCTGGAAATTAAAGTAAGTATCCAATTTCTCTCAGGCATGATAGGTGAACAGAACTCTAAAAACAAATTACTGTTCAGATTCTAAAGTGATAAAAAATATTCAGATCGCGAGATCATGATATCCTGAGAAGTAAAGAACCTACAAGAACCTATCAATGTTCTTGTCCTCGCTTGCAGTGCTACTGAAAAAATATGAGACAATGTTTTTAAGCTTTTGAGATGGAAATGCCGCCGAAAATAACATACCTGTGTACCGGTTCGGTATAGACGAGTCCGAGGATTCCAGCTAGCACCATGAGCGCAAGTTTGGCCATTCAGCAGAAAATGGTGGGTTATGGTGAGCAGGCACAAGCGAATTTCCAGGTGTTTCTCCATACTCAGCAGTTATATGATATGAAACAGGAAAATACTGATCGAATTATCGATATGTCTGGAGTTCACATGAAGACTCATTTCACGGCGTTTTACATGGGTTAAGCGAGAGAGAAGAGAGCGGATTCGAGGCCAACGAGTTCAAGTACATCAATCACTCGTGCTGTCCAAATGCAATCGTGGCCAGAGTCTATTCACGAAAATGGGGTGAGTGCTTTTCCCAGGACCGTATTTTAAATCAAATTGATATGGGTATGAAACAAATAATTTCAGGAGAGGCTCTGCACTCCATTGCACTATTCGCTCGTCAGACACTCGAGGAATACTCGGAGATTGTCTATAACTACTACCATCCCCTCAACGTCTTCCCCTTCGCTTGCAAGTGAGGTCACAAACAACAGCAACGAAAAAATTAAACATTCAATGATAGCTCAGAACGCTAATAATACGAAAAAGAGGTACGCTAAACGAGGCTTGCTAAAAGAGGTTTGCTAAAAGAGGTTTGCTAAAGAGGCTTGCTAAAAGAGGTTTGTTAAAGAGGCTTGCTAAAAGAGGTTTGCTAAAAGAGATTTGCTAAAGAGGTTTGCTAAAAGAGGTTTGCTAAGAGTTTTGCTAAACGAAGTTTGCAAAAAGAGGTACGCTAAACGAGGCTTGCTAAAAGAGGTTTGCTAAAAGAGGCTTGCTAAAAGAGGTTTGCTAAAAGAGGTTTGCTAAAAGAGGTTTGCTAAAAGAGATTTGTTAAAGAGGCTTGCTAAAAGAGGTTTGCTAAAAGAGGTTTGCTAAAAGAGGTTTGCTAAGAGTTTCGCTAAACGAAGTTTGCAAAAAGAGGTTTGCTAAAAGAGGTTTGCAAAAAGAGGTTTGCTAAAAGAGGTTTACTAAAGAGGCTTGCTAAAAGAGGTTTGCTAAAAGAGATTTGCTAAAGAGGTTTGCTAAAAGAGGTTTGATAAAAGAGGTTTGCTAAAAGAGGTTTGCTAAAAGAGGTTTGCTAAGAGTTTTGCTAAACGAAGTTTGCAAAAAGAGGTACGCTAAACGAGGCTTGCTAAAAGAGATTTGCTAAAGAGGCTTGCTAAAAGAGGTTTGCTAAAAGAGGTTTACTAAAGAGGCTTGCTAAAAGAGGTTTGCTAAAAGAGGTTTGCTAAAAGAGATTTGCTAAAGAGGTACGCTAAACGAGGCTTGCTAAAAGAGATTTGCTAAAGAGGCTTGCTAAAAGAGGTTTGCTAAAAGAGATTTGCTAAAGAGGTTTGCTAAAAGAGGTTTGCTAAAAGAGGTTTGCTAAGAGTTTTGCTAAACGAAGTTTGCAAAAAGAGGTACGCTAAACGAGGCTTGCTAAAAGAGATTTGCTAAAGAGGCTTGCTAAAAGAGGTTTGCTAAAAGAGGTTTACTAAAGAGGCTTGCTAAAAGAGGTTTGCTATAAGAGATTTGCTAAAAGAGGTTTGTTAAAGAGGCTTGCTAAAAGAGGTTTGCTAAAAGAGGTTTGCTAAAAGAGGTTTGCTAAGAGTTTCGCTAAACGAAGTTTGCAAAAAGAGGTTTGCTAAAAGAGGTTTGCTAAAAGAGATTTGCTAAAGAGGTTTGCTAAAAGAGGTTTGCTAAAAGAGATTTGCTAAAGAGGTTTGCTAAAAGAGGTTTGCTAAAGAGGCTTGCTAAAAGAGGTTTGATAAAAGAGGTTTGCTAAAAGAGGTTTGCTAAAAGAGGTTTGCTAAGAGTTTCGCTAAACGAAGTTTGCAAAAAGAGGTTTGCTAAAAGAGGTTTGCTAAAAGAGATTTGCTAAAGAGGTTTGCTAAAAGAGGTTTGATAAAAGAGGTTTGCTAAAAGAGGTTTGCTAAAAGAGGTTTGCTAAAAGAGGTTTGATAAAAGAGGTTTGCTAAAAGAGGTTTGCTAAAAGAGGTTTGCTAAGAGTTTCGCTAAACGAAGTTTGCAAAAAGAGGTTTGCTAAAAGAGGTTTGCTAAAAGAGATTTGCTAAAGAGGTTTGCTAAAAGAGGTTTGATAAAAGAGGTTTGCTAAAAGAGGTTTGCTAAAAGAGGTTTGCTAAGAGTTTTGCTAAACGAAGTTTGCACAAAAAGAGGTACGCTAAACGAGGCTTGCTAAAAGAGATTTGCTAAAGAGGCTTGCTAAAAGAGGTTTGCTAAAAGAGGTTTACTAAAGAGGCTTGCTAAAAGAGGTTTGCTAAAAGAGGTTTGCTAAAAGAGATTTGCTAAAGAGGTACGCTAAACGAGGCTTGCTAAAAGAGATTTGCTAAGAGTTTTGCTAAACGAAGTTTGCAAAAAGAGGTACGCTAAACGAGGCTTGCTAAAAGAGATTTGCAAAAGAGGCTTGCTAAAAGAGGTTTGCTAAAAGAGGTTTACTAAAGAGGCTTGCTAAAAGAGGTTTGCTATAAGAGATTTGCTAAAAGAGGTTTGTTAAAGAGGCTTGCTAAAAGAGGTTTGCTAAAAGAGATTTGCTAAAGAGGTTTGCTAAAAGAGGTTTGCTAAGAGTTTTGCTAAACGAAGTTTGCAAAAAGAGGTACGCTAAACGAGGCTTGCTAAAAGAGGTTTGCTAAAAGAGGCTTGCTAAAAGAGGTTTGCTAAAAGAGGTTTGCTAAAAGAGGTTTGCTAAAAGAGATTTGCTAAAGAGGTTTGCTAAAAGAGGTTTGCTAAAAGAGGTTTGCTAAAAGAGGTTTGCTAAAAGAGGTTTGCAAAAAGAGGTTTGCTAAAAGAGGTTTACTAAAGAGGCTTGCTAAAAGAGGTTTGCTATAAGAGATTTGCTAAAAGAGGTTTGTTAAAGAGGCTTGCTAAAAGAGGTTTGCTAAAAGAGGTTTACTAAAGAGGCTTGCTAAAAGAGGCTTGCTAAAAGAGGTTTGCTAAAAGAGGTTTACTAAAGAGGCTTGCTAAAAGAGGTTTGCTATAAGAGATTTGCTAAAAGAGGTTTGTTAAAGAGGCTTGCTAAAAGAGGTTTGCTAAAAGAGGTTTGCTAAAAGAGGTTTGCTAAGAGTTTCGCTAAACGAAGTTTGCAAAAAGAGGTTTGCTAAAAGAGGTTTGCTAAAAGAGATTTGCTAAAGAGGTTTGCTAAAAGAGGTTTGCTAAGAGTTTTGCTAAACGAAGTTTGCAAAAAGAGGTACGCTAAACGAGGCTTGCTAAAAGAGGTTTGCTAAAAGAGGCTTGCTAAAAGAGGTTTGCTAAAAGAGATTTGCTAAAGAGGTTTGCTAAAAGAGGTTTGCTAAAAGAGGTTTGCTAAAAGAGGTTTGCTAAAAGAGGTTTGCAAAAAGAGGTTTGCTAAAAGAGGTTTGCTAAAAGAGGTTTGCTAAAAGAGGTTTGCTAAAAGAGGTTTGCAAAAAGAGGTTTGCTAAAAGAGGTTTGCTAAAAGAGATTTGCTAAAAGAGGTTTGCTAAAGAGGCTTGCTAAAAGAGGTACGCTAAACGAGGCTTGCTAAAAGAGATTTGCTAAGAGTTTTGCTAAACGAAGTTTGCAAAAAGAGGTACGCTAAACGAGGCTTGCTAAAAGAGATTTGCTAAAGAGGCTTGCTAAAAGAGGTTTGCTAAAAGAGGTTTACTAAAGAGGCTTGCTAAAAGAGGTTTGCTATAAGAGATTTGCTAAAAGAGGTTTGTTAAAGAGGCTTGCTAAAAGAGGTTTGCTAAAAGAGATTTGCTAAAGAGGTTTGCTAAAAGAGGTTTGCTAAGAGTTTTGCTAAACGAAGTTTGCAAAAAGAGGTACGCTAAACGAGGCTTGCTAAAAGAGGTTTGCTAAAAGAGGCTTGCTAAAAGAGGTTTGCTAAAAGAGGTTTGCTAAAAGAGGTTTGCTAAAAGAGATTTGTTAAAGAGGCTTGCTAAAAGAGGTTTGCTAAAAGAGGTTTGCTAAAAGAGGTTTGCTAAGAGTTTCGCTAAACGAAGTTTGCAAAAAGAGGTTTGCTAAAAGAGGTTTGCAAAAAGAGGTTTGCTAAAAGAGGTTTACTAAAGAGGCTTGCTAAAAGAGGTTTGCTAAAAGAGATTTGCTAAAGAGGTTTGCTAAAAGAGGTTTGATAAAAGAGGTTTGCTAAAAGAGGTTTGCTAAAAGAGGTTTGCTAAGAGTTTTGCTAAACGAAGTTTGCAAAAAGAGGTACGCTAAACGAGGCTTGCTAAAAGAGATTTGCTAAAGAGGCTTGCTAAAAGAGGTTTGCTAAAAGAGGTTTACTAAAGAGGCTTGCTAAAAGAGGTTTGCTAAAAGAGGTTTGCTAAAGAGGCTTGCTAAAAGAGATTTGCTAAAGAGGCTTGCTAAAAGAGGTTTGCTAAAAGAGGTTTACTAAAGAGGCTTGCTAAAAGAGGTTTGCTATAAGAGATTTGCTAAAAGAGGTTTGTTAAAGAGGCTTGCTAAAAGAGGTTTGCTAAAAGAGGTTTGCTAAAAGAGGTTTGCTAAGAGTTTCGCTAAACGAAGTTTGCAAAAAGAGGTTTGCTAAAAGAGGTTTGCTAAAAGAGATTTGCTAAAGAGGTTTGCTAAAAGAGGTTTGCTAAAAGAGATTTGCTAAAGAGGTTTGCTAAAAGAGGTTTGCTAAAGAGGCTTGCTAAAAGAGGTTTGATAAAAGAGGTTTGCTAAAAGAGGTTTGCTAAAAGAGGTTTGCTAAGAGTTTCGCTAAACGAAGTTTGCAAAAAGAGGTTTGCTAAAAGAGGTTTGCTAAAAGAGATTTGCTAAAGAGGTTTGCTAAAAGAGGTTTGATAAAAGAGGTTTGCTAAAAGAGGTTTGCTAAAAGAGGTTTGCTAAAAGAGGTTTGATAAAAGAGGTTTGCTAAAAGAGGTTTGCTAAAAGAGGTTTGCTAAGAGTTTCGCTAAACGAAGTTTGCAAAAAGAGGTTTGCTAAAAGAGGTTTGCTAAAAGAGATTTGCTAAAGAGGTTTGCTAAAAGAGGTTTGATAAAAGAGGTTTGCTAAAAGAGGTTTGCTAAAAGAGGTTTGCTAAGAGTTTTGCTAAACGAAGTTTGCACAAAAAGAGGTACGCTAAACGAGGCTTGCTAAAAGAGATTTGCTAAAGAGGCTTGCTAAAAGAGGTTTGCTAAAAGAGGTTTACTAAAGAGGCTTGCTAAAAGAGGTTTGCTAAAAGAGGTTTGCTAAAAGAGATTTGCTAAAGAGGTACGCTAAACGAGGCTTGCTAAAAGAGATTTGCTAAGAGTTTTGCTAAACGAAGTTTGCAAAAAGAGGTACGCTAAACGAGGCTTGCTAAAAGAGATTTGCTAAAGAGGCTTGCTAAAAGAGGTTTGCTAAAAGAGGTTTACTAAAGAGGCTTGCTAAAAGAGGTTTGCTATAAGAGATTTGCTAAAAGAGGTTTGTTAAAGAGGCTTGCTAAAAGAGGTTTGCTAAAAGAGATTTGCTAAAGAGGTTTGCTAAAAGAGGTTTGCTAAGAGTTTTGCTAAACGAAGTTTGCAAAAAGAGGTACGCTAAACGAGGCTTGCTAAAAGAGGTTTGCTAAAAGAGGCTTGCTAAAAGAGGTTTGCTAAAAGAGGTTTGCTAAAAGAGGTTTGCTAAAAGAGATTTGCTAAAGAGGTTTGCTAAAAGAGGTTTGCTAAAAGAGGTTTGCTAAAAGAGGTTTGCTAAAAGAGGTTTGCAAAAAGAGGTTTGCTAAAAGAGGTTTACTAAAGAGGCTTGCTAAAAGAGGTTTGCTATAAGAGATTTGCTAAAAGAGGTTTGTTAAAGAGGCTTGCTAAAAGAGGTTTGCTAAAAGAGGTTTACTAAAGAGGCTTGCTAAAAGAGGCTTGCTAAAAGAGGTTTGCTAAAAGAGGTTTACTAAAGAGGCTTGCTAAAAGAGGTTTGCTATAAGAGATTTGCTAAAAGAGGTTTGTTAAAGAGGCTTGCTAAAAGAGGTTTGCTAAAAGAGGTTTGCTAAAAGAGGTTTGCTAAGAGTTTCGCTAAACGAAGTTTGCAAAAAGAGGTTTGCTAAAAGAGGTTTGCTAAAAGAGATTTGCTAAAGAGGTTTGCTAAAAGAGGTTTGCTAAGAGTTTTGCTAAACGAAGTTTGCAAAAAGAGGTACGCTAAACGAGGCTTGCTAAAAGAGGTTTGCTAAAAGAGGCTTGCTAAAAGAGGTTTGCTAAAAGAGATTTGCTAAAGAGGTTTGCTAAAAGAGGTTTGCTAAAAGAGGTTTGCTAAAAGAGGTTTGCTAAAAGAGGTTTGCAAAAAGAGGTTTGCTAAAAGAGGTTTGCTAAAAGAGGTTTGCTAAAAGAGGTTTGCTAAAAGAGGTTTGCAAAAAGAGGTTTGCTAAAAGAGGTTTGCTAAAAGAGATTTGCTAAAAGAGGTTTGCTAAAGAGGCTTGCTAAAAGAGGTACGCTAAACGAGGCTTGCTAAAAGAGATTTGCTAAGAGTTTTGCTAAACGAAGTTTGCAAAAAGAGGTACGCTAAACGAGGCTTGCTAAAAGAGATTTGCTAAAGAGGCTTGCTAAAAGAGGTTTGCTAAAAGAGGTTTACTAAAGAGGCTTGCTAAAAGAGGTTTGCTATAAGAGATTTGCTAAAAGAGGTTTGTTAAAGAGGCTTGCTAAAAGAGGTTTGCTAAAAGAGATTTGCTAAAGAGGTTTGCTAAAAGAGGTTTGCTAAGAGTTTTGCTAAACGAAGTTTGCAAAAAGAGGTACGCTAAACGAGGCTTGCTAAAAGAGGTTTGCTAAAAGAGGCTTGCTAAAAGAGGTTTGCTAAAAGAGGTTTGCTAAAAGAGGTTTGCTAAAAGAGATTTGTTAAAGAGGCTTGCTAAAAGAGGTTTGCTAAAAGAGGTTTGCTAAAAGAGGTTTGCTAAGAGTTTCGCTAAACGAAGTTTGCAAAAAGAGGTTTGCTA
This sequence comes from Pristionchus entomophagus, assembly GCA_036245825.1. Classification (NCBI taxonomy): domain Eukaryota; kingdom Metazoa; phylum Nematoda; class Chromadorea; order Rhabditida; family Neodiplogasteridae; genus Pristionchus; species Pristionchus entomophagus. Next base: position 22,164,053 of record BTSX01000006.1, read on the forward strand.
AAAGAGGTTTGCAAAAAGAGGTTTGCTAAAAGAGGTTTACTAAAGAGGCTTGCTAAAAGAGGTTTGCTAAAAGAGATTTGCTAAAGAGGTTTGCTAAAAGAGGTTTGATAAAAGAGGTTTGCTAAAAGAGGTTTGCTAAAAGAGGTTTGCTAAGAGTTTTGCTAAACGAAGTTTGCAAAAAGAGGTACGCTAAACGAGGCTTGCTAAAAGAGATTTGCTAAAGAGGCTTGCTAAAAGAGGTTTGCTAAAAGAGGTTTACTAAAGAGGCTTGCTAAAAGAGGTTTGCTAAAAGAGGTTTGCTAAAGAGGCTTGCTAAAAGAGATTTGCTAAAGAGGCTTGCTAAAAGAGGTTTGCTAAAAGAGGTTTACTAAAGAGGCTTGCTAAAAGAGGTTTGCTATAAGAGATTTGCTAAAAGAGGTTTGTTAAAGAGGCTTGCTAAAAGAGGTTTGCTAAAAGAGGTTTGCTAAAAGAGGTTTGCTAAGAGTTTCGCTAAACGAAGTTTGCAAAAAGAGGTTTGCTAAAAGAGGTTTGCTAAAAGAGATTTGCTAAAGAGGTTTGCTAAAAGAGGTTTGCTAAAAGAGATTTGCTAAAGAGGTTTGCTAAAAGAGGTTTGCTAAAGAGGCTTGCTAAAAGAGGTTTGATAAAAGAGGTTTGCTAAAAGAGGTTTGCTAAAAGAGGTTTGCTAAGAGTTTCGCTAAACGAAGTTTGCAAAAAGAGGTTTGCTAAAAGAGGTTTGCTAAAAGAGATTTGCTAAAGAGGTTTGCTAAAAGAGGTTTGATAAAAGAGGTTTGCTAAAAGAGGTTTGCTAAAAGAGGTTTGCTAAAAGAGGTTTGATAAAAGAGGTTTGCTAAAAGAGGTTTGCTAAAAGAGGTTTGCTAAGAGTTTCGCTAAACGAAGTTTGCAAAAAGAGGTTTGCTAAAAGAGGTTTGCTAAAAGAGATTTGCTAAAGAGGTTTGCTAAAAGAGGTTTGATAAAAGAGGTTTGCTAAAAGAGGTTTGCTAAAAGAGGTTTGCTAAGAGTTTTGCTAAACGAAGTTTGCACAAAAAGAGGTACGCTAAACGAGGCTTGCTAAAAGAGATTTGCTAAAGAGGCTTGCTAAAAGAGGTTTGCTAAAAGAGGTTTACTAAAGAGGCTTGCTAAAAGAGGTTTGCTAAAAGAGGTTTGCTAAAAGAGATTTGCTAAAGAGGTACGCTAAACGAGGCTTGCTAAAAGAGATTTGCTAAGAGTTTTGCTAAACGAAGTTTGCAAAAAGAGGTACGCTAAACGAGGCTTGCTAAAAGAGATTTGCTAAAGAGGCTTGCTAAAAGAGGTTTGCTAAAAGAGGTTTACTAAAGAGGCTTGCTAAAAGAGGTTTGCTATAAGAGATTTGCTAAAAGAGGTTTGTTAAAGAGGCTTGCTAAAAGAGGTTTGCTAAAAGAGATTTGCTAAAGAGGTTTGCTAAAAGAGGTTTGCTAAGAGTTTTGCTAAACGAAGTTTGCAAAAAGAGGTACGCTAAACGAGGCTTGCTAAAAGAGGTTTGCTAAAAGAGGCTTGCTAAAAGAGGTTTGCTAAAAGAGGTTTGCTAAAAGAGGTTTGCTAAAAGAGATTTGCTAAAGAGGTTTGCTAAAAGAGGTTTGCTAAAAGAGGTTTGCTAAAAGAGGTTTGCTAAAAGAGGTTTGCAAAAAGAGGTTTGCTAAAAGAGGTTTACTAAAGAGGCTTGCTAAAAGAGGTTTGCTATAAGAGATTTGCTAAAAGAGGTTTGTTAAAGAGGCTTGCTAAAAGAGGTTTGCTAAAAGAGGTTTACTAAAGAGGCTTGCTAAAAGAGGCTTGCTAAAAGAGGTTTGCTAAAAGAGGTTTACTAAAGAGGCTTGCTAAAAGAGGTTTGCTATAAGAGATTTGCTAAAAGAGGTTTGTTAAAGAGGCTTGCTAAAAGAGGTTTGCTAAAAGAGGTTTGCTAAAAGAGGTTTGCTAAGAGTTTCGCTAAACGAAGTTTGCAAAAAGAGGTTTGCTAAAAGAGGTTTGCTAAAAGAGATTTGCTAAAGAGGTTTGCTAAAAGAGGTTTGCTAAGAGTTTTGCTAAACGAAGTTTGCAAAAAGAGGTACGCTAAACGAGGCTTGCTAAAAGAGGTTTGCTAAAAGAGGCTTGCTAAAAGAGGTTTGCTAAAAGAGATTTGCTAAAGAGGTTTGCTAAAAGAGGTTTGCTAAAAGAGGTTTGCTAAAAGAGGTTTGCTAAAAGAGGTTTGCAAAAAGAGGTTTGCTAAAAGAGGTTTGCTAAAAGAGGTTTGCTAAAAGAGGTTTGCTAAAAGAGGTTTGCAAAAAGAGGTTTGCTAAAAGAGGTTTGCTAAAAGAGATTTGCTAAAAGAGGTTTGCTAAAGAGGCTTGCTAAAAGAGGTACGCTAAACGAGGCTTGCTAAAAGAGATTTGCTAAGAGTTTTGCTAAACGAAGTTTGCAAAAAGAGGTACGCTAAACGAGGCTTGCTAAAAGAGATTTGCTAAAGAGGCTTGCTAAAAGAGGTTTGCTAAAAGAGGTTTACTAAAGAGGCTTGCTAAAAGAGGTTTGCTATAAGAGATTTGCTAAAAGAGGTTTGTTAAAGAGGCTTGCTAAAAGAGGTTTGCTAAAAGAGATTTGCTAAAGAGGTTTGCTAAAAGAGGTTTGCTAAGAGTTTTGCTAAACGAAGTTTGCAAAAAGAGGTACGCTAAACGAGGCTTGCTAAAAGAGGTTTGCTAAAAGAGGCTTGCTAAAAGAGGTTTGCTAAAAGAGGTTTGCTAAAAGAGGTTTGCTAAAAGAGATTTGTTAAAGAGGCTTGCTAAAAGAGGTTTGCTAAAAGAGGTTTGCTAAAAGAGGTTTGCTAAGAGTTTCGCTAAACGAAGTTTGCAAAAAGAGGTTTGCTAAAAGAGGTTTGCAAAAAGAGGTTTGCTAAAAGAGGTTTACTAAAGAGGCTTGCTAAAAGAGGTTTGCTAAAAGAGATTTGCTAAAGAGGTTTGCTAAAAGAGGTTTGATAAAAGAGGTTTGCTAAAAGAGGTTTGCTAAAAGAGGTTTGCTAAGAGTTTTGCTAAACGAAGTTTGCAAAAAGAGGTACGCTAAACGAGGCTTGCTAAAAGAGATTTGCTAAAGAGGCTTGCTAAAAGAGGTTTGCTAAAAGAGGTTTACTAAAGAGGCTTGCTAAAAGAGGTTTGCTAAAAGAGGTTTGCTAAAAGAGATTTGCTAAAGAGGTACGCTAAACGAGGCTTGCTAAAAGAGATTTGCTAAAGAGGCTTGCTAAAAGAGGTTTGCTAAAAGAGATTTGCTAAAGAGGTTTGCTAAAAGAGGTTTGCTAAAAGAGGTTTGCTAAGAGTTTTGCTAAACGAAGTTTGCAAAAAGAGGTACGCTAAACGAGGCTTGCTAAAAGAGATTTGCTAAAGAGGCTTGCTAAAAGAGGTTTGCTAAAAGAGGTTTACTAAAGAGGCTTGCTAAAAGAGGTTTGCTATAAGAGATTTGCTAAAAGAGGTTTGTTAAAGAGGCTTGCTAAAAGAGGTTTGCTAAAAGAGGTTTGCTAAAAGAGGTTTGCTAAGAGTTTCGCTAAACGAAGTTTGCAAAAAGAGGTTTGCTAAAAGAGGTTTGCTAAAAGAGATTTGCTAAAGAGGTTTGCTAAAAGAGGTTTGCTAAAAGAGATTTGCTAAAGAGGTTTGCTAAAAGAGGTTTGCTAAAGAGGCTTGCTAAAAGAGGTTTGATAAAAGAGGTTTGCTAAAAGAGGTTTGCTAAAAGAGGTTTGCTAAGAGTTTCGCTAAACGAAGTTTGCAAAAAGAGGTTTGCTAAAAGAGGTTTGCTAAAAGAGATTTGCTAAAGAGGTTTGCTAAAAGAGGTTTGATAAAAGAGGTTTGCTAAAAGAGGTTTGCTAAAAGAGGTTTGCTAAGAGTTTCGCTAAACGAAGTTTGCAAAAAGAGGTTTGCTAAAAGAGGTTTGCTAAAAGAGATTTGCTAAAGAGGTTTGCTAAAAGAGGTTTGATAAAAGAGGTTTGCTAAAAGAGGTTTGCTAAAAGAGGTTTGCTAAGAGTTTTGCTAAACGAAGTTTGCACAAAAAGAGGTACGCTAAACGAGGCTTGCTAAAAGAGATTTGCTAAAGAGGCTTGCTAAAAGAGGTTTGCTAAAAGAGGTTTACTAAAGAGGCTTGCTAAAAGAGGTTTGCTAAAAGAGGTTTGCTAAAAGAGATTTGCTAAAGAGGTACGCTAAACGAGGCTTGCTAAAAGAGATTTGCTAAGAGTTTTGCTAAACGAAGTTTGCAAAAAGAGGTACGCTAAACGAGGCTTGCTAAAAGAGATTTGCTAAAGAGGCTTGCTAAAAGAGGTTTGCTAAAAGAGGTTTACTAAAGAGGCTTGCTAAAAGAGGTTTGCTATAAGAGATTTGCTAAAAGAGGTTTGTTAAAGAGGCTTGCTAAAAGAGGTTTGCTAAAAGAGATTTGCTAAAGAGGTTTGCTAAAAGAGGTTTGCTAAGAGTTTTGCTAAACGAAGTTTGCAAAAAGAGGTACGCTAAACGAGGCTTGCTAAAAGAGGTTTGCTAAAAGAGGCTTGCTAAAAGAGGTTTGCTAAAAGAGGTTTGCTAAAAGAGGTTTGCTAAAAGAGATTTGCTAAAGAGGTTTGCTAAAAGAGGTTTGCTAAAAGAGGTTTGCTAAAAGAGGTTTGCTAAAAGAGGTTTGCAAAAAGAGGTTTGCTAAAAGAGGTTTACTAAAGAGGCTTGCTAAAAGAGGTTTGCTATAAGAGATTTGCTAAAAGAGGTTTGTTAAAGAGGCTTGCTAAAAGAGGTTTGCTAAAAGAGGTTTACTAAAGAGGCTTGCTAAAAGAGGCTTGCTAAAAGAGGTTTGCTAAAAGAGGTTTACTAAAGAGGCTTGCTAAAAGAGGTTTGCTATAAGAGATTTGCTAAAAGAGGTTTGTTAAAGAGGCTTGCTAAAAGAGGTTTGCTAAAAGAGGTTTGCTAAAAGAGGTTTGCTAAGAGTTTCGCTAAACGAAGTTTGCAAAAAGAGGTTTGCTAAAAGAGGTTTGCTAAAAGAGATTTGCTAAAGAGGTTTGCTAAAAGAGGTTTGCTAAGAGTTTTGCTAAACGAAGTTTGCAAAAAGAGGTACGCTAAACGAGGCTTGCTAAAAGAGGTTTGCTAAAAGAGGCTTGCTAAAAGAGGTTTGCTAAAAGAGATTTGCTAAAGAGGTTTGCTAAAAGAGGTTTGCTAAAAGAGGTTTGCTAAAAGAGGTTTGCTAAAAGAGGTTTGCAAAAAGAGGTTTGCTAAAAGAGGTTTGCTAAAAGAGATTTGCTAAAAGAGGTTTGCTAAAGAGGCTTGCTAAAAGAGGTTTGCTAAAAGAGGTTTGCTAAAAGAGGTTTGCTAAGAGTTTTGCTAAACGAAGTTTGCAAAAAGAGGTACGCTAAACGAGGCTTGCTAAAAGAGATTTGCTAAAGAGGCTTGCTAAAAGAGGTTTGCTAAAAGAGGTTTGCTAAAGAGGCTTGCTAAAAGAGGTTTGCTAAAAGAGGTTTGCTAAAAGAGGTTTGCTAAAAGAGGTTTGCTAAAAGAGGTTTGCTAAAAGAGGTTTGCTAAAAGAGATTTGCTAAAGAGGTTTGCTAAAAGAGGCTTGCTAAACGAGGTGGTTTGCTAAAAGAGGCTTGCTAAACGAGGTGGTTTGCTAAAAGAGGTTTGCTAATAGAGTTTTGCTAAACGAAGTTTGCAAAAAGAGGTACGCTAAACGAGGCTTGCTAAAAGAGGTATGCTAAAAGAGGTTTGCTAAAAGAGGTTTGCTAAACGAGGTGGTTTGCTAAAAGATGTTTGCTAAAACAGGTTTGCTTCCGCCTCTCTCTCTCTCCTCCCCTCTCCTTCTCCCTGCTCTCTCTCATCCCCTCCTCTCTCTCTCTAGTATCTTCCCCCTTCTTAACACCGATATGATATTTTTGGCATGCGTTGATTCAATATCACGCCTCTCATGTACTATTCGAGCTGCTAGTGGGAATGGGCATCAAAGTCGAAGTTGAGACTTTAACGGCTTTGGGCACCTTTAGGCATGCCCGACCAGTCCCCAAAGTATCAAATCACCACAATCATTCCGTGGTTCATGGTACCGGGGTCGGTTCCGTGGGCTCCCACTGAAAAGCCATTTTCCTCGGATTTTTGGGAATAACTGTTCACTTGAGTGACCCCAGCTAGTTTTTCTTGCTCTTTCGAACTGCACAAACGGTTTGTCGAAATATTTGTTTTGAACAGAGGTACATTCAGTGCCATTGTTCTCAAAAGTGTAGGAAAAAGAGGTGATGAAACTTGGACCGGCGATTCACCGTGGCGTGGCCTTTCGAATGAGTGGTTTACGCTCACTATAGACGAACCTTTGTGAAAGTTGTGTCATCTGAAGCGCGCTGGATGATTTGAAGTTCATTTCATTCGTGCTTTATTTCATTCCACACCGCGCTCTTTGCGCCACGCGGGTCGGAATGATCGGAATGATCAAGAATGCACGAACAAAGTAAACTTCAAATCATCCCGCGCGCTCCAGAGGGCACAACTTTCACAAATCGTCCTCTATAGTGATCACAAACCACTCATTCGAAAGGTCACGCCAAGTTGAATAGCCGGTCCAAGTTTCATTACCTCTTTTTCCTACACTTTTGAGAACAATGGCACTGAATGTACCTCTGTTCAAAACTGATATTTCGACAAACCGTTCGTGCAGTTCGAAAGAGCAAGAAAAACTAGCTGGGGTCACCCAAGTGAACAATTATCCGCAAAATGCACCCAAGCCGAGAAAAATGGCTTTTCAGTGGGAGCCCACGGAACCGACCCCGGTACCATGAACCACAGAATGATTGTGGTGATGTGATACTTTGGGGACTGGTGGGGCATGCCTAAAGGTGCCCAAAGCCATTAAAATTTCAAATCCGACTTTCATGCCCATTCCCGCGAAAATGCATTTTAGCTCGAATAGTACATGAGAGGCGTGCTATCTTTCTTCAGAATCAATGGATACAATATTTAAAAATATTTTATCTTGAACAGACTTCAATTCAAAGGAGATCATATCCATTCGACAATATTGATCTCATAATCTCCGTCAAGCTAAGCATGCCATTCAGTGTGAATAGGTTCGGTTCGCTAGCCAGTTTTGTATTCATAAAATCGTGAAGCTTTACTTGAACACGGAATCGACTCTGTAAGGGCAATCATTTTCACATCTTTGAAAATTATTCCTGATATTTCGAAAGCAGACATCGCTTGAATTTTGGGAGAACAACCGTATACTTTTTGATAGATCTGATAACTTGTGAATATTTAATATAATAAAGTCTCACTGATGAATGCGCCGCAGCATCATAGGCAATGATAATGAAAGTCCCGTGAAAGAAAATGCCTGGGGAGCGGAGCATTCCCTGTGATTTACTAGTAGATGTTCCATTTTAAATAGATGCCACGCACTGCAAAAATCAGTGCTGAAAAATAAAATTAGTATGCTGACGAAGAATATCCTCTCCAATTCGCCCGTCAGGAGCTCGATAATATCATAGTGACCACGCAGAAATGTCTCGAGCTACAAACACATGCTATCGGTGAGCGGATTTGCTGCTGAGCTCACCTCGCGCCTGATCTTTGGAAGCGAAATTGTCCTCACTATCGAATTCACCGAACGGTATTCACTCTTCGGGCTGTGCATCGATATGCCTACATTGAAAATTATGAATCATTGCAATCGTGCGCATTGCCGGGAGTTTCGGCATTGTACGGCAGAGTAGAGACAACAGATGATCTCAAGCGTTCCTATCCTACCATTCAATCTGAGGCAGGAAATTGTGTCTGCTCCGAGCTCGAACTCAACACAGCAAGGAGCCGCCATGTCCGCCAAAGCGCGCATAATCATCAGAGTCTTGCCACTTGAATTACAGCGGTGATCAGGCTCTTGTAAAAAAATATAATAAAATAATAAAAATAATAAAAATCAAATAAATCTAAATTAAAATTAGGTAAATTGATACATACGTGAGAGGTAGACCTGCGTTGCGCCGAGCGTAGTCTATTTCTTCGAAGTGAGCTCTTTTGTCGATGCTACTGGGACACGCGAGTGGATAGAGCCGTGGAGAGGGATGATCGGGCTGGAATCAACTATGCACTTTTTATAATCTTCAACTCCGGAGAATGCACAAAAGGAACTGAGTTTTACCGTAATTATCGCGCAGACCTGAGGAATGTACATGCGTAATTCTTTCGGGATGAATTTGTAAAAGAAGAGCTGAAAATAATCCACAACTTTCGAGCACAAAATCCAATGTAAGGCGTTAAACCTCGCCTCATTCTGGTTGGATATCTTCAGAAGGTGATAGTTGTCCGGAAAATGCGTCATAATTCTTTCTCGGCGAGCTGAATCATCCTCAAATTGGATAATTAGCTTCTAATTAGGAAATGCATTATGTTCATGAGCTTTTGAAGTTGTTTGTAATCAAAGCTAGGAAATGCAATTCACCGATATTTTTTCTACGCACAGGTCTAGATGGTCATTGTCAGGTGGAACTATGTGGCAGCAAACCTGAAGACATGCATATCGATAAAAAAAGCCGTAAGAAAACAATAAAATACATTGAACGGACATGCTTCCACGGCCCCATAAGATAATACTGAGACAGCGATACATATAAATATTCTGCCAGAGGAATGTGGTGAGATAGGGTTAGAGTGAGCGTTTGTTCTCCGGTTTGATTATGAATCATCTCAAGATTGCTGAACTTATCAAGATTTTCTCTGCATAAGTATCACAACGATTGAAGGAATCTGCGAACTAACTATTCTAATCGATCGATGAAGCATTGTCTAGGATATTGCCACTTTCCAAACTACGCCCCAGAATCATTTCAGATAAATTCGAGTTTCAGTATTCCCATCTGAAGCTATGGAACAACTGAGATCACGAATAACTTTTGGTTCACAGGGTGCGAAAACGCGTTCATATTCGAATACTTTATCGGCATATTTGAATACACTACTTTATCGACATCATTTGAGTAATCAGCTCATGATCGTTTCTCTTTGGTTGAAGTCTTCCGGAAAATTCGCTTGAAAATCATGACGACGAGATGTGTGATAAAAACAACTACGAACAGAGTAATAATAACAGAAACAGCGATGATATCAAGATTATAATACTCTATGAATGACATGTCACATGATTGAGGACGAAGAGCCTGAGAGGGACCGAATTCAGCTGCGAATTCTGTGTATCTGCAACACATGATTTTCGTATGTTTCTAAAATAAATGTTGAAACTAACTTTATGACGAGTTCCCGTGACGAAAATGGCTTGTGTGTGAGTTTCTTAGAGATGGCTTTCGCATTCTCCCGATATCTTAAGAACATCATTCGCGGAGTGTTTATAATTTGTAAATCTCACCTCTTGTTCTCGATGATTTCCCTCAAATTTGTGATTAACTTGTCGGCGTACGGCAAGTCGAACTTCGAAATTACCTGCAACAATCATACATAATCATACATCACCCAATGCAATCATTCAATTGTGAAATTTGAAGTACCTTGCCCAGTCCATGGTACTCCATTGCCCATGCGTTCTTGGGCTGATCTCCAAAAAGGGGGATGAATAGAGCAGGTACAGCTCGTTGAGCGACTTCCATACAAGAACCCATTCCTCCGTGAGAAATGAATGCAGCCATGTTCGGGTGATCTGCAATTACTCGCTTTTGTTATAAAAACATAATATGGCTTGATATATTGTTCTTGAGACTCCTCAATAAACCCTAAGATTCGTTATCACTTATGTGCTTCACTCTTTAGATGATTTCACTGATCGTATTGGCAACTCTGCCCTTTCATTACGATATATATCTATTGAACAATCTTACTGAGTAGATCGTTCTGAGGTGTCCATTTGGAGAGGATGAGGTTGGGATGGACTTTCTTTGCGGCAATCGCAAATTGGTCATCGGGGTTCTCATACTTCCAGATAAATGTCATTGATGTATAAGCAGCGACTGTCTGAATGTCTTCCACATTGAAAGAATATTTGGATGTCACACTGAATTTGATGAGACAATTTTTCGGAGCATATGAAGTAATTAGAAATTTCACGAAATTTAGAAACTCGCCTTTAGAATTGCTTCCTTCTTCTCATCTGCGAGAGATTCACTTGGAGCGATGGAACCAAAAGATATGAGAACGACTTTCGAGCGAGTTGTCATCACTTTTTCCCAGTACTGAAAGATTGTAGTCATATCTCGAAAAAATACAAGATTTCCACAACTCTGATCGTCGTTGATACTCAACATATTCATGTGAATAGGATTATCAACATATTGTACCTCATCCAACTTCTTGGGTGCTTTCGCTCCCAATCCCCCGATGGGAATGACTCTACTCATCGTTGGACCTCCGAAGTCAAGGAGGGGCTCGTTGTTTGCGAAGACGTACGCAACGTTAGATGATAGCTTCTTGAAATAAAATTAATATCAATGCATGTGAGGTATACGCTCGGGCAGCGGTAGAATTCCTTCCGGCCGTATGCATAGTGCCCTTTCATGATGTAGATAATGTGGATTAAAATAATGGGCAAAAAGTGAACGAGAATGCTTCTAAACAAAAATTGAACCTCACTTTGAATCCCGGGAATTCGTGTCCGTATTTCTCTCTGAAGAGACCCTCCAGCTTCGATCTTCCTGGGCTGAAGAACCCTCTAATGAGAGATTCGCTGACGATGTTCTTCACTCTGTCGATCATAGAGTGAGGATCGAAGTTGAGCATGTATGAACCTGCAGTAACCACAGATAAGTGGTTGCTGATGAACAATGGGATATTTTGTTCGATCATCTTGCAAAGTTTCATTTTAACCATCTAATATCTCACTCGGCTGATAACTCAGTGCAGGTGGGACTCCGAATTCATCGTAGAGTGGACCGAACACACTCATCGAGAGAAGGGCGATATAGGATTTGGGCTTGATGAGGTGGCTCAAACCTGGAATATTCCGATAGTTTGAACTATGTTTTTCGTGTCAGGATCTGTCTCATTAGTTATTACAGGAATCATGTATGGCAACTAAGTTGATCATACCCATTCCACACATATCGAAACTTTCCGCCATCATAACATCGTATTTCTCTTCTCTCAGTCTCTCAATCAATTCGTCGTTCTTGAGTGTCTCTCGGCATGCGCTCTCGAACATTTCAGCCATCGCTTGTCCGCCCTCAATTTGACTTGTTTACTTTTTAATCGGAACTTGCAATGGACATAATTGCATTTATTTAAATGTCCGCTGATAACTGCAGTTTGAAAAGCCCTAAAGATTTCGCAGAGTGTCTAGAAACTGACCATGTAAGTACCAATTGGATCGAAATAGGGTGTGTAGAAGAACATTTTGTGCTCGCCGATCGAATCGTCATGAGCTTTCTGGATCTTCTGAAATGTCCAAAGATCGTGATAAATCTATATGATACGACGTGATTTCAAGCCCTCTCCCGTTTAAAAGTAATGTACACACAAATTTGACAATCGGCGACAACAAATGGCAACTCACTTCTCCTAAGTCCACATAGATCTTATTCGACTTCACTGTTCCGTCCTTCCCATGAGCATCGATCACGGGTATCAGAGACGTCTGAAACAGACCGAAGATAAGTAGCCAATGATCACACTTACTTCCACACACATTCTCTCTAGATTTTTTTTAATCGTCAAAAGGTCTGTAAAACGTTCGTTTTATATGCATAATACTCTAGGCAGGCGATAGTCTTTCGATCTCTTGAGATCTGGAATGAACACGGTGTTTTATTTGGGATGAGCGAGAGAAGAGAAAGCGGTCAGAGGAATGGCGAGACAGTACACGAAAGTGAGAGAAAAAGAAAGTGTGCTTTGGCGCGATGACAGCCACACGCCGTGTGAAAAAAAAACGTACCACATTATGACCTGCGTCCACAAGAATATCCGCTACACTTCCTAGGAAATTACTGTGGGAATGGCCGAATTTCGAGTTGTAGATGAGGATCTTGAAGGAAACAGAAACTTGGAAAGAGAAGAGAAGAAGGATGAGCAGCCTCATACCTGAAAGGAATAGATTCGGCAATCTTCAAAGAGATGTAGATCTGGCAGATTAGGTCTCAAGTAATTACAGATCGAAAATCAAAAACAAGTAAAGCGAGGAATCTTTCAGCGAAAATATCGGTGCCGGAGTTGGGTGCGGAGACCTTGTTATCTATTGCGCGTGTGAAGGGAGCGAGACCAGAATAGAACGTGTGAGAGAGACTGAGAGGATCAGTAAACAGGCTGCGATTAGACCGACCATAGCAGCGGACACTGCTCTGGTACAATTGCGCGCCAAGTGGAAAATGATTTTGTCTTTCCCTTCACTAACCAGAGAGCATCATCCAATCGTCCCCTATTAAGGGTCAGGGTTGTGCCTGTTATGTACAAGGCGATGAGGGAAGGGACACGATAGGAACTGTTTTGGTCACTCGCGCCTACTCTTGTCTACTTTCGAGTTTGTGTTTGTGTGTCAACTGTGGTGCGGAGATAGGGAGGGGTCATGGATTGAAAGTAGACAGGGAGAGAGGTGTTATGGCTAAAAGTTAATCATTGCAATACCCTTCATCTAAGGCTAATCAACGTCTTTCAGTTAAGTCGTTGGAATGTGCGCAAGCTCAGTATCGAGAACGAAACAATGGAACCTATAGCCACGAACCTTTATCTCAAGTCTTCTTCAATGTTCCACACCGACCGCTTCCGGTTGGGAAGCTGTATTTACGTCGTTCGAACAGCTGTCTATCGGCATTCGTACATTATTTACTCAAAAAATATTGATTTTCTTCGAAAACAAACCTTACATGACGAGATTAGGAAATGTGAAATATTTTGATGATTACTCAATATCTTGATTAGGTAACAAAATATTTTCTTAGAAATAATTATTTGAACAATCCGCGCAATGACAGCCGCATTTTCGTCTACCGTAAGCTAAAATTCTTGTCGAGACCGATTGCTCGCTTGTTTTCCGAGCCCCTCGGCCCTCCGTCTCGCGTCTTTTGGGGCTCTCCTCTCTGGCTCGGCCTGGGCCTCGATTATTGGCTTTCCCTTCCTAATTTGGAGTGGAAATGGACCAATTCGACTTGACCTCCGTCGTAAACGATCTGCAAAGGCTAATATACAGGTATTGGAGCTATTAGATTGGACTAATTCACTTATTTTCAAATCCTGTTCCATCACAAACACGTTGTTTGGCTCATTTTCTTCGTTCTACCGCATGACTTTCAATCGATTACAGTACTCGAGAAACGACTGTAGAGGACAACGCGATCCAGACTGCTCACACACTCCGAAATGCCTTTCAACGTGCTACCGCCGAGTTTGTGGTCAGTTTAGTCCTGATTTGATAGCTGGTTCACTTTTTTCGCATCCGATAAGCCGATAAGACTATCTTAGACGTGAGTTAGGTAGATTTATTGATTCTGAAGCATGGCAAATATAAGTTTGATAAGCGGTCATTGCTTATCGATGCCGACAAAAGTTCATTGTTTTATTTGCAGCGGCCTGCGATGTCGGGCGGAAATGGACAGAAGAAGAACGGGCAGGTCCTGGATCAACAGGTTCATCGATTTCCTCACCTTACTCAGTTTCGAATCAGTGAAACACATGCCTTTGATCTGAGCTTTCGGATCCCATCGAATTAAAATAACACGATCTTGCGAGCGTAATGAAGACCGGTATGAGGAGTAGAAGATGTTCTGAATAGAGAGATTGCATGAACACTTTCAGTTGCGCCTCCTGAGACTCGAGAATCGTGCCCTCCAGAATGAGCTGGAAAACATCGCAGCCACGACAGCCCACGTGCAGCAGAGTCACAGAGCTACCATGCAGGCTGTGCTGAGGGGAGAAGTGCCGGTAGGTCAATTTACTGTCTGATGAAATACCATCCTGATAAAGGAATTGAAGAAAGTGTCATGACAATGCCGTGAAACAAGAATTGAACGGGTAAGAAAGTATTCAGTGGAATCTTAATTTCAGTCGCAGGAGCGCGGAGGAGGATGGGAGCGACACCCACTCGAGCAGTTGTTAGTGACCGATGCGAGAAAGGCGAGTGAAAAAATACTGAGTTTGTACTGTGATATTGTGAAGAATATATATATCAAGACTGCATATTGTTGCATTCGGTTGCACAGAGTCAGTAAATCATTCTCAAACACGGCATATACAATATTTTACATTTCGGAGAATGAACACTAGAGTTGCCAATTTGTATCCAATGTTATATCTCAGACACTGTTGTGCCCCAAAATTTGGGACACCAATGTGCCTGAGATACAACAGTGTCTCATATTGAAAGTGAGAAACAACAAGAATGCATTGGCCAACAAAGGAATAACAAAGGCATTTTAAATCTCGTACACACGTGTAACTCGAGAGAACATTCTCAATCCGAATCATTCATGTCTCAATATTCGTGAGGGGAGCGGTTCTTTCAGACACAAATTGCCAGAGCTAGTTTAAACTAATCTAATAGTGAACCAGCAAATAGTCTGTATCCTGGTGTTTCAGTGCGAGGTGGCTGAGCACACTCCTTCCGAGGAGCAAGAACATCTCCGAGTTTTCGCCTATGCAGTCAAGCAGATCGTGAGAGACGCAGAGAGCAAGTTCTTCGGCCAGAGAGATGTGAGTGTGGAGCAAAAGTCATATCGAACTATCGAGCGGATGCTGTAGAAAATGATAAACAACGAAAAATGTGATACACGAAGTTTACAGTATGATCTGGGCGATGATTTATGGCAACTAGCTTTTTTTGTGCATACATTTTGCCATATACCCATATAGGAAAATAACTTCAAAATCATGACAGTTTTCCAGATGTCGGAGCGTGTTGCCTTCGAGAACTTCGTGATGCGGAATCTACTCGGAAACCGAGGCGAGAAAGTCGACTATCAGGAGCTCGTCCGATCATTCAGAGAGTCAGTTCATGATTTCTCCCTGCGCTGTGTCCTGAGCGCCGCTGAACGTGCGTGTTTTCTCCTACTTAGGATGATTTTTTCAGTAGGACGTAACGAGGAATACGGTGGACGTGCTAGGGTTTTCTAAAGCTAAATAATTGGTTCAAACGAATGTGCTAGTATTGTATTGTAGAAATGAACGAATTTCGCAAAATTGCAGAGTGACTCCAACCGATGTGTCAAAAGATGATGCTGCAGCCGTATCTGAGTTTACTCACGAAGATGTGATGAAGGCTAGCCAGCATTTTGAAGGTAAGAAGCCGTCTATTGAATCTCCCTGAAAACTACAGTACCACGTAATGTGCGGTAAACTGCCCAAGTAAATCAAAATACACTCTTTTTATTTATATATAAATATATATATTGTAATTTTAGATGAGTTCTGGGCAGAGCACGAGAAAGATCGAGTGGAGATGGAGGATAGAGCAGTCGTGGAAGAGGAGAAAAGGAAGTGAGACTTTGTAAATGCTTCGGAGAAAAATAGATTCCAGTCCATCGTTGACCTATCGATAATTGCATTAATATTTTTTGCTTTTTACAACGATTTTGACTCTATCTTTTTCTCGAAAACCCAACGTGACTGGAAGCTGGGCTGCCAGAATGACTCTACAGGACTTCGAGAAGACACCTAGCTCACCTCGAAGTCTATTCATAGGAACACTCGAAGAAGACGATTTACCTTTAAATGAAGAGCAATCGAGGTGAGGGCGGTACTGTTGATGTCGCAATTTTCGCACATCGTTTGTCCGTCCCTCATCCACGCTAAATATTCCTGCGTACAATAATTGCGGAATCATAATAGTTGATGCTGAAATAATTGACAGTCTGCACATTTGCTCGCGATGTCGACACTCTTGTATCCCCAATATCCGGATTCTCTACCAATCCAAAGCGTCCTCGCGAATAATTCCACGCCTCATAATCTGCAGTCGCACTTGAATTCATTATTTGTGTATTTTTATAATTCGAGACGAATGCATTTTCAGGAAGGATCAGGATCGAGAGGATGGAGCAAGTGTAGTGGAAGGACTGTTGAGGCAGTACCAGAAGAAGTGAACGAATCACACTTCTTCTCGTCTAGCAAAACCTCAAAATATCCGCACAATTTACTCAACCATGTTGCCACATTCCAGTTCACTTTGTTTCTCGCAATGGAGCCAAATTCCTTACGTCATTGATCAAAGTGCTAGTTTCGCAGTATTCATCTTATGTTAACCGAAAGCTTTCGTATGCTCGCTCAAATTGTCCTTAGATTTCTGTACACACTTTCACCATTGCTCTGTCTTTTATCACTTTTCATGCTTTTACGTCGTCCTAATTACCATCTACGGATTTTTGCCCTCGTTTTAAAGTGCATTTGAGATTAGTACTGTTATGATCTACTGTTGCTGGATAAACTCGGATCTGAATTTATTAGCCATATTCTACAAGCGAAATATTTCCCGTATGGAGAGCATCACCGGCTGGTTGACCGCTCAGAAGTGAGAATTGCAGCGGGAATGAGGGAGTTAATCGTCATCGTCGTCTTCTGATGGAACGAAGATCTCGTTCTCCTCTAGGAAACTGGCGCCTTCTCGAGCGAGAAAAGCGCCGAGATAGAGAGACGCGCTGCCGAAGGCCAGAATCTGCAATTAATATTGCACATTGGATAGTAAAAATGCGACATAGAGGCTCATTAGCGTCCGTAATTAGCGAGGTGAGTCGTTGCCGGAAAGGTTCCTAGTTTATTTATTCTTAACCTTGTGGCGCACGTATTCACAGTCAGTATCACATGAAAAAATGGAACCTTGAAAATGCTGTTTGGCGTTTCAAAAGCTGCTTTGTTATTTGTAATGGTGTAGTTCACAGTCTGCTGGTTGATTTGGTTGTTCTGCAATTAAGTTTAATTTTGTTTCAAAGAAAATAAGTGATAAACATACACTTTCTGTCTATTTTTCACATTTTATCATGAAAAATAGTAAGGATTTAGCCTCACTGGATAATTTTGACAGAAATATTTCGACACTCACTTTGATTGCAGTCGACGTGAGGTTGACAAGCACGCGCGCCGCAAAACTCACTTTATCCATCGCTGACAGCCGGTTTACCACTGAAAACAACAAGAAATAAGAGAAAAGAGAAGTTGCGGAACGTTCCAAAACAAGAAAACAATCAATTATCGGTTTTAGAACCACGAAATAAACGAAAGTCATGCGGGAACAGGCGTGGTTCGTGTGATGGTTGTGAGCAAAGGGCCCCGCCCGGTGCTCTCCTCTCTCCGCACACTATCTCGCCTCCTTTCACTCCCTGGCCCTTGCTCGTCCTCTCGGTTCTCCATGCTATCTCGTCGCGGTCGTTTTCCTCGCCGCTCTCTTTCGATCCAAACACCCTCACACGCGGCCGTCCTATCGACTGCGGCATTGTCGGAGTGATAAATAGAGAGAACAAAGGACAGGCGGGTCGCATGAACGGAGAGTGGAGGAGGGAACAAGGGAGGGCCACTGATACCGTCTCTGGCTTACATGTCTAATCCGCTTATCATGAAGGTGGTCTGAGAAAATTTTCTTGACAAGAAATTATGAGAAATATTGAAAGGGTCGGGTTTGAAAAAAAGTTTATTCCATCTCTATGATTGTACTGTCTGCCAATTACTTTGTTCAAAACTCAGGCGTGAGACCTGCTGTCGAAATACTCCTTACTCTTTGCACACAAAGAAATATGGGAACATGTGGTCGAGAACACGAAGAATTCGATCATTTTCGAGTCTTACATCGGCGAGCCGGAGCTTCCTCAAGCAGAGCTGAAGATACGGTAGGATATTATTTTCCATGTCGTGAGTTTTATTCAACAAGTGACATAATCTCAGACCTCTTCTTTGAACCACCCGTCTTCCCTCACGATCGCACTGTTTTCACACCCTGATCATGCTCGATGACTAAAGGCGAGGATGAGTGGGAGGAGGGAGGAGAGGTAAAAGAGAATAGGCCGAGGGAGAGGGAAATCAGTTTGATAAGCAGTCGTATAGTGCAGTTCGCCTCCGGTAGGCGCAATCCATCTCTAAACTTAGTAGTTTCGCAAGTTCGTGAGCCGTTTTTCTCGATCTGATCACTTTATTTTCTAATTTTCGCACCTCACAGCCTGTTTGATCTTCTGCTCGGTCCCCACGACGATTCAGTCAGTCTCTCTGCGCCATAAAGAATAGGTTCGATACCAGTGTGCTGACTCTTCTTCCATCGTAAAGCCACGCTCTCTCTCTTCCTCTCGCATTCGCACCAACCTCCATAAGTGGATCATCATCATTGCATAATCACGGTAGTATTGAGTGGACACACAGTATTACCGTCGAGAGAGAGAGAGAATGAGAGAGGGAGAGCATGTACAATGAGAGCACTAAATCTGGCTGGATATCTCGACAATCACTAACGAAATCAGTGCGAAGAAAGGACACAGTTGCGAAGAGTCGCTGCCCTTTTCCGGCTATTAGACACCACCCGAATTCAGTGACGCACCTTTCCTTTTGTCTCTCAATCTCTGTGCTGCGCCAGTTTTACGATAATTTGATTGAGGAAGAAAGAGTCTAACTTACGGTTTACCTGCTGTTTCTTTTCTCTCTTCTCTCTTATCAAGTTGACTTTGTCTCTCTTCTCCCACTCGAGAGAGATGGAGTCAGAATGCGTTCTCCTCTCCATCTGCGATTCCCGCGCTCTTTTCCTCCTCTTTTCCACCTCTTTTTCGGGGTGTGAGGGGTGGGGAGTACTCTGCTCTCCCCCTGTTGATGCTCATTCGCATATGGATCGATTGCAGGTCGAGGAGGAAGGCTACTGCCGTCGTCGCTTCGTGATGCTGCCCGGAAAGGCGCAGTGCGGAGTCTCCCAGATCTCCATCCCACTCGCCTGGAATAGAGATCAGCACTTCAAACATAGAGGAGGTTAGCGCATTTAAATGTCTTTCTTAGCTCAAAGTTATGCTCACCAGAATATGAGCACGTTTGCCTTATTTTGGAGCAAAATCGAAAGGATCTGGCACAGCTCAAAAGGGTAGATTTTCTGAAACTGTGTGTTTTGGGGTTATCGAGAGTGCTGATGACGATGGGCATATCCATTTTGCCCGCAGAGCTTCTGTTGGCTCCAGACGTCGTCACGTCGAAATCGCATTTTAACGTGCTACTCGGTTTCCTAGAGTGCTAATTTTAAAAGAAAATATGTCCTGGGGTAAAATTGGAAGGCGAACACACCTGTCAGATCCATTTTTCATGAATTTTGAAATTTTTTTTTAAATATCAAGTTTTCGTAGAGTCAAAAGTGGTCTTTATCTTTAGCATAGATCGAACCGGGATCGCGTGAGGATTCTGAATATATTTTTGGTTTTGAAATTCAGGGTGCACAATTCGAGCAATTCGACGTGCAGTGTGCCAAAAACGCGTCAAAAGAGGCTTCCCTTCCCCTTTCCCCTCTTCCCTCCCCTCCGTTCCATGGGCGCTCTCTCAATTCCCCACGCTCTCTCGCCTCGGAGGGTCAAAGAAGTGGGAGAAGGGGATGAGTGCACCTCCATTACTGGCAGTTGCGGTGCACTATACATCGAATTGCTTGAACTGTGCACCCTCAATTTCAAAACCAAAAATATATTAAGAATCCTCACGCGATCCCGGTTCGATCTATGCTAAAGACAAAGACCACTTTTGACTCTACGAAAACTTGATATTTTAAAAATTAATTTCAAAATTCATGAAAAATGGATCTGACAGAAGTGTTCACCTTAAAATTCTACCCCAGGAAACATTTTCTTTTAAAATTTGCACTCTCGGAAACCGAGTAGCACGTTAAAATGTGATTTCGACGTGACGCCGTCTGGAGCCAACAGAGTCTCTTCGGACAAAATGGATATGCCCATCGTCATCAGCACCCTCGATAACCCCAACACACACAGTTTCAGAAAATCGACCCTTTTGAGCTTTGCCAGACCTTGCTCGAGAATAAGGCAAACAGGCTCATATTTTGGCAAAAGCCGTTCCAGTTTCGAAAGATGCTTCTGTCTGAAATTTATGTAGAATACAAACTGCTGACTTGACTCGTAGCGAAGAGTGTCAATCCGCAAATCCGCGCCCTGCGAACTACAATGAACACAAACACATTTGTCGTTCACTTCTCTGTTCTTCTCTCCGCTCTCTCCCTGTCTCTTCTCTGTCAGAGAGACAGTGGCAACAGGCGCTGCCTACCTCATTTCTTCGGTTATCAGCACTCTATCAGTGTGTGTGTGTTGGTGGTGGTTCCTGTGTATACAGATCGCTAAGAGAACGGTGATGAGACGAGCGCCTCTTTTATTACACGATAGATAATGGAGTGCGTCGACCCACTGGCGCCGAAAATACCGTCAGGCGGATTTCATCACGAAAACTGCTTATGAGAATGATGAATCACTCGATGTTCCTCTGTTTTTGTCTACCAAACGCTAATATCAAACGAATAACGTAGGGTAATTCATAAAGTCCATGAGTATTCCATGAGTAGATAAAGAGTGACCCATGTTTTCAGAATGCCGTACGTTCTCGATGTTCGTGACGATTCGCTGTGGAGAGGAGATGATCGACAGCAAGTTGATCACCGGCGTGGATCGAACGCATACCGATGTCAACTTCAATGAGTCATTCGTGTTGTGAGTCGATGAATCTTTCTGTCCATATTCCAAGCAATCCGAAAACATTTTCATTATTAGTTTTTTTTAAAATTCAGCACCAGTAAATCGGACGATTTCTGCTTGGAAATCGACCTCTTCGCGGCCAGGACTGACGACATCGACGGGAGTGGAGGCAGTATTGCCCAGAGGATAACCCGATCGCTCGGAAGGAAACTCGGACAGTCAACGGTAGGTCCTGTTCCCGCTCATTCCATGGTTTGCGCGTGTTATTGTCCTATTATATGAGCTCACGTATTACTTTGAGCGTTTGAAAATTAGAATCGACGGATTACTGGATATAAAATCGCGAATTTTTGCAGAAGCAGAAACTGACTGTGGGCGAAGAGGCTCTCAAAGCATCGCTGCACACTGCTCCTCAGGTATTTCGAGATGATCCAATATCAAAGTCTGTCATTCCTATATTATCGACTGTAAATATTCGCATTTTTCTATCTTGCGTGGCAAACATATCTTGATCAACTCGTTCGCAGGCCCTTGGGAGCACTCAGTTCAATCTTCTCGCTCGGGCCCAACTCGCCATATCAGATGCAGGAGACGAGTCAAAGGTGCACGACCTCAAGCCACGCGCTTTCGGTGAATCATCTTTTCTTATTCTGAATCGAGTGTATTTTGCTTGAATTTCTGTCGAAATTGTGCTACTTTCTGGTGGTGTTTTAGCATGAATATCTCAATGAAGTTTTGTGTATATTTTTGTGCTATGCCTTAGTGAGAATCGACTGACATACTTCATTCCAGCCGATCTATGTGGTCCTCCCCTCTACGGATCCATCGTCTGTCGTCTCGTCGTCCAGCCTCAATCAGTGATCTCTCCCATCGCCGACGGAACTCTCACTGTGATGACCGAGGACCAGAGACAGATCCATCAGCTGGTCAGGGCCATACTGCAGGTGAAATAGAAATTGAAAACAAAAAAACGTTCTTGGCTTCAAACTTCTCTCTTAGTAAGCTTGCTATCATCTCTGTGGACGTACTGAGCCTCATTGATAATTCTGTGAGTTCATTTCGCAATATGAAGTGATATACTTTCAGAGTGGTCGGCTCAGATGTTTCTCTCCTGAAACGGGCGAAATCGTGCTCGATATTGTACTCAATGCGGTCAGTTTACGACATGATTCATTTGAAAATATTAATCATTTTAGGGTTCAAAACTCGCGCGTACTTCTCGAAACGACGAGCTTATTCTCACTACTTCAACGTCGGCGTATGGAGAGGGGAAGAGGTGAGGGGATATCTCTAGTTTCTACGCGCGGAATGATTATGACTGATCAAAGCAATTTCAAAAACTAACATCTGCAGGTATTACATCAAAACTGCTGAAGACGCGATCAACTCTTGGCACGCCGCCTTTGAACAGCAGATTTCTGATTGCGGTGAGTTTTTTCTCATTCATATATCATAGTGGAATATTGGATGATGAGAGACTATCCAAAGATAAAAAGATATCGTAGATTTTTTTCATTCTAAAATGCATTACAACTCTTTGCATATTTACTATATTATTTGCTTATCCTGTGTTTCTTCTGGAAATCCAACATGTCTTACGAGAGTTGAAAAATAAATTGAATTGAAAGACTCGGATCCGTGTCGAAATGCACTGGTCTCCGTCTTTTCTCGGACGATTAGATTCTGCTAGTCCGCTGAAAATGAATAGTGGAAGGAATCTCTGATTCTTTCCAGTTGCGTGGGGAGTATTTGCCTACTCGACGCACTTGCTCACTAAGGATAAACGACCGGGACCTGAGACACTCACTCGCACGGCAGGGAAGCGATTCTACGACCAAGTCGACATTAACGGTGCGTTTTATCTTTGATCTTCGGCATATATTATGCAATCACTACGAAGCGAGAAAACAGCGTCGAAACTCTCAGCTGATGTCTCCAGGCGCGCGCGATTCAATTACCCACACAGATTGGGTCAAGTGAATGTTAGCCAATTTTCTGACCCACTTCCCTCCCTTCTGAGAAAAGCAGCAGCAAAGTAGTCCCCGAGTGGCAGCCAACTCAATCTAGTGCAGAGAGTGGGGAGGGGAGGAACGTTGAAATTGGAGAAGGGGGAGATTCGTCTGGAATAGAATTCCTCCCCTCTTCAGGCACCCTTCCCCGTCACTTTGGAGGCACGGCCAATTCCTCCTATCTGATGCAGCTCTCCTCGTCCTCTTTCAGTCAGAGGAACTCACCGGCGTCCGTTTTATCGCTTGGGTGAGTGAATGTTCAATTCGTAAGTTAACTGTTGCAAAATATTGTTAATTGGATCAACTCATACTTTAGTGCCTCAAAAAGGGAGTATGTTCCTGTCTATTATGAAAGAGCATCAATCGTCCTTCCAATCCCCCCATCACTCATCTTCTAATCCTCTCTCTCTCGCAGTTCCTCCAACGTGCACCATACAGCGCCCGCTCGGCGCACCGTCCTCCGACCATCAGTGATCAACGTGTTCAATGTCATTGTTTTCACCGATCTTCGAAAATCATCACTTTATTTCTTTTACAACGTTTTTTTTATGAAACTATCTCTTTTCCGATAGAATGCGCTCATCTAGATCTAGTCGATAGTTGATGGTTCAACGATTCAGGAGTACTCCGAGAGCGAGATGATGCCTCGGTCAACGGTGATCGGGCCTCCTCCGCAGCAGCAGCCGCAGCACTCGCCTAACCAACATCTGCAGCAGCCGCATCATTCGAACCTGCAGCACCGGCCTTCACAGAAGTCGCCGCTAGTTTCGGCGCCTTCACCACGGCCATACAAGTCGAAGGAGAGCGAGGTAATGAAATTGAACGCTTCGATCTGCACCACTTGCCAAAAGTTCATTTTAAAAAACTCATCTCTAGATTGCTTCTCCCCTGTCTCCGACTCCTCGCGCTGTCTACTACGAACCCGCCCAAACCAGCATCTACGGAACGGACGCGCGAAGGTACACCCCAACGTATGAGAGGAGGAAGATCGAACATGCGGCGAGGTGAGCTGACAATCGCAAGGAACCATCTGAAACCATATGCACGCGTTTACCGTTCGCTTTAAAAGTTAATAATTCTGCTCCTTTCATGTGAATATGTTAACACTTTTGTAGGCTGTTCGATCAGCACTCTCCTCAACCAACTTCCCTCCGGACAGTGGCGGAGGAACCGAACGACAACGACGATAAATTCGTTATCCGTCTGACCGTCGGAGATGAGGACGAATCAGGATATCCGCGAAACCATGGTATATATCTTTTTCTGATATGAATATATAGTCGTGATGGAAAAACGAAAACGACTCTCTTCATGTCGCGTGTTATCTCTCCAGTCATAGAAACGCACGCGAGATTAGGAGTGACGGGTTTCGATTTGGCACAACAAATAATCAGGTTCAGAATTGTTTATACAACTGTCTTGCAGTCACTTCAGTCATGTCCGTTTCAGGTTCTCCTCAAGATCCTCGCAAGTCTGCCCTTCAGCGTGATGTCCCTACCATCGTGCGGTCTCCCTCTCCCGCGGCTGCTTACGTGCCACAGCCCAAGCCGCGAACGAAATATGCCCTCAGGCACTCGGCATCGGAAAGAGACGCCAGGGTGAGAATCTTGCACCTTTTATGGGAAGAAGTGAGAGTGCAAACGGCCCAGTATTACATTTTTATAATGATACGATCATAATAGTGACCAAATGATGAGACCGCGCACTTTTCACGCTTAATTATTCTCCGGTTTTGCTTACTGGAATCGCCTTTTCGCATATTTGAATATATTTTCTATATTTATTCTTTTGCTAAGTAGCTTCTAAAGAGGTCCCACGCCCAGCGCACTAAGCAAATATAATTAACAGATAGCGTAAACAAATAATTTGTAAATTCGTCATTGCCGGAACAATTTATTTCCCGGAACAACTTTTTGTAAATTTGTAATATCTAGTTCACCCAAAAATGAAATCTTCCCTGCAGAAAGTACGAAATACCCGCAGAATTCCTGCCTGAAACTTTATATTTCAATGAAAAAATAAATAAACATGACTATTTTAGCACCCATCCGACTTCTTCCGGGACTCCTTCCCCAATCAAATTCAGATCACCCGTCTCTGAGTTCTCTCCCCCCCTCCAATCACCCCGCCGAGACTCATAAAACGCCTGATGAACAGCCTCCCAGTACCCCTCTCATTCTTGCCATGTTCACTCCATTCTTTTTCGCTGGGTAAAAGGACTCGAAGTACTTACGCCATCTAAGTACCCATGTCACTGTACTGATTTCACGAATTTCATCTGCTTGCCAGCTCATAAGGTCCTACTATATATCCTATGTATGTATTTTACCCTTCTAATCATCCTCGATTAATGACTTATTTTCTATGACACACATGCTTATCTACCTGCCATCACAGTCACTAGGACGGCTCTTCTCATCCCCTCCCATTGTCTTCTCTCACCATCTCTCATGGACCCTCTCTCTCCTCTGATCATGACCCGAGCCCAGGCCAATCTATCTCTGTCTCATTTATGGTAATTACGATAGCCAGGGGACGCTGACTCTCTTCTCTTCTAACAGTCTCTCATTTGACCTCTAGGATGTGCAACTATTGTCCATATTGTTCTTTCTTTAGGGTTGATCGTTCTCGATAAAGATACCTCCGCCATATTTGTTTGTTCGCATACTGATTCAAGTGACAGTTCTCCCGATCAGATTCGCATTTCCCGCACTATCTTATCTTTCCGTGAAGGTTCTCTCAGCTAAGTTCAATTTACGCAGAGATGATTAACCGGGTCACCTTGGCACTTGGATTACTCCACACCACAGCCGCCATCTCCTGCCAGAATCAGTACAACTTCGACGTTCCATGGTGAGCCATATCTCGCTGCCCAGTTCCCGAGTCTTTCGTTGCTAATTTGTATGCCAAATCTATCTTCGAAATCGCGGATTTTGGAATATGGATGAAATCATCAGTTCTTAGGTTCGCCGCCTACAAATTTCCGAAGATGGTGGGCGAGCCTTCGGACTCAGCCGATGGATATGGTTTCTACTATCTCGACTCGACCAGCAAAACCTCGTTCAAGCCATCCCCAGTGTCATTGAAACTGCCGCATAATGTGAGTTTTCTTTCTAAAGGCACTCACTCAAGATTATACGAATTAAAGCTACTACGGTATAATAAGGATGAGACAACCATTCGCTGTTGCTTGATCATTCTCCGAAAAATATATGTATCAAATCGTGAACTATACAGGCAATCGGCTACACCCTTGCTCCGTACTACGACCGCATGGACGACGAGGAACTACTCCACGTCTTCTACAATGATGAGGTGAGATAAGGCAAAGAGATACTTGGTTTGTGTAGCGTTTCCATTTTTAAAATTAGATAAGAGCCCGTTCGACTAAGAGTCCGACAAAGTCTGGAACATGAAAAAATCAATGTATGCTCAAAAGTTGGTCCCTGGGGTAACTTTTGATTCTGAATCGATTGGCTTTTTCCGTTTTTCGATCTTAGCCTTCTGAATCCCGGTACGACCCGACGTAGATTTTGCCAAAATCTTGTTCTGCGATAAAAACTGCCCAGGAAAGGGTCGAAATGGCCACAAATCTCGCGAACCCTTTTTAATATATGGGATGAGGGCTTTATCAGTGCGCAAAGTTGTTTCTCATCACTTTTAGTGTCGAAAACCTGCGATTTTAATAGTTTTTCGAGGACAACTTTTTTCTTTCTCGTTTTCATTATCTCTAACATAAAAATTCGGTTTATACGTGCGTAAGTATCCCAGAAAATCCTATAGTCATGTGTTATAGAAAGTATTACTTTTTCGACCCTGGTTCTGGTTCCTGGTTCCATTTTTGGGTCAAAAAGTCATAATCAATAAAACATATCACTATAGGATTTTCTGGGGTATTATCGTTCGAAATAATGAAAGCGTGAAAGAAAAAAGTTGTCCTCGAAAAAATATTAAAATCGCACGTTTTCGTCACTAAAAGTGGTGAGAAACAACTGATAAAGCCCTCATACCATATATTAAAATGATCACGAAAACATGCTCTTTCTACTACGTAAATATTTTTTGCCCCCAAACAATATGTCAAAAATCGATCATAACTCTGTACCCGATAAAGATAGAACCTGAAACAAAGTTTAATTTTGTAGAGAATTAAATTCTGGTCGGGAACGCGAGATTTGTGGCCATTTGGACCCTTTCCTGGGCAGTTTTTATCGCAAAACAAGATTTTGGCAAAATCGACGTCGGGTCGTACCGGGATTCAGAAGGCTCAGATCGAAAAACGGAAAAGGCCAATCGATTCAGAATCAAAAGTTACCCCAGGGACCAACTTTTGAGCATACATTGATTTTTTCATGTTCCACGCGCTGGTGGCCTTTTACTGACTCTTAGGCGAACGGGCTCATAAGGTGTTGCACTTGAGAGATAATGTAATTTATATCTAGTACAGATTTAGTAATTTTTCCTCAAGTATAAACTTTAACTTTTCCTTCGACAAATTCAATTCCGTCCAAGAATAGCCTTGCTTTCCCAGCATCCTGATATTGTTCTCTACTCGGCTGCAGTGTAGCTTGAGTGGAGTGTAATCTAGCACTGATAAAAGTCAGGTGTCCACGAGAGAGTTGCGAACCACGCGGTCAATCGAGAGAGCATAGAGAGACCTTGGAATTGATCATCAAAGGATGTTTGATCACAGAAAAAGCTGCAAAGCGCATTGAAAGTGTTATTTTCAGCCTGCTGTTAATGGCACTGAACTGAAAAGGAGAGCTGAAGAAATGGCTAGAATAAATGCTGGAAATGTCAGCGAGGCCGCCTCAGTTGAGGTTGGACACACCAAAGGTGCGAAGTTCGAGCTGTTTTTGGGTTGTTCAGTCTTGAAGGGGTGCTGATCAAGATTAGGGTTAGCAAATGAAGAGTTTGTATCTTGATTCTACGCACTGTCTCATCGGTCAAGCTGCGTGGAGAGTGTGTATAATGAAAAGAATGTGCTCTTCATTTGTCAGCCCTAATCAAGACGTGATGCAACAGTAGGAAACTACTGAAAACAATTCAAGCAATTTCGAATGATTCCAGGTGTTCTCCTGTTCGACAAGGCCTCCGGTTCCGGCATCTGGCTGATCCATTCGGTGCCCAAGTTCCCGCAGGCAGACAAGTACGTGTATCCCTACACGGGCACAGACTATGGCCAGCAGTTCCTCTGCCTCACTCTCGACGTCCAAACACTCGCTCAGCTGGGTCAGTCCCTTCTTTCACATGCTTATTGTCACTAATTTCCGGATTTTCTGGTGCAAGTGTTACCAACTGATCGTAGAATTGCTAAATAGTTTTCCTTTAATGTTAATGCATAATGATGCAAAATTAATTCACCAAATCGGATCATGAACAAACAGAGTTACGTTCAACCTTCCAGGTACCGTCCTCTTCTACAACCACCCCGACGTCTACTCCTTCCGCCTTCCGGAGTGGGCGAAACAGATCGCTCCCGATCTCGTGAAGGTTATCATTGATTAGTAATGAAATGATTGTTATTGGTGAAAACGTATTAGAAATTGCTCTTATCTAATTAACCCCAACTGTGATGTGCACAGTCACCAATTTTGCCGTCTTTGGAATGGGCTCTGGCACAATTGCAGACCAAACCCTTTTGAGCCTATTTTTAACCGAATTGTACCCAGGTTGGTCGCCGATCCGAAACTTGGCACAATTAGAGGTCGGTAAAATACAGATCACGTCATACTTGTGGAAGTCAATCGAATTAGAGCGTTGTCTTATGTGCTTCCTACAAATGACGAATTGGTTACTAACCGATCTCTTCAATTTGAACCTGACTAATCTAGGCGATTAGAAAACTCGAAAAATTAAATTATTTGATTATTTTATTCAGGTCGTCAACAAGGAATACAACAAGGACCCGGACAACACTAACCTGAAGCAAAACCTCTTCGTGAAAGGAGCAGAGGACACGAAGATGGACGTGTTTGCCAAAACTCATCTCTTTAATGCTGGTAAGTTTAAATCACTTTTTTCAAGAAATAACCGTGAAAAAATAATGATTTACTAGCTAATTTACAACAGAGTAAGTAGTGTTTCAAAATCGGTGCTTCTGTAACCATTCGCCTGAAATACGGTGTTTCAGATCTCTGGGCCGGTGCCGTGGCTCCAGTGTACGGTGCTCTCGAGGTGGAGACGTGGCGTCGTGGATATCTCATCGACATGGACTGCAACGCCCCTTTCCCAGTGTACGATGCACAAGAAATCAAGGTAATTATGTAATTTTTAAAAAAAATAGTTATTGAAACTTTGAGTTTCTCGTTTCCTGTCACGACAAGAATACAATTTTCTAAAAATTAGAGAAAAAACTACTGAAGCGAACGAAATGATCTCAAGAATATTTTAATAGATTTGTTTTCATTTTCTGTTAGATTTCATAATTAGATAATTATTCCAATAAGAAACTCGAATTACAGGTTGGCGGTTCGGACGAGTTCAAATACACGAAAGATCACTCCAAATATGGAAGAACCTTGGAATCTGCGGACAAAGTAGTCTGCATCGGAGACATCAATAGAATGGTGAGAGTTTCAAATACCGATCAGTTTTGATGCAGCTATTTAGCGTAGGCTGTCTGGGGGGAATTTATCAATGGAAAATGTGCAATTTCCAACAACAGAAAACGCGAACTCCATTTACAGCCGCTGTTTTTGTTGA
This sequence comes from Pristionchus entomophagus, assembly GCA_036245825.1. Lineage (NCBI taxonomy): Eukaryota > Metazoa > Nematoda > Chromadorea > Rhabditida > Neodiplogasteridae > Pristionchus > Pristionchus entomophagus. Next base: position 22,193,327 of record BTSX01000006.1, read on the forward strand.
GCCACTTTTATCGTGAGAAGGATCGCATCGAACGGAGAAAACACTCCGTGCGACAGTTCCCCCATTGAATATTGTTGTCGACAAGAGAGATTCATGGCAGAGATGTCGTAATTGCATTCACTGATGTTACGGGGCTCTTCTTCTAAGTCATGTAAAAAGAAAATTGAGGACCAGAAAAGATAGCGCTACCGAAATTGAACAAGTCGCGGTTTCAGAGCGGTATAAAAATAAACCAGATGCGTCACCAGTCGGGTGGTCTTTCGATTTGGCTAATTCACCTAGGCGGTTCAATGTGGGTACTGATCGCTAATCGAGCAACGTGGGGTAATCTGACGCTATCGGTACTAGATCTCTGCTATGAAACTTCCTCGATCTCCTGACGTAGTGCGACAGGTTGAGTGAGGGTGCAGAATATAACTGACGAGATTCGAAGTGATGGGCGTGTGTGAGGAAAAAGTGCGCATGGCGAGCTATAGAAGGTGCACGATCACTCTCAATAAAAATCAAGTTGAACTGGAACTATTTCTGCTTCAATGAACCTCCTTTTCCAGACTTCCCAGTTCAAACGGGGCGGTGGAACCGTGTGCATTACCGATTCCGACCTGTGGACTGCCTACGACACAATCAAGGAGGTGAGCACTCATTCTTCCGGGTCGTCGTTCCGACCCATTTCCACACACATGATAGGGTGGGGTATCAACAAAAGCGTCTGTTCCGAGACCCGTGTCTCTGAACCCACGAACGCGCGTCACGGAGTGTTTACAGTGTATTTCGAAATGCACCCTGTTGCAGATTCCGACCTGCTGATTCTCGTCGCCCAACGGTACTCCTTCCCTTCTCGAAATAGCCTCACTCGGCATTTGTACAGCATAAATTATGACCCATCGATGTTGTGATTGCATCTCGTTTCCCTGACATATTGGAGACAAAGCAGATACGACATGTACTTATGTATTTGCATATTCAGATGGATCATTCTCGATGAGTGATTTCGCTGTTCATGTTGTGCTTGTTTGTTCCCCTTTTGTCTGATATGATCAAGAGGCAAACTTAGTCCAATAATGTACTTGAAACTGAGTGCGATTGACCTCAGTTCATCGATCATCGTAGTCGTTCCCTCAGTGTCTCGCCTCTCTCCCTCTCGAACTCGCCGCGATCTTCAAGTGAATCGGCCGGCATTACACCCTCGTTCGATCCCCCCTCCCCCCTTCCCCCTCTCGTCTCTTTCCTGATCAGTACATCGCTACCCAATATTTTACCAACCTTGAGTATCGATCATATCAGTGGCGGCAATCTAATCGGGACACAAGCAGCAACCAAAAAACAAGAGAGACAAACAAAACTTGGCAAAGTCCGTCGAGTGTCGTCTCTGTTTTGTTCTTGTCTTCCGCCTTCCCTCTCTCACTACCTGAGAGAGCAGTGTCCAGTAGTGAATAACAGAATGAATAGACACCGGCCCTCTCTTCTTTATTATTATTACTTTCTTGGACTAAGCCTTGGACTGAGCCGCAGACACACTGGTTGTTCAATACCTCAGTGTGACAGGGGGTCAAGTTCCTCGACATCTCTCTCCCTCAATCTCATTGTCTCTCTAGATGCATCGCTAATCAATCAGTCAAGTTGTCTCAGGGACTTGTAAAGATCGCCGACTCTCCTCTCCCTCCATAGAGATAACTCTATCTCTAGCTATCTATCCGCATCTCGACACCTTTAGCGCCCCCTTCTCCTCTCCCTCTCCGTTCACTCCGCCCCTTCCATGAGCCCCGTTCGATCTTCACTCGCAAACTTGTTCTCAGTTTCAAATTGCGATCGGGGGCCTTTTTCATGCCGCTGTCGCTTTGGTTTATCCCCATTGTCCCAATTGACGAGCGCGCTCTTCCCCCTTTAGCGCGAATGAGCTTATTGAGGGGGGATGGCATAGAGAAGATTCCCCCGATTGAGCAGGGGTCGATTCGCTCTAGCTGTGCTCTATTCGTTCTAGCCCATTCTACGGAGGTCATGCGCGAAACTAGTAGGCTTTAAGTGGCGGTATTGTTGCCACTTTGCCTGTTTAGTTGCATCTAGATCGGTGCTTTCGCACTCGAGAAAAGATAGTGTGTGCGTGAAAGAGCGTTACAACGAAATCATAGTTTGTCATTAGGAAAACTACAGATACACTTCCTATTTTGACGCGGATGGTTGAGCTTGCGAATCGCGTTGATTTGATGCCAATTTGTAGGATGAGGGCCAAGCAATTGGATGCAGATGAGATGGGATGCTTCTCGGCCAGAATCAGATACGCAATCGTACTGCTCAGTAAGTTTATTTTTAAAAAAAAAAGGTTTTGTGTTATCACCCTCACGCAAATTGAGCTGTTCGCTTATCTGCATTGTTATGCACGATCTATCGCAGTGTAATGGAACAACTGAATGGAAGTAATTTGAAAAGTGTCAACTATCTCGTTTTTTTGCAAATTCCCTTTAAGCGTCTGCTCTTGTGATCAATGTTTCTCACACTACGCTAATTTTCGTAATGAATCACAATAAGGAAACTGGGTGAAAACTTCCCGCTCTAAATCACAGAATCAATCAGTTTTCCTTCTCGCTCCTTATCTCATTGTCTGATCTTCTCGCCTTTCAAGGTCAACTCGATAGCGATTGGTGATAGATCTTTTTCGCTGTTTTCTCTAAGAGATTGACTGACACTGTGGATATGCATGGAAATGCCATGTGAGTAATTCGAGCACACTGAGATACTACTTTACGGAACTGGTCGCGAACGATACCCCCTTCTCTATTTCTTATAGAATCTCGATGATCTCTGAACCGAAATGTTACCTGAGAGCTGTAACTTATCCTTTGGAACTATTTCGGAGCATAATTTCGCTTGAATTGCCTTGTGACTGACAGTGGGAACAGTGGGCCTTGTTCAACAGCGATTATGCGCACTATCCCATCTCCATCATCCTCTCTCTCTCTTTCTCTCTCTCTCTCTCTCTCTCTCTCTCTCTCTCTCTTTCGGCAATTAGCGTACTCCAATGTTGAAATTGCTGCCCGTCACGTCAAAAGTCCGAGAATGAATTATACGGCGAAAAGACCAACAAAAGACTGCATTTGCCGATCCTTGAACGCGGGAGGGACATCACAAATTTGGATGTGATAGCACCCGAGAGGGTCTTTAGAGAGCAATGACGCAGTTATGATTAATGCTGACGCTTTGACGAATAGCGAGCAGAACAGAGAGAAGAAAGAGAAATTGCGTTCAAAACCGGAACTGGTGTTTCAATTATTAGAAAACATCGAAACCCTCCGATTTCCCACGGAATATCGTGAGAGATACATGAATGAGAATGTCACAATAGGTAACAAATAGGTAAATAACTCACTAAAATGCATAATTCAAAAGGCCATTTGAGGTTCGGCCAGTATCGCGTCAATCTGCTCCAATATGACAACGCTGAACTTCACCTTTATTTGTATGGGCAGCAGAAATCCGGAGGTGAGCAACTCCATACTTCTCACTGAAAGCGAAAATGACAAGGCTCAAAAACGTCTATCTGGGTTTTCGGAAGTATCAGGCATCTGGTCCATACGAAAATTTTATAAGCCCATTCAGACCGGCGAGTCGCTCACTTTCACGGATAAGAACGAGACACTCCGCGGCCCATATGACTACACTGAATTCGTGAGTTACCTCGTTTTCCGCTGACAGCGTAGTAAAACGGTGAAGAAATGAGCGCGAGAATAAAATACAAATTCAGGAGCGCTCGCAACTGCAATGGTCCGTAGCGATCGGAACACTGCTTGCTGCTTGGCCTTTCCATCTGTGAGTTTCCGTCCGAGATGGAACTTTTTCTTTCTGAATCCTACTTACCGTATCCACCCAGACTCTACGAGAAGTACGGAGCCCGTCACGTCTTCTTCACTGCTGGTACGCATTCATAGATCCTTTAATTGCCTTCTCTGCTCAGCTGTTCGAAAAGAAAACGAAAAATGCTACTGCGAATTATGAGAAACGGTCGTCGGAAGAACTTTCCTAATGGGCCCTTATGCAGGAATGATCTCCACCATCGCTACTGTTTTCATTCCTCAGTTTGCCTCTCGACTTGACTGGCACTTCTACGTGTTCCTCGGTCTCCGATTCCTTCAGGTGAAGAGATCAAAGTGATCATTTTAATTCAAATTATTGAGCAAAATTGGTCTATTAAAAGAAAAAAATATTCTTGCATGATTGTTGTTCTGATATACTAAATTCTGGAAATTCAGGGAATTTCCTTCGGTGCTGACTTTGCGGCGATCGGATTGATCACAGTGCACTGGGCCTCACTCAAACAACACGGCTTCTTCATCTCCCTCCTCACCTCCTTCTCCCAGATCTCAGTCATGTTCACCATGCCCATCTCCGGCGAGGTACGTGTAACTGATAGAGCAAAAATCGAGAATGTCTTCTCGCCGGTCACAGCGACCAGAAATCTATGACGAAACACGATCTAGAATTTAGCACCCTAATAGCTAATAGCGGTATGAAAGGACATCAGACGTCTCACAAGTTTAGAAATACTCGATATTAGTGATGAGAACGACAAATATTGTGTTTTGTTTATCTTTGAGAGAAAATATTGAGACGTGAAGAAGGCGATGAGACGTGAAGAAGGCGAGACTAAGAATATCTTTGATCTCCTCAGCTATGCGAGTCTCGATGGGGTTGGCCTTCCGTCTACTATGTCCATGCCGGTCTCTCGCTCTGCCTCTTCCTTGCATGGTTCTCCTTCTATAGAAACGACCCCGCCAAGCACCCACTGATGACTGAGGTAATCAATGATCAATCGTCTAACCTCACTGTTCGAATAACAATAAATATTTCATATTTTGTTAAAGAATAGGATCATAATACCCGAAATGTAGGAAGTATTATAATATTATCATAATCAGGTCGAGCTCGAGAAGATCCACCGCGGCAAGGGTGAGCACATCAAACAGCACGAAGTGACTCCCGTCAGGGTGAGATCATCAATGCATTAACATCTTGAAAAGCAATCAGAGCTAAATACTCCTACATATCTTCTCCGCATAGGATGCATAACATAACACGGATCTACTATTATATTAGAGGAATGCTGTCCACTAGGAAAAACTTTATTTCACCGATTTCGATGAAAGATAGTTCATGTGTACCATTGAAGGTCTAAACAAGACTCATCCACTTGATTTGGTCAAATTCGCTAATTATCGATTTTTTGTGATCCACCCTTAAAATGATCATAACTCGCTGAATATTCATCGTACAGCGTGCAAGAAAAGGTCGTTCTACTCGTCTTGCGGAGTTCTACAATTCTTTCGCCGGCACACACAACCGGCGACGTTGTCTTTGAGGTGTATTTCTCAAAAAATCTATTTTTGGACTACAAAAGTCAATTTTTCTCAATATTTTCCTCTAAACACACAAGGTTTTATTTCACCGATCGACTGCCCAGGGATCCCCTAGAATGCATACATAGTTCGTTTCCCATATCTCTGGCTTCCCGATATCGATTTGGTAGTAAGGTCCTGGACAGTCGTTTTTTTCCCGAAAAACTTAGTTTGATCGGTTCTTGCTTCAAAGTGGTCGAATCGAGCTTTAAAAAAAAACAGTCGATAGCTCTTGACAAGGAGAAAAATAAAAAGTATATGATGACGGAAATAATGTGAGTGACCGTTATTGAGATATTCGATGAAACGTCAGGAAAACGAGTTTGCAGAAATATCGACTATGTCCCGGCTGCCTTAGTAAAGCGATAGTAGGAAGCCAGAGATTCAAATTATGCACTATGTGAACATCCTGCAGGATGATAGGGGAGACGATCGGAGTGATAAAACCCGTTGTGTTTCTTAGAGCCTCTCGAGAATTGATCACTATTTGTAGTCGATAATTTCTGATTCCTGACGTTTCGTAGAATATCTCTATAACGGTCACTCACATCATTTCCGTCCTCAAAAACTTTATTTTTCTCCTTGTCAAGAGCTATCGACTGCTTTTTTTAAAAGCTCGATTCGAACACTTTGAAGCAAGAACCGATCAAACTAAGTTTTTCGGGAAAAAAACGACTAAGTCCTTACTACTAAATCGATATCGGGAAGCCAGAGATATGGGAAACGAACTATGTATGCATTCTGGGGGATCCTTGGGCAGTCGATCGGTGAAATAAAACCTTGTGTGTTTAGAGGAAAATATTGAGAAAAATTTACTTTTGTAGTCCAAAAATAGATTTTTCGAAAAATACACCTTAAACACAACGTCGCCGGTTGTATGTGCCGGCGAAAGAATTGTAGAACTCTGCAAGAAGAGTAGAACGACCTTTTCTTGCACGCTGAACGATGAATATTTAGCGAGTTATGATCATTTTAAGGGTAGATCACAAAAAATCGATAATTAGCGAATTTGACCAAATCAAGTGGATGAGTCTTGTTTAGACCTTCAATGATACACATGAACCATATTTCATCGAAATCGGAGTCATAAAATTTTTCATAGTGGCAAAATCGGCCGATTTTCCTTCAAAATAACAGAAGATCCGTGATAATAATCCAATCATCAGGCGATCATGACCAATCCCGTGATGTGGTCTGTGTGGATGTCGGCCTTCGGAGAGCTGATGATGTCCCAGTTCATCGTCATGTACGGATCCATCTACTTGGCTAAGGTAAATGTGATCTTTGATCTTTCGGACAATTTTGCTCTTTGATCTCTGACTTTCTCTGATCACCTACCTGATTACTGAAATTCCTGATCTTTGATCTTCGCAGGCCCTCAACTTCCGTGTATCTCACACTGGCTACGCTGTCGCCGTTCCTCGTTTCCTCCATCTCATGTTCAAGATCATCTCTGGAGTCACGTCGGATAAGATCAAGTGAGTTGTTACTGAAATCATGGCAAATTAAGATCCAAAAGTCGATTGATAAATGTTTTTAAAAAGATTACTATTGTATGTATGTCGTGATATACGTATCTTCTTCAACCAAATCAATTAATTCATTAAAAATAAGGGTGGTGTCGGAATCGAATACGATGGTAGGATATTATTTGCAGATTCCTATCCGAGAGAGTCAAGATGATCATCTACAACACGATCGCCCTCATGATCTCAGGGGCTTTCTTCTGTATCATCGGATTCATCCCGAGAGAAATGGCCAAGTAAGAAACGTTCTCTGACACCGTACACATGTTTTCACAAGATCTGATGCTGTAGAATGACAAAAAACAATTCGCATGTACTCATTGTTGAGATATCTCACTGCAAAGTGTCGTTGAATATATAACATTATCATATTAGTTACGCCCTTGGCGCACTTCTCATCATCGAGTGCTCGACTGGTTTCATCTGCGGTGGATTCTACAAGTGCGCCACGCTGGTCGCAAGGTACTGTAATCGCTCGACCACCGAAATCGAATTAGTTCAGTTATGGTTTTTTGGTGCGGGATTTAGTAATCACAATGAACTCATTTCAGACAGCACTCTCACTTCGTGCTCTCTCAGATTCAGTTCATCAAGTGTCTCTCCCTTTTCATCGAACCCCTTCTCGTCTATCTCATCATCCGTCAAGAGGAGGCCATTGTTCAATGGAGAATAGTCTTCCTCATTCACGGAATCCTTCTAATTTTGGGTGAGAAACTTTTCATCGTTCTGTCAAACCTTTCACCACTTATCTATCGAGAGAGAGAACTGCATGGAATTAGGCACTAAAGATCGCTGGGTGCCACCATTGATAAGATATCACCTATCTTTGATAAGCGAGAATGAGATAGATCATGATCACCGTGAAAGATCGGGAAAAAATATGCATTTATCAAGATCAAAGATCAATCCACTTCAGGCAACATTATCTTCTGTTTCTTCGCTACTGCCGAACCTGCAGACTTCACTTATTCGAAGGAGGAATTGGCAGCCAGGCTTGGACCTTCTCGAGAGATGGAAGAGAGACAAAGGTGAGGAATGTGGCAGATGAGATTAACCTGTAGTAACTATCAGTCTTTGTAAGACGTACAGACAACCATGTATTCGATATTCCAGGCAAGAAGCCGACACAACAAAATGAGCCCCGGCCAGTGAACAAATCAAACCAATTTGTCTTTCGTTTGGGTGGCGCACACACACGGGCAGACTAGATAAGCAGCTTGCTGCGTTCAAGCAATAATACAAAATAGGGATGCCTGACCAAGTTCCAAGTGCTTGGAATTTCCGATTTTTTGTGATTGCATTTCAAAAGAAAATGTATTTAGTGAACATTTTTAAGTATTTATCATATTACGATGCGACTCTGGAACTTTGAATTGAAAAAAATGTGTTTGACTCTTGGAATTGGTTCGGCATCACTAGTAGAAAGCACCCGGGTGATCCTCCTTTTTTCCAGGCTAACAGGCAAGAACGAGCTGTGAGAGCTGTGTCATTCCCCGCACCATTTCGGTTCTTTCCCCTATCACTCCCAGATTCCACTCCCGTGTCCTTAGGTGTCCTCAGTTTTCTAGAATATCGATTGCACCGCCTAGCCCCCTATCCCCATATCCCGAGACTAATTCGTGTTTGGGTTCATTCGGCCGACAATTTCGCGCCACTCGACCGTTCCTCACCTTTAACCATTCCGAGCATGATTTCAATGTGACTGATGATGTTTTGTTGCCTATGTGCATACGAAGTGTTGCTATGTTTGCGTTCGATGTTGGTTTTATGATAAAGACAATTTTCAACAACAACAAAATAAATACAACAATAAAAATTTAATGTTTGAAAATTTTCCAGGACCTTAATCAAATTCTTCTCAAATATTCATAAGTTCATTTGCCATTTTTAATTTCACTCTTTTATAATAAACTCACAAATATACTTCCTGTTCAGAAAGAAATATTTGTCTGGAAAAGTGACCACAAGATTGCTTCTAATCACAGGTGTGTTCTCGTGTTCCATTACAGTAGTTAGAGCATAATTGGACTTTTGCCAATCTCAACTTTTTTGGCTTTCGGTGTTTTCAGTCTCACTTTACCTCCGAAGCCTCTAAGAGCTTCATTTGGCAGATGCTTGCATTTATGTGTTTGATTTCGAGGTGCTCATGGCACTGTCGATTTTACCGTTCCGGGCTTTCCCCTATTCCGCCCGTCACGCTATTTACCAGCGCAGAGCAGACAGATGCCAGTCTCTTTTTCAAACGTCTTGTCTGCGCGTGATAGCCTATGGTGAGTCCTGGTCTTCCTTCTCTTGTCAAATAATGATTTCAAATTGCTTTTCAGTGGTTTCTGTTCAACTATGGCTCGCTCTACGCGGGCCATCTGCCCATCATATTCGCTGTTCTTTTCACAATCAACCTGGGTTAGGAGCGAGTCGAGAATTTCGAAATTTTCAATGAATCATAGTGGAAATAATGTTTTTTATGACATGTTCGTAGGGAGTTGATATGGAATGTGGGAGTGGGAACTTATAAGAGAACATCATGAACATAATTATACTTGCAGGCACAACATACTGCTTTGCTGTAGCCAATGGACATGTTGACTCGATATTTCCTTATGTATCAGCCGCAGGTCATTTATTATATCATTCAAGTAGCTTCTCCGATTAACCCTGCAATATCTGTAACATCTGACGTTAACAGCCTCATCACTTGTGAGCGATATGTTATCTAGAATGTGGTCAGTCAGTAACCGTTTTCTTCCAGGAAACAATCAGCCCGAATCGTGCATCTTCTCATTCCTTCTCAATCTGAGCGCCGTCTTCTCTATTATGATCGTTTGTATGAGGTGATCTATCTTTCCTTTTCTCTCTTCTTATCTCTTAACGTTGATTCATTCCAACGCTTCCGCATCGAATCATCGGTTGCACGTGTTAGGCAAGAGATCAGCAACGTCGAGAAAATTCATTTCGAGTTACTAAATTGGTTGAGAACTGTTGTAATGTGGAACCGATCACCCTCCCATCTCGTCAACAACTTTAGTGATCATGCTTGGAGTAATGACATGAAAATATCATAAAATCCGATTTGGCAACTATGTGCTCAGCCGTGACGTCACAAAAGCCGTGTACGTTATGACAATAAAAATCAATGATTCAGATGCGCACTCGTGAGCAGTATCCTTCGTGAGCGTGATCGATTCCTCGACCGAGTCAACGTCTGGAGTTCCTACATCGGCATCATCAGCGGGTTTGCAATGATGCTCGTAGCGAGTGTGCAGGTGAGAAACAGCGAATTTATGGGAATTCATGTAAATGAAGTACCAACGAAAACACCGAAACAGCCTGGTGTATTGTAGCCCATGTAGAAGTGCCGTTGAATCACCAGTAGCCTGCAGCACAGCCATTGCTTGCTTGCCCTTCAGGAAACAGCCATAATCACAGTCCATCTCTCGGCCGCATGCGTCTGCTTCTCCTTTGGCTGCATCTACATGATCACTCAGGCGAGTTGCAACTTATCAGGGTGATGCATAAGTTTTGGACTTTTTTTCTTCAAGTGTTTACAAATTCTTTATAAATGGAAATTATGAAATGAGTATAGGGGCGTTTTGAAGTGCATCTAATGTGTTTTCGATCGCGCACTTTGATATTCTGGCGGCACTCTAGACATGAACATTATGAGTCTTCAAATGCTGTCGATTCATGAAGGTCAGGATCGTGTTTTCATAATTTCCCTTGCCTATGGGATTAAGCATATGGATCAATTTCAGCACTCATTTTGAAGATTGACCCTTTTGGTACAGCTCACAGTAAGATTAGAGTACAGTTCTCGCCGACATCTACCTGGCACATATTCTTTCAGACCAATATCCAGCGATTTTTATTCCATTTTCTGCTTATTTTATGTTTTTCAGACTTTCAATTTATTTGACCTGTGACCAACGCTGAGTAAATTATTTTTTATGATATTGTGGACGTAACATGTGAAAATAAAGCGCCCCACACTAGACCCTTGCCACTCTTTATATACAAAATTGAGATCAATTGTTGAAAGCATCAATACTATGAAATTCACGTCGGTTTTCGAGTCGTCACTACTCAAATAGGTATCGTGGACCCAAGATCTCATACGAATTCGGAAGACAATGATACTAGGTACCCATTTATGTATGATAGATCCCACGCGAAAAATTTCCCGATGAGAGCGGGAGGTTCGGAAACGTGCCTAAAATTTGAGTATTTTTGTGATGCAGACTTATGAAAATATCTCAAGTACCCATGCAAAGGAAACCATCTGAGTTGATGATTAATAACTCAAAGTCAATCCCTAAATCATATATTTGTAAGACGGCTCCATGATCTCTCTCGGCTGAATGCCAGTCTATCAAACTCACCAATAAAAAAAGTCCAAAACTTATGCATCAGCCTAGTAAAACGCGTTCTCCGTACTAGCGCAGGGTTTCAAGGCGATAAGTGCACAACTATCTGATTAAAATCAGATACGGTATCGTGCAATATTTTCAATGTTGATGTATAAATCGTCCTAATCAGCTGAACCGCCTTGTAACTCAGCATGGTACGAAGATGGGAATATCAGAACACATAACTCAACATTCAATAAATGATATTCAAAATTTGCATTGAATGCTGTTTACACTTGCGACAAACATCCGATTCAAAATTCGATAACTAGATCTTTGATGTCAATTTGATGATGAATACATTCAGGCCTGGGTCACGATCAAGATGTATCCCGACTACAACAATCGACGGATCGGATGGATCCGTATGGTACTCGCGATCGCATCCACTGTCTGTCTCTTTTCGGGTACGGTACTTTACAAATACGTTGTAGTCAGAAAATGCTCATAACAACTTCAAGGTGAATACGTAACGGTATACGTATTCCATGGAAATAAATTAAGACAATCTGCATTACCATTTGTTATACCATATCCTCTTGTAGCCATTGGGTTCGGTGTCGCTGCAGCACACGTCTATCACAGTGTCTACCCCGGCAAGCCGACGCCCCGTCCCTGGAGCAGGAAGATATGGATGCCGGTTGGTGATACTGGCATGTGTTTATGAAAGCTTAGAACAAAAATCCGTTTCAATAATGTCCATTAAATTCAAATTATGCAGCTGCGCCGGATTTTACAGTACCAAAGAAACAATAGCATCTGATTTCATTCATGAACTGTTACGCAACATCAATTATCATGTCTGCGTTCTGATGCTGTGGAAAAAGTGGGGGGAGAAAGGAGAAGAGAAGGAAGCTGGGGCGGAAAAAGTCGAGGAGAGGAGAGAGGAGAAAGTTTGAAATTTGAATTCGCGCCTTTTCACATTTTTGGCTCTATCTCAGTTTCCAGTGCAGTTAGACACTTGAAACTTCGTTTATAAGATTAAGAGTATATTATTAACCTCCTATCAAATTTTTGAGTCGCTACCTTCACAGGGACGCGAGATATTGATGGCGATGTAAAAGTAAAAATTGGTATCGCAGGAGAAAATTAGTGGAAATTTTATAGCTTCTCTGAAACTCAACCGATTGAGTTCTGTCCAGAAAAGAACTTGTTCAATAATGGTTTCTACACCTTGTTTCAAAATTTCAAGACCCTAGCTTCACTAGAACGAAAAGTACAACAAGGTGTAAATAAGCTTCAAAAATGCTCGAGGTGTCCAAGAAGGATTTTTGTTGTACTTTTCGTTCTAGTGAAGCTAAGGTCTTGAAATTTTGAAACAAGGTGTAGAAACCATTATTGAACAAGTTCTTTTTTGGACAGAACTCAATCGGTTGAGTTTCAGAGGAGCTATACAATTTCCACTAATTTTCTCCTGCGATACCAATTTTTACTAAAAAAAAATGCGAATTCAAATTTCAAACTTTCTCCTCTCTCCTCTCCTCGACTTTTTCCACCCCAGGAGAAAATCTCCCCTGACTTTTTCCACAGCATGATCTTTGATCTCTAGTTGTCATTCCAGGGATATCCTCTCCACGTGGTCTCCGCAGTGAGCGAGTGGCTGCTGGCAGTCCTTCATGTCTCTTACATCCTCTCCTACCAGAGGGAATTCGAGAAACTAAAGGTTAGTCAACAGATACGCCACATCTCATAAACTATTCAATCACTTTATTTAGGGATTGGTAACCGATTTACAGAGCCTTGATTTGCAGAAGTCGAGAACAATGAAAAAAAAAAACTAAATTGCGGTACAATATCACATAATTTCCCAGGTAAAATTTGTATCTGAGGCTCTGGTGTCTCATCTCGATACGTCCCCATACAGTTCACATGCCGAGTTGAACCCATAACACTTACTATTTGCATTATGATCTCTGTACATTCATTCTGTATTCTAGCTTTAGCATGATAAAAGGTCATTGGAGATTCGAGAAATATCGCACAATCTATGAGGCTTCTCTTTACGGCTTCTTTCATGACACAGCTATCCCACGCCCACATTTCAGTCATCCCAATTCGATATGTCTTGTGTGCGAGATTCCTTGTAATCTTTTTATACCGGTTATCGCAATAAACGATTATCCTCCGAGACATATATTGATGTATCTGTACAAGCATTTCGGCTGGGTGAATAGAGAATGCAACGAGTAACAATAGCCGGGGCTCTGTAGGGCGAGGGAAACTGGGGGTACTGTATCTAAATAATCTGTGATCTATTGATCGATTCGAGGGAACTGGGTAGGAGTGGGGATGACACATACAGCAAAGTGCGCTTGAGGGGGGGGGGGGTGAGGGATAGACTAAGGGGCTAGAAACCATGGAATCTGAGCGCTTTCAGACTAGAACTGCCTTCGCCTATTGGGTATAGTGGAATCGTTTCGCTACACAATGCCGTTCTTTAGTGCAACCCAGAAAGTTGTTGTGCCCATATTTCTAAATCTTAGTCACTGGGGGAAGAAGGAGATCGATACAATAAAAGTCCGAGACGAAAACAAAGTAGGCGTGTGTGTGCGCGCTCGATTATTATTACTACATAGAGGACGCGGCTCTCAATATTAACAGGGAACAGGAGGAATACAATGTATGGTGAGTGGTAGCGGACCGAGTGTGAGTGCTGGGAAAGGGGGATAGACTGGGATGGGGAAGAGAACCTGGCGGAGAGAGAGGGCATAATAGCTGAGAGTCGAGGTTACTGTATAAGTCAGGGGGTGGTCAAATAATCAGCGGGAATAATTTCAGCTCACCAACAAGATTGGTGGCAGGGTGACAACGAATGGACAGAGAGATAGGAGAGCTGCTCAAACTCTAGCGTGATTACGGTAGATATTACGGTGGTAGAAAACGTGGATCTTTGCCTAAGACAGGGCGTCGAGGGTGCATGAGGAATGATCGGGAGTGAATACTAATGGGTGGGTAAGAAGGAAAAAGGAAAGAACAACAACGTGAGGGAAATAGACTCTTAACTGTTACAAAGTGTGATTTTTGATTAGGTTTGGACTGGCCGGGTATGACTTTATGGTACTAGACGTGATCGTTGTACGAAGAATCTGGTTTTGATTAGGCAGAACGGGTCAATATATCGTTTACGAGCGAACAAAGAATGAGGTGGCTCTCAGTACATGGCAAGAGAGTCACACCACCAAGGATAAAGCATGCACAAGAACAAAATCGATGTACGAGGGGAAAGTGGATGAGGTTGGGACAAGGGGGGAGGGAAAGTGACAAGAGGCAATCGGACTAGCTAATGATGCGAAATGAAGGCGGGACCGTACGCTATTACGGAGACGTGGTTCGTCGACGAAGGGGCTGCTGCGGGGGCTGCGGCTGCTGCAGCAGCTGCAGCCGACCGAGGCGGAAGCATATCGACGACGCCCTCGTCATCGTCGATGGCGTCCTCGTCGTCGCTGGAGTCGTGACGGTCGACGCCCGAAGGCGCCGACGGCCCGCCCTCAGCGTTCCACGAATACGCGGATGGTCCGAATTTGTAGACTAGACGACGACCCGATACGGGCAAGAGGATCTTGGTGTTGTAGTAGTACCTGAACGGAATGGTTTCCCATCAAGAAACTGATACGAAAATCGATATCTGTCTCGGTTTCCGATGGTCCTAAAAATCAAACCACTTCAGAAAATCTTCTTCTCTTTCACCAAATCCCATACACGAGAGGAGAAAAGTGTGGGTGGGGAGGAGAGGAAAGGAAAGCTGGAGGAGATGGGGAGCGGGTGTTTGGAAGAAACGTGAGGTATTATTATTACTTATAGTTTTGGCGCGATGCCAGCGAGTGCGCGGCAATTCTCCCATCCGAGCGCGCCCGGTCCGAACTTGTACACGAGTTTCTTCGGGTAGAGGCCGGTCTTGGGCACCGGGACCAGGATCTGCTTCTCGTAATACGTCCTGGAAGAGAGAGGGTTGGAAGGAGAGAGAGATAGCTGAGGAAGGTTACGAGAAACGAGAGAGACACGTTAGTCTCGGGGGGAGATACGACACAACAATCTGATGGCTACCGTATACTTGCATGCGGTAGCGAGCAGTAGGACACACCACGGAGAGGGTTAGAGAGGCGAGGGAGAAGAGAGTTAGGGAGAGGTTTCGGGGGGAGAGGGGAGCGAGACAACGACGACAGTTTGACACAACGATGACGACGTCTAGCGGACCTCATGGCTCGCGAGAGCTTCTCGTAGGTCATCTTCTGATTGTTCTTGCGCTCGCCCCAGAGACGCGCCAGTCGCTCCGACTCGACGATGCGGAAGACTCCCTCGTGAGGATCCTCCCATCTGGAATGAGGAGGTGATCTTTGAACTTTTTGTATTTTTCTAAAGTCGCTTTTGGATCCTTCAATACTTTGCCATTTTCACCCGTGAGATCCGCACTCTATTCCCCATGCTCACCTGACGATGGATGGGCATGTGGCGGGGTCCTTGAGCGCATCTCGGATGAACTCCCACAGCTTGTTGCCCTTGCTGTGCTGACTTCGCTTTCGGGGCTTTCCGTCCTGGAAAATGCAACCGTTTTCCGGAGACACATTTTTGAAGTCCAGAATTCGAAAAGATTTGTTCCGAATATATTTTTGACAAATGGTGCTGAAACAAAAGCCGCAATCAATTGTTTCCAACGTCCATTCACATTCGGTCCCTCCATACCTTATTCTTTCTGATCTTGTCATTCACTCCATGCAGAGCCGAATCGTCCGAGTCTGGAATTGTGCTTTCAGCCGCCGTCATACTTTATTTATTTTTCCCTTCATGCGATTTTCAAAAGGGGTCCGTAAAGTTCAAACAGCCAGAATTTTCTGCGTCACTGGATGATCAACGAAACTAATGCTGGGATACTTCTAAAGAATGATTTGGCTCAGAATTTTATGGAATGACAAACCCGAATCATAGTCGTGCCCGTGCGAATTGTGAGCATGCGCCGAACCGGGTCCGAGATTCTGCCCGAGAGAGTACTTGTGCATCAGCAACTCGGTCGAGGTCAGCGGTGACAACTGCTGGAAGGAGGCCATAATCATTTCGCTCAATCTCTCACACCGCATTTCCACAATCCTCGTTTGCATCATAGCGTTGTCGCACTGTGAACAGTCCCTCAATGGCGGGAGCAATGCTTCGCTCCCCATCGACTTCGCCCTTATCATTCCATTGCCTACGTCATTAGCAAGTGCTTATTTCCTCGTTTTCATTCTTCCTTGAGATAAGCGCGCAGTGACTTTCCGCGATCGATTCCGAAAATCTTATCACTGAAATCTGCAGAAAATGGGCATGAATCACAGTGTCTACAGTGTCTTCAGTACGTCTGTATCTACTTCAGCCTACCGTATCATATGATTCTTACCTTGTTTTGTTGCAGACTTTGTATGAGTAGGGGCGATTGCGGTGACAGCGAAGCGTGCAGCGAGTTCAGTCCCATCGATGGAGAGAGGGCGGCCGACAGCGTCGAGGCCAGACTGTTCGCGCCCATCCGCTGCAATACCGTATCATGGTATACCGTATTTTTCCATTGGGGGTTAACTACCGTGACCTACGATACTGCAGCACCTTCAGCAATTTGCGGTTTACTACTGTAACATACAGTAATACATTTCTTTCTGCAATTTGGCATTCTCCGTAACCTATAGTACCGTAACCTATAGTACCGTAACCCACAGTAGACTCACCATCTTGACTTGATCGAGTGCTTCTAACGTGGCGCTGTTCATCTGTTGCTGCAGGGCTGAGGGCTGGTTGGGCGAGAGGAAGTGGTTGTTGGAGGTGGAAGGATGCTGCAGCAGCAATCGCTTGATCAACCACCTTCTAGCCCCTTTTCGCAGTGCGCGACTTATGGGCGCGCGCACGTGAGGATTCATTCGTCTCTTGTTGCGGACTCGGAGTCTCTTCACGACAGCTGGAATCAAGGACGTTACCTGCAGTTCCTCCTCTCGCAGCTTGCGCATGTACTCCTCGAGTGCGCGATCCCCGGCAGAGCCTGGATAAGGGGGAGATAGGTCCTAGATCAAGGGACCCAGATGAGACCATGCGCACACCATCACACCACAATGCACAATCACCTGTTAGTTAGGTGCTGTTAGTTAGGTAAGATAATCGATGATAGTAATCATTCTTGTAGAAACTTTCAAATAAAAGTGTTGGTAGGATAGTGGAAGCAGCGAAGTTGTTATTGTTAGTTGGTCAGGATTAGAGTTCGAAATACGAGTCGCCGTCTATTCATTTCACACACTCTCTCGACCGGTTGAGTGGTGAGAGAGTGCGTAAAATGAAGAGACGGCGACCCTTATTGCGAACTTTAGTCAGGATGAGACGTGAAAATTGCCACTTCCCACACGAAATCAGGGGTTATACTTTCGACCGAGGAGCACAACATCTTCACTTTGCTGGATGTTAGGCCTAACAAAGAAGGTTTACATGCAGCGCAAAATCACACATCATGCGATACGAACCTGTGATCAGTTGCTGGAATTCCCGATAGAAGGTGAGTCCATAGACAGGGTCATTGGCGATCCAGTCAGTCTCGGATGATCTCATCAACGTCAATCCGGGCAGGCCAGCGAACTAAAATTATGAGATTGATCGTTGATCGTTGATCTCTGACTCTACCTTGGTCATGTTTACGTCTTCGAAGGGGATCTGCAACCGTCGAGAAGTGTCCAGCATCCACGAGACTACATCCTGAAATTAAATCATTAATATGAAATGTTTATCCGTAGTTTTTCTCCCAAAACAAGTCAATAACGTTATTTCGAGATCAATCTACCGTAATCCCACCGTACCTGGGCGGTCCACTCCCGTGGCTCTCGCAACTTGTAGCGAGACAGGTCAGTGCGCGTGCTGAAAAGGGGGAGAATTACCTCGGGTCGGAGAAATGGCTTAACGAATGCGCCGGTTTTGGTTGGGACAACAAACGGTTTGGGACCCAGTATCGGATGGTCAATGGTGATGGGACCGATGGGGGCAATTGCGATTCCCGGAATCGAGAGACTCATTGGGAGGGGGTGGGGGGTGGAAAAGCTGTGATAAGGACAGGGGAACTCTTTATGGAGGGGAACGAATAGATTGCCCGGTGACATAGAATTTAATAGAGGAGCGGAAGGAGGCGAGGAGATACGGATACGTGAGACACTTAGAGGGTCAGACTCGAAGGCAGCAAAGGTAGAGCGTACAGAGAGTATGACACAGGGATGAGGAATCGGATATTATTTTGAACTAGCTGAGTGAAAGGATAATTATACGTAGACGAGAGGCAATATGATAGAGGCAGAGAACCTACTCCGGAAAGGGCATTCGCTTCGAGACTGCTGTTCCCGCAGGGATAATAGCCGGTCGCAGATTGGGCGGTGCGGAATAGCAGTCCAACAGCACGGGAGCTACCTCCTCAAGCGGCATCTCGTTCTTCAACGTGGGCATCTCCTCGTCCTCGTCGTTGACGTCTTCCACGGCGGCGTCGTCTGCAACTGCGAAGTGACTCTTCGACGACGACGGCATGTTCGGTTGATGTTGATCAGCTAGACTGACGACGTCGATGATGGGACTGTTCTTGCGCAATTGTGGTGGGACTGGAAGTCCAATCGTGTCGTCGCGTGAACCACGAGCAATGCGGACCCGGCCAATGCGTGGTGTCAAGATTCGAGAAGATTGGCAGGCATCATTGATGACCCGCTCTGTCTTGGGCTCGACTCGTAAGGTACGCCTTTCTCGACTGTTCGAAACTCCGACATCAACTGATTGTTCCATGTCCCTAGAGAGAAGAAAGACCTTGAGGAGGGCAATGGCAACATGACTTCCTACGGTTTCTAAAGTCCCAAAAGGTGATGATTTTGTCCAGAAACCGCAGTTTTCTGAAAAAGACAAGATAAACCTACTCGGGCGCAGGGATCGGTCCGAGAGATCTAGAAAAGGAACAGAGATCGTTGAGAGCTGTCAAAGACACATGTGAAAGACGGACCGGAAGGATGAAAGAAACGTACGGATCTATGAGAAAACGCGGTTGGGTGCTAGAATGGGGGTAGAATGATAGAATGTGAGAGATAAAGATAGTAAATGATGGGATAAACGGAACATTGAAATTGCAACATACTCGGCGGTCGGTAGAGGCTTGACGGATCTGAAATTGGATTCATGATGTCATTGCTCAATGAACTTCCTGGACTTTGCTGACATATTTTTACGCTCGACTTCTCTTCTAAGATAGGAGAGACACTCTCTATCCTGACCTTTGGTAGAAGAGAGAACAAAAGGAACTTTTATAAAGATCTCTCTGCGAAAGTACTTGTTTTTTTAAAAACTTTTATGAGATAGATCGAAAGATCGAAAGAGTTGGAAAATAGAAAATCGTCGAAAAGTTTTGAAGAATGAAACTGACTCCATGGTGGGGAGGGGCTTAAATCCTGTTTGTGCTGCCATTTGGGCAGCGGGAAGGAATCGGGCGAATTTCTCCAGCACCTGAGCATTTTTTTTGATTTGTCAATTCGTAACTTCCGATCTATACACAGACCACATCCACATTCAACGGCACTATTCCAAACGCAGCATAAATATTTTCTAATTTCAATGGCACCATCACAAATTCTTCTCGTCCGACCTAAGCCAACCTAATTCGGCCGCACCCTCTCTCGATATCATCCAATTTCATGGTACAAACAGCTCCGCACATCTCGACGAGCCAATCTTTCGTGCGCAAACATCGATTTTGGCCTGGTTTTGCCCCGTTTTCGGTCACTTCACACTACACGACGTCACTACACAACAGGGTGGACAACACACGAAATAGTAGGGGGAAAGTGGATACCTCTGGCCCCAAACACATGAGCTGCGGGTAGAGTTGCGCTGCTTGCTGTAGGACGGTCTAAAAAGATCAGCTGTCAGAGATCAGAGATCGAAGATTAAAGATTATAAGTAAGTTGAAGAGATTTGTCGAAGAAAGGCAGAAGTTTGTGGGAAAAGATGGCAGGTGCTCTTCACACGGTGAAAGTTCATGTAATAAGGAGATCGCTGTTTCAAAAGATACGAAAACAATAAGAGTTTGGCAACCTGTGGTGATTCGTTAGTTGTGTTGTGCATAGAAAAGTCGTCTCTCTCTCCGCCCAATCATTTTCGTTCAACCTATCTATCTACCCTTCTCTCTCTCTCTCTACTCTTTTCTCCCAGTAATCCTCGCCCCCCCCCCCCCTCCTTTCCTCACGCTTCTCGGACTCGCGAAACTTTCATAGATCACTTCTCTCGAAGTCGCTATCCCAACTCGAGAGGGATCTCATCATTATGAATATGAAATAGGGAAAGAAGCCAGGAGATCGAATCGACGACGATAACAACTTGTTTCGCCAAAATTCGAGCTAAACAGGCTCGGAATGCGAACGAATTAGCGGTATGCAACCGACCAGCGAATATAGGGCTTCGATTTAGAGTGAGACTTGAAAGGGAAAGCGCACTCTATAAAGTCGCTCAGCTAGGGAAAAACGAATGCGAGGACTATTGATTCTGCTATGGACTTTTTCCCTCGCGAAAAGATGCGACAGCTCTGAGACCTCTCCTCACTCGCCTCCCTCTCTCTCTTTTCGTCTTCTCGAAACACATCTATCAGTTTCTGCGCCCATGCTCCATCCTAATCCAATTTACTCTCGCCTCTGTCCTTTTTTTTCGTCGAGTGAATCGAGACTGGATTAAAGAGGGAGAGCAATCTCGACGGGTCCATATAGGCGAAAGAGAACAGAGGAGACATGGGTTACTATAAAAAATAGAGAGACAGAGACAGAGAAAGCGGACAAGTGTAATAGAACTAAGCAGCGAGGGAGAGAGATGTTGGAGACAAGCAAGCACACACTTTTAGAGCTGCCTCCTCTTCTCTCTCTCCCTCTCTTCCATCTATCCCATCTCTCTCCCAACCCATCACTACTTCAAGTTTACGCGACTTTCTCGTGTCCTGGAGACGAATAATGAGGACTACAGCAGCAAAGTGGTAACAAGCGAAACTATCCAAGGATAGAAAGGGGAAAAGTGGAAAGAGCATTTTTGAGCGATATTCAACAGAATTAGTCATGGAGTAAGAAAGAAAGCGAGATCAAAGATCAGACTGAAAATCAATCGATTCTCACGAGATCTTTCGCATTTCTCGTCTGACCGATGTGTTTGGAAAGTGGAAGGACAAACGAAGGGGTGCCGCAGGGTGGAAAGAGAGATAGAGTGAGGAAGAGAGATCGGGGAAAGTTCCCAACTCAGCATCGATAACCAGCAATGAACGGTTGAAAGACAATGTTTCAGCGAGGTTGTTTTTCGACAAAGCGATAGATCGAGTTTCTCTCTCTTTCGCTCCCCTTTCGTGACTCAACTAACGTCAAATTGCCCTAGCGAGAGGGCGATTCTCGAGAGATGCGCTACGCTCTACGACGCTCTACGACGAAGTCTCGCGTGTTTCAGCCACACGTCAGAAGCTTATTTCGCAGAAGAAGCCGCCCGCTGTTTTCGCCACCTCCCTCCCACACCAAAACAAGCACCAGTGATCACATCGAGATTCGTCTTCAAAGATTATGCGAGATCTCTCTCGCAAGCAAAATATTTACGCCGCCGCGAATCTCCATACATCAGGCACGCGCGCAAGTTTCCATTAGGGATTGCAGTAATAGAGTGATGCGTCAACGGGAATCAAAGGAACGGATTCAATACTTTTTGCAGTTTGTAATCAAGCGCCAACAGAACACAGCGATGTAGTGCAAGTTACAGTATAGAGCAAATGCAAAAATCGCAAAAGTATGATTGCTCACCGAGTTACCAAGCAAGGATCCGATCTGCTGGTGCTGTGGTGAGGACACGAGGGAGAAGGCCGAAGCACCGCCTGAGGTTAGGAAGGAGGACGAGGGCGACGCCGCAGCTCCCAGAATCGACGCCGCTAAATATTTACTTTTTTATAATTATGATATTTCTTTAGCTAATGAAAATACCGTTTATTTTCATAGAAACACAAAAAATTGATGAAATTTTGAAGGAATACTAAGCGAATAAGTGCTGATGAGAGGCAGGATAGTTTCCGATTCAATACATCACAACATTAGCGCTGGCTTCGTGGAGTGAATGCTAAACGGCATTAGGCGGGACCTCAGGAAAATCTGGAGGATTGCTATTGGAAATCCTCGGATTATCTGGTGATGCTCAGAAACGGACGTGGCCAGATAAATGGATCGATATCCCAATAAAGGCTTCATCGTTCATTTCATGTCTCATCTCTCAACATGATGTCGTCAGTTGTTGACTAGTCGCTCCTCTCTCTTCCAATTTCCTCACTTCTTTCAACGTTCTCGTCCATACACTTCGACATCGATCAATAATCTGTTCCTAGCCGGCAGGTGAGAAAAAGTGTGCATCTCGAAAGAAAGGGGTGGAAGCGAGAGAACATGATTAGGTGCCTTTAAAACGACGTTTCAAAGTACAAAACATTTGTTCACTCGATTTATAACCTCTTAGAGTGACGATCTGACAAAACTCAAGGTTGTTCGTTCCGTCCTCGCGCTCAAAGTCAGATCGATAACGATCGCCAAAATGAAAAACACGAGATTCTTCCAAAAAGGTCGCGAGAGACACGGACAGGAGAATGAACTGAGAAAGGAGGCGAGGGAGTAAACCGCTTTCAGGATCTCTCCCTTCCCCCCTCTTCCCTCCACTGTCCATCGATATTTGCACAGTGCAGCCCGCTCGAAGAATGGACAAGAACGAGAGGAGAGAGTGGACGAATAGAAGAGATGGTCCAACGTCCAGACGACGTTTCGTCATCAGAAGGCCGCGGGGGAGAGAAAACGGAGCCTATTTGACCACCCAGGAAAAGGGTTGGAGAGAGGTGACAGGAGAGGGGAAAAGAAGACTGTGATTCGCGGCCGAGGTTAGCGGTTGTTTTTGACAGTGTTTATGTTAGATACAGCTGATGTAATAAGTTCTAATTTTAAATATGTCATAATTAATATTTTGGAATTTTGAATCTCACCTTCCGCTGCTACATTGGAGGATGATGCGGCATCCGCGTTGCCTGGAGAATCCAACTACAGTCTACAGCAGTTCCCTCATCACTTCCATTCCACACAAACTGATATCGATCTAGTCCTATTGTTCACTTTACCCATGTACAAAACGTGACGCGAGTTATTCGAAAACTACAATACTAGATATATCATACAATATTAGATATATCATATATGAGTGCGTACGATTCTGCTAAGCAATGGCTATGGAACCGTTCTCACCTCCGGCGCCCAGTGCGGCGAGCGTGGCGGCCACATCGACGGACGGCGTCGTCGTCGAGGAGCCACCAGATGCCGGAGGAGGCAAGACGCCGCCCCCGAGCGACGAGCTGTCAGCCAGATTACCGCACGCCGCTGCTGCAACTGTCACTTTTGGTTATAAGTTTAAGCTGGTTTTAATACATTTTAAATGTATGATAGAATACATAGGTTAGTCAGGCACCTTTCAGAAAGCAGGTGCTCGGTGCATGTGCTTACAATGTAGGATGATATTTTGGCTTTCCATTTGATCTTTGACCAGGAAAATATCTCCGAGTGCATGTTTCGAGCACAGATGACTATATGCCCCTAGGGGATGCGATAGCAATAACTGAGTGTTTGCATCTTGCAAACGTTCTAAAGGTTTTACATAAAATACTACTAATAATTCGTAAGCAGTCGTAATTTACGATTTAATTAAATGTCAATGTGCAATTATTGCATTGGATAGGTAAAACATGCGCAAAAAGATTCTACAGAAATGATTTTTGACCTGTGTCAGTGACAGACATATAATTAATAACAATATTGTAAATACCTCTCTGAATAACTGCTGCGAGCGTCGGGTTGCTGGCTTGGATAGACGCGATCTGGTTTTGTATGAGCGCGAGTAATGTTGAGCTCGGTAGCGAGTTGACGAAAGAGGAAGAGAGCTGAAAAGACACTCGCTTGTCATTTTGAGAAATCGGTACTCGACAGCCGGAACTGGATCGAAATTACTAAGGTGTGGCGGCGCGGAAATGGTACCAGGCACAGCAGTGGTAGCCTTGGTCTTGCACTTGTTCTGGTTCGGTACCGAAGGGGGTGTTGTGGTACCTGGTGTAGGTTGACGAGGTGGGAGGCCGCAGCAAGACTGCCGGTGGGAAGGACGGGATTGAACTGGTTCACTGTCACTTGCGGGATCGTCGGCACTGAAAGGTTACCTTTAACTTCCGAAAATCAAGGCTATTTTCGAAATCTATTTGAGAAAACATAGATGAAACATTCAAATCTATTGTACAGTCCTTCATCTTTGAATATCAATTGATATTCAAATTCTAGTCGTTAAATCCCTAAGAAGACGTCTGCTCACCGTGCACTTCTCTTGTCGGGGCGAAGGTGTTGGCGGAAGGCGAGGTGTCCGACTGGACGGTCGTCACGACGAGCGACGAGGGGTTGACGAACGACGTCGCTGAGACGAGCGACGACGTCGTCGACGAGGGGAAGGCGGAGGCGCCGACGCCTCCTGCTGACAACACCGACGGCGCGTCCGAAGCACACGCCACTGAGGGGTTATCCTACAATTGGATTGGGTTTATAAGTGATACTTCTCACTGGAAAGATCAAACATGCATAAATAACACATATTCTTTACAACACCGTCATTCAAGTATATTGTTGATGTTGTTCCTCCTTCTTTTCTAAAACTTCTTTTGTCACCATAATAATAAAGTAACCTAACACAAATACGAAAGTATTTTGAATATGTCTGATGCGCGACCAGATAGAGGGACCATTTTGTACATTTACTTACCGACTACGTGACATCTTTAACGGTTGATAAAAACAAAATTAAAATCGAGGAACGCACGGCGCGATGAGGACTGTTATTTTGAGAAAAATTCTAATCGTTGAATTCCCACTCACTACATCACCTTTTCACAATTTATCGGACCCAATTAACGTTCTCGCGCGCTCTCTTTCTCTCTCCCACTGTACTTCAAAAGAAAGCGAAAGCCCTGTCCTTGAACATGATCTAGGAACTCCCTTAGTGAAGTGAGAGGACGATGATGAAGGAGTTTGGAAATGTAAGAAAACGACACGAATCGAGAACAGATATCAAAGAGAAAGATAAGGATGGGCGAATCATTTATATGGCACTAAATGCTGAAGCGAGCAGAGCGACAAGGAAGGCGGAAGCTCTCGCAAGAATGTACCGCGTTTTTCCGCTTCCCTCTCCGTCCCTCTCTACTTATTGTCTACTCTTCGAGAGAGAGTCGATCAATTCCTTCCTCTCGACGGTATCTCTCTCTCCTCAGGTTCTCTCTCTTTCTCTACTCGTCTCGCTCGGTCGCAAACAGTCAACAGAACAGAGATACGAAACAAAGCAACGCAACGTGAACAGAATTGACGACCAAAAAACTCCATAGACGAATGGATTGCAATTGATACGGCACGTTTTCAACTTCAGCAACGTTTTCCCTAGAGCGAATTGACGTCCGTTTCAGCGTAAATCGCTTCTGATTTGGCCATCACCGATCGATTATCGGTCGATTGTCCATAGATCGCGTAGGAGGAGAGACTATGTAGGATAGATGGAGCCGCGCCCTCCCTCGGACTTTCGCTATCATCCCCCCTTCCCTTACGCGTGCTGTGCACAGAGATCGGTCTGGCCCAGTCTGCGCTCTCTCCGTTTCCCACACTCTCTCTGCGATCTTGATGAGAGACGGTTAGTACAGGGGGAATGAAAGCGCGACCCACGTACTCACCCACTTTCCTCACACTACCGCGAAAACAAACCGCTTTCTCCTGTGGTACGATGGTCAACTGAGAGATCAGCATCCCAAATTCAAGAGATCAGAGAGTGCCGTAAAAAAGCGTTATCTAAGAGAGCGAGCTAGCGACTAAGCTGAGAGAGGTGATCTTTTGCAGGAAAACGAGAAATTTGTAGTACGAACAAGGAAAGAGTAGGGACGGTCCACCACCGCATTTCCGTCTCTGCTTCTCTGCTGGACAAACTCTCTCTCTCTCTTCACTTGCTCGTTTGCGCTCTCCTCAGATTGCACGCTCTCTCGTCGCAACACACTCATCTGGTCAAATATGTGTGTGTCCTGAGGTGGAAGGGGCGCGCTTGACTCTTGACCGCGACTCGAAGAGTTCACGCCACGCATTAGCCACGCATAGCAGATTGGGTATGTTGAGCGATGAACTCTCAACGTATTTCAAGTATTTAATATCTTCATTTCGAGCTCTCTCTCGTTTCTCTAACCAGCTAGAGAGTATGAAAATTGAGGAGAGTCATCATTGATTTCTCAACCCTACTCTCACCTAAGATCGAGTCTGTGCGCAATCTGCGCATATATTGTGTTTTCCATTTCTAAATTAAACTCGGATCCGATAACTGGGAAATCCCCGGAACTGAGAGCGCGCGGTTTCAATCTCGGATATGCGAAAACAAAGCGCCAGTCACACCAGTGGAGATCTAATCTAGGATTAGGTGAATCAGAAACATTGTTTGTTAGTCAACATCACGAAATAGCACAATTAATAATTTTGAAAAGAGCAAAGTCTTCGGTTCCCCGAATTTCAATGAGTTCCCTGCAAAAAGTTCGATATTCGGCCCGGAAGGGGGAGGAATGTACTGCAGTTCATTTCCCGAAGGGCAATAACAGAAGGGGGAAGGTAGGAAGGAAGGTAGGAAGAATCGCCCTCGGGTGTCTTAACAGCAGGCACTAATCATTCGCCCATCGCTTCCATCTCCTCTCTCTCTCTCTTTCTCTTCCTCTCACTCTAGCACCTGCCATGAAGCCCCAATACCAGATGGTTTCTTCCCTACTCGGAGAGGTACCTGGCTCCAGAATCCCCCACCCTCTCGTCCCCGTCTCAGAGAGGCTTCGTCTTCCCCCCCCCCCTCTCGTCATTCGACGGAGAAGACGACAACGTTGAAGAAAGGAAGGAAGCCGAAGAAAGGGGACGAGAAAACGGAAGATAATTAGGTTGACTAGTAAGACTCTCCCCCGTCTCCTTCTATTGCTTCCTTTCCTTTCTTTCTTATTCTTATTCGTCTTTTCGAGATTCCTCAGTCGCATCCATCATCGGAGGGGGGAGGGGGGGAAATGGTGCGATGCGAGGAAGCAATAGAGAAGTGGAAGCGCCAACTGTTTTGGATAAGAAGAAGTGGAGAGTGAAGGAGGGATGTCGAAACAGAACAGGTGCTCAGAACAATGCACAGCAGCACCCACGAGGCCCCGCCGAGTCCGCCCTGACGTATTATGCACCCTAGACGTACGGTACCTACCGTGGACACGATGCGCTTGCAGGCTACATCATCCAGGGATAACCATGCTTCCGGTATACTGTAGGGCTTCGTGTGGGAATCGCACTTTGCGTGTTTAATCTTGCGTGCGCTTCTAGATTTGATCGGGCTTCTAGGTACCGTAACCAGCAGGTACCGTACCAGTTCCGCTTGCTTCCAGGCCAGGTATTTTTTCATCATTCGTCCGAGGCGACGGCTCGCATCGGCGACTGCGGATGAGATCGATGAGGCCTGCAAGTCGATCGATAATTGGACTTGATTGGACTGAAGCTTGATGAAAACAGTCACGAGCAACGGCGACGCAAGGGTGTTCATGATCTATGGTTCGCAGTAGGGCACAATATTTGTCTCGACTTCGAGGGATTCAAGAAACAGCAAAGCGTGTGTCACGAGAATTCCCGAACAGCTACAGTATGCTCGTTCGGGAGGATGACAATGGTAGAGACTTTCTGAGACTGTGGCACTCTGCTCTTCACTTCCTTATCGACAGTGCTTTGCCCTGCTCACGGTGTGTGTGACGCTCGGGATGAAAATAAGGACACTTTGTGGCGGGATCGGGGTGGGGGAAGGCTCATCGAGAGAGGAATAGAGAGACAGAGAGGGAAGGAACCGTGATAAGCGACAGTGCCACAGTGAAGATAGAGAGGGGGATACAAGAGCCGCGAGAGTGTAATCGATGCCTAATAACAGGGAGAAGCTACGTGTAGCCGGACGACGATGACAGATAGAAGAAGGAAAGAAGGGAGAGGGAGAGAGAAGAACAGTCGCACTTTGGTTGTGATGGAAATAATAGGACGAGGACTCGAGGGGGAAACCGTACACAACAAGCACGTTCGGTACTCTCTTCCTCTTCTCTCATGAGAGAGGGAGAGGAACGGGGAAAGAGAGTGCCCCCTCCCCACTCGGTACATGGCCTATCCCTATCAGTCATCAGAGATTGGTCGAACGCATGATAATATGGCGAGTGGTAGAAGGCCAATCGCAGCCCCCCTCCCTTCTCCTCGCCCATGGGTCTAGTGTGTTTCATGTGTTTACGAGACTTGAAGAAGACGAAGGAAGAGGATGAAGAAGAAGGCGGAGGGAAGGAAGAGGGAGGCCGGGGTTTGAGAACTGGCGAAAGAGGGTAGGGAGGGAGGAGGGAGTGGGATGAGGGAGGAGGGAGGAGGGATCTCTGGTCTGTGAGGAGGGCATAGAATCTTTGATAGCATCTTTGATAGTGCCTGCTTTTCAGAACTTCGAGAAGTTTCAGGCCAGACGCGCTCATAACAAGAGACGGTATAGGCAAAAAATACTGGAAATCTTCATGGAAGAGGGGGCGACGGCGTGAAAAACAAGACGGAGCAGAGAAGGGAGAGAGAGAGACAGAAGACTGAAGGAGGAAGGGATGCACGTCATCACTCGCATGGTCGGAGAGAAGAAGGAGGAGGAGAAGGAGACTGTGGAAGGGAAGGGATAAACCAATTTGGGCAGTCCCCCGAGTCTCCGCTCTCGCAACTTTCTCCGCATTCCTCTAATGGGGAAGTCTCTTTCCTCTTCTCCAGATTCGAGACATTCCCATGCACACACAAGAGAAGAGAGAGAGAGAGCCATTTTTCCGGGGATCACGCCACTACTCCCCGAATAGATAACAGGATGGAAGACAGACTGTAACCCGCCGAGTCTAGCCGCTTCCTCCCACCTTCCTTCCTGCCTGCCTCTCTTCCCTCTACCATTCCCACTACTACCACAGTCGAATAACACAGTACTCACCATGGAGACCTCTCCTTTTCTCTCAATACCGATGACTAGATCGGACTACGCGGAAAAAGAGCGTTACCCTATGAAGGAGGCATTCGATAGTTCCCCAGAGAAAGACAGAGGCAAGGCTCGACGATACAGGCATAGAAGGATGACTTTTTCGAGAGATATTACGGTAGGAAAGGAAGGAGGCGAGGGGGCGATGAGGACTCTCTTCGCGGAGCTCCGCACACAACGTTGGAACTGACAGGAGGACGGGTCCTCTCTCAATTGATGATTGGGTCGAGCAACAAAGTCGAGAGAGGGGCGGAGGAGGAGGGAGCGAGGAAGAAGAAGAGGAAAGAAGACATGGGAAGTGGTGGGCAGGTTGAACAGGCGCGTTTAATTGCGGAAATCCAGTGGGAGGATGACGGAAATAACTTGCGGCTGATAAACAGCTAGTGTCCACTTGGATCGCGCTTATTGGAACGATAATGAAACTGAAAATGGAGGAAGGCGAGCGGGATTGATGATGGGGGCAAATCGCCGTAATCACATCATGAATTTCTTGGCTTCACGAACCGTCTGTGACAGCATTCACTCAGAAGTAGAAGAAAAAAACGATTTTCTAGCGATTTCAGGGGCGGAAATGGCAGAGACGCGAGGAGGAGGAAGGAAGAGGAAGAAAGAGGGAGGGGGAAGGGGACGGGGGGGGGGAAGAATGATGGGGAGGAAAAGAAGAAGGAGACGAGAAGAAGAAGAAAAAGAAGAAGAAGAAGAAGAAGAAGAAGCTGTGAAGTTTCGTCGTCGTCTCTAGAGAATATTTGGATGGAAGTGAGAAGAAGAGATGATGCTGCCCTTTTCTCTGCACAGAAGAAAGCAGGATTGATAAGAAAGAGATAAAGCAGCCTCGAGCATCCTCTAATCAAGATTGCGGCTTTGCGAGGGAGACCCAGATGTGGAGGAATTAGAGGTGTTTTCAGGCACGTCCTCTCTCCTCATTCAAGAAAGTTGCGGGTACCGACGATAATTCCGCCACTTTTTCCCCCGCGATTCACGCCGCTTTTCACTTGCGGGAATAGAGCGACTGAGAAAGAGGAGGAAAAGAGATCGAAGATCCGGGAGAGGAGAAAGCGCGTTGGAAAAATACAGTGGAAGGTGAGGTCAACTGAGAGACTGCTCTGAGGACGAGAAAAGTGTTGAGAATCGAAGTAGAAGAAGAAGAAGAGGAGGAGGACGAGAGAGGGAAGAGGAAATAGCAGGGAGGGGACAGTTGGAGAGAAGGCTGAGAGGGGGAAGGAAGGGGGCAACCGGAGAGGGAGAGAGGGAGACACCGCGGGACGGAGGAGGGAAGGGGAAGGGGCTGGCGAAAGTGCATTGATGACAAGCCCGAGCGAGCAGCGCAGTCCTCGTGTGTAAGATATGCTAGGCGGTTGGATGGGGAGGGAGAGGGGAGGAGGAAGGAAGAGGAGGGAGGGAGAGGGAGGGGATGAGGTGATGAGAGACTCGGGTAGAGAGGAGGGAGGAAGGAATGATGAGGGCGTCGCTGTGTGATTTGGTCTCTCTCTCGCACGGCTCTCAAGCTAATTTAGAGTCTGGGATCGGGAGGGGGGAAGGGGGTGGGTTCCCGAAGGTAGAGGAAAGGAAGACGTAGGATGTTCGAGACACGTCTCATTCATGCTGTCATCCTTCGGATAAATATCCGATCGAGTAATGATGGATGCGCCATATCGAAGGCAAAGAGCAATTGGGGAAAAGGAGAAGACACGGTTCGGTCTCATTCGGAAGAGGTAGACACTAAGGGAAAGAAGGGCAGACGGGAAGGAAAGTACGACGCCCGAAAAACAGCCCCTTGCCTGCTTCCTATCTCTCGAAAACAGACTCTTTCAGAGTGTCTGAAGGAGTCTGACGGTCTCGGAAACGATTCGTTCCACTTCAAGGAAACTAAGCTCCCCGCACACAGTTAATTAGGGAATGAATTGCGTCGAAGCAAGGTTTGAAGTGGTTCTTTGAACTTTTCACTTCCATTAATACTGCAGGAGAGAAACACTCGAAAGCGTTCTTAAGTATCCTAGGATAACTAAAGAGCTGATCCTTGATGACTCGGTATATTGCCACCCGTTCTAGAGTGACAGCTACACGAGTTGGCAAGAAGGATAATTTTCATTAAATTCGCCTTCTACTTTCTCTCGCGTGCAATGGAACGTTCGGAACTATGTATGGCCGTGAGGATGGCCTTCCTAGAATTACTCTTGGACCAATGGGGGGAGTCATTGCATGACGATGAGAAGGAAGGCGGACGTCAGTGCCTGTCCGGGGGCAACTCTCTACCCCCCCCCTTCTCCCTCCTTGACTCCCTCCTTCTCGATATCTATCTCACCTGCTTGGAGACTCGGAGATGAGATGGGCGTGTGGAATGGATGGGAGGAAGGGACGGGAAGGAGGGGAGAAGGCCAGAGAGGGATCCCTAATGACACAGGAACGACCATCATACTTAGCTATTCTCCTGGTTATTTAGCTATTCGCGCAATCTCAACACGGAAAAGGTGGCTACGAATACTGTACGCGGATGATATAAGGATAGCTTCATTAACGGAAGGGAGTGAGGAGGGGGTGGATACGGTAGGAAGTGTTATCGACTGTCCGTTCCCTCTCTCTCTATCTAGCTCACAGGTAAGTGCGTGGCATAATGAGGTCTTTCCCGCTTCTCTAATTCTCGCGCTCGACGAGAAAATGATTACGTTGCCGTGTGCCGTCAACTTGCGAGAGCGACGATGAGGAATGGCCCTAGATTGATGGCAGTTTCCCCCTACCCCCCCCCCCCCCCTCATTCCCCCTTCTTCTTCTTCTTCTTCCCTAGAGCTTTTTCCGCGTGACGATGTTCCGGAAAGAGAGGGAGCGGAGCGAGAAAGGGGGAGGGAGGGGAGAGACGGCAGAGAAGCGCGAGGCGGGAGGAGGAAGATGTTGTCGGAAGGAAGAAGGAAGACTGACTGACGGATTCTTCCAGAAGCCATGAAGAATGCGCTGCTGCTGTTGGAAGGGACTCTGATAAGAAGAGACACTTCCACTCGCAGTCATCCCCCCTCCCGCCCCCCCCCCCCCTTCTCTCCCTTCCAATCTCACACATTGGATTAATGAGCGGGGCGGCGCACAGATTCGAGACCGAGCAAGAGAGAAACACAGCAATAATATTTATGAATCGAGCAGGGATTCTCTCTGCGGAATACTATTCAACTGAGGAGAAATGGTAAAAAACACTAGCGGAATAAAGCCAATCCTGCGCCGTTTTTGTAACCGTGGAATGATCGTTTCAGAAGACATCCAGAATGCAGAATGCAGCAAATCACAGACTAGTTACGATGCAACAAATGTCTAACGGTTGCTTTCTATGATCTCTAGAGGTGTCCTTTATGCTCACTGGGCCGATTGAAGTCTCTCTCTCTCTCTCTCTCTCTCTCTCTCTCTCTCTCTCTCTCTCTCTCTCTCTCAATCGTCAGGCTCTATGGAGTCCCCCCTCCCCTTCCCTCTCTTCTAAAGTCGAGAGCTCGCATTCAAACATTTGTCGGAAGTATGCCTGAGGAATGAATCAATCTTTTCTCTCTTAGTCACGACAAAGAACAGGGCAGTCGAGTGACATTTAAGAAGAAAGACGGAGGGCGAGAAAAGTGAGTGACTTCATGAGGGAAAAACACGAGACTTGCTGAGGATTCGTGGAAGCTAAGAGTCATTCATCCTATTGATATGCCAAGCTAGACATCGTGACTAGAGATATATTTCCTATTGAAATCCCGCATCTATGCTGTCGTTGTGAGGGGCGTCGCATCAGCAAAACAGATTGAAAGAGCGAATGATCACATGAATCGATTGAGAATAGTCGATGATCTGGACCAAATTAAAAGGGATAATAAGGCAAAGGGACGAAAAGGACAGTGATACCGTGGTACGGCGAGAGGGACGAGAGATTAATGATAGAGAGAAGAGAAAGGAAGAGGAAAAGGAAGCGGCGAGATCGTATGCGATTGGGGAAGAGGATGAAGGGGAAAGTAGAGAGGCAAGGAAGGAAGAAGAAGTGAAGGATAGAAAGAGAGAGAAAAGAGAGAGAGAGAATGTAATGAAGAGGGCGACCTTGTCGGACACTCATTCAGTTCAAGAGGGGGTACGAGACATTTAAGAGTCAAGATTGAGGGCGAATATACGAGTGATTCAATTATGAACAAGATATTGAGGGTGAGTATCGATCTATTGATCTGTAGATCAAAGGATGTTCCAAGAGCAGGAGTGGGACACTTAGAAGGGACAAAAGTGCAATCAGCACGGATCTCTCCCACCTTGGCGAGCAAGATTTATAGATGAGAGAGAGGGTCCATTCTAAGAGAGCATCGACCAGATAAGGAGGAGGAAGAAGCACAAAAAGGCGATGGAACACTGCTCCCCAGTGCACGGACGCGGGGCGGTCCGAGGGTGATCTCGAGTTGTCACGCTCCTTCCTACTATTCCCTTTCCTTTCCCGAATCATCGAGTAGTCTCAGAGATCATTTTGGACACGCCGTGATACAAAACAACAAGGGATGCGACGACGCGCGTGATTTAAGTGAGTTCTGTTAAAGAAGGGAGAGAGGGGGATGGGAAGAGGTTGCTGAAATCCGAGTCAGCATCACGAAGGGCGCTCTCAGGACGACATCAAAGACCCTCTCGAGCCGGAAAAACGAGGGCGAAATGAGGAGTGGAAAAGCAGTCAAAGTTAGAGTGAGCGAGCTGTTCGATGAACCCAATTAGAGCTGTCATTACCCCCTCCCCCCTTCTCTCTCTCCCTATTCATTTCTCATCCCTCCGGGGGTGCCAGACGACGCAACCGGTCTATCTCTTTTGTTTCTTTTTTCCTTCCTGGAACCCTCATAGAATATGCTGACTATGCGCGGGGCAATGCCACACAACAAATAAGGCAGCGCGAGTAGATAATCACGGTAAAGGGCAATCAGTGGTGGAAAACAACAGTATTCGATACCGCGACAACCGCACTGATTTTAGATCACGAAAGGTCGCGGGAACTCTCTCGCTGGAAGAGGAACATGGACACTATCTCTCTTCCACAACCAAAAACAAAGATCGGATGCGAGGGGAACGTCATGGTTGGTAGGGAGTCGCGACCCGGCAACGCCAAAATACTGCCTCCACTTATTATCAATCCTTGCAGGAAGAGGGAAGGGGGAATTGTGCAATTCTCTAGCCCGCCAATATCCTTATTCCTGCACACGGACGTGTTTGTCGCCTGTGCCACCGTCCATTGGGTGGACCGCCGTTCAATCAGGGTGAGGAGATGGTTATTTCGATCACGAAAGGAACGCAGAGTTTGAATGAAGGGATGAGTGAGAAAGAAATGAAAGATTAAAAAGGATTGGAACAGGGTCCACACAGTACTGCACGCGTCATTTAATTGTTTTGTTTCGTTATTTGCTTCCGTTTTGATTTTGGTGGTCGAATTTTACGCGAGCGGAAATGCTCTCGCAATGGCAGACACGGAAAACACATGAGGAAGGAGAAATAGCGGAAAAGAGAGTTAAACAACAACGAATTGAGCGTCGAGAACCGGTTAACACGCCGAGTATGGTTCGTCCCCCCACCATCACTACTTCCTCTCCTCTTCCTCCTCCACCTCCTCGTATCTCTCGTTCGCTCTCCCAATAGAGAGAAAAAGGGAAGCACAATAGCGAAAAGGCCATCACTGAACGGTGGCCAAGTGATCGATTCGACAGACGAATTCCACTGCGATTGGGAACCTAAATGAGTCAGCGGAGTTCCCCCCTCATTGCACTGAACCGAGCAAAGAGCCCGAAAGGAAAGCGTAAGGCCAACAGGAAAGGAACGGTATGCAATTAAATTCGGAACGGAACTGTTCAATGAAATACGTGCGCTTTATGAAGGAAGAGGATGTGAAGGTCAGATGTGTCATTCGGACAGCAATGCAAGATTCGTTTTATGTGTTCTCGAGGAAGTGGGGAGTGAATGGAAAACAGTGCGATCGACTCCCCCTTTATTTGATTCATTAGGCCGATCAATTGAACGGCGCTGATACTAAGGAAGGGAAACGTGAGGATGGGATATTTGTGTGTTGTGCTGTCTTTCACTCGAGGATGATGATTGAATATGCATTGAGATGAGGGGGGGGGGAAGAAACGTCGAAACGAGGAAACTCTCGAAACGAAGGAGGAAAGGGGCCAGACTCGGCTTCCAAAGACCGACAGCTGCTTTTCTGAAGTTGTGAATGATTTCAGGTGATGTTCTTTTCCACACCAATTTCATGTCAAGCCAGGTGATATGCTCGATGGTGTAGATTTCCTTCCGAAGCATTGGAGTGAAAAAGGCCGCACTCAACAATATAAGGGCACTTGTCAGGTATCGACGAGGCTCGTATTCCTATCGTGTTCGATATGAGTAGCGCAGTAATCTTGCTGAAGTGAAAAATGCCTTGTATGTTGGCGGAATGCAAACTTTCGTTGTTCTCTTGAAATACAGCGCAAAAGTATGCTGAAAAATAATTTTAATGAATACATTGTTTTCTTGTGTGAAATATTGTTCTTCTTCTGCCACTAGTAGGAATGCACCTTTTAGATAATGTCCTTTTGTAATTAAAAGAAATTCTGCACGAAACAGAACTAATGAAAGAATAAATTTATAATAAGACATAATTTTGGGAATAAGACATAATTTTGCAATGTAAAAACTTGTCTCAGTATGCACTACTTCGATTGTTATCCATGGATTCTGCAGTATGTAGTGTTGATAAAACATCGTTTGACTGCCGGCTTCCTCCGGAATTTTCCATGGCGAAGACCTATTCGAAGCCGTCATGACGAGTTCCTTTTGACATCCTATTGATCCATAATTCAAGTGGCTTGATGAAATAATTTATATCTCGGCTCGACTTCATCCTAGACTTTCATCTATGAAATGACGAGATTCGAAATTATGGAGATGACACATGAGGAGAAGGGCCTGTGATATGATTTTTTTTTTTAAATCTCAATGAAGACCTGATTGGTGATGGGTATTCAACGAGCGATGACGTATTTCGATCATTAACACGAAATAACTGATCACGGTTCCGAATGGATTAGTGTGATTTCGCTGAAATACTCTGCTTTTCCACACTACTTCATCCTAATCCGTCAGTCATTCTCTATCCTCTTACTCATGCTTCTCTCACGCCAATTCCTCGATCCCTTAGATTGACAGGAGGAAGGAATCCTTGCGGGTGGAGGGAAGGAGAGAGAGAGAGAGCGAGAGAGAGAGAGAGAGAGAGAGACGTATAACTATAAGAATTTTGACCTTATGGTTTATTATCGTCTGTTTATCGTCGTGGCGGCGACCCTTTGTAATAGCAATCGAAGTCCCGAGCGAAATCCATAAAAAGATGAGAACTACTCCCTCCCCTCTTTCTTCTCAAACACCCCATTTTCGCCTCTGTTATTCCAATCAATCACTGGTACTCATGGCTATCTACTAAACGGTCGTGAACTGGCTCTCCGATTAATCGCTGTTCTCCTCTAGTAACGATCTCCCTTCTTGTAGCCAGTCGCGCGGTCATCTCTCTTTCTGCCCAAACGGTCGTCATAAATTGTTTTACGGCCTAATAGCCCCCTCAGAGCGAGGAAAGGAAGTGACCGGGCACAGAGAAGAAGAAGAAGAAGAAGAAGAGACCCGGCGAATGTCAGTTGACACATCTCTGTCAATCAGTCGCGCACTTGTAACAAGAAGAGCTGTGATTTGCGTTTGCGTTTGGTTCAGTGTTTGACTCACACTGTAAGGATTCAAGACTACGATATCTTTGTTTGTGAGTTATGATTTTTTGTTTCATGCATTGTCACTGTTGCTGCTCGTTCGTTTGCGTAAGCTGTCGAATAGTTCTA
Organism: Pristionchus entomophagus; assembly: GCA_036245825.1. NCBI lineage: Eukaryota > Metazoa > Nematoda > Chromadorea > Rhabditida > Neodiplogasteridae > Pristionchus > Pristionchus entomophagus. The sequence goes on from BTSX01000006.1 coordinate 22,230,568, forward strand.
GTCTGAATCAAAATTCTCCATTTCCGAAATAATTCCCCTAAAAGAAGATTTATTTGTGTTTACTTACTGACGCTAACGAAATTTGTTATTTTGTGCTTAATTTCCGACCGTCTTTTTTTTCAACATGGCCACGACCCGTGCTTGAGAACAAAGCCAATTTATGGAAGAGCAAAGGTGCCAACAAATCATATCGACGCCTCTCCCTGTTATCGTCATAACTAAGTCGATTAGCGCGAGGCGGCTCCCTTTGATGTCTCGTACAGTTAAAATCAATCAGATGCCCGGTCCCTGCTCACCTCTGCAGATTGATACCAAATCAACCGCCGAACAATCAATCGGTGTTTCCACAAGGGCGTTGATCTCAGTAATGTCGTATTTTGCGCTAGAACTGATATGTTCTTGTTGGATGTCCGGGATGTCTCAGTCATTGTCTTTTCTTCACCATCCCGGACCCCCATGCCCTCAATCTTCGCCTAACAGTCGAGGATTCTGTGGAAGTGGCCATCATTCAATCTGGCTGCTGCAGCTGCTACTCACTTTGTCGCTCATAAATTCGTCTCTACCCGGTCGTTTGGGGGCGTCGCTCACTCACACTCATGTGATCAATTCCCTGCTCATTCTATCATTCTCGAAACCATTTTTCTTGTCTCATCCACTCGTAATGTAACTTGTTCGATAACTATCTTGTTTGCACAACAACTGATCCTTCAGATGATTGAACCCGAAGCCTCGACTTCGCGATCAAACGGCATTGTAAATGTAAGCCATAACGCTATTTTGACGATAAAATATTTGTTGCAGAGTATCTCAAAAGAAGCAGTAGCCCACGTTCGTAAGGTCAAGACGCATCCTCTCTTCCCCGCTATCGAGGTAACGACTCTGAGATAACGTCCATGCAATAAACGGCCTTTTTTCTCTTCATTGAGCATGATTCAGTGAAGATAAATGATGGATACTAGCAAATAATAAATTTTTATGATACATTTAGAAATTGCTCATCAAGATCGAGACCGCGATGAAACTCAATGGTGACGAAAGCGTCTTTGATATACAGGAAGTGATACAAGTGAGACACAGTTTACAGATATAATAGATTAGCACGGAACTAGCTACTCATTACATAGAGTGGACCCGTATTGAGCACTGGGAGAAAAAGCTTGTGATGAAGAAAGACGAGTGGGTAAATAATATTCTAAATATGACGTCGCGAGTAGAGGTGATGGGGTTGTGTTATTAGGATGGTGACTAAATCACTCAGAGTAGGAAGACCAATGCGGCTAATCCACTCATTAGTGATAGAGTTGCATCTGGAAGATGATTAGATCAGTCTGGGATCGCCGTTGTATGATCCTTACCTCCATTGAAAGGCGCATCACGCATTACTTGGTTGCTGGCTGAAAATTAACTTTTATTCCATTTAACTCATTGCATGCGGATTGACATCCATTCTTAGCTAAGTACATTAGTCACAGGATTTGCAATTATAGTATGTATTAGGTGGGAACATTAGTCTTTGCATGCTGCATAACTTAGATAAATCGACTGACAAACTCACGTTCCAACGTCGTGTACCGGCCGTACATCGTGTTCATACCATTTGCGGTCACTAGGCCGGTCGAGGGATCATACAACACCTGGTTACCCAGGGTCTGCAAAGATCAAAGATCATTATTATATCCTAATCCGCCTTCGAGTATCTTATCGTTCAGCCTAAGAGTGAAGGGAGTGTCCCCAGTTCCACACCTATTTTATCTCCTTCTATCGATCTATCTATATTCGTCATATTTCCTGGTCAGAGATACGATCGGGCAATCCCGTATCGTCAAATAGGTGATGATGGTCCGTTCTCTTCCCTGTTTTAGTATTCAAACGTCCATACCGATCCTCCGACTGCATAAGGCGAGTAGGTGGAGGAGGGGACGCCCGAGGGATTGAACTGCGGGTTGAGGGTGCTGCCGGGAACGCCCTGCGGTTGAGTAGAATATATACAAATACTGTCAAGACAATATTTAATCTAGTAAATTCTAAGCGATTTTAATGTTATTTTAATAGGAAAGTCGAACCGTTCCGATCTGGTAGACGTTAGTGGCGGTGGTGGGGTTCGCGCCTTCTCCCACGAATGGCTGCTGCGTGCTACTGTAGAAGGGCTGCTGCGGAGAGGGCGTCGTGGAGGAGGAGTAGGGCTGAGAATATGTCTTTTAATCGTTTCAAGTAACATCTTGGTATTACCAAACAACTTCACAACTTCAAGGTTATGATAGATTCGTGTGAGCTCTGTGTTATGCTTAATTCGGTTTGCGTGGGCTCACTAGTAATGGCAAATCAGCATCCAGCTCCCCTCATCGTTACTTTAACCAGCGTGAGAGTATGCACATTGAGGAGAGTCAGATGCCGATTTGTCATCATTAGTGCTCACCGTCGATCCGGCATAGTTCACTCCGATGCCTCCTGCATTCACGGGCGTGCCTGTCATCGGATACTGCGATCCATAGGGCGTCGTTGACAGCGCGTAGGGAGTTGAGGGCGTGGACGAGGTCTGAGAAGATACCATCAACCCACCAATTTCCGGTACTTTAGGACTACATCGTCACTACGATGCCGATCTGTCAGAAGCATACTTTGTGCAACAAAAAAAATGAGAAATGCAAACTGAGCTCTGACAGACTGACAATAGAATTACGAACGACGGAATTACTCACGAAGGGCGCTTGCGTGCTCGTCGGTTGTCCGTATTGAGGCTGGCCCGCGGGATTATAGCCGATCTGAACGGGCGTAGTGGAACTCTGTTGCGGACCCTGCGTGCTGTAGGGTGCGAACGTGCTGCTACCCTGTTGCTGTTGTGGCTGTTGCATCGTGCTGCCGAGAACATAGGGCTGTTGCTGCAGCTGCTGCGAGGGCTGCAGCGTGTTTCCGAACTGAGTCTGCTGAGTGGTGCTTGGGGATGCAGTGTACATCGGGCTGGAAGTTGTGGTGGTGGGTTGGTAGTAGGGCGTGGTCGATGGAGCCATCGTCGTCGTAGAGGGGTAGTTAGTAGTCGTGGAAGGGCTCATCGTTGGCGTCATCGGTGCCATCGTGGTGGAGTAGGGTATCGTGCCCGTCGGCATCAGCGTGCCCTGATTGAACTGCGTCGAGTAGGGGAAGCCTGTCGTCGAGTACGCCTGAGTGGGGGTCTGCTGTGTGCTACTAGCAAGGGGCTGCTGTTGCAGCTGCTGCGAGGGATGCAGCACCTGCTGCTGCTGTTGCTGTACGGACAACGTGCCAGGGAATGCAGGAGTTGTCGACGATGGAACTCTCGTGGTCGAGGAAGAGGAAGGGGAAAAAGGGGAGGGGGGAGAAGCAAGGCTGGAGGTGGGAGAGGGGGAAGGAGGGGGATTGTAAGCAAGGGTGCTGGTCACGGGCTGCATGCTACCGGTGACTAGTGGTTGCTGGGTTGCGGTGGGAACTGGCTGAATCGTGGGCATTGGTGTGCCCTGGTCGAACTGAGTCGAGTAAGCGAACGTGGTGGGCGGTAGGGCGGTGGTGTTACTGCTGCCACCGGCTGCAGCCGCTGCTGCAAGTGCTGCTGCGGCAACGGCCGCAGAGCCGCCACCGACAACTGCAACAGCCTGCTGCTGCTGTTGCTGTTGCTGCTGGAAGTCGTACTGATTGCTCACCGGCGCGGTCTGCGAGGTGACGAGCGCGGGATTGTAGACCGGTTGTTGCTGAGATGAAACCTGGGATGATTGTCTGTTCTGCTGGAATTGCGATGGATTGGCAGCGGAGGGATTCTGCTGAAGGGAGAAATCAGAAGAAGCAGAGGGGGAGGGTTGGAACTGTAGCTGCGATCCTACGGGCCGTGAAATCGCTGGGCCGGAATCCTGCACGAACGCGCTGCTAGTCTGACCGGGCATGCTACCGGACTGCTGCTGGTTCGGCTGGAACTGCGGGCCAGTTGAACCAGATGAGACTTGGTTGGCACCGGCGAACAGAGGGTTGGGTTCAAACGCAGGCTGATTGGCGCCGACTTGGTTCGAAATAGTGGGACCATTCGCCGGGTACACAACGGGTAGTGGAGTGACCACAGCTCCAGGCTGGCTGGGGACCGGAAGTTGATCTGCACCGAACGGAGCCGAGCCGTCGGTACCAGTCTGCTGATGGTTGGGGTCGAACGCGGCCTGGTCCGAGCCCACAACATTGGGTATTGGAGCCTGGCCACTTCCATCCTGGTTCGTACCAACAAATGTGAACGTCGTTTGGCTGATGGGCGCCTGCGGGTTCGCTCCAGACTGTGGCTGGGTTTGAGAGCCAACAACTGTCTGGGTGAAGCTGGCTTGGCTGGGCGCCTCGTTCGACGACGGGGCCTGATTCTTGCCGACGATGGTCTGGGTGAAGCTGGAACTTGGAGCCTGGCCAACAAGTCCCGTCTGAGTGGTCGCCGGCCCACTGTAGGTCTGCGAGATGATGACGGTGTTCGATTGGGCGGGAGCAGCAGGGGACAAGGGCACGACATTCACTGACGACGAGGACACGGAGGGGAACACAACGGGCAGGGGAGCGAGCGGGAGGGAGGAGTCGTTCGTGTTAGAGGGAGGAGAGGGAGTGGGCGTGAACCCTTCGGCAAGGTACGGAGAAGGACCAGAGGGAGAAGGGGAAGAGGAGGAAGGCAAGGGGAATGCAGTGGATGAGGGGAACGCATCCGGGCCAGGGGTGCTGGAAGCATGCTGTGTTACCGGAGATGCCGCAGTCGACGTCGGGCCGTAGTAGGGCACCGAGTTGGCGTACGTTGGTGCCGGGTCGAAGCTCTGCGAGATGGGCGCCAGTGGTGCGACCGTGTTGTAGGAGAACGTCGTGGTGGAGTAGGGGAAGGCGGTGGAAGGAACGCCCTGGGGGGGAGCGAAGCCAGGTGGAGGGTTCTGAAAGGAAGGGGGAGTAGAAAGCAATGGGGAGCGGGGGAATGTACTGCTGAAGGCCAGAGCAGCCTAGTTTTCAATATGATTGTGATTCGAGTGGTCGGAACTTCAAGCGTAATGGCGGCTAAGCAAGGTATCGTACCGGGCGGGGCGTCTGCTGTTGTGCATTCGGATTCAGGTTGTAGGGCTGGTTAGCTGAAATTCATTTAATTTCATCCATTTTAGCCCATATTAGCAGTTCACCCGAGTGATCGCTAAAAATCGGAATCGATACAAATACCCACCATAATTCGGCTGGTCCCTGTTGACGTTGTTGTACATCACCGGCTGTTGATTGTTGATTGGCTGTTGATTCGGGTTGAAGCCATTTGGATTGTACTGTGGTTGTCCTCCGTTGTTCTGAGGACCGTTCATTCCGAGCGCCTGGTTCATCTACGATATCAGGTCCTATTGATATTGCAAATATGGTTCCTACCTGGTTCTGATTCGGTTGTGGCTGTCCGTACCAGACATAGATCTGCTGGTTCCTCGAAACAGCGGATGGAGGCTGGAACTGACTGAAAATGGATTCGATTGAGCTAAGATCACGGATCCGAATCGATCATGCTATAATCCAACTCAATCAGAGATACATAGTGGCAAGCAGTGAAATCATAGTGATGCAAGCGAATGTGCTTCCGAAAGTCCCGAGCAGTTACGTGAATTGGTAAGTGATCAGAGATAGTGATAGATGATAGAGTGAAACACGGCATGCACTCACATATTTACATACCCAGGCCGAGCTTGGTTTGAGGGCTGAACGGCAACCTGAAAAAATGGGCTTCCGTCGAACCTCGACGAGCGATATTCACATTTATGTTGTTGTACAAATTCACCAATATGTCTGATAAATTCGCCTCACCTGTGAGTTATAGTAGACTTGAGACGGTTGTTGATTGCACGTAGTGCACTGACTGCAGGCTGGAGTAGGCACCTGAAGTTATTGTAGGCTGAGTAACTTCATCAGTTTGTGATGATGTTTGTCACTAATCATCTTGTCGCATCGGACTGTTTTGTTTTCTAGAATGTTTTTGATGGCGGCACTCGAACTCACTTTGAAAGTCATGAGAAATGTGCACAATGGCACGTAGACTATCGCCATTTGCTCTCAGCCGGTCGCGCTTTTCGTAGCCTGGTCATTATAACTGACAGGATCAAGGAACCAACGCGATAAATGACACGACCATCTGTTGATCAGTAATGCATACTACACTTTCTGACAGATGATGGACAAGTGCGATCATTGATTGTGATGATAGGGTGAGAAACGAGGAAATACGGCGGGAACACTCCAAGGGATCGAAGATGGCCCATTTGTGTGTGGGAAACGCCGAGAATGACCGGAACAATGTCCGCCGTTTGCCTTTGAGATTGATCAGAAGGAGAGCAAAAGCCCATTGCCGTCTCCGTAACGAATAGCTATCGATAACTGGAGAAAGAAGCGGGACTAAAGCCGATGGGCAAAGTAAGCGATACCCATAACTGGTATGGCGTCAAATGAGAGATGGAGCCTATCAACAACGGAAGATCAGGCACTTCGAATACTGACTGGAGGAAAAACAAAATTCTTTAGGTGATGAGTGACGAGGTCAATGTTTATGAATCGAAGTATATATATGCATGTCGATGATTTAGAAGCCTTTGAACTCATCGCTCAAGCTCCTAGATCACGTAATATCCTTTGGAAAAATGAGACCTAGAGGATAGAGAAGCAATAGCCTGTGGGGATGTCATCAAGCCCTCCAGACGAACGACTGCCAATCGAGCCGATACTCGGGAGTAATACTCACGTATCCCGAGGGCAAATATGACCCTATTGTATAGCGCACGCGAGGGCAGTTGTCGTTTTTCTATTGTTCTTTTTCTATTGATCACGAGCGATTGCTTTCTGGTAGTGTAGCAAGTAACATGAATCTGAGCAAATAGGCCATGAGCGAAACCGAAGAAAGTGAACAGTGAACGTCAGAAGGCAACGGGACCGTCTCGATTTCCCACGATTCTTGAAATCTCGTTGAGATCTCGTTGATGGATTCTAATTGGTGAACCGGATTTGATTCATTGCGTGCTCTCCCTTAGTTCCTGGTTATCATGAGACAGTGAGAGGTGTTAGTTGTGATTTGTTCATCAGCTTTTCGCACGTTACTTCGTTGTTCCTATCGCTTCTCCTCTGCCCTCGTCACCTGAATTATTTCGAGCGAGAGAGAAGGAGCGAATTCGCGCCTCCGGAGTTTGTTTGCGCAATAATCGGACTTGTCTTTCGAGTATCAGCCTCGTTGCGGAGGAAAATACTAACGAAGCGGGCCCTCCCTCTCAACGCGTAGTAGCTCATTGGTCTTTCAGAGCCAGTAATACAAACGTGATCCGAAACCGACCAAAACATCATCTACTTGCATCAATAAGAAACAGTTCCCACGGACCCAGAATAACTCCCGAGAAGCTACTGTTGAGTTGTCTATTCTCGTGTACTAATGAAGGAAGATATTTTGCTGAAGAAAAGAAGGTCGTTCAAAGGTTGAGGATAATCTGAGATAAATAACTCACAGTAATCAGTAGTAATAAGCCGATCACGGGCGCTCGTCGTGGTGCCATTCGCCTCTCTTCTTCCTTCTCCGTTCTCCTCTTGACCGCTCCGACGATTCCCTGAGACACTTACGTGAACGGGGAAGAAGATGGAGCAGAAGAAGCAGGAGGGGGGAGAGAGGGGCGATGAGGAGATACGGGGATGGATTGTTTTGTGTATGTGTGCGCACTCCCCTTCCGGGGGAAGAAGGAGAGAGAGAGAGGGACGAATGGCAAGAGAGACAAGATCAATTGCCAAGAGAGAGTGGAGGCTATCAGCAATCTGGATATATCAGTAGGGAAGGGAGCTATCATCAGTCGAGGCGAGGGACGTGCATGAGGAATGTGGGAGAACTCTTCTGCCTCTGGGAACCGATAGAAAGAAGGGGAGGGGAAGGCGGAGAGAAGAAGCCGCCACACCTAAATGCTGAGGGGATGTGACAAACTTTGACTCACGCACTCTGACACTCGCGGAAAGAACTAGTGTGCGCGAGAAGCTTAGCGATTTGTTAGGAATAGTTTAGTTGATTGAAAAGTACGGATGACGCAAAATCCATCTGATTCTGTGATGATCATTACTGAATCAGATACTGGAAGTCAGGATGTCATCATCTGTATTCCGAATGACTCACGACTGGGCGCTGATTGAGTTCAGAACTGAATATTGCATGTGCCTTTTCTTCCACTCTAGAAACGGATACCCTATGGGGAGGTGGTTGAAGAGGCGAGCAATCATCTTGAGACTCCTTTTTCTTTTCTCGTGGCACTCGCTCCGATCACGTTCCTATTTGCCCACTCTGTGCCATAGGCGAACTGACGCCTAATAGGCTTAGTGCCTGATTTCGCCCCCCAGACTCGTGCCTTATCATATCAGTTTCCTTGTTTGACGCAGTGAACTCGAGCAGCAGGAGTACCCCCTCGATTACTCGTCATCTCCCCTTCATCTCGCGCTCTCTCTTAGCTCTCAAATATTGGCCAGCTCTTTTCTCTTTGCACTGCGTTCGTCGAGATCAATCTGACGTGATACAGACGGGGGATGCCATTCACCCATTCGACTCGAGTCGAAATACAAGCACCGATGACATTCAAAACCCCCGTTCGCACCTATTGACACGAGTACAAACAATCAGGGGAGAAGCCACGTCGGAGCTTAGTTCGTCCGAAAAACAATTGCGTCACGATGTATCAATTTCAGGATATCACCGAGATTCGCACCACGAGTGGGAAAGGAGATGCGGAGGTACGCGAGGAGATCGATGATCTGTTTTTTCGTAACTGAGACCCGTTTTGAATCAGAACCACGATTGAATTGCGAAAATATTATCGCAATTTACATTGATGGCGTGCACCAATGCTTTCGTGGAGTGTAGAGAACTTCGAAATTGCTCAAACATGTGTTCCAGCTCGACAGACTCATGCAGGAGATGCTCGTCACACAAGCAACTCATCTTAAAGAGCTCCAGCAACTTCTCGGATACATCAACCAATTCATCAGCAAGTACAAACGTGCGTTCCACTTTCCCTCGTGCGCATCTCTCAAATCTTCCCTAATGAGAGTTGCAGCTTTCTTGGACACACGAACTCGTTCCTTTACGATCATTCGAAAAGTGGCTTGCGACCATACTAGGGAGACCGAGAATGATCGGAGAGAAAGAGAATTAGGAAATGCATTAGTAACAGCGATTTTTAGGTAGCTTGCTCAGTTATTGATCGAGTTTCTTTGTAGATACACTTCGGAAACGGATTCCGGTGGAGAGTCTCGTGGGAAGTGGCGACAGCGACGATGACCTCCCGCCGTCACCCGCTTCTAGCACCGATGAACCACCCGTGAGTTAGACCCAGACTGACTCGAGAATCCGAAAGGATCAATGAAAGCGTTTTGTTAACCTTTTGTCTCAGAAGAGTGAAGTATTGAGTTGATATTTTGGCTAAGCTTTCGACAGATACCCATCGAATCATAGAATGCGAGTTGTATCGAGTGCATTGCAGAACAGCTTCGCTCACCCACTGGTCGACCAGGAGGCTCCCTCAGTCGCTGTGATGCAGACCCCTCAGGGCATGATATCGATCCCGCTGATACTGCCGCCCTCCGAAGTCCAGGTTTGCCGGGTACTCTCTCTCTGACACTGTCAATATTACCGTTTTTTTAGCACTTTTCTTTCATAATTCGCCTGAATAGAAGTGGCGTTGGCTGAATCGTGTACTTACTTCTTCTAGGTGAAACTCGGGATTTTCACTGTTCCAATTCAGAAAGTAGCTGCTCGTCGGATAGTTGCACCTCCGCTCGACGAGACCTACAGAATCAGAATGATCTTAATTCAAGCTGCATTAGTGAGTCTGCTACTTCACGACTCGTCCTTCTCATCAATATTTCAGAATCCCAATAACACCGCTGACGATCTGAAGAAGATTGCGAGCCAGTTGGGATGCAATCCCAAGCAATTAGAAGCATGGTAATAAGCATTTCCGTTATTGTTTTACTTTTTTTTTTAAAAACACACCTTCTTTCAGGATCGCAGACTTTCGAAGGCAATCTACTGCTCAATTGATGATGGGTCGTCAATTAGCATCTGAAGAAGAGACCAAGGATCAGAACAAAAACGGGAAATAACAACGCGTTGTACATGAATGTGATTATCTCAAAGTGATCGATAAAGTCTAAAATACAAAAGATCCCATTCTCTCAATTGTCACGAAAAGAGCTAATGAGTGCCCACCAGCATTCTCCCCCTCATCCCTCGACTTTCGATCTCGCTTCCTTCCTCGTTCTCCCTACCGCAACTTGTCAAACGCACACACGAATGAGAGAAAGAGAGAGAGAAGATAACCTACGAGGGGCTTTTGGATGCATTTCTTGAGCAATCGGACTAGATGAACTCCGCGATTCCCATCGTACTCTGATCCAAAGACATTAATACGAGGCACAGAGCTGCTGGAGAGCTTTTCGACGCCTGTGCGAAAAGTCTCATTTGCAACGGTTATTAGGCTTATAATAATTCAAAAAGCATTAATGCTGATTTCGATAGTTGCCTGACGTGGTGAACTGCCCATTTCTTCTCACAAATTTTTCTGTAAACGTACATCACTTGTCTCAAAAAAGTTCTGACAGTTTTCAACTGAAAACGGTCTGAAGATGCTTGATTTTTTTGTTATTTCTGAAATGGAAAGGGAATTTTTTGTCTTGATCTCGTAAATGATTCGATTAGAGAAGAGGAAGAGGCGCGCGTGCTTTATCACCCTCCTGGTTTCCCATATTGACCAATGCCTTTTGTCTTCATCCGTTGCAAGTGTTCATCCTTCCTTTCTTCTCCCGGGATCCTTCCCCATCTTGGTATATTAGGAGAGAGAGGGGGCGGAGAAATCACTTCCCTATCAAGCCATGATCTACCGGTGGTTGGCGTTGACAATGTGCTTTCATCTTGCGTGAGCCTGCGTGCCCGTCCAACCCGGTGAGATTACTTTCTGGAAGCCTGAGTTTTCATTTTGATTTTATTTTAGTGATTTAGTATTTGTTTGGTGAACACCATCTTCACTTTCTCAATTCAAATTTATTTGTAAATCTAAGATAATTTGAACAAAAGAACAATTTTCCGTTTTCTGATTGCAATAAAACATAAAACGTGTGTGCTCAGTGTAGAAACGAGATTTGATCTCTCCTCATCGCAACTCTGCCTGATAGGGAAAACGTTTAGCCTGTCCCGACTTCCCTCTTTCGAAAGAGAAAGGATTGAAACATTCCCGTTGAAATCGAAACCAAACGTCTTTTTTGATGAGAGAATCTATTGAGGCGATGAGCTGCCATGCCCGTCCGTGCCTCAGGGGCAAGCGGATGAATTTCTCACAACTACCCCCAAGTATCTCACATCCCCACTGAAGAAGAAAATCGATAATGGAGCAATAGTGAGTCACGGGCAGGTATCTTCTACGTTGCACGATATAAACCACTTTTCTATATTTTAGCCGATGATTTAGGGGTGAGGATTGCCTGATTCAGCGGATCGAGGCGAAATAAAATTCCATTTTATCACATCGAAAGCTACTTCGAACTTCATTTTTCGCGCCATCTAATTCGCGTGTTTTATGAGACTGAAACGCTCATTTCTGCAGGTGTATTATTGTGATGGGCCAAAGAAGCTTCTGTCTAAAGATGTGGGAGCAGTTGAGGAGCCTGCAACAGATGCCACGATCGCCTGCAAGTGAGAAACGATTCATTACAGAATGCATCGGTTTTTGTTAAAGTATTTTTTTTAGAAATCCTTCTTTAGTCGATTCTCATCTCGACTCAAAAAACAACAACAATTTGCAGGCCTAACTCCGGCATGTTCGTGCTCGATGGTGGTAAACCTGTCGGAAGCAAGAAGTTCGCTTGTGGAGAAGGTGAGCAGACACATTTTATTGGTCTTTTTAGTGCTAGTGAGCAGCAAAAGTTCTCGTTCTGTTCATTTGCTTTCTCACTGACTCTTTTAAGGCGGCATCTCGGTAATTTGAGACCACCCCCCGGACACGTTTCTCTAGCAATGAGAATCAGAAGCCCATGCGTGGGTGCTGGAAGGGTCTTGGTACCATAGTGCACAAACCATGACTTATTTGTTGTTTCAGCCGTGGCACAGGGAGAAACATGATTTTCGAGGTAAAATGGTCGAAAAATCAAATTTTCACAACCGATCATGATAGACCCATTTTCTTTTTTGCGTTAATTTAGGAGTGCCCTGGAGGTCTGAAATAACTGTTCTGATCGATTACTGCTCATTGCGAAGTTCACTTTTTTGACATCATGTTTCGCTTTTTTCGACCAAGTTGCCGATTTTCGCCAAAACTACCAGCGATCACTATATACGTTTTGTAGCCCGTGCAATTCTGCATCGAAAAATCCTAAAGTGGGATTCAGCGATCGATGACAAATTTGTCATTTATTAGATTAACGCCAAAAAAATGCTCGATTTCGACCGTTTTTCGATCGTAACTTTTTTCTTTAATCTCTAATGAGATCTAATGAGCTCTAACACCCAAATTCGAATTCTACACAAAAAGTTACTTCGGAATAAAATATGATCAGATTTTTCCGAGATGCAAATTTTTCAATTTTTTTCATGACCCCGGTGTCATGGTCATTTTTTGGTCAAAAAGTCGATATCTCAGAACTATTTGACTATAGATGTTTCCGACGTATTTTTACCCGTAGATGTCGAAATTTCATACTAGAGCTCACCAAAAAAATAAAAATGAAATTTCGACATCTACGGGTAAAAATACGTCGGAAACATCTATAGTCAAATAGTTCTGAGATATCGACTTTTTGACCAAAAAATGACCATGACACCGGGGTCATGAAAAAAATTGAAAAATTTGCATCTCGGAAAAATCTGATCATATTTTATTCCGACGTAACTTTTTGTGTAGAATTCGAATTTGGGTGTTAGAGCTCATTAGATCATTAAAGAAAAAAGTTACGATCGAAAAACGGTCGAAATCGAGCATTTTTTATAGTTAATCGAATAAATGACAAATTTATTATTGATTGCACGGGCTACAAAACGTATATAGTGATCGCTGGTAGTTTTGGCGAAAATCGGCAACTTGGTCGAAAAAAGCGAAACATGATGTCACAAAAGTGAATTTCTCAATGAGCAGTAATCGATCAGAACAGTTATTTCAGACCCCCAGGGCACCCCTAAATTAACGCAAAAAAGAAAATTGGTCTATCTTGATCGGTTGTGAAAATTTGATTTTTCGACCATTTTACCTTGAAAATCATGTTTCTCCCTGTGCCACGGCTGTAACAACAAATAAGTCATGGTTTGTGCACTATGGTACCAAGACCCTTCCAGCACCCAAGCATGGGCTTCTGATTCTCATTGCTAGAGAAACGTGTCCGGGCAGGGGCCGGGCGGGGGGAAATGCTTGCAAATTACCGAGATGCCGTCTTAAGAGAGGAATCGCAAGAGTTCCGGATCGGGGCGTTCGGTTTTTCAAAAAAGTGATGTAACTATCCTAATATCGATTTCCCCAATAAGCACCGAAGAATGATTTGCGAAAAACCATGTACCATCCACCACCTCTTAAATCAGAAAGATCGGAGGTGGTGAAAAAAAACGCGTTGACTTTTGTCAAAAAAACATCCGATTTAAAAAAATTTTCGAAGTTTTTCAACCATAACTTTTTTCATTCACGTTTTCATGAGTTCTAACATTTAAATTCGGAATCAGCGTGCGAAAATACACCAAAATCTCCTATAGTAATATATTTTGGAGATAAAAAGTTAGGTCCGATTTAATCATGTCCCTATAGGATTTTAACATTTATTTTTGAGCGTAGAACACGAATTCGCTAACTAGAGCTCATGAAAACTCGAAATAAAAAAGTTATGACCAAAATCGAAAACAAAATTTTTCTGGGTTTTTCTTTATTGCATAACTTTTTTCTTTCGAGTTTTCAGGAGCTCTAGTTAGCAAATTCGTGTTCTACGCTCAAAAATAAGTCAGAAAATCCAATAGGGACATGATTCTGAGAAAAAAAAATCTTTAAAAAAAAAAAAAAAAAAAAAAAATCTAAAATCTTAAATTTTTTTAAATCGCATGTTTTTTTGACAAAAGTCAACGCGTTTTATTTTCACCACCTCCGATCTTTCTGATTTAAGAGGTGGTGGATGGTACATGGTTTTTCGCAAATCATTCTTCGGTGCTTATTGGGGAAATCGATATTAGGATAGTTACATCACTTTTTTTGAAAAACCGAACGCCCCGATCCGGAACTCTTGCGATTCCTCTCTTAAGACGGCATCTCGGTAATTTTTGGTTTTTTGGACAAAAGTCAACGCTTTTTTTTTCACCACCTCCGATCTTTATGATTTGAAAGGTGGTGGTTGGTACATGGTTTTTCTCAAATCACTCGGAAATCGGTATTAGGATAGTTACATCACTTTTTTGATAAACCGACCGCCCCGATCCAGAGCATCGACGAGGAATGACATCATCAACATAAGAAATGTTCCCCTCTGCCTCCTCATTCGAATTCTTTATTAGGAATTGTTTCTAGCTTAATTTTAAAGCGAGTTATTGCTGTTTTCCTGAGGAAATTTTGGTCATAAATTTTATAGTGTCCATAGTTTGACCTGACAATACTCCAAGATGAGACTTGATATCGAAAATCGGCAAACGCAGTTTGAAAGAGCATCATTCAAAGTACTTAAGGTTTACTTTTCGGCTGAATCGGCAAAACTATTTCCTAAGTCCGCTAATACCCCGAAACTCTCGAATCTCTCGCGATTCCTCTCTTAACACTCAAATTCATTAAAAAGAACTCGAATTACATACATACATACATTTATCATGTCAGGCAGTTGACGCCAGATGGGGATGGATGGTTTCAGATAGGTTTCGGGTCGCTTCTTCGTTCGCGAGAGAATCATTTCGTCTGGGTGGGGGTCAAGGGATCGGTCTTCTTTCCATTCACAGACCCAAGAGATTGGCTGGAGAAAGGTTGCGATCATCCAGGACGATAGGACTTGATGTAGAGTGTTCATTGTTGATGACGGAAGAAGGCTCCCGTGATTTTAGAACTGAGTCCACCAAACTCGAGTCATCAATCGCGAAACGAGACTCGACGAGAATGGTATCTGAGGGACCAAACATCAGAGTAGGTCATACCCATCACACGGTGACCAGAGTCCGGCTTGGAGGGGGATTCCGATCTTGTTGAGTTGATGGAGTAGACGAGGGGAACTAGAGGGATTCCATTCTCTATCAGAGAGAAATGGAGAAGGACCGCTCGCGACGACTAACAAAAACGAGAATGAACTTTTTGAACTAGAGAATGAACTTTCAAACTTTTTCAGTACTCATTACCTGCGAAGTTCCGTTCCCCAAGTATGCTACCGATCCCACTAATCCGATCACGAACGTTGAGGAAACGCCTGTTCCTCCACCAAAGATGGTGAACGGAGACACGGTAATCTTATTTTATATCACGCGTCTTCTGAGAGATTGCAGGAAAACGAACCACCCGCGGCACTAGGCGCCCCAAGTTTCAACGATCTCTATGAAATAATTATGGTAGAGTATAGTGGGGACGAGAAACACTTTGACGTTTTCCGTTTGTCCCAGAACCGGCTTTTAGGTATTTTACGGCTCCGTAACCGGCTCTATCGTATCTCAGCTCACAGAGAAGCCAGCAGGATGGCGAATAGCTCAAAATTTGCAGAAAAATATTATAAGAAACTTTTATGCAAAGAGCTATGCGCTACGAGTAGAGTAACATTTAGAAAAAAATCAAAAACCTATTCGAGCGGCAAAAAAAGTCATCTCCTAGCCGGTGAAATTGAACATTTTTATACCAAAAATGATCAAAAATCGCCGATTTGGACGGTTTTCAGACCACAACTTTTTTCGGTGATGATTTCATGAGCTTTAGTTTCGAAATTCGAATTCTACGCACGAAAATGCGACAGAATCATCTATAGTAAGATTGTTCCGAGACCAAAAACTTTCATCTTTTTCATGACCCCGGGTTCATGGTCATTTTTGGGTCAAAAAGTATAAAACACAAAACTAGATCAATATAGGTATTTCCGGTGTGTTTTTGCCTGTAGAAAACGAGCTTTCGTACTAGAGTTCACCAAACTGCAAAAGAAAAAAAGTTGCACAAACATCCGAAGATAAACTGCTTTTTCGAGCACAACTTTTTTCTTTTGCAGTTTGGTGAGCTCTAGTATGAAAAATCGTTTTCTACAGGCGAAAATAGATCGGAAAAACCTATAGTGACCTAGTTTTAAGATTTAGACTTTTCGACCCAAAAATGACCATGAACGACCATGATCATGAAAAAAGTTGAATTTTTTTGGTCAAATGACCATGGTCATGAAAAAAGTGCCGTAAAATACCTAAAAGCCGGTTCTGGGACAAACGGAAAACGTCAATGGTTTTCTCATCCCCACTATACTCTACCATAATTATTTCATAGAGATCGTTGAAACTTGGGCGCCTAGTGCAGCAGGGTCCTGCAATATCTCAGAAGATGCGTGATATATTATATTTTATCAAAGCACAACAGTTTACTAACATATTGATTTGTCTAGTCGAACAATTTACATGAGTAATCGACAAATGAGTGTAGGACGAAATTCGACATAAATTGAACTTAAAATGGAAGACTTAACGAATAATATTCAGGTTTATGAGTGCCCCGCGCCCAGCAAGTTATACAAGGTGGAGAACATGAATCCGATGACGTCTACCCCACAACCTGAAGGAACCAAAGTCGTTTGCCCGTATGTAGAATTATAATAATTCAAACGCCACTATGAGCGCTGTCATGATCAAATGACTAGCCTTCATATTTAGCAAGCGCAAATTCAAAGCCAACCGCAATTGGATGCGTTTTTTTAGGAAAGAAAAAGAGATGTATCCATTCTATCGTAAAATTTTTCGAACCAGATAATTTACTGGCGTCAAATGAGCATGTACAAGATTCAACCGGCCGGAACAGCAGTCACTCCCACAATCGACTCATTCGTTTGCGGAACGCGTACGGTTTTCTTCGTATTTTCCAAAAATCGTTCAGCTCATCGCATGACAATGCTACTGGTTTTTGAGACTGAACTTACAGTATTTGTTTCCAGTTGCCTGCCAGAAGTGCAATAAGGATTTGATACTCGAGCCGACGAGTGCGGCATGCAGCACACAAACGGGTGTAATCTGCAAGAGCAAGCCGGTCTGTAACAGCTTTTGAAGATATTCTCAATTCATGATCCGGAAATTGAACAACTATGTAATGGAACTCTGCTAGAATATATTTTTGAAGTATCCGTCTACCGGAAGATTCGTTGCTTTTATTGAATGTCTAATAATCGTCATCTTCCTTTCAGATGGTCGCTTGGTACGCTAGTCATTGTTCAGTTAAAACTAAAATTGGAAGCATAGTAGTTTCGAAAGTGTGATCAGTGAACATATCCCACAGCCTGTATAACGCATAAACACATTCGTGTTGACCCACTATTGATTGATGAAATCAGCTTCATAATTGACAGTTATACTGAATTAATAATGCTGATGCCTTTCACAGACCAGTTCAACGGATTCAACGAGTGTGCAGAACCCAAAGAACATCAAATGCGACAGCGGAAATTGGATGGTATTTTTTTCTGAATGTATTTATCGAGGATTGCGTATTTTACGCGTCAAACATTATATAATTTCCGAAATAATAATCCAGTGCATTCCAGAATGGAGGTGCGGCTCTGCCTGGAAGTTTCGGAAATTGGATGGTATTTTTTTTCTGAATGTATTTATCGAGGGTTGCGTATTTTACGCGTCAAACATTAGATAATTTCCGAAATAATAATCCAGTGCATTCCGGAATGGAGGTGCGGCTCTGCCTGGGGGTTCCATTGGATTCGTATGTGGCAAACGTGAGCCTTTTGAATACATTATGAGTATTTGAAAAAGCCAAAATTGCGTAACATAATATGACAAAACCTACAATCGGATATATTCAGCGGCAAATTGCATGAAGTGCGACCACAAATGGAAAAAAAAACACAATGGCTGCTGGAGTGAGTTTCGTACTTACGAATTGATTTTAAAACATCCCAAAAGAACGAATGTTCACCACTTTTGCTCTTTTCAGGGTGTAACCCACCAGACAGTCGTCTGCCAAATGGACTCTGAGGATGTTACTACAGACGGAATGATGCTGGATGCGACCAACCAGTTTTCATGTAGTGCGTTATAGTTATGAAATGCTTCAGCACGAGAGAAAATACATCCTATAACACGGGTTTTCTCTAATTTTTTGTAGGAAAATCGAGACTTTTTACTACAGAAAAAAATTTGTGCCTTCGATTTCTATGAAACTTTTGTTATTGACTAAAGTGAGGACGGGGAGAACGGCTGTCTACTTCATTTGGTCAATTTTGCATATTGAGCCGATCTGTGACCTACCAATTCAAAACGCTCTAAGTCGGTCAGTTTTTGTCCTACAGAGTCCGATTAAAAAAAAAAGATTCACCTTTCCGAGATCTACAAATAACGCAACAGTGATCTCATGCGTAAATGTCGTCTGTCATGTGTTCCGAGCGAAAACGTGTTTTTTGACTTGTATTATGCTATTTTTCTCGAAAAAATTAGTCAGTGATCTCGATTTTTTATTTTAGATTCTGATTCCCCACTATGGAATTGAGGTATTAGCATATTCCATTAGCCATAACTCTGTGCTCCCGATACCGATCCTCAGAGTGGAGTTCCAGACAAGTCGATTTTCGAGCCTTTTCTCTCACTCAATATGTTTCTGGTCGTATTTCGCTTCAAAATCATCTTTTCGGGAATTAAAAAAAAAGACATCGATAGCTCTTGATGAGCCCGATAAAAAAGTTTTGGTAGTCCATGTTGCCAATGTTGGCCATTTTCGAGATATTTCATAATTACTGTTTTATTCGCCTGTTCCGCTGTTCTTTGCATAGTAATTTGCGCCTTTTTCGATAGAAACAGTGCTTTACTTCTGAATAACATTGATTATCAATACAATCAGTTCACTCGTCGTCTGGAGTCGAATGAACGATGTTATCGGGGTCATCGAAGAATTCAGCCATGTTCGTGTGGATCATATCGTAGATGCCGTCAGCCGTAATCTCCCGATCATCTTCATCCACTTCCACTTCCTCCTCGATGGCTCCTCCTTCATCATCCAATTCGGTGATCATATCCTCGACCAGTGCTCTACTTCTTCGGTTTCCTCCTCTTGTCTTCTCCTTCTTCTTCGCAGCGAGAAGACCTCTGATACAATTCTTGATCTGGTCGTGCATCATTCGCTCAGCTGGCTGAATTTCAGCCGTATCCTTCATCTTCTTCTCTGTCTCCTCCGCTCTCAGTTTCTCCTCGAGCAGTCTCTTGTACAATCCGAGGGCGAAGTCGAATTGGGTAATCTTCTCGGGCCTAATCTTGTGTCTCCCGCTTTCGATGTGGCGAAGAAGGCTGCCATGTCTAATGAATTCGGCTGAACATTGGCTGCAGACGAAGAGAGGAGATGAGGGAATGGTTGGATCGATCGCAATGGGCTCTCCGGTCGCTGCCTCATCATCGACATCTCCTGGCTCAGGCGACTTGTTCTTCTTCGGGAAGAACCAGAAGTAAGGCTCTTCTCCCAGCGCAATCTTGTGCTTGTCCTCCTCCATCAGTCCGTCTCTTGACACCTTCCCTCCATGCTCGTGCCAGATGACCGAACTATCGATTCCCTCCAGTCCACTCACTTTCATTCCTTCTCCGATGCCACTGAATTTCCATGCAGAGATCGTATCCTTCCCATCGAATTCGAAATGACCGAGATTGGAGATTCCGGGGATCTTCGTCTTCGGGAGATCTTTGTGAGTGACGGTTCCGAGATGCACTGATACTCCTCTAAGCTGCTTTCCTTTGGTGAGGGCGATGAACATCTTCTCATGAGTATCGATGTTGTTGCCCTTGGCGATGTAGCATCTCATTACTCCCTTCGACAGAGCGCAGTAGCGATCGGAGGAAACAGCGGAGGAAACCGAAGAAGAAGAGCACTGGTCGAGGATATGATCACTGAATTGGATGATGAAGGAGGAGCCATCGAGGAGGAAGTGGAAGTGGATGAAGATGATCATGAGATTACGTTTTTATCGAAAAAGGCGCTAATTACTATGCAAAGAACAGCGGAACAGGCGAATAAAAACAGTAATTATGAAATATCTCGAAAATGGCCAACATTGGCAACATGGACTACTAAAACTTTTTTATCGGGCTCATCAAGAGCTATCGATGTCTTTTTTTTAAATGCCCGAAAAGATGATTTTGAAGCGAGATACAACCAGAAAAATATTGATTGAGAGAAAAGGCTCGAAAATCGACTAGTCTGGAACTCCACTCTGAGGATCGGTATCGGGGGCACAGAGTTATGGCTAATGGAATATGCTAATACTTCAATTCCATAGTGGGGAATCAGAATCTAAAATAAAAATCGAGATCACTGACTAATTTTTTCGAGAAAAATAGCATAATACAAGTCAAAAAACACGTTTTCGCTCGGAACACATGACAGACGACATTTACGCATGAGATCACTGTTGCGTTATTTGTAGATCTCGGAAAGGTGAATCTTTTTTTAAAAATCGGACTCTGTAGGACAAAAACTGACCGAGTTAGAGCGTTTTGAATTGGTAGGTCACAGATCGGCTCAATATGCAAATTTGGCCAAATGAAGTAGACAGCCGTTCTCCCCGTCCTCACTTACTCAATAACAAAAGTTTCATAGAAATCGGAGGCACAAATTTTTTTCTGTAGTCAGCGTTCCTACAATATTACAGAAAATCCGTGATAAATGGTGATGGGTTCAATTTAGACTCTATCATTGAAGTATCTTTGCAGAATCGTGCATGTGTTCGGACATGTTACTATCTGATGGAAGTATGGATCTTTGTCCGAAGGGTGCTATGTGTACGCCGCCTAAAGGAATAACCGCATGCGAAGCCACCTGTCCTATGGGCACTACAATTAAATATAAGGTGCGCGAATGTTCTTTCAATCTATGGTCCTTATAAAAAAAGGGCATTTTGCATATATGTACACCAATGTACTCCCCAACGTCGAACTGACGTATTGGTTTACGGCGTCCTAATTATCAGACTCATTCGAACGTAACTAAACTAGTTGCACATATAGAAATGTGAGTGCAAGGAAAATACTCATTCAGTGGTGAGAGTACGGGATTCACTAAAAAGCGGTCCAATAACCACGGCCCAAAAACACTAATGGGCAGTTACTGTATCCAGTGAGAGCAAAAATTTGTAAAAATTCCGAACTAAACTTGTTTTCGATTTCTGAATTCTCATAAAGATTTGTCAAGTCCTAATGGGAAATGAAATTATCTGAGTTTGAGAATAACAAGCCGCTATCTCCCGAACACGCCAAATTACGATTTAAAAGCAAAATTTGTCAGTCTCTTTCAGTTAGTCGGTTTAGTGGTTTGTCTAATACACATATAGGCGAAGTAAATGAGGCCGTTTGCGTTAGGGTCAACAAGTGGCTGGAACAGGTAAAAAATAACATATGCTTAAAAGTTGGCCCCTGGGGTAGTTTTTGATTCTGAATCGACTGATGAAGCCCGTTTTTCGATCCGAGCCTTCTGAATCGACGTGACGTCAATTTTGCCAAAAATTGATTCTGCGATAAAAACTGGTCAACGATTGGCCGAAAGTTCGCGTACGTGACCAGAATTTGATTATCTACAAAATGAAAAAAAATAAAGCTCTATCTTTTCTGGTTTTCGAGAAAAAGTCGATTTTTGAAAATCGAAATATGACGAGAAAACCCATGGCCAGTTTAAAGAGCAGATTCGTCTGATCATTTTGGTATATGAGCTTAATGGTTTGACTTAGGTAAAAGTGGTTTTACATGACTTTTTGTGTCAAAAATCTGTGATTTTTGTTGTTTTTCCAGTACAACTTTTTTATTTTGCGTTTTCATGATCTGTAACTTGGAAATTCGATTTCTACGTGCAAAAATACACCAGAAACTCCTATAGTCATTTATTTTCCGAAAAAAAAAATTTGTCGACTTGTGACGTCGTCGTCGAGGTCGATTTTCGGGTCAAAAATTTTTTTAAAAAAATCCCTTGTTGATCCTAACGCAAACGGCCTCATATGTATCTTTATTGCTTAAGGATTCGGCAAAAATGGTGAAAATTTCGTCAACAATCAAATGCGTTGCTTCGACCACAACCACTGCTGATTGGACTGACTGGATTGAAGCGAATTCGGACAAAGCAGCCGGAGTAACGTGCGAGCTCCCCCCATATTGTGCGAGATCGTTACTTGTTTATTCCAAATTTTTGTACAACACTTTAGTCTCTGATTCACTAATGTTTTGTAACAACGCCTATGCGAAAATATACTTACAAGGGAATGACCGGAACTCACATATCCCGAAAATTCTGAAAAATTCACAGAAAATGCAGAAAAAATCTATCCAGGTTTTTTTTACTTTCAAGACTATCGTACTTCGTAAACATTTCCGAACAAATTTACATTTTGTAAATTATTTAAATTTTTTGCATTTTGCTGGTTCGCAACTAAAAATTATAATTATTGTTTCTTATTTTTTATCCTCCCCGAATTCCGGGCAAATACAAAAATCTGACGGTGAAATATTCCTAGAAATACGATTAAAAAGAGAGCAAAATAGTAAAGATTACGGTAGTATCGATTAAAACCCTCGTCCCTACCGTAATCTCAGTTTCTTTTCAATTTACATAATAATTGCTCTCTTTTCAATCGTATTACTAGGAATATTTCACCGTCAGATTTTTATATTTGCCCGGAATTCGGGGTGGATAAAAAATAAGAAACAATAATTATAATTTTTAGTTGCGAATTAGCCAAATGCAAAAAATGTAAATAATTTGCAAAATGTAAATTTGTTCGGAAATGTTTACGAAGTACGATACAAATTTTTTTTTTACATTTTGATTTTGGGCGAAAATAGCGTTTTGTGGTTAGAAATCTGTCAAAAACGCCCTAAAATCGCAATTTTCGCCCAAAATAGAAATTTCAAAAGAACATTTGGCAGTTTTTGAAAGTAGTTTCCTGGATAGAATTTTTTTCCTGCATTTTATGTGATTTTTCCGGAATTCTCGGGATATGTGAGTTCCGCTCATTTCCTTGTTAGTGCCTTCTCCGCAGCAATATTCCGAAGTTCAGCTCCTCTGGCCACGGGCACGCCTCCGACTGGAATACCGGCGTGCACTCCTCTTGGCTCATCTGCCTGTACTGCATTTCAGTGCGATCCAGCTCAACTCATATATGCCCCGAGTGGAAAAGGATACATCGTAACCTGCAAGGAAGGATCGCTAGTTGTTGATGATGTGAGAGTACTACTCATAAAATCGTTTAATATACATTTGACCAGATTTATTTGTTTCAATTATTCCAGCAACAGTTTGTCGATGTATTGACAGTGCCCTGTGAATCAGGAACTTGGACACCTCCTATCACATCGGCAAATTGCGTCGTGAAAGACAAGGGTACTTTAAAATGGCAGAAATGCTTACAATTATGGTTATTATCATAACATTGATTTAATATCTTTTTGCAGTTGCGCAAGTGCAGGCGTGTTTGGATGAAATGACGGACGGAACAATCGCGAACAACATCATATTCGAATGCGTATACGGCACATGTTATATGAGCTGCAAAACGCCCAATCATAAATTCCAATACGAAATAAGCGTGGTGAGTTATAAAATGAAAACATAGTGTTGCAATATAGCGAGCTTCGTTCAATTTATCTAATGCAGGCTATGAAGATGAACCAACAATATCTCAAGTGCTACCAATCCACACCGTACTTAGTTGACTTGGAGTTTGGCTTGGATCCAACAACGGTCAAATGTGTCTAATTAGGCATAATTTATCGTGTGCAATTCTACTCATGCAATCCATGTTCTACTCTATCTCAGCAATATGTGTCAATAAAGAAATTTATGTACTGCGGTTCATACAATCACGTTCATTCATTTACAACTTCTCTTTCAATTCCGCCACGCTGGCATGAGTACATTTCACACAGCAGCTCGTGCTCTCTGGCATTAGATGGATTTTTTCAGAGACGATAGAGTGGTGGTCCATATGCTACCTCAACAGCAATGCCCAGCAAAATCAGCAATGTCAACTAAATAAAACAGAACATTTTTAATTTTCAATATTCCCATATAATGATCAGCCATCCTTCTCATTTACACTTTCGCTCTCTATTTTCTCCTATGCAGTGAGAGGGACTTTGGGCGCTGGCTGTTTCCAAATCCTCGCCCTTTCAAGTTTTATCCACCCTTTTCCCGTTATCTCGCCGTTTTCTTGCCTGTCTGGGGGTAAATCAGTCAATTATCTCTCCCTGATCCTCCATTCTCTTCCCATCCTGGTGATGATCTCTTCCCTTCTTCTCGTCTCTTTCGGTCTGCAATTGGCCCGGACATGTGTGCCCGTCCGTCCAGGTTCGAATTTGTCGATATTCTAAATGATAAAAACCCGTGGCATGTACCACGGTACAAATAAAGTATTGTCATCTTGTCTCTCTATTGCTATTTTCTCCCCAAGATTCACCGTCAGGACGGTCTGATTTGGCCCAACGTTTGCGAAGATCACCCATTCTTATGGGCCACAAGCCCCGCCCACTTGCCCTCGACACGATTCCCCTCAAAAGCGAGATCGAGGGAGCACAACCTTTATTCGCAACTAAATCGCTCATCCAAAAGCTTGATCGGTAGCTATGAGCACCCTCTATCGATTGAAGCTATGAGACTTTGTGCCTCACTTCTCCCAGTAGGTCAAAAATCCAAGGAAGCAAGTTGAAACAGCTCAAAATGCCATTTTGAGGAGGTGCACACAAAACCTCGCAAACTAAATCGATTTATTTGCATTTAAGAAGAATTTTAAGCACAAAATTGGAATTTTAATAATTTTCTCTGATTTGTGCTTCAATTTAATATGAGCGCGGGAGGAGAGCGGCGAGAGAGCGGGGGGAGCGAGAGAGACACGTGCGAGAGAGGCTCCGCCTCTCGTCTCGCCTCTCTCCCCTCTCTGACTGGGTGAGGCGCGCGCACTACGAGAGCTCTCCCGGGCTTGAGAGAAGAGTTAGCAACATAAATCCAAAAGCAAAAATGATATTGAGTTCCGGACGGTCACATTGAGCCTAATTTTGTCCTGATTCCAGAAAGTTGGCTATCCACTTTGTGGCCCCTACAATACTCCCTTCTCTCACTCTATCGGGTGGAGAACAAATTCACTTTAAATTAGAAGTACTAGCGTGATTGTTGTCGCATGCTATTGCTACCGAGATAAAAATTGTTTTATTATTTTTCTTTCTAATTCTTTTCACTTTCGCTTTGACCGGGATGGAAGCACTTTCATTGTTTCATCTCAAGGGAGGAAAACGATTAGATCGATCAGGTTTTGCAGACAAACGTTTCCGACTTCTTTTTTTTTTTGTCAACTTGGCAAGTTCTTTGAAGCTTTAAACTTTTGATGAAATAGCACTCATGTGTATCAGTAACTATTTAGATGAAAGTAATTCCAAATATCGAAAAAGGAGGCAATTCTCTGGTACATATAACGCTTGAGCTACCCCAAATTTCCGCTTTCGAAAGAGAAAGGATTGAGACATTCCGGTTGAAATCGAAACACCAAACGTTTTTTGAAGAAATCATCTATTCAGGCGAGGACTTGCCCTGTCCCTCCGTTCCTCAGGGACAAGCGTCCGACTTCCCCACGTATCTGACTTCACCACTCAAACAGTCAATCGAAAATGGGGCAATGGTAAGTCTGACTGATATTCTTCGACAACTGATGTGATGGCCTTCATCAGTAAAATGAAATCTATATTGCATTTGCTTGCTGCAATTTCATTCCGAGTGGTTGAAAATTTCGAAGAGGGGCACTTAGCGAGGAGTCTAGCAGCTTACTATCTGAATTTTATTGGAAAAAAATAATAACCGTCGAAAAGATTACTGACAACGTCATACTCATCTCGGAAATATTATTGACTAAAACATGATGTTTCAGGTATATTCTTGTGCTGATCCCGCGAAGCTTTTGGTTGTCGACGGAGGAATGACCAATGTACTTGCGGCCGGTGCGAACATTCAATGCAAGTGAGATATTCCAATTACGGATTTAGAAACAAATATCTAGTTTGTTTTTAGGGGGAAAATATACATGAATGTACTCGATATTCGATGAAAATATTATTCGAGTATAGATAATTGAGCAGTCGTACATGTATTTTCTCTCAGACCCAACTCTGGCATGTACGTACTCGATGGCAAACCGGTCAGCAGCAAGAAGTTCTTATGTGGAGAGGGTAATTACGTCATATTAAAATAATTCCGTTCATAATGCGTACGAAAAGTATTAATAATGATCATTTTTGCGCTTTTGAAGCTCACTCGAGTATTACGACTCCACCCAAAGAGTGTTCGGGAAAAGGATACCGAGCTATGAGATGACTTTCACTTTCACCTTTCACAGAAAGTCACGGAATGTAGGAGGAGTTGGCTTCAAGGCACAAAGGAAAATAACTTCACTGATTGTATCTGTTCAGTCCTCATTACCTGCAACACATTCCCTAAATACATGGGGACTCAGATCCCGAACGTCGAGACAATGGCTGTTCCCGCACCGACAACGACGAACGGAGACACGGTTATTTCATTTTCTGTTTCATGAAACCTACTGACGCATTGAATTGCCGTGTTTAACATTTTGCATGAGTAGATCATTGACTAAAAGACGAAAATCAGATGTAAATTGAACGAAGAATGCTATTCAGATTTATACATGTCCTGCTCCCAGCAAGTTGTACAAGGTGGAGAACCAGATGCCGACTATGTCCATGCCGCTACCCGTTGGTTCCAATGTTGTCTGCCCGTATGTTGGTTCATTGTATGAAGACAACATCACTATGATCATATTTTTTCACATCTGAACAAAGTGCAAATAAGAATTGGATATAGATTGCATGAAATATGCTGGACCATGTCTCCTTTCGCGTCTAACTAGATGAATTCCAGGCGTCAAATGGACATGTACAAGATTCAACCGGCGGGAACAACCGTCAACCCCGCCACAGATTCCTTCATTTGCGGAACGCGTATGGGATTCATTCGCTCATGTTTTCTAAATCATTCGCTTCATCGCGTTTTTGAGCAACTGATCATTAGTCTCATTAAGGAGTATTTTTTCAGGTGCTTGTCAGAAGTGCGGTACGAGCAAGATACTCGAACCGACGATTGCGGCATGCAACACGCAAGCGAACATCTTCTGCGAGAGCAAACCGGTAACATTTTTTTTAAAGCTGAAAACTGAAAAATATTGTACGAGCCAACTGTAGGCAATATTTCCCTGCAAGATCTGGAAACTATGTATGAAATCTCTCATTATCATAAAATTTTATGGAAACATATGTTCCATAATTAACGAAAATAATTTCAGATGGTAGCCGAGGACGCAATGGGATGCCCGGTCTTATCATGTGACGGAACAAATATGCTGTACATTCTGGTATGTTTGGCGTTTTTTTATAGAATGCACTCAGTAGTAAACAATTGACTTGTGTAATATTTGGGATTCTCTTTGCAAAATACGCTCATTATTTTCCAGATGGATTCGACGACTTCAATGGCTGTAGCAAACCCTATGGACATAACGTGTGACCAAGGCGCTTGGAAGGTTTTTGCCGTTTTCCCAACATATCTAAATATCGATGACGTAAATGTATATTGTGTATCAGACCATTGTAATCATTCGTTATTTAGCAACTAATGTTCCATTTCATTGCAGAATGGCGCCGCAGCTGTACCACCGGGCGCAATTGGATTCATATGCGGCACACGTGAGCCTTATAAATATATTATGAAATATTTGAGAGAGTTAGAATTACGCTATATGAAGATGAGAGGATGAAACTTCTTTTTCAGCGGCTAATTGTAACAATTGCGGCATGAAAGTATCGATGGCCTATACAGGAACGGGCCCGGTAAGCACGAATACATTTCGAAAACTATATTCATAGAATACAAGTCGGTGCAGTAATAATATGAAATAGTTTTATTTTTTTCTTAGCAAGTCGGTGCAGTAATAATATGAAATAGTTCTATTTTTTTCTTTTCGTATGGAATGGAGAAAAGTCAGTGAGGTATGAGATTAGAGGATAATAAAAAAATTGAGGAGTAAGTACTTAATAATAGGGGGATGCTCAATCTTATTCAATGTTTGATTACCTCATTCGTCACTGTAGTCTTATTATACTTTGACTCACATGTTCGCTCAAATTAGTACATACGTGTAAGCAAATTTCGAAGCTATTTATTGACAAGTTCATGATCCTTGCACGTTTCCGTTCATTAAGCCTAGTAGATTCGTCAAAACAATTTTAAAATATAATCCCAAATGTGCAGGACTTCAACATGATGAACTTCCCACCAGCAGTTGCCAAACCTACCTGCACCTACAAATGTCCCGATGACTACAACTTTGTCTTCAACGTCAG
The DNA here is from genome assembly GCA_036245825.1 of Pristionchus entomophagus. Taxonomy (NCBI): domain Eukaryota; kingdom Metazoa; phylum Nematoda; class Chromadorea; order Rhabditida; family Neodiplogasteridae; genus Pristionchus; species Pristionchus entomophagus. The sequence continues at coordinate 22,259,105 of BTSX01000006.1, forward strand.
TTTCTCAGTTACAGTTACATGCGCGATGACTCTGCAACATCCATAAAAATTCGATAACTTCGGTCAATTCTTGCAAATTTCAGGGTGTGACCCACCAGACTGCCGTCTGTCGGATGGACACGCAGGCAGTCACCGTTGATATGGAGGGAGGAGCTCCGCTGGACGACATGAACAACAAGTTCGAATGTGGTGAGTAACAGTAGTGACAAGGGAAGTCGTTTCGGTTTTGCTCTCTCATTATCGCACACTATCTGGAGTGTGCAGAATGAAGAGAGTCGAAACCCGGAACTACAGCACTAGTTGAGACTTGTTTGTGAACAATATTACAACAACAAAAAACATAAGCACATTGCATCTTCTCTAAAGATTCATTTCAACTTTCGAGAAGATCCTCATTGGGGCTGATTTGCAGATATGTGCATGTGTATGTCTGATGATCCGTTCCTCTCGGATGGCAGTATGGGATTGTGCACGAAGGGTGCTCTGTGCACTATGCCTAAACCAGTAACCATGTGCGAGGCATCCTGTCCTATGGGCACTACGATTAAATATAAGGTCAGTGTCAACATTCAGATGTATTTTTCTTTGATCATAAATTCATTCTAGTGATGACAAAATGTGTATGGAAGAACTTTGCAAAATAATCCAATGTGTAACAAGTTCTTCGGTATGAGTAAAAAAAAATAAGCGTATTCATGAGGTATCACACTTTATATCCAGCGATAGAAGTCTGATTTATGTGCGAAGTACATCATAATATATATTTTAAGGATTCCACAAAAATGGTGAAGACTTCGCCTACTATCAAATGCATCGGAACTGATTGGATCGAGGCAATGTCGGACTCAATGGCTGGAGTCACGTGCCAGCTCCCCGCCAATTGTGTGTTTACTGCTGAATATCTTTAATTGGAGTACAACCTTTCAATCACTTGTGTATGTTTGATTCACCACGTCGCCACTGCGAAACTGCCATTTTCCGCGCAAATATTTCGAATTTCAGCTCCTCTGATCACTAACACTCGTCCGACTGGGGCTGGAGTGACGGCTTGCCCTGATCTCACTGCGTTTACCTGTGTTGGATTCATGTGCGAACCAACCCAACTCAGATATGCCCCGAGTGGCAATGGATACACTGTAACGTGCCAAGAAGGATCGCTCGTTACTAACCTTGTGAGTGTACTAGCGATGACAATTCGCCATTGACACTCCTCATCGTCGGTAAGAGAAACGAGAGAGCACGTGAAATGAGAAGAGTCGGATGCCGATTTGTCATCACTAGAGTGTACCAGTCATCCTTCTACAGTGATTTTCAAAGATGCATTCTTTCAAAATCATTATTTTGATATGATTCATTGCATTCATTATTTCAGAATGTCCCAGGCGATATATTGCGAGCGAACTGTGACATTGGAGCTTGGCAACCTGCTATCACATCTGCTAATTGCGTTGTGGAAACAGAAGGTTCATTTACATTATAGTAATGCTGAAAACGCTGTTTCTTTGCATATATTAAATTTTTTTCAGACGAGCAAGTGGCGGACTGTTTGGCTCTTATGACGGATCCAACTGTGATGGGCAACGTTAACTTCGACTGCGCACTCGGCGCTTGCTATATGAGCTGCAAAGGGGCCACACAGATGTTCCAATACGAAGAGAACAATGTGAGTTGCCACGTAAAGGTATATCCCGATTTCGAGAGTGGGCTCGCGGGAGATCACAGCTAGGCCAATGATACCAAATAAATGGGTATATTGTAAGCATCGTGAGCTTCGTTGATCAAACCCAATTCAGATGATGGTGATGAACAAGTACGTCAAGTGCTACGCAATGGAACCGTATACAGTTGACTTGGAATTAATCCTGGATGCGGCAATGATCAAATGTGTCTAATAACTCACTTCTCATGTATCGTGTGCAACTTCACTCAGGCAATTCATCGTGTACTCTACCTCAGCCATAACTGCCAATAAAGAGTCGTATTTCCATAACCATGATTACTAAAAATGTTATTGCGCATTCGTCCTTTCTCTTTTCATTTGTGATAATGCGAACAAGATCATACGCAGTTCTTTTAAGAGTTAAAACTACAATTACGTTGTGTAATCGCTTCGCTAGAAACCAGCTCTATTTAATATATCGATATATGAGCGAGGAATGACAAGGGGTGGGGGGGGGGTGCTTCGTACGAAGGTGGAGTATTTGCATCTTTATATATTTCTGATATCTTCAAGTTATTGACCTCATTTGGTCTATATTTTTCAATATCATCATTTTTTTTAAAAATGTTATTGACATAACTGGCACTATGAACCTCTGAATTCAGTAACTTGCCGTGGCCACTTTCTCTCCTTCATCTGTTTGCACTACATCTCTCTTCTCATACCTGTATGGTTCCTGTGAGGTGTTCGCACATTGTGTGATTCAACTCTCTCCGATCTCGACTACAACGGTTGAGCGGAAATAAATTCAGTGTGGAACCATTTGTCTCTAATTCCGAAAAAAAAACTAGAATAATGTGTGTAGTTTAATAATGCATTATATTTGCATTCCGTTGTTTATTCGAATACGCTGAGCGTTATCTTTCAGACACCATGCTACAGCTGCTTCTAGTTTGTCTGCTGTTTGCAACCGGTGTGGCATCCATTATGCCGTGGGAGACACTCGAATCAGACTCAAACAACGCCGATACATTGACAATGTCTCCACAAGAAAAGGTAGATTAATTTACCGTAGTCTATCCGAGTTCTCGATACTACTATGATATATCAATGTTTTGATATTCAAAAATCGATTTCTTCCTGCGGAATCCTTTACACTTATTAATTCTGCTCATGATGGTTTTCATGGCAAAAAATCGGGATTTTCTTTTCGCGAAAGAGCTAATCTCAGAAAGTGATAGGCACACGTGGTATAAACCTCGGAAAAGCAGAGCCAAATGGGAAGTCACGAACATCAGAGCCGAAAAGTACAGACAATTGCCGATTACGATCAGATGACTCAATTGTCTGAATTCTCCTGCAATTCCGTCACACATCTGTGTGCGTGATCTAAGACCTGAAAGCTATAAGTACTGCGAAGTTAAAATCAAGAGATTCGTGTGTTGCTCAACAATAGGGTTCGCATAACGACATCGATTCTAGCGAAAACACGGAGTCATTCTCGCCGAAATTCATTCCCTTTCGAGAATGCTCTGTCGAGAATGGATCGGTCATTCTTGAACGAGAATGGCTTTCTCGTTCGAGTTTTCGCGAGAGCGTGCATGCGGCTCCTGCTTGCTCGCGCAGACCACTCGGGACCACATTGGAAAGAGCGAATGAGATTTTTTACTCGCGAATCCATTCTCATTAGATAATGTTTGCTCGAGGAACCGGTCAAGAGGGGATACATGAGAAAGGATAATCGTTTTCGATTCTCGCAGGGTTCTCATTTTTCGAAGCATATTCTGCAAGCAACACTACATAAGTACTGTTGTTTCATTATTTATTTCACTGCAAGTCACAGTGACCATTCATTCCCTCTCTTCTCTGCGAACATTATTGCACCAGGAGATACCAAATCCCATTTTATAGTTTAATCGGCCTGATTGTAAATCCTCTCTGCTCTCTTCGAATAGCCTTCCTTTCGACTCAGTCTAGCCCACTTCCGTTCTCGTTCCCCCGATTCATTCCCGAGTCAGAACCAGAGAATGATTTCCGAGTTGGTCGGTCGGCTTTTCGATGTGCTTTCTTTCGGAGTCCTCGCGCTCTTCACTTATGAGGTATTCCTTGGCCACGTTCCGTCGGATGAACCATTGAGTGTAATGGGAGGTTAGTACTGACTAAGGAAATTCAGGGAAGCATAATCACAGTCGAGCACGAAAGTTTTGATCGAAAGTCTTAGGAATCAAATGAGCTAATGTCGCCACATTAGACGTTGAGCATCTGTTGAAAAACGTTCATATCCAACGAAACAGAAATGTCGTTCATTCACAGTTCATTGATTGTTGTGATATTGCTGAAGGAACTTCCGTTGGCGCTAAAATTCGCATGCAAGTAGAGAATACCATAGCTCGAATAGACAAGTTGATGATTCGACTTACGCAAGATCAGAATGATTGCCTCCGAGTGAGATATGCTGACTGGGTTCCTAATCTCCTTTGATCTCGCGTCACGAGCTCTTCCCCTACTCCTTCCGATAAGAGAGGGCTTATCGAGGGGGCGAGGAACTGTCATCCAGAGAGAGCTTCCTTCTCTCTCTTAGCTGTTCGAAAAGAAAGAAGAGAGATCAGTTCCTCTGATTCTCTCTCGTTTCTCTATCAATCATTTCTCCGTTCCCCCTCTCTACATTTGAGATTTTCCAGGCGCTTTCTCGAGCAAGAACCTACGTCCAAGACAACATGCGACTGAACGTAGAGGTTTGACTAGTTTCTGTAGCTTTTGTAGCTCAAACTCGTTCAGGATATGCTTCTCAAGACCTCAAAGGACGCCTTGAAAGACATCAAAGTCGCCCTTATCGTGGTCGACTACCAGAATGACTTCGCGACGGGATCACTGGCCATCGGAGTGAGTATTTATGCATTCATCCGAAAAAAGTATCAGAAAATATAAGAACAGAGTAAATAGGGAATATATGCCATTTCCCGGAGAGCTAATCTCGGCATAGTTCACGACCGAGCGCTCAACGCGGTCGACCATGACTCAACGGCATCGCTAAGAGCACCCAGTGCACTTATCTGGTCTGAAAATAGAGCAGTGAAGGGGTATTTCGAGAATAGGAGATTCTGCTAATGCCACGTCCATTCTACCACAATGATTCATAGCTAAGTGTTCAATGATAGTTGCGTTTGAATAGGATGTTGATTTATCATGGATCATTAATTGTAATTTGCAGGCGGGCGATGCCGGTGAGGACCCTGTGGCGCGAATTCCCAACGTCAACAGACTCCTCGAGCTGGATTTCGACGCCATCATTATCACCAAGGTGGGAATGATACGAATTATTGCCTAAAAATGAATTTGAGCGAACTTTCCTAAACAATCTCTAGCCATCGAACCATTCCGATTGTTGGCTTCTGGCAAAAGCCATAAAATCGCGCGCTTCTTATCAGTAGTTCACTGAGCGGACTACTGAGCTTGCAAGCGACTTTTGAAGAAGCAAAAGGAATGTGAGAAATCGAATACTATATCCTCTCAAAACTGCCTAATCGTTAGGACGAATGCTGAGCAAGTTATTCACTAGTTATTTTACGGCTTATTTGCTAAAGAAAGAGCGTTACATTGAAGGACTGGCATCCGGCCGACCACATCTCTTTCCTGAGCGCGGCGAGAAACCCTGACCGTCGTCTCTCCGACGAATTCGCGAATAAAGAAATCGAGATGTTCGATAAAGTTCAATTCAAGCAGCCGAAGAGAGAACAGGTGATTAATCAGGGAGATTGATCAGGGCGATAGATAAGACATTACAATAGCGATGCAGAAAGGATTCGAAAAATAGAAGGATCCAACGCTCAGTCGATGCTTGAAAAAGTTTGGGTGTTGTAATGCGAAGATTATCCATTGCAAAAAATATAAAAGGGTGAGGCCGTGTGCATGAATCATCCAACGAATGAATAATCCGATAATCGAAAGGTGCGGTCGAAAATGTTTTGTTTCAGTTTTCGCAAATAACAGACGTGCCAAAAGAATGCATTGAAAGTCAATAACACACCGTCCGTTTCTCTAATTAATTAGTTTCGATGCATCCTGTCTTTTTTTGTAATCAAGAATACAATCAACATTATGAAGAGACAAATAGCGGTCAAATCGCTATTCGGTGACCAACCGCATTAATACACATTCAAAGTGACCGTGAAATTGCAACATTTCAAGATTATTCGCCCCTTACGATAAAGTGGGTGCTCATTCGCCGCTAATTACTCCCTATTAATCAGCTCATATCCAGGTGCTATACCCAGACCACTGCGTCGCCAATACCACTGGAGCCGACTTCGTACCACAAATGAAGGTAGCACTTGCCAATCAATCCTGCGTTTGCGGATTCTGCTCAATTTCGAATCACATAGCCATCAGAGAGACGGATAGAGACGTTGTTTCATATTCAATTTCAGGTTTCCTCGAGAGCCATCACTGTCCTCAAAGGTCTCGAGACGCTCGTCGATTCCTATTCGGCCTTCATGGACAACGAGGGAGACAAGAAGTGAGGGTTATTTAACAGCCATTTCCCTATTTATGTTGGGTTCCGCAGTTGCCCAAGAATCAGTTGAAAAAGTGATACCATTTCGATGAATCATATCCGAAAAGAAGTGATCGATAAACAGGCAACTTTGTTCTAGGAGCGAACTACACGAGGTGCTCAAGGAGGCTGGTATCGACGCTGTCGTCGTCTGTGGACTTGCTTATGATATTTGCGTGTTCCACACCACGAAAGATGCAAGAAATCTGGGCTTCTACGCTGCGACCGTGAGAGATGCCAGGTCGGATCAGTATTCGTTCTATAAAAATTTTATTAGATTATATTTTATTATCGTTTTATATTATTCTATGGTGACACACGTGTTATGTCCTTTGCTGACGCACAATTACCATTTACCTGTCCTTATGAGATAATTTCGATGATTCTTCTTTTTAAAGCGATGTAAAATTTTGGAAGGGCACCGAAGTAACACATTCGGGATCGTTTCATAAGTTATGATTCCGCTCCTTCTTAGTATTTCAGTTTTCCTTTTCTCGATATGGTTTCTCATGATGTTGGTTTGATCATAAACAACGACTTTTCGCACCAAGCGTTTTGATCTCGCTTTCATATCATTTCCGCCTGAAATGTGAGCGCATTCCTGGGTTTGTTCTCGAGTGATCGAGACATTGGTCGATAACATTCGAGACACATCGAGACACTCACGGTCGATAAGAGTAAGCGTCTTTGATATAAGGCATAGAGCCGGATTAGAAGAGAACAAAAGCAGGATCTTTCACATTTTAGGATACGGGGACGCTTTTCTGACATATCTCGTAGTTGGTATTTTAGAGGGGTCGGAAGTAGAGAAATCACAATTTTTAAAAAAATCTTTCATTTCAGTGCATCATTCAGCAGTGCTGGAGCTCGTCAGGCCGCCGAATATCATCAGGAAAATCTCATCAAGGAAATGACCACTGATGAGATTATCCAGATGATAAAATCTCGCAAATACCCGCAAGAGTGGCTGAAATGCGCCATCAATGAGGCCAAAATCCAGAACAACAATTTCATGAGCACTCTCAAAAATTAGCCCCTCAGAGAAGACTCCTCATGTATATTAGTGTACGATAATCGAATGATTGAAGCAAATGAATAAAGTTGATAAGAATGAATCGGCGATTGTCTATTGTATTCTGCTTGATAAGAAAGAGGCGAAATCGGGTCGATCGTCTGGGAAGGAAGCAGTTTCGTAGACTATTAGTCACTTCGCACTATCGTCACAATATCTGTGTTGGTAACCGTTTCCTGACTCTTTGCTGTGTTTGATCGGCACATTTTCTTCCATTTTCCGTGTTGTTTTTGACGCCATTCTTTAGAGTCATAAATATAATGGCTGAACGACGATTCTCCGACGATTCAGGATTCGAAAATGCGGAAAATCAACTGAATTCCAAATCGGTAAATTCGTCACTTCTTGGCCAGTTATTTATTTTCTATTCAGGTATCCTGCTATAACTCATTCGACAATGAATCAATCGATTTGCCAGACGTTGTGAGTTCGTTTTTGAAACAGACGTTGAAAATCTTCTCATCTCAGAACACGAAATCACTCAGTCCCATTCAAACGACGATGGCCCCTGCAGGAAATCGACTCAAACTTCTCGTTTTGTGCGCAGTTCTCTCCGCTGCGACCAATTTCCCAGTAAGCACTTACTGATAAGGGCACACTTCACCGCGTTAGAGACACACTGGAGTGTCTTTAAGTTGTGACCGGGATATTTCCATTCTAATAAATTTATCCGAGATTAAAGACTGGAATCTGTTCAGGAGGGTTACTGCAACTCCTACCCGAACACTTCCTACAAGTCCTTCCAGCACATGATCAATGGCAGTTATGTAGCGAGAGGTATTGAGGTAACACAAAAACCGTAATTTGTATTATTTCACTTTTGCAAACCTTACAGGATGGTTTATCTGATGAAGCGTACACATGGTATTGGTCGTTTGTCCTGAACATTTGGTTTGTCGGCGATTTGCTGGGAACTTTCGTCACTCCATACTTCACTGATAATCTTGGAAGGAAAAGTTGGTCGAGAAGCTATTCCCAGATTCATGGTTATTTCCAGAATCATTACTAATCGCCAATTTCTGTGCACTATTCGGTGCCGTCCTCTCATTATCTTCCGTTCTGTTTTCCATTCCCGAGCTGTTCATCATCAGTCGATTCACGACTTCGATCAGCTCAGGAATGAGCTTTGGAGGACTCATTCTGTTCCTTCAGGTTGATAAGGAATCGATGAAAAGGTCAAAGATCAGTTCAGGAAGCAACACCGACTGCTGAAAGAGGAATCACGTCGTTCATTTGTGAATCCACATTTATTATGACAACTGCACTGGGCATCGGAGCAGGAATGGACTACATATTCGGCCAGAATCTCCCTGTGCTCACAGGTATACTCGAATACAAGTTTTAGGATCAAATCGAAGAATCAAAGATGGATTCGGTAAAGTGTGGTTCATTGCTAAAGTATTTCTACCCCACCTCAAATTTTGCGACATCGTATTTTTTTCTAATTATCGATAATATTGTGTGTAATTTCAGGAGTAGCTATCATTCCCGCGGTCATTGCCATAGTGACTACCCTTCCACTGTGCGACACTCCCAAGTTCTTGTTGATCAGCAGAAATGACCGGGCTGCAGCGCTGCAATCTCTGGAGTTCTACAGAGGTACTCATCAGCTTCATTTCCTAATTAACTGCTCCTGCATTATTATGTAAATTTGCTACTATATAAATAATTCTTGAAATCGATATCTCAGGCGTCAGCATCGAGAACGAGACGACTCTCGATGACATGTTGATCGAGAAAGAGATGGGAGGAGCGGAGCAGAAGGTATGAGATTTCCATAAATTTTGCTAATTGTTATTCAAGGTCGCCCTGATCTCCGGCATCATCGAGGTCTTCACCACTCGCCATCTACGCATGGCTTTCATTCTCGGCGCTGCAGCACTGCAAGCGAGTTCACTCATTATTTTGAAGTGTCTGAAATTATGAATGTTATTCGTTAAACTGTAGATCACCGTTGGAATCTGGCCTATCGTCTATCTGTCGACCGATTTTCTGGCTGCGAACTTCCCCGCTGAGCTGGCTCAGGTTTCTACTTATTTCATCATCAAAAAAGAAAATAATACTAATAATTCAGATGGCTTCGTTCGGCTTCATTCTCGCCGATTTCATTGCTTCTCTTCTGGGGATTCTCTTGGTAGAGAGGCGAGTTATGATCTGTACTCCGGCCAAGAAACAGCGCTTCTCGATGCAATTTATCACTCTTTTCAATTGCTGGATGTGATTATTTGCTTGATTCCAGGTACAATCGTCGCTCTCTATTAATCGGTTTTGGGGCGGCCAACACCTTCTCTCTCTGTCTGTACATCATCGCGGATCTGCTCATCCCGGTCTGGGAGCCCATCCGATGGGGACAAATCGTGGCCCTAGTTCTATTCGGAGTCACTTACGGGTACGACATTCACCTAATTGGAGGGCGCAGATCGAAATTATGGCTACCTTTAGGCTGAAAATAGCACAAACAAAAACAACAAACCAATATTCTGGAAGAAAATCGTTACTAAACCATCACAGATTCGCGGTTGGTCCGATCGCCTTCTTCATAACTTCCGAGCTTGTGCCACAGAGAAATCGATCCATCGTTCAGTCTCTGGTCAGTTTCTCTCTTATTAATTCTTAGTACCATTTGTCAACCCTCTGAGCTCGTGAACATCATCTTTTTGCGTAACGTAATACGTAATGATGTATGTGAGAAAGTGAGACCCGTCTCAGGAAGTATGCCAGAAACGTCACTCCCCAGTAATCATAGTGCATAAACACAATGGACTCCAGACAAGCACTGTGATTCCAGGTGTTCTGCTTCAGTACGGTCATGAGCTTCATCATTTCCTTCGTTACTCTCCCCTGCTACACTGCCTTCGGAGTACTGTCTTTCCTGCCGCTCCTCGTCATTCCGGCGATCCTCTGCGAGATTCTGCTCTTCTTCTACCTTCCGGAGACGAGGGCGAGAGAGGTTCGAGTGCTCAGATTAATGCCGATTACTAATTCATTTTGAAAATATGGCGATCGGCGATCAATATTGTTCGTTAAACAAACGAAATTTCATTATTTCTTCAGATTCACGACGTCGTCGCTGAACTCATCGAGAGACATCGCAAACCGAGCAGAGGATCAGAATCTTGAATGATCTCGAATACCTAAACTGTTTTCTCTCACTAATGACCAATACAATCCATAGTATTTCTCGATCGATCATTGTTTTCGTAGTTTCTTTCCAAGTGCTCTCTTCGCATCGGATTCCCTCCATCTTCTCTTCTCCCTCACTAATTGAAGCATGTAATCGAGGAGCGGAGCAAACAGCGAATCGAGCCGCCACTAATCAGTGCTCTTCTCATTGTAAACGATACTCCCCTCGCTCTTGTTTGCCCTCGCATTCTCCCCCTCCAATCCATTGTACCGTAATCCCTGACTCCTCCTCCTGCTAGCCACTTCACTCCAAATATACGGTGATCCGCCCCCTCCTCCATCGATTCATCAGGGCCTATCATCACTAATTGCTGATCACTTCCGGTCGAATGGCGTTCTCGATAACCAGCTTGTTACGGCCCGCGACTCCTAAGTCCGAGCCAGCAGAGACCGAAAAGGTTAGTTGTTTTGCACATCTACCAATCGTGCCAATTCACTGATGGTTTAACTTCTACCAATATGTTTTTTTTTCTCAAATAGCCTCATACCAAATAAGGATTCTTTCTATAGTTGTCACACCTATTCAGTCGTGATAATTCACGGATGTTTCTACTTCTTGACACATTTTTTCCTCAAACTTATCATTTAAATATTATTAGTCTCACTATATTTCTCTCAGTCAACTCCTCAATCTGTCGACACAACTCGAAATGACTCGCCCTCCTCCTCCACTGCCAGTTCTTCTCCCCCTTCTTGTGGTAGCCAGGCCGGTCCGGCGACTCTCCTTCCAAATCAGAATCCGTGGTGAGAAAAACGGAAATCATTGGTGCCCCAGAACCGCTCTTATGATAGTGCACGATAATGCTACGCTCAGAAGTTCGAAGACTGTATTTGCCACTTGATGAATGTGTTAAATCCGAAAATGAAAATCAAATGTGTTACGCGTAATTCTGAGTTCGGAATGTTCTTTTGATGACCTTCCAAATCTATTAAAATCGAATTTAGCAAGAAGAGAGAAGTTAGCTGTGATTCAATCGAAGTCTGCAAATTCAGGTTCCTCGGACTAGGTGCTCCTCAGCTCTCGCAACTTCTTGCCCAACAAATGCAGCCTTTCCTGACAGGTCACTATCGAATCATTCATAAAAAATAGGTACCCAAAGACCAAACGCAATAATATTTGTTCGCGACTATTAGGTTCGTGACACCCGGACATTGATCTGAAGTCCTGTTTACCGGTGCGCGCGCAAGTTTGGGACGGCCGGTATCGCTTTCTGACCATTGTTCTCTCTTGTTTCTTCACGCGATCGTATTAGCTCACCATTCAGCCCCTCCGATTCCCATTCCATTCAACTTCGCTCTCAATCAATGCATTGTGATGGGCGCAAACACTGCTTCACTCGCTCTCCTCCCCTCCCCCTCCTTCGCTCCCTCTCCCCCGACTACCGTAATCCGGCCTGGGAATGGATGACACGACGATGTGTGTATTACACCGGGGGACGATCCGCCTAATTAGATTAACCTCGAGATCGGTTAACGGATTGGGATTATGAGAGGTGACTGATTGCTTCTATCTCACATAGACCGTGGGTGCGGGAACAATCGAGTCATGCCAAAAGTAGTCTGGTTCATCTCAAACGAACATTTTCAAGAAATTAAGCCAGTGAGACATTTATAATCTAAAGTCATCCAATTTGCGATAAGCCTATTGTCCTCAGGCGAAGGCGTCTCCTAGCCGCGCAAAGAGCGGACTCGAGAGTGGGGTCAACGGAGTTAGTGCGGGTGTCTCTTTCAGATGAAACGGAGACTATCAGTAGACAAGTACAAGCAAACACTCTCATCAAAGGGGAAATGGGAAGCGAACGATCGAGAGGGCCAACAATACCCCTGATAATCCCCCTAACAAGAGCCCCCAGATCTTCCCCTTGTTGGCATTCGGCTGGCTATAGGCTCATAATGGCGAACTTCTGAAATGGTCTTGTAACAAGGGGCGAAGGTGTAGAGATAAGGAGGTCAAATAAATTCGCAAATAATTATTTAAAATAACATTGTGTTGTATTTCAGGAGCCGCACAATTACCGGGAGGAGGACCATTGATACCTGGAGGACTGCCTTGGGAAGCGAGTACGTGTTTGAGATGTTGTGTGTTTCGATATCCAACCTGCTGGAGCTCGTCTACTCTTTTCCTCTTCAATTTTAACACTTTCGATAGAACAGTTGTCCCTTTCAGGTCTTCCAGCGTGGTACATGCCCTTTCCGACCAAGTCGAGTTCTCACAGGCGAAAGGGTGGACAGATTCGATTCACCAATGAGCAGGTATTTTCAATGTGCCTCAATATTTTCCTTCCACCTCCCGTTTGATAGATACAGTATTTCAGCTCTCAGGAAACACACTACATACTACCCCCTTTATTATTCACTTTTCGAGTCAATATAAATAGAGTCACTGAAACTCAAAGTGCAATTCAATACATTGATGTGTCTCTTTTTCTCTCTGGGGACTAATTAAGAGGAAATATATTGTTACGGTAAACATTGTCATCACGAGCAGTTGTCGTTCTCTGGCAAAAACTGCTGGAAATACATTGTATTAATCATAAATTGTTATCAATTTCTTGGTTTCCAGACAGACGCACTCGAACAGAAGTTCGACAATCACAAGTACTTGTCTCCTCAAGACCGTAAGAAGCTTGCGAAAGTGCTCTCCCTCTCCGAGCGACAGGTAATCACCCCCTCCACTGATTCCCAGTACCCCTCCCACGTGTAGTTTACATTCCTATTTCGCATGTTGTTGTGACGGATTTAGAGATTTTTCCGACACTAATTTAGCACAATTTCGCGATTTTTGATTAGCGCACTTCGCATCGGTGAGATACCGTTCCGGGGGAGGGGGAAGCCATAAGATTAGCGATCAACAGTCAGGGAGAGAGGGGGAGGGGCACTTATCGATACACTCGATCAATCGAAGATTGTTTGGGGTGGAATGAGTGTCCGTCTGTCGACTCCTGAGAGAGTAGGGATATCATATACTTGACTTATCCATTGAGAGGAGAAAGCATTTGATCGAGTGGGTTATCTGCACATGACAGATCTGACAATGAGGACAGGGGCTCAGGAATGGGGGGATTAGCTAGCAAGGAGATGTTTATTTGTTTGGCCGGTGGGTCATGGATCCATGACCGGTCATCCCACTGTGAATTGGGCAATGATTGCGCACCATCTCGTATTACAGGTTTGGTTCTCTAATATCGCGAGACTTGTAGCCCCCCCCCCCCCCACGATCCCCCTCGCGGGAGTTTGTGCCCGCGTTCCTGGAATGGGAAAGCACAGGAATGTGAACGATAATACCGTGTGAAATGCGAACGAATGAAAACAAGGCGACTTATTAATAGTTGGTAATATTTGAGGTGAAGACGTGGTTCCAAAACAGACGAGCGAAATGGAGAAGGACGGGAAAGGAAGGGGACGAAGAGGACCAGGCATCTGACAGCGGAGCCTCTCGATACCATCACCCCCATCACTTCGGAGTTTCGTCGACGATCTTCGAGAAATCGGAACAATAGACGACACCTGACCGTTGTTGTATTGTTCAACCACAGACTCACACACACAAAACAGTCACATAGACCAGCCAGGGCTTCTTTCCTTCCTTTTCTTTTTGCTTATTCTTTCACTTGGGTGCGCGCACATTGTTCATATTCCCTGTCATGAATTCTGTTCCGTCCATAATCTGATGATGTCACATACTCCCACTTCCTTATGGGAGTCTTAATTCCCCTATCGCTAGAACTTCGGTCGCTGCCCTTTAGCTGACAGTACCCCTTTTGCTTTGTAGGAAGCATTTTTCCGTGCCCTCGCAGAAATCGTCGTGATTGCTAGCTTAACTCTACCGATAAACAATTAAAAATCAAGCACTTTGTAATTATCACGTTCCTTTTTGCTGTTTTTGTATCGTAGCAAAAGATACAATCGGCCCGATACGGTTGCAATTTCGCGTCAGAATGTTGTTGAGTCTTTGAAGCCACGCCCGCGCTCATTCCCAGCATACTGTAAGCTGTTTTTACGCATACGGAGAAAGGCAGAAATGAGATACGACCTGCGGTTCAGATTTCGGCGTTTCACTGCTAGACTAATCCCTCCTTGCTCTTTTGATGTGCCAATTAACCTGTTGCCATTCCCCGCAGAACTAGATATTTTTGTAATTTTAATGCGAAGAGACACCAGAATTGGAATGTTATCGTCGTCACTACGACGTTTTCTGTTTCACTGCTTGACTAATCTCTTTTTGCTTGTTCGATGCGCCAATTAGCCTGGTTCGGAATCCCCATAGACTTCGTTTCTACATTCTTTTAAAGATCTCGAAGCGCCAGAGTCGGAGTGTTTTTCGTAATTCGCCTCTAGACTAATCGCTTTTGAGCTTATAGATATGCCAATTAGCACGAGCGCGCTATCATTCACCAGTAGACAGTGAAAGAGTGGGGGAGGGGAATTAAGTGGTAGAGGAGGAGAAGAGGCGCGATTGTATAGGAAGTCGCTGATTGGGGCCGTTTTCCACGCCATTCCTTCTCCCCCCCCCCCATCGTACAGTGTGTTCATCATACGTAGAGTGGCCTCATTGTGGTCGTCGAATCCGCGCGCGAACACCGACTGGCCCCCACAACAATAAGGGATGATGGGCGGGGACGGACGACCGCACATGACTGCTGCGAGTGATGGTACGAGTTGGATATCTCGTTTCACAACTAACGTATGGGAATCAAGATATAAGAGGGATTAACTTAATTATCCTTTGCCCGCTCGGTTCCCGAACCTTGGTTGTGAAAATTGATCTCCAACGCGTACCATCACCAGTACTAATCCACACCCAGTCTCATGGAGTGATGTCAGCCGTGCACTACTCCCCGGTCACTGCCCATTAGCCCCTTCCGGCCAAGGATGCCTGCACCAGCGTATCTGTATAATCGGTGAACAGAGACCACGAGTTATCACCTGTCACTTCACCGATTTACCTGGCTTCCTTTATCCGTGATAACAATTGGGTTTCTTTGGGAGGTATCATTTCTGCAATAGGGATTCATTCATCGGGCTATAGTGTCGCTCACAGATTTCCTCCCGTTCCATGGTGATTAAGGGTAGTTATTCAAGGATTTATTCTCTTCATTTCACGCGCTATGTCCCTTCACTGACCCGTGAGAGAGTATGCAAAATGAGGAGAGTCATCTTTGAATTTTCAACCCTAATGGCGATCCCTGTGGTCTTCACCCTCTCGGACTTTCAGTCGCGCACGTCCACCTAATTGGCCGCCTTCTCTGTTGCTGACAGATGTCTCGGTGTGTGTTTACTCCACCTAAAAATGGCTTGGTCGGCAGGTGCTTTCCAGTCCTGATTATATGCCTTTCCGAGCTGTTTCAGCTCAGCGGCTGCTGTAATAAATCCGCGGAGAGGCACACAGGGAAGTTCCTGTGGGGCTGCCGTTGATCTCATATTCATCCGACCTATCAAATTGCACCCTGCGGGCCAGGGGACGTATCAATTGACCGTCCACCGAGTTCATTCTGTCCCTGATTTCATCTGGATGCCTTCCCATCCCTCCTCTCATCAGGGAATCACTCAGCCTCTCCGATGTTCTCACGCCTTTTTCTCGCACTACCTCTCTCCATTTCTGACGCTGGTTCTCGTTCTCGAGTAGTAGATGTGTGAACTCCGAAGGGGCAGCGACTCCTCCCCCCTCCTTCCTCCCTCCTCCTCCTTTTCCTTCTACATCCTTTTCCCATATTCGCTACTCATCTTTTCCATCTTCAGTAAACACACGTGCCGATATCACTTTCCACCTACTCCACACGAAACTCTTTTTTGTTATGTTTTACGAATTGTCTCTCGTCAGATTCCTACCTTGTGGAACTTCCGTTTGGTTGTTCTTTGGATTATCAACATTTATTTTGTATTTATTATTTCAAATTGAGGTAACGATGGAGTATTCGCTTCGGCGACTGCTCTCGTTGTCGTTACTCGTCGCCTCAGCCGCTGCGACTCTTGATCTACGCAGTCTGGTGGGTCTTCTGACTAAATGAAATCCGATCTCGAAAAAGAACCCAATAGAAGTGTGAAAGAAGATTCCTAGTTCAAACAACACCATCGAAATGGATTTATGTATTCCCGTAGATAATACAACAAACATATATTTCTACTCTCCGACCGGGCAACAATCTCCGGCTTCCGGCCTATTTCGAGAGACAACGGGAGGTAGCCCCCCTCCCCTCTCCCCTCCCCCCCCCTACCTCACACGTCAAGACAAGCCCTCTCGACTCTGGTTTTGTGTGTGTGCTGCGACTGCGTCGGCCACTCCACACACGGGGGCCGAAGGGGGTTTTCAGCCAGTCTGAAGTGTGCATGACTTGCGTAATTTGTGAGCGTCCTGGTGGCTCGCCGAAAACATCATTAATATTACCGTAGTGGGCATTTTTCGCGACGAACAAAATTGACACAAAAGGGAAGTGATGGTCCGCGCGAAATCTGGTCCCAGAGATCAGTTTGTGATATTTCGTAGAACAAATGAGAGATCAATGCAAGTAAAACATCTCATACAGTATCCCTTTATTTACAGTCCTCCCTCTACACCGCACCCACCTGCTCTTTTCGGCAGTCTTGTCTCTTCATGATGGATGACTTTCGATTCGAGATGTGTGGATGCCCGAACGAGACGGAATGCACTGGAAAATTCAATGCCATCCACCAGGGAACCCGATACAGCGTGAGAAACACCTCTCTTTTCGGAAGCGTAGGAGTCACAGTTGGGCGGCAACAACATCCGGAAAAACTTCGAGAAAATCTTTCAATTTAAACCAAATCATGACGATAACGCACAAATTATAAACTTCAGAAAAATGAATCTAGCGTAACCGAATCGTCACAGCGATGATGATGAATGGAATGCATTCCAGTTCTGCTCCGACCCCTTGCTGGATGAGTGCTCCTCGGGTGATCTATCAGTCACAATCCAGGGACTACAGACGACCCTCCACTGCGCCTGCTTGAAGCCCCTCGTAGAACGCAAGGTCAGCTACTTCATCGAAGCTAATCTCGCCTTGATTATCATGATCATGCGTCTTTATCCGATCGTATTTAGACTTCTTGAACCGAAAAAGTGACTAGGAAACCTCGTGAGGATATTCTCAGTCACAAGCCGATGAAGAACGGTCTTGGAACTTCAATCGTTTTCTGAGAGTTGAAAATATTTATTTTCAGATAATCGACCCCGACAACGCGACTGCGAAGTTCGTTTGCGAATTGGTAAGTTTCCATATTCGAGAGATACCCAATCGATTCAATTGACTGAAAATAAATTTCCAGCCACCGATCACCCAAACAGTCTCGCCGAAAATGACGAAGTTGATGAACTTCTGGAAACATCGCTCGGTCAAATACCAGGAGCGAGGTAACTATACGCAAGCCGTCATATTGGCGTCATCCGACTACTATACATGACATTTCCCACGTTAGCTTGCATAGATAACATATTCTTGTGATGGGATGCAGATTGTGCTTCAATCTTTGATTCTATAGTATATAAGATGACGATATATATTCGCCCGAGGCGCGACGAGAACGTAATATATTTAATAATAATTAAGGCGCGATGAATCGTCTACGTCGCAAGCAGAAACAGCAATCGGTGCGATGCCAGTCTAAAGATGATCTCTGCTAGTAAAATAAAATCGTTGAAGAAGCCACTAGGACATAATGCGTGATAACCTCGGAGGATTCGGATGATCTATTACTCATTCTGTTATTCTCTACACACCGAATCCCCCATATTATGCTATATTGCTTATTCAATTGTGTGTCGGCCTTTCGCATGTTCTCTCCTCCCATCTCTCTGCTTTGCATCTGCAGATCTGCGTGCGGACAATAATAAATATAATGCCTACCTTTGTTTCCTTAAGTCGTTCTGCCCCGATAAATTGTC
Organism: Pristionchus entomophagus; assembly: GCA_036245825.1. Classification (NCBI taxonomy): domain Eukaryota; kingdom Metazoa; phylum Nematoda; class Chromadorea; order Rhabditida; family Neodiplogasteridae; genus Pristionchus; species Pristionchus entomophagus. The sequence continues at coordinate 22,277,475 of BTSX01000006.1, forward strand.
CCCTTGGGGGTGTATTTACGTCATTTCCATCTGCAACCGTGCGCAAAACAGTCGAGAGTTGGGATCTAAGGTTGAGGAGGGGGATTCAACCTGGAATCCGGATCCCCCTCTCGTCATCCCTACACACACTTCCGCAAAGCTGCTCTTCCATAGTTTTTCCTATCTATTTTCCGAGTGACAGAAAGAGAGAGAGTTGAGTTGCCTAGTGCTCGACGCATTCCTCCTTATTTTCTTTAGAAATGAGATGAAGAGGAAGAGACACCTGTTCCTGCTCATCAGACCCGGAAATGAAAGTGTTGCATGGGAGAATGGACACTACCAGAGGCGCGATCGGAACCAGATGTCTACGTTCTAGACAAAAACATCCCGCAAACACCAGTGTAGCTGGCGAGAAATATCGATGTTGCTTAGGCATTGCTTAGTCCTCGAGAAAGTTCAGAGTCGATGACAGAATACGAGAGATGGAGGGATCAATGGAGACGCCAGAGATGAGAAGGAAAGAGTTGAGAGGGGAGGGAGGCTGCTCTTCCTATCTGGATCGACTCCCGCTCGTCGCTTTACACTACGGCCGAGGCTCAGAAGCGAGAGAAGGCCGAGAGATGAGGGAGATCTGAGAGAGGAGGAGGTGAGAGTGCCACTCTATCCTACACAGGGACACCCACTCAATCGGATCTCCCTTGAGGAGAAGGGAAGAGAAAGAGGAGGAGGAGAGGGCGAGATGGCGAGAGAGGCGAGGGAGAGGGAGAGATGCACCATTCGCACAGTTCCCTGAATTATCTCCTCAGCTTCCATCTTTCCTTGGTACACAATCGCTGATCCATCCATTGTTTTGCTTGCATTCGGCGCTTTTTCATGATTTTCTTGATGAATTATTGTCGGTTTTATCGATTTATCATTGTTTCCTTTTTGAACTGTGATGGTCCTTGCATTTCCTCTTCGCTTTTGCTTCACTCAAAGCGCGTCCATCTCCGATACCTCACCCGTCTCTTCTTTCTCTTCTCCTTCTCATTTTTCTCGACGCTTGCTTCAAACTATTGCTCCATCATACGTCTTAAAGTGCCCGTCATTTCTTGTTCGAGGTCTTTAGCCATTCATTTCCCCTTCCAGTTCCTCACATCAATCAATCGATGATTTTCATCGAAAGTTAGGTTTTGAATCATTGCCGCGAATTTTATGACTCATAATTCGATCTCAAATGTGTGCTTCTTCATCAATATGAATACTCGAAATCGTTCAATGCAAAATCAGTATATTGTTCGTGTTTATTTTTGTTGATTCGCTTTTATTAATTAATCATAATTAATTAGAGAGTTTAATTGTGTTTCAGAGATGAGTGAGGAAGTGGAGGAGCCGGTTGGCATCGCCACACCGGAACCCACCATGGCACCTGGCAGAGAGGAGAGGGTCAGTGAAATCGATTTTTCAAGGCGATGAAAGTTTCAAAACACGGACACTTGATGAGGAGCAATCATCAAAATAAATCACGAATTGATCAGTCGTGTAATTATGGGTTTCTGACTAGGTTCTGTCTGAATTAGTTTAAAATAGGAATATCTGAGTTCACATTTGTTTATTCACTAGTGGCTCACATGTCAAATAACAAGGGTAAAATTCATAATTGTTTAGAACAAAAAACTTGTTGAAGAATTTGTTTCGTAGAGAAAAATCGTGATATGAACAATTGAATGCTTTCAGACACTGGGCAAGATGAGTTCCGCATCTCGATCACTGCTACAAACGTCACATGTGAGTTTTTATGCCATAATTTATCATAGTCCCCTTGATCTCATCCATTCTGATTGATTCAATTCAATGGCGCTTTAATTGCCAATAATATTGAAAAAGAACCGCATTACTCATTGAATTGGCGCGATATGAGTGATTGCACTAGAAAGATCCGGCTTGTCACTTCTTTGTTGGACAGGTGCCTTTCGATCGATTAGCAGTGTCTTTCACTGACCGATGTTTCACACATCAATCACTTTCCTCTCCTTTAATTTTCTTATAATCTCAAACACTATCACCTGTTCGGGTATGCGCAAGGTGTTCCCTCAATCAACCTTTGAATTTTTAAAATTTATATAGGCAGCGCACCAAGCGATTAATAAACAAAACAGCATTCATCGATATACTAAGGATATTTATAGTCATACTATGATAAATACTTATTGTTTTAAGTGCAGTTATTATAATATTATTTTTTTATATGATAAAATAATTGCAGGAATTGCTTGGGATGAGTCCGTACTCTGCAGCTGGTGCAGTTCCGCAGCCCTCAGTCACAATGCCCAGAACGGTGCTAAAGAGTCGCAGCTCCTCCCCCGACAGTGGACTGTATTCATCGCACAGGTAAACAAAAATTGTGATTCGACTAGTGACTTTTTAGAGTACGACTTTTGAAATAGATCTTGATCATTTATCATTATAATACAAAAAAGCGGCAGATGGCATATTTTGTCACGTATTCAATTTATTTTCTGAACTTTCTCTGATCACAATAATTGGTTGCTTTCTAACAGCTGCGAGCGATTGATTCGAAGTGTCAAAGAAAGCGAAGAGAGCACAACAATTGTTCCTGGAATTCAAAACATTTGGATTAGAAAAGGATAATTAGGCGAGGATATTTTCTGAGACATTATTGAGATCCAATTTGTCACACGATTAAAGTTTTAGCATTTTAAAATTTAAGTTGTAAATTATACAACTTCAATATTGCAGTAATCCGGTCGTTCCTCGCCTCAATCCCATGCCCACATTCAAAAGAGTCGACTTCGATGACAGAACGTTCGAGTCGGTGGAGGTAGCTTTGATGTGAAACTATTCAAGAAACAATGACGAATTCAGGACAGAAAACCCGCCTGGAAGCAGCTCGAGAGCAGTATCAAAGACTCTTACCACACGGTACGTTGAATGTTGAACAGTTTTGACCATTCAAAATTTGTGGTACTACAATTATGATGAGAACACATGGGAGAATCGTGAAATTTTTTCCCTAATGTGTGCTGGCTTCAGGCAAAACGCTCCGCCGACAAGACCAAAGAAGAGAGCGATTTTCTCGATTCCACTTTCCTCGCGCGGTCAAGAGCCAAGAGGGCCGAGAGCCCCTTCGCAGAACTGGAAAGGGACAGTTTCCTGCCGAGGTCCGTTCAATTATTTCAATTTCCAAGATTGCAGCATAGTAAGAATTTGGAAATTCCTTCAGAAGTCGCCTGTCTTACTCGTCATCTTCTCTCGGTCTTGGACCTCGCGTGAACTCCAGTGCGAGCATGAGCTCGTTCTATGGAGGTTCTCAATTCCGCAATTTAAAAAAAAACTTTTAAAAAAATTGTCTTTGATTCTAGAAAGCTATATTTCAAATGCAATTTCCTATCAATTCATTTTTTTCCATTCTAGGAAGCGGTGCATACGCTGCTCCTGCCGTTAACCGATCACAGGGCATCGAGTCTCGCTACGATAAGAGAATTGATGATATGGAGGTAATTTTTTTTTAATTAAAAAAAAATTTTATGACCATTTTGAGGACAATTTTGTTATCTGAAAGATACTCCTCCAAAATTATAATGAAGATCTCCGGTGTTCACCTCTCATCTTATACCCTGGTGGATAAACGATTGTAATTCATACTGATAATGCCTTTCAGAGACGAATCATGCGAAGCACCTGCCTGCCTTCCGCCAGTATGAGATCCATTTCGGCCAAGGTAATGAGTTCTCAAATATTTCACATTCCCACAACTTTTCCGCACAAGTTTGCGCACTTTTCGCACTTTTTCTCTATAATCCCAAATAGACCTTATCATGGAAAATAATTCTCAGGAATTCCGCAATGCGCCCGCTCCCTCGGCTGGAAGCGCTTCGGAGTCTGACGACTATGATTTTTCGGTATGCTTTTTACTCATAATAATTCGGATAATCCCCCTCGAAAAAGCGTTATTTTACCATCAAAAAGGGTAACTATCGTGACTATTTATAACCACCACCTCCACCTATTTCCGACCATATTTTCCATCTCAATAACCTTCTTCGCAATTGTCACTGCCTACGTCAGACGTGTTTTCTATGTACGCCCGCTAGATGTTCAACTTTATTTTTTATATGAAAAAGGGGATGATTATTCTGAAATCTAGTCTGAAATAAAGGTCATTTCAAAATTTAGTCGCATGCCTTCACGTTCTTAGAAAACTTACACTTTCACACCTAAAATCTTGTTTTCCAGGGCTTTAAAACAGTTTTCCTTACATGATTGTTTCCTACGTTTGTGATCTCGATCGTTTTATATAACTGTTGAGATAGCGCGAAGACTGAATGCGCGAAAAATTCATTATCATAGCTCCTATTATTCAGAGATACGCTCCGAAGCCGTACTACTCTCGACCGGACAGAAGTGACCCGGACTATTTCGACTACGATCTAGCGCATTCAGTGGATTTGTTCCGCAAGCCTGAAGGGAGCTACGTGCCCAAGAGGTTACCACATTCTGTGATTTTTTTCAAATTTCAATAATGAGTGCATAGTTCTGGTCTTTTCCTTCTGGTCTATGATGCAATACTAAATAGTAGATGGTCAATGAGGTCAATAATTTCAGACCGCAAGAATGGGAGTCCAAGTTGCTGGCAGAGTCCAGATGCAAGGGAGCCGCGCCTCTTTCGGGTTCGTTCACAACTTTATTAAACGTATAAAGTACCGTAGAATCAATCTGTTTCTCATTTGCATAAATCCGATTTACAACCGAGCGTGGGAGAAGAGGGTGATTAATCTCCATCATCTCAGGCCACATGTTCGGCGCCCGAGGCGATTCTGACTGGCGCACGACCAACTCTTCCCTGCTCTCCGCAGCGCTGAGGACGCCCAAGTTCTGGGAGCAGCGGTTTGAGAGCATTGGACAGCAGGTATGATATTTGTGTGTTCTGGAGTTAATTCGAACGTAGCTTTCTCTTTTTTGTTTTTAATTTAAAGCGAAAAAAATGCGAATTTCATCTGAAATCATACATTCAAACGTGCTGATTGATGCTGGAGAAATCAGTTTCTTTTCCAGGTCCGCGATAGCAATCCTATCTCACTCGATAGCATCAACAGGTACGTATTTTCCCCAACCTCCGAATGATTCGTGGTTGTCTTGTCTGTCCGGTTTTGAGGAAGATCGAGCGAAATTCATGTTGAAATCCCTATCAAAGAGCACTTATGAGAAATGGTGGTGGTGATGGGACAACTTTGGCAAAGCATGACCAAAACATCGTGCAAATTAGTGAGGGCAAATCGACATCCGACTATACTCACTTCACGTATTCTTTCGTCTCTCTGACCGGCGAGAGAGCGCGATAATTGAAGAGTGGTTGTCATCACTAGTGCAAATCACTGTTATTGATACCTCTCAGACGTCGTCGTTGGTTGTCGGATAGGATACTGTATGTTTGTCCTTTCTCCACTGTTTGTCTCTCCCCTATCTCCTTTTGTCCTCCCTCATCTGCATGCAAATAACACGATGATTTGATGTGCTCATCTTTTCATGTTACTTCTTTGACTATATCTTCGTATTAGCCGATATTCAGCAATGAGTAAATGTTGATAATTCAGGAATCGGCCGATTGCGAGCCGCTTTAGTGAGTATCGCGATCCCGACTTCGACGATTACGACGATCCAAAAGACGATTAGAATGGATTGTTTGCTCTAGCTTTCCCAATTCACGATATTCAGTTATAATTAGTCTTTATTCATTCATCTTTCACAAACCTATATGATTTGAAATCTAATTGCTCTGAGCTCAGACCTATTTTGTGAATCTCTTCTGTCATGTTTTTGCTTGTCTCCTCCAAGCGGGCTCAAACATCCACTTTCCTCGATAGTGATGGTTTCAGCCCGATTGACCCGTTCACTTTGACCCGCTTCTCTCCCTTTATCCCGTTCTGATTCTCTCTTCACTTTCCGAGATCATCTCGCTGATCCGAGCCTCTGTACATTTTATCGATACACCATAACGTTTATAACTCCTGTTTACGACGCACATATCAGTCCCCTACGTTTTCTCTATTACGCAAAGCTCAATTGTATCCCTCGAAACCCTCAAGCTTCGCTGATTCCTCTGTAAATGTATCTGTGACAAACAAATCAATCTAGAAACCATCGATTGCATAGTGCTCTAAGCCATCAGATTCGCCTGTAGAAACCGCTTGATTCCTCGTGTAGAGCACCCCTTGTCCCTCCTCTTTCCAGTTCTTTCGCGATAAAGGTAATTGAGAATATCTGAAGCGTGTGAATTGCTCTCATCGAGAAACCCTCAACACTCGCTAGTTACACAACTTGTAACCTCTCTCTCTCTCTCCCGAGAACTCTCTTGCAATTCTAACGTGTCTTCAACCACCGTCAAGTGGTGTGCTAAACAGAAGCCCGGTTAGAGAAGAGAAGAGAGATCACGGGAGATGAGAAGAGGCAGAGATAGACGGGGGATAACAGGGAGAGAGGGACGAGTCCGCTCTTCTTGGTAGATCTGGTAAAACAGACGAGGGCGTACGTAAAGGATGCTGAGGAATCTTTTCGAGTGAGAGGCGAGAGAGATATTCCTTAGACGATCTCTGGAAGCATCACCTCCCATTGTATTTGGAACAACCTCCATTGATCTTGCTCTCTAGCTATTGCGCGTTGTTCGAACCATCACTAATCTCTGCCAATCGTTTTAAATCTCCTTTCACTCGCCAGATTCCCACCCTTTTCACTCTGCATTTGTTGGAACTCGATCCGTTTGAAACAGAATGCTCGCAAATGCGCGTCGGAAACGTAATTCTCGTCATTTTCCGGGTTGAGATGAGGCTCCTCTGCTTGCTCGCTCTTACCATCCTAGCGTTGAGTGAGGCATTCTGCCCGCTCACCAAACATCAGGTGATATTTTTTGATATTATTTTAAATATTCTCATAATTCAGATCTGCAATCCGGGAACGAAGCACGCGTGCACATGCGCGCTAATCCAAGCAGACGAGGTGGTATAACTCTATTTATTTTGTTGGATGCGACCAAAGAAATGCATTCAAAAACTAGTCGTGAGTTAACAACTCGGATTGATTCCATCTCAGGGATCGGCACCCGAGCGGTCCTGTAATCGAATCGCCCAACCCGAAGAGAACAATGACTTCCCCGCTCTCTCCATCACATTCAATGTACGCTACGTAGTGATTGTCTCTTGCTCAACTACTCAAGAGTATTAGCGAAGTGATAGAACACGCTTTCAAATTCATCTAAAGTTTCGCAAGATCAAAGATCAAAGATCAATTATAATTTTCAGCTCGGCGAGGATCAAGAAGATGATGAAGACTGGCCCCAGAAGGAGATCGCCGACGGCATCGCCACCACGCTGAGGATTCCGAAGGTGACGTCGTCGTCGAGATGAAGCCAATCGATATCTGTTCAGGACACGGTCATCCTCCTCCGCGCGAATTGCTTTGAGGAAGCGGATGATGATGATGCTGATAAGGACCCGGAGGAGAAGCTTGTCGTGCAGTTTGCTGTTCTCAAGAAGGTGAAAAACAACCATGAATTATTTGCAAACAAGCCCTTTGAGTGTATGATTCTGGGCCGTTTTGATAGTCACTATAAGACACCGACATAGCACTACCGCAGGACGAAAGTGCCAAGAGTACACCTTCACATCTGTTTGTTGACCTCGATTATAGTCTATCAACTAGAGCATTCGACTATTTCAGAACGCCAACTCTACTCTTCCTTACGACGACGCTGACTTTGTTGACGCCGAGAATCTGGCCACCAGACTGAAGGTAATCTTGTCGCACTAACCTACTTCACTTCCTGCCCGAATGCCTAAACCTCCTGTCTACACACGAATATCTCGCTTTTGTGCGCACCCTTAACTCTCCGCTCGATAGTGACGAGTACCGGTTCTCCTCGTTAGCTCGACCTCAAAAACGAATCCTCGTACTCTTTTATCAATTTTGCCGAGTACTCGTTCGCTTACCAAACTCTATTCTCTCGAGTTAGCACCCCCTTCGTTGCCCCTTCCGCTTTTCCCTTCCTGAGTTTGCACCGAGTGCAATGAGTGAGGATGCAGGTGATGTTGAAGGCCAGCAACGTCAATCAGCTGGGAGGACTCGAAGTGGCCAAGATCGAATACGTGAGTAAATTCACGTATTTAGTTGTTCCAGGTGATTCTGTCTTGAACTGAACTGATCTGGGGAATTGCTAAGATTTTAAGAAAACAAATTTAATTGTTAAGTTTTAGAAAATAATGTAATATTGTTCCGCAAGTTAAGCATTTCTGGAATTCGATAAGTCTTTTTTTTTAAATTCTCGATACATATTTCAATCATGGAATGTCTCAAATTTGGAAATCGTGAATGTATTTTATACAACTGTTTTTGGATAAAAAAAATATCACTATTTTAAAATTATATAATTTTAGGTGGATGAGCTGATTCCCATCGAATTGGAACCGAGCAACATGGACCTCATCTTCCAAGCCATCTTCATGACTCTTCTCTTCGGAGCCATGTATTGTTTGGAAATATATCTAGCCGAACGAGCATTTCTTCGTGCTTAGGTTTCTCTTGGAAAACGAAATTGTGTGAATACAAGTTATGTTTGAACGTTGAGCTCTGAACCTCGAGAGCATTGCTAACAGGACCAAATAGATTGAACAAATTTGATCATTTTACATTATTAATTTCCTTGTAGGCTCGTTCTCGGCTGCTTCTGCCTGTGTCGCAAGAGCGGCGAAGATTACGAAGACGACCTCCAGAAGCACCCCGTCTAACGACGATGACGACCATCCGATCTCCTCCTCCTCTTTCTAGCACCTCCTCTCCTTCTTCTCGTTATCTCGCTCTGCTCTCAGTCTCGTGTAGTCCGATAAAGTTCGTTCTTCAACCACCACAAACTGAGCAAGGAGACAATTGCATTGTTTTAGAAACGTCCGGTCGCAAACGCAGATCTTTTTCTGGTGTGAGCATTCGCCGTATCTTCTCCCTTTTAGTTCTGGCTATTGTTGCCGAATCGGCTCATTCTGTTAGGTGATTGCACTCGAGCGAAGAAGGAGTCGGGGGTCTAGATTGGTTTCGGTGGTGTATCTCCAGAGCGGGGGAGGACTGAGGGGGTCGTCGTCTACTGAACAGAGAAAATGAGACTGGGTAATCTAATCTATGCCCCTGGACTTCTTCGTCTCCTCTCGAGTCAGCTAACCGAAAATAAAGGGAGAGGGTGGGGTGAGATGAATGCATGACAGATTGGAGAGAGAGAGAGAGAGAGAGGCGCACGCCGTAAGCACAATGGCAGCTAGTTTCATAGGTAGTGAGAGGATGGCTTGGCAGATCCATTTGGTCGAATTGTCAGAAGGTCCAGGTCTCCTCCTCTTTCCTTCATGCCTCCGCAAATTAGCTGCTACTTTCGGGCCTCGAAGCGCCTCATTTCCCGGCTCTCGAGCAAACAGTAGAACGTTTTCCTCTCCTTATTGACGCATGATGTTTTCTTTTTATTGCGCACTCAGAAGGATTCGTTCTGCACGAACGGAATATTCGGAACAAGTATCACTTCTTTCTCCAAATCCTCAGAAAGTACCTCTTTTATTTTTCTTCTTCGTCCATCTCCTACCAGTACCTCTTGATTGCCAGAAATTCATACATCATCTCACGATTCAGAATTAATAAAAATGAGATGATTTTACATACCTGATGAAATATGGACAGTGGTTTCTGTTTTTCAACCTGTACGTTGTTCTCTATCTTAGTCATTCTTTGTATTATACTATCGATCTGTCGACTCAACTAACTTTCCGATGTATCTGCAACTCATATAGGTTCATTTCGCATGCCCATGAAGTCCCTAGAGTGAACAAATTCATTCGAAAACGGCTGGCTCAAAACCCAGAGAAGTTCCGAAAGATGAATGATGTATTTTCAATGTTGCTGGCTCAACGTGTCATAAGCTTAACCATCCGCTTTGTCCTCTACTAGCGCTGTCATCAGGACTGACCTTATTGTCGCGCGCTGAGAGGAAGCAAGCGAAATTTGTGTGTAGATTCGATCAGAGACGCGCCTAATTCGTGGTAACCCTAATTATCGGACGACCCTTGCTTCCATTGTCTCTCTCTCTCCCTCAGCTCGTCCGAACTGCGTCTGGACTTCTCCCTCTCTCTCTCCCCACTTTAGGCCCTACTCCTCCTCCTCTGCCTTCTTCTCTCCGAGAGTTATGTGAGATTACGGCGCGAATCTATCGTTTGTCTTGTGAGTCTCACTCCGGCGTCGCTTGAGGAGAAGTCATTGTTCCTCCTTGCCGAACTCATAGGGCTGTCCCACCCCTCTCTCGCAACATCACGTCTGAGCGCACCGGAAGTGGACCGGAACGAAATTCGCGCTCTCAACGACTCCCGAAGGCACCGCCGCTCATCTCTCAAATTACCGATAGATTCTCTCCCCTGCTCCTCCTTTCTGCTTTTCATCTCATATATGTGCGTATATTCGCTGTATCATCTCGCAGCGCGCCTGTCTATATCCACCACACCGTAATCCCCTATAAGAAAAGCTCATATACGGGTAGTGTTCACAATTTTGTGCATATTCGTCGTATGAGAGATCGGGGGTGGGGGCCATAGAGAGACTCGGGCTGTGATCGCGAGTATCGCCTCGGGCTACTTTCAAAGAGCAAAAATACGGAGAGAAGAGAAGAGAAGGCGGCCGAGACTGAGGAGGAGAGGAGAATAGCGAGTATGAAGGAAGAAGTAGCACGAATTAGTGGGAATTTGTGCGGAGAGACAGGCCTAGTACTCATATTCATAGTCGGTTCACTTTTCACTCCCTTCCCCTCCTCCTCCTCCCTTCGTCTCATTCATGCCCCTCGCTATTCTCTCTTGATTGAGGAGCATCAGGTCACACACACTTGGCTTCATCCTCATTCGATCGTGGAAAATTGCGGCTGTTCCTCGGTTCTCGGCCATGTTTTGTCGCTTTATGAGACCGACTCTTAAGCTTGCTTCAGTTCTATTTGTTGACCTCTAAACTGATGGCATATTATATCCTACCATAGCCTATTGGTAACGTCAGACTGCGTTTTCGAAGCGATAGACGCGCCGTGAATTCATCTACAATGGAAACGTCCCTCCTGTTTTCCGCTAGACTGCCAATACACGAAGAAGAGGCGCAGAAGGGAACGGGGAGAAGAGGAGGAGAAGGGGAAGGGGAAAGTAGATGAGTCTAGATAGGCTTTCTATTACCTTAGCTCCGAGATTTCATTGAGACGCTCGGGAGAGACTCAAATCGCTCTTCTCTTTTCCCTTTTCTGTACTAGTCGAACTTTCTCGGCAACACGGTCCATTTCCTAGTGGGAGTAGTCGATGGCCGAGAGAATGAAGTTATTTTGTCGCGTTTTGTGCCTCGTCTCTCAAGATTCACCGATGTCACAAGCAGTCGTCATTATCTCGAGCGTGGCAGTTTTTGCTTCTTCCCTCATTTCCTCTCGCTGCGGTAGATCTCCAGATGACGTCATCGATGGTGGTGGATGGTCGATCATCGAGAATCCTCGAGAGACCACACATTTCCCGAATCGTTCTTTGGCCTCTACAGTCCACTATGAAGCCAATTACACAATCCGTAGTGGATGACGCGTGGGTTCAAAGAGCGCCGACTATCCTTCTCATCTCCTCTTATTTCTTCTAATATGCGGATGAAATAGTGCGCTCTGTCCGATCAGTACAGAAGAGAGGAAATACCTTCGATAAACGCAATAAGAAATTCCCCCTTGCACCTCCTTGCTAGAAATTTTCTCTCGTTATTTTTGCTCGTCTCCACAAGTCGGCCGATTATCACAGACGTTGTTCTTCTCTTGAGGAATGACTCCCTCAGGCATCATACTAACCGCTTCAAGGGCAGTCTAAGCTCCGCTTCCCTTTTCTCTCCCTCTGCCCCATTATTTGTCAATCCTCAGAATGGAATGGGCCACGCAGCTACCGTGTGTCTCTCTCCAGCTTACTCATCATAGCCATCGCAGACCTCTCCGCCTTCAGAATCCGACCGTGCAGGCTATATATGTTGCACCCGCACTTTCTCCCAGCCTAATCCGAGTTGACATGAGGGAATTATTAGGAGCAGCGTTGCAGCGCCCGATCCCCTCAATTCTCGTCGCGCCTCCACTAGTGATGTCGCTTTTGCGATGGCAAATCAGAACTCGAATCTCTTCATTCTGCACACTCTCTCGTTTCTATGATCAGCGAGATAGTGTGCGGAATGGAGAGAGCCAAAACCGAAATCACATCCCTAGCCTTCACCCCTCCTTCTTCAGATTTCGTCGCTCGCACGCTCAAACAAAGCGACTGTTTATTTGCCGTATTATGATCATCGATATGTGGTACTTGATAGCAGGAAAAGGGGGATCGCGTGTACAAATCGAGAGCCAATCATAGCATATTCATCACGTTCTCAAACCGGGAGAGAAGAACTAATATTCCCGATTCGGGTTCGGGTTCCACCTCTCCGGGCTCCTCGCTCTTCTTTAGCCTCTCTCTCATTCAACGTCGTCGCGCTGAAAATGGCCAATTCATTGTTCTTTATGTTTTCCCGAGCTTCATCCTCCTCCTCCTCCTCATCCTCGTTTCAATTTCAATTTACACCGTCCCTCCCTCCCTCCGCTTCCTCATTTTCGATCTCTCCGAGAATCCGAGAATGCGAAGCGCGCTCTCGAGACGCCGTGAACTAAATGTTAATAACGGGCGAGGAGGAAGCACTTCCCTGCTCTGCTCATACACATCCTTGAATCGTCGGTTGCTCCGAACCGAGGAGGGCTTCTCCCCTTAGGAAGCCCAGATCCTTTCGCGCCTCTTCTTCCTCTTCCCATTCCCTCATCCTCCTCTTGAGTCACGGTGCTCTGGAACCAACGAGATTGCCCTTCCGTGCAGTTTTTTTCCCCAGAAATTCGTGGCACATATTCGTAGAAATCTCGGGCTTGGTTTGAGTCCAACACACCTGTTCACCACCATACTCCATCACCTCGGCACTTTCCACACGTTGCGCCTAACAAGTATATCTCTCGCCCTACTCGTTATACACCGCTGCCACCACTTCCTGCTGTTCATAAAATATTCAGTCGCGAGATTCCGCAACTCTGCCCGTATCTCCTCTCCTCACCCCTCTGCCCCTTCTCTCTTCCCTCCCTCTCCTCCTCCTTTTTCTCCTCCTCCTCCTACTCCTCCCGCAACAGATTCTCCGCGGGCTCTCGTCGACCTATTCAAAGTGCTCATATGAGCATGCCCCGCCGCCGTCGCGCCCCCCAAACTCCAATCCAAATCATCATTTCGAACTCCCCTCCTATGCCCCCCCCCCCGATTCTATGTCTAGTTTTCAAGCGCGTTGATCACAGCTAACTGCATATGGAAAAATAACGAGGATGGTGAACAAAAAGGCCAAGACGATCTTGTAATATGGATAAGAAAAAAAGTGGGGGAGACAGTCTTAGATGGCTCGTTGTTTCCTCCTCTCACAAAAACTTCGAGATTAGTTCGGTGTGACGTACCTAGGAGGGGGGCTCGAGCGCTTTGGACTTTGCATAATCCCGATAATCCGGTTGGTTCTCAGAGTTCTCGACACTTTCTCGCCTTCGCTTCTCGACTGTTGAGTGTTTGTGACACTTGTGAATGGCCGGTCATTGCAGCTTGACGACCACTCCTTTCTCCCACTCTTTGCCCCACTGTTTCTCCCTGTCCTTGGTATGGCATGCCCGATCAACGAGTCGGCCCTAGCAGAATGCCTCGAGCAACGGGGTGAGTTGATCTTTGATCTCTATCTTTCTATCATTCTAATCTCCAGGCTGGTATGAGGTCTGCCTAGGCGAATGCGTGTTCAAGGACCCCCATCAGCTCACATCCGACACCTCCTTTGAGGAGGGAATCTACGGAAAGGTATTTGATCTTTGATCTGCCTTCTTATTCACGATCTCTGCGTGTGTTCCGGTGTGTAAGGTGTGACTGTTTTTGGCTTACCGCTATTATTGACCGTACTATAAGCGAAAAATATACATACACACGTTCCCAAATGCGTATTTCTGAGAGTGGGAAATGATGTATCTCGAGTAAAGAGAGAGTGGGGAACGATTCGGCGATGAGAGAGGGAGGGGAATGAGAAAGGATTCCGTGAGTGTGAAGCAGCAAAGAGGAGAGATGTTCGTGAAAGAATTAGTTGGAAACGCTCGTCCTTCCCCGAAAAGTTCTTACATAATCACGTCTGGGTGGGACTAGAGATATCTCTGCAAATTTGAAGACTTGCTTTTCAGGTATTCCCTGTGCTGGTCATCTTCGTTATTGTCGCCAATGTGATGGTGGCATTGGTTCTGTCGAAGAGACACATGGTCACGCCAACAAATGTCGTCCTCAAGTAAGCGAATTTATTGGTTTTTGAGGTGAAAAAACTTACCGAAACACTTTCAAGTTGTCTAGAATATGGACGAGAAACAAATCTGAACATCGCTCGTAAAAAGCCCCATGTGTCCCACAGATGCGACGTAGATGATCACTCAACGTGATTGATCGATTCTTTTCATTTTTTGCGAGTTACGAGTGACAAACACATCAATAGTATCACTAAATCTGCAGATACATGGCGATTGCGGACCTCTTCGTTGGGTTGACACCCCTTCCCTGGACCATGTTCTATTTCACGTTCAAGTAAGGAAACAAAATGTCTTTTATTGGGATAATGAGCGATTTCGAGCATTTCCTCTAAGAGTTACGTGCGAAAAGCAATTTCTCTGATTGTAGCTGTATAGCAGAAATTGTCTCACTGAAAGATTCGTGGTTGATGATAATTATGTTGTCTTTCATCCATTTTCTGCTGCGCGTAAGTAGCAATTGGGAGTCCACTGGGTGCACATTATGGGTGTGACATCCCTCTTTCTCTTTCAATCACATTACGTAATCATCCAAGAAGTACGCACTAAATTCATCAGAAAGCTCGCTCCAATAACACGGAATTGCAAGCCAAGTGCATCTTGTGACAAGTGCGAAAATTTTCGATGACGAGAAACGAGGGGAGGGTTAAGAAGCTAATGGCAATAACTCGATTGCAGGAACTTCGAGGACCAGGAACTTAGAGTTGAGCTGTGGTGGTGCTACGTGCAAAAGTACAGCATGGATGCGTTTCCGTGAGTTTTGAGCGTTTTCTCATAAGACCTCTTCGTCAGAGGAGAAGACTGCTCACCCTTCCCTCTTTCAGTCCAATCTTCCACAATATTGCCATGTGGCTCACTGTTCTTCTCGCGGGTCAGAGGTTTGGGCCTGAGATAAGAGCAAACAACACTCGCTCGCCTCGTTTTAGATTCATCTCCATCAGTTATCCCATGTATTCACGAAGCTTGTGCAATGTGTCCAACGTTAGAATATGCACATTTGTCATCGGGGTTAGTTTCATGCGAGGGAAAGAAGTAAGAAAGATAATCCCCCTTTTCAGGCGATTTCACTGGTTTGTGGACTGCCAAAGTCTTTCGATTACAATTTCGGCCTGTTCGATGGTTCGGTAATAACTGAACAGAATCAGACTACTCCTCATCATTTGAGGTATTTAAAAATGAGATAATTTGACGAATTTGTAATGTTTCAGAACCTGCTTCCTCTTACCAACAGCGATCGTGCGACATTTAGGAGAAAACGTGTTTTTCAGGTAAATGACAGCTGGTTTCCCGTAATAACTGCTCATTTCAGTACATACTTCTGGACTCGATCCATATTCTTTGTGATCGTTCCGTGCACTCTTCTCATTGCCCTCAATGCGGGTCTCTTACGGGGAATCAGGAAAGCACAACAACGGAAGGAGCGGCTACTTAGGTGAGAATTGAACCCCTCTCTTTGCAATGTGATAATAAGTTTTCTGAGAAATCACAGGTGCAATTTAGCGAAAAGGTGCAAAATGTGAAACAACAACTTTTGCCCGAACTGGTGAAAAAGTTGCCAGAAAGGACCACGAAGCACCCAATTGTTTTACCAATGCATAACAGTGAAAGCACATCACTAATTTCATTTATTCTTTTGTTATTCTTTTTATGTACTTACGAAATCAAAAATTGTCAAAATTGTTTTTAGAGAGAAACGATCTCGAGATGCTCAACGTCAGACGGATTCTAATTCCACGTCCATAATGCTCGTCGTGATTGTCAGCATCTTCCTCATGGTCAACCTTCCACAGGTGGAAACACAAACAAATATCAATTATTTAATATAATGTTTCAGGCGATGTTCATGGTCATCATGTGCATTGAGCAAACTTTTCCCGGTAATGAATCGATTCTGAACTGGAAATATGCCGGCGTCTTTCTTGCTGTAAATAACATGCTGGTTATGGTGAGTTGATTTTGGGTAACATCAAGGACGAATCCAAGGTTCCTTTAGTGTTGGCAATTCTCTTATCACAGTTACTGAAATAAATAGATAAACTAGCGTATCAGTCGCATCACAAGAGGCAGTGAACTTCTGATTCAGGCCACGTATCCCATCAACTTTGCCATTTACTGTTTCATGTCCAGCAGCTTCCGTCAGACATTTCGAGCGATGTTCTGCAGGTGAATTAGAATGATTGCCTAGTCTTTGTTTCTTCGGAAGTTCCATCGGACCACTTACGGAATTGACTCCCATGAAACATCGTTGCGTTCACATGAACTTATCCGTCCTATTCCCTTCCCTCGAATTATAGGGAAACAACAAATTATCCCTTTGACAGCAGCTCAGATTGAGTTTCATAGTCTAAATATTTCAGTGCGTGTTTGCGTGGCGAGCAAGAGAGCGCGGCCTTCGCGGATCGGAAACTGGAGAACTCAGCAGTGCCGCTCGTTAAATTCGTGCCGGAAGACCATACACTCAACACGTGTGACGAGAACTCCATATATCGGAGAGACAGACGGAACGACTCTGTCTTCCTATAGAGAAGTCTCGTCTTTCTGACAATTCTTGCCGTTTATTTTACGTTCGTTCTTCCGAGGATGGTATAATTCTCAAGAGTTGTGGTGCCAGAATGGAAAATCCGTCTCTTTATTTCGTGTTTTCTTTTATCGGTCAAAATGGCGAGAGAAGACGCTAAATGCCGGATTCTTCACTCTGACATCCCTACTCAAGGGTGATCCAGTCACTCCTCTCAGCTCTCACTCTTACGGGTCTCCCTTTGTCAATTCTCTTTCCGTGTAGCTCATTGTGCACTTGTTTCAATAATAATAATAATCATTATCAGATAATAAATGAATAACAATCGGCGGAATGCACGGTAGAAACAAACACGACACTTGTATGAGATATGCATAGGAATACAATGGACTCTATTTTGGTAAGCTCTTCGACAGAATTGACGAGAAAGATGATAGGGGGCGAGGGGCAGGGATTACTGAGAAGTAATGGGCAGTAAGCGGAATTATGTACACACAGAATCGACCCATATGCGCGTTAAAGGAGAAAGAGATGATATCATGGGAGTTATACAATAGTCTGGTGCCTAGAAGAATAAGTGACTAGATTAGACGGGTGAGATCGCTCGACTTTCCACTGAAGATTCTCCGGATTCCGTGCTGTCTCCGGAGTCGAAATCAATTTCATCGGCCACCGGGCATCCCTCGTCTTCTGCAAAAAGGGAACGATAAGAAATGCTTCACTCGTTTCTGATCTACTGCACAATAGGAGGTGAAACCCGGATGACATAGAGAGTAGAAAGCGTACCGAGGACGGGCGAGACATCGCCGTTGAGGAGGACATCGGACATCAGAGGCGCGGCGTTCAGATGGTCGCCGCAGTACTCGGTGATGCGATGGCAGGCCTCGAGGGTGACCTCCTCGGGGTAGGTGAGCACCACTCGGAACCAGTTGGGCGCAGAGAACGCGGAACCGGGCAGGCAGAAGACGGATTGCTCCTGCAAAAGTCAATCATGAGTTTCGGTATTTTCGAAAATGCCTTGACAGCGTGTGCTGCTGCAGCTAAGGCTGTAGAAGAATGGACAGAGAGGAAGAAGTGCTCACCCTGATCAGTCCCTGCACGAAGCTGGTCTCGTCTCCGTACACACTCCTGTCGATGCCGACCATCATGTACATCGCTCCGCTCGGGCGGACGGGATGGAGACCGGGCACCATTCGCAGCGAGTTGTACACGACTGAGGCGTTCGCGGATAGGACATCCTTGACATTGTCGAAGAAGCTCTGGGGAGTGTCGCGGAGGATGGAGGGAAGGGCTCCTGATTAATAATAATAATTTAATCATGCATTTCAGTGTAATAGAGAAAGTGATGATGTAGCGATGATTCACTCTTTTGTGGATTAGATGATGGA
Organism: Pristionchus entomophagus; assembly: GCA_036245825.1. Taxonomy (NCBI): domain Eukaryota; kingdom Metazoa; phylum Nematoda; class Chromadorea; order Rhabditida; family Neodiplogasteridae; genus Pristionchus; species Pristionchus entomophagus. The sequence goes on from BTSX01000006.1 coordinate 22,295,749, forward strand.
GTGCTAAATTACCTTGAACGAGGGCGCAGGGACCGACGATCTTCTGGGAGAGGGCGATCATGCCCTGTTTTACATCTCCGAGCACATTGAAGCGGTCATGGACGATGACCCATCCCAGTCGCCAGCCGGGAACCAACCACCTGTAATGCGATCTTTGTCTTCCACTCCCTCACTCCGATCGGCGTTCGAGACCTATGTGTTTTCCCCTCCTTCCTGGTTGAGTGAATGTGTTCTAGTGATGCCAAATCGGTCAGTACTCTCTTCATTTCGCGTGCTATCTTCTCAAGACGGAGACACAAGAGCACACTCGAAATGAGGAGACTTGTGTTCCCATTTGGCATCAATCATGTGTTCCACCACCCACCTCTTGGCGATGCCATCGCAAGTAATCACGGGCACTTTGGGCGACAACTCGGCGATCGGGATGAATTCGGCGCCGTCGTAGGTCAAATCGCCGTAGATCTCATCGGCGATGATGGTCAGATGGTGTCTGCAGAGAGAGAACAATGATCATTAGCGAGAACTAGAACATTAACTACTCGTCACACTAACTGTACGAGCACACTACACACAACGAACAGGTATTCTTACCTATTAGCGATCTTCAAGATCTCCTCCAGATGTTCCCTGGGGAAGACGGCTCCCGTCGGGTTTCCGGGATTGTTGACGATGATGGCCTTGGTCCTCTCGTCGATCAGACTCTCCATGTGCTTCAGGTCCACCATCGCTCCTCTCTTCATATCCAGGCGATAAGCGCGATCCTCGATGCCATGAGGTCGGCAGAGGGTCATGTAAAGGGGGAAGCCGGGGGCAGGGATCAGGATGTTGTCCCCGGCGTCGGCGACGGCCTCGATGGCCAACTGGAGCGCGTGAGAGGCGCCAGACGCCAGGATGACGTCGTCGGCGGTGAAGGGCGCGGCCTTGGTGGAGTACCGGTCGACGACGGCTTCGCGAGCCTCGATCACTCCCACCGAGGGGCCGTATCCGTCGTATTTGTGCGAGGAAACGGCGTCGATGAGGGCCTTGGTGACGACTTCGCAGGGCGGTAGCTTGCCAGTTAAAGTAGGGTCACCCAGATGCAGTTTGATCAACGACTTCTCGGGGTTGGGAGGGACGGAGAGGGCGTCCACGATCTTCCTGATCGGATTGACGGTGTTCTTGGCGTGGAATGAGACGGGGAGAGGGTCCCAGTCGATGATCTCCTCGGCGGTCACGGAGGACTCCTGAAACATTGCATCATTATTATACAACTAGAATGTCATCAGCGGAATGTTTCGTGTATTTTGAGGTTGTTCATCGTCGTCGTTTTTTTTTCCGGCACTGAATTGGCGCGACAACGCACTAATCGAATCACAACTGATCGATGGAAGAGGAAGACGAAGGAGCGCAAAAAGAGCGCGCAAAGAATAGACACGTAGAGAGCGCAGAGAACAGTGAGAAGGAGCAGTGTGTCGCGATATAGGGCGAGTGATCTATTGGGGAACTGCTGAGAGAAGGGAAGTTGATTCCAACCTGCTTCAGATGGCATACGATCTGATCCTGTCGGACTTCGCTCTTGAAAGCGGGCGTTTGAACGTGTTTGCGGGGCATTGTGGCTTTGTCGGGTGTCCTCAGCTACTTCAGCGGAATGAGCTCTCGAAAGTTCTGGAATGAGTTGAGATGAGAACTATTAGTGAGCAGCAATGTTGGAATGGGACAAGAATAGATGAGATTGCTCTCCTATTGGAGGCCTCGGAATGAATTCCATCAGCACGCGGCGCACGTTCTTATATACCGAATGGTGGGCGCGACCCGCCCCCTTTCACAAAGGCTACGAATAGGAGGAAGAGAGCGCAACGTGACTATCGGCGAGAGAGGGAAGGCGATCGGAGAGACGGCGAGGGGTGCTAGACGGTCGGGTGAGAGGTACCATAGGAGCGACGAAAGAGGAGAGAGCAAGGAGGATTGAAGAGACGACGGACACGCCATGCTCACTCACTACGTCAGAGGTCGTGTGGAGATTGCAGGGAGGGGGAGGAGGCGAAAAATAGAGAGATCGCAACTAGAGCCGATTTCAACGAAATACGGAGACCACACGGGCTGATGCAACATACGCATGGCCCTATAATCCAGGAGTTATACAACTCGGGAGGTGGGAAAGAGACAGACTGATGCAATAGTGGAGGGAGAGAGGAGCAGAGAACGACTGGCTAGGGAGAACGGGTTACCGTACTCCCCTGAGGGGGTTGATCGGAGGACAACAACCGGAACCGGGATGTTGCTTGCTTCATCATCACAACTCGCTTGATTGTTGTGGCCTCGTGTGCGCGGATTGCGTCACCCACTTGATCTATCTCTCATCATCTATTTTCGGCTCTGATCATATGACGAATTTGGGCCGTGAGAACAGGAGTGGAGTGATGAGGAATTGGCTGAATCACGGAAGATGATGATGGTGATGATGATTTTGAGGGAGTGTCTGATCTATGCTGCCTTAATGGGCCATGCTGACGGAGTGAGATCACTACTGCTTCCCCATTCGGCCCCAGAGCAAGTGTGTTCTCTTTACACTCCAAAGTGCGTACGAGGAGACAGTGAAAGGGCCAAGTTCCTGCCGTCGAAGATCGCCATTGAAGTGTAGCTCGCTGTACTTTTCTGCGAAAAAAAACTGATCCCAAATACACTCGAAATCGGTAGTGTGGATCTCGATGCAGAGATCTCTTGCAATAAACAATACAGTGCACTCGTACAGTGCAACACATTTCCCTCGTCCGGTAGGCACCCTAAACAGCCCGTAGAGATATTATCACTTGGTATGGCATCGACAGGCCGTCGCGTGAGATATCATAAATCATGCGTGCGTGACTCAGCCTATCAACGTGGTCCGCTGTTCACCCACTGATTAGATCTTGTCATCCTTTGATAGTCACCGATCAGCTCTTCTCTGCTGCATGCTATCTCAACTTTCGTTGCTATCACCAAGTGAACGGCGATTAACCCGAAGCAGAGAACGATTAATTGTGCAGAGGAAAAGAAGAGATCGCGAACGAGTTCCGCCGTTAGACTGATGCAACATCGTCAGCATATTGACGAGCATGGCAATGTCCAGGATAGAACCACAACTCACCAAACATTCCACGATCACGAGCTCGAAATACCCGATATATTTTGTCAGAATCAGAACATAGTCATGAAATGTATCTTTCCCGGACTTTACAAATATGTTGTCATATAGTACAGTATAACTGATCTTGGAATGAGTAATGGACGGAAACGTGACTCAAGATTCTTCAATCTGATGTTCTTTCAGGCATTTCCGTAAATCTTCATTGAAATCGGCACGACTAGTCGGGTCTAATTAGCTAGACGATTCAATCAGTTTCTCCTCCACTGTTGTTCTTTTCTCCCCTCTCGCTAGCGTAGCCAACTCTTTCCTTCCCCCCTCTCGCACTTCACTACAGGTTCTATATCTACCGTTTTTTCGCCCTTTCTTGTTTTCGGTTGATCTAATTGACGCAGCGTGTGAGTTCTTGGGCCACGTGGCTCTGTCATCTCTACCCACTCTCCTCAATGCACACGCTCTCTCGCCCCCGATCACATTCCTAAACCTGACTAGATTTACGAGGAGATGAGAGAGCGAGGGAGGTGATTGGAGGTGATAGGATAGGGGAGAGAAAAGGGGAAGAAATAGCTTCGCTCGTCGACGAAAGTGAGAGACAGAGCATGGGAAGGAGAGAGAGTGGTGATATGGGGGAAATTAGTGAAGAGAGATAGAGGAACGTTTTACAGCAAGTAGAGAAAGGTTCTGAGAAACGCGAGTGGTGACTTCTTCTCCTTCTCCTTTTTCTTGTCCCTTCTCTCGCAACATTTCGTTGTCGTGTTTGTAACTGAGCCGATCACACACCGAGAAAAAGGTTCTCAAATGACATGCCCCTCTTAAACATCAGAGCACACCAGTACGGTTTGCAAGATCAGCACACTATAGTATCACAGATACGATATCTTTATCGACACAATACACTGAGCAGACCGAGACAGAACTAGTGGACTTGGAATGAGTCGGGAGTGACCTCGCTTCGGGTTAATATTGCCAAATTGGGAAACGGTTAATAGACGATGTCTCTTCTTCGCACGATCTCTCATCAGTCAGAGACGATTAGAGAGCACGCAAAGCTGAGAGAGTCTATCTCGAGAAGTTACTGGACATAAATATAGCTATTGAGATCAGTTTTGAGGTATTGCTCGCATTGCGTTCAAGGAGCAAGGGAGGTATCAACACACAGACTTGTCGGATATCATAATCAAGGCTGAGAAGACAGGGGTAAGGGGCATCTTTTTGATCGCACGGAGAGTACGAAAGTTCGCAAATGTAAAGTGTATGACAGGTACAGCAAAGTACGCAGGGAAAACAATTGTTGTGGTGGAGGGAAGAGAGAACATCGTCATTACAACACAATCGGGAGTGGTCATACAGTAATAATACAATAATATATAAAATTGAATTTATTCGGTGGATTCCTAACCTAATCGTGCTGTGGAGAGATGAGCAACGCCCGTTGAGAAGGGATTCACTGTGGAGAAGCCGAATGCTGAAATTAGGGAATGTAGAAGCCTTTCCTGGCAATGATTCACCCCATGAGCACACTAAACATGATCAAGCATTTCATCACTTCCTCGACTTGTTTCCTCAACACATGACTAACTGGCTGGATCTACATCCTCTCTAGTTTCTGCTCTCTGCTCGCTCAACAACTGGCATAATCGCACGAAACTGCACATAAAGTTCTACAGCGAGTGTGCGAGAATTGCGTGATGATTGTCAAGAGCGATCTCGAGTGTTGTGAGGAGAAAACCACGGACAAAGGACGTACTGGACTACTGGATTCTTCAATGCATCGAGCATTTCATAATTAACACAATACCTATCCACTATATTTCTCGAACTAAGCCATTAGTATTGCGAGGCACTATTGTGACCAATGTATTCGGTGGAAAGAATTGAGCGTTTTTCCCTATTGCAGAACCCCGTTACTTACCTCCAGGTTGGCTGTTGAGGAACGACGTCGTTGAGCCGGCCACCGACACCGCGGGATAATTCGAGTATACTGACGTCGAGAGACTGCCGGTGCCATTGGTTGTACTTGAGGTACCGTAGCTCGCTGGAATGCATCAGTTACCTTTGAAAGCGAATAAATGAATGGGGATTAGTGGAACTATAAATGATAACGTACCCGCAGTGTTCTCGAAGTTCACGTAGTTTGCGTAGTGGGAGAGATGGTCTGTCGGACCTCTGCAAATTCAAATATTGTGAAATAATTCCATAAATATCGATGAATAGGATTTTCTTGCTGGACAAAAAAAGTTACTGAAAAATTTTAGCATTCTCTCTCAGTTTCCGGTAGCGCGAGAGTGACGGATATTGAAAATAATTCATTTTTGGAATTTCGGTAATTTCTCCATCTATTCTGATGATCGATCTTTTCAAATTGGAATTTCAATAAGTATTGGCAAATAACACATCGTACATGGGTTATTATTGGAAAATTGATTGCGGCAAAGAACCTTTGTTGTCGTTATTGGAACGCCGGAACTTCAACAACAAGGTAACTATTTCGACGAGTCATCCACTCGAAATGAGGACTAATTTGTGTATTCTAAAGAGGCGCTGAATCAAAACAAATCCGGTACCTATTATAGAGTGCCTCGGCCAGCTCTGCTGCCCTCTTGAGTATCAGCTCTTTCGGGAGTCGCTCCGGATCGCCCGGGTACTTAGGCAACAACTTCTGAAGTCGATGGAAGGCGAAGTCGATCGATGGCTCGGTTAGGGCTAAATTTGTATTCTAAAATTCAAAAATATTTGTACCATGCAGTATGATTGTGCCGAAAATATTTTGTGTGAGCTGAACAGTATTTTTGTGCACATTCCGAAAAGAAGTGCGAAAAGTTGAGGGTGATTAGGAAGTTTCACTTTGTTAATGGGGGGGGGGGGGGGTACCAAACAACCACACACACTGACGCAATTGCCGCTATTTTCGTCCCTCGCTGCTTACATGCGTAGGTGCCCACGCCACCGGTGACCTATTTTTGGACAATGTCCCTTATACGTCGTTCCGCAAGTGCTACAGACACCTCTGTGCAACTACGCATAGGGGTTTCATTGTCCATACATGCTCGCCACCAAGGTTGAACATGTATGCTTACATGTGTAGGTGAAGCGAACAGGACCACTCCTCGTCAGCGACTTGTTCTTGAACTGAAGACTGACCTGAAAGAGGGATTGACTAAGATGACGTCACAGGAGGATTCTGAAAGCGATTATTCAGAAGACGCACCTCGACGACGCCCGCTGTGTGCCTTGCCGGAGTGGTGACGCGAATCGCATGGGGCGAGATTATTTGCACCGACTGCAATCGTCTATTTTCAGTACAGTTTCTGCACCCACAAAACAAAGTGACGCAATAATGGGCAGAAGACAAAGTAGTTCTCACATCACTCCATATGGTTGTTGATCCAAACGTAACTTGCAGGCCGTCGAAGAAGTTCTCGCCGACGAGGACCACCTAGGAATCAGTGATTAACCTTGATCTTTTTAATATCTCCGACGATCTAAAGGTTTGGCAGTACAGTTGATTTTTAAGATGCAATGAGAATAATATTGGGGGTCTCTTTGATTGATGACAAAACTGAAACGACTCTACTCCATTCGCATGTGCTCTAGCAGGTTAGAGGAATGAGATAGGACGCGATATTAGCAGTCTCTTCTCACCTGCGTGCCTCCTTGCACCCATCCCTCCGTGGGGCAAATCGCCTTGAGAACGGGAGCGGAACCGGCGGCCATTTCCACTGTCTCCGAGTAGTCATCGGAGGCATCTACGTCTACAATATTCTAATTAAATAGTCAGTAATTTAAGTGCAACTGCAACCGTGTTTTCATAGTGTTTTTCTGTCTTTTCGGTAGTAAACCATGTGCTCGTTATGATTTGTCTATTTGTTCGATTCAAAATAAATTCTATGTCAAGAATGCTGCTCTATGAGAGACTCCCCGAATTTGTGAAATATCTCGCAGTTCTAACCAGACTCTACATCCTTCCCCCACTTTGCATATCTTCTGACAGGCGCATTTTAGTGCTTGTCTCTCTCTCCCGTCTCTACAGCTGACTCCTTCAATAGAGATGGATAGACCGAGATAGCGGGTCCCTACCAAAACGTCCCCCTCGTAAAACTTCCCCACTGGCACTCAGAGGCTAAATCGAGAGAAGGCTAATTCCAAAGCCGTCTGAGAATTTTGACGTCAACATCAAAGTTGTAGAGCATAAGACGACGGTCCTTTCCACATATTTGGTTTCTCGAAAAGTTGAATTTAAGTATAGATATGAAGAAAAATGGGAAAATTTACGAAATTACACATTTTTCTATCTATACTCAAATTCAACTTTTCGAGAAACTAAATATGTCGAAAGAACCGTCGTCTCATGCTCTACAACTTGAATATTGACGTCAAAATTCTCAGACGGCTGTGGAATTAGCCTTCTCTCGATTTAGCATCTGAGTGCCAGTGGGGAAGTTTTACGAGGGAGACGTTTTGGTAGGGTCCCCGAGATAGCGATGCTTCCTAGTCTGACAAGCAGAAGAATTTGCATTGTGACATGAGGTCGACAAAATAAGGAAACCTAGGATGACACGGATTTGGTGCCCTACTGTGCATGTGCTGAGACTGTCAGCAAATGTATATGTTAGAGAGGTGGCGGACCGGAAGCTCAGGGTGTCAGCATGTCTTCTCTGCAATCTCAGCGAAACTGACGCCTATTTTTCGTCCAAGTAATAACGTGGAAAAGCAAACACAACACTGATCAAAGTCCTCATTTAGTGGTCTGCATCAATGAACGTGAGTTCACCCTTCGTCCGAATTGACCCACCAACTGACCATTCTCTCCATCACTCGCGTGTACCCTCTTCGCTCTCCGCCCGTGCTTGGAGTTGTTGTGCACGAACATGTTGTCGGAGATTGCGAGTAGTCGCTCATCGACTCTCGCTGAGGTACCCAGAACCACCTAAAATCGAGGAATTGGAGATTCATTTTGGTAGACACTTTTCGGAGCTTTGGTTGCACCTTTCGTCGAAGTAAAGTTCAAAATCTGTATTGACTCTTTTTGAGTCCCCTATTTCAGTATTACTCATCATTATTTTCTCTGTTATCCCCTCTACTTCGGTAATCGTTATCAGCATCTATTTTCAATAGTCATGTTCACGTCAGAGATAGAGAGAGAGATTGCCCCCGGGAATGGTTGCTCACTTCATCAGACGTCGCTAGCGGCAAAACAATGAAGCAGCAGAACTTTGCGGCTCAAACAAGGCTTGATTGGTCCCCCGGAGAATTGAATAAGGCAACGCTACCGTACCCCACCCACCGATCGACATTATTACTCATCTATATCCTCTCATGTTCGTTTTCTCAAGTAATCGCTCGTACAGTTCGCAGCTGGCTCCAAATTATGCAACTGCCGGAGTGTTAACTAGGGGCGGAAATGGATGATCCCCTCGAACTGTCAGACGGAGAGATGGAGGGGAGGGGATGATATATGAGACGGGGCACACCAGTTGCGAGCGGGTCAGATCAGACAGTCACTTAGACAATACAAAGGATGAAGAAGAAGTTCATTCCGAACGCTTGATTGATCTCGGGAACAAAGAGATTCGATAACGGAGTATCTTTCACTACAAAGATCTAGGCAAAATGAATTTCCAAATGTTAGGCATATTGTACAGTAAATATGGACTTTGGAAAGAGTTGAAATTGTTCTAATAACGTCATAACCTACTATGAACCATCATAAATTTTTTTTTTAAATATGACCAACCTGGAACCTCCTCATATCCCTCGGGTTTCCGGCGTTCTTCAGGCAATTCTGGTTGCATTTCAAGAAGAATTTGAGGAAATACCTGCAATGGATCTCGTTTTCCCCCTCCTTTCATCCCCTTAATCTGATTCGGAAATGTCTCCTTGTCTCTCTTTCCTCCCCGCACCAGCCGGATCCAGTGTCTAATTGCTGGCTCTCTCTCGAGTATCTTCCCTTTCCCCCTAACACATGTCCATCGCTAACTCTGCGGATAATCATCTCCTCTTTCTATATGAGGGGGGGGGGCAGTAATTATAGAGTGAGAGTATAACGAAGTCATCGACGATCGCCTTAGCAACATGAAAGTGCGCCTTCTCGCCCCCACACCCCACAACCCGACCGGAAATGGCCCTCCTACTGTAGCTGAGATTAGACCCTCTGATCGGGTGACTTTGATCCTCCCTAATGTTGCCAGCCGCCTGCTAACCTCTGCCCCTTCTCTCGACCGGCTGACCGCCCCAGTCTTCGAGCCTTTCCGGGTAATGAGAAACACACTTTATCGCTCTTTTTTACGGCCCTCGCTCCATTGTTATGAGGGGAGCGGAGGAGAGGGAGGGGAGGGAGTGAGTCCGCTGCATCTTGATTAAATGAGCGTGACAGATGGAAGTGCGAACAGGGTATGGATACGCTATTCTTAGCAGATGAGGAGGGGGAGGGAAGAGACGGACTATTACCCCCCGAGGCAAGAAGATTAGACTGATTGGTAATAAGCCCCAGATGATCATGATGAGTCAGAGAGTCAGTAGAGGAAGTGATGGTGGAACCACCCCCGCCTGAACGAAACAAACAAAATCAACAGAGCCTTTAAGGCTGTTCTCGTCATTCATTTCATTTCATATGTTTAATTGTTTTTTCAAGCACATTTGAACATTCAACAAATATTTACCAATCATCCGAAGAATGTGCATTTCGACAAGGACTATCAGTGAAAGCTGAGCCTTAGGCTGATTCAACAGGCAGATATGCATGCCTATGGAAGACAAAGTAGCTCCTTCTCCCTTCCCTTCTCTCACTCGCGCGAGCGATTTATGCGCATCTCCAAAGTGACAAGACTCATGTATCAATGTGAATGGATCGGTTGCCCAGTCCCGAGGGGAGTACGGTAGGATATGCTGCCAGATTCGAGAGAGCTCCCTTTTACTGCGCTTTTTGTTCTTACTTGGACCAACATGGCTTACGAAATTGAAAATCCTCTAACAATAGAAATCAGTTTGAGCCCCGATACAGGAGACTAGTGATGACATATCGGCATTTGATTCTCCTAATATCGCCTGCTCTCTCGTATCCGGCGAGAGAGCACGCGAAATGAGGAGAGTCGGTTGCCGATTTCTCATCACTACAGGATACCGATATTGAATGAGAGAATATTGAACTGACCTATCAATGATCACGGGGTCGGACGGGGTCTCGTTCCTGTTCCCGCAACTCTTCTTCTCACAACACCGACTGCACATAACCTGCAAGAATCACTTATAATTCGTGTAAATAGTCTGAGAATCCAGTAAATAATCTCTAATTCGGACGATAAGCTACAGAATGAGCTCCATACGAGAGATAACTGTTATGTAAGAGACGCAAGTGCTAAATTATTCTTATTCAGTCGATTATCCTTCGAATATTCCAAAAAGAGCGATACAGAATCCCTGGAGCGTATCATTACTAGAGTTGGCAATTCAAGGATTGGCTCTCTTAATACTAGACACTCTCTCGCCTCTCAGATCGCTGTGAGTAAATGCAAAATGAGGACCTTAGGCATTACCTCATGAGTGAGCAGTACTCGGCACATCTCCGGGTTCTTGTCCTGCCCTTCATAGGCGATTGCCTGAAAAGGACCGATCAATTGGTTTTGTATAAAATAATTTATCTACGCGTGAGGCGTGATGGAATAATAAATATTGTTATGTACTTATTAGCGGTTTTAATCAATTTCTCAGAAAAAAGTTAGCGCAAATAGGGTAGATTTAGCCGAGACACTCCTTCCAAATGATCCCTCCACTTCCTACAACAAAATCGTGTATCCGTCAAGTTGGTGGACATTCTCATCCACTTCCTCGCTTCTTCTTCCCCTTTTCTCGTCCATGCAATCGATCTACCGTAGACAGCCTTCCCTCTCTCTCTCTCTAGCTTCTTCCCCTCACTTTGCCTCTTCTTCCTCCCTAACTTGAGACTCATTCTTCTTCGTCTTGGTATATTCGCTTTCAAAACGGCGCCTATCCTTCCCCTCTCTGTCATATCCCGAGGAAGAAAAGAAGTGTTGGTGGTGTGTGACCCCCGTCGAAAATAACAAGAGAAGAGAAGAAGTCTTCTCGATGCGTGTATTCATTTTTCTGTCGAGGGAGCGGGAGTTAATGAGAGAAGCGGCTATATCACTGCTAATTGTTTTGTCAGAGGCGAGAAATCTCGATTGCTTTGGGCGAATCGCTCGGTGACTATGCGCGAGGGGGGCGAATATACCGCCTTTCCCAGAAATAGAAGTGACGATATCGAAAAATCTTCACAACATTTCTATGACGTTTTAGGTGTTTGACAGAATATTTGGCAGTATACGTCGTCAAAACTAACTACTTTCGAGATATCATTAGAGAATGTGTACGTTATCACGTCAGGACGATATCCTCAAGACAATCAAGAACTATTACTGCGTCTAATTCAACTAATATCTAACCTGTTTGGTAGCGGAATCGATGAGTCGCACGTACAAATCCTGTTCAGATCGGATTCCTGAAGATGAGATGATTGCGGGTGGCATTACAACAAGTTCTCGAGAATGAAATCTAAATTTTAAAAAAAAATGTTTTTTTAAATGTTTACCATTCTGGAAGGCGACATACAGCTTGTAGTGGATGCCATTCTTCGTCTCCTGCCCGTCGATCTGAAACTGCAAATTGATTTCGAAATGCTCTCCGATATTATTCACAATGGAGGCAAGAAAGATTGTGAACATCAGCCCATATCGTTACGAAAACACTTGAATAATCAGCGTAAGATGCTCACCTCCTTCTCGTTCTCAACGAAACCCGCGAATTGCGTCCTCTCGATCTCTACCGGTTGATTCGCCCGATCGTACAGTGCAATGACGAAGTGGAAGAAGTTGGACTTGCGAAGATTGGACGGAGGGTGCTTTTCGAAATGAGCCCGTGTTATGGTCGCACTGAAGAGGAGACAAAACCAATCGGGAAGGGTAGCGCAATTATTTGAACTTCCGCGCGCCGGGTCAGCAAGTGTCTACGTCTAGTGCAGCCTAAGTGATGGCAAGAAGATCATTCAACGTAGGATGAGAGCCTTTGCGCTAGCAGAATCAGAAGGATGCCAATAGTGCGGGAGAGCGAGGGCGTCGAATGGACGGAAGGGGAGAAGGGAGGGAGGTTGCTAATTAAAATGGTGCGCTGGCTCGGTAATCTATCTCGGGGAGGCTCAACGTCGACGGCGTCCCTCCCTCCCTCTCTCTGCAAACTGAAAATAGGGGTAGTGCGGCGGGTAGGGAGCGTAGTGGGACCTCGAAGGGGACGTCTGGGAGTCTGGGAGTGGTAGCCCCCTAAAGCGAAATGAGAGGTCCCTGTTAGGGGACCGTGGGACTAGGAGACGGCGCGCCGTATCTCACTTTGCTGCCGCTGTCGCGTCGAGGAGGGGCCATGCGGCCGTCGGCCCGACCAGACTCACGCCCTCCGACTTCATTGACCTCAGCAGCGTCGAGCCATCCGAGAAGAACATTGCCCCTGCAGCAAGGAGCAGTGAGTGAGAGGAGAGAGAGAGAGTTGGCGCTGCCCGACCGTCGCCCCCAGGGACCGAAGCCTTCATTAGAGATCGGTCTCTCCGAGAGGGAGGCGCAACCCCTGCCCTCCTCGCTCGTGGCTCCGCCCACTGAGGAGATGGGACGAATGGGACGCCGAGCAATGAATACAGTAAGCTCCGCCCCTTCCGCCGTCAGTTCGGAGAGGAGAGGAGGGGGGGGGGGAGTTTTAGTGGTCGAGTTAGGAGAGGAGTGGAGGGCAGGGAAATGGACTTTCATGCGTGGATCTGGTGTCGAGCAAACCTCATTAGACATCAGACGAGTGCTGAGAGCTAAAATGAAACACTTCAAAATTATAGCTTGGCATTTTTGTAGACATTTTTCTCTACAATATTCAACTGCATCTACCGACTTTTCTTCCGTTTGCAAATAGGAGTTTTAAATATAGCAGATGGGAAGCATACGCGATTCCTTCAACAATTGTCAAGGTATTGCAATTCTTAGATCCATCAATTATTTCGAGCTAATTCCCACTTTCTTCTTACATCTCCAATCCCATTCAAATGTTGCATATCAATCGTCTGAGAGGAAGGACATAGATAAGACTCGGAGTGTATCAATCTCTCTCTCTCTCTGCCCCTCTCTTCTGACCCAGCTGGCTATGCAAATTCGGGCCGAGAGCCGCACTCCGCAGCCAATTCCCCAGTGACTTCGAGACCCACTCCGAGAGAGATAGAGCCGCCGAGAAGATAGAGAGCCACTCCGTTTTTGGGGATCCGGCACTTTTCGGGAACGTATTCTCGGGAGAGGAAAGGAAGGGGGAAGGGGCAACAGTAGTCACTGATATGCAAAAAGCGGCATTTGATCGAAACATGTTCCTCAACTGACCTCAACAACGGATGCCCTAATATTTTGCTGTGTTAAATACTATTTATTTAAAAAGCTGTTCGTAATTGAATCGTAATTGAAATGCGACGTGATGATCTGGGGGTACAATGTGATTTATGTAGTTTGAATATTGTATTAGGAAAACATCGTTGAATTGGACTTGAGAACATGTGGAGGGTGTACAATGTAATGCGAAGATCAGGGAACAGCAATGCCTGGGCGATTGGATCAGGGAAAAAACAAGAATCGTGGTAGGATAAGTGTCAATCGGTGAGTGGAAATAGCTGTAGATTAAGAATGGAAATGACGGTATTCTGGAGAGAATACACCGGGTTGAAAGGACTATGCCGCCGACAAAAATACTCTGATGTACTCTAAAAACGAAAATAACAGTAGGACTACTAGCGAGGGGTGCAAAGGATCTGGTTGTACAGTAACTTGCCAATGACGATCTGATCATAATCTCGTGTGCAATAAATTAAATGGAGAGTGGCTTGAACTCCAGTGAACGAATCTATTACTTCTCATTCTCTCCGGGAATGGGAGAGCTCCTCTCGACGTTAGCATTGCACGTGAGAAGAGCGAAGAAGCACTCCTGATACAGCTGCTGGTCGATCTTGCCCTGAAGAGAAATCGATATTGATTGGATACCGTAATCTACTGTACTCACCGCGTATTTCTCGAGGATATTGATAGGCTTGAGGCCATCGATATCGACGCGGTTGGCGAGGTCGAGAGCAACGTCATCCGAGATGTATCGGGCGAGTTGCTGAAAGGTTTCAGGGTTACGGTGGATCAATAGTCGATCAATACCTCGAGCATCTTCGCGTCGCACTTCTGCACTGCCATGTGGTAGACGTTGCGGCCGCGAGCGTCGCACTGAAAAGACACTATAGTTTGGGAGGGTACGGTAGATTACAGTACCTTTGAGGAATCGACGCCGGCTTCGATGAGCGTCTTGACGACCTCGAGATTGTCGACTTGCGACTGGGTGGCCTCATCGAAGTTGCCGTTGTTCCTGAAAGGGGTACGGTAACCTTGTTACAGTAATCGACACTATTGATCGATAAACAACTCACCAGACGGCGAGATGAAGGGCACTCATCCTCTCCTCGTTCTCCATCTCCTTCTTGCAGCGAGGATCGCGGACGAGGGTCTAAATGGGATCTTTGTTTATCAATTATATCGTACGATTTGAGTTCTAAGTTATCATTTGTTGTGCAAAATACGGAATTTCTGTGACATATCGCAGATCTAGACAATGGGCCAGTTTGCGTCTCTACCTTGACGATATCGTTCATTCCCCTCGTCGACGCGTGCATCAGAGCAGTCTCTCGCTGGTTTCTGTTCGACTGCACGTTCGGGTCGGCGTTCAGCTCCAGAAGGTAGTCGACGAACTGAATATAGATCATATTAAATTCGTGACAATTTGAAAGCGATTTCTGCATGAAAGGCAAGGACAAAAGTCAACCACGATCAAGCGAATTTTACTTCAACGGAGACTATTATGGTAAGCTTTTGATCACCGTAGATTTAGAGAAAGAATTTGGATTACGATAGCATTCACCAGCGTCTGCCTGTTCTGGACGGCGATGAAGAGGGGCGACTCGTCGAAGCGATTGCGCAGATCCCAGGGCGGGTACTCGCCGTGCTTGCGGTCCTGCTTCAGCTGCTGCTCGATGATCGCGTACGCCTGAGGATATGGTAGGTGAATACGGTAAGTAGGGGATACGGTAGTGCGTGATGGAATTGTGTCGGCAGTCAGCTTTTTCTCGTCAGCTTTTTCCTCAGAACACTTCGCTCGAATGAGGTGTTGTTTTTTTCTCGCAAAAGCTGTATTCAGGCGAAACATGGCAGGGTACAGTAGGTCATCGTAGTCATAAGGTACCGTACCTTGGCGACGTCGAGGTTGAGGAGGCAGATGTGGAGGAAGGTGTCCTTGTCTTTGTCCTGCCAGAAGAGGATCGTCTCGCCCTCCTTCTGTAACCGAGAAGACGATTAGCAGTCTGCTCTTAGACGAGATCAGAAAATCGTGTAGGTACTCCATCCCAATATCGAGAAGTGTTGGAAACACGATACGGTTTAGCGATATCGCTACGGCTCCCCTCCCATACTTCGAAATCTTATGGGTGAGAGGCGTATCAATATCGCCAAACCGTATCGTATTACCAACACTAATAACGACTGGAATTACACGTGGGAGTTTCTCATCTGGTTCTGAAATTACAAAAGGCGTACCTTCTCCACAAGACTGGAGGTTCTCGAGGCGACATTGCATCCCTGCACGCACTTGCACATCCACAGCATCGCCTGCTCTGTGTTGTCCTGCAAGATTTTATTATTTTCGAAATTATTAAAGTAATTATTTTCGAAATGCCACAAACCTGTCCGATGTGGACGCGCAGTCTCTGGCGGGCGGGTCGGTCGGTGGAGATAGGGATGACGGAGGCGGGAGATACGCTGCAATGAATTTATATGAAACACAATTCCTCAATATAGGCACTCGCATCCTGTACGACCTCTATGAATTTTAAATTATGATTCGGATAATTTTTGATTCTCACCGGCCAGTATTTCCAGACTGCGGGGCTCCAGGGGAGAAGTGCGGGGCTGATCCTGCGGACATGGGCGAGTCTACGCAGGATGAGTCGGTGGAGGGCGGTCGGCAGTAGATGAGATTCTCCTTCGACTCCGTTTCCAGCTAGAAATCCGTGTGTTATGCAGTGTCCTTACAAAAAAATAACTTAAGAATTGAGGTTTCATCAAGCTAGTAAATCTCACGGTTTAGCACGTACTTTTTAGTGTATTTTTACGTGTGAATTTCCCAAATCACTTCCTCGTTTCACGATTACGTGGCATTGTTTTTGGACTAGTTCGTGAGGAAAAGAGGCTGAGAACCTACGCATTTTAAGAGATACAAGAGCAAGCTTGTTTTAACTGATTCAGTAGCCTGTTTCTCTACCATTTCAGTGACAACTGCATTAGAAAGTAATCGATGTAAAATAGAAGGGCACATACCATGTTGGAATAGGCGAGGATGAACTCGGAGACGTTGTCGGGCATGTCTCCCGTGCTGTCGTCAAGGATTCTAAATCGGCAAACGTCATAACCTATCCCGGATTGGTTAATGTACTACAGCGAATCTATCACTGAGAGAATACTACGCCCACCAATCTATGAATACTAGGTCTAACATGAAAGGTCTCGGTTTCATCTTAAATTCTGGATAAAGGGCGCTAATGAAGCCAGGATGCGTGCAATTCACGCTAAATATCTTGAATGAAGTTCGATTTACTGACCTCTGGACATTGGTCGTTGCGGCCTGGTAGGCGGTAGTGGCATCAGCCGGAGAATAGGAAGGAGAGGAGAAGGTCATCGGAGAGGCAGAGCTGAGCAATATTGATTAAACGATGCCCAAGATGGTTGACTTCGAAACAAAGGTACGGAAGACAGCACTCAATACCATGCAAAGCAACCCATTTACATGTTATACCCAATTAGTGTTGAGGATGGAATACACATCGCAGCCGTGTTAATTTATGTTCAAATATAGGTGTACTGCGTCGATCTAGACTTTCGACAGCACTGCTTGTAAGGTTCTGTACAAACATTCAGCACAGGAACTGGATCCCATATTCGATTTCCATTCCCACTGTTTTGCGTTCATCTCTGTTTATGCGATGTTCAGCTACAGTATGCCGGTTGCTATGGCATTAACGAAGATGACGTCAGAGCAGCATCCCGTGCGTAATCATCGGAAGTTATCGCTTCTTGCTTCGTTTCTGTTTTACAGCGGAGAAAACGCCCATGCAGGCGAGACGGATGTATATCATTTCAGAACTGGCCATATTTTTCGATATCAGAAGTCGATTCAAGCCTTCGATATCAGTTGTTCGCATAAAAGTAAAACACTTGTTCTAAAATGATACACTTCCAACCGAGACAAAGCCACCACCACCTGCACTCCATAAACACACGAATCACAGCACAACAGAAATGGCATCTTTATTAGTATGACACAAGCTGGGGTTAGTTGGGTACACGTCCGGACGTCATGAGATGAGCAGAGCAGAGAAGATACACGCCAAAGAATATTCACCTGTATCCTGACTCGGCCGAGGATGATTGGACAGTGTCGGGGGTGGACGAGGACGACATGTAGCCAGCCATATCCGGGCTGTCCTGGAGCTGGTTCTGCAAAGAATAACGATTACCGTAATCTACAGGTTGCTACCGTACCTGCCAGACGGTGGCTCCGCACTCGTAGCCCATTCCATAGGCGGAGTACGAAGTGTAGTCGCCGATCTCGGTGGCTGGCGTGGCTCCGTAGGCCGTGCCACCAAACTGAAGACACTCATTGAAAATTGACTCTAGATTTGTGTTATTAACTATAGTTAGCCACTGTGTGAATACTGTACTGTGTCAATTGTGAAGTTCCCATTCGCTACAACAAACGCGAGTTTTTGAATGAATAATACGGCATTTCCATTCGACGAGATCACTACTGTATCGTACTTAAGATCTCGTCGCGCCTCGGGCGTAGATAAATTATTATTATTATTATTATAAACTCACTCTGGATCCGGGAGCTCCGTAAGGGTGGTGGGGCGCCACAGTCTGACGAGCGGCGCGCACAGGGCCGCGAGAGAGCAGAGCGGAATCTTCTTCCTGAACATTTCCGGTAATCGTTAGTTCTATATTTAGTATTGGTCGGAATGCATCCAGTGATGTTTCCGTTGGATCCAAAGTATATACATTTTTCTTAAGTGGGTCAGTGATTTCCCTATCTCAAGGCTTGTAGTCCTCATTCCACTCTTGCTGATAAGAGCTCAGAGCTCATTGGGTTCAATGATATGCCCTTTCCGCACAAGGAAGTTATATTTCTGGGAGATTTATTTTTAATCAAATGGTGATATCTCTCACCTCATCGTCTTCTTTCTTCTCTTCCTCCTTCTCCTCCGACTTTTTCTCGTCCTTTGCATCTTCCTTCTCCTCCTTCTCCTCCTCTTTCTTGGGAGTGACGTCCTCAGCAGTCTTCTTCTCTTCCTCTTTCTCCTCCTTCTCTTCTTCCTTCTTCTCCTCCTCCTAAAATCACAACTTCGTTCTATTCGAAACATGCTCAAGAGCACTAAAAAAAAGATTAAATTAGGCGCTATTTCTCCCCTTCTCTTCCCTCTAATGCGGAAGTCTCAGACTTTCTCGTGTCATTATCACATAGGAATCGATGCACATAGAAGGTAGAACTGACCGCATGCTTGAAGGAAAGATCCTTCATGAGCGACGTGATTTCCTTGCCCGACTTGAGAGTGGTGTTCGACTTTTTCGCCAGGGCAGAAGATCTAATCGACTGGAGGGCCATGAAGTCTCCGGGCTGAAAAAGGCCGCATTTCTAAATGCAATTTGTTTTCTGCATCTTTCTCGTTGCGGAATACGTTTTCTTTATATTTAATCATGATTTAATGTTATTATACGCACCATCATGGTATTTTTCGAGCCCGATTCCGTCTTCTTCGGTTTCTCATCATTTAGATCGAGATTGCTGATCTTGGCAGAGAGAATGGCCGCAACTTCATCGTTAGCCGCGAGGCACGGCGATGGCGAATTTGAGGGAACCTAAAAGGGACGGATGGATGACACGATCTTTTACATTTCACTTCTGATCCTTTCATTCCATATGCCATTCAAACCCTTCTAGGAAATACGTCCAGAAAACTCACGAATTATACCCAACATTCGCTGATCATTTCTAATGCGCATCAAAGATTCTGAAGCATAAAACCGGCCCTGATGACGCAAGCGATGTGGCCAAAGTTCGACCGCCCTTTCGCAAGAGTTCGCAACCCCTCTCCCTTCTTCACCAAACATCGCATGCCTTATTAGGTCTCTCCGACTAATCATCGGGGATATTACGAACATGTTTTCGCACCCGCACTCGTGACTACGAGCCCCTATTTCGGGAACCAAAGCCCAAATTGCGCACGGAGTTGTTCTATTCTCGGAGTATTAACCGCGTAATTTTTTGGGGGGGGGTTTCCGCCTAAAAAAGTGCTCACCTCACGCGCAACGAGGCATTCGCCGTCGTTGGAGGCCATAACGGGATAACTGGATTGCCGGGTTGAGTTGTCGGTCTGGAAACGGTCTTTCAATCATCCGAAATGGACCAGGAAAGCGTTGGAACGCGTTGGAAGAAGCCTTATTCAGGAGAAAAGTGGAGGATTGTGACAAGGAAGTAGACTGCGGTTGGGCACGGATAACTGGCGCCGTTTATAGGCGAGAGATGGGGTCGGTTATCAGCACTTTCTGAATCGGACGAGGCAATTGGCACGTTATAATCGAGAATATAGTGTGATATGTAATTGCTGAGCAAAGAAAGAAAAAACAGTTGTGCAATGGATGAGGGAACGCGATCTGGTTTTCGGTCTCCCCTCAGGGTATAGTCATCGACCAGAGGGAGGGAGAGATAGGAGAGGGGACACTCCTACTCCGATGGGCGCAAATATTGACCGATCGGCCAGGCAAAGAAGGCTCGTTTCGTCTCCTCTAGCGGTGCTTTTCTTGTGCAGGGAGAGAGAGGAGGAGATCGATGAACCGCGCCCGCGCGACCGCAACGCGTCCGCGTCGGTCAGAGAGATGAGAGTGAGAGGAGAGAGAGAGGGAGAGAACTCGCAGGCTGAGAACCAACCAGGAAGTGGAAGAGAAAAGAGCGGGGAAGGAATTGAAACGATGCCGTTTGACGCGTTTTCAACTCGCATCTCGCAAAAAGAGAAGGCGATTTGAACAAGAGTGAAAAATACAATCGTAAAAGGTGAAATTTGAATATGGTTTATTTGGTGGTTTCAGATATTGGGTGTAATGCTAAAGCGTAAAGAGACTCAGAGTGTATTGAGGAAGAATACGAAAGTGAATGAGATGAGAGATAATAGGTAGAGAGAGAGATAAAAAAAAAAGTAGGCAGCGACTCATTTCAAAGAGCATTAAAAGCGCATCTTATTGAGAAGGGGAGCGTGAGGGGGGGAATAAATTTATTGAAAACTACAGTAGCGATAATACTGGAGAACTGAGGAAAGAATCTAGCGCCTGTCGATGACTGTGCAGGGATTCTGAATAGGGACGAGAGACGAGGGAACGAGGGGGGGAGGGGGGAATGACGAAGAGAGGGAGAGAGAGAGAGAGAGCTCATGGGCGAAAAACTTCCTTGTTGTCGTTCAGAATAGAGGGAGAGAGGAGGGAATGGCTCTTCTCTCGTCGTCTCGTCTTCTTCTAGAAGACACGAGGCCCCTATTAGGAGGAGATTCTGTTCCTCGTCGCGAGAGAAAAGGGCGGAGAGAAGGAAGAAGTATGGACCTTATGAGGAAGTTTCTTGAAAGTTTACTGAGCTTGAAATTTAGTAGGAATGCTGAAGATATTTTGCAACGAATATTATACTCTAAGATTACTGAATCGATTCTAAAGATTTTTTAAAAATCTTGATTTCGAGTAAAGCCAGAGACTTGAAATTTGGTTTGTGATGTTCAGAAGGTCGATAAACATCATTGAAAAAATTCCAAGTTTCTATCTCCATAGATACAAACATGTGGGAATTCTAATCGTTTGCTTTTCCGAATGGATTTTCCGAGAACAACCACCCATTTTCGTGCTTCCAGGTGTTTTTTTCCTGAGAACCAACACTACATCAAACACTGGTAATGTCTTCGAAGGATAATCCCAGGGATGTCAGATTTTTAGATTTTTTTTTTCGAATCATTTTTCCGAATTTTTTTTCGGATTATTTTTACCGACATTTTTTTCGACCGAAAATCAGATGAAAAATAAGTTTAAAAAGTGTTAAAGAGGAAAATTAAAGAACGTAAAATATGTGTTCTTGATTTTCGTTCACTTATTTGTGCAGAATGGCCTACTTGGGTGGATTCTCTAATGAACCTCGAGTACGTTGAATAGCTAATTTACGTAAACTGAATTTCAATTGAGAGAAACAAACTCTCGCACTGACTGAAGGCTTCATAATTGAAATAGAAACAAACGTGAGGCAAGACATTTTTTGATATTTTAGAAATTAACGTTTATTTTATTTTTGAAACGCAACAATTCAATAGAAAATGAAAATTTTTTTGCATTTATGGAAAGGTGAACTGTGTCACATGTTTTTTTCTTAATGGGCATTTTCCGTCAAGCTATCGTCAAATGTTTAATTGTAAGTTCTCCTCCAGCTTGGTGAACCACTCTGTACTCTCCTATCGTAATAGCGAACGACTGCGGAATATTAGAATGAGCAGTGATGGAGCATTTCTTCTCCAAGTCGTGAACAATCTGAAATTAAAGTCATAATGGGTGGAAACCTTTTCTCGAGTACCTGGATCAATTTCTCAACATCAGAAGTCGACAATCGATGATAAGAATTCATGGTGAGTCTCTCACAATTACGAATCAATATTTCTCTTACGATCCATAGTAGATTAATACTCAAGTCACCTCTGTCAGCATTGTAAATATACATTATCTTAACAGTATCTGCGATATGCACCAACGATTACATAAATTCTGAATTCGAAAGATATAATTCAGCACCCACTGTTAATTCACCTTTAGACAGTTGCGGATAGTGGTACCATATTGACTCTGGGTTTATTTTCTTGACCAAGTCAATCCAAGGAAAGCTGCATACTCATAATAAAGTGATTGAAGATCAGAAAGTACTCACAAGTCGTTGGTAAGGTCGTGATATATGCACAAATCCAGAACAAATATGATTTCTATAAAATCCGAAAACATTGTTAGCATGTCCATCTCCAAGCTACACAGTCCAAATGTATGAAAAGTTGTTTTGAAAATGAGAGGCTTGAAGTAATTAAGAAACATGCTCAAATTTTCCGATTGAATTTGGAAAGTCAGAGACTGAATACACGAATAACTTTCAAGAACAATATTATGGGAGACTTACTGTAAGATCACGGAAAGCAACATCGGACATTGTGATGTACCTTTGCGAGGAAAGAAGAGCATTTTTCCAAATAAAATAATCTTTACCACAATTGGGAACAAAAACGAATCGGATATTCTCCTGAAAAATACTGGTATCATTAGTTATAAAAAATATAATGATGTGTCTTCTTTAACATTTTAAACTCTACTCCACGAAAATATATATTTAGGTGTAACGCAGTGCATTGATGTTTCGGAAGAGAACAGTTGAGAATCTCTTTTGATTGTCTGTTCACCTGAGATTTTTTTAAAAATCAGATGTAGAAGAACGAATTCACACTTACGGCTCGAGTTCTAGAAGAGAATTCATGTCTAAGTATGAACAAACTCGATCGATTGCGCCTTGAGGAATATTCAGCATATTGAGCGGCATTCTTACTGAAATTGTATTCAAAAATTATCACATGATCATCAATCGGTCAATATTTCACTTGAACAAGCAAGGATGAATCAGGTTCGAATATCACCGAAACTGAAAACCAAACACAGTATTGTCTCTATTACGCAACGCTAGAATGCACATTAGGTACTTGCAATCGCCTTGCTGTGTAGCTCCAACAAACCAATCAATCAATGATTAATTTGCTAACTCATAACACAGAAAATATACAAAATGTGAGTGTTAAACTACCTCAGGCAGCTACTGACGATAGCAAAGCGAATTGTGAATGAACAACTGGGGGCGGAGAAAAGGAAGCAATACGAGGGATCAGACTAGAGTCTCGGTAGTCACGTATGCATCACGCCTCTCCCTCGTGTACTGTGGTGTATGTAGGCTGCTCATTCGCTGAACTCTCCTCTTTCTCTCATACCAGATCTCTCGAGGGTTACGATATGTATATGTCGCAAACTAGGACACCTCTACCCCCTCTGGGGCAGCCTTTTCCACAGAAGACAGAGTGAAAAGCAATACGAATGGCAGAAAATCACTTCAAGGTGAGAAAAAAGCGGAAAAGGGTGAATATACAAGGTAAAATTGTATCCGGAGATGAACTGCTTGTTACGGACTTGAATGGTTCAGTGGAACGTATTTTATCAGTGGGCAAACGGGTTATGTATTTGCAAAAGATAGGTGATGAATGCGGTCAAAATAGACGGATTGCGGTGATAAAACAACAGATGGATTTCTAAGATTGATCATTGAGTTTACAGAAAAAGAATTGATCTAAGATCTGTTGATCAGATACAGAGATGATGAAAATTAAAGGAGGCGTCCCACGACCGCGCATGCAAATCGCACGGCCGAGATGAGCGAACCGATTTGCATGCGCGGTCTCTTCATTGTCCTCGTATCCCTCTCTCGTTGCCTGCATCGTCAGGCCCGCTTGGCATACAGCCAATGGCTCATAACTCAGTTTAAACGAAACTTCAAAACATGGGAGTTTCGAAAGTCTGGTCGGGTACCACATCCCCACAATCTCACGTCGAGAACTCATACAGTCAAAATGGTCGTGGGACACCTCCTTTAACAAGGATACAGTGTATATGATGGACATTTGAGATACAATGTCACGCTTATTCTTTGATATTTTATTTTTGGAAGGAATGTTCTGTCCTATTTTGGTTGATCGACTTACAGCTGTATTTAATCGATGAGAACAGGATTTATCTGCATAGTGCTATCATGTGAACCTCTTCTGATTAAAAAAAAGTGTTTCATCGCTCGCTCAGCTCGAGAAAGCATAAAGAAAATGCTTTCAAGAACTCAAAAGAGCAGTTCACTGCAGACACAATTTCTCATATCAACCTTGTTTAAGGCCAAGAATAGTCGAAACTTTAGCTTGATGGATGTTGCCTGTGTCTAAAAGTATGATATTGGGTCTAAATTTAGAGCCAGTCACCTGCCTAATCGCGAAATACCACTCTGCAGAGACCAATTATGAGGAAGGAAAGGTGTCAAAAATGGGCGGAGCTTAATGCGAATTCTTAGTCGAATGGTGATTTCGCAACTGAATAAGTCGCGTCATCACGTTGAATGGCGTCTTGTGATTTCTTCGACTATGTAGTCCCACTTCTGATCAGATAAATAAATTGTAAAAGTCCTTGAGCGCCCTTACCATAAATACAAAATCATGAAAGAGTAAAAAAAACAAATTTATAGTAACGAGAACTGGAATCTCGTACGTTTCGCATTGTCTTTTCAATCACTCGTCCAAAGATACAGTGTTTATTATGTTGACAAAAACGCACACTTTCGCGAATTCTCCTATTTTCTGCACGTTCGTAGTTCGGCTATAATTTCCAGACGTTTTCAGCTCGGGGTTTATTATCTGTAGCAAAACTAGGCAAAACAATCGCAGAACTAGTGATTTCTCCAAAATGCACTATTGTTGACATTCTGCGCTTCGGGACGGACACATTCTAACCTGAATCTATCGCAGTGCTCTGGAAATGTTAGCTGGATCAATTTCAAGTCTTTCTTTCTCCTTCGTCTTAGATTAGCTTCTAATAAGTCAAAATTATATTTGATAGATTCAGTGTTGTGAAAGCGACTCGCGTTCCTGCTTCATGCCTATGATCTCACTTTTGCCATGCCGAAACAACGCTATTTCTCACCTAAAAACTTGCAAGAACTCAAGTGACTGTCTTTCCGGGAAAGTGGCCGAGAAACTCATCCAGAGGTCTCGTCAGTAGCGCATAATCGCGTTTTTCTCTCAAATGAGAGTGATCTCTCACCAGTCAGAGAACTGCTAGAAAGTAAAGGAAATGGAGAGATCGTTCACCTCTCTTGCTCATCTCATCATGAAAAGACCCACCAGCTAGAGTTCTTACAGTATCTTTGAGAGATTGAAACGGCACCGCCGGAAAGAATAGTTCGCACCCCACGGAGCGGAGTCTTTCTGTGACCATTCTCAAAGAGGACAGCGATTCAGCCCCCTTTGAGCCAAAGAATACCCCTCTACGAGCCACCTCAACTTTGAAAGTCTAGATCCACTCTGATCTCTTCGTTTCCATTGTCCTTCATGAATTTCCGTGTATTTTCGTGCCGATTCGCTTTTCTGCCATTTGCATAGCTTCTCTCCACACTTTCTCTTTTTCCGATCAGAGGAACCAGATAGTTTATGGATTGAGGATAGCCTTTCCCTGCAGAAACATTTATTTTCCTGTCCCTATCTCGGTGGTATTTGATGTGTGTTCAGGCGGGCTTGTACACGCACGCATGTAGAGGCTACACGGATACTGCACATTTTTTCTCCTTTTCCGAAGCTTTTCCATCACGAGGGCAGAAAATTGTTAGAAGTAGAGTAGAGTAGAAATTATGTTATGTTTCCCTACCCGACTAAAGAGCAGGAAAAAAGAGTAGAGTCAGTCGAATCTACTAATTTGACACTGCTCCGGGAGTGTTCCTACTGAAATCGGAGAGCTGAAGTAAAGCGAGAAACTGTGTGTCATTAATGAGAGCCGAAATAAAATCTCACAGACATGTTTTACCATCCCTTATGGCGATTTCATGCTTGTGGTAGGTCAAGAATTATCCATTCACCTGTTGACTCACTCGTCAGAGTCGTAACAGCGAAGACATTGCCTCCCGATTTAGGGCATTATTTCGTATTTCGATCCGGTGAACTTGCATGCAATGTTCGGCAAAGTTCTGATTTTGCCGAGACTACCTTTTCAGGGAATGGAAAAAAAAGCTGATTTTCCTGTCTTCTCTCGATTCGAAACGGCTGATAATACACACACTGTCCAATTCCACTCGTCCTATGTTTCTAACCTTCCGGAATCCCTCCCTTCCCCTCCGCCCTCACATTTGCCAAACTCCCCCTCCTGTCCTACCTAGATAGTAACCCTCTCCAACCATTCAGCTTAGCTATCCCCTTCCCGAGTTGTGATATTGAGCTTCATAGTCTTTGGGTCGCATGTGGTCTTGTTGAGGATTGAAAGGGTCTACTGCCAATCATATTAGTTCTGGCATGCTTGATTTTTGTTCGCTGTCAACATCAAAAGCGCAGTGGTTGGTGGCAGGTTGTATCCCCCGCAGGGTACAAAGCGGCGGCGTCTCACTTTGCCTGCGATCGTAAAACCCGACAGATTGGAAGTCACAGTAAACTTACATGCTAGATCGGGCAACTGTAAACGAAGATCGGACGCGGGAGGAGGAGAGAGTCGGATCATATAGTCCATTATATTCGCCATTGACTGCAGGTCTCACACTGTCTTGACACCTTGTTTCCAAGTTTCGCGTTTCTCCTATCATTGGTAGCCCAGTGGCGGCTCTTGTTCATTATCATTCGTGCGGGTTCCTGAAAGAGATTCATATTATTGCCCGCGTTTTTTTATCTCTTATCTAGTCTGATTATGGGAACCTGTGCTGTTGGAATTATTCACGGTTTCTTGCCCTATCAAACCCACTCCTTTTATCCATTTCTTCTTCTAACATGTTGTCTTTGCGCCTCTCCTCATACCGGCGAACATGAAATATGGCGAGGATTTCAAACTGAAATGTTTGCTTCTCCTCCTCTCCTCCTCCCTCGCAGCTACCACAACTCTCTAGTCAGTTTGTCACTCACATGAGCCATCTGGAACGGCGGATTTTGAATTTAGAACTCCTTGGCATAGTGTCTCTCATTCACCGAGTTACTGTAGGTCAAAAGGTTATAGTACGATTCTCGAAAATCAAGATTCAGCGCGAGGAAATGGCGCTAATTTATGACTTTTCTACTAGTACAGTGGCACCGACACTTCTACATACAAAAAAAGGTTCGCAAACTTGCGCGCTTCCTGGGTTTTCGACCATTTTGTTTCTCGTAGTCACCGTAACATAACCGTCTTGACAGGGACATAATGTACCATAGCGAGTCCTTATTGTTTTTGGGCCTACTCTCCTCACATCCCGGTACTTTCCCTTTCGCTTTATCACATGATCCTACCGTGCCATTCCGCATGCTACGATAGACTACAGTAGATCTCCGTTCCCAGACTTGTATCACATATTTCGGGTATGTTTATCAGGTGGTTTCGATTGACCCGCCCTATTCCTAGGCTCCACCTGTTGGAATGCAACGATTTCGAGATTATATCGAGTCTTTCAATCAGCATTGTTTTACTGTCCAGTATGGCGAAACTTTCACATTATGATTCGCATTGTGCAAAATCATTTGGAATAGAATAGCATGAGTTACTGTAACCGTCCGGGATTTCGAGGCACATTAACCGGTCTGAAAGCTGATCTTCCTTCGCCAATTGCCGAACCCCTCTAGACATCTGCACCCTCATGCCTTATTGCTACCATAATCCCCCAATCGCCCTGTCTCTAAAGTTGTAATGATAATTCGCCGGCGCCACATAATTTGTCGCCCTCGGGCAAAGTCTAGATTTGCCAGATGAGCTCTCGCATTCTGTTTCCCTCATTTGAATTGGCTGGTAAATGCAGCGCCGTGGGCGGAGTTTAGCCTCAGTAGCACACACACACACATTTGCGCTATAGGCACTGGCGGTCTGCTGTCCCAACACGAACATTTTTAGTGTCCGATGCCTGTATTATAACAACGCTTCTTCCCAGTGCTAGAGACAGCGAGAGAAAAGTCGAAATCGAGAGAGCGCAGAGCATGTTAGAGATATGTCTCTGTTGGGAGGCGCGAAACTGTTGCATAACGGGCAGGTACACTAGATTAGAGACACCGCTCTCGATCCAGAACCACGACTGTTCCCTAAATCCATCTCGGTTACAGGGGCGATCGAGGGTTCGAGACCTCTGCTATCCACCCTGGAACCCCCCACTCATCCCCTCACACTTTCCACCTGATGTTTCCGGTGTTTTTGACACTTGCCTAGCGCGCGCTTCCTGTTGGGTTACCATATACTGCCTGATCCATTGCATACGCCTAAACTTGTAATACCAATCAATAAGTAACACACGTTCCGAAGTTTTTTACTCACTCAAACTAGTCCTAACATTATCATTTGGTGCTCACTAATTCGTTCCTACTAATACCGTTGCCTACCGTAATCCTCATTGCGTGTGATTCATTGTCAATGATTTCAATCACCCACCGTATTCTCAGTTATGAGCAACGACTCTAACATCGATGCTGCTTTCCAAACGGCGACTGATGCGATGTTGAAGCGCGAGCTATCTCCCGACTATTCCCCGGCTCCCGAACAGGCCTCGCCTGCCGTCAATCAGCCCATTACTCCCGATCATAACGATGAAAACAGAGAGGTGAGATTAGAGTTCAAAGATCAAAGATCAATGATGAATTCAGGAAGCTGCAACGTCGTCTGCCCAAGTCCACGATGCACTCCTGAAGCCAACGACGTTTATATCATCAACCCCTTCATCCTTCGAAATTACACATCTTATGGGGATTCCTATCACGGGACAGGGAATGGCAGGTATACAAATTTTACTTTTGCTCTTCACGTACCGAATTTATCGTTGAATAGGCAAGTGATATTCAGAACAATGGAATGCCTGAAATAGGGTGATGCGTTTCAATGATCCAGATAAATGAGATATTTTAGCACTATTCTCACTTTTTGTTCACACGCAATTGCGTAATCTGAACCTGATTTCCTCGTTTGAGATAAGACCATTGAGTACTTTAGAAGCTATGTATGTTTTCGATGTGTATTTCCGAAATGAGTAATGGATGAGTAATCCTAGCACAGATTAGGTGCAAACCACTAGTGCGTATTGAAAATCTCTAACAATATGTAAGATATCAGCTCAAAACATATCAAAAACTAGACATTGAAAAAACATAATGTCATGTACTCAGGACCCCTGCTGACTCCCACATCGCCTCTCTTCCCCTCACCGACTACAGTATTTTCACCGGTTCCCGCCACGACCATGATGCTTCCGAGAGGTACGTTAATCGATCGATATACATTCAGAGATTACATTAAATCGATAATCTGTCAGATTAAGCCAAAATTTCAGTACCCCCACTCACCAACAGCGCGTTCTGGCAGCAGATGCTCTACAGCAACCTCATGCTGTCGCTCGCCGCAAATCAGCAGAGGTGAAACAATGAATAGTTTTTGAGATTAATCATATATTGATAACGAAAAAAGGAATTGGGAAAGGCTTTTGAGCGAGTAGTGAAACTCACACCAACGGTATCTTCAAACCGTCTCATGCAGACTGGCCGCCCTTGCCAATTCCTCGACCGTCCTCACACCCTCTCCTTCCACTCCCACCACATCTGCCTACTCATTCAGCAGCGTCGAATCACTAGCGCAGTCTGATGGTGAGATATCGATGGGCTTTAGTGATGACAAATCGGCATCCGACTCTCCCCAATTCAAATGCTCTCACGTGTCTCTGGTCGACGAGATAGCATGCGAAATGAGGAGTGTGAATGCCGATTGTCATCACTAACCAGTATCAGTAAACTGTAGGTTACTGCTGAGGCACAAATCTTTAGATAATTTTTGGAACACGATCCGCAAAACATGAAAGTATCGATGTATTTTGTTTGAATCATGAAAACTCTCGTAAATCCTTTAGAAACGAAAAAAAATTATTGGTTCGGATGTTGTTGCTAGAAATTGATATTTATGTTACAAAATAATTTAGTATAGTGATGATGAAATCACATTTTCAGCCGTTCCTTCTTCCTCTGCCTTTGACCCCAGGCGACGTGCGACCGTTGCAGCAACCACTCCTGCAACTGGAAAGGTGAACAATATTGATGACAATTCGGAATCGACTCTCGACATTTCGCGTGTCCTCCCCTCAGTTAGAGAAACCAGAAATCAGGCAAATTGAAGAGAGTCGAGTTCTGATTTGCCATCGCTATTGAGATTTTCGTGATATTGCTTGATATGGTCCTCATTTTTGTGAGCTACATGGAAATCCGTATCAATACGATTTGTTTTAACTCAAGAAGTTAATTGGGGGTATCATACATGCAATTCAGGAAGTGCGCTGTCCCACCTGCAGCAAGTTGTTCACTCGGCCGTGGCTGCTGCAGAATCACATGAGAGTACACAGTGAGTTACTGTATGCCTCGTGAAACCAATTCTCAGAGAAAACATCCTGCGCTTTACGATATTTTCATTTCACGATATTTTGATATTTTACAGTATGATTGCATATTTTCATTTATTCAATTCAGCCGGTGAAAAGCCCTACGCGTGCGAGAAATGCGGCAAGGCATTCGCCGATAAGAGCAATCTTCGGGCCCACACTCAGACCCATTCTGGTAAGATTTTTACCAGGGAATTAAATAACTATTGAGGGGCCTAACAAAGAAACTACCGATTCGATGTATTCAGTCGATAAATTATTGGAGAATAATGTGTTTTTCCCAATTCTTCTAAGAATTTTGCACATCTGATCTCCATTGTTGCAGGTCTGAAGCCATTCTCTTGCCTTCGCTGTGGCAAATCTTTCGCCCTCAAAGCGTATCTGTCGAAACACGAAGAATCCGCCTGCATGAAGGGAATGCGACGACAGGACGAGTTCTGAGTATGACGCACCGACCTACCGACCCATCTGCGTTAAAATATTGTCCTTGTAGCTCCAAAACTTCCGAGTCTCTGTACCATTTGTTATTTAGAACTTTCCTTATTTTTTCTAGATTCACTGAAGTTAGATTCAGCAATCTACAGCTTTTAGCCGTTGATGACTTGAATAGGCTGTCAATCAAGACCTTTTTTTGATCGTCCTACCGTACTAACTCTGTTTGCTGTACTATGTATGACTCATATATATTCTTTAGTGTTAAATTAGTATTTCGCTATTTCACTCATATACTGCTGTCAGTAGTCACTATGCCTCCTGAAAACCATTCGCTAGCCTCATTATTTGCCATGTGTTGTGATAGAAATTATATGCATTCAAATTATTAGGATATTTCAAAACTTTAGAATATGCTGTTCATAGATTTCCGATTATT
Source organism: Pristionchus entomophagus (assembly GCA_036245825.1). Taxonomy (NCBI): domain Eukaryota; kingdom Metazoa; phylum Nematoda; class Chromadorea; order Rhabditida; family Neodiplogasteridae; genus Pristionchus; species Pristionchus entomophagus. The sequence continues at coordinate 22,327,071 of BTSX01000006.1, forward strand.
TCAAAACGGGTGTCGTAGATTATTATGTGTATTTTATTTCGTTTTAACATTGTTTTATCATAGCTTGAAACATAAACATCTAGTTGAATTGAGTGATTCCTAAATACTTCCTCAGGCTTCAGGCAATGAGCAGGGAGGCCCTTTCCGAGCTGGCGGAGTACAGCACACATCTAGTCGAGTACTGCCTCGGGGGTGGTCGAAACAGGCTTCAAAATTGAGGGTCAACCAGAGTTTCAAGTAGCTCTCCTGATCCTCTCGCCATTAACTTTGAAGAACAATTTTTTGAGGGTTATCTGAATTGTAGTCAACATTACAGGAATAACAATGAAGAAGTTCAACTCCGCAAAGTTCTGATTCCAGTAGGTGTTAGGGATGTGATTGGAGTCGATCTGAGCTGAAATTTACTGTGCATCTGCCTACTTTGATGAAGCTTGCATGGCACATTGATCGCAAAGGGCTATATGAGCAATGAATTTTGGTGAATGCGTTCCTCAGCGCATGTTCACCGTCGAATGAAATCCTGGGCGTCATCCTATCCATGAAACTACACAATCGTGATGTCCTTGACCGCATCAACACCAATATCTTGAAGGGACGAGCGGAACAGAAAATGGTCACTCCATCACTTACCTGAAGCTGCAATTGTGCATTTTTTTTGCATTTTTGTGCAATTGTGCATTCGTGCCTCGTTTCAGGAGAATCGTCTCTTAGAGAGGAGAGAAGAATTGATCGATAGTATATGCGAAATAATAATAATAATACTTTATCTACGCACTAGTCGCAACACGATTTGAATATGATATGACAATATTAATATTTCACGAGGCAGTTAGTTTTGTGGTTGAGGTCTTTAATGAGGAGGTGGTTTTGTGACCGGCGTTTAAAATTTTGACATTCATAATAAAGGAACTCAAATAAGAATATATCCGGGACGATGCGCACACTGGTATTCATAGATACATAGCAGGGGAGGTGGATATTCGTGGAACGATTGAGGCATGCAACTGGCGGGTAGGGGAAGGATATGACTGGAGCTGGAGACAACGATTATGTGGCTAACACGAGGGCAATGATGATCAAATACTAAACTACGAAGAACAGTATATCAAAGATCAAATATTAAAATAAGGATATTATTGGTCAGGAGACGGATTTTCCCTTAATTCCCGCCTTGACTTCTGTAGTACTCTGGATGCGGCAGCTCCGAGGAGAGCGGGCAGGATTCCCTTGTGGCTACGGTAGTAGTTCACCAGACCGTACACCGATGGGTGGGTGTGGTCGCTCTCGATGAAGTACCGTATCCGTTTGGAGACGGGGTCGACTAGGTGATGGATGAGGAAGTGGGCAACTCGCTCGTCGTGCGCAATCGAGAGAGCAATGTGAGAGGAGCACTCACGGACCAAGAAGGAACCATTGACCATTCCTAATCTGGCGAGTATGCTCTCGGCCTTGTCTCTGCCCATGTCAGGGTAGAACCAGGTCTGCGTTCGGTGCAGCATCTCGAGAGGCACCTGCGTATCCTCTCCTCTCTTCCTCGTTCGTATCGCTGCGAATGAGTGCGGGTTGAGGATGCGCACGCGGACGCCATCCCTGCCCTCCTTGGGGAGGAATTCAACGGGAATTCGATCCGCGTCGTCCGGATGGCAAGGCAACCCCTCCCCCGGTTCGATTATGCCTCCATTGGCGAGGACCGGTCCGATAAGCTCGTATTCGAGCTCGCAGGCACTCCTGCTCCTCCTAGTCATGACCATGCCCCTTCTCTCTGGATGCGTGGTGGGGACTGCCGATCGGAACTTGTGCTTGACGGACTTGAGGGCATCACGTGCCACATCAAGCGAGAATTGCATCTGAGGACCCAGACGACGAGCCTTGAGATACTGGATTTAAAAAAAAAAACCATGGTATTGCACGGAATTCTCGAGTTCCTTGCGTTCACATTACTGTCATGGAGATGGAATAGAGTACAGACACGTTTTATAATACGTCTCAGCCAAAGCAGACGAAAAGTCCTTCATCAGAAGTCGAATTGTTTCATTGTACCCTTCCCTTTATCAAAGAAACAGTGCGTCAGAATCGAAGCTTGAATCTCACGAAAATACATACGCGAGCTGCGAAAACTAGCAACTTATGGAAGGGGAAAAGTAACCGATTCACGAATCACAACACGAAACAATAGCAAGTTGTTTCTAGATGAACACTCGGTCTAGTTCAGAAAGTGCCTCGACAATCGAAGAAAAATAAAAAATTGGAGAAAACATGAGGTTCTTGGATAGAGTGCTTCAATCAATAAAAAACAATTTAACAGGCTCCCGAAATAACGAGGATATACCCTTAAAATTCAATTTTTTCAGTCTAATTCTAAGGTTGCTTGAACAAGTGAGGGACGAAAAGCATGTTGGACAGAGGTGTGTTCAATATCGAGAAGATGGATGCTTAGGGGGATCTATGACAACAAAACAAGGGAAACACACACAACGGAGAACAGACAAGACAGATTACTTGCGAGTGACTTAGAGAAAATTTTGAGAGCGAATGAGAGCAATGCCTTCTATTGTACACTTGAACACAAGCAAAACTAAATTCAGAAAGATATAATCTTCAAACAATACAAATGTTTTTGAAAACTTTGATTTTGAATTTTTTTTGTTTTTTTTCTGCATTATGGGGCTCATTTGAACTAAGAATTGTAGAAAACAATGGAATTTCGGAATGAAAACTACTTACTTATTGATTCCCTACAAACGCATAATACAATGTGTCCAAAAGCTCAGACAATCGAAGGGAGAAGGGGTCAAATGACAGAATGTGGAAAAACATATCACCGAAGCAGACGGGTCAAGACGAACAAAGTGTGTGGTCCAACATCATAGATTACATGCGTATAAATAGTGATTTTGGAAATGTGCCATACAATCAGCACGCTAAGCTCTACCTATAACTATTTGGGGGCTGTGGATGACTGGGGGAAGTGAAAGTCATCAAGGGAGGGGGAGGGTGAGGGGGGGAGGGGGATGAGGTAGGAAGAATGTTGACACTAACGCTGCTGGTACATGGCGTTGTGTGCGGCGACTGCGCCCGCCAGATGGTGCAGCAGCTGCTGGTCGTACGGGTTGGCCATGGCGGCGCCCAGTGCAGCAGTCAGCTGGTTCGCCATCGGGTTACCGGCTGCAGCTGCTGCAGCTGCAACCAGCGGGTTGGAGGTGATGACGGGCGCGACGACCGGGTGCTGCGGCACTGGTGTCCGAGCCATCTGATTGGCCAGGAAGCCGCGGGGGTACTGCAAAATGGTACTGTTTATCGAAATCACTGTAGGAACTGTTGAAACTACTAAAAGATTTATAATGCTGGCGTTATTGAGGGATATTTCGGAAGATTTCGGGAATATTCTCACTCCATCGTCGATGGGCTCCGGCTTGACTTCTATCAGCGGTCGGACGACCGCTGTCTTCCCAGCCCTCGATCCATTCGGTTGGATGATCCTATTGGATGGAGGATGGTAGAGGGGATTCGTCCCATTCAGCAGATCGTGACTGTTGACCAACGCGTTGTGCCTGCAAAGTCAAGAATGACTTGATCTTTGATCTTTCACTCACTAACAATTGATATTTGAATAATAGCTACCTGGAAGCAGCAGCAGCTGCAGCACGCATGCTGCTCGTGGGCACGTCATCATCATCATCGATTGTGATCACCTGAAATTGACAACTTTGTAAACCAGTAGAACTATTTGTGTAATGTAAAACTGTCAAGTGAGACAACTCAAAGCTATCAATTGTCTGAACAATTACTGTACGGCAAGTGCATGTATCTACTACAAACGGAGAAAAAAGGCACTAGAGACAAACAAAGCCCACCTCGGGGATGTAGTTGTGCTGCGACTGCTTCATGGGCTGGAACTGCGTGGTCAGAGTATGTCCATGCAGCAGTTGAGGACGGTTTCCTGAATAAACCACTTTGACCATGTGTTCATGTGAAAAACGTTCAGCTTAGCCGCCATCCATGATCAAACGCTTCCAGTATTACGATCAACTGACAATTTGTTTTAAGAATTTCAAAGGAACTTGGTTTGTTACGCGAGGGATATAGACAACTGTCTAAGTGAAAATATTAAAGAAAGAAAGTTTTGAAGTTTATTCTCACCATTCGCCGCGGCCGCGATCAGATTCTGGATGTTGCTGTTGAGCGTGGCGAGGTTGTTGGTGGCGATGCCCGCCTGCTGGCCGGCCGCGTGTCGCATCGCCAACTGCTGCAGCTGCGTCATGCTCACGTTGTGCAGCGGAATCGTGTGCGGCTTCGGCGGCTCTGAAGAGCATCCAGGTGGTAAACGACGACAAAAAGGAGATATCTTACACAGTGGAAACCCCGATATCCACAATTGTGCGTAAAAAATGGCAAATGCGTTAAATTGATCTTCCTGAAGCTCAGTCTTCGAGAGTTGACTAATTAATTAATCAACCAATCATTACCTTGAGGAAGCTGTGCAGCGGCGAGGTTCGCGGGCGCAGGCGCGTTCAGGAGGGGTTGCGGCTGCTGTGTACGGCTCGACTCTTGCAGAGCCGGCTGCGCCCAGTCCTCCTCAATTATATTACGGTAATTTCGAGGTCACGGTATTCCGAATACTGTGAGCGGCTGGTACGGTATTCCAAGACTTACAAAATTCGCGTTCTGAGGAGCGCCCGCTGGGAGACCGAGCTGTGGGATGTCTGCTATTTGAAACATGATTGTTAAAATTGTTATGTCTTGTTCGTGAATGTAGAAATGCACTCACTTATGAACTTCTGATGTCCGAAGGGGAACTGCGCTGCCATACTGGCATTCGCAGCATGTCCTGCGACTGTTCGATCTAAAAGCAAGCCATTATTACTCAGTCACACCTCCTTTTCTGCTGTCTTTACACCATAACGAAAAGTTACGTTAAAATTTAGCCTTCGTATCGTATGGACAATGTCCATTCAACTTTCGTATAAATCAAGTGTATTTTCTCAAGTTTCTCACTCAGTAGATCGGTCTGGAAGAGGTTTGCGGCGTAGTTCTGGGCTGCGAGCAGTTGATGGTCTACTATTGAGATGGGCATGAACTGAGGAAGGAGAGACTGGGCGGTAGGGACGCCGAAGGCCTGTCGGGAAGAGGAGGGAAGGAGGTTGGCGGGAGGGGCTGAAGAAGGGAGAGGATTTGTTTACTGATTTATTCATTGCATATCCTTGAAATTTTACAAAAGAAATAGTCTTTTTGGAGACTTAGACAACAATACTGTCAGTATCGGGTGTATTCCTCACCGGGAGGCAGTGCTGCAGCAGCTGCGACCTGCTGCGCCATCTGCTGCTGGTTGACGATCTGGCCGTACGACACCAACGAGTTTAGCGAGATGGGGTTGTAGTAGGCGGCATTCATCTGAATTAGATGGTTATGTATCAAGACCCTCTTCATTCAAACCCTGAACTATCGACCCAGACAACTTTGAGTCTCAGCCCTCAATTGATTCATTGCCCCATAATTTATGGCGTCACACAAGACCTGGCCACGGAATGACGCACGCTAGATGATATCTATCTCTTTTTTTGGTGACGTCATCCTCCGTGTTGTTGCCACCGTCGCTAGACTACGGAAGGTGACACAGAACCACGCAATAACAAAGAGGTGAGAATTTTTCTCGACGACTACGGTATTCTATAGATTAACAATTACTATGAGCTCAAAGAACTATCAAGGTGCCTTCTGCTTACAGAACTCTATCAAAGCTAGCGTGAGCCTAAATCATATCTCTTCTGGGCAGAATCAATCTATTTCACCGTCTCTTTTCATCTACCTATACTCAACTGGAAAAATATGAATTAATCCTCACATTGACTTGCTGCGGATGGATGGCAGCAGCCGCGACGGCGCTGTAGTAGTTCATGATGTCTGCCGTGGTGGGTGCAGCAGCTGCAGGTGCCGGCACGACCGGCGCGACCGTCGCCGTCGCCGGATTCGTCACCGGGATCCCAGGAATGCCCGACACCTGAAGCATCAATTCTAGCGGCATTCCGGATTCGAATACTCCTTTCGCATTCGAATACACTACACAGGGATTAGGCTTGGCAGGTGCTTTCGGTTTCGGAATATAGTAAAACAGAGTAAAAAAAGAATATCGTTCAGCGCCATCGCGACCTCCTGAGTGATGCCGTCTACTCACTCTCAAGGGGGTCTGGGGCGCGGCGACTGAGGAGGGAGAGGTACCAGGGGGTCTGCCTCTCATGCATACCTTCATCCGCTTGAGAGCCGTCTCGAAGCTGAAATAATATAGTTATAATTTGATTCCAATTATTTTGGTTTTTTTGTTGTTATATCAGTAAACACTTACTATAGCGTCCTGTTGTACGGGGACAGATGGTTAACGGTGACGAAGGAATGCTGCAGCGCCTCGAAGGGAGTGATGCGCGAGTCCTGCATGGAAGGGTACAGTAATCTGTCCGCTACAGTAACCACCGTACCTGATTGAGCACGAGCATGCGCTTGAGGAGCTGCACGAATTCGTCCCGATCTAGACGCTCACACATTTGATTCAGCGGATCTTCATCGTAAGATGGGACTGACGCCACCTGGGAAATTAAAAAAAAAATTTTGTCGATACATAATGCTGTCTACATCTAGGCTCTACATCTGTTTATAATGACAGAGACAATTAGCGCATCAGGATGAATTCGATACGGATGTGCGCTAATGAGTCCCAGACGCAACTTTCTCTCTCTAGTATTAACTCACATTGTATCGACTGACTCTTTGGATATCATCGATCGCGGAGAAGATATACTTCCTCGTCTCCTTGCTCTTGATGTGAATCATCGTCGAATCGAGTTCGTCCACGTTCTTGAGCCTCCAAGTAGAGGGAGTTCCCGGAGGAGCTGCCTCGTGGGGCTTCGACTGATATTATTGTATTATTTTATTATTCATATTCATTGCAATTCCTGGCCTATTACTTCCGAAGTTACAACGAGAGAAAACGTATAACTGCAGCTGCTGCAGAAATAGTGTTTGAATCCCTTTTTATACTTCCGATAGGAAATCTGTTGTCATCAAAGTTTGAGAAAGTTGTCGTAAAAGTTTACCACCGTGTATCTTGCAAAGTAGCAGTAAAAGTAGTTACCTCTTTGAAGAATCGCTGAGCCTTGGTGGCCGCTTCCAACATGTGAATGGGCGGATTTCCTTGAGTTTGCACGATGTACCTGAAATATTTTATTCAATGGCATGTGCTTGTCGAACAGATTGTCTTTTTACGGCACTGATCCCTTCGTAAATTCAGTTCGCCGAAAGTTCTCTTTTTATACTCTCCTCAAATCATTCGCAAACCCTCTTTGCCCTCTGTTGGCTCAGCCAAACCTCTGCTAACTGTGTCAACATTGAGCGTGAGAGTATTCGCTAATTGATTGATTCAGTCTACCGAATCAATTCGATCGTACCTACCTGATCTGATCGTATTCCGAGCTGCCCGGGTAGAGTGGCCATCCGAGGAAGAGCTCGGCTATGACACACCCGAGTGACCACATGTCGATCGCCTCCTTGAAGGGAAGACCGAGGATGATCTCGGGAGCACTGCAATTTATGTAATCAGAATGATTGCAACCAAGGGAATGAGTTCAGACACTATTGAAAATGAAAGAGAATCACGCGAAGGATTGAGAGCTACTGTAATGTCAGTTGCTCACCGATAGTATCTGCTCTGTAGATAAGTGTTCGTCACTGCCTTGCTGCGATGAGAGGCGCTGCCGAAGTCGATGACCTACGTCATCGTTTATTGATTGATCTCTTGGAATGGATCGTACCTTGACGCGGAACGGCTGGTTCTGAGGGTCGACGAGCATGATGTTCTCGGGTTTGAGATCGGCATGAATCAGTCCAAGGGACTTCAACTTCATCAGAGCCGTCAGCACCTGAGATTGGAATTTTTATTGCAAGAAAGTACACAAATTGACGGAAAATCTTCAACATGAAACCAATTTTTAAAAAAAGGTTTTTTCAATAATTTTTTATCTAAAATCTCACCTGCTGCACGATTGGTCGGATGTTGTTCATTGGCAGCGGCGTGAACTTGTTCTGCTTGAGGAAATCATACAAATTCTGCTCGAGCATCTCGAAAACCTGGAAAACAAAAGATTATTGATTTTTCGGAGATAATTGATTGTAAAATTGCTAGCTGACCAGGCAAGTGTGTGACTTGTGCTGGAAGCATTCGAATGCCCTGACGAAGTTGAATTCCTCCGCGTTCTCATTCGACAATCGCGAGAGTATCGAGACCTGCGATGATTACAGTAATCCTCCTTCGTGATCTTCCCGCCAATCCCCTTCATCCCTCTCAACATAATCATTCCAATCCGGGATGAATCGTACCCTTAAATTGATTACCTCAATCTGTCCTTGTCTCGCATAGCTAGGGTGCTTCTTCAGGATTTTAATAGCGACAATCTCATTCGTGCCCTTCTTCCACGCTTTGACGACCTGAAAACGACAATATTGAGAACCAATTTAAATGCATGTAAATACAAAAACCATGCTCCTTCTAAGCATCATTCTAATGATTATTAGTACAAAATCTGATCAAATGGCGAGAAGATTTGGCCAATTTGCGAATGGTTCACCTGTCCGAATGTGCCCTTTCCGAGGAATTCGAGCACTTCGTAGTGGTTACGGTAGGGCGACATGAGGACCTCATTCTTGATGAGCTAAAAGCAATTTTTTTTGGTTTTCATGATCCTACAAAGTCATCTCTTCTCCCTTGGTGGTTTTCTGATCGGATTTGTGTGTGTGTGATTTCTGGTTTTAACTATCGATTCATTTGAGGCTAATTCGATATGATTTGTCTACTCGTAAGGAGACACGAAAGCTAAGGCATTCCATATTTTGTCTCGTCGCTATAGCCACCATGCAGACTGGTAGACATCTCAGGAATGTAACGGGTCGGGAAAATGGGAATTGGAGGAGAGGGGAAGCATCACACGAGCCGAACATAAATGGGTTAGCGGGAAAAGATGCTACAGTGACTGAGGTGAGAAGGGCTATTGAGAGAAAGAGAGAGGGCAATCTATCGAGGCAGGTTAGGGATAGAAGATGATCATGATCAGTCATTATCATCTTACCTTATATTCGCCCGAATCCTTGGCTACTTCGGTATCGACCGTGCCGGTTTTGCCGCTTTTGGACGACCCCTAAAAACCGACACCGTACCATCGGGATGGTCCGACCACTACTACGAGTCGGATGGCCTCGGACCGAGCCAGACGACACAATCAGAAGTATGATGGTCTCTTATTTTTTCGTCCGAAGTCATAAGACACTTCACTACATTCTCACGGATGAAATAGACCGAGTCCATGAGCATCCGGCCTCCTATTCCCCGAACAGAAAAGAAAGCAAGGGACGACACAGGACTGGACGGCTAATCGGGGAGGAGATTTGGGATGGATTAAAGAGAGGGAGAGAAGCCCGTACCTGGTATTCGCCTTCCGTCGAGGGCTTCGTTCGCGCCTTGGTGGAGGAAATCTTGTTGTTGATAGACGTAGTGGAAGTCTTCGAGGAACTGGAAACTGCGACTGGCTGCGACGACTTGAGAAGCTCCTGAAGGGAATCGATTGATTGGAGAATTCGAGTGACAAAGAACGAAATGGCGCGTGATTCATACCCCGAGATACTGTAATGTGAAAAAGTAAAAAATGTAACTAAAAGTCAAAATGTAAATGTTACATTTTTGTTTGTTAGAACTCACCCTCCGTTTCCGCATCTAACTGTTTTTGGGAAAAAAGATGAAATGAATGTCAGGTTGAGAAGGAAAGAAAAACGAACGAAATCAACGAAAAACGCCTCTTCAGTGAACACTCATAATTTACATTCTCGTCGTTCTTTGGCAACCTATTTCGATTAGCGAAAAAAAGTCAAATATTAAATACAATGCCAATAGTTACCTCCTGCTGCTTTCTCTTCAGTGCCGAGCGAGCGCAATGCTCGTCGACTCCCACCATCGAACGCGCGACCGCCGCTATCGCATCCTTGACTTCCTGTAATTTCTCTAATAAGCATATTTTTATACAAAAAAAGTCATTTTTATACAAGAGCACATTTGGCCGTCGTTTGGCATTATTTTGAGCATGCAAAAAGTAAGATCAACGAAAATCAATACAAAATCTAGAGAAACTAGAGGCGATGAACCAGATAGGAAGCCTATGAAAGAAATGCGGGAAGGGAAAGCGAGTGGGAGATATTCTCTTCTCGGAATCAGTGGTGAATATATCAGATTCTTATATCTCGCATATAACGTAGTTTCTCAGCAATTGCTGTTAAGGAGGTAACGAGGTTTCAACAATTTCTTGGATTCCAGCACAGCCAATGGCTACGCTCTCGTAAATGGTATTGATCTGATCGATAGTAAGCATAAAAATAGATCGATAACTGCGGATTTGAGGAACAGCGCACTACCAGCCAGGAGTCGGGATGAAAAAAATGACAATGTTCGATCTTCGATCAAAATGATTCGTCGGAAACTAGAATTCGTCATCAAGCGTCAAAGATGCTTCTTTGACGTGTTTGCTACCGAAAATCGTATCTTTCGTGTCACATAGAATCGCCCGTTGGATGATTGATCGATGACACAACATCGAATACAAAGTATCGAGAGGGGCCCAGCATCTCTTACTAGTTCATGAAAGGGAATGAGAGGATGAGGGAGAAGGGGGGAATATTCATGTCGGGGCAACAGGGAGCACGTGAATAGAAGGAGAAGGAAGTAGCGGCGGGAATTATCGATTCATAGAAAGCGGCGACTCTCTTCTCTTCAACAGCACATTTTCTTTCATTCCGTTTGACACGAAATGGAATTGTCATGTTATTCACTGCGCTCTCGATCTCCCTTCTATCGATTCTCCCTCTAATCGATCGATCGATGCTCCTATTTTTCAGCGCGCCGTGCGACGACAAAGAACTGGTATATCGTCATTATAATCAATAGGAAAAGAGGAGGAAATAGGGGGTGAAAGTAGCCGAGCAGACAGTGCGGGGAGGAGACGGGGAGGAGAGCAAGTTTGTGTGTGTTGTGATGGGAGAGGAAGGTAGGTAATGAGCGATACGCGTCTGGGAAGTCGAGAAATATGGAGGCGACTGAGAACTTGGGTGAGAAGGCAGATATGGGAGTGAATAGGAGCTAATAAGCTGCGATTCAATGGAGAAAAGAGACTCACTTGGGACACTTCTTGCGGTTCGAGTCGCATCGGGGGCAGGGGGTACTGGGGCGCGGCAGCAGCTGCAGCAGAAGTCATCGGCTGCTGCTGCTGCAGAGATACATCAGAGACGAGGGAAGAGTGGTGATGAGACGGGTGGTGCAGCAACTTTGACGGCGGCTCCGCTTTCCGCTTCCGACTAATGTCCATTCTCAGACGCGCACGACAGGGCGACGGCCGGTGGGTCGTCGGACCACCACGCGACCGATGCAGCTGATGCAGCAAGTGGTCGGTCGGAGGGGCGGAGACTGGAGGGGGACGACTTCCACTTCTCTTCTTCTTTCCCCCGAGCACACGGGCCGCCGAGCCGAAGGGAGAGGGGCGTGTTGAGGGGGAATGGTTGGAGGAGGAGGGGAGAGGGGGGAGCAAGACGGGCGGGGGAGAGCCGGCTCCCCCTCGCCCCGGCCACTCTCTAGACACGCAAGAGCGGGCTCTCCTCCCGCTGTCCACGCAGTCGGCGGAGCGTCTCTGCCGCTCCGCCCGCCCTCTCGCCTCCCTCTCGCCGTCTCTCCTCCTCTCCCCTGCTCCCTCGCCCTGCGTATCAGCGCACCGATCGATGGGACGAGGACGCGGCTGAGGGTGAGCAATGGGGGGAGGGGAGAATAGGGAGGGGGAGGGGAGGGAGGGGGGAGAGGAGAGGAGGAGAGGGACAAGGGGTGGAGAAGAGACCACAAAGAAGATGGAGGTACGTGATTAGATGGAGTGTCTCTCGGCTCAGAAATGGAGGGAGGAAAGAATCGAGGTCAATAAAGTGAGTGAAGTGGGGGACGAGAGGTTTAGGACTGCCTTGGGAAAGTGACGGAAACTGATTTTATGTTAGAAAGAAAAATAGCTCCTAAGCCATCCTCCTAAATCAGCTTTGGTAGGAAGCCAAGTGGTGCTAGGAAGCGTTTAGGGAGGGGTTGAGAAGGGCGGGGATGTTTTCAGCGGACTTTCGAGAATATTTAGAGAAATCGAGTCGAATCGAAAGAAACTTGAAGAGTGCGAATCTCGAGTCGCGCTTTGAGAAGAAATGGATGTTCACGATGAGATAACTCCTTTCGCATCGTTGTTGTAGAAAAAAAGGGTCTCAGTTGAGATAGAGAGGGTAACCCTTCCCCCGATCTTGATGAACCCCGCAACAGCATATAATTTTCCATCTACAGTAATCTCAATGCACTTTATCATACGGTCATCGAGAAATTGAATATTATTCATCAAAAACCTGCACTGATTGCATAAAATGAATCGTTGTTGGGCGGTGCGGAATGTGAAATTCGGACATATGGGGAGCAACGAAGGAGGAATGAACGTCACAAAAATAGGGGGCGAACGAGACATATGTTCTGCCTGCCCCTCAGCATATTCTCAGTTCAAAACACGCTCACGAAAATCTAGCGCATCGAATGAGACAATGAATTTGATCGGAATCTAAACAGACTGGCTGCACATAAACAATTGAGTGATGATAAAGCTTTGACAGGTGTTGGCCCAGGGTGGAATTATGCTTGATTGAGGAATGAAGAGAGGGGATCAGGTGGATGAGTAGCAGCAGGTCTGGCCCCACGTCTTCTCGGTGGTCACGAGATCGATGACTCCCGTCTGTCGAGGGTCGATGGACTTGCCCATAGACTGCTGCATGAGGCGTCTGCAAGTGCTATTCATTGATCTAGCTTTTGAAACTACACGGTAGAGCTCTCACGGGGAGAGAAGAGAGATCGACAAACGTTCAAAAGAAAAGTTGATTTTGATGCTTTGACGGCCATGTAGAGCCATGTGGTGAACCATAACTATACTGAAGTGCTACTGAAGTGCATCTCTACTAAAATATTTCATTATACACAATTTCTCTTCTACAATTTGACGAAGTCTACATAATTTATTTGACAGGAAACGTCCTCCGAATAATGTTGACATTTGCGAAACATTCAAATATCATATTCGCAGAGGTTTTGCGTTTTTCTCCGAATTATCAGCATTTTGAACGCCGTTACAGTGCACGTTCATACACCTTCAGTCACCATGCAGAGTACGGTAGCACCTACAGTCTGTGGGCGTTACCGCACTCAGCACTGATCCTGGCAAGAGTACCTCGCGGTGAGAATGAACGCTTCGTTGATGCGTTGACCCGTTTTCGCACTCGTCTCGAGGTACGGTATCTGGTAGAACTGGAAGGGATGTCACCACGCAACTATCTTTTGTATTTAGAGAAATCGTATCTCTGAGTTTCTCTAACGGTTTTTCTCATTTATTCTCTCGATCAGTTTGCAAGATAAATCGTTTTACAACAACGTCATTTAAATATCGCCCATCAAACGCAGCGATGCGTTGAACTTCCGCAAAAACAATCGGGTATTTTCGTGCACGGGTGATCCCGTGTTTTCGTGATTAACTGAAATCCTCGCTCGAAAAAATCGGGAATCCCCGGGATGAGCCTGCATTCACCAATCCTACGTTTTCTATCTACATCCGGCACTCTCATCATCACGCCTCAAAGAGCACAAAGCTTAGAATTCAAAACGGAATTCGGAAAGCAATCATGAGCAGTTGGGGTAACTGCTCAAAACACAAAACTTCCGGGAATCGTTGAAACTTAAATGAGAAAAGAGAAAAAAAATGTGGCAAATAATTACTGCAGCTAGCTCTTGCGCCTCTTTCACAGTGACCTTCCGTTGTGCTGCGAGGTCGCATTTGTTGCCGATCAAAGTCACCTGAATATACGAATAATATTTTTTTAGAGAAATTTCGGCCTGAAAATGTAAACAATGTAAACAAAAACTGAACGAACGACTAAACTAAACTGAGAATTGAATGTTGTAATGCTCATTTTAATTCATTTAAAATTATTTTTCAAAAATTAAAAATATATTTTTTCCACTTTCATATCCATTGCAGATAATGCTTCTCATTGTTCGCTCACCATTACATTGTCCTTGGCAAAGTCCTTGATTTGTCCCAGCCAGTTCTGAATATTATTTAATTGCTGAGAAAATATTTTTAGTATTTCTGCATGATGTCAGCTCTTTGGACGTCATAACATCAGTATTGTACTATAGATAGACATCTACGCTTCCCTTATTCTCAACGAAAAGACAGAGATGAGACAAGGATACAAATTAATTGAATGAGTATTTGTGCGAACATTCAATTTCCATTTTTGCAGTGACGTGAACGAGCATCTGCCTATTTTGAGATTGCGAAAATGCATTTCAGAATATATTTACTTTTTTGAAGAAGTTCACATGAGAAATTCCGTCGAAATATTTTACTGCTTTTCACGCAAACGTTCAAATACATTGCTCTTGATTTCCTACAGTACTTAGAATATTTCAAGAATTACTCTTCAACTAACAAGTAAGAGGATTCCCTACTCGAGTTTTGCTCTCAAAATACACTTGTTCGAACTACATCTTTAGGACTTGTCCTCTCTTTGATTCTTTCTAACGAATGTATTACTTTTAGACACATGAGAGAATGCGAACGCCTCGAAGTCTCAGCTATAGTATAGAATGGTGCATTTTATGGAATTCATCTTCATAGATAGAGACCGCAAGCTCCGCCCCCCTTTGAGGGGAAGCGAATCTCTCAAAACCTGCGCCCGAGGCGCACAATTCTAGTTCTTGATGGAATTGCATAAAAACTTAGGATCAGTGAGCTATCAGGATGATCTTCAACTGTTCTTAGGCGGAACAGTAATGGTCAACTTGAAGTAGGTCAACATCGACGATTTTTGGTCCAAATTTGGGGTTTGTAGGGGTTCTAGTGATCGCACATAGTTCCGCCAAAAGAATTCCATTGATTTATATTTTAGACGAATTTTAAGCTTAATTTCAAAATTTTAATAATTTTCCCTGAATTGTGCGCGAGCGCGGGGAGAGGCGAGCGAGAGAGCGGGAGGAACGAGAGAGACATGTGCGAGAGAGGCTCCGCCCCTTTTCTCTCTCTCCTGATCTCCCTCTCCTCTTCATTGCCCTCGCGCGCGTGCTTTTCGGGGGAGAACTCGGCGCAGAGAGGTGATAGAGACTTACTCTAAAAAGCAAAAATGTTATTCAGACCGAGACCAAGGTTTTGAGCACACATTTGGAGCGGTGCGACCAATTTGGTCAGTCACCCTGCGGTCTCTATTCATAGAACGCATTTCTATTCTATTACTGATATCCGTGATATTTCTACGATGATGTGAACTGTACAGAAAACGAGTTTGTAACGTGAAACGTCCAAACGAACGCGACTGGATGGTTCGGTCATATCACAGTGTTCACTAGGGATGACATTTCTGTTTTGGCTCTCTCCATTTCGCACACTATCTCGATGATCGAAGAAACGAGAGAGTATGCAGACTGGGGAGAGTCGAAAACCGAAAATACATCACTACTGTTCACTGTCCTTACCCTGATGTTCTCGAAGCTGAGCCTGTTGGCGATATCGTATACGAGAAGAAGTGCATCCGCGTCCCGATAATAGGCACTCGTCACGGATCGGAATCGCTCCTGTCCGGCAGTATCGAAGATCTGAAAATTATTTAAAAATACAAATATTTTAATTGCACAACAAATTCGACGAGTAATTCGACGTCAGGGACAGATCTAAATTGCTCTGTGTAAAATTGCGGAAATTACTGTTTTCACTACTGAGAAGAGCAATTACTTGCTTCAGAAAACACGGAGCCGAACTTGATAGGAAATACAAACCTGTAGCTTCACTTGCTTTCCGTCCACGGGGATGATCTTATTCTGAAAACAAAGACGTCATTTGATTCTGCCTCGTGTCTTGAGAAATAGGGCTGTTGGTCTGGTTTCTGGTTTCTCCTCCCTTTCCCTAGTGAGATTCCCCCGGTGAGAACGGCAATCCAATCAGGCATTCTCTCTCACTCTGTAATCGATTCCTACTGTGGAAATGAAATTATTGTTGAGGAAGGTCCCGTCCTTGAATCGGACGAGCACACACGTCTTCCCCGTGCAAGAATCGCCGAGGAGCATAACCTGCACAAATGTTGCTGATTAGACTCTGGATAAGTGTTGATACTGATTGGCGGACTGCACCCATATTTGAGTGAATCATCTTACTGTAAACCAAGGGATACCTAGTACTGGAAAGATTTTCCTAACTGAAACTGGCTATTAGAGGTTGAGGAGATTGCCCGTTTTGACGAAGAATTACCATAACAGATGACGTCGTAAGTCACGGTGGAGATAAGATAAGTCAACATGATGATTACACAAACGCTTACTAGCTTAGGACTTGGGTTCCACTGCTCTTTTCAGGTTTATCGTCATTTTACGAATGAGCAATCACTCAAACTCGCCAATCTGACCCACGAGATTACCCTGTCAAAACGTGCTTCCTCCTCTCACTCATTCTGCGTCTTCTCTCAGTCAAGCGTGTGCCCATTCCAGACCACGAGCATCTCTCCTCATTACTCATTCTGTTTCGGAAGTTAAGGGTGTGAAGAAATAAATTAGGGTGATTTCGTCACTTCATGTTCATATCTGACATGATGTTGCCAGTCAAGGTTCGACGAGGTAATGAGATAGCTAATAGGGAATTCGATACATCTAAGAAAAAGATTACCTAACCTAATAACTACGATCCAGAGAGTCATTTTCCTTCAGAATCGCTAGTAAACAGAAAATCCTGAGTCTTTTTGTTTTCTTTTCTCAGCACTTGTTTCTTCACTTTCCTCGTGTCCCTGGAGACTTCGCATTTAGAGAACCAAAAAAAGCAGCGAGAAGGCAGAGCTTCAGCAGGCAAAAACTGCTGTAGATGATGTGAATGATGAAAGCCGCGACAGGCGAGATTGATTGCATCTACTTGAGAAGAGGAGGGGATGATGGACTGAGTGGGTATGCAGCAGGGCCTTAAACGCAAACAGAACAAGCAAGCCAAGAAAAGCAGAGAATGGAGGGCAATTGAAGAGATGTCTGATGTTGTAGAAAGATCTGCACTAGAAAATAGTTCTAAACGAAAAAATGACGTGAGATGACAATACTTTTCCACTCGAAGTGACCTTCTTAGTTGACATCATAACTGTGGCCAATGGTCTATTTCATTCTCTATCACTCATTGTCGCAGAAACCAAAGAAGCACTATTGGTGGCGCGCGCTTTCAAAGCGTTATCTTGCCCCTTATAATCCTGGTGACAAAAAAATCGACATACCGTGAACGAGAAATCGCACGGGACATTGTTCATCGAGCTTTTCTTGCGCAGCGGATGTTGCATTGCTGCTGAAAGGGATGATCATTGTAGCGGAGAAACTCTAGCGTGCAAGACTCGCCAAAACTCGCATTTTCAGTAAATCAATAACACTAATTCCAGACAACGGTCAAACATCAATTGCGCGTTTTCGTGTGAAGCGAAGAGCAAATGTGAGCTGAAACATCGCGAGACTGCTGAATGGCCCTAATTTATCGTTCGAAGTAGCTTCATGGATGCAGGCATGACACGCTAATGATGTCGCACTGACTCGAATGAGCCAATTTCAGGATGTGCGAAAGCGGGATTCTCGTGTTTTTCAGCGCGCTTACAGCGAGAAGAAGCACGATTAGAGGAAGGGGAGGAGGGTTCACAAAGAGGCGAGGAGGGGGAATCCTCTTAAGGAGGGGGGAGGGGGGGGGGGGAGTCTGAGTCAACCCTTCTTCTCCTCCCTCTTCCACGTCTCTCGCGCTCAAGTTCAGGGGTCTGAAGAATTCATGAGGATATCTCGTAGAGGGAGATGGCTCTCGTTCAGACTTGCGAATCCCAATGAACTTTGGTGAGAGGACGAAGACCGAAAATCAGTGAGAGTGGAAGGGGAAATTAGAGGGAGGGAGCAATGCATCACGCGCTAAAATCACGTCTTGCTTCGTTTCTCCATGAGGGAAGACTCGGATTACCAGTATGACTTCCAGAGAGGGAGAGAAAGAGAGAGACAAACAAGGCTCGCGCTGCTACTCTCCATTTCACTCTGCGAGGAAGGTCGACGACTTTGAGAGGGGAGAGGACTTTGACGTGTAGAAGAGCGAGGAGGGGGGAAATGTCTTTTCTCTCCAATCACAGCCCTCTTCTATCCGCGAGTTGACGACGCGCACGGCCCGTCGCCTCTTTTCAACACACAAAGCCCGGCCCCGCCCCGGCATTCAAGAAGGCCAGCGGCATTCGGATAGCGCGCGACGAACTGTTTTCGAGTGATGCCCGTCGGCGCCCGACGAAAAAATGAATGCTTGGGAATTCCCGCCGCCGTCCCTACTTTTGCTCGCCCAGCACGCACCCGTCACTTCCAACTATAGAAGATGGGAGGATGGGGAAGACGAGTAGAAGGAGGGGGATGGAGCACGGGGGGAAGGGACCAATCCACTTTCACGCTTCTCCCCCCTCCTCCTTCATCCACTCACTCCACCCTTTCTTCGTCGTCCTCTTCGAGAGCAGTTTTTGAGGAGGAAAATTGGGAGGAGGGGGAGGAGGAGGAAGACAACAGGCGCTTAGTTAAGCTGCTGAGAGCCCTACATGGAGGAGGAAAAGGAGGAAGAGGAAATGGGAGGGTGAGAGGGCGAGGAGCAGAGGAGGTCTTCGCCACGTTCGAATAAGGAAGGGAGAGTAAGGCAAACGTCTCAAATGTCCTACATAAGGAGGGTGAGGTGGGGACGCAATCGTAATCCATGGACGAGGAGACAATATATCGTCGTACAAGCGGGGGGTAGGCTACGATTTAACTCGGGTGAAGATGGAAATCGCTATGGTAACTGGAATCGGGGCGCTGGTTGAGGTGCGAGACACAGGGAAATTTGATAACAACCGTGTGCGATCGACAGTGGGGGTGACTACAATGTTGAGAGATACGGCTGAGCACGGGATTTCAGTTGATTGACTAACGAGTGCATCTGATACGCCCCCGAGCTCATTAGTGGTGAGAAAAGGGAGGAGTTATGAAGAGGGGCATCGGCATAAGTGGCGCAAAGAGAGTCTGTGTGTAGCTATGATACTTCGTTTCTTTCCCTTCCCACTTCCTCTTTTCCCTTTTTCCCTAAACGATCCTCATAAATCCGTGTGGTGCTTCTGACAGAACTGTTCGAGGGAAGGAGAAAGGGAAACGGAAAAAGATGGAGAAGTAGTAAAGGTGTGTGCTGAAAAACGATGCACGAGTCTCGAGGACATATTCAACACACGGATTCTCAGGGGCAATATCTTTGACATATTGAATCTCTCGGGTCAGAAATGTAACAACTGACAGTGGGCGAAATAAGCGTAGGACGATCGGGGGAATCTGCGGTACCGGGGCGAAAGATGCATCTACAAGTACGAGAAAAGGGGCGTGATGAGGGACGACGTCTGGCTAGCAAAAATGTCTACTATGAAATGGAAAGATGTGGCACAGAGAAAGTGATGATAACTTACGTCTAAGTTTTCTTTGAAAGCTTTGGGCGAAATAACTTTGCATTTACATAGGGGCGTACAAATTTTGGTGATAAGTGTAGGGGAGAGAACATTAGAAATTTTGTCGCATAGAATTATCTGAGCATAGTCTTTCTCAAATCCCTGAGGCGAGAAAAGGAATCGATAATTATCATAGTTTGGTTGACTCCTTTGGTTTGAGTGGGATAGTCGAGGAAGTGACGATAGGGGCGGCCTCCTCAAGCGAATTGAATTACGATGGGATTGGGTAGGAGGAGATGAGTACCTGACTCTGAAGACCCTGCGGTTTGTTGGGAAGAGGAGGACGATTTCGAGAGGGAGTCCGTTGAGGGCCTCAAGAAGGAGGAAAGGTCACGACAAGTTATGTCAAATCGGAACTCGACTCTCCTCATTGAACGTGCTCTCTCATGTCTCTGACCTACGAGACAGCACGCGAATTGAAGAGAGGTTTTTTTTCTGTTTTGTCATCACTAGTCACTAGTGTTGTTTATTCGAGTGTTATTCGTCGAGTACTTGCTCGACGAATAACATTATGAAACACACTCGCGAGCCCGATCCACTCGCGTGTGAAAAGAACAGAATGACTCGCGAGTGATCGGACACTCGCGAGTGGATTTGCATTTTATTCGCGAGTGTATTTGAAATAGAGAGGGGAGAAATGAAATCGTTGTTTCTCGATCAAATAGAATTAGAACCTCACTCGAGGTTCGAGAGGTGTGAAAATGCCGGGTCGCTCGCGAGTAACACTCGAGAATAACAACTCGCGAATAACACTCGCGAATAAAATGCAAATCCACTCGCGAGTGCCCGATCACTCGCGAGTGGAATCGAAGTATGTACTCGCGAGTGAAACTCATTCGCGAGTAGTTTCGAGGGAAAGCACTCGCGAGTGACGAGTTACTCGATCTAACAACACTACTAGTCACGACGATTAGGGAAACACTAGAATAGCACAATGTATTCCGAATTTGTGTGCCTCGACCTAAGGCCGTTTATGTAATAGTCGAACAATGTTCAGCACTTCAGAAAAATCGAAAAGTTACCTACATCACCTCATTTTTCAAGCGCTATATTTTTTTTTGCCGTGCCAGCCCCTACTAGACGTTTGCTGACTACGCAAACGGCCTCCTATGTAAGATGAACTAAGTTTAACAATCAAATTCCCAATTATATTTTAGCGTTTTTTTCTAATAGTATGATTAAAAAAGCAGCTGCAGCTGTGTACCACTAGAACGCGAACTTTTCAGCATAAGCAGATGTTCCTTTCTCCAGCTGAATTTCCTCGAAAAGAGTTATTTCACGTCACAATTGAGTACGTATCTCACCTTCGATTGATACAATGGAACGATGGATGGGTCCTGTACTTAGTGATGACGTCACTGTGGAGATAATTGTGGATTGAGCAGGCACCATTTCGGGGGGAGTCTCGTGGACTTCCCGACGGGTGGAGGGAGAAGTTACTGACCGCTCTCGACCTGTTGAACCTAAGCAATTGCTTGATTTTATCAGCGGATTATCCGTCCAAAAGGTCCAAATTGCATCTGCCAATCTCGAGTTATGCACTAATAGGATAATCTCGTTTCCTAGTAGGTGGCCGATTTGTAGTGTATGTTGTAGCAATTTTCTTGACTGAGCAGATACAAAACAAGCGACGCTACAAAACCTGAGTACACTATAAACTGTTACCAGACCATTTGTGGGCTCGTTGGCGGTCGTGAGAAGACCTCCCACAGCGATGTTATAACTGACGGGACGGGCCTGGGAAAGAAGTCAATGTAAACAAGTGAGGAAAAAGGAAGACGTCTATGGGGAGAAAATGGCGTAATGCCAGTATAATGGCGTTTTCAATTAAAATGTTTTACCTTCTGAGGGCCATGAGCGCCGGATCTCAGACTTGGCGGGGGCGGTCTAAGGGGGCGATCGAGTGATCGAGCGCCAGCTTCGTCATCGATCTCGTCTATCGAATCGAACTGGAAATACGATAGATACATTTAGATATATTCATCTTTTTCCCAAGGCACTGGACCTGCAGGATGGTAGCTTCGTTTAGGGATGGAATAGCGATTATTATTATAATTTCTACATAGCCGCTGGTGGCAAAAACGCATCACACAAACCTCACGGTAGAATTATTTTGGAAAAAAAGAACTAACCGAGCTGTCTCTGCTGCCATCTCGAAACCGCTCGTATTCAGTCGATCTATCGCCTCTCAATGCATTCAACTGGTCGACAACTTCGCTTAGAGATGCCTGAATCAATGTATTAGTCTTGTGTATGATAAGTTCAGATATCATTTTGCGAGTCTATGTCCACATATTTATCTATTTTATTCTGTCTATCATCCTTCCCCATCTTCTCTCTCGCGTCACCCCCACAAATCCTCGATTGAATTTTGCCTGCTGAACCATCAGATCTAAGTCTATTTGAATGCAGAGACTTACTTGATGATCATCACTCGCGTTTCCTCCTGTTCGGTCCGTATACATCGATCGAGTCATCATATCTGAACCTTACTTTGAATCCAACGAACAGATCAAAGATCAGCTCACCCTCTCTGTTATCTCTGTTATTACTCGATGCTTGTGGAGGCAGTGGAGCGGTTATTCGAGGACGGCGAATGCCTGAAGGAGATTGAAGTGATTCACTTTGAAAACGTTATTGTGGGATACAAATCAACTAAATGCACGATTAGACGTCTCCATTGAAAGAAAAAATAGTTTATACGGACTCTCGCCACTGCTGCCCGATGAATTGGCCGAGAACGTGGCATTCGTGACTGTCTGAGCCGTGAGAGCGGGCGAATCACTGTAAGATCACATTAGTTCAAGGTATTGCTCTGAAATTTAGGCTTTTATTTCACCTATTCTTCGAGGCCGAGTTAGAAACAATATTTACTCACTTCCTCCTGAATGAGCCTTGAGTGTCGATCGATAAGGAGCTTCCACTGTTCTGCGGAATTCCGAACTCGTTTCTCTTCGCCATCTACAAAACGCTTACATTTTTGAAAATACAGAATATACGTTAATTTTAGCTTCCAAACGCTAGTGCTCCTCGCCTATTTCCCGGCATGTTTTCTCATTCTTTCTGGAGCGTTGCTTATTGATTAGATTGAAACGACTGGTGGAGTATCGAAAATGAAGAATGGCTATCCCGACTTTCCTAATCAGCGCCCAGAAAGCGACACCGATAAATTCTATTCTATTCTATTATATTCTTAGAGATTGAGCGGAACTAACCGCTCTGGTGAACGTGGTTCTGCCTCCAGTGGGTGTGCTATTCACTCTGGCAATGGGATGGTCGATCATCTGGGTCAATCTGTCCATCTGCGGTGAGTGGGAGACGGGAATGGGGGATTGCTCGCGGTAGTAGAGAGAGCGGTGGAAGAAGCGAGCCTCGTTCTGCAGGAGGCTCTCCACGATCTGAAAAACAAAAGGTTAGATACTTTTAGTGAGAAAATACGTAGTATATATTGTCAATTAATTCTATATTGGGTGTGACTTGCAACTGCACGTTTGTGAATTCGGGAAATTTTCTTGATTTAGTTCAATCTCCTCGACTTCGGAACTCACCTTCGAACCGGTGACGTTATCTGTTTCGTTTCCATTGCCGATAAGATTTGGCCCGAAGACGATTGCCAGATTACCAGCGCTCATCCTGCAGTGCGATATATGAACTAAGAATAATTAAAGTGTAAGATCTATTACTCACAAAACTATGTTCAAAATGCTGAATAAATCAAGAACTAAATTATTCTTCTCAGGTTCAAGGTAACAATTACCAACTCACATGGTCGAGCTCTCGTACTGCAGCAGTTCGCAGAGGAAATTGACGAGAAACGCGAGGTTGTTGTGATAGGCAGGTGGCAGTTGGGCAAGACAGGACTCAATGAGAAGAAGCCGCTCCTCGCCTTCCACTCTGAAAAACTCTACTTAAATCAGATAAAAGCCGCTCGAAAAATGATACCAGAAAGCAATATTTAAAATGCTCTTTCTCCACTATCGATACTTTTCTCACTACATTATATTTTTTGAGCAAAGGACAACATAAATTAATTGCTTCGAATTCATCAAATCAGCGAACCTCGTTGCTGCAATCCAGTCTCCATGAAGGCGATTCGTCAGCAGTGGATCGGGCAGTTCACGCAGATAGCTGCAGTTTATTTATCTAGATATCGATATAACGCTGACGAGATAGATATATACGATTCCAAAGAAAGGTACTGTACGATTCGAAAGCGCACCTCTTGAGTACACTGCACACCGAGTGAGGATCCATGGCGAAAGCGTCTGTTCGATCATCCAACATCTGCCCGGCATCGAATGCTGCCTTGATCCGACGGATCTTCGTGTTGTTGCCGTTGACACGGAAGACACCTGGAAGAAGTTCAGTCACGATTGTTCACCGAGTGCACTTTGATCACTTGCAATAATGTGGAACTTCAATCCATGTAATGCAATATCCCCTACCCTTCAGAATCCAACGTATCATGTAACGATCATGTTTGAGATATCTCTGCCTACGCAACACGTGAGTAAGTTTTCCTCACCCCTCTCCTTCATCGCAGTCGCTCTCAGGATCGTGCAGCACTTCTCCAGCACCACCGAGATGGGCCGATTGGCGTGTCTCAGATGCTCCTCGAGATCGACTCCGAACATCGGTCGAGGACGGGCGTTTGCTGCAAATAAGTTTCCTCATTTACATTCATCGTTCCACAATTCAATCCTGCGGGAGTTTCAAGTTCGTGCAGTATCAGACGATGTGAATTTCAGGCTATAATGCACATTTTGTGCGTAATTAAGATTTCTGCATCATCAATTAAATGGTGTATCGCGCACATTTGATCGCATATTTCCCGCAAATGGATTCACATGTCGATCTTTATGACACTTGAAAATAAGTTTGATCTATTGAATCACATTTCACAATCGATGTTCGCTCACTTCCGCCATGCTAGCAAACTTTTATGCGCATCCCGCTTGTCTAATCGCGTCAGCTGAGGTTCGATTGATAGGTCGATATCAGCCTAATCACTGGTGATTTGGCGGTTCAGAATAATCTATATCAGAAAGGCATGTCGTTTCAATTTAATCGTTCGTGAATCTAATTTCGCAGTGATTTCACAAGTAATGAGAGAGTTTCACCGTAAGTAATGAGATGAAAGCCGTGGGCTCACCGATGTCTCTCCTTATCTCAGGCAGGATGTTTTCGAAAGTGCGGAGAGCGAATCGATGGTATTCCAAGAGTTCCTCGGCATAAGCAGCGAAGACGAGGGCGATCTCTTGCTCCTTTGCAGCCAAAGTGAAAATATCAGTGATGGTAGAATCCTGGAAAAGAAACTGCTTATATCTCGCCTGCTATTCAATTCGGTGATTCACGTGAACGCCTCGAATATATCTCGTTTTCGTCTATTGTGTCTTTCATTTCGCATTGTGCGAACAACTCTATTCAGTAGATTGGAACGTTTAGGCATTCTCCCCCCTCCCCCCTTTCACTCGCCTTCAAACTCTCCAATTTGGAGAGATTAGTGTCGAATTCCTCTTGTAATTCGCTCTGTCGCCCCTCGTCATCCTTCTTCGAGTTGAGCGCCTGAGACACATGGTTATACGAATTGGCATTCGCCCCGCCACTTCAGACTCCCATTTCTGGCACTTTATCCATCAGTCCAGAGTGCTCCAATTATGCAGTCTAGAGCAATCCTTTTAAAAGCCATTACATCTCCCTATTGGGTGTCACAGGAGGAATGTCCAATAAATACTCAATTTCTCGCAGAATACTCGTTTACTTCGGTTTCTTTTTTCTTTCAAACGAAGTAGTTAGGCAACTACTTGGAATGAAGAGAGAAACAATGGCGAGGAAATGATTTGCCATCTCTATTTCACAGGAATGTCGCTCACTGACCTTCCGCGCAATGTCGACATCGACTGTTGTGTGAGTCAGACGCTCCTTCGATTTATTGAGCGCCTGGAAAGGAAATGGATAAACCAGGACGAGATTGGCATTCCTCGAGCGCGAAAACAGTGTATGATTGCTCTTTGCGTGTACTATCATACACTTCCGATTGGGTTGGGGAATTTCTTCCTGATAGCAAGCGTCGAATCGCAATGCCAACGCGAGAGAATGATAGTACCATTAGTACAAACTCTTTCACTAATTGGAACATGAATCATACCTTGTCCATCTCCAGATATCGACACATTCCTTCCAACACTCGCTTCTCTGTATTCATCTCTGTACGGACCTGCAATCATGAATCTCCTAGATCAAAGATCCGCCATGGAAAAGCGATTAGTCTCTTTCTCACTGGGAAGCCATTCAATATCAATACCAACGGCGAAAATATTGCTTACTCGCTCATCCATCAGTGTATTCAGTGCGGCACTCATTGAGTCGAGGACCTGGAAAAACGAGGGAAGAGTCATGTTTCTGCCGAGAATTCGAACACAAAACAGCAAAGCGTGGCTAATTCTGAGGCTCAAGGCAAACTTGAGAGGCGAAATTACCTTGTACAAGCAGGTGGAACCGTTCAAGCGTAGTTCCTTGGAATCCGCAGCGAGATCGGATGCCATCACATACTCGTCGCACTTTTTCTAAGAAATAATCGTTTTCGAAATTGTAAAGTTGACAACTGACCTTGCGTTTCTCCGGAACTTCTTCTTTGAGACCTGTTTTCATGCATGACGAAAGGTTCTTTCTGAAAAGAATAATTGCGTGAGTGCTTCCTTCCCGGAAATTCTTACCTATACACGTTAATTGATGCGATAATCTTCTGATTTCTCTGGTCGATACCCGATACCGAGGCGAGTTCATCCCGCTTCTCTGATCTGTAATCGATCAATAATCCACATCCGTTTTCGCCTCTTTCGTTTGCATTATCGCTCTCTATGATTGGCGCTATTATGAGTCATCCGTATCATTCGAAACTCGATGCGTGAGATGCTTGTATGGAGAGAGACAAAAACATGCAGCCGCCGCGCGTCTGAGTCAGGCCCAAAACACAGTCGAAACATGGTCAACAAGTCACACGGAGAGAGCAAAACAACCCACAGGCCGAGATTGGTCTTCATCCGGCCAATCTTCTGGCGAATCGCTTTGTTAGTTTTCTCCATTCTTCTCTTATTTCTTGTCGATCGGGCCTAGTGCATTCCTGCAAGTTTCGAATGATCACAAATCGCAACACGACTCAAGAAAAGCGCACACATGGAGCGGATTAGCGGAATCCGATCTGAAATGGCCCCGGAAATGAGTCCGGAAGTGAGGGAAAGGGGGAACCGCGCCTAGTCGATCATGGTGTGCATGTATTTGCAATCGTCTAACAAGTAGTTGCATAAATAAAGGTGAAAACGGGGGAGAGGAAGGACGCTCATATTTGTATAGCAAGGATGGTGAGGGAAAGGAGCCAAGGAGGGGGCAGAGTGGCAGAGAGGGAGAGTGGTCGAGAGGGGGAGAGTGGAGAGGGGAAGAGGGGGAGGGGGAGGAGGAGATGGACCAAGCCGAGAAGGGGGGAATCACGGCATGCGATCAATAGGGCGACGAGAGGGAGAGTGCGGGAAACGGGGAGAGAACGGAGAGAGAAGAAGAGAGGGAAGAGTGAGAGAGATTATGGAGATAATGAATCACTAGCCACTTTGGGTGTGAGAGGCGAAACTTTGACTTTCTCAGTCCTCTTTTGCTTTCTTTGACTATTGGTGGCATCGTTTAGAGCTGGGGTGCGTGTTTTCGCTTTGAAGCACATCTATAACACTCTCATACTGTGGAAAAAGGGAGGGAGGAAAACGTCAAAGGAGAAGTTGAAATATTAGATATACCCTAATTTCGTATCTCAACCACCAGTAGAGGTAGCGATTTGGAACATCCTTTCTGGGCCCAAATTTCAAATTCCTCTCTCTCTCCTCTTCCTCCACTTTTTCCACACCGTGAGGAAATTCCCCCATCCCCTGACTTTTTTCACCATCATTACAGTATGCCGAAGAAACTGTGGCGGAAATAAATTTCACTGAGACGTTTGAGGTGGACAACGCTTGTCCAAAAATGATTGAGAAAAAAACTTTATTTCTCAAACAATCGAACAAGGTAGTGGTAAAACTGATAAGCTTAGCTTAAACAAGACGATTAAGCTACTGCTGCGATAATATTTGCGAGACATCGATTGATGCCACTCGATCTCTCCTCTTTGGATGTTCTTCCGTCCACGAGGCGGCCTTCGCTCTGGCGAAGATGACGAAGATCGTGTTAGTGATGACGAGCATTGAGGCGTACAGGATGAAAATCTGAAAATTGAACACGTTCTCATAATTCAACATCCTCTCTTCCGACTACCTTTCTCCACTCATCGAAGGTGTTGTCTGGAGCGATGATGGGAATGACGAAAGATCCGACGAACATCGTACCACATGAAACCATCTGAACATGCACGAGCATCAGCACCTCGCTAGCTACTAGTGATGGCAAATCGGCATCCGACTCTCCTCAATTCTCGTGCTCTCTCGCCTCTCTAACTGGCGAGAGATAACGTGAAATGAGGAGAGTCGCTGCCGTCATCACTACTCTCATCACAACTAGCCACAGCTGTTGTATATCAGCGCTCATTCGCTGATGCATATCATTGTATATTCTATGCCAATTATCAATCATAGTCTCACTTGAACCACCGACATGACGAAGGCCGAGTATTGCCGAGAGGTCATCACGAGGCATTTCGGGTAGCCACCTGCGTGGAAACCGAGAAGAGCCACGGGGGCTACTGTAAGGAACAATTATCATTACTTTATCATCGAACTCTTGAGGGAAAAGTGGTCAATCAACTTATAATATATTTATTTTATTCGTGAAACGCGTTGTGCATTGTGCTGACAAAACGGCTCTCCTCAATTCACGCGATCTCTCGCCAGATAGAGACGAGAGAGCACGCGAATTCTGGAGAGTCGAACGCCGATTTGACATCAATTTCGCGCAACTGACGGGCGAGGAACGTGTCGATCCAATTGGGAGTGGGCGTGACGATGGAAGCAACCGCGAAGAAGACTGCTCCTCCCACAAGCGCGATCGAATTGAAGAGACGTAGTTTTGTCACCTGGAATGTACCTGAGAATCTCTGGTGTTAATCCTTGAATTATCAGAACAACGAGAGCCGTAGTTTTTTTGCCGGGTAATCCCTTCCAAAACTGACATCATCTACGCAATTGAACTTGTCGGAAATGAGACCGGAGAAGAATTTGATGCACAGTTGACAGACGAGGGGAATGATAGAGATGACACCAGTCATGGCAGGCGAGAATTTGAGGACCTTGTTGAGGTAGCTGAAACGAGCCGGTTAACGTCGTTTGAACATATTCGATTTCAGTCGATCGTTATTCGACTTCTCAAACTAGTGAAGGACTTGCGGTACCGTACAAAAGTTGGGACGAAAAGTTGGAATCGTCGCAATTCCTTTCAAAATTGTGCAAGAAAGCAAACGGTTTTTTGCGTGATCGACATTAGGACGGTCACGCAAAATCCGCTAGGTTCTCGATTAAATTTTGATGCTTTGCGTCCACACTTTTTGCGCGGTATCGTACATGGGACTCCACGAGATCGTGAATTGAGAGACGAAGAAGGTCCCAATCACGGCCACCCACGACGCCCAGATGACCGGAGAGGAGAAGATAGCACGATAGGGAGGCTGAGGGAGCGATTTCGGCTTTTGAAACTTTGGATTCGCCTTGATAAGAATTATGACCAAAGACCGAATAACGAGATCATTTAGCAATGACTTGTTTAAACGTAGAATAAGTGAGTACCTGTGCTGAGCTGCCACTTGTTTGCAGCTTTGACTTGCCTCTGTTGATCTTCTGAACCTCCCATTCTCCCACAAAGGGATGAGCACTGGGAGCGTCCCTGAACCATCTCACTTCACTTCTTCATCTCACGGTGCACTATTATACTTTTCATTAACTTGAACATCTGCCCGTTAAACGGAAGCTGTCTTGCAATATGATCAATGTCTCTTGAGCCTTATCGGCAAAGACCAGAGGTTACTCAGAAACGATTCAGTCTGTGCGTTTTTTCATACCTGTAAAGAAATGCGAAGAAACCCGTGATGATGGCAAGAATGATTCCATTGAGGTAGAACGCGTAAGGCCAGCCAACTGCAACTTTGATCTTGGCATAGTCCAGATTATGGTGATGATCAATCTTTGTGTGTGGTTTGTGCCCACGTTGTCGAGTGACATTTCGAATGGATTATGCAAAGTGTTCGGAAGAGTTTCCGGCGGGCGATCACGCTCAGCACGAGAACTCGTCATCATACTCACACACATTTCGAAATAAATCGAACTTGGAGTGATATCAAGGTGGAAAAAATATTCGCCGAAGTTCTTAGAAAACAAATAAAGGGTTTCACATAGTTCTCAAACAAATAGTACACACCTTTACTCCCGACCGCTCCTGCGACTGGCATCGTGAACATGGCGGCAATTTCTACGTGACCTGAAATAATCGGATAATTCCATTCCTGCCCCCACCCCCCCCCCTGTCTAATAATTAGAAAATTATCGTTTCATGTACAAGTCATAAATTATGACTATTTTCTTTTGATTGTGAAATGGAGTTGCTGTTCGAAAAATTTCTGAACCGATAAGTGTAGCCGATTTGTTCCCTCAACTGAATTGTGGATTACAATGTGATGTATACGGTGATTTTTTCCTTAATTCGAAAGGTTTCTCACCCGTAAGAACAGCGATGAAGATACCGCGTTCGGTTAGAGGTGCCCTGACATGTCATGATTTTCAAAACGTGATTGATGATGATATCTCACCAGTCATTGCACACCTTTCCGGCCACAGTGAAGAGCATCGAGAAGGTCGCACCCTATATGATTTCTTGTGTTGGAAATTCTAATTCTTGTTGTCTTATGAATAGAAATATTCAATAACGTTATAAGAGAATACTGTAAGAGATTCTCGTTTTTGTTAGTCGTCGCGAGCGGTCCTTCTCCATTTCTCTCTGATAGAGAATGGAATCCGTCTAGTTCCCCTCGTCTACTCCATCAACTCAACAAGATCGGAATCCCCATCCAAGCCGGACTCTGGTCACCGTGTGATGGGTATGACCTACTGTTTGGTCCCTCAGATACCATTCTCGTCGAATCTCGTTTCGCGATTGATGACTCGAGTTTGGTGGACTCAGTTCTAAAATCACGGGAGCCTTTTTCCATCATCAACAATGAACACTCTACATCAAGTCCTATCGTCCTGGATGATCGCAACCCTTTCTCCAGCCAATCTCTTGGGTCTGTGAATGGAAAGAAGACCGATCCCTTGACCCCCACCCAGACGAAATGATTCTCTCTCGAACGAAGAACCGACCCGAAACCTATCTGAAACCATCCATCCCCATCTGGCGTCAACTGCCTGACATGATAAATGTAAAAATGTAATGTAAGAATACTGTACCTGAACTAATCTGAAGAAGATGAATAGTGAGAATGATATCGACAGCGCGACAGGCGTGAATGCAACAGCGAACGCACCGAGGAAGCCTAAAATACTTTGCTCATTATTGAAAGTACTGAGTGCTTACCGATGAAGGTCATAGACTTGTGGACGCCGAATCGTCTGATGATCTGCACCATAGGCTGCACGCAGACTACGTTGCCGCCGAATGAGCCTGTAGCAATCATTTGTTTATCCTTTTCCTCAAACATGGCTCCGAAACCCTATCTTACGTAGCTGAATCGTGTTTTTCCACGGCACGGTACGATATCTTTGCTTTCTTGGAAAATGATAAGATTTCGTGGCTAAACACCTCACCAGCGAACGATAACGCTCTCATCATTGGTGTCCAATCAAATCGCCTATCGCTCCAGGAGAGTTCGGACGAGGCCCAGTCGGGATCCTGGATATCATCAAATGCGATGAAAGAAAGACGATGCTCACTAATAACGTTCGATTGATAAAGGCCGGATAGAGAGGAGATGTGGTGATATCTTGCATAGACACGAAGGCGGCGTTGAAGGTGATCACACTACAAATTTCATTGTGACGCTGAGATAATGGTGGCGTGGTGCTTCATCCAACATGCTGTGAGTATTCAAAGACAAGATAAAAATCACCATCCGAGCACCATAGACAACTTCAGTCCGACAATTGCCAGAATGACGAATCGATAACGGCCCTTCTTCATGTGGAGGTCATCGGACAATTCGATTTCAGGTTTCATCTAAACCGATGTTTAACAACCGTAACCGAAAGCGAATTCGGTACCTCACACACTCTCCTGGGCTGAACCGCCGCGAAATAACGCACCGAAAATGGTAGCGTAAGCTGTAGGAGGAGAGAGGAGCAAAGTCGATGAAATGGTTCCCGAGAATGACACTGGGCGTCGATTATGATAATCGAGCGTGAAAAGGTTCCCGCAAAGAGCTGAGCGCTCGCATAAGTATTAGTTTCTGCCCGATTTGTGTTTCGAAGTCGTGAACGCGAGATTGAAGAGACTTTTATCGATGTCGGGAAAAAACACGAAAGCAGGGCTGTGACAGGGTTCATTGGGATAGAAGACACACAAAAATCGAATAAAGAGAAGAGAGGCTGGTGACCTGTACGAAATCACAACGATGACCATATACAACAAGGGGTTGAAGAATCAAGCAGAAAGGACTGTTTTCACTTGATTTGGGAAATACCTGAATCTGATCCGGGGCTGTAGGCGACTGGTTCTTAAGCGATGTAATGAGTGTAGGGAGGTAAGGGTAGGGGCATATCTCGATGGATTTGCACTACGAATGAGCAGAAAGTGTGGGGCAATAATCGACAACAACCAGTCAAGAATCGCGATCGATGTGATGCTAGAGACGAATCCTTGAGAACAATGAAATAATGAAGAATCGATCGATGCGATCGAAAGGGTACCGAAAGAGACTGGAAAAGCACTAACTATGATGTGAAATCAGCAGGATGTGTACAGTACATACAGCCGTGGAAGCAATTGAGCTCGTAGTGCATGGTCATAGTACAGTGAGGTCCCTCGTGGTTTCACTTTACTTCAACCATGTACTGCGAGCTCATTTGGTAACACGGCAGGATAAAGACAGGGGTAGTTACATAGTCGGGACTCGGTTCTGCGAAGGGGGCAGAGCGAGAGAGGGGCCGACTCATCCTCAGGTGGCCCTGAGGGAGGGGATGGTGGTGGTGTTGAAGGCGGTTGTGTCGAGGGCGATCGGATGGACGTCCACTCGGTACACTTGCGTGTCAACTGGCAGCATGTATCTAGAAGTAGTAAGATGTATGCCTAAGCTACGAATAACGTTGCTATAAATGTGTGCAAATGCGTTTTATTTATGATATTCCGAAGACAAAGAAAAATGCATCCAAAGCACGTTGATGTTCTAGAAATTCCATTCAATGTTTCCAGCAATGAATCTGGAGTTCGGACAACAAAATATACCTGTTAGTGGACTTCTTGATAACGCACAGATCGACGTGAGCGACTCGAGCGAGCACCCAGTTCTTGCGGGTATTGTTCTGAAATTATGTTAGAGATGAGGTGAAATAAATGATTATAATAGATATGAGCATGCTCAACGTGACAATATTCTGACCAAAAAAAGTGCGGAAGAATTAACGGTGATCAAAATATACTCACCTCCTGCGCGCTATTAGAGAGTCCGAGTCTACGGACACTCGTTTCCTTGACGAAGTGGATGTAGTTGGACATACTGCAATCACATATTTCTTCTCTCAATATTTCCTCAGAGACTATTTGCACTCTAATAATTGAAGAGAAAAAAGATGTTTCAGAATCCTGACAACCATCTCTCCGCGTATTGCTGGATCGATAAATATACGTAAATAATATTGTCTCCTGTTTGTGATACTAGGGGAGTGGAGTAATAAGCTCACCAGAATAGTATGTACGATTTGTGTCTGTCGTCCCACACGACAAGGACAGTCGATCCCTCTCTGATGTCATTGAGGGAGACCATGAAGTCCATGGCTCGTTGGGCGATCTTCGTCTGCACGGCGACACAGTGCTGACCATCCGCGGCCTCTGTCACTGGCTCGAGCCGACTGTGGAATCATTCAGTTATCACCCAGATATTTTAGGAGAGTCACCCCTCGTTCCCTGCCATGATCCCGATCACATGTATTTTCAATCTACAGGGGGCGCCATAATTATAGCTACTTTTTTCAAACGATCTTAGATCCGTCCAAAACCATTGATTCATTCCTAAGTTATGAATTATTTTAAGTTCGACCAATTGCAATCTAAAAATAGCATATGATTGAGTCCGCATCGACTGATTGATTTTGGACAGCGATTTGAAGAGAAATGATTCAGAAACCCGAGGTCCACAGACAATCTTGACTTTGAGGGAATGGTACTCCTAAACTAGTGGTTCAGCTTTGAAATTGTCAACATAGAGAGAGCATACATACCTTTATATGATTATCGATTCGAACGTATGTTAAAGCGATAGTGCATTTTACACCAATCGAGTTCCCAAGCTTCCTTCGAGAAGGCGAAACGCAAGGTTCGGAAATGTTCAACGATTCTGCCACAGCTTTTCTTAGGTTCATGCAAAAACAACTATTCTGTCAACTCATTGACTAGAATGGACCTTCCACTTTCCTATCGCACAATGGAATAGGGTCGATATCTTTTCGATTTCAATAGTGATGAGAAAGTGTGTATCTCGGTCAGATTTCCACGTTTTGTTCCTCACATTTCCCAGATGGAGAGCGTTCGGTCTAACAACCACACATATTATTGAAGAACCTATGAGTAATACTTCGACAAGTCAATACGGCAGAAATAGGTGCATAGTTTGGCGAATTGATTTTTTTGGATGAAGCAAGTTGGAATTGTGGATCTGATGATTTATTGTCATACTTGATCCATCCATTATCAGCGATGCTTGATGTAGGAACCATCCTACATATAGACGTTAAAGAATTCCTTGACAAAAGTGTGCGCACGGATTTTTACATGTCTAGCTAGGATGATTGCTGAGATACTAGAGCCCTTATTTCTCAAATATGCTTATGAAATGGGTCACATTGTTGACATCTCTGTGTTAGGGCGTAACAAGAGGGATGGCTATTTTTTATCGTCGCTTGATATTTATTCGTGCTACCTTCTGATATAATGAGCGTGTCTTATGGACACTCGGTTCATAAGTAGCAAGTGATTTTTCAATAATGTTAGTGATCTGTGCACTCAAAATATGCGATAGTCAGATTGTATATCTCCTCCTAGTAAGAGACTCAATCTACCGATTGTCATCAATTATGGAATATGCATTGAATGAGGGACAAAATACAAAATAATAAGTTAAACACCTCATGATCACTATTGACGGAGATGCTATGGCCTCACCAATATTTGTAGCAAATAATTATGGCGCACCCTGTAGTCGCGCCTCGGACGTAGATAATAATAATTATTATTATCGTGTATGATACTTCTTTGCCAGAATATAGAGCTAATGGCATTTAACAGGAAAACGTGGATCGTCAGTTTTGATGCTCAATTCTCACCTGTCCTCGCTCCTATCGAACAGTCTGGTCGAGTTGTAGCCAGGGATGAAGCTCTGTTCCATGATCGGGGTTGAAGCGCTAGAAATTGTCAATTTGATAAAAATATAAGATCTAAATCATTTTTCACAAAATGTGACTTGATTGTTCGCATGCCTCTTCATTTGCTCACCTCTTCTTCATTCCGACCCTTCCCTCCTCCTTCTCCTCTCCATCACTCTTCACTTCCTTGTCGATCCTCTTTGGCGTGATGTCTCCAGGAGCGATGATCTTCGGAATCACGATCTCGTCGCACTCGGGAGGAATGGCAACGTGAGGAGGAGCCACGAATTCCTAGAAAAGTAAATTTAGAGGAAAGAATAATAAGTTATGTCTTTAAAAAAATTGTTGCTGATGCTAAATCGTAACTTTCGTCAATTCGCATGTTATCTTGATGGTCAGTAAAAAAAGAGAACGCTAATTGAGGAGAGTCTTGTGACGTTTTTCATTTCGAATGCGTACGAATATCTCCATCAAGACAAATGACTTACCAGCAAAGGCGAGTCCTGAGTGGGCGAGGTGAGAGATGCAAGGGAGCCGACGAGGGATCCACTCATAGAGGTCACTGAGGAGAGAGGCTTGCGGGGAGACGCACGAGGGGAGGTGATGAAGAAGGGAGAGACTGGAATTTGCTGGTGAATAGGATAAGCCATTCGGAGCACATGATTTGCGGGAGCACACTGCTAGGCCAATATCAACCATCGCTCAGTCTTTGCGAGTATTCATCACAATTGCTTTTGATTAGCCATTTTTAAAGAATTCGAAAAAGAAAATGCCTGGACTACTCACAGTGTCCGTCCTGGAGCAGCTTCTCCTTCTGCTGATCCACCGATTTCTTGATCTCTGCGAGCTGCTCGGAATTCGCCGAACTTCGCAGCAGATCGCGCTCGAACATGGCCAGGCGATGCTCGATGTCCTGAACGCCATTATAGAGCTTGAATGTATTCGAATGATTTGGCTGCCACAGTTTCGCAGAATGAGAAAAAAAGGTAGTGCCAACCTTCTCAGCCTCACGCTTCTTATGCTCGAACTCGACATCCTTTCTCATTCTCGCAATGGAGTCCTCCTTCTTTTGCTCCATTCCTTTGGAGAGCAAGTCGATACGCGACTGAAAATGATTTTTAATTTCCCTGAATAACTTTGTACAAATTATCAAAAATTATCAAAGCGCGACACTAGGTTCTGATTGTTGATCCAACCGACCTTGAACTCCTTCTCCATATTGGTCCTGATCTCACTCTCGATCATCTTTCGATATTCCTCATGCTCCGGCCCCTTCTTCAACTTCTCTGTCTCGTGCTGCTTTTTGTCAAGCTCCCTCTGCATTTGACGAATCGACTCCTCCTTTTCTTCGATCGTTTCCCTGGAATGAATTGTATTCGAAAACCTCTGGATGGAGTATTGCTGCCCCCATCCCACTCCTGAATCCTAGCCAATCGATGATAAGCACTTCCCCTCCTGTCTTACGCCTCTACTGTCATAAACTTTGAAGAATCGTAATCAATATTTAAAGTTCGATGCTCACCGGAAATCGCTTGCTTCTCTATCCTTGGCGAGTTCATACTCGATGATGAGCTTCTTGAAAATTTCGTCAGTGGCTTCCTTCTGTCGGGCATCCGCTC
The DNA here is from genome assembly GCA_036245825.1 of Pristionchus entomophagus. NCBI lineage: Eukaryota > Metazoa > Nematoda > Chromadorea > Rhabditida > Neodiplogasteridae > Pristionchus > Pristionchus entomophagus. The sequence goes on from BTSX01000006.1 coordinate 22,363,849, forward strand.
CCGCCAGCTTCTCCTCGAGCCTGAAAGGATATCAATGAAGAAATAAGAGTTGACATTCATTTGAGCTGGTATATAAATTTCAAACACACAAATCCTATCTTTCCGGTCTCGAAGGAGAAGAAACGCACTCCTTGATTTTCTTCTCATCATCAGCCTCAATCTCCCTCATTCCATCGATGGTCCCATCTCTGAACGCGATCTCGTTCTCTTTCTCTTCGATGGTCTTCTCCAGAGTTGCAATCTTCTCCTCGAGGGCCTGAAAGTTGGTCTTATTCGGGCCTGGTGGTGGGGAGGGAGATGGGAAACCAGAGAAGAGTTTCACGATGCAATTCGGAACACGAACCAATTTTGGATTGGGATAAGTTTCGTCTTCACCATACATACGCATTATGAACGGTGAATGAACAAGCTTCAGATCGATTTGTCCATGTATGTTAACTACTTTTCGTGCTCACCGCAATCATGTCCTTCTCCTCCTCCAATTCCTTCCCGTGATGCACCTTGATCGTCTCGACGATGCTCACGTGACAGGCTGTCACCTTGTCCAGGATATCCTGAAACGAGTTTTTAATTGATTAAAAAACATGTTTCGGTCCCTTTTTGCGACTTATCCAGTGATAATGTTTCATGTCAAAACACCCAGCGGTACTGGCCAGTGCTTGTTTTTATGCAACCATTTGAAAGTGACTAATTTGTGTCTTGATAGTGGCCTACAATGGCTTGATATCAACCGTGTCAATTATCACCCCAGGAATGTGTGACACTGCCTTATTTACATCTTCGAGCGCAGGCTTACGCTTCTCAGTATTCATTAGAGTCGCTGACTCAAAACAACACTTTTTTCTCACGAAGGCTAATAATAATCTGTATGCGTCACCTGTCCGTCTCCCTCCATCGCTCCCCTGTATACATCCAGCGTGCTCTTCGTGTCTTCCAACTCAAACTTGAGTGCTCGCAGCTCGTCAATCATCGGCCGCAGGACCTCCATCATCTGCGACCGAGTGGAAATGTCGTCGATCGCAAACTGAATTTTCCAATTTATAGACTCTATAATCAATTTATAGAAATATTCTAGAATCAAGCGCACAGTGATCGGCAGATTGGCCGACTGAGTAAATCCCGCATTAGATTCGGTACTGTATCCTGAACACACTCGAGAACGTGCTCCAGAGAAATAAATATTGCACGAAAAAATAAATATTCCGACCTGTTCTCTGTCCTCCTTGCTGTCCACTAGGGGATCCTCGGTCGAGCTGCAGGACACGCGCTCCTGCAAGGATTTAAGTCGATGGTTTTTTAAACAAAACATAATGGCATGTCTTGTTTCAATTCAATTGCCGGGGCTAACTTGATTTGAACAACTACTAGGAAACATGCTCCTAGTAGTTTCACAGTAGATTTTCCTAATAGTGTTACAGTTTGTCGGGGTTTCTTAGAAGTTTCCTAATTTGCTTCCTATTTTATATACTGCATGTTTCCTAGTAGGACACTTTTCCATTAAAATGTATACTACTCACTGGCTGATCATCTCTCGGGGATGTCCGCGACGCCGACGGAATACAAATAGGCGCGCTTTTCACCGAGTGACTGTAGTGGGACAGATCCTCGCCCTCATGGATATCATGCAGCGAGGGCAGTCGCTGACCGGTGGCGAAGGGATTTCGCTCACGACGCTCCCCGTTCGGAGCTGAAAAGGGGTGACGATGATTGTGACGGCGTCGTACTCAACAGATTACTTGCTCAAGCAATGTTTATGAATCAATCTTATTTTAAAAACATCAGGCGCACTTTCGGGTGCCTGCATCATCAGAATCGACGGCTCCGGGCAGGGTGACGAGTCGACGTCAGCATCGTGATTCCTGATGAGCGCGATACATTATTCAAACACTGAAGGTTTCTTGCGAGTTAGAAGTATGCAGATTTCAAGTATTTATATTGAATGTTCTGTTGAAACTCACAGCCAGGCACTCGAGGGAAATGCGTTCTGGAGATTCGTGGTGAGGTTGGAAGCCTGCTCATAGGAGATGAAGGATTCATCGCGACTGAAATGAAGAGCATACGTCAGGTTATGTGTTTGATCCCTAGAAATATTCATTTTCAAGTTTCGAATCTCGATCGTTTGTTTGCCCTTCTACTCTTGGAGACGTAGTCAAACTTATTGAGTGTCACGCGCAGATTATAAAGAAACTAAGCCAAATACCGAAGATGGGGTTGGGAAGGGCAGGAGACGAGGGAGGAGGGCCGACCGGACAGACGCATGTGCACTTGGGGAGAGTTTACGCGGAGCACCGACTCGAGCGAGCCGACCTGCTTGCGCAGTTCCCTGTAATATATTTCATCCGTGTTGTGAAGATATTTTATGCATTTAAAAATGATTCTAGAGTGAAACTTTAAAATTATAGTGGAACTGTATTGAAAATATGCTCACTTGTAGTACTCGGTGTCGATTTCCGGGAGTTGCTGATCGAAATCGGGCACATGCTTCACGAAGAAGACAGGCAGCTTGTCGAACATTCCTGAATTGCAAATGCTTCAATCGGAAATAGTTTTATTTTATTAGATCCCTCAGTAAATATTTTCTTGTTCACATCTTTGACAAAAGCGCTTTTCAGTATTAATTAGAGTCGCAGACTCAAAACAACAGTTTGTTCTCACGGTGGGTAATAATAATGTTGCTATTAATAACCTTGAAAGATGACTCTGAGGAAGTGTTTCTCCAGCTTGGCAGCGAACACAGTTCTCAGCTGGTTTTCCTCCCCGGTGAAGGTGTGAGCACGCTCGGTGTGGGACTGATGCCAGGCACGGAATTCCTGTAGAGAAAGTTGAGATTTTGTTGTGAACAGGGCTCTCATATCGAAATTTAATTCCAATTGAACTCTGATGTCATTCCATTACGTCCTCATACCCCACACTCTCCAGCGAACATAGCGGTCCATTTCATTTGTTCGCGTTATTGGAATTCCGGAATCGATTCCATCTTGAGAACCGTATTCGTTATGAACAGTATGAATGGATATCTAAGAGCACTCAAGCTACGGTAAATACGAACCTTCTGCAGCTGTAACCTCCTCAGCACTTCAGTGACGCAAGTGGCAAACATCAGCGGCGTTTCTTTGACCTGCAAACGTGTTTACCTCTCTTTCCGTTGATCATAGAACACTCAAAACTGATTGATTCTCTCGTAAAGTGGTTCTGACGGGTCGCAAGACTAGTCTAGAGCACATGAAAAACTTGTGGCACTGGAACACTTTGAAAAATACTAGGTTGTTTTCTTGGTTGATTTTTATGAAAAGCTGTCTGGTAACAAGATAAAAAACCTGTCTGATCAGGTCCAAACGTTGCTTCAGCCCATGGAATTTCTCATCGAAGACGACGACCATGCTGTTGACTGTCTGAAGCTTCTCGCAGCACTGAAAAAGGTAAATTCCTGATTATAATCAGCATCCACTTTAACTATGAGTAAAACTTCTATAAAACAAGATGTGTAGGAACTTGCTGATATTGATTGTGTTGATTGTGCAAGATTATATTGACGAACCGTGACCACCCATCCGAACAGCCGATTGCGCACGTTCTCGAGCACTTCTCCCTTGGATTTGTAGAAGAGGATGGACGACTCGTTCATCTTCTTCAGCGTCTCTTGCATGTTCACGATCATCGTACGGTGCTTGTCGACCATCTCCTGGAATATTTGTTGCATATTTCTGAGATAATTTATGCTAAATAGGCAGCACTTGAAAGGTTATCTTGAAAACGATAAAGATAATACTGACGTTAAGAACGTATTCATCCATTCCCTTCGGGTTATCCTGTCGAATGGTCTTGGCGTGCTTCACAATGTGCTCCTTGTAGTCTGTAATTGTTCGATGTTCGATAGAGTTCATACACCAGTATGCTTCCATAAAAATTGTTCTAACTAGGAATCTGATTCTCGAACCCCTCTAACATTCCATTTTGTCGTATTCATTAACAACTTATTTCTTTCGAGTTTCGAGATCTGAGGAGAGCGGTCTAGTTGGTTCTGCGTTACCCGAAAGCGTGCTCAGCGTGTGTTCGATCTGCGAGATACGCTTGTTAATTCCTCTGATCTCCCGATTGTCCGATTTGTCGGCCAGATCTTGCAGCGACTTCAGTTCGCTCCGAATCACATCAACGTCAGTGTTATTGATCTGAATTGATTCATTCATTAGACTCGGCTGATTCACTTCCGAACGTTGACCTAGGTGCTCAAATGAATGTAGAGTACATGAGAGAACATAGCTTGAGTCACCAATTTCAACTGTTCTTGCACTTGCTCCAGCAGTTCCTCTATTGAGTGGTTGGGGTCGCTGGCTGAGATCCACTCGTAGAGAGAACAGTCCTGTCCACTGGCTTGCATCGCAGCGGGAAGGGTTATCTATAATTCATTCATATTTTTAGCCATTTATCTTTCATCGCTGAAGATGTTTCAACAAGTATAGGAAGAACGAGAGAGAAAGAAAACAAAGAACTGGGTAATTTGAAGGTGCCCGAAGTATGTTTCTACTCTCTGTGTCCATGGAACATATTTTGTGTTTTATGTGTAATGCGATTAGAATATCTCACTGTCTTCAGTTGCTCAATGCACTCGTCGAATCCAGTGACCAGGTCGTTCGTCTTTTCCGTTAGCTCCGCTAGCTGGAAAGGAGTGGTCATTCTCCGGAAGTAGTCACTTCCACGATGTCGTGGAAAGTGCAAGTCTGCTGCACTATGCTAAGTAGGCTGGACTCATGCGGAAGGCAATGGGAAAGCCATTTCATTGGGCTTCAGTTGCCCTTTTCAAATGTCTAAGAATTTCTCAATTTTCAGGGTATCTAATCGATTCGAACCTTGACGACGTGCATGTCGAATCTCTTGTGCTTCTTGTCCAACTTCATCACGGAATCATTGATGCTGGCCACGAGAGCGTTCCATCCCTTGAGAGAATAACATGTGTTAGTTGCCGAATTCATAGAACAACCAGTTCGTGATTTACTCGAAAGTGTATTTCTTGCACATCGCTTCTCGTGTTTTAGAAATGTCCATCACTTACTCCATTCAAATTGATATGTTCCTGAACGATTCTTGCAGTGGACGTGACGGTATTCTCGGCGACCTTCAATAGCCACGATTATTCTCTGCTAGATACAAAAAGACATAACGTATTCAGTCTATCGCACAACAAATATTGTGCCGGTCTGTGGCCAGCGAGTGGTGTTATCGTAACTACGAGGTGGTATTGTATCATCTGATACTGGAGATAACAACGGGTTTCAATGTACCGGACGTCTGACGGTGACCTACCTTCACTATTTGTTGGCTGTGATCGGACAGCTTCAAATATTGTGTAGTCACATCTTTAATCCGAAGAATTTGCTCACCCTGAGAAGAAAAAAACGATTTATATCGAAGTGTGCAAGTCGATAAGTTTGTTGTTCTCCCCATAATGCCTTGCAGACTCACCAAATCGATAGCGGACAGAATCTCCCTGGAGATTTCATCACGCTGCTGAGAGATGGTCATCGTTTCCTGAAGATAATCAATACTCACGGCCCAATCAACAAGCTTGTTGTTTGTTCACTCGAGTGTATGTGTGCAATGTAATTGGCATGAAATTGGGCCTCGGGGTGTTACAGTACCTTCTCAGTCTTGGTGGATCGGGCGTAGAGATAGACTGGCTTGGCCATGGTGAATGCTTGCTCATAGCTTGAAACCCTCTTATCGAAGTCCATCCTCGTCCCATTCCACGTGAGGAGCAGTTGCTCGTCCGTCCCAATCCCCGTCTCGTCGCGAATTGCTCGCTGCAATATTAGTCGGTTTTTCGTTGCACTTAGAGCAGCAATGCAAAATCCCCCTACCCGACAGACGAAAATAATCGCGTTTCTTCATTCGTTCGACGTATGGAAATCAGAGTTTTGAACATAGTGGTCAGGAAGAATATGGGTACACTCTATGGCAAATTCCATACTTTTATTGACAGTCAACTCTTCAGTGCCCACTGGGCACGCTCCACTAGTATCAATTAGGAAAGTGACCGCGACTGAACCTTCGACCAGAGGTGGGCATCCCCTCTGGCGATCCCTTCACCACATCAGTGATCAAAATCGGGTTACTCTCAAACGACTCTTGTTGAGCATTTCATCTTCTCTAGAGAAGAGAATGAATCGATGAGTCGTAGTCAACATCGTAAACAGTAACTGGCTCGGGGCGAAGATCGATACTAACCTGTAGCTGCCTGACGCTCTGTACTGAAAGCTCATAGTCGAGTGGAAATAGATAGCCGCGATTAACATAGAAAACCTGCAAGAAATTGCGTCATTCTGAGCACGTGATGATGATGATCACTCACATAAATTGAAGTCATTATTGTGATAGGAGATCCCGTTTTAGTGCAGAAGAGGAGGCGGAGAGAGGTTCATCTGAGGCGCTGGAACGAGAAAATGTGTTGTTTTGAAGAGGGAGGGTTGAACTCGAAGTGAATCGAGTCGATTCAAGGACGGTGGAATCGTGCAAGAATGAGTAGAGGGATCCTTATCATCGACTACTACTGAGCACGTGAACGGCATGAGCATTTCGTAAGAGAGAGAAGGGAGGGGGGAGGGAGGTACCGTCAGGTGCTAAGACTCCTGAGACCCGAAATTGGATTGAGAGACGGGCAAATGTGCATGTGATTCGTATCACGTGAAGCAGCCGGGGGAAATCAAGCGATAAAAATACGCAAGGGCAAGAATGCGGACAGACGGGTCCGGAATTCGGGGGGATTGATACGAAAAGTGATGAGAACTAGTGCAGCAGCTGACTGGTCGATTGGGAGAAGGAGGAAAGTGGAGAAGGAGGAGGAAGGCTGTGGCGAGGGGGAAAGATACAACGAGTGAGCGCGCTCCTTTTCTCTCTCCCCTCTCTACACTCTCTCAGTCTCTCTGATCGCCCCCGTTTTCTCTCCTCCGCCCGCCCTCTCGCCGGCTCCCCCCGCTCACGAGGTCACGACGAGACGCGCAACGGGCGGAGGGAGCGCTAAAGAACGGAAGTCGAGCAGAAAAAGCGCAGCCACGGCGGAGAAAATGCGCGCCATGAGCGCATCAGCTGAGCATTCAAACATTCACATAATGATATTCCCCCATAAAGGGCATTTGATGTTCATGATAGTTGATCACTGTGGGTCTTCATAGCTCTTCAATAAGCTCTTTACTTTCCCGATTACCTGTGAACTTTGCTATTTCGTCGTTTCGGCTTATCGCACTCTCTATCGCAATTACCGAACTCGCCCTCTAGTTGCAACATGAGTAGTCCGGGAGTTTAGTCGATCTAGAGGACACCATGACCTAGTTTCTTCCTAACGTAGAAGTATCGATCAATTGGCAAATGTTGACAAGACAAATTGTCGTTGTTGTGTGACAACAGCTCTCTCAGATCGATACAAAGATGTTCATTTCGGAGCGAATTATATCAATTGCATACGGTCACATTCTGAGGTATTGCCGTGTGAATCGGTTGGGTTGTTGATGGTCTAACATTTTCTAATCCTCTCATGTTTGTCCATCGCTTTCTTTCACATTCAGTAACTTGACTCACTCTCTTTCACTCGATTCCTTCCTCACTTTTTGCTGTTGACACTCACAAAGACACGTGTGCTCTCTCCGCTCATATGTTTCATAATAACTTTGTGAAACGCTTTCCTATCTACCAATAACCACTCCTGACTCTCCAGAACCGTGTGTTTTCGAACACTAAACACCACTGCACAGTCCGTCCCGTTCACAACTCAACTACGACAGATCTTTTCTGGAGTGCAATAACGATATCCAATCTTGGTGAGCAGCAAATCATTGAATATTTGATATCTTGATCATCATGAATATTTTCAGATATATCTTGTCTGCTACACGTCATACCTGCAACCTTTTCGATAACTCCTACGGAAACGATCGAAGAAAAAAATAAAGGAACGTGTTGAAGTGAGTGATTCACATTTATCTTGTCATTTCTCACTTTCCATGCGTCGATGGCATATATGAAGCACTTTTTTGAAGTTTTTCATTTCATTGATTATAATGTGCCCAGTTCAGATGACAATCATGCTATCCACCTCCCCTATGGAATACACTCCAACTCTCTATGCGTGGCTAATCCTCATTTTCTGCGTGTTCCCGCTCATTGGATTATCGTACAAGGTAAGCCATGCAAATATTTGAATCATAGATTTTTTAAATAAAAGAAACGGTTTACGTTGATTGTAGAGATGATGTAGCTGATGCAACACAGTTTTTAACTCGTTAAAAAAGTCCGAAATTAAACTAATTTCAGGTGATCAGCACTGTGCTCCTCGTGATTCTCCGAGTGCTGTATTCCGTGTATCTCTGGATCTACTACGATGCCGATGAGAGAGGGAATGCACCACCAGTTACGAACCCACTTCAACCCCAACACGTGAGCATGCATCAACATGAAACAATTAACTTCAATATAATCATGATCGCGGAAAAATATCTATTCAATATTGGAACGAGAAAATGATGTTTACGAGGAATGGGCCATACATTTCTCTAGAATAGTAATGCCAAATTTCCTATTCAATCATTCTAGCCAAGCAGTTGCAATAAAAATTTGATCCGATATTACCCTCCTCTCTTTTCCTAATCGCTCTTTTCAGCCGAAGAAGGTCAAAGAGGATACGAAACACGAGACGAAGAAAGAGGCAAAGAAAGATACTCCTGTAGCTCGACCGAAACATCAGAAACAGAATTGATGAACCAACAAGTTCATTGCAATAATTGCTTGAAAACAGGTAGTGATGTAGACCTCATTCCATTATACCTCGGTAGGACTTCTTATAGAATGCATTCCATGTTCAACCATAATTACTTACCAAACATAGATCTCATTTAAAGTAGTTTCTTATAGATGATAAAGTTTATCGCATTATCACACGTCTTCACTCTGGTTAAACAAATGCTCTTCGTCTGATTCGGAATCCTCTAGTAACGCAGATTCGGCGAAGTTCAGTTGGTCGTACTTTAGTATGCGAGGAGTAGAATTACTTCTTCTGAAACCCAAGACTATTCTCGTTTCGCTACTAACTTTAAATAAAGAACTAGGATATTTATTCAAAAGACTCACTTGCAGCAGATACAGTAGCAAGGGATGCAAATAATGAGAAGAACCAGGACGATTATGGCCACACGGATGAGAGTACCTTCATCCAGTCCATTCATTACTCCTTCTTACTACTACTTTTCTACTCGATATGGCAGGACTCCAGACACCCAGGCATCCAGTCTTCTCTTCTCTTCCTACCCCCTCTGTCTCTGCCTCCGTCCACACCATCTATGCATCCACTCACATTATCCAGAACGCTCTCTTGAAATACTGCATTCGACAATGAGAATTATGCAATTTAAACCTGGTTATCGTTCTGTCGTTGATAGTATATGCTTGTGAAAGAGCTTTCACGAATCGAACGTTCATTATGTAACAGACTAGATCTATAAAATGACAGAGAAAGAGCCACGAAAAGAAAATCTCACTAAACTCGCATCACATGTGAACTAGAATGGCACGAAATGAAAGGGACGATTGGTGTAATAGATACAAAAGAAAAAATAATTGAGCAAGGAACAAAAAATAAAAAGGATAATCGAAAAAATGAACAAAAGTTATACTAACGATAAATAGAAACGATGAAAGGGAGAAAATTCGTAATGGGTGGAATGTCAATTTACTGAATGCAATTCTTCTTTCTGTGAGAACAGGAATCGTAGGTAAGTGGTGTGACCTATTTCCCGGTAAAGTAGAAATAACAAAAATGACGAGCGGAACAAGAAAATCGTTGGAAATTTGCCAAGTGTGTTTATTTATTATTGTATTTATTTATTTATAAGTAAAAATGACTGGAAGGGCGCGAAATTGTGAGCCAGAGATGCTAGCAACACTCTTGGCGAAATGCCCGCTTTTCTCGTTCCGCTCGTCATTTTTGTCATTTCTACTTTACCGGGAAATAGGGCACACCACTTACCTCCGATTCCTGTTCTCACAGTATCGACGTTTGCCTGCTTTCCTCAACGGCATTCGTATGTCAAAGAATTCAGTATTCAATGGGCAGCACTTGACACGACGGAAAAACAAATTCGCTTTGGACTCCTGAAATGCAATGATCGATGTCCTATCACGGATCTTCTGCTATATTGGAGGAACGCCGTCGACTAGGAAAAACTTTATGTCACCGATTTCGATGAAAGTTGGTTCATGTGTACACTTGAGGCTCTGAAGGAGGTCCATTCACTTGGTTTTGTCAATTTGGCTCAATATCGATTTTTTGTGATCTACCACTCCAATTGCCATAACTCGATGAATTTTCATCGTACAGCGAACAAAAAAAATTCATTCAACTCGTGTCTTTGAGTTCTACAAAAAATATGTTGGCTTCCAATGTCGACGACGTCATCTTCGAGGTGTTTTTCTAGAAAAATCGATTTTTCGATATGAATATTTCTCGAAATTAAATATGAATATTTCTCGAAAATTTCTAGTCTTTAGATGCCCTCTTCTCCGTCTCTCGATCAGTGGCAACACTCCCTCTCCCCCTCGCAAGTCCGTCCGGCCCTCGGTTGTTGAATGTTCTATACACATGCGCCAGAGCTCAACCGACCCCGCGACGGTTTTAAAGCTTAAAAGCCTAGGCTTAAGCGTCCGGTCCTCGGAGCGGGTCGTGTTCTATACACGTACCCCACAGCTCAGCCGACCCCGCGTCGTCCTACGATGCTTCCGGGGTTTTCAATGTAATTTTTGCATGGCTCCGGAAGGTTCGGGGCGAGGAATTGGTCGACATAATACTTTTAATACCGGGAAATGGAGGCACTATTCAGTCTATTGAATTGAGTTTCTTTTGAGTGAGAGACCCTGCGTTTCACGGTATTAAAACAAGTTACGACTAATCTTAGTTATGCATTTCTAAAATAGTCTAAATAAAAACTGTCTTTTTGGTCTGGGGTTCGATTCGGCAAGAAGAAAATGCACATCTCATAGTAGTCTTCGTCTGTTTATGACAATGTTTGGATGCATTCGATTGTGATTTTGCACTGAAATCATTGTCGCAGCCCGAAAACGTCTCATTTTTCTAGACACGCTCACGTTTGAGCGGAAGTCTGAGAAAGATCTTTTTTCCTATATTATGAACGCCGTGTTGTATTTCTTGGCGAGTATTCGTGTAGCAGATGCAAAAGCCTACGCTGATGTTGATGGGGACTCAAAGGTGGTCGGATGAGCGGTGAACATATGTATTGGTTAAATTTTTAGCATGTTTTCAAATATCGCCGTATTACGTTCATTCAGAGGACCGTATTTCGCAGACGAAGTTTGCCAATTTTCGTGTCAACTAAGCTAAGAAAACTAATTGTGTGTCTGCGATACTGTAGGCGTCCTTTGAGCACACAACTGGCGCTACGCCTTCTGAAGGTTGTTGGCTTTCCATAGGACCCTATCTGTTTATATTGTCTCAAGCGAGATGTCAATCAATTTCGCGAGTCTTTCTCCAAATGTCTCGAATAAAGTTTTCGGAAGCTTAAGCGCGATGTCTCTTCTTCGGATGAGATCGGTGAGTTTGTTGTAAACACACTATAATATATTAATTAAAAAGTAATACAGGTCAACTATTCAACAAAGGAGATTCTCACTTATTGGGTTCTCAAGTGCAGTGGAAGAACCTCAGTCAGTTCATTCAAAATTACTCGAAAGGTTTGGTATGATAGATTCCACCGCTTAACATTATTTTTCAGGATGATAAAACTGAAATCATCTTTAAGTTCTATCCAATGACACGGAATATTCGTTCTGATCTTTTCTTCGTTTCTTTGTTCAACACTCAGAACATTCACAGATTTGAATTTGGTGGAGATACTTTAATTAATGCCTCACTTTAAAGCGAGTGAAATGTTGTTTACGAAAAAAAAACAATTGTGTTTATCAGAAATTGAGTGTTACATTGGATGCGGCAGAGGTTAGGAGAGTTTTCGAGTATTTGAAGCCATTTCTGCAACGAACTACGTTTCACTGTCTGGAGATATCTGAAGATATTCAAGATAATATATTCGAAATGTGCACACAATTTCTCAGTAAAAAGATAGTTCCGACCATTCATGTCCGCCTGACTACATCTACATGTGAAAACTTGTGAGAAGCGAAGTAAAATCGATAATCGCATAGTATATTTTCAGCGATCCATTGCAAGAATTCATTAAAATAGTGGCTCCAAAGAGTCTCAATTTCATGTTCTTCCCAATTACGAACAGTAAGAAAAAATAATATTTGAAACATTGTCTATCCTCCTTTCCAGCCTCTGCTGATTTCTTTCTGCGAGTAGCCGATGTGGTGACAGAAATCGAAATCTTGATTCTTCCGCTGAATTCCGATCTCAGCACACTAAAACTATCTACAATTTCGCTCATCCGTGAAATGCTGACTCGGAAATGCACTAATCTAAAATTATTCAACTCAGAGTTTGCCTTTGCATTGCTTGATGCGGAAAGAATTCTTCAGGTGAGGCATATTTAGATGCGAATCGGAATATAGTATTTTTTTCCAGTATTTACAACATATTGACAAGACTGTGTATTTCGGAGCACGAATAATTGCATAGCCAGTGCACACAATTATCGGGAATTATGAAGTGAAAATCGCAGAACCCATTCATGGAAATATGAGTCTGTTCAAAATCAAGCATCTGAAGATGGAACATTCACACTGATCAATGGCAATTTTTTTTATTATCACGCATTCACACTACTTATTCGTGTCTTAGATTGTTTACTTATGTTCAGTATAGTTTTTTTTTTGAGTTCAGTTTTTGTATGAAATTGTTATGCTTGAAACCAGGATAAATTGATATGCTTCATTAAAGAATGTTGCATGTGCGGAGGGTTTCATACAGATCAGATTCGGGATTCATCAGTCTAGAGTCGAGCGTTAAAGAATTTTCCTGTTTTATTTGCATTTGTATTTGCATCAATTGGAATTAATAGCAAAAGTGAGCTATGTGAGGATAAAGATATGTGTTCTCGTGTCGGACTATGTCACTTTTGCTTCAAACCATAAAGGTCTACTTTGATATTCTCACAGGGGGAGGGATTGTTCTAACCACAGGTGGGGATTGTTCTAACTTTCTTCTCATAACTACACAAACTAGTCACTTCTCTGCTCGCATTCTCAATCTACTACCGATCTGACAATTGGGCCACTTTAGCGCTCTATCCCGCGGTAATTATCTCGAATCGCACGATTTATGCGCGGCGAAAAGACTCACTATTCTCTTCCTTCACTCTTGATATCTGGCAGTTGCAATAAATACATTCTGCCATTCCAATAGAACAATTCGTTATTAATTTTTTAAATTTATTTTATATTATTGATCAATGCTATTATCAGTTGCCTTATCTTCCACTAGAACTGACACGTTCCATTGAGCGGTTTGCTATGCATTAATGAGATGCGTGAATACGAAAAAAGAAATAATTTTAATAATTGGAAAATGCATTTTCAAAAAAGTTAATCGATCGTCGATTGGTCCCACTCATCACTTGACGGGAAACATTTCATAGTTTGTCATGCCTCTCCTTATCTGATTGCGATGTCTCTTTCTCTCACTTCTTTCTTTCTCCGATAATCAATCTTTGCCTCTCTCAGTCATCTCTGGTTCTTCCCTTTTATCGCTTCTTCTCTCTCTTCTCATCACCTCTCATTCCGCTCATTTCCAGGCCACAGTCCGGCGACGTTGACAGAGAGAGAAATGACGCAACAAGACGGTCAGTCACACATTTTTCGTTTCCAAAAGGTACAACATTGTTCAAACACGAACCTCGAATTCCACAAATTTGGTTCTGAACCCTTTCACTGATTCTGATATCAGTCAACGCATCTGTAATATCTCGTACTCTGCGCTTACCTTATCTTTCGTGGTTGATTTAAAATAATCTGCGCTAAATTCATTCCTCAGCCGATCAATTCACGTTCATGTCAAATGTATTGCAGAAAAGGAAAGAAAGTTCCAAGAAGACAGTTTATCAATATCATATTTTCCAAGCATTATGCGTATGGGCGCGGAGGTAACGAGAGACCCAAGATCCTAGTCAACAAGATCTCGTAGGGCACCCAGCAGCGTGTTCGCTATTCGATGCAAAATTCGCTTGATTCTGGTTGCGCTTTACCTTAACCTTTTTTACAGACATCATGGCGCTTGTGTTCGGCGGGGCGACCGTCGAGAAGACGACGACCATCTCCTCCTCGCACAACGAGTCTTCCACGCACATCGAGCGCACGCTCACCGTCACCAAGTCCTTCACTCACGACGCCGACGGCGACCACGTCACCGTCCAGGTGCATAAGGAGGTCGGAGCGGAGGATCATGGAGAGGAGGTGCGCGCAGTTTTATATTAATAATGATTTTTTCCTACAATGCCTGTATCTTTGCAATTGAAATTTTCAATGCTTCATTTGATTCTTATAAGTTTTCTTTCAGATCTTCAAGCACTCCTCTGCCACTTTCGAAGCTCACGTCGAGACTCTGGCCAATGGAGAGAAGCACCTGCAGTTGGACAGCATCTCCCTCCACAAGGTAAGTAAGGAATGTAATCTCTGCGACGTTTTAATTTTATTTATTTTGTGAGTGTGTCTGATCTGCTCCGCTGATTCACCGATCCGTAGCGCTTTGTGGATAAGCGCATTCCAATCCAGAAGTGATGTTCTGACTCATAAAGCTGTCGTTGACTCAGACTGGTTCATATTCGTGTACGATGAATCATGGCTCATTCAGGACGTCGAACTTCCCAACGGCGAGGAAATCGGAGTCGAAGTCCACCTTCGTGATGTAAGTTGAGCCTCCTCCGACTACAGTTATGCTCATGTGCATGTTTTGCGTGGTCGCTTTCCCTTCTTTCCTCGCTCCAAGTCTCTCCCATAATGTGTGCGCAAGCATTGTTTCCATCGCCTGATAAGATGGCACCGCTTGATAAAAAGCCGGCTCATGAATGGCGCAGCGCCGCATGAAAGTGCGTAAAAACGAGAGGGGGCACGATGAGTTTGCCCAAGTTATGACACTACTCCAACAAAAGAGAGCGTGAATAAACGAGGGAAGGAGGAAGCGAAGGGAAAATCCTTAGTCAGTCTGGCATCCCTCGAATAGTCATGTCCGTTCCCCTCCACGACCAGGAAATTCATGAGATTCTGGTGGGTTATGAGGTGGGTTCGCAGCGGAAACTGCTATTTCGATTGTCCCTTTCGTTTGATTATGGCTCATGTAATCTGAGAAATCGTCAGGGCATGAAAATGATATTCACGAAAAAACTTTGACAATTAATATGTTGTTGCGCTCAATCCACGCGTGGTTTGATGGTCTTCTAAAAATGACAGGGTGAACAGCATCTTGTAAAGTGCACACTATAATTCTATCAGGTCCCTGCTCCCGAACTGGGCGACCGTTCTCCCTCTCGTCTCTCGACGCTGACGGACGCCACCAGCATCCTCGCCGACACCTATCACGTCCACACCGAGGAGCAGGAAGTGAACATCCATCTGGGAGATGAGGACGTATGTTTTTCTTCTTCAACATATCGATTGTTGATATTGTGATGCATTTGCTCAAGAATATGCTCGAGGGATCACCTTGTTGATTATTTAGTGTAATCTTAACAAACAATGTACATTCAGCACCACGATCGTGACCACATTCCCTTCCGCACAGCTCAGCAGGATGCCCTAGTCGCCCAGTTCAAGGAGCTCCACACCGGGCCGGTGAGCAAAAAGTGTCCTGTTTAAAATTTAAATTATCGATTTCCAGCCTCCTCTCCCCACCTCGGCGCCTCCCTCGGAGCACGTGAGCCGACGAGGAACCTACATCGAGGAGGTTCGGATGGGTGACAATAGCGCAAACGACATTTGCGCAACTCGACATAATTCGCCCTAGGACAAAGGTGTCAAAATAAAGAGGAAATTATGCTGATCAGAATGACACCTACACCAGGATCCTAGGGTGGCTAGAAATCGAATTATGTCGAGTTGCGCAAATGTCGTTTTGGTCGAGTTGCGCAAATGTCGTTTGCGCTATTGTCACCCATCCGGAGGTTCGTATCGAAACTTGCGAGCTTGTCGGGAACATGTGACTGAAAATATCTCCACTCGATTATCATTGGGATATGGAATTGTGAAGAGCGTAATCGCGGTATTAGAGCCTCTCTAGTCTTTTTGGTCCTCGATATTATCGTATTGTGATGTCGTTTCGGGTTTCGATTCTCCTCATTCTGCATACTTTCTCGTTTTTTTGACCGGCGAGTAGCCGAAACCGATTTTTTTTGCATCTCTAATGATGAACTTGTCAGACGTCGATCATCGACGATCCCATCGAGATCGACAGAGAGCACGAGCTAGAGAGAATTCGCATCGAGGCCGAGAGAGTCGCCGAGCTCAAGAGAACACTCAGCAAGGTGAGAAAAACCGAATGCTCTTTGTGCATTTCATTCTTTCCTTTGTAAAATTTTTTCTGTGAACTTTTTATGTGTGATAATATTTTCGCGAATGTTTGCCGCACCTTATAAACTCACAATATTCTTGTCAACATTCCTCAAATTCCATCTCCCATCTGGGATGCAGAACTCAAGTTCTTCTGTCTGTAGTCTATAGTTCAATCATGCCTTCTGTCGATTGACGCTCTACTCTTCCAACCATCGCTTATCATTTTGCGTTTTCTCTGCACAATACATCACTGCTCGTAAACGTGTGCGCAGAACGACAATCTAAGCAACTGGGGAACATTGTGTCCGTAATGAGACCAGCGGGGGTTACAATCAGTGTAACATAAAGTGTGTTTTGTGTTGTATGCGCACGCTCTCTACACAAATCCCAGAATATTCGATAGTGGGTGCAACAAAAATTGTCAATTGAAAAAATCAAAATTACAAATAATTATCATGTCAGGCTTCTGAGCACGCTCATCACCAGCACATCCATCACCGTCCGGCTGAGGACTATGACTCCGATGAGGACTCCGTCGTCCCTCTCTCTGCCACCCATTACGAATTCGATGATAGAGCATCGGTAGGATATTTCGAAGCTTGCTAGACTAGTTCTGTACCGCTGGACTCCAATTTTAACTCATAACTAGATAATCCATAGCGTATGCCTTATTTCCCTCTCTTTGTAACTTAGTCACGCGCTTTAACTTTTATGGGAAACATCTTCCGAACTTCGAAAGTGGTTCAGGAGGGAGTGGAAACAACCTTGCAAGAAGGGACGAAAATAGGGGGATCAAGGGAGGGGGGATGAACGATTACTGCCACGGGAGATTATCCGATTGTGTGTGCCAATGATCCCTGCCCTCTCATTCTCACGATATTCCAAACTAGTTCCAGCATCTTTCCCCTATTGGTTTTGTCGCCTCTAGCTTTTTGTCACAAAATCCCCTTTTTCTATTGGAGGATATTCATTGCCTGATTATATCGTCTGTTTTAGAGATGGCAAATCGGCATCCGACTAAACCTCATTTCGCGCGCTCTCTCGTACTTCTGCCAGACGATAGAGCATGCGAATTGAGGAGAGTCAATTCCGAATTGTCATCACCAGTTTGTTTCTAGATTGCTCGCACCGAGTCCTTCATTTCCCAGCATTCTGACAAGAGGGACAGCATCGATCTCTACCATCACGAGCACGATCATCAGGTAATATATAAAACATTATTCATTTACAGTGTTCATCGCACTTTGTCGCGTCCTATGCTTCAGAATCCGTGCTTTTATGTTAATTTCCTTATCGCATTTGCCAGCCCAAGTCTAATCAGTTATAGTGAAGAAGGAATCGATCCATGTAGATTTATCACCACTACTCATGATTTTGAATCAGCAAATGGTCTTTTGCCTTTTTAATAGCATTAGGAACTAAGCCGAATCAGATCCTGTAATGATGTGAAGGAAGGTAAAAAAGTGTATAGTCGGTCACTGTGATGGGCACCAATCCGAGTCCATCATTCAATCACTAGAGCGAGAAATCATTGCCACATTTTTGTCATCAACTGTTGTAACCGATCGACTTATCGATAAGCCGGGCGCATTTTGACTCATCATGATTAGAAAGGTCTGAGCATCTTCTTCTCTCGTTCTCGGGAAAGAGTGATTAGAGGCGCACCTTGTCAGAAACCAACCTTGTTTGCTATACGTTTCTCTCGCTTCTCGTATCAGAACTAGAGTGCAATTATTATTTAGGCCAACGTGCACGAGAAAGTGATCGAGGCTGCCGTGGTTGCCGAGTACGTCGAGAGAAAGGCAGAGGAGCACGCAATGGACCATACTGAAGAGGTGAACTAGCACGGAAGTCGATAGATCGATATAAGCACTAGTTGACTCATCACTGACAAGGACTGCGTCGCATAGCTTACTTCGAAAATATGCGAAATTCTGAATCATTTTCAGCCAGCCATCGGATCCGGAGCCTCCGTGGGAGCCATCCACGTCTCGCTCTCTCCCGTCACCTCGCCTCTCACCGAGTCCGTATTCATGAGCCCCGTCTCCCCGGTTCCCGATGAGCATCACGAGGTGATTTCCCGACATTTTTTGATGATGATGACTTGAAGTTGGAACGTACTGAACTAGCAGGACATTAGAGATCAGCATTATCACTGTGATCCGATTGATTTTGAGTGACGCCTATGTTTCGTTGTATAAAAGTGAGGAAACGAATTCCAGAGCGTGTCGCAGACCTCCTCTCTCAACCCCCGCTTCTCCGGCCCGCATATTCGCGACTCGATCAAGGCTGTTGAGGTGATTTCCTTACTGATTTTCAAGGAGAAAACCGTGCTTGCATGAATCTACACTAATGATCGAATGTGCATGACTAACGGGATGCTTTTCAAGGTGCTCGAGCACGAGGAGCACCATCACCATCATCATCATCACAATCACCACGAGCACGTGACGCGTCACGACTCGATCACCTCGGCTGGAGCAGTTGCCCGTGCTCTCGAAGAGATGGACCACGCTCTGCAGGGTCATCATAACTCGTCCAGCGTGCCTCCCTCGCCCGCTCCCTCAAGAGTGAGCAAGGCTTGGAATGTACACCCCCTCAATTCACGATTGAATAATCCTGCTAATCTCGCACAAAAAGCATTAATATCGATTGAATTCTACTAACACGCATTCAGTATCAGCCCAGCCAATCACCAATCCTCCTCCTCAGTTCGATGGTTCAGGACGATGGGTCGTACTCCCTCAACGGCTCCGTCCGTCACAAGCATCACCTCTATGAGCGCATGGACTCGTACAACTCTCGTTCGTCGACGCCCTCCGGTCCTCCTCCTCCCGTCCCTCTCTGGGACCTGATCAAGGAAGTGTGTGCCTACTCTCAGTTCGATACTAACCGCGTTCAGTTCATAACAATTGCCTCAATGTAATTTAATAATTTATAACCAAATATATTAACACATATTTAAGTTGTAGACGTGGTGTGCTGGTGGAGCATAAATGAAGCATATTTTCAATAAGCATGGTATCCAGGAAGAGGTGGCCCGCAACGAGAACGTGCGTGACGCGCCGGCTCCCCTCCATCGCGCGGCGCCCCTCTCCCATCTCGAGGAGATATCATCCAAGAACTCCGTCACCACCGGATCCCATCACGAGGACCATCACGATGTACGATTTTATCTTCTTTATTCGCGCAGATTGCCGACTTTCTGAAAATATCCAAAAAAATGTGTTAGTAGAATGGTCAAGTAGAGAATTATGGTTGATGCAATACAGGTGATGTTAGAGTTGATAGAGTCTCTTACAGAGCGTGGTCGAGGCTGCGGTGATCGCCCACCACATCCATCAGCACGATGCTCCTCACTCCGCTCACGGATCTGTCCGCTCCACCTCCTCTCGCTACGGCTCCAAGCACAGCCTCGCCGCTGTTGGCAATGGATCCGTTATTGGTGCTGGAGTCGTCCCCGCTGCCAGGGTGAGCCTACCGTATCCTCGGTTAAGGTAATCTTATTGATTTCAGAAGTACTCTGCTGCCTCGGCCAACGGCTCCCAATGCAAGTCGCGCGGAACTACCGTCACTGTAAGATATCGATTATATGTTGCATAACACGCTAGAATGTCATCGTTCGTCACTCCCTCTTCTCCTTCTTCTTCTTCTTCTGCTTATCAGTGTAGAGAGAGGGAAAGTGTCGTTTCGCCGCCCGATTGCATCGAGTGACGTGTCTATCTGATAGTGTGCAGAGGAAGGAAAGGGGAGAGGCGACAGAACCGAGGGGTTGAAGACCAAAACTTGAACCCCATCAGTTCTTGAACCGCATGAACAAGAGTATAGTATTCACTTATCTTCGAAAAAAAAGGAAAAATCGTGATCAAAACTTGAACCCATAAACGATTGAACAGGAAGAATAAGAGTGTAGTATTCACTATTTTCGAAGAAAAAAATAGATACAATCAATTGAATTCAGCACATCGAGGAGGAAGCTCGTTCTCGTGGATCCACCCTCACAGAGGCCAACGTCAACGGTGTCCTCGCCCATGAGGTTCGATCTTCATCTTACACAAACTATAAACTGCAACTTCATTGCGCTCATCTCGAATCTATTCTTGCGCAGCAAATTTTCTCGGGAAAGATTGTATGATATTTAGTAGTGATGCTGTTTCGGTTTTCGACTCTCTTCATACTGCACACTTTCATTTTTCGATGATGGGCGAGATAGTGTGCAAAATGGAGAGAGAGTCATGACCGAAACGACATCACTAATGTTTAGCACCACCATCACCACCACGACCACACCCTCGGAGAGGTGGTGGCTGCCCATCTCATCCACGAGCACATCGAGAGACGCGTCGAGGAGGAGATCGCCAAGGAAGTCATCCGTCATCAGATTGTACGTTCCAGATCAGTGATGATAAATCGGCCTACTACTATCCTCATTTCGCACGCTCTTTATCGTTTCTCTGACTAGTGAGAATTCATTCGAATTGAGGAGAGTCGGATGTAGATTTGTCATTACTATTGCAGACTCTTGATTGTTGATGTGGAAGACGAACTCCGCCTCATTGATCTTTGATCTTTCACTATGTTCTGTTTCCAGGAGCTCAATTCCGCCATAGAGTATGAGCACCAGAAGCCCGTGTCATCTCTGCTCTCCAAGTTTGGAGGAGGCGAGAAGAAGGTCTACACTAAGGTAACAATTCACATTTTCCTATCGATGCTTGTTGACCTACAATATTCTGTATCTACAGTATCGACCATAAGTCTTGGCTCACTTTTTCAATCTTTCGTAACTTTTGACCCACGATAAATTTCTGGCTCAAACTTGGATATGTAGTAGTACACCCATCGTGTGTTAGGACTAGATTGTTTCCTAGTGATGAGTCAATAAACACATGGTTTTTCTTTGCGGATTTTAAGCTCGATAAAATTTTTTCTCAGCCTTCTTACTCGGTTTGATAATAGAAGGCCTCAATACCTTTTCGATAAAAATATGCACTCATGGGAGGATACAGTGGCTTTAGGCTGTCTCAAAGTAGGGTCCCGAAAAAATGGATTTTCGTCCATCGACATGCTAGAGAGTCGTTCAAAAGCTCAAAATTATCCTTACCGCAATTCCTGATGATCCCCTAAGTTTGATAACGATAGCTCTTAATTTGTCCTCAGGACACTAATTTTTCACTTTTTTCTTTAGCATTTTTCATTATTTTTTTCTCAATATTTTAGATGATCAAAGTTCCAGGGGTATTTTTGTTCAAATGTGGTTCCTGGACAGGTTAGTTGCAATCCATGGAATATAAGATTCGCAACTTTTTAGAGCATTTGGATAACTTTCCCGCCCGCGGCAATCGAAAATCCGAGGTCAATCGATTTTCAAAATCGTCTGCTTTCGACATAATGAATTTTATCTTTTTTTCATTCATGATATCATGGGCTCTCATATCGAAATTCGGATTCATCACACAAAGATATACCAGAAAAAAATTTAGTCAGGAAGTTCTGAGAGATCAATTTTTTCGACTAATGATGGGGGTATCATGGTCATTTTTTGGGTTTAAAATCGATTGACCTCGGATTTTAGGTTGTCACGGGCGGGAACGTTATCCAAATGCTCTAAAAAGTTGGGGATCGTATATTCCATGGATATGCTACCATCGTGTCTTGGAATGACCTTTGAACGAAAATCATCCTCCGAAATCTAAACATCCAAAGTTATCTCACGACTTTTATTGAGTTGTGATCTTTGTATAATTTATCCTCTCGGGTCAAAATTCACTCAGCTGTTGACTTTGCTCGCAAAGCCAGGATAGGCCACCTTCCATGTGAAAAAGTGAAAAATTCGTTTTTATCGTGCCCTGAGGACAAATTAAGAGCTATCGTTATCAAACTTTGGGGATCATCAGGAATTGCGGTAAGGATAATTTTGAGCTTTTGAACGACTCTCTAGCATGTCGATGGACGAAAATCCATTTGTTCGGGACCCAACTTTGAGACAGTCTAAAGCCACTGTACGTCATCCTTCCATGAGTACATATTTTTATCGAAAAGGTATTGAGGCCTTCTATTATTACACCGAGTAAGAAGGCTGAGAAAAAATTTTATCGAGCTTAAAATCCGGCAAGAAAAACTATGTGTTGATTGACTCATCACTAGGAAACAATCAGGGAGTTCACTGATATCTCAATGGCATATTCCTAACACACGATGGGTGTACTACTACATATCCAAGTTTGAGCCAGAAATTTATCGTGAGTCAAAAGTTATGAAAGATTGAAAACGTGAGCCAAGACTTATGGTCGATACTGTACATCAATTTCATATTTCTTTCTTCAGGAAGAGGCCGATGCCCGTCGTCGCGAGAAAGAGGCTGAGGAGCACGCCCGTCAGGCACTCGAGCACGCCAAGCACGAGGCCGAGCGTCGCGCCGTCGAGGAGGCGGCAGCCGCTGCCGCTGCCACCCACGCCGCCGAGAATGCGCGCGTCGCGGCTATCCGCGCGGCCGAGGAGGAGGCGGCGCGTCACGCCGCCCAGGTCGCCGCAGCGGCCGCCATCCACCATCACGAGCAGCAGCAGGCCGCTGCCCACGGACACTCCCGCTCGGGATCAGTGACGTCGCAAGTGTCTCACCGCTCCAATGCTTCCCACTACGCGCCCTCGGTTGTGAGTGCCACCCACTTCTATGAATTACCCCCCCCCCCCCTGATACAGTGGAAGCGAAACACCTAGCGATACCGAAGATGAAGTGATCTTCCTTTGCAGAAGTCTAACGGCGTCCCAGTGGCTGCTCATCGCGACTCCTACTCGTCGGTCCGATCGGTTGGCACCACTCGTTCTGTGCTTGGATATCGCGGCGCAGCCTCGCGCGATCCCTTCGCCACTAGTGAGAACAAATATTAATGTTAACTGGGTATACAAATTTAACCCTCTTGATATAAGTTTAATCCAGTATCCTGTGTTTCCGCAGTGAAAGAAAGAAATCCTGAGAGAACTGGACGGTATACATTGCAGTCTCGTACCGTCCGGCTCCCCAGCACCACACGATCGCTGGCTACACTCGCAACCCGATGACGTCCCCATCTCTCGTCAAGAAGTCGCCCCTCCACGCGGCCGTCGACGCCAACAAGTTCTCCTCGGTACGCGTCGTGCGCAATGTGCGCGGATTCATCAAGGTCAGCAGCGCCCGAGCGTCTCTTGAGAAGAGCACGGATGCATGCACGATGTACCAACGGTCCTGACGCCATACCAATCGAGATCTGATTTTGTGAGAAGCGTAATTCAAATCGGTTGATACGGTGGCAGAATCGGATGACGCCAGACACTTCTATGCTTGAATCTGGGCAGCTTCATAGTAGATAGATGCGCGTTAATTACTTAAGTGCTAATGAACGCTAGTCTTTGCACGATATGTGTGCTCCACTGTCTTACGTTAGCAATCGAATGTTTTCTCTAACATTTCCAAATAACCTGACATCGCTCGAAACACAATCTGTTGAGTTAAAATATATCCAATTACAGGAGTGGGGCCAGAAGGACTTCGTTCCTCCCGCCCGCTCTCCCCTGTCTCCCACTCTAGCCATCTGGCACGAGGAGGACCACAACTCAGTGAGTGTTTCCGGCTCAATTTCCGTAACTCATAATACCGATCTTGTAGCAGTATCCTTCATTGATAGAGGAAAGAATCATTAGAAGGTGATACAACAGTATTAAACTTCAGCGTCGCTCTTCCATCGTCTCCGATGGAGGTCAGTCGCTGATCGGCCGTCCCGCTCACATCGAGGCGGCCCCTCGCCACGTAAGGATATCACGATAATGAGCAGATTTGTTATTTCAGCTGTTACTTTCTAAAATAAGGTTGTATTAGTGAGTGAGAAGAGAAGACAAGACGCAATTCATCGTTCACCTATCCCCTTCCAGTTCGATGCTCCTCCCACCCCCACTGATGCCCGTCCCGCAGTGACTCCTCTGGTTGAACGTCGTCGTGAATATGAACACTCCGCCTCCATCACTGGACTCGTAGAGGATAAGCATGGTCTCCCTCCTATGGTTGACCTCCTGGCGTAGAGAGATCAAAGATTTGTGCCTGGTTTTGTGTCCATTTTCTGAATCGAATATTTTTTATATGAACCACTATCTGTTTCCGTTCCTAAATCTTGTTGTCAAGAAATATCCCGGAATTTCCCTCGTTATGATATGATATTTCTTCACTTTGATTGCACTTATCTATCTACCCTAACGTATATCTCCTCCCCGTGTTTCATAGGTCGATTTCCCCGGTACCATCAACCGATCAGCTTCACTTCTCCCAGTGAATCCGCGTCGCTAGTTGATATCGGGTCCCCGATATACATAACCCGTCGTCACTACTGTAGCATAGCAGCACTCTCTATGATTTGTTTTCGATTAATAACGCCCCGTGTACCTATGTATTGTATTCTTCCCCGGATAAATGTGTAGTAATAAAGGTCTCGAAATTCGGATTAATACCCGCAAGTGTATTATGAAATAACGCCAACTCATTCTATGAAATGGAGAGTATCACGTTTTCATGTGGAAAAAGTGCTTCGCAAGAAATGTGAGAAGAAAGAGAATGTGGGAAACGACTGTACTACTCGCGTGTCGGACAAGGTTTGTTCAGATTGACCGTGAAAAGAGGGGGGGGGGCATCCACCAGAGGGAGAGGGAGAGATTCGATGCCGAGAGGCTGAATCCTGTGCATACAAAGGAGACGTAAAGGGGAAGAAGTATCCCCTTCTTCTCGCACACCTCACAGATGCCGCTTTTCATTCATTCCATTGTCAATCATATATCCGGAATCTCCCCTCACATTCCTTCTCACTTTCACGAAAAAAGCGTTCGATCAGCGTTTCGTTGCATTCAAACCGCCATTCGTTTACTATTCGTAGCTGTATGGCTTTTAACTTGAGTAATCGCCAGGTATTAGTCGGGCTGCTGCTAGTGATTAGTCGACTGCCGTGTTGTAATGAGCTTAGTCAGACCAGTCGCCCCAGGCGTCACTGCAAAAAAACACCCACAACAACAAGAGAATAAGAAGCAGAGGAGCGATCATCACTATAGTCGTTTCGTTCCTGTGGCGGATTCACTGACTCTTCTCTCCTTGCTTTTGCGAAAGCGACCCCGTCCGATAAGATGTTTCGGATTTTTCCTTGTCGTTTTCGTGTTCGTGACTCACTAAAAAGGAGCGGAATTTGCAGAGAAGCGACGTCCGCGGTGCGTGGGAACGCGAACGAGGAATGTTTCTCGACGAGGGAGGATGTGAGCATACCTTTCACTTATTCGTTAATAGGACTAGGATGTATTTTGCACTCCGGAGCGCAGAAAAACTCGTAAAAGCGGGCTAGGTCATCATTCTCACACCTGAGCGCAAACAGCTTTTGTTTCGCTTCGTTTTCTGAGGCCGCCGCGCAGTGAAAGAATTAAGACCCGCTTATCATCACTTCACCCTTTCACCCCCCTTCCCTCGCCCTCCTCTTCTCCCGCTCGTGACAGTGCCGCCACCGCCTCATAATTGTTAGTTATTACCCTGCTAACGCGATTCGTCCGGTCAGGTTTCCCACTCTCGTTCATGGAACGGAGTAAGAGGCACAAGGAATCGAACAAGACCAAGAAGGAGTTTATTTTCGGACCAGAACAAGTCAGTTTATCGTTGACTTTGAAGGACAAGTTGTCCACTTTCCCAAGGCGCATAGGGGTTTTGCGCTTCTTTGGTTTGAATAATGAAGATTGTGGCTAAACGCTGTCGAGTCCGTTGATGAAATGATTAGCAATCAGCCGAACCCATCTGGGTGAAAGTGCTCACACCCTCTTCCCTGCCCTCCCCCCTCCCCCTGATTCTTCTACGTTATCATCGAGTCGTAAAGAACAATGCCGAGCAAACACATTTGGATGAAAGAGCGAAGCCCCTTGCAAGCTTGAGGGGAAGAGAGCGAGAACAATCAGGGAACTGCGTGTTTTCGCAATTGAATATTTATCCTTCACTTAGCACTCAACGGTAAATAATTAAAATAGGTATGCAATCACAATTATTTGCAGCCACAGCCCTACCGAAAGACCATCCTGCTCATCGGGTCCAAGTCCTCGGGCAAAACAGCGCTGGTCAATTCGTTCGCCAATTTCGTCAACAATGTCACGGCGACTGCTCCCTACCGCCTGCATATCACACCCGTGAACGAGAAAGGTTAGCTGATAAATAATCGAGAAAGTCAATAGATCAAAGATCTTCATAGATCAAAGATCAACGATCAATGATCAGAGATCAAAGAGTTTATAGATCAAAAAGTTCGAATCATCATGCGTTTGACGAAGTTCCGTTCTATGATTATCGGAATATTCTCCAATCCGTCAAGTAAATGCATTAGAGAAGGCAAGGCAATTAATTCGTTTCGCACTTTTACTGATTCGCTGAGTGGTTTATTTTCTGGAAATTGTGAAGAGTGATAAGTTCTGAATTAGTGATTATATTTCAGCTAGTTCGACCTCCTCGATGAACTACGCTCCGACCCACTCCGTTTCCACGTACGTCTTCCAGAATACACCCCTCGGCTTCCCTATCGCACTCGTGGACACTCCCTCCATCGGAGTGGTCGAGGGCGGTCAGTTGTCTGCATTTCACCCTATTTTCTAACATCTCCGAGACTTGCTTCAGGTCCACAGTGAAGCAAATGAAATCATTTAGTTTGTGCATGCACGAGTTTGAAATGTGCGGAAAAGTATCGTTTGAAGCCAATCAACGATAAACCATTCAGAATCGTCAACCTCCTCTGTGGAGCACATCAAAACGTGGATCGAGAATGACTACCGACGACCCATCGAGGATCTCGAAGTGAGAAATTCATTCACTTTTTCTACTGAATGTGGAATACAAATGAGAAAAAAATCTAACAAATTCTAAATAAAATATTTTCTTTGTCCAGATCTGGTTCGTAATGTCGGCGGTCGATTCTGATTTCTCGAATGAGGCCGAGGACAATCTTCAAGTGGTATTGGACGCAGTTCAATGGAAGGTTGGTTGTTGCGACTTAAATTTTGGAAAAGTTTCTTCCAACTTTCAGGTGCGAATAATTCCCGTCATTACTTTTGCCAAGAAGCGGAAACCAGTCCTGGCCCAACGGGAGCTCACCAGACTGGGATTCAGATGCGAGGTAACATTTGCTTTCATTTATTCTTTTCTTACAGTATCAAGCATATCAATTTTCCCTCGCAAAACTAGTAACATCTTTTTAGAATGAAGGCGACGACTATTTCACCATCAATAATGGGTCGATTCTCGGACTAAGCACTGAACTGCTCGAAATCAATGCAGTTCCGTATGAGATTGGAATGGAGAACCTCCGATCACTTGTTCTTTCCCATCGAGAGCCCGAACTGTGAGTAGAATCGACACTTGTTCAAAGTATGTTGAACGACATGAACCCTTACTATGTTTTGTATGGTAGAAGATCTGATTTTATCTTTGTAAAAGTGGAATAGATAAGGGTGCCACAATATACAAGGCCATAAACTCAAACGTACCCCGTGGCATGCCTTCCCTCAGATCCTGACTACAAAACCGGATGTACAACTGCTAAATGCGAGCGTCCCCCAACTCTATTTCCGTGACTGTAAACCCAGCTATACAGCCTGCTAATCCTCAGAATGCCACTGCGTGTGTCTACCAATGAGGGATCCCTGAAATTCTCGACAGACTCATCCACTTCGGATCAGTCCTTCGATCCTTCGGAGACGATGGTGAGAACGTTTTAATGTATACTAGTGATGTTCACTCGGTATTCGACTCTCTCCATTCTGCAATCTCTCTCGTCTGTCTGGCCGACGAAAGAGTGTGCGAAAGCCAAAACCGAAACGGCATCACTAGTGAGAACCCGATCATAGAGAGTTTTGAATTGAATGTTGCACATTTCAGTCCACACCGTCGACGTCGCCCGTGAAGGTAGTCAACTTCGACGAATCTCCAGTATTAGAAGTGCAATCGGCTGACCAAGCCCCTGCGAAATCACATGACGCCATACCCGAAGAACCTCAACCCATTATCTTTCATCATAGGCGATTCAAGTCATACGACTCTGAAAAGGCTTCCTTAGTCAAGAAAAAGGAAGCAAAAGCTCCTTTGCTGAAGGAGAAAAACAGAAGCACTGACTGTATTATCGATGAGAGAAAAACTCCACCTAGCTATGATCAGTTCCTGAAGGATTCCATAAGAAAAGACAAAACGAGGATAGACCCATTGAAACGGTGTCAGTCTGAGGATGGATTAGAGTCAGATATAGTGCGTAGAAAATTCGGGTTTGTGAGCATTTCGCAGTACGAAACCCTTGTTTGAACCATTCTTCGCTTTTCTCATTGTCTGTACAAATTAACTCTGATAAATGTTACCCGGTGAATGCTTGTAAGCATAACAATCATGCGAAAACATATTTATTTTAAATTTGATCGTTTCTGAGCGTGATCAAATTCATTTTTATCCCCTTTTCAATATTTTAAGAAAATAATATTGACATAAATACAAATATTTTGTGGAGACAGTCTAATCATGAACTGATTATATTTTCGAGTGGAATTCGATCCCGACACGAAGCTCAGCATACAGTAGAAAATAGAGGACGCATGAGTCCGCGGGAGTTTTCAAACTTTAGAAAGTGTCAACACGAAACCTGCTGACTCAATGTTTTTTCCCGCTTATCTTATCTTTTCGTGATTGTATCACTCCATTTCTTCTCAAATTTATTTTGATTGGACATTACGTCCTAATCCAATACTGAAAAATGGTCATAATATCACACCCTTCCGTTCTCATAGACTATTCTGCAACGCAAACAACGCTTTGTCATCCGTTTAGGCAAATATTTACTCCTCATTCCGTTCATGATAATTGCATTACTGATAATTTTATTCTTATCATTAATTATTTTATTTTCAGGTGATTTCTCCTACGTATTTAGTAAAATGACGAATCCGAGAGACGATGAGGAGGATTTTCTCCTTCAGAATCAGGGTTCGTGATTATATTAGGGTGTGTCAAAAGTTCTTACAAAATTTTTCATTATTTTATTTTATGTGTATTCCAAGGTACGATCTCAAAGACTTTCTTGCATTCATTAGAGGTAGAAAAATACTATTTTTTCCGTCTTCAGATTTCGGAAATGTTGCATAATTATGACGCAATATTGTGGCAAGTGAGTTTCGCGACCCTCATTTCAAAAATCTCTAATTCAACAGAGGATGAAGATGAGAAATCCAGATTAAAACCACAGTAGGAGATGACGATGGAGCTCCATTTAAAAATGACACAAAGGAGTTTTATAATTAGGCGACAGAAGTAGGTCACTTCTTTTCACTCTCGATCATTTTCCAGAGGGTCGAATTTTTAGTTTTTAATTTTTGCGAGCATATTTGCTAATCAATATCCCTTAAATACTAAGTATTATTACTTTTAATTTTTACTGAATGGCTTCTAATTATTATTGTCGCGAAATTCGCGAATTTTTATGAAAATGTGTGGAAAATGGCGAGTTTCGTAATGATGATGCTATGCGTTTTGGCAGGTTGAAAAAGCGTTCAAATTGCATATTCTCTTAACTCAACTCACGAGAGACAGTAACCAGATTTTTAACTCACCGCGAAAGGTAAACTTAGCATAGGTGATTTTAGTGAGGTCTGGTCTAAAAGGCGTATTTCAAATAAAGTGTAACGATCTTGATGGCTGAAGTAATGAAACTAAAGAGCAGTGATAGATCCATCCATCCCCTTTTAGCAGGACTCAATTTATTTCTTGGCAGCTGAGAAAATATTTTTCGAAAATTTTTGTAAGAACTTTTGACACACCCTAATAATTTGTATTTTGTATTCTGAAAGTGATAGTGATAAGCAATCGACGGAACGACTCACAGTTCCCTTGAGGCAGTGAATGTTTGTAAACTTGAAGTGTTCGAATAGGATTGGTTGGAGCACTAGATTGATGACCTGAACTAATAACTTGGATCAGGATTGTATTATAAAAAAAAATACAGGCAGAATCGTTGATATGAAAAATTAGTGTGAAATGATTGTCGAGTTCACATCATGAATTTGTTCACATCATGATCTCGAGGTGATCTCGACTTTGATTCCGTTCTGCACTGACACATGACCAATTGAATGGCACATGACTATTGTTTCCATTCGGACATTGTGTTTTCATCAAGGGGTCCTTACGCCGCTGAAACATCATTACGATATTCTCAGGTTGCAAGTATTCTAAAAGTATCCATTCACCCAACTCTCTGTTGATGTCTGTACCGAAAAATACTATATCTGTTTCTCCCTATACTTTCCGGTACTTTTCAGTACACGAAAAAACAGATGAGTGTGTGGGTGTTGTTTCCCGCTCCATTCATTCCTCTCATAACAGAGACCAACTCTCCTCTTCCTCTCCGCATACATCAAGAGTGATTATTTGGTCTATGGGCACATCTGCATCGCCCTCCCCCCACGTTATTGAATGGGTTTTCCTGTTTCGCTCCTTCATCTATCATCTCTTTCGATTGGATGCAAATCGGGAATGGAGATGATTCACGGGCACTTGCTCTTCACAAAATGTAGAGGCGGAGCGAAACACAAATCCCCCGTCATTCACTATCTATTTCCCATGCCACTTCGAATCGACAATATATTCACTTTTTTATATTCACATTACGATTTTTTTCTAGAAATGGCGCCTACCGTCAGCCAGGGTATCGCCAGAGTAGATGGAGACGAGGAGGAAGATGAGAATGAGAAGGTCGACGTCCCTCAGGATGACCCGGACGTCAGTTGTATTATTTCAACATTTAAATTAGTTAAGGGCACCGCATCCTGGATCATAGTACACCAAATCAGATATCTAACATTCGTACGAAATTCCTTCCGTGAACTTACTTTGAATAATCCAATCTATTGAAAAAACCAAACCATTCATAATTCGATATCGACCCATTCATTTCAGAAATGGTTCTCGTTCCGGACACTATGGGCGTACACTGGACCCGGGTTCCTGATGTCCATCGCCTATCTGGACCCTGGAAACATAGAGTCCGACCTGCAATCGGGTGCCAAGGCACAGTACAAGGTACCAAAAAGGCATTATTGTATTAGACTGTTCCCATACAGTATGGGTTATACTGCGATTGAATCCCATCCGCTTTAGAATTAGAGATGACAAAACGAACTCGGCATGCCGGATTCGACAAGAATTGATGCCAGCATCACCGTTGAAATTGCCGCTTTGAAGCCAGCTTCCAGCCTACATGGAATTCCGTTTTGTCATCACTAGTTCGAATCCCGGTCGTGACACCGACTCCGCCTCATCAAGGCGCCTACCCATTTGGGACGGGAAATTGGTAGTGACATGATCACGTGGTAAAGTTGGTCCGAAAAACAGAATCGGGAGATGATGAATTAATCTTCCCAGTAAAATCTGATCCGCAGGACGAATGCAACTTGATAAATGGATGACCTTGCCTTTAACATGCTATGATTGCATTCGACTAGCGATTTCGAGTGAGCCACACGTGGAGAAATCTATTAATAATAATTCATTTCAGTTGCTCTGGGTGCTTCTCTACGCGCACATCATCGGTCTCTTCCTACAGCGAATGAGCGCTCGACTGGGAGTCGTGACGGGCAAGGATATGGCGGAGGTGAGGACTATTAGTAGGATGAGCCAAACAGATCCGACAGGATGTGGAGTTGTCCATTCATACCTGTTAATGACTAGTACCGAGCATTAAAACAATACTAACTGATTGGGCTTGGTAAATAAATAGATTTATATATACATGTTTTATTTTAGATCGCCTACAACTTCTACCCGGTGGTTCCTCGCGTCGTGCTCTGGGTCATGATTGAGATCGCCATTGTATGCAGTGACATGCAGGAGGTGAGAATACACTTCTGCTATTTCAAGAAATAACACAATTGGACCTTATGTATTCACTCAAATTTACAACATATTGGTTGAGCCCATCTGAAGTGAAAGTTTTAGTGGAGTAATAATTAAATTCAGTTAATGAGCGAAAATTTATTCAAGTGCATCACTCGCAGGTTATCGGCACCGCAATTGCTCTGCATCTGCTTACGGCGACTTGGTTACCTCTCTGGGTTGGAGTGCTCGTCACTCTATTCGACACACTCACCTTTCTCTCGATTGAAAGATGCGGATATCGCAAGTTGGAGCTCTTCTTCGGTCTGCTCATCACCACGATGGCCCTCTCGTTCGGCGTGGAATACTTCATCGTCAAGCCAGATTATCTGGAGGTTGCGAAGGTGAGCAGATACAACTGTAATTGTCAGGGAAGACTTTACACAAAAATATGCGATGTTTTCACTAACAATCATATAAATGTAGCTCAAGCATTTGGTCATTTTTGACAAGTCTGAAATGATCCGATTGATATATGAGAGACATTCTGAGATTTCGAACATATGCGTGGAACTAGGGAAATAGGGAAATTGGTACTAATAGATTCCTATCTGCATGGAGAACATTTCATATGTTGGGAACTAACTCAGTCGATTTCATCATCATTGTGAAATTTAATTTTCAAAGTTTGAAAATTGTGTAAAAAATCGAGGGAAAAAAATCGGGAATTTTTTATTTCGGAATATAATCGAATTTATTTAATTATAAATATTAAGCAAGAAAAATCGAGGAAAAAAAATACCACAAGGCTCAAAATCGAGCAAACCTATTCTGGGTTACTGTAAGTATTTTCTTTTCTTTCAATTCCCGGGATCTGCGTGGACTCAGTTCTACGGTTGAATGCTATCTATGTTTCAAAATAACAGTTGAATAGTATAATCATAAGAAAGTTGGACTTTGCACGATTCTGAAAATAAAATCTTTGTAGATGAAAATTCTATCTACAATTAGAGATGGAGATGAATTTTTCATCTAAACATCTCGTTTTCTTTAAAATCCGGAGAAATCCGAATTTCTTGCTATCGATTAACTACACTGTATGTTACAATATTGAATACGGATTTGCGTATTGCTGCGTGCAAGGATAACCCAGAAAATAGAGAGAAATGAAAATTCTTACAGTAACCCAGCATGGTTTTGTTCGATCTTGAGCCTTGTGGTATTTTTTCCTCGATTTTTCTTGCTTAATATTTATAATTAAATAAATTCGATTATATTCCCAAATAAAAAGTTCCCGATTTTTTTCCACGATTTTTTACACATTTTTCAAACTTTGAAAATTAAATTTCACGATGATGATGAAATCGACTGAGTTAGTTCCCAACATATGAAATGTTCTCCATGCAGATAGGAATCTATTAGTACCAATTTCGAATCGACTGGATGGAAACTGAGCGAAAATCGAAAAAGCGCGTTTCAAATTTCGCGCGCTCTGCGTACTACCATCTGTGTACGCAGAGCGCGGAGTACTACCACCTGTGGAAGTATAAAGCCGATCCCTCAAATCGACCTTTTTTCCTAGTTCCACGCATGTGCACATATATGTTCAAAATCTCAGAATGTTTCTCATATATTTCCAGGGAGTGCTCATTCCGTGGTGCAAAGGCTGCGGCAGGGAGCAGCTGCTGCTTGCTGTGTCTGTGGTCGGAGCCGTGATCATGCCCCACAATCTGTACCTCCATTCGGCACTCGTCAAGGTTTGTAGCAATCTTGAGTTTGCTGATTGTTGTTATATTATCAAGAAATATATTTCCCATGCTACCGTTAGCTGTCGCTTGCCGTTTAGAATAGTGATGACACATCGACATCCGGCTCTCCTCGTGCACTCTCTCGTTTCTATGTTCGGCGATAGAGCGTGGGAATTGAGGAGAGTCTATGCCGATATGTCATCACTAGTTTAGATTATTAGTTTCATTAGTGCGAATGACAGGGATTTCCAGACTCGTCGCATCGACCGAAAAAAGCAATCCACGATCGTCCAGGCGAATAAGTACTACGTCATCGAATCGGCCGTTGCCCTGACTGTGAGTACTCGAACTTCAGTACTTTGTACCAATGTGACAGACAGTCCTAATAGCTGAAGAATTCTGAAAAAATTGGATCTCTGCTTTCCCAGGTCTCCTTCATCATCAATCTCTTCGTAGTCGCCGTCTTTGCGCATGGAATGTACGGAAGGACGAACAGGGAAATTGTGAGTAATTTTTTTTGCTCGGAGCAAACATACAAATTGATATTCCAGCACCAGACTTGCAATGGAACCAACATCCCCGACCCCTTCGCATTCCCTGACGACGATGAGCCGGCAGAGTCTGATATCTACAAGGTTTGATGAGTTTTATCGCCACCGTTTTGTTAATTGACTGTTCGACGGAAGTGTAGCAAACTCAGTCCAATTTCCAAATCTCCGTACTAAACAGGAATGGAAAGAGCGTTCACGAAATGATTTTGAATTTCAGGGCGGAATCTTCCTCGGATGCCAGTTCGGAATTGCAGCGATGTACATCTGGGCGGTGGGAATCCTCGCTGCAGGTCAGAGCTCGACGATGACCGGAACATATGCAGGACAGTATGTAATGGAGGTGAGATAGTGTTTTTCTTCATAGTATTTTATTCAGCGAATGTTGATATAGTGACTATTGAGCAATATGCACTGTTTTCGTAAATACTTCCGAGTTCGCAAACACAAGCATTCGAATACATGTTCTGGTCGAGGAAGAGTTGATTGTCTAGTGACTCAAAGACACCCAAAAGGTCGAATTTATTTGCATTGCTCCTTATCTCGTGAATCACTCATGTTTTGATCTGATAAGCAAATTGTTCTTCTGAAACCCGAATTCGGAAAAATATAGTCCGTGCTGCGTTTCAGGGTTTCATCAAGGTCCGTTGGCCAAAATGGTTGAGAGTGGCAGTGACTCGTTCGATTGCCATCGGCCCCACTATCCTCCTCACTCTTCTATCGGGCGATGTTCACAGTCTGACCGGCATGAATGACCTACTCAACTGCGTACAGATGGTGCAGGTGATTGGTTGAAAGTGTTGAAAAGATGCCGTCTAAATTATATTTGGAAACAATTGTATTATCTATCGGATACGAATGGTTGATAATTCCATTGGGAGATCTAGGCGAAATATAAACTTTTAAAATAGTTTTATTTCAGTTGCCGTTCGCACTTATCCCCATTGTAACTTTCACTTCATCAGAGCGGATCATGCACAATTTCAAGAGCAGCAAGTAAGTTCAACTAATTTTCTAGAGTTCGAAATACGAGTCGCCGTCTCTTCCCTTTTCACACTCTCTCGCCACACGAACCGTCGAGAGAGTGTGGGAACTGAAGAGACGGCGACTCGTATTTCGATCTCTTTTTTTTACAGAGCATTCCAACTCTTCGCCCTCACTACGTCACTGGTAGTTATTGGCATCAACATTTATTTCGTGCAGGACACGATCATTGGTGAGTATTAGCGATGTTTTACAATCAACTACATTGCAATCGGTAATGATCTTTGATCTTTCAGACCGATTCGGTACTGCTTGGTACGTCTTCGTGCTTTTCGTTGTTCCTACGGTTGTCTACTTCGGGTTTATTGTGTATCTTGTGAGTTACACATTCGGAAAGCACAAAACATGGACAATTACTTCTGTAAAAATTAGAACGTTTTCATATCTCATTTAGTTAACTCAATACGAATTCACAACAAAATGCTTCCTTTACAGTTCTCCATTTGTCTCTTCGAATGCGGTCTCATCTCGAAGGTGATAATTATTCACTTTGTGGAACGTAGCTTCATGGGCTGCGAATTTTAATGCGAGAAATATCAGAGGGACCATATAATTTAACCAATTTAGAACTTGAATCACGCTGTTCAATACATCGCCGATGCCCCTTGGCTCGGCCTCAACAACATGAACGCAAGTCGGAATCCTCCCACAACACCGTGAAATCTCAGAAACCCCTACCGCCTAGATATCTTATTATAATGTATATATGAATATGCTCAAATACACACCCAGAATACTTGTATCCAAAATTCTCACGTGTTCCACTATAGTTGCTAGCCGGTTACTGAACTAAGTCGCCAAACCAAACATTCGCAATCCCACGAACGAGCTGATATTGATTTGCAATAAAGAAAATAATATTGTTTTTTCGTCGAGTTCACATCTAGAAATCCACAGAAAATGAACGGAATTTTTTTCTAGAGCGCAGTACCCTCATACCAGGAAAAGTCTGATTTTCGGCCACCTTTCATGTATATTTATCACTATTCCAATCAATTTTCGACTTTAGCACAGGCACTAATTTCATCATGAATGATGCACGCTATCGAAGAAGACAGAAAAACATGTACTATTCATGCTTAGATGACAGGACGAGAAAATACGGCATTTCGATGTCTGCCGAAATGATGAATCTCACGCCGTTGAGATTCTAGGAGATTTCGGTTTTCTCGGCCCCTTCGTTCTTCGTTTTTCCCCTCTGGTTTCATCTAGTCAAGGATGTTGAGAATCCTCCAGATCATTGCTTCGTTGCTTTGCAAAATGCCACCATCAGGTAAATTTGATTAAAAATTAGTTATTAGGTTAGATATGTATGGCAAGTGGGAATATGAGAGACACTCTGAGATTTTGAACATATGAGGCCGTTTGCCTATGAATCAGTAAAAGCTCTACAGGGGCTGGCACAGCAAGAGAAACGAATATGCTCAAAACTTGGTCCTAGGGGTAACTTTTCATTCCAAATCGACTGGCGTTTTCAGTTTTTCGGTCAGATTCTTCTGAATCCCGGTACGACACGACGTCGATTCGACCAAATTCGTGTTCTACGATTAAAACTGGTCCGAACAGGGTCGGAATGGCAACAAATTTCGCGCACCTGACCAGAATTTAATTCTCTTCAAATTAAAAAAAAAATACGACCCTCTATCTGACATGCTGTGCGACTTATGGTCGTTTTTTGACCCTTCGAGCGCTCCGGAAAAGTTGCGATGTAGCCACTCCGCTTCGCTCCGTGGCTACATCGCAACCTTTCCTCCACGCTCTCAGCCTCACGAGCTTTTCACAACGGTATGGCCAGAGCATAGGCCAAATCACAAAATCATGTTTATTTTAGCAACGTTAGGCCGCAATACACGTTAGCCAAGCACCGCTTGCTTACGAGTGGGGCGTATACCGTTGTGAAAAGTTCGTGAGGCTTCGAGCGCTCCGGAAAAGTTGCGATGTAGGCGCTAAGCGGAGTGGCTACATCGTAACTTTTCATCCACGCTCTCAGCCTCACGAACTTTTCACAACGGTATAGCCGAAGAATCCTAAAAAAAACTTATAAATGATTATAAAATGTCGATTGGCACTTCTCCCGAGCCTTTCCGATGATTTTGAAGCGAGTTATGAGCGAAAATGTGAAGATTTCGTAATGATGACGAAATAGAAGATTACGAAGCTGAGCACGGGAGGTCGATTGGCACTTCTCCCGAGCCTTTCCGATGATTTTGAAGCGAGTTGTGAGCGAAAATGTGAAGATTTCGTAATGATGACGAAATCCAAGAGTGCGAAATCTGAGCACGGAAGGTCGTTTGGCACTTCTCCCGAGGCTCTCCGATGATTTTGAAGCGAGTTATGAGCGAAAACGTGAATATTTCGTAATGATGACGAAATAGAAGATTACGAAGCTGAGCACGGGAGGTCGATTGGCACTTCTCCCGAGCCTTTCCGATGATTTTGAAGCGAGTTGTGAGCGAAAATGTGAAGATTTCGTAATGATGACGAAATCCAAGAGTGCGAAATCTGAGCACGGAAGGTCGTTTGGCACTTCTCCCGAGGCTCTCCGATGATTTTGAAGCGAGTTATGAGCGAAAACGTGAATATTTCGTAATGATGACGAAATCGATAATTGCGAAATATTTGCTGGCAGTGAAAAGCGCTGACGATTCTGAGTCGATTGACACTATTGCCGAGCTTTACGGACGAATTTGAGCTGAATTAGGCGCGAGAAACCACGTATTGCGTAAGGGTGAC
This sequence comes from Pristionchus entomophagus, assembly GCA_036245825.1. Lineage (NCBI taxonomy): Eukaryota > Metazoa > Nematoda > Chromadorea > Rhabditida > Neodiplogasteridae > Pristionchus > Pristionchus entomophagus. The sequence goes on from BTSX01000006.1 coordinate 22,402,296, forward strand.
GAAATGTTGCGTAGTGATGACGAAATTGATATCGATTTTTGAAAAGCTCTTCGAGAGGGTTCGGATGGTCAAAGACTTGTCCTCGGGCGATGAATTTAAAGCGAGTTATGAGCAAAAAACGAAAGCGTTACATACATACGGACAAACAGCGTGACACACAGACAGACATTATGACCGATCTGAGATTTTGGAAATAGTTCTGGCATTCGTAAAAAATGGATTCTTCTCATATTGTGGCATTAAATAGTGCTCGATGAGTTGAGTCTGGGGATAATTTTTTTGGAATTTTTCACAATTTTTTTGCATCGCGGCATAGGGGGGTAAGCGTGATGACGTCACAGGTCAAAATCCGTAAATCGAACCCAATCGCTTCGAGAGTGGGTTCGTCGCATTCCTCGTGGTATTCTAAGACTTTTTTACTCTGAGACATTTTTCGGTCCCCCCAAGCCGAAAGATGCAAATCGATAAAAACACAAATTTCGCCATACTTAATTAATTTTTTAAAAATTTCTTAAGAAGAGGGGCAAGTTTTTTTCGCTTAATATCTTCTAAATGTAATAACACAGCTGCAGTAATAAATGCGTAATTTATAAAAAATGGATATTTTGCGTATTTGGGCGTCAAAGGAGCCCAATTCGCTGTTTTGGGTTACTGTAGGCCAGTATGCGTGAAATTGGAATATCATGCACATATGTCAATGTTTCAACATTTACTGTTTCAGTTTATGGTGGAATAATAAGACTGCACGATTTTGAGAATTTTTTTTCTCGAAAGTCATGATCTATGAATTTCGCAACACTTACTTTTACGAACGCAATAATAACCCAGGTTCTTGCTAGTATAAATGTGTAGTCCCGTGGCTGCTGCATCGAATCCATGCGATATGGGGCTCTGGAAATCCCGTGGTCACCCTCATTTATTCACCCAATCGTGCAAAGTCTTATTATTCCACCATAAACTGAAACAGTAAATGTTGAAACATTGACATATGTGCATGATATTCCAATTTGCACGCATACTGGCATACAGTAACCCTTTTTATCGATTTGCAGCTTTCGGCTTGGGGGACCGAAAAATGTCTCAGAGTAAAAGAGTCTTAGAATACCACGAGGAATGTGACGAACCCATTCTCGAAGCAATTGGGTTCGATTTACGGATTTTGACCTGTGACGTCATCACGCTTACCCCCCTATGCCGCGATGCGAAAAAATTCTGAAAAATTCCAAAAAAAATATCCCCAGACTCAACTCATCGAGCACTATTTAATGCCACAATATGAATCCATTTTTTACGAATGCCAAGAAATAATTTTATATGTCGAAAATCTCAGATAGTCGGTCTTATGGTTTGGTATTCTTTAGCAATAGGGGGGCAAAAACTGCGGCCAACTCGCGTTTTTTGTGGTTTTTTGAGCATAACTTTTTTCTTTCGTTATTTCGCGATCTCTCATATAAAAATTCGGTGTCTACGTGCAAAAATACGCCAGAAAATCCTATAGTTGGGTATTTGTGAGAATATTACTTTTTCGACCCAGGTTCTGGTTCCTGGTTCCATTTTTGGGTTCAAAAATTCATATTCTCAAAACAAACTTTGTACCGCGAACTCACGATTTTTTCGGTTTTTCGAATATAACTATTTTTATTTCAAGGTTTCATGAACTCTCATACGGAAATTCGCTTTCTACGTGCAAAAATACCCCGGAAACTTATATTGACAGGTGAATCTGAGAAAATGAATTTTTGACCCAAAAATCAACATCGACGACGACGTCAGGGTCGAAAAAGTCATATTTACAAAAATGTATCACTATATAAGTTTTCGGGGTATTTTTGGACGTAGAAAACGAATTTCCATATGAGAGTTCATGAAACCTTGAAATAAAAAAGTTTTATTTGAAAAACCGAAAAAATCGTGAGTTCGCTGTACAAAGTTTAATGTAAAACCACTTCACAAAAGGTCAAATCCGTAACCCCATATACCAAAATTATCAGAAAAACATTCTCTACAAACTCTCTATGGGTTTCCGATGCCCCGCTCGATTGTCAAAAATCGACCTTTTCTCGGTAACGGATAAAGATAGAACCTCGATTTTGTTTTCATTCTGTAGAGAATCAAATTCTGCTCGGGTGCGCGAAATTTGTGTCGAATCCGACTCATTCGGACAATTTTTTATCGCGGAAACCGATTTTGGCCAAATTGACGTCATGCCGTACTGGGATTCAGAAGGCTCAGATCGAAAAACGGAATCAGCCATTCGATTCAGAATCGAAAGTTACCCCTAGGACCAACTTTTTTTTTCGGACCCCGTTGATCCCTTGATGATCCTAACACAAACGGCCTCATATGGCACTTTTGGACCATGACTCCCTATAAATGGATTTGTAGGGTCTGACAAATTTCTTGTCAGACCCTACAAGTCCATCTATAGGGGTCCATGTAGAACCCGAAAATGGTCATGGATTTGGTCATTTTTCGACCCCGAGCACCATATCCCAAAGTGCACTAAATTAACTCCGAATTCTCCGTAACCCAAAATACCGTAATCCGGTTATCGTAAACTAACGTATATGTCAACACAAGAAGTCGCCGGCGGCGTGCACACCTATGGGTTGAATCATAAGTCATTTCCTTTTTGAAAAAGTTCATGATCTCACCAGCCCTTCTTTTCTGTCCAATCAACTTGAGATTTTCGCATCATATTAGGGCTTGGAAATTCACTTTATGATGCACTTAATTAGACATAGCCAATCAATAAAAACGAGTAATGTGAAAAACACGTTTTCTCCTAGGTTAATTTTCGAAGGCCCATAACTTGCTCTAGAATATATCGAGCACCAATGTCTCTTCAATGTCAAAGAGCCCAACACTGGAGCTTCTCGATAAAGCAGTAGTAATTTTGCAGACGATTCCCAGTGAACTATAAATGTTTCGAGAATAAATCCTTTAATTTTTTTTTCATTCACATCGAGATTTATCTCCTGCGAAACAACCGTTATATATGTCATACTAATGACTGTGATGACCACATATGCCCTTCAACTACGCTATAAGTATAGCTTATTGTGATTTAATCCGTGGGGGGAGGGGTAGAAACAGAAAATTTAAAAGACAAACTTCTCGCTAGCGTTTTCTTCTTCTTCCAAGTAAGTAGCTTCCTGCGTAGAAGGAAGCATCGAGATTCGGGTAGAAAATCTGTAAAATATACGATGTACTTCTCAAATAAAGAAATCGCGCGAGAAGTGAGCGAGCAGCCGTGCGAGACGATAGAGTGCTAATTGTAAAGGGACAATCGGAACGAGGGAGGTCATGAGTTCTACAATCTCCGAATATGGATAGTAAGGAAAGAGAGGAGGTAACTATGATAATCTGAGCCGGACAGACGTCGCGTCGTGCAGTCGCGACGCGTAAGCCCATCTTCCATAATTCTCTGCTTGTCTCGCTTTTACTCTTCTCGTGAAACCTCAACTCTTGTCGAATACAGAAAACGTCAGTCCCCTCTTCTCACCTCCTTCCTCAACTTTCTCCTTCAGTCGATGCCCTATCGTTTCTCTTCGAATCTCGCAAAGAAAAATGTGAGATACCATGTTCGGTAGATGCAAACGAGAAAGGGAGGGAGAAAAGAGGGAACCATGGTGGGGGAAGAAGGAACGCAAGTTTGTGAGTGATGAGATCCTGGCATTGATGGAAACTTGATAAAAATAAGCAGATTGCTCACAGATAAAACGACGGCAGAATTTTCGGTGTGGAAAAAATAAATCTGCAGAGCACAACAACTTAGAATAAACAGTTGTAGCATAATATTCTATTATGATATCCTTCACAGGAGAAGAGGTTATTGTTCTTCTGAGCACCATGAAAACATTATTATCACTCACTGTGTTCCCCCGCCCAAGCTGTCTCAGCTGATTTAGCACTCTAATCGCCCGATTATCTCTGTAGCTTGCGCCATTATGATGTCATATGTTTTGCCAAACTCCGCGCTAGAATATTTCATAGCAGCCACTAGTTATGTGAAAGGGAGAAGAGACCATTCTCTGCCTGTTTTTCTCGAGCATCACACACACAATGCAAGCCCACGTAATCGTCCTGCACTTGAGACTGTGCAACTCTCACTATTACGAGGAGTTCAGCACGAAAAGAACGTGGATTTGCCCTTGGGACAATACGCGATGGCGCCTCCCTATGCAGGCGAAAAGATCACCCACAAAAAGAGAGGGGGTATAGTGACTACTTGTGCGGTCCTTAAAAGGCCATCCCCATGCTTCTCCCGAGGTGTTGACAGTGTGTGATCAAGTCTCTGCCGACATGAGGCTGCTCGTTCTATTTGGTCTTGCTACTGCGACATCAGCCTTTATCTTCGGAGGTGGTGGCTGTGGAGGAGGTGGAGGATGGTGAGTCGATTGGGTAGATTTTTTTTATTCTAAGAAACTAGGTGGCATATGGATCTCAAAAAACTTATAAATACGAACAATGGGTACTTTTTAAATTCAATTTTATATCCGATTACGCGTGTTTTTTTACGCCGCTTTTTATTGATTTCGAAAGAACGACTTTATCTGTGTCGTTAAGAATACGTTTAAAAAAATTTTTTCAGTGGTGGCGGTTGCGGAGGTGGAGGCGGTGGATGCGGTCCCCCACCACCTCCACCTTGCGGTGGAGGCTGCGGAGGAGGGGGAGGCGGAGGATACCCGTGCGGTCCACCGAGAGGCGGCTGTGGAGGCGGAGGTGATCGCTTTATCTTACCTTTTCAGTGCATTTCTTCTCCAGTGAATCCCTGGAACATTTTCTGTTCGGCTGCACTATCCAGTCATTGCAGGCTATCCTCCTCCGATCTATCCCGCTCCCTACCCGCCTCCCTCGCCGTATCCACCACCCTCACCTTATCCTCCACCGTACCCAGGCGGAGGAGGAGGCGGATACGCCGTTGGTCCAGCAGGACCCCAGCAAGTGGCAATTCCGATTGGAGGCGGATCTGGTATGCCATTTCTGTCAGCGCGTAAATGTTCTCAGAGATGCAATCAATATTTCTTTGCAAATGAACTATGTCCTAGGATACGGATCGCAATTCCAAGTGAATTCTCCCCCGGCACCGGTCGGTCCAATCGGAGGGAACGGCGCCTATGCGACAGGAGGCGTGCAACAGATCACCACGCAAGAAGAGAGGGTTCGCATTTAATATCTATGAAGAAAACTCAACACAATCTTGTGTAAACATAAATACCTCATAGGTTTCATCGTACCAGCCCAAGGCCAAGCCCTCGTATGCTTCCGGGTTCAGCGAACAGGTAATATTTAGAGGAGATGAGAGTTACTGTCCCATTCGTTCATAGACCGAGGCTAGGACAGAAGATCCTTTCGGCCCCTTAAAAGACAATGAGGAAGAGTCCTTCGCTCGAAGGCACAGGAAGAAATACAGGTGAAACCTTCACAATTTTAATTTGTAAATTATTGATAATTACAGAAGACGAGCGCCACAACGTCAACGAAAGTGGACTCGGCATATCATAATGAACTAATATCCCTTGAATGTAGTGTAGTTGAAGTAGTAATGTAAGACATATCAACAATTTATCAGTAATAAATACAATCGATGCTTTTGCGAATTCTTTCACTAACCCAATAATGAAGACAAGCTTACCATCGTCCGGAGCATTCTCATTCTCTGGAAAGAACAAAATTATACGGTTTTAAAGATTTCTTTCTAATGAAACATTTCTTCATGATCTCTATTGTTGAGAGTTTGACTTTTACCTGTGGGTTTTTATAGTAAAAACAATGTACCGAACCTATGCAGTAGACACTGCCATAAGCAATGTTAGAGCTGCCATCGTTCTGATAGCCCATTGGAGAATACTGAAAAAAACAGTTCATTTTACTATTGAATCCAGCATTTTCTCGCAAGAAAATGAAAGGTACTGAGCCAAATGTCATGCATTGGAAATCATCGAATGTGATCGACTCCTTTGTCATTGCCCCGTCACGGAATTCGAGCTGAAATGTGAGGTTTTTCTTTGCTCCCATTCTGAACGTTTGCCAGCAATGAATTGTCGTTGTTTGTATCGATTAATGTGCCGGGCTCGTCGAAAGCAGCATAGACGCCCATCATGACTGTTGAGTAGCCCTGGAAAATGCGTTATTTTAAGAACATGAAACCTGATTGCAAATCTAAGATGCGCGATTTATGTTTGCGTATTATTGACATTATTATTTTATTCACTAAACATAGTGTGAATGATCTCACGGCGTAAGTCACGGACGCCGTGCATCCATCGGCGCTGAAGGTAATCGTCGGCTGTTTGAACTGAAATCAACCATTTCGGTCCGTCGTCAAAGGCTAAACGACACCTTGAATCCGGCCGGAGCAACACCGTCGTTGACAAAGGGAAATTCGCGCTGACACCCGCTTTGCGACCGAACCGAGTTTATCGCGATCAATACGATCGCTAGATGCAACCACATGATGGGAAGAGTATATTGTAACAGGTATCGCCCTTTTATGCGCTCCGATCTGTGATGGATCTCTTGCGTAGGAGGAAATACTATGGTGTTGTGACACCTGCCGCCTTCTGTTGCAAAAAGAGACGCACCAGCAGAATAAAATTGTTTATCGAGATGAGGCTACACAGAGGTCCACCGAGATATTGTACATATTATGACAGAAAATGATTATTAGTGATGTTATCAGAAAAGTTATTAGCATGATAAAGCGGCCATTCCATATCTGTTTAACAGTTGGATGTTATCCACTCCGATGGCATAATTCTTCTTGAGTCGATCGGCAACGATGTGGATCTAGAAAGACTTTTTTCTCTCAAGCGAACTCTACTCGAAACATAATCGATAAATTTGGGAGAAAAATTTTGAACCAAACGCACAGCATGATTCCCTTCGGGCAGGACCACATGATAGTTCTTCCACTGTCTCGAGTTCATGTCGATGTCTCGTCCCTTCAATTCGAACGGGCAGTTGCTGAGGTTGTCGAGGCAGACTCGCAGGCGACCGTGAACGCCTGTCGAGTGAAAAAAAGTCTTGTCAATATTGATTTGCACGATCAGATGTACTGTAAAATCAATTGACGTGACCTCACATTTACTTTTACCGCTAGGTGTACGCCTTTTGCGAAATATTAGTGCCCGCCTATTGCACATTTAATTTTTGATTGCATTCGAAAAGCCAAACATGGTTATTATAATTAAATAAACAAACGGATGGATTACCTGCCAGATACACGAAGAAATCGAGTCTCGCAGCCGCTGGAATCGCCACTGGGTTGGTTGTAGACAGCACGAATTGATCACTGCCGTGCTGGGCGTTGGCCGCGAAGGCGAAATATCCTTCTGAAACCATATGATGATTAGGGTTAACAATTCAAGGAAGGCTATTCTCATTTTGTATACTCTCTTTGTTCAGAGAAGCTAGAGAGCGCGCGAAATTAATAGAGTCTATCCTTGACTATCCAACCCTGATCATAATCTTCTGGGAAAGTTTTTTTTTCGAATTCATCAATGTCTCACTATGCTCTCACTCTACTAGGCTATCTCACTATGCAACAGGTCCGAGGGAATTCCAGTCAGAGTATTGGAGACTCTCGTCGAGCTCAGCCCGAACTCGCGCTGCTTTCCATCAGCAGGCAGCGAAAGGATGAGATCAGAATCCGAGGTGGATGTCACGTACCGGCAGAGGTTCTGAATTGTGGCATCTTTGTAATAGTAATTACTATACAAATTGCATGTTTTTTTAAAATTCAAGTAATACATATTTTGCAAGAAAATAAAGGAAACGTTGTCATCGAAGTTGCAGTCAACAGCCGGGCAGAGGGAGTCGAATTGGGCTCCTCGACGAGGGGTGTATACCGGCTGGTAGCTGCGACCGCCTAGAGAAATATTCGTTGTGACGTAAACCCAAGTCATCGGTAGCTCATTCTCATTTGGCGCTACGTCGGATGAGAACTTAGGTGGTGAGAGAAGTAGAGGAGGGCAGAAAAGGAATTGCGAAATAGTTCTCATTCGACCTAGCGCCGATGATAACGTCTGTTCTAGAACAATTCGAATGTATAAAATTATTCAAACCTTGCGCAGCGACGGGTGGCACTAGTGAGGACATCTTCAGAGCAGGTGGAGGGGGTGGAGCAAGAGCGGGGCTGTTGTGAGAGTCGTAGTGGGACGGGGACGAATCTAGAAAGAGCTCCATAATCATAAAACATTTTATATTGAGAATTGAACAATATATTTTACAGTGATAGGACTGAATCGATGAAGAGCTCACCGATACTGGCGTACGACCCGAGAGTGCCGACCGTGTTACTCGCGACGCTGTCGAAGTGCCCGCCAGCGCCTTCCGACGCGCCGTTCATCGTGCTTTCTGAGGGGTTTATCAATTTACACCTGAACTATAACAGATAAAGTGTGATCAATAAGGAATGATGAAAAAGATCAATCACTTCCAGAGAGTATCGAATCAAATTCATTCCGAGACATGAAACGTACAACCCGCGGTATGTGAGGCAGAAATTTGAGTATGATATTATATAAGTATCATATAAAAATGATAAAACAATGATCAAGCCCTGCTCTTCATCGCCCTCATCGCTTTCATCATCGCCTTTCTCGTAATCTTGATCGGGACGATGGGCGCAGGGAGCGGTTTCCTCCGCTGGCCCATCATTCCCCTAGGGGGAGTGTCATCCGTAGGTGGGAGTCCCAGTGACCGCCTGATCATCCTCTGCATGAACTGCTTCTTCAGCGTCGCGAATCCTCCGGGTTTGTTGATCAGCGACACGTCCATTCCCTTCGTCAGTTCGTCCAGATCGGGAATCTCCCTCAGTTTGCTCAGATCCTCCAAGGCATCGGGTGGCAGGACGTCTTTCAGGTCCCCCATGTGCTCCATCAACATCTCCGACATCGAGTTGGCACCGCCCAGCGTCAGTTCTGGCGCCTCCTCTCTCGGAGGGTTGTACATCGGTGGCGCGATTGCCGGAGGAGCAGCAGCGGGTTCGACAACACGGTTCTTCTTGAAGACGACTAGGGGTGGTGCTGGGGTCCAGTCATCGGCAGAGGGCAGGGATGGAGCGGGCGGGCTGGGTTCGCCACGGCGATGGAAGATCTTGCGGTGAAACTGCTCCAGCTGTTTGATCTCCTCCGTCGAGAGATGGGAGAGGTCCATTGTCTCCTCGACGACTCCTCCCGTAGATTCAGAAGGCTGACGCTGCACGTTCGTCTTCAGACTCTTCACCAGCCGAGGCGGATACACGGTTGGTGAGGTGAAGGAGGGCGCTCGACTGGCTCTTTCCAATCCGAAGATGTTGGCTTTTGGTGCTGGTGGCGCCGGAGCGGCCGCCGTGCCGATCGGTGCTCGATCCCGCAGTACTCCGCCGTATCTGTGGTCCATGCTGCTGGACAGGTCAGTGACCAGTGCGGCAACCCTCTCCTCTTCGGCTCCGACCGGAGCGATGGGAGCACCGTGCGCTGATGCCCGACGAATCTCAGATGCTGTCTCGACAAGGTCGATGCCGACGATCTTCGAGAGCTCGTTGAGCTCAGAAAGGGGATCAATGCCGGTTGCGGCGGCCACGCGAGGGTCAATGGCCTGGATCGATCGGACCAGAGCCGGGATGTAGGGCAGGACGGGCTGGATGTTCTTGATGAACTTGACCGCGTTATCCATGTGGTCGACTGCAGGGGCGGAATCCAGCGAGGCCGCCACCTCCTCCTTCGGCGCTGACGTCGTCGTCGCTTTAGACGTCGGCTCAGTCGAGGTAGTCTCCGGCGGGTAATCGGCCGAAGTCGTTGTTGTTGGAGCCTCCGTGGTCGTGAGCAACGTCGGGAAGGTGAGTGGGTCTGAGGGCGGAGCGAGGGTGGGAAATGTCAAGGGTTTGAGCGTCGGGAAGGTGAAAAGGGATATCGTCGTCGTTGACGTCACCGTCGTGGTTTCAGACGCTTCAGGCACGTTGTCACCGACGATGAGCATGACGGGCGTGTGGGCGTCGGCCTCCACTTGGATGCCGAGTGCACGCCACTCGTTCAGACCCATCACTTGCAGGGCGGAAGGGGAGCGACGGGATCGGAAGGAGGAAGAAGAGGAGGATGGTCGTGACTCGCCCTCTGCAAAAGAGAACTTGGTCAGGAGGGAGCAGGGCGAGTCACGACCCTAACAAAGGGAGGGGAATAAAGGATGAGGATTCAGTAGATAAGAGATAAAATATTTAGAATATTTCCAAACAAAAAGTTCTGCACATTTAACATCACTTATTTTGCAAAACCCTACGGGAATAGACAGAAGAGAAGAATTTAGAGAAGAGTTATCGAAGAGACTCACCACATAATATCGCGTTATATTGAATATTGTCCAGAGCGATGATGTCAAGTGGAGCAGTGAAGAGCGCACGGAAGATAAGCTGCAATAAGTTAGTTGAGTCAAGCTAGGAAGCATCGCTGTCCATGATCTGAATATCACAGCTAATGAGCATAAACGGATTTATTAACCTCGAATGGTTGAGAGACTGGAGGCAGCTCAATAGCACGAAACTGCCACTGCTGTGCAAACGTAGTCGAGAGGCCATCGTAGCACCTCGAATAGTATTTTATGTGCCATATAGGAAACTCATGCGAAAGTTTATTTTCGAAACCAACCTAGCAGGAAATATTCAAACCGTCAGAAATATGAAAGAGTTGCGCAATTCGGGTAATCCTCTCTCCATTCTGCACTCTTTCAACACTCGACATGTCGAAAGAGAGTGTGAATTGAAGAGACGATTACCCGAATAGAGCAGTCTAGGAAGAGGATATTGCCGTACTTGAGTGCTGCTCGGTCTCTGTTGCCTGGTGGTTGTCGAATGCAAACGTCGAGGGCGACGTCCTTACCCGTCTTCCAGTACCAGTACTTGATAGTGGCTGAACCAATGCGTGAGACATTTTCATTGGCAAATCAGTTATCACATCGACTTTTTTTAAATCGGATTCGTCAATGCGCCTTACCTCCTCCCAATTGGCAGTTAACAACATCAGATACGAGCATCGCTTCCTGGCGACCGCCTAAAGCGTAGGAGTAGACGAAGTAGTCGTCTGAAGGAGGAAATGCAGCATCTCGATTAGAACTTCGCCGGTAAGCGGAAGTCGCGAATTCGGCCCCCGATTCGGTACTGATCCCATGCCGTCTATCACCATGATCTCAAGTATCTCATGTAGCTTCCGGTGGTTCAAATATTTCTGAATATCTCGTGCGTACCTTGATCGGGTCTGATGGCAGTTATCCGGTGAAAGTCGTCCATCTGTAGGTTCTGCGCTGCGGCGAAATCGGCGCTGTCTTCCTGTGAATAAAAAAACAATTAGAGACTTCTTGATATTATTTATCAATATTCTTCAGACACTTCTTCCTCTTAGCATGCTTCCTTTAAAATTCTCCGATGCCAATCGACTCACTTGGCCGTTCGTTCCATTCCTCCAACGGCAACTCGTGGAGAAATCGCAATTAAGATCAGCCGAAGCAGCGATTTCCGAGCGAACTGATCAAATTGAAACATTCCGATCACACAATTATGAACTCACTAGTGATGTCAAAATGGAATACAATTCTCCTCAATTCGCTTATTCTCTCGTTTCTCTGACCAACGAGAGATTACGCGAAATCAGGAGAGTCGGAAGCCGATTTGCCATCACTAGAACTCACCTCTCTGAACGAGAACCGTGGTCGTGAAGAGTAGTAGAAATGGCCTCATGGCTTCTTCCTGACTAATCTGGCTCGCTTTCACTCACTCGAACCCTTCACTTTCACGGTCTCTCTCTTCCATATGAGGTCTCTCCCTCTCTCTAGGACTGGTCCACACCTTTCTCCCTTCACTTTCTCGATAATTCTTCTCACTCTCGCTCAGATGACCGCCTGACCCACTACTCACTTCCCGCCTTTCTTCCTCAGTCCCTCACAGGGACTTCCCTTTGTCCTGCAGAGTTCGCCAGGCGAGTAATTGCATCTTTAGAGAGAGGAGCACTCGAGAGAGAGAAAGCGCATCCACTATCTCTCCACTATCTCTCTCTCTCTCTCTCTCTCTCTTTCCGGGAAGAACACTCAACCAGTTCTGGCACACTCGAAATCCAATTATTTATCCTCTCATCAACTGCATAATAATTATTTGTTATTATTATTAATATTTGCGACTATGTGGGCACAGACACGTAAATCGATCAGACATTTGCATTGGATAGATTGCGAACTAGAGGGGATTGGCGGGGGAGCGAAGTAACATGTTCTAAAAAGGGAATGTAAGTGATATAGGAGAAAACCCTCAGTGAGGTCAAGAAGATAGATGTCAAAAAGCAATAAATCATGGAGATCGTTTAGTCGACTTTCTTCGCCTTGGCAGACTTCTTCTTTGCCGGTTGTTCCTCCTCCTTCTTCTTCTCCATCTTACCCGATGTCTCGGCCTCATCCTCCTTTTTGTCTTCGATGGCAGGAGTTTCGCTTCCGTCCTGTAAGGACAATTATGAGAGTAACAGAATAATTGATTATTACTGACTGGTATGAAACTTCCTTTTTATTTTTATTTTTAGCTATGAATTATCAAAAGGAGATGACCTACCGCAGCAGCCAGAGATCCATCAGGATCGGCTCCGGAGGTTCCGTACTCATTGGTACGAGTGAGATCCACACGGTACGCCCAACGCTGGTACAGGTAGATCTGAAATTCATTCAATCAATGCAGCCAAGTCTTTGAATTTTCGTTTGAGCGAATTATCACCATTGTCGTGTCCCTTTTGCACTGACATTTGATGACTAAACAGGCTGATGATTCATCATTTTCCGGTCAACCGTTTCACACTCTTATCCTATTTCGAAACAATCAGTAACTATCCCGAGAGAAAGAGAGAAAACAGGTAAAGTACCAACCAGAAAGATGATGTCATCACGGAAGCAGCCGATCCTGTACATGGTCGGCATCCGGATGACGAAGGCGAAGAGGTCATCGATGAAGGTATTGATGAACTGAGAAGAAGATTTCAATGATGCACATTCTAGGGGAAAATATGTTCTTCTTCCTTATTTGTAAGCACAAAGATATTTCATGAAGTCTAGAGGAGATCAAACCTTGTACGTCAACATCCTCCATGGCAGATGGGCCACCGACTTCATTTTGTAGTTGATGAAGAGCTGGAAAGGAGAATTGAATAGTGTTTTTCTACCCTGAAGTTTGAAACGTAAAATAAAATATCCGGCTTCTAGGCCTATATTAAGGAAGCGTCCTTTAGGGGAATGAAGCAGCAAAATATACATAAAATAATACCTGAGGAGTCATCATGATGAATCCGAAGGTGAGGAGGAATCCGTAGAGCATATTGAGCACCCACGAGTACCATCCCTTCTGCTCTACGTATATCACCGAGTATATGGCATAGCCGGCGAGAAGCGGATAGAGGGCCCATGAGAGGTACTTGAAGGCTAGCTGAAAAGGAAAAAAATAATTTGAATTCCACTTCTCTTACAACGAAGAATAAACAGTGTTATGAAATATATTTGCTATGAGAAACGTCCCAATAAGTTTATATTCTGATACTCTGATACATGTCTTTACCTGATCGTACTCCTTCGTGTCCGACTCAACATATCCAACTTTGTCGGAGATCTTGATCTTGGGAATGATGCCGAGATACTTCTCCTCGCGGTTGAGCTAGAATACGATGGAAATTGAATCCATTATTCCAATCGACTTGTGTTATGTTAGAAACTTTAACAACTGTAACATGAATTCACTTGTTTTTAACCCCGAGTTCTAAACCATCATATCACCTCGATGTTCATACACTTGGGCAGCTTCCAGCACTCGATGAGCAGACCAACGAAGACGGAAACCTGAAATGAAAAAAATTCGATTATTTACTTATCAAACCAACTAATATTCGTCTTACAGAATATCACAATTTCTCATGGGCATTACCGTACCTTGATGACAAAGTTGGTGTCGTTATCGCAGATGTAGAGGAAAACGATGAGAGACTGGAACACTCCCCAGACGACGGATCGGACGGATAGACCTGAATTACAAAAAAATATATACGCCTGCAAAGGCTTTGAGCTGTAATCTCTTTTGACGACAATGATACAATCAGGAGCAACGTTACTTCCGTCGATCAAAAAAGCGGAAAACCCAATGTCCGGTTTTTTTCTAACATCATGATCAGTTCTTGGAAGTTTTTGATAAAATATGATGGTTCTAGAATCCTCATCGAAAAATTGATTCAGGTGGAAAGTTCTGATAGCATACTCACCCTCCACGTTCTTCTTGTTCTTCCAGAATTGGATATCGTTCTTGAAAGCGAGGAACTCGAAGACAGTGTGCAGAAGAGAGACGAAAACCGTGATTCCTGCAGTGGATGCAATGTTATTTCCGTCAAGCAACTCGTAACAGTTCATGGTTATTCCCCTAACTTTTTTGATTATTTACCCCATGAGTTGTACGTTCATGGTTATTCCCCATTACGTGTATGATTATTTACCCCATGAGTTGTCTTCTCAATCAAATATTGTAGCTTGCCTTTGGACAGTACGAAAAAAACGATGGGTTACTGTAGATTAGAGGTCTGACCGAGCAGGATGGGGTTGGTCTCAATGAGTGCCTGCTTGAGTGCGTCCTGGTCATCATCAGAGTCGTCCTGCATCAGATCTCCACCCAGCATAGAAGACCACTTGTTCTTCATCTGAAACGGATTTATGTTTATCTCGTGATATTCCTTTCTTCTTCATTCCATTGAAATTTAGGGCGCTATGTCGGATGAGACCATCTCGCAAAACCGTCTCTACCTTCTTCTCCTTCTCTCGCTCCCTAAAGTTCTCATCCGACGCAGCGGAAAATTTAGCCCTTGTGTAACGTTGACTGTTCGAGGCAGAATTCAACAACTACCTGCTGCGATGCGTAGAGCTGGAACTTGAACATGCTGAGAGGCTGATAGGTGAAGGAGATGTTGAGCTACAATAACTTGATTTATAACCGCTCAATTTTGAAAGCGTTCCATAGTTCTCATTTGTTCTATATACATCAATTCACTGACCTCCTTGACTGTCTCGTTTATCGGCATGTAATCACTGCCGAGATTCCAATAGGTGTTGAGGAAGAGAATCGGCTGATACTGTACTGCCGCCGGGTCGAAGTGGACGGCCTGAATCAGATGTTGCAGACTGTACTAATTATTTGTTTGAAATGGTAGAATCGGATCAAACGCCTTTTCAATTGACATGAAAAAAGTCAGCTATGCGCATTTGAACTAACAAGATAACTCAATTATGCACATCTCTGTTATGTTCCACACGTTACTGTTATTGTTTCTGATATAATATTGAATCTTGTATACCTCATCGAGAGGTGGAGGAACAGCTCCCTTGGTCCACTGAGTGTGATCGAGCACGAGGTTGATGGTCATGTTGGGATGGTAGAAGTTGAGGATCTCATGAGTCATCACTTCGGCCTGGAAGGAGAATATCATAAATTATATTCACATCGCCACAGTATGCACTAGTCATAGTTGTTCAGCGGCAACCTCCTTTTCAAGACTTTTATTTTGTAATATTTATAATTTCGCATACCTTCTTTTGATCCTCCTCACTCTGTTCACTCTTCCCGGTAATAAGATTGGCCGTCTTCTTGTAGAATTTCTTCTTGTACTTATTCATCGGCTTTGAGGTGTGCATGGTCTGAAATAACCTCCGCATTGAAATAATGCAGCCCGAATCAAGTGTCTTATTCTCACTGTCTAGATAATATCAATTCAATATCGTGTTCATATGCCCATTACGATACTAACCTCTCGTTTCACATGAGCACGGTTCTTAGGATCAGGGCTGGCTCCTGCTCTGACAACGAAGACATGCAGGTAGAGTGACTGAAATATTACTCATTGATTATTATTCACCAAAAAGCCTTTTTCTCTACGTTTTGCTCTATGATGCACTCAGAATGTCATTCATAAACTAACATTATTCTTGAGCAGCGAATTGGGCGTCGGTATCACTCGTGCGATGGTCTCCTCCGAATCCCAGTCACCGTACGTCAGGCCTTTCCGCAGCCAGAAGGGTTCCTCCACATCGAATCCATCGAATCGCCTCTCCTAAACGAGCAACGATCACAACGTTAACTGTCCAATCGATCTACGGCAACTAGTTTCCGTTCTTCCATCTTTCGCACACTCATCATAACAATCTTGATGTACACAGTAACTTACCAGTGGACTAAGGTATACGTAGAGATCGAAGTTGGTGCCGAGATCGAACATGTTCCTAGCGGGGACGCCTCCCTTTGCTGCACCCGCAGCGCCAGCAGTCAAGTTGGCAGGGGCTGAAGGACCGAATCCACCCGTGAATCCCTGAAAAGATTCAGATAACTCCGTGCAACTTATAGATCAATATCAATCAGCTACTTTTAGAAATCAACTGTTCGGATTTTCATAATTCTCGTGTCAAACTGAACACTGAATGATCATTCTAATCTTCTAATACCTGAATAGACCATTCTGTTATCTCCTCACCTTGATGACACTGGAAATGCAGTAGATTGTAAACATCCGCATCGCCATTCCTTTGATTATGCCCCATGCTCCCTGCATATATCGATTGAGTATTTTCACACACAATAATTTTGGCTTTTCATCTCGAACTCAGATTTTGACGTTCTTTTTCGTCATTCACAAGCGCTATGGTCATATTTTCATATCATTTTATAACTATCGCAATGGATAAGAAGCTAGTGTATCTTGAAATTATCATTAATTTATATTTATTAGTTACAGTACCTGCCCTTGCTCGCCTTCAGCAGGCGCAGCCTCTGCGACGTCTGCCATTCTTTCGGTTTAGAACCTGTAATATACTCAAATACATCTCATATCTACGAGTGAAAACAATTCGAATGACACGTAATAAATGCGCTATCGGGAGATCTACGGACAAAATATAGATATGACTTCGCAATAATAGTTGATTCCGAACTAGAAGAGAATGCATCTCATGGAAAATCGATGAAAAACATTACATCAAGAGAAGGATAAACTAGGGTAAGTACACGTGGCCTCTCCAAAGTAGCGCAAACTACCCGATTGACCACGGAATGATGATAATCTCGGCTTACTGACGCGACTCTTCTAGAGTTAGATATTTGAAAAACAGTTTTAACGCGCGCGCCTTACAGTGTCCCTGCACATCAACTCGGAAAATGTTTGAAAAATAAATCACTTTGTGATAATCCCCTATTTTGAGCTTGCTTGCGCCAAATTTGGGCTTGATTGATAGAGCAGCTCTTCCTCCAGCTACCACGTCAATCGTAGTTGATATATATTCGAGTTGGGCGAGAAATAGCGAATGTTTGTCGTGTGCGTGCTCGGGAAACGCCCACCGCCACTGGCTGGCCTCTTGCGGGCACGCGGCCCCTCCCTCTCCCGCACGCTTTTTCTGCCCGTCAGACACTCTCCTAAATTCCCACACTCCCTCACTGCGTATCGACCATGTCAATCAGGAGGGGGAGACTCTCCCTCCTTCCCTCACTTTCACTTTTGCTTCATAGTCGGTGACCCCTTCGCTTCATCTACTTTACTGTTTTGGTTCCTTGTTGGCTAACGTGACTCATTCATTACAGAATCATCTACTCTGATTCTTTCATCGTCTCTACACGAAGATGAACTAATGAAGCCACATCCCAAGTGGATCGTCCACCCACGAATGAAATAAGGTGACCGCTTCGATTCCTCTACTATACTGTTTTGGATCCTTATTGACTAACTTGACTCATTCATTACAGGTTGAATCATCTACTATGATTCGCTCGTCTTCTCTACACGAAGATGAAGCCACAACCAAGGTGGTTCGCCTACCCAAGAGTGAAATAAGGAAGAAAATGAAGACCCCATCCCGCAGGCAACCACTCAAGGTTGTCTGCCTTCAAGGTAAACACTACTTTCTCACTTGCAATGAAGATAAGCAAACATTCGAAATAACAAGCTAATTACGTCATTTCAGTCGGAGAAGATCTTTGGAAGGACGACCGGTTCTAGTCTTCTCCGACTCATCTAGGCAGTTGAAGAAAGAAATAAAATTGTTATTGTTTTGAAAGATAAATATGTTTTGTTATGCCTATCGGTCTCACACGAATACACTCACACACGATATCGGGAATGGAAAGGGGATAAGCGGGATGAGAATACGCAAATTTATTCCATCTTCTTGTCCTCCTCTTAAGAGCATCATTCTGGTACAGAGCCGTGTCATGTTTATAAAATATCGAATCAGGCAAGAATGACTCAATCGATTTCGAAACTTACTTACCCTTTCTGTGACGTAATCAATGACCGACACAGGTGTGATCATATCCGAACTGGATTGGCGATTATCCGAGATGGGGAAGCAGCAGTGACTTTTTCTCATCTCATCTCGGGATTGGCCTAAGGCAGTTTTCGCTTCTTCTCAATAGTCGATAGCCCTCCTCACAGTCGATTGATGAGGATAAGAAGAGTGCTGCTGCTGGTCGCAGTTGCTGCTGCAGTTGCTGCAGGAGGACAAGTCTCGGCCGAGGAGGACGCCCATCTGACCACGGACAGCAAGGGCAAGAAAAGTGAGTTTCACCTACCCCGTCGTCCACAGCAGCAACCCCCTTTCAGTGATCGATAGTCTGGCCACAAACCTGGCCGGAGCTTTCATGAACTCGCTCTTTCCTCAAGTGAGCCAGGCAAAGAAGAGCGCTGCCCAGAAGCCCTCCAAGGTGTGTGTTATCTCATCCCGACATCTGCCCCACACAAACTGCCACCCCATCGTTTTTTGCACCATATCATCCCCCCCCCCTTCATCACATGCCAATGTCAAACCAAAACATCAGACTCTAGCCAAGAGTGTCACAATAGTATAGACCACTTTTTTTCGAAATCTGTTCTAATTCCATTGGTCCTTACAGGAAGAAGAGGTGGTCGTGGAGGAGGATCCCGTCCTTCCTCCCTCTCCTTCGCGTGAGATCAGAAGATCGCCCGTCGCCTATCCGCAGGGTCTCAGCGTGCCTCTGGGCCAGTATTCTGGTGGGATATCTTTTCACTTTGATGTCTTAATGATTGGCACTTTGTATGGCTGCAAGTGGGGTCCACTATTTGTGGATGAAATCTGAGCCAGCGCTTTCGTTCTGTCCTCTCATCTCTTTCTCGCTCGATATTCTCTTGCCATTCCAAAGTGTGACGAGATTTGGCGCTAGAAAGAGAATAAGCCGTTACCACTGCAATTGGATAGATCGTTTGTCACAGTGGAAATCACTCGAATGAATCATTCCATAAACACCGCTATCTCGATTTCGCGTGCTATTTCGCGGAGAGTCAGCTTATGAATAGGGTTGGTAATTCAAGGAATGACTCTCTTCTTTTTCGTAATCTCCCAGCTTCCATGCGCTTCCGGTGAGAGAGTACGCAAAATGAAGAGAGTCATCCTGGAATTGTCAACCCTACTTATGAATCGACCCTAGTTTGTTGCTCAACTATGCATAGAGCAGAAGCTAGCAAGCTTCCATCACCATAGTCATAAAGGACAAGGGGGAGACTTTGGCCTGAATGAGAAACGAGTATTCCTTTCAGCCCGGCAAGTCGCCGAGAACTACAATGCCATCCCTCAAGATGTCCCCATCGATCCTCGCGATCCGCTCGCCTTCCAGAAACGAGTGAGTCAAATAACCACAGCTGCTCACACAATTGAACAAGAGAAAGACACGTGAATCAGCAAACGGAGCAGCGAATGTTGCAAATGTTCGAAGAAAAGAAACCGATTCAAAGACACCAAGATGATACAGAATCAGTGAAGGAATTTGTCGACGTATTCGAGTATTCCAGCCGGCGCCCCTCTACCTGGGCGCGCAGCAGCATCTGTCACAGGAGTATCAGTTCACACAGCAGGATGCAGCAGCTGCGGCAGGGCGATTCTCGGCCCAGGACCTGGCTGAAGCGAGATACGGAAGAGGAGAAGGACTGGCGGCAGCGCTGGCTGAGGGGGAGCAGCCGAGGGACCCCTTCCAAGGTATGATTCAAACCTTGTTCTTTCCTACTACTTTATCTCGTGTCTCATTCGTGCCTGCGAATTCCGAAGTTATATGGAATTATGTGAATTTCAAGGGGTGAAATGTGCAATCCATCTAAACACTGTAGTTTTTGGCTGACATAATAATTGCTAGGGATTTCGTTTCGGCTTTCGACTCTCTTCATTATGCATACTGTCTCGTTTCTCTGATCGACGAGACAGTGTGCAGAATGTAGAGAGTCAAATCCGAAGGTGCATCACTAGCTGACACTGTCATTTCCTTCCTTCATCAGGTCTTCCCTCCTCCTTCGCCAATCGCCGTCGTGCTCCCTCAATGAGCGAGCCAATCGCGATGGGGTCGATGCCAAAGGAGAGCGGATTCGACGCCCTAATGCCTGAACCAGCAGCCATCCTTGCCGGAGCATCATCCAATCCGGTAAATGAAGAGCTAATTATCTAAATAATTGTCCGAGGAAAATATGCTATTCGAAAGATAGTATAGAAAATCCACTACTAGCGCATACTTTCCATCCATGACTTTTCTCCCGAAATATGGTCAGTATTATTTGTACAGCGAGATTGCGGGGAGGGGGGGGGGTGATAACCATTAATGTGCATGGGAGAGTGTAATCTATAGATTATGACTAGTCAATGTGTACTTATTGGAGTGATAGTGCGACGGCTGCAGATTAGAGAGCACAATTGATGTGATCTGTAGACTCCTAAATGTGCCAGAAAAGTATTTCCATCTAAAGGTACGCAAGAGAATCAGACATGCCCTTTGATCCTCGGTAAATTTATTGTGCGTGACCATGTCAAACAAATGATAGAGTGGCAAAATGCTGCTTCAGAACTTTTCTCATTACAGGGCGGAATGGATGCCGTGAACACTTTGAGAAACCGACAGTACATGGCCAAGCTGGCTCAACATCAGGTCAGAACCTTTGGAAATTATGATTTAAACAAATTCCCATTCTCATGTGCTATACGAAATGAGAATATTTTCAGCACGAGCTGCAAACGTACTCTTTGAAGCAGATGGAGTACCTCGACAATCAGAGGAGATACCAGCAGCAGATGATCGACCATCAGGCCGGAGCAGCGGTGAGTTTACTTTGAACTATCAACTAGAGATGCCAATTCGGAATCGACTCACCTATTTGCGTGCTTTCTCGTCTCTCTAAATGACGAGAGAACACGCGATATAAGGAGAGCCAATGCCAATTTTTCATCACTAATGTGTACCAAATTCAACCTCGGTTGTACGGTATTGTAGAGAAAAGAAAAGAAGAAAATAAACAAGAATATCGTAGCTTCCTTGCAGCTTCTGATGCAGCAGCAGCAACAGCAGCTGCTCGAGGAGCAGATTGACAGGGCAAAGCAGCTGCAGGAGAATCCATTCACTGCTATGTCCGAGGCCGGAGCGAACTCACCCGACAACACGGTCGGAGGAAGGGTGAGTGCATCTTCAATCGTTTTCAAGAATCAAATCATTTTCTCCTGGCAGCATAAGAATGACACCATAAAAATCTGTACTAACGTTTTTTGTATTTACTGTTGTTATAGTCATCTGCATTAGACAAGAGACAGTAATTGATATCAGATGAATCATGAATAATAATCCAAATTACTGTAGTTGCTTACTGCCGACAACACGGGCGATGACGGGAAGCGGCGCAGTGCCGGCCACAAGAGGACGTACTCCAATGATGATATGGTCGTTACTGACGATAATCTGAAGAAGTACTTCAAGGTGAGCTCACAAGCGAATAGATTATGGAACGGGTGAAATGTCGAGAGTGGTCTCGCTTTATGTGAAGAGTGATAGTGTTTCATACATGTTCGCATTCCAGGAGCAATACGGCATCGACATCCCCGAGGATGGATCGCAGTTGACTGATGATGAGAGAGACACGTTGAGATTGTTGAGGTGAGTGATAGTCATCAACTTCAATCGATCCTTTTCTTCTTCCAGGCAAGAACTGCAAGACAAGAAAGAGGAGGCGATTCAAGAAGGATCATTCAAGACTATGACGAAGTTAAAGGGGTAAGAAAAAAATGATATAAAAATGAAATGATGATCTCATAGTAGGCTATTTTCGTTGATACCTGTACTTTGATAGCCTACAAAATAAGTGTTTTAGCAAAGTAATGCGTGAGATGCAAGAGCGGGAATACTCTTCATCCTCTCGGTCTCGTCCCGATAACTCTCTGAACTCTCGCAAGATCAGCTCTTGCCCGCCCTGTGTGCCTGTAAAACTGAAGGAGATTCAAGGAGCGTGGACTCAGGTATGATTTTCGTACTTCATATTCCAATTCTCTTTCATGTAGTTTCTACTGCCTAAATTTTGCGTTGTTTCTTCAGATCTACGGCAACGCCGCCTCGCTCAAGAAGACCTTCTCTACTATCATGAGTCTGGAAGACATGGCATCAGTCGGCTCTCGAACGCTGTCGATGACTTCCAAGAAGCCGGTCTGCGTGGGCATGGAAGGTGAGGGAGATCAGGTATTCAGAGTTAGGAATGCGTATCTTCATTGTGCACACTATTCAGATCGGTGGAGTCTCGAGAGATCGTGCAAAATGAAGAGGCAAATCTCTAACATTCACTAGTGTTGAATCTAAGATTATTTCATTTTAGTCAACGGTAAAAAGAAGGACAAGGCTGCGCTAAACGTCTTCTTCCGTGATGACTCGTCGGAGAATGATGTGCATGAGGCAAGCATGACTCTTCAAGCATCGTCCAATGAGAATTATTTCAGATGAAGGGCGATCTATTCTTACAAGATGATAACTCGTTGCTACTCAGCACGGATATGTACAATTCGCAAGGTTGGTGAATCTCAGTATCAAATTTTGAAAATACCCTTTCTGAGACACTAAATGGGCATTATGTGACGGTAGAATACACATAGTTTTTTCAGTTTGTGTCATCAAGGCTGGTCCTGCGGAGGTGCCGCAACTGGAGTACATCGTGCTTGCGGAGACTGGAGGTATTCAACAAGATATGTTTTGTGATGAGCACGTTTAACACAATTCAGGATCGCATCCTTGCTCTTCTGTTCACGTCTTCACTAGAAATATCGACGAGTTCCAGCTTCGATTCTACGATGATTTTGCAGAATTCATGAAGACGGTAAGTTGTTCATATAATTTCTTTGTTATTGTGAATTTTTTTAAATCCATTTAATTTATTTCAGAAGCTCCGCCACAAAGAGATCCTTCCCATCTCGAAGCTCCCTCTTGCAGAGATGTGCCAGCTTCCATGATTTATGTATTTCTAATCAATCTAATAATAATAATGACTCATATCTCCGTACGAGTGATCACCCCCTAATAAATATCTTCGCTATCTTCGACTCAATCAATTGTCTTTGCGCAATCAAGATTTAGAGAGGGAAAGAAGGGTATTAGACATGGGAGGAGGGTGGGGGGATATGCCGATCAAGGAAAGATCCGAGCGAAGGCCGCAACGGCAAAAAGACGGCGCTCGGCCTTCCAACCTTGGAAGGAGAGACGAAGAGGGGGAGTCGCATCGAATGGTACAATCTAAGGGGTGGAAGGGGAAGGAAAGAAGCATAGCCATGGCCATCACTCTCTCTCTATGCCAAACGAGTCTCCTCATGGTCGATCTCTCTCTCTTCCTCTCCTCCGATCTCTCAATTCCCTGGCAGAGTAGAGCTCGGCTCATCTCTCCTAATCGTTCCTTTCTCCTCTCTTTCCTACTCTCTTACCAGATTGACTCTACTCATTATTGTTCACACTCGATCCGGATTACTTTTCGCACAGGCTCATAACACTTACTACGATGTGTCAAGTCCGACACTTTGCATACTAGTGATGCCGTTTAGGTTTTGGCGCTCTCCATTTCGTATACTCTCACACCGGTCAGAAAGACAGGAGAGTCTGCAGAATGGAGAGAGTGGAAAACCGAAACGTCATCACTAATGCAGACAACGTTCAGTCTAACTGTAAGCGCATGATCTCGTGTGTACTTTCACTCTAATTCGATTTCGCCTCAAAGGCATCGAAAATCATTGACATTTCCTGCAGAAAAAATAAGATTTGCTCATCCAAATCGTCTTGCCAGATCCGATTTGCGTGGTGGTCGCTACACGGTCGAGTGGAGATCAACACAAGAATGGGAAGTCGATCCAACTTGTTCTCTCCTTTCACCCTCTCCTCCTGCTCCTACGCCCTCACTCCTCTCTCTTGCTTTCCACAACTCCAAGTGTCTCTTCTTCTTCTCAGTAGTTTACTGGCGCCCCGCGGTGTTCTCGTTTCCTCGAGCTCTTGATTGCTGTTCTTTTAAGAGTCTTTGCCTGTTCGTAGAGTTCGAGATACTGGTCGCCGTCTCTTCATTTCACACACTCTCGCCACTATAGCAGTCTAGAGAGTGTGTAAAATGAATAGACGACGATCCGTATTTCGAACTGTACCTCTTCCAGATGATGCATAGAATATCCGTCGGCGTTCTCGTCCTGGTCGTTCTCTCTCTCGCACAGGAGATCGAGTTCGACAATCCCAACGTGAGCTAGATTCTGAATCGTACCTCGACGATGACGCCATCATTGCAGGACTGCGGCACCTCTTCGTCCAAATGGAAGCCGTGCATCGAAAGGAAAGTAGCTGATCAGGTACGAACAAAACGATGACGCTCCTTCCGTTATTTTCCGTTCAGTATATCGTATCTGAGAAATCCTAACCGTATTTATCGTCCTTTGCTGCAATGTAATATATTGTATCTGATTTAGGTCTTCGGATCATGTTGCGCTCGTTTCGTTCCTCCCGAGTGCCGCGGTCTCTGCATCTACGAGACGAATGCCATTGAGGCCCGCGTTGTTGTGAGTTTCCAGAATTTCAACATCGTCGATCGATATTCCACCCACGTGACAGCCTGAGGAGCTCTTTGTGTTTGCTCTATAACAAGGAGCTCAAAACAAGTGAAAGTCACAGGAACAAGGGTATCTTTCCTGTGGTTGTTACTGACACACGGTCTCATCAATTCTGACGAATCAAATAAAAAATAAAATGTAATAATAAATAAATTCAGTTGATGAACACGATCCAGCCGGCCCGATGCCGTCTCTACAAGTATCTCTCGGCCGTCGTCCATTGCGCCTCGCAGACGCACGACAATACCGAGTGCTGCAGGGCGAATGGAGTGGGTGCCCTCGGACCCCAGTGTCTGGACATGTGCCATCCTCAGGTAAATGCATTTTTTTCATGTGAAATAGTATTGCGCAATTTCCGAAGGACCGCTTTGATCATAATTTTGGTGATTTGAGGTTTTCATTTTCCGCACTGCATTCACTGTATTTTTAAATATTTCACTGGTTTTCCCTGGTACGCGCAAAAAAGTAAAATTTCATATTTTTCTTGCTACCTTATAGTTTCTTAGCTTGTAAAATTTCGTGTTTCTTTGAAATTGTAATCGGTAGTTATTCCGTGAGATTTGATCATTGAATGAGGCAGGGGAGATTCTAACAATTTCTTGAACCGTTTGCGTTTTCTCTATGAAATGCTTTCAAAAAAAAGTACAACATTTTATTTTCAATTTCTATTTATAAGGGTTGTGAAGAGTGGAACCGACATTGTTTTATCCGTTCTCACAGAAAGTCGCTCATCACTCAAAGATGTTTTACACCTATCAAGGCCGGCCTTTCTCATCTTCTTTCGTGTCGCAATCCATCATAAGTACCACTCATGGCCACCAGACAGTACTGTAGGGAGGGAAAGTTGAAAACTGGAAAGTAGTGGAAAACGCCTTCTTTTTCTTTCATTACCTTCTAACTTCTCTAGCATTTTTCGGGAGTTCTGGGCAATAAACCGAATTGCGTTCTCGCATGTGCTAGAGAGGCGGAAAATGATGGATTACTCGGAACTTTTACGAATTCTTTTTCGTCGATGAAGAAAAAAACGACTAGCTCGAAGGTCGCCAGGGAGTCTCTCACCCGTTCAATCATTCTTTGCAGTCGAACCCTCGTGCCCTCTGGGGAATCAAGTCGCTGAGGAAGGACCTTGTCGTGTGTCTCGCCAAGTGGGACCAGATCATGTCCTGTCATCAGTCGGGTCTCCGCGCCCGCAAGGTGCCCCGACCAACCGCCTAAGACCGGGCATACCAAACCGGGAATGGAGTCGATCCACTTGGACGTCTCTTCAGAATGTCTCACTATATTATTCTAGGACTCCATGTAATTTGTTTCCCTCACCTAAGTTAGTGTGTTCGCCCCCTGTCACTAGTAGGGTCTAGAGTTCCTCTCGTCTCTCTATAATCGTTTCTCCCCCCCCCTCTTCTCCCCTCGACACCTTCCATCCATCCACCTTCTTCCTCCCTCACGATCCTCTTCTCTTCTCTCGCTTAAGCCGATGATTTGACGGAGGTGTGTCTCCTTCCCCTCTTCCTTCCTCGGTTTCTCGTCACTAAATTATTCCCGCACTCCTCTGTAGTGACCCAGGTGTCAGTTCCCTATTCTCATTCGCTGTGTTATTCATCCATCATCAACCCTCCTCTTTTCTCCTCCCAGCATTCTTTTATTTACCTTCTTTTCAAACGCACGCTCACACTTTCGCAAAGTGACGAAATTTTCACTTTGTCTTTGCTGAATTTCTGGCCAATGTTAAGCTATATCGTAATATTTGCTTGCTGTCCCGTTATAAAGTGTTCGCATCATTATTTCCACATAGAGGAAAACACTTGAGGCCTCACGGGGTCTCGGCGCGCGTTTTAGCTTATTGTGCAAACGGGTGGCGCCTACGGGGGAAGGGAGAGGGAGAGGAGATGGAGAGGGGGAGGAGAGGGAGAGGGAAGGGAGAGGGAGAGCGAGTGTGAGTTTGACACCACTGCATCACCGCCCTTGGGCACACTCTTTCGTTACACAACAAAGACGAACTGCGGTCGAGTTCCGCCCCGTTTTTGGCCCCGATTTTGAGAGTGAAAGTGAGAGGGCGAAGGGCAACGAGGGTGGAGGATAGAGGCCGAACACAATAGAGTGATAACAGGGGCGGAGATCGGGATCAGTGAACGGGCTTAGCCGCACGCGCGTGACTTTTCCCAATTGCCAGACACCGCCTTATGAATTCGCGCAAATCATAAACAAGCTTTACGCGTTTTCATACACGCTTAACCTCTTTTTGCCTGTTTTTACCCTGCTTATCAAGAAAAAGAAGCTTTGATGGTTTCGATCGTGTTCAACTTGTCAGCTTATCCGGTGCAACGTTGACTGACAGCTTTCCGTGTCACCTAGGATTATCAGCCTTTCTCCTTCCGTTGATTTCATGACTTCTAGAATGGGATAGGGCGAGCAGGGACCTTATCAGGATGGCAGGTGCCCTCTTTCAATCGGGGGAGGGTAGCTCATGCTTATCAGGCGATAGACGGAGGTAGATTGTGTGATGAGGGGTTGAATGAGATGATATCAGTCGAGCGCGCTGCTGAATCATTTCGCATGCTCTCTGCCTCCCATCAGTGCACTGCCCCCTGCCCTCACAATTATTTTCAAGAAGAAAGGTGCGTTGCGCGGCCAGAGGTTGAGTACACATTGCGCCCCCGTGTCATCATTCGTCTGTCCGTTTCCTTCTTTTTGCACCCTAATATTTTTCGAAAATCTCGAGAATTCAGAATCGAGCTGGCAGACTACACTGAGTTCGCGCTCCCTCACTTCACTCTCGAAGTCTGGGATCAAAAACGTCGGATATCGAAAAGGAGGTACGCTCAGTTCTGCAAATTGCAAGGGGTGTCGCTCTCGAGTGTAGATGAACAGGGGCGATAAGGGGACACGCACTACGTCCCTTCTTCACCTTTCCTCACATCTCGATTTGGGATGTAAATTCGGTTTTGATTCTCTCCATTCCGCACACTATCTCACCGAGCAAAGAAACGAGAGAGTGTGCAGAATGAAGAGAGTCGAAAACCGAAACGACATCACTGCTCTCGATTGCTGATTCAACTCCGTGACTTAGCGAGATCAATTCTTCTCTTTCGGTTGTGAGATCAATCCATCATCGCGCGCTTTTTTCTCGCCTTTTCGTGATCGACCGATGAACCGAGATAGTTCCCACTGATTGTAAGTGATGAGAGCACTTCGATTCGCTAGGAAAGGTACGCTCTCTTGCTGTAGATCCCTCGTTTACAAGGCGATTCGCGCCCTGTGGGGAAGCCCCACAGCTTTATTGGCCTCTCGTGTCCAGACTAGGGATGGCAAATGAAGAGCACGCTTTCATCGTTTCACACACTCTCTACACCGCTCGATCGGTGAGAGAGCACGCAGAATGAAGAGACCAACTCGTCATTTGCCAGCCCTAGTCCAGACACACGTTTTCTTGGCCAAAATGACTAAGCGCATTCATCATTTTGTTGCATGGAAGCGCTTGTTAGTTTTGATTCTGCAAAGCAAGACATGCAAGTCGATGATAACGTGTGCATTTCAGTAGTATATCGAGAGATGCCCACTCGGACTGGTAGCGTTGAGCGTCTCTACGGAGGAGGTGTTCCATCGAAGAAGGAGAAGGAGAAGAAGAAGGAACGGGACGTCACTTACTGGGTCAACCATGCTACTGTGAGTTTTTTTTTTTACTAAATTACGAAGAAGAAAAAACCGTAAAACAACGTGAAAAATTCGATGTCCCTTTCTTTTTCTTACTATCGAATTCGGCAGCGTGTTTCTTATCGCAATTTTCTTGGTGAAAAGATCATCAGAACGGTCCTGTTATCGTCAACCGATCACTGATCAGTAGTCACGCTATTTCACACTGCAAGTGTGAACCATCTTGAGTAAACACGTAGGAAAAAACATGAGAACTCGTTACTATCGCAAAATTATCTAGTTTTAGGAGGCCTGAAAATACGATTTCTTACCTTTCACTGATGTAGGAATCCACCAATGTTAGACCAAACCTAGTATTCTGATCGAAACGAGGACCACAAATAGAGGGTTTGCATGAGACGGTCATTCCTCATTCGGAAGACAAGGATAGGCTGCGCTGAAACAAATCCATTTCGAGCGCGCTCTGAAAATGCGCTTCGAGATTTCTTTCATCATAAAAAACGAGCGGGTGGAGCCTGAAAACACGGCTCGAAAACCGCGGTGGTAGGGCGATGGTGAAACGGCGCCGGAAGACTTGGGTGAGCATTCATTGATGTTCTGTGTGAATCATTGGGGGGGGGGGGGGTATTGATCAGTGAGGCGAATGATTTGTGCATTTTTTCTCAACACATACTTCTTTTGCAGAGAGACGCCCACCAACCACTGGCAGATGACGTCGAATCGGAGCTCCATGTTCGATTCGCGGCAGATGCAAAGCAAGACGATGATGATGGTCTGTTATCCATTGTTTGTTCCACCTTTCTGAAAACTATTTTGGCAATACCATGATGGGTCATGCTGTAGAAGTTCTAGTCGTTGAAGAATATGTGTGAGTGCTGAAGTGGTGCAATTTCAGATGGAAGTAATGCGGATACATCAACGGATTCGACAGCTTCTTCTGAACCGGTGGCACTTGATGGAGGTCAGTTCTTTCAGTTTCGTTCATGAAAACAGTACGGTATTCTTGATAAACATTACTGAGCTTACCGTAACTGAAGTCTTGAACTCTATTTACGGGCGATTATGCTTTATATATAGGTGTTCGAGCGTGGTCGATGGTCGGGATGTCGTTTCTGATGCATTTTATCTGCGATGGAATATCGTTCTCAATAGGGATAATCTTTCACTCGATGCAAGAGGTGGATTATTTCTTCATTTTTCTCAATTTTAGCAACATACTCTAGAAGAGTCAAAACGTTTTGACGGAAAAATAATCAACATCAAACTGAACAATTTCAGCATTTCAACGTGAGCAAAACCTCAGCCGGTGTCATTAACTCCTTTCTCCTTTCCCTTCCTCTACTTTTATCTCCGATTGCTGGAGCATTCACGGACATATACGATTGTCGGTAAGATATCGAGTACCTTGATGAAAGGATTCTTTTTTCAATGATTATAATTGATAATTCAAACAATTCAATACTATGGCCATTACAGTAAGACAGCCATTGGCGGGTCGATGATATTGGTTGCTGGTTTCTGGATCGCCTCTTTCTCAGATAACTACTACATATTTCTTCTCACTTTCGGTAAGCCGATATTACTGTAGGACGTCCAGCTAATCGATATTTTCAGCGGGTCTCGGAGGTCTCGGGATGTGCTTCAACTACAATTCAGCCGTTGTGATTGTCACCTACTACTTCAGTACGAAAAGGTAAGCTACCGTATCTCTACCGAATCCGGGTTCTGTGAAATATCGATTATCGTCAACTGAATTTAATAATTCTTGTCTAGATCTCTCGCCACTGCGTGCGCGGTCTCTGGCACTGGTCTGGGTACACTGGTCATCTCTCAGCTTCTCAACCAAACGATCAAATACGGGTTCCAGGTGAGCGTCTGAGCCCATTTCATAGAAAACTGCTGCGTTTTAGGCAGCCATCTGGACTTGTGGAGGGTTGGCGATCGGGTTGCTGGTGCTTGTGGTAGGTATCTAATTATTTTTACTATTATTATTATTAGATGAATGGAAGGATTGCGGTATTTTTTCAGTTCTTCATGGTCGACGTCGACTGGCAGAAGGATTCGATCGAGTATAAGAAGAAGAAGTTCGATCGACAGATCAAGAACGGAGACTTCGATTTCGATGCACCGGTAGGCGAATTTGCTGGCTGGAATAGTAGCTGAAGGAAACGCTTATTTCCAATATTCAATTAAATTTTATTTTTCAACTAATAATTGAATCTTGCAGGTGAAAGACATGGTGGAGTTTGCTCCGGCCCGTCGTGCTTTCTCCTGTCCCAACCTTGCCGACTCCGATGGTCTACGAGCGAATTCGCTTACCAGCGCTACCAGCACGCAGGTTAATTGTTGTTTCATCCTCCTTCTCATACAACTGTCAATGAGCAGTAACTATTACCGAGTCCATTTGTCTTATATGTTTCTAGCGAGGCGAACTAGTACCATCATCTAACGTACACTCACAGGTCATCGCTCCCACAGTCGACAAGAACTTCCCTCGTTCTGCTTCGGTCTCGACCTTCCGCAAGAAAACTTCCACTGCCGCTCTTAACAGCGATTATACCATGCTGCACATGAGCAAGTTCGACCATCTCGATCTGGAGGTCAGACCTTGTTCCTCTCAAGACAATGCTGCTGAGCTATAGAACACTTTCCATTTTATAGATGTTGACGAGAATGGATTGATAAAGACTAGCAAGTTCAAAAGCGCCTTTCAGCTCGGAAAGAGTCCGCAGAACACAATCACCAAGTCAAGACGACGAGTGACGAGCAAGACGAGCCAATCTCTCGATGCACTCAACCTCGAAGCAGATCTGTAAGTACAGTAGTTATTAGATTTTGAATGCGCCTTCTAAGAGCACCACGACTATCAAAATTTCGACGTTACTAATGCACAAGGCAAAAGGATACTGTATTTACAAATATTTATCTTCAGAGATCAGACACCGTCATCTTCGGCTTCCTCGGTAACATCATCCGAAGAGTCGAACCACGGCGACTCCTCGTCCTCCGAGCTCAGTGAGAGTGAAGCACTGGAGATGGATGAGAAGACCAAGTAAGTTATATTTTTATAATCGATTTATCATACTTTGCGTTAGGGTTCTCCGGTGGTTTCAATGTCAATCGAATACCATTCCAGGTTCCTGACCCAGCTCAACGGATCTGTAGCGCGCCCGGGCAGGATTAGTGAGTTGCCAAGTCCTGATGCTCATCAGAAGTCTTGATCAGCAAACAAAATGATTGCTGGTGTATCAATTATTTTTGACAATCGAGTAATTCTCTGTATATTCAGTGTCCGCTCGCGAAACGGGCAGAGTTGTGCCTCGATCGTCGCTCAAACCGACCATTGCCACCAATACGATGGCTTTCACTCGAGTCCCTGCTGCGAACGCCTATCGATACAGGTACGATTAATCCGACGGTCTAATCTATTCAACTGCTTCTTTATTTTCCTTAAAAAATCAAATTTGTGATGTTGCTGCTCAAAGTGTATCGATTGCAGATACGACCGAACCCAGCTCATCAGATCCAAGAGTGGATATGGATCGGCGCCGAATCTTTACGTGCGAAAGACCAAGAAGCGCAGCAAGGGCAAGATCATCAGAGAGCAGGTGAGCATGCTCACAAATGATCGTACATCAATGAATCTTTTCAGTTTGTCGATTCCTTCACGGAAACGTTGGAAGCGATGAAGAGGAGCACTACGGTGAGACCTCCGAGACATTGCACTCATATTGGTCAAAATGTTATAAATTTGGGAACTTTTTCGAAGATCATTTTGTATTCGTTGGCGTTCAGGACGTCTACAATCTCACCTATCTGTGCTCGTGCTTCATCTTCTACTTCCTCTACGACATCATGTACGTCAATCTGCCGGAGTACCTGGAGGAAGTGAGTGCTCTTTGATCTTTGCTTCGGATAATCAGTATCGCATGGATGAATGTAGCTATCGTATGTAAGGAAGTCAACGGTGGAAGAAAAAATACCGATTCAGCAATGGCACTGGAAACAGGACGATGCCTCATACGTAATTATGGCTATTTCCCTTTCCAACTTCTTCGGGATGATCATTTTCGGACTGGTTGGAGATAGCCCGAAACTGCTCAAGGTTTGTCATTCAATCAATCAATCGATCAATCATTAATCATGCAAAAAGTCTGATTGAAGGTTATATTATCCATTTAGTAAGTGGAGATACATGACAGTACGATGTTCTAGAACCTTCTCAACGGCAGGATAAATATGAAAATAATAATATTTTGTCAGCATCTCTTCCTCATCATTGGTCTGGCCACTGGTCTCGCAGGACTGCCCATCTACCTCGTCACGCTCTCTGGCGACAAGATCTTGATCTATGTGAGAAATCATTATCCATTCAAATACAGAACGAAAAATTTTATTTAAAAAAAAAACTGTTTCAAAATGTGTTTAGTTTGCTGATAGGTATCTCGTAATTGAACTGACATTTCGATTAATTAATTTGATTATGAGATGTACAATCACCAGCTATTTGTAAGGTAGTTATGTTGCAAATACACCATTCGCTCTATACTTTTAAAGTCAGAATGTCTCTTTGTCAGTTCGTTCGTCTGTGTGTGTGTCACACTTTTCAAACCTCAATAACTCGCTTTCTAGGCATCGCCCGAGGACAAGTCCTTGACCAATCGAACCACCGAAAAATCTCGATAAAAATTTCATCTTCATTACGAAATATTTCATCATACTTTGGCAATAATCCGTTTTTGGCGCCTAATTCGCTTCAACATCGTCCGTAAAGAACGGGAATAGTGTCAATCGAATCAGAATCTTCAGCGCTTTTCACCGACAGCAACTATTATCGTTGGACATGGCGGAACCTAGCGGGACCTGGCGGGACCTGGCCCAACATGGCGGAACCTGGCCCAACATGGCGGAACGTGGCGGGACCTGTCCCAACCTGGCGGGACCTGGCCCAACCTGGCGGGACCTGGTCCAACATGGCGGAACCTGGCGGAACGTGGCGGGACCTGGCCCAACATGGCGGAACGTGGCAGGACCTGGCCCAACCTGGCGGGACCTGGCCCAACCTGGCGGGACCTGGCCCAACCTGGCGGGACCTGGCCCAACCTGGCGGGACCTGGACCAACATGGCGGAACCTGGCGGAACGTGGCGGGACCTGGCCCAACATGGCGGAACGTGGCGGGACCTGGCCTAACCTGGCGGGACCTGGTCCAACATGGCGGAACCTGGCCCAACCTGGCGTAACGTGGCGGAACCTGGCCCAACATGGCGGAACCTGGCCCAACATGGCGGAACGTGGCGGGACCTGGCCCAACATGGCGGAACGTGGCGGGACCTGGCCTAACCTGGCGGGACCTGGTCCAACATGGCGGAACCTGGCCCAACCTGGCGTAACGTGGCGGAACCTGGCCCAACATGGCGGAACGTGGCGGGACTCCGCTTCGCTCCGTGGCTACATCGCATCTTTTCCGGAGCGCTCGAAGCCTCACGAGCTTTTTGCAATGGCATACGCCCCACTCGCAAGCAAGCAGTGTTTGGCTAATGTGTAAGGCGGCCAGACTTGGCAAAAAAGGATATGTGTTCATGAAATTTGCCTATGCTCCGGCCATGCTATTGTCAAAAGCTCGTGAGGCTGAGAGCGCGGAGGAAAAGTTGTAGATGTAGCCACGGAGCGAAGCGGAGTGGCTACATCGCAACTTTTCCGGAGTGCTCGAAGCCTCACGAGCTTTTTGCAATGGCATACGCCCCACTCGCAAGCAAGCGGTTCATGGTTAACCTGTGCATACGACGCGGCGTACAACGTAGCCGTAGGCTGCTAGTTAAAGATATATATATTTTTTAATTTCCCAGGCCTCTTCGATCCTCTTCGGCCTCATGATCTCCAACTCGTACGTGCTTGCCTCTGTGACCATCGTGGAGATCAATGGATTATCAGACTTCCAGGTAGGACTGCAATTCCAATATGTCGGAGAACACTCGAGTGTGACTTCTCATAGTCAATTGACACCTGAGACGACGACTTCGCTTCGAAAACCACACGGCAATGAACTAGCCTAACTGTCTCATACCCAGGCCGGTTACTCGCTTCTCGGATTCGTGCAGGGATTTGGTAATCTCTTCGGTCCAACTGTGATTGGATACGCGAGAGATCAGCTGGGAACATACAATCTCATCTTCAAGGTAAGCAATCGTATGCCGATGAACTTGGACGATATGTGCACTTTCGAAATGAACTCGTTCTCACCTCCTGAATTGTTACCCTACCTCATTGGCATTGTTCATTGCAGCTCTCCGCTTGCGGTCTCTCACTATCCGGCCTGCTTTGTCTCTGGCTGTACTCCAAGGTGTGTCACTTCATCTTTTTCAATGTCCTGAGTATAGAAATCACCGTGGCTACATGCCAGAGTCTTGGTTGGAAGAAGAAATTAATTAGAAACAAATTTGTTACATCTTCATTTGTCAGATCGTTCGTGCCAACTACCAATGGCGTGAGTTCGACAAGGACGACGAGGAGAGCGAAGAAGGAGAAGCGAATGAGAAGACAGTGGAGAATGGCCATCTACTCCCTCTCACGAATACTCAGAGGTATGCAATTGGGCGCGTTCCATGCTTTGAATCGATTAAAGAGACGATAGAATCATCTGATACACACAAGATACACAATCTGACCTAGTCGTCGTGGATTTGAGTTTTGATATTGTTAACAATCACTTATTATGATTTTCAAATATACGTGGCTAATTCTAGAAGCTGATATCACTAAGGTTTCAAAACAATTTTCAAATGCACCTGGATAATTCCAGAATCTGAGAGCTTCATGTTTCAAAAGAATTGTGCACACGTTTATACACAGCCCGCGATATATTATAATAACGAAGAACTACAGTGAATCGAATAGCGAGATAGATAAGGGTCTCAAATTTAATCTCAAAAAATCGACACACATTAAAACGTTCAAATAATAAATAATTAATCAATAGTATAATTACAGATTCATCAAGACTATGCACGAGAAAGACGTGAACCTACCCGAAGCCTATCCCCTATTTATTAAGGAAGTGTAAATCACCATGTACAGTAACCCTCATTACCGTAACCCATAAGTTATCCGCTCCGTCTCATTCCGCTACCCGTCAACCATACCACAACTCGTCATGATTACCGTCAGCAAACCATCCATATCTACTCAGATTAGTTGACTACTTCACTTATCTAAAGTTATATGCAATAGAGTATGCCCGCGTAGAATGTTCTCTAGTGTGTCTTGCTGAGTCAGACCAGAGCAGTAGAATTCCCTCTAGACGTTTCATCAGCAATACCTCCCTTTTATCGGTGCCTCAATCCTGTTTCCACCAATTTTTCCAATCGAGTACCAATAATGTACCGTCATTAGTAAGTCCCCTCTTAAGCAAGGTGTTGTTTTGATGAGTTTCCTTCACTAGGAGATTGAATGTACATGCTTTACTCGACCAATTGTCGGCATTTCGAATCTATTGACTTGTTGTTCTCTCTTTCTCCGGTCTCTCTCCCGTGCCTCCCTTCTACACTTCGGGCATAGTCACTCTTCTATCCATTCTCCCCGTTGTCTCACAGGTTGTCTACTCAGATACGATGTGTTACCATTCGATCCCCCATGACCCCCGTAACTCCCCTCCTACCATAATCCGATTCTGCTCATCCTGTTAACTTCAGCAAGCTCAGCTCTAGTGTTTCTCTTTCTCTGTCTCCGTGATTTCTAAGCTTTACCGAGATTAATCCGTGTATCCACCCCTCTTTCTTCACGATCCTCTCTATCTGTTGCGAAGTACGTAGGTGTCCCGATGAAATGTGTGATTACATGGAATAAAAGCAATTTGGCACATCAAAACTTCATCTGGGAACTCAAATTAATTGGACGAATATGGAATGGCGGATACAGTTGTTAAGATTGAACTTTGGGAAGAGATCAGGTGCGCATGAACACGTACCATGCGGCAAAGCAGATTCCTGTAAATTTATATGAATATGGAAATCTGACCCTCCGAACTAACCCAATCCACTTAATAGCAGCGATATTCAAAGAGCTCACCCGGAATCCAGAAACAGAATTGCAAAAGAAGCGCGATTAGAACCATGATGTCGCATTGTCGGGACTTGTAGTAGACGGCCAGGGCCTGAATCAATTGCTTGTGTAGAAAATACATTCATCTGGGTATGTAGATCATACGCTTTCAACTGTCAAATATACCTAGAACTTGTGATATTTCGAAAAAAACATGCAAGATCACGAGGCTTTCGCATCGATCCGGTTGTGAAACTCAGGTTTCGAAAAAATGGAGAAGCAAAGAATGGGATTGGCGTGAACTCACTGGCAGGAAGATGACCAGGCAAATCACGATGATCTTCTCGCTGTCGTCTGACATTCTGACTGAAATAAGCAGATTCTGAAACTGTCTCGACGACAACGATCAACACCAACTCTCACGTCATTCAGAAGATTCTACATAGGCAAACTGAGCAAACAACATTGTAGAATAGAAGAGCGAAAGTAATGTGAATCAGGAGATCGATGCAATGCCGATAGGGACGAATCGTACGGTCATGGAAGGCAATCGAGTGGGAGAGGA
Organism: Pristionchus entomophagus; assembly: GCA_036245825.1. Lineage (NCBI taxonomy): Eukaryota > Metazoa > Nematoda > Chromadorea > Rhabditida > Neodiplogasteridae > Pristionchus > Pristionchus entomophagus. Next base: position 22,439,454 of record BTSX01000006.1, read on the forward strand.
GTGATAAGGAGAAGACTATCAGAGGAGGGAGGGGCGAGCAGGGACTATGATACCCGCGCAAATAGTCATCCTCACACTTAGTCACAAGGCGTTTGATCGCAGAACACGCAAGAGAATTCCACGCAAGAGGAGGCCTTTTTTGAGTGTATCATCATTTTGAGTGTAAGTCGGAGCGCCAGAAAGTAAAGCTATTTATCCGTTTCACCAGCGCTTTGTGAAAGCGATAACAGTACACGTATTTGATTTGATCACTACATCTCTGTCATTCAACCGGGACAATCCGGCCTGAGCGAGTCGTCATTCGCAAGTTCTTGTCTTGATCTGGAAACAATTGTTGGTTATTAGATAAAATAATAAGGGAGTCGCACCGCTCATGCTGTTCCTCTTCGCTACGACTCCTCTTATCCTGTCGTACGACCGCAGTTTCGGCTGCACCCGGAAGGCTTCCCGCCAGCTCTGCAAGGATCATTGATGTGTAGCTACAGAGGTCAGCATCAATGAGATAAGCGCAGTGGAGCCGTTGAGAAACGACTTCCGGTGCTAGTATCTTTCTCTCTCTGAGAAACGCACCCCCTTTCGTCGACTGTAGTTGAAAACGTTGATAAGCGCGAAGAGTGGAATGGGCAGAAGAGGAATGATCGCCATGATCCATCCCAGCATAGAGGCCCACTACAATCGGCTTCATTTCGAAAAAAAAAGATTGCTAACTAGTGTTGACAAAACTGCTATTCGTGCCGGTTTGCCGAATCTGTTTTGTCATAACTATTGCTAACCTCCGGATAAGTGTAGATCCTCGGGCTCTTCCCATAAGTAACGGTGAAGTCGAAGTAGGAATAGAGGGCGAATGAGAAGAGCACCTTCAATACTAGATTTGATGTCATTTCTATGAACGAATTGCGAACCAAAAGAACGATCGGAGCTACGAATGCCCAGTTGAAGAGAATCGCAACTCCGGCAGCTCCGAACAGTTTGCCGAATATCGAGCGAGGAAGGCCCATCATCCAACGCAGATCGACCTGGTACTCTTTCACGCCTGAAAGGGAAACTTTTCTGGAACTTCGTGTTGCCATTCATATTTCCTGCAATGAACACTCACCATAAAGTTGACCGATAAGTAACACTTCGAAAAACGCGATTGCGAAGAGTGCGAATGTTCCACAATATTCGTTCATCAGTGTGAACCAGTAAATTCCGCCCTGCATTTAATCATAATCTGTAAGCCCGCAATGCAACGGTAACTTTTGTACACATTGGAAGGCCGAGCAGGAATGAAGTTAGGCATACGAGAATAGAAAGCTGAAGAGAGTTTAAGAATATCTCAGTAGAACAAGGCCCGAACCTTTCCCTTGTGGCTGTGCAAAAATGGAAATTGATCCGCCAAACCACTAATCATCACTTCAGTCATACCTGAAAATAATAAGTTAAAAGCTGCAAAACGTTTGATCTCGGGCGGGCTCGAACCGCCGGCCTTCTGTGTGTTAGACAGATGTGATAACCACTACACCACGAGATCGGTGAAGGAAGGGTTGCGAGGCAGCGAGACATAGCGCGCGCATTTTTCTCTGCATTATTTCTCTCTTCCGGGGGAAGGAAGAGGGGAGTGGTGTGCTATTGGCAATTGGGAACCCTTTTACGTATCTTCTCTCACCGAACTGCGAGCTGACTCCGAGCAGGAAGAACATGGTGAAGAAGGCCAGGGCCCAGACGTATGGCAGCGGCATTCTCATCATCGCTTCTGGATAAGCGACGAATGTGAGCGTCGTTCCTAGAATTACAACGAAACAAGGATCGGGAAAGGGAAGAAAACTGCCTAAATGAATCAGAGGGAACGGACAAAAATGAATACGATGCTACGGAGGAATCAGGTAATAGAGAAGAAGAATCGGAGTGGCTCAGTCTACGTAATCAAAACATACCTGACTGCACAACTTGTGAGAGCGGAAGACCACTCTGCTTGGCCAGAAATCCCATAGTGGCAAATGCCGCAGATCCACCGAAAATGCTCATGAAGGAATCGAATGAGACTACGATTATGGCGTCCTGCGAATTTGCATAATTACATGCTAAAACAGAGAAATATCACAGGAACGAATCCAACCTTGAAACAGTTATGCTGCTCCTCATTGTATGATGACAATGACAGCAACCCTCCGAAGCCAATGCCAAGTGTGTAGCAGATTTGAATCGCAGCTTGCATCCATGTCTGCTCTTTTAAAAATTATTTCGGAAATCAAATCACACATACATTGAGCATGAACAGGTACGACATGTCGGGTTTGAAGAGGAAGAAATCCAGTCCAATCTCAGCCCCATCGAGAGTAATCGCCCGGAAGAAGATGCAGGCTATAAAACTCGTGTTTTGGGAGTAAAACATTGCGAAATTTACTGATGATCAGGTATGGAAGGGTCGCGGTGATCGTTGAAATCCTCCCGATCCACGCCACTCCCTTCACCAGAGTGATTGCAGTTACGATCCAGATTAGAGCAAAGCTATAAAATCAAATTCCTTATCCTAAATCAAGGGCTTCTGTACCCGATCAATAGTTGCCAGTTGATTCGATCATCAGTGAGTCCATCTCCCTTTTCGTGAACGAACAATCTGAAATCGGGCGCCCTTTGGTCGTCAAAATCTCTGTTTTCAGAGAAGTGCAATACGTCTCTGAATCAATGCTTCCTTACTCGAAAAACTCCTCGGCCGAGCTGACTGGAGGCAGAGCGGATCTATTCTGTACCTGAAGAGGATTATCGAATAATGAGGAATGGCATGATACCCGAAAAGTAAAAACATTGAGGACACAGAAAATATTGAATTATTATGCATGATTCTTTCTATTCCGGTACCTTTTCGTTTCTCACACTCCTTTCCGCTTCGTTCCAGCAAGTTCTATTGAAGTAGTAACTGAGATTTCCATTCGACGAAGAAATACATCGCTCATCTTCATACCCCGACTGGCAGTCTGCAGTTTCGAATAATTGTGAAAATAAAAATGAGAAAACGACAAACATTGCGTGTTCCACCCATTGTCACACTGCATCCATTCATTGGCATTACCAGATATTATCTAAATATTTGAATCATTTGCAAAAAAATGATGTAAAAGTCGAACCTGCTTCAGATAAATTGCACTGTAGACATTTATCATATTGTAGTAAATTCCAACAACGTAAGCGACTATGATAGAGGCCCAGCCTATCCCTGAAATGAGTTTTTTAAAATATATCTTTGTACAGAAATATGGACACACCTTGAAACGCCGGTTTGAAGTATTGAAAACATCTCGCTGGTCCGACTCTAGCGAATTGACCAATCGACATCTCGAGATACAGCAATGGAAAGCCAATAACAATGGACACGATGATGTAAGGGATGAGAAATGCGCCTCAATAAGTAAAGGTCAATAAGGTTACCATTGAATCATTCGAACAAATTCATTCAAGAAACGTTTGATGAAAAATCAGTTGAAAAATCTCTCACCTCCTCCGTTCTCATACGCTAGCGCCGGGAAGCGCCACAAGTTACCCAGCCCCGTTGCGAACCCGACACATGTCGCGAGAAAGTGGAGCTTGTGGCCCCACGAACCGCGCTCGGTCATTCTGAAAAATGGAGTGAAAAGAAGAATGGAAATGGGAACTGAAAGATGAAAGGAGATGGGAAAGGGGCTGGAAGGAAGTGGAATATTTCTCGCACCACAACAACATATCATGAAAGGGAGAGAGAGGGAGAGAGAGGGAGCGAGTAAAGATGTATCGTTTTGAATGGAGCGAGTGTTCGCGATCAAATTGCTGCCAAATGGCAATGAAGCGGCAAAGAACGGCAAGTGTCACTGGGCTGTTTCGTCTTCTCTCGCACTTTTCGATGATGATGGAACTGTGACTGTTTCTCTTCTGCGAAGGCGGACGCAGGGAAATTTCAATAATCCGCCAAGCGCGCAGAATCGACTATCATTACAGCTAGGCGTGTCGAAAAACACACCCGCTGTATGATACGATGGCTCTCGTTTAATGATGCTGGATGAAGAGAATCGCCCCGTGTTTCATAGTGTGTTTCACCCCTCGATTCTCTCAATCGGGAAGAGAGAGAACATCGTTCAGGCGAAAGGTCGAGAAGCATCGTGAATCGGGAAGGTTATTTCCCCAGAGCAATCGGGGTTGTCAGCTACTCCCCTTTGCTCGCCGACGATAATCATACGTGACAGCCTAGAAGGGAGGGGGGTAGCTGCTCCTCTGGGAGCGGCCACCCGCCCCGAAACCGCTCATTTGCGGATTACACGGAGCGATGGAGGGTTGACGATAAGCAGAAATGAGGACCACCTTGTGAACGCTGTCCAGTTCCTGTTACCGACTAGTGATCATAGTCACAACCCTATCTTACCGCAACCTAGTCAGGGCGGCAAAGGCAAGAGGGAAGCGCACAAGCGCACAATCAATTATCAGTCTGCCGATTGAAATGCAAATCCGTCGTCGCTCTGCCCAACCCGCAATGCTGTGTGTTCCCGACTGTACGGAAAGCAGCGATGTTTTCTGCGCTGAAGTTTCGATCCGATCATTGTCAAGAAAACGAATGATCGATGCAGAACTGGGCGATAAATAAAATCAGTCCAGACTCCTCTAGAATCACTGACACGATCTAAAACACATAAATCTGGCGCCCCCAGCCTCTCCTCGCATATCTCCGGCCGATCATCCTCCCTGTATTGTACTGATCTGATATTATCCGCCCTGCACATTCTGAGCAACCTTGGCCAATAGTTGTAAATCGAGAGAACCGAGGGTGGGGGGAGAAGAAGAATGCATTATCTCTCTCGTGAGAGAGACACTCCTTCCGTGCTGAAGAGATCTTTACTCGAGGTCCATATGCATACAGAGTATGTATCCCTCTATCTCTCATCTCCTAACCAATCACTTCTCACCCCTCCTCTAACCTTCCATCTCTTGGACTCCTCCTCAAATCCCTCTTCTTATTTCCTCCGGTCTTTCCCCACTGCGTCCCCCTCATCATTAGCGGTTACCTTCCCATACTTCTTCATATCTCGGCGCCCTACACTTGCCGATAATTAGCGTGTTTCTCACACAGGACCGGGGGGAATTCGAGGGAGTGTGCGAACTACTACTGTCCCCTCCCATCAAATGACCCATTCACGCCTCTTTTTCTCATCAGCGCCGACCCAGAGAGAGTCCATCAAATGTAGCACATTGACTCATCATATCTGGTAGTAGAACACCCAGTCATTTCGCGATAACATGGCTTGATAGGCCCCTTGGCCTTCCTAGTTTGGGGCGGATTAGCTGATCCGAGACAATCGACGCTTTGTTAGACAGCCAGCGCCTGCAGCTGCCCGCACGCCATTATGCGAGATGAGGAGGAAAGGGGGGGGGGGGGAGATATCCCATTTTATGATAGGTCCGAGGCGACGGGTAGGTCACGCTTGAGCCTCGTTTCGCAGTCCTTCCATCACTTTTCTTCGCTGATATATTCATTTCCGTTGCCATGCTTGTGTTTCCCTCCGCTTACCGTACTCGGCCGAGGCGGCTACTACTAGTAGTAATTTTTTTATCTCACTTAGCCCACTTCGCACGAGCTGACAAAGGAAGTCAGAGGGAGTGTCAAAGATGGGTAGGAGATAGGGGGAAGGGAGATCGGCCCGAGTCAAAGGGGGAGAAAGGAGGAGTGTGAAGGAGGAGACGCTCATGCGCCACTGACAGACCGACTCGGCGAGTGATTCATGAGACAGTAGCCCCTGCCTTATCTGGACCATCTAGGAGGGCGGATCCCTCTTCCCTTAGCGCCCCTCCCGAATCTAGGGACGATCCCGCGCCCATCCCTACTTGCTCTTTGATAGACCCCTCATGTGAGAACCCTCATGTGAGAGCCTCTGCTCGTATTGTTACCTTTACTGTCTCGAAAAATTATAATTTCTCTTAAGCCTGCAAGATAATTACTGAAATTTCTCAGAAACGAATCAATCAATCAATCAATCAATATTGAGATCTTCTATGTTTGTCATGTTTTCCGCGAAATATCCACCGTATCCCTCCAATCACCTTGTTTTTATCTATCGCTTATTGTCGCGAATTTGACATGGCCCGTGATCTTAGCAAGGCAAAACAATTGGTCTCGTGTATGGCCCAAAGAAGGGGGGGGGGGTTGGTCGTGAGGGTAATAAAGTGGGATGACGGGTGGTTAGGAGCACCTGCGCGATCTCGCTCATCCCCCCACTAACCGGGGCCGTTCTATGACCATACAGCCCCTCTCGTCTCTCGACAACGGACAAGTCCTGACTGAGATGAAATTCTCGTGTGCCTTGCCTGTTGTCTCAAACTTACGTTCTTCGCACACTTCCTACTGATTTCTGTGGGGGAATCTCTTTCACGGTCTTTTCATCTCTCTCTCTAATTTCCACCTCACAGTTCGATTCGTTCTCTCTTCCCCCATTGCCACCTGCTGTTTGGAGTCAAGAGTCAACCACCGACTCCCCCTCTGTCCCCCCTAATTCCCGCTTGTCATAAGCCCTCATCAGTCATCTTCTCCGACTCTCGAGTCCTTCTCAATCCGAACCCCGGCCCCGCTAGGTCTGGCTGCATGCGAGCATTGTCTCCCCCTCTAATGGCATCCCGATCAATTACGCTGACGGTTTTCAGTCGTGATTAGGACTGACAATCCTTCTCCTCATTCTGCACACACTCTAGACAGGTTGAGTGACTAGAGAGTGTGTTGCAAGATGAGACAGTCGTGGTTAGGCACTGTGCCCCCTATGCCTATTGTCCGTGAGGGAGGGAAGGAGGGGGCGGATCTTGCGCAATCCCAGTGATGATCGATGCTTGAGATGCGCTGCTGTGGCCTTTTTGATTGCTTTGAGGACCGCCAAGTTGGGGTGGGGAGAATACGTTCCTTATCTTGTGCTAGCCATCTATATAGAGATGCACTGATTGGGGACACTCCTCATATCGATTCGGACGCTGATAGAGAGAGAGGTAGACTATATCATCATTATTGCTTTCATAATTTCCTCATTTCTTTGATCTTTGATCTTTCGCATGTCACCATTGCTGTTATCTTTACCCTCTACAATTCGTCGTGATTCCCACACATCCAAAATAGTGGGGGATGTGAATGGCGGGCCTGGTAAATATTTTGCTGATGTTTCTTCTGCGCTGCGGGACAACGCAAAAAGGCGAATTAGGCATGACTGCGGGAGTAGATGTCTTCTCTTTTCTTGACCTAGAATAGACTAGGAGGGAGGTCGGATTGTGACAGCCTAAGGGGAGGCGACAACCGGGCAAGTTTCCGGCCATGTCTCCGACCCCCTCCGACCCCATTCTTCCCTCCTTGAGAGGTAGCTCACTCCTCCTTTCTCCTGAAATAATCCTATCAGAACGCATCTCTCTGGTCACTCCAAACTGACCATTCCATCGCGCCCATTCGCATGAAGTAGTTCCATCCATCATCTCTCCCACACACGCTCTCCTCGCACTTTTGATACTCTTCTCGTCCTTCCATAATCGCCTCCTCGCCACCCCATCTCCTCTTCCACTTTTGCTGCTCCTCATCTCCTTCCTCAATTGCCCCTCATTCCCGATTAGCTACGAGACGAGCGGTCGGGTGGACTAATTTTCGCGCACACACATCCCCTTGCCCCCTAGATAATCGGCGCAAATCCTGAAATACACCAGTGCCTCTCTGTCATTAGAGCAGCAGGTGAATCTGGTGGTTCCAATCTGGGGGCGGAGGTAGGAACCCTCAGGGGAAGTCTCTCAGTCTACCAGTTTAGAGCTTCCTGACGGTGACGCCTCGGCTCGAGATGGCTAATACGCAATAGATAGACTTACTATGGGAGTTACCTCAGATGACTATTATGTATTCTTTCTCCGGAGTGATTCAACTACGAGTAACAACTAGGCGTTTGCGAATCCATCATTAAAACCGACGCCAGTTGCGCTTCGACACTCAGGTGTTATGGCGGCTATGGTATCATGTTTCATTTCACTCTTCTCTCTCATCCTCTTCCTCTCTCTGTTCCATGCCTTCCGATCTATACTCTGTTCTCAGGAATCATCTCTCTGCTCTCTCTCCTCTCTCTCTTTTCTCCCTCTCCAAGACACTTGTCATAACTGCCTCTCCTCTGATTGCGTGATCTATCACCCTTCCTTTTCTCTCTGCTCGTCTCTAGTATCTCCATGATCTCTCATGCAGCGATGCCTCGCTTGCTCGACCCGATGTGCACTTTGGCCGTTACTTTCCCGTTTTTTTTGCGCCGTTCATTGCCCATCCATCGCTCAATTCGATTCACACATGCCCGAGCCATCTGTCAATGTACTGTATCAAGCGAATCGCTAGAGTTTCGAGTTTCTTTTGCTGCAAGCCTAAACGATGCAGTAACACGATAATGGGACAACAATAATACGATAGTAATCGCAACGTGTCCGGGAGAATCAACTTTGTGGAAGAGCCTCTCCCTCTCCCTCTCTCTTGTTTCTCTCCCGGGGCGGTGTTACTGCTTTGTACTGAAAAGGGCAAGTGACCGTAGGAGGAAAAGAGACGGGGGAAAGGAGGGTAAGAGGGGGGAGGGGGAGATCGAGAACCCTAGTTTCCCTTCTGCGGTCATTCATTCTCTGCTCGCTTGCCCTCTGTCCTGATCTGCTGCACTTTGGCCGTAATTCATCATGTAAGCAAGCACTTAGATCTCTTTCTAATATGCCGGAACTTTTGATATTTTGAAATTATTATATGATTTGTTCTTGCTCTTTCTTGCCATTATCCTGCCTGAAGTGGTGGCCTGAGTGTGAGACCCAATCAGGTACTCACTTGTCGAATGTTTAGTCAGACATTCCTCTCACGTTTCTGAAGGTAAACGCAGAGTACGTTTCGAGAGGGAAATCCCTACTTGTCCATTGCCAGTACACCTCTCGTGTTTCGATCACTTTCTTATCCCAAATCCCTGTCAGATTTCATTCCTCACTATTAATTAGAGGGGAGGAGGCGCGCCCTCCTATATCACCAATTATCCGATTATCTGCTCGATTCGAGAACCTCCCTGGTTTCTAATCGAGAGATTTATGCTCAATGCTGACCTACCTTCGCCTCTGAAATTCCTGAATTATCGGATAAGCACAGTTTCTGTTCTATTCTCTATAGAACCTATTCATTATTCATCTACCTAGTTATGAAATCAACTCGGTGCAAATTGCCCTTCTCCTTACATGGCAAGGAAGCTATAAATACGCGACTACAACCATCTCTTCCATTCTTATCTTTATCATCCTTGTTGCCCGCTCGCGCGCTTCGCATTTACAACCCCCTCCCTTCAGGACATGCGGAGGTGTGTTGGCCACACTTCTGGATACTGTTGATCAATATCGGGGGTGGGGCACTGTAGCTTCTTGAAGTGTCTCCACCACGCGGCAACCGTTTACACTCGATTACAGTCTCGATGGATCTTCGCTCTTCTCTCTCTGTTCTTATTCCCCTTCTTCTCCTATCAATCGCAGATGCTCGCTTATTCTTTCTGCTTTCCCTTCCGACGACCGAGAAATTGATGACTCTTTCATGTCTCGGATCTCTCAATTAGCCCTGCTCTATCGCTTTCTCTGACCTGTCTGTGCTCTCTCGTTCTCGCCCGATCTCTCGTCTCGTTGACCGTACTGGGAATTGGCGCCAGATGGAGGGGATTGAGGAGTGATCCTGAACGGTCGATTAATCTTTTACCGCTCTCGGCCAGTAGCTGTCAGTGGACTGTGATGCCTCTGAGAATCGGGAGAGATATGTCAGCAGGATTCATGTTAGTTCCCCCCCCCCCCTTCTCCTTCTCATGCCACTACATCTCCCTCATCAAAGACTCGCGCTTCATTGCACTTTCAGATCTCGGACTTGTGATAATAGAGGAGCCTTCTCCCTTGTCAGATTCCTCCCCATTTCACCCAGAATAGTATCGCAATAACAAATGATCTCGTTGTCAATGCTATCTTTTATCTCATTCAACTTGCAAGAGTTTGCAATCAAACCACCCAGACCGTTTGGTCATTTGACAAGTCAAAGTCGTGTCAAGGATAATCTACTGTAGCTAACGAGTGCTCCCTGTTTTATTGTCAATCGTTAGCTTGGTAAGCATGGCCAGCAATCAAAATCGAGAGATGGAAAAGGTGCAGAAAGAGATTTCCCTGATAAGAACGCCCGTTCACTACCCAGTTTCCGGGAAGAAAAGAGAAAGAGCGCAGGCGATTTTGATAGAAAGATATCTCGCGAAGCAGAATATTAAGATGCTAGTTACACCCTTCCTCCATTATCTTCCTCTCCGATTTATATTTATCTTCATTGGTTTTCTTCACTGCTCAGTCGCTATTATTTCCTGTGTGTTTCTTACAAAGACAAATGTTCGTGGTCAATATTTCAGTAGATGTAGAAGGAATCTCGAAACCAGCCGCTAACCTATGCGCTTACGCGCTTACCATAAGGACATGATTAATAGTCGTCGAGGGGAGATTTATGCTTGACCATCAATTGAAATGAGAGAGCGGCACTAATCGTTTGGGAGAAGGAGGGGTAGTACAGAGAGGAAGAAGAAAGAGACACAAGATAAGCATTTCGTCTCATTTTGGAGAGTGCGGGTGCGCTTTTTTCTGCTCGTTCTCTCTCACTCTTTCAACTCATTCAGACTACCCCCAGCGCTCCCTTTCCCTGCCACCGACTACCGAGCAGTTCCCTTTCACAGAAGTTGCATGAGTCATGCGCCACTTTTTTCTTCTTCTATCTCGCATGTTCATCTTTCCGAATCTATTGGAAATTAGTCGTTGTCGAAAATTGGTGGATTCATCACATTCACAGTCTTCAGAGCTTATTGTGACAGGTGAACCAATGGTTCAAAACTCGAAAAAAACGAGTGTCCTCTTTGCTCATTTGTATACAGTAGCGCGCATCGTTCTCTCCATCATCTCTCTCTCTCTCTCGTCTCCGATCCCTGCTGTCCCTTTCCCTACCACCTCCCGAATGAATCAGGCAGTCATCGGTCGAAGAGGAGATGACACATTCCCACCTTCGCGCCGCAGCTCTTTTGTGGTCGTCCTAGGAGGTATCCGGGTCGTCCCTCACTCTCTCCCCACTCTAGCATTCCCCAGTCCAGCCGAGCGTTGCCCTTCATGATAGCAGGTGGGTGAATTCCTCGAGCAGTAGTTGCACAGATAGGACCTCTGAGATTTCTCAGAACCATTTGAGCGACTGACTTCATTTCTTCATCCTGAATCTCTCGGAATGAAGCTCCCGGGCATAATCTCAACGTGTTTGTCCTTCCCCACTGAGTGCATGATGGGCGCAGCACAATTCCCACGGGCCCGGGAATTTTACGCGTTGCCCGCTCTCGTTTATCCTCCCGCAATCTCTGCTACTGTCCAGTCTCAGTTTGTTCCATCTCCTCTGATTATCATAACCCGAATCTATGCTGTTCTCATCTCCCTTTCCTTCTCAAAGAAGCCAACAAGCCCAGTCTCATAGCGAATCTCGCCTCTCCTCTGTCTCTTCATCCTCCTCTTCTCCCTCTCTTGAAACCCCTCCAGTTTCATCTATTCCTTCTCGATGAATTGACCGCTGCCCTTTGCCCCTTCCTTCCTTCCCCCATTTCCCGTCCCTCTCTTTACGCCATTTTTGAACGCGCCGTCTCCCTTCCTCTCTATCTCATTCATTCACCCTCGGGAGAAGGAGGCCGTAATAGATCAGTCATCTAAAGAATGTCGCATTGATCGTACTATTTTGGCATTTCCCTTCTTCAAAGATGCGTACCGTAATCAGTCGATTGTCCCTCCTCTTCCGTCTTCATTCTCCTCTTCTTCGCTTTTCTCGCGCAGTCTCAGACTCCGCTCATCATTTCAAGTTCCACCCTCACTGAGATCCTTCAAAAATTGATTGTTTTGTCCTGCCTCAAAGTCTATAGTTTTTCCATACCGGCAATTTTTGTCTTTCTTTTGGCTCCAGCTGGTCTCATTCCTGGATACTTTACTTAGTTTCGCAACTGTCTGTTGTTTCAATTCTACTCAGTTATTCTTCAAAGAACATTGATGGTAGCTACTTATCACGCGTGTCGCGTTAGGATCGAATAAACACTGGTACATTCAAAAAAGTCGAAAATGAGTTGAAGCCATTTTTCGATAGCCTATAGGGTCCCTCACAAGATAGCGTCGAGCTTTTTTGCCCAGGATCGCATTTAACGGGTAAGTAGGTCTTCAAACTTTTTGAGAACCGAAAAATGGGATTTTCGGAGCAATGTCCTGTTTTCCAGAGTGGCCTTGAAGATAAGTTGTCAACAGAGAAAATGTCCGTACGGTTCCTCGATATCTTCATTTGCATTTGGGAAAATCGATTAAATTGATTATCTTTCTCCACAAATCCAAGCCGAAGGTTTTGGTGAGCTCTATCGATCAAGCTCGAGAAGACGAATCGAATGATATGCTGAAGGTATAGGCTGCTGATATGCGCAACTGAGTTAGTCGCATTATTGATCATTTTGCGATTTTTTCTCAGAGAAACGAGGTTTATCCATTGTTCTCTTTCTCATTTTGCCCTCGATGCCGGTCTCATCGAGAGGGAGAGCGAGGAATGAGAGACCGAACAATGGCTTTCCCTCTTTCAAATTGTGAGAAATCGTGAAATTATAGGTGCAAAATGATTAATAATGCGACTAACTCAGTTGCGCATATCAGCAGCCTATACCTTCAGCATATCATTCGATTCGTCTTCTCGAGCTTGATCGATAGAGCTCAAAACCCTCGGCTTGAATTTTCGGAGAAAGATAATAATTTTAATCGATTTACCAAAATTCAAATGAAGATATCGAGAAACCAATTGCACAGGCGTTTTCTCCATGACCGTAGGCACATTCTCTCTGTTGACAACCAATCTTCCAGACCACTCTAGAAGGCAGGACATTGCTCCGAAAATCGCATTTTTCGGTTCTCAAAACTTTTGATGACCTACTTACCCGTTAAATGCGATCGTGGGCAAAAAAGCTCGACGCTATCTTGTGAGGGACCCTATAGGCTATCGAAAAATGCATCTAAACATTGGGGTAAAAAAATGTGCCAACCACCGCTCGATTTTACTCGAATGTTAGGCGACACGCGTGTTATGATCCAGTGTTGCGAGTATTAGCCGCTGCAAAAACAAATGAACAAAAAGATTCTTATATTGGGTCCATTGCGATAGTCATTACGCAATGATCGATTAGCCCCAGGCCGCTGTTGCGTTGATTACTGTACGCTTTTCACAGAGGCATTCTGCAAAAAAACAGGGATCAGTTTACTGAGCGGTGATCAATCTAAACAATGAGCTTCTCTTACCGCACAGCTACTGGTTGTAAACAGCACCGTTCTCGAGGGCTGTCGACACAGTTTAGATGAGGGAACCGATAGGAGTAGCGATGAGGATGATTCATCCGTCGTCATCACTAGTCAACCTGCAGGGTGTATCTGCCGTCGTTAGTCATCGCCAGCCGTAGGTGCATCATCCGTACAGTAGCTCTTCATCGCGAATAGTCAGGCTGCTAGGTTGACTTCATAGGGTTGACAATTCAAGCATGACTCTCATCATTTTGCAAACTATATCACCATTCAGAAAAGCGAGAAAGCGCGTGTAATGTAGTGAGTCAATCCGAATAACTAACCCAACTGCTAGGGGGATCCGTTATAACTATACGACCTGTAACACTCATTCATCCAGACTAGTCATCCCCGACTTAGATCTATCGCTAGCCCTACCCTCGCACTCTATTTCCCGCTCACTTATGCAGAAATGAGGGGTGTTCACGCTGACTCTCTACTCCATTTTCTCCCCGGGAAAAGACTGACCATGCTAATTCTATGGAGGCAGCCCTTCCCCTCTCTCGCTCTATTTCTAGCCTCTCTTGAACCCTCGCACTCCCTCTCCCATTGCACTCCCTCTCCCCATCTGTAATCGCCTTGCGTGCGCCCATGGACGACGTCTCTCTGGAGAGGAGGGGCCACTTGCAAGTTCTCTTAACCCCCTCTGCCCCTCTCCAGCCCCCCCTCTCCTAAACTCATTGTCGTGATGCAATTAACGCGTGGTCGGGCGTGAAAAAAGTTGGGCATATCTACTCGTGCCAGTAGGAGACATTCTTCTCGTTCGGCCTCTTAGGGACAGGGATACGGTAGGTCCGCGGTCACTTGTTTTGGAGTACTGTAGACGGTGAACGCCGTCTGATTCATCAGGTTTCTAGAGATGAAGTCTGTATTTTTGCAGGGGTCACTTTAGCTAAGTTCTGTGCGACTTGCTATGGTGGTTTGCACTTCATTTCATAATCTCTGTAGCGGGCAAAGATTTCGATCCTCAAAAAAAGCGCCGGACTCTGAGCAATGACCACTCAATCTTCGTTCTTGTCTTCCGTCCCTTTCGGGGGTCTTAGATCTGGGACGGCAGGGCCCATTCTGCCCTCTAGGGACTCTTCTTTCTCTTGTCGCTGGACGGTTGCACATTCGGCCAACACTTCATCGTGATATTCCTTCCCTAATGCTTCTGGTCAGGGGATGCTAAAAAGAGCCATCGCTGGACTCATCGAGAAAAAAGCGCTGATGAATTGGTCGACTAGGGCATCGTTGCAGCAATAAACGGGGGTTCAATTCCACTGAGGGCCATTGTCCACCGTTGCTTGGAATCGTTGAATGATTTCGCATCTGAACCATGAGATTTCGTTGTTCACTTTTGCTTTCGCAGAGAAGAAATGGCCGGCTGGCAGGAACTCTGGACACGATAATTGAGTGTAGTAGTACGATGAGGGGGGGGGGGGGGAGAGGGAGATATCAGGATGACCCCCTCTCCAACCAGTCATTATCCACTCTTGACTCTCAATTCCCCCCTCCTTCCCGCATGTTCCTTCCCTCCCTTCTAATTCCTCTGATTGCTCATTCGCCCTCACTTCATTGCCTCATGTTCGCATGTTCGTACTTTATCGATTTATCGTCGTGGGCTGACTCTAGATTGATACTTGATCTTTCAACAGATGAGACTCGTCAGTCTCTTGCTTGGCGCAGCCTGCCTGGTGTCCACGACACTGGCCGACTCCGAACACACTACATTCAGCCTGCTCACTCCCAATTATACCGAGGTTCGATCTCGTTCATAGTCCAGTTTGAATGGTGTAATTCAGATCAATCGAGGCGGTACGCTCGTCATCAAATGCGAATTTTTCCACGTTGGTCAGTTTGTTTTTCTTTAGTTTTCTGTTATTATCTCTCCGAAAATACATACGTATGTCTAGCACTCGTGAATCCAATACTGAACACGAAACGATAGAAGGAGATGGTGCATCTAGTCCAATATACAATCCTAGTTTTGTTTTTAGTTTACTAGGAGATCACATTTCATGTTGTAGAATTACATTCTGTGTATATATTTGTATTGTGATTTTCGTCGGGTTTAGTTTCGCAGTTTTTATCATAATTATAATTATTTATTATTATTATTTTTATTATTTATTTATTATTATAATGATATTGCAGACGCGGAGGACGTGATCATCTGGAAGCGAGGCGCCGAGCCTCTCTTCATGGACTTCGATTCCGCCATCAGCGATGATCGATATGAGATCAGTGCGGATGAGAAGGCAGATGGACAGGGAAGAAAGGTAATTTTGACCGTAGACCTTTGAAGTATGGCACCTTTTAGAGCATGATTATTCTAATATTGGAAGGCTAATTAGAGAATAAAATCGATATTTATCAGGTCTCCGAGCTCACGATCAGAGACATTGCCGTGCACGAGGACAACACGTTCTACTGTGGAACAATGGAGACTGACAGATACCTCGGAACGAGAGTCAGAATCAGGGGTACGAAGATATCAGTTGTGTCATATGTTTCTTCTCTCGTTTTTCTTTTCAAATGATCAGTGGAAAACACTAACGCTAGTTGTAAACGCTAAAAACGTGGCAATTTTCGGTGCGAAGTTATTCGCAAAAAATCGTCTGGAAAGTGTCATTTATCTTTATCGCTTTTCGAAGACGCGAATCGTTTCAATCCTGGGAAAACTGTTATCAGTCCACGTTGAGCAGATTGGAGCTTCTGAGCTGTGAAAGCGTGAATGATAAGGGCTTTATGCATTCCATTTGATTGTCAGACACGAATACAACCGCCTGAAATAATCAGAAAAAAGTACACATGAGTCTGAGTCTTACGCTGATTCATTAGATTTTGATCGCATTTTCACTCATCAAGTCAGACACAACATCATCAAAATCTATAATTAGCAACAACAAAAAAAACGAATTTGAGGCAAATCTAAACATTATTTCAGTTCCACCGACCGCCCACATCTCTCCCGAGATCTGGCCCTACACCGTCCTCAACCTTGAGCCCGTTACTCTCCGTTGCACTGTCACCGGAAACCCCACGCCCAAGATCACATGGAGCAAGGAGGTGCGAATTATAACGATTTATTCGGTTACTATTGTACAATCGTGAGATAGGATGGGATATTTAGTTATTAGAAGATCGGAGTTGGTGGGAAGGTAGACGAAATCGGTGAGATGGACTGAACAACAAAGTGTAATCAAATCTCGTTCGAAATCGTCCATTGTCAACTTACTTGTCTCGGGATGGTGCTGAATCGCTCGATGATGAGCACGATGAAAACCAGCTCCAGTATCCAATTCATCACTTCTCACATGGCCCATTCTCAACTTGTGGAGTCTTCTCGAGAATTCCACTCTGAAATGTCCTCACGTTCAGTCTGGAAATTTTTGATTTTCTCTCCAAACCTGCGCTTCTGCGGGCTCGATCGATGATGATTCTCCGAAGAAGACTGCAGCAGCGACGGCATTAATTATCGTGTACCCATTGTACCGCTGAAAGATTTTTGTCCTCAGTATTCGATACCGCAGTATTCTAATTGGAATTTCCGAAACTACTGTGATATTCCGAGGAGTGTGCATACCTGAAGATCACGTACAAATGATTCATAGCAAGTGAGAGCGTCAAACAAATGTCAGAGGATATTGGCAAAATTTATTACCTAGCCTTTGTGATATTAGTTTTCCAATTATTTGGATAGGTGCAGTTGGAGTGGATCAAATTTAGATTGATCGAATGTCCGAAAGTAGATCGGACAGTCTGAAAAATGAATTACTTCTGAACACTTGCATACTGAAAACAACGAAATCGGAGAAATGAGCCAAAATCTACTAAGAGAGAAAACGAGAATCTCCCTCATCGCTTCTCTTCTCTTCTCACCCCCCATGACAACGATGGCCATCCCTTCGGTCTCCACCTTTCTCGCTCTCATCGACTATTCCTATCCGACAGAATCTCTCCCTATAATTGTCTTCATTCATCTCCAATGAATTCAGGACAGAGAAGCATCTGAAGAAATAATTATCTTACCTAGTTCGGATCAGAATGTAGAAAACATCGGAAAGCAAATTATGGCAATATAAAGATCTCACCCGAGATCTGGCCCTACACCGTCCTCAACCTCGAGCCAGTCACTCTCCGTTGCACTGTCACCGGAAACCCCACACCCCAGATCTCATGGAGCAAGGACGTGAGAATTATAACGATTTATTCGGTTACTGTTGATTACGGTAGCACCCAAATTATCAAAAGGGGGGATGGACTACAAAAGTCCTGGCAGAGTGGTTCCGGGTGTTCGTGGTGATGATGTAATTTAGATGGTCTGAAATATTATGTGTAATCAAATATCATTCTAAATTATCCATTTAAAACTTACTCTCGGACGAGGGCTAGCAGGGTCCCCGGATGTGGGTCGATTGCTTCTCCACGCCCTCGGAAATCTCCTGTACCTCTTCCTGAAAAACCTTGGTATTTCCAAAAAAATAAGTATTGTATTTCTCACTTCAGTATTTTTTCTTTCCTCAGTTTTCCAATTATGTGGATAGGGGTAATTGTCCTGGATCGATGTAGGTCGATCGAGTTTCCGTGTGTAGGTCGGACCTGAGAAAGGTATAATTTGCTAAATCTTTGTACAGAAAGCAGTGAATTCGAAGAAACGAGTCAAAATGTAGTGAAAGAGAGAACGAGAGCGACGTTATTGAATCTCCTTCCTATCTTCTCTTCTCTTCTCACTCTCGTGAGCTTGGCTCCATAACAACGAGGGCCATTCCTTCGTTCTCCATATTGCTCTCTCTCATCGTGTATTCCTCTCTGACTGATTCTGTCCGTGTAATATTCTTCATTCGTCTCCAATGAAATAAGGGCCGAGTGGATCAATAAATAGCAAAGTCCTGAACTAGTACTGAACAGAATGTGAAAACATCGGGATAAAAATAATTGGTGTCACTTAGATCATGGAAAGGTGTCTGCAGGTATTAATTAGGAAATTATGAAAAAAAGGAGAAAACCTCGAAATGATTATCATTTCTCCTTTGGATCTCTAATGCGGTCTCAATTTCGAACACGCTCACACCTGTCAGAGCAGCAAAATAATGCACAAAATCAATAGATTAGAATCAGCTAAACTTCTTCCAATCGTCAACTCTCCTGCTCGAACATTTATCAACATTTGTGTGGGATCGTTCGAAAACTTATCCAGGGTATTCACCAAGTGTAGGTTCAAAATGTGTTTGAACACAATTGTTCGGGAAGGAAATGCTTTTGCTCTCCCATCTCGTGATACCAGTGTTAAATACAGTAATGCAGAGCATAATTCCAGGGTGGTTCAATCGCCTCTCACGTTTCCGTCGAAGGCGACACTCTTCGCATTCCCTCAGTGAAGAAAGTAAGTCTTGAGCCTTCTGATTGCCGATAAAGATAGCTTTGATTGATAATGTTCAAAGGGGAAATTTATCTTAGGATCTGTGTACGTACTACGCATATTAATGCAAACATAATTCCAGTCGGATTCCGGCGTCTACTTGTGCCATGCCAACTCGACTGCCGGCGAGGCCACATCAAGAACCGACATGCGAGTGCACGGTACGTTTTGTGTGGATATTTCGAGTGTCGTGTTCATCTCACAACTGAGTCCTGAATAGACGAATCTGTTGAATCATGTTTGGAATAACATCATGACGAGTGAAATGATACAAAACAGCATGAGTGTGATCTGCTAACCGAGTCCTCCTTTCAGATCCCCACGTTGTCACGGGAGCCGAGGGTACGTATGCCACTAATTGTTGTTTTTTTATAAACATAAACTTAATGATCCCGCATGGCTTAATACTACATCGAGTTTCTATCGAGTAGTTCGCGATCTGTTTTTGATCGGATTTAGAGTTAGAACGTCAGTTCGAATCAGCGCCCTAACCCGTTATTCCCTTTAATTGAACAAGCGCTAGAAAACATGTCGAGATAATGAAGAGAGAGAGAGAGGCAGATCATAATTGAGGATCGATAGCTTTCACTTCCTCGCTGGAAACTATTCAAATGAATCAGCAAGCAATTTTTTTGTTCTGATTTGAGCTCACTTTTGAGATAAACACAAACGAATAGGCCTCTCGATTTCAGCTCAGCCCTGGATCCGATCCCCCGTCAAGTATGCGCCAGTGGAGATGAACGGCCAAGTGAACATCTCATGCCAGTACGACGGAAATCCCTCCCCTCAGATCGAATGGCTATTCAATGGAGCCAGACTCACGGTACTGCAATATTGTCTCTAGACTATAATAAGATATACATTAACTTGTTCGTCAAATTAGGAATCCGATAACATTACGCAAAAAAGGATTCTAGATTAGTGTAATGATACCGTGTCTTGCAGCTGTCGAAGGAAATGGTTCGCAACAACATCAAGCAGTACGCCTCCAGACTCGCTAACTATTCGGAATCCACTCTGCAGGTACGAGTTGCTCTTTGATCAAGAATTACTGATTTGCCCTCGCAGCTCCTGACATTCAAATTTAAGATGTTGAAGGATGAATCAATATTTCAGATCAACGAGGCAACTGCTGAATACTTCGGCGACTACTCCTGCAGGGCGAGCAACATGCACGGCATCGTCTCCACTGCAATCTTCGTCACTGGTTAGTTTGCAATAACCTCTTGGACACGGTAGCTCTTTTTATTTTTGTATTCCGTTTACGAATACTTTTGCAAAAAGTTTCCTGAGTATCTGTTGATTCTGGAATGTTTCGAATACGGATAAATGCATGGCATAGAGTATCGCGTATAATAATGTAAATTATCACATAGCTTTTTTTATCTTCAGCCTTCCCCTCTCCTCCCGAGCTCTCTATCGACGACAATTGGATTCTCACGATGACTGCGATGGCTCCAAATGGCATCCATGAGTTTGCGCTCTGGTACCGACGACCTGACGAATCGGGATGGCTGAACAAGAAGCCAATCACCGTGAATAAGGGTAAGATTCGCTAATATACATTCATTGTCGCGAAATACGTATCATTGCTGCAGTTGCCACGCATTCTAACCCCTTTGAAACTTTCGAAATTTGTGCATCAAGTGGGTAAGAAATATTCGCCCACTAAAGAAAATTTAGATAGAGGGTAACCGAGTGCGTTCGACCTCTCACGTGTTCCAATTTTGTGTCTAATCTCAATGGCAGAAACTAATTCGGAGATCGCTCATTGAACCTATCCACTTTAGTTCCACTCATAAGCGATAGACACAAACAATACATTATAATAATCATACATATTTCAGGTGATCAGACCGGTGACAAGACGTGGTCCAAGCAGATCAATCTGAATGACTTCCTCGATGAGAGTGGCAGCTACGAGATCCAGGTTCGTCAATCGGTTTGCTAGCATTGGACTTGATCTTTGATCTCTACAGGTCCAAGCCCAGAACGGATACGGATACGGCAACAAGGCTTCTGATATGATCAGAGTGACGATATCAGAGAACAGCCACGGTGAGTTCGGAAATGGTAAAACGGAGATTTATCATTATAGAACTGGTCGTTTTAAATTTCATTTGTTTTGATGGTATGAGTCAATTTAGAACACTCTATTTTTGATATTATAGTTAGTAGGGTTCTACAATAATACACCCCCCGCCTATCCCCAATTGATTGCATCATCCCTACAAAGCCCTACTCAACTTATTTCAGTGCCCACCGCCTCCGCCTCTCTGGCCGGCCTTTCCTCGGCCGCTGCCCTTCTCCTCATCCTCGCTCATTAATCCCGTTGACCTCCTCATTCGATGATCTTTGATCTTTGATCATTCATCACTGCCACTGTTCATCTCCTTAGCCCTCCCTTCCTCACCTGGACCGGTCACTCAACTCCATGATCACAGTATGTTCCCGGCTCGTAGTCAGCCAATTACCGCGCCTAAGTATGTTATCAAAGGTGTTTTCACCCTTTATTTCGCCCAACTTTGACCCCTGCGAGAGAATTCTCTCGAGATCCTCCTCACTAGAGCTTGAACACTTTAGAGCGATTTGAACACCAATCTCTGTTTCTTTCGTTCCTTTATTTTCTTCTCTCAACACACCAAGCTTAGTATATCACAATAACAGAAAAGATTGCCGAATGCGGGTGCAGGTGTGAGTTTTCATTGAGACTTTTTGCACCCCGCTTCCTTTAGAAATCTATTTGTTATACCGTTTTTTCTGTCATTGTACACTCGTATCCGGTATCGACTACTCTTACCCACTCTTTCCTTCTCATCCCTGGGCCTAGGCCTTCTAATGAACCCCTTGTGCGACCCGATTCCTTACTGTCTCCATTCCGCCAACCCTCAAACATCACTTCCCCACGCCCGTCTGTGTTTACCATTATACTCTGAATCCGATAAATTATCAAATTCTGATGTTATATAATTTTGGCAAGAACTTCCGGTATACACAAATAGCATGTTGATACCCATGTCATATCGCTACGGTATTACTATCACCGCATACAAGTTACCGACGACAATCAATCAGAAACCCATACTAATGAATAGACTTTTATTACTTCCGTAGTCCATCTGCAAGCCATGACGTTCTCAAAAGTAAGAGTAGTAGGTGGCAACTCTCCCCTTCTCCTTCTCCTTCTCCTCTTCCTTGACTCCGCCCCCTCTGCCGTTCTACTCTCGACTCATTCTGCAAGGGGAGTTGTTGGCTGTGATGATTCGTCTCCTTCTCTCGCTTGTCGTCGCCTCTCTACTCATTCAAGGTCGGCACTCGATTTTAGCACGATTTCGAAAATTTTCATCCCTGAATTTAATCGGAAAAATGAAAATAGTAGTATTTTAAAAAAATATATTTTTTTCATGTGTTCTGAACAAAAAATACTAGCGTGAATGTGATTATATTTCGCTCATGTCGAAAGCGGCAGAAAAATTCGCGTTAGGTTTTCTATTAGGAGAGTTTGCACCTTGCTGTTGTCCCCTGGGACCTTGCGCGATAAGTCGCCCAATCTTCAAAGTATGCGCCATTGAACCCACGAATATAACAATGCTATAACTTCACGTGCTGATACCCGTATCAAAACATCATGCGCTCTCTGTAGAAACTGGTTCGCATCATGGAGCAGCAAACCAAGTTGAGAACCATCGAGACGTATAGATTGGTTATGGTATTGATATCAGTCGGGAACAATGAAGACTAATTGTGATTGTATAATAAATAAAATAAATAAATATTGATTTACAGGCGCTGCCGGTGCTGCTTGCGAGTTCCAACAGGACAACTTCCATCTGCAGTATGGAGTCCGAGATGGGATGGTGCACTTCAGACTCATTCTTACTGGTGAGGAATGAGATTAATGATGCCAAAAACTCCGACTCTTCTCAATTTGTGCGCACTCTCGTAGGTCAGAGAAACGAAAGAGTGCGCGAATTGAGGAGAGTAGTTTCCGAGAGATCACTGATATAGAGTGACGAATCATTTGACGTGCCAGTACTATTTTTGCTCAAATAACGATAAATATCACATGAGAGAAAATGAATCGCCTTGAACCCAATTTGACTGAATCACTGCAGGAATCACTGCTCGTCACACGATGTGGAATGCGATCGGATTCGGCCAGAGCATGGTGGGTGAACTAATATTTTCTACATCTTCTCATTCATGAGCGCACTATTCTTCATACCATATCATGCCTTTTACCTGATCCTAGTTGCATTTTACTGGGTATTCTGGGTTCACAACAAACCCAAACCGTCTCTTCCTTAGTCTCTCTAGCTGCTCCCTGTGCTCTCAGCGCGCGCTCTCGTCCTCGCTTGTTCATGGTCAAGTACGCGCCATCGAGAGTTTACAAAAGGCGCGATCAATTAGTCACACTTGACCATCTCTCTCAAGTCGCACTCGCTTCCTCATATACGTATTCTCGGAGAGAAGTTGGCAAGACTATCTCTTTTGGTATCTAAGCGGTTTTGCGAGAACTGGAAGTTTGAAAGAAGATTATTATTGCAGTACGCCGGGCTCGATCTGATCATCTTCCGAGTTATCAACGGACGAGTTCAAGTATCTGATGAATACGTCAAGGGATTCACCTCGCCGTGGAAGGATGCAGTGAGTAAAACGTAAAACTGAATCGTGATTCGGTACAGACAGTAAAGCAAAACTGCATAGAAATCTAGCAGGAGCTGATCTTGTGATAGAAAGCATCCAAACGCTCCGCATACAAAGAAAAATACATTGCGTTTTTGCCTTGAAAAAGAGGCTGCCATGGCCATAGAAGTAAGCGCATGGGCACTTTTTTCAGTCGCAAGACATCGTTATCAACTCCATGAACTACCTCGACAACATGGTCGTCATTTCCTTCCGTCGGCCTCAATTCACTCGCGATCAAGCTTTTGACGCTCAGCTCAGTGGATGCCAGAGCTGGAAGGTTAGTTCGAGAAATATTTCCACAATCGGATCAAGTGAACCATTAGGGATACTCTAAGCCAACTTCCTGCACATACGAAACTACATTACTAGTTCAACTTATCAATTCCAGTTCGCAACTGGCATGAATCCGATGTCTCCCCGAGGCGACGTCTTCCACCATAGAACGACGCCCACTGGACGCATGGTTTGCATCGAGCAATGTCGCATCTAAGAAGGCAATTTTCCATGATTTATTGTTAGTTCCTCATCACATTACACCCCATTCCCCAATAGTTACACCCGACGCCCTGCGATGTCGCTAGAAATCTCTCATTTGCCCAGCTTTCCCCTTTATCCGATGCAATATTATTGTCCCTTCCTATACTGTACATTAACTCGGTGTGCCTGCTTCGATGGTATTGTAGCGCCTCTGCTTAGCGTCACCCCAAATTAGTTCTTTTTATTACCCATTTCGCCTCTTTTTTCGCCTCTCCCTCTCGCCTCTCCCTCTTTTTGGTAGCGTGTCCACTGATTGTAAGAACAATGCACAAGACTGTAGAAAGAAAGTGCGATATGTGTGAAAGGGAAGCGCGATCGAGTCTTTTTGCCCCTGTCTGAGACACTTTCTTCACAATGACGAGAAGAGGGCTGATTTATTACTGTAGTTAGGCAATCTGTAAGTTATGAGAGGGAGGAGAAGAAAAACAAATGAATGAATGAACGAATGAATAGAAGATGGTAGTGACACCCGATCAAGAAATGACTCCGTTTGTAGATCGTTCTTACTGTCTAACTAACGATAAAGATTGTGATATTATCATAGATCCCAAGAGAAGAGATGATGCTTGATCAGAATATCCTTAACTCCCTCCTTCAAGGGTTCGTCTCCGTTTTGGAAGGCGCCTTTGTCCACTCCAACAACCTGAAATAAAATTTTAACCGAGAAAATGGGTATTATTACCTGAGCCATCATCTTCTTCTTCGCCGAAGAGAGCATGCCGGGCTTTCGAGAAGGACCGTTCTGAACCGATTTTGTGAAGATGGGATAAAGTGATGTCAAGTACCTTCGACAGAGCGTCCAACTCGAATGTTGGTGACAATTTGAACGCGAACTGGGCGAGTAATCGTAGCTCGCATTTGATCTGCAATATTGGCTTTTTGTGAATCTTCCAGAATCATCTTCCTACCTGCCGCCAAGCGGGAGTCCGCAGAAATGACCAGGAGTGATAGTACTTCTCCTTGATCGTTTCTGGAAAGATCAGAGATCAAAGATCAAAGACCAAGGCCTACCATTGGTTCCGCAGATGATGTCAAACCAGAGGTGCAGACACTGCTCGTTCACGCCGAGAACAAGCAGTGATCGGAGTTTAACATCCTGGTGCGCAGAGACCTTGAAGAGCAGAGATCACTACGGTTTAGGAAGCATGGACAGTGTTATACGACCATCGACAAGAGTTATTACCCGGTTGTGCGTGTCATTCACTAACTGAACCGACCGGAACAGCAGCTCTTCTGGTGTGAGAATCTGAATGATTTTCATTTTGATCTTTGATCTCTGTGTCTTGGGCAACCTTTCCGTCCTGATCGAGGCTGAAACTGTTGCATAGAGTCAGTCGTGAATATACTGCGTTGAAATGCTTCTGGACGGAGTGGTAGGCAATGTCTTCTGCAAGAGATTTTAATCACGCATCGTTCCATCACTCGTTTGGCAGAACCGAACTGGTTTTTTCTCCTCTCTTCTCTCTAATCACTTGACCACAGCCTTGATCGTATCGCCGCAGTTAGTTTCGGGAATGTTAAGCCGTTTCAGAGAGTGAGATTTCCTTGGCTTTATGAGCTTCCGGTCGCTCGCAACTTGGCTCATTGCACTTTCGCTCTGTTTTTATAAGCCAGCGCCATAAAACGTCACCTCTCGAGTAAGATTGCGATCTAGTCTCATTCTTCGCAACGCCTTACAGTTTGAGAAAGTTTTCACAGCAGCGAAAGCGCAACAATTGAGAAATGACTAGTCGGGCAGGGGTCACCACTGTTGGAAAATTTTAACTTTCTACTAATCTAGACAAAGATATTGGACCAATTCACTTACCAATAAAACTCCAAGGATGGTAAGTGGCAGTTGGTATCAGTGCATTCTGTCTGATGCCGTGATCCATGACCTGTCGAAAGGAGTTGGCGAGACGACCACGGATGTACTCGGTGATCTAAAATATATGGTATGAATACAGCATGAATGCGGGTTTTAGGCAAAACACCAACCTAATGATACCATATTCTCGAAAGTCAAAATATGCACACCTCTGACGACACCTCCTCATCTCCATACAGTGAGTACGTTTTGCCTCTCTCGTCAACTACCTGAAATGAGAATCTTGAGGAGGAGCAAGAATAAAATACCGCACCTCAACGAACTTGGCCGGGAACCAGCCTCGCAATCCATTGACTTCTCCCACCCAACAATGCTCATCCTTCTCACTGATGATCGTGATGATGTCGTTTTTCCTGCGAATAAAATAATATTGAAAATAAATAACAATTTATAATTTTAATTTAGTTTCTCGGTGCTACTAATTAGTGATGACAAAACGGCATCGCCTCTCCTCAATTTGCATACTCTCTCGCTGATCAAACGAGAGATCGGGCTTTTTGAGGAGAGGTGGACGCCGATTTGTCATTACTACTAGTAATACTACTGACCTGAACCCGAGTTCGTCCTCGTCTTGTCTGGCAAAGTCCAGCAGGGCCCTCGCCCTCTTCTTGCCTTGCCTTCGTCCACTCAGGAAATTAGACATGTCTGTCTCGTGCGATTGGGGAGTGTAATCAGCCTGCATTGTTCCTTAGAGCTCAAAAGTCGAGGCGAATTCGCACCTGATTAACGATCGTCAAGGCCAACTCTTGATCGCACTCACTGAAGTAGCGGCAGACCTGGAAACAGTCAAATAAAACATTTCATGGTGTGAAAAGCAACATATGTATACCTGATTTTAGGATTCGGTCAATCTTTCCGAGCTCAATACCGTACCTGCAGTATGCTCTCCCTCAAGTCCACCAGCAACTCTGTTTGCCGGATATTCTTCGTTTTCGGGTCGTTTTCCGCCTTGTCCGAAGAACTGAACATATTCTGGATGATGCTCTTCGATCGAGCCACCTTACGTCGTTGCACCTGTAAGTTTCGAAATTGATGAAATATTGAAACCAATTAAATTCTGACTTTCTGCTTCGGTAGATTTGTGTCTGTGGCGACGTTTACGATCGTGCCCTGGTCGGCCATCAAAATCGCCTGGAAATAAAGGAAAATCTTGAGTCCATCACCGATCCTTCGGGACAGTTCAGCATATTCAGTATGTATGTCCAAAAACGACAAGGAAATATGGCAAACAAAATTGAGGCTATCACAAGTGGAAATGATTGGAAATAGCCGACGTGGAAGCTTCGTTTGTGCAGAGATCAAAACGAGGACGGCTCTTTCTCCCCCTCCCCCTCCCCCTCCATTCATCCATTTCCAATTCCGATTTCCCCTTTCTCTCTCTCGTCCTCCCTCTTTCTCACTGATCGATGCAAGCTTCCCATTAGTCACTGTGGATTCGGAACCGCTATCAGATTGACAACCGCAATAATCGATCAATTATAGCCGTGGTTTTAGCTGCACTTTTCTTCTTGTTTTTGAATCGATCTTACCTGGTATTTCTTCCGCAACTCATTGATTAGGTGGTCAGTGATGGAGAATTCGAAGGAGCGCACGTACTCGAATAGCCGATCATCGTCCGATAACTGAAACCGCCAATTTTGATTTTTGATCTTCGAACTCTTTTTATTCGTCACCGTTGATGGAATCTGACAAAGGGCGTTGAAGATATCAGCCGACGACTTGGTCGACTCTGCCAAGTCAACCAGTTCCTCTTCCTTCATCTTCATCATTGAGAGGATTGTCTGAACCGATTACACCTATGAAAACAACTCACTTTTGGGGAGGTAGGATTAAAATCTCGGCTTACTCTGAAGAGAACTACGCTTCCTTGGTAGAAGACGATGTCCCATATCCTCAGGAGTGTCTTCGTCTTGCAGATTGACCCGAGAAGGGTGAGGAACCAGTTAATGAGCACGAGAGACGCCTCGACGTCGTAGTCGACGAGGCACTGGAAGTTTCATTTGATTCTCCAATTCTTTCGCAGTATAAATCTTCTACCTTCACTAAGAATATGAAAGTGAGTGAGAAAAATTTCGAGCTTGCCTTGTTTAGATCAGGCACATGCGTCTTCATGAGATGCCTGCACACCCGTTCATCGGCTTGCAGACCGAGGAGATTCGCTGAGTAGTAGTTGGCTGAAACATACTAGCTGCTTCTTGTGCATCCAATTCGTCATTTTGAAATTTCCATGACACACCAACAGTGTGATTGAGGAAAGATTCTCTGCATTGTTCCTTACATGACCTTTCTTGCTGAAAATGAATGGCAATTTCCATCATACCAGGAAGAATGTCCTCAATCAGCGATGTCATCGTCCAGAATGTCGTTTCTTCAGGAAGAAACAGTAGCAGAGTTGAAACAACCACGCCCATTCCCTGGAATGATCAGTTAGTGATAAATAACAACTTTTCGAAAATATGCGTCATATCCAGTTTATCGATGCCCATTCCCTTCTCACCTGGCAGTATCCCAGATCGGGGTAGATATAGGCGACCGCCTTCAGTACTCTCCTCAACGACTCGATGCCCACACTGATCTTGCGGTAGAAGCAGATATTGTTGGGTAGAGTGCGAAGCAGATCCTTCTCGATCTGCACGCCGATTGAGGGATTGTCCTGGAATTTATATTGAAATAATGAAGCAGCATTTCCATGAAAACATGATGGCAATACATCAAAAACAGTCCGAATCATACCGAAGATGAATGCCTGAGCACATCTTCGTATGTGTAGGGTGCTTCCTTGGCCTTATCCGTCCCGCCCGAAAGCCTGGGCCAAATGAACGGCCGCATCGCGTGAGGAATCCCGCCTTCCTGGAAGACACTGATGAACCAGCAATCTCATGTTGGTAATTTCATTCTTTCAAAAAAATTTCATATGGATGAAGCTAATGAAACATTCAGAATAGCATTTTTAGACGAACCCGAATCAGTGCTTCGAATTTGTCGCTAGTGAGCCGATCCGTTTTCACATCCGACCATTTCATCTCGTTTTTGACTTCGGGATGAGCGAATTCGATGGCAGCGATCCATTTCAAGCTTAATTGAATCATTGATTTCCCAGAACATCCTACGGTTCGGTCTTGCGGAAATGGATAAGGATCTCTGACATATTCCTTCTTGACTACATAAAAGTAACCAGAAGTAGTATTTTATGTAATCAATTAGTAAAAACATGTATTTTGTATTTTGGTATATCTAACCGTTGCTCGGCCGCAGCCTTCTGTTCCATCGCATCCTCCTTCACTGCAGTCATGTCCCTATCTCGGTCCTCCTCCTTCTCCGTTTTGCGGAACCCATACTCATTGAAGCTGGAAAATATCTTTCGCTACTCAAAAGATCATTGAAAATTGTTCGGAAAACCCTTTTTAAAATGGGTTTTGACAACTGAGAATTGACGAGAGAATACTCACAATTCCGCCGGGTCATCGAATACTCTCGGTAGTACCGACGGCAAAATGGATCCGCAAGGCTCGTTCTCTTGCGGGAAAGGAGAGGAGTGAATGACAGCGTCGATCTGCCATAAATCCATACCGTTATCTGGTTTGGCTCATAAGCGATGAAGGATGCGCGCGGAGTGTGTGCAGCTGTGTCCGAGTGGTTAAGGAGATTGACTAGAAATCAATTGGGCTCTGCCCGCGTAGGTTCGAATCCTGCCGGCTGCGAATAGTTTTGCTATTTTTGCTGTTGTAAACAAGTATTAGTGGTCAAAGCAATAATATTTTCCTTGGGGTGGCTACAGCATTCTTAATTAGCAAAGCAAACACAGGTGAAGAGCCCTGTTAGTGAACGACTTAGTGTTATGACGGACTCTCTGAGCAAAGAGTGAGATAATTTGCAATTAAAAACAGAAAGGACTGTGAACAAAAAAAGCCAAACGAAAAACGAAGATGGAGAAACGACGAAAATCGTACCTCGACTGTCGTTTCGCAGGTTTTCCTCGACTTCGTGACGGTCTCATCTTTATCATCGGCCAAACTCTCGGCGTATTTCGCCTTTTGGCCTAAACAACTCTGTTACACCCCTCAAAGGTATCTTTCCACGTAGATGATAATTATCTAGAGAGAAGTCACCCTCAAATAAACAATTCTTACCTTTTTTGTACTTCGTTTCGCTCATCAACCCGCTTTATCTATGTTGCTGCCTGAAAAAAAGCTCACAATTCCTTGCGAAGTAGACGAACAAAAGGAGAAAAACTGTTCTGAATGATTGCCGAATAATCTAACGCAGGAAAAGCTACAGTGAAAGGCGCGATGAATGGTGAAAAGATATGGAAGGGAACGAGGCCTAGTATGTCTCCTCTTCTCTTCCCGTCTCCACGCAGTCTCCCTTGACTCTCTCCATTCTCTCCACTCTCTCAGCTCTTCCTTCTCCCTTCCCCCTCCGTTTCCAACCATGCCCACATCGATTCAGGCTCCATGTGCCATCAGCGTGCTTCTAATTCAGCTAAAACCCCTCACATCAGGAAAATGAATATTCGCTAGGCTACGACGAAAATGGCTATCTCACCCTCTCTGCTGACCAGGGAAGATAATAGACCGGTAAACATATCTACACATGGAAATACAAAATGAAAACGAAGAAATATTAAATCGCTCAGAGCGCGAGTCTTTGTGTCAGATGATAACGCTAAGTGACGTGACACCACCACATAAGCAATT
Organism: Pristionchus entomophagus; assembly: GCA_036245825.1. Taxonomy (NCBI): domain Eukaryota; kingdom Metazoa; phylum Nematoda; class Chromadorea; order Rhabditida; family Neodiplogasteridae; genus Pristionchus; species Pristionchus entomophagus. The sequence goes on from BTSX01000006.1 coordinate 22,470,007, forward strand.
CCCAACTAGGCAAATAAGCCGATTTGCCTCTTCCAGCTTCAAACAAGCTTTCCTAACTATTTTTTTCTGAAAATACTGATTGGGGGAGTTTTCTGAGATTGGCAAAATCTGGATACAATAGATAGTATATTTTTAGGCTAAAAGAAATTACATTTTTTTCTCACATGCTTTCTGTAATCAATCTGTTATCCTGACAGGTCATCTCTTGAATCCCACTCTCGACAACCAGCCGTGGTTAGTGACAGATCCTAAACAACCCCCCTCCCGCTGTTCTCTCTGTAAGTCTTTCGCGCGCTCACATCAAATATACTGGCGCGTTCCATTCTCATGACGCGTCAAGCATGTGCAAGCTAGTTGTCGAGCCAAATAAGGGCGATCTATCAGTATTTCTTCTATCTCTGATGTTCTTCTGTTCTACTTTCTCTTTCAATTAACTCGACTGGTTTCTTTGACGAGGAAATCGATAGAGCGCGCGTCCTTCACAACAAATTGCCCGCTTTCCTCTTAATATTAACGATTCGCGATAATTTTTTGCCTTTTTTCACCGTGACTTGCAAAAAATGTCTGGAACGCGTTAGAAGATATGTGGTATCTCGAATTGTAGTATCTTTGAGCCTTGAATTAATTTGCATTCAATTTGTACGTTTGATAGCCTGAGGAAATGAAAACATTGAGTCACGTGGGAGTTGTTCCTTTCATTCCTTGACCTTAGACTGCTGGCTAATCGATTTAGATTGCATTCGTTTTCTTGCGACGTTTTCTAGCGTTGTTTCATGTCTGATTTTTATTTTCGAGTGAAGTTAGATGAATTCAGATTTATCCTGTTTATACGCGATTTGCTTCGTCTCAGCTATCGATCCAGCTGAGTTCGTAGCCATGCATACTGCTCTCTTACCTGTGCTTCGCAATGATAATATTTGCCTTATCAGATGTCGGGTTGTCTCGATAATATATCGTGCAACTGCAACATCGACTGGGAAGGGAAGCGGAATGGAGTGGCCTCCATCGCGGCGGCAACTCTTTTCTTCAGCGCATGGTGGCTGATGCTGGACACTGCTGCTGTCTACGGCCATGAGGATTGGAGCAATGTGAGTTATGATTGGGAAAAGTAGCTAGAAAACCCGTCAGTTGCAAGCCTCTCCGCATTTGTTCTCTCACCCGATGATCCAGTAGACTGTAGAATCCTTGCTGAGGGACATCTAATTACATCTGATCTATGGAGTACTGAGTCATGACTAGGGTTGGTAATTCATGGATTGACTCTCTTCATTTCGCGCGTTCTCTCGTTTCTTTTATGGATGAGAGAGTATGCAAAATGAGGAGAGTCATCTTGAAGGATCCAAACAGATGAAGGACGAATTTATCAAGTCAAGATCATGTTACAATACCAGTAGACACTATATCTTCACTTCAGGTCTACATCATCGTCACCATCGCTTCCAGTATAGCAATGTTCATGGTGAACGCCATCTCGAACAGTCAAGTGCGAGGAGAGGCCCTTCAGGAGTCGGTGCTGGGCACCAAAGGTAGTCGCTCTTCCCTTTTCATCCTTCGCCCAACGTTCAAAAAATTTATTGATAACGAACGGATCTTATTACGACCGATGTATACTAACCCATCATCATTTGGAGATGATTAATGTTGATAAATTGAGTGGTTTCATCATCTCCTCTTCAGGTGCTCGTCTCTGGTTGATGGGTGCCTTCTGTCTCTCATTCGCTTGCATGGTCGCCGCTACGTGGCTTCTCTTCTCTGATTACGTTCTCAGAACGGGGTATGGTGGATTATCATTATTATTAAATGATATGTGGACTATATCAGTTCTACATTGAGCGTTGTGGTGATCCGTTTCCCGATCACAATTCCGAAACTCACATGATACTAAAAAGTTTGAATCAAGTAATGAGCTAATGGATGTGTGACAATCGGGCCTGAAGTGCAGGTTGAAATCCGAAAGAGTGAAAGAGAGGAGATATTGGAGATAGTGCGCATGCAAATCGAGGAGGGCTGATCAGCCATTTGATTTGCATGCGCTTTCGATGAATGCATTCTTTAACGATCTGTCCTCGATGCGGGACGAGATCAGGATAACCAAGAGTAGAAAGATAGCGAAAAAGGTGAGAGTAGGACGTAGTCGTATGACTCCGGGTAGATACAGTAACCCATTCAGTCCCCAAAATCGATCAACTACAGTATCCTCTTCAGACCTCACCCAGTCTGGCCGGGAGTCGCTCTCTTTATCCACAATCTCATGATCTTCGGTGCCTCTCTTGTCTACAAATTCGGTCGTACCGAGGATCTCTGGGGATAAATTGCCTTTCTCCATTTCCATCTCTGTATCCATTGTCATCAAACTTCGCCATTCCCTAGTCCTTCTGGACATTCTTGGTTCAGTGTACAAGACAAATTTGTAAATTGTATGTAAATCACCGAAGGAAAGAGATTCATCTGCAACAGATAAAGAAATAGTGATGTGAGATCTAAGTATGATACGCATTCGGACATTTTCTTGACGTTGGACGAGTGTTATAAAAAAGACAATACAGATAATTTGTGCACAGTGATGCAAATTGAATTTCTGAATGGTTTTCGAGACCTTCCTCAATTGAAATTATGGATTACGTTAGCTCTATCATAGTGCATGTCGATTCTCGAGTGGCTCTCCAATTAGGAGGATTTAATGCAGATTCATGTTTCTTTCAATCAACTTCTCCAGCATATCACTTTATTTAAAGGTGGTCTAGGGTATTTACCAAAATCAGACTCTCAAAATTTCTAGAGCTCCACAACTCTCCATCTTCCTCGGAACAAACATGCGGGCGCGTTTGATTCTCCAGTTGACACGTCAAGTGTGAGCTAGCACGGCATGCCATACCCTCGATGTTGACGCGCCAAAATAGGACCAGCCACCAGTATTTCTTGTTTTGATGTTGTTCTTTCTTTCACGTTTAATGTCATTGCCAATTTTCAGGTTTATATGGATGAGGAGATCTCTGAGGGAACAAGCACACTTGACGATGAGTGGTTAGTTTCTTCCCAGATACTTTCAAGTACCAATTAGTTTGGACGTTTTTCTTTTCTGATTTTATCAAATTCTATTCATTGAAGCGTACTATTTGATTCATACATACATACATTCATGAGCGGGAGTAAGGATCAAAGTGAATAATTCTCTCAATATGCTAATTCGTCAAGGGCGAATGCCGGAAGATCAAAGCGTTGAGTCACGTGGGAACCATATCGCTTTCTGACTAGTTCTTCCTCAAAATCGCACTATCCCTCTTTCATTCGGCTGTTATGTGTATTGGACCTTTCGTATGAGAATTAATCAAATATGGATGCATTTTGGTTGATATCAGTTGATCATTTTGTTACTAATTTCATTCACTTTCAGGGTAAAGGCGGGCGACGCCTCTCTCGGATCGTCTTCACTGAACACGTCGAAGAACGAGAGCTCGATGAGCGACGGCGGGAGTCCCGCTTGTCAGGAATCGGAGGGACGAGGAGCCAAGTGGGGAGTGAGTGCATGTCTCATCTGATATTGTAGTCAACAGTATGGTTGACAATGCAAGGATGACTCTCCTCATTTTGCATACTTTCTGACCGCAATCGCGAAAATCCCATATTTTACTTTCTTCTTACTGGGTGAGAAAGAAAGATTGATGTTTCAGCGACTTCTGGGTGTGTTGAATAGGCCCGATCCGAATTCGTACGAATGGGATCACCTCTTCAATCTGCGCAGTCAATCGATATTAAGGAATGACTGCAGACAACTGGCCAAAGTGAGTTATCTCGAACTTTTATGTCAAATGATCTTGTATTCTTCAGAAAATCAACAACACCAAGTCGGTGCCTGAGTTGGAATCATTCTTCACACTCTACTGTAAGATGAGGAGCATCGACTATCAGAGGAACAACGGATGGATGGAGGTTCGCCTTTTTATGTCCCTTCTGTGCATTCATATCGCATTGATTGGAATAGGGGAAGGGGATATCGTCCCGATTGAGTGTTTGATCCGCTTATTCAATGGAGGGGATTCATTTGCTCACTGACCACCGAAGGGGTAGATCGATTCGTGTGCAACAGTCTGATAGTGACCCTGTTGATACCATGGAGCGAAGAGTATTGTTGCTATCTCGATAATAACAAGTTGATAAGATATATTATCGCGTTTTTCAGAACACATTTTCGATATGAAACCTTTTAAAAGGAGAGGAAACAGATGGGATGGGAAACGACATTGCAGTTTCGTAATGTGCTCGCTTCAGATCTATGAACGACTCGTACGTGTTCCTATGTCAGCCGATCAACTCTTCCATATTTTCTATGCAGTGACTACCAAATTCGTGCCGAGGTACGTGCAAAATCATATATTTTGTGAGAAACTTACACGCCTCAATTATGCATTCACATGAAACTAGAGAGAACTAGAGATATTCGTCTCGAGAATCGATGAAAGTAGGGAAATGGTCGTTACTCTCCTTCAAACTGACATCATAAGACCCTTTCCTAAAATTCTGACGCCGGAACACTATGACGAGAGAAATACCCCCTTCAGTCTCTAAAGGAGATGAAGCACGGTGCTCAAATAAAAGACAGCACTCGATTCTTCGATGATGGACCCAGATCGTGTTCAGAATAAACTACAGCCTAGAATTATCTCGAGCTTATATTATGTCACGAGAATTCTGAAAGCTCTAAATTATCCATTCTCAGAGACACTCGGAAGAACTCCGCCATCTATGATCTCTTCCGTCTCATTCTCCAGGTGTGTTTTCGAAAAAAAAGTATTATTTCAGTAGCCTTTAATATCCTATGTTGTATACAGTATTCTGTCACTACTCTGTTAGCTGTCATTCTACATTTAATTTTCTTATAAAATAAATAATAAGTATGATACGACACTGGGCGGTCTTCTCCACCCCCAACATTGTACCTCTGTATTCATTAATTATTATTCCAGTATCACGATCCCGCGGTCTGCACGAAACTGGAGACTTTCAAGTGTGCACCACTCAACTATGCAAAGGTGAGTGGGAATGGAGGGGAAGGAGATGGAAAAGTGACTAAACTATGAGGGAAGAAGGCCGAGGGAAGCTCTCGAGGAGATAACTGAATTTGACGATGGGCTTTGAAATGCGGGAAGCGCTAGTAAACTGAAAGAAGCGAGTCAGAATAACTGCAGTCATCGTTTGGGATGTTTGGATGTCTAGAAATCAAGTAAATCCTTGCAAATTTTGATTATAAATTAGGGAAAAAAATTATTTGCAAGGAGTTGGTGAACATATCAAATTGTGCTGTTTCTCAGCGTCCGGTGTAAAAACTATATAATAAATTGGAATATTCAACTGGAGAGTATGGGATGTTGTATTATTGTATGGGTAATGTTGAACACATATATCTTGGGTCACAAGATGGTAACAGTCATAGAACAGTTGGGGTAGAAATAATTCACAGACAAAAATTGAGGAAACCGATTGCATCCAGATGATCTACATAGATGCGCTCTCCACCTTTTTTATACTATTAATCCACATAATATCTCTTCGCATATTTTGGGCTTGAATCGCTAGTTCGGATTCGGAATTGATCATTTTTCAATTGATAATTACTGCCTAATGACTTACCTTTGTTCTCATGATTCTAATATGACACGGAGTGATAGTCAGCTATTCAAAATATCGATGCTCGTATAAACAGTAGAAGAAGAGACAGCGTATGCATCTAATTCATCAAATTAATTAAACAAAGACTTTAATGGGAAACGGAGAGAAATGAAGAGAAGATGTGGAGAATGCACTTGCAGACATTGAAAAGACTTTATTCTTTTCGCTCTGGCCGAAATTACACATGCGCGAAAAGATGATATCATAATATCAAAGCGATCTTAGCAGAAAATACTATCTGCAATTCAACGGATGGCGGGATACGATATAAGCGAAGAATCATTTTCAGGAGTGGTTCAACACTGTCATGGCCAGTCACACCGATGAGGGACCCTGTCATGTGCTGTGGACGCACTACTTCGATAAGGTCTGATTATTGAGAATACAAAGTATAATTATAATTCAAGCTGTAAGCGAATTGCTATGTATCCATTTTGTTAGAAGTGGCTATGTGCATCAGTAGCGCTTCTCATTGTCGGAGTCGGGGATCTGTGAAATATATTATTTCCAGGGCGATCCGTTCCTCATCTTCTTCATGGGACTCGTTCTCATCGTCAATTCGAGAGAAGAAATTCTCAACTATCCGATTGACGAGAAGTGAGTTATATTTTTTCACCTACGCACGAGGTGCTACGGCATACGGTAACAAGATGATGTGATCTTTTGACAAGAGTGATGATAAGGATGAATTCGTTGGGGGTTATTTAATTTAAAAGACGATGTATTGATTGATTCAGACGTAGTGTTATCAAAGGGAGAAGCTCATCTTGCATGTCTGTATCATAATTATATTTGTAGAGAGAAGCTGGGCGCGTTCATCGAGGGATTGCCGAGGAATCTGACTGAAGAAGACGTCGCCGATTTCGTCGATCTTGCTGTTTTCTACTCTCAACGAACACCTCAGTGCATCAAAGAGGTGAGATAATTATCAATCAAATTAGAAACGGTCCAACGAAACTAAAAATAATTTTTCCAGGATTTTCATTGCATGATCTTCGGCGCTAATCTCCTTGATGAGTTCAACGAGGTCTCACTCTCCAAACTCATCTGCTTCCCCATCTCAAACCAGGAATTGATGAGGAGGGAGAGGGGAGGCGATTCGGTGAGAGACTACAACTTTGACACAAGGAAATGAAGTTTGACCTTCATCGAATATGAGTACATAAACGAAATTCGTGCTCCCAGGTGTTTTCGCGGTAAGAACCTGCGTTCTTGGTAGCCATATCGAACGCACGCAAGTACACTTGGAATACAAACACGATTTATAATTCGAACTTCGCCGAATTATGTATTTTAATTCACGCTCATGCAACAATGCGAAGGAATCCCGTGCACATTGATATGAAAAAACAATGAAGTCGTAACCTACTAAAATTGATCTTTGATCTTTTCAGGCGATTCGGTACTTCATGGTCGACTGCAGGAAGACTGATTTATATCGAAGGGGCAATGTGCCGGGCTCGTTCTCTCTAGATTGTCAATTGGTTCGTTTCCTCCAAATCTCTGTGCGCTCATGAAGGGAATCGTAAACCTGTTTTCAAATGTTGAAATCCATTGAAATCTGCTGAATGGGGAAATTATCGATGCTGACAAAGAACTAGCGATTCATCACTACAGATGATAGAGCTTGGTGAATACGGCGTAGAACACTATTATATTGGGGCGAAAACTAAATAGTAATTGCGCATAAAATAATTCAATCGAGCGCAAGAATGTCATAATCTGGCAATCCTTTGGAGAAATTTGATGCATGTTTGAAGCATTGATTGTATTAGCATATAGCCATGAAAAAACACAGAAGTGAAGGTGAATCGACCTGTTATTTATTACTCGAAGTTCATATTTTAGATGGTTGATGCTCCGGACCAGTTCGCAATCGGAGTAAATAGTTTGAAGAAATACAAGTCGGACCAGCGACCGGATGATCACTATTGCTTTATTGGATACGGTAAGTCGACTGCTTGATAGTTCATTGAAAGATCTATTTGTTCTACTGGGTTTCCTCAACTATTGATCAATGGTCTTTCATAATCGAATCGCTAAGATGGAATGGTGGCTTAATGATCAATAAGGAAGTGAATAGACCATTACCTCCTTACGTTACTTCCTCGTAAGCAATGCCCCTATCTAACCACGTCAACTCGAATCGAATCAAAAACAGAAACCAGTTCTCTCCCCGCTCTGTCAACACTGCTCTCATTCCGCGAAAAAGTCAGAGGCACTATAGACAGCGGCAGACATGGGGGGATGGGGAACGAGAGAGAGAGAGGAGGGGAGGGGATAGATAACCGAGTGCGCACCCGGCCTGTACGCAAGCTGTCGGCGGACGCACCGATGCGCACCCGGATTGTCAATCGGCGTACCCGCCCCCACCCTGGGTGCACCCAATGCACCCAATCTCCCTTCCCTCCCCTCTCTTTCGCCCCGCCCCTTGCACCCTCGCACCCGAGCAGTACCCGGTGCAGATAGAGTGCAGCGCGAACCCATCTTGATGAGGTTTGGGGGGAAAGGAGAGGAGAGGGGAGGAAGAGATCAGCGATCGATGACGTTATAAGAGCAGAAGAGGACAGCAATGATGTTCGGGGAGAGAGAGATTACTGACTTTTAGCCACCACTAGTTTTTTTGGGTAATGATTAGCTTTGGAACATTGGAGTCATACAGGTCATTGGAAAAGTTGAGGAAGAGTTCCTAGGCAAACGTTGCTATGGATCGAAGTGCATTGGCTCACTCTGAATAACAAGCGGAAGATGCGATCATGCACTGTTGATGGTCTCTGTTATCTCTCGGTGACTCAGATCTGATCATATTACAGTGGTTTGCCAAAGAATTCCGACTGACATAATAACTATGCGACACGCATTTCAAAACATCAATTAGGACGGCTCTTGTAACAAATCCCAGACTAATGAGATAGCTCTTTCTGGCATCCGCTAAGCAGTCAGCATAACAATGGCGTCGGAGAAGGAACTGACAACCAACACAAAGGCTTTAGTCGCGAAATAACTAACTGTCATTTCAGGGGATGAACTGGACGATCAGCACATGGTTATGGTCGTGGCCAGGTTGCTGGCCGAGGGAACTCAGCACTTGTGCGTACTGGATGGAGGATTCAAGGGTGAGGAAACGGCTATGGTTACTCAATGACATCGGTCAATTGAGTGCTTAGTAGACGATATTGTACAATCAGTAGACATGGACTTTCCTTCTTTTTATGAATGATTATTTCAGCCCTTCACGGTTATCTCTCTTCCATCAATCAACTGGGTAAACTGCACTCTCACGATCCAATCATATGCGAGTTGTGTGGAGGACACGGAGGAGAGCACAGCCATGCAGGAGTATTGGTGTGTGGATTGATCTTTGATCTTCAGCACTGCTTATTGTACTGACGAATTCGATCAGATTGTGACCGCAATTTGTTATGAAAATGTAATGATGAAAATCATCCATCCATTTCAGTCACTTGTCTCTCGTCTCAGCAAGGCAGTCGTCTCGAAGGGGACGACGATGAAGGGGAAGATGACGGAGATGGTCAACTCCAGATCTATGCCCGAGGGCATAACCATGCACGTGTCGGCCAAGGACAGACACGGCAAGAAGTGGGTCATCCTTGAACATATTTTGCACATCTCTCGAAGGTTACGGCATTGAGCCTGGTGTCCCTGAGAACTTGCTCGAAGGATGGCATAGACAAATAAAGATTGCAAATTCCTTGAAATCGTTGCAACAATGACCATCCTCAAACATAGGAATCTCATTATTTATCGAAGATTCTTAGCAGTCAACGTTCGTTCATACGAGATACTCAGATACCGTAAGTCGAGTCAGCAAGTGTTCTCCATCGATGGGGAATCATCAGAAGATGAGCTACCACATTCGTCATCTGTCTACACCCTCAAAGGAGAAGAGAAGGAGAAGGTCGGTGCAACATCCGATAGTAACATGTAACCGCAAAGTGCTTTATTGAGCAACGATTTCAACACGTAGAACGACTATTAGAGCTTTTCCACGGTTTAGTAAAACTTTTGAGTGATCGACGGAGGATTTTTTCACAACCCATCCCGATAAGTTGTGGGTGAAGTCCCCTTACGCATATTTATATTGTTTCACATATTTCTTTTTTTTTTTAAAACGAGGCACACGCAAATAATGTGTGATCATTATGATTAGTTATTATTGCAGCTGCTTCTTGCCTCGTTCATGTCTCAACCCGAGGTGATCGAGTCCTTCGAGTGCCGGGAGTTGATTGGAGACAAGCAGCTTCCCGCCCATATTGCCCTCACCAGGACTCACATGCACATACTGAGGGATTGTGTAGATCAGGTGTGTTACAGTACCCCCGAGAAATTAACAATCTACCGTCAGCAGGGCGCAGATATAAAATAAAGCATACAAACTGATTGATCAATCTAGAGGTGGTTGAAGTGACTCATTCAAGTTATGAATACCTCGTACTTCAGCCGGGCTACGCGACGACAACCGCCCGATTACTCCTTTCTACAGTCTACAATGTGACGTGTCGGAAGAAGATCCCCGAAGTGCTCACATTCAAGTTTGGTTACGAAACCGAGATTGGAGAACCGACCATTACGTCCATTCACAGGTCAGTGACTGATAGCCAACCTTGGCTGATGTTGTAATGAGCGGTAGTGAACGTAATAATCTATGATTTTCAGACTACTAAACCATGAGAAAGTTCTATTGCGAATCACCTTTTGCAACATTGCAATGTTGATGTTAATATTGATGAACTGGTCTTGCGGGAGTAAATTTCTGATTTCTTGCAGGTTCTACATTCCGAAGGCGGGCGAGTGCGCGAAAGCAGTCAAACACGCCATTTACGCCATTCGGCCTCTGCCCGATGAAGGAAAAGAAGATGAAAGACCATCCACTGGCGCTGGACTTGAAAATTTCTCCCTTTAATTTTTTTGGACCACACTAGGTCGCATAATAATCATCTGTTCATATTTGAGACTATAACCAGCTTGCAATAGACGAACTCCTCTTATATAACTGTCCTTCATTTCGGTTTACTATGTGCGACCTAGTAGTATCATTGCCCTCCCGAGACAATCAACGGCTTCTTCAATCGCTTTTCACTTATCCGTACATTCTTATTAGGCTAATAATCTTCTTCCGCATTCACTATAGTTGTAAATAGAGAGTACACGAGAGCAGTATGATGATAGTAGCTATACATAAACCCAATAGTTAGTGAGCCATCCGCATCGGGCACCATTCTCCATTGAATTACCTTATTCTCACCATTCATGTATCCCCTTTGTCATCGTCTGATCACACCGACACGTGGAATAAAGTGATAAACTTGTATTTCGAAACGACGTTAAAGTGTTCAAAGTAGCATAGTGCGTCTCACTCCATGCTTCGTGGTGTGCGTGCGTTTAGCCAGCCGAGGTTTTGAGGAGAGGGAAGGAGGGGGAGAGGGGCCTCCTAAGTATCCTTGGCGGCGTTCTTTAGGTCAGCTGACCTGATCAGGCAGTGTATCAGTCACAATGCTATCGACTGGGCGTCTCCTCTTTCCTCTTCTTGTCATCGTCGTTTCCGTTCATTCTCAAACGTTCAGCACTGGAGACAATTCGTCCATTGCAGACTGCAGGTTTGTTCTCTCTTTCGCTAATTAGAGAAGACAAAAGCCTTTCTGAATTATTTAATTAAAATTAAAATAGCTGATTCGAATAGCAATCTTCATTGGACAGGACGAATATTCAACAATTTGTCAAGCTTTCCATATGACGCCGTTTGCCTTATTTTCGAGCAAATCTGGACAGATCTGGCACAGCTCAAAAAGTTCAATTTTGTGAAACTGTGCGATTTGGGGTTATCGAAGACGATGGGCATATCCATTTTATCCACAGACCCCTCGTTAGCTCCAGATGGCGTCACGTTATCGCGTCCTAGTGGCGTCCTGAGAGACCTAATTTTAGGTGAAAATTGTTTCTCGGGTAGAATTTCATGGCGAGCACGCCAGTCTAGTTCATTTTTCACGATTTTCAAAAATAATTTTTTTAAAGTGAACTTTTCGCATAGGCCTATCGGAGCAAAACCATGTGGATAGATCGATCGGGCATGACGAGAGGATTCTAAATCTATTTTTTTATACAATAAAAGGGTGCGGTGTCTGAGATAAGCGACTTACAGTGTATTCAGAGTGCAAGGAAAAGGGGCTCCCTCGCCTCTTCCTCTCTCCCCTCGATCGCTTCCCTGACTCCGCGCGACGAGAGAGCGTGGGGAATGGAGAGATCGCTCGAGAGAGGAGGGAGAGGGAGGGCAGGAAAGAGTCAATTTCTTGCACTTTCAAAACGAGGCCATAACGTGATTTCGACAAGACGCCTTCTGGAGCCAACGAGGGGTCTGCGGACAAAATGGATATGCCCATCGTCTTCACCACCCTCGATAACCCCAGATCGCTTAGTTTCACAAAATTGAACTTTTGAGCTGTGCCAACCCTTGCTTGAAAATAAGGCGAACGGCGTCATATTACTACTCAGAAAACAATGAATGCACATGTAGCAACATGGATAAACTATTGAGAAATATCTTGCAATTCAGTCACGGTTGCTCACATAAGGACGAATCTCGCTTCTGTCTCGATGGAAACGCTCATTTCTACGAGCGATTGCTGATGGGTCATCTGAGATACTACATCGCAACACAGGTCAGGAGGTTCCGTCTGTGAACAGGAAATATCGTCTAAGTATGTGCTGCATGGTAGGGGTGATGAAACAAATGAGAATTCAAATTGAAAAAGCATTTTTCATCAAATTGCACAATCGACGATTCGAATATCCCCATAAGCGCAATGAAACTGATTCTGCGTGCATTCCGTTTCGGTGTGGAGTTTCGATGTTCGAACGGTCAACCCTACTGCATAGATTCTGCTTCTCGATTCTCCATACCTATTGATTTGTTTAGAGTGATCACGTTCTTTCGGCACCAATATGTTTCGTGGTGGTGATAAGGGGCAATTCAACATTTCTTATCAGCGTATTGTTTTCCTCATGCGCAAATGACGCTTTGGTCGCTATGATTCTTTGACAAAAATCAGGCATTCGACACTAAATAAGCCTATTCCAGGTCTCAATCGATCTGTGGCACAAGCACCACAAGGAGGGAGTGAGAAGGAATGCATCTGAGGTGAGGAAATTACTCATTCATCTCACTCAGAGCTATGACTGTGAAAACGAGAACACATATGCCTTACAGCGTTATCTAAAAACAAATTGCGTTTCGAAATGAAAACACCATAATCAGCATCGATTATCAGCACAATGATCATTGGTCATATTGGTATCTCACGTTTGATAACACTTGATCAAGGATGGTGTGAACATTCTTTGACCTAGTGTGATCGGAATTCATTCGGGACAGTGTCATTATCTAGGCACTAGCAAGTGTACTCAGTGGTCGGTATCAGAATGACGAGGAGTGGGACCTTTTTTGAAAATTTTTTGTCATAAGCACGTGTCAATTTCAGTTGCACGAGGACGTCAGAGAGGGTCTCGGTCTGCAGTGGACGGGAGAGAAGGACATCGTCACCGAGAAGATCATCGATACACTGGCGGATATTGTGACTGAGCGAACGGAAGAGGTGAGAATGGCGGTAAAACATCGGAAAACTTTCGAATCATTCGTGTTTGATGCCAAAAGATTCGGAATGTACAAGTTGTGTGAAGAAAAATTGAATGTAATCACCGCTGATATCGAGGAATCTGGAGAAACGCTTTCCTCCTTGCAGATAAATCTCCGTAATCGCACGCATGCCCCACCCACGCACTGCCCGATCCCGTGCGAGTACACACACGACCTGTACAAGATCGTACTAGGATTGTCGGTGAGTCAGGGAAATTGTTTATTTGAATCGTAAGAGAAAAATAATCGGGTATCCACTGCGGAGCACGTTTGTTTATTATTGACTGTCATGCCAAATAAAGATCATTCCTTTTTTCAGATTGCGCTGAACGTCATTCTCGCCACCGGTCTAGTCATCGTCTTCACTCGAAGCGCAGAGAGAAACAACCGTCGACTCCTAGCCACTGACGACCATTAGAACAAAATTTCTTGCAGCCTGTAACCTACTTTCTTTCTAGAAGTCATGCTTTATCCCCGCGTTGAGCCCCAAGTTCTCACATTTTCTTCGCCACATTTGTAGGAACTCTATTCCGCTGTTCTTACCATTCCAAAGCCTTCCTTAGACGCAGCTTTAGGACCGAATGCATATCTGCACTCCGCAGGCAGTTTCTCCTTATCCTCCCCAGACAGGAAGCTTTGCGCCCACCATTACATTTTTTCTCTTGATTCTATACGAGTTCGATTCCTCCACTCAGTTTTCACAGATTTCGTTTTCATTAAATACCCATTCTTGTTCTGATCTTTTCCTGAGTATTGTACAAATGTTCCGTTCCCGATTTTGGCTTATCCGATCCAGCAATAAACAACGAACAATGCTACGCGAACATGGTGTGCCACAGTAGAATACGGTAGCTAGTTGGGAAAAGTCGGCGGCCTTTCTCTCTCGCTCCTCCTCCTCCCTCTCCCTCTTCTACCCTCAATGTTGTTTACTGGTCATTCTCTGTGACCTTGCCTCTCCCCCATTGGTCTCCGGTTCGGTTAGAAAGGATGTAAGAGATCCAATCGATGGTTGTGTCTTCTCCCCCATCATTATTTCTCTCGCTTCACCTAAGATGCGCTTGTTTGTTGTCTTAGATATCGACGACCATTGTTTTCGAGCGAGAGAACGCCACACAAACACGCGCTATTAGACGCGTCAACAAGACAACGCGTTCTCTGAATCGATTGTCATTCTCCCATGCGATGTTTGAGCCAGTACTCTCAACCTGTTCGCATCCAATATTCGTTCGCCCAATTCCCATCACTATTCGCTAATGTTCCTCGTTATTTTCTTGCAACGCTTTGCATCAATCGATATTCTATTCCATCTTTCCAGGATGCAAGTACAATCAGAAGACATCACTGTCGCCTGGGGGCAGCAACCACACCACCTTGACCAACAATACGGTAATTGTATTCATTTATTTTGTGATTTCGTTATCAGTATCACATATCATACAAAATTCGTACAACAATCATAATAGTTTCTTGAGATTGTAGTGCGAAGAATCTTGAGATTGTAGTGCGAGATTGCTGTTTTTGGAGGCGGTAGAGCGCACTTCCCCCGATGACTTACCCATTCCTCCCCCCTCCCCCCTGATGCGTCCGCGTGTGGAAATGTGCGATGAGAGATACACGTCATGCAAACTTGTTCCGAGAACATCACAAAACCATTGCGACTCAGCCAGTCTTTGTGCTATCTCGCTAGTTGTTATTGAGTAAATGAAGAGAAATTTGACGTCTCGCTCGTTTCGCTGAGCGAGATAAAACAAATGCACACTTTTGAGAGAAAGAGAAGCAATCGATAGCAGGGTGTTAGAGAGGCAAGCTAAATGGGCATTGGGGCTGGGAAAGTTTCAAATTTCACCGAATGTAGGGGTGAATAGTTGGGGTAGATAGAAGGGGAAGGTCAGACTTGTTGTTGAAGCAGTCGATTTTATGAGGTCAGGTAGTGTCTAGTACTCTGGTACGAATAAACAATGCCCACTGGCAATGATAACCCGGGTAAACTACTAAATAAACGACAAGCTAAAAATTCATGAACTTCAATTTTCAGGTAGATGGCGTCTTGCTGTCTTCCAGGATGTGCAGGAGGCCATGGATTCGTCCAAGCTGTACTTCCTCTACGATCCTGACGCAGATGAGCGATCACAGACAACGTCAGTTTACTCGTTTATCGTATAATGTAGCTATCATTACTGTATGCCACTAGGTGCACAGCTTGAGCACATCATTTCAATGGTTACATAGCCTCGAAAAGCGATAGTATGCATTTTACAAAATTGAGTGGGTTTTTCGCTATTAGGATAACTGGGCGTGGATACTTTGACCGAATAAAGCGTTCTCTGCGAAGTGTGATTGGCCTTGAACCGGCCATCTAATTAGGGCGATCGAAATGAGACACCGATGTGATCCTTCGAACTCTGAACCAGCGTCCAAAAATGAAAGGAAAGTGAGCTTTTCGGAGAAATTCAACAATTGGACTATACTTCCCGAAAACAATGTTTCACAACTCATAAATGATCAAATTTTCAGCGGTGCTCGCAAGGGAGGCGCCAGCATCGTCGTCTTCGACCTCAACCTGCGATGCTTCGTTGCCGAGATGCCGATTACTGTATACGGTGCGTTTATTCGGGTTACTGTATTCCAATATTTACCGTACTCTTACCGTACCGTTCAGGCAAGCCCAAGTTCTTGTTCGCGCTGAAGGCGCCCGCCCAGTCGGGCGGCACATCGTTCGTGCTCGTCTGTGAGAGTGAGGGGCACAACGGTTTCCAGGTGAGTATGAGCGCGATAATGCGTAGTTTAATTTCGTAAAAGATTAACAATCACGGTAGGCAACGATGATTATGTCTTAAACAAAATCTCTACCAACCATCATCTCAATCTTGTTCTGAATATTAAGACATCATCTCAGTAATTTGAGACCACACCCCGGACACGCTGAGCTAGCAATGAGAACCAGAAGCCCATGCTCGGGTGCTGGAAGGGTCTTGGTGCCACAGTGCACAAACCATGACTTATTTGTCATTCCTGCCACAGTGTATGGAGAAGAATAGTTTTCAAGGTAAAAAGGTCGAAAATGATATTTTCTCAACTGTTCGGGATAGACTCAATTTCTCCTTTGCGTTAGTTTAGGAGTGCCCTGAGGCTCTTAAATTCTCATTTTGATTGAGTACTGCTCGTTTTGAAAATGATCTTTTTGACATCAAATTTTATTTTTTCGATCAGAATTGCCCATTTTCGCAAAAAGTGCTAGGCCTCACTACATAGGTTTTGTAGCCTTTCATATTCTACTTCTGAATCATTTATACTTTGGTCGGTCTAGACTTTACTTTTTCTAAAATTGCCATTTTTACATGAAAAATCCTCGATTTCGACTGTTTTTCAATCACAACTTTTCTCTTTGAATATTTAGTGAGCTCTAGTACACAAATTCGGATTCTACGCGTAAAAATACACATGAAACACCTATAGTCAGATTGTTATAAAAACAATTTTTTCCCACTTTTCCATGACCCCCGGGTCATGGCCATTTTTGAACCAAAAATTTAAATTTCGAAATGATCTAAATATAGAGATTTCTGGCGTATCTTTGCCGGTAGAAACCGTTTTTAGACACTAGAACACATCACAAAGTGAATGAAAAAATATATGTACGAAAACCCACAAAGTAGTGGTTTATCGATCATAACTTTTTTCTACAGCGCTTTGGTGTGTCCTAGTATTGAAAATCGGTGTCTACACGCCAAAATACACCAAAAATCTCTATATTTAGATCAATTCGAAATTTCAATTTTTTGGTTCAAAAATGGCCATGACCCGGGGGTCATGGAAAAGTGGGAAAAAATTGATTTTAGAACAATCTGACTATAGGTGTTTCATGTGTATTTTTACGCGTTGAATCCGAATTTGTGTACTAGAGCTCACTAAATATTCAAAGAGAAAAGTTGTGATTGAAAAACTGTCGAAATCGAGGATTTTTCATGTAAAAATGGCAATTTTTGAAAAAGTAAAGTCTAGACCGACCAAGTATAAATGATTCAGAAGTAGAATATGAAAGGCTACAAAACCTATGTAGTGAGGCCTAGCACTTTTTGCGAAAATGGGCAATTCTGATCGAAAAAATAAAATTTGATGTCAAAAAGATCATTTTCAAAACGAGCAGTACTCAATCAAAATGAGAATTTAAGAGCCTCAGGGCACCCCTAAACTAACGCAAAGGAGAAATTGAGTCTATCCCGAACAGTTGAGAAAATATCATTTTTCGACCTTTTTACCTTGAAAACCACTCTTCTCCATACACTGTGGCAGGAATGACAAATAAGTCATGGTTTGTGCACTGTGGCACCAAGACCCTTCCATCACCCGAGCATGGGCTTCTGGTTCTCATTGCTAGCTCAACGTGTCCGGAGAGGGGGCATAATACTTGCAAATTACCGAGATGCCGTCTTAAACTAACTCATTCAGTTGCACGTCTCTCGTCTCGACCTCTGGCAGGATGGTCTCTCGGTCGCCGACAATCGTCCTCTCCTCTCTCAGCCATTGAATGTGGTGAGTTGGATGCCTCTACATTTCTGAAGTGCGGTAGCTTCTTGAGTTTTCCGGCTTTTGAAAAAAGACGTGAAACTAACTCATTGGACATTACATATTTCGAGTTTTGAAAGATACTAGGTTGTACGAGGAAAACGAGGACTAACTGAACCACATATAACCATTGTAGGCCGGTGACTACATCTGCACGATGCGCGAGGACGCCCCCGAAATGGTCGTCATGGCCAACCCCGGCTTGCAGGTAAGTATTCCATCCGATACCGTAATTGATTGACCGAATTACGGTAACTATTGTACTTTAGAGATTACTGTATTCGGGTTACGGTATTATCATTCGCAGGTGTGGCGTGTGGACGCGATGGCCGCCGGTCCCTCTCAGCCCACCAACTACTTCACGATTCCCGGCGCCGAGCTGCGCCACTTCTACGACGGATTCCTGAGCATGGGGTGAGATATTTCTTCCAGTTCCTTGTGCTTTTTTTTATACTATTTCTGCAAAAAAGTAATGATAACGTAATCTCCTTCAGTTCCGTCTATCTCCTCTCGGCCTTCGCTGATGGCAACCTCGACTACACTCGAGTGCACGTGCTATCGCTCGAGAGTCCCGGACAGGTACCGTAATCTATTAATGTACACTAGATGCAAACGCGATCTATCATGAGCAGATGACGAGAGAATGTTAATTCAGATCAACACCCACACGTGCCATGCCGATCCGGTGCGTGGCATGCCTCCCGCGAGACAGCAGGCCGCCATCGACTCTGTATCCGGTTAGTGGCTATTTAACTTTTTTACTTTAAGGATTATTTTAAGGATTTGTGTTCCTGAAGCGCTAATATGCAATTTTCTATAGAAACAACTCATATCTAATGTCACAAGAATTAGAATAAGAAAAGAGCTATTGCAGGCTACATCCTCGTCGCTGGCGGTGAGATCGAGTATGGTGGCAACGTGCAGCGTCTATCCGACTATTGGGTGCTCGATCTGACCTCGTTCCAGGTAAGAAACTGCTTTTGTAATTTGAAATCGTGGGTTGTTAGTCTATCGAAAACATATTCTTCCTAGGACATCTATGGATTCTGATAAATCGATTTTTACTTGGCTGCAATGTTGCCTTTTCAGTGGACGCAAGTGCCCTCCTCCATGCCGATCCCGCTGATCGAGCCTCGACTGACCACCACCTATTCTGGTTCGATTTTCTTAGAAACAGTACTACGACAATTCTAAATGTTCAAGAGTTGATATCTCTTGCATCTTTCAAAATGGGTTCGATGTGAGATACTTATAAATATTGCTTGCAGGCAATGTCTATCTCTGGGGTGACTTCGACCAGCCGCTGCCTGGCATGCCCCACGGCACCCATCTGCGCATCCTTCGCGTCAGAGGATTCGGACAGAAGGTGTGTTGATCCACTCATCACTAAACGATCAATGGTCTAGTATAGTACTGGCAAATCGTAAACCACTCTCCTCAAAACGCTTTATCTCTCGCCGGTAAGAGAAGCGAGCTATCACGCGTATGGAGGAGAACCGTTTCCGTTGTTCCATCACTAGTCTAGCATGTCCCTGAATCAGTCCAACTGTCCAGAATCCAAGTCGAAATGTCCTATCTGTCTCAACCCCTCCCAACAATGCATTCAGTGATTGCAGGCTGCTCCTCCCTCATACGACGCGGCAACCTCCACCTCTCCCTATCCCTCGGTTACCCCCTCCCCCACCGCCTACCCATCGCAGCCCCAGGCTCCCTACCCTCAATCCGCACCCGCCCATCCTCCCGCCGGTCAGAACGTCCCCGTGTATCCCTCGTACGCGCCCAATGCGGCGGCCGGGTACGCGGCACCCGGCGCCTACCAGCCGCCCACTCCCGGTCCAGGCCCCTCCTACGGTGGTAATGACTACGGTGGTGGGGACTACCCGCGCCAGGACCAGGGCCAGGGCGGATACGCCCCGCCATCTGGCCAACAGGCCTACTACCCGCCCCAGGAGAAGAAGAAGAAGGACTGCACCATCATGTGAGACGGAGACGGGAAGAAGGAGACTGGCGCGGAACGTGGTACACCCTTTGTAATATTTGTATGAATATCGGCAAACTACTCATGTACTAATTGTGACTACTATGTATTGTACTGTATAACCATTACGATTCTCGCAAGCATAATTCCAGACGTGGCCAAATAAAGTGTTGTAATACATTCGAGTGTGTAGAAACAGTAACCGACAAATGAGGACTTATCCCTAGACGGCAATGTGAGGCTTAGCGGAGCAACGGGAAGGGTTCAATCTTGATTAACTTACCATCGCGTATGTAAGATAACAGCTACCGTACTCCAAAAAAGGAGAGAATAACACGATAACCAATTGCGAGAATGATTGAAGTAAGTGGTATGGTGAACCGAGAGAAATGAGCACGAGTGTTACTGATCTCTTCTTTTCCCACCGCACTCTCTTCTATCTATATTTCTCTGCAACAATCGAGCATACATCTTGCACGACCAAAGCTCACTTTAATTCTTTAATAGGTGCAAATTCCGACCGGACAGGTGATAATGCCCCCACCCCCTCCTTGACTTCTTGACTCTTTGTCTATGATATCATTGCACCCGCCGATCACAAATATCTACTGAATGGCGCTGAAGAAATGTGCTGCAGAATTCTTTCGAAAAGAAATACGAGAAACAAGTGAAAAATATGTGATTTTATTTTGAAATGAATAGGAAATGTTGAATGAGAAATGACGATTATATCTCACCGGAAGGAAGCAATGAAATGAAATTGGATGATGCACACGGTCAAACACGGTTTACTTGATAGAGACCCCGCCCATTCTCTTATAAATAAGGCGAGAGGGGATGCTTAGCATCACGTCCGATAACGGCACTCAGTACCCACTGCCTCTAGCAATGATCAGTCTTCCGATGGGATGTTCCAGTGAAGAATGCGACTTGCTTACGCAACTCAACTCGACGAGCCGATTTGATGTCACCTCGGTACGTGCCTGATTCAGTTCTTATTGGTTTCAAAATAAACACTTCTGAAAAAAAACATGTATTGCAGGCATTTGTTCAATCCATATCTTTTCAGAATCGCACCCAGAGACTTCGCAAGTCCAAGAGACGATAGGGAGAAAAGCGCGATTGATGGAAAGCACAACATAATAACGATGCGGCAGGAAATCTCAAAACACACGTCAGACAACTACGAGACGATCAAATGATCTCACCTCCCTCCCCCACCCTCCAATGATCTCATGAATAGGATATGGAATTAAAACAATAATAAACAAATGAGAACTACACCTCAATGGCATAATATTAGCATGGGGATAGGACATGATGATAAGAGAACAACATGATATTATTGACCGACGTATGAGTGGATTAGATGAGCATTTTTCATCTCAACCCTATTCAATTCCTTGTTCTGTCCACTCTTATGTGTAAATGATTCTGTCGCTGTTCAAGAATGTCAATTGATCGTGTGATAAAACGAAATGTTATCTGATGAAGTGCTTTTAAAGGATAGTTTGAGATGTGCAGGTGTGCGGAGGTCAGAGGTGGGACAGACGATCGACGGGGAGAGGGCGGCAAACATCAGAATCGTTGGATGAGTCTTCGGATGCAACCCTTCTGAGACATACAATCAATCAATCAATCAATTTATCATATCAGGCAATTAGGGTGCTCAGATGAGGATGAGTCGCTGGTAGTCATCACGGGTTGTATTCCACCAGTTTTTGCCAATAGCTCGCGTCAAGTCATCTCTCCAGCGCACTCTTGGCTTGCCCGAGGGGCGAGTCCAGTTGTAGGGCGTCCAGACAGTAGTCGCGCGGCTCCACTGATCCGTATCCAAGCTTCGCACTTTGAGTGCCCAGCGCGCCTTCCGTTTCAGTCCTTCTTGGTTCCAATCGCGCAGTTTCGTGATCCCTCGCACGCGTTCGTTTCTCCAGCGATCCCTTAGCGAAACTCCGACCATTTTCCGCTCCATCTTCCGTTGGGTCACACACAGCCTCTCCTTGTCGCTCGATCGCAAGGCCCATACTTCACATCCGTAGAGTATGGTAGAGGTGACGCAACTCTCAAAGAGTCTCCTCCTGGTCTTCATGGGAAGAAGTCGGGAAGAGAGGAGGTGGGACAGCTTACTCCATGCGTACCAACCGAGTCTGATCCTGTGCTCAATTTCGTCTGAGTGGTCAAGTGGAAGAGTGATTCTTCCTCAAAGATACGTGGCAGACTCGACGAATTCAAATCGCAGGTTCCCGATGACTATGGGTGCTCTGGTAGTGGTGCAGGAGGTGAGGAGATTGGTCTTGGAGGCGTTGATTTCGAGACCAACGCGGCTGCATGCCTCCATCAGCTTCTTCAACATCCGCTCCAGTTCCGGTCGAGACTTGGCGATCAGGGCGATGTCATCCGCGTACTCGAGGTGGCTCAGGTATCTTCAATCCGAATCCCGTCGCTTCCCCAGTCGATGTCATCCATCGCCGATCGAAGGACCACGTTGAAGAGACGAGGGGACAGAGTGTCTCCTTGGCGGACTGTCTCCACGACTTGGCGATCAGGGCGATGTCATCCGCGTACTCGAGGTGGCTCAGGTATCATCAATCCGAATCCCGTCGCTTCCCCAGTCGATGTCATCCATCGCCGATCGAAGGACCACGTTGAAGAGACGAGGGGACAGAGTGTCTCCTTGGCGGACTCCTCTTCGAACGGTGACGGGAACCATATCTTCGTTGACGCGGATGAGGGTTGAAGACGACTCGTAGATGCGACGAAGAAGGTGGATGAGGGTAGGATGGCATCCCGATGACCAGAGTGACTGCCAGACCGCGCTCCATTCCACGCAATCGAAGGCCTTGCGGAAGTCGACGAAGGCAAGGTAGATGGGGATACCGTATTCCGATGACCTTTCTGCGACCTGCTTGATGGCGTGCAGGTTGTCCAGGGTGCTGTGCCCGCACCGGAAACCGGTTTGGGTGGACGACTCAGTCTCTTCAAGCACTACCTCGAATCTTTTCAGAATGCAACGTGTCATGGTCTTCAGGGTTACGGTAAGGAGGGAGATTGGTCGAAAGTTTCCGATGTTGGTGCAGTCACCTTTCTTGTACAGAAGAGAGACGATGGCTTCTGCCAAACCATCGGGAACTTGATCTCCGGCTACCAGGCGATTGAGTAGGTCAGCTATCACGGGGGCGAGGTGGTCTTTCGCATGGTAGAGCATCTCGGGAAGGATTCCGTCCGAACCAGGGGAGTGGCCGCACTTGAGCAGGGACATCGCGTGCCGGGTCTCATCGGGAAGGAAGGGAGGGAGGGGATCGAGGGGGCGCGAAGGGACCGCGAGGGGAAGGTGCACTCCGGGGGTGTACAGTTCATCAAAGAAGCGCTGGACCGTAGCAATAGTTGCCTCTTGAGACAGAGCACCAGTAGCAGGGTCAGGGACTTGAAGACGCTTCTTAGAGGATTGGAGGCTTAGCATCGCTTTCACTATGCTCCTTCCCATAGTCGCAGCATGACGAGCTTGCGACTCCTTTCGTTTCCGGATGTCATCGGAGAGACTCAGTCGGGCTGCTTTGCACGCGGTGGAGTAGGCGACGGTTCCCTGGGGGGTTGGATTGCATCTTGTGGCGCGCCGCTAGGAGGTTCCGGGTTGCAGGAGATATCCAGGGCGGGACTCTTCGCACTCTCCAACAGTCGCTTGCTGCGGTCTCAGTGAATGCCCGGACCGTATCGTAGGCTTCGGCAGCAGAGGCGGGACGGGTGAGAGGCACTGACGCGAGGAGATTCGCGTTGGCAGTAAAAGAGACTCGGTCGAGATCAAACCTCTCCCTGCATCTTTTGTGCTTCACCTGGTCGGGGAGGGATAGACACATCCGGACAAGGCGATGGTCCGAGTTGAACTCGAAACGACCTACGACTCCACAATTGACAACTCTCGCCGTGGGAGGCGCTGCAACGAAGTCAATCTGGTTGAATGTGGAGCCGTTGGGAGATCGCCAAGTCCAGATCCGGCCATGTCTCTTTTTCGGGAACGTGTTCCAAATGCGCAGGCCGGTTCTCACGCAGACTTCTGTGAAAGTCCGTCCACGCGAGTTGGGGGTCGGAGAAGCGTAGTTACCGACAAGTCTTTCATTGCCAGGTTCACGCGCGACTCTACAATTGAAATCCCCAACCAACACTGGCATACAGCCTCTTGGCGCTCTCCGCAAAGTGGCCTCAACCTGGTCCATGAAGGTATCGTACTCTTTGTCATCGTAGGACGACGTTGGAGCATACGCACAGACTAGGAAGAGGCGCTCGATGGGTAGGAGGAGAGTCGCTAGACGAGGGGAGAGGCCATGGAACACAGCTCGTCGCGCGAGGTGCGGTCGGAGCAGGAATGCCACGCCATGGGACGCAGTAGGACCGCCCGAGTGGTAGACTACAGTGCCTGAGGATGTAAGATTGAACGAGGCACAACCCACAATCCTTGCTTCCTGCACTGCTATCACGTCCCACTTGATCTTGTCGAGGGCGAGTTCCAACTCGATCTGCTTGTCCTTGGGGGCGAGCGTCCTGGCGTTGATGGTGCCGATGTAGAGATGGCGACTCATCAGGGTGGCGTACAACTCCCGCGTGCCAAACGCTTCTGGGAGAGGGAGACTAGATCCTGGGCGGAGGGAACCGGAGTCGGAGAGCGAAAATCGCGACTCAACAGCTCGCCACTCGCTTTTGGACCCAGAATGAAATAAGATATAGATAAGAGATAAGATATAGATAAGAGATATACAAATAAGTGAGAATTTAACTAGTCAAACAATTACCCTTGCAAAAATTACCACTCGGACCCATGCAATACTTAATTACCACTCGGACCCATGCAATACTTGACCGAGGCGCCATTTAAGGCTTGACTCAGACCCATGCAAAACTTGATCGAGGCTCCATTCAAGGCTTGACCGAGGCACCATTCCCACCCTTCCCACCATTCACTCCATTCCCACCATTCCCACCATCCCCTCCATTCCCACCATTCCCTCCATTCCCACCATTCCCGCTTGATTCGGCTCCATTCAAGTCTTGACCGAGGCGCCATTCAAGGCTTGACTCGGACCCATGCAAGACTTGACCGAGGCGCCATTCAAGGCTTGACTCTGACCCATGCAAGACTTGACCGAGGCGCCATTCAAGGCTTGACTCGGACCCATGCAAGACTTGCCCGATGCGCCATTCAAGACTTGACCGATGCCATTCAAATCTTGACCGATGCGCCATTCAAGACTTGACTCGGCTCCATTGAAGGCTTGACCGAGGCGCCATTCAAGACTTGACTCGGCTCCATTCAAGGCTTGACCGAGGCACCCACCATTCCCTCCATTCCCACCATTCTCACCATTCCCACCATTCCCTCCATTCGTACCATTCCCACCATTCCCACCATTCCAACCATTCCCTCCATTCCCACCATTCCCGCTTGAGTCGGACCCATGCAAGACTTGACCGAGGCGCCATTCAAGGCTTGACTCAGACCCATGCAAAACTTGACCGAGGCGCCATTCAAGGCTTGACTCGGACCCATGCAAGACTTCCATTCCTACCATTCCCACCATCCCCTCCATTCCCACCATTCTCACCATTCCCACCATTCCCTCCATTCGTACCATTCCCACCATTCCCACCATTCCAACCATTCCCTCCATTCACACCATTCCCGCTTGAGTCGGACCCATGCAAGACTTGACCGAGGCGCCATTCAAGGCTTGACTCAGACCCATGCAAAACTTGACCGAGGCGCCATTCAAGGCTTGACTCGGACCCATGCAAGACTTCCATTCCCACCATTCCCTCCATTCCCACCATTCACTCCATTCCCACCATTCCCACCATCCCCTCCATTACCACCATTCCCTCCATTCCCTCCATTCCCACCATTCCCTCCATTCCCACCATTCCCGCTAGATTCGGCTCCATTCAAGACTTGACCGAGGCGCCATTCAAGACTATACCGATGCCATTCAAGGCTTGACTCGGACCCATGCAAGACTTCCATTCCTACCATTCCCACCATCCCCTCCATTCCCACCATTCTCACCATTCCCACCATTCCCTCCATTCGTACCATTCCCACCATTCCCACCATTCCAACCATTCCCTCCATTCACACCATTCCCGCTTGAGTCGGACCCATGCAAGACTTGACCGAGGCGCCATTCAAGGCTTGACTCAGACCCATGCAAAACTTGACCGAGGCGCCATTCAAGGCTTGACTCGGACCCATGCAAGACTTCCATTCCCACCATTCCCTCCATTCCCACCATTCACTCCATTCCCACCATTCCCACCATCCCCTCCATTACCACCATTCCCTCCATTCCCTCCATTCCCACCATTCCCTCCATTCCCACCATTCCCGCTAGATTCGGCTCCATTCAAGACTTGACCGAGGCGCCATTCAAGACTATACCGATGCCATTCAAGGCTTGACTCGGACCCATGCAAGACTTCACATTGGGTCACGATAATCGTACAGAGCCGTCAATTCCTATTCGACTTGTGTTCTCTTATCTCGAATGCACAGTTTTTCTCTCGTAATAAACTCTGCTCAAGATGTTATTTTCAAAATTCTTCATGTTCTCTTAGATCCGGATTCTAGCACTTCATTGAGCACTTCATCTTTCTGTAATATCAGATGGTCAGGGTAAGAATTTAACGTTGGGCGAGTTATTTTTTTAAAGAAAGAGAGATAGTGAGAGGGCGATGTCCACGTTAGAGTTTGATAGAGAGGAAGGCGTGTATAGTTGCGAAATCAATGAGGAATAACTAACCAATATCCTTTTTTGGATAAAGTTGACCGCAAAAAGTGACGTGACGGTGGAATGCAAATTATCGAAGTCGTCGAAACCTTCAACAAACAAACAAGTGTCATGAGGTGACTTCATCAGTAAGATAATTTATAATTTCTGCTGATATTTTCGTCGAAAACAATTGTATTTGCAGAATGGCCATCAATATATATCGATGATAGCAACAAAGCAGTACTCTTCATGCGCTCTTCAAATTCGCTTCCTCAGTACCATCTATTGATCCTAAAATATTGTGAAAGTGATAAATGAATACATGTGATCTTCCCCATCTCGTTCCTCTTGATTCCACATTACGATGCATCTCAGCGAGAATGGAGTAAGGGAGGGATAACGTTATTTGGTGGAAGGGAGAGTATCATAAGGCTGAGAGTGTGAAGATCAGAGGCGAGTTTTTGAATAGAAGGGGAAGGTGGTGATGGAGAGTGATTAAGAGATGTTCCACGGTTTAGTGAATCTTTCGAAAGAGGTCGACGGATGACTTTTTTTTTTAACATTTGCCAATACGTTCAGGGTGAAGTCCCCATACATAGAGCTGATAGCTGGCCCAATATGAGACCTTGGGGTGCACTTTCCGGAAAATGCCAGAGGTGTCCCAAAAAAAGTCTTATGAAAGAACGATGACGACAGATTTCGCCATTTCGACATGATACAGTCACTTTTATATCAGTTTTTCGTCCCATTAATCGTTATTAAGCATTTTTGTTGATGTTAAGGGGTTGTGATATCCATAGAACACGAAACAAGTGAAAAGTCGAAAAATCACTTTTTCGAAATCTAAAAATTTCAAAAATTCATAACTCATGTATCTGAGCTTCAAATAGTGCATTCTTAACGGAAAATCACTCCAAAAAGAGCTATGAACAATATCCGAGCTTTTGAGACGGTTTCTAGAGAAAAAGTTTTGGTCGAAAAATTTCTTGATAATTTGCCCATCCAAAAATCACAATTTCAAAAAAAGTTTCACTAATCGGCTCAAAAGAACATGTTGCAGTAACTCTCTGAAGTGATTTTCCGTTAAGAATGCACTATTTGAAGCTCAGATACATGAGTTATGAATTTTTGAAATTTTGAGATTTCGAAAAAGTGATTTTTCGACTTTTCACTTGTTTCGTGTTTTATGGATATCACAACCCCTTAACATCAACAAAAATGCTTAATAACGATTAATGGGACGAAAAATTGATATAAAAGTGACTGTATCATGTCGAAATGGCGAAATCTGTCGTCATCGTTCTCTCATAAGCCACCGAGAGGCCCTCGGGCGGGAAGCTGCGGAATCCGAGCTCTAACTCGAGAAGGTGTGAAAATAAACACACGGGGGTAGTTTTGCACGTAGAATCCGAATCTGCAATACAATTTTGGACATGGCGAAAATATTTTTTCAGGGTTACCGAAAAATGATGAAAATTCGATTTTTCGACAATTTATAGTTGCGCTTTCGGTTCCAAACTATGTTTTTCGTTATTTTCATGCAAAAATACGCCAGAAACACCTATAAGAACGTACTTTTTTTCTGGGATGATTTTTCGGGCTTTTTTTGGGACACCTCTGGCATTTTCCGGAAAGTGCACCCCAACATCTCATATTGGGCCAGCTATCAGCTCTATGTATGGGGACTTCACCCTGAACTTATTGGCATATGTTTTAAAAAAAAGTCATCCGTTGGGTAGCTGTAGAATCTCGCGGAACGTCTCTTAATTATCGGTGGAGATTTAAAATATGAAAAAAAACAGAAAAAAAGAAAAGAGACATGTTTCCTTTTTACCAAGCCCAATTCAATTCTTGAATAATTTCCTTCGCTCTTGGCTCTCACCATGCCTTACTTCATTGTTCATATTCCTCCTCTCATTCCATCTATTGATCCTAAAAACGATATCACAAATAGCCTGTTCAAACTCAAAATTTTGAATATGTTTAATGATGACTCTCGGTATGTACAATACATATGAAAAATAGATCAAGCTATGACATGGGATGACTAGAAGAGGTGGACTTTGTCTGTTCGTATCAGCCGTATCAGATGCACATCCCCAGAGGGGGTGAGAATACTCCATTAGAACAAGTTGCTTCTCGGTTTCCTTCCAATGCTGATCCCGCTGTACAGACTAACACTGCCCGAGTAGATGAGGGATATCGCATCGAAGAAGCTACAAAGAATACTGTACCACAAGTTAGGTACAGTTTAGTGATGGCAAATCGGCATCCGACTCGCCTCAATTCGCGTGATCTCTCATATCTCTAATCGACGAGATCACGCGCATCGACGAGAGACGATTCCGACCTGGATCTGAGGGGAGAGAGAAAGTAATCTCTCCGAAGGGAGGAGCTCTCAACGATGGGCAGTCGAGTGAAGATTCTCTCGATAGAGCAGAGGAAGGAGCGTCCCTTTGCAATCCAATGCAAGAGACTGGGATGGAGGGAGACCAATTGGCTGAATGATGAGAAATAGATCAATTTTCATCCTATTAATTACAATTTGAGCAAGTCGAGATGTAGGGAATCGTAGACTGTTGACAGAAGAGAGCCACCATTGCTCCGTCTGAAAGTGAGCTTTGATCTTTGATCTTATCTCTAATCACCTGGATATCCCCCGGTGGGCAGGGCTGAAGTAGAGAAGTTGAATTGTCCATTGAGAGGAGTGAGGGGTGAAGCACAAGGGATTCGGGAGGCTCCAATCGAGGAGGCGCACTGGCCAAGTTGTGAGGGTTGGAAGGACCCACCACGACAGGAGGCCGCACCAGAGCCTGACAATAATAAAAAATGTTACAATAATAAAATAATTACAATAAGAAAAGGATAGGAAAAACGGAAGCTTAGGACAATTGCCTAGTGAAATCAGAGAAAAGAGAGAGAAACACTTCCTGGAAGACGCGGTTTGATGTTTCAGTCCCTAATGTTGTATACACCTAACAGCACGAAAGAGGGATACTGTAGCGAGACTCACCATCCACATGATAGCCATTGGTGCAAATGAGAGCGACGATTACTCCCTCGTTCCATGGGCCGATAGTATTCCCCTGAAAGGAGGATCAAACGGTCAGAAACTCATCCTTGATCTCTTACCGATGAGTATTTGAGTGATCCTTGGAGAGGCGTCAGAGGAGGGACGAGGCATTGCCTTCCGAAGGTCGAAACGGGAGTGGTTGTAGTCCATGGCTGAGTGGTTGTCCAAGGTTGAGTGGTCGTCCATTGCGATTGAGTGGTCCAGGGTTGTGTTGTGGTGGTCCATGGTTGAGTCGTTTGAGGCATGATCACTCCCCCAGGATTCCCATTGAATCCTTGATTATTATTGAATCCTTGATTTCCATTGAATCCTTGATTCCCATTGAATCCTTGGTTGCCCATCGCACATTGGCCGAACGATTGCGGGGACCTGAAGGATGAAATAGAAGTGGATTTGATGAATGATACTAACCAAATTCCAGAAATGCAGGTGAGCGTTGCGTCTCCGTATGTAGAATAGCCAGGATTACAGATCATCCTAGCATATGATCCGATGGGATAGGGATAGTTGGAGGAGTACTGTATCTGGCCATTGAGAACCAGTGGGGCACCGTGGCAAGAAGTCACACCTCAAGGAAAGAGATTTTGATAAGGCAAATATGTTTGGTGCATGCAAGTTCTGCTGGAAAACACAACCATGCATGGAAACTTTGTGATCTACTTGTTCGACCTCTAAACTCTCCAATATCGCTCGTGCATCTTCCAATTCCCCTCGGTTGCCATCCTTCTCCAGTACAAACAGCAGCCGGCGGCCCCTCCACTCTGTATCCGAGGGAGCAATTCACTCGAACCACCGTCCCCAATGACACCCTGCCGTCCATTCCGTTCGAATATCTCAGTTCGCCATCACTGATCGAGGTTCTCTCCACAGTACCAAAGGCCATGCAGGTCGAATCTGTGCAATGGCTCAACTACTGAGTACTGTTACAGGATCGAGGTCAGAACGACGAGAGAGCGTGCAGAAAGAAGAGAGCTACTGTTCGATCCGGCATTTACTGCGAGTGAGTGGCTAGAGCGAAACTTAGCCATGCAGTGTCTAGATGATGCACCGATACTGACCTGGCTGGGAGCAACTTCCCATCTGAGACCATTGGCCATTGATACAAGTGGCCACTACAGCCCCGGCTACTGAAGAACCGAGAGGACATTGGAGAGTCAGAGTGGTGCCTGAGTAGAACAGAGTTAAGGAAAGGAAGGTGACGGAGTGAACGAACCTAAAGGAAAGGCTCCGAAGTTAGCACTACCAGTAGGGGACATTGTGCACGAACCTCCACCCATATTTCCGAATTGGCCAGTGTTCCCTTCTAAAATACACTATTTTTGTTACTCGTCTTAGAGATACTCACGAAAATTATTATTATTATTATTAAATCCATTCGGATTATTGAATCCATTCTGATTATTGAATCCGTTCGGATTGACTTGTTGTCCGTTGATTCCGATGATTGGAGCTGCGGTTGTGAATCCTCCATTGTTCAATCCATTCACTGTGGTTCCTCCCTGTAGAAGGATTAATGTTTCCAATATAGCTACTTGCTTCTAATCAAAATAATCCAGATGGAACCAAAAGGAACAAAAGTTGATATTTCTGAATATTTATAATATTTTTAAATATTCTAAAAGTGTATTCTCAGTTTCAGACATTTGCTATGTCGAAAGTAAATACCCTGTAGCCTGCTTCTCCCGGCTGTGCGCATCTTCCCAGGGTCGGAGTCCACAATCCATTCTGACACTGAGCCTGAGATGAACCTGGGAAGAGAATGACGAAGATTCGATGATCAGAGCGATTGCCTCACCAATCGGTGTCGATCCAGCACAGCTGAGTGCAACGATGGTTCCCGAATTGTACACCCCAATATTGGGTGCAGTTGAGTAAGAAAGGGTGGCTCCGATGGGAATTATGGGAGTGAGACAGCCTATAGTGAGTTGACGAGGAAATCGAAACAAAGGGATAGAAGGGTGCTCACTACCACTAGAAGTGCCACTACTGACTACTGGAGACGACTGTCCAACTAAATCTCCATCGCCATCCATCGTTCCGGGCTGAAGAGGGGAATTGCTGGGTACGGAAGGAGAGAGAATACGACTCACATCATTCAGGGATCCGCGCTGCGATGACCATGTTTGAGAACCGGAAGAAGGAGTTGTGGAAGAGGAACCGAACGAATCTCCAAGATCATTCCCTCCCGATGCAAAAGATGATGAGGATTGACCACAATTGCCAATAGATGATCCCTCCTCAGAACTCCACACGCCATCTCGGCATTCAGCTATTCCTGCGCCTAAAAGTCCAAAGATCAATTATTCACAATGATGTTACGATTACCCTTGAGTGCCGAGCTCGCGCAGGTCAGCTTGACGAGGACTCCCGACGGGAACGGACCCTCCACCATGCCATTGGAGTACTGTAGAGAGCCGCCGATCGGGGTAGGAAGAGCGGTGCATTCTGGATCAATCGATCGATGAGTGACTACCGAATATACCGTATCCTCACTCTGTCTGGGAGACACGCACTGGCCGAAGGGAGGACTCCATTTGCCGGCTACACAAGTGGAGACGACGTTACCATCCGGTAGACCGAGCAAGCAGGAAAGAGTGCCGATGGTCGATTCACGGCGATATCCCTGGCATAATTTATACTTTTATGAATCAATAACATTAAAATAAAGAATGCAAAATGGCTTTCTTATTTTATTGAACGTGGTTATAACCTGTCTTCCAGTAGGAAGATTGTAGTTGATGATCAAGTCGGTTCCATTGAACTCCGGGCATTCATTCGGAAGTCCCGGCCCACAGTTACCGAGAGTCATCGTGGTCCATTGACCTACAGAAAGCATATTGATTTAAAACAGGGAATATCTCACCAGTAGGAAGGCACGTGGCCACTTGGGATCCATACAGATTGTAGCCATTGAGACATGAGGGAGTGGCAGTAGTACCAGGAGGATAGGCACCACCCATATCTCAATCGATTCGATCAATAATGCGGTAGGTGGAATGATCAACCTCCCAATGAGTACGCTATCCTTCCGTTCACAATGGGTGCCATGACAAGGCAATTGGTTCCACTCATACTAGCTGCGGAGGCAGACGATCCGCAGGTTCCTGAGCACGTACAATCGATAATTGATTAATGGATTGGTCTAACCGAGAGAATTGGTCCATTGTCCGTTGAGGCATACGGTAGACAGGGATCCGTGGGGTACGGTACCCTCGGCGCATACTAGCACAGCTGTGCTGCCTTGAGCCGTCGGAGTGAGGGGAAGGGTGTACGAGATCTTGCCTCCAGGCACAACCGAGAGGATGGGACATTGGACTGAACTCTGAATAGATTATCGATTGATTAGGAAAGGAAGCTATTAAAGCGACAAAGCGAGGAGGTTAATGCAAGAGAGAGAAAAGACAGTCTCTCTCTCTCGTCGGTTAGACAGGCGAGAGAGTGGGCGAATGGAGAGACACAGACACATAACTCTCACTCTAACTCACCTGCCGTCTCCATCTACGATGCTACAAAGGGAGATTTCAGATGGAATGAATAGGGGGATGGGGAACTGAGTCGAATGTGAACATTCGGAAAAGCACCATTTGCATAAGGCAAACTGGTATGTAAGGTTTTGCGAAATATCACAATTTTCATTTAGTCGCATGGGATGGTGAAAGGGCCCTACCTGTCTGCAGTTTCCCAATAGAGGCGGATTCCATCCCTGAGCAGTGCACGTGATCAGGTCTCGCCCTTCCAGAAGGAACCCTTCCATGCACTCCAATTGCATGTGAGATCCGTGAGAGAATGGAGTTTTAGAAGGGAAGAAGTAGGAGACCTAGAAATGGGGACAGTTAAATAATAGGGTTGGCAATTCAAGAATTCAAGAATCTCTCTTCATTTCGCGCTCTCTCTCGCTTCACTGATCAGTGAAGCGAGATAGAGCGCGATATGAGAGAGCTATGAGAGTGTATGAAAAATAAGGAGAGTTATCCTTGAATTGTCATCTATTCAATGATCAGGAGAAGCTATGTTACCCTCCCATTGGCGATCGGAAAAGGCGGAAGGCATTTGAATGAGGAGAATTGAAAGCATTCTGAGAGGGTTTTCGTCCATCTGCAAAGACAGACAATGATGTTTATCGATTGAATTAATTATTGTTTACTCACGTTCCATCAATGCAAGTGGACGTGGTGTCTCCTGCCGGTGCATACCCGAGATTGCACAGAAGGGATACTGTAGTCCCTGACCCGAATCGATCTGAACAATCACGTGTCTGAGCAATGTATCAGAAAGTATTGCGTACTTGTTCTAGGGAGAGTGGAGTAGATGAGTCGTCCATTCGGAGCCTCATTCAACATGGAACACTCTCCTTCGAGGAAGGAGATGGCGATTGGAGAAGCTGAGAAGGAATATTGGTTGTTTGAATTGTGATATTATCAACATCCCACACTCTCAAATTATCTGATTCATAAGTATCTCACGGCATAAAAAAAAACATTATATGTATTTTGTTATTACCAGGCTGTCTCAGACAGGGACCGAGTCCATTCGTGGGATACCATCCTTTAGCTGTGCAGACTGCCAATGCATGACCAGTTGACACAAATCCAGAGGAACAGTAGAGAGAGGCGGAAGTTCCCACTGAGTGAAGACCCGATGATGACTCAGAGGAATATGTCATCTGCAAAGGCATCATTCACTTTCTTTGTTGTCTTGTCACTCAATTGCACTGTTACTAGGTAGATGATCCCCGTGTTTACTCTACACATGTATCATTCCCCCAATCCCCCCGTTCATCCATCCTTTCCCTCTTTCTCTTTTAATCTTCAATCCATCGAGGTTACCTTCAATTGTTGGTCCTCGATCACAATAACGTTCTCATTTTGCGCAGAATAAGCAAACAATGGTTGAAAGTGGGGCGAGGATACAAGGCGATACCATTCATAACACATGCTCACACGCTTCCTCGATCCTATCCTTCCCCTCTCCTACCCTCACCGTCTCCTCCTTCTCCCCTCTAACCTTTCCGTTCTCCATACTCCTCATCTCGATGCAATAATTGGACGAATTTGCATCATGAGTGATGTCAGATGATCTCGTGGTCCAGGCATAGCAGAGAGGAGTCGCCTCTCTATTGAATCCCTCCATTCGAGTCTGGCCGTTCAGTGAATACGCAGTGACTGCAATCGGAATTGCAATATAAAAAGAGAAAATAATGAAATATGCCTTTAGAAACTAGAGGGAGTCCATCTTACAACAATAATATGCCCGATGCTTTACCTCGAGATCCATTGATCACTCTCGAATGAATGTAGACGGGACTGTCTGCCCCACAGTCTCCTTCCTCCTTAGCACACAGAATGGAGTGAGGATGATCAGCGATGGAATTTCCTCCGAACAGATTCTCGGTGTATGATGATGAACCTGCAGTGATAACCAAAGTTCATTTTTGCTATTCAACCCCAAATCAAATGATTGACGGCAAACACATTTTCGGGATCGTTTTGATGAGAAGATTGCAAAAAAACCAATCTCTTGTCTACAATGCAAACATTCGTCATTTGACCCTGATAGAAGTGGGTTACCATCATCATTCTTCTTGAGATCGAATCGGAGTAGACACAGTCCTATTGGACATTCGCCTGGTTCTCGAGGTAATAACACTGTTTTACTGCCCTGAAATGAGATATGAGAATAAAAAAGCGATATTAGACAGATAATGAACCTCCTTTACGAGAGAATGATCACTAATGGACAAATCCTCGTCCGATATCCGATATTCAATGGATTGTGAGCTCTTCCACACTCCAACAATCCCTGAATAGGTCTGAGATCAACGATCAGGCGAGCAAACACTTACCTAGATCTTTAGGCGCAAATTGAGGTGGACATTGAGAGAAATCAGCGTGTGATAATGCGATAAATAAGGGTAATATAAGCAGTGGAGAAGTCATCTGGAAAAGTTGGTTGAGAGGAGGGCTTGCGTGTGGGGGCAGGAAGAAGAACGAGCGCGGAGGGGGAGGGATCCAGTCTATCCCTCCCCCTCCATACATGAGCAATTGACACTGACAACCAAATAGAGAGATACATTCCCACAATTACTCTTTAGTACAATTTAATGCGTGGAAATGACGAATTGGTCCTCCGATCTATCAATATATTTGTTTAAAGGCACAATTAGATACATCTCGGATGAAAACGAAACGGCTCACGAGTACAAGATGCAAGAGGTAGATGAAAGTGAAAATAGTAACTATGTGAGAGATTAAGTAACAGAGTGACCTTCGTCAAAGAGTGATAGTCTCGAGGGGAAGAAGAAGCAACTACAATCAATGACCTTTCCCCCCTCCCCCTCCCCACAAATGTTAAAATGTGGCTAGTCGATTACTCTAGTGAGCTCCATTGAGGTAACGCTCCAAATGGAGAGGGAGGAGGGGCGGGGGAGTGGAGGGGGGGAGGAGCAGGATCAATGATGAACTCTCGAAAGATTCAATGGTTACACAACACCCTCGAGAAAAGCGCGAGAGAACGCTCACTAAAACTGTTTCATCTATTGGCCGAATGTGGGTGATTGGAAAATGCAGAGCCAGATCTTTCTGCTTATCGATAATTGAACAGTCTCAAACGGCATATCATTCGAATATTGGCGATATTTCGAACCCACCACTTATTTTCTTCTCATCATTATCGCCGGTGTACTGACTCATGCAGCCATCGCCATCATCGTTCTGACAGGAGGGGAAATTCTGAATTTTTGCAAGCCACAGATGTATATTAAAGATTATCTGTGTAAATGATGTATCATGTAAGTGTGGCCTTTGCAATCCCTTTCAAGAAGTCTCTGGTATCATTCCCGCGTCTATCGCTCACGCCAAACTACAACTGTCCATGATGATCGTAGCTCTTTTATTTTCCTTCGTAATCAATCCTTCTCCGAGGTGTAGTCTGCCTCGCTACGCATGTCTTTAACACATTTACTCCCTGTTTGCCGTCGTCCATACACGTCACGCTCGAAACCCTCTTATTTCTTGTTATATTTCATTTTTGATCACGATTTCTGCCAGATTGAACTTCAACTTACTCGTATTATATCTACAGTCACGCTCGAAACCCTCTTATTTATTGTTATATTTCATTTTTGATCATGATTTCTGCCAGATTGAACTTCAACTTACTCGTATTCTATCTCTTGTCCTATTGCCTCCTGCACCGCGAATAATAGTTTAACAAAGATGCTTTCAGAATTGTACACATTCTCACAGATGCGTCATCTAGACGGTCGAAATAGCCAAGAATAATGCAAAGTAAGCATATTTTATTCGATGTTATTCGAGATTGCAGTTAGTATCGATGAATCAGCAAATCGGAATAGTCCCGCAGGTTCAAATATTTTTTGAGATTTATCGTTACTCGTCTGGCAACAGAGAAGAGGCTCCCCACTGCAATTATCTCAACCCACGATCGACTGCATCTCACCCAAACCACGAGAGATAAGATCACTTTGCCACTAGAATTCACAGGTGCATAAAACATCATAGGCATTAATTATGGCAAATTGGAATATACCCTCCTCGATTTGCATGCTCTCTCTCCGAGAAACGAGAGAGTATGGGAAGTAAGGAGAGTCTAGTTCCGATTTGCCATCACTAGTAGGCATCTTTCGTTCCTCTGGAAGTGTCATACGTTTTTTAAACAAAGAAATATGGTATTTAAATAACATATTTTCAGGGAGTGAAGTTCCTCTCCATTTTTGCATGTCTCATACGGGATTGAGGACGAGTGCATCGACGATAGAGACTTGCTTCCTGAATGATGATAATATCTCCATGATTGCCACCCATCAATTCCCACTAGCATCCCTCGCATTTCCCTTTTGTATAGACCTTTTTTTTTTTTTTGACCCGATAAATGAATCATCCACTCAATCTCGTTTACTGACAGCGAAACATATATTCAAATGTTTCCTGCATGACCGATCTGATTTACGTCAATGGTTACAGCTCCAATTCATTATAAGTAAAATCGAATGCAAAACTCGCAATATCAAGAAAAACATACGGGAAAATGCGGAAGCAGATAAGGAGACGTACAAGAAACGGTGAAAAAAATTGTTTTAAGTTTTGCAAAAAAATCAGATATCACTTTGATGTCCGGCTTTTTCTCACTTCCGTTTATCTCCAGTTAACTGCGTGATCTCACTAGCATATTCACATGAAATTGCAGAGTATCGCAAAAAGGAATTTGAAAGACGTGGTCCATGACATTTGAAAAAACGTGGTCGCTGTGGTCGCTGATTATCGGTTCCCACGAATTCCCTGCAATAATCTTCTAACTTCCTACTTCATTCCGCTATTTTTATGATGTACCTCACTCTTAGCAAAAATAGCCATTACCCCTCTATTTCGATGTATTTCACACAATCATCATTGTATGCAGGGGTATCGTATATTCACGGTCAACGAGTTTCGTTGAAATGTCAGGGTTGTGCTGTTTGCGCCACAAATTGGCACCCTCGGGTTCCTTATTCTAGTAAAAACAGGTGTAGTTGGCCGCATTACTCCCCCTCGGAATCATAGTAACTCGGCGCTCAGAAATCTGAAGAGGACGCCGTTACATTGCAGTCGTTTTTAAATAAGGAGCGATGTGGTCGTGGCTTCTCATTCTCTACACTATCTACGTTCCGATTTTTACGGTGCTTTGGATCGTTGAAATAACGCTCATAATTGTTCACAGAAAGGTACGAGGAATTCCCACACTAATAGTTAACTCTTCATTGTCAGGATTTCACCAGCAGTTATTACTTCTACTTTGTGTTTTGCGGAGTAATGGTGGGTGTAGAATTGCGTAAATCAAATACTAAAGACATAATTACAGTCGCTGATCAACGAGATCACTATCAACTTTGGCACTCGACTTCCTCTTTTTCCCGAAGTGAATTCTTACTATGGCGCTGTTCCCTGGATTCAGCGGGGCACTTTTCCTACGCTTCTCTATGCGTGCGTTTCTGGTTGTTTAGCAATCTACGAATAAATCTCTCAGCATTGCCCATTTCTTCGGCGCAGTTCACGAATTCACCAACATTTTCATTGCAATCAATCGTGCAACGTCCATAATTGTACCACAATCTCATGACAAGGTACACTCTCGCAAAGTTACATATCAAAATTCGAAAAGTTACAGATCTGGCGTTTCGGAATTCCAATATCATGCATTTTGATAGTCCTGATTGGATATGGGGGCTCTTGGTATCTCTTCGACTCTCCCTCATTCTTTCTCGATCTGCCTTACGGAGAAGTCACGTATTACATTATGGTGTCCGATACTCGTAAGCATCCTGAGGTACGGTTATTGTTTTGTTTTGACGGAAGAAAAAAGAGGAAGTTAATTAAAGCTATTTGGGCATTAGGGTTAACACACCATTTAGTATTGTTCAAGATACCAATCTTCGCATTCACAGGTCAGCAACAGCCTAAACGGCTTAATCGTTGCCCTGGTTTCTCCCGCAATATCACTGACGCTGTATGTAAATGCAATTTTCTTTCTGAGAAGGAAGTGGAAACTGAAGTCAGTCTTTACTCCATCCCCATTCCCCGACATAGTTATCGTAGTGATAATGCGATTATTCTCAGAATCATCCGGACCGAGTTCAGCCTTTTGCTACTCGGCTTGATGTCAATGTTGACGTGTCTTCCTCTTGCTTTCCAGCAAGTAAGCGGGCCTTATTTTGCAAGAAAAATGGAAGTTTCAGCTGTATTTCTACGTAAACAGCGATGATGTTTCACAAGAAGAAGCGCTGAGGCTCTTCCAAATGCTTCCGTGGCTTTTCGATCTCAGGTATTTCGGCAAACTATGTATGCCAACTTTTACGACTTTCATATGAGTTGAATGAATCACTCTTTCTCACGTGAACTCCGTCCACTTGCCGAAACCGATAATTATTTAGTTTACGGAAAGTGAAACATGTGCCTAGTGGGATTGCTCTCCCTCCCCTCTAGGAATGAGTACGGGAGAACTCGTTATTATCGGGGGCTAAAAGCTAGCGAAACAGGCAGAAATGCTCAGCAAGATGAAGCTCGCGCTCTATTCCCTGTACATGGCTGAGTGGTCTAGTGGTATGATTCTCGCTTAGGGTGCGAGAGGTCCCGGGTTCAATCCCCGGCTCAGCCCTATATTTTGCTGACTTTTTATCACTCATTGCAGGTTCTTTTCGCCTACTGTACTAATTCTAATCACCGATTCCAACATGAGGGGCAAGTTCCTGAGCCTTTTCCCTACTCGTCAAAATGCCACTCCTGTATTCGTCATTGCCTCACCACAAACGACGACGTCGTCATCAGAAATCAGAGGACATCTGAAGCCCGGCTAATTTAGACTTGTAGTGTACGGAGGACTCCCATCTGTCCACCACTCGTGATCAGCTCACGCATAAATTATGCATTCATGTTGTTTGTGAAGGAAGTGTTATTATGAAACGGATGTATCCCGAACATTCACGAGACACATCACTTTGCAATTGATGCAGAATAAGGTAGGTGCGATCAAACCCGTATCTCGAGCGTTCTCGAACCTAAAAAGAGCCGAAAAAGGTAGTCAAAAATGCCGTTTGCCCCTCCCTTTATGATCATGATCGCCTCTCTCTCTCTCTCTTTTTCTCGTTCGAAATCATCGAGTTCGGTTCTCTTTCTCTGCTCCTTCCAACTCTCACGTACTCTCTCTCTCTCATCTCTACTTCGGCTCTCAATGATTTGCGAGCCGATAATCAATCTTTCGCTCCTCTCTCGCTTACCGCCACACATCTCACTCGATTTCGCTGAATTTTGAGCGGCGTTGAGGTCGAGTAGAATGGAGAAGATCCGTTCACGCGGTGGTTTGGAATGTTAAGATCTACGAGTGTTCCCTCCCTCCATATTTTGTAGCCGTTATTACCGGTCTTTTCATGGTCAAACCACGATTTGCATGTTTAATTGAACTGCTTAGTGTGTTTTCATTGCATCTTCTTTCATGTAATTCTCAAATGATACGCGATTTGAAGTATTCAATTTATTGTTCCAGGGGTATGAACCGGAACGACGAGGAGTTGGCGCAGGGGCCGATCTTCAAGCGGCGGACCATCGCCGATTGGCACCTTTTCATCGAGGTATGATGGATGTTTTGTTGATCACCATGACTAATAAAGTGGAAACGAGTGGCAATATGTGTGTTTTGTAAAGATTCAGCGTTTTCCATAAGAGAGGAATCGCCTGATTTTCGAGAGCCCCGCGGCGGTAGGAATTTGTATCTCCGATCTGGCTGGAAAGTGAAAAGTAAGTAATTTCGATGATGCTCTTTCAAACTACGTTCGCAGAATTTTGATATCCAGTCTCATCTCCGAGTATTGTTCGGTCGAAATAGGAACTGTATGAAATTTTATGACAAAATATGAGGCCGTTTGCGATAGAATCAACAATGTTCGACGGGGGTCTGGAACAGGAAAAAAATTGGATATGCTCAAAACTCGGTCCTAGGGGTAACTTTTGATTCTGAATCGACTGACGTTTTCAGTTTTTCGATCTGAGCCTACTGAATCACGCTACGGCACAACGTCAGTTTGGTCAAAATCTTATTATACGATGAAAACTGCCCCGAAAGGGGTGAAAATGGCCACAAATCTCGCGAACCCGACCAGAATTTAATGCTCTTTCGAATGAGCTTTTGGGCGAAATTCTATCTTTTTTAGTTTTCGATAAAATGCAACTTTTTGACTCCTTCATGTGTGCGAGTAGTAAAATACACTATTCGAACCGCCGTGTGACGTAGATTCTAACGGTGTACATATGTATTGGGTTTTGAAGAGTGCAAAGATGAGTTATGCCCATTTTTAAGCTAAAAACTTGATTTTTCGCTGGAAAAATAAGTAATATGATCATAAAGAATAGTGCAAAAATATATTTGCAGAACCTACGGACAATTTGGTAATGATATCTCACGAAACATGCACTTCAGGTTCGACTCTGCATGATGTTTTGCAAAAATTATTTTGCTCGGAAACTGTCAGAAACAATCAATGTGCTTCTAAAAAGTAGTTATTAACTATTCTTTATGATCATATTACTTATTTTATAGCGAAAAATCAAGTTTTTAGCTTAAAAATGGGCATAACTCATCTTTGCACTCCTTGAAAACCCATACATGTATATACCGTTAGAATCGACGTCACACGGCGGTTCGAATAGTATATTTCACTACTCGCACACATGAAGGAGTCAAAAAGTTGCATTTTCTCAAAAATGAAAAAAGATACAATTTCGCCCAAAAGCTCATTCGAAAGAGCATTAAATTCTGGTCGGGTGCGCGAGATTTGTGGCCATTTTCACCTCTTTCGGGGCAGTTTTCATCGTATAATAAGATTATGACCAAACTGACGTTGTGCCGTAGCGTGATTCAGTAGGCTCAGATCGAAAAACTGAAAACGTCAGTCGATTCAGAATCAAAAGTTACCCCTAGGACCGAGTTTTGAGCACATCCGATTTTTGGCCTATTCCCGGCACTTTCTTGACCCTATCGCAAACGGTCTCATATACTCACGAAAATCATCATAACTCGCTTCAAATCTATGCTAGTGAAAATTCCAAAAAAAGCGTTCGAATGAGGAAGCCGAGGGCTACATTTTATTTGTTGGTGATGTTATTCGTCGTTCATGCGCTGGATCGGGGCCGGGGGTTTTTCAAAAAAGTGATATAACTTTCCTAATACCGATTTCTCCAATAAGTGCAGAAAAGTGATTTGAGGAAACTCGAACTCACAATCCAAAAATTAGAGGATGGGAAAAAAGATTGCTCGCACTTTCGTCCGAAAAACCTGCGATTTTGGAGTTTTTTTAAAAATGTTTTTCAAAGCATAACTTTTTTCTTTCAAGTTTCCATGAGCTCTCATATCGAAATTCGGAATCAGCGTGCAAAAATACACCGGAATTTCCTATAATCATATATTTTGGAGATAAAATGGTCGGATTTTTTTTTGTCAGAGAATCATGTCCCTGTAGGATTTTCTGACTTATTTTTGAGCTTAAAAACGAATTTTCTAACTAGAGCTCATGAAACATCGAAATAAAAAAGTTATGCTATAAAGAAAATCTACAAAAATATTTGTTCTGGATTTTTGTTATAACTTTTTTTATTTCGAGGTTTCATGAGCTGTAATTATCAAATTCGTTTTCTACGCTCAAAAATAAGTCAGAAAATCCTACAGGGACATGATTCTCTGACAAAAAAAAATCCGACCAAAATCGGACCAAAGGGGGCCAAATGGTGTCTGACTGGCATGCCAACGCAGGCAGGTTCGACCCCCGCCCGCAGGTGATGTTTTGCAAGAGGTAGAGAAAGACGCGCGCCCCAACCACTAGTCTCCGTCAAGCGTTTAGGAAACTAAGACATAGGAAACATACGGCTGGCGCTGCTGCATTTCACGAGTTCGTTCGGCTGCAAGTGCCTTTTACTTTAGTTTGCAGCAGATGCAGCAACAAAACATGGTGAAAAAGTGGTCAGAGGCGAAAAAATCTTTATCTCCAAAATATATGATTAGAGGGAATTCCGGT
Source organism: Pristionchus entomophagus (assembly GCA_036245825.1). Taxonomy (NCBI): domain Eukaryota; kingdom Metazoa; phylum Nematoda; class Chromadorea; order Rhabditida; family Neodiplogasteridae; genus Pristionchus; species Pristionchus entomophagus. The sequence continues at coordinate 22,513,252 of BTSX01000006.1, forward strand.
GTATTTTTGCACGCTGATTCCGAATTTCGATATGAAAGTTCATGAAAACTTGAAAGAAAAAAGTTATGCTTGAAAAACGTCGAAAAACTCCAAAAATCGCAGGTTTTTCTGACGAAAGTGCGAGCAATCTTTTTTTCCATCCTCCGATTTCTTTGATTTTTGGATTGTGAGTTCGAGAAAGTTTTTTCTCAAATCACTTTTCTGCACTTATTGGAGAAATCGGTATTAGGAAAGTTACAACACTTTTTTGAAAAACCGACCGCCCCGATCCAGCGCATGAACGACGAATGACATCACCAACAAAACAAATGTTGCCCTCGGCTTCCTCATTCGAACGCTTTTTTGGAATTTTCCCTAGCATGGATTTGAAGCGAGTTATGATGATCTTCGTGAGTTGCTTTTTGCCTTAAATTTTATACCGTACCTAGTTCGACCGAACAATACTCGGAGATTAGACTAGATATAAAAATTCCACGTACGTAGTTTGAAAGAACATCGTCGAAAGTACTTAAATTTCATTTTTCAGCCAGATAGGAGATATAAATTCCTACCGCCGCGGTATGGCCAATTCTCTCGAATCTCTCGCGATTCCTCTCATAAATAATGCAAATCAAATTTAAGGTGATCTGGATGGTCGTGTACAGTCTCGCTCAGACGCACGACGATCGCCAGATGGAGTTGGTGAGGTTAATTGTCCCTGTAAGAACTGATTTCGAATGCAAAGCATGTTCTGCTATCCCTGATATTGACAAATATTGACTGAATTCTTCTAACAACTAGAGCCGCCAATTCGAGAAGGTGAAAGTGTTTGAACTTATTTAGTTTTCTTATCAGCAGTTTGACCTCTCTCTTCTCCAGATGATCGCTGGCGTCTTCTGTCTCGGTGTTTTCGCTTCTCGTCTCATGATCTTCGCCGTCGACTTCTTCCGAGTCCTCGCCATACCCGCTTTCGTGCTCACTGTGAGAACTGATGATGGACACTAGTGATGAAAAATAGATATTCGACTCTCCTCAGTTCGCGCGTGCTCTCTCATTTCTCTGACCGACCAGTGATCGTGCGAAATGAAAAGAGGATGCCGATTTTTCATCACTAATGAACACATTTGTTTCCGAATTCTCTGAGCTCAGTGATTATAGATTATTTTCGATCAGCGATTGTGATGGAAAAAAAATAGAAAGGGTCAACTTTCGAAAAGATGTCAGAAGTTGCTAAATCCTCTCTCTCCAGCTTGCTCAGCTCGTCCCTCGTCTTTACATCGTCGGTATTACCATCATCTACGAGACTGTGGATCTGACGGGTTCGTGAAATCTGACCTTTCCCATTTGGTGCACCAACACCTATGTCTGATTTCAAACCGCGCCAGTGGTCAGAAATAAAGTATCAAATCAGAGAGAAAGTAATAGTATACGTTTCAAGCTGTAAACCCCTACAACATCTCCCTGATCGCGCTCAGTGTCGTGATCGTTGGTCACATCTGGGTGTGCTATGAATACGGACGCGCCTACTATCTGATCGCCTGGGAGTGCGTTTATTCTTCAATGCATTTTCTAGCCACTCTCTGGCCTTTTAAATTCATTTTCACATAGAATGCTCATTGAATGAGAAACCATCAATATGTGATTGAACTGTTGAACGAACCAACCACAATATCATTAGTTTTCAGAGTGATTAGGCAAGCAACGACTTGCTATGACTAAATATTTGCAGTCACATTATCGTAATTCAGGAAGGGGGAGGCCAATATGGACGAGGAATGTCGAGTGGAATCAGATGAGATCTGGAAGCAAAAGCAGAAGATCAGGTGAGGAAGTGCTTCTCTTTCGCGCTATCAGAGCGGTCGGACGAAAAAAATATAAAAAAATAAAGCATGCTAGATAAAGAGAATAGACGGAACTGCGAAATAATTCGCTGATGAATTTTTGGAATGGAATCTCTTTGAAAGTTTGAAAGTGACTCATAGGCGCGAACCGAACTGAGTTTGCTCTAACACTTTGACTTGTTCGATTGAGATGAATCATTCCCAGCCATTAAAAAGTTCTCCCTGCATATGAAAACTTGCAGAAAGCGTCTTCTTCGCAAGAAGCAACGAGACGAACGAAAAGCCGAGGTGGAGAGAAAATTGAGGGAGAATGGAACCGTGATTGATGAGGTTTGACTATTCTTCTCCCGGTCTATCACTTAGCTGCAACATGCTTTTCCCCGATACTATTGACGTATTACCGTTTTTTCTCGTTTTTACAGCATCTATATTGCAGGATACTCCCTCTAGCTCGATACAGCCATCAACCTCGCACGATCACTTCTATGTAGAGAGAGATTGAAGCCATCTCTGATTCGAGTCATTCGTTTTTTTCAAATCTTGTACATGTAACAACGTCGTTAAACGGTTATTGTAATCTAAAAAGTTGAAAGTGAGAAGCCGAAATATGAACAATGAAATGCAAAAAGTAGGGCTGAGCCGGGGATTGAACCCGGGACCTCTCGCACCCTAAGCGAGAATCATACCACTAGACCACTGAGCCAGGTGAGGGAGATGAGCGAGAAATATCTCTTCCAGTGCCCTGGCTCGCTCTTAGGTATAGTTAATAGAGTGCCGATAGAGAAAGGAAGTTGCTTTTACCGGATAGCCTCATCGGTTTCAGAAGAAAAAGTAAAATTTTGACAGATTTTTAAACGTGTCCGAACGGTCATATCACATAGATAAGATAAACTACTGGATCACACAAATAACTCTTGAAAATCGACTAAAACTCAAACAATAGTCTATGATATGCCTTCGATTCGTCCAAACCATTCTCCGAAGAGAGGTGATAAGATTGATAAGAACTTTCTCTGTGTTTGCTATCCCATCTGTGCCTTCACTCACATTTTTCGTCAAACTACGGTTTCAAAATCGTGAGCGGATGCCGATCCCTCCGTCATTCACTTTTTCCGCATTGTTAGTGCCGTGTTCACTTCTTTGATGAGTCGCGTTTCTAATCATCGCCCATCACCTTCCAATACAGTTAGATTTTAAATTTAGATTCAATTATGTCACGTGTTCCTCTCCTCCACTCTCGTTCTTTCCAAAATAGAACTATCCACGCGAATCAAATCAAATTAGAACTATAAATTGCGACTGTGATCTTCATTCGTCTCGGCAAAATGTCAAGGAAGTTGCAGAGATGGTGGGCCTCGATAATGCTCCTCAGTTCATTTGTGGATGGCCAGTTAATGACAGCCCCGTATTGAATTTCCCACGACCTGATTATGAAGATGAACGATGTAAGCAGGAGTTTTTATGAAATATCTACTATCTTCTCAGCTATTCGTTTTCGACAGATCTTGTGATTTCAGAATTTCGGAAAGCTATTTCATTCGTCGGGCTGTCCCTTCTATTTTCCTTACTCCATTGAACATTCATTTCCTTGCGATAAATATTGATAATGTGATATCGAGTTTTTTTCATGAACGAGAACAAACTTTATTATATCCTCTAAACATTGTTCCGGTATGTCCATTATTTGAGTCATTGGCCTATATTTCTCCCTAATTTCATTGTTCGCATGTACTAAGCTTCGTCTGAAACTGCATCGATTTTCGCTCTCAGGTATCCTAGTATACCTTCCGTCACCTCATTACTTACTTCTTGGGAGATTGGTAAATAGAGTAGAATCGCAACTAAAATTCTGAGTCCGAAATGGGTCTCTGTTGATGGATTCTCAAGTGGAGACTAGTTATCGGGAGTGGAATGAGACTGCAACTGGCAGGTGTCAGGAAGGGGAAGGAGAGGAGAGCGGGGGGAGGGGGGAGGGGGCCACTTCGAGATTGGTAACTCTCCGTAATACAATGGCATCTATTAACGACGCCTTTCTGGTGAGCTCATATTTACTAATATTGCACTTTTTCATTTTGGGGTCGAAAAATCGGCTTTTGATCTCCATGATTGTAATTTTTCGGCTAGTGGAGATTCAAATGTAGTCCGATTTTCCTCCCGATTTGAAGAAGGAACAAATCGTGTTCTCATTAAAAACTAGTCCAGGACCTCCGCTCTCACATTCCGACGTTTCCCTATGAGAAGCGACTCTCGAAGATCGACACTCTCAATCTGGCCATAGCCTACATCAACATGCTAAGAGACATCATCAAGTCAGTGTATTTCCATTATCTATTCTCGGTTAGTGCCAACCTATATCTTTCATCTAGTGTGCTTATTTGAGGTTCGGGCATAATAATTAGACGGAGTAAACGTATAGCGAGTGTAGATATGGGGTGATTTTGGCAAAGGCATTCCGTAATCTTCAACGCATTATGTGTCCTTATTGAATCATGGGACTAACGAATGCTCCCCAGATCTCACCACGACCCCGAGTCGACGATCAAGCGTGCGGTGAGAATGGCAAAGGGAGGAGTGCCTGGGGCGCCTGCTTGGAGCACGAGTGGTCAGTGTGTTCCTCGTCTTGATAGACAAATCTAAACCCAAATCCAGCCGAGTGATTATTTTTCTGGTATTAGAAAGGATGGTATAGCACGACACACACAGAAGATTTTAGCATGTTTATGTTCTCTTTTCAACTTTTTGCAGCTATGAAAGATCGACACCTTCCTGAAAAATAAATGTGCATTGCTCTTCGTGCGTGTCCATCGCACTCTCCAAACCACACTTCCGCCTCCTCACTAATGCTATGAAAAGGCAATTCACTTTATAGACTTGATGTCACGACTCGCTTGGATTGATTGGGAGAAACTCGGCATGCGAAGCATCCAACCGTAATGCGTCAATAATAATGGAATACATATGTACATCGATAAAGCAAAGTAATGCAAATACTTGACTTCTGGTTTTGAAAATTTGTCACATGTGCGCCCACGAGCGATTCAGCATGCTGAAGTAGCTGTCTGTCACAGCCACAGTACTCAATCTAGCCTCCACCTTAAAACAGGACAATATAACATTTTCAATAGAACACTGTCAAACAACATTTTCCGTTTTTTTTTTCGTTAGAGACTAGCCTGTTCCGATCGTTTGTGTTCGTAATGGAACAGCGAGTAGAGCCGTCGCGACAGGAATCGTTGTCGTAGCAGCAAATACCAGGGTTGGACCAGTCCACTTGTAGTGCAGACCTAAATGACATCGATGAGGAGGTTTTGATAGGGAAAATGTTGGGCAAAAACAATGTTTGCAGTACTTTCTTCAATCATTTATCATCTCACCATGCTCAGAACTTTCTGGAAGTTGAACGTCGTAACATCGACTCGTAGAAAGGCAAAAGCCGACCCGGAAGTGAGCATATTCGCGATGAAATTGAGCAGAAACAGGGGAAATAGAATCCAGGTCATTTCTATGACTTCGTCCACCTGAAACGGATACTTGATTGGCAACACATAAATTCGCTGTCGGATAAATGTTCAGGCTTCATGGCATTCTGCAAACACGCGGTCTTCTAGGTTTGCATCCATTATGCATTGGAAATTAACGTTCGTCGAAAACATGCGTAATTCTTCAGTCTTGCGTGTTAATGATGTTGGATGTAGCTATTTCGTTCTTGATGGATGAGCAAATATACCCGATATCGACTGTTGAGCGTCGTCTTCGCTAGAGTGACCCGGTACTTGTACTTGCTGGCGAATATGCAAATTATTGCCAACTGGAAGATAATCACTTCATACAATTGAAAAAAAAAAAAAAAAAAAAAAAAACTCACCAAAATTCGCATGAAATGAAAAATTACCATGACAGTGATCAGCTCGAGAATGCTGTGTGCGAACACGATTACGCCAAAGGTTTCTCCTGAGAAAAATATCTATTTTATCACAATTGTGTTGGATTTACTATTGAGGTTTAGTTCAGAAAAGTGTAATGATAACTCTCACCAAACTGCAGATAGTAGGTGCAAAATGTGGACGCTGTGAGCTGGAAAATATTGAATTATTAGAAGAAGAAGTAGTGAAGACAGGGATATCGTACCACGATGGCACTCCCGACGCAGAAGACGGTGACTTTACGTGCTGTCTGGTCGGAGAAGGCTTGAGGCCAGATGGTCACGAGTAGTCGCTCGATGATCAGACAGAACATCCCGAAGACACAAAAGGAATAGGCTTGTTCATGAAGCATGAGCACTGGCACCCAGGCAGCTGTAACAATTTCACTGAAAGTGATCGATCCTCAGAATTTTCCGATTTTTCCATACTACTCACTTCAAAGAACCTAACTGGAATGAATAAAATATAGACAAAATGATGATATTATTCTGACGAATTCGGAACGGACGATGAATGGAACGATTTCCTCCGCATAATTGAGTATGACAAAGTGAGATTCTCACAGTTGAGAGTGTCAAAAGGGGCGTTCGTTTTAATCTCGTGGACGACCATTCCGAGGTGACCCGTGCCCAGAAGCAGAAGACCTACCGCATTCCACATCAGAAAGATCCTGGAATGTGCTACGAGACTCCTTTAGAGAAACATGCAAATTTTGGTATCAAAAGAATCATTGGAAAGCACTGACTTGCATCCATAGTGAAATGGAGTCTTGATGAGAACGCCGATGAAGAAGACGACGTTGAGCATCGAGAAAGCAGCGTACGCGCATTCTGCCCATCGCATATATTGAGCATCTGTCATCTGCGATACATCGGTAAATTTTACACGAAATGTTCGTCTTCCAGAGAACTCTAAGGCAATAATTAGAGAAATCGAACGCGAATTCGTCAAGTCTGAGTACAGAGATCGGCTGGAAAGTGACAGCCACTCTGGTTTTCTTGCTGAAAAAGCTAAGAGTGAGGAGGAAAATGGGAGCTCTCGAGCGCTTAAATGCAAGGAATGCTTGAAGACACAAACAGAGCGACGACACAATAGCCAGTATTGGAATGACGTCCGGCCTGTTTCATTTCGGGATTGCGAAGGAGGCACACAGAAGGATCGCAAAGCGGAGGCCATTAAAGTGGCCTTTCCTCCTTCCCTCATCCCACCCACTTAGATGGCCCGTGGAAATACCGCGAAAAGTGGCCCGATGACACACCGACTGACTATCTCAGGAGGACGCAACGGGTGAAAATGGCAACGGGGCTATTAGGGGAATGAACGAAGGGCGGGGAGCAATGGGAATACGAATTGGACGTTTCAGCGAAATTGGACATTGTTGCAGTTCGACATGTATTTTTTATCTTTCCGGTGAAGGAAGAAATGTTTGTTTTCATCTTTCCGGTGAAGGAAGAACGTACAATTAGGTAACCTCAGAAAGTCCACATTCCAAAAATGCTCAGGCAGATAAATACCATGTATGTAGAGTGAATGGCTGATAAAGACAATGATTGCAAGCTTTCCAAACACCGGAAGTCATTTCGCACTCGAAACGGACTACGGATGAAGAGGAAGAAAGAAAATGGCACGTTGTTCTCTGTGAAAACAACCACCTCTTCAACCCGATTTACGGGTTGTATTCGTAAAGTGGATGATTTATGATAGAAGAAAAATTCGAGCAGCTAATCGCCTCATAAATATGCCACATTGAAAATACAAAAATCGCACGAAAGCAAAAGAAAAATAATCTTCGGAATATGAAAACACGGTAATCATTCGCAATGGTCGATCTCAATGATATTGTATCTCGGAGAGCTACTCATGAACTATATTCAGAAGGCATGAGGAACAACAAAGCCCACAGAGCCAAAGTCGAGTCATATTGTTTATGGACTTCAAGGCGGCTACCGGATATTCACGGCTCAGTGATTGCCAAATAGATTCTGCCTCGAATACAATTGTGGTTGTTTTTTTTCACGAAAACAAGCACATATAATTTTTAAGGAGATCGCACCCTCATTCCAGGAAGGACTCTTTTGGAAGGAAATTTATTGTATGGAAGACATAGTCCAAGTACAACGGAAATTGGAAATTAATTTATCGTTCTTGCATTATAAAAAAAACTAAAACAAAATGTGAAAGAGAAAGATACATTACAGGCAGGGCTCATTCTTTTTATGAATGTTTTCTCTTGTTTTTTCGTATTCGTAACTAACTTACAGGTGCTATCTCACAAGATTCCATAGGTGTCTAGTATTCTGATAAGTGAATAGCCGTAATCTAGGATTCAGAATCCAAATTATCGTTCAAATTACAATCTTTTTCGCATTTTTTCGACACCAAGGAGCTCCAGCTTAGAAGCAAAGGGCATTCCGCCTCAGTGGATCTCTCCTCGACACCTTGACAATATTAATTATTGTAAGATTCGAAAACTCAGTTTCGACAATGGGTGGTTTAGTTTACAGTAGACATGATGAGTGGAACAAATTATTCGTGTTTGATCGAGCGTTTAGCTCAACGTTGAAGGAAATTGCGTTATTTTGCTTTTTTAGACCTTTATTCAAAAGTCCGGACTATCGATATCAAGGGATAATTGTAGCGGGAAGAAAGATAGAAGTGTAATGAGTGAGAGTGGTTCGCGTGGAAGATCAAGAGGAAGGGAAGAAATAGAGCAAGATGAGAGATCAAGCTGGAAACGAATAGATAGAGATAATCCGGGTGCGACCAGAGTTCAACCTCGTCTAATAGCAGAAGTGCAGTGAATCAATTCCCATTGATTCCCAATCCTAGTTTTTCATCATTGGTTACTAAATGAGCGAGTGTGGAGAAAGCATAAGAGAATAGCTTTATCTCACTAGCCACTACTAGTGTCCAACACTCTACTAACTCTTGTTGACTCTCCTCTCTTCCTTTGTACACAGCTGACTCTCCTACTGACTCAGTCCAGGCATAACGTCCTTCTTCCTCGGTAGCCGGCGCCTCGACGGCTTCTTGATGACATCCGACCATGAGAATATGAGGGAAACTAGGTCAGAGGAGGGAATGGAACAGCTTCTCCTCATAGCAAACGAACAGTGGAAATGTAACGACGTCACAGTTGTTTGATTAGACCAAGGGCGATAGAGGGATTGGATCATACTTCACGTCAAATAAGAAGAAGAGATCAAATTGAAGAGAGTTGTAGTGGGTTCTAATGCTATGAGTTATGGATGTGTGGCTAGGCTACATGAGTAAATATGTGATGATTATGAAAATAATCCTATCTAATTAGAATATTGTATATATGTGAAAGATCTAATGAATACAGTGTGAAATAAAGAAAAATAGAAAGATTTAAATATTCACGAAAAAACTGATTATCTACATTTGAAAGACAGCAATATTAAAATTACATGGTATTGGAGAGTATAGCTAAAGCCAATATTTATAAATATGAAATGCTATGACTATATTTAGCAATTTACAAATTATTCGCAACTATCATGAAATATTTTGAGATAAATTATTGAAGAAGAGTAGAGAGGTTGCATAATCTCTAAAGTTTGATTATAAATATTGTCTCAGTTTCACTCTTGCTGATTTAGCGAAGAATGAAACCGTTTGAGACGATCGAGATGGACGAATTCGGTTTTGCGCCCTCGTTTGATCTCAGCATTTGGTTTTCTGATGCTGATTACTTCGAAAGGACCATCATAGGAGGCACTGAGTTTGTTACTTTTCGCTCCTTTTCTGAGCAATGCGAAGTCTCCTACTTTGATCTTGGTCTCGATCTTTCTACGATCGTATCTTTCCTTATTGGAATCTGAAGCTTTCTCGATCTTGGATCGTACTGTATCTGCGATCACTTGTAGATCATTGATCAGTTTCTCACAATAGGATGCTTCATCATTCAAAATGGCATACTTTCTTCTAGTTTGACCGATGATATTATCAATTGGGAACGTGGGCTCACGACCATACATGATTTTGAAGGGCGAGAATCCAGTTACACTGTGTCTACTAGTATTGAATGTGAAAGATGCCCAATAGATGTGATTATCCCAATCAGTTCCTTTGCTATTAGTGTAGAAGTGAAGGATATTCTCAAAAATAGCATTCATACGTTCTGCTTGGCCATTTGCGTTCTTCGAATATGCACAAGATGTTTTATGAGAAATACCGAAAGATTTGCAGAATTCTTGAAATGCTTCACTGAGGAACTGTGATCCACGGTCAGAATAGATCTCTTCTGGAATACCAGTTTTCGTGAAAACATCACGGCAAAGAGCGTCTAGAATCGAATTTGTTGTCTGATCAACCATTGGGGTTGCAGTAGCCCATTTAGAAAATGAATCTTGAGTCACGAGACAATATTTCTGATTGTTTTCCGTTTGAGGAAGAGGGCCCAATACATCACAATGCAGCCTCATCATGGGTTTATCTGCTGTTGGGAACTTTCCTAGGGCTTCTCTGGTGACTTCAGTAGCAGGGAGCTTTCGCTTCTGACATTCTAGACATTCCTTGATTGAGCGGGAAATATCGGATCTCATTCCTTCCCAGATGAATCGTTCACAGATTTTCTGGGTAGTCTTTTGGACTCCTAAATGTCCACCAGCGGATTCACTAGCATGAAAGTATCGGATTATTCTATCCTTCAGTTCACCCTTTGAAGAGATTTCAACTAGATCATCAGAATAAACTCTTCGGCGATGCAAAATTCCATTGTTCAGAGAATAGCGACGACTCATTCGCTTGATTTGCTCATCTTTCGGCTCTTTTCTCTCAAGATACGAGATAAGATCTCGTAGAAGGAGTTCGGAAAGTTGATCGGCTTTGATCTCTTTAAGAGTAGGGAGATCGGATGACAGTGAAACGAGATTGACAGCATCGCCAGGAGGCAAATGGCGAGATAGTGCATCACACAATAAGTTGTGCTTGCCAGGACGGTATTCAATAGTGATGTTGTCCTCCTGAATTGCCATTTGGTACTTTGCCATTCTTCCAGTTAGATCTTTTTTTCGAAAAATAGAAGTCAACGGCTGGTGGTCAGTCACAACTGTAGTAGTAGCGGATCCAGAAATGTATGGGCGAAAGCGGTTTACAGCGAATACAATGGCTGTCGCTTCCGTCTCTAGGCTCGTATAATTACGTTCCGCCTTTGTGAGAATTCTCGATTCGTATGCGATAGGATGACCCTCTTGCATTAGTACACAGCCGATGCCTTTGCCTGAGGCATCGCATTCGATTCGGAAGGGTTTATTTAAACGAGGAGGAGCAAGTACAGGAGCTGTGGTTAGCTTTCTTTTCAATTCCTGGAATGCATTTTCCATGGCAGGTGTCCAGTCAATCGGACCAACTATTGTTGAAGCACGATACAGAGGCTCAGCAATTCTGCTGTGATTTGGGACGAAACGACGATAGAATCCGACCATTCCGAGAAAAGACTTTACAGCAGAAGCTGTAAGTGGTCGTGGGAAATTTTGAACTGCTTTGACTTTGTCTGGATTCACTCGGAGGCCATCAGCAGAGAGGATATACCCAAGATAGAGGACACTAGAGCGTCCAAACTGGCATTTTCCAGCGTGGACCTTCATCCCTATGGTTCGAATGTTTGTGAGGACCTCGTTGAGATCCCCCAGATGGCTCTGCACGTCATTGCTGCACACCAAAAGATCGTCTAAATAACAGAAAAGCGAAGCTTGTGTCATTTTTTGCAGCTCTTGCATCACCAGCATGAATGTTGAACCCGCAGAGCACAAGCCTTGGGGTAGACGAGTGTACATGAAATTTCCGAGAAAGCAACTAAATGCTGTTTTCTCCAGGTCACGAGGTTCCATTTTGATTTGAAAATAGCCAGAAAAGAAGTCTAGAGAACTGAAGATCGCCTTACCATTACACTGATCAAGAATATCGATCGGGGAGGGCAAAACGTATGCCTGAGGCTTTGTCTGTGAATTAATCGCCCTGAAATCTTGTGTTATTCTGAAGTTGCGACCGTCTTTCCCTTTCGGCACGACCACAATGGGCGAGGAATAAGGGCTGGAACTGTTCACAATGATGCCTTGCTTGATCATGTAGTTGAGTTGTTTCTCAACCTCAGCTCTTCTCTCTAGAGGGATACGGTATACCTTCCGGCAAGGGATTTTGAAATCAGGAATTAGATCAATTCGATGACGAATATTGCCTCGGAAGCATAAAATCAGACCATTTTTCAGCATGAAACTGTCCTTATTAGCAGCAATTATGTCCAAAAGTTGCTTTTTCTCTGATTCATTGAGAATGGATTTGAAAAGATCAATGACGCCGTCGATTTCATTGGGATCTCCTTCAGTATCTGGCATACGAGCAACATTATTTTCCCATCTCACTTCTTCATGTGTATCGTTTCGAACCGAATACACTTCATTGATGGAAGGAATTGAATCAGGATGAATGTATTCAGTTCCGTCTTGAAAGACATGACTGAGAGTCCGAGCAACGAGAATTGGAATTTTGTTCCTTTTCGAAATGTGGTTCTCAACTGCAAACAGATCGTTGAATGAATATTGACCGACAAGTTTTGCTCTGAACACATTATCTGAACGGGGTTGAATGATCATTGTATCATTTATTACAATATCAAACATATTGTCTGGAGATGCAAGAGAATATACAGTCTCAGAGGGTTTCAGAATAGTATTACCGACAGAAATTCCTTCTTTCGAAATTTGGATTGGTCCATGTGATTCAGTGATTTTGTTCAAGATATTGCATCCGACAAGAAGTGGCACTGGGCATGACTTATCATCACTTACGAGAAAATTGTGTTGAATTGTGACATTTCCAATCGTCAAATTGAGTGAAATCTCAGCTTGAAATGAGATGAAACCCCCACTGGCAGTTCGGGCTGATCGAGATTGGGTTTTTTTGAACTTCGTAAATCCCATTTCACGAGCATTAGAAGCTCGAATCAGGGAAATAGAAGCACCCGTATCGATAAGGCAATCAATAGGACGAGAATTGAGGTGAACTGTCACATACGGTAGTTTCTGATTCTGTAGGAAGTTCACTTGCTCATATTCGTTAGACCAGTGTCCAATTCTGAGTGAACGAAAGTACGGAAGTTTCCATTGCTCGAAGGTGGTGCATAGTGAGAGTGTCATTGTCATCGGAATTGCGATAAGAGATGCAACTTGAGCAAGATTGAGTGAGAAATTTAAAAAAAAATAAAAAAAAGTTGAAAAGACGCTTCGACAGTTGGTAATGAGAGTAGAATAATGCACATAGAATATGCCATAAGTCGAGTGTGTCGACCACGTCTCACATGAGGAACATTGGTAACTCTCTGGAAGCGAAGATAGTCTTGTTCTTCCAGTTCTCGTTCTCTCATTTCAATTACTCGTCTCTGATGATCAGGTCTCATCTCTCTGTCTCGATCAGAATGATCTCGATCTCTTTCCTCTCTCACATAATTGACAGATGGACTAGTCAATCGTCCTCTAACTTTTCCAAATATGCAAGTGCGAATTTTGCTGATCAGCCATAGCTTCAGAAGGTAGTAGAGAAAGATGATGAAAAGTACTATTCCCAGAATGGCCAGGACCCAGTTTCTGATGTAAATTAGCCATTCTGTCGAGAAAGAAGTCACTTTTTCACGGATATCCACAGCAAAATTAGCAATACGAGATGTGCCTTCATTTGCAAAGGTCTTTCCTTTCTCATAAAGGCGCTTCACTTTAGCCTGGAGCTTATCCCAATAGCTCATACTCAGTTCAGTTTGGTTCTTGACCGTTTCCATGCCATATTCTAAAAGAGCTAAAATGGGAAGTGAATTGTTGTCTTCTGATAATCTTTCCACAGTTGGATGAGATTTCGTGGAATCGAACATATCTGATCTACCAAATCGAAAGTTGGGAGGCTTCTTTTTCTGTACCTCTGAACATTGAATCGGAGCCGACTCATTGTACAGAACTCGAGTTTCGGGGTTCACAAAGAAGATCTGATCATCAATTTCAACTGGATAGTATTTGTAACACAAGTTTTTGTATCGATGAGAATAGTGGATTTTGTCTACTTCAATTTCATTACAAACGTACAGCTCGAATGTGTCGTGGCTGATTTCTTTCGCGAAAACATCAATACGATTCATTACCGATTGAATGGTTTGAGTGGGATATTTCCTTAGAGTCATTCGCAAGAGATCCATTTCTTTCTGTTGGGCTTGACAAGTTTGTCGAATCGAAAGTGATTTCCTGGTTTCCTTGGCCCTTTCCGAATTGATATCATGTCGAAATTGATCAGGGACAACCAATGAATCAGAAATCGGAGAGGCTTTGCTAGTAGTGCCAATGATGATAGGAATAAGAGTTGGCACGTCGTAACTGGATCGTAGTCGTAACTGGATAGTGGGAAGTCGTAACTGGATCGAGTGGTTTGGTACTCAAGTATGGAAAAGGTTCTGGAAACACCGAAATGGTTGGAAAAGTGGTGGTATCTGATACCATCGATACGGTCGATGTCAGTATTTGCATCGTTGTGGTTGGAACAAATTGAGTAGTACTAATTGGAAGAGTAGTTGTTGTATATTAAGTGGTGCTCAAAATGGGATATGTGGTAGTCTCAAACTGAGTAGTACTCGAAATGGGAAGAGTAGTGGTTTCCATTGGTCTTAGAATAGTACTGACTTGATTCGATGTTTCAGGTGAATTATTGATTGAATTCGATGTCTGAATGGTACTGCTTGGGATCGATGCCACAGTTGAAGTACTGAAGTGAGGAATTTCAGTGGTACTGACTGGAATCGTTGGAATAGAAGTAGTTCTTGTAATAATTCCATCGAACAGATCTGTGGCTGATTTATCAGCGATTTTCGCATTGTTATATAATTCTAACAAAGATTCAGCACGGATAGTAATGATATAAAGTTCACTGGCATTCAGTGCTTGAAATGCTTTCAGACCAATCGAACGAGTAGTGGGCGGAGTGAGTTTAGGCAGAGATGAATTCTGGTTCTCGTAGTATTCTCGAAATTTTGGGATATTATGTTAGAGATATTCGAACTTTGCCAGGTTCCGAATGAATCGTGATTTTGAATATTTCTCCAATTTCTCATCTGAACATAGTTCTTTCGGCTCAGTTGAAGCAAATTCAGAATTCAGAGCGTTTTCGATGAAAGTTGTGGCTGGGTTGTTTGCTAGATCATCCAGAAGTAGAATAAGGCCGCTCATTGTGAATAGGTCGTTCGAGATATTAGTGAATTTCTCCAAAGATGCTCTTGCTTCACACTTCTCACGATTCATATCAAGGAGTGGAAATTTGAGAAATATCTCAGATGGTGGAAGTTCAACTACACTGAGAAAGAAAGCGCTTCTCCAGTATTTATGCCTCAGTGCTCTTGCGAGAGCCTGATTATCCGAAATGTTCTTGTAGGCACATTTATGTAGTGCTACATCAGTCCAGGCAAGTTCCATAAATTGGATGTGCTTCAGGATCGGTTCTGACTCAAATGGATTGATTGAGGAGTTCTGACCCAATGATCTGAGGAAAGGAAATTGTTCCTCGTTGTACTTCAAAATCGAACTGATTTGTGTAGCTGATCGTTTTCCTCGTTCTGACGAAATGCTCAGTTTTGTAGATTGCATGAACAATCCGTCTGTGAGTTTTATTAGAGGATTTCCGAAGCATGAGTGGAACACTGATTGAGATACGATTTTTGGCATTCTTTCCAACTCTGGAATTACTACGATGTTTTTCCTGACATGCACCTCGAATCGGCCTATTGTTTCAGGACATTTCTGAGATTGACCTTCTTCAGAATGGTGACGTTTGATGACGGTGCTATTCAGAAGGGTGCACGATTTTCCAAATAAGTCGCAATTATTCATATTCACTAGGTTACTGATCATGATCTCATTATTGATTGTCGTTATGGAACCGTATCTTAGAAGTCGGTGCTCTTGTTCCGAACATATTTTTTCGAAATATCCAACTTGGGGTACTGTAGATGTGTTCGTTTTCCACACTCCAGGGCTCATTTCAAATAGACTCCCAATTTGAGACGTTTTTTCATCGTCCATTTGCACACATTCTTCAACGGAAGTGGGGTATTCTACAGTTTGAATCTCAGTACTCACATTGAAAATCTTCAGTACAGTTTGTACACATGTGCTTGTTACGATTTTCGAACAAGCAAAGGCAGGAGTCTGATATGGATTAAATGACTCACGATAGAGAAGTGCTTGTGCTGTTGTGAAACTCTGCTCCGCTAATCCTCTGCAATCAATTGAAGGTGACTCGATTGCAATCAGAAGTCCACTTGGTGTGTCCATTGGGCATCTCAGAAAAGAGGCCTGTGCGACAGAGAGAGGGAGGAGGATCAGACTAATCATGATGACGTTCATGAGGACAGAATTAACCGAAGGATAAAAAAATCTAGACTGTCCTCCTTGATTTCCTTGGTTCTGAGGAATGAATTGGTTGGGTTGAGAGTTCGGAGGGTTCTGCTGGAATCGGTTCCATGGTTGGTGGTTCCACTGTTGACGATTCCATGGTTGACGAAACCATGATCCTCTACCACGACCTTGACCAAAACCACGGTTATACCCGCGTCCTCTCCATGGCCTCTGATACCCTCTGTCATACTGATTATAACCATTCTGGTTCCATCCAGTTCTTTGAGCCTGGTATTGATTCTGATAGTTCCATGGTTGGTCATCATATCTTCGACCATTTCTCGAAGTTTCATTCTCTCTCTTTCTCTCTTTCTCATCTTTTCTCTTCTCATCTCTCTTTTTCTGATCATAGATCATGTTCAGCTTCTCAGAAATCTTCGTCAATTCCATTGCTTTCGTGATCTCATCCACCTTTGATCCTTCTAGAGCACTGACGACCATGTCGAGTCTCCTTTCCAAGTCATTTTCAGCAGAAGGGAGTGACTCATGTGCTTCAGCACTACTCAAAATCTCATCCAAAGTATCGAAGTTATCTCGCAGAAACTTTCTCTGAAGTCTGGTAGAGACGCCACGGATAAAAATCAATCATGAGGCGCTCTCTTTCATTGCTTCGAGTTTCGGGGTGGGCAGTAATCGTCAAATTTCGAATTCGAGAGGCATAAGCAGCGAGGCTTTCGTCCTTTCGTTGCTTCTCATTCAGCTTAACCTTAGCAGACATCGACGCATTCTTGGAATAGATCTTATCAGCTAATGCATCTAGTAGGCCTTGGTAGTGCGAAATTTTGTCTTGATTGATTGACTTCATTGCACGCTGGGCAGATCCAACTAATTTCATCGGAAGAATGCGCATGGCGTCTGTGGAATTGAGACCGAATCCGGTGATCATTGAATTGTATTTCTCGAGGAGCTCGGAAAAACTTTCTTCATTCTCGCCATTGAAACTAGGTAACGCCGCAATAATTGATTTCACTCACGGGAGGTGGCATGGTTTTCTCAGACTCAAACCTGACTCTTGGCCTCTCCGGGGGCTGCGAGCCTTCCGAGCTGTGCCGGCCCAGAATGGGTGTCTCCCCTCTAGAAAAAGACTTTTCATCGTCCTGCAATCTTGGATTGGATTTGGACGCTGGACGAAGGATGGAACGAGTAGTGAGTCGAGAACGAACTGATTCATTATGAGCACTGTTATTCACACGGGGAAGAGAAAGAATTCGAGAAGACAAATTATGCAGTTTAGATTTGGCAGATTGATAAATGCTGCTGGAAGGAGAGGAAGTAGAGCTCGGAGAGCGTTTGCGAGGCGAGTGTTTAGTTGCATGCTCATTGGACAATTGATGAAAGAATCGTGGCTTTGGGAGGAATGAACTAGTTGGAGGGGGAGAATAGTAATTATCAGAGGAAGAATCACGAAATGAAGATCTAATTCGACTGAGCAGGCTTGGTTTATTTACTACTGGAGTTTTCTTCATTTGGATTGGTGTGTGTTGCTTGGAAACAGAGTCGCAATTGGAATCAGAAGAGACAGATTGTGAGTGTAATGTGCGGGGATGGGGAGGACGAGGAGGGGGGACAATTGGAGGAACAGACTTGTCTCTCTCAAGTGATAGGCGAGGAGCAGGAATTGGTCTCGCTCTCACCTCAGGTGCATTTGGCGAAGTTTGAATGGATGGAGAAGCAGCACGAAATGATCCAGAAATGGAACGATTACTCATATGAGGATGTTTTCTAGGGGTGTAGAGGGTGAATGAGCTTGGGTTAGAAGCGGAACAACATCCAATTGTTACACTAACTGATATTGTTATCACTCGGGATGCGGATTTCGTATAGTTGGCTTCAGGTGTTTACTGATAAGAAGTTTACTGATGCTCCCATCTGGTCACAAAGTGACTACTACTATACGATCGTACCACTATATGATTGACCAACGTTCAAAGATGATATCAAAGATCAGTGAAAACGTGTCAGTTGTTGCCAATCGGAGTGATCAGGTCCAAAGGATAGTGGCAGAGGCTCACAGAAACAGCTGAGGTCGATCGGACAGCATGGAGCCATTACGAAGCCTCATAGTTAGATTCAATTAGCTGATGCGATAAATATATAATGCTTTCAACTTGCATATTCTCTGGGGAGGGGAGTTACACCGAGAAGTTTCATTGAGAAATATTCATTCATCAATTACTCTTTGGCTCTTGAATTATAGTCTTTTACCGCTTGCCATCAGTATAGACTGGAGTATTCAGAAATAGATGATGAGAGTTGAAGCTTCAAAATTCGGTGCATTTGAGTCCGAAATTAGTATAAATAGATAGAGATCAGATATTATTCATCGAATTAGTTCACTCTTTCACATTGTACGTAGGTAAGCGATGAGAATTTATGATTCTGCATGCCAAGTGGAATATTACCTTAGAGAATACCTGAGAATGGGAATCAAAATGGACCTTTCATTATCAAATTGACGTCAATATTAAAATTCGGATTGATCTTCTATCGATAGATTAGCTCGCTTTTCATGATAGCAACGATGAGTAAAATTGAGTTCACGCGGATATACAAAACATTACATAATTACATATTTCAATTCATAAGACAGGCAATCGATGAGGGGTTCAACAAATATACAAAACCTCATGCCCTTCGCGAGTTCCGGATCTCGCCCCGGGAATTTTACCTTCTTTTAGGTCCATATTATTACATCGCGTGAACTACTGATTCCCGTCTAAACTCATCGAGAAGAAGCGAAAAATCTCTTGGACTCGGGGTGGGGAAAATGATGGGGATTGGTGAGGGGGAATTGGCACTGCTTGTTTTAGTATTTTTATCAAAAATTTCCGCAAAAGACGAGTTTAGGGACCTCCACTTTATTCAAAAGTCCGGACTATCGATATCAAGGGATAATTGTAGCGGGAAGAAAGATAGAAGTGTAATGAGTGAGAGTGGTTCGCGTGGAAGATCAAGAGGAAGGGAAGAAATAGAGCAAGATGAGAGATCAAGCTGGAAACGAATAGATAGAGATAATCCGGGTGCGACCAGAGTTCAACCTCGTCTAATAGCAGAAGTGCAGTGAATCAATTCCCATTGATTCCCAATCCTAGTTTTTTCATCATTGGTTACTAAATGAGCGAGTGTGGAGAAAGCATAAGAGAATAGCTTTATCTCACTAGCCACTACTAGTGTCCAACACTCTACTAACTCTTGTTGACTCTCCTCTCTTCCTTTGTACACAGCTGACTCTCCTACTGACTCAGTCCAGGCATAACGAGACGTCGAGAGCCGGTAAATAGCCAAGTTCGAATTTACGGCTTCCCAACTGGAACCGAATATTCTTTGACCTATGACACATCTACCTTCAAAGTTTGAAAGCAATCGAAGCACTTTGAACATTTTGTCAAACGGCACCTCGCACATCTCAGAATATCTCTGATAATGAATACGTTCGTATCCTCGTGATCAATTTAAATCTTCTCTCATTATTTAAAATGGGCAACATTTCTGTCAATTGTTATCAGTAATCAGTAAATAATACGGATTTCACAAACTACTATGATTATATATATTAGTGATGGGGGGAGGAAGAAGACGCAGTTTAAAAAGTCAGTATTTAATTCTGAACTTTCGAATATTGTACGGTTTGTGAGTATACTGTGGCTGAAGATCATTCTATAATATGGCCCTGGATATTCGACGGTTATTTTGCATCTGCCTAATATTACACGTTACTATAACAGTGTAAATTATTTAATTGCGCAAATTTGATAATGTGAACAACCATTGACCTTATTGTCATGATGTTCATTTTTCCGCAACTCCATCATATTGTTTATCTTAGCGAGAGAAGCGGAAAGTAGCTGACCACTTCAAATTCGTTTTTTTCGGGAATTTAAAATACATAAATAATAATTAAAATGTGACCTGTTGAAGATGAGCGAGGCTTGCAGAGTGAATGCTTCAGAATTCGCACTGACTAAATAATCGGAGCACTGAAAAAAAAACTCAATTAAATAAAAAGGATCAGAAAATTTCAGCAGTTTTTGTTTTATTTTATTCGCTTCATAAGAAATAGATCAACATAACTGATCATATGTGATGAACATCAATATTTACTCACATTGGGTATCACACAATCAACCTCCTCTTGGAAGACAGTCTGGATCAGAGCATCAATCCTGACTGAGTTCTTTGACCTCCAAGCTCACAAGCCAGTTCGTATGACTGTATCTAAATTTAAAACTGACAGTAATAGTTGCAACTCGTAATTCATAATCACTGTGGTATGCTAAAAGTTGATATTAAGCACTCGCCCTTTCTTTCTCTCCTCTACTCAGCTCGAGCACTACTCTGGAGATGTGTTTGTCCGTGTTCTACAATAATGAAACCGATTAATAGCTGTCCAGTGACTGCCTTACTTTAGTGAAACAAAGAACTGTTAGGTCTTCGATTGAGAAGTCTCTAAAATATGATAGATTTTTAAAAAAACAAATAAACAGGTCTTCACGAACCAATCCTCGTTCTGCAGTGAGATGAGCAGACGCGTCGACTTAGACGTCAAAGTGATGACTTATGCATCGGAAACAAGAAATTGTTTTTGAAAGCAATGTAAGCAAATATTATGGAGCTTAGAAACCGCTTTATAATGAATGCGATGACCGCGTAAATGCTGTTGTTGTATTAATTTTGCAATATGATGGAGTTGCGGAAAAATGAACATCATGACAATAAGGTCAATGGTTGTTCACATTATCAAAGGTTGAGGCCGCTCTGCGGAGAGCGCCAAGAGGCTGTATGCCAGTGTTGGTTGGGGATTTCAACTGTAGAGTCGCGCGTGAACCTGGCAAAGAAAGACTTGTCGGTAACTACGCTTCTCCGACCCCTACCTCGCGTGGACGGATTTTCACAGAAGTCTGCGTGAGAACCGGCCTGCGCATTTGGAACACGTTCCCGAAAAAGAGACATGGCGGCTCCACACTCCACCAGATTGACCACGTTGCAGCGCCTCCCACGGCGAGACTTGTCAACTGTGGGGTCGTTGGTCGGTTTGAATTCAATTCTGACCATCGCCTTGTCCGGATGTGTCTCTCTTTCCGCGATCCGGTGAGGCACAAAAGATGCAAGGAGAGGTTTGATCTCGACCGAGCCTCTTTTACTGCCAACGCGAATCTTCTCGCGTCAGTGCCTCTCACCCGTCCCGCCTCTGCTGCCGACGCCTACCATTTCATCAAGGCATTCACTGAGACCGCAGCAAGCAACTGTTGGAGAGTACGACGAACCCCGCCTTGGATCTCCAATACAACCCGGAACCTCCTAGCGGCGCGCCACGGGATGCAATCCAACCCCCATGGAACCGTCGCCTACTCCACCGCGTGCAAAGCAGCCCGACTGAGTCTCTCCGATGACATCCGGAAACGAAAGGAATCGCAAGCTCGCAATGCTGCTACTATGGGTAGGAGCATCGTGAAAACCATGGTAAACCTCCAATCCTCTAAGAAACGTCTCCTAGTCCCCGACCCTGCTACTGGTGCTCTGTCCCAAGATGCAACTATGGCTTCGGTCCAGCGCTTCTTTGAGGAACTGTACACCCCTGGAGTGCACCTTCCCCTCGCGGTCCCTTCGCGCTCCTTCGACCCCTTCCCTCCCTTCCTTCCCGATGAGACCCGGCACGCGATGTCCCTGCTCAAGTGCGGCCACTCCCCTGGTTCGGACGGAATCCTTCCCGAGATGCTCTACCATGCGAAAGACCACCTCGCCCCCGTGATAGCTGACCTACTCAATCGCCTGGTAGCCGGAGATCAAGTTCCCGATGGTTTGGCAGAAGCCATCGTCTCTCTTCTGTACAAGAAAGGTGACTGCACCAACATCGGAAACTTTCGACCAATCTCCCTCCTTACCGTAACCCTGAAGACCATGACACGTTGCATTCTGAAAAGATTCGAGGTAGTGCTTGAAGAGACTGAGTCGTCCACCCAAACCGGTTTCCGGTGCGGGCACAGCACACTCGACAACCTGCACTCCATCAAGCAGGTCGCAGAAAGGTCATCGGAATACGGTATCCCCATCTACCTTGCCTTCGTCGACTTCCGCAAGGCCTTCGATTGCGTGGAATGGAGCGCGGTCTGGCAGTCACTCTGGTCATCGGGATGCCATCCTACCCTCATCCACCTTCTTCGTCGCATCTACGAGTCGTCTTCAACCCTCATCCGCGTCAACGAAGATATGGTTCCCGTCACCGTTCGAAGAGGAGTTCGTCAAGGGGACACGTTGTCGCCTCGCCTCTTCAACGTGGTTCTTCGTGCAGCAATGGATGACATCGACTGGGGAAGCGACGGGATTCGGATCTATGGGAGACACCTGAGCCATCTCGAGTACGCGGATGACATCGCCCTCATCGCCAAGTCTCGACCGGAACTGGAGCGGAAGTTGAAGAAGCTGATGGAAGCCTGCAGCCGCGTTGGTCTCGAAATCAACGCTTCCAAGACCAACCTCCTCACCTCCTGCACCACGACCAGAGCACCCATAGTCATCGGGAACCTGCAATTTGAATTCGTCGAGTCTGCCACGTATCTTGGAGGAAAAATCTCTCTTCCACTTGACCACTCAGACGAAATCGAGCACAGGATCAGACTCGGTTGGTTCGCATGGAGTAAGCTGTCCCATCTCCTCACTTCCCGACTTCTGCCCATGAAGACCCGGAGGAGACTCTTCGAGAGTTGCGTCACCTCTACCGTACTCTACGGGTGTGAAGTGTGGGCTCTTCGATCAAGCGACAAGGAGAGACTGTGTGTGACCCAACGGAAGATGGAACGGAAAATGGTTGGAGTTTCGCTAAGGGATCGCTTGAGAAACGAACGCGTGCGAGGGATCACGAAACTGCGCGATTGGAACCAGGAGGGACTGAAACGGAAGGCACGCTGGGCACTCAAAGTGCGAGGCTTGGATACGGATCAATGGAGCCGCGCGACTACCGTCTGGACGCCCTACAACTGAACCCGCCCCTCGGGCAAGCCAAGAGTGCGCTGGAGGGATGACTTGACGCGAGCTATTGGCAAGAACTGGTGGAATGCAACTCATGATGACTACCAACGACTCATCCTCATCTGAGCACCTTAATTGCTTGATATGATAAATTTATTGATTGATTGTATGACAGAACTAGCAGTAACTACCAAGTTTAATCTCGACAAAGGACATACCGAAATAATCGTAAAAAATAGTCCCGAAATAATCCCGACTACTACGCTGTCGTGTGCACAGGCTCTTCCGATGGTTCAGAAATCCCTATTCTCCACGTTATTGGAAGATTGTCAGTCAATTTTTTAGCCCCCTCAATTTTGATGTTTTATAGCTCATCCGAAAGCTCTCGTCGAGCCTAATAGATTGAAATAGTCTGCATGCCGCCCACGCGATTGCGACATGAGATTCCCTTTAGAATAGGGCAATCTCAGAGAATGCAATTTTACTAGGAAGATCTCGTCAAAAGGAACAATTCATGTGTTAGTCTCCGATAGCACATCCCGTAAAAATCCGATTCAAAAAACGATTTTCAACGTGACCTCCTGGAGAAATGTTTGATCTACCACGTTTCTAACTCTGGCTCATGCTTCTCCCACCCAAGGACCATCGAAAAACGGGAGGAAATGAGGGGTCATCCCAAAGGTGTACCAAAAACTAGATGTTTCGTGAAATATTAGGTGAAAGGCGTGCTATAGGGGCGGACAAAAAATATGCAATAAAAAATTTTGTAATTGCGAATTCGCAGAGAGTAAGACAAAGTAAATAATGTGAGAAATGTAAATCTGTTCGGCAATGTTTTGGAAGTATTTTTGATTGGCAGGCGATACCATTCTCATCACATCGATATACAGTTATCATCGCGTTTCCTCCTTCAAGCTCCATCTCAATCGCACTCTCTTCTCTGCAGCGGCAACAAATCTCTTCGATGAACGGCTCCATATTGAGTTTTGTCCCCGGAAAAAAATCCACGTCTATTCGAGGCGGAATCCAGTGTACTAATCAACAACAACCCACCAATTCTTCTCATCAGCATCATGACAGGGTCGGAAAAGAGATGAGACATTGTAGAAGGATGATCTGAGAAAAGAGAAGACATTTTGTGAAATGATGAAATACTGAGCGTGAAAATAGCACAAATTTAGAAAAATTGCAATGTAGAAGTGCGAGATGCTGAGTAGTGATGTCGGATCTAGATGACTTTCCTAAATTATCATCATTGCTTACAGGTCAGAGAAACGGAAAAGAATGAACATTAGAATAAAGAGTAGATATATAATGAAGAATGATCGCTCAATTTATAGGCGAAGCCTGGATGCTTTCGATCATGAGACTTAGGCACCCGGACTGGATGAGACGATAGTGTTGGTGAAAAGAGGACGACTTCCGTTCCGATGAGAGTCGTTCGATGAAGAGACATGCCTGAAGGACGGATTAATACTCAGGGCCACATCAATAATAATAATAAATACTCAGGCAATGGATAATGAATATCGTTAGTGTCTCAATAGCGTGCTCTTGAACAGCACTATGGGAACAAATCAGTCATTTGACTCGATCACGCTTGTTGTTTGGAATGCCAAATCAATTCTCAATTCCTCTCAGCATAGTCAAGTACTTGGGTTCAATGTATTCATGCAACTCAAGTACTTGGGTCGAGAGAAACAATAGCGAAGCATTCAATTGCCATCACTACTTTTTTTTCGTTGTTTTGTCATTGAAGCTTAACAAGAATGAATGTGTAAATTGTTCTCTAGAGACCACAGGTTATCTACAGAACTGACTGTGCGGGTTCATTTGAATGCTCAATCTGTTCGCATATGTTACTTCTTATGGACCCTTCACACACACACTCTCTTTTTGGTAGTTCTCTTCTGCTTCCGCACTTCTTCGCCAATATTTTGTGTGTTTTTCTATTAATTAGCAATTATTCATTGTAATTATGTGTTTGTTATACTCATCATAATGCTCTTTAGTTTTCAACATGCAACATATTTATCGAGGAAATGATGAGGTGAAGTGGTTCTGCTTGTTGTGACATCTAGGGGCATAGCATATCGCCTACGCAACTCCGACGGACGGCACTGGAAGATGCAGCAGTTATGCACGTAGTTGCATGCCTGACGGAACCTGCAGAGATCAAAGATCAAAAAGCGCTGATAGAAAACAGTATTTGAATGCCGGCGGCAAGTATTTTGAAGAAACGAACGAGCGCGCGAATTTTGATGCCTTTTTCGATCCGACAACACTAGTGATGTGGAAAAATTCAAGAACAGGAAGACATAATTGAATTTCCGCAATTTCAGATCTCGTCGCATTAAGTGTCTTGAACCTCTGGAAACCGAGATTCGAAATAGCAGGAATTCAAATATTTTTTTCCGGATCATCATAGACACTCACCGCGCACTACTCCCTTGCAGTGGTAGAGCCCGTGCTCTTCTATGTAGCGAATGAGTGGGGCGATTATAATTGAAATGATTATAGTTATTTATTCCATTTGAGCCGCTTCGAGCGGTCATTCTAGTGTGCAATTGCACGACGAGTTGGAGTAGACAACTATAAGATGTGCAATTAGAAGAGACGGATTGAATCCTAGTCGACAATAACATAAATTCGGCATCGAAAAATCCAAGCTCGAGGAAGAAGAAACTATGAAAAGGATAGATGAGGTGAGAGGAAGAGAGAGCTAGAGGTGCTGATGAGAAGGCTAGAGGAAGGACTCTATCCATCATCTATTACACACTCTCTCTCTCTCTCTTCCTCAATCCTATTCCTCTATCCTAGGGAAGAGTAAATAATTCTGAAACCCTACGCAACCCCCACGATTGAGGAATAGGAGAGAGGAAGAGAGAGAGACTAGAGGATGGATAGAGGGAGGACTGAATAATTCAGAAAACGCCCCATGAAACCTCCATTCCCACATTGAGCAATGTTTCATGTAAATACGATTTGCGAAAAAAAAATAGAAAATAACGAGCCTGGTTACGGGGGAAAAGAAGAGATTCTCGCAAAATAGAGTTATAGGTGAGCGTAGTTGGGGGATGAGCAGGGAACTGATTACTCTTATTAGCAAGAGACTGTGCAAAACTAAGAGGGCTAGGAACATTCCAAAAGGACATAAAAAAAAGCTGAAGAGGGCCGCGGTGGAGCAGCTCCGACCTATGTCTCCTTTTTCTCTCTTCTCTCGAGTCTTGCTGCCCAACTTTCACACCCGAGCCCTTCCCCCTTCGAGGAGACTCCCTCTCTTTCGCCCTCTCTTCTCACTCACTAGTCTCCACATTCTCTCCTCATTTCACATGGTGTCTAGCTCACTCTATCCCCCCTCCACATCTACGTATTCACTACGCGGGTTTCACCAGATATGACTTCCCTCTCTTCTCAGGCTTAGCTAGACTCATATTATTCGGGCTGAATGGATATATCAAACTGTATATCACGCATAAACCTAACGATCTTCCATCTATCCCCTCTCAACTTTATCTCTCGTATCAACATGCACTCCGCTTATTGAATCTCTCCCTACAAGATCTCTCCTCGACAAAATATTTCATCCACCTTCTTTGTTCACAAATACGTGATATCTCGACACCCCGTAAGAGTTCACTTGTCCCATTGAAGTATTGAATTCAAACAAGCCGCATCACGTTTCTATGATAATAGGAAAGAGAGTACGAGCCAATCCATTTTGAGAGAAGAACAGGTCTCGTCATAGGGAAAAGTCGATATGAGACGTAGGTCATGTACAGAATCGGATTCAAGATGTGAAAGGAGCATTTTATTTGGGGCATGATTAATTGTGGGGTGTTTTACAATAGCAAATGCAGTCTATAGTGTCGATGAGGATGTTAGGCCGTGCACAATAGCGAATGGTGCAGAGTAGAACGATGACTATGGCCGTTCCTCGTTCTCGACGTGCTGGATTGGCGGTGGGCAGTGATGCCAACCATAATGTAAATATTGGCGAGTTCCTTCAGATGCCAACATGAATAAATTGTGGATTGACACAATCTCCCAATTTTCGAAAATAATTTTCGGTCTCTCATACCTCAAGATTCAGAAAAAAAATTCCCGTTTAAAAAAAATATTCGACTATAGAAAACCTTGATGAAATTATTTTTCGAGCTGCGTCATTTTTGTTGTTGATGGGATAGTCCAAGATTAATGGGAGTAGGCCATTTTAAGAAGTGGGATTAGATGGAATATATGCGAGTTTCGACAAGAAAATGAACGGAAAATTCGAGAACGAGAAATTCAAGTGAGCTATAGGAAGAAGAAAAGAGAATCCAATAAGATACAGATTCTATTTGAGAAAGGATAGGGGGGAGGAGTCAATATTTCAGCAAACTAATTTTTATCCCGCATTGGGAATTATGAGATGTGGCTCGTGCGAATCTATTACGCGAAATAGGGAGAATATCAAACCTCGTCACGGGGGGGGGGGATTCTGCCATACCTCGTAGACTATGTACAGACTCATCGCTCCATAATCATTATGAATCAAGCTTGTTGAAACTATTTCATGCATTAGCCTTTTTTAACAAACAAAAACTCAATCTCTCGTCACCACGACTCTGATCCCATCGAGCAATTGAATGCAACAAGCCGCATCAAGTTTCAAGGATTTGCGGGGATTGCGTGTTCCGTGTAATCCATAACAAATCTCGCCACGGGGAAATCTTCGATATGGGACTTAGGGCACGTTCAGAATCGTATACAATACGAACAAGAAGAAATGCTCAAAGGGAAGGACTACGAAGAGGGAGTTCACGT
Source organism: Pristionchus entomophagus (assembly GCA_036245825.1). Classification (NCBI taxonomy): domain Eukaryota; kingdom Metazoa; phylum Nematoda; class Chromadorea; order Rhabditida; family Neodiplogasteridae; genus Pristionchus; species Pristionchus entomophagus. Next base: position 22,541,215 of record BTSX01000006.1, read on the forward strand.
TACGGTTTAAAAAAAGGTTCCCGAAAGGGCGAAACTCGTAAATGTGAAGTTCTCTCGATGTGAATGGAACAATTTATTTGGTTCATGAGAAATTGATGGATGCTTTTACAATAGCAATAAACAATCGAGATACCGATGAAAGCGAAGTGTACGTCATAGAGAGATGATGCACTGGATGGGTGGCGGGTGGAAAATCTTCGATAGTCACCCCGGACGAAATAGAGAGAATATCACTGATATCTCAAGATTCAGAACTTTTTTCAGTCATATATATTTTTTTAAATGCAACTTTGGTTTTGACTTTTCGAAAGATTGCGAGATTGCTGAAACGTGATCGATAAAAGAAGGGGAAAACCTTGAGGAAATATTTTCTTCATTCAATTGGAGCCGCTTCGAGCTGCTTCATTCTAGTTTGTTGCAATGTAATAATGCAAGATGAGTGGGATTAGGCCGCTAGAAGAAGAAAGTTTCAACAATAATAAAAAAACGGAAAATCGGGCATTGAAAAATTCACGAGAGCGTTCGAAGAAGAAACGAGGATCGAATAAAATAGAGATTATCTTTGGGTAATGATAGGGGGAGGAGTCGATATTTCAGCAAACAAGTCTTGTCACGCATCGGGAATTATGACACAGAGATGTGTCTCGTGCGAATCTATTACGCGAAAGAGGGATAATAACAAACCTCGTCACGGGGGGATTCTGCCATACGTAGACTATTCACAAATCGGAAGAATCGGATTAGTGATCGTTTATTGGATATTGTTTCTCGGATAATGGAAGGAAGAGTGCGTGTCGTGCTATCATAGCAAATTTCGTCACTGGGGAAACTCCGTTATGAGATGTATGTGACGCTCAAAATCATACTTAAAGGAGGGGTGGCACGAATATCTGGCTTGATGAGTTCTATAGGGGATGTTGTGGGGATTGGTTGCCCGATCACACTTGCGAAACTCCCATGTTGCCAATTTTCGTTTAAACTGAGCCATGACCGTTTGGCTGTGTGCCAAGCGGGCCTGACGATGCAGGCAACGAGAGAGGGATAAGAGGACAATGAAGAGACCACGCATGCAAATCGGCGAGCGCCTCTCGGCTCTTCGATTTGCATACGCGTTCGTGCCTCCCCTTCTTTAAGATGTGAATCGAACATTTTATCTGGCGGAGGATAAATTGGGGGGGGGGGGGGGGTGTGTTCACAAAAGCAATAATTAACCGGACCAGTGAGGAGAATGAAAAGCATATTACCCCTAAGGCTAGGACGACGTACATGGACATGGATCGCATCTGTAGAATCGTCTCGTCCAGACTCGTGCTCCTCACGCGTCTAGCCGCCCGGGCGCGGATGGCACTCTGCGCCGCGTGACCGGACAAGAAGTCGAGCGGATAGACGGTACGATCGTTCCACCGGTGCCCATTCTACTGGTAAGGGCGCTTATGGTTAGAAGGAAGATGGGAATGGACTAGACGGTGAAGAGTAGATCTGAAATCTGAAATTCCCACCTCTTATCTTATACTCAATTCTTATCCAATCCTCCAATTTTTCGGAAATCAAAGTAGCTTTCGCATATCTCAAGAAGCCGGTTGTTCAAATAGTTCTACACAATTTTTTTTTGTTTTGGCTCATTCATCTTTCAAATATTTATAGAATTTCGAAGTGTGAGCAACCAAAGATATGACGCCGTTCGCCTTATTTTCGAGCAATGGCCGGCACAGCACAAAAAGGTCGATTTTCTGAAACATCGTGTATTGGGGTTATCGAGGGTACTGAAGACGATGGGCATATGTATTTTATCCCTAAAGGCTTCGTTGGCTCCAGAAGGCGTCACGTCGAAATCACGTTTTGACGAATAAGTCGGATCCTGAGAGGGCTAATTTTAGGTGAAAATTGATCCTGGGGTAGAATTGCATGGCGAACATGCCTTTGTGGTTTATTTTTTATTAACTTCAAAAATAATTTTTAAAATATCAACTTTTCGTTCGGCCATTTGCGGGCTTAGCAACCTAGCTATATCGATCGAGCGTGACGAGAGGATTCAGAATCTATATCCTTCCGCCTTGGTCGTACATCCAAAGAAGCTCATGCGGACCTGGTGCTTACGGATGGAGAGGATGCCCCTTCCCTTGCTAAATGCCATCGTTGGTACACCCGCTTCAAGAAAGGAGTTTATAACCTCGATGACCAACTCCGATCCGGTCGCCCAATTTCTCGCAAACCCACTCGAGTTCTCACTTCGCTAAAGAAGGATCCGAAGAAGAGTATGCGCATGTTGGCGGCAGAGACTAGCACTCCCAAGACCACCGTGTGTCGGACCCTCCATCGGGCGGGAAAGACAGCGAAGCTCCCCCAAGTCATTCCCCATGACCTCTCCCAGGCACAACTCAAAAAGCGAGTTGAGGTGTGTCGGGAATTGCTCTCTAGTAGATCGAATCTGCGATGGGTAAATTCCATCATCGCAGCAGATGAAAAGTGGATCACCTATGATAATCCGGAGAGGAGACTACAGTGGTGCGACGTGGATGAAAAGCCCCAGCCCACCCCGAAGAAGGAGCAGCACGAAAAGAGGGAAATGATGTGCTTCTTCTTCTGCTCCCTCAGTCCCCTCTATTGGGAGAACCTCGCCCCTAACACCTCGGTCACTGCCGACCTCTTCACTCAACAACAAGAAGTCGCCATCAGGGTCCCTCCCGAACTCATGAGCGAGGAAAAAATCCTGATGTTGATGGACAATGCGCCCCTCCATCACGCTAAAATCACCCAGACCAAACTGGACGAGCTTAATATGGAATGGCTTCCCCATCCACCATATTCCCCTGACATTAGCCCTTGCGACTACCATTGTTTCCGCTCACTGTCTGACTTCTGCAGGGGAAGGAAGTTCAAGGACCGATGCTCACTCGTTCGGGCATTCACCGAATGGATCATCTCTAAGCCTCCCTAGTTCTGGAAGAGAGGTGTTAACACCCTGCCCGAAAGATGGAGACAGGTCGAGGGTTCGAAGGTGGCATACATTGATTATTGATTATTGTAAACTTTTGAAGAAATAAAAAAAAACAAAAAAAATTTAAAAATTCTCAAGACTTATGGGACACCCCTATACACGAGAGATGTACGAAGATGAAACGAGGATGGATAGTGATTGCCTTAGAGGAAGTATAGGGGGAGGAGTCAATACCATACAAGTCTTATCACGCATCAGGAATTATGACGCAGATCTGACGTGAATGAGGGAGAATAACAAGCCTCGTCAAAGTAGGAGAGGGGATTTTGACATTCAACGTGGACTATGTACAGAACGGAAGACAGCGTCGATAGAATTAGTGATAATGTTCCCAGGGAATATATCTAATACAAAATTGATCCGATTACATGCACGGAATACAAAAATATCCATCTTTATTTCAGAATTAATTATTTTTAAAAAAAACAATAAGATACAGAATGAGAACAAGAAAGATACGTATGGACTCGTTATTTTTGTGAAAGTTTTCTCGTGTTTTTGACGTATTTGTATTTTACTTACAGGTGCTTGCTCGCAAGATTACATCGGTGTCTAAGTATTTTGATAAGTGCATAATCTAACTGATCTGCTAAATAATCGATATCTCGATCTACCGTAATCTATTCCTAATCGGATTCAGAATCCGAATCGTCGCTCATCTCCAGATAGTTGACAGTCGCATTCTTCGCTACTACTGAGCCTCCCACACCTGAGATCATGGTGACTTTATATGCCATATTCGAGTAATAATGTACACCGTTCCTTAATCCATCCAGGAATTCTCAATCGGAATCGGAAAAATAATGGAATTAGCTCACCTCCGACTATTCCTCCAACGAATCCTCCTACAACCGATCCCACGAAGGGAATGAGCATCGATCCGACCATTGCGCCGCTCATCATTCCTGGGGCGAAGAATTGTCAAGTTCGGATATTTGATGCTAGATTGTTGAAGACCGGAGCATTATGCTTTTTCTTTTTGATTTTTCAAATACAAAATAGCTCTAGAACTTTGATTTTCAAAATATTTCAAGACCAACTGCCGTGCCTATTCGATGGCTTTATCGGCTAATGGATTCATAAAAGATCAAAGATCATACCTCCCATGGCTCCTCCCCACCCTCCCACTACACTCGCGCCAGTCTTGATCGTTTTCTTCGGGAATGTCTGCCCGCTTTGGTAGTCCTTGATCGCTGCCTAAATGTTTATCGATCATTATTTGCAAAAATTATATTTAGAAAGGATTCATTACACAACTGATTATTTTATAATCGTGTCGAAATAATTTTTGAAACATGCAAATAACGTACTGTTCAAGCGGAAGAAACGTAGAACGATTTCGTAATATATATTTTAATGTCTCTTCCATTTTTCGGAAACGTAACGTCATTCCCTTGTGAAAGTTGTCCCCACCTTGGCCACTCTATAAGTGTCGATGGCTACTGCTGCTGGCAGCACTGCCTTGCTACCCGACATGATCACGGTGACTGCTTTAGTCGCGGCCTGCGAGTGAAAACTTCATTTAACATATTTGGAGAGGTTAATGACTCACACAATTGATACTTCAATGTTGCACATACGATTCACAAATTCGAAATGTACGCTTGATTTTGGTTCGAACTATTTAAACTGTTTAAATTTAAAGAACAAAGTAAGGAAGCATTCAAGTTTTACCGCAAAACGTGTGTGCTTTGTGTGTAATTTGAGAAGAGTGGACAAAGAAACAAACCGCGGGCAGCTCCTTGGGGTTCTGCATGCGCTCCAGCGCGCCGTCCATGTTGAAGGCGTTCGTACTCATAACTAGTAGATCGATCACTGAGCCGCTTCTGAAAAGTGAGAGAAAATGAGAGAAAGAGAACGAGCACGCCTTGAAACAAACGAGAGGTCTCTTCATCGCCCTTCGCTCCCTCATTCTACTGCCATTCTCTCTCTAATCTCGCTCTGTTTATCGCGTTTTTTCCCCTCGTGCTATCTCTCGCTAGTGATCTCTCCATTGGCCGAGCACTTTCGCCTTTGTCTTTGTATCTCTCGTCGCTCTCTCCGATTGGCGCTATCTCTACGCTACCTTGACGAAAGGAACTTGTTGTGTGATGGCTGCACGGTTAGCGCCTGAAAAAAGATTCCGACAATGGCGCGGCGAATGGAGCGACGATTTGAAAGGTGGAACGGGAGAAATGCTATTTATGGAGAGCACTCATTCGATTGAAGCGCAACGGTTAATTGAATGCAAAATGAAAGAGAAACAAGAGAAAAAATTCAATGTAAAAATAAGATCAAACAGTAAGATAACTAATTGTTGTTAGCATTGAGATGTACAAATGTACAAATAGTCATGACGAAGGGCTCAAATTTCGATGGCGTAGACGCCCTCAAAATTAGAGTGGAAAATCAAGCAACCCCAGAGGGCAAATTAACATACTCCAATCGATATACAAAACCAAAGGTGAAAGTCTCGCAGCGATGAGAGTGACAGACTGACTCGTGATTCGAAATCTAGAATGCCTCGATCATCTGAGAATCTCAACTGTCAGAGAAACGAGAGAGTGTGTAGATCGAGGAGGGCACTCGTGACTGATAAGCTGCCCCTCATAACTACACGTTTCATTGCCCATCACATCTGTTTCACGCGTTTTATGAATGTATTTCAGCAACAAACTTCGAATCGTAAACGCAATTTCGCACTCCTTACAAAAAAAAACTTCAAATATCGAGTTTCAAATACCTTTATGAGAGCAGAAGAGCGGTGTTCACGTTGACAGTGCCATTCATTGAATTCAAGAGAACGATGAATGCTGAATGCAAACAATTGCTCCCATTGACTCCACTTTTTCATGATGGGCGTGGAAAGTTCTCCCTGATCAAAGATGAAATGCCAACATTGGAGTGAGCCTGAAGAACGAATTGAGGACAGAGAACTTTTATCAATTATAGTTATGAGCGTGATTAGTTTTTCCTCTTGAAGCATGAATCGTCCTCTTCTGGTCGGAGATTCGTTAGATCGATGTCGGGAAGCAGCTTGACCTCGTCTTTCGATGCACTCACGGGGATGGTGATACGCGTCTCTCGAGGACAGTTCTGCAATACATTACCATGATGGAGTACGAATGCGATAATCGCTTACCCTTATCAAATCAAAATGGATGTCTGTATGTGATCACTACGAATAAAAGTATCCAAGGTTGTACTTGTTTCAGCTACTCAAATTTTGAGAAAATAAACCATTGCGAACTCACTGGTTTTGCATTGCAGAAGTGCTTGATGATCAAGAATGGCTGGATGTCCATATACTAAAATGGAAAGTATTTTGTAATTTATAAAAGTTGTACAGTTTACCTCGTTGTCAGATCCGGCGATCTCGAATGCGCCAAGAATATCAGACGGGGTTGAGAGGAGTAAATCATTTGGAGTAACTGAAGTTATTCTAATATCGTTTTTGTAGCAGAAATCGAGCGCTTTGGATTATCACTGAATCATAGATGAACTCACAAATATCTTGCTCCCACAATTCGACTTGAGCATTCTCCACGGTATCGCCCTGACAGGTGAGTGTTCCCTTCACATTGATGTACTGCTTTCGCTGAAATTTGTTTTATTCATTAGCCGAAGAGTTCCCTATCTACAAAACGTAATGATCGACTCTATATTTCCATTGTGAACTTGCCCGTCATCAATGAGAGAGTTATCAAATGGGAACTTCTTCGGTTTCTAGCCCAGATTGCGACCGCTCAGATTGAAATGAGAGTGAGGGAATGGAACTTGAGATAGAGGAGGAATATAAAAACTATTATATAATAGTCTGGGCCATAAACCGAAGAAGCCCCATCAAATGCTACGTTGACTCACCGAGGAGACGCAGACGAAAAGAGCAGTCAACGGCAGCAAAAGTTGCATAGCGAATGGATTTCCGAACTGGCGATCCTTTGATGAGAGTTTTGTACGCGAGTACCGCTTGAGCAAAAAGAGATGAAGAGTCACTCGAGATGATTCAATCCCTCCTCTCTCGACCTTTACTGGTCACGCAACCTCAATTCATTGCTAATTGTAAAGAGGCATCAAAGATCAGTCACAACCGACACAAGACAGGAACAAAAAATGCAAATAGGGACTTCATCTGTTTTTTATGAAACTCCAGTCTCGAAGATATCTTCATCAAAATCAGTTCGAAACCTTTTCAATTCTTACTTCCGGAATGTATTACTCATCGCTCTCGAAATAGGCATTGCACATGATCAAGAGCTGGCTTTCTCAATTTACACAACGAAACAATGATGAGAACATATCGATGATACAAGTACGTATCTGACCCACAGTTATGAGCTATTTATAAGATAATGAGCGAATGGTGCCAAATAGCGATATATACAGAACATATTATTAGTCTCCTTTGCGCTCTTGAGTCTTCATCCGATGAGGTTGACGTCCCGCTGAGTGGAAACGGGTTCCGGGTCGACGTTAAACAGTGCTAGGAAATCGCCCCTCTTGTTCCGTTGTTGTTGCGAGTTCTTGAAAACACCCGTAAGTCCATCCAAGATGCTATTCAACGAGAGGGGATCGTCCGGGTTCTGGCAGGCAGCACCACTTCCGAGGATATTATTCTGAAATTTATAAATATTCAAAATATATAAATTAAATATTTTCCGATCGTTGATTGTCTTAGTCTGAATACCTAGTAAACTAGATATGGATTCCTCTGACAAAAAAATATTATTTCGGTTCAGAATCTAGAATTGCATGCTAGAAGTCACATCAAACACCAATAGATCAGCGACAAGTTCGCCGAATGAGTGCTCAGTCGAATTACCGAGTTCATTCGGGCTGAGTAAGCAGTGACTTTTCAGGTCCATCGAGCACAAATCAAAGCGCGCCGGAACTAGCTGGAACATCCACATCAATTGCACACTGAGTGAACATCTTTGAACGATGCATATTCTTTTCAGTGCATGTCGGATAATAAGGTGAGATGATTAGAGAATGTACTCGCCTTGGCTAACTTGTAGCCACAAAGACATTGGCATGTTCCGTAACGGCACTCGGAGAAAGGCGGGCACTGCTTCGATAGGAAGCAACGATCATGCAATCCCACTTTGGGCAAACATTGGTCGCCCGAGGAGATCTGCAATAATGCATAAGTGAAGAGAAGGACTTCATCGTTTATGTACATACTGTGGTGTATCTTTCAATCGTGACCAGAAGAGTAAAAAGTGTGATCGGTCATATAAGGTCTTACTCAATCTCTTAACTAGAACCCTGAGGAGAGGTAATGCGAAAATTGCGGTTTATTTTAGTTTCCCGAGGAAATGCCCCAATAAGACAGATGGTGTGTGAACAACTAGCTAGCAGCACGAGCCCGCGTGGCCTAATGGATAAGGCGTGTGACTTCTAATCACAAGATTGTCGGTTCGATCCCGGCCGTGGGCTTTCACTTTTGCAAACATTTCCAAGCCATTCAGCCCCCTAATTTTTGATAATTTTTTGTAAAATCGAGTCTGACCTCCATACCATCGCAGGCTCTCTCGCATGTGGGGAATCGATCGTTGTCGTTCTAAAATTGCAACCGATTTCTATGGCACTTTGCATTACCCAAATATTTTTAATATTACTCACGGGTTTGAAACCGAGCTTGCACTGGCAGACGCCCAACACGCATTGCATCGCGATTCCGCCTTCACACTGAATTAAAGAAAGGAATCATACCAACGTACTGGTAATTGTTTTCCAGACTGCGGTGCAACTGTTTGATCAGTAAAAGCTAAATTGTAGCAATATCTCATTCTTCTCACTTGTTGATCGATCTGACACGGGTCCTCTCTCCTCGCGATGCTCAGACACTGTCCATTGATGTAGAGGGGAGTGGGATCGCGACAAGGACGAGGGCAGCAGAGAGACGACTTCCATCCGGGCTCGCTCACCTGCAACAAATGTTGCTGATTCAGATCAGAGTGCGCTGTTCGGGTAATCGTCTCCTCATTTCACGCACTCTCTCGCCGGTTAAACTGACAAGAGAGTGTGTGGAATGAAGAGACGATTACCCGAATAGTGCACTCTAATTCGGATGCACACCAACGGTACAGACCGAAACACATTATGAAAAATCTAGAGAAGAAGCTTCACGGTTTTTGTCAGTGTCATAGTTGTCAGTGAAATCAATCATCGAAACGTCGCTTGGGGATACATTATTCAAAGGAATATATTGCCAATCATGCGATTATCATGATTTCAGGCAACCTACAGTGTAGCAATAATGCGTTAGAGGTCGACACTTTGAATCGGCTGTTGCTCCAGCGTCGCAAGACTGACTGCAAATAAAGCATACCGTTGTCGTCGGAAATGATTCGGAGTGAATAATTAACATGATCCAAGATCAACTCACGACAGATCGGGTTCTCCATAGGGGCATCGCAGCCTGCAGCAGTGCCCAACGTACGGACTGCCGTAGGTCACGCAGCGATATCCTGAATACGCTCATCGTTTATTTTCGATCTGGTTTACTAATATCCAATGTTTACTAGGATCCTCAATCGCAATTTCACAGAGTTTTCACGATCATTATTGGTGAGAAAATAAGAAAAATTAAAGAATGCAATGCTTACCGAGCGGGCAACTGTCCGAATTCGCAGCATTCTCAAGCATGTCGACGTCGTTGATGAAGAGTCGACGGCACGTCTGCTTCGGATGCATTCCATCGGGACAGACTGAAACCCACTAGGAAAAAAAAAGAAACTGCTACGATTCGATGAATGATCATAACTAAAAATGCAGGTAATGCATCGCTCTTAGTCTGAATACAAGTCCAAATCTCACCTGCGAAGCAGAATCCTCTCATGAGATCTCTGGTGGTTCCGGGTGAGCATTGGCACGTGCCAGAGATGCAAGAGTTGAAGGGATCCACGCATTGCGCGTCCTGATTGAAATAAATGTAGTTTGTAAGTGCGGTTAGTCTATATGTTCGCCAGATTCTGTGTAATACATCTAATGTTGATAAATCTGTGTTCCTTGAACAAAGATGAGGTCTACCTTCTCGCAAGGCTGGCTGAAGTGTGCTACTCGCTGGCATTCCACACCGTAGAGCTGCTGGCCGGGAGGACATGCTGAAAAGTGAAGTTCACATTGATCATTCAGTCGCAAAATCGGCATCCTCATGCAAATGGGAAAGTATGAGAATAAATTTACTTCACCTATATTACTTTTTTTTCTCTAAACGTGTCACTGATTCGCGTACGCTACCAGTGTAGAATTGTGGAAGATCATAAACATCATAACTTCATAATACTACAGCCAAAAGATTTAAAGACAACAATGCAAAAATTTTAATGAAATCAACTTACGGACGTGGCACTTTCCGTCGACGATGCTTCCACCCCAGCATTCGCACTTGCCATCTCTACACAGCAGGGGCGGTTTGCAATCCCGCTGGCACGAATCACCGATGTTAGAAGGCGCTGGAAAATATAATGGTTGTCAATACCAAATGATTGAACGAACGGCGACAAGAAATTGAATTCAAAAACTCCAAGAAGAATCCAACAAATAGCGAATAAAAATGTCCAAGAAGAATCAAAAGTAAATCACTCACCAAGACGGCAAATGGTCGTGTGCTCATCGATATCGAACTCCTCGAAATTCGTCGGACAAGAACACCTCCCCCTCACCACTCCATCTTTTGAATCCTGCACCATCCTGCACACCGTGTTCATTCCATAGCATTCCTCGTCGAACAGACATTGATTGCCGATCAACTTCACTGAAATGATCCTTGATCTCCAACAGCTTTGACTAGCGGGTTTACACAATTGCCACGGGCGCTTTACGCAGTGCGTGAGTCACTCCGCCTAACCTGTCGCTCATAAGCGCTTAGGGGGTATTCATGGCTCTCTGATCGGGGTCAGTGGGTCGAGGGGAGGAAGGGGATAAGGATAACTGACCCGTGCAAGGCACATCGAATGTGCCGGATAGAGCGGATGCAGCAGCTAGGAGCAGCACCGACCGAACGACCATCTCGTGAATAGAGAGAGAGAGAAGAGAGAGGAGAGAGAGCGCAGGGAGAGGGACAAGGAAAGGAGGACACACCTCAAGGATAGATATGGGAGGAGGAGATGTCAGAGAGAGAGGAACTGGTCTCACTCTCATCCAAGTCGGGCGAGAGAAAGAGAGAGATTGAGCTGCTGAATTGAAGTGCCAATGAACCTATCGATTGAGCAATTACTCATTTCGCTCATAACTCTGTTCTTTGTATACTTTTGTTCTGCGCGAGTCTTCCACTACAACAAACTTTATTAAGGCAATCGATGATTGTGATACAAATAAATGCGTTACGAGAGCAGTCGGAGAAGGAACCTGTGAAATGCGGAGAGATAATAATAATATTAATAATATATCTGAAATGAGTGAGTGGAAGCACCAATGGAGACTGGACCACGCACTTAATGGAGGCAAAACAACAAAACAAGAATACGATTAGGAGCTGACAGGCTTTGAACTGTACGTGTGAACTACAGTGAAAGATCAAAGATCATGTCGATCGATGACAAATGACGAGTACGAAGGGCAGTAATGGGCACTAACTTAGTTAGACAAGGGGAGAAAGGTGATCTTTGGTCTTTGCAAGGGGGATCGGATGACGTCGTCATCTTAGAGCTCGGCGGGGTCGTGCTTCTGGAGCTGTTCTCCGTAGTCAGTGGCCTGCGATCCGACGAAGGTGTCGTAGTGAGCGATGATCTCCTCGGCGGAGAGCTTGCCGTCCTGCAGAGATCAAAGATCATTCTCAATTCAGTCTCATCCCAAGATCCGATGGTCCATTCCAAAGCCATTCCAAACCCAGAATCCTCACCTTGTCGTCATCGGCGGAGGCGACGAGGTGCTTGGCCTCGGCGTCGGCGTGGTCGAATCCGACGGGCATGATCCAGTCGCGCATCTCGTCCTGAAGGGAAGAAGAGGTTACGATAGGAATACTCTAGTGTAGGTTACTGTAGCGTGGATTACGGTATCATAGGTTACTGTAGCAATAATTCAGTTGCAGGTTGTTGCAGTGAATGACTTCTAGAGACTATCTAGTTCTGCAATTTGCAAAACTTCGGCTTACCTTATCGAGCTTTCCGTCGGTGTTCTTGTCTCTGTGCTCCTTGAACATCTCGCGCTCGGACTGCACCCAGTCGGGTTCCTTGCCGTTGAGCTCGGGGTAGTCGTTGGGCCGGTACATGTCTCCGATGTACTCCTCGAGATCGACGAAACCGTCCTGGAAGAACGATTTATTAATATCTTCGAGAATCGATATCACAATCGTTCTGCTCATCGTTCTTTTCAAGAGTCTGGTCAAAAATCCCATGTGTAATCCCACGTAACACCTATCGTACCTTGTTCTTGTCGATATCCTCAACAGTCTCGGCGACGACGATATCTCTCATGTGATCGCAGTCCTCGGGGTGCATGAAGCATCCATACTCGGTCCTGTCCATCTTGCCGTCGGAGTCGTAGTCGGCTGCGGCCCATCTGCACGGGATTGATTAGAGTAACAAGTGACACGAGAGGTTAGCGAATATGATAAGGAATTATTGTGATTCAAATAATGTATGGATGTCATTAGCCTACAGCAACATCACATTTGATTAATTTCATGCGAAAGTCGATTTGTTATTGTCATAATAATAGCTCGAAACGAACCTCTTCTCGTCTCTGGCGATCATCTTGGCGTAATCGGGAGACAGCTCCTGTCCGGCACCATCGGGAGATCCGTAGACCATCTCGCTGAAAATAATTTTTAATAAGTTTTGCTGATCGCAATTCCATGATTATTCTTCCGACAGAATGTACGGCTTCCCTCATCCATATTTCACAAGCTCGATTTGTTTGAATTTTCTCTCATCCTGTTTCAGAAGTTTTCTATTCCCCGTTTCCTCACCGGTAGTCCTTCCATCCGATCTTGCCATCGACGATCTTCTCGGCCTTGTAATTCTTCCACGTGCGCTCGACGTCGTTGTTGACGTAACTGGAAGAATCGTCGATCAGAGGACGTCATCTTCGTGCTTTTCTCACCGCTTCTGCATGAAGTTGATGTGGTCCTTGAGCTCGTTCTCCTCGATGAATCCGTCTCCGTTCGAGTCCATCTTGGGCACGAGTTTGCTGCAAATATCGTCGTTTTGTAAGATTATGTAACTTTTATGCGATCGAATATCGCGAATTTTTGTAACGCTGAGAGTTATTTGAGTTCTGACTGCTCTCGATCCTCCATAACTGTCTACGATTAATCTTTTTGCGTTCAGAGAATGGGTGGTCAAGGTTTCAGATACAGTATCCAGACTACCGTACCCCAGCTTCTCCTTGGACTTCTCGGGAGTGAGCTCGTCGAACTCGGCGGCCTGATCCTTCCCGAGGAAGGCGTCATGGTCGAATTTGGCGTCGTGCTTGTCACCCTGAAATCCAACAACGAAATTTTAATAATATCATATTTTTTTTTAGAAAAAAATCTAATCTCAGATTTTTACGGAATTTCGATCGCAAGAGACTTTTTACTTTTTCTAACGTCTTCTTCCTCTTCCTCACTTTTCTGATCTAATCCCTATTCTTATCTTCTCACTTCGAGAACAATCTCGTTCAATCGTTTTTTTCTCTCCATCCCCTCCTCTCAAGCGACATCTGTACCAAAAAAGTCTAGCCAACGGTGCAATACGATCGCCCTCTCTCTCTCCATTACACAGTCCATCTATCCGTCCCATCTCTCTGCTCCATCTTCTGACAAAAAGAGGCGCGTCTGCTGTTTCTCCTAGCCCGAAATCGGCCACGTCAGCCCTCATCCCTCCCCCTCCCTCTCGCATTGTAAAGTGCACTGACCCTTCCTCTCCCTCTAATCTCGCCTCTCTCTCTCACTTTCGAAACGGAAAGTGACCCAATGAACTATAATACCCTCGAGCGAAATCCGATTAGGAAAAGAATAGAAAACGGGTCACGCAAATTATGAATCAAAATGGGATCGAAGGCACTGGGGATTTTCTCACGGCCTGGATTTGCACTAAGCTGTTAGTGCAGATACGTTCTCAGCAAAGCAAGACGAATTAAAACGCATTTCCCCCGGACACAAAAGTTTGTTTGAGAGAAGTTTATATCCTTGAATTCTACCGAAGTCCAACGGATGCGTGAATTTAATTCCCCAGAATCGAAACAAACGCATTTCTAGATGTATGAAACTCTTAATTAAAACAACATATGACGACACATTTTATACTCGTCACGTTTCTTTTTTTGTTTAAAATCATTCAACTCATGGTATCTCTTACCTGGTAGTGGTCTATTATTTAAAAAAAATTATGACTTAAAAAAATGCAATTTATTGCATCTCTTACCTGATAGTGGTCCTTGTCGGACAGGGGGTCTCCGTGTTGCTCGGCCAGGGCGACCGCAACTCCGCAGAGGAGGACGACCAGCAGTGATCTCATCGCGAGAACGAGGCTTGGATTACTGTAACGGGATGGGTAGGTCAATCGATCGGTCTAATCAGGCAACGGACGATCGCGCGCGTAAGACGGAAATGAGTGAAGGAGAGTTGAATGTTTGCTCACTAACTCTCTCGTGGACTAAAGCGGGGGGGGGGGGGGGGTGATGACACGGAGGGCTGGTCATTTAATGGCAGTCAAACTTGGTCTGAATGGGGACTCGTAAGCCCCCCCCCCTCGACTCTCCAGTGCAGTAAACTGAATGGATGGAATAGGAATAAACAGAGTACGACGTGTCATCTGACTCGTTCAAACTGCAAGGGTGATTGACACTTAGATAGAGATTTCTGAGAGAGTGGAAATGCGCAAATGGTAAGACGACATTAATTAGCAGAGATGAGAAAAATAGAAGAAGTGAGTGCCACGTGTACTAAACTCCTTCTTCTTCTTCTCCTATCTATCGACGGGTCATCTACCAAGGGAGAGAAGAGAGGGTGAAAGAGAGTCGAGAGAGGGAGAGAGTACACACTAAGAGGAGAGAGTGGGTGCCTCCTGTTCCTCTCTCCATCTCACAATCTTCCCCAACACAGTGTCCATTGTGTTAGCGGGCAGTCCCCCAGAGGGCCAAGCGGGTTTGCAAGACTGGGATGGACCCGGCCCGGAACCACAGCCGGATCCTCGTCCCAAGGGAGCCGGGGGATCGTCTGGGAGGGAGGAGAGGCTGAGTTGGAAGGGCGCCATATGGCATCCCAGTCTCTGCCTCAGCCAACTAAGAAGCGTCAACCAAGGAAGATTCGAGAAGAATAGGAAGAAGCAGGCTCTTTCTTCCCTCCCTCTCCCTTTCACTCCACTCTCCCCCACTCCCGACCCCATCGCTGTCATTGACCTAAATCGGGGCTAGTCGAGAGGAGAGAGTGGGCTATCCGAAGAGAGGCTAGAGATTAAAGGGCAGTGAGAGAGCACGGGAAGCGAGGAGCGGCGTGTATCTCGAACGATGTACCAGCCACATTTCACTTATCTTTATCAATCGAGAGAAATATGCTGACACGGCGTAAAGGAGGGACGGATCAGTGGGGATCTGGGTATCCAAAAACAAGTTGTAAGTAGTGATTAGAGGTATCGCTGTGTGTTGATGAGCGCAAATGCTGGGGGAATGATTGTGAAATAGTGGGGCTTCTGGACTAGAACTGATACTGGGATGAGTCTGCATGTTACCAAATACGAATGTGTGTAAGTACAATAACTTCTACATGATAAGTTCGAGTCAGAAACGGCTTGCCTCTGTACATACAACGCTATAATCTCTGATATCATACAAACATCTCAAAGATAAAACGACCGATACTAGGGGTAAAACTCGGCTGGGGAGAGAGAGGGCCTTGATATGGGGCCTCTAATAGCTGACAATAAACAACGTAAAGAAAGGTATGGAAAGGTGTAAACGTGTCTAGAAAGTGGTGCTGAAATGTGAGAAGATCCCTTATATACGGAGTGTTTGGGGGCGAAATTGACAGACGATCGGGATGGTGGAATAAATAGATGAGAAATTGATACTTAGAAAACGTTCTGCGGGGAGAGGCAACAAAAACATCAGACTAACGCTTCAAATTATGTCTGGGAGGAATGGGGAATAGGAATGGGGGTACGGTAGCCGAGTGGTGAGGGATACGGTAGATCACCAGTACCGGAAGAAGGGCATGCGCGTTTCGATCTTCTGCTTGTACGTCTCGTTCCAGGTGCGCACGGGCCGGGAGGTGGAGGAGGGACCGAAGGAGGAGGAAGAGGGACCCGGACCGGCTCTCCCCTCGCCGCCCGATGAGGCACCGTGAGCGATGTCTCAAGGAATGGGATCATGATCGCAAGAAGTCAACTGATTTAAAGGTTTTAAAAAATCTCATTCGCCAGTAAACACACACTAACATTTTTGTTTATTCATTCTGAAATACATGCAATTTTTTTGAGATTGTTTCAGACAATTTCTGGAGCGAAAAAGTAATGAGTTCTTCGACTACTATTTTCAAAATGATAGAAATCATCGTGTTCCTAACCCTGATCACTCCAAGTCATCTCCTCTGCTTCCTCTCGTCTGCTTCTCTTCTCTCCTCTCTTTCTCTTCTTCTGCTTCACTTCCACCATGTACTGAGCCGGCATCTACAACCATTCATCATTGATCTTTGATCTCTCATCTTAAGAATTCATTTAGCATCTCGATTCTTTTTTCCTGCTATCGATTTCTTGACGATCATACAGAGAAAAAAGCCCAACTACCGTTCAAGCGATGCAAATATCGTCTTTTAGATCGAATCTCCCAGAATAAACAAAAAGTTTAAATTTAAAATAGCAATATGGAAGGATACTGACCAGCACCAGCTGGTAGGGCGACTTCTTCGTTCTGAGTGCCTCTCTGAGATTGAAAATCTGCCCCCTCATGACGGAGAGTTGACGCTCGAACATCTTCTTGTCGAATCCCTTGTCCGACTGCAAAGCGATTTCGTTATGATAAATTATGGCTGAAATCTACCGATTTCAGTCAATATTCTAGATATGAAAATCATAGACTTTGAATAAATTCAGACAATGTTTAATTTTCAAAAATATTTGCATTATTCCTCATACGTTCCATGACACATTAGCACAGACAATTATTCAATGGATTTTTTCATATGTAGTGAAAGCGACTGGTGTACTCGTTCTCATTACCTTGAATACATCTCTCAGTTCCTCTCCGAGTTCAGCGACGAAATTGGCGTCGTCGAGCAGGGGAAGGAATCGATCGATGGTCTCTTGAGAGAAGGCCTGACGAGCGATGGGAAGGAACGCCCAACCGAACGGATCTGCAAGTAATTCTCATTTCTCGGTAAGAATTTACCAAAAATCGATGCAAGATATTAGATTCTGGTGATCAGAAGATTCATAGGAATCCATACTGAATTAAAGATTTTTGTTTACAAAACTCAGCAAGACGTCAGAAATTGTCTTTCGACGTGCATGTCCAAATAACTTGAGATAGCTTATAGAGAATGATAAAGTCAAGAAGGATGATGAACTCACATGCCCTCCACTCGTCGGGATGCTTGAAGGGGAAGGCGAGACCGTTGTCGATGGCAGCGATCGTGATCTGGAATATATATTTTCAAAAACAAAAGACAACAATTCATATCTTCCCATTTTAGCTGCTTTCTCATTCATTTTGTGCGAAGATACCAGTGAAAAAATAACAGATGAAAACGTCAGAGATCAAAGATCAAAGAGTTATTTCCCTACCTGGGGTACGGTAACATCCGCCCACTCCAGCTCGGGTGGCTGATTGGAGGATGACTCGACGACAGTCTCAGTGGGAACAGGGTCGGGTCCGGCCTCGATGTCGATCAGATTCGCGTCTACGGGCTTGTCTGGCTGCAAATGATAGGCTAATCAGATTTATGGGAGAAGAGTGAAATATGTTGAGTCATAGGATAAAATTTACATAGTCAAAGCTATTGTTCCAATGAAAATGGATACGCTTGAGAGCCCAGACTGAAGCGATTTGAACGATTGCCAGATAATCTTCAACTATTGCATGCGAGGATTATTGCACTTTGCTATTTGTGCCACTCATTACACGTTTTCGCTCTATGTTCATGGTACATAATATGTCTCTTCAATTCTCAACCTCTTTCGTTAATATTACTGTTGAGAAATATAGTACACATGAAGATTATTCCTTCATACTTCTTCAATCATATCATTCTTACCTGCTGGGGATCCATTGGTTCCGGCTCCGCGGTCTCATTGATGTCTGCCTGCTCGTATTTGATCAGCCAGTTGTCGTTGCCGCGATCTAAAAAATAAACAATTTAATTTTTTTTCTCAACTATAAATTTGTAATTTTCAAATGCAAGTTTTTAGATATTTCAATACGTTTCATGTATTTCCATTGTATTAGCTGCATGCATGCCCATTTTCGCATTGTATCATCGATTCCATTCCATTCGCTCATCGCATTTTCCCCCGTAGGTTGTTTTGCTAGGCGCTAATACTTGACACTTCCTCCTCCCTCCTCACTCTTCCATTTCCATCGTATTTTTGGTATGCATGTGATTATCGTCTGTTTTCGCCTGCGAGCTCGCCTCATTGTTCATGCTATCTTGCAGTGTGTGAGTGTGTATGTGTGTGTTCAAAGTATCACCTATGATCACTCCGACGAAAACAGCTAGGGTCGATAGCAGTGACCGGCCGAAGTAGACTACGGTGCTCTGGGCATGTACTAGATAAATCACTAGGACCAACGATTTGGTAGGTCAAGAAGCATTCGTTTCTCATTCACTGTGATATATCATTGATCGAGCTACAAGTAATGTGATTCCCGATACTGTGATAGCACTAGCTCTTGTCTGTCACCTCTTGGACAATAATCAGAACGACTAGTGGTGCTCACCAGTGTTTCTGATGATATAATCGAGAATGACCATTCGCTCGAACTGCAGTTGGAAGTGAGTCTGCGTCACTGGTGGTGGGGTCTGAAAACGCGTACTTTAGTCTGAACAACAATGCACTTGTCATGCCCTCTGTTGAAATGTTGTTTTCCCGCCCTGCTTCGTAGAATGTCCTTCACTATCCAATGGTGCTTTCCGAGAACACCCACGTACCCCAAAACAACAACATAAAAGGAGAGAAAGAGGTCGATGGGATTGATGGGATGATAGTAAAGCACGCAAGCGGAACTGCTGTTTTATTCCCAGATTTAAAAAAAAAAAGGTAGTTGAACAAGGGCGCATCTTTCACAGTCAGATCAGTTTTGATCAAACACACCGATATCGCATAGGGATGACACATTGAATTTTAGACATATCAGGAGGAAGAAAAGGTGAACAGAATGGAGTGTTAACATCCTAAACAGTACCCCTAGTACCGTACCTCTCATAGGATGCACACATCTTCTACGCTTTCCAATCCCCTTGAACCAATATCCGAACCTGCTCCGGGAATGCCTCCCACGTGCGGATCCAGTGCACGGCGTCCTGGTAGCCGGTGACGAACAGCTGGAAGCTACCCACCTGAAAGGATGCTGGTGATGAAGCTGGAGATAAACGCTCTAGTAGAATGACGATGAATGTATCATGAAAATGTTTGAAAAGAATGAGAATTGCATGGATTTTGCATTGCTTGGGCGTGTTTTCTTTTCTTAGAAAAGATCTAGACTAGAGGAACGAAAATAATGATGAACTGACCTTATCCGGCAATCCGACCGTCTTGAATCGTCGGCCCAGATCCGGATATCGCGTGTAGATGCGCTCCTTCGTGCGGGCCTTCGCTCTGCGGAGATCAGATATTAATTAAATTTATCTTGCTCAATCTATTGACAACAGGTTTTCATCACCATTTTAGAATTCTGCACTTCTTGCATCTAGAAAAAAATAATTCTTCAATGGCCAGATCCTCATCGAACCCATACATTTTGATACCGTAAATTCCCGTCGATCGAGTCACAACATATTTGGTCTATCCCCCTGTCCAGTCACTACCTATTGCATATTTCGCCCCCACTCAGTCCTGTCACTGCATATTTTTGATCCATCGAGGATACTGGAAATGTATGATCGAACCTGTCCATTCGCGAGTAGTTGAAGGTGGGCGCGGCCAGTTTGATGATGCCCGTGGTAGGCACCACGTCCAGGCCCAGCTTGCGGTCGACGATCGAAGCGCCCGCCTCGGAGAGATAACCCTGTAATTAGCGTAAATTTAATATTAATTAATTATCTGCTACCAAATTATTTTCTTCTCTTTAATTCAGTTTTCATATACAAATTTATTTTACTATTTTTGGTTGACTCATTTTTCTATCCACTTTACGAGCTTTTTTCGCAACCTTTCGTTTCGCCATGTTCTTCATGAGTTGTCTGTCACACACTTTTTGCTGAGTCCATCATTCTCTCATCCCCCTCTCCCTCCTCCCCTAACTCAGCTATAATGACGGTCTTTGCGGGCGTGTTGCGAGAAGTGAGTGAGACAAGGAGGGATTGTTGACGGATCGGAGGGTGCAGAGGGGGGGGGGGAGGGGCACGATAAGAGGTTAGAGAGTGCACGAGAGTTGGAGAGAGTTGGAGAGAGGGCCGAGCACAGACTCGAGAGATACAGAGACAGATACATACACAGTAAGTAGTGCGGGAGAGGAAACCGGTAGTTCCCCCTGTCCCCCAGCGAATTGAGCAACAGCAGGCACATTAAAGGGGGAGAGGGGGAGGTGTCGGACCCCCAGGGGCGCTTTTCACCGTATGCTTGGTTACTGTATCATTACCGGTGCGGTCGCATATCGAATTAACCGAGCGCGCTAATGATACAGATGTCTGTGATACTCCCGCATCTAACGAGAAGTATGCCATAATGTCCTTGCAAAAACAACTCGGGTCTTCCCCCTTCTTCCTCTCTTTCTTCCGCTCGCCAAAAACAGTTGAAGACTCTCCTCCCCTCCTCTTTCCTTCTATTCCGGAGTAAACAACGTGTTTTGATCGCGGGGCTCTCTGCGGGAAAGGAGAAGAGGAGGAGTGAGGAGGGAGGGCCACCCTTTGATACTCGAGAATGCCCAAATTTTGTTGAGGCCTTTTTTCTTGCATTCTTTGTATTCCATACCTATCACTCTCACTCAATGTTGCATTCGTCCCTTTCCTTCCACCACTCTGCAAACCCCATTGACTCGTTGCCTCGATGACTCTCTTCCCCCCTCGAGTACTTCATTGAATATTAACAGCCCAAGCCCAGCTTGACTCGAGCAGAAAGAGGGGTCGAGAGGCAGTGACGAATGAGTAACGGAGAGCTACCCTCTCTAACCGTTCCCCCGTCAGGCTTATCTCTCCTATCATCTCCATTCTGCCATCTGGCCCGTCTCTTCCCGCATTTGGACTGAGAATCCATCTCTCTTTCACTTCCTCCCCCCCCCCTCTCTCTCTAGTCCGCTCCTCTCTCTTCATCTCCCCACAGACTCAATCAAGCATCCACAGCCCACCCATACACAATAATATGCCAACTCGTATCAGCTACATTTGTGTATTCACTAAAAAAAATTAGTTAGCTTCCTACCCCAACATCGAGGAAGCATTAGGTCTTTTTTGGAGCACACTCCCCCCAATTTCTCTACTGTTTCTTTCTCGGCAAGACTCCCCAGAGAGATTGTTAGAGAGAGAGAGCGACGCAATTCAGAGGAAGGCGACATCTGAACTACGCTGGGAAGCCTTGTTTTCAACAAAAAAAACTGCTTTGCATCTCGCACTGTTGGATACTGCACCGAGCTGTTATTGCAGCAATATCTCGTTATTGGACCGGGCAAGAACACAACTGCCACTCATTTCTGTTCATATTCGTCTCTATCTCCTGCTTTGATCTCCCTTGTTTTCCTTCCTCGTGCTTCCCTCTCTCCTTCTTAGTTGCTTTCTCCGCTCTTCCATAACGACAAGAGACTGTGGCTCAGGCGTTCGCTCTATATCGATTTAAGAACCGCCAGTTATTGTTTTTGAGGGTTCCCAGCCACGTTTCGGCATTGTATTCGACTATAGTAGCGCGCGCCTCTCCCTTCTCTCCACTTCTGAAGACGGAGGCCAAGTACCATCATCGCGTATTATAAGAGCCAATTCGTCGTATTCACGCGACAACAGTCCCCCTTTCCTTTCCCCCTCTTTCTCTCCCTTCTCTGATGCTGTAACCTCTTCCTCCGAATCTAGTGAGTTCTCTCCGCTTCTTCTCCTCAAACGGAACTCCAATCCATGACCCTCCGTCTCCTCAGCATGCCCATTAATCCATCTCCCTTCTCTGCCCATAATTTTTCATTGGTTCCGCCCCAGTCTGACACCTTTTCCCATTATCTTTGTCGTCCACCCCAACCCGGAATCGATGCTTCTTCCCAGTGAGAAGAGAGCGAAGAGTCTCCCCCTCCTCCTTCCTCATGGGGGTCAAAACATGACTGAGTGACTTTCCCGCACCCGGGCCTCTTTACTGCTTGAAGGGGCTAGCAACAGGCGCGGGGCGTAATTCAAGAAGACACCTCACTCTCTCGAGTGATGCCGCACGGCTCCATTTTCACTCGCTCCTGGCAGTAGTAGTAGAAGAACAAGAGGAGATGGCAATCCTATTAGAACTCATCCTTACTACCAGTTCCCCCTTCCCCTTCCCACCTCCCGTCTAGAGTTACCGTCGATTCCCTCCACTAGATGCGCGCTATTGTCCTGTCTCCTTCCGCACTCACCAATAGGTAAACAACACGCACACGTAAGGTCGGCTTCCATGTCTATTCCATGCGAGAGAAAAATGGCCTCAGAGGTTCTCCTCGCATCTCTCAATCTTCCGGAATGGAATTGTCGAGGGAGAGAAAACGGCTCTCAACTTGATCGAACACCTTTTTGCATTTCCCCTTTTCCCAGCCACTTCTTCAAATTCCTTTCCACACTTTTCTCTTCTCTTCCTCCCGAGGGTACCGCGTTCCTTCTTAGTTTAAGTGTCCTTCGAGTCTTCTAACTTCTTTCTTCTCGGCTGTGGTATTCATTTTTTTGGCGAATTTCCTAGGCAACGGGAATCTCTAGAGGAGAGTGCATAGGTGTTCACTTGAATACTAGTTGATTGCAACTAACACGCGCTTTCGCTTGTTGGACTCCGCCATTCACGGTATCTATGCTTAGGGTTTTTGTGTTTCTAACAGGATTTGGGACTCTTTCAGAATGCTGACGCGTGCGCGCGTGAATGTTCTTCAGCGTAGGTGTTAACAGCGACGCCGCTGTTCGAGCACTCGTTGTTGAGGTCAGTCAGTATGACCAACGCCGACGACATCTTCCATAAGTTCGCAATACCGAGACCAAAAGAATATTATCGGAGTTTTGCACATCTCCACGGCTAATTACAGCACTTCAAATGCTTGGAAAATGTTCAAAAGAATTGCACAAATAAAATAAAAATAAAATCAGATCCCCGAGGAAGAAGCGCGCAGTGACGATCCCTCCTCACTCCGCGATCCGCCCTCACAAGCCCTCCACTCCGCCCTCTCACCCAACTCCGTTGGATCGGATTCACCGAGTTCAGGTACACCTATCATCACTGTGAAACTGGCAGGAATAGGAATGTTCCGATTCCCAACTATCATCCTTAGTCACCCTCGAATAGCTGTCAACAACAGTTCTGAGGAAGGACATTCGCTCAGAAGGAGGTCAATGATGTTGCTAGTGACCCCGATGAACCCGTTTCAAAGGCGGTTGGTTCAACGGGTTCACATTCCCGCGCCGACTGACACCAAAACGTGCATGCAGCCATTTTCCATTAGCCCCGGGGGACGGTGGTGTGGTAATGAGCTTTTCCTTCCGCCAATGACCACTAGAGAAAGAGAGAGAATGGATGGGGTTGGATTGAGGGGGAGGGGGAGGGGCAGGGATGGAAGTGAGCCCCGATAGTGGACACACCTGCTGCATGAACCGGCAGAACTATCCAGATGAAGAATAGCCAATGGCAAGCCAAACCACGACTCTGATTTGCCTTTGCTTCTCATGTCTCATAGAAAAACGTTGAAACGACGTTCGTTCCATATGCAGCAAAAACAACAGCCCTGAACATTGCGTTGCTTCACATCTTCTTTGTTCCACCGTGGGTCACATCAGCCGTTCTCTTTCCAAATGCCATTGTTCCTTTCTCCCTTGCAGGCTCTCGCTGTGCTTCTCCAGTTGTCCGCAGTGAGAACATCGTCCCTGGCCGCTGGACGCACGTCTCGCACCGAGTCTCTGTCAGACCACTCACTAAGGTGTGCAATCACCCTACTGAAGACTTAGGATACGGTAGAAGGACTACCGTAGGTATACTCACACAACCTCACTCACTCACCAAATCTCACCCGGTCATATGGAAGTGCCTTCCAGTCTCAAGACAACTACGTTAGTCCTAACCTGATTCTAACGTTTCATTAGTAGAGAAGATATATGGTAACCAGATAATGCCATATAGCGTACCTAACCAGTCCAATTAGTCTAATTAGGCGGAAGCAGACGCCGCTCTAGAGTATCAGCGACTTCGAGCGGATCGACGCCGGGAACGAAGAGGTATCTTCCGAATCCCTCTCCTTCCCTCTCTCTAACATTTTGATTACCCTTTCTTGCGTCATATTTATGACTTTACTAGTGTTCTTATTAGACTGACCAGCCATTTCTCTCTTTCTCATCTCCCCTTGAGTGTGGCCATTGCTATCTATGATGGACGTCCAGGCTGCCTGACCCCACAACAATTCTCTCTATCTCTCTCTCTTGGCTGTGTTGCTTTCCATCATACCGATGCTGCTGCTACTGCCTCTCTTTCTTTCTCTCTCTCTCTTTCTCCACTGTACGATTACTAGTCAACAACGACGACGACCGTCTGGCATCCCCCCTCCAGCCTATTGCGATCCTCTTATTCCCCCTCCCCCCTTCCTTACTTTCCCTCCAAGTATATCCATTCGTCGTCGGGGCAACCGGCCACCTCTCTTGCGCCCTCCCCTCTCTCTAGCTTCTCCATCTAAACACAAACAAGTCGCGCGCTACGATTTCCAGGAATAAAAGTGGTGAAAGTCAGTTGACGACTCTGTTTCTTGTTGTCGTTTGGTGTGTCGTCAACAAAAAGTCGATAGACTGGGGGTCGTCCCTCGTTTTTCCTCCCCTCTCTATTCCCACACGACGCGACTCCGCCCTACCCACACTGCATCCATGTTTTGGATCTCCCTCTCTCTCCCCCCCTCCCTCCCTCCTTCTGATCAACATTCCGTCTCTCGTCTCTAATCAGTTTATTTACGCGTCTCGAAACCGCAGCCACCAGCATCCCTTCGCCCATTCCCGACTCAACTTGGCGCTCTCTTCGGCCCCGTTATTTATCGCCCTTCTCTCTCTTCTCAAATTTTTCGTTCGATGTCGTGTCGTGACTTTTCCCGGATTTTTGCCGCGAGTTTCAATCCGCCATTCGCAGCACGAAGAGCTCTCGATCAGGAAGCCGCAGCAGCGACAAGCGCCCGAATCGCGGACCTCGCTTCGTGAGTACTGCGGACCCCCGCTAAGTATCCTTTTAGAACCCATTTTACAGCTCATTTATTTCGATATCAGCAGTTAATTTAGAGCGCACAATCATTCAAGAACTGTAGAGCAGTCCTAAAATGTCCCATCCTCGAGTACGGTAGTCTGGATACAGTAACCCCATGACCTCGTTGCAGGATGGAGGATCCGGATGACACCCGCTCCACGGGCGGAGAGGGCGGCAGCACTTACTACATCCAGAAGGCGCCCAAGGAGGGCGAGGGAGAGATGCAAACCTCCGTCATCGACATTCCCTCGAATACGGGAGGAGGTACAGTATAAATAATGTGTTTGCCGTAACCCATGCTTCGCCAGGTGGGACCACAGTCAATATTACGACCGGCATTACTCCTGAGAGTCCCGGATCGAGATCCAACTACGGAGAGTTCTACTGGTGAGTGCAGAGAATGAGATATGGGGGATGGGGATGCTCATTGTATTTTCACACTACTTCCCTAACCCTCTTCCTCTCTCTTTCACCCTTCGTGTGTTGCGGAGCGTGTGTGTGAAAAGCGTGAGGATAAAAGGGGGACTCGCCTACTTATCCTACCTTGCCCCCTCTAGTACTCACCCTGACCCCTCTAGAGCGTGTGGCTTTTGAATAACAAGGCGTCGATTTCGACGAGCGGCGCATTCTGTTTTGCATGCTGGATCAGAAAACGAACACGGCTTCGGCCGAGTCGAAAAACAAAAACACATTTGGTAGCGTTTAGAGCGGGATAGCTATTTTCCCCTTCCCTTCTTCCTCTTCATCTGCCTTTTCTATCCCCAAACAAGGTGACTCTGAACAACCCCAACCCTACCTGTCTTTCTGACAGATCCGGAAAACATTCTACCCATGTCAAAATAGATGTGTGAGAAAGGCAATTGAGCGACGAGATTGATCGACTTGGAGAATTAAGGCTGTTGTGCGGGCGAGTTTTCATTAATGTGCCCCCTTCTCCATACCAATTCCCCTCTCCATTCCCCCTCATTCGCAACCCTTTCTTGCGGCCTCTTCTTCTCAACTCATTTGGCTTCTTCTTCTTGGAGAAAATGGAGCCGAGAAACAGAGGGAGTTGGGTCGATAAATGGTCTCTTTGGACACACTCTCGACGAGAGGAGGCAGAAGGGGAGAGAGACAGAGTGAGGGGACATTGGGGACATCATCAGTCTCAGATAAGAGCCGGAACGAGACAGCTCCCTCACATGCAGAAACATTGATTCCATGAGAGAGAACAAATGGGGAGAAGTAAGAACAAGGAAACTTCGGATGAATGCCAACCGTAACCAAAGCACTTTCTTCCTCTCAGGGATCCATCTGAGGACACTGACTATCGCGCCTCATTCATGGCTGGGTACGATGATGCTCGGATTACTGTAGGCGCGCATTCTCGTGCTGCTACCGTAGCTCCGGCTACGGCTGCAGCTGCGAGAATGCGCAGCAACGGGAGGGTAGCTGCCTCCCGCAGAATCGTCGCACAGTGCACTAGAGATTCGAGATATAACCCCCGGTGTGAATCCTAGTCTAGTCGAGAGCAGCACCATAGGCGCATGTCGTCCGTGTCACATTCGAGTCGTCCCTTCCCTTCCAAGTGTCTCGTATCGTGTATTCTGTCCAGCACACATATTTCGAGAGCCAATATCCCCCATTTCTGTTGAATTATACCAAAAATATGCGGGATTTTGGCGCGATTTCGAGTGATTTTGATGAGGAAAGCTGTGTACTCAGGGACACGAACGGCGAGAATTCGTACCACCACAACTCGTCCTTCGACGATGACCTCATGCTAGACATCGACACTGGCGGCAGGGGCCTGTCGGCGGCGCGTCTCGACCGCACTCAGGTACCGTATCCTTACAGTGCTCCTACAGTACTTCTACCGTATTCCGCCCCGCTTTCAGGACGATCTCAACAGGATGCGACAGCGGATCGACAACAACGTCTCGCAGCAGCGCGAGTACTCGGACATGATGGCTGCTCTGCAGAACAAGGCAAGTCGACGAATACAGTAACCCATGGATTACCGTACACTACAGTATACTAGCAACACACGAGAGTGCGAAAGGGGAATCTTCCGCATACTGATGAGACAGAGAACGGGCACAGCGACAAAACATGAGAGCGACTACTGATAAACCCGAATCAGTTAGTGATACACACGCACACACCCTTCTCACCCCCTGCAGTAGTATCGATTCGGCCCCCATGATCAGATACTATCTGATCATCTACATAGACAGCAACGATGAGGAGATCATCCATCTCATCACTGATAAGGTTGATGAACAATGCTATCATGGCATTTCCTCCTAGCCTCGCATAGCTATTTTAATGGACAAGCGTTAATAATAATTGCATTTTCTAGGTAGCCGAGTACCGTCGCCACATCGCGGCTCTCGAGAACCGTATGGTCAGTGGCCAGCCAATCTCAGTGGGAGGTGACCCCGGCACAGTGATGGTATTCGACGACTCCAGCTACCTGTACGTTTGTCCGCATGCTTCCACCTTGCACGTATCATTTCGTAGCTATACTTCAGAAGATTCTAGTTATCACAGCATAAATATCGTAATTTCTAGGCCTTTAACGTTCCCGGTGTTTCTTTACTAACTAGTGCCCGCTTTCCTCGATAGATAGACAGCGAGAGCATGTCCGCTTGGTTGTTCCAGTCGCAACATGGACCTCTGGTCACCGACAAGAGGAGGAGGCGGCGGCGGAGGAGGCAGGGGCGGCGGAGAGACCAACATCAACATTGGCCTGGGCGCAGGCCAGGGTGGCTATCTCGGCTACCTCGGTGACGGTTATTACCCTCTAAATGACGGATTCGTAGGGCGTCGTAGCTGACGGCCGTCCAGCCGAGGCGGTGATGGTACCGACAGATGGTACCAGAAACCGGAACCAGGGGTACCATCGCTGCGCCGGGCCTAGTCTGGACGCGCCTTCTTCACCCTTTGATAGCAGGGCGCCTATAGTATGCCGAGTGAGGCGAGGAGCGCAGGTAACCGGTGTCATTTAGGCGGACCACTCAGTGGAGGATACGGCGGAGGAGGAGGAGCCGGAGGCGCAGGAGGTAGCGTACTCTCATCATCAAAATTGAATCCCGAATCTCTGCTTTCAGGCGCAGCTGGAGCAGGAGGATCGGGAGCCGGAGGAGGAGGATTGATCTACGGCGGTCCTTCTGCCGGATTCGGCGGATATGGTGGAGGCTCGGGAGGTATGAGAGATAGAAGGTGTTTGTATCCGCAAGATAAACAATCATTGCATAATATCGTCTTTAAAATACATTATAATAAATTGATGGGCAGGAGGCGGCAACACCGCATTGAACATGTACGGCATCACGGCCGGAGATCCGAATGCCAACTATGAGATGATCGCGAGACTGGAGGATGAGAGAAGACGGTACGATCCCAGAAGATTTCGAATCTCGAAAAATCAATATTTCAGAGCGGACGAGTACCGTATGAAGTACGAGAATGAGCGTGAAAGGAATGAGGAACTTATGCACGAGAATGACCGTCTGAGGAGGGAATTCGAGAGATACGAGAGGGAAGTGCACGATAAGGAGAGACACTTCGTCACTCAGAACAAGGTAACCGACTCAAGCCAGGAGTTACTTGAAGATTCAAAACAATCATTTTCCCCTATCTATGAAAACATTCCCGAGGCTACTCGGTAATGGATGAGCAGCACATGTAAAGTGCATTGCCATCCGCATGAAAGCTGAGCCCCCAAAGTGCGCGAGTCCTCTCATGCAGAATCTCACTCAATATCTGTCCGACGAGCAGAAGAAGATGCTCGACCTCTGGACGGAACTTCAGCGCGTCCGCAAGCAGTTTTCCGACCTCAAACGGCAGACGGAGGAGTGCGTTTGAGCATCCTACTGTAGGCTACAGTAACCACTTCAGAGACCTCGACAACCAGCGGTCCGAGTTCACGCGTACGCTGAGAAACGTCGCCAACATCACGAGGAATATCAACCTCAAGCCCTCGGACGCCCTTCTGGCTGCGGCTGGAGGAGGTTCGTAGTAATTTTTTAAATATTTTTTTATCGTACCTGCTCACAACAAATTTCTGCTATGTGTCCATACTGTTATGAATATCTTCTCTGTTTACTGTTCATGCTGAATACTTACTCAATCTACATGCGTTCTGTCTGTTTACAGCATTGTGTTTGCTTTTTCCGTTACGCGTGCTCGCAGACAGAAAATCCTTGTTTTCGCAGATTTTTTTTTCTCGCTCCATTGTTGTTGGGAGAAGTGAATGGCACATTTCTCTCTTTCTCCTTCCATTGCTGAAAACGGGTCTTCCTCCTTGCTGCGTCGACTCAGCCCACAACTGCATTAGTGGATGGAGGAGGGAACCTCGTAGCAGCGACGATAGGATACAGACAGTGAAAAGAGAGACGGGAAGAGGAGGGGGAAGGGTATCTAGAGGAAGAGTGGAATTGGAATGGAAATGAGTCGTACGGCCAGGCACACTCAATGGGAAAGCGTTCGGATGTAGTATCATGTAGACGAATATAAATAGTTGGATGCGTTCAGAAAATCATGATCTGAAGATTCCGTTTCAGACCACGGCGGTTCTTCTCTCGCCTCTCTCCTGGCCGACATCGGAGGAATCGGTGGTGGCTCGGGAGGAGGGCATGGCGGACTCGGAGGTCTCGGAGGCCTTGGAGGCGCCGGTGGCGGAGGAGGAGGAGCCGGAGGTAATACATAAAATACTAGGGCTATAGATCAAAGATCAACTCTGTCAGGCGATGCTCTTCTCATGGCGGCTTTGAGTCGATTCGCTGGAGGACGCGATGGCGCCAACGGAAGAGGTATATGGTAGCTCGGGGGCACGGTAATCACCGTACGCTTCAGCCGGCCGCGATGGCGTCGATAACAGGGAACTGCTCGAGGAACTGCGCCTCATCAGAGGACAGGGAGCGAGTGAGGGAGACTCGGATATGGTCAAGGATCTTATGAAGAAGTGAGTGAACACAGCGAATTGAAGTGAACACCCAGAGGAAGCATGTGCTCGATAAAGAATACAAGACTTGAAAAAGAGATAATTCGTCTTTTCTCAGATACGAGGAGTCGATCGAGCGCAACATCGAACTCGAGTCTAAGGGCGACGACAATATGAGGAAGATCGCCGATTGCGAAAACGAGCTGAGACGCGCCAAGGACAAACTGGCTGAGACCATGGTACCTTATTAGAAAAAACTTAGAGATGCTACGGTCAAAAAACACAATCGATTGACACCATTGAGATGCTGTAAACAATCATCAACTTGCAGAATGCCCTGCGCAAGTTGCACGACATCGCTCAAGACTCGGAGAAGGTGGTCGACAGCTCCGGAAAGCGCACTCGATCTCTCTCGCCCGGTATGGCAGAGGATAACCGTAACCGGGATACCGTAACCATTCCCTTTCCAGCCAAGGGCCCGCTTCCGCCCGCAGAGGCAGTTCGCGCCGTTCGTGCCACGCTCCGCAACAAGGACAACGAGATCCAGCAGCTCGAGCGCAAGCTCAAGCTCGCCGAGAACCAGGTACTGAAGATACATTAATCCATGAGGCCCCTTTTTCGTCCTTGGATATGATTGAGCAATCGCCAATCGTTTATCATTGCAGGTCAAGGAGTTCATGACCAAGTTTGAGGGAGCCGACGCGCAACGACGCCGTCTGGACAAGCACCTCTTTGATGCCAAGCGAGAGATCAGCAATCAGTCAGTTTGACCTACTCCCTACAATGTTTCAACCTACAGTAACCCACACCGTAAGCTATTCCCATTTCCAGGCAGAAGAACATTGACGAGTTCGAGCGGCAAGCTAGGCGAATCGAGGACAAGCTTCGAGCGTCCGAGAGCGAGCGCCAAGCCGCCGAAAACGCTCGGAAGCTACTCGAGGAGGAAATCGCCAAGCTCCAAGCGTACGTTTTCAGGCCTTCCCAAATATGGTTTTCGTATGCAACTCCATTAAACTGGGGTTCACTCGGACGCAAAGAACTGTGAAAAACATGCACACTTTCAGTCAATTCGCTGCGCTTGCCGACGAGAACGTGCGCAAGTACCGCGAGGAGGGACAAGACCAGATGAGCTCGCTCGAAGAGGAGTACAAGAACCGCATCGCCGAACTGAACAGGAAGATCGAGAACCTCCAGAAGGACAACGCAAAGCTCAAGGGAGAGGTCAACCCGCTCAAGGTAAGGCGACTGAGCGCCTCATATTTTCCTTGTCAGACACAATAGTATACAAGATGTCGTTGGAACACACACCTACTTTGAAAATAGATGGAAAAGTGAATGAAGTATATTGATATATTCAGGACAAATTCCGCGATCTCGAGAACGAGTACAACACCTTGTTGCGACGCTTCGAGGACAAGGATGCACAGCTCAAATTCTCCGAAGAGATCAAGAAGTGCGCCTTCAAACTAAATAATCAGACGTAGTCCATGTAAAATATGACAATTCATATAATTGCGAATCTTTCCAGGCAAATCCAGAAGCAGCTGGAAGACGCGCGTCAAGCCAACGACATTCTCTCCGCCGAGCACGACAAGACCATCGCCGAGCTCGAAGCTGCCATGAAGGCTGCGGCGATGGCCGAGCACCAGCTGAAGGAGGTCAAGGCACAGAGAGACGACTTCCAGTAAGACTGATGTTTGATCTTTCGATGCCAATCAAATTTTGTTCAGGAAGCAGAAAGACGGTATTTCTCGCCAGATATTCGACATCAAGCATACACTGGAGACTGTGCGAAAGGAGAAAGTGCAAGACATGCCTAATTCCAATTCAACTGTGAATGTATTCAGGACGACGCTGACAAGGGAACTACTCGTAATAATGAGGAGATGGACAAGCTCAAACAGAGCGTGACTGACTATGAGAGCCAGGTTTGATCTTTGACCTTTGCAATCTTAATTAAACATGTGCTTTGAAGATTCTGCTGCTACGACGTCACAACGACGAGTTTGACACTTCGATGAAGAACGGACAGGCGAAACTCGCTCAGATCGAGAACGACCTCAAGGTACAAAAAAGAGCACAGGGGTATCGCCCATCTATGAATTCAGACGCGCTCTACTGAAGTCGAGAAACTCAACGACCTCAACGAGCGCCTACAGAAGGAGAAGGCCGACGTGCTCAAGTACGATTTCACACATTTCTAATCGAAAAATAACTACAAATTGCGCATTTTCAGTCAGAAACTCAAGTCCGAGGACGAGGTCAACAAGCTGAAGGAGTCTATCAGGAAGCAGCAGCAGGAGCTGGACAAGCTGCGCAACAATACCGCCGATGCGGAGAAGGACGTGAGTACCGTAGCGATACCGTAATCCGTGCCAATTACTAACTGCATATTTTCCAGTCGAACAGCTCGCACCAGGCCATGGCGACGCAGACGTCGCGTGCCAATGCCCTGCAGAAGGAGGTGGACGACCTGAAGAGGGACAAGACCGGCCTGGGCGACCGAATCAGGGACCTCGAGCAGGAGACTGCCGGTCTCAACGGAGCGCTCAACGAGCTCAGAGACCGACTGAGAAACGGCGGAGCTGCCGCACTGCTGGGCGGAATCGGAGCCGGAGGAGCTGGCGCAGCTGCTGGCTACGCTGCAGGTGCAGGTGGAGCTGGAGGCGCCGGAGGTGCGGGCGGCAGAGCCGGACGCGACGGTCGTGACGGTCGCGATGGAGCCTATGCCTATGGCGGTAGAGGTGGTGACGGTTCCGGAGCCGGCGGTGCTGGAGGGCGCGGAGGAGCTGGCGCCGGAGGAATCGGAGCTGGTGGTGCCGGCTCTGGAGGAGGCGCTGGTGCAGGTGGTGCGGGCGGTCGTGGAGACATCAACATCAATATCCGCGGTGGACCGGGTGGTGCTGGCGCTGGCGGCGACGGAGGAGCAGGAGCCGGAGGCCGTGGAGTATCTGGCTACGGAGGACCGGGCTCTGGCATCGGAGGTGCCGGAGGAGCTGGAGGTGTTGCGGGTGGCGCAGGTGCCGATGGAGCACATGGCGGACCCGGCGGTCCGGGCGGCCCTGGTGGCCCCGGAGGAGCTGGACCGGGTGGCTACGGTCGTGACGTGGCGGAGACCGGCTATGGTTCTGGTCCCGGCGATTACGGACGTGATGTGTCCGAGACCGGATATGGAGATGGAGGTGCTGGTGGACCTGGCAGCCGGTATGGCCCTGGCGGTGCTGGAGGTCCCGGAGGAGCGGGAGGCGCTGGCGCCGGAGGTGATGGCGCTGGAGGCGATGGAGCGTCCGGCAGAGGAGGAGCTGGTGACCCGTACGCTTCGGGATACGGTGGATACGGTGGATCTGGAGTTGGAGGACCCGGAGGAGCTGGCGGGGATGGAACCGATGGAGGACGGTTAGTATTGCTCATCCCATTCTTATGCAACTGAGGCACTCCTTCTTACATTAGCTATATTACTTGCTAAGCACCAATGCTCAGATAATTTTCAGTCTGTGCGTCTAATGCTGCATAACTAATCCATTCCAGAGGCGCTGGAGGTGCTGGAGGTCGCGCAGGCGATCGCTCCTTCTCCTCATCGACCGATCCCTCACTCGACAGAGGAGACACGATCACCTCGCACGACTCGAGCAGAGACATCACCGTCGGAGGAGGCGTTAGAGGAGGACCCGGCAGTCGGGGAGGATCCACCACCCGAGATGGACGATCCATCGGAGACGAGATTGATATCCCCTCAGGAGGTGAGTGCTCGATGAGATCTATCATCGACAGCGTACTGATTCCAGGAGGCGCCGCTGGACCTGGCGGCGCTGGTGGAGCTGGAGGCGCAGGTGGCGCTGGAGGAGGTGCTGGAGCAGGCGCTGGCGTTGGTGGATATGGGGCTGGAGGCGATGGAGCCTATGGAAGAGATGGACGGGACGGAAGGGACGGGCGAGATGGTGGAGATGGAACCAGTCGAGCGAATGCCATTACGGACAGGATTCTGAGAGAGATCAGAGACAGCTCGGATAGGTTGGTCATGATATCCAATTGTGTATTGAAGACGGAGAAAGGAACTGAGAAAGTTCAAAAAGCACAATTTGGTTCAGATACAAGGACGACGAGCTCACTGCCATGCGCATTCGCGAGATCAACGACAAATGGCGACTCGAGCTGGAGAAACTTGAGAACGACAAGGATGATCTGGATAGGAAGGTCCGCGATCTCGAGGATGAACTCAGAGACGTCGGAAGAGGCAATGACCGTGCTGATTCTGGTGAGGAATTTCACACGCATAATTTCCGCACTAGTATTCGTTCTTCCATTTTCTCATATCATACATACTGTACTTGTTATAGCACCATCGAAGTGAAAACATTTCCAGACATCAACGAGCTCAAGCGCAAGCACGAAGCCGAAATCGAGAAACTCAAGGCAGAGATCAACGTGCTGAACGATAAGCACATGAGCGACCTCGACGACGAGAAGGAGACCTACGTCAAGGTATACTATCTCGGTATCTACTTCGCTAGGAATGGCCAAAAATGTTTTACAGAGTCTCGAGTCTATGAAGCTTTCCGAGGACGAGCTGCGTGACAAGCTCGCTGCTCTAGAGAAGCAACTAGCCGACTCTCTCAACCGGTACATTTCAGTGTCAAAACAACGCACATTTGTACAATTTGTAGTGAGAACGAGCTCGAGCGCGAGAAGAAGGACTACGATGACAAGCTGGATCAGCTGCACACGCAGAACCAGAAGATGAAGGACGACCACGAGAACTACAGGAACGACTCCGATAAGGTACCATCTACGATACTCATGGAGATACCGTAACCTCTCATGTTCAGGAGATTCAAAAGTGGAAGAATGATGCGTACACCACTCGAAGTGAGGCCAAGGCGTTGGAGACGGCCAACACCGGGCTCAAGGCTCAGTTGACTGCCGCCAACGAGCGATCCGATCATCTCAACAAGACAGTCACCGATCAGACTGCGAAGATCAGAGAGCGTGAGTAGAGAGATTAATGGGGAGAGCTATGATAGATCATTTTTAGTGACGTCCAATGTTCGCCGTCTCGATGAGGAACTGCTCGACATCAAGCAGAACATCGCTCAGAAGGTACACCGATCAAAGATCGGAAACCACAAATATCACAAATACAAATAATTAAATAATTGGAGATCCCAAATATCAATCGTTCAGGACGGAGATCTCGAGAGTGCCACGAACCGACTGCGCACTCTCGAGGAGGTTCACGCCGGGCTGCAGATGGACGCTAACAAGGTATTTTAGAGAGACAAATGAAGCAATTATTCTTGTTAATTAAGTGGCGACTCGAGCTAGACAATGCGCTGCGTGAGAACGACATGCTCAAGAACGCGAACAGCAACAATGAGAACGAGATCAGCAGGTTGGCATTGATTCTGTGTTTCCAATCCCTCTCTTTTGAATGAAAGATAATTTCGCAAAATTATTATTATTATCGCAGGCTGAAGAACAAGCTCAAGTCGGCCGAGGATGCCCTCAAGGAGCTCAGGAACTCCTTCAATCATATCAAGTCTGAGGTAATTTGGAGTCAAAAGAAGCTCGAAGATTAAAGAACAAATTTGCAGCGCGAGAAGCTGACTAACGCCTACAGGGACAAGTCCAAGCAGTCCGACCACCTCAACCAGCTCAGCCTCCAATTCGACACTAAACTGCAGAAAATGCGACAGGAACTGGCCGACACCGCGGATAAGGTAATCCGTCAAAATACACAAGAGATAGTAGTTGTATTATTCAGCTTTCTGCCGCCGAGAGCGAGCGCAACGAGCTGCGCAGCCGCGTGAACAAGATCACTACCGAACTGAGGTAATCATAAAACTGGCCATGGCATGTATACCAAATGATCAGCAACGAATGCAAGAATCTCATTATCACGAGCTGATGAAATTCCCTCAGATTCGGCGAGGACCAGATGCACCGCAAGAACGACGAATACGAATCTACCCTCGCCGATCTCGTCAACGCTCATAGATCCTCGGAGGACGGCAGACTCAATGCACTCCAGGTATGGAGCGAGTCATCCATCAGCCAAACCATTGAGGGAGAAACCACACTTCATTGTTACCTTGTTCCAAGTTCCTTGGACTTTATTCAAAATTCAAATTTAATCTCATAACAGGAGCTCGAGACGAAGAAGTACGAGCTGAACGACCTCACTTCTCGACTGGATAACACCGAGCAGCGAGTGATGGAGCTGCAGCAGGCGTACATCGCAGCCGACTCGGAGAGAGACCGCCTTACTGATGCGCTCAGACGATTCCAGGTACCGTACCATGGATGCCGTGCCAAAACCAATGATACCGTAACCCCGAATGATTACAGCTCGCCGCCAACCGCGTCATGGGCATCAACATGCTGGCCGGAGGTCTGGGAGGAGCCGGCATGGGAGGAGCAGGAGCAGGAGGCTATGGAATGGGCGGAGGCGCCACCGACATCAACATCAACCTTGATGTGGGTACATGTGGATCATAGCGGTGGCGTACGACAAGGGAAAATGCTAGAACCATCCAATAAGCATATGTTTTCAGGGAGGAATGGGCGGAGGAATGGGTGGTTACGGCATGGGAAGAGCGGGAATGCGCGGAGCCTATGGACCGGGAGCCGGCGGAATGATGGGACCGGGTGGAGCTAGCATGGGTGGAGCCGGAGGCGCTGGTGGAGGTACGGTAGTTGGCCTAATTGATGGGGTTGGATGGGCGTGTTCAGCTGGCGGCATGGCCGGTGGAGCTGGAAGCGGCTACGGCCCTGGAGGAGGAGTCGGCCCCGGTGGAATGGCGGGAGACGTCGCTGGCGGAGCGGGAGGAGGAGCAGGAGGAGCTGGAGGAGGTGGGCTGAGATTCCATCTACCCTATGTTACGGTATCCATTCCAGCTGGTGCTGGCTATGGCCCGGGTGGTGCATATCTGGGAGGACCCGTTGACTTGGACGGAAGTGGAGGAGTCGGAGGAGGAGGTAAATAATTTCCTAGTGATGACGGAACTGATTGTTCTCATTGAAGCTGGCGGCCGTGGTGACACCAACATCAACATCGACCTGTCGGGAGGAGGAGCAGGAGGAGCGGGAGGCGCTGGAGCAGGTGGGTCTTCATTTCCTACGCCAAGTGGTCACGGCGTCATGAAATTAAACTAGAAGAAACTATCCGAAATTCACAATGGACAGTTTCAGGAGGTGATGGTTCGGGAATGTCTGGCTCAGGCTACGGTGGAGGATACGGTGGATATGGAGCCGGCGGCACTGGTGCCGACGGTGGACTCGGAGGAGCTGGAGGAGGTTCGTTTCGATTAGACATTGTGCGACCACAACTACCCATTTGCAGCCGGAGGCGGAGGAGGAGCCGGAGGCATTGGCGGAGCTGCGGGTGCGGCCGGAGCTGCCGGATACCCTGGAGGCGCTGGCGCCGGAGGATACGGCCCGGGCGGAGCCTACGGACCAGGCGGAGCGTATGGTGCAGGAGGCCCTGGTGGTGCGTACGGAGCGGGCGGCGCAGGCGGGCCCGGTGGATACGGTCCCGGAGGCGCTTATGGTGCCGGAGGTTACGGCGGACCGGGAGGCATTGGAGGAGGTAGAGGAGGTGTTGACCGCTACTACTCCGATCGCGAGATCGTGCATGGCCCAGGAGGGGAAATCGACGTTCCTCGCTCCATGCCATTCCCATCGGCGCCCGACTTCGATGGCACAGGCTACAGAGGAGGGCGATCGGCGGGAGGAGGAGGCATGATGGGACCGGGTGGTCAGCATCAGATCAACATCCACGAGAACATTGACGTCTCGTCACTCGAGGGCACTCTCCAGCAGCTGCTCAGCAAGATCGAGCGACTCGAATCGGAGAGAGTACGTTCGCCGTTTACTATCAATCCCCAATATGGAATCATTGACAGAAACATTCCATCAGAATTCGAGTATCTTTGTACCCGATACATCTTTCTATCCGATATGTTCACTATGATATTGCATATTCTAATGTCAACAACCGCAACATCTCAGAATGAACTACGCGACGCGTTGAATCGACTGAAGAAGAGATCGAGCGAGTCGTTGCCCGCGGGAGGAGGAGCAGCTGGTGGCGGAGCAGGAGGAGCAGGAGGTACAGTATCTCCTGGTACCGTACTCGGACGCCCCCAAACACGGTAGTCATATCTCTACAGTATCCCACATTGCAGGCTTGGGAGGCATCGGTGGCCTGGTCTCGGCTCTCTCTCGCGACGATCCGCGCTTCAAGGCGTTCGAGGAGAACCTCGCAGACGCTGAGGAGGGTCAGTACCCTAGTCTGACTATCAATGGATTATGTTTATCCGAAAATCCCTGCTATTCCATAGATCCTCTGCAAATCGCTTCAATAAGCGATGACTCTCTTCACTTGTAAGAATTAAGGAGAAAGATTCAGTTATCCATGCAACTGATGAATATTATTGATCGAAAATGGAAGGGGAAAGAGATGATTGAATCGAAACATATCATTCAAAAAGCAAGAAATCTCTTCAGACAAGCGAGCTCTCGAGTCCCGTCTCGCGTCTGCCAAAGCACTTCTTCGCTCGCAAGAAGAAGCACTGAAGCAGCGCGACGAGGAGAGAAGACAGGTTAGGAGAGAGTTCAAAGATCAAAGATCACACTCCCCAGCCCTTCAGATGAAATCGAAGATGACCGCATCTGACCTGCAAGCGCGCGGCAAGGAGGCACAGATCCGCCACCTCAACGTGGGCTGAACAGGCTAGAGATCAAAGATAAACTTTGATATTCAGGAGCAGCTCAAGAACCTGCGCATCGATCTGGACAACTCGCACAAAGATATTCGAGATCTGAGAGACAAGGAGGAGGGCTGGGACGCATCCCGATTCCAGGTATCAGCAATAGCCAGAGAAAAGAGGACAATAGAAGCTATTGTGAAAATTCACAAAGCGTGATTGACTAAACAAGGGAAATTCTAATAATATGTTCTTCTAGCTCGAGAGCAGTGTTCGCGAGCACGACTCGGAGCGCAACAAGATTCTCATCCAGATCAACACGCACGAGGCAGAGCGAGTGGTACGCCAAACTTATAATCAGATTTTGGCGTAGAATAATTAGATATTGAGCGCTATTTCATGATTAGGGCAGGTAAATGAAGAATTCGTCTCTCCATTCCTCATGCTCTCTCACCGGTCAGAGAGAGATTGGGTGGAATGTTTTTTTTTTCATTTGCCAACTCTAATGATGAAATAAATCCATCCATCCAATTCCAGACGATGACCGAGAAGCTGAAGGAGCTCGAGGGCGCACTGCGACTCGCCGAGCAGAAGTTCGACGATAAGAACGACGACTTCGAGCGGATCAAGCGAGACATCACCAAGGTACCGTACCGTAATCCCATGCGAAATCATGTAATATTCAAATTCAGGCCGAATCATACGAGATCGAGCTGCGCAAGATGACCGAGCAGTACAACAAGGTCAACCAAGACTTCGCTGGTCTCAAGGATCAGGTAATACAATAGAACATAAGAAGGGGGGAGATCAAAGATCATTATTTGCAGGTGAACGCCCTCACCAACGACGTCAACGCCGGCAACATGCGCAAGCAGCAACTCGAGAACGAGCTGCTGACCATCAGATCCGAGCTCAGGTAAGCTAGCCTTGTATCTTGAATATTTGCACAAACTTCCCACATCGAATGCATAGTTCTAGATTGTATCCGGGGAAAGAACGAAATAGGTTAAATGGTAATTTTGCAGAGACAACAAGCAGCGCGTGCACGACTACAACACGCGCATCCAAGATCTGCAGAGGCAGGTGGCGGACGCCCACTCGGAGAAGAACCGCCTCGAGGATCGCATACTCAACCTCGACAATGTGAGTGATTACGGTATCCGGATTACTGTAAGATTACGGTATTCGCCTCCAGACCATCTCCACGCACCGCACGAGCGAGACGGATCTGCGCGCACAGCTCGACGCTGCCAAGAACGAGAAGCGCGAGGTGACGAAGGAGGTGAGCAATCTCAGACCAAAGATCAAGGATCATCCCCATCCGCTCAGAACGACGAGCTCAAGCGACGCCTGGCCGAACTCGAGTCTGACAAGAGGAACAGCATGTTCCAGCTGGAGAACTGGAAGAAGGAGAAGCAGATGCTGGTCAAGAAGATCGAGATGGTATGTTTTAAAAAATACATAACATACACCAAGAACAAGATATATTCCAGACTTATGAGTAAAAAACTATTGATGATATAGATAACGACTTATTCCAGCTCGAAGCCGACAAGCGCCGCACCGACAACGCCATCCGCGAGACGGCACTGCAGCGCGAGGCCATCGAGAAGTCCCTCAACGCCATGGAGCGCGAGAACAAGGTACCGTAATCTCATGATAATTCTACCGTAACCCCGACCCCATTCGCAGGAGCTGTACAAGAACTGCGCCCAGCTGCAGCAGCAGATCGCCCAGCTGGAGATGGAGAATGGAAATCGCATCCTGGAGTTGACCAACAAGCAGAGAGAAGAACAGGAAAGACAGCTGCACAGGATGAGACAGGAGAAGGGACAGGTACCGTAGCCAGGGATTACTGTATCTGCTCTTGTCGGGAAATCATAGATTATTCACCACTGACCCCTTCCCAGATCGAGAAGGTCATCGAGAACCGCGAGCGCACCCATCGCAACCGCATTAAGCAGCTCGAAGACCAGCTCACCATCATGCGAGACCAACTCGATGCCGAACGACGACGCAGACGAGAGTGGGTTCCTGGTTCCATTATTGGTACCATACTGGTGCCTGGCACCAACCCAATCCCGCTCCAGGTACGTCGACCGATCGATGGTCGGTGACATCGGCCGACTGGGCGGTAACGTGCTCGGCATTCGCTCATATGGCGATAATGGCATCGACAACTACCCCCATGGACGGTCCATCAACATCAGGTATCCGATTGTGTGAATAATTGCCGTTAGATGTCAAGGTTACTAGATACAAAACAACCGCATTTATCAATACTCGCACTATACTTGCTCCACTATGAAATTGACTGATCAATTCAGAATGGGCGGTGCCGGAGGGATGGCCGGAGGAGGAGGAGGAGGCGGCCCGATGGGCAGGCACACCTTCGCCTCTAACCCCCTCACTCCGCCTATTGGCACCTCTACGCCCACTCATCGCTCCTTCGGCGGAGATCTGTCCTACCGAGGAGACACCGGCAACGCCTTCGGACGGGGTACGGTAGCATTCGATCGATACAGAGTCT
Organism: Pristionchus entomophagus; assembly: GCA_036245825.1. NCBI lineage: Eukaryota > Metazoa > Nematoda > Chromadorea > Rhabditida > Neodiplogasteridae > Pristionchus > Pristionchus entomophagus. Next base: position 22,582,847 of record BTSX01000006.1, read on the forward strand.
CATTTACCAACCAGACACTACAGTAACCCTACCGTAATACAACGAAATACAAATTCCTTCAGGAGCCCACGACTACGGGTCGCGCGACCTCGGCGGTGCGGCCACGCCCACCGGCCGGGACCCCGGCATGATTGAGATCGGCAAGGAGGACAGCCGCGCTGCCGGGTCTACTGTCGTCGGTAAGATTTCATCAGAAATAGGAAATAAATGAGACTAGTGATCATCAAGACCCAAAGTTGGTACTATAACACTTCGCATTACACCTCCGTATACTCCCGAGCTTCAACCCCCACCCTATCCCTCAGCTTATCAATAGATAGCGAGCACGCCATTCAGGAGGCGACACGACCTCGACTAGCGGAGGAATGGGAGCCGGCTACCAATCCGGAGTCGGCGGATACGGAGCCAATGTGGAAGGTACTAGAGCCGGATAGTTGACCCATAGACTTCATTCAGAGGCACTAGTTATTGCACAGTAATCACAACAAGTACGATATAGATTTGTAGCTCCAGAAATTATGAAAATATTGCACATCTCACACTAGATGAGGAGGCTGCAATGCACATAGAGGAAGAGAACCTTCTCGTTCTCCCCGGTGAGCGAGGAGAGATTGGCGGTGATGATGATGATGATGATCAGACTACCGATAATCTAGAGGTTATCACTCACTTTCGAGTGTGTCATTCCCTCCTCTGTCCTGTCACCTATACATAACCTGATCGCGAGTGGGCTAACGCGAGTGTCTCAGAACGAAAAAATAATTTATTATTAAACAAAAATAATTCAGAAGTGACCTACGAACCGCGCTCTGGCACCTCCTCCATGGCCGGCAGCCAGTACGAATCCAAACTCGCCCCGAGTCCCCACGACCTTTGATCTTTGATCTTTGAACTCTAGTCCCCCCACCCCCCATCCCCCCAAAAAAATCCTTTCCATCACAACCTAATCGTTATTATTGCATTCCATCCATACAGTAAACACAGCTTTTTGACATCGGCTCTCGATGATCTCACACCACTGGATACCCCCGACTAACCACTGAGCTTGAAGCAGGCAGAAATAAAAATAAACAAAACCAGCGCAGCCCCCAGTTACCACTGTCTAATCCCCGCTGACTCTTTCTCTACAAAAAAAAACTGCTGACTTTCGTCCATTTCCTTTCAATTTCGTAATGACACCGTCATACTATTCACATGAACCATCGATTCTGTTTAGGTCCTATCGCTTTGGCGTTCGTACTATTATAGCCTAGTCAAATTCATGATAATCGCACTCATTATTATAAGATATTTTCCTTCGTAGCCTAGCAGCTGCTCTCGATATTCGGACAATGTTTACTGTAAACAATAAAGCAGCTTGATAATGTTTCCAAGACGTATACCACGAATTCCACGAGCATTTTCTTGGAACCAACTTTTCACCAATCGAGTACCACAACTGATCCCGGTTCGGTACCAGACTACCACGGCCTGACCTGGTTGGGGATGAGGCAGGATCGGCCGAAGCAGCAGGGCAGGAAGACCTTGTGGAACCACTTGAGCCACTTTGGATTGAGATGGCCGTAGGGTTCCTCGTTCTTCGGCTTGAATACACCCACGATCTTCTGGAAACGCATTTAGAGATTATTTTGAATTATTGCAATCGATATTCCGTTTGCTCATCGATTTCGGGTCACACCATAAGAAGTTACAGTACTCCAGAACATAAGTGTTTAGTTTTGCTACAGTAATCCGACCTTCGCACTTTTCGCGAATCTTCGAGTATTTACATTCCATGTAAACGTGATAAATTATATTCGATAAAAGGCATAAAAATTACAAACTCCTTGTCTATTCTTGACGAAGTAGGAGCCACTGCTGCCCTGGGCGATTCTTTCTGGGAAGACGCCGCAGTTTATGGCCTTGATCGCTTCTGACACAACCTGAAACATTTTAGTATCCTCCATGGATCAAAAATATTCAGGGACAGGACTGAGTGTGGGGCGAAATATGCAGTGACTGCACAGAGGGATAGACCAAAAATGTTGTGACTCGATCATCGGGCATTTACGGTACCAAAATGTATGACCTGCAAGCAGAGGTGAAAGATACACATTGCATTTTTTTTAGAACGAATATAGTAATTTTAACCAACGTATAATTTGGTTTTAAAAAGCAAGAATTATGAAGTAATGATTTACGCTGCAAAATATCAGACGAAGTATCATAACATGATTCTTTCGCTGTATACTCATCGAAAATAATTTATTACTTAATTTTTTTTAAATTAAAAGGTAGCTATTTTCGTATCCTTTACCGATATCTGGCCATTCTTTTTTTCTAGCTGAAAATAAGCTAATTGACTCGATACCATCTGGACTTGGCCCTAAAGGATTACCATCTGGATATTAAAGTCTAATTGGTTAAACCAATTAGACTTTAATATCCAGATGTGGTTTGGTTTAAACCTCCTTCTAACCACCCTTCGCATGCGCATTCATGATTTCGCGTTGCTAGCAAATAGAACCCATTTATTCAAATCCTAGTTACAATAACAAACAACTCGCAATAAAGATACCGTATTCCTTAGACTTCTAGGTCGGCTGAGTTGCCTTGAAGAGATAAATGCGTCCTGGAAGATGCTGTGCATTACCATTTCACGCGCTTGATCAACAAACGTATAAAATAAATTTGTTAACTGCAAACCCCAGCACTCTCACTTACTCGATTGACTACAAAGATAACCCGGTTTTGCGCAATAAAATCGTTGTGGCGCTAGTTGCTCATCTTAGGGAATAAGTATAGAGATAATCGTTGAAAATCCTATTAAATTAGAATTGGAGTGAAGTATACAAGAACAACGTCAACCTAATCAAGTTGGCTTACCGTATTCCTTGCATCCTCATATATAAAATGCATGTTTGAATTTATATTTTTAATTTGCAATTACCGCACCTCCTGGAAGTGGGTGCTTCCCATCGATCCGTATTCCTCCGTGACGATGGCCTCATCCTCCGTTCCACTCAACAATTCGGATCCACGCTCGAGACGACGGGCGAATGCATCCATTCCTGTGGAAGGAGCGAGTTATTCAGGATCGAAAAAATTATTCAAGATCTACAGTATGCCTGAAATCTACAAAATACCTTCCACAGAATTTATTCTAAATTTACAGTAAATCTACTGTATGAGTTTATTCGAAATCGAGAGAATTTATTCTAACAAGGGAATGTTAACTGGTGGAAAGTATGGTACGAGACCGAGTGGACATCAATATGGACCCCAAGGGCATTACATTTCTGTTTTCAAAAAGTGCCCGTTTTGATCTACATACCATCGAGAAAAATCGATATCTTTATCAGCGCGGTTCAGCCCTCGCCTCTTGTTAAGATCTCAGAGAGACGTTAAGAGACCGGCTCCGTTATTTTCGAGGACTCGGCCGTCAGGGCCGGACATCGAAAATACCGATCCGGCCCAAACCTTTTCCCTGGATACCCCCATGAGTCCCCATCACCAAACGGGTCAATATATGGTCCAGATCATTGAAACATAAAAATGGCGAAATATCACATTTTGAAAACTCGAAAATCGGATAAAAATAACCGAACGACCTGGGTCCAAAGTAAGTGTCGCAATATTATACACATGCCTAGGCAACAAAAACACGTTATAAGTTGGTCCGAGAATTCGATCGCAAACTGGTTTTTCCAACTTTCAAAAATGGTTTTATAATTTTTTTAAAATCTATATGAAAAAACCGCATCACGGCTCTTCCGTTATCTTGTAGAGCATTAAATTCTGCGTCGAATAAGCTAAATGAGATAATTTAATTTTTAGCCCCCGTTCGGATCTATAGACCTGAAAGAGGCAGTTGAAAAAAAAGTTTCCATAACCTCATCAATAAAGTACTCATTTTGAAGCCCATATCGATTACTTTATTTTTTGTTGTTGACAGTTTGACCTAAAAAATGATTTTAAAACAAATTATTATCATGAAAATTCACAAAATTATAAAACTTTTTAAAATAACTAATTAATATTAAAATTTCAGAATATTATGAATTTTCAAGGTACTAACATGTTCAAAAATTAATTTCAGGTCAAACTGTCAACGCAAAAAATGAAGTACTCGATGTGGGCTTCAAAATGAGTACCATATTGATGATGTACTGGAAACTTTTTTTTCAACTGCCTTTCAGGTCTTTGAGAAGAGCTATCGACATACTTCCAAAAGCAAAAATGATATCTTGACGGAACGCTTGACGGAGACAGGTGGTTGGGGCGCGCGCCTTTCTCTACCTCTTGCAAAACATCGCCTGCGGGCGGGAGTCGAACCTGCCTGCGTCGGCATGCCAGTCAGACACCATGCCCATTATTAAAAGCTTGGCGGGGACTAGTGGTTGGGGCGCGCGCCTTTCTCTGCCTCTTGCAAAGCATCACCTGCGGGCGGGAGTCGAACCTGCCTGCGTCGGCATGCCAGTCAGACACCATGCCCGCAGGGAACGCTTGACGGAGACTAGTGGTTGGGGAGCGCGCCTTTCTCTACCTCTTGCAAAACATCACCTGCGGGCACACACATCACCTAATGGGCATGGTGTCTGACTGGCATGCCGACGCAGGCAGGTTCGACTCCCGCCCGCAGGTGATATTTTGCAAGAGGCAGAGAAGCGCGCGCGCCCCAACCACTAGTCTCCGTCAAGCGTTCCCTGCGGTAGGCCGCCCTGGCCTAATGGGCATGGTGTCTGACTGGCATGCCGACCGCAGGGAACGCTTGACGCGGCGGCAGTCGAACCTGCCTGCGTCGGCATGGCAGAAAGACACCATGCCCATTACTAGTGGTTGGGGCGCGCGCCTTTCTCTACCTCTTGCAAAACATCGGGCGGGAGTCGAACCTGCCTGCGTCGGCATGCCAGTCAAACACCATGCCCAACAGACAAGAAGGATTCGATCTTGATCCTACACTTTTTTTTGACGGGGACTAGTGGTTGGGGCGCGCGCCTTTCTCTACCTCTTGCAAAACATCACCTGCGAGCGGGAGTCGAACCTGCCTGCGTCGGCATGCCAGTCAGACACCATGCCCATTAATGGCCTAATGCCACCTAATGGGCATGGTGTCTGACTGGCATGCCGACGCAGGCATGTTCGACTCCCGCCCGCAGGTGATGTTTTGCAAGAGGTAGAGAAAGGCGCGCGCCCCAACCACTAGTCTCCGTCAAGCGTTCCCTGCGGTATCTAACGGCAAACACGTGTGCGTATGGTGCTTTCTGACCAATTCAATTTTGAACTTTGTTTTTATTAGAATTTAAATATCAGAATATTCAGGATTTTAGAATTTTCATGGTTCTAACTTGTTCCACGATCAATTTCAGGTCAAACTGTCAACACAAAAAATGAAGTACTCGACGTGGGCTTCAAAATGAGTACCATATTGATGAGGTTATGGAAACTTATTTTTTCAACTGCTTCTTTCAGGTCTATAGCTCCGAAAGGAGGCTAAAATAAAAAAAATATCGAATTTAGCTGATTCGACGCAGAAATCAATGCTCTACAACATGGCATAGTCGCCGGAGTGCGATTTTGAACTTTGTTTTTATTAGAATTTAAATATCAGAATATTCAGGATTTTAGAATTTTCATGGTTCTAACTTGTTCCACGATCAATTTCAGGTCAAGCTGTCAACACAAAAAATGAAGTACTCGACGTGGGCTTCAAAATGAGCACCATATTGAGGAGGTTCTAAGAAATTTTTTTTCGATTGCCTATTTCAGGTCTATAGATCCGAACGGGGGCTTCGACGCAGAATTTAATGCTCTACAAGATAACGGAAGAGCCGTGATGCGGTTTTTTCATTTGGATTTTTAAAAATTAAAAAACCATTTTTGAAAGTTGGAAAAACCAGTTTGCGATCGAAATCTCGGACCAACTTGTAACGTGTTTTTGTTGACTAGGCATGTGCATAATATTGCCACACTAACTTTGGACCCAGGTCGTTCGGTTATTTTTATCCGATTTTCGAGTTTTCATAATTTGATATTTCGCCATTTTTATGTTTCAATGATCTGGACCATATAGTGACCCGTTTGGTGATGGGGACCCATGGGGGTATCCAGGGAAAAAGTTTGGGCCGAATCGGTATTTTCGATGTCCGGCCCATACTCCAAAATTACGGAGCCAGTGTCTTAACATGGCATGGTGGCGCAGCAGGTAGCGAGTTCGCCGCCTCAACTTTTGTCCCAGGTTCGATGCCTCTCATGGGCAATTTTCTTTTGCTGCCTTGAAAGATCATATTTTTTGATAGGATACGTTTCTCAATTGTCCTCAACGAGCAACGATCTCAAAAATCGATATTACACCGATTTTTTTTCCGCTTGGGAGCAACAAACGTAGAATCCTAGAAATCTATCGGAGATCATATTTTCTGGATATGTTACAGCGTAGATACCGAATTTTTCAGAAATAGCTCGAAAAAAAGAACGTTGAAGAGGTGGTCATTTTGTGGCGCCCAAGCGGAAAACAATTTCCAACTTTTTTTTATAATATCTATTTTTTGAGATTGTCGCTCAATTAGGACACTTTAAAAACTTATCATGTCAATAAATATGATCTTTGAAGACAGCAAAATAAAAATGCCCATGAGAGGCTTCGAACCTGGGCCAAAGGTTGAAGCGGCGAACTCGCTACCTGCTGCGCTACCGGGCCATGGTTACGTTTCGCTGAGATCTTAACAAGGGCTGAACCGCGCTGATTAAGATATCGATTTTTCTCGATGGTAGATCAAAACGGGCACTTTTTAAAAACAGAAATGAAATGCCCTTGGGGTCCCTATTGAGGTCCACTCGGTCTCGAACCATAATTTTACGGACACCAGTTAACATTCCCTTGTAAATCTACCGTATAAATGATTACATAAATATTATATCCTCGATTTACATGCATCCTCAATGCTTATCACTGCGAGCATTGCACATTTTCAATAGTTTTGTGCTGAAATCGATTTTTAAAAATCACGAAAGACGGTGATCAGTTACGACTGGAAATGTGCATACACTGGGAAGATCAAATACAGTAACCGTATCAGCATGACGCAGATTGTACCGAGTCAAGTCAACCGACCGGGTTCATGTGTGGCTCCACCCATGGGTCGATGAAGGAGGGGCGTCTTCTCCAGATTTCCCTTGCCTTTCTTCGTCTTGCCCAGCAGACCCGACTGCTCGTCCCCGAAGTCTGTGTCGGTATCTGCAAGAAACACATGTTTCGTTTTTCTTTTCTGCGCCAACAGGTGAAACAACCACAACGATAATTGCATGATATAACACATTTATAACGAAAGCACCATGGTATTTGATGAAAATACCACAAATAACTCTATATTAACCGTTTTTATACGGTAATCATGTAGTGATTACTCGTAATTAGATTTGATACACTTATTACGATCAGTAACTTGCACCAGGGAACGATTAGTAACCAAACACTATTGTATGTTTGCTTCTGATTCAGAGGAACTCGCAAGAGGAAGAAGTGTCGAAGGGATACTGTAGCCATTAGACTGTTTATTTTGAAACGATTCTCAGTGGACGACATGTAATATAATGAGATTATTACACTATTTGGCACAACAGACAAAGGTTGATCGACCCACCAGACTCGTAGGAAGTGACGGAAGCGCGAGGCATCTGTACTGCTGTTCCTGGCCCAGATGAGGACTCTGAAACGGAAGCAATTAATATAATAATAAAAATATTAATAATAATGAAAAATCGATCTATTGCAATCGCACATTAGAGTGCATTCCAAGAAGGAAGGACGCGTAATCACTGAATCAGCGTGATTCAGCCAATCTAACGGGGAAAATTCTCAGAAAAAAAGTTAGTTAGCAAGTGAAAGCCACGTTTTCCCCTGATCCATGCCCAGATTAGATGGATATCGATGCACACACGGGATTGCACTCTCTTCCTCCTCTAGCCCTTGTTCTCTCACTCTCGGCTTCTTTTTGTCCATTCTCACGCGAACAGTTCCTCGTCTCTCCCGTCTATTTGCCCTCGGGCAACGGATTTCTCGGCAGCGGTTCGCGTCACTTTGAGCATTACTGATCAGTTTAGGGCGAGTTCATTGCGAGAAAATGGTGGTCAGGAGGAACCACTAGTCAAACATTGCCTATTTCACAACCCGTGCAAGGTTCAATAAAATCGCCGTTCAGTTGAATTCAACCCAACTCAAGGCGATTTCGATCTTCATCAATATTGTTCCGAAAGAGAAGGTATACGGTAATGCTACGGAATAAATGACCTATCCGAGGATTGAAAGGGAACGAACCAGGTCGTTGACTGCCCGAACCCGACTGCATTATGACGTGAGGAGGCCGATGTACAGATAGAATGGAGCGTACGATCGGGGGAACCTGGAAGGGAAGGAGGTCAGGAGGTAGGATTGAGGTGCACGGCAGTTGATAAGAAGATAAGGACGAATGAGAGGATGGGACGGACTGATTGGATACAGAAATGCAACACAAGCAGTGATTGCATCGCGCTTTGGAGCGTGGAATCGATAGGATTGGTTGAAAAGAATGAAAGCCTTTGAAAGGAATGAAAGGAAGAAAGTAAATGAAACGCGCGCGCAAGGTCGAAGGAACGCAAAGAACAGCTGTAATGAGAGAAGTGAAAGTGACGAGGGGAAGTGTGGCCGAAAACTAGACTAATTTGAATCACAAAAAACTGAAATCATTAAAAACACGCAGTAGTATCGTTTGTACAGACAATTATTTGATGGAAATGAGTGAGCACAAGAATAATGTCAGCACTGGTAAGTAGGACAGATAATAAATATCAAAACAAACAAAGTTATGGCAGGAAGATGAAAAAATGAAGCGACCGAGCGGCGAACCGGGAAATTCAAAATCAGAGCCGTCAAAGGGTATTTTTGGGATTGGAGTCGGAAACGTCGAATCGCGGGAGTAAAAACATATACTATTCCGAACTGATTTTATTGAATATTTATATTTATTCATAATAAATTACAATTATATTATATATTATTGGCTAAACATATACTTCCTTCAGCAAAACATATTTTCTTCTTCGTTTTCTCAAACCAACAAGCTTGAAATTTTTAAACGCTTCCTTCAGTGTTGTTGTCAAATGACTCCTTCTACTCTTATTCCACTTCTGTAAGATGTCCGATTCAATAGTTAGTATCTTCTTCTTCATCACTCTTCAGAAATTCACTAAAGTAAAATATAATAAGGACGTCGTGCAGGGGAGAAAAGATGGGTATTTCCAGGTTGTCCAGTGAGGGAGAGAGAGGGGAAGGATAACAGTGATCTCCAAGAGAAGGAAGACGAAACACGAAGGAGAGAGGGCGGGCTGATCCAAGTGCCCCTTCGCTCTTCTGGCTCTACTATTACACCCCCTCCTCCCTCTAGAGAGTGTGTAGATCGAGGAGAGTGATGATAGGTTAGAGACACGAGAGAGTGAGCGATTCGAGGAGAGCAACGACGGATTCTCCTTAGTGTGTTGTCCACTCATCAGAGAAAGGACGAATCGATGACCGATCTCTCCCCGATTCACGCTTCCTAGCTGTTTTCTCTTCTTCTGATTCACGTTCCTAGCCAAATCAAGCATGTTCGCATCTCTCGCAATATTCTACAGTAGCACTAGATCGCACACTTTCAAGTAATCGTAAAATTTTGGTCACTTTCAACAGTTGGGTTGTAGTTGTTCTACCTCAAATGCCATCCGAACAGTCCTTCACCTAAATCATCCCTCCCCTTCCCTGTCTCTACTGCCTCTCTCAGCAATGCATAGGCAGAAGAAGGGCCATGTTTCTGTACCTCCCATACTTTACTGGCTAGATACTCCTCCTTTCTCTCAGTTCTTCTCTACCTACATTCTTGATTCTGTTCTTCGAAACTTGCCAACCTTTTTGCTTCTCACGGCGGTAATCACTAACGAAGCTAACTACATTTATGCATCATTTGTCGCTTTGAAAAAATTGTTTCACCAGACATCGCTAGAATATTGAGCGCCAATGGTTCTCTCCCGATCATTGCTTTCAATTCGTCAAACAAAATACGTTTGGGCAAAATCGCTGAAGATTCAATATGGTAATTGTTCTCCCAAATATCTATTTCCCTCATCAGAATGCCGTCGGAGCCTCAGGTGGAGGAGGTCTTCTCCCCCTCTCCCTCTCCTGTCATCGAACCCACGGCCACTCGTATCGTCTTCTACCCATTCGCCTACGCTCTATTCACGAATGAACTCGCCAGCTACTGCTGGTACTGCCTCACTCCGGACAAGAAGAAGAGGTGATCATGGATAAGGGGGAATACCGTAATATCTTCAGTCGCATTCGTATGATTGACTTCTGAGAAATATTCATACGCGTTTCTGCGTTTTCCTATCTGCATAGCTCTTGACTTTTTTCCTGATTTATACTGATCCAAAATTTTTCTGCCGCTTTCACATGCAAATTGTGATAATATCTACTGTAGTGAATTTCGAAATGTTGGAAAAGAACGACGGGACTCAGCAATGATTATTCGAAGTGGGACGTAGATGAGACGCGCGTGGTCGATTCATGGTGAATGGATAAAATGCAGGTCCGAATAGCTGCGCTAGTTTCACGAATGATCATTGTGGAACTCTCCAGGATTCGAAATTATGATTCCCAGGCACTGCACCGGCTGTGGATTCGCGCTCTTCTGCGACAAAGAGTGCCAGACGTTGGGATGGAAGGATCACAAGGTCAGTGACAGCCGAAGAATCTTCAGATCAACAATACATCATTGATGAAGCGCATTAATCCGAAAAATTATATCACCAGAAATCGCTAGATTACTAAGCGACAATGATTCTCTCCAGTCCATCATTTTATTCTTTCTCGGCCTGATCCCGATGCCTTGCCTGTTATAGTAGATAGTTATAAACGTAGTGGTGAGATTGATGAATCTGCTTTTAGGCCGAATGCAAGGGATTCCGGACAGCTAAGTCTGTGCCTGATATCGAGACGAGACTGTTGGGAAGGATCGTAGTGAGATTCAAGGTTTGGTCATTGATCTTTCCACACAATCGATACTTTGGGACTTATTTTCCGGCTAATGTCTTTGAAGTATTCTTCGGAAACTCTCGAGAAACAGAAGTAACGAATTTGTTCAGGCGATCAAAAGCGGGAAGGCCAAGGAGGATGAGTATTTCTACAAGGATCGTGGATCGAAGCGAGAGATCATGCAGATCTGGTCGCATGAACCGGAAATGATCAAGGATCCCGTCGCACTCCAGAAGTTTGAGGGTGAGAGAGATATACATTATTCAACTTGATTCAGCTCTCACATATCTTATTTCTGTATTTGTTCTTATCCTGCACTTCATAGATTGACCTTGTTAGCTTTTTTTCAAACCGTACATCCATGTGAAGAAGACATTTTGCAGAGATCTGGACGCAACTGATCACATTCTACGACAAGAAGTTCTTGATCGACAGGGAGTCGGCCTGGAAGCTCCACTGCAGGGATTTCATCAATCGTCACGCTATCTGTGACAAGGGATATAACAGGGTGAGAGATAGAGATCAGATTGAATTAATATTCAAAAGATTAATAAAAAAAACTGGCTCAAGGGAGCCAATGCAATGCAAGAAAAATTGAAATGGTATTCATTTTATCACGTGCGTTTTCAAACAAAATATTTGACAAGGAGTATCTCTACCATGAGGAAACTTGAATGAGGTAGGTACGTGAGGTGTCATACCGTATCGTCTTCGCATCGTCGAAGTAGAGACCAGAAGGTAAGGTATGTGTGTCTCAATGATACACAGATAGATGCGGTTCCGGTAATAGAAGTTATTGCGTTTTCAGTTTCGGACCTTGATAAGATATAGATAAAGATGGATTGAGAGGATACGACGCCCCGGAAAATAATTACTGCTTGATCCTGAAATGTGATCCATATTTACAGTAGCTGTTTCTAAAGCTAATTCCGACGGCAATGACAATCAATCAATTCTGTGGGTCTATCTAGAAAAAAAGTTTCGGATTTTCGCACCTTGCACGAAAGGAACATGATGAGTGAATGAAGATTTCATAAGAAACAACGATCCAAGAATCACAACGGAGAGATAGAATCTGCAACAAGTAAGATTTGGAGTTGAAATTAGCAGTGTGACGACTGAGCGAAGTTAACTGAGAGCATGGTGAATCTGGAATGGGGGAGTTGTTTAGACTATCCTCCCATGCTGTGACTCCCACCCCCCCCCCCCTCCTACTCGTGCTGTTTATATGACCCACCACAAATGCTTTACTCATCACAAAGTTTTACGGTAAGCCATTTCGTGATGTAAACGAATTATTTTCAAACTTATCATGTGGAATTAGGAGAGAGTTCAGAATTGCTATTCAGGAGATCGGGAAGGGTCTCTACCTCGATCTTTGCCAGTACGATCACTCGTGTCGTCCCAATTCAATCTACACTTGCGATGGGTTAGTTGCCTCTATTATTCCAGACACGCCAATCCTTGACGACGCCCAATTTTTAAAGCTTTCTCTCATGGGAACGTCCACCGAAACTCTCGACTCGATGGCCTATCAATCAGTAAATTGTCTGAATTACAGGTTCGTGGCAACTCTTCGCTCGCTCGCACCCGGCGTTGACATCAGGAATATCAGCAAGACGAGCTACGCCTATATCGACCTGCTAAAGTGAGAAATATCACAGGATTTTCGATATAATGGAGATAGGGCCGTACAACGATTTTACAACCTATGCTCGAAATTTGGCCCTAGGGTCACTTTTGGACGTAGAGTTCGAAAATCGACCTTAGAAAGCCCTATCTTCAAAGCCTCATTCGCTATGGCTCACTTTACCCTGTGCTGTCGGTTTTCATATCTCATGAACAGCGCTTCGGAGACCCACAAATATAGAGTAATTCTGAAAGATCTCGACGAGATAAGACTTTTTACAATTGGGAGTGAAGAGCTAGCTCATCTGTGAAAAAAAGTTAGGGCCTCCGAAAGGTTTTCTTTTTCGCTCTTTTCGACCCTCATTTCCAGACCATTTTTTGATCAAAAAGTCATATTCTCAAATATACCTGTCTATAGGGTTTTCAGGCGTATTTTTACTCGTAGAAAACAAAAATCACAGCTAGAGCTCATGAAAATACAAAAGAAAAAAGTGTAGCTCGAAAAACTACATTTTTTTGTCAAAATCGGCGATTTGAAGACATTTGACCGCAGAAACGAGGTGGTTCCGGCCACTTTATCTTCGCAAAAATTAACTTGTAGGTGTAAAATTGCATGGGGAATCTAATGAAAAAGTTTATTTTGCACGGCAGGAACAAAAAATTTTTCAGGGTGGCAGTTTCAAACTTTCGGAGGCCCTAACTTTTTTCACAGATGACCCAGCCCTTTACTCCCAATTGTAAAAATTCTTATCTCGTCGAGATCTTTCAGAATTCCTATATGTTTATGGGTCCCCGAAGCGCCGTTCATGAGATATAAAAAAGCGACCGCACAGGGTAAAGTGTACCACAGGGAATGGGGTTTTGAAGATACGGCTTTCTAAGGTCGATTTGCGAACTCTACGTCCAAAATTGACTCTAGGGCCAAATATTGAGCATATCGTACTTTGTAAACAAAACCGAACAAGTGAACAGTTTTGTTCATTTTTTCACTTTTTGAAAGTCGCGAGTGACAAACTTAAAAATTCCAATTTTTGTTTATTATTTTTTGTCCACCCCGAACAGGGGTGGACAAAAAATAAATTTGCTGGAATCAATCGGACATGTCATGGTGAAATATTCCTTTAAAATGGGGGAAAAACGAGAGTAAAAAATATGAAAATTGAAAATAAACTAGGGATTACGGTAGAAATTATCTACCTACCTCATACTACCGTAATCACTGACTTAGAGCTCTCGTTTTTCTCAACTTTAAAGGAATATTTCACCGTGACATGTCCGATCGATTCCGGCAAATCGGGGTGGACAAAAAATAAGGAAAAAAATTAGAATTTTTAAGTTTGTCACGCGCGACTTTCGAAAAGTGACAAAAATGAAGAAAAAAATACGGTAGGTTGCAAAATCGTTGTACGGACCCTGTTAGCAGAATCTCAATTATATCGAAAAGACTGTGATATTACCTAACTAATCGTGATTCAGATAATGAGGCAGATAATGATAAGAGGCTGACATGAAAAAGTGAAGAAAATAGTTTTGCTTTGGCAGCTGATCAGTTTTCTGTATGAACTGGACTCTTCTTTCAGTCCGATTCAGCAGCGTCGCAAGTTGCTGCGCGACACGTGGTACTTCAACTGCGAGTGCGAGCGCTGCTCCGACCCCGCCGACCACATGCTCACCGCGGTGCTCTGTCCCAACTGCCCGGTACGCGAGGGCTGAATGGATATTATTGTTGTTATTAACTAGCAACTATTCTGCATACTTTCTCACTATTGTCAGAAAGATTGTTGGGGCGAATTAACTGAGATACAATTCGATGTTTTGTTACTATCATTTCAAGTATATGCATGTAAACAGTCGATTTTTCACAACGACAGTCATGCTATAAAACCTTAAAATGGAAGAGAGAATCATTTTCAGGACGATCAGCGCCTCGTTCTCTGCATCTTTGGCTCTCATCCCTACAAGGACCCGAAATCGCTCAAGATCACTTGTCCCAAGTGCACGCAGACTGTACGCATTTTCTCATTGACTAGCAACGAAAGACTCTGGGAAAGTTCAAGCCGATGCTTCTGCTAGCAAATTTTGATAATTTTCCATTGATTTGACAACCAAACCTGTTATTCCGACAACGATGATAGTATTCAGCTGTCCAATGACTACGTCGCTTACGCCATCGAGCAGATGAGGAGCGTCGACAAGATCTTCGAGACGGAGGAAATGGGCAAGGTCAATCATCACAATTCTTCAGCACCGGAATTTGCTTCCTTCCTCAAAAATTACTTTTTACATTGATCATCTGACAATTTTCACTAGAATAAGTTGCAATCTGATCTGTTCAGTTGAAAACGCGCAAGGAACAGCTTGACCACCTCAACGACCTCTTCGATCGGTACAGTAGCGTCCTCGCTCCGACCAATGTCTTCTTGGGCAAAGTCATCCAGGTATGCATTCGTACTTCCGAATTTTCTCACTATGATCTTGACAATCTCGTAGACTTCCACAATCGAGTCATTTTTGTCAGTGATAAGCACTAGTGATGACAAATCGGAACTGACTATCCTGTTTACGCGTGCTCTCTCGTTTCTCTGATCGTCGAGATAGCCCGCAAAATGAAGAGAGCCGAATGCTAATTTGTCATCACTAATAAGCACCTTATTGATCATCTCAGGGTCTGATCGAGCGTGTTACTTCCAATGAGGATCTGTTGAGACTGCATCTGGCGAGTGAGGTGAGCGTCTCAATTGTATACATTATCAGTAGGAATAACAAATCAATTCCTCACAGAAAAGTCAAGTTCTTGGGGTCAATTCCTTCATTCACCTCAACAACTTGGGTCGATAGAAACCAAAGCGAGGAATTGGTTTGATGTCTCTTCTTATCAGTGATCATTGAGCTGAATCTGTGCTTCAAATGGACACATTTACGCTCACCAATGCTCACTAATCCTTTTTTGTGTGGTTCCTTATCGCTTGACCCAAATGTCGCGCAGACACACGCTGCTGTCATTCATTTGTCAGTTTCAAGATAAGGACCAGAATGCATGCAAAGCGATTCACATTTTCCCTTTCTACGATGATTCAGACGAAGATCAAAGATTCATAACCTTAATTGATAAATTAGACCTAAGAGATCAAAGATCAATATCCAGCCGTGCGTCCGTCTATGCTTCCCCAAGATGCATCCCGCAGTTGCCTTCCACCTCCGCAACATCGGCATTTTCCTCAGCAATCTGGAGCAGTTTGAGGACGCCATCCCATATTTCCAGTTAGTTTGATTCAGAAAATGCCAAAAGGATAAATTCGTCATCCAAATGACGAATGCCATCTTTATTCATTGAATTGAGATTGCTTATTTGAAAATATTAAAAGAAGATAATAAATTTTCAGGGATGCTGACCAGATGCTCTCTTTCATTTTCGAGCACGATCATCAGCTGGTTGTGGAGAACAGAGTGAGTTCAGGCCAATTTAAAAAGTTGACCTTTGATCTTTGCCCAATTCATGATCTGTGATCTCCGCAGGAGCTCATCAATATCGCCAAGACGAAGACGGAGCAGAAGAACACGAGTTCGCTGAAAGTCTCGCAGGATGCAAACGGAGACATTCTTACAGAGGCCGTCGTGTCAGTTTGTGATTGGACATTGACCCGCTCATGAATAATCACAAAGGCTCCACGTAGGCAAAATCATGAGACCCTTTCGAAACGTTTCGAATACACTTTCGAAAAGCTGTCGTGAGGGAGAATCTTATCGAATCATAAATCTACTACAGTTACTCACCGATCATTCATACGATTCGTCAATGATGAACCCAGCGTATTAGAGTACATACATTATTATTAATATTGAATATCTCGTTTGCAGCAAGCTAGCCGTCACTCCTCCTACGGTCAACACTCCGGACGTGCCAATCAATGGAGATACGAAGGCTCTCGTCGACTTTACCGATGACAAATTTGACGACATGCCTCCGCTCGTGACGGAATGAGCACTATTTTTTTCATGATATTGGAACCTTACTTCATTATTACATCATGACCATTTCCGCTCTTTCAATTGATTATTTTTTCACAATGCGATGTCTGTTCATTTCCTCTTCACTTCTCCACTGTTTTACGCCTTTTCTTGTTGCTCAGTCTCTCGCTAGTCAATCTCCCCTGCCGTGTTCTCTATCCCGATAAACGTTTGTGAACAGTCTGGGAAATGCTGATAGAGCGAAGACTGCGTCATCAAAACGCGTTCTCATCATTTTGCGTGATTGTGATTGTGCAGAATGAAAAGACGAACTTTTCACTCTGACAGATACAAAATCTGTTCATAATTGATTCTCATTAGTTCGGCGATCATTATCATCATTATCTCGATGTGAACTGCATCGTCATTGCAGAGAAACGGCGCATCGCATGCACTGTGATGACTAACAGAGAGAGAGAGAGAGAGAGAGAGAGAGAGAGAGAGAGAGAGAGAGAGAGAGAAGAAAGAGAGAGACACACAGAGATCGGTGCCGTCTTCTCTCTCTCTCCCCCTCTCTCTTCCTTGCACTCTTCTCCCCTCACCCCTCTCCCACTCCCCTCCACTATATCGGCACGCCACCTGAGGAATGTTCCCGGGGATAACCCGATCAATGCTTCTTCGTCTCTCCATTCGCCCCTGCCTCTCATCCCTCTGCTTCTCTGCCCTCTCTCCACTCCTCGAGTTCCCTCGCCAGCTGTCACTCTCTTTTGATAATATACTCTCCTCCTCCCTCTCTCCCTCTGATCCTCCCTCACTCGTCGCAATCAGTCTCTGCCTTCGTCTCTCTTCTCTTCTTTCTCTTTCCCCCCCCCCCACTCTCTTCCTTGGTTCCAACTTGGAATTGACGCGTTGTTCCCTGTGTGGAATGAGTCAACAAGGGAACACTCGCCCCTTGAGCGCCCCGTTCGATATTCTATTCATCCCAGGAAACAAGCAAAGCCGTCAAATCCGGTTTATAGCTACAGTGAATCATCGCTATTCAAAAGAGTATATTTTCGGGCGCCGGCTCTACTGCACATTTACGCATTCTCTAACCATTTTTGAAGAAGACATAACCGCAAACAACCTCAAGGACAGTTCATAATGATGCATTCCACTGCTAATATTCAATTCTCGTGTTTTCGCGGTTGAATAATTAATTAAGTATTAATAATAATACAAATTGCAGACCTGGGATGCGAAAGGGCCGCCCCGGCCCGCCGCTCGTCCCTATCAAGTTAGCCCCAAGAGTGACGATCCCCTACCGGGACACGAACCTCCCCACCATCGACCCCAAAGTGTGAGTCGGACTTTTTCACAGAAAAATATGGGAAAAGGGATTCAGAAGTTGTCGAAAATGTCCTTACACGTAGCCAATAACATGAAAGGAAAATTGCAAGAACTGTAAATCAAGAGAAAATCGCTTCCTTTATTCGGCAGTTAATTGCGTTTCCGTGTGTGTGTCCAGGAATGCGCTCGCGCTTTCGTAATGACAAGTATTGTCGCTCTCATCAACTCCCTTCCTCTCGCTCTCAGTGATATAGAAGAATGAATGGTTACGAAAGAAGTCGCGACAACTAGACAGAATAGCGAGATGAAAAACGAAGAGCGACGAGGGAATGAGGGAGAGAAAAGATGCACAAACTCAACGGGTCGGCCCGATGACTCACCCGACCCGCAGAGAGAAGGAGGAAAAGAGAGGGAAGAGAGAAGAAGGAAATAGATCAACCACCCTCTCTCCATTCCAATCCGGGAATACTCTTCTTCCTCACTGCCTTCTATTCTGAGCGAGGCAAAGAATCAGGCAAATAGCGTAATTTTCTGACCCGGGCGCTTGTTGCGCGGGACAACCACTACTCGGGCCCGTCTCCCGCATCCTTCCTTCCTCTTCTTCCTCTCTCCTCTTCCCTAGCCCTCAATTCAACGCGTCATCGTCCTTGACCCAGCCAATGAGAGACTCTTTGGGCGCCAACCACGTTCGCTCAGGACATCGCTACTAAAGTTCCAATTACCGCTGCCTTTTCTCTTCTTTTGAGGCAATCCTGATTAAAACAAACTTATTTTATTACTTGCACTGCCAACTTCTATGTAGAGGAAAAAGCTTGCTATTCCAGTTGCAAATGCGCTTAAATCGTCCGGTTCCGCAATCCGACGCGTCTCTCCCTGCCTTCACTCTCTTCTCTTTCACTCGCCCTCTAGCATTGCGTGTGTACTGCTCCCTCATCTCAAAGCCTTCATTGCCTTCTTCCTCTTCCCATTTACTCGTCTTTACCATGTGTTTTGACCGATTTTCGCTTTTTTCGTCGTGGAAACCGCTGTCTGTACCTTGCTTGATCGCCAGATCACCTATGTATTTCCCAATCACGACGAGTTGCCAGGGTGACCAAGGGGCGTCCCTCTTTCTCCACTTCGATCATGGCCCGCCCCCTTCTCCCACTGCTGTCGCTATCCTCCCTGCCACGGATCCCCTACGAGGAGCGCATCCCCATCACCATGTCAGTCCCTCCTCCTCGAGTCCTCCTCAAAATTCCTTCGCCTCTCCCGCGACTCCGACCGCTCAGCGGCGCCGAGTGGTGAGACGAATGAGTACTGGGCAGTTAGACTGCCCAGTAGTGCTGAAGGCTAAATAATGCACATCTGAACACTCTGCTCTAATTTCATCAGAACAGCAGCTAGTAAACACTACTCGACCTTAGTTATTCTGCAATCTGTTTTTGCGCACCCAACTCGCGCACAAACACCTCTAGTTTCATCACTTTGGAATGGCTTTGGAATGTACCGGACAGTACCGTCGCGTGCGTCCCAGGTGTACTCCAATCGACGGCGAATTGGTGTTGTGCAATGTGACGAAATGGCGAGAGAGACTCGCCTCGAGGGGCGATCATTCTCTCTCTATCTCTCTACTCACACACACACACGAATTGAGACGTGTTCGAACCAGAGGAGGGGCGCGTATTCTTATCTTGTCTGGTGCGGGAAGAATCCTTATCACCGCTCACACCTACCTTCTGTCCTCGAAGACGACGACGATGGGCATCAAGCTGAGCAAGCGAAGGAAGACCTCATCGTCGACGTCGTCTACGCTCTCCTACCGCTCCTGCACCTCCCTAGACTCATTCTACTCCATGCCGTTGACGCCCCTACCAGACATCGAAGAACTGTACAAGTACATTACCTACACTATTGGACGCACTCTAAACACTTATTCACACTTTTCCCACTGATCTAGTAGAGCAAAGTTCAAAGGGATGGCGTGTGCTAGTCGGGAAGGGATTTCACGAAAAGTTTCGAAACAGCAAGCCTACCTGGCACTGGGGGAGATGGGGCGCAAAAGCTTTCGTAATTGTTTCGTAACCGCAAGGAAGGTTGATAGTGCGGGAGTGTTCCCAGCTAGGTATTTCATCAGGTAGGAAGAAGAAACATAACATGTTTTGAACGTATTTTGAGTTTTATCTTTGATCTTTTCAGTGCGTACGTGCAGAAGGAAATCTCGAACAAGCTTCACTTCGACGCTGAGAGGATAGAGCATGCCTTCACTACTTCCGATCTCAAGGTATCCCTACTGTTTATCATTAATTCGGCGATCTTAGTTAGCTAGTCTCTCATCAGGCAGATTCCGAGATGTTTTCGAAACATAAATTGCAATTCATCATTACAGGATTATGGTTTCATCGGCGAAGGAATGTACGGAAAAGTGAATAAGATGCAGTTCAAGCCCACAGGAACAATGATGGCTGTCAAGGTTAGTACATATTTCTACAATATCTACGCTGTTGAGATATTTGTGTACTTCCATTTATTGACCGATTGCCAGTCGAACCGGCGAAATGATCCGGTGAAATAGATTCACCGACTTTAGTATACAATGTTTGTGTTTCAGCGAGTCCGAATCATCTCCAATCGGAATGACGATCACGAATCGAACACCTCCCTCAAGCAAGTGAAAAACGAGATAAACGCCATTCGAGCTGCTAGCAAGGTACGATTTAGTAATAATTTCTAACAGAATTGTATGGATCTAACAATATGTCGAGTTGATCGACTAGTGTTGAAAAATCGGATGACATAGGGCAAAAGGAGGGATTTCACGAAATGTTTCGAAGCAACAAGGCTAACTGGCACTGGGTGAGATAGAATGTACTGGTGGGAAATAACGTTCTAGAAAGTATGAGAAATCAGAAATCATTCCAATCCTCATTGCAGTGCGACGAGATCGTCCAATTCTTCGGAGTGACATTCAATGAGGGAGACTGCTGGGTGTGCATGGAGCTGATGGACGCCTCACTTGAGCAGGTACTGATAGTTTTGAGGCTAAAATATCATTTGAAATGAGATGACGTGAATGACAGGAATTAGATAACTCCGAATGCTGGATATACATAAGGTAGCACTAGACACGATTGGCCATTTATTCTTCATTCGAAATGTGCTTTATTGTAAGAGTCAAATGCTCAGCAACGTTATTACGGTGTTTAGTAGTATACTATCGTTGCAAATTCGGAACAAAGTAATAGCTTTATTGACTTGTCCTAAATTTTTGTCATTCTTCTGAATGGTGATTTTTATAATGGCCATTGAATAAGAGCCACACTGAAAGCCTACACCCCTTAGTAAAATTTTCGATTCTATAGGTAGTACTGTTACTCGTGGAACAGTTTATTTTCTTACGATACAAATTGCGATTCCAGATCTACCACGCTGTCCATGGTTCCGTCTTGCAATGGAACTTCTTCGATGAACTCGTGCTGGGAAGCATCGCAGTATCCGCCATCAGAGGACTCGATCATCTCAAGACACAGCAGAACATCATCCATCGAGGTTAGACGAATTCCCTGATTGGGGCTTTTTAAAATAGACTCTTTGTATGCCCATTTCCTAACAGTGCCTGAACTTTCAATGAAAGAAGGTTTGGGTTAGGCTCGGATATGTTCGGTTTGGTTCGCATTGTCATAATTCTGGATTGCGCTAGATCGAAAATGCTTAATTGAAAAATAGATTGTTGTAATTCAATCACAAAGTGGAATAATTCCAGACGTAAAGCCGTCGAACATCCTAATGAACGCCAATGGGCGGGTGAAGTTGTGCGACTTCGGCATCTCCGGATATCTGGTTGACTCCGTCGCGCACACTCGTGACGTCGGCTGCCGACCGTACATGGCGCCGGAGAGACTGCAGGCCCGGGCCAGCTACGATATCCGATCGGATGTGTGGAGTCTGGGCATCACCATGGTCAGTATCCTTCTTTTCTACATATTGAAGTTGTAGTAGCGAGAGCCAGTTAATTACAATGGAAGATGATAGAAGATTATGGAAACTGTTTGTGAAATCAGATCTAGGAGAGAAAGATTAGAACGTAGCACAATGGCTTAGGCATTATAATAATCAAGTGAAATGTCAATGGCGTTTAAAAAGTTGATTTCAGGTGGAAATTTGCACTGGGAAGTTCCCGTACGGCGAGATGTTCGACATGCCCCTATTCAAGTTGATCGAGACTGTGGTAGACCATGATGCGCCCCTTCTAATTGACACTCAGTACTCCATCAAAACCAGCATGTTCATAAATTCATTGTGAGTTTTCTTCTTCTTCTCTCCTTATTGTTCAGTTTGAACTAACGTCTCTCATAGAGAGAATTCGAAATATTTGGTAAATTTTTGAGACATTTTTACTGAACCTATTTGAATTACGTAGAACAGAGTTTCGATGTAGGCAGTCTGAATGCAATCTTCAGGTTGATCAAGGAGTGCAAGGAACGTCCGGACCTTCGCCAGTTGATGGAGGGCGAGTACTTCGTGTATCACGCCCAGCTGCCCCACCTACAAGAACACGTGGCAAATTTCGTGCAGCGAGTTCTTCCCGAGGTCGAACCCGTCCCCCAATAGCATACCCCTCATCATGTTTAAACAAATCCATAGTTTCACTTGAAAAAACAAAAATCAAAAGAAAGCCACCACTAGGATTCCCCAATCATATCGATCTAGAGATTTCGTTGCGAAAAGAACCGAAATATGTCCATTGCCACTCTTGCACCATAGATTCTGTGTTTGAACGAAGGATATCGAGTAGTCAGTAGTAGTAGACTAATTAGGCTGTTGCCGCCTCCCCTCATCATACCAGGCACTAAGTATTGTATAATGCTGTTGTAATCATGATCTCATAATCGCGAAAGATGCGTCGTTGTACCCGTGTAGGAGATTTTCAAATATTGTATGTTGAAATTTGGCAATCATATCAGTGCGATTCCAATCCAGTCCCCCTCCCGTCTCTCCAGTTCTCTAGTCTATTCATCCAGTCCCCATCACCTCTCTGCTCATCATTTCCAGTCTCCTGTAACTTTCCCCTCCAATTTCGTGTCATCACCATGTCGAATGTTCCATAAATGATGAATTAATAAAGTTGAAATAAATATAGAGATTATGAGGCAATCAAGCAGAGATATCAAATATTGAGAAAGATAAATTAGATGTCTTCACGAAGTTACGATCACTGATCCGATGACGGACAAATCAGATTGCCGCACAACCCTATTCGATTTAGCTGTCTTCTCTTCTGATTTGAGATCGTGCTATGTGTAATCGATCTCGATTCTCTATCCATTACACCATCTCTTTCTCATCTACCATTCTTCTGCCTCTGCTTTCTTGCTTGATTCTACACATAATGAGCTCATCGCGTGTAACTCAAAATCATGTTTTAACCAATTTAAAAATATAATCACCTCCCCGTAATACACACAATTAGAATTTGGGAACTCATGTTGGAGATGACAATGAATTATGTGCCTTGTTCTAATTTCGCAACTGTAAATTCCCCTTGGTCCTGATTATTCTGATCTAATCGATGTTGGAATCTCTTCATTATCCTTCGTCATTGCTTGAAGATGGATTTTGCATTCAGACTTCTATTTTCGAAATAAGTATCACTTTTTCATGTTACTGGATTGGCGTATACGGCATAACATAATCGATAATCCATTTCTAGGACCACTCTCTTATCACGCTCTTCCGCATCTCCGTTGTCAAATGACCGATCAAGATGCGAAAATAGCATCCCTGCAAGTGGGTAGATTCTGTAATATGTAGATTGAAAAAATGTTGAACACCGAACGTCACTCTGAGTTGTACGTATTATTTTACCACACATCTTACAGACCGAATTGGAGCAAACATCGATCTCTTTGCGGGCAATAATCTCAAACAAAAATAAGAAGGTAATCCCTCTTACAATAAGCTTTATCAATGTGGATGAGAAACCTGTTCAGATCAAAGAGTTGGAGCAAGAAATCGGCCGTTTGAAGGATCTGAAGGAAGAGCTCTCAGATAATGCTATCACTAACGAACTAATGGTTTTCGTCTAGAAAATTACATAATTTATCAATAATATCAGAAACTGCGATCGATGCTACAGAAGGTGGAGTCAAATACTCGCGATCAGACTGAGAAAATTACTGCAACAGGAGTAATATGGCGAAAAGGATGGAGAAATATGACGATCACTGCTCATTTCAGGCAACTGATGGTGTTCTCCGTGCTAGATTCACGGATATCACGAATTTGACAGAACAGCAGCAGAAATACTCGAACTCTATCAAAGTGGCAGGCATCGAATGGTGATAGCGATGGTCAATTGTATTCGTAAGAAATCGTGCAGGGCCTTCTACGTTCGCTTGCACATTCAAGATGGTATTACATATCTCGCTGTGTTCCTTCGCATAGTTTCTCAGAAGATTCTTCAGTGAATCAGCACAGTTTTTGTATTAAATATTCAATATGTTTACTTAGTCCCTGGTCTCCTCTTTAGACCCTGGTCTACGATGAAGTTGATTTCGGAAATCTTCGAAAAAACGAAATCGAAGGAAATCACATTACTTACTCTTCTGAGGCACTTCGTTGAGGCCACAACGATTTCATCAAGCTCGAGGTACTTGATTTGAACTTTAGATCAGTGAATGTTCAAATGCACACATACGTCCCCCTTGTTTTCTTTTCTCCGGCATACGTTGATGATCATCAACTTTCAGAGTGCGTATTCGCATAAATTTGGTTCATTATCCTTTTTTCAGGATCTCTTGAATCCCTCTAATGGCTACCTCAAGAATGACGCCATTCTTATGGAAGTCAACTTCACGGTTTATCCATCGTATTAGAACGGCAATCTTGAGTATTCTCCCATCAATTAGAATCTTCAATTGGCAAAGTATGTAGCTCTCCGATTTATTTCTCAGATTTCGATTTCTCCCAATATTTCGCCTCCTCCATAATCTTATGGATATTTTTTTTAAAAATTCAGTAGATAAAGGTGATGTAGTATGTCCAAAAGTGACTCATATTTTACTGTATAAAAAAGAAACAAAACGTAATCTATCGCGAGAAACCTGAAAAGGAAATAAAGTAAAGAATACAGTGCAATCATACTCGGTCTCCGTACCATCTTGCAAAACATGGTCGATGGTGGGGGTCGAACCGGCGATATAGCGGACTTATTATATTTCTGTTTAAAAATATTAATAATTCTATATTATATTCGCTACCCAATCGGAGTAGACATCCATTACTTATTTGGAGAGTGCCACTCTGGAGACAGTACTCATTCAAAGAGAACTTCTGCGGAATTGAGGCGTTGGAGAAATGGGAAACGATGATAATGGGCAGTGAGAAAGTTTGCTAGTCTACGGACTGATGAAAAGACCGACTATGACGTACGAATTTGCGGACCAAATTGCCACAGTAAGAACCTCGTTCGTAATACTTTCTTCGGTGAATTCAAGTACATTATCGACTGTTTTGACGGTTGTTTGAAACCGAAGCTCATCATGCGCACAGATGGCTCTCTTCATAATCCCATAAAAGGGACAACCGCGGCTTTACCTGCTTCCGAGAGAGCCGGATTAGTCGAAACCGTGATAGTTAATGATGTTCCTTCCCCTCTCATTGACTAAGCGGTCATCGGCGACACCTGTCTACGGTCAATTATATCGGCCATCATTCTTCCCCCTCTCGGCTCCGCCCATTCTTTGGTACCCTTTCCTCTATAAATGTCATCCGAATTCGCCACCAGTCAGTGCACCGTCTACCTCTCCAGTCCCTAATATGCTATAGCATAGTCAACCACCGATCCACAGTATCCCTTCAGGTACCACCGTATTGTTTTCTCCACCTCCTGTCACTACCGTACTCTTAGTATTGATCGCCAGCCACCACCGTACCCCAGCTTCATCCCTCTTGAGTAGCTCGTATGTGATTGCAAGTACCTACTGCTACTGTAAGCACATCGAATGCTTACGAGGGTTTCGGCTACCGTAGCCTCCCTCAATACCGTGTCAAAACTCCGACTACCGTACCCATCATCAGCATAATGCTCTCACGAGTAGCAAGTGAACTCATATGGAATATCTATTGAGATCTGATTCCATCTGCTACATGTGAGGGCATCTGCTAGGCTACCGTACCCTTGGTACATACCGTGCCCCAACATCGGATACCGTACCCTCCCTCATATCAAGCTACAGTAAGATCTCTCTCGTGCATCCTGAATAGAACACTCAATACACAAGGGCGAGTATTTTGCGCGTGATGCACGAGAGAGCTACCGTAAGATACAGTATCCCCAATCCCCGCCAGATCGCACCAAAAGTCTCTTAGCAGAATTTTCTGCCTTACACAGATGAATGATGTAAGGCAGGATTTTGTGCTGAGAGCAGTTCCTTCGTTCCCCTTTCCTCTCTCAAACTTGATACTATGGCTCTTTTATCAAGTCAGATGAAAAGAATTATCGCCAGGTGGACTGAACTGATTTCCAATCTGATAAGAATAATTCTCCTGGGCTAACTGAGGGGACTGTGGGGACACCCGGTCGATGGAGGACTAAAGTCGCTGAGGGCATTGGAGAGGGGGGATCTGATATGCTAGTTGTTTGATTGTATTATATATATATACAGAAGCGCCTACATTCTCAGATTCACCCCTCCCCCCTCTCTGATGTTCCGTGATAAAGCTCTACAACGGGACGCCTACTAAAACTTCCGAAATAAATCTTTCAAATGTCCTCTTTCTATAACAAACGCATACCGAACCAAGTGCTCGTTATACTGCTCTGTGCTTCAAATAGATCTTCCTGCGTTGCGCTGCAACTCATCTGAGAAAAGAGAAAATAACGTCTACGCATTCGGGGATCATGCATGGCCGAATACCGAGCTTGCTTCTCTACCTCATCTATTCTACCCCAATCATCACCCATCACTATTTGTGATAATATATTAGAGTAGTATTGGCTATTGTAGTCTTATCAGCGTTAGCAATAGTCCGTGATTGTTCCCGGATACTAAGTTAGAAGAAGAGAATTAGCGCCAGCTGGACTGAACTGATTCCCAATCTAATGGATGGAGGGACGGAGGTCGCGGAGGGGATTGAAGGGGGGGGGGGGGGGGGAAGGGGCAAGAGTTGATCCGATATGATAGTTGTCGGATTTCAGTCACCATAATTCGTTTATCACAAGCATCACTGTTCGTATATCATCTCTGATCCACCGTCGCCTCTGTTGTTCCGCGAGAAGACTTTCATGGGTATCTCTCGCTCCGTCGAATTATCACCCCTCCTCCTCCTTTTCTCTCCTTGCCAATTTTCTCACGGACATTCGTGCTCAGTCAAGAAGAAGAAGACGATGTCCATAGCTTTCACTCTCCTACATTAGTGATGAGAAAGAATGCTCGGCTGATCGATTGTACACTTTTTTCGTCTCTCTGCGCTGTTGTCCACATTTATATCAGTTTAATTTTTTTAAATGAATATGTGATTATGCTACACACAATGTTTCTCATTTCCGGCATTTACACTACCTCAAATCACGTTGTCTGCATCAACGTCGAATGGGATAAGGAGAAGACGTCTTGGTTTTCTGCTTCAATCAAAAATCAAGAAGATTCAATAATCACCACCTGAAGAGAAGAGGTGACAATCTATTTTCCGCACTTTCTGTCCCTTTTGAGGCTGAAAAATTGGGAAACTTTTGGCAGACATTGTTAATTTTCGCAAGTACCTAGCCAAGTAGACAGCATTTGACGAGTATTGGTATTTCTCAGTTGCTTGTTTGCCTTCCTTTCTCAATTGAAATTACTTGAACCCCTCATTCCTCTCTCTCCTCATTCCATCACAAGGCGGAATCCGAACTAATCCCACTAAATCATCAGACCAGTGGGCTCATCAGCATCGGCATACACTCACTGATCCAGATATGAGAAGAGATTCACGTGACCAATGATCTCATCCCATTGAACCAGTAGATCGATTTTCAATTTTCAAGTTGTTAAATCATAATATTCAATTTAATCCGTTCCTCTTTATTTACGTTCGAAATGTTTTTTTTACTGTATTCTTGATAAAGACACCATTATTCTGAATCAGCATCACTACATTTAATTAGCCCCGCAATTAAATTTAAAGTATGATCGAACAGCGAACGAAAAAAAAAATTATTCAATTCGTCTCCCGGAGTGCAACTTTTCTTTCATTCACATCTCATACAGTACTAATCCAAGAGTATTGCCGAGGTTCTGTGGCGTTGGCGAGACCATCAAAGTCCAATTAGGAAGTTTTGCTAGTCTACGAACAGATGAAAAGACCGTCTCTGACGCCCACAGAACGCAAAGCTTAGATTTCCAGCTGCCCCAATTTCGCAAATTATCGATCAGACCCATGAGCCAGGTGGTCTGTCCACAACTGAGTCAGTGCCTCTTGCCAATTCAATGGAATGACTGCTAACACCTCGTCTCCGGTACTTCTCGCTCCCGAGACAGAACAGCTCATCAAGACGTATAATAAGATCAGTGGTAGGTCACCGTTTCCATCACTTTTTGAATTACTGGTTTGAATGCTTAGGTCCAACTTTCGCCGTTATCAACGTAACTGTGTTCATCCTCATTATCTTCGATCCCGACAATCGCCACACTACATACAGGAGATATCTGCTTGTGCTTCAAGTGAGAACTCGACAGACAGACTAGGCCAAATCAGTCTCAATTCCGTTTCAGTTTATCTGCATGTGCACAGACGGGTTTGTCAGCCTAATGAGTCCCGTCGTACTGGCAACACACTGGGTGATCTACTCCACTGGAATCATGCCTTTCGGTTTGACAGTGAAGATAGCCATAGTGAGCTTCGATAACTCTTTCCGGTCAAAGATACAACTTATTTTGAGATTATATATTGCCTCCTAATTATTGAAATAGCGATGGCGTATGCCGCATGTGCTCTTTACTGTCATCAAGTGAGCTACAAATCATTACTCTTTGAAATGACCGAACACGTTTTTGAGGTGATCCTTCCGAAAGAGTCACCATTTCGCTTGAAACGATGGTTTCTTCCCTTCATAGCTCTTCTAAATGCTTGGTGTCTGGTGTATTTTCCAGGAATATACTATGCCATTGACATCCTTCAGTACTCGTATGATGTTCGTTTTTTTTCGAGAAGTGTACGGTAGAGAAATATTTAAGGAAATACCACTTGAGTTGCGTTGGGTGACATCGAAACAATATTACTATGTATTTCATTGGGATAATGATGCCGTATGGATTATAGCTGGTGGTTTGTTCTGGTTTTCTATTCACGAAAATATTCAATCTGTTAAGGAGGATTCTTTTTCTGCCTTCCGGTCTATACCATCGCTTGTATCGTCTTTTTCCACATGTTTTACATCATCAGAACTGGAATGGGACATGTTAGTCCCGCGACAAGACAGTAAGATATATAGTTCGAGTTTGGTACATAGAGTCATCCTTTCAGAACACAAGTCCGCGCTGCTATATCCATAGCCCTACAAGTAAGAAATTACACATTCTCAACTAGCCACTCAATCTAGATCTTGTAGATCACCATTCCGTGTTGCTGCCTCGTTGGTCCTCTGGGATATCAACTGGGGGCACTTCTACTCAGAACGGATTGGCTTCCTGTCGGCGAGATAATCAGGATGGCTCAATTAATTTTCTCATTTCCCTTTTAGAAATTCTCGCATGTCAATTCTCATTGGCCAATGCTCACGCTTTTCTGAATTCTCTGACCATTTTCCTTCGCTCAAAGTACTACATGAAACTGCTCACCTACCCGATCATGTACTGCCTACACTGCACAATTCGAGTAAGAAAACTGTTTCGAATCTTCGGCTAAGGGGGCGTTTTGGAACCGCTTTTCTAAGTGAATAGAGGTTTTAGACATAACCTGTTTTAGGAACTGTTTTAGGTTTTTTTTTGCTCCAAATCGTCATTTTTATTTCTGAAACGAACTATTCTCTTTTTCTCATCGATGCTTTCCAGACGGTCCGAGACGTTATTGATCCCCACTCCAGCAGTGTTGCACCCTCCTAGGAAGGGTCCCCGGAAGGCAACGCTGTCTACGACCCATCCCCTACCTCGCAGCAAGTGCAGCAAGATCCGACAGCGCAGCAACCAGCGTAATTTGGCCAGCAGCATCAGTCCGAGCATCTGTCGCCGCGATCTGTGATCGCGTCCACTGCGACACACGAAGAGTTGCAAGAACCCCCGCTTGCTTCAGCATCCCGATAAAGATATTGGCGTCAACTCATCACATTCGGATCCCGAACTAGATAGTGAGATGAAAGCTCAGAGACGGGATAGAGATGAACGGGGTGGTGTATCATTTTAAGTTAGCAAATTTAGAACTTTTCAGTGCGTCTATCATAATGTGCTCTAATTCGACTTTTAACCTTAAAAATAGAAAAGAGAGAGCACGCGAATTGAGTTGGATGCGATTTGCCATCACTAGCCGATAGACTCTTCACAACACTGATCTCTGTCGCTCGTAGTGATCACGTATTCGTACTGATAAAAACTCGGCTCGATCTATGTGGAATGGTCTTATCTCTCCCTCTCTTCCGTCTATATAATAGAGTGTACCCTGACTCGAGAGAGAGAGAGAGGAAGTGTGGTTACCACCCGTGTGTTGTCTCCTCACTCTCCTCTCTTCTCTCCATTCTTTCTCCAATCTCTGACTCTACTCTCACATGTTTGCGTCCGAATGGCAATCGCATGCAAAGTCTGTTGTATTCTCGTTTCGAATCTATTTACAGACATGATCACGTTAATATTGGCGGTTCTTGCTGTCCTCTTAATGTTCGATCAGTTTTACTGGAGGAGGCGGGGGCTACCGCCAGGTGGGAATGCAAAGTCATCAAAGTCACGTTTCGGCCCCGTGTTTTCCTCGAGTTCTGACTGAAAATAGATGGCATAATCTGCAATTTGCAAAAAAACAACTAAAGAAAGTTCGGAATATTAATTTTGTCAGGTCCCACGCCATTTCCCTTCGTTGGCAACATGATTTCCGTACTGCGGACGTTCCCGGGCTATGACTCTTACAAGCAGTGGAAGGAGGAGTTGGGTGAGAACAGAATTAGGGGTTTCGTGTGTTTTTTCTTCATCTACAGGCACGTTTTCAGTACGATTTTACAGGGAATGTGTACACCTACTGGTTGGCGGGATACCGCTTGTCACTGTGAACGACGTCGATCTGGCATAAGTTTCCTAATTTAGTCTCGCAATTATTTGAAATTTTGAAGAAAAAAATATTAAATTGTATGCTTTCAGGAGACGTTCGTTGGAAACGGCGAGAACTTCGCCGATAGAGCAAGCTTCGGTCCTGTGGTTGAATTGTATCGAGGTGATTTGGACTTGATCCAGTCCAAATCACTATCTTTGTTTTTTTAGGAGGTAGCTGGGGCATAATCGACACGATCGGACACCAATGGCGAGAACAGCGTCGATTCACTCTGCATTCGCTCAGAGATCTTGGTCTGAACAGGAAGGAAATGCAGGAGAGAGTGAGGACAGACCTGGGATGATCTTTGATCTTCTTGCATCGTAACAGATTCTCACTGAATGCGAGTGGTTGATGGAGAAGTTCGAGGAGTTGGCGAAAGTGGGACCGATTGCCCCCATGGGGCTGATGAATCGTACCGTTGCCTCGGTTATTAACGTCGTTATTTTTGGCTACAGATTTGATGAGGTGAGACTGTCCAGTGATATGCTATTTCTAGCTGAAGCCTGAAGAAATCCACCGAGGACTAATGTAAAAATATGATCTTTGAGCGATTGATTAGAAACTCATGAGCTTGCAGGACTCGGTTCACCACTTCAACCTCATCCAAGAGACTATGGACCTGCAGAACAAAGTGCTTGGCAATCCGGCCTGCACGATTACATTCAAGTCGGAGTGGATGAGAGTAAGCGTCTTATCTTCTTCTCCTCTCTGTCATAGATCACTGAGAGAGATCGATGAGTTCAGAACAATATCCCGTGGGTGAGAAACAAATTCGCGCTTCTGATGAAGTATCGAGACACAATCTACCAGTACTTCTACGATATGGTGAGTTAAACAACCTTTTTTAAGTGAATTTTTTTAAAATAGAGAATTAATCCGAAAACCTTTCCATATTCAGATCGAAGAGCACAAGAAGTGTGCAGACTTCGAGGCCGAAGAGTGCTCGGACTACTTGAAGGAGATGTACAAGAGGAGAAATGAAGAGGATTCGACCTTCTCGTGAGTATAAAACAAACAAAAAAACTTCTACTTAGATTTTCGCAGTGACTTTAACTGGTGTGACATCACATCACATTTATTAAAGGCGAACTAAGCTTGCAATCGGGTTCATGCAAAAATATAACTGAAATTTTGTTTTTGCAGTGATCAGCAGTTCGTTAGTGTGTGCGTCGATTTGTGGATCGCCGGCATGGAAACGACTGCGTCAACGATGGCCTGGGGAATACTCGCCATGCTCCACTATCCGGCGCCGCTTCCTTCCCCCCTCGAAAAATTTCACAATTGGCGCGGTTGGGGAGGTAGCGACGCGCAACGACGGGCCGAATAGTAACGGTTGATCTTTCTAGTCACCCAAATGAGTTATGATCGAGTATTACGAGACGCAGTTTCTCCTGATCAGGGTTGTGCATGCATGCGTGAAACTATAAGCGAATGTTCCAGTAATCGTAGAATCAACTCTTCAGGCGCTCAAGCGTCTGCACGAGGAGCTCGACGACGTCATCGGTGACGTCAATCAGCTCATCACTCTCCCCGATAAGTCCCGTCTGCCCTACTGCCAAGCGTTTATGATGGCCAGTTCTCATATCATTCATGCTTCTTATAAGGCAGCCATCAGCTTGGACTTAACGTTCAACTTATGTCATCCGTGGGGTAGATGAAATAAGCCGATCTCTAATATCCTCCAAACATCAAAGCCATTGATTGCAGGAAGTGCAGCGATGGGCCAACATCATTCCTCAGAACCTGATGAGACTGACCTCCGAGTCTACTGTAGTCGACGGCCATCGAGTAGAAGCTGGCACGAGGATTGTACCGCAGATATCGACCTTCCTCTACGATGAAAAGGTAGCTTGAATTCATTCAACGACAGTCATGAAGATTCTTCACGAACAACCATTCAGGTCTTCCCGAACCCGACCTCATTCTATCCTTCTCGATTTCTCGACGAACACAACAACATTATTCAGTGATTCACTGTTTTTTCTCTCGATTATCTAGACTAACGATTATCATAACTAGTAATAGGTTATCTCTGCAATGATATCAGCAAGAAAGACCTGTTACAGGTACAAGCACTTTGTACCTTTCTCTATCGGAAAGCGTCAATGTCTGGGCGAAGGACTGGCTAAGATGGAGTTATTCCTGTTCTCCGCTAATATCGCCAATCGATTTGATGTGAGAATAACCATTTCATCTCTCCCCATCATTTTAAAGTAACGATAGCGCTGTTGGTACCTGTAATTACTTCAGATTACTCCTAACGACCCCTCCAAGCTTCCCGAACTCAAGCGAACCTTCTCATTCGCCTTCAAGCCTGTTGAATTCGACTGCCGATTCATCAGACGCACTCATAAATCGTGATAATTTATTATGATGTAATGCAACTCCAATACAGATCAGCGTCAATAACCGGTAACAATCTAGCTTTTCTGTACTACTCGTCTCTCCAATTTGCACGGGAACGCCTCGGGTTTGGACATGTTCTTCATCGTCCTCGTCAGTGTTGGAATCTGAGACGAATCCATGGGTGAAATCTGCAAAAATAGGGATTACTTCTCCTCGAAATATCACAAACAGCAAACATTGAGAGATCAAACGCTATGGTTTTCACGCCTGGAACACAAACAGGTGAAGTGAAGAGACTGAGCAAAAAGTTGCATATTTGCCACTCCAAGTCACATTTCTCAACGAAAACTGGTTGGGAAGGGAAGTCTAATATTTTCCCGCACGCATAGGGTACTCACATTGAATCGATGGACGAGATTGCCGAAGAACAGATACAATTCCATCCTGGCGAGTCCCTCCCCAGGACACTGTCTCTTTCCGACGGAGAACGGCAGGAACTGCTTGAACGTCTTCAGTTTCCCGTTCTCGTCGATGAACCGATCGGGTCGGAAGACATAGGGGTCGGGAAAGATCTGAAGGAAAGGTTTGTTGATCGGTGTAATGCCGTGAGGTTTTAAATTGTTTTGTTGTTGTACATGCTCGCCTTTTCATCAGTCATCAGTACTGATATCTGGGGAGCGATCGGGGTGCCGGCCTTGAGGAAATGCCCGTCGACTTCGACGTCCTGTAGTTGGTTTTGATATTTTTGCCGAGAATTTTATAAGAATCGAGTCAATGCGCTCACCCTAGACGTCTTTCTGAGCAGATTCTGTGGGATGATGTTCGCCCATCGTTGGACTTCCTGCAAACATGAAGCATATCGTCACGCCTCAACGATGCCGTCAACTCACGCTAATGAAGGCGTTCAGGAAATGCAGTTCATTCTTGTCATTCATAGTGATGATTCGATCGCTGCCGATCACTCGATCGAACTCGTCGTGCATCTTCTGTTGAACCTGCAACAGATCCTTCATTCATCGACTTTGTCGTAAGGGGTTTCGGAGAGAATGGAGTTCATGAAATAGTTGTGATTGCGAGGGGAATTCTGCATTAACAACCAAATTTAGGAGAGATCACAAACCTCAGGGTAGTTCAGCAGCAGTGCCGTTCCCCATGCCATAGTCGAGGCTGTTGTCTCCATTCCGGCCAGCCAAAGGTCGAGACAGACGTTGATGAATTGTTTCTCACTGAAAATTACGACTCATCACAAAATTATCAACAAAAACCCGACATATTCTTCAATGCAAATAGATCGGAAACTGACTGGAAAGAAGTCTCGGGATCATCTCTCAGCTTGTACATCTCCTTGAGATACGCATCACAGTAGTCATCGCAGTCCTCCGACGTGTAGTCGATCACTTCCCGGTGTTTCTTGATCTGAAGAACAATGATAAATGATTAAAGATGATGGATTGATCACACTCACATTCTCTCTGAAGAATTCGAACAGTTCGTCGCGCACTTTCCACATGAGATCGAACTTCTTGTTGATGAACGGGATGTGCTTCCTGTAATTGATTATTTTGGATTAATTTTTGTAATATTTTTATAGTGGATTTATAATTATCAAAAAAAAAGTATTGACGTAATCCATTGAGGCATTCCAATGAAGGCGATCATAATCGGATTGCGCAGCTCCTTGTTCTGATCGTCCAGCATCTTCCGCACGCGGTAAAACTCGTTCTCGTGATCCTTCAAACGTATCTTCATAGCAAATCTCACCGAGATATAACAGTGAGCAAAACGATTTTTGCAGATAGTTGATTCTCCAAGTGTGCTTTTATCCTATCATATCGCCAAAATGCCTGTGATTCCGAAAGAAATACGGGCAGTCTAATGGAGAAGGAGAATTATTGCAGACCTTGTCGAATCTGTATCCGAACAGCACGAGGTTGATCACACTGGCAACCGTTCTCTCTGTGTATTTGATGGGCCAGGCCGATCCTGTCTCCTTGCACTCCTTCTCGAGATCATTCAGCAGACTGTCGGCCTCGTTCAGAATCTGAGATTGTTTCATCAGAGGCTTAGAGATGGGCCTCCTTGTCAAGAAATGAAGGCATTCACAGCTGTCATATCGGAGAAATTGGGATAGTGCATACCTGTTCCTGCATGCGTTCCTTGCCCAGACCGAAGTCTCTTAGGGTATGAAGGGTGAAGCGACGTTGCTCCCTCCACGTCTGGCCACTCGTCTCCACGATGCCGTACGTGCCTCCTGAACTGCATTCTTATCTCCACTCATTCAATCTACGTCACTAGGGGTATATTCGATATTGGCTCTCTCCATTCTGTGCACGCTCTCGTTTCTCTGACAAGCGAGAAGGTGTGCGAAATGGAGAGAGCCAAAATCGAATTAACATCCCTAATCGCTTTTCATTCAATCTCCTTCACTCACCTCGATAAGACTCTGTCAGCTTCCCGAACGAGCCTCTATCGGCGTAGTTATCGCCGTCTTGCACGAACATTTGCTGCAAAATTTTTATTTATTTCATTTTTTAAATGTTCGTATTCTATCCCAGTGGAACGTTTCCATCACTTTTCCATTGATATCCTCTCAGTCCCTCGAAAACTGAGCATGCGCTGATATCACCGAGCAAAGTGCCGAAAACAAACAGTGAGATAAGCGAGAGAGCGATCTTGTTTGCGCGTTATCTGACATTTGAACGAGATGAACTTTGAGCGGTGCCAAACCATCGAAAACAATTGTCGTTTTCTGGAGATTTACGGCATATGATTCTCTAAAATAAGATTTCTGATGAACTAACCTGAACCAGATTGATCTCGTTCACAGTGACGATGGGAAATGGGCCGAGCCAGTAGGTGTAGATGTTGCCTGAATTAGCGAGATTGAAGAACGCTGTGAGCTTCGCACACATTTTGTGCAAGGAATGTGTACTTCGTCTATCTTCAGCCATCATTTCATCATTCGCTACAGTGAATGGTTCCGAAAAATAATAGAATAGGACTTCTCAAAAGATTAGTCTGCCTAAAATCGATGCTGCTCACCGTACTCCCTCTTCCATTTGTGCATCAATTCGTAGCCGGGGAAGCTGAATATGAGCGGGATGAGATTGCCGAGCAGAGGGAGAGGAGTAGGACCTGGATTCGAGTGATCATCAGACATGTTTACTTGAATCGGTATCCAGTAGTGATGTAAAATAGGAAACACCTCTTCTGTATTCGCGTGTTCTCGCCAACTAGGGAAATGTGTGAACACGCGAATTGAGGAGAGTCGAGTTCCGATTTCCATCACTAGTATCGAACGAATCAATCGCCTCATCCCTGCAACGACCCTATCCAATTCGACCACATCGACGTACCTCTGCTCTACTAGATAGTCACATCACAGTGATCTTCTTGCAAGCATTCTTCCGTCAAATAACCAAATAATAAATGAATGAATTGCTCACCGGGCGGGAGGTGCCTCCTCTTCCAGTGCATCTCGTACAGCAGACCGGCCAGCAC
This sequence comes from Pristionchus entomophagus, assembly GCA_036245825.1. Taxonomy (NCBI): domain Eukaryota; kingdom Metazoa; phylum Nematoda; class Chromadorea; order Rhabditida; family Neodiplogasteridae; genus Pristionchus; species Pristionchus entomophagus. The sequence continues at coordinate 22,619,874 of BTSX01000006.1, forward strand.
CAGAGCGATGAGCACAAGCCAGATCATGATGAGCTGAACATTAGTGATGCAGTTTCGGTTTTGGCTCTCTCCATTCCGCACACTATTTCGCCGGTCAGAGAGTGTGTAGAATGAAGAGAGTCGATAACCGAAACGACATCACTACTGAACACCGTAAATATAACTGGAGAACCGAGAAAACCAGAGATTTCGGTTATTGTTGGCACGTGCGGTAAACGAGGAAGAGGTGGGAATGGGAGTTCACAACACTGGGCGCGCTCAGCTATTTGTAGGGTGATCGCGACGGCTCTCGTCGTCTCGCCCGTCTCTTCATCTCCCCTTGTCCCTCGCCCTTCTTTTTCGCCCTCGCTCTCACGAGAGCGCCCTTGCGAAAGACGAGAGTGTAGAATCGGCCGCCGAGAGTGGGTTAGTTTGTAGCCGCCCTGCTGATAGGAGCGAGCACCCGGACAACGATCAACCAGACAGAAACGATGTCGGCTTAGTCAGACACACTTTTAGGGAAGGCAATGCGTATTTCGTCAATCTCATTCACTATTTCTCCACTTCCCGGCAACGTTTTGGGACTGGTTTTGGCGATGCGAACGTTCTTGATTGAATTTCCGTTTAGCTCTCTTTTCTCCTCCATCACTGATTTCATCCTTATCTTGCAGATTTGTATGTGCTATCAACGAGCGGAAACCCATAGTTTTCATCTCAATATTTTATCAATATCTCGTCAAATATTATTTACAGTTTTAATTAAAATAACCAAATATGATGATGGAATACGTGTCATCTAAGATCAGACCTGTGGGACAACGGGGGGCGAGGTAATTGGGAAGAGTCGACTGTTTTGATGAAAGAACTGGGAGAGAAAGTGAGGAGAGGTTAGAGACCCAAGCTACCGAGGGAAGAACAAATAGAATACGACGTCAATACAATTGAGGGGAGGAACTCGCACAGTTCGAGAAACTATGACCGTAGGTGGAGGGCAGAGGGTGAAGCTAACAACTGAACAGACTCGTTTGATTGACCTGGGTTGATTGGTGGAACCCGTAACAAATGATGGAATACGGTCGAATCACAGTGAGAGCCGCTCGCGTTTAGCGATGCTCGATTTGGGAGTGCGCTGGATCTTTCGCTTGTTGATCGAAACGAGCATGTCGTCCTTCTGTTCCTGCTGCACGTTCTCCCCTGCAGCAGCTGCAGCATCCTCGAGAGGGGGCGGAGTGGAGACGGAGGAGGTGGTGGTGGAGTGGGAGAGGGAGGGAGAGGGATCGCGAGAGGGATCGCGAGAGGGAGGAGGAGTGAGCAGGGAGTAGACCTCGTGGTCGGAGGGAGCCTGTAATGAAAGATATGAGATCACTGCACGTCTGATTTTCAGCATCCAACTGAATAATGATATGATTTTGCTCAAAAAGTTTGTATCTTGTAAACAAAATTATAATTGAATTATTATCTTACATTAACGATGGTGAGAGATTCTAGCGCGGATTCCATCGGGTGACCTTCATCCTTCAGATATTGAATCACCTCCAGGAACTCTAAAAAGATAAAGGTTAGGTGGATGTTTTACTCCTGGGATACGGTATCTCAATCATTAGAATCGAAAACTGACTCTTCTTATCCTTGTAGTTGATAGTCTTGAAGGTAAGGAAGTATGCGATGACGTAGTGAGATAGTGGTTCAAGCTCTATTTGTTTCGTTGGCTTCATCGGGGCACCGTGTCTGAAACGATTTTTATTGACTCCAATCATATTTTTAAGATATTGTTTTCTAATTATTATGTAGTTTTCATATGCTGGTTCATCTAAAGCACCGCGCCCTTATCTCAGTTATGAGTGAGAGGGCTCTGGTATTTCTCAGTTATCCCCTGGAATTGGGAGAGGAAAGCCCTTGACACTTTCTCCTCCCATAACGCGAGCCCTTCTTATCCTAACGCGCGATCAACTCTCACTTTTTCAATCGATACTATCGGTTATCAGATTCGGACATTTCTCGAAGCCACGATTGCTAGATTAGCCGATTAGCCAGGCAGATACCCCAGTTTCAGAGTAAGATTGATAAGGTCAGTTGCCTCGTTTGCTTCAAATGGCGCATTCCGAGGAAGGTCACAGCTTGAAACATTTCCGACGTATAACACTGATAAGGAAAGAGGGAAGAAGGACAACGACGACGGAACACTAGAGAGAAAAACTTCTGGAAACCTACTTTGCTTGTATTTTTGGGCGCTATTTAGATTATATTAATTACCGTAATTGTAAATAAATTACCAATTAAATCATCTAACTCACTTGGCGAGCACTTTAAGGAAGTCGGCCGAAGCGAAGGACGCATAGCACTGATCGACCAACACTCGGGTTGGGTTCATGTGTCGATCCGTCTGAAACAAGAGAGAGATGATCTCTTGATTCTCCCCCATCCCTCTCGTGTGCGTATCTCGTGGTGTCTCTATCAGAGTACGCGCTAAAGGCCCGGAAACTTCATCCCCTGTAGAGGAGGAAGAGGAGTGGTCAACTATCGAAAAGTTGGGATAAAGTGTGCAGTGGAACACTGACTCAAGCGGTCTCACTCTTAGTCATCAAAGGGGGGACCGACGCTCGACCTCTTAGAGATGAGCAGAAAAAAGAAGGAAGCGGAGATTATGATCAGCACCGGACACTATCTACTACTAGTTTCGGACTTCTGATCTACCTTCCCCTTTTTGCCCCACGACTTTTGGGAGATTGATAGAGTGAGAGCGAGAAGCTGTGAGTGTGCGTTTGCGTCTGTGCCAAACAGGCTCACTTGATATTGATGAGAAACCGAGAAATGATATGATAACGCGTGCGGCTCCGATCCCAAATCGAACACATTTTGAATGCACAACAACAAACTCACGATGAGCTTGTCGAACTTCCAGAAGTCATCGTACTTCACGAGATTCGGGACGGTCCAGTTTTTGCGGGCCGACATCGAGAGAGAAATCAATCTCGATGGATAGGGGGCCACGGAGGAGGGGGACTGGGCCGAGACTGTGGAGGAGCATCCGGGCTGGTTGGCGGGGTCGGTGGAGAGGGGAGAGGCACTCTTCCAGTCACGACGAGTTCGCATGGCAGTGATGGAGAGAAGAGCGAGATTATGACCTGCGATGAGTGGGTGGAAATGAGACAAGAGGAGGAGATGCGCCAGAGGGGAAGAGAAGGGTAGGATACAGTCAATGAGAGGGAGGGGGAGAGAAAGAGAGAGGGAACAATCGCGATCCCGTTGTGTGTCTATGTTTCGTCAGGGAGAGAGAGGAGGGGAGGGAGGGGAGAGAATGAGAAGAGCGTACGAGGGCGCCAGGTAGGTTGTGCAACTATGTGAACTACTCCCATCTGATCGGAGGAGCACAGTTGGGCAGCTTGGCAAATAAGAGATCTTCAAAACATTAGACATGAGATGGGGGGGGGGGGCAAATGGTTTGATCAATACAATACGGGATGAGTTCATTGGCGAAAAGAGAGATATCCACTAGGAACGGCAAATCGGGCCCGACTCTCCTCAATCGCTCTCTGACTGCCTAGAGATCACGCAAAATGAGGAGAGTAGTTTCCGTTTTATATAGACGGCGACTTGTCCTATCCATCTGATCGGCTGGAGTGCCGCTGGCCACTAATCTTGTGACGAGACGCGAAGAGAGAGGAAAGCACGAGGAACAAAACGTCCATCTATCACAGCTGTCCTTGGAACCTCTAGCGGGGTATCGAGAGAGAGACGACTAGGCCCTCAATTAGGCCCCTCCGTCTCATTACGCGGTCATAAACGAGTGAGCTGCGTGTAACGGGTTGGTACATATCAGCATGGCGTATCAACTGGTCGTTTTAGAAAAAGATACATATTATAAATCAAGCATTCCTGAAATAAAACTAGTACTAACATGACCCCATATCAGCACACTACCACGCGCTCTCAGATCAGTTTTGAAATTGCGCCTGGTACAATGAGAGAGAGGGGCGAGCTGGCACGAGGAAATACCGTGATGTGTGTAAGGGAGTTTCTCTCTCTATTGCGCACTACTGACAGCAAAACGGAACCCGTCTCATTGGCGTGTGCTCTTGCATTTCTCTGATCGATGAGAGCGTACGCGAATTGATGAGGGCTATTTCCGATTTGGCGTCACTATTGCGAGCATGGGAGTGAAACCGAGCGAACTCTCATATCAGCGCGTCTCCGGCTCCTCGCCCGATTCGACCAATCGACCCTAGAACTAGGCAAACACCGGTGTGCGAGAGGGAGAGATCGGCCAGGGGGAGGAGGCAAGTACTGCCAATCTTTTGAAATCCGATGCAATAGTCAGCATGAGCATAGCGGACAACCGGAAAATGGGTTGAAAGGACGCGCAACTGATAAGGGGAAGTTGTTCCAACCCCTCTCATCGGGTCCGGCGGGGGTAAAGAAGAAGAGAGTCTCGCTGCTACCCCTCGCCCCAATCGAGACCGGGTCACTCAGAGAAGGGAGAGGGAGGGGGCAGATTGGGAGAGAGACGAGAGGGTGATCTATCGGATTAAAGGAGGCGGAGGTGAAGAAGAATAAGAAGGAGGAGGTGAGAGAGGAACACACGATGTGTACTTTGCAGTGATAGGAAGGATAGGAAGAAGTCGGATGGATGGAGGGAGGGGAGAGATTAGAGGACACAGAGGTTCTGAGGGTGCATGGCGGATTGATTGATAAGGAGAACGATCGGGGACTGTTTATCGCATCGGGTCAGGTGGTGGAACGCCTTTCCTCAGTTCACAGGAACAATGCCCTCAATGGGTATTGAATCAGTGACCTTTCAGCGCATAGTAAGCTATGGGATGGCATTGGTAATATTGCAGAGTTGGAAATATCAATTCTTGCAAGTCGAACAAGTATCAGCGAGCGCCTACTTTGTTGTCCATATAGTGTATAGCATAATAAGTGGGGGCACGGAGAGATGGATGGGGGCAACTGCTTCACTCCTTAGCGCGCGCACACTAGAAAGTGAAAGGTCCCGCACCGTCGAGGATGAGTGAAGAGAGAGAGAGAGAGAGTGGGGGGGATATATTGGAAGACGAGTCAAAACTGATTGTCCCCTTCTCCCCTCTCGCGCGAATGGTCATAGCGCGTTGATTCATCAAGGACCTATCTCCTTTTCTTCGCTCCGTTTGCTCGATTGAGGTATAGAGAGGGAGAGAGACAGAGTATGTAGCAGGGGGAAATAGAGTTCGGGTAACACACTCCCCAAGAATGAATGATGAATGCCGAGCGCTGTACATATTTTGAAAGGGATTAAGGATGAGGAAATGCCATGGGTATATTGAACGTACGGCATGCTGACCTTGACCAGGGGGTGCAAAGTTTCAAGAGTCACGCTACATCCATTTCAAGGAAACGGATCGGCAACAACTAATCAACAGAGCCACTGACTAATTGTCTGACGAAAGCAGAGATAGAGAGAGATAGTGGGATCATCGTGATAACTATCACTTCAGCTCGAGGGATGGGAAGGAAGAGAGGGAGAGGAGATGAAATCGGAATGTCGTGTGTGTACAACCGGCACGCGTCACTGTTTTTCGTTGCTGTTTTCTTCTCTCTCCCCTACTTTTCCTGCCTCTTTGCCCGTACCGGGAACTATGATCGGCAAGGAGAAAGCACAAAGCTGGAACGGATGAACTGTAACGAAGTGGGGGGGGGGTGGGATGGGATTAGAGTAGAGAGGAGAGAGAGATCGACCCCGCAGATAGGCAAATGAAGAGCGGCAGCGCATGCTAGCGTTTCTTACAGCGAAAGGTGAGATGGGGGCAGATGAGTGAAGCCTCCGCGAGATGAGAGAGAGAGGGCCAAAAAGTGCATAAGTGAACCGGATACTCGAGGAGAGGAGAGAAGAGGGGGAGAGGGGAATCAGTGAGCGTGCGGAGAACACTCGTGTGTACAAATGTCTACGGGGTGTGATTGGATCTTCCCAGGTGTTCCTAAACGCCAATATGTTGTTGCTGTTAGTAAAAAGCCAGAGATTAAAGGATGATTCCGTTTTCCGATGCACACATACATACGTAATGTGCACACATAATTCGCGCAGACTGTAGTAAATATACTAATCGAAGATAATAACATTAATAATTGTTGACGAGTGCATTGTGGCTAGCGTCAATCCACGGCTTCGGTGGGAGAAAAGGAGAAGGCGGCAATCGAACAACAAGAAAGGACATGGAGAAAATAGGGGAGGAAGAGACATGAGAGTGCATTCAACTAGCTGAATCCCCTTCACTACCTCAAGATTGAGTTCAAACCGTACCTTCGGAACGCAGACAGACTACTCAAAAAAGCAGCTAATTTGGTGAACAGAGGATACCTGCACTTCTCAAAAATAGCCAACACCATCAGCAAAACCACTCTGATAAGCAGGAAAACACGGAAAACTGTTTGTTAAGCACGGCAAAATTGAGCAAAAAGCAGCTTCCCATGCCGGGAATCGAACCCGGGCCGCCTGGGTGAAAACCAGAAATCCTAACCACTAGACCACATGGGAGGACGAGGGTGTGGAGAAAGACGCGCGCTTAGTGTGTTCTCTCGCTCGCTGTGCGTAGGGGTAGCATTGCTCTTTTCGAGATCTCCTATCTCGCTCTCAATTTTTCTTGCACCCTGCGGGAAATGGGCGAACACTTGCTTGCAGGATTAACAGACAGCTGATACTTACTTTACGATACAGCCAAGAGCAAAAACACGGCAAATGTCTAATTCATAACGGCTAACTGGCGGGATAATTGTCGACCAGTACAGTTCTGTCTCTCCATCAACAAAGCGCCGGTCGGCACAGTAAGAATGAGAGGGGGAGAAGAGTGAAAGTCGCATGGGGCGAAGAAGGAGGCGGAGAGGAGAAGGGAGGAGGGAGGAGGCAGCGTGTTCGACAGTACACAACAAACGATGCCCGGAAGGAGGGGGGACGTCTAGTCACAGAAGGAGAACGAAGACGTGAATAACCAATAACGTCCCTTGGTTCTCAGTGCGAGGGGAGGGAATTTCGCTGAACGATCTCCGAACCTTTAGGAGAAAGCGTTCAAGAATGCAATTGATCAAGCACGACTAGTAAATGGACCAGAAAAGGAGAGGGGAGGAGGAAGGGAGGGTGATTTAGCCCAGAGGGCACGAGATCAAAGGGCTACTCTTGAGAGATGGTGAGAGGGGATATCCACTGCGCGATACAAACAGTGAGAGGAGATGCCAGATGGGAATCAGCGAAGTTCCTCCATTGTCAATGGTAGGGTTGACAATTCAAGGATGACTCTCTTCATTCTGCACACTCTCGTTTCTCTGATTTTCGAGATAGTGTTGGAATGGAGATAGTCAACACCGAAATTACATCACTAAATGGCACTAGGCCGGATGATAACAAAAAGAGAACCAGTAGATTACCATTCAAATGTTGTCATCCAACCAATAGCATTTTCAATGGAATAATACCCCGAAGAGAAGTCTGAATACACATGTTTTGATTGTCTCTCGGCGAGTTCCCCTAGGCGATCAGAGATGAAAATGCATGGAACGAGGAGAGAATGGCAACCATCTCTGGTCCCATCTCTCTCTCTCTCTCACGAGTGTTCCAAGATTCTTCCCATTTGCACCCGAGAAAAGAGGCCGAGATGGCGAGACATAAGTGTTTCTATCGTGCCCGAGAACAAATTGCCAACGAGCGTGGAGATCCAGAGTGACATTGGGGCAAAATAAGAGTGCGAATGCCAAGCACTAGAAATCGCGAGAACGTGTGGCGGTTCTCGATAAAAGGACAGCGTCCCCCCCCCCTTGTCTCTCTCGCACCTCCCTGCACTTTGCAGTGATGAAGAAGTGAGAAGAATGAGTACAGCGCGAACGGGGGTGAAAGCTCCTCTCCCCCCCCCCCCCCCCCCTCCCGACTGTCTCCAATGCATAACTGAACAGTGCCGCAACGGTACCGTGCGGGGAAATTATGCTTGAGGAGGGGGGGGGTCTGTACCCTCACTCTGTCTCTGCTCATTCTCATCCCACCTCACGCGTGTGCCTCCTCCCCTCCCCTCTCTCCCTCTTCTTTCCATACCATCCGAAACAGGAAATATGGTTGAGAAGGGGGGAAGAATGAGTAGAAGAAGAAGAGAGACGATCAGAGAAGGAAAGCAGTGACACGATCCAAGATTAGGATCGGACGGGGGCGAAACATATATTACTCCTGAGGGTAGGGGGGATGTATGTTCTATTCCCTCAATATTTGCGAAGCTGTCCACCCATCTTTTTTGTGTGGGGCGGCGCGACGGCGGATTACCCTCTTTCTCAAAAAATGATGATGATGATACTGTGATGGGGGGAGGAAAACAGGGAAGCGAACTGTAGAAGGAGAGCATGCTAGAGATCACATGGGAAGTAGACTGGAGATGGCGATGAGATTACCTTTTCACCGTTGTTTTTCCCATGATTTTCACAACCTACGAGAACCGCTCTGTTTTCTCAGCAGTGGCCAATACATAATGAGGAACAGGCGGGGAATGAGTTGATGGCCATTCGCCCCTCCTCCTCTCTTTCGGTGGCACCTCTCGTACCATGCAATTGGTGTGGATAAAGGGACCGCTTACAAGAGAAAGACGAGAGAGAGAGAAGGGAAGAGATAAGCAAGAACGGAGAGAGACAACGTGACCAGTCAAAACATCAACAAAGAGACGAGGAGACGCCCCGGAAAAAAGCCAATATCTTTGCGGGAAGAGACAAGAGTAATCAACGGTCAGTACACAGCTAGTAGTTGTTGTCAGATTGGAACGGGGAAGGAATAATGCAATCGGTAATTGGAGGTTGGTATCTCACTGATCTCGGCACTGACCATTGCTGACCTACGGAGGCATATTCGCATCCATCTCAAAGAGTGACTCGATGGGTGGATGGAAGGGAGGGAGGGGAGAGCGGGGTGCGACTAAGCGCCAGCTGTTCTCACATGTAGATAGCACGAGGAGTCTGAGAGGAGACAATCGCGGACAATCGAGCGAGAGATGAAGACCAGATGATGGATATACAGAAGGGAATGAGGGGGGGAGGGGGAAGGAATGCAGCTTATCAGTGCAGTGATGCTTTTGCGGTGCTTGGCCCGAAGCTGCAAAAGGGGTTTTCAGTCCTATTCATGGCCTAAAGTGCGAAGGTAGGTCACGTCCGAGTTTCGGGGCGCAATGAACAGACTCGAGTGCATACCCGGTAAACACTGTGCCGAAGTCGGTAAACAACCCGGAGAAGAAGCAAGAGCGGAGGGAGTAGAAAGAAGCAAGTGAGTCTGAGTATGAGACGAGAAAACAGTTACTCGGAGTGGGGAGGAGAAGCATGAAGAGGGATGGGAACTGGCATAATATCAGAACTAGCTGATGCTTAGCTTGGGATCATCCGTAAGCATGACTTGTATCTCATGTATCAGCATCAATCTCTCTAAAAATAAAGAAACATCTCAGTTTCAATTGCTCATCTCGCGGACTAGCTATTAGCGGCGGACAATCTGCAACGATACGGATCGGACTCTCGATAATCTCATTAGATAGAGGGTGAATGAGCTATCTACTATGACATCTCCCCTGGGGAATGGAAAGTGCACTGTATCAGTACCATAGCGGGGAGATCACTAACTTCCTTGCACATCTCAAGGAGGAAGGGAGCGAGGGAGGGGGGGAAGGGAGGGTTAATCCTCAGTGCGTCAGAGTGTTCGTTGGCGCCCGCACCTTGCAGAGAACAAACAAAGATCGCAAAGAGCGAACAGTTGGAAGAAGGGACGTGTGTCCAAACCATCGATCGTCGGACCTCAATTATCCCCCTCTGCCCTCATAAGAGGCGTCCGAGCGGATTAGAATACTTGATTATGCCTTTCTCTCTCCCTTCTCTTCTGACAATTTGCCCCGTCGATCACAAATCTCCAGCTGCACGAGCATATTGGAAGGAGGAAGGGAAGTAGGCGTGAAAAATGAAAACTATCCTATCAAAACAATGTAATGATTACATCGTCTGATGTTGTCAGTACCATAGGGGATTATCTGGATGGAGCTGAAAACATGTTTCCGTGAAAACAATTGTGATGTCTGAAAACAACTATCTGGCTTTCAAAGTCACTTGCGCCGAAACAATACATTCGAAGTTTTCTTGGTCTAGGATGTTTTTCATGAAGCCCACAAAAAGGAAAGACTTAAAAAAGATAATGATCATTATATGGGCCAGTGTACATACTGAGATACTGAGATCGTAAAGATGGGAGGGTCGTGGTTATATAAAAAAAAAGTGCATTATTTTGAAGATCATTGTAGCAATTTCGTGTCGGAGATTCTTCTCTGCTTAGTCGCAGGTACATCTTGTCGCGTAGAAGTGGTGGATGTTCCTCTGCACAACCTGGAACTGTCGTGATCGAAGAACCGGTAAATTGATATGGGCCTGACCATTTCATTCGAGTCCAGCCAGATGAGAGTCTGCGCCTCGTATCTGGAAAGTTTCATTAATGTGTCCATGATCAGTCTGGAGGTTCGAGTCATATTGGCACTATGGTATTTCTTTCTGGACCCAAATACCAACCGATTACCTGGTGATATTGAACCTCACAAGGTATTTGGGTTTCGGCAAGGTATTGGGTGTTGTTTTGATATCACTAATTGGTTCCAGGTCCGATGGTCACGGTCGGATGAGAACCAAATCAGATGCCTTCCAGTAATTTGTCAGTTGATTGCGGTTCTGAGAACCATCTGAGAATATACAGGGAGATGTTTTGGTTCTCATCCGACGCTGATCATCCGATCTAGTGACGGGATATTCTGCGCTTTGTGCGGTGAGATAATATTCGTGAAGTTTATAGCTCGATTTACGAAAAGGCCTTCAAATGCTCACTGAGCAGGATGGCAGCACTGCTTGAAGATGCCCGGGGTGTGGGTGTGCTTGAAGTCCTAAAGATCAAACATCATCATCCCATTTCTTGTTTTGTCACTTCAATCATTGGACAGACGCCCACTCGAATGGAGTGAGCCTCGTGACCGCGTTAATTGGCGGATGGATGAATAACAAGTACAGCGTTGCTTATTTTCGTGAATTTCTGATCTACTAGATTACGGTAAGTCGATAAATCGAACTGACAGTGTAGTGGAAGTCGTCGCAGGTGCTGCGGCAGATGACAGAGTGGAACTTGGCCGGGGCAATGATGTGCGAGAATCCGAGTTCCTGGGAATACGGTAGGCTACAGTACGCAATCGGTTACAGTAATCCGCCAGGGGTAATGTGCTAACAGAGCTTTCTGATGTTGATGTTTGATGTGCTACAGTAGAATTCAGAAAGCGCTACGCAGACAAAGAGATCCCGGATATATCGCTCCATGGAAACCTTTGTATTCAGTAGGTAAAAGGATAAGAGCGAGCGTAAGAACGCGAATTATAGTAGATTTCTTGCACATGTCCAAAAGCTTTCCCAGAAAAAAGTAGAGATCAAACTGCGAACAGGAGAAGCAGACAGAAACGGCGTGATTGAATGAAATGCTTTTCGGGCAGGGTAAAACCATTGATATAGAGCTGTGCAGAATAATTAGGTCTTCTCACCTCTCACGAGAAGGTCTGGACATGAGGGCAGCAGCTCGTCTGAGCCTCATCGCACTGGCCAGACATGACTCGATTCTCCGTGATGGCACGTCGACGACGGTGTCTGGACAGATGCTTCGAGGAGGAGAACTTCAGCTCGAGAATAACTCCCTGGAAGACACAAGGGGTATCATTCAGCTTCCTATACTATAGCTATTTCTCGATCAAGGGATGTGGCCTTGCTCCTTGCTCATTGCTCTTTGCTTTGAAGATGAAATGGAAATCGAGATATGGGAGGATGAACAAGCAACCACAGAATAGCCTGTGCCAGAAACCGAAGGAGTCACAATAAGGAGATCTCACCATGTGGAGTTGATGGAATCTCCTTCCAGGCAGAAGTAGCATCTCGTCGTGAGACGCGCCCTTCACGGTGATCCCGAGGAAAATCATCTTCTCGCTCGCGTGAGTCACGATCACTCTCGAAAGAGACAGTTACCGATCGACCTCTCAGACTACCGTATACCAAAAGTATTTATTGATCGGCTTCTCTGACTACCGTATACCTCTGAATGGCTTCGCTATCGAGCGACGCGCTGTACATCTGGGTAGGCGCATTGGGTATCTCGAGATATTTGGATGCGATGGTGTCCATCTGGAACCTCGTCTTGTTTCTCTTTCGACCATCAAACACGTGTTAGAGGATGCGCGTGGGCCGTATTCGTCATACACTCATATTCCCTCTCAACGACATGACCAACGACATAGTGCGAGAGAAACGAATGGCTGTTGCTATGGCTGACTCACCTCGTCACTCACTCGAAGATGGGCCAGCTTAGCAGAAGGGTCCTGAGAGCTGGAAATGATTCTTGTAAACCAACGATTCAAGCGTGACCCACGTTCTATGAAAAGTAAGATACCAGGGAAAATGGTCATGATTTTCATAAACTCTCAAAAACATTTAGCGTCACCTTGAATCCCGGAAACTCTTCTCCGTATTTCTCCTTGAAGAGCGTTTCCAACTTCGATCTTCCAGGAGACATGAACCAGCGAATGAGAAATTCTCCGACGAGATTCATAGCTCGATCGTACATTGAGTGTACGTCGAATTTTAGCGTGTAAGAACCTGCAATGTTAAGCTTTGTTTTAAAAGAATATTCTAGAAATATTCTAAAGTATTGTTACGTTGTACTTTTCATCAAAATTTCACTTGGTTGATGGCTTAGTGCAGGCGGAATGCCGAATTCGTCGTACATGGGACCGAAAACGCTGAATGAGAGAAGAGCGATGTAGGATTTGGGCTTGATGATGTGACTCAGCTACCGAGACTTGAATCGAGCAGAAAAGGACGAAAACCAAGCGCATATCTGAGAAAATATGATCATACTGTACATAAGAAGCGCATTAAAATTCAAAATACTCATTTACAACCCGAAGATCGGCCATTCTCATAGCAACTTCATCGGAAGTGTTGCAGATATTAAATTTTCCAGGACTGAGTCACATCATCAAGCCCAAATCCTACATCGCTCTTCTCTCATTCAGCGTTTTCGGTCCCATGTACGACGAATTCGGCATTCCGCCTGCACTAAGCCATCAACCAAGTGAAATTTTGATGAAAAGTACAACGTAACAATACTTTAGAATATTTCTAGAATATTCTTTTAAAACAAAGCTTAACATTGCAGGTTCTTACACGCTAAAATTCGACGTACACTCAATGTACGATCGAGCTATGAATCTCGTCGGAGAATTTCTCATTCGCTGGTTCATGTCTCCTGGAAGATCGAAGTTGGAAACGCTCTTCAAGGAGAAATACGGAGAAGAGTTTCCGGGATTCAAGGTGACGCTAAATGTTTTTGAGAGTTTATGAAAATCATGACTATTTTCCCTGGTATCTTACTTTTCATAGTTATGTCTCAAGGGGGTTTGTGAACACGTACAATTTGCAAAATCAGAAACTCTCTTCTGATGTCGCATACGTCTTCGCTAACAACGAGCCTCTCCTTGACTTCGGAGGTCCAACGATGAGGAGAGTCATTCCCATCGGGGGATTGGGAGCGAAAGATCCCAAGAAACTAGATGAGGTACGATATTCGCACATAAAATAAACTAAATCGATGATTATATTGATATGAATGATTTATAATAATGTATGATAAATCATTCAGTACTGGGAGAAAGTGATGACTAGTCGCACAAAAGTTGTCCTCGTTTCATTCGGCTCTGTCACTCCAAGCGAACATCTCGCAGAGAACAAGAAACAGGCCATTCTCAAGGTAATTCGACCTGTCCTTGTTATAATTCAAATTAATATTTTTCCGAATTCAAATTAATATTTTTCATGATTTGTGTAATATTTATTCAGACGGTAGCTGCATTTCCCGCAATGACATTCATCTGGAAGTATGAGAGTCCCGATGATGACTTCGCCATTTCTGCTAAGAATGTTCATTCTAACCTCATCTTGTCTAAATGGATGCCCCAGAACGATCTTCTCAGTGAGTTTCGGATACATAATGAGTTGTTCAACAACGCAATTACGGAATCGAAAACAAATCAACAGGAAATTAATATTGGAAATTAATATACACCCAAACATGGCTGCATTCATCTCTCACGGAGGAATGGGCTCATGCATGGAAGTCGCTCAACGGGCTGTCCCTGCTCTATTTATTCCTCTTTTTGGAGATCAACCAAAGAACGCATGGGCGATGGAGTATCATGGACTGGGCAAGGGGCTGATTTCAAATATCCTCAAGGAAAATTAGGGTGAAATTATTTATGTTTATTCAGGTGATCTCGAAGTTCGACTTGGCCAACGCAGATATACTGATAACGAATTTAAGGGAAATCATCGAAAACGAGAAGTGATATTTACAAATTTTAATCACTCCGCGAATGTTGTTCTTCAGATATCGGGAGAATGCGAAAGTCATCTCTAAGAAACTCACACACAAGCCATTTTCATCAAGTTCGTTTTTTTTATTCTTAGAAACATACGAAACTCAAGCGTTGCAGATACACAGAATTCGCAGCAGAGTTCGGTCCCTCTCAGGCTCTTCGTCCTCAATCTTGCGATATGTCATTCATAGAATACCATAATTTAGATATCATTGCCCTAGCTTCGATAATTTCTCTCTGCTCCTTCGCTCTTGTCGCACATTTTGTCGTCAAAATTATCAAGCGAATTTTCGGAAAAGTTTCAACAAAAGAGAAACGATCATAAACTAATTATTGATATAATGATAAAGCCGTTTAATAGCACACGATGACTTCATGTGGATAGCAATCCAGAGCTGGTTATTTTTTAGTTTGATCTCATCTGATGGTTTTGATAATACACTAAAAGGTTTTCTTCGTGAATTTGATCATATCTACTGTGAAAGGTTTTTGGAAACATTTCAAAAAGTCATTGCGAAAATTATATGTTGAAGTGTGGAGACATCGTTATTAGCGTTAGAAGACGGTTGCTATGCCATTGTCAGCGCTCAAGGTTCGTTTGGGTACATCAGTACCGAAAACGCTAAATTGCTTCCCTCGAAACGTAAAGGAAGGCAGAAGATTCGGCAAAAATTTGTCTGTCATCGCGTTTCTCTTTCTTTTGCGACAATATTTCATTGTTTTAAAGAGTTCCTATTATTCTAATTTTTTGTATTTAAAAATATATAAATATACAAAATACAGAAATTAAGCAACACGACCATGGAATTGTACCTGGCTCTGTACCTCTTCCTAATCGCTATCATTGTCATCATGGTAGTAGCAGTAAGCTACTCTTTATGTCATCAGCACGAAAGATGCCATAGCATAGTAATGCACTCCTTCGTGGTTTTCCGACCCGAAGGTATTAGATGTTTAGAAAACGCTTCGAGTGGATAACACGTTATACATTTCTTTATTTCAAAATCTCTTTGAATTTGACAGTTTTTGATGTGCTTCAAGTGGAGACGATGCGTGGAGGAACTAGAGGAACTCATTACGATGGAGGAAATCGAGGCTGCACAGAGAGGTGAGAACTAATGCGAGTATTTATTTTAGAGAGCCTGTACCTTAGGAAACGTAAACAAAAATGTGGGATAACAGTGATGAAATCGATAACTAGTAATCAATATAAAATTGCTAGCCGGAATTTGTACTTTAAGTTCGAGAGAAATAAGTTCCTCAAAAAATGAAGCTCATTTCAAAATGTTGCAGAAGGAACTCTCGCCCATGAGATAGAGCACCGTCGGAAACTCAAGAGCATCATGATGGTCTGAGACCCCTTCGGCTCCTCCTCTCCACTACTGTTGAATTATCCATGTTGAAAATGATCTCATTTTTCTCTCTCGTCTTTTATCCACATAATAACGTCTCAGGAATTATTGTGAATTTGACTATGTCAATCGAAATCAAGTTCATGTTGAAAATTTTGAGCTCTAGGAGAATATCAGTGCTCTGAAGATCGATTTATATTGATCTGTGATGAACACTATGTTATGAGCCCGTTCGCCTAAGAGTCAGACAAACTCGAGAACAGGCAAAAAATAAAGTATGCTCGGAATTTGGTCCTAGGGGTAACTTTTAATTCTGAATCGATTGGCCTTTTCTGTTTTTTGATCTGAGCCTTCTGAATCCCGGTACGTCACGACTTTAATTTTGCCAAATTATTTTCTGCGGCAAAAACTGGTCCGGAAAGGGTAAAATTGGCCCAAATCACGCGAACCCGACCAGAATTTGTAGCTCTACAAAATGAGCGTTTCGGCGAGGCGATATCTTTGTTAGTTTTCGAGTTATCGTCACTTTTTGACACAGTGAATGGTAAATAAGTTTAAATGATCATGTTGTAGAAAATTTTCCGCTGATCATTTTGGTATATGAGTTGAATCATTATCGTTTACATAAGATACATGTATAATCGATTTTCCGCTTCCAATTCGCGTTTTTTGCTATTTTTTGATTATAACTTTTTTGTTTCGTTGTTTAACGACCTCGCATATAAAAATTCGGTTTCTACGTGCAAAAATACGCCAGAAAAACCTATAGTCATGTATTTTCAAGATCTTCAGTTTTTCGAACCCGACCAGGATTACGAATTCATTTTGGGTCGAAAAAGTCATATTTTCTAAAATACATGACTATAGGTTTTTCTGGCGTATTTTTGCACGTAGAAACCGAATTTTTATATGCGAGGTCGTTAAACAACGAAACAAAAAAGTTATAATCAAAAAATAATTTTAAAAAATGCGAATTGGAAGCGGAAAATCGAATATAAATGTATCTTATGTAAACGATAATGATTCAACTCATATGCCACAATTATCAGCGGAAAATTCTCTACAAAATGATTATTTAAACTCATTTACCATTCACTGTGTCAAAAAATGACGATAACTCGAAAACGAACAAAGATATCGCCTCGCTGACACAATCATTTTGTAGAGCTACAAATTCTGGTCGGGGACGCGTGATTTGGGCCAATTTTACCCTTTCCGGACCAGTTTTTGCCGCAGAAAATAATTTGGCAAAATTAAAGTCGTGACGTACCGGGATTCAGAAGGCTCAGATCAAAAAACAGAAAAGGCCAATCGATTCAGAATTAAAAGTTACCCCTAGGACCAACTTTTTTTTTTCAGCAGATTGGAATATTTTCATGTTCCAGGCACTGTTCTCTTAGGCGAACGGGCTCTTATGTACTGATACCGATTCGAAGAGTTAGGACGGAACATCGCTCTTCAGTGCATTTCTGACGATTTTCTCAAGGAGGCAATCGAGGAGATGGAAGACGGTACGTTATTTTGTGATTTGTATTTTCGCGGTTGTTTCTGCCTATGAGTCATGAATCATCAGGCTTCTACCTCCACGATGTCGATATGCAAGTAATCGCGATCAACATCAACCGGGAGAAGAACTACCTGGCCAACCTAGAAGCATCGCAATCGATGGTGACTCGTTTCAAGAGGAAGACACTATCGGATCTCGGAGGACCACGAAATTCGTGTCGAAGAAAAATCACGTCTATGATGCGAGAATCGAGAAGGAGGCGGCCGACTTCTGCTGGGATCAAGTAGTACCTTCTGTCATTGAGAAATGAAGGGAATCGGGATATGTGACTTATGGTCATTCCCTTGTTAGGTGAACGGGCTAATATGTTTCGAAGGTATTCTTCAGAACTTGAAGTGAGGACGAAACTCTTGGTGTTGTTCCGAACTGATTCTATTCTGAACCTCATCCTTGTTTTTCCCTCCCCGTTTCCGCGCTCCCTTGTAATTGGAGATTGCATAAAAAAAGAGGAATACACAGGGATACTTCAGCGCTTCGTTTATTGTGGTGGGAGTTCAGAACAATAAATCTATAACAACATAACTGCAGCTAAAGTTATAACAATAACAATACAAATAATTTAGAAAGGCTTCCCCGTTCGAAATTTTTTCCTCTTTTGCTCCTGATAGCGATCGGACGGTCTGAAGAGATTAAATATTTGAATGAGAAACACGAAGATCAAACCTTGTATCGATCGGCTAGATTGAAGTGGAGAGAGAGACGAGCAGAAGGGCTCCTTGATTGTACTCTCGTCTTGTCTCCTAAATCCAAGCGAACTTTTATCATATTGTATTCCTAGCACACCTGTTGTTACACCCGAAGACTCCTTGAATGGGTCTCGGCCAAGAATCGTCCTGGCGGTATTGTTGATTATCTGAAATGAAGTAAAGTTGAGCCGGAAAAAGGAAAACCAAATCTAACCGAATTATGTTAACAATTCTATTGTATATCGTATTAATTGTTGACTCACTTTACACTAACGTGATTGAGTTTGATGATATTTCCATGTGAATTCGCTTAGAGAACCTATTGCATTTGACTGGAAGGACATGAAAGGGGGGGGGAGATTTGTAATGCGGATTGGAGAGTGAAACTGAGTTGCGTCGACCAATAATAGGTGAACAACATACATGAACATCCCAGACCTCGTGTGAGAGAAATAAAGGTGTATGCTGAGCGGTTCACGAGTTTCCGATAATTGGTGCATGAAAGTCGAGAAGTGACGCAATTACCTTTGCAACTGTGACTATTTAATCCGTGATCGTCGATCCTTCTCAGTCCAACTACTTACCACTATCTATTACGCTACTTATAACCTATCAATTGCAGTTTCGCGCAATTTCCATCTCTTGTTTTAACGCGAATCGCGATATTCTTCCAAGGGAGGTGAATAGCCACAAGGGCGGGTTGCATGGATATGAAAATCTCGTATTGCATTTCTTTGAAAAATGAGAAACTGAGATGAGAAGCGCATTACCAACCTACACCTGACAATTACTGAGAGAGAGAAGGGACAATTCTCTGCAAAGAAAATATCGTGAGCCGCTTGGTTATTTCCATCGCGGATTCTTCCTATTATCCAGAACCAAAAATCTTGATTCTCAATTTGCATTGAGACAGTGCCAGTTTTCTCTCTCAGAACGTTTTATGATTTCCCGTTGTGTTTCAGAGAATGTTTGCACGAAAGTGCATCTAACCTCACGGAGAGAGTGCATAGACGTCTCTCTCCCTTCTCTAGTTTGACCTATCCCAATACTCGCTTTCGATGGTACGACGGATGTGAGCACATTCGGATAATAATCGTCTGGATCAGAACTATTTCGCAATTCACCTGCATAACCCTTTTCTTCTTGCAAGAAAATATGTAATGCTAATGTGATGCTGACTTCAAAATCCCGATGAAACTGCAATAGGTAGACACCAATAATTATTCCAATCCATCCATGAATGCAACTGATGACGAATATGATACGAGGTACGAGAGGTGTTGACAAAAAGAGATAGAGAGAGAAAATGAGAGAAATCAAATTTCAGAACCAGAGGAAATGAGCTGGTGAGGAAACCAGTATAATGAAAATGGATCTAGCGGCCAGAGTCGGTACGAGTCGGTGTGCATGCCAGATCTTTGATAGCACTCCCTTTATAAAGAGTGGGAGCGCCATAACCATACTTCGTGAGTGTAAATTCGTTCTCATGCGATTTCTTGGCTTTCCGCTTCCTGCAAGAACTGCATTCATTCAAGGATATTATTGAACTTGGCAATGAGGTTACTGATTCAAAAAGCTCACGTTGTGTCTCAGTTGATAGCCCGTCTGGCATTTTATGTCCGAGTTGTCAGCAGACACTGTAGCAGCAATGCAATTAGTGCAGACAGAGGATGGTTTAGCAGGTAAAGAAGGCGGAGTGCAACCACCTGAAATTCAAGGTAAATTTTTGCAGTCTCCGAGAGTAAGAAAAAAGAAACTGTCATCGGTTAAGACATGCAAGTGTCATGTCACATACCTGATCCTTCTTCGAATGGCTCGAGCTTGTTATTGCCTGCGAAGTACGGTGAGAGGAAGGAAGACGAGAGCGGCAAGAGAGGCACCACTGAGTAGACAAGGACCCATGGCTAGAAGATAGATGGACGGAACAATGGCCCCATTATATAGTGCGGATTGAACTTGATTCCCGGTTGATCTCAGGAATTGAAAAGGGAGGTGGCCTGGATAAAGGGGTGAAACATCTCTCTTAGCCTAAAATCTGCGTACGGGAGAAACTATTACAGTTTGAACTATTTTGTATTAAAGCTTCCAGTATTACAAATTTACAAAAAGTTGTTCCGGGGAATAAACTGTTCCGGTAATGACGAATTTACAAATTATTTGTTTACGCTATCCGTTAATTATATTTCCTTAGTGCGCTGTCCGTGGGACCTCTTTAGAACCAATTTAACAAAAGAATAAAAAAAGAAAATATATTCAAATATGCGAAAAGGCGATTCCAGTACGCAAAACCGGAGAATAGTTAAGCGTGAAACGTGCGTAGTCTCATCCTTTGGTCACTATTATGATCGTATCATTATAAAAATGTAATAGAGATTGCTAGTTATAATTGCATGGATTATCAAACATATTCCATTTAATTTCAGGAAAAGTATTTACTGAGTAGAAAAGAATATTCCTACGGTTGGTGCTCCGTTTGTAATTTATCATTCAATAATCTCTCAAATTCAGCACACTTTATTACTAGTATTCCCGAACGATGAAGCATAGGTTCCTAGCAAGGTGAGGGGTCCACAACGCATTTCAATTCTTTGATTTCACTAGGATCGTAGAAAGCGGGAGCTGTAGTCGTTTTGCAGGGATCAGAGCTGGCGAAGACTCCCCATTTCTTCGAATTCGTGCAGTAGATATGTCAGCCACCGGTCTTCTCCTTGTCACCGTCTTTCCCGTCCTGCAACGAACAATATGATCAAACTGGTGGATTGCCCAAATATAATACGTTTTGTTACAAACACACCTTGAATTTTAGCTGATATCCGGTATCGCAGATAATCTGTTCGGGATTGACGGTCATTTTCATGTTCGTTTCAGCAGCAAGGGTGGGCTTAGGACAACCTGCAATTCCAAATAGTTGTAGGATGTTATCGTGAAATGAAAGTAAAAGAGTGTTGAGTAATTATTTAGCATCAAGCATTTCAAGAAACTGATCGATAATGCAATATAACCAGTTCCCTCTTCAAATGGGTCGGGCTTGGGCACGGACGGACTGTGGGGTGCGCAGGCGAGTACTGTGCGAGGAAGGACGACGAAAGTGGCAAGCTCTTCCCTCCCTCCTCTCCCGTCCCCTTCTTCCTCTCCTCTTCATCCCTTATCTCCTCCCTACATCCCCTCCTCTTCCTTCCCTCTTCCCTCCCTCCTCTCTCGTCCCCTTCTTCCTCTCCTCTTCATCCCCTTATCTTCTCCCTACCTCCCATCCTCTTCCTTCCCTCTTCCCTCCCTCCTCTCCCGTCCCCTTCTTCCTCTCCTCTTCATCCCCTTATCTCCTCCCTACCTCCCCTCCTCTTCCTTCCCTCTTCCCTCCATCCCTCACCTCTCAATAATTTTGTCATCGAAAGTTCTCTCCCTCTTTCCACACTCCTTTTCCCTCCCCTTCTTCCTCTCCTCATCATCCCCTCATCTCATCCCTACCTCCCCTCCTCTTCCTTCTTCCCTCCCTCCTCTCCCGTCCCCTTCTTCCTCTCCTCTTCATCTCCTTATCTCCTCCCTACCTCCCATCCTCTTCCTTCCCTCTTCCCTCCCTCCCTCTCCTCTCAATAATTATGTCATCGAAAGTTCTCTCCCTCTTTCCACACTCCTTTTCCCTCCCCTTCTTCCTCTCCTCATCATCACCTCATCTCATCCCTACCTCCCCTCCTCTTCCTTCCCTCTTCCCTCCCTCCTCTCCCGTCCCCTTCTTCCTCTCCTCTTCATCCCCTTATCTCCTCCCTACCTCCCCTCCTCTTCCTTCCCTATTCCCTCCCTCCCTCTCCTCTCAATAATTTTGTCATCGAAAGTTCTCTCCCTCTTTGCACACTCATTTTCCCTCCCCTTCTTCCTCTCCTCATCATCCCCTCATCTCATCCCTACCTCCCCTCCTCTTCCTTCCCCTTCTACCTCTCCTCTCCCGTCCCCTTCTTCCTCTCCTCTTCATCCCCTTATATTCTCCCTACCTCCCATCCTCTTCCTTCACTCTTCCCTCCCTCCCTCTCCTCTCAATAATTTTGTCATCGAAAGTTCTCTCCCTCTTTCCTCACTCCTTTTCCCTCCCCTTCTTCCTGTCCTATCCATCCCCTCATCTCCTCCCTACCTAACCCTCCTGCTCCTTTCCTCCCCCCCCTCCTCTCACGTCCTCTTCTTCCTCAAAAAAAAATTCATCAAAAAAAATTCATCATTATTTCATCATCAGAAAAGTTTCATCATTATTCGTCATCGAAAAAATCATCATTATTTCAACATCAGAAAAAAATCATAATTATTTCATCATCGAAAAAATTTCATGATTATTTCGTCATGGAGAAAAATTTCGTAACATCACCTGCTGGCGGGAGTCGAACCTGCCTGTATCGGCATGCCAGTCAGACACCATGCCCATTAGGGGGGCGCGCCTTTCTCTACCTCTTGCAAAGCATCACCTGCGGGCGGGAGTCGAACATGCCTGCGTCGGCATGCCGGTCAGACACCATGCCCATTAGGGGGGCGCGCCTTTCTCTACCTCTTGCAAAAACATCACCTGCTGGCGGGAGTCGAACCTGCCTGCGTCGGCATGCCAGTCAGACACCATGCCCATTATTTTGTCATTCAGAAAATTTCATCATTATTTCGTCATTCAGAAAATTTCATCATCATTTCGTCATTGCGAAACAAAGTTTGCGGGGTGACTATATTTTGACTGTAGTTTAATTTGATCTTTGATCTTTGACGGGACGTCCATGTCAAATTATCGATTTTTTGTAGTTTGATCTTTGACGGGACGTCCATGCCAAATTATCGATTTTTTGTAGTTTGATCTTTGATCTTTGACGGGACGTCCATGCCAAATTGTCGATTTTTTGTAGTTTGATCTTTGATCTTTGACGGGACGTCCATGCCAAATTATCGATTTTTTGTAGTTTGATCTTTGATCTTTGACGGGACGTCCATGCCAACTTATCGATTTTTTTGTATTTTGATCTTTGATCTTTGAGTCCTTTGCTCCTTATTATATAGTATGGATATTGTCATGTGAAACCCCATTTTAATGAGAGAAAAAAAAATGTATTTCGGTTCCGCATATCGCCTTTGTAGAGTCACAAACGGAAATATTTCATATAATATCATTATCTGGATATATTTTCCGTATCTTCGGTCACTCCTCTCTGCTTCTTCACACTTGTCGTACATATCTAGTTATTTTTTGATTTAAAAAATCTTAGTTTGTGGGTTCGAGAATACACAAGGGCTCATGAATTTGATCTTACCTCAAGCGATACTGTTGGAAAGATTTCGAAGTGGCGTGACGAAAATAATATGTTTGTGAGTGGACAAACGAAACATGGTCATTAGTGTCAGAAGGCGGTTGCTATCACATTTCCATTGCGTTAGCTTCTCTTTCAAGGCCCTCATTACTGAGATCGCAGAATTTCCCCCTCACAACTTTTATGTGAAAGAAGAAACTTCGGCAAAACGTTGTCAGCCTTAGTGTTTCTCTTTCTTTTGTAACAAAATTTCATGGTTTATGTTGAATATCTGTTAATCCAATTATCTCCGTTTAGCTGTATTTAGTAACATATGTGCGCACATATTACAGCAACTCAACAAGACAATCATGAATGTGTACATGGGTCTCTATCTCTTCCTCATCTCTATCATTATCATATTGCTGATAGCAGTAAGACTACTCTTTATGTCATTCTTTATGTCATTAATACTATTGCATAGTAATGCTCTATTATTGGTTCTCAATACCAAAGGGGAAATATCTACAATCCTTGGTAGTTTGCTTGGTGGTTTGCTGAACTGTAGGTGTTCAACGTTTGAGAACGTTTCGAAATTGATAATAGTGGGGCGAATTATTTTCTCATAATATCTTTAATTTTAAGTTTTTGATATGCTTCAACTGGAATCGATGCGTGGAGGAACTGGGGGAACTCATTGAGATTCAGGAGGAGGCTGCCCAGAGAGGTGAGAAATATGTCGAAGTATAATTTTAATTTTTTGGAGAGCTCGGAAAAGGCAAACCGAAAATGTGTGATGAGACTTTATATCATAATAAGTATAAACTAGCTTTTTGCCATAAGTGCTCGGGTATGAGAAAAACAAACTTGATAAGTTGACCAAAAATATAGTTGATGTCAAAATGTTGCAGAGCGAACTGTCGCTGCTTCCGAGGAGATGGAAAACCTCGGAGACTCAAGAGAGCCCTGATGGAATGCCCTCGATGCCAAATTTCGATTGGACTATCACTAACCAGTTGCCTCTCTTCGAGACAACGTGCACTCATATCCCCTATTATTCGTCCTCCCCTGTCATCCAGTATTCGATCAACAATATAATTCTCACTTCGGCACCTCCACAACGTGACCTAGGTGTTCAAGTTGTGTCCTCTCATTGAAATGTCCCTTACATTTATGCTAGTGTAAAAATATCCACTACTGAAATCCTGATGTTTCACTTTCCTCTCAAGCATCGATGATAAAACATTTGTCAGTGTCCGAATAAATTCGCGGAATGAATGAATACTTGATATGAATTACTGCACAACTTGGTTCTACGCGTCTTCTAGCGAAATTATGATACACATTATGCAATGAGGCAATTAGGTACATACAAGGAGTAATTACAGACTAATCACGTCCATGATTAGGTGTTTCTCTGCTTATTTAGAAGAACCCTCTCTCCTTTCTGATGAGTAGCTGCCTCCACTGAGGAAGGAAAGAGAAATGACTCCTGCTCATTCCATACATCTCTTCGAATGATTCTTCCGACAAGTTCTGATTGAAAGTAGATGAAGGGTCATAATCACTCAAATCGTACCTTCTCAATGTTTTCGATATCAATCAGTTCATCTCTCTCGTTTCTTCTCTTAATGGCCTCGGCGGGAGTCAGACTCAGCCTCTCCTCTATTATCTCCTCTAGTTTCCTCGCGCACCTTAATTGCTCTATCTCCCTTTCAATCTATCATTATCCTATACCCCTCCTTTCTCTCCTCATAATCATCCCAGACGGGAAACAAGGCCTTGAATTCGCTCGGTTCTCCGCCCTTTTCGATCACTTTCACTGTGTATCGGCGCTCATTACCGATCATTAATGCCACCTGCAACTCGATTTGTGTCTTACTGCGTTCCGATTCTGACCGGCGAGAGAGCGTGCGAATTGAGGAGAGTCTTTTCCGATTTGTCATCACTAGTTGAGTAGATCAACTAACGTTAAGTGTTGTATCGCTGAGAGGAAGCTCGCTCCACAGCCATCCCACCTTCCCACAATCAACCATGATATGACTGTCGAGGCAAGATTGCGAATAGGGGAATGTAGTTCCTGCAAAGTCGCTGTTAGGTTCCACCATATGTAAAGTCTCTACACAGGTTGTACCAGCTCAAAATATTCAAAACAATGTTATTTCTTGACCAATAGAGACATCAGACAATTAAAGTTAGTAACCTGGTCTCGAAGGCTGCACAATGTCTGATTCACTGCCGAGTATTCGATACATCCTCGGTGTGGTGGATCCATTCTTGCACTCGATCCATTCGATTGATGCATCGTCTCCTTGTACAATGCATTCAACCTGAACAATCAATCAATGATTGTTTGTAGAATGTGTTCTACAATAGACGAAATTTTTCGCACTAGAATCCGTTTTAATTTTTATATTATATTTTGAAATAATTTCATTAAGATTTATTTTATAAGAAATATAAACCGTACATCTTTCGAAATTCCATCCCAAACGTTGAATGCCGCCCTGACATCTTTGATGTTTGAATCGACACCAGCAACAACTATCCATTTGCCATCTCTCTTCTTGATGTAAGTTCCGTGTGCTCGGAGAGGGGAGAAAGGGTCCATCTAATGATAATATGGAAATTTACTTCTGATCGAGACATGTGCACTACCTGATAGAACGAACTCCTTCCATGACTCTTCCACAGTACTAGCAAGATTGCGGAGTCTTCATTCACATTACTATCTCGAACAGTGAACAGCCCATTGAACAAGGAGAGAAAGAGGGCAGTTTCAGATCCTTCCTCCATTCTGCAATAAACCTCGTTGTTAAGACATATGCCGATTAAATTTTCACGCTCCTTGCTCTTCCCCTTCCCATCTTTTTGATGTAGTTGGCATAGACTAAATCACGAAAAAACACCACCCACTGATACAGTACTTACCTAATATGGGGGCTCTTTGAATTGTCCATATCAGATAATCTGAGCGCACATGTTCCCTGCTCCTTCACTCCGCTCTTCCTTCCCAGCCAATAGAAGAAGGCGATTCGTTCCCTTCCCGTCTCTCGCTCTTCATCCGTCTCTCGTCGACCATTCAATCGACCAACTGAATTAATAGTCTATCCATCTGTACCAAATCTACATCCTTTTCTATCATACATCTACACCTCTGTTATTAATGGCAAATCGGCATCCGTCTCTCCTCATTTCGCTTGTTCTCTCGCCTATCTAACCGATAGATCACGCAAAATTTGGATAGTCGATTTTTCATCACTAGGCTCTTTTCATCTGTGCTTAACTAATACCGTATCCATTTCATATTAACAGTGATCGCTAATCGGATCCATCTCTCCGTTTTCTGCACGCAATCTAGTCGATTATCGAATCGACAGAGCCGAGAAAATAGAGGAGTAGGTTTCCGATTTGTCATCCCTAGTTTCCACACTCACCGCTACTCACCTCTCGTCTCGATTCGGTACTGCCACTTGACTACATAGCACGAGTCCCTTCGGAATTCGTTCGTCTCATCGATCTTAGTGAGATCATCTCCTTCCAATCTCCAATAGCTCTTTAATGATATCGTTTTAGAGAGGAATAGGATGGGGAAAGTAACCTTTCTCTCAGTGATCACATTTTCGTTGGTTCCGTCGAGAGCGACGTCTTCCAATACTATTTCATCTCTTTTCTCCTCTGATTTCAGCAAATGACAGGCGATCGATGAAGCATCTGACATGCATCATTCGAATATCGATTTTGTGTTTCTAGCATACCAGATTGTATCGATTCTTTCCACTTGTATTTCTTCTCATTCCGCATAGGAGTCCTCATCATTTGTGGTCGACTAGTGGAAAGTGCCTCGGTCGGCCAATTAACGAATTTCGAGGAGAACAGAACATCGGGCATTCCTTGCGAGATCTTCCGAACGATCAGAAAAGAGGAGAGTTGCGACTGCTGAAATGCCAAAATAGAGATGATTCGTCATTGGAGGAAAATGGAAAAGGGAAAAAATGCCGAGAGCCGACATTCCTCAAACAGCATCGCTTTCGAAATATCAGACGTAACCGTCTATGCATTCATACTATTTGAAGTTTTAATCTAAGAATATTCAATCTGAAGGAGAAAATCAGTTCAACATACTCTTCAGAATTGTTTTCTGCTCACCATTTGCTTAGCGTAATCCTCTCCAGCTAGCGCTTGTCGTCTTCCGCAGTTGCGACCGCTCCAGATGTAGAGTTCGGAGTGGAAATTGAAGATGAGACACTGAAACATGAGGTTTAGGGTAGGAATTATGATTACTAGTGACGATAACTCGGTCCCCGACTTTCCCCCATCTCGCTACATCTCTCGTTTCTATGATCGGCGAAAGAACACGCGAATCAGTCGAATCAGTAAGAACACATGTCCGATTGGACATCACTAGTACCAACTAACCTTAGAGGGATGGAGCAGGGAATGGCACGGAACCTCGCCTACGATCTCCAACTTGATCTCCATTTCATCTCCAACCACTGAGTAGACTCGATTCTTCCTGGTAAACCGTAATTAGTGGAGTCGCGTGATTTTATTCGTTACTTGACTAAATCGTCTCCGGTCATCACTGATCCCATCGTCGATTGCGATTTGAGCGTTCGCCAAAATTCCCTCTTCGCATCATCGTGTTCACACGTTCGTTTTACCTACGATACCCACAAATGAATTGTAAGAACGGGGAAAAAATTACCTTCGATGCTCCACAGTTAAGCTGCTTCGTGTGCTGAATGGATGAGGCAACTTGCACGGCCTGCATTTAAAGAATGAATCAATCGACCTGTATAATCTGTGAAAAAGCTGGGAGAAAAGCTCGTGACAAAAGATGCGAGCTTTTTCGATGAGAAATAAACTGTTTCTCTCGTTTACACACGCTATTTTCTCTTTCTCTAACCAGCTCGTCGAAAACCGCGTCCGAAAAGCTGCAAGAAATGCTCGGAGAAAAGGTGGCAGAGGAGTTAGAGAAATGCGAGAGAGCGTGTGTTTGAGGAGAGGTTAGAGGAAGTAACAACTTGTTTACTTCCTCTGCGCT
Source organism: Pristionchus entomophagus (assembly GCA_036245825.1). Classification (NCBI taxonomy): domain Eukaryota; kingdom Metazoa; phylum Nematoda; class Chromadorea; order Rhabditida; family Neodiplogasteridae; genus Pristionchus; species Pristionchus entomophagus. The sequence continues at coordinate 22,648,180 of BTSX01000006.1, forward strand.
CTCTCGTTTCGCGTGCTCTCTCGCTTTTCTCTAACTTTCCTAAAAAAAAAGCTCGCACCTTTTGTCACGAGGTTTTCTCCCAGCTTTTTCACAGATTATACAGGTCGAATATCGGTTAGACGTTTCAATTGCGGACTCCAAACTACCGTATCCTTTTCAAACCATCGATTCCTAACCCCGTCCATGCTTCATTGTGCCAAAGATCAATCCCCGAACACGAACCTTGCTTCTCTCCAACACTTTGCTTTCACTTCCATTATGGATGATGATTGATGAGCGAGTAATGAGCAGATAACAGGCAGATTCGTGAATGGACTCACTCGCCGCCACTACTGTCCTCACATCAATGAACTCATCACCTGGAACAAGTACTGTATACCTCAAGGAACACGGGGTGTTGAGTGGTGCCACATTTATGACTAATGATCATACACAGCGGCATCATTAATGGAGTGACGTCAAAAAAGAATCAGCAACCGCGCTACGGACGGCATTTTGCAACCCCTCTAAGTATTCTGTCCCCACACCGACTACTGATATTTGTCCCACTATGATTGTTAATTTAGAAACATAATAATCCCATACCTCCCACTTGGATCAGCATCACTTCCGGATAAGGAGAGTCGTTGTTGGTAGGTGAGCGAAGGGCTTTCTTCGTTTGACTGTAGTCTTCCACTGCCTTAATTGGATTGACATTGAAGCGCTAATGCTTATCTCTCTCGGCTCACAGATAATCCATCTCGGGCAGATTTCGCAACCGGCTCATTGAGATCTTCAGAGACCGAGAATACGAGAAGGTCGTCCTTTACGCCTTGCAATGACGGCTGAAACATGAAGATATTAAGTGACTAATACGGTACTATTAGGTAGTAGCAGAAGAGCGAAGACAAGAGAAAGCAATCAGAGATCTCTCGATAAATGTTTTGAGATTAACGAAATTACGTGCCTTGACGAAGTTGATGTCGGTTATCTCAATCTCCTTTTCAATGGGTCTGCGCGCCAGTCTCTTCTGAGGACGAGCAATTGGTGTCTTGCGTATCATGTTCAGCCTGAGATCAAAGATCATAAATATTATCGTCACTATGATCGCCACTCTTCTGTAATGATATAATAGAGGATGAAAGACTTTGGACTTTACCAAAGAATGCGTGCAAATCCCATTACTTACTTCTCAGTGGGCGCGATGGCATCAAGGTCGACAGTATCTTGAGACTCTTTCTCTTCCGGAGTGGTTTCAGTTGGAGTGAAAAACATTGTCAGACCTGGAATGAATACACAATCATTCAGAATAAGAGTCAATATGTACCTTGATCAATGTGGATGTTGGGCGCCATCGACCTTTTCACAGATTTGTTGACGGCTCTGGTAGCCGGGCTGCATTTGCCCAGATCGGCTTCCTTCACCACTCGATTCTTCCATCTATCCGCTGACTGCAATGGGAGATTGGACTAACAAAATAAATATAAAAAAATTAATAAAGAAGATCACAGCTTCTCCCCTCACTTCCAGTGCCCTGGTGGATAAATAATTGAATTGAATTGAAAACTGACCGTGGTTAGGGATGAGAGGCGATCTGAGAGGGACACCTTAACCGCTCCCTCCTCCAATCCTCGCCGGCCACATTCTCGTGTGGTCGCTTGAATCAGGAGACTCGTCCTTTCCGAGATCATTACACGAGCAGGAGAAATAGAGTCTGCTGAAATAAAGAGCATTAAGAACTACATTAAGGAGATGCTAATGCTGCGAGGAATATGCCTAATGTACCTTTATATCATCACACGACTCGAGAGAAAGAGAGATAATAGATCAGCTGAGAGGAAGAGCGGAGTGAGTGAGGGATACGTCTAATGTAGTTCAAGGACGCGCGGAACCGAGAGCAGCCATGTACTCCCCCTACGGGCCGATTGCCGATTGCAAGTGCTCCTTCCCCCCCCCCCCCCCCCTCTGCCCCTCCCCTCCCCGCGGCACTGACTCACGATTTCGATCGGAGACAGTGACGTTTGAAGCGGAGAAACAATGACGAGAGCAGAATCACGGAGTTTCGGAGTCCATCTGGAAATGTATGGTAATCCGGCTGATACGAGCAGTGATAAACAAGATTGAGCGTGGGCAGTTAGGGGATTTATTATGCATTCAAGAGATAAAAGTGAATGCAAAGGCGGCACTTCTCCCTTTGAACACATGTGTTAAAATCTCGGGTTTGACAGGGCGTAGGATGGCTAAAAACAGATAATTTATGGTAATGCGGTATGATAAAGGCTGAAATAAACAGAAAATCATGAAAGGTTTGCGAGAGTTTTCGATTTGCAATGCATACAAGAGATAAAATGAATGTGAAGGCGGCATTTACTCCTTTGAACATATGAGTTAATATCTCAGGTTTGACAGGCCGTAAGATGGCTATAAACAGTGAGAAAAGGCTGGATTCCCGGTTTTACAAGGAGGGAGAATAAGTGGGTAGGTCAAGAGTGAGGGGACCAGACATCGAGAAATGAAGGCGGTCAAAGAGGTTTGCCTATTAGATCCCCCAAAGCCCCCGAACCAAAAGTTTACGTTCTTCTCCGCCAAAACATCCCATTCTTGGACTCAAAGATAAACAATGAGAGCCGTGCAATACTAACTCAGAACCATATGTTCTCAATAGATGGTTCAAACAGATGAGGGAATAGTGTGAAAAGAGAAGAAGTCAGGAAAAGCGCGTCGGGAGTTCTGAGCCCGCGCTAGTGCACATTCAAAAGCAATTGGGACGGTCGCTGCGAAAATAGACGAAAATAATATGTTTTAGGTGAAACTAAGCCCATTCAAACTGATTTTAATATTTTTTTAAACTGAAACAATGTCGCAATAACAATACAACAAACAATTAAGCAGGCCAAAATGTTTTGAATTCAACTGGAGCGCATCGCGGGTCAAACATGCACCTAATTATATCGTGAACTGACTGAACTGATCTCGTTTCAGTATTTATTCTTGCCATTTCGACTTCTTAGCTGTAATTAAGTTTGTTTAAAGTTTCTTGATCCGCTTTTAATAAACATCGATTTCTGTCAAAGTCCTCTTTTTGAATATTCTTGCAACGTGTACTCTTAGATCCTTGGACGCGGGAAGAGTGAAGTGAAGCAGTTGCCACTGTCGCGTCTCCGCTTATCAACTTCCTGTTCCACGTGTCTTCCGCTCCCAATTAATAAATATTTATTAAATCAGGCACGCATCGACCACGGGTACACTGCCATCGAAACTGCCGTACTAAGGAGTACCTACGAGGTGTGTTTTCACAAGCAGTTTTCTCAATATCTTTCATTTTGTTGTTTCTTCTTTTGAAGTCATATTTATTCATTCCAGAAACAGCTTGATGGTTGGTCAACCGAAATGGAACTCAAGATCGGGATCCTGGGAGTGATAGTACATCTGATCCTGCTCTATTCAATCTTCGATGTATACTATACTTCGCCCATCATCGGATCCCTGCCAGCCCATCGGCCTAGCAGTTCGAATCATCCGCCTGCCAAAAGGCTCTTTCTAATCTCGGCAGGTACCCTATCCACACTTTCATTTGCTTCAAATCCACCGTATGTCTCAGATGGATTACGGTACGACACGATCATGGAGAACAAGGAGCTAGCTCCGTTCCTCCATTCGCTCATAGATTCTGGAGTGGTAGGAACTTGCCTATAATATATGATAGTAGTGATGTAATTTCGGTATTCAACTCTCCTTATTCTGCAAACTCTCTCATTTCTCCGACCGGCGTGATAGTGCGCGGAATGTAGAGAGGCAAAACCGAAATTAAATCTCTAGGATACAGTAATCGTTCTCAGGCATCCTCCGGAATGAGTCGTTCGCATGTCCCGACTGAATCCCGACCCGGCCATCTCTCCATCGTTGCTGGATTCACTGAGGACGTGAGTGCGGTGACCAGAGGATGGAAGGAGAACCCCGTCACGTTTGATACGCTCTTCAATCGGTGAGTCTCCGCTCAGTTCTTCGTCTTAGTACAATGTATTTGAAAATACAGATATATTCGAGGGAAAAATTCTTCCACGCAGGGTTGAGTGACAGTAGCCGGAATGGTTAGCCAATTACCCATGAATCCATAAATATCAGTCATAATCAAGTGACTATGTGCAGATCAATCGAGGCCTATCAATGGGGCAGTCACGACATCACGCATCTGTTCTCTGACATTCCTCAAGTGAAAACGGAATCTTTCCCGTCGGAATGGGAGGACTTCTCCTCTCTGGAAAACTACAAACTCGATGAGTGGGTGTTCGACAAGTGTGAGGTGATCTTTCTCTTATTTTCTAAGAAGGGGGGGGGGGGGGTCAACGTCTGACAAAAATCTTTTGTACAATGCAAACCTGATTTCCCTCAGAGCTCTCTTCGCAATCTCTCTGCGGAAACTGTCACCGGATACTCGAGACTGTTCTTTCTACATCTCGTGGCGATAGATACCAATGGACATGGGCACAAACCGCAATCATTCGCGTATCGGGATAATTTGCGAGTCGTAGATGAGAGAGTGAGGAAACTCGTCAGCACAGTTCAAGAAGTGAGCGATAGAAATCGTTATTCGAGAAAAAGCCGTAAAAAATTGCCGCGTCTTCTGAAATCGATGAAAAATGCGGATTTTCAGGTTTTCGCGGACGGTAAAACTGCTTTTCTATTCACTTCTGATCATGGAATGACTGAATGGGGATCGCATGGAGGCGGAACAGAGGAGGAGGTATTCCACGTGTAACTCACTGCAAAATAACTCCAAATCTCGTTCAGACTAGAACTCCATTTATTGTGTGGGGCAGTGGAGTGGCTGGAGGAGTGAGGGAGTCCCTGGAACAAGTTGATCTGTGCCCGTTGATGACGTCCATTCTGTCCATTCCCTTTCCTACCAATAACCATGGTCGGATCAAGACCAGTCTACTAAACACGTCTGCCAGATATCAGTCGAGCGTCGTGATGGCCAACTACCTTCAGGTGAGCTATCCCATCCCAAAAATTTATCCCAATCGACCAATGTTTCAGCTGAGGGAGATCATTCTCCATCAGATCTCTCGAGTGGGCAGGAGGTGGTGGTTGAGCTCGGAAGCAGTCACCAAAACCGCCCTGGACTCACTTTCCACTCAGGCTGCGCAACTGGCAGCCAAAGGGTATGACAAATGAATCCAAATATAAATTTCGAAGTAATATTTTGTTTTCAGCCGTTTCAAAGCTATCACATCACTCGTCTCTGCTCAACTTCCCCTTCTCCAACGCTCTATCTTCCTCTATCACAGAGTGGATCGGCCTATTCTCTCCATTCTCGTTTCATTCTCATTCATCGCCTTCCTACTACTTCTTCACATTTCATCCCAGCAATTAATTCATATCAGTGAGTTGCTTTTCATTTTTACCGCAATCAGCACAGCATTTCAGGTCTCACACCTTCTGCTCAATTGGTGGTATCCCTCCTTTTCATCTCACTAATCTCCTCATTCTTCTTCGTATCATCATCGCATATCATCTACCTTATTCTTCCCATCTACCTCTTTTCTCTGATTCCTTTATCATCAGTTAGGGCCTTGGTTCCCAATATGCTACAAATCTCCTCGCTGCCTCCAATTTTGCTCGTTTTTCTACTTCATCTTTCATTTTATGATCGGCGCTTTTCCTCACTCTTCCCACTCTATCTCTTGTCAATACCCTACTCATTCTACCACAACCGACCTGTCTTCCCAAACTGGAGCACAATATGGAATATTCTGTGCATATCCCTATGCCCGTTCCCCTTCTTACCGCCTTGTGGTGTTATTTCCTTCCCATTTCTCTCATCTGTACCTCCATTGCTCCTTTCAGTCGTTCTCCGTCAAATCCGACCACTTTTCCCATCGCAGTCAATGATAGATGCGCTTCTTTCCCTTTCTCTTCTCAATTCAGCCCTCATAGTCATTCATTCTATCTTCCCATCATACGCTATTCTACGTCTGCTATCGTGGTTGTCCATTCCCCTACCGTGGCTCCTAGTATACCGTACTCCACCTCGTTCAGCTTCCCGCCTTATCTCCTTATCAATTGCTCTGTTCCTACCGTATTCCCTTCTGTCCTCATCGTATGAATCCCTTTATCTGCTGCTTCTCCTTCTTCTTCTCTGTCTCCTAACGCGCATTTCATCCTCCCACTCTTCGTCGCTCTTCTTCCGTCTCCCCTTATCATCAGCTATCTCATCTGTGTCTGTCTTCCTTCCCCTTCCGCATCTGCTCACTTTTCTGACTTTGTTCGCAACCGGAAATCTAGCCTCGCTCTCGTCGTTTTCTCCCTCATCCCTGAATAGATTCATCTCAGTTTTCTCTCCTTTCACTATGGCTTCCCTACTCATTCTCAAGTTACTTTCCCCTATTCTGCTGATCTTCCTTCATCTTCGTTCATCTTTTCCATCATTTTCCTCGTCCTCTTCATTGATTTCATCTACTCTAATCTATTCTGACTTGTTATCACTGTTATTCTTCTATCAACTCCGTGATTCTGGCTCTTGGCTGGATATCGGAATGAGCATCGCTCATTTTGTCATTTCACTCTGTTCCTCACTCGCATTTTACTTGCTATTTCTCCTTTCTGATTATTTGTTATCGGTTCCTTTCAATCCAAATGCTCAAAAGCGTGACAAATGTGATGCATGATCCAATCTCGTACCTGTTTACAGGTAACTGCCCTCGAATTGTGCCTTTCTTCTCACATAGCTTTTAATTAATAGTTTATTATTAAGCATTAAATCATGTGTTTGCTTTTTAATGTACAGTACATACAATTGAATGTGTTTGATAAGGGAAGCTCAGAATTGAATAGGGAGAAGCTAAAGCATGGGAAAGTGGGTCACAACTGACTTCACAGCGAGTTCCTGCTAGTGAACACTCGAACAATGGGCCCTTTCCCGAATCGAGCGACAATCTGGAATGGGCATACTCAGTAATCGGGATGGTAATTCAAAGATCGACTCTCTTCATTTCGCGTGCTCTCTCGCTTCTCTAACCGGTGAGAGGGTATGCAAAAAGAGGAGAGTTGTAAACCCTACTCAGGATACATTTTCGAATCAGTTCATACCGACCTTCCCCATTGTTTTTTTTCCGTTTCACTACATAGAGGCGTGATAATTTTCCAATGATATCGAATATAAGTCATATTTGCTGAACCGTATTCAAAGACCATTCAAAACACGGTTTAATTGATTTTCATATCAGTAAGCAGGAGAGTAGGGTTGGCAAATGCAGAGGGCAAATGCAGAATTTCATTCTCTCACACAAAGGCGAGGTGAGCTGCGTCCCTCTTCACGCAGAGGGGAATGACTCGGGCCCCTCTGCATGCAGAGGGGCGCCCTCTGCATTCCTCTGCGTTTATTTTTTCACGAAGAATCGCCCTTCAAATGTGTGCAATTTACATGTGAGGAGAAGCCTTAGTATGGATCGATATCCAGACGCCTTCCTGCATGGTCTCGAGACCATTTGCATCGTTTTCGATCATTTTGTCGCTCTTTCAGGGGTCCATGGCCGAGTGGTCCAAGGCGCTGTTTTTGGCTTGATCGTGAGGTTAGGGGTTCGATTCCAACCACGGGTAAACACATTTGCCAAGCCATGAGGGGCTAGCATGAAGTAGCCTAGCCCTTGCTTAAACCCCAACGCTCGGCAAAATCGATTGTACATGTTGGGATTCGTTGTTGTACTACATGCATTTCCCGGATTGCGCACTAAAAAGCCATTAATTTTGTAAATTTCGACTTTATCAGGACCCCGCTTTTTTCTGAAAGCACAGAAAAACATCATTCTTGAACATTTCGATATCTGCTCAGACTGTCCTCGCACGTTGAATTAGCCTTCCTCTGAATTGGAGGCGTTTTTAGCCAAACATTGTGGTAGCCACCGAAAAATAGACAACGATCGTCATCCTTTGAAATCACCAACTTCAGTTTGTTCACATCGATTGCAATGCGTTTTCTGCACGTAACACTTTAATTCACTATTGCCTAACTTGTGAGTGGAATTAGCCCTACTCTCGATTTGAAGAATATCAAACCTCAAAATCGCATAATACCTCTGAAAAATGGACGGTTCTCGGTTGCTTTTGCTGCCCTGTGTTTTATGCACAGGAAACAGTTTTGAAATACCATCTATGTATTGAAGGAGACCAAAGGGTAGGGGAATCGAGACGCACGAACAATTCGAAAAATGTCGGATAGTTGGCCAAAAACTAGAAAAAAATTCGACCAAACAAGCCATAAACATTTGTTGGGGAAGAGATCTCAATCATCTTTGAGCCATGCGAAAACCAACCTACTACAATCATCAAACTTTTGCCTTTGGTGGGAGTATCATGACCTACCGTACTCTATTCTAAAGTTTCGAGGAAAAATATTCACCCGTTCCCGAATTAGAGCTCTTTCTGTGAAAGACCCTCTGCATGCAGAGGGGGACCGACCGAGCCACTCTTCACGCAGAGGGGAATGAACGACCGCTCAACTCCCCTCTGCATTTGTCGAATTCCTCTGCATTTGCCATCCCTACAGGAGAGCCATTTCTCTTTCAGTTGATGAAGATTATGCAAATCCAATCTCTAAATGGAAGTGAGCGGATATTCAAAAAGTAGTTGGACGCAGAAGGCGGTGCCTTTCCCCAGAGCGAGAGAAATTCTCCACTAAACTTCCTGTCTTTGCCGTCTCAGGTGACATCATGGCACCTCTCTCGTTTCTCTGCAGTTCTACACAAATCAATGATGGGGAGGGGCAGAGAAGGATTGAAGCTAGGCGGAGAGAGAGAGAGTACGCTGCGAAAACATTTAGTCCTCTCCCTTGGTTTCGCTTATGCGAAGTCCAGTGCAGGAAACTATTTCACAAAAAGTTGTTCTCCCGTAGGTACCTAATCTACCTCGATCCTCCATCTCTACTATCGAATAAATCTAATGGAATTTGTCAACAAACCGACGACATAACCGGAGCGAATGCAAAAAGTTCGTGATGGTTTGAGCGATCCTGAATATTTGCGTGTTCATAGTATCGAACAAGTACATATTTTTAGTCAAACGTCGTCTGTAAAAACAAGGCGAGGCGATACTAGGTCCGATCTCCTTCCATCTTCCTACGACTTCCCCTCCTTCACGGTACGAGCTTATTACAGCGAATAATTCCATCAATAACATGTGTGAAGTCCTGATCTCTTCTACCGAGACCGAATACGTCAGGTGAATATTTTCAGCACCGAAGTTCGATTGGCGTCAGCCTCAAACTCCACTCAGACTTGGTGAGCATTGCATATAGTTTCTCTTTGGTTCTCTCTTGTGTGAACCTATTGGCGAATATGCAAATAACGCTTCTGTTCAAAACGTGCTTTCTCAGGGCGAACTAGTCGTTCGATGTTCAGGTCGTCCCGTCATCCCAAGTAGAATCAAAAGTTGCAATAAGGTCAGTGGTACCGCTAAGGGGTGTAAAAGTGTCGGTTGCTCGAAGTTGTTTACTCTTTTCAATTAGAGCTTTAGTAATGCACAGTGACGAGATGTTAATCAATCATGGTCCATTTCAGTGTCTCTCATTCTGCCACCACCTGCTACCTCACCAACATATACCCACCATTAAGATCTAATCCAAGCATGACTATGATAAAGTCTCTGTCCATCATTGCCAAACTCTGATAAAAACGTTAATTTTTATTGTGATTTGAATACCTGTGCATGCCACTGAAGAAGCGGTCCCTCTGGCTCCAACTCGAAAGCTCGATATATTAATTTGATGAGAACATCGGCCTCCTTCTCGCTCAGTTTACCCACAGCGCTCTCGATCTCATTCAACCGGAATGACTTGAGAACTTTCGCGGTGATCAGAGTCGTTCTGTCCTGAATTACTGGAATCAGAATATTTATGACTAGGACCGTCAGCGTGAAGAGCTCGTGCGAGAAAAATCATTATAGCAATGCCCTATCAAGAATAATTATGACTGATGCGTGTATCAGATTAGATCAGTATTGATTCCGTATGTTTGGGAAAGAATGTCTTGGTCAATTCCCTTTTCCCACCTTGAGATCCTGAGGGATTCTGCCCGCGGGAGTATTCTGCAGGACGGAATGGAGCGCCTCGCCGCTTCGGTTGCCTTGCAGTAGAAACTCTACCGCCTTCTCGTCTACTCCACTCTGAAATAGTACCGTCAATGAAGACGCAATGCCCACTTCTTGTCCACTTCTTGTCCAAAATCAAAATGTGTACAGAAACAGTGTGTTTGGCAAAGAAATGATATGTGATTTATAAGCGGCACATATTACAAAATAAATAAGAAAGGAGGCTGACCACATTGCAGTTCTCCGCTCCATCCTCGAACTTATCATCTTCCAGTGCATCCACATCCAAACGGCGATAAGCTGTAGACTCCACGTTCTTAGCCATGGCAAACTAACAGAGATTCACTATCGACCCCCTTCTTATCTACCCCAAGCAGAGGCGAATGAATCAGCATGGTGTGCCTGAGAGTGTGGACTCACCGCCGCCTTTTCGGGTTTCCCTCTTTCTGCGTTTGCACGCGGAAGGAGCGTGAGTAAAATCTATCGAGGTGTTTGTGGGCGCCTTTTCTTCAATTATTATAATTTCGACGTTCCTCGTCCGTCCATTATTCATTTAACGACATGTCGACAAATGGATGAGCATAATGCGGATGAAACTACTTTCCTTACCAGGCATTCTAAGGTGAGTTCAGTTGTTTTCTATTTTTTTGGCTAATTATGCCTAGTTTCGTCACGAATGCTGGTATTTGCGCAATTTGATGCTTCCGTTAGTTTTTTTTATTGAGCATCTCACTAGCGCACTATACAATTATCAATAAATGCGCCTACTTCAGGTCCGCCGGTACGGCACAACACTCAAAGTGTCCAATTCCCCGCCCGCGCAATACCAAATACACCACGTCGAACCGTCGGAAACGCTGCAAGGGATCGCGCTAAAGTATAACACAACGGTAAGACTGATTCAACTAGCAATTAACAGCTGTTGCTTTAGGTGGCGGAGCTAAAGCGCATCAACAAATTATGGAACGAATCGATAATTGTACAAAGTTATATCAAAGTTCCGTACGTTGAGAGCATAGTGCCTCCCAGCGAAACTAGCGCCACGCCCGTCCCTTCCTCATCCAAGCAAGAAAGTGTTAGCGATGTGCTATCGAGAATTGATGACGTCATAAAACGAACGACGAAATCTCTTAGCAAAATGGAGCGCGAATCGTCCTTTAGTAAATCTCCTAGCACACCTAATTTCCCAAGCACGCCTAGTTTTCCTTCAACTGTGCCCGCCTATCAATGTTCATATCAAGATATAGGTTCTGAGTAATTCAATTGTAGTTTTGGCTCATCACATGGTCATACACTGTTCCAGTGTCAGCATTCTCAGAATGTGTATTTATGAAATTATTTATTTGATTCATGATAAACCAATGTGATCTCTTATAAAATCTGTCAATTATTCTGACAAAAAAGTTGTTTCTGCTCACTTTTGGTTGCTTTTTTCAAACGCAGATGTTTCCTTTCCTCCAATGCTCAAACGGCAAGTTTCTCTCCTTTCCCTCTCTCATCAGCAACCCTCTCTTTTCCCTTCTCTCTCATCAACCTTTCTCGTTCCGTGGAGAGAGATAAATTGGCTGACGACTTTCAAAGGGGTGCAAGAAAGGAGAGAGGGGGTGAAAGCACTGCGTTTCTACATGCATGTATGAGTTCTAAATGACCCATCTCGTCATAATGCCCAGGGTTTCTTACTTTTGTACTACATCCAGATTCATTCTTCTGAAAAAAAAACAGAAATCTGTTCCAGCCGTTGTGAAGCAGATAGAGGTCTAAAATTTTGGCTGTGGACTCTCATGATTCGGTATATGAAGCCCTGAAAATATCGCGGTTCTAGCTCTTTTCATCTCTGAGATCTAGGGAGTTGCGGAAGTATTGGTGATCGACAACTGACTTTTTTCGAATTTTGTTGAATTTCGTCCTAGAAAAATATCTGGAGGTTTGTTGGTGCCTAGCATGGTTCAGAAACGAAGCAGGGCTATAATTGTCTAACTTAGAATTTTGAAATTAAGGCAGTTGTCGATCACCAATACTTCCGCAACTCAAGACCCTGGATCTCAGAGATGAACAAAGCTAGAACCGCGATATTTTCAGGGCTTCATATACCGAATCATAAGAGTCCACAGCCAAAATTGTAGACCTCTATCTGTTTCACAACGGCTGGAACAGTTTTCTGTTTTTTTTGCGAAAATATCGGAAAATCGTCGGAATCGTTCACTTTCTCCCGGTTTATCGGTAAAGTAAATGCCAAGTCTCATTTTTGGATCAATTTACTTTGTATTTCATCGAACCAGCTACAAAGTGTTCTCCTGGATTTGATACTGTAGTGTTCAAACGAGTACGATATCTTTCTTTCATCTGCTGAAGTGTGTGATGTTGAGATTTTCAAAGGAGGAAGGAAGAAATTCTATACAAGTTGAAGATGAGCAGAGATTGAAAGGACGATTTCTTTCTCAGATGGGATGATTCACCACCAGATAGTGTACGAGCGAAGGGAGCATTCGAGCTCTCTCAGTATTGTCTCCGTTCCTCTCCTCGAGAAGTCGCGTCTCGGGTTTTTTGCATAATTTTCTAATATACATAGTTAAAAGATTTTGGCGACAGCTGCTGATCTCATTGAGTCACAACCGCTTAGAGAAAGAACCCTCCGCAACTCATGCCTTCTTCTAACTGTTAATTTTATCGTCGCGCATTATATTTTTCACGAATTGTATTACGCAAATTTAAATCATTGCATCAATTCCAGGAAACTAGACTTCCTCTTTCATCCGTGTAACATGGACGAAATGTGCTGCTCAAAAATTACAAAAAAACGGATACAAGGAGTTCTCAGAAATGTTAGTGTTTTTATTTGGTTTTTGGTGATGAACACTGGTAGTTTCAAGCATCGAAGTTCATTTGGAGACAATAGTCATCTCACAAGACATGAGTACGTCGTGGGAAGCTTCAACTATCACCAAATGAAAAGACTACATGTCAATTTGCCATATTTTTGGAGATTAGCCATTGACGTAGTCCGACTATGAAAGGGGGGGGGGGAGGATCATTAGTTGGTCATTTCTGTCCCGCGGGTTTTACTCATCTGCATTTTACAGCCGCCTCGACCACATGCTCGTGGGCAGTACGATCCCGTACTTTCCACAGCGCCTCACTGATCCCTCGTTCCGGTCAGTTTTCCTCGTACCTAACTTCCCTTCATAGTGTTCTTTTATACTAGTTCGATTCTCCAGCCGTGGTTTTCCGTTTTAGGAGTTCCCTCAGATGTCCCTGAGTTATACCTTGATGGTTCCACCTTCTATCCTGGAGACGCATGATGCCGCGGCGCAGGTGCTGTGTGAGGCCACCAGCGAAGCGGCTGATGTGTTCACTCCTGGTGACCGCGGATATCGAGTCGAGACAAAGGTCGGCATCACGCTGGATTCGCCGTTCCTAGTGATGGGAAGCCATCCCAGAAGATCCTACGTCCACAGACTGGCGATACGCAGACAGATCTCCATTTCCTTTATTTCATCCAAGTCACTACTACCCTGATGTGATTCGATAAACTGTGACTTTCTCAATCTTTTCCTTTGCGTCTCTTACGATGGTATTGAGGGATATATGCTACAAGACCAGTCAGGGAAAGAATAGTCGTACATATGTTTGGGTATTTTTGTTGAATACTCTTGTATTCCTCAATCCGCTTTAATCATTCTGGGAGAGTGAATCTCTCTCTCCTCACTCTCGTCCCCCCACCTTCTTCTCTCTCTCGTTCACTCTTGTCATTTCTCTCCTTCCCGAACTCTTGAGGGTTACCGTATCTATTGCGTTTCTGACTGGGAGATGACCACTTCTTCTTCCCTCTTCTCCCTTCGCTTCCGATGTTTGATACCCCTCCTTCTCTCCTTGAGGTTTGTCCACCGTAACCCCTTTGATCTATTCCGCAGCTCTTTTCTCATTTGGCCCACCGATCTGAATGTATTTCCCGAGGGTCCCTACCAAAACTTCCCCCTCGTAAAACGTCCTCTCATGCTTCGTCTCATGTCTCAGAAACCTATCTTACCTCAGAAACCCCGATTCACTATGCACTCACCAACCAGTAGCAACCATATCAAGGCACAATTAAATTGGAGAGACTCGAAAAAAACGCTACTTGAGTACGTGTTGCATGTGGGGTTCGGTGAGGAGATGAGACGAGTCTCTACCTCTTGCAAAACATCACCTGCGGGCGGGAGTCGAACCTGCCTGCGTCGGCATGCTAGTCAGGCACCATGCCCAGGTATAATCCGTCGTCTCATGCTCTACAACTTTGATGTTGACGTCAAAATTCTCAGACGGCTGTGGAATAAGCCTTCTCTCGATTTAGCCTCTTAGTGCCAGTGGGGACGTTTTACGAGGGGGAAGTTTTGGTAGGGACCCATTTCCCGAGTCTTTCCCATGCGCACAACCTTCTTCTCAGAATGGCGGCCATCTTCCCTGCACTGGCTGCCGTGGTCAGCGTCTCGGGCGGGTCTTTCCCGGGGGGAGGGGGGGGAGGGTGAGCCGAACCGGCGCTACGAGTCGGCGGCTGCTTGTGCTCTCCTACTGCACAAACGACAGGATGTATCAGATAACAGACAAGAAAGACTACAATGAACTGTTTGAAATATAGGAGAAAGAATCGTGTATGAGTTGTTGACCAAACCGATCATTGGCTTATTTAGACAATTGGATAACTATACTATCTGACCTAACCGAACTCGATCCCGATGTAGTTCGTGTGAAACATCTTCCCGCGCGTTCATTCTTTATCACTCAGTTGTGTTTTTGAAGCGATCTTTGATGAGGAAAATTGAGAAGAACAACAACCCAAATATAATATCCGCGCCCAGAAAGCGATTTGACTCCGATACCGATTCTTTACCGAAACTAGTGCATTCATTTGAGAATTTGGTATCATTGTCATCTTCCGATGATAAGCGTGTCATTTGATTGAGATTGTTAAAGAGAAAAAGAGAAGAAAGAGAGTAAATAAAAAAGGATAAAAAGTAATAAAAAGGGATCGTTCTCGCGAGGGGCTTGGCTGTCACATAGGAAAGTTTCGATAGTTGTCATAATCGTATTCTTCTCATGAGGGGCTCTGTTGCCAGCTGGGGAAACTTCGACAATCTTCTTGACGGTCTTCGTTTCGTGATGTGATCAATAAAGCAAATACGGTTTGAGGAGGGTGACAATGTCTCGGGATGACGGAGAGGCGATGATTCAGCGAACGAGAGGCGGATTCGTATGCGCTCAGTCAGAGATGACACTATTCGTTTTCCCGTTGCACTGTCTCAAATTATCCCTTTTTTGTTATTATCGGCATTTTTTAAATTTATAACATAACATCTTTGTTTTTCTGTTCAGGATTCTGATTTCCTCATTATTCCGTATCTACACTACTGAATTGATCAATGCATGTAAACAAAAATGACCAAACTGTGGATCCACAGCATCGCTAAAGGTTCGCCTGTATGTAGTTCTTGTCGCTGACGTCACTGGTCGAAATCCCTCCACCCGTTCAAATATCTTGCTATCCCATTCCAGGATACTGCGAGAATCGATACATTAAAGAGAATCGATGCTGCATGTGTCCTAAAAGATTCGATAGAGACTGCCAACGTAAAGCGAGTAGTAGGAGGGGACGTGACCTAATTGATTAAATTATAATGACTCGATGAACTATTTGTATTATGGTGAAGCAATATCATAGCATGAGTGGTGAAAAGACTAGCACGATAAACCTTGCTTGAACAGCCGATTAATGGTTGAGAATTTTGGGAGTCCTGAGTTGCGCGGAGAATAGCGCAATCATGCTGAAGAGCCTACTGAGCCATGGTAATAAGGGCAGATCAGAGACCAAAAGAACAGCGGTTGGCTCAAGATTTGAAACAATTACAGACTGTTTTTATCTAGAAGCGATTCTTGAGGTTATCATAGAAATCTATCTATTCAAACTCAGCTAAGATTATAACTTTGTTCTATCGAGCATTAATTGACGTGTTTATTGTGACATCATCGCAGTTTTATTTTTGCGAAACACGGAAACGAAATGTGAGATCTTGGAATTGATTCAATGTTAACCAACTCATAACAAAATGCTGAAAATTGTAATCATTTTTAAGGCATAGAAGGAATCGAAAAGGAATCGAGTTCGAGGGTAACAAAATAACAATTACAAAATAACTAAAATATACCAGTATTTGATATTATGTATAAACGATGAACGCAATCGCTTCTCTCATAACTTCAGAATCTCGATGTCGAGGGCATAGGGTCAGGGGGAGAGGCATCATCAATTTTGACGACCGTAGTTTGGATCTCTTTTTCATGCTTTCCATCATGGGAAGTTCCGACAACCATTGTTTGGGTCTCGTACTCGTGAGGGGCTTGACTGTCACCCATGAAGCTTTCGACTTCTTTCATAAGCTTATTCTTCTCATGACGCGCTCTGTTCTCAGCTGGGGGAATATTCGTCAAGACCATCACTTCCTGAGGGACTCGGATCTCGTTTGTTTCGACAAATTCCATATCGTCGACTGTGTCCTCCATGTTCGCATTCGCTGTGGATCCCATGAAGGTATTCTCGTCGGCCTGTAAATATATTTGCTTGGTCATTGCGGTCATATATTCCTAACTAGCGCCCTTGATGGAATTAATTCCGGAACTCCAATAGCACGAACTACAGAATTTTCCTGTTTTGTCCCCGAAAGGGTGTGAGCAATGAGTAGGTTTCGGAATAAATTTTGGGATTCCAATCCAAATAGAATTCCATCCAGACGAGAAATTTCTTACTCTTATCTGCCTGAGGATCTCGACTAATTGAGATTTAACCTGAACGGACTCCGGCTTCTCATCGAAGACATTCGTTTTCATCGCCTTCAATTATAAAATATTGTGAATTTAAAAAAAAAAGTTATATGACCTATATACAACAAATCAATCGCGAACCGTGACAAGAAGGCTGAGCAACTCGGGTCCGTTTGAGAATAGATCTCCGACTGCAGCAGATTTCTGTGCCTGAAAGAAATTCTTTTTTTTTCATGCGAAAGGTGAAAAATACCCTAGACATAACAACTCAAACAGACCTCCAGAAAACGATGTACGGAGTGTACTGAATCTCCCCCAAGGTCCCCAGAGATTTGCATCCAATGGATAAAGTTTGAGAGAATCTGCAAAAAAAAAACAAGAATTGAAGTTATCGTTATTCGTACCGTATAATCACACTTTTCTCTCATGATCAATCGACTTTCAACATGCATTTTAAGTATAGCTCAAAAATTAGTAGCGCGAACTTTGTAGTAAGTCGATAGCTTATCGTTTGGCCGAGCTACTGCGGTTTACCCGAGATGCCAGCGCGCCACTTCCGTGAAGCTGTGTGAGCACTTTAGCACACGGCCGCGCAAAGTATGCGGAAAATTCATGCAATTGTCGACGCATCATCACGTATGTGGCGCACCCGGCTTTTTCAACATTGCAGCAACACCGCGCCACACTACTTAAATTTATTTTAACGGAATTTTCTCACAAAGTCCATCTTATGATAGTAAATAGAACAATTTATAACTCACTTTATTGACGTCCGATTCGTTGTTTCCTCTGAATTCGGAGACAGCCTCGAGGATATTCTCAACTGCCAATGACTGGTCAGTCTCTTCAGTCTCTCGTCGAGCGATCATTGAAGCTAACGTAGAGGCACCGCTTGCAGCGATGTCAGCCCACCCGAGATGTCTGCTCATCTGAAAGACACGACCATCATTTTGTATATCAGTACAGGAAGGGTGACAATTCCGCAACTTTTATTTTTCCGCAACTTGATTTTTTTTTTCGTTAATATAAAGATGAAGTTATGCTGATCAGAATAACACCTCTCCCAGGATCCTACGGTGGCTAGAAATCGAAATATGTCGAGTTGCGGAAATTTCGGGGAAAAAAAAGAAAAAAAAAATCAAGTTGCGGTTAAATAAAAGTTGCGGAATTGTCTTTTTTTCATTTGTCACCCATCCCAATAAAGAAATATATTCATAATGAATTCAATTCTCTTTATGGAATTATCATCACGTGTAATAATTTAATCGAACGTGAATAACTGGAAGTTGTTCCATTTTCTTGGATAGAAACTGACAGCCATGACTCCGAATCCGTATGCTGCGACCTGGCGAACTTCGAAGCACTCGTCAATGAGAGATTGATAAAAGAGCTCAATCAATCCGTCGCGATCCTTTTCTCTGAGGATATCCTCGTATTCCTGACAATGATCAATCAGTTGGTAATTGAAACCGGATTGAGATGTCCAGTCCAACCTCTATTTTTCTCTCAAAATATTTCTCGATTATGGCAAAAAAAATCATACCTGAGGCGAGAATTCGATGAGGTCGTTAATGATGCATAGTCCCCACTGTCTCTCCAAGTACGAACGTCGATGGTCGATGATAGGGAATACGAGAGGAAGCAGAGGATTGACCACTTGGTGGAATATATTCCCGATGGTCTAAATTGCACATTGGCTAATCAAGTCGGTACTCTCGAGAAGATGAATAGTGAACTCACCTTGAATCCCGTGTGGATTACATCGGAGATTCTGGCCAAGATTGCAATCTCCATGTTTATAATTTCACCAAATTCCTCATCGGTAACGGCATCGAATTCCTGACAAGAATGGATCAGTTGAATACGATGCAAGTATAGCAAATACTAATATTACAAGCTCACCCCGGGTTCATCTCCCCATTGTCTTCTCAATTCGTATCCCTCCAACTCCTCCTTCAGCATGGCACCGATCTCCCTCAGCTCCTCCCCCGTAAGGCCCTATAGTTTGGATTTGAACGCACAGCGATGCTGACTTAAAATCAATAAATTGTTCGCAAGTTTAGAGACTCTGACAAGGGGAGAAATTAACCAACGATAATACATTGAATACAAGTTATATAACTCATAACTGACTCACTTCTGGCCCGAGTCGAGCGATGCAATACTCGACGGAAGTGATGAGTTGGCTCTTGATGTCAATCTCTCCCTCCGACTTGATCGCCTGCTTCAACGCATTCCAGAATCTCACCCAGAGCAAACGCAAAGCCGACACTCCTCTTTCTGTTCGGACACAATCCAGTAGATGAGGTAGGGTATCCGCGGCGAATTCGCGAATTCGCCCGTCGAAGAACTTGAGATGGTCAATCATCAGATTCGAAAGCTCTTCCACATACGGAATCAACAAAACTGCAAAGGTAGCCTAATTTGTAAGTCAAATCGAGTTGGCCATATTCTTTCAGATATCCAAACACGCCGAGAAATGAAACAATACATGTGTACCAAATGATCAATGGCGAGTCTGCGTGTTTACCACGTACCAGTTCTCGAGTATAACACTAGACCCGCCCCCCTCACCCTAGTTCCTTCTCTCTGGGGGTAAAGTTACATTAACAGATGAAGAACAACGCCTCTCCGCACTCAAACTGCTATCGGAAGGTATGTGGAAGGTTTGCGACCGATCGAACAAACCTCCAAGCTTTCTTGCAAAGCAAAAGATTCCGCGGCATGCTGTGGCCTTCTCCTCGAGTTTCAAAGCGTCGAAATTCTCCTCAGTCAGAAGCGCCTCATCTGCAAAAATGCACGTTACAAAGCATTATCAATTATATGTTTATACAAGCAGACTAGAAAAAAGTCTCTATTATTTTACCATTGACAACGGTGGGCGAGTACTGTGCAGTATGGATGATGGAACGCATCAACATAGGCATGTGCCGGACAAAGTCGGGGCCCAGCACTTTACTTTCGATGACGAAACGCGTCCACGACGCGATGAAGTAATAACACTGAGAGCGGTCGAGATCGAGGGAGGCCAGGATGGGCACTAGTATCACCTGTAGACAACTAGCATATACATCATGATCCAATCATATTGTGAAAGAGGCATATTCACTATCATAATATACAGAGAGCATACATCGGAAGAGTCTGTTGAGAACACATCTTTCCCGACGGCGAGTCCGATCAGATAGAGGCACTCGGTGATCTTCCCCCGGAGAATCTGGCGATACTTTTTTGTTACAATGAGGTTCAACCAAAATTAAAAGTTTTTTTCGAGCACAAATTGTTTTACAAACATTTTCTTGTATATTCGTAATTCAACGCAGGTCTACTTATGTGAATGAACAAATTCACAATTGCGATAATCCAATTTGTACCTTGAACTTCTCAGGGCACCCTCTGAGAATCAACTTGAGAAGACTGATCAGTCTGTCGTAGAACTTGATGAAGAGTTCCTGATCGGAAACGGCCGCCGATGCAATAAGCGCTATTGTCTAAAGAATTCGATTATGCATTATTTAGTCTGAATGATTGATACCTGTTCTAGAATAAGTCTCAATCCATCGGAGTTAAATTTCCGATAGGTCGCCTTTAGCACTTCTTCTATAGCGTGCATCAGAGAATCGAGGTGCTCGGAGATTATTTGCTGTAACATGTATTAAAAAGATTTATTCCAATTTACAATAAACTGTTTGATTAAACCCCCTTTTCCAATCTGTTCATGGCGTAGTAGCGTTTGTGATATTACCTTTTTGGACATTTGAATACACAGCGACAACTGGACGGATGATAGAATTCCAAAAATGAAGACAGTAAATACCTTGGGACAGTCCTCGCTGAATTCCACGAGGGCCACTGCTGCCTGTGCTGATACACGAGGGATCTCAGTGTCTCTCAACGCAGCGATAAGTGCGGGAACGAACTGCCATTGTATTAGTAAACGTCAAATACAAACAGTTTGAATTCATACGATATTGTTCCATCTCTCTTGTAAAGGGTCCTCGTGCGCGTTTTCGAAAAGGAACGTGAGTAAATCCATCGCCGAATGACGATGCGACTCCTCTTTCTCGGTGTTGTGAATAATCTGCAAGGGACAACCATTAGGAAGGATGCTATTAGCAGTCAATTCTTTTGCATAATAATATAAAAGAGAGAGAAAATAGACCTGGCTGCAGAGGCTGATGACAGCCGATAGATGGGGCTGGAGAACGCTAGGGAGACTGTCAGCAAGACTGGATATGCACTGTAGGGGAATGTCATCTACGCCTTCTGTAGTAGCCATGAGCACGCACACCTCAACACTCAATACTGATAAATTTGTGGTTTGAAGATGGAATATGTTCTGGCAATAAGTCTTATGAAAAGATTCGGACGATATCCTGCTGAATGGGCACAATTTGTGAGTTCGAGACACTACAGTCCCGCAGAGTCTCCGCCCCAAGAAGTGGGGCACGGAGGGTTACCGTGGGTCACCCGAGGTCACCCCGACTTTGAGGCGGCCTTAGACCTCTTTAAAATGCAAGTTCGACTTACTATTTTTGGCTATTGACTTCTATCATGAGGGTCAATGGATATGTGAATGCAGATTTCCGTAATTTGCCTTTTAAGCTACTTTCTGAGACATCATAGTTTAGCCCTCGTCTCCTCCCCTCCCCTCATTTTCATAAACGACAGCTCCCTCGAAAGGCGATAGTGAGGAATGGGTGAGGGGAGTGGAGGGGAGGAGAGACGGGTCAAGATGACGTCTCAGAAAGTAGCTCAAAATGCAAATTTTGGAAATCTGCTTTCACAGATCCAGATCCGTGAGAAAAGCCCATAGCCAAAAATTGTAAGTCGAACTCGCATTTTAAAGGGGTCTAAGGCCGCCTCAAAATCGGGGTGACCTCAGGTGACCCACAGTGACCCTCCGTGCCACACTTCTTGGGGCGGAGACTCTGCGGGACTGTATGTAAAAGACGGTATAGTGAAACAGTTGTAATCCAGTACGTTATATTCCGAATATTATCATCAGTTATATTGCTCATTTGTAAGTTACAGGTTCCCGCTGTACCTCGATGGCGGTGGGAGTGAGAGTTCCGAGGGATTCGATCGTCTCGAAGTCGTGATCGCATTCAATCAAGAAAGAAACGTATGCTTTCAATGCGGCAGATCGAACAGTCTGATCGTGCAAACATCTCTCGAAGAACGCCTTCAGACCGGGCACACAAGACCGCGTGGCGTTGCCGAATACATTGGGAACGTCTCTGTAGGATGAAAATGAAATATTTGTCTGACCTGTGAGCAATTGCTGTTCCAGAACAACGCATAACGGAAGCTTTTGGAAAAGATAAGCAAACGTTAATTATTTTTGGATTGAGAATTGAAAATATCGAGCGACTCGAATTAATACCCACGCAATGATAGAAAGAGCTGTCTGTTTGAGCGGAGTATAGTCAGATGAAGCACAGAACTGGAGAAACTGTGTCATTTCGGTCCATTTCTGAGCACCCGTGTTGACATCTGTAGGAGATTAGGGTGAACACCCAATATTGCCAATGTACTCGCCTATTCTCCTTCTGGCTACTTCACCCATCAGCTCGGCAAGCTTCTCTCTGACGATGTCGCTGGGCTCAGTGTGTGCCGCCTGGATGTGAGAAACATTGCCGGGTTTTGTCTAGTTTTGGCATGTTTTGTCTAATTTTGGCATGCGTATATTTGAAGAAATAAATAACAGTTTGAATCGTACTATGATCAGAGCATTGCAGAATTGAGTGAGGTTGTCATATCTCCAGACGGAAACGATCTGCACCCAGCTGCTTGAAAGTAGACGACGGAGGAGGATGAGGGCGAGAGAACGAGGCTGCATTAAAAATATTTTGTTTTAGGATTTCGTGCAAAAGTATTGGCACAAAACTAGATAGTTTCTTTTTTTCCGAACCAAATAGGCAAGCAGTCTGATAATTTTTATTGTAGACTATCAACTTGCTAGTGGTCCATTTCTGATTGTGGTGTTATAGTACGATTGTTCAATCTCATATGCTCACGATGGATGACAAATCAGCATCCGACTCTCCTCAATTCGCGTGATATCTCGCCTCTCTAACCGACGATAGATCACGCAACATGAGGAGGGTCGATGCCGATTTGCCATCACTTATGCTCACCTCCTCAGCAACTCCCGGATATGTGTAGATGCTCCAAAGCAGATGGAGCTTCTTATCTTGCGGGAAGGCCTCGTACTGATTGAGAAAGGGTATTTGATTTTCAGGCACGTCCACGTATCTGAATAGGTGAGTTATTATCTGCGATAATAGTGCAATATATTGATATATGTAGTTGAGTAATTCAATTTATAGTTGATTCGCAATTTGAGCGATATTATTGTCTTACAGCTCATCCTCCGTATGCATCATCGCTGTGAGGAGGGCATGGAAGGCCTCGGAAGGATCATTGGGAGTCTCCCTCGCCATCCACAGATTTGCGTTATCCTGAACTAGTGGTGTCTATTCGGAAACTACTCTCCCCAATTTGGGTGATCAGAGAAACGAACGATAGAGCGCGCCAATAGAGAAAACTCGGTTTCTGATTTTTCATCACTATCTTGAACTGAACCGCATCGGTTGTTGCGCCAGATTTGTAAATCTGACAGATTCACAACCAGCGCCTCTCCGGCTGATCTTATGCGTCTTTTTTGCTGATATTACTGACCTCTTGTTGATCCTAAGGCGATACTAACCCATGGATTCATTCCTTCAAATCTACCCAGACTTACTTTTTTGTCTCCCATACCGAGGGTAAAAGCTAGCAAAAGATACACCGAAATGTAAAATGTGTAGGAGTGTTCAAAGAGACAGATAGCCAGGGAAAGAAATGTGTTCAATACGATGAAGTTCAATTCAAACATTCAATATCAGAAGAATGGGGAATGTGGAGTGAAGTCGACATGAAACTGTGAGGTGCGACAGAATACTCAATATTTTTAAAAAAATTGTCTGAATAAAATACGGTATAAATGGGCGAATAGCAACGCGCTAGGGAAATACGTGTTCCCAATTTAAAAGGCAAATAGGCGGACACTATGCGAAACATTTGAATCATTAAGATTGTATCTGAGAGAGAAGACCGTCTCAAACAACTTCCCCCCTCTTTTGAGATTACTTTTTGAGGGCAAAGGCGAGCAAAGAGACGAGGAAATGCAATGGTGTAAGTGTGTTCAAAGAGATTGCTGGCCAGTGAGAGGCGAGTGGCCAGAACAGATGTATCCAATTCAAATAGCCCCTTTATTCAAACAGTATGGGCAATGACGAGGAGAAGTGAACTGAAAGAGTAGGGATAAAGTAAGTCAGAATAATCGATTTGAACAGTGGTAAAATTGAGGAGGACTGGCGTGCGGGGGTGCTAGTGTTATCCATAAAACATCGTCTAGGCCGAGACACCAGAGTATCACAGTCATACAGATTGCATATAGGAAAGAAGATCGTCTCCGAAACGCCCTCTCTTCACTATGCACTAACCAGAGGAAAAGGGAGGGAAGGGGAGCCCGATACAATAGACCATTAATTATGCCGAGCCACTAGAGATACAGGCAGTAAAAGAGACGGGATGAGCAGAGGAGGGATGGAAAGGTTTTAGAAGAGAGGTGAGCGGAGAGAACTAATGTGAAATGGCGCGAGACGAGAGGAGAAATCCACCAACTGCATCTTGTCTAGCAACGCCACTAGAGATACAGGCAGTAAAAGAGACGGGATGAGCAGAGGAGGGATGGAAAGGTTTTAGAAGAGAGGTGAGCGGAGAGAACTAATGTGAAATGGCGCGAGACGAGAGGAGAAATCCACCAACTGCATCTTGTCTAGCAAGTTGGGGACAGGAGGAGAAGGATGAGGACAGTTGATAGGGAAGAAACGTGATAAGTACAGAAGCTAGCTGACTGTCAATTAGGGTTGGCAAATGCAGAGGGCAAATGCAGAGTTTCATTCTCTCACACAAAGGCGAGGTGAGCTGCGTCCCTCTTCACGCAGAGGGGAATGACTCGGGCCCCTCTGCATGCAGAGGGGCGCCCTCTGCATTCCTCTGCGTTTATTTTTTCACGAAGAATCGCCCTTCAAATGTGCGCAATTTACATGTGAGGAGAAGCCTTAGTATGGATCGATATCCAGACGCCTTCCTGCATGGTCTGGAGACCATTTGCATCGTTTTCGATCATTTTGTCGCTCTTTCAGGGGTCCATGGCCGAGTGGTCCAAGGCGCTGTTGTTGGTTTGATCGTGAGGTTAGGGGTTCGATTCCAACCACGGGTAAACACATTTGCCATGCCATGAGGGGCTAGCATGAAGTAGCCTAGCCCTTGCTTAACCCTCAACGCTCGGCAAAATCGATTGTACATGTTGGGATTCGTTGTTGTACTACATGCATTTCCCGGATTGCGCACTAAAAAGCCATTAATTTTGTAAATTTCGACTTTACCAGGACCCCGCTTTTTTCTGAAAGCACAGAAAAACATCATTCTTGAACATTTCGATATCACCTCAGACTGTCCTCGCACGTTGAATTAGCCTTCCTCTGAATTGGAGGCGTTTTTAGCCAAACATTGTGGTAGCCACCGAAAAATAGACAACGCTCGTCATCCTTTGAAAGCACCAACTTGTTTCAGTTTGTTCACATCGATTGCAATGCGTTTTCTGCCCGTAACACTTTAATTCATTATTGCCTAACTCCTCTCGATTTGAAGAAGATCGAACCTCAAAATCGCATAATACCTCTGAAAAATGGATGGTTCTCGGTTGCTTTTGCTGCCCTGCGTTTTATGCACAGGAAACAGTTTTGAAATACCATCTATGTATTGAAGGAGACCAAAGGGTAGGGGAATCGAGACGCACGAACAATTCGAAAAATGTCGGATAGTTGGCCAAAAACTAGAAAAAAATTCGACCGAACAAGCCATAAACATTTGTTGGGGAAGAGATCTCAATCATCTTTGAGCCATGCGAAAACCAACCTACCACTATCATCAAACTTTTGCCTTTGGTGGGAGTATCATGACCTACCGTACTCTATTCTAAAGTTTCGAGGAAAAATATTCACCCGTTCCCGAATTAGAGCTCTTTCTGTGAAAGACCCTCTGCATGCAGAGGGGGCCGACCGAGTCACTCTTCACGCAGAGGGGAATGAACGACCGCTCAACTCCCCTCTGCATTTGTCGAATTCCTCTGCATTTGCCATCCCTACTGTCAATATTATAGTCATATACTCACAAAATACTTCACAATAAATATTCCTGGCGTGGCGTATAATTTTTTACATCGATTCAAAATTATGCTAGAGAAATTTCCAAAAAAAGCGTTCGAATGAGGAAGCAGAGAGCAACATTCGAAATGTTGGTGATGTCATTCCTCGTTGGACAAAATGACGGGCACTTGTTTCACCACCTACGATCTTTCTGATTCAAGAGGTGATGTTTGGTACTAGTTTTTTTCTCAAATCACTTTTCGGCGTTTATTGGGGCAATCGGTATTTGCAAAGTTACATTAATCATTGAAAACCGACCGCCCCGAGCCAGCACGTGAACGAGGGATGACATCATCAACATACGAAATGTTCCCCAATGCCTCCTTATTCGAATTTTTTTCGGGGAATTTCTCTAGCATAATATTGAAGAGAGTTATGGTCTTTTTCGAGGGCCGAATTTTGCCTACAATTTAATAAGGTCCCTAATTTGACCTACCTATACTCGGAGATGAGACCAGATATAAAAATTGCTCAAGCGTAGTTTGAAAGAGCATCATCGAAAGTACTTAAGTTTCACTTTTCAGCGGGATCAGTGATACAAATTCCTACCACCTCGGGGCTCTCGAAAATCTGCCGATTCCTCTCATAAACAATCAAACGAATTTTACATCAACTAGCGAACAAGCTGCTGGGCCCGTCAGTAAGGCCGAATCCAACAAAATCCCTTGCTGACTAGGCTTCTAAGGCTCGTTTCTTCCGCGCACATAGGCGAAATAATCGATTCATAAACATTTGTGAAATTAAAGACTATGGGTGATAGGTGCGCAAGGGAAGAGGTGTGGAAAACGCACCTAGGTTTACACTACGCGAGAAATTGTAATCATGGCCGTCTCAAACATCCTCCTCTCATCTCTATGAAGACGAGGCACATATAAGTGAGAGACAGAGCAGGAGAGACTACCCGATACAATGGACAACTATGAGGGATCTAGACATTTTATAAGAGATTTGAGAAGACTAATGCGATTTGGCGCTCAAAGAGAGGAGAAGAGAAGGAGAAATTCATAGTCTGATTGGGAACTGCATACTGTGGAGACTCCCAGCTTGGAGATAGTAATGTGAATTCGGTTTTCTCCTCTCTCCATTCTCCACACTATCTCGCCGGGAAGAGAGATGAGAGATTGTGCAGAATGAAGTAAATCGAAAACGGAAACAAAATCACTACAACTTGTAGTCAAAAAGTAAGTAAAGAATCGGGGAAAGGGTTGAATGATCTCGAGGCGTATGATGAGTCTCCAAAGCTTGTTTACGTACAACCTTAAATGCCATGACGTCTCACAATTCGTCTCCCTTTCACAAGATCCTTGATCATAATCGAATGACAACAAAACAGCCCGGTCGGGAGTTCAACTCATAAGACCAAAAATCAACACGCATACCTCGCATTGTCGTTCTCCGGGTCGACTTTGGGGGGAAATCAGGTCGCGATTCCGGCTTCAGTGTATCTCAGCTCCCAGAATGGTGTGAATCAGGGAAGTCAAAGGGTCACATTTTGAACACTCGAGTAGAAATATTCGATGCCCACAGAGGAGAATTTGACTGCTAGAAGCATTTCCAATTAGAATTATAATAAATCCAAATTTCATATCCCTTTGATTTGGTCCACAATTCTATGCCACATCGGCTCACTCGATTGACATAGATAGGGAGAGATCTCGGAAAACGATGACATTCAGTCTCTTCTTCCCTTCTCAGGATCAACCGCCGCGGAAAACACGCAAAACACGTCAGATGGAAGTGAACTTCTCATACAATAACAAGATTATTTCTCATCCAAAACATCACCTAGGCAAGAAAATATAAACACTCCACACGAATCTTTCAACAGTAATACAGGAGGAAGGAGTGACAATACCGTCTCACTGTCTGACTGTATTCTATCCCTCCCCTATCCCACTTTCTTACCGTATCGAAACTTATGGCACAAATACTAAATGGTGGTAAAGCTTTTGGTGTTTCGTCCTTCTCAAAGAAAGATAATTTGCCTTTGCACAACTTACATCGCATGAACATTTGATTCACTTTACCATCTTGATTTTTGAGTGAATCAAAACTAAATTTGTCAATAGCGGCGTCCTTTTTTCTCCTACTCCGAGCCATATTTGCGATTCGATTGCGAAAAATATGGTGGATTCTGCTGCTCGCGTGAAATGAGAAATGAAGATCGGAGATGTGGAGAAGGTATAGGAAGGGATGGAAGGGAATGGGTTGTACAATTATAAAAACAGCCCGTTTCCATCGATATCTCTCTCTCTGAGCAGTGAACTCATTCTCCAATAAAATCGCGGAACTCTGGATGATCGGAACTTGTTTGAGAAGAATTGGAAGTCTCACAAACACTTCATCACCAGTTCCAATGAACTTCCGTCTCGGATCATCACTATTTTTCTCAACGGCTTAGAGATAAAGGCTATAACTTGAATTCTACTTGCATAGTTGCGCGATAAAAAAAATCAATAAAATGTCTGTGGTTGAAAACACTTTACAAAAACAAGATAGAAGATATTGTGTTTCACAAATTTATGGAGATATTGTGAGAGTCTGTCACCCGAAACATTGGATTTTCGAAACAATAAAGTTGTGATGAATCTCCGCTCATTCGTCGTCTAATTGTAAGTCAGACTGTAATATTCTCAAGAAACATGTCTAATCCATTCACTGATCTTTCAGGAGCAGAATGAGTTCATCAGCTATGATGCGACATCCCCTAATTCTTGTCCTGCATCGTCACTAGTTCTCAGAGCATGACATTATCACACAATGGAATCTGCTATATGCATCTCTTATCTTGCGTGATATTCGTCGAAGGAACGTGCGTCAGACTTGTTTGCTTCAAATGATATCAACTCTGCGATCGTTGATGCAAGATGTAACCCTATCGGGGGGGGGGGGGGAGGATTAGGGGAAAAATGGTGGATATGCGGGTTTCAACTCCCGGACACGTGAATGAATCAGAACAAAATTTGTAGTTTCAATAGAGAGAATCAGATCAAAATTTGTAGTTTCAGCTACAAATCTCGTGTTTACTCTCAATATGCAAAATCTCGTCGTGCGTGGATCCAATTTATCTTCAAGATTAGGGTTGGTAATGCGAATGCAACTGTGCGAAGTCGTGATGCGAGGGGGGGGGGGCAATTGCAGATCCACCATTGCTGAACATCAATTGAGAGCTCATCTTTTGCGATTCCCGACACTACTCAAGATCCAAATGGATGACTAGGGTATTTGAAATTTCCGAGTGTAATACTGCGTAGATCATGCATCTCAAAAAACATGCAGTACCGTTTTCGAGACCTTTGAACAAAACATCTCAATAAAATTCTTGCACGTGTGAGATATCAAATCGGGCTTCAACGTATTCATCTTTTTTGAGACAAAATCGAAAATCCTACTGTCAATGAGTACTTAATCAACAATAGATAAAGACAATAGAAGCTTGTCAGTCAGAAGCTTCCTGCCCTCCATCTCCTTCTACTTCTTCTCCTCTCCTCTCAACCCTCTCTGCATCTCAGTCCTGGGCGATCTGACTCCGCCCATTCTACTATAAAATTGCCTGATATGGCGTTCAGTTCTCATTCACTCCTACTTCCACTACTACCTCATTTCGGATTCAACTCGCGTTTTGCAGTCATACCTGATTATTACGGTCTCTCCATTGCATTGCTGTTTTTAGTCTGTCTCTCGTTCTTCCTGACTTCGTACCGTAGTCTCCCACTCCCCGTCACGCCTTCTTTTCCATTCCCAAAAGGGCCTCCTCATCCCTGCTCCTTTCTCCATCAAAAGATGATGCTGATCATAAATCGTCTTGTCCACTTCTTTTCCGCTAAATTAGACCATTCGCATTCGAATGAAATTGACTACGTAGTAATCCACTTGGCTGATCCCGACTGGAATTCGGATGAGTCTATCCCCCACTGTCAGTATTGTAATCACCTCTCTGTTCTCCCTCCTTCCCACTCTTCCCACCCTCGATCCACCCTGCTCGATCTTCCCACTAGAAACAGCCGTTCCCTGTACGATGGAACCCTCTATTCTCCCGCTCTTGTCAGACGTATTCCTCACTGTGCCTTCAACAATATTCCGAGCACTCGTTCTCCCATCCCTCACACGTTCCCCACTGCCCGTTCTCGAATCGCAGACCCTGGTAATTCTCGCCGTTTATCCAGTCAACCTGCAGTTGTCCCACTAGAACCCATCCACACCAAGTCAATTCCCACCGCTAGAGTTCGCCCTACGATTTCTACAGTGTCCTATTCTCATGTCTCTCTCACCGCATCCAAACCTACCGCATCCCTTTCCCCGATCCCTGAGCATTCTTTGGCCACTCGCCATATCTGTATGGATGCTCAGAGCACTCGAGACCAACCCGGCTCGTATCCTCAATCCTTTCCTCACCCAATTCCAACGATTGTTTTGCATAAAGTGTATCGTACAAAACCCTCTAATCAATAATCAGTTGCCTACTTTAGAATTGAATAATCTCCTTTACATTATTCGCTTTTTGCGATTTCTCTCTGTCCATGGTATTATCATTCTCCCCATCCCGCACCTTATTCTGGTATCTTAGTCTCTCTTCCACTCGTTCGTAGTATCCTTTCTACTCTTTTCTATCCCCTTTGGGAGTTCTCGAAATACTTATCCCGAACTCCCACTCAACTCTTTATTTCGAATTCCCATATTCATCATTGGACAATTTTCATACAGTTGTGCCCAGAATGATAGGTATCTAGACCCTACTCAAGCAATCAGTTATCGCTATTTGAAATGCATTTGTGTTGTTTCCCAATTGACCAAGCTGAAAAAACTAACTGATATTTCGGATAGATGCAATTTCATTGTAGCTTTCAAACGTAGTAGATTTCATAAATTACTCTAGTTGACATTTACATCAACGGCCTATATTTTATTATTGAAGACTATTCACCGATCTATCAAGCAATATCTCATTCTTATTCTAAAATAGTAGCTAAGTGACTCTGTGTTTTGTTGTTGGAAATATCCTAATCGAATGTCCATCTTTTCACTCTTGTCCATGCTCGTATAATATGCTGCGAATCAGTCTCGAAGGCATCCAACAAAGGTGAGAAACTCGATTTATTGTTGTCTACCGGTCAATTATCTTTGTTGTTCAGCTAATGATGATTATGCTGGAGGATAAGGACAAACTGCAGGATCAGCAGGAGCAAATGAAGAATGTGAGAGATCTTAGTCGAATCCTTAGTCCCTAAATAGGGAATGGTCAAACTTCACGGAAACGAAATCAGAAACGGCTGCTACAGAAAGTTTAGGCGTGCCGAGAAAAGATAAAAACCGTTTTCAAAAAAGGCTATAATCGATTTCTAAGACCTGAAAATCAATAATAGGTCGCATTTCGGTGAAAATGAAAAAAAATCAGAAGCATTTCACTATATGAGTTTCAAAGTTATGATCGAAAAGATACGACTTTTGTGATTTTTCATGCATAACTTTTTTTCTTTCGCATTTTTATGAACTCTAGTATGAAACATAGAATTCTACGAGCGAAAATACGTCGGAAACTCGTATAGTGAAATGCTTCTGAATTTTTTTCATTTTCACCAAAATGCGACCTATTATTGATTTTCAGGTCTTAGAAATCGATTATAGCCGTTTTTGAAAACTTGTTTTATCTTCTCTCGTCATGCCTAAACTTTCTGTAGCAGCCGTTTCTGATTTCGTTTCCGTGAAGTTTGACCATTCTCTATTAAGCCTACATCCTTAGCCTTATAATCCGAAAGATCCTGGAAAACGTTGAACAATGTAGTCCTTGCTGCAGGCCATCGATGATTCGGATCAAAAGCAGAAGGAGGTCGATCAAAAGCGAGATTCCCTAAGTTGACAATTGGAAATACAGCCGTCCCATCTCCCCAATCCATTTAAGGGTCCTAATTGTGTTGGGGAGGCGTGAAGAGGGGAGGGGAAAGAGTAATGGATGAGCTGGTCCTCTCAACTCATTTGCACTCATGCAGGAGCAGCAGGCGCTCACGAAGGATATCTTCCTCCAGCGAGATCAATTATTCGTGAAGGATGAGGAGTTCGCCGAATTGAAGATAATAACGGATGTTGAGATGAAACCACGCTCTGCATAGTCTCTACGAGGTTGATTTGTTCTACGTTTTGGCTACAGGACTTCACTAGGAATGGAATTTTTGATCTGGTTCACGATGAAGAGGCGGAGTCAATCTGATTCCCATTGCAGGGCGAGGAAAACAATACGAGGTAGAAAGGTCGTGGCTCATCACGGTGCTTAAGAGACAGTTGGGTCTCCATTTTTTGCACTTCGAGAGTGAAAAATGGAATTAACGTTAATTTATTTGAGTGAGATAAGTCGTGCAGAGAATAGGCTTGGGTTGGAAAAAAAGCCGGTATTTAGTGAACTTGTCATTCGGCAGATGTCAAGGTATGATTATCACGATATAGAGAGAAGAGGATGAATGAAAACTCGATTGCAGACCCTCAGTGACGCTGGCATCTCTTCAGAGATTGAAGTGCTCAACGCACTCAAGAGTCTCTTCGAACACCGCAAATCCTTGGTCAATCTGAAAAGCTTCCTTCTTCAGGTAAACCATGTATTCCCTATTTCTTCCCCTTCTTTTCTTCTGTGATGTCTATACCGAGAGGGATTCAGTATTTCACTTTACCTCATATATGATATATATATGATCTTTGATCTTTATAAAATCACACCATTCTAGGTAATGAGGACGAAGGAAGCGCAGCTCCGTAATGGTCCCCATCGTGCCTTCCTCGAGAAGATCCAGACAGGTCCATCTCATCTCCTTTTTATGATTTAGCTAGCAAATTAGATCCCATTTTTTCAATGAATTTTCCTGATTTGATAGACTCTTCCTAATCTTCCTGCCCTTCTCAGTGTCTTGAGCGAAGAGGAGATGGATTATGTGATTTGGTGAGTTCAGTCTGATCTATTCATTCAATGATATTCCTTGATAAGTGAGAAAGTGATAGGGAAACAGACGATATTGATTTGAGGTGTGCAACGCTGGTCCTTGTCTCTTCGACTAAAGAGTCTGCACACTCTACCGTCAGTGCTCTTATCACGCATGCTCGTATGTTAATTTTATATTTCCTCATTGATAATGCTGTGATAAAACAAATAGGGGAATAAATAAACATTTCATTTCAGACTCGATGAATGTGATTGAAATTGTGCCCTTCGGGGATGTGAGCAGGGAGTCTGCGAGCTGAGTCAAGGTGGAAAGATGGAGGTCAGACCTGAATTTTATATTTAAAATATATCCAACACAAAAATTGAACACACCATCGATAATTCTTTGGAATTGACAAATTAGAATAAAGTTGACGAATTGAATGGGACTCAACTCAATTCTCTTCTTTTCAGTTCATTTCGGCTAATCTTCCTCTGGCCAATCCCCACGGCATATAAAAATACTTTTGGAAGACTTTTGTGTGGAGAAGCAGAATTTAGAAGAAGAAGAATTTATGATTTAGTGAGTGGAAAAAACAATGTCTTCGTGTTCATTTACTCTAATATTTCAGTATCCAAAATAAACAGTATTCCATTACAGATTCTCGCACATTCTTAAATCTGACTCCCTTGGCCGAATTGGGGAAGGTAGTCTGGTTCTCTTCTCCATCCACTCTCCTTCCATCATCACAATGAGAGATTATCATTCCATTGATCATCTCAGTCGACACGGCACTTTCTCCATCCTCGTCAACTTTGTGTCCTTGACAGTGAGCACTCGCTATATTTTATATGATGAGATATTAGAGATGCATTTTCATTTTCTCGAGCCCACTCTCCTCCCTCCTCGCCTAATTTCGCAATAGACGAGGGGGGAGGTTGCGGGCTCGCTATGACGCCCGAATAGATAACCCTAAAACTATCGTTGACAAAGTACTCGAAAACAAATATCTTAGGAAAAAAATAATAAAGTATTTTAGCACGCGCATGGTTCAATTCGAGAAGTGTTTGTAACTAATGCATCGGACAGAAGCCTTACTTCGCAAATTTTTGTCGGAAACTGTATGTGATTTAGGTACGTTGCGAAGGAAGGCAATGTATCTCATCAGGATCTCTCGCACCGCCGCTTGTCTGTGCAAAAAAAAATCAGAAAACGCCCATGGTAATCTTTTCAAAACGCATGAATGGACTTATTGAGAGCATGAATCAAAGGCGATTGACATGTGTGGGGGTGAGACAAGGCCAGACTGAGAAAGGAAAGCGTGATACTAAGCAAGAGTGAAAGTGCACGAGAGAGGTCTCGGAACGAATTTGTTTCGGCGCGTTGCCAGCAAACCGCTATAGAAGTGCTCTCATGGAGGTGTTATCAATGTCTTCCCACGCATTTGGTTAAAGGATATTACCTGCTCTCTTTTATCCCCTCGTTAGGAACAAAGAAAATTATCAGGATAAATGACACTCAAATGAAAGCGAGAACAATGCGATTAGGAAGGGATGGGACAGCTCGCTTCAACGCTCATCAGCTGGCCATCGCCCTCCCCTTTTCCTTTTTCTTTTCCGTGCTATTCGATCTCTGTCTCTATTCTGTGTAAGCTCTTGCTAGTCAGCGCGAGGAGTACTATCCACTGTTGCACTATCCACAAATGTTCATTGCGTCTGTTCAATTGTGTCGAAACTCAAGGTGCGATGACATGGCTCCATCTTCTAAGCTCGCTGGTGTATACTTGTATTCCTATGAGACCAACGGATGAGGGAATTCCAGCGGGTCCCGGTGAGGTGGCAACAAGATACGCGATTAAAAATACGTGATCTCCTCAATAATTGATGACCTTTTTGAAATTTCATGGGGACGATCAGTGAAGATCTAAAGAGTTGAATTAGCTTATTTTATGTTACTATTATAAGTCACGCTCTCCTCCTACTGTTGTCAATTCCAAAGTTTTGAAAATAATTCTCCCGTTCTCGGATTGAAGCAATTTCTGTGAAAAAAAACTATTCGTGAAGAGAGATCGCGTCACTTTTCTTGAAAATCATCTCTTCAGGTACGTGCGCTGTCTCATGCGGAGCACTTTCGCCACCATGGGAACTCAACGACTGCGATTTGAATGTGGCGACGGTGTGCGCGGCTGCAGTGTTGACTGACTGCGCGTACACATGCCCGGCTACGGCCAGCATTTAAAATTGGAGATTCAGAGAATCTAAAAAGCATCTCATCTCGGATTTGTTCTGACAAACCTCAAACCATCATCACCCTAGTCGATGATTTCATAGAAACCGGAATGACGAAAAAGTGTTGCTTTTGTTTTATTTTGCAACAAAATTTGAGGAAATCTTTTTCATAATGTTCAATGTAACTGTTTTCAGTTGGCAGTGGCAACGTCGCGAAGTTGACTCAGATGGAATTCTACGCTCAATTCCCAGGACCGCGGGAGTATGCGAGTACCAATGCTCCTTTCTAACTAAGACTCAGTGGTCTAGATGTACGTAGCTTTGTTACACAGAATTGTACCGAATAAAGAGCTTTCCCTGTGATATAGGGCATGACTTTTTTAGTCGGCATCTACTAGCAGAGTTCGTTTTGCAAGCTGGTTCCCTGGACGCAGCGGATTTTAGCCCCTAATAAAAAGTCTTCAACATGGTCGAATTGGCGGCGACTATCGTACCTCTGATCAGAATCTTGAGCTATTCTGAATAGAAAAAAAGAATCAGGCGCTATATGAGGCCGTTTGCGTTAGATTCAACAAGATTCAAAGGGGGTCTGGAACATGTAAAAAAAATCCGATATGCTCAAAAGTATCGACTGGCGTTTTCAGTTTTTCAATCTGAGCCTTCTGAATCCGGTTACGACGCGACGTCGATTCTGTCAAAATCTTGTTTTGCGATAGAAACTTCCCCGAAAAAGGTCAAAATGGCCGCAAATCTCGCGAACCCGACCAGAATTTCATGCTCTTTCAAATGCAATTTTGGTCGTGATTGGATCTTTTTTCTTTTCGAGAAAATGCAACTTTTTGACTAAATCATTTGTGTGTGCAATGAAATATACTACTCGAACCGCCTTTTGACGTAGATTTCAACGGTATATATGTGTCTGGGGTTTAGACGTGAGCAAAGATGAGATTTGCCACTTTTTAAGCTCAAAATTGACATTTTTGTTGAAAAATAAGTGATATAATGGTTCAGAATAGTTTTAAAATACATTGTAGAGGTAAACTGATTGTTTCTGATAGTTTCCGGGCAAAAATAATTTTTGCAAAAGATCATGCATCGGAGGGGGTCGAACCTGAGGTTCATGTTTCGTGAGATATCATTCCCAATTTGACCGTAGGTTCTTCAAATGTGTTTTTGTACTATTCCTTATGATCATATCACTTATTTTTCAACAAAAATGTCAATTTTGAGCTTAAAAAGTAACAAAACTCATCTTTGCTCACGTCTAAACCCCAGACATATATATACCGTTGAAATCTACGTCAAAAGGCGGTTCGAGTTCTATATTTGATTGCACACACAAATGAATTAGTCAAAAAGTTGCATGTTCTCGAAAAGAAAAAAGATCTACCCTCGACCAAAATTTCATTTGAAAGAGCATGAAATTCTTGTCGGGTTCGCGAGATTTGTGGCCATTTTGACCCCTTTCGGGGAAGTTTTTATCGGAACACATTATTTTGGCAGAATCGACGTCGCGTCGTAATAGAATTCAGAAGACTCAGAAAAAAAACTGAAAACACCAGTTGATTCAGAATCAAAAGTTACCCCAGGGGCTAACTTTTGAGCATGTCGGATTTTTCAGCTGTTCCAGCCACTTGTTGACCCTAACGCAAACGGCCTCATATGTTTCGGGTTTTTTTTAAAGATAAAGTATATTTGTGAGAGAGAAGTAGTGGTCGATGTGTGCTGTGCGTGGACGAATACGGTTGTCAGATAGTCTAATGGAAAGGAATGGACGGTTTGGGGTCTCAGTTGTGTAGATGATTGCCTCTGCAGGTCTCAATACTGTAGATATTTTATTGTTTTGGCTCGCGTTCAACATTTGCTCACGAAGCGCTTGTAATGTATTATTCGTATTCAGACCACAACCTTTCATCATTATAATAATTTGTTTCTTAATTTCGTCTAGAAATGTCTTGTAATGTGCATTCTGCAGTATTTACCTCATCTTGTTACTTTCAGGAATATGAATAATCAAATGTCCATATCTACACTATGGAACTCATATACGACATAAATAATTCCTTTAAATTATCTACCTCAATTGGCTTGTGGTTTCGGACAGGTTCTATGAGGATTCCCTCTCTATGTTGTATTACCTGTCGCTAAAAAAATGTTGACACGACCGATTAGACGAGAATTTGTAACTGAAATATTTTTCATAAAATAAGTTAATTTTTGTATCGTAATTGGTGAACAAGGCGTGACAGATGAACTTTTTAAAAGCTATTTTTTACTGTTTGAAATCCAACGTGTATGCATAGGGGCCACAACATGGATAGCCGACTTTGTGGAATCTGGTCCAAACTAGGGGGTAGGCTTAAGAGACCGGCTCCGTTATTTTCGAGGACTCGGTCGTTAGGGCCGGACATCGATATCACCGATCCGGCCCAAACTTTTTCCCTGGATACCCCCATGGGTCCCCAACACTAAATGGGACACTATATGGTCCAGATCATTGAAACATAAAAATGGCGAAATATCGAATTTTAAAAACTCGAAAATCAGATAAAAAATAACCGAACGACCAAAGTTAGTGTGGCAATATTATACACATGCCTAGGCAACAAAAACACGTTATAAGTTGGTTCAGGATTTCGATCGCAAGCTGTTTTTTTCAACTTTCGAAAATGGTTTTTCAATTTTTAAAAATCAATATGAAAAAACCGCATCACGGCTCTTCCGTTATCTTGTAGAGCATTAAATTCTGCGTCAAATAAGCTAAATGAGATAATTAAATTTTTAGCCCCCGTTCGGATCTATAGACCTGAAATAGGCAGTCGAAAAAAAGTTTCCATAACCTCATGAATATGATACTCATTTTGAAGCCCACATCGAGTACATTTTTTTTGTTGACATCTTGACCTGCAATTGGTCATGGAACGAGTTAGTAACATGAAAATTCTAAAAATCCTGAATTTTCTGATATTTTATCTCTAATAAAAACAAAGTTCAAAATCGCACTCCGGCGATTATCTCATGTTGTAGAGCATTGAATTCTGCGTCAAACCAGCGAAATTCGATATTTTCAATTTTAGCCCCCTTTCCAAAACAATACTTTGGGTCATATTCGAAGATTATTTTCATAGAATGGAATTGTGACAGGCTTACGGGAATAGGGGGAACTGGGGATCTGACTAACAGTGAGATTTTCAAGAGAAGTAAAATGTAATTATATGAGGGTTTGCAAAGCTGCAAAGCTGTTTCATAGAAACCGCGTATGGTTAACTGAGAAGCCCTATACTAATGCTTTTTAATAGCAGAATCGGAAAAGTTCTCGATGCAGAACAGCCATAATACTGGCCGACAAATATGACCAACTTCGAAAATTATTTGTTCACGCGATCGCATTTTCCCCCTCAAACATCCATGAGGGAGACCTGAACAGAAGTGCTTTCGACTCGCTTGACAAGGGTCTATGTTATCCATATGAACATTCAAAACGGCTTCGCTATCTGTTTTAAAAATACGAGATTTCTCAGATATGAATTCTCGACCGAAAACGTCGGAAAATGTGGTTTTGCGTGTTTTCGAGCTAAGCGCACTCTGCAAAAAATATTGATTTGATAATTATGTCGAAAATATCAGCGATAGTGCAAGGATTGATTGTTACTTTAATGGCGAAATATCAGCCGTTCAATGAGTAAGGGAGCCAGTGGATCACCGTAAGCACCTACTTGGATGATCGTTTCTCGTTTCTCGAGATCAAACTTTCTCGTTTCTCGAGTTTAAACTTGTGGACAATGCAATTCTTCAACGAATAGCTGAATCCTCTCACAAATTTAATTGAAAACTATACAGTAGAGCTACTTTACTTTTCAGGTATATTCTAATCTCTAGACCCTCTGACCCGATTACACGGCTTTATAAACTGAAATTGATCGCATAAGGCCAGTTGCATTTCTAATTTAGATAAATATCTTAAGTAGGGATTTTGTTGCTGACAGCTTCTACTAGCTTCAATGCATTATTAAATCACCAGCGGCATTTCACCAGAAGCCACTGGCAGACTCCGCGCTTCGCGCGTCGACTGTCTCCCCCTCTCCCACCTCTCTCGGGAAGGTTGCGAAAGTTCTGGAAATTTCTGGAAGTTACTATGACGAAATCTCTCTCCTTCCCCTCTTTGAAAAATTCTGGAATTTTATATGACAAAATCTCTCATCTCCCTCTCTTTCCCCGCTCCGGGAAGTTAACCTTCTAGAACTTTCCTCAGAGAACCTTCTAGAACTTTCCTCAGAAAACCTTCTAGAACTTTCCTCAGAGAACCTTCTAGAACCTTCCTCAGAGAACCTTCTAGAACCTTCTAGAACTTTCCTCAGAGAAGCTTCTAGAACTTTCCTCAGAGAACCTTCTAGAACTTTCCTCAGAGAACCTTCTAGAACCTTCCTCAGAGAACCTTCTAGAACCTTCTAGAACTTTCCTCAGAGAAGCTTCTAGAACTTTCCTCAGAGAAGCTTCTAGAACTTTCCTCAGAGAACCTTCTAGAACTTTCCTCAGAGAACCTTCTAGAACTTTCCTCAGAGAAGCTTCTAGAACTTTCCTCAGAGAACTTTCCTCAGAGAACCTTCTAGAACTTTCCTCAGAGAACCTTCTAGAACTTTCCTCAGAGAACCTTCTAGAACTTTCCTCAGAGAACTTTCCTCAGAGAACCTTCTAGAACTTTCCTCAGAGAACCTTCTAGAACTTTCCTCAGAGAACTTTCCTCAGAGAAGCTTCTAGAACTTTCCTTCAGAGAAAGTAAGAGTATGTAGTTTGTAGTCTCTAACCTAACGTTTGAAGTTTGTAGTTTGTGGTCTATAGTTTGATCTTTGGTCTTTCTAGTTTGTAGTTTGGTCATTATAGTTTGTAGTTTGGTCTTTGACCTTTGCAGTTTGATCTTTGATCTTTACTCTAGGATCGGGGACCCTGAGGGCTGAGGAGGGGGCGGGGCCAAAAGGGAGCGGAGTCTGAACAGACAGACGCTAGCGCTTTATATAGGAGTATGATGATTCTAGAAGGAATCGAAAGTTCTGGAATGTTCTAGAAGGAATCGAAAGTTCTGGAATGTTCTAGAAGCTTCTGGAAGAAATCGAAAGTTCTGGAATGTTCTAGAAGCTTCTGGAAGAAATCGAAAGTTCTGAAATATTCTAGAAGCTTCTGGAAGAAATCGAAAGTTCTGGAATATTCTAGAAGCTTCGAGAAGGAATCGAAAGTTCTGGAATGTTCTAGAAGCTTGTGGAAGAAATCGAAAGTTCTGGATTGTTCTAGAAGCTTGTGGAAGAAATCGAAAGTTCTGGAATGTTCTAGAAGCTTGTGGAAGAAATCGAAAGTTCTGGAATGTTCTAGAAGCTTCTGGAAGAAATCGAAAGTTCTGGAATGTTCTAGAAGCTTCGAGAAGAAATCGAAAGTTCTGGAATGTTCTAGAAGCTTCTGGAAGAAATCGAAAGTTCTGGAATGTTCTAGAAGCTTCTGGAAGAAATTGAAAGTTCTGGAATATTCTAGAAGCTTCTGGAAGAAATCGAAAGTTCTGGAATATTCTAGAAGCTTCGAGAAGGAATCGAAAGTTCTGGAATGTTCTAGAAGCTTGTGGAAGAAATCGAAAGTTCTGGATTGTTCTAGAAGCTTGTGGAAGAAATCGAAAGTTCTGGAATGTTCTAGAAGCTTGTGGAAGAAATCGAAAGTTCTGGAATGTTCTAGAAGCTTCTGGAAGAAATCGAAAGTTCTGGAATGTTCTAGAAGCTTCGAGAAGAAATCGAAAGTTCTGGAATGTTCTAGAAGCTTCTAGAAGGAATCGAAAGTTCTGGAATGTTCTAGAAGCTTGTGGAAGAAATCGAAAGTTCTGGATTGTTCTAGAAGCTTGTGGAAGAAATCGAAAGTTATGGAATGTTCTAGAAGCTTCTGGAAGAAATCGAAAGTTCTGGAATGTTCTAGAAGCTTCGAGAAGAAATCGAAAGTTCTGGAATGTTCTAGAAGCTTCTGGAAGAAATCGAAAGTTCTGGAATGTTCTAGAAGCTTCTGGAAGAAATCGAAAGTTCTGAAATATTCTAGAAGCTTCTGGAAGAAATCGAAAGTTCTGGAATATTCTAGAAGCTTCGAGAAGGAATCGAAAGTTCTGGAATGTTCTAGAAGCTTGTGGAAGAAATCGAAAGTTCTGGAATGTTCTAGAAGCTTCTGGAAGAAATCGAAAGTTCTGGAATGTTCTAGAAGCTTCTGGAAGAAATCGAAAGTTCTGGAATATTCTAGAAGCTTCTGGAAGAAATCGAAAGTTCTGGAATATTCTAGAAGCTTCGAGAAGGAATCGAAAGTTCTGGAATGTTCTAGAAGCTTGTGGAAGAAATCGAAAGTTCTGGATTGTTCTAGAAGCTTGTGGAAGAAATCGAAAGTTCTGGAATGTTCTAGAAGCTTGTGGAAGAAATCGAAAGTTCTGGAATGTTCTAGAAGCTTCTGGAAGAAATCGAAAGTTCTGGAATGTTCTAGAAGCTTCGAGAAGAAATCGAAAGTTCTGGAATGTTCTAGAAGCTTCTAGAAGGAATCGAAAGTTCTGGAATGTTCTAGAAGCTTGTGGAAGAAATCGAAAGTTCTGGATTGTTCTAGAAGCTTGTGGAAGAAATCGAAAGTTATGGAATGTTCTAGAAGCTTCTGGAAGAAATCGAAAGTTCTGGAATGTTCTAGAAGCTTCGAGAAGAAATCGAAAGTTCTGGAATGTTCTAGAAGCTTCTGGAAGAAATCGAAAGTTCTGGAATGTTCTAGAAGCTTCTGGAAGAAATCGAAAGTTCTGAAATATTCTAGAAGCTTCTGGAAGAAATCGAAAGTTCTGGAATATTCTAGAAGCTTCGAGAAGGAATCGAAAGTTCTGGAATGTTCTAGAAGCTTGTGGAAGAAATCGAAAGTTCTGGATTGTTCTAGAATCTTGTGGAAGAAATCGAAAGTTCTGGAATGTTCTAGAAGCTTGTGGAAGAAATCGAAAGTTCTGGAATGTTCTAGAAGCTTCTGGAAGAAATCGAAAGTTCTGGAATGTTCTAGAAGCTTCGAGAAGAAATCGAAAGTTCTGGAATGTTCTAGAAGCTTCTGGAAGAAATCGAAAGTTCTGGAATGTTCTAGAAGCTTCTGGAAGAAATTGAAAGTTCTGGAATATTCTAGAAGCTTCTGGAAGAAATCGAAAGTTCTGGAATATTCTAGAAGCTTCGAGAAGGAATCGAAAGTTCTGGAATGTTCTAGAAGCTTGTGGAAGAAATCGAAAGTTCTGGATTGTTCTAGAAGCTTGTGGAAGAAATCGAAAGTTCTGGAATGTTCTAGAAGCTTGTGGAAGAAATCGAAAGTTCTGGAATGTTCTAGAAGCTTCTGGAAGAAATCGAAAGTTCTGGAATGTTCTAGAAGCTTCGAGAAGAAATCGAAAGTTCTGGAATGTTCTAGAAGCTTCTAGAAGGAATCGAAAGTTCTGGAATGTTCTAGAAGCTTGTGGAAGAAATCGAAAGTTCTGGATTGTTCTAGAAGCTTGTGGAAGAAATCGAAAGTTATGGAATGTTCTAGAAGCTTCTGGAAGAAATCGAAAGTTCTGGAATGTTCTAGAAGCTTCGAGAAGAAATCGAAAGTTCTGGAATGTTCTAGAAGCTTCTGGAAGAAATCGAAAGTTCTGGAATGTTCTAGAAGCTTCTGGAAGAAATCGAAAGTTCTGAAATATTCTAGAAGCTTCTGGAAGAAATCGAAAGTTCTGGAATATTCTAGAAGCTTCGAGAAGGAATCGAAAGTTCTGGAATGTTCTAGAAGCTTGTGGAAGAAATCGAAAGTTCTGGAATGTTCTAGAAGCTTCTGGAAGAAATCGAAAGTTCTGGAATGTTCTAGAAGCTTCGAGAAGAAATCGAAAGTTCTGGAATGTTCTAGAAGCTTCTGGAAGAAATCGAAAGTTCTGGAATGTTCTAGAAGCTTCGAGAAGAAATCGAAAGTTCTGGAATGTTCTAGAAGCTTCTAGAAGGAATCGAAAGTTCTGGAATGTTCTAGAAGCTTGTGGAAGAAATCGAAAGTTCTGGATTGTTCTAGAAGCTTGTGGAAGAAATCGAAAGTTATGGAATGTTCTAGAAGCTTCTGGAAGAAATCGAAAGTTCTGGAATGTTCTAGAAGCTTCGAGAAGAAATCGAAAGTTCTGGAATGTTCTAGAAGCTTCTGGAAGAAATCGAAAGTTCTGGAATGTTCTAGAAGCTTCGAGAAGAAATCGAAAGTTCTGGAATGTTCTAGAAGCTTCTGGAAGAAATCGAAAGTTCTGGAATATTCTAGAAGCTTCGAGAAGGAATCGAAAGTTCTGGAATGTTCTAGAAGCTTGTGGAAGAAATCGAAAGTTCTGGATTGTTCTAGAAGCTTGTGGAAGAAATCGAAAGTTCTGGAATGTTCTAGAAGCTTGTGGAAGAAATCGAAAGTTCTGGAATGTTCTAGAAGCTTCTGGAAGAAATCGAAAGTTCTGGAAT
The DNA here is from genome assembly GCA_036245825.1 of Pristionchus entomophagus. Taxonomy (NCBI): domain Eukaryota; kingdom Metazoa; phylum Nematoda; class Chromadorea; order Rhabditida; family Neodiplogasteridae; genus Pristionchus; species Pristionchus entomophagus. The sequence continues at coordinate 22,691,907 of BTSX01000006.1, forward strand.
GTTCTAGAAGCTTCGAGAAGAAATCGAAAGTTCTGGAATGTTCTAGAAGCTTCTAGAAGGAATCGAAAGTTCTGGAATGTTCTAGAAGCTTGTGGAAGAAATCGAAAGTTCTGGATTGTTCTAGAAGCTTGTGGAAGAAATCGAAAGTTATGGAATGTTCTAGAAGCTTCTGGAAGAAATCGAAAGTTCTGGAATGTTCTAGAAGCTTCGAGAAGAAATCGAAAGTTCTGGAATGTTCTAGAAGCTTCTGGAAGAAATCGAAAGTTCTGGAATGTTCTAGAAGCTTCTGGAAGAAATCGAAAGTTCTGAAATATTCTAGAAGCTTCTGGAAGAAATCGAAAGTTCTGGAATATTCTAGAAGCTTCGAGAAGGAATCGAAAGTTCTGGAATGTTCTAGAAGCTTGTGGAAGAAATCGAAAGTTCTGGAATGTTCTAGAAGCTTCTGGAAGAAATCGAAAGTTCTGGAATGTTCTAGAAGCTTCTGGAAGAAATCGAAAGTTCTGGAATATTCTAGAAGCTTCTGGAAGAAATCGAAAGTTCTGGAATATTCTAGAAGCTTCGAGAAGGAATCGAAAGTTCTGGAATGTTCTAGAAGCTTGTGGAAGAAATCGAAAGTTCTGGATTGTTCTAGAAGCTTGTGGAAGAAATCGAAAGTTCTGGAATGTTCTAGAAGCTTGTGGAAGAAATCGAAAGTTCTGGAATGTTCTAGAAGCTTCTGGAAGAAATCGAAAGTTCTGGAATGTTCTAGAAGCTTCGAGAAGAAATCGAAAGTTCTGGAATGTTCTAGAAGCTTCTAGAAGGAATCGAAAGTTCTGGAATGTTCTAGAAGCTTGTGGAAGAAATCGAAAGTTCTGGATTGTTCTAGAAGCTTGTGGAAGAAATCGAAAGTTATGGAATGTTCTAGAAGCTTCTGGAAGAAATCGAAAGTTCTGGAATGTTCTAGAAGCTTCGAGAAGAAATCGAAAGTTCTGGAATGTTTTAGAAGCTTCTGGAAGAAATCGAAAGTTCTGGAATGTTCTAGAAGCTTCTGGAAGAAATCGAAAGTTCTGAAATATTCTAGAAGCTTCTGGAAGAAATCGAAAGTTCTGGAATATTCTAGAAGCTTCGAGAAGGAATCGAAAGTTCTGGAATGTTCTAGAAGCTTGTGGAAGAAATCGAAAGTTCTGGAATGTTCTAGAAGCTTGTGGAAGAAATCGAAAGTTCTGGAATGTTCTAGAAGCTTCTGGAAGAAATCGAAAGTTCTGGAATGTTCTAGAAGCTTCGAGAAGAAATCGAAAGTTCTGGAATGTTCTAGAAGCTTCTGGAAGAAATCGAAAGTTCTGGAATGTTCTAGAAGCTTCTGGAAGAAATCGAAAGTTCTGGAATATTCTAGAAGCTTCTGGAAGAAATCGAAAGTTCTGGAATATTCTAGAAGCTTCGAGAAGGAATCGAAAGTTCTGGAATGTTCTAGAAGCTTGTGGAAGAAATCGAAAGTTCTGGATTGTTCTAGAAGCTTGTGGAAGAAATCGAAAGTTCTGGAATGTTCTAGAAGCTTGTGGAAGAAATCGAAAGTTCTGGAATGTTCTAGAAGCTTCTGGAAGAAATCGAAAGTTCTGGAATGTTCTAGAAGCTTCGAGAAGAAATCGAAAGTTCTGGAATGTTCTAGAAGCTTCTAGAAGGAATCGAAAGTTCTGGAATGTTCTAGAAGCTTGTGGAAGAAATCGAAAGTTCTGGATTGTTCTAGAAGCTTGTGGAAGAAATCGAAAGTTATGGAATGTTCTAGAAGCTTCTGGAAGAAATCGAAAGTTCTGGAATGTTCTAGAAGCTTCGAGAAGGAATCGAAAGTTCTGGAATGTTCTAGAAGCTTGTGGAAGAAATCGAAAGTTCTGGATTGTTCTAGAAGCTTGTGGAAGAAATCGAAAGTTCTGGATTGTTCTAGAAGCTTGTGGAAGAAATCGAAAGTTCTGGAATGTTCTAGAAGCTTGTGGAAGAAATCGAAAGTTCTGGAATGTTCTAGAAGCTTCTGGAAGAAATCGAAAGTTCTGGAATGTTCTAGAAGCTTCGAGAAGAAATCGAAAGTTCTGGAATGTTCTAGAAGCTTCTAGAAGGAATCGAAAGTTCTGGAATGTTCTAGAAGCTTGTGGAAGAAATCGAAAGTTCTGGATTGTTCTAGAAGCTTGTGGAAGAAATCGAAAGTTATGGAATGTTCTAGAAGCTTGTGGAAGAAATCGAAAGTTCTGGATTGTTCTAGAAGCTTGTGGAAGAAATCGAAAGTTCTGGAATGTTCTAGAAGCTTGTGGAAGAAATCGAAAGTTCTGGAATGTTCTAGAAGCTTCTAGAAGAAATCGAATGTTCTGGAATGTTCTAGAACCTTTTAGAAGAAAAAGAAAGTTCTGGAATGTTCTAGAAGCTTCTAGAAGAAATCGATAGTTCTGGAATGTTCTAGAAGCTTCTGGAAGAAATCGAAAGTTCTGGAATGTTCTAGAAGCTTATATGACGAAATCTCTCTCCCTCAGTAGGGATACGGTACCCGGGTTACTGTAGGAATACGGTAGGGTACGGTACTCGGGTTACTGTAGGATTACGGTAGGGATACGGTACCCGGGCTACTGTAGGAATACGGTAGGGGTACGGTACCGGGTTACTGTAGGAATACGGTAGGGGTACGGTACCGGGTTACTGTAGGATTACGGTAGGGGTACGGTACCCGGGCTACTGTAGGATTACGGTAGGGGTACGGTACCCGGGTTACTGTAGGATTACGGTAGGAGTACGGTACCCGGGTTACTGTAGGGTTACGGTAGGGGTACGGTACCCGGGCTACTGTAGGATTACGGTAGGGGTACGGTACCCGGGTTACTGTAGGATTACGGTAGGAGTACGGTACCCGGGCTACTGTAGGATTACGGTAGGGGTACGGTACCCGGGTTACTGTAGGATTACGGTAGGAGTACGGTACCCGGGATACTGTAGTTTGATCTTTTGGGGGCGGAGCCTAAACCAAAAGTGGGCGGAGTCTGAACAGAAAAGAGACTTTTGCGCTTTATATAGGAGTATGATCATACATTGCGACTGTGCACCAATTTTGGACCTGTCACTATTCTCCATGGAATGCCGTTCTGGCAAAATGTCCACGTAATTTTCGATCTCGATAACAACGGCGGTATACTGTGTCCGTCTCTTCGGTGTTACAGGCATGTCATAGTGTGCGCTAAAGAGAGTGACCAAGCTCTCAACAATTATGAAATACCATAGGCTGATTGGGCAAATTCGAAAGGTGGGACAGGCAAGAATATCCAAGTGTCGAAATCGGCAAAGACTTATACACCAACCTGATATAAATTCCTCATGATCTGGAATGTTCTGGTGAAATATTTCTCTATTATGGAAAAAAATCGGAGCAGAATAGTAGTGATTACAGTAGTATCGAATATAGCTCATGGTCCTACCGTATTCCTTTGTTATTTTCAATTTTCAAATGTATTGCTCTCGTTCATCTCCATGTTATAAAAATATTTCACCAGGACATTCCAGGCAAATTCCATTACTGTAAGAAAATAAACCCTTCCACGAGTAACAGTACTACCTGTTGAATTTATACTTTAGCTAAGAGGTTCAGGGTTACGGCTTTGCCCTTATTCAATGCCCATTTTGACAATGAACACTCAGGGGAAATCCAAAAATTTAGGAAAATTTAATAAAGCTGCAACTATTTATTTGTTCCGAATTTGTAACGATAGTACACGAAACACCGTATTGACGTTGCTGAGCATTTGAATCTTACAATAAACAAGGGTGGACAGTAAATGCGAAAGAAAATTGGAATTTATAATTGCATACATAGGGGCCACCAGTCCCGCCCCTTTTCCCTCGACACCATTCCCCTCAAAAGCGAGATCGACGAAACACAAATCACGTTCTCGATGAAATCACTCGCCCAAAAGCTTGTTGTGTAGCTCTGACCATGCCCTATCGAACGAGCTCTGTCCGAACGGGATCTGACTTTTTTGAGTAGGTCAAAATTCAAGAAAATAGACACGAAACATCGGATTTTACACTTTCTAGGACGATCACAATGTTCGGACAGTGAACATATGATTTCTTTGTATTTTAGAGGAATTTTAAGCACAAAATTGGATTTTTAATAGTTGTCCCCGACTTGTGTTCGATCGCGGGAGTTGAGCGGGGGAGCGAGGCGAGAGAGCGGGGGGAGTGAGAGAGACGCGTGCGAGAGAGGCTCCGCCCCTTTCTCTCTAGTCTCGCCTATCTCCCCTCTCTGACTGCACTTCGAGAGCTCTCCCGGGCTTGAGAGATGAAATATCGCCATACGTCCAAAATCAAAAATGATATTGAGAATCTGACGGTCATATTAAGAGACGTTCCACGATATTTTGCACCTACCTCACGGATCACTTTTTTGCAACCTATGCCAATAAGTTCAGGGTGAAGCCCCCAAACCTAGAGCTGATAGCTGGCCCAATATGAGATGTTGGGGTGCACCCTCTGTGAAATGCTGAGGGGGTGAAGATTCGGCAACGGGACACAGCTCGCCGAGGGGTTGGCCAAGCTCAATGAAACTTTTCACATATTAACCGCAGTAGCCCACTGATTACCGTAACCAGGTACATTGGGGCGAAACGCAAAATTGTTTTTCTCCAAAAACCATGATACGGGGGTCATGGTGAGAAAAAAATCTGAATATTAAAAAAATTCTCAGAACTTTCTTATGATAGGTGTTTCTGGTGTAACTTTGCGCGCTGATATCGAATATCGATATGAGAGCGCTTCAAAAAAAATTAAAAAAGTTGAAATTTAAAAATAGTCGAAATCGTCATTTTTTGGGACATAATATCGAGCAATTATTTTATCCCAAGACAGATTTTGCTGATTTCTGGAGCAGTGCTAGCTACTATTGTGTACTCAAATCACTTTTCTGGAATTCTCGAAGAATTGCCGTTTTCGAAAGTTACATGTCATTTTGAAAAAGTTTTTGGAAAAGCGACCACCCCGCACCAGCGCAAAATCTTGGAATGATATCATCAACATAAGAAAAGTTCCTCTCTGTCATATGATTTGAGTGATAAAAACGGAAAAAGCGAGTTATGATCGTTTTCCAACAAAGTTGTCTTAATTTTTCATAATTGTTGAGGGCTTGGTCACTCTCTTTAGCGCACACTATGGCATGCCTGTAACACCGAAGAGACGGACACAGTATACCGCCGTTGTTAGCGAGATCGAAAATTACGTGGACATTTTGCCAGAAAGGCATTCCATGGAGAATAGTGACAGGTCCAAAATTGGTGCACAGTCGCAATGTATGATGATTTAATAATGCATTGAAGCTAGTAGAAGCTGTCAGCAACAAAATCCCTACTTAAGATATTTATCTAAATTAGAAATGCAACTGGCCTTATGCGATCAATTTCAGTTTTTCAGGGTCTAGAGATTAGAATATACCTGAAAAGTAAAGTAGCTCTACTGTATAGTTTTCAATTAAATTTGTGAGAGGATTCAGCTATTCGTTGAAGAATTGCATTGTCCACAAGTTTGAACTCGAGAAACGAACATCCAATTAGGTGCTTACGGTGATCCACTGGCTCCCTTACTCATTGAACGGCTGATATTTCGCCATTAAAGTAACAATCAATCCTTGCACTATCGCTGATATTTTCGACATAATTATCAAATCAATATTTTTTGAAGAGTGCGCTTAGCTCGAAAACACGCAAAACCACATTTTCCGACGTTTTCGGTCGAGAATTCATATCTGAGAAATCTCGTATTTTTAAAACAGATAGCGAAGCCGTTTTGAATGTTCATATGGATAACATAGACCCTTGTCAAGCGAGTCGAAAGCACTACTGTTCAGGTCTCCCTCATGGATGTTTGAGGGGGAAAATGCGATCGCGTGAACAAATAATTTTCGAAGTTGGTCATATTTGTCGGCCAGTATTATGGCTGTTCTGCATCGAGAACTTTTCCGATTCTGCTATTAAAAAGCATTAGTATAGGGCTTCTCAGTTAACCATACGCGGTTTCTATGAAACGTTTCGCAGCTTTGCAAACCCTCATATAATTACATTTTACTTCTCTTGAAAATCTCACTGTTAGTCAGATCCCCAGTTCCCCCTATTCCCGTAAGCCTGTCACAATTCCATTCTATGAAAATAATCTTCGAATATGACCCATGACTATGACTCATGACTAATATGACTCATTCTCGTTTTTGTTAGTCGTCGCGAGCGGTCCTTCTCCATTTCTCTCTGATAGAGAATGGAATCCCTCTAGTTCCCCTCGTCTACTCCATCAACTCAACAAGATCGGAATCCCCATCCAAGCCGGACTCTGGTCACCGTGTGATGGGTACTCTGATGTTTGGTCCCTCAGATACCATTCTCGTCGAGTCTCGTTTCGCGATTGATGACTCGAGTTTGGTGGACTCAGTTCTAAAATCACGGGAGCCTTCTTCCGTCATCAACAATGAACACTCTACATCAAGTCCTATCGCCCTGGATGATCGCAACCCTTTCTCCAGCCAATCTCTTGGGTCTGTGAATGGAAAGAAGACCGATCCCTTGACCCCCACCCAGACGAAATGACTCTCTCGCGAACGAAGAAGCGACCCGAAACCTATCTGAAACCATCCATCCCCATCTGGCGTCAACTGCCTGACATGATAAATGTATGTATGTATGTATGACCCAAAGCATTGTTTTGGAGGCAGGTCATAGTGATTCGAAACAAGCAAAATATTGGAGGCTTAATTTCATGCTCAAAATCGGCAAAGACTTATGCACCAACCTAATAATTGTGTACTCATTGGATTTCAAAAAAGTCAAAAATAGCCAATAATGTTCATGTATCACGCTTTGTTCACCAAGTACGATTGGACCGCGACAAATGAAAGAACACAGTCTTCGAGACAAGCCCACCGACGCCGAATCAGATCGAGAATTCGATGTGTCACTTCTAGGCAGAGATGGAACTTGAAACTCGTCTCGTTTATATATAAATAGATCAAGTTCTGAACCTTCACTCTGGGGTGGTGGCCGGGGCTTGTGGATGGCCCTGACCGAACGCCTGGAGACAGAGAGGGGGACTGGTCGAACGCCTGGAGACAGAGAGGGGGGAATGAGTGGGCGCTCGACCGAACGCCTGGAGACAGAGAGGGGGACTGGTCGAACGCCTGGAGACAGAGAGGGGGGAATGAGTGGGCGCTCGAACGAGTTCGGCGCACGAACCAGTTCGGATTAGGATATGCTTTTTCTGAACAAGTTCTGAACCATCACTCTGTGGTGGTAGATACTGTAGATGTCTACCAAATACACTTTTGATGTCTCTCTCGTCCGCGAAGTTTTTGTTACGAACGTTATTGAACCTATGAATTGTGTTTACAAGAACGAATGAGAGGTTGTTTTGGCATCAGTAGTAACTACTCGCTCAGGCCTCTTACATACCTTTCCCTTCACTGCACGGATTAGCAGCCGGTATTCCTCCCGAATCATAAGTCGGTTTCATTGGCACACATGCGAACGAGATTGGAAGCATCGCGAGAAGCAGAAGCCACGTCATCCAGTTGTGATCCTTTAACAAAACATTGTCAGTTAACCATGGACAAAATCAGATGAGCGAGCTAAAATCGTGAGGAGAACATCACTGCCTACTATCAAAAGCGAGGGAACTGAGGACGAAACCCGCGTTAAATAGGAAGATCTTTTCGAATGGATCTCAAGCCCCACCTCCGTCTCTGCAACCGGAACACTGCGTTGGAGGCGAAAGAGAAGGAAAGGGAAAGGGATCCTTCAAATCAACAACTCTCGCAACTTTTTTCATGACAATAGTTCAGAGCAAAGCTAATACTTGTACGTTTTTTTTCTTAGAGATGATGAATAATAGGTCGTAGGAATATTGAGTCCGAGCTTACTTTGTTTTATTCAACAACAAAAAAACATTTTGAATGTGCAAGCCGCTGTTTACAATTTGTTTCGAAATGCAATCATCATCTAACTGACTTCTCGATTGATCGTATGAACTTGAAAAAGATGCGTCCCGGATAAGGACGTGTTATTTCAAATGCTCTTCATTAGGAACCTGGTGTCAGCGAAAACGCAATTATCGCGATAGACTACCATAAATCAACTGCACCGTTTTTGCTCGGTCTGGGGGAGAAGAGTGTTCCATGAACGAGCCACATTTCTCTTTTGAGACGCTCTTTGTAGCAAAAAAATTGGCTATGTCTATCGAAACAACAGCTCTTTCGAAGGAGTTGTTCTCATTCTTTGAAATTATCCAATACAATTATGGAAAATCTGATGCATTCCTAGTGCTTGTGCAGTTCTAATGGATCGTACAACTCAGGTAAAAGCATCCGTCTCAGTTTGTTAGTCAATCCTGCGCTGGGAGCAGTCGTGTGAAGTCGAAAATTTTGAGATGACTTGGAAAAGGGGTTCTTGACTCGGGGCAGTCTTGTGGAAGTGACTTTTCCAACCCACTTTTCATCATCATTAAATAAAATATAAAGGTGAAGATAATAACGCTACGATAGAGTTCGAAATCCGGGTCGCCGTTTTTTCTTCATTCCACATACTCACTAAGCCGGTCGAATGACGAGGAACTATTTCAAATTATGAGACGGCGACCCGTCTTTCTAACTCTAATTAGAGACTCACCCTATCCCAGCTTTATTGACCAATGCACTTGAATGCCCGAGCGCGAAATATCAGAGTAGCCATTACGCATTTGTTGGTGTTGTGATTTTCCGTGATATGACCCTAAAGTCTAACAAGCAAATCACATTTTGAAGTAGATACATTCATTTCAGACCCCGGCATTCCAGCAACACCAATGCCCCCAATGATGCCACCAGCGACGAAGCCCTGCAAGACCCTCCGCCCCGCATTCGACTCAGAACTTCCGGTATTTAATCATCATTTGCGCGCTTATGATGCCACGGTGGCACAGTGGATATAGGTAGGCAATTGATTCATCCTTGGGCACTCACGCTTGATATAATCATATCCTATACATAAGTGAGGCCACAAGTTGAGTGATCGTAGGTAATCCCTATGCAGCATTCCATGAGTCAGCAGATAGATGGACGATCGATGAGATGGGGGTCATAGAAACGTCGAATTCGATAGAATGAGTATCTCGGAATCTTGCTCGCTTATCTAATGCGTTGATGATGCGCGGAATATAGTTTATATCGATTCAAAACGCTATGGATCATATGAAATAATTGATTACAGGGTCTTCCTACTAATCTCGGTTCATGGTCACCCAGAATTATGGTCACGACCAACATGATCTCGTGCTCTGCTGGAGGTTATTTCGCCGTCGTTGAGGTGCGTATTTTATTTTTGTTTTAGAAAAGTTTCCGCGGATGCATTAACAGAATGGTTCCATTTGGTAAGTGTTTCAGTATGATATCTTGTGGGTGATACTCTGATACCCTTTCAAAAAAACGCCTGGTCGTATAATAGTAATGTCAAGACTATACCCGATTCCGTGGGTACAACATCGCCCTCCAATACAAAGGCGTTTGGTTACGAGAGACGATATGAAAGTCGTGGGTCGATCTCCCTAGCGTCTAATGCGTCTGCTTGCAGACTCTGGTGATTGCGACAAGAACATTGCGGTATCTGCACTCACGGCGACGTTTATGAACGACGTCTAAAAGACTCCTAAATTCAAACAGAATGAGAAAATCCACACAAGCGATGCGATACTAGCCGTTCGAGTTGACGTGAAAGTCTGAAAATGATTAGTGAATTTTTTTGAAATGATTATTCTGACCTTTTTGTACTGCAAAGGCCGACAAACGGAGTTCAATCGTATCAAGGAATAAATTAAATCAAGAAGACATATGGCCATCCACGAAAAATTGCACTGTAAATTTCTGTATCAGAGAAACAAGAGTAAGACACAAGAGAGTGTGCGGAATGGAGAAACCAAATATTCGATTCGGCATCACTACTGAAGGTTACATATGTGTTTTTTTGGTCTTCACCGCTCTTCATTTTGCACACTCTAATCCGGGACATCCAAACGAAAGTGTGTGAAGAATTGAGAGAGCGGAATACGGAAACGATATCACATATATTTAATTTTAATTAATTACTTCAATTAATTAGTAGTGCTACACGAACCAGTGCAACTGAAGATATGTCGACAACATCGAGAACTTCTTGATTAAAAAGTTTTATCTGAATTAGTAGTATTAGAATCACACCCGTCTTATTTCTCGTCAGTGTCTGAGAATGGAAACGGAAACCGCACTCAATTTAATTTCCAGCACTCAAAATTTGATTCTCTGGGCACAGTTTCCGTTTTCTGTGAATTAGAGATTCGATGACTATATTTTGACTAGACGAATTTTAAAAAATCTTAGTTTTCAATTTACATGGAAAGTATTCACAAAATTGTAGGAATTTAAACTGGTGAGGGTTTTCCAGCTTTTCGAAGATATTATATCAATATTTGAGTGAAGTTATGTACCTCGATAGGGCGAGTTGACGCATATGCAAGACCTGATATCACTAGAAAGACATGAGATTCAACTGATAATGTTAATTACTTTACATCACTTAACAACTTTTATTAATATGTAAATTCTGACTCACGAATATTTAATATCATGATTCTAAGAAGTGTCGGAACTTTGTGTCTGTTTACGAAGATCACATAAAACAATCTTAAACGAAATTGTGCTTTTTCAAAATCACAATAGTGCAAACCTTGTCAAAATGACGATAAGTCCGACTAGTGGGACGTAAAGAGCTGTTCACGAATCGGATTATATCGGAAATCGTCATTTGTATACAATCTGGAATGTGTAGATTGTGATTAAATTGAAAATAAGCAATTAAAGATCATATGAATTTATAGTCAAGTCCAGAATTACTCATCGAGCAATATCAAGCTTGGCGAAAGTTATTCAGATCGAAATGAACGGAGTGAAAATCTGATCAATCAATTCTGCTCCATCCATCAACAATTGGATATTTGTACAAATATTTTGTAGGATTTGGAAAACAAAGAAATGCTCACTATTCTCGTTACAAGTCCACGGCAACTTCGTTACGACATGCTTCTGAAATTAATTGTAAAAGCGAGTGGAATAAAAGTGGCAGTGAAGTTATGCATAGCGTATGAAGTATTCCATAATAGTGGTCCTATTTTCTGTCTGGGATCTCTACGCTTTCCCTCTCCCTTTGAGCTGCCTCCTCTCAATAAAATGCACTGTCTAGAGCTAGAGAGGGAGAGGGAGTAAGAGGGAGTGAGAGGAAGGGAGAGTGGGAGGGGGATAGAGAGAGGTAAAAGAGAGAAAGAGATAGAGATATTATGTTTGTTAGAGAAAAAAGACTAGAACGAAGGAGGGAGGAAGTGTCAATATTCGAGCATTAGTTTACTCGCACACAGAAAAAATGAGAGTAAACTATGTTATGCGAGACTCGTCACTTGTTTACCGTGTAGAACATATGCTTCGGCAGACGAAAAGAGAACCAAGGGCAAAGATTTATTTTTTGAGTGAGATAGAGAAGAAGATATAAAGAAAGAGTCAGAGAAATAGATTCAAACAACTCTGAAATTATTTTATGCCTCTCACCTTCATGCAAAAAGAGTAGAATAAAGGTGGGAAGTGCCAAAATAAGCGAATTGTATAGCATATTCACATCAAAATATGTGATTTTCAGTTGTTTACTGTGAGGTAGGCTGCGACAGAGGAAATGAGAATCGAAAACGAAGATCCCTTCGTGAATGAGGAGTCTCGGATGAGAATTTCTATTAATCTAGCATTCTATTTCTCGCGAGAATCGAATGAGGCGTACGGAAGAGGAAGGAGGCTGAGATCTAGGGATATAAGAATTAAGATTGACTCTCTTCATCCTACACGCTCTCTAGTCTCTCTGAACGACCAGAGAGCGCGTGGAATCAATTGACGAAATATACATTCTGATTCTTACATTGTTCATTCCCTACTGAGCTTCCTTCTCGCGGCAACTCAAACGAGAAGTTTATTCTCGTTTTAAAAATATATAATTATCGAAAAATAATGCTACATTGACAACTCTAAAATGGAGTGCGTTTCCGTCTGATTTGATCGGAAAGATTCGAATTATTTTCTATGCAAGCATTTCCAGTTCAGTTTTCATCTGCGATGCAAAACAACACAAATAAATTATTATTTTGTTATGAAATCAGATAATTCGGAGTCGACAGAAAATCAGATACACGAGGAAGAAAAGAGTGGTATCTGAGTTCAGGGCTGTATTCCTTTGGATTGGAATCACTGATAGGGAAGAATATATCTAGTTGGCAGATTTATATTTTCGGCATAAAAATTGATAAAGAATCGTCTACGCTATCAACTGGCGCGTGGCCAACGGATCCAGTGCGCGGCCTACTAGTGATGACATATCATCATCGACTCTCCTCATTTTGCGTGATCTCTCATCCGTTAGAGAAGCGAGAGAACACGGGAATCGAGGAGAGTCTTTTTTTTCACCACTACTTCCCATCTTCACCGCTCTGGGTATCTCCTGCCCCGCCAATTATGCGTTGCAGAACGAGGGACAGGCGAATCGCACCGAATCGAAAGAAATCTTTATTCGATCTTCCTGATTTTTGGGGTGGTGTTAACTACCAGTGGGCACTTCAAAACGCTCATAGGCGCTTCTTGGGGAAATCGGTGTTTGGAAAGTTACATCACTTTTTTTGAAATTTTTTAAAGTCATTTTGCGCTGAGAGATGCTTCGTTTCTTTTTTTACCATTTCGATCTTGAACAATGAAGTTTTTGAGTAAATCGATTTTTTTCGCAATTTCTGATTGGTGATCTGGTGTGCGTCGGAAGCACTTGGCTCCAACTCGACATCGCATTCACCGGCCTTAGTGGTGTGCTTTTTTTTTACGTTAATGACTATTACCAATTCCACTGCATTCCATCCGTGTGAGGACCTTGAAAATTCATGGATGATGTGCGATTCTCAATCGACGTTGTTCCCTTTCCCAATTATCTCTTTACAAGCACGATAAAGTAGTTCACTTCTCACATAACTGAGACTCGATTCAAAAAACTTTATAACTATTATTGCACATCTATTCTAATTTGAATCCTACTCCGGAATGCATTTGAGTCCTCTGATATTGCTCTGATCATAAAGGGTGGGGACAGTTGACTTGTCGAGGTAGATTGCCCATTTCTTCGAGACCGTATAGTACATTCTTCTTCCCGCTGTCTTGCTCTTACTACCATCTGCCCCGTCCTGAAACAATTTGAAATTTATAATCTATACATCATATATAACACGCAAACGGCACTGTGTGTGTGTGTGTGTGTGTGTGTGTGTTTGTGCGTTGGTCTGTCCGGTTTGGACGTCCTGCCAACGCTTGGTATGGGCGTCCTGCCAACACACAATCTAAGCTTAAGTGAACTAAGCTTATGTGAGGCGCGAAGCGCAGAACACCGCCAGTGGTGAACGGTAGTCGGGGGAATGCCTCTGGTAGTCTATATCCCAAACTCTTATTATGAATGATAACTCGAAGTTGTCTTTACAGATAATCTCGAATGTCCTGTCGGTAGGTTGCATATTGACAAGATCAGTAGCAGAGGTGAACGTCGGCGTAATGCAATCTGTAACGCATTACTTTGTTAGTTTCATATAATTTAAAATCGCGATAATTGAGAGTAACTACTGTAGATTTTAACCCAGTACATTTGTCTCTCAAAGCACGAATTGTGTTTTGAGAAACAAATTAGATATTGCTTCGAAATCTTCGACAACTACTCGCTCAGGGTTCTTACATACCTTTCCCTTCCGTGAATGAATCCACCGCTGGTATGACTACTGAATCAAAAGTTGGATTCATTGGCACACATGCGAACGATAGCGGCACTCCTGCCACACAAACTCAGTTGTCAATTAATAATTTGAATTAAGCGAACAAAATTAGACAGGAAAACATCACTTCCAATGAAGATATTCCGCGAAGAATTGTTTGAAATGAGGAAGAAAGCCATTTTATAGAAAGCTCTATTCAGACGGATGTCAAGCTCCGCCCCCGTCTCTGCCAGCGGATCACTCCATCTTGTGTAGTTTTGGAACAATGGTTGGTGAATTCGGGCCTGGTTACGTGCCTCCGACTCTCAATCCCGATTCGGACCGAAGAAGTCGTGCGACCCGGATTGGCTCAAAGCCCGATCGTGAGAACGACGTTTTGCCACCGATTTCCGGTTGGTATTATCGGCCTCTGCAATCGCTCCCATGATATATGGTCTTCTCTATGCTTTTCCAGCTTTCGTCCGGTCCGCGGGCCCAAAAATCCCGACAAGGTGAACGTGCCAAATGTCGATGGAAGGCCCTAAGCGGCACTAACACATACGGGTCTCCCGATCGGTCTGAGTGGGAACAATTAACGGACAATTTTATATCGTCCTCCATGCACCGGGCTGCCCCGATTAAACTAAGACTAATCGACATTATACTGTTGATCTACGGAACTCGAACACGAAAGTGCAGTATCACGGATAAGGACGTGACATTCTCCTTATTGTCCCTTTGGATCGAGGTGTCAGCGAGAAAAAAAGGGAAGCAATTAGCACGATATACATTCATTAATCAACCGCGACGTTTTTCTCAGTCTGGAGGAGCACAGTGTTCCGTGAACGACTCGCCTTTCTCTTTCGAGACAACGGATTTTTCGAACGAAATGCTCTCATTCTTACAAATGGTCCCATCAAACTGTGGTAGAGCTGATGCTTTCCCAGTGCTTGTGCAGTTCTTAAGGATCGTACAACTCAGTTAATAGCCTCCGTCTCAATTTGTTAATCAATCCAGCGCTGGGATCAGTCGTGCAAAGTCGAAAACCATGTATTTTTCTCAACAAAATCGATCTCAGATGGAATCGGACTGCTGTTCTTTTCCAACCCACTTTTCTTCACGGTTCAATAAAATAACGGGAATTGAAGCTAATGAAGCTACAATCAAAGTAATTTCAGAAACTGTCAACATAAAGAGAGCTCCCGTCTAGAAGTGCATCATATTCTCGTTTCATGACATACTCACGTTCATTCACATCTTTTCAAATTAATGACTGATATCCCTCAAGGAGATCTCTATTTTTTTGATAGTTCATGGGATTGTTTTCGGTGCTTATTTCCGTTCAAGCCATTGTACTCGTTCGAGAGTCATCAACTGAAGAGGAATGAATGCATCTACAAGTATCACATTGAAAGAGACACTGCCATAGTTTCCGAATATAATTGCTGAATGATAGACATTCGTTTCTCATAGTTCGAATGAGTGATTCGAATGAGTGACCGGCATCGACCCTCATCATTGTGCGTGATCTCTCGTCGGTTAGTGAGGCGAGATAGTACGCGCATTGAGGAGAGTCGGAAGTCGATTTATCATCACTAGTACGAATCTGACCAGGATTGTGATAACGGAAACTCGAGACTTCATTCGCAGAAGGTAAATTGCCAATTAGTACTAATGAGCAACAACACTTGAGGATCAGTTGACTTCTTCTTCTTCTTTCCAGCGCAAGGACGACTTGTTTTCACTCCCTTCTCGTTTTATCGATAGATAATCTGAAATGCGGAAATCTCTGGAATATTTTGTAATCGGTCGTTATGGGATTACGATAATACCACGGCTGATGTTTAGCCTTCAACGGCTTTTGCTGGATTTGTTGGGATCCAATTTGTGTTTAGAGTTGCTCTCTGTGTTCTACATATCACCCCCTCCTCGAGATTAGCTAGCCCGTGAAAGACTCAAATTGGCATTTGTAGATTCAACGTTAAGTTTTTTGCGTTTGTACATCATCTCCCTCTCGTTTTTCCCCATATTTTGAGCATAAGTAATCTCTAAGCAAATCATACGCATTTGATTGATAAATCCTTCTTTTAATGTGATACAGGTCTCGGATAGTTCGAATCATGCCTGTTGAGAAGGAGGAGGAAGAAATGGGTAGAGAAGAATCAGTCGAGGAAGAGCAGAAAAAGCGGGATCGCTATGTCAGATCCGAGGTAAATCTTCCCTCCCTTCTGTTCGATACCACCTATTTCATTTGAGGACGAGCCCGATTACGCGGTCGCCAACAAGATTCATCCTTATGAGAAATCTAGGAAAGAAAGGAAGGTTCACTTCCTCCCACAGGATCTGGAAAGGAAAAACGTGCGAAGAAAAGCAGAAAAAGTAGTTCGTAATGTCTCAGATATTATGCTCATCGTAGTTGCTTTGCACTCAATACTCTGTCATCTTGTTTACAACAAAAACTGCAAAGGATAATGTGAGACTTCGGAGGAAACGCGCACACTATAATAATATATTCGATATTTGAGCCTTTCCCCGAGTATGTTACATGACTGGCCAATTAGGGCATAAGTAAGTGTAAATTGCGTTGACGATTTTTCTAGCCGAATAAGCATGAAAACATTTCGAAAAGAAAGGGTTAGTGTTCACATTCCGGATCTCAAGATCTTATGGTGGAGAAATTAATGGAGATCTCTGTTCGAAACTTCGGGAAGCTCTTCAGGTTGGAGTTCAATACTAGCCCTGTTACAGGCGCTGCCTTCAGTTCAGGAGGAAGCAGCTCTCTATGTGCCAGATTCCGAGCCTGTTTCTGAGGCCAACGGCTTCGATGGTGACATTGAAATCGGAGAGGATGCTCTGCTGTGTGAGCCAGGCCCGGCTTCTGATGATCCTTCAAGGTACGTTCTTTTCCATTAGACCATTCTGAGCGGAAAAGGTGTTCTAAGAGTGAATAACAAAAATCCAAAAATAATCCGAAAAGTCTAAGAGTGAATAACAAAAATCCAAAAATAATCCGAAAAATTATTTTCGCTGTTATAAGTATTTTTGCTGACGGGGCCTTTTATTCTAAGCGGTTGCCTGATATGTCAATACTTAGTTGATCTAGTATATTTGTGAGGGTGAGCGGGATATGGATATGCCACAGCCACAATATGGATAGTGCAATATGCTTAGTGCAATATGGATGAACTATCGAGCACTTGTATTCGTCCGAGAAGTGGAGTCACGTCATTAAACAAACGAAAATTGGTGCCCTGCAAATATATATATTCCAGATCGTCGGATGACTCAGATCTTGAAGACTTAGACGAAGTAGAAAAAGAGAGAGATGACACTGAACGGGGAGACCTTTCTGCTGTTCAGGAACTTGCATGTGCTATCTTCGCTTCGATCATGGAAACTATAGTCCCGACTGATGATGAATATACGAATTCTAGTGAATCTTTACCTCGTAGATATCCGTTTGCATAAAAAAATTTAACACGCTAACGACGACATCTCGCTAATTCGATACCTCCCTCCGGATACATTTCTCTAGCAATGCAAACCAGACGCTCGGGGGGGGGGGGGGTGGGATTGATCCAGTGGCAGACCAAACTCCACTTATTCGTGCTTGTTGTATCGGATCAGCAAGAAACATGTTTTTCCACTTGAAATGGTCTGCAAATGATATTTTTTCAACCGTTCAGGAAGACCCAATTTACTTTTCTCCGTTACTTTGCGTTGTTTCTTTTTATGCGTCTAATATGTGCTCCAATTCACATCTCAGTCTTTGCCGAAGTGTCCTTGAGAATGTTTTTTATTAGAAATTCTGCGTTCAGAACGCTTCACAATGGGACAACTATGCACAGATACAAATGACATGAGATACACGCAAGGTTTGAGAAAAGAGTCTGTAGTTCAGAGAAAATTGCAGAAAACGAGTGAGTTAGAAGCGCCGTTTTGAGATGACTGAGGTATGATGGTTTGGCATATAGGGAGAGTTTAGCGGAACAAAACCGCCACAGATTGCTATACAATCAATGGGCAGTGCAGTCATTCGAAAATGAGACGGCTTGCAGAGGTTCCAGCTCCTTCCGATTTATCATCTGTAATTTGATTGTGTTCAAATTCTCAGGTCGTCATAGCGAGTCAATGAACTCACATGCTTGAAGTAAGCGATAAGTTCTGAATTGTTCCCATCAAAGAAGGTATCCGGGTCGCGAACGAGCAGAACTGCCTGGTTGCAGGGACCTGGAAAATAGGTGTGTATATTCGGGTTTGACTCTCTCAATTCCGCACACAATCTCGCCGGTGAGAGAAACAAGAGAGTGTGCAGAATATAGAGAGTCTAAAATCGAAACGACATCACCACTGTAAAACCAGTATCATGGTTCTAGTTATCTCCATTATATATTGTCTTTTCAACTACTCCGATCATCAAGCAGCGGTTCTTGCTACTGTAAACAAACCTTGCGAGGAGACCACGACCATGTAGTCGTAGACAGTCTGACCCTCAGCCTTTAGAATGCAGACTAAAAATAAATATTCGAATTGAGAAAATACGGATATGCGAACTTACAAGGAGCACTGATGTTGTTTCCCTGCAGATCGTTGATTTTTACTTCCACTGTTCGACTATCGGAAGAGATAGCGTTGCCTCGGAGCTAAAATGGTACGTGTGCATATTATCGATTCTGGGTTTTCTTAATGAGTATTAAAGTGATTGTTCTTACCTTAGTCAACTTGTCGCTCTTATCTGTTTTGAATGACACCGACATCTTCGCGCTATTAACTCCCTTCTGATAGCGAGGCACAGAAACTGCAAATAGCGCATATAGAGAGTGGAATTGTTTTTATGATAAAAATTAATTGGAGAAGGAGTACATTACTGACACTCAAACTTGGCGCAAGTGGGAGAGAGGGAATCCTCATCGAGAAGGGCTCCGATCGCCTCATCGATTCGAGAAATGACAGAGGGAGAAGCGAGGGCGGGCACCCAACGGCCGACCTGATGAGAAAATATTGAGCATCGGACGAATGAGGGAGTGGATTACGGTAACCACTCGATTTCGCAAGAATCGTTTAATTACCGGATGCGGGCAACTATGCGAAGATATAAGGGAAAATAAAAACAACTAATTATAAACAAAAATTAGAGCATTAACCCGAGAGATATCTCACCATTCTCTCCTGACTGATCTGGATGCATTCACAGGTGGGAAGTTCCGCCGATTCATCAGTGAAAGATGGTTTAGGTGGAGGGGCAGGAGTGATGAGAGAGGAGGAGACAGGAGGAGGAGCGGGAGTCACCATTACCGGACGCTTCTTGGTAGCAGCAGTTCTGAAAGGATTCCGATCAAACTCCAACTGAAGACTACACGGTGCAATCGATAGACCCTGTATTGTATGATCGTATCATTACATCATCTTAAACTTTATTATATAACAACACGTGCTTCTCTCTGTGTTTCTACAAATGTAGATTGTCGCATTGGACGTAAATTCTCACCCGGCTCTTCTTCCTCCGATCATCGGAGCCTCCGCGGGTCTATCCTCACGATCATCATACAGCATCTCCTCCTCTTCTCTGTCGTAATCTTTCTTTTCATCGTTCTTCTCATCTTCACTGTATCGGACGAGGTTGAAGGGGTTCTCCTTCACTCGAGAAGGAATGATCCGAGGCTCCTCCTTGTCTTCCTCGCTCTCTACCTACAATGTGTTGAGTTGTGTTTTTTTGCAAACCAAATCTCCTTGATGAATTATTGTCCCCCCCCTCTTCCATTGACATCATTCGATCACTAATGTACTTATCATTCTGTCGGGCGTAAATAAATTATTAGTATTATTATTATAACTGAATTCACCTTATCAGCCGGGAGCGGTCTTCTCTTGACCACAGACATGCCCATAGACAGTCCTCCCAGCAGTCCTCCCATCCCTTGGGGCTTTTCCTGCGCAGGCTCCTCTTCCGGCTGAGGCGCCTCGGCGGTCGTTGGCAAGATGGTGGTAGGGCGAAGCTGAATATTTTTTAAATTTTTTATTTTTATTTATGTATTTGTTACTCCCCAAAAGGAGTGACAGCATTGGTAATCATACTCTAATGCGGCGAACATTGTCAATGAGCAGTATCATTCTCTAGTGAGATACATCGACTAGTTCCTTAGCTGATTTCAACATGATTGCGAGAATGGTATTGTCAGGGATGTTCGAAGAATGCGATTTACCGGCACCGACGACAACGGCCTTCTGGTGGGAGCCGGTCGACGAGTAGTGGTCATCATCTGCGGAGGCAGCTCCGGACCCATCGTCATCTGCTCGTTCAGTGCTCGTTCGAGCAGCGAAGAATCGAAGGGAGGAGGAGTGGGACGAGGAGGCAATGGGGACTGAAAAGCAGGGATTTGTGTTCGGTTTCTGTTTTCGTTGCATCGAACATTTTTCTATAGGGTGTGCGCGCAATTTCGGTGAACCGAATTTTTTGAACTAAAATATCGGTTAACCGAAACGACATCACTATTGAAATGACGTTCTCGAAAGATGTTGCGACGGAAATCGGGATTTGGCAGAGAAAAGTTGGATGGCTTACTTCATCATTCATTCCAAATCCATTCTGAAATCCGTTCAATTCAGGATGATGAGTAGGACGAGAAGGCATCGGTGGCTGAAACGATTTTTTTCTCATAAAATTCTTCATCTAAAATAAGCAATATCAAAGAAGTTAGTGATTCGCAAATTAGCATAAAATAGTTAATCACCTCTCCGCCTAAACCAAATCCGCTCTGAAAGCCGTTCAACTCGGTATGAGGGGGACGAGAAGGCAGCGAAGCCTCAAACCAATCTTGTCTCTCAAAATTCTTCTTTCAGAAAAAAAACATTATCAAAGAAATCGGTGATACGCAAATTTGCAAAGAGTGTACCTCTCCGCCGAATCCGAATCCGCTCTGGAAGTTGCTCAACTCGGGATGAGGAGAGGGACGATAATGTGATGGAGACTGAAATACGTTTTCTTTAAAAAAAAATGAAATCAAGCAATCGATTGTTTCATCATCTTTGAAAATGTAATAGCAATAATTTTTCTCACTTCACAATGTCAAAAGACTTTAACCGAAAAATAGTTGTTCACCTCTCCTCCCAGTCCGAATCCACTCTGGAAGCTGCTCAACTCCTGCTGCAACTGCGTCTCGATCTGCTCACGAGCCTCCATCAGGTGTTGCTCCTGAGAAAAAAACGCTATATCACTGTTTTTTTTAACGCCGACGCATAGCGGCTGAGTTTTGGCTGAATCTAATGGCTGTTTCTTACAATTAGGACCAACTCATGATAGCGAAATGACTCAGCTTGCCATTTTCTATGATATCCTAGAGAAAGGAATTCGGGGAAAGGGAAAGGGACGATTAACGGCTCTGATCACTCCACTTTCACTAGCGAGAGTGAGACCCACCTTCATTTTCAACTCCATTTCGTGCCTCTTTTGCTCTTCCATCAACCGTTTCTGCTGCTCCAATTGATCTTGGAGGGCTTGCAACTCGCGTTTCTTCTACAAACATACACGATGATGTATCGGCATCGCAATGCGGATCGGTTTTTAAATATCGGAAAAATGCAACTTACATTGAACAACTCCTTCGTCTTTATGGTCTGCTCAAAATTCTGCAGAACTGCTTGGAGTTCCTTCACCTCACCGACAGAGAGACTGTTCACACTCTGAAAAATAACAAATTGGACAAACAAATAGAACTTATGTTGATTGGAATAAAAAGGGTCCACGATGTGGATAACCGAGTTGTGTGAACCTAGCGAAACGTTCATTCAGAACATCCATCATACAATATCGATCGAACATCTTTCTCACTTTGGTCTTGAGCGTATTCACGACATTCTGGATGTTGCTGTCGAAAGCGACGGCGGGAGCTTGATAAGGATCGAGAGAGGCAGCCATTAAAGGAGAAGATCGCATGGAGTAGTCATTGGGCGTGAGGGTGTCCGGACTGCCGATGCCGATGGGCACAGGCGATCGGGAGTAGGGGGAGGAGGAAGGGTCTGGAGAGGAGTCAATTAAATATCCAGAGTTTTGCAAAAATGAAAAGTGAATGATTAGAATAGTGTCTGTGATGATTATAGAATATGTTTCATAGTGGATTAAGAAATACATTTTTGTTAAAAACATACGGGTTGTCCAAGAAAGTTCTCGTCGAAACAAACTCACTTCTCATGGGCGCTCTTCTCAGCAGATTGCTGACTTCGCTGACTCTCCTCGGGTCGATCAGACCCATATCCAGAGTGTTGGCGATGTCGGCCGAGACGGGCCGCTGCATAGGGTCGGTGCCGATGGGTAGAGTACCTGTAAAGTTGTCAGCATGTTTGATGTTTCATGGATGCCTTTCCTCATTTTGCATTCTCACTCACCGGTAAGAGAAGCGAGAGAGCTCGCGAAATGAAGAGAGTCAATACTTAAATTACCAAATCTAGTTGTCAGACGAGCTTCTGACTACGGATGGGGATAAGGGAATGGAACCCGAATCGCTCCGTTCACGAGGAGGAAGTTCTAACTACAGAGTCACCGTGCTCAACTATCTTGTTGGTTCATGATATGACATTCGGGGACTCGGCCCGTACACGTACCGGCTGCAGTCGGGTCGTAGAACTGACGACTCATCATGCCTGATCGCTGCATCTCCGACCGTCTGATCGCGTCCTCCACTGCAACCTGTTAACGAATTAGCGTAACTAAGAGCACTTTTTCCAATTTCAAGAGCCATTCTTTCTCGCGCGAACTCTTGCACCGGAATACCAGT
Organism: Pristionchus entomophagus; assembly: GCA_036245825.1. Taxonomy (NCBI): domain Eukaryota; kingdom Metazoa; phylum Nematoda; class Chromadorea; order Rhabditida; family Neodiplogasteridae; genus Pristionchus; species Pristionchus entomophagus. The sequence goes on from BTSX01000006.1 coordinate 22,714,478, forward strand.
TGGGTAGTGCAATTGAATGCCAATAATTAGCGTATAATCCATCCAAAGATAGTATCATCGAGCTGCGCTTCACCTGTTCTGGATTGGGCGTCGTCGTGGTCGGTTTCTTCTTAAGCATCTTGATCATCGGCTTTCCATTCTTATCATAAGGCATGTGGTCGGTTAGGAAGCCGTCGAAATCGACCACTGGCTGACCCTCCACGTACATCAGGGGAGTAGTGGTCTCGGGAAGAGCAGTGGAGGTGGTGGGCCGGTCGCTGCAAGAAACGATCGAAATCCATGACAACATTCAGATGGATGGAATCAAAACGTGTAATGTAATTTGCAGCGAAATAGTATGATGGCTTGCATACATGACTCTACCAGGGTTCATTTCATCATATTTTGCAACTGCCGCACTATTCAGTCATCATTCAGTATCGTTTATTTTGTTTCTTCTACGTGTCTCTTCTTCACTTGAATGTAAGAAGGCTCACCTTCCGAATAGCGCTTCCGGGTCAAAGGTGGTGATGTTCTGTGCCTCCAGATCAGACTTCATCTTTTTGAGCGCTTCGGTTTTGTTGAATCCGAGATCCTCCAGAGGCATGCCCATATCCTCTGCTGCCTGGAAATAGATCAGCTATCACCACTTATCTTTGTTTTGGTCCAGCTCTTTCTACAAACACACTTTCCTCCCCTCCACCTCCAATCTTATCCCTTCCTAATCATTACAATCGACAAGGTCAGAATCAGGACCAGAAAAGTTGATAATATAGCCGATGTTTCCACATGTTTCATGTCATTGCTCTTTCGAACTTCTGGAAATCTGTAAGCTGACCTGGAAGGGACTCGTGATCAGCTTACTCAGCAGTCCCCCGCCCAGCATCGAAGATATCATATTTCTGAAAAGTGAGCGCTCGTGTTGGCAAAAAGCGCGAGAATGATGAGAGGCGAAGAACGAGGAACTAGAACTTTGTCGAGTTCCAAAACCATGAAAAACTTGCCTGAGCGGTTTGACATCTCCTTGGATCTGACTGTTGATGACTGATGGCAGATCAGTCATGGATGCCATTACTCGCTTCGATATCGGAGAGTTGAAGTTGGGAGGGGGAAGGGGTGGCGGTGCCGGGAGCGTGGGGAAGGGAGGGAAGCTGCCGAGGGCATTCTGATCGATGCCATCCGAGGGAGGAGGAGGGGCGGGATCGGTCAGTCCATCGAGAAGAGAGGGCGCCTCTTGACTGGCTGCCAATGGTATCAGAAGGAGGAGGGAGATGACGAGAGGGCGCATCTATCAAACGAGTATGGACGTACGCGACGATCGAGAGTGAGAGCGAGAGGCAATAAGTGAAAGTGGAGAGATGCACTAGCACCCTTTCCCCTTCCATCAAAAGACGTCCTAAATCTCGTGAGTAGTGGGTTGGAATTAGGTCGGCTGCTTCATCTGTCCCTTCCCCTCGTCCTCTCCCCCTCTCTGGATATCCACTCCGAGCCGTGATTGCCCAATCTCAGTTGCGCATCTGCTGGGGATGATAGCGGGATTGACACTGTGATAAAGGCAACGAGTATTACTACTTATTGTTGTTGATTCAGAGTAGATAAATTAGGAAATTTGTAGTGTATGACTTTGATATGCGTTTATTGAAAAATGATATTCTTCAATACTTTATCTCACTATTTTTTCGGCCTCAAATGCGATGCCGCAAACACAGAGAAACGAGTGTACAATGGGGAAATGACAGATGATGAGGCACTTTGATAAACATACGACAAATTTTGTTCTCTTTCTGCCCGAATGCACAGAAAAATTAAAGTTTGACAGCTAGACTGACAAACGCTGCGAATTATCGGGTCAGTTGTACTGAGATTATCGAGTAGTCACGAATTATAGCCTATACTTGGCATGGTGGAACAGAATTTGGCTGATATAGAAGGTAAAGACGGATGAAGCGATCACAACAGAGATCAGTCGACATTATGGACAAATATCATTTGGTTAGGAGGGGGAGTGAGGGAGGGACGCGAATGACCTACATCTAGAAAGAACGGTAGTTGAGGGATGATAGACTGGTTTGGAAGATAAGGAGAGCCCGTGTGCTTAGATGTTCGATGTCACTTCCGTACCGTTTTCCACCTGAACGAACGCCTTTTTAGCTTAGAAAGCACTATCTTTAAGAAGAGAGGATAGTGATAACTCACGGTTACAGAAGCTGGAAGGGAATTGTGGAGGAGCTCCTCCGGCTCGACGCAGATCTCTCCCTTTGCCCGTTTACGCGTTAAGCTGAAGCCCTTTCGGACAACCTGCAAGAAGTTTACGTTGTATTCAACAAACATCGGTCATTTTAATCTTAAATTATTGAATCAAATTCTCACCTTGATTTTGAGCAGGGGACTCATCTGCGGCCAGTGGCCTTGGGCGAGGAAATCACGCTTGGCGGAGACGATTTTCTGTCCTATCAACTGGTTGAAGTGCGTGGAGAGATGCCTCCTTAGTAGAGTCTTGTGCGCGGGCATCTGCATGATCTCCGCCAGTGTCTCCGCGGTGAAAGAGGGATCGTACACCTGGGAATGGATAAGTCAGTCCGACCTCACGCCACTATCCTCCATTCCACACATTGCATGTTGTTTCTATTCAATTGAATAGTGAAGAGAATGCTCGGTAATTTTCGTCATGGTAGAAGATTATGTGAAGGCAATGGAATTATTACCATCAATGCTCCGGGCACGCCAGCACACAACAGATTGGGCGTGAATTCAGCCAGGTCAATCGTCTGCAGCCATTCGCAAGTCGCCTGCTGCGTCCACCGGGAGACAACCTGAATGCGATTTTCAGTCTATCAATGCTGAATCATATTCCAGTTAGAACAATTTGATACAAATTAGCCTCTACATCTCATCTTTACTCATTGTTACAGCGTAAGGAATCTTTGACAAGGGATCGCTACGGTATCAAAATGAACAACGATACCGAGAGAACTGAAGGACGCGAATAATTTGCTCACCTCTGGACAGGGATAGGTGGAGAGGATGGCGGGGTCGAACTTCCTCACAAGCCCGTTCATCTTGCAATCGCTCCTCCGTAGTCGGTCGATGGATCTCGCTATAGTCGCGTAGTGAAGGGCGGAGGTGATGCGCATCTCGACCTGAACGATGGATTGCATCAGAAGGTAGATCTAATCGAGGAATGGAACGTTCATCCTCCTAACTGGGTTTGAATCCCTTTCTTTTGAGTGGATGGTGCCACGGATGAGTTAAACGATACTAATATGATTGGTGGTATGACTAATATGAACTAGATCTGAGCGCGTTAATCGTTCTGATCTTGTGATTACGCATACCATGTCAGAGGCGGTGAGGGCGAGGAGCATGGGACCATCAACGATGAATTCAGTGAACACCTCCTTGTATTGCGGAAGTCCGATCTCCTCAAGCCATCGAACAACCTGAGGAAATTTATTTTTCTCTGTGATTTTTGTCCCTTCTCATTCTTTTAGCGATGCCTATCCTGCTCTAATACTGTCTCCGATACCATTCATTCTAGACATTTTGACGCGATTCATTCTGTGTGAATCAGATTAGGTTCTAAAATCAGTTCAATTGATACACATAAACTCGCACACTAGTTAGAAGTTGGTAAAATTGACGATATGACAAGAAACAGAATGCTTACCTGGTGCAGGTCCCACTTGTCGATAATCTCGCTGTTGTTCTTTTCGATTTTCTTCAGAATCAGCAGAATCCGCTTTCGATGGATCGGATTTCTGATGCCCAGATCTCTCTCGAGCTCGTTGTCATTCATGTGAATGAACTGACGTCCGCTCCGAACCATCGCAGCAACCTGGAATGATCGTGAACGTGAACCTTATCTCAAATGGGTGCTCAAATTTAGTTGGAGTACTATCAATTGAACATTTTCATGAATCGAAAGGAAATTTACTGACAGTGGGCGCTAGATACGCGTATCCGATCTCTCCCATCCACTCCGCCAATTGCTCTCCTCGCCATTCCAGGAAAACCTCGAGCGGCGGTCGAAGGGCGATCGGACCAGAGATGGGACCATTGGTACTGCTGCCGAGACGAGCGGAGGAGGTCGATCTGGAGAGATGCACATTTAGATCTGATCATTTGAAACAGTTATCGTTTTGGTGTCTTCTGAGGCAATTTTCCAACTATTTCACAAAGCGAAAGATGCTGTGAGAAACATACTGTGGGCTAGCAAACACTATAATGGAAAATCACAGACAAATGCGTCATTTTATTTTTTACTTCATAGTATTCCATTTGCTACGCATTCCATTCTTACAGTGAAGGTCGTGTGAAGTCTCTCACCTGGCCGTGCTGCCTCTCCTGAACGCCTGCCCTCCCTGGTCCTGGCTGTTGCTTCTAGCGAATTTACTGAACAGATTCCTCAACGATGACCTCGTCCGGTCTCTCCTCAACGACGGTTGTTGCTTGACGGAAAGGTTCGATGTGGCGGCCGTCAGACGGCCTCTCGTAATCTCGTCATCGGACTCAACTGAAATCGGATGGTGAAAGGAGTAGTGGAAGGTGCGAAAGGAACGAGAGTAGTAGAAGCGATCTAGGTGTAAGTGGCACTCATTGATGATGACAAAACGGAAACGACCCTCCTCAATGCGCCTGATCTCTCGCAGAGATACTAGAGATCACGCGAAGTGAGGAGAGTCGAGTTCGGATTGCTCATCTCTAACACTCATGACATGGGATCCGACCGCCCGGCCGGAAGATGCAAGGGCAAACTGACCGCAAACACGTGAACAGATAGATTAGGCGAGTGACTGGGGCTGGAGCAACTTGCTACTCTGCACACACTTATGATTGTTAGTTAGTGGGGTGGTATATGGTCTAGAGGGACAATGATCGACAAACATGACTCTCTTCCTTTTACACGATCTCTCGTAGTAAAGAACTCATGCTAATTGAGAAGAGCCATGCCTGTCAAGAGGACGCATGGTTGGTTGGGGACGGAGTCATTCTCACACGCTCACTCAACATCTCTACCTAGATTCGGGACCGACGCCGCTCGCTGCGCGCGCTTCTTGCTGCGGCCGCGCAGTTTCTCCGCAATCCATCTGTTCACTTCGCGGCGGACTTTGGCGGGCCGGGAGGTGGAGGAAGTGATGGAATCGCCGCACTCACCAGAAGAGGATGCGATTGAGAGCTTCTTACCGGGCAGAGTCAGCGTCGATTGCGTCTGAAAGAAGCACTTTCTACAATTTTCTAGATAGAAAGCTACCCATAGAACCAACTTTTCAGAGTGTTTAACTGTGACATTTCAGAATCTCGCTGAATCCTTTTTGAGCGTGACACAAACGGTCTCATAACACTCATGGGAAGCTCCGCTGTTTTCTCTTGCAAAATTGCTGGCAATATATGTGTACTTTTTCGATTGCACAATGTCTATCTGCGAGATTTAGTGAGTTCAGATCTAGCAATTACCTTGTTGAAGATGCTCCTCGGCAGACTGGCGGTTGAATACGTGTGCGGGCCTCTCTCCACATTCATCGGTCCGATCCTTCGCAGTTCGTCCAATTCGGCCGCCAGCTGGCGCGCGGCCGGCGAAGAGGGAGATCGGTACCTGAATGTCTCTCATATTGAAGGTTCAGATGATAAATGAAAACAAAACACTACGTCAAATGAGAACATGAGAATGATAACCTACTGTATGAGCAATATTTACATACGAGACAACTGTTATGTTAGCGGCGATAAAGCTAAATGGTTCCAATGTGTTCATCCTACATTGTATCGGTCACAATTTGTGTTCGTGTGTTGACAGACTGCATAATATCATGTCTATTGACCCCCAGTGACCTCTGCATCTCATTTTCCCTTTCCAAGTATTTCCCTCCAAACGTCATCCCCTCTTCATGAATGATAATGAGCACCCCCGCACTAGTGATGGGAGGCGCTAATTATCGGCGGCCGTCCGGTATTTTTTCGAGAAGTTGATCTTTGATCTCTCACGATTGCAAGTTCGGGTTGAGATGGGGCGGGTTGGGGCCTCGCTGAGTGGGAGTGTGACACCAGGAGGAGGGCGGAGAGGCGGCCGAGAGGGAGGAGTTGAACGACGATGAGGACTGAAAGGAGAGGAGAGATAAGAGCAGATACCGATGATGGATGGGAGAGCGCTCTAGGGCACCTGCTGCTGATCACTAAGAGCTTACTTGTGATGAGAAATTGGCATCGACCCTCCTCAATTTGCATGTGCTCTATGGTCAGAGAGACGAAAGAGCGATGAGGAGAGTTGGATGCCGATTTGTCATCACTTGAGCTTACTTGTACAGCTGATCTCGATGAGGGAGGAGCGTTGGGGTTGGAGGAGCAGAGGGAGAGCGGGAAGGAGGAGGAGTGCGCCATTTGCTCAACTGATTCGTCCTAAAAAATAGTTTATTTTGGATGGACTAACAATTTTTTTGGTTCTGCACGATAACTCAATGTTATGTGATAGAGCAGACATAATGACGGGTCTTGCTTTTGACGAGATTTGAAAAATAAATAAGCTCGACTCACCAGTAGTAGCTTTCTCAACTGCGCATTGAAGTCGTATCCGTCTTGCTGCGCCGGTTGATATCTCGGTGAACTGTAGACAGAGTAGGATTCACGTTGCTGTGCCTCGAGAGCAGATCGCAAGTGTGAGATTTGAGCGTTCTGGAACACAATCTTGATCTAAACCAGGCTCATTACTGTTTCTGATCGACTATGGAGAAAGTTCTAGCCACTCTCCATCTCCGATTCTATGCTTTCTCACGAAAAAGTCGCAGAGCTCAAGCAATTTTGGCGCAAGCTTTGGGACGCGGACTCATTATCCTGCGTCTAGTCTCTTTTCCATGCACACCGTCAATCACGGCAATCCATCAGCGACCGGTCGGTCCATCAACAATTGCCCCCCCCCCCCCCCCTGAATCTCCCCCCCCCCCTCTTCCTTCTCCTCCTCTCTGTGTGTAATGGATAGCCAAGAGGGCACATTCATTCTCGGCCCGCGCTCTTCACAATAGAGAAGAGGAAGGCAAGTCCATTGAGGCATGCGACGGCCGAGATTCTCACACTTAAACCCCCCGTCTCACCCATCTTATCTTACTCAGTAAAAGGCTTTTTCTTCGGGGCGGGAAAGAATCGTCTCTTCCCAGCTAATCTAATCTCTCTATCTCTCTCTCAGATCCGCCTGATCTCTCATCATCTCTGCTTCTCTGGCTCTCTCCCTCTCCCCTTGTCTCTCACCTTCGCGTCGTTGTCAGCGATGAGTCGTTGGACGGCATCTCGCAGGTGTACCACCTCTTCGTCTGCAATTTCATGAAAGTGATCAAGGAGGAAGTTAGAGAGGCCTTTTTCCAGTGCCTGTTTTATACCTTTGGTGACATTCTCTAGTGTAGTTAAGTGATCCCAGATCGGCATCGACTCTCCTCATTTTGAGTAATCTCTCGTCGGTTAGAGAGGCGATAGAGCCCGTGAATCGAGGAGAGTCGGATGCCGAGTTTTCACCACTAATTTCGGTATCTCTCACTCGGTCGCTGGATCGGTACGTGCGATTGGATGTGGAGCGGGCGCGATGACATGCCGACCATCGACTGATTCAGATGATCCATCTCACTCTGAAGCAGCAATTTTAAATATTATTGACAACTAATTTAGATTGCTGTAAAGAAGCTATGTGCTCACACAAATCTAGTGTATAATGATGCTGGAGAGCCAAGCCCGGGCAAAAAAAAAAGAAAAAAAAAGCAGAACATGGACCAGGGTAATGGATGCTTGTATGAAGGGTAGTTACCTGGGACAGATGGAGTTTCCTCTCGGCCTCGTTCTTCTCTCGCTCCATCGACGCGAATTTCATCTTGAGATTTGAGACCTCGGCCATGATATCCAGTTGGCGCGCGTCCACTTCATCCGCGTGTGAGAGTCGCTGCAAGATCGTCGACTCGATCATGGACTCGATCAACAAATGATTGGAATGGATCTGACGCTTCTCAGCAACTGATGATTCTACTGTAGAAATGAGCTCTGAGAAGTGCAAGAGTGGGAGAATGGGTGGAGGAATGGAGGGGAGGGGGCTGATGGGGTGGCAGGGTAAGAGATGGAGGAGGAGAAGGAATAGGGGGAAGGGGGGGACGAGGCTTCTCCTTTTCTCCCCCCCCCCCCCCCACCCCTAGAATGGCGCGTGCCAAGAAAGGAGAGGAGCAGGAGACAGAGGAAAGTATCGGACGAATACGACCCTCCGTAGTAATTTTATTAGAATAAAGGGAGTGGTAGGCTAATGATGAGAAGGGAGTAGCCGTCCCTTTCCCTAAAGAGAAGTTGCGAATAGGATAGAGGGGGGGGGGGAGAGAGGAGAAAGGCTGATAGTCGAGGGGGTCCTGATTAGGACTGCGAAATGATGAAAAAGCTCTCTTCATTGTGCACAAACACTACACGGCTCGGCCGAAGAAAAAAGGAATGATGGGAAAATTCATCATTAGTAAGACGTACTCCTAATCTTACACGAGACAATGATAATGCGGTGATAGGAGAAAATAGGGAGAAAATGTGCCCAGAGAAAGGGGCTCAATTAGCGGGAGGCTCACCTCGGAGTGAATATCCTCTCCTCTTCTTTGCGTCTGCGTGAGAAGCGACTCCAAATCCCGGATTTTCTCCTTCTGAGCGCTGACTTGCTCGGAAAGCACCGACACCTAAAGGTAGAGTACTGTACCAAAAAATCGTTAGTCTACAGTTTATCTACTCCTTTTCCCCGCTCCAACCGGCGATAGAAGAAAAAGATATATGATACGGTTGTTTCTACTATCATCGCCAGTAACATTGATATTATTGATTTAAAAAATATATATATATACCTGCAGAGTGAGGGAATCTCTGGCCATCGCGAGCCGCTGTAGTTTGTCCTGCAGTTCGGGGTACTCCGGGCAGGAGACAGAGGACATCGACGGCGACGGACTCTGCAAAGATCAAAGATCAAAGATCAAATATCAATATTTCTTGCCAGATCTCCATTTCTTCACTCCTTTCTTGATAAGACCCGATGGATTTGTCATTGTCTGCCGTTCTTTCCCCTCTTTACTCCATATCGACGGTAGTCATCTTCTCTTCCCCCCTTTTTTCGAGAAGAGAGAGAGAGATGGCCCTCCCCTTGCCTCTAATTGTCATTTCTCGTTTCCTTCCTTTCGGCCGCGAGCGCCCCATAAAGACAAGTCGACATGAATCCATATCGAGAGAAGGGGGGACCCCCCCCCCCCTCCCCCAATTGACTCCCGACTATTATGCACCCGGAATATCCGAAACGATTTCGTCAATTCAACTACCAGTACTGTAACCCGAGCTGCATCGAGGTTTTCAGCTCTGCACCCCTAATTCGGTTGTGACGGAATCTTCTCCGATTCCCAAACAGACTCAGAGGGGATGAAAGTGCATGCATCTTTCATGAGGAGCACGCAACCTCCTCCCACAACAAAACTGAATCTGAAGCTCTGCTGAGTTTTCAATAATTGTGTGTGCTCCGGCCCAATTGCCGGCCCTCCGGATCCCCTCGTTTCATGAATACTCGAGACAGTGTGTTCTCATCGGGATAGAGAGCCTATCTATCTCTCTCGTGCGGGCTCACCCAAAAGCCAGAAAACGAAATAACATTTCCATTACTATCTCTTCTTCTCTGCGAGAGAAGAGAACGGTGGCTATGTAATAAAGACAGAGCGAGAGAGAGAGAGAAGAGTGAGAAGTGGGGGCTCGGAGATGAGTGGATGGGGCGAAATCACTCCCGGAGAAGAAGAAGATGAGACACTGTGAGTGGTACGGGGGGATGAGAGATGAGGGTGGATGAGGGAGATCAAGAGGGCGTGAAACCAAAGGGATGAAATCGCATAGGGAAGTGAGATGCGCCCGGATGATTTATGCCCAGTCATTTCCGTGTGAAGAACGGGTAAGAAGAAGCGTGAGTGCGAATCATGGGCACGGTGTGAATCAAGCGTTTCGACTCGTATTGCCGTGGATCGAGTGATAGCTATTAGTGATGATAGGCATCCGACTCGAGAGATCACGGAAAAGGATGAGAGTCGATACCGCTTTGTCATCACAAGAAGCTATCTCGGCGTGGTCCCTCATTTCTCTGAACTATACCAAAAAGTGAGCATTATTGGATGCGGGGCAGCATTAGTCGCTGCACACTCACCAGAGATATCCGAGAGTTCCAGCTGAGACCTCTCATCTGGCGCGAGTCCATCGAGGGGAAGACGGAGCCTGCGGGCACTCCTCCGGCACCCGCATTACCCGTGTACTTGGAGTCGGAGAAGGAGCGGTGAATCCTGTGCGCCGAGTGCTTAGAGGCGGCGCGCAGGCATCGGTAGGGCGGCGGTGGCGGGAGGTAGGAGCAGGAGGAGCCGGAAGAGAGCGCCGAGCCGAACCCCGAGTCGGAATAGTGCGTCTGGTAGGGAAGGATGGGACGGTGCGCAGAGGACGTCCCGTTTCTGAAGGGATCATACATAGGAAGTGAGAGGGGGGGGGGGGGGCGAAGTGAGCATAGGAGGGGGTGAGTAATCTAATGAGCGGAGATGAGAGAGGAAATATGGGTGAGACATGGCAAAAGCTTGCATCACAGGCAGAGGAGAATCCGCATTGGAGGGCGGAATATGGAGGACTAGACACTGGTCTCGGAGCTTCTCTTTTGTAATGGAGAGGCTCTGACGAGAGAAGAGAGAAGAAGAAAAGGAGGGAATAATTGATGGAATGGAACGGATAAGGGGGGATGGAAATGGATGCGTGCGCGGACCTGGATTTGAGTGAGGAAGACTCTTTGAAGATGGACGATGACCCCGACCCTCGGAATCCGACCAATTCGAATGAGTCGATGGAGGAATCGGTCGGGAGGGTGGTCGGACGACGAAGGGGGAGGGATTCCTCGACGTCGACGACGTGGTACGACGATGAGGGCGTCGACTCGAAGACACTTTGATCCATTAGTGAGGAGAAACCATGAGATGAGTATAGCAGAAGGAGTGAGAAGGGAGGGGGAAGACGGGGAAGAAGATAGAAGGGTGAAGCAGCACCTGTTGTCTCTCTCTCTCCACACTCCCATCACACAATCGTCGGATCTCTCTCGGTCATCATTCCGAGATGCTCTCACCGATCAGAGTGGTCAGATGAGACGGGGATGGAAGAAGGGAGAAGAGATAGACATGAAAAGTCATAGAGGGGAGGAGAGAGTTCCATACATATTCAAGACCAGAGAGTTGAAGTGGGGAAAATGAGGTGGAATCGTGTGGGAGACACTGGAACAGGAACCGAACACGCCAATCGGAATCAATTCCTAATCATCCCAAATCCTCAATCATTCGCCGCTCGATTGATGGGTAAACAGAGACACGAAGAAGACAACGAGAAAAGGAGTACATTGGGGAGGCGGAATTACTTTAGAGAGAAAAGAGGGAAGAGGGGGAAGCTACAAAGAGGGGCTATCCACTCCCAATTTGGTAGTACCAACCCTCTCTCTCTCTTTCTCTCTCTGTCCTGTTGGCCCTATGCCAATTATCGGTGTCCTTATCCGAGCCTTTTCCTCCTCAGACAGCCTCATTTACCTGCCTCTGACTACCTTGCAGCTGTGTCATATAATAGACAGCAATCTGGAGGTCACGGGGAAAAGTCGACTTTGTCTTTCTCTCTATATCTCAGTGAGAAGTGCGATTTCTGCACTGCTAGATCATCTTTAGTGATTCTCATCCCATCTCATATCCCCCCTCCCTCCCTCCCTCTCTTCCTTCTCCTCTTCCCTCCCATCACACTCCCTCTGCTGCATTCCGAACATTCCATCAGGCCTCTCGCTATCCCTCAACTTCTCACTGATCAACGCTGTTCATCTATTCTCCCCTCCCTCCCTCACCTGAGGGGCCGAGGGAAAGACACACCGCCGGGGATACGATAGACGTGGTCAGATGGTCATTGAGAAGAAATACACGACGGAACACCATGAACCATCGCTGCATTATTCACGAGGCAAGGCAAGGTCTCAACTAATGATGACGTTTCGGGTTAGCATCTGCTTATTTCACAGTATCTCTCGTTGGTTATACATACGAGAGAGCGTGCGAAATGGAGAGAGCTGAAAGCCATCACTATTCTCAACTAAGAATGAATCCCCCCGTTGAAAGCAGGCGCAGCCATAGCGATGTTCAGGAAATTGATGGCGCGTGAATTGAAGGGATAAGAGCATCTCAATTGCAACCTTTTCTGCCAATCCCATTCTTCTCTGACTACAGGGCTATGACCAGCCAACCGTAGCGATTGATCATTTTTTTGTAGCTATCTAAACAAAGAAACGAGAAGAACGACCCAAATTTGATATTTCGCCGGTCTTATAATCAACGGTCTTATAGCTATACTGATATGTATCTGCATATCTAAAAAAACAGAAATAAATTGATTTACTCACATCTTCATCGCACCCCGTCATCCATCGTAGAATCTTCACTTGAGTCTCAAGATCGGGCCTCTCCATCAACTGATCCTTGTCCATTGCCTCAAGTATTATGTGATGTTGTTTTCAAAACACTGATCAGTCCCGAAAAAAACATAAAAATTAACATTCACATTGCAATAAGTCTTCTAATTTCTCAAGTGCTGAAATTTTTTTCTCATTTATCGTAGTAGTATTTCTTTATGGATCCTTAATGATAGCTTGACTAGTTGTGTAGTGCTGTCAAATAAATGTTGAATCAGCCTTTTCATTTCACCAGTCTTCTCCTGATTATTGCCCATGGCGCTGATTATTGCCCATAAAGTCACCATGAACACGACTATTTACTCAATTGTACGACATCTCAACTCATTTGTTTGCTTTGGATGGAAGCACCTCATCAAAGGGCTTCCTTTTTACGATGAGGATTCTCTCCTATTGTCTACGATTATTGCGGGTAAATGCATGTAATAAAACGCATTTGAGAATTCATTCGAAATCTCTTCGTTTTTGTCACCCTACTTGTCGGGGGAAACCCCTGCGAGAATGATTCTCAAAAGTTGGGCATTCTCACCTTCATAAACATCTCGAATGGAGTGCATAGGGCGGTTGAGGAAGCGGATGAGGTGGGAAGATCAGTGGGAGGACTCTCCGCTCCAGAGGAACCCGTTGAGTCTGAAAATATCATTACTGTTCTTCGGTTTATGGCTTTTTATGATGTAAGAATACATGATCAGCACTAGCCACTCAAATTTCTTTCCATGTGTTTCGTCAGCAATCAACTATCAGAGATTTCATTTGATTTCATTACCCTTTATTTACACGATGATTTGTAGCTCGCTCTTTTTTTGGAGCTCAGACAGACGGAGTAAGCAGGAAAAAGAGGGCGATAAAAGCCGACTCAGAGATTCGCCATCTGGCTTGTCAAACAGAAAAAAAAGAAGCAGAACACGCTAAGCGAGGAGGAAGAGCGGCGTGGAACATGTAATTGAGATATACTACGGTAGAACCGACAGATGGTACCAGAATAATGCACGAGAGGCTCACCTCTCCTGCCCTGATCAGGCCACGCATTCGATCCATCCCAACATCCATCCCGATTCTCCTTCCCGTTCCCATTCTCATCAGTCTCCAACCGTTTCATCTGAAAAAACAAACGAATACTACGATGTTGATGAACATGGATCTATCCGGGTAATCTCGTGCCCTTTCTGTATCTAATCTCGGCTTTTTCTTTGATCTACCCCTTTGACTGCATTATGAATTCTCGATTCTGAGAAAGAGAGGGAGAACGAACGAACCTCCATTATACGGAATGGGTTGTTCTTCGTTGCGAGTAGTGGAGGAGGGATGGAAGAGGAAGAGGAGTGCACCCCCGATCGCCTCTCGTTGTTGATTCGGTGACCTGGAATTAGGAGCTTGTAAATGCTGAATCGTACTTTAAATCGTACTGATTTTGTTTCAACAACGAGTTTTTATTAAATATTTACTGTGCGAAATACAAGAACAGGTGCAACGGTAGACTCCTTTGTCCATCCATCTCATCTAGAGAGTAAACAATGATGGATGAGTGGAACAAAGCTCAATGAAGGACAGTTGCGTTCCGAGGGCGAGACAAGGGCAAAAGACGAGTGAAAGTAAGAGAGAGAGCGGAGGTTAATCGAGAAATGTTGTATCCGCTCGATTGGGTGAGCGGAGGCGCGATCCAGTTATGTGAAGTGATCAAACTTGTGAGGAGAAAAGAACCCCAGGCGCGTACTACTCGTTTTCTCGCTTGATCCCGCGATCTAACAAAACAAATAAAACCCACACAACCTGAATAGTGACGGCCTAGTTGAATGAAGATCGTACATCCCCGTTATCTTTTACAACCGAAGGGGCGAGAAACTGGGCTCAGACATGAATGGAGGATGATATGGGGTGGTGAATTGAATGAATGGAGGGGAGTGGTCTTCCCTTTCCTGCGAGTACAGCACGTGGACCTGTTCTCTCTCCCCGTGAGGCATGACAGTAATTGCGCCGAGAGTACTTAGAGCGACGGAGATAAGTCGGAGAGGAACAGGAATGGGTGGAAGTAGTGATGACAAATCGCCATCGACTCTCCTCAATTTGCATACTCTCTAGCTGGTCAGAGAAACGAGAGAGCGTGAGATTTTAAGAGAGTCGATGCAGTTTTGCCATCTCTAGTGGAAGGCAGCAGAAAAGCAGCAGAAGGAGGATTGGAGTAGCCGTAACTGCTCTCTCCAATTTTCACGCTCTATCGTCGGTCCGACGGGCGAGGGAGTGTGCAGAATGGAGAAAGCCGAAGAGCCGAAGCGAAATCTCTAGTAGAGAGTGTAATCAGCAGGTGGTAGCATGGAAGAATGGGAGGAACATGTGAATGAATGAGGAGAGGAAAGTACAAGCGAAGACTTGTGTTATATGGGGCATGGGAACAGTTCAACCGGATCTATGACCAATCTTAGAGGCGAGAGGCGGATCAATCGATGGTATGTTCTCTGTGTCGCTGATAAGAGACAAACTCAGCTGAGTCGAACAGAATGGCCCTTCACCCCCCCCCCTTCCCCCACCCCTTTCAAGTGTCGAGTAATTGAGCTCTCGAAATGATGTCACACATCGTTCGATCCATTCCCTTTTAGGCGCTAGAGTGGGCTACAAAAAGCGCCAGATTGTTGTCTTTGAAGACCGTTTTTTGCGCGATTTCGTATTCATAGGTAGGAAATTCGATATAACTAGTGGTTCTCGTGTAGCTTTGCAGAAAACGAGCGTTATTGTTGCATTTTCGAATACGTATACCCAAAACGGTGCAATAATCAACCGTACCATGTAGTAGAATGTCATCCAATTGTTCGAGTGTCGCAGATAGGAGGTTGTTCGCCTCCTCGTACCCGTCGCCCATCTAAAACTGCGCATTTTAAATTAATTAATTAAACATTTCAATATTATCTTATAGTTGTAAAACGTAATAGAAATCGATATGCGGATCAATGAGATTAGATTTCTGCGAGAGATCAGATGGGAGCTGATAAAGAGATGAGATAGAGGCTGCTATGATTCACTATCCGGAGGCGATTCGCCTCTCTCTCTCTCTCTCTCTCCTTCTGCTTGGTTAGATCACCACGCCCTCTCGAAATGGACTAAATGTCCCCCAGAGTGAGAGAGAAGACAGCATAACGACCGTTTTGAATGGGATGAGAGAGAGAGAGAGAGAGAGAGAGAGAGAGAGCAGGTAAGGCGAGTGATAAATGGAATGGGAAAGACGAAGTTGCGAGTGGAGGAGGGGAGGAAATGATGAACTGGCTTGGCATGCGAGTGAGAACTTGGAATGATCATGGAATGAGATCATTCCAAGGGGAAAAGAAATAAGTGATTGTAAATCTTCTCGCTTCGCGTGATATCTCGTATCCCTAATTGGTGAGAGGCAACGCAAATCGAGGAGAGCAGTTTCCGATTTGCCATCAATCGTTGGAAAGAAACTAAATGAGAGTAGAGGAGAGAGAGAGAGAAGGGGGGGGGGGATCAGTGACTGGTAGCTCAAACAATCGTCTCTTACACGAAAGATCAGGGCGTTCCCTCACTCTTTCTCTCCAAGAACAAGTGCAGTTTACTGTGCCGAGAGAAAATGGCAGATTGGTTGCCGTGATAGCGAGAAATCGTCACGAGAAAATGATGGGAGTGGTCGGGAAGAAAGGAAATGAAGAAAGACGGGGGAGGAAGTTTAGTCATCTCTCAAGAAGGAAAGGAGCGACGAGAGGGAGGGGTGGTTCACAGATGGTACGAGTTGCACTTATGGGACAATCTCTTGTGTCTCTCGGAATCATCCACCATATGTGGGGATGTATGCGCACAGAAGGACAAGGGGAGGCCCGGCAAGGCCATGACTACTCTTTTCGCGAGTGGATTGGGCTCAGATTAACGGGGGAATAGAACGTGGGAGCCGGAGAAAAGGAGCCGGATCAGTGCAATACTGAGCTGGGAAAAGAAATATGAAGAGAGAGGAGATCCATTGAGAAGAGTATTTGTACAGTTTGTGCTATGCGAATAGAGGAGAGAGATAGAAGAGGATGGAGGGAGGGGGTTTGATAGGAGATGACCTAGAGAGTACTTGGGATACTCTGATTAGAGAGCACGAAAGAGAGAGAAGAATCAGAGAGAAGAGGGAGCGGATGGAGGGAGTGACAACAACTGAACACCTGTGTAGAGAAAGCAGATGAAAACAGAAGCACTGATCGATTTGATGATTGGAAGTGTGAAGGAGAAAGAGAGGGAAGAGAGGCAAATAGAATCTGAGAAGAGGAGGAGAGGCACAGGTCGAATAGGGGGAGAGCAGGAGGCTGACCCGATCGATCCCCCAGTGACCAGAGGGGTCAGACTGACTGTCTAATGGGAGAGAGATGGTCTAGAGAGAGACGGGAGAGATAGAGAGGGCTCCTGTTCCCTCCACTCTATGTAGCCTGCTGACCTTTATTCTGCCATCTCTTGCGTTTCATAAGCCAATTTGACCGTCAAAAATTTTATTGATCGATCAGTAGATGAACAAATGGTGAAGTACTGACACAGAAAGAGTCGTTAAGTTACACAACAATCATAATTAGGGGTGGAACAATTGAGATGATGGAGAGGGGATGGAAGGGGTATGTACACTGAGAACGCGTCTGGATAATAATAATGCAGAGAGAATCGGTGTAGGGTGGGGCGATATCTCAGCTCGATGGGGGAGATCGATATCATGGGAGGGGTACGGTAGGGTACGGTAGTAGGTATGACCTAGTGCTCCATGGCGGGCTTCTTCATGTAGTCGTTGAGCTCGGCGTCGAGTTCCTCCTCGGTAAGCGGCTTGCCGCGTCCTCCTTTGCCTCCCTTCGCTCCTCCGCGACCGCTCTGAAGTTGGGATTGATTGGAATGAAATACGATACAGTAATCGACGAGCGAAACTGCTGTTGTTCCACAAATGAGCACGATCGCTAGACTTAACGTAAACGCAACAATAAAGCCAGTTCGAAAGATCAGGTTTTTAAAATAGACATACCCTAGCGGGTGCGCTCTCTCCCTCGTCGGTTCTATCCAGGGGATGGCGTCCTCCTTCCTTGGCCTTGTTGCCTCCTCTGCGCTCCGGCTGACGACCACGGCCGCCTCTGGGCTCCTCACGAGACCTGAGGAGAGATGGGTTAGTTGTTAATTTGAAACACTTCAGCGTGAGTGATATCTTGTTAGTAACATTGATCTATTAGAAGATACGATAGCAATATCGTCAAAAAAAGAGTGCGGTGCGGTAGGTACAGTACCTCTTCTGGATGCCTCCTCCGGGGACCTTGTTGACGATCTGGATACGGTCGAAGATCGAGTTGCCCGCGCTTCCACCGACGATGGCGAGCACGAGACGCTTGCCTGAATAGAACGTAATTTTGAATTTAAAAAATATTTTGAATCTGTCGTTTATTTCGATTTCCCCCACTAGATCTCTCAATCAATCTTTAGACATCTTCAGAGAACAATGCGTAAACTATTTTTTAAATCCAATCTTAATCCCAATTTCTCGCGCTCACCATCAACGGATACTCCCTGGAAGTCCTGAAGGGCCTTCTGGGCCTGGCTCCTCTTGAGCACGACGTCTCCCGTTCCCAGATGCTCTCCCGTCTCTCCATAGTGGCAGGCTGCCGAGTCAACGTCGTAGGGCGCGAACAGCTCCTGCAAGAGAGATACTTACCCCAGTTCGGATGTGTCTGAGGAGCCTAGGCGAGAAAGAGCGACACTCGGTTCTCCCATACGATCTCCATACGAGCTATGTACGAGTACAGATCCACAGCCGATCCCTCGCGCAACTCCTTTGGGGGAAGGAAGGGGCCGTGACCGGGGAGTAGTAGGGAGACAGAGCCGGAGAGCCAGAGACAGATAGAGCCGGGGAGCCGTCAATCAGTCGCGGTCCCGGAGCCGGAGCCGTTGGTGGTGGGGATGGTTAACCTCGAGGTCGGCGGTCGTGACGGAGTTCGCCAGGTTGGAGACGTTGACGCGCACTTTCTTGTTCGCGTTGACGGCCGCGGAGAGGACTCCGCCCCGGGGGGAGGAGGAATGTCCACCCCCGCGAGACTCGCTCTCCGCGAACTTGTCGTGACGCCACTTGCCGCCGGGCACACTCTGCAAAAAGGGAGAAATTACGAAGGGATAATAGAAAAATGACGCGTAGAGAAGTGTCTTGGTAACTTGCCAAGAGAGGCTTTTCGAAAAGCTGCGAGCCAGTTGGCGTCTGTTTTGAATGGAAACGGATCATTTCGATTAGGGAGATGTGTGTGAGGTAAGGGGAATGGGTGTATTTAGATCCAAAAAAGAGTAGGGTATCATGCCCACCTTAGTGAATGCTCCGCCGGTCCTGGGTCCGCCTCCGCTGCTTCTTCTCGCTCCTCCGCCTCCACCTCCGGCACGTCTGCCGGAGATGCCGTCGCTCTTGAATCCACCCTCGCCTCCGCGTCCCTTGCCCTTCGCCGCCTGTGACAATCGATTGGTTAGGCGAATACAAGAACCTGTTTGGGGGTTTCGAAACTTTCGAACCTTTCGAAATGATTATTGCATCAGCAATATTCTGCTAGTTAGTGATTCATATTTGTTTGGTTAGAGATGATTAGGCAATCTGATAGTTGGGGTAAATGGTGAAAACTCACTCTAGTCTTGGCGATGATCTCGTCGAGGGAAAGATTGACGCTGGACATAATGGAAGAGGGAAGGATGAGAAACGAGTCTGTAAAAGGAGTAAATAGATAGGAGAATAAAGCGAGGCAAACGCAATGGAGAACGGCGCGAATGATGCTAATGAGAGGTAATGGGAACCTTATAAAGCCCAGATGATCGGAAGAGGAGTTCCGATCTGATCGGGTGCGCCCAGAGAGTTACGCTGACCGCGACGCGCATCCCAAAGCAACGCGTTCCTGCACATCACCAACGCGTTTGAAGAGAGTTTAATGAAAATTTGGACGAGTGTGATCATCTTTTCGAGGCTACGGTAGTGTTCAAGTGATATTGTAATTTCACTCAGTTTGATTCTACAGTAAGTAACCGTCCTACATAAGTAACCGTCCAAAAATTAAAAGTTGCATAACTTTTGAAATAGATGAGATATCTTTCTGATATTCTGACAGGTGGTAGTGAGTGTACTCCTACATACGCTCACTATGCCAGACCATAGTGCGATTTCGCAATATTGTATGATGATGGCGCAATCTTTGCATGGTTGTTCAGCGCGGATTATTTGCTCAATGAATTATTTTCCCCAATCTTTTATTTCATGTGGTGATAGAAGACCTCATTACCTCTCCGATAAACATAATTACTCATGGGAGTGTACTGTACAGAGGTGTTGGATTGTCTCAAAAATAGGTCTCGAAAAAATGGATTTTCGTTCATAGACGCGCTAAAGACCAGATCAAAAGCTCAAAATGATCCTTTCCACATTTCTTGAAGATACCCAAAGTTTGATAAAGATACATCTTGAATTGCACTCAGGGCACGAATTTTTCAATTTTCACCAAATTTTTTTCTCCCTTTTTTTGGATGGTCACTGTTGGAAGGCCGATTTTTTGGGCAAATGTCTTTCCTGGACAGGTAAGTTGCAAATCCATGGAATATACGATCCCCAACTTTTTGGAGCATTTGGATAACTTTCCCGCCCGCGGCAACCGAAAATCGGGTACATCGATTTTCAACTCAAAAATGACCATGAAAACAACAGGCCCATACTCGAGTATGTTAGGCACATTAATTCAGTATTTCACAAAATTCAATTTATATCGTGATGCTAGCTGTCAGCTGGCAGAAAAAAATCAAATATATCAAAAATGTTCGAAAAATCATATCTTTCCAAACACATTAGATTGATTAGATTATTCATTTGTGTTATTAATAGGGTGCCTCAAGTCGCTAAATAATATGTTATGATCCGATTTTGCACGTATCCAAAATCGAAATTTGAAATATTTTTTTAGTTTTTCCGTTCAAAAAAGCCTATTTTTGAAAACAGCATATTCTCACCAGGTGTATAATGTGGACCTCACAGGCATACATCAGGATAATGAAATGAGGGACTTGGCAGCATGTTTGTCACAAATAAAATATATTTGAATTAAGTTGCTCGACTGAGGGGTCGAAAACGAATTGCTTCCTCTATGCTGAATATCCGTGCAAATCAGTATCATTTCCACAATAACCAACGTTTTTCAATCAATGGGGTTGAAAAATAAAAAAATAAAAGATTAAATTTAAAAAAAATCACATTTTGAACGATTCTGGAAAATTCGATTTTGTAGATAGAACAAACGATCTACAAATTTTCCATTTTTTTCAAAATTGCAAAACTCAAGTTTGCAGGGTTTGTTGATAATAATAAATTGCTCATTATTTTTTCACAAGTGCTATCAAGCTCTTTGATGTGAAGATTGACGCAAATGATCCTGAGATATTTTGAAAAAATAATAAGCAATTGATCATTATCAACAAACCCTGCAAACTTGAGTTTTACAATTTTGAAAAAAATTTAAAATTTGAAGATAGTTTTTCTATCTACAAAAACAAATGTAGATCGTTTGTTCTATCTGCAAAATCGAATTTTCCAGAATCGCTCAGAATGCGTTTTTTTAAAAAAAAAATCAACTCCATTGATTGAAAAACGTTGGTTATTGTGGAAATGATACTGATTTGCACGGAAATTCAGCATAGAGGAAGCAATTCGTGTTGGAACCCCTCAGTCGAGCAACTTTCTTCAAATATATTTCATTTGTGACAAACATGCCAAGTCCCTCATTTCATTATTCTGATGTATGCCTGTGAGGTCGACATTATAGACCTGGTGAGAATATGCTGTTTTCAAAAATGGGCATTTTTGAACGGAGTTATGGCATTTTTCGTGAGACGAATTTTGCCTAAAATTGAATAGTGTCCCTATTTTGACCAGACAATACTCGAAGATGAGACAAGATACCGAAATTCCGCAAACCTAGTTTGATAGAGCATCATCGAAAATACTTAAGTTGTACTTGTCAGCAGAATCGGCGATACAAATTCCTACCGCCGCAGGGCTCTCGAAAATCTGGCGATTCCTCTCATATCAATCTCTTTATTTTATTTTATCAGATTTTGTTTTTTAACAGATTTTTCTATCTTTATTTTGCTCTGATGTTGTATCTATATTATGTTCCTGCCGCAGTTTTTACGATCTCAATGCGACCTCAACATCAGATCCATGTTGACTGCAAGGCAGGGGAACTTTGATCACTGTCTAGAGCCTTCACGCAAGTCCCACTCCATTTCTCTCCTCTCTTTTGTAATTTCTGGTCCACGTTCCGGCCCGATGACTCCTCTCCCTTGTTCTCTCATCTTTTGACGGTTCAATGGTACAAAGTGGAACTTTCTGAATAGAAAAAAGAACGTAGGCGCTAGAATGCGGCGATGGAGGGAGACACACTCCTTTTTCACCCTTTTTCTCTTCTTCTCTCTGCTCCGTTCCTTTCATTCACGATCTTCACTGTTTAGGGATGAGCAGCTTCCACGATGCATCTCAGGAGACATCTTTCTATTCCACCCTACGATTCGTTGATGAGGTCGAGCAATTGGAGAAAGAGGTTCGCTTGCTCCTTTTTCGATCCAGGCGCCGTTGTCCGTTGAATGAATCACGTTTTATGTCAATTTCTGCAGTAATAATATTAAATCTACCGTATTTTCCGTTCAGCCGCAGTCTGAGTTCCGCGTGCCTCTGCTGACTCCGATCGATCTTCACGACGCCGACTCCTGCTACTGCACCTCCTCCGACAGCGAGTGCGATTTATTATATTTGTTTGTGTCTTTGACGCTCTTCTCATTGTCAAAGCGTACTGCGATTGTACCCTCTTCATATCTTGCATACGTTTCTTTGACTTCCATAATGAAGGTAGCCGATTTTCTGTTCTCTTGACGTCATTTTACTAACCCGTTGACTATCATTGCAAAGCTGCATCTCTGTGTTTTTCCCGTAGTGAAATTCGGTTGATTGCTCTTCTCACGCCATTCCTAATTCTTGTAGTCATCTAAAGACCTTTTTATTCACTCAAAGAGGACATTCGCTGGTGCGAAAAACACTTTGGACCCGGTGGACTGCCCAAGAAGGTAGCGGTTTTCTCCTCTAGGTCATTCTTTAGTAAATCAATTCTTTAAAGGACACTGATATGCCTACTAGAGAGAACAGTGCAGATATTGAGGTTGTGGAGGTAATAGTTCTGCCAGAAATGCTTTAATTTTTTTCTATTTTCTCCTATAGAAACGGCGAAGAAAATATGAGGCTGCTCGATTGCTGGTAAATCATACGGTGGGGGGCGAGGGAGGGACAGGCGAATGGAACGATCATGTGAGTGTGAATTACATACGATTTATATTCAGTAAGAGAAGATCAGATCAATACAAGAATATAAATATGAGATAGGTGCGAAAATACGGCCTAATATCAGAGTGATGGTGACTGGACGTCGGGTGTAGGAGATTTTTTCGGTTCTCATCCGGTTGGTTCTCATCCAACGGTTCTCATCCGACCTAGTGCCCCCTATTCCGCACAATACCAATTAGGAATGTCATTTCGTTCAATAGTTTGGTTCTCCTAATATAAATATTCGTCAAGGTAGTGAAGCTATATATAGAAAGATAAATTACAGTTAGCATTGGTAATTTATTTATTTATCTGTTTTAATGGTCACAGTAACTAGAGATAGAGCGTTCAAAAATGAGGAGTTACTACTGAATTACAAACCTTATTTAGTGCAAAATATCGAAACATACTAACAAGGGAATGACCAGAACTCACATATCCCGATTCCCTTCATTTCTCCATGACAGAAGGTACCCCCCAAGAGTATCTCATGGCCGTTTTCAAAAGTTGCCCAATCATTCTAGAAATCGAGATATGATGCTTTCAATTTTTGCCATTGATTTCCAATAAGAATTTGCATGCGCCATCATCTCCTTGTTGATGGTCGATTCCATCGGCTTCGGTGGCCGAGTGGCAGTGAGTTGAAACTGGGGATCGGGGGGTTGCTGGTACGGATCCCGGTGTGGGCATTTTTTGTTTTGCTTCTATTTGGACCATTTATCGATCGATTTTTATACGTATTCATGTATTTTGCTCGAATTTCGAACATGTAACAGTTTTATTCAACAATTGTGGTACGCAAAGATGTAACATTTAAAGCACCAGGTCTTTTCGCACATTGGGCATAGGATGAAACTCAACGACTTACAACCAACAGAGGAACAGGCCTTGGTATTGACACCACGAGGAAAGCAATACTCGACTGGGGTTTTGAAACGGGCAGAGGGAGGGGAATCGAGATAACCAGCGGTGTGCCATGCGTACATAATCATAGGCTTGAAGAGGGGAGCACGCATGATTTTGAAGGACAGGGAAATGAGCTTAAAAATGTTGTCTCTCTTGTAGACCATGAAGTTAGGGGCATGCTTGAAGGCGTGGGACTGGATTCGTCTAACTAGTCCCTTGAAGGGTCGGAAAAAATATACGTCAAGGGGCTGGCAAATGCCAGTGGCACCAGCGGGTATCTGCCTAGTGTGCAAGGTCTTGCCAGGGGGGAGGGAGGAATCGATGGCATTCTTGTGAGAAGAGCGACGACACGAGAAGGGGAGACCATGGGAGGTGTAAAGTTGCAACCGTTTTGGCCATTTTATAGGCTGCGTCCAGACATCTTTACATAGTGCTCTTCATGCTAATGGACAAATCTGCCAAATCTTTCCATACAAAGAAACATGCACATATTTGCTTTGAATGTTACATCTTTGCGTACCACAATTGTTGAATAAAACTGTTACATGTTCGAAATTCGAGCAAAACACACGAATACGTATAAAAATCGATCGATAAATGGTCCAAATAGAAGCAAAACAAAAAATGCCCACACCGGGATCCGTACCAGCAACCCCCGATCCCCAGTTTCAACTCACTGCCACTCGGCCACCGAAGCCGATGGAATCGACCATCAACAAGGAGATGATGGCGCATGCAAATTCTTATTGGAAATCAATGGCAAAAATTGAAAGCATCATATCTCGATTTCTAGAAGGATTGGGCAACTTTTGAAAACGGCCATGAGATACTCTTGGGGGGTACCTTCTGTCATGGAGAAATGAAGGGAATCGGGATATGTGAGTTCTGGTCATTCCCTTGTAAATACAAAACTGTATCGGTGATCTACCAGTGCTCAGGGTGCATTTCCGATGGGACAGTCAATCTAAGAAAGGCAGAGGCAGGAGTCAGGTGTTTGAATTGAATCAGTCAATCCCCGTTGCTGCGTTCGTAACGGGAGCCCCCATTCCGGTTATCTACCTACTATTTAGTGGTGCATTAGAGTTGTCATTCCAGAGAATAGCGGATCTATGCAAAATGCTCGGTCTTGGTATCCCCAGCGAGAGATCGATGAGGGACTCGATTCGATTCTATGCCTGCCCCTCTATCGATAGGGTATACGGTAGATGGGAGAAAGAAGCCAGGGATCTTGCCAAAGACGCTACCCCGGTATCCTAGACATTTCTCAGTAGGGTTGCCGTTTGGAGTAGTGCTCTCTTAATTCTGCACACTCTTTCACCAGGCAGATACATGAGAGAGAAAGCAAAATAAGGAGAACAACTGCTCGAAAAGGCAACACTATTTCTCAGTACCACCTCTCGAAAATATCGTTATAGGAGGGAGGCATGGTTGTTTCATTGGATGGGCAGTATGACTCACCGGGATATTGTGCCTCCAACTGCAAGGTCACTGCATTAGTCTCCTCACTTCGCATCATCGTAGCAGCCGTTTCCCTCTCGATCAAAGATCCGGAAATCGGTATCCATAATTTTTTACGACGAAACGAGTATCATACTGTAGGAGGTGTTACGTGTCGAATGGAAAGTATTGGATCGGAGAAGGCTCTACTCCAATTAGTCGATGATGGTTTTCAAATCAGGTATTATGGGGGTGTGTAAAATAGAGACAACGATTATGTCATACTGGTCATAGAAGAGAACAAAAACAGCCATTCAAAGGAAGCCATTTCCAATTAAATTTCACCATATTTTATCAGAACTCGGGTAACTGACTCTAATGCAGTGGTGGACAAGAGAATACGCGAGAATGCCAAACTTTCTCATATCGTAGCGCTCAGGGACTTTGGCATGTCCAAAAAACGTTGAGGAAGTTGTGGTGGGCGGTGAGTGGAGAGAATAATCGTTGTCTCTATTTTACACACCCCCATAATACCTGATTTGAAAACCATCATCGACTAATTGGAGTAGAGCCTTCTCCGATCCAATACTTTCCATTCGACACGTAACACCTCCTACAGTATGATACTCGTTTCGTCGTAAAAAATTATGGATACCGATTTCCGGATCTTTGATCGAGAGGGAAACGGCTGCTACGATGATGCGAAGTGAGGAGACTAATGCAGTGACCTTGCAGTTGGAGGCACAATATCCCGGTGAGTCATACTGCCCATCCAATGAAACAACCATGCCTCCCTCCTATAACGATATTTTCGAGAGGTGGTACTGAGAAATAGTGTTGCCTTTTCGAGCAGTTGTTCTCCTTATTTTGCTTTCTCTCTCATGTATCTGCCTGGTGAAAGAGTGTGCAGAATTAAGAGAGCACTACTCCAAACGGCAACCCTACTGAGAAATGTCTAGGATACCGGGGTAGCGTCTTTGGCAAGATCCCTGGCTTCTTTCTCCCATCTACCGTATACCCTATCGATAGAGGGGCAGGCATAGAATCGAATCGAGTCCCTCATCGATCTCTCGCTGGGGATACCAAGACCGAGCATTTTGCATAGATCCGCTATTCTCTGGAATGACAACTCTAATGCACCACTAAATAGTAGGTAGATAACCGGAATGGGGGCTCCCGTTACGAACGCAGCAACGGGGATTGACTGATTCAATTCAAACACCTGACTCCTGCCTCTGCCTTTCTTAGATTGACTGTCCCATCGGAAATGCACCCTGAGCACTGGTAGATCACCGATACAGTTTTGTATTTACAAGGGAATGACCAGAACTCACATATCCCGATTCCCTTCATTTCTCCATGACAGAAGGTACCCCCCAAGAGTATCTCATGGCCGTTTTCAAAAGTTGCCCAATCCTTCTAGAAATCGAGATATGATGCTTTCAATTTTTGCCATTGATTTCCAATAAGAATTTGCATGCGCCATCATCTCCTTGTTGATGGTCGATTCCATCGGCTTCGGTGGCCGAGTGGCAGTGAGTTGAAACTGGGGATCGGGGGTTGCTGGTACGGATCCCGGTGTGGGCATTTTTTGTTTTGCTTCTATTTGGACCATTTATCGATCGATTTTTATACGTATTCGTGTGTTTTGCTCGAATTTCGAACATGTAACAGTTTTATTCAACAATTGTGGTACGCAAAGATGTAACATTCAAAGCAAATATGTGCATGTTTCTTTGTATGGAAAGATTTGGCAGATTTGTCCATTAGCATGAAGAGCACTATGTAAAGATGTCTGGACGCAGCCTATAAAATGGCCAAAACGGTTGCAACTTTACACCTCCCATGGTCTCCCCTTCTCGTGTCGTCGCTCTTCTCACAAGAATGCCATCGATTCCTCCCTCCCCCCTGGCAAGACCTTGCACACTAGGCAGATACCCGCTGGTGCCACTGGCATTTGCCAGCCCCTTGACGTATATTTTTTCCGACCCTTCAAGGGACTAGTTAGACGAATCCAGTCCCACGCCTTCAAGCATGCCCCTAACTTCATGGTCTACAAGAGAGACAACATTTTTAAGCTCATTTCCCTGTCCTTCAAAATCATGCGTGCTCCCCTCTTCAAGCCTATGATTATGTACGCATGGCACACCGCTGGTTATCTCGATTCCCCTCCCTCTGCCCGTTTCAAAACCCCAGTCGAGTATTGCTTTCCTCGTGGTGTCAATACCAAGGCCTGTTCCTCTGTTGGTTGTAAGTCGTTGAGTTTCATCCTATGCCCAATGTGCGAAAAGACCTGGTGCTTTAAATGTTACATCTTTGCGTACCACAATTGTTGAATAAAACTGTTACATGTTCGAAATTCGAGCAAAATACATGAATACGTATAAAAATCGATCGATAAATGGTCCAAATAGAAGCAAAACAAAAAATGCCCACACCGGGATCCGTACCAGCAACCCCCCGATCCCCAGTTTCAACTCACTGCCACTCGGCCACCGAAGCCGATGGAATCGACCATCAACAAGGAGATGATGGCGCATGCAAATTCTTATTGGAAATCAATGGCAAAAATTGAAAGCATCATATCTCGATTTCTAGAATGATTGGGCAACTTTTGAAAACGGCCATGAGATACTCTTGGGGGGTACCTTCTGTCATGGAGAAATGAAGGGAATCGGGATATGTGAGTTCTGGTCATTCCCTTGTTAGTATGTTTCGATATTTTGCACTAAATAAGGTTTGTAATTCAGTAGTAACTCCTCATTTTTGAACGCTCTATCTCTAGTTACTGTGACCATTAAAACAGATAAATAAATAAATTACCAATGCTAACTGTAATTTATCTTTCTATATATAGCTTCACTACCTTGACGAATATTTATATTAGGAGAACCAAACTATTGAACGAAATGACATTCCTAATTGGTATTGTGCGGAATAGGGGGCACTAGGTCGGATGAGAACCGTTGGATGAGAACCAACCGGATGAGAACCGAAAAAATCTCCTACACCCGACGTCCAGTCACCATCACTCTGATATTAGGCCGTATTTTCGCACCTATCTCATATTTATATTCTTGTATTGATCTGATCTTCTCTTACTGAATATAAATCGTATGTAATTCACACTCACATGATCGTTCCATTCGCCTGTCCCTCCCTCGCCCCCCACCGTATGATTTACCAGCAATCGAGCAGCCTCATATTTTCTTCGCCGTTTCTATAGGAGAAAATAGAAAAAAATTAAAGCATTTCTGGCAGAACTATTACCTCCACAACCTCAATATCTGCACTGTTCTCTCTAGTAGGCATATCAGTGTCCTTTAAAGAATTGATTTACTAAAGAATGACCTAGAGGAGAAAACCGCTACCTTCTTGGGCAGTCCACCGGGTCCAAAGTGTTTTTCGCACCAGCGAATGTCCTCTTTGAGTGCTAGTCTATTGCGAATCGCCTCAAGTTCTCGAGCAGTCGCCGCCTCGTCAAAACCAAGCGATATCACCCACAGCCGTTGGTGATACAAGCGCGTATTGCCGGGGAATGATACTCGATTGATGGGGAATGGTACTCGATTGAGCACTACAACGATCGCATTTTCGCTTCCTTTGAGCGGGCATCACTATAAAAATATATAATTCACGTTAAAATACGCAACACAACCGCTGAAGCTGAGGCTAAGGTTCGTGACTCAGGCCTTGAAAACGCGTGAATAAAGCGCAAAGTGCAGGTAAATCCATGTCCTTTTCATGTCAATAGATGGAGGAGCTACTGTGCAACGCGAATCAACGAAAATAAATAAGCGAAACCCCAAAATAAATTCGAAATCACACAAAACAGCAAAACAGCATCGAAAATGACAAGCGCGACGGTCTGGCAAAATTCCAAGATTTGAACGAGCGTCTTCCCGCGCTCCGCCGCAAACTGCCAGCCATTGACCGTGAACCGCGCAACGTATTCACACCACGAAAGACTTTATTTTGCAATAAATTGAGGAAATTTTCTAAAAATATAATATCTTTCAAATGTTATTTATTCAACATAAACTTCAAATTGGGGTTACATGTCCGATATTTGCTAACTAGAGCTCATGAAACCTCGAAAGAAAAAAGTTATGCTATAAAGAAAATCCCAGTAAAATTTTGTTCAGGATTTTGGCCATAACTTTTTTATTTCGAAGTTTCATGAGCTCTAGTTAGCAAATTCGTTTTCTACGCTCGAAAATAAGCCAGAAATTGCTATAGGGGAATGATTCTGAGACTAAAAAAATTTCGACCAAAATCGGACCAAAGGGTGAAAAAGTGATCAGAGTCGAACAAATTTTAATCTCAAAAAATTATTTCTTTAGGAGATTCTGGCGTAGTTTTGCGCGCTGATTTCGAATTTCGATATGAGAGCTCATGAAACCGTAAATGAAAAAAGTTATGCTTGAAAAACTGCAAAAAAAATGTTAAAATCGCAGGTTTTTTGGACAAAAGGCCCGCCCATTTTTTTTCCGCACCTCAGATCTTTCTGATTTAAGAGGTATTGTTTGGTACTATCTTTTTCTAAAATCGCTTCTTGGGGAGATCACTATTTGGAAAGTTGCATCACTTTTTTGAAAAACCGACAGCCCCGATCCAGCGCATGGACGACGAATGATATCACTAACGGACGAAATGTTACCCTCTGTCTCCTCATTCGAATACATTTTGGAATTGTTTCTAGCATCATTTTAAAGTGAGGTATTGCTGTTTACATGAGGCAATTTTGGTATTAAATTTCATTGTGTCCTTTTTTGACCTAACAATACTCGAAGATGACCAGATATCGAAATTCCGCAAACGTAGTTTTATAGAACATCAACGAAAGTACTTAAGTCTCATTTTTCAGAAGGATCGGCGATACAAATTCTTACCGCCGCGGTATGGTCAGTTCTCTCGAATCTCTCGCGATTCCTCTCATATTTATTATCTTGATAACAGGACTTTTCTATTTTTCATTATCATACCACGCTTGTTGATGTATCCTCTAGTCTCGATACTCACCACATGTAAATATCTGTGGTTATGTAAGACTGCGTTGTATTGTTCAATACAAAAGTTTCGAATGTATGCAGGATAACATAGATTAGTGTACTAGCGTCTGATATATGAGTAACTGGCAAGCATTTTCGAACATATTTAGCTATTCTTTTTGAATCCTCTTTCTTCAATGATGACACCCTGTAGGAAGAAGATGGAAGCTTAGTTCGTTTCGGGACAATGCCTAATATTTAGATAGACCTGCGATCTATAACTTCTCGTTCGAAGTCATTATGGTGTATCGATAAGAAGGATGGTATGTTCATCTCACTATATCTACCCCTTACCTTCCTTCCTATCTTTTCGTCATTTCTTCCTAGATAAGCGTTTCTGTGAGGGATTTTTTTCAAATCAGTAACCCGAGTATTCAACGACGAAGGAATAATTAGAATAAAAATATCACAATCGAAGAGACAACAATGGATAAGTGTTGAAAAAATATTTACAGCATTTAAGCGAATGATAAATTCAATGATCGAAAAAAAGGCGATTGCACAAATGATTGCACCTAAACTGCAACTATGAGAAGTTTATTATGAGCTGTTGATAGAAATCAAATATAAATAATCAAATTATTTCTTCGATTGCTGCAAGGATGAGAGTTCAAACGCGCTCCAAATTGGTTGATCTACATGCCCTCTTCGACCGCTTTTCGACTCCTAAATAACGGCACACAGTGCCTCGCACCACTGATAAAAGTTTCGAGTGAGCGAGATTGTGATGTGTTTTCTTATTGTTTTTTTTATCGTACTTGTCTTCTCAATCGTATGTTTCGTTTGTTTGGATGATTCACTTTGTTGTATTTAAAATTTCAGGAGTATCGCGCTCAAGATGGTCAAGATGATCAACACCGTCGATGGAACAGAGTGAGAATTGGAGTGGGAACTCCTTATCAAATTATCATTGCTGAGAGCCGAAGCGGCTAAGAGCAGAAGAGAGGTCTGTCACTATTTATTGTCAAGCTAGATTTTCTTTCGGATTGGGAAGAAATATAGTATAGTATTGTGAGCCTTGTTTTAAGCAATATCACACTTCAGACATGGTACGGGGGGTTCCTGTACAACTGAGACGGCTGCGACAAGTCCCTCTCTCCATCCACAGGGCACTACACGTGTCTCGTCTGCGATGGATATGACCTGTGTGCCGAATGCAAGACCAATGTACGGTTATTACGACGTTATTGAAAAAGAATAGCAAACGTCGTTCAGGGAGTGCATGCTAGCACGAATCATTCGCTCATGATGATTGCCAATGGCGCCGATCCATTCTGCCAACCAATAGTGGTCCGACCCGACTGGGAGACCTCCTCGGTGAGTAATGCAGATGCCCAAGCTCAGCGAAAAGTCCATCGTTGCAGAGAGAAGTTTGTTGAACGCAAGCAAGCTACGCGTAAACGTTTATCTGGCTAAGTAATGTTTTTCATAGTTTTCTCAATCGCAGAGTTGTTATCGCTTTGATTACCCCTATACACGTTTCTGCGAGCCCATCATAAATCTTGAATATGGCAAGTGTAAACAAAATAATGAAAATGGTTTAGAAAAGTGCTCTCATTACGGGAGGCTCGAACCTCTGCATCAAACGTTTTGTAGCGAAAACTATGAAGATATGTTCAAAAAACGATCGAAACAGTCTATCAATAAAGAAAGGAGAATGAGTGGGCGAATTTGATAGTCATCTATAATAGTAGAGATGTGTGGGGGAGGGAGAGAATCGAGAGATGATTCTGATTCAGTGAGGCGCCGGAGCACCGTCAATGGTGTCTGCAATAATACGGAAATAAATAATGGAAACGAAATGACAATCTTTTAGATGTGGTCCCGTTTTCAATTACTCACCGCTGTATTCGGACACTCCCGGGGATTCTTTTCACTGGACAAATCGTACTTCATTCTATCTGCATTCTCCTTAATGATCTCATCTACAAAACAGTAGCGAATGTCTCCTCCGCTCGCCTCCCTAATCGACGAGAGAAAACGAGAAAAGAGGATAGTCGATGCCGAATTGTCAGCACTAGATACGGTAGGTGGACTGAAAAAGTGAAACCGAGCATCTTTCTCTTTGCTCGACCTCATCAACAAATCAGAGCGTGGAATAGAGAGATCCCTCTTGAAATTCCTCGCTGTAGCCGCTCATTTCTAAACAGTGAAGATCGTTAATGAGAAGGAACTGAGATAGATAGAGGAAGAGAAAAAGAGAGAAAGAGGGGTGCAGAAGGTGTGTGTCTCCCTCACCCCGAAGCATTATGGCGCCTGTGCTTTTTCCATTCACAAAGTGCTACATTGCACCATTAAACCGTCAAAATATGAGACGAGGAATGAGGAATGATCGGATCAGAACATAGACCATAAATTACAGGAAAAAGGGCCGAAGTGGAGCAGGATTGGCAAAAGGTAGTCGACAGTGATCAAAGTTCCCATACCTTGTTGTCATACGGCCCTGATGTTGAGATCGTAATACAAACGGCTGTAAGCACACAATAAAGATACAACAGCAGAACAAAACAAAGATCAAACACGAGGTTGTTATTTATTATCTCGATAATAGGGTTACACTATGTACCTTTCGTTATCCCACCCACATTTGTTGTGGTTGAGACTTTCCGTAGTCACTACAGTCCAGTCAGGTTCCCATGAAGACGCGCGTGCCCCGGGGTGCCCCCTTTGCCCCCCTTTGCCCCCATCTGTTTACATGGTCTGTGTGGCCAAAATACAGGGAGAAAAGGTGTATACTGTGTGCGATCCTTCGAATGAGCTCATTTGGAGTGGATTTATATAAAAAATAAATTTAAAAATGATTTAGATATTTTGTAAAATTAATTTTAAGAGAGCAGATCGGTTATTTTGGACGACTCCCCGGAACCGTTGCGCTATCAATGAGAACTACAAGCTCATACTCGGGTACTAGGAGGGTCTTGGTCCCGTATTTAACAAACGGTCACTTATTTGTGGTTACTGCCTTGCCGGAGGGAGAATAGTGAATTACAAGGTAAAATGGTCGAAAAATCATATTTTCTCAACCATTCGGGATAGACACAATTTATCTTTTGCGTTATTCTAGGGGTGCCCTGGGACTCTGGAAAACCCGTTCTGCTTGATTCCTAGTTGTTTCCAAAATGGGTTTTTCTACTTTCAATTTCAGTTTTTCGGATAAAGTTGTAACTTTTAGGCCGAACTACAAGTAGTCACTATGTTCGTTTTTCGAAAACTAAAACATTTTGAGTTTGAGACCGTAACTTTTTTCTTTCGCATTTTGGTGAGCTCTAGTATCAAAATTCGACATCTACGGGTGAAAATACGTCAGAAACACCTATAGTCAGATATTTCTGAGATTTCGACTTTGACCCAAAAATGACCAGGGTCATGAAAAAGTTGAAAAAATTGTATTCTCAAAACAATCTGACTATAGGTATTTCTGACGTATTTTTGCGCGTAGAATCCGAATTTTGCTATTAGAGCACATAAAAACAAGAACTAAAAAAGTTATGATCTAAAAACCTTCAAAATTACTACTTTTTTGGCTTTATTAAAAAATATTAGGATTCGGCGTCCCTGGCGGAACAATTCGAACAGTGATTCCGATGCATACATGCAATAGCTACAAAACGCACATAGTGACTACTTGTAGTTCGGCCTAAAAGTTACAGCTTTATCCGAAAAACTGAAATTGAAAGTAGAAAAACCCATTTTGGAAACAACTAGAAATCAAGCAGAACGGGTTTTCCAGAGTCCCAGGGCACCCCTAGAATAACGCAAAAGATAAATTGTGTCTATCCCGAATGGTTGAGAAAATATGATTTTTCGACCATTTTACCTTGTAATTCACTATTCTCCCTCCGGCAAGGCAGTAACCACAAATAAGTGACCGTTTGTTAAATACGGGACCAAGACCCTCCTAGTACCCGAGTATGAGCTTGTAGTTCTCATTGATAGCGCAACGGTTCCGGGCAGGGGCCAAAATGCTCCAAAATAACGGAGCCGGTCTCTTAAAGTATTCAGAGAATAAAATGATTCGTGCATGCTAAATGAAATGCCTTCGATGGCGGTTAGCAGAATTTTGAAATTTTGCCAACTGAGTTCCATTACTGAACTGTGAGTAAACAAGGTCAAAATCGGGGCAATAAATCAATCATTATTTATAATATCAGATGCTTATTGTCAGATGAGGATGGTTGCCTCGGTAGTCTTTGGTAGTTTCAGACCACCATATATCGAGGAAATCACGGGATAATGACAATCAATTAATGGCAAAGATATGAATGGAAAGAGCAGGATAGTCGTCACGGGAATAGTCACGGATCTTAGAGGGGAGAGAGGGGGGATGATAGAGAGAATGATAGACCAGAGGTCGCAGGAAGGGTAAGGGGCGATGAATTAAACAATCGTGACTAGCGAGAAGTCATTTCCTATGATCCAATAAATTTAGGACCATAAGTAGGGGATACATACAGAAGTTTATTGATCGAATGAAATCAGTAAATACGCGATCAATAGGAGATGGGGTCGAGTGAGTCGGAGTTGAAATCATCGATGTAGATTATGGGATGAGGGGAAGATGGATATCAGAAAGAGAAGCAATCCGAGATTGGGTCTTAGGAGGGTTGGGAAGGCGAGTTAGGAGTTGGTCAATGGTGCTGCAATACTGCATTTACAAGAAGATTTCTTTGGGATTATAACCTTACTCATTCATCTTCTCCAATTCCATCGTCGTTGTCCTCTGTTTCTTCTCCTTCATAGAACAAAAACTATTGTTTCAACGATCTCAAATGATCAGCTTTACCTCCACAGGAACCTGGATCTGCTGAACCGCTATCGTTCTATGAATCTGAAGTCGGGGCTTTGCTACTTGCCGCTTCTGAATGTTCTGCTTGAAGTCGTTCATGAGGAAGGTCAGGTAGTCCTGCTCGTCGGGGCCCAGTCTGGTCACTCGAAGGCAGAAGGCAGCGATGACCTCATCGTCGACCACTTGCGCCTGGTCCCTTCTCATGGTGAGAATACCGAAGCTCGTGACTCCACTGGTGACTCCTTTAAAGAAGCAGAGTCACGAAAGTGCATTCAAATCGAATAACCGATCACATAGTCAATCGCTTTGGAAACACGGCACTTCTCAAGTGTGATCGAGCAACGGATCCCCACAACTTCCCCTATATCAAGAAAGATATTCGTGCCACCCTACCTTTAAGGGGCTCGGAGAGGGGGAAGCGGAGGGTGAGACGCGGGAGGTCCGTGGCGAGATGACCGGCTGCGATCGCTGCGTTGATGATGAGGCGCTTCTCATCGGAGGTCACAGGAATCATGCGAGGCATCCCCTTATCGTTGGGAGTGGAGGTGTTGCAGAGAAAGACCTCGAATACAACAATATTTAATGCTACAATAGTAATAGTCAAATCACACAATAGTCAGTGTTGTCGTATATCATTGTATGAGTTTCACCATGATTGAGTTGTTCAATATTCACCTCGCGCCACTCCTCTGGACTCCACACGAAGATGAGTGAAGGCGTGCGAGTGAGGGACGACAGGAGATGCTGGGAGTGTATCTCATCACGATGCGTTCGAGCTGAAATATGTCAATAGACACAAACATTTCGAGGCGTCAACTACTCACCATCGAATGTTTTTTTCCAGAAAATCAGCACACAATTTTTACGAGAGAAAAGCTTACCACCGATTGTATGAAAGTCGAGTGGAAGACCTGCGTTCCGTCGGCAAAGATCATCTGACAAAGAAGGAAAATTATGAAACAAAGGTTTGACAAGAATTGAAAAAATAGGGCGAAGATCGAATTTGACTTTTGACTAAATAAAGAGCGTGAAGAGGAAGCATAACTAGCAGGAGCATGGGGGGATTGGCATCAAATCGGAGAAAACGTAGGGGCGACTACAACAGTGAAACGAAGAGATTTCTGATGCAAATGAGGAAAATGAGACGGAAAGGAAAGATGTCCCCCTAAAGGATGCATAGTATTGGCTATTCGCAATGGGCATTCGCGGACGCGCCGGCCCGCTGCGGACCGCCGTTTCCGCGGATTGATTTAGCGCAAAGCTGAATTATTTTCATTCTTCGAGGTGTATTTTAGCGCGCCAAAAATTGCTCGATGGGTCAGGTTTTCAGTGAATAATTTATACTCTCATTGAACGAATAATAAAGTTTAATCTAACAGTGATTCTGAAATGGACTAGAGATTACGAAAATCAACACCTCGAAGTCTGAAAATGTCTCAGCTTTGCGCTAAATCAACCCGCGGCGGACAGCAGCGGCCGCGAACGCCCAATGCGATTAACCAGTACTGTATTCTTTCAACTGTTCCATGATAGGAGTGAAGGAATGTCATTGCCCCAAGCGCCTCACACTCCCCAAGGGTAGTGCATGTACAGTACCGTGCAAAAGGTTGGGACCAAATTGCAAATCGTCAAACGGATTGTTGCATTAGACAGGTAAAACTTTTGAGAAATTTCCACTGATACTGATATGGATCCTGCTCAAGATCTAAATGTTTGGCATTACGAAAGGTACGACGTGAAATCAAAAATGAGTCCAATTTCACATAGATTTTTGGCAGCTGCTCAAACGTGAGGTGGTGAAAGTACAACCTTGGGTGAACACAATCCACTATTGGAACCATTGGTACTTCGCATGAGCCCAGCAGCACAATTTATCGACATCACAAACATTTTGAAAAAAATCGTAACTATATTTCTAGTTGAGATATACCTCCCACACTTCGTAGGATTTGTAAGTTTATAGTTGGAAAACATTAAGTAAAATTTGGGATTGCTCGGCAGCTTGGATCTAAAAATCGATTTTCACAAATCGCATTTTCGAGCTCCTAGAAAATTTAATCGAAGCCGGTAAAAATCAACCGATGTAGTAAATGCTCAGCGGATTCATATGGGAACATCCCCTCAACATTTCGTGACCTTTAAGGGAAGTTATTGGGGAAGTTATTACCAAAAATCTATGTGAGATTGGACAATGTTTTGATTCCACATCGTACCTTTCGAAATGTCAAAAAGTTTAGATCTTGAGCAGGATCCATATCAGTATCAGCGGAAAATTCTCACAAGTTTTACCTATCTAACGCAGCAAACCGTGGGTCTCTATCTCAACTGTGATGAACGTTAAGACGATTTGAACTTTGGCCCCAAACTTTAGCACGGTACTGTATCTTCGTTTTGAAAAAGAAAAACTGTAAAGTCACCTGTCGTCATCTCAGCCGGCAGTCCTGGTATCTTCGAACGTCGTACACATCGGGATACAGGCGAGGGCGGTGAGAGGGAGAAGGAGGAGAAGCAGGAGCTGTATCATACAGGGGAATATCACTATGAAACCGTGATTTGAGCATTGTAGAATGAGTTCTTCCTAGAGGTACAGATCACGCCATAATCTAGGCGCTTGCGGTATGCACCACATAACGGGGATGAGACAACTAGGGCGGATCCACATAACTAGGGCTGCCTGGAGGACCGTTGACTACTTCAAACGACGAGATTGGGTGATGAGGAACAGAAAAGGAGAATGAAACAGTGACCGCAAATGGCTGTTCTCCGGGACTTCGGAAATCAGAGAGAGGGAGCTTGAGGATTGAGAAAGAGAGAACGTGGATGAATTGAAGTAATGAGTGAATGAATGAATGAAAGCATTGAGGGGCTGCGCGACCATCAGGCTCTGCCGCTGTTTTCCTCATTCCGGATTTTGATTCCTCTATCCCGCTGCTAATTTGAGAGAAAAGAGAAGAGATCAATCTCGACGGAGGAGTGAGCACTGTAACTATTTAGATCTTACGCTAATCACGTAGGCATTGTCTTACGCTACGCACGTAGGCATTTACGGCGCTTCAGCTCTTAGGTGAGCAACTCTGAGGCTACCCTCACCTTCATCATACGGAGACGACATATGCCAGCTGAGCCTCGGAACTGAGGTAAGTGAAATCTGAGTTTACCAAGGCGTTAATATCCGGCACACCTTAGTTCACATCTCTCTTGTGTTCCCTACCGACGAGATGGCTTGAGAAATGAAGAGTGTGAGAATTTTTTGGCATATCCCTGTACATTACATACAACCACCTCTGTGATAATTGTGATTGTGTCTATGCATAACTGTTCCTCACATAGAAATTTATTAGTCCACCGAATTTGGAATAGGAATCAAAGGAAATTCATTCGAAAAATGAATTGTTAGGCGCGCTGATCAATCTGGGGTCACGAGTTCGATCCCAGGAGGCGCTAGTAGAGGCGCAATAGAAGCAATTTGGGCAGCGAGGTTACGCACTCCAACCAATCATGTGGTCTTACCGTCTGTCTCAAAAGGTGCACTCATCGGAAGATGACCATCGCTTGATGTGGTAGTATTTTTTTTTAGCATAGTACTGTAATCCTAGATACGAATGGTTTTAGTTTTCGTTTAGTTTAAAAAAAATCTTATTTTAATATAAATTCAAACGATGCATCGGTCACAACTATTTTCTCAGCAGAGGTATCAGATCACATTCAAACTGTGGAATCATTTTCAAACTCAACCTTAGAGATGTTCTGTCGAACTATTCATCCTATCGCACTATTAGGAAATATCCATCTCCCTCGTGATCCAGCTCTAATTAGCCCGCACGATCACGTGAAAACGGGAAAGGTGCACAGCTCTCTCCCTTCTCTGATCGTTTCTTCTCTGTAGGTTGATCGGCGCAAGAACACGAGGGATAATTCCATTGCAGGGCAGGGGTGAGGGGTTATCTTTTCAGATATTTGTTTCATGATACTTTGGGAATTACAAGCTTTCGTAGTACTTTTTCTGCACAGATTTGACCTGCATTGCCTTTGATTCCGTGGAGAGAACGTCGATCAATGACAGAAATTCCGATATTAGAATGGAATGGGCAGAAGGGTGTCATGGGGTACGGTGGTTCAGAGTGGAGAGCCAAACTGCAGTAATTTGTACAGGGGAAAGATGGCAACCGAGGAGAATTGGAAGATGCACGAGTGGTATCGGAGAGTTTAGAGGTCCAGAAGCGTTTCTTTTTTCAACATAGTTTCATTGCATGTGTGTTTTCTAGCAGGCTTGCATGCAAACATCGGGGTTTGCAGTTATCCAAACCGCTTTCCTTGAGGTGTCACTTTGTTGTGTTCCACTGGTTCTCACTGGCCAGATACAATACTCCTCTAACTATCCCCATCCCATCGGATCGTATGCTTGAATGATCTGAAATCCTGGCTAGACATGCGGAGACGGATAACTGGGAGCAAACGTAGATAGTGGAATTGTTTCTTGTAACGCTCAGGATCGATGGGATGGCCATATCTGTGCTATTGAGAAGGTTTGGCGTATTTTGTAGCGTGTTTGGATCGAAAATCGTCCACAAAAAATCATTCATTTTTATGGTAATGCTGTATTTCGAACAAATTAATGCATTCGGACAAAAACGCGGGAAAAGATTCAATGATATACATATGGCAAGGGGTTACGCCACCAGCTTCTCGAATTTATTCAGAAAAGCCGAATGCACTTATTCGGGCAACAGAAAGGCTCGAACCTCTGAAGCAAAGGGATAACCTAGTGAAATCTGTGACGAGATGTTCAAATAACGGCCGAATCAGTGCAAAAGAAAGAGAGGAAAAGGAGGGGGTGAATTTGACAGTCATCTGTAATAAAGATGTGTGGGGGGGGGATAATAGAGGGATAATTCGGATTCAGTGAGGCGTCGGTGTACCGTCTATGGTGTTGTAATGAAAACGGCGAATGGGAACAAAATGACAATGGTTTAGACGTAGTCCCGTTGTCAATTACCCACCGTTATATTTTCTTCTGCCATCTTGGTTGGGGCGCGCGCGTTTCTCTACCTCTTGCAAAACATCACCTGCGGGCGGGAGTCGAACCTGCCTGCGTCGGCATGCCAGTCAGACACCATGCCCATTAGACTAGTGGTTGGGGCGCGCGCCTTTCTCTACCTCTTGCAAAACAACACCTGCGGGCGGGAGTCGAACCTGCCTGCGTCGGCATGCCAGTCAGACACCATGCCCATTAGCCGCTACGTTTGCGGTAGGACCAAAGCATATCGAAATGCTGATCGCTGTGTTTGCAAAACATGGTCGATCGTGGGGCTCGAACCGGCGATATAGCGGACTTCAATTAGACACCATAACCACTTTGGGCATGGTATCTGACTGGAATGCCGACGCAGGCAGGTTCGACTCCCGCCCGCAGGTGATGTTTTGCAAGAGGTAGAGAAACGCGCGCGCCCCAACCACTAGTCTCCGTCAAGCGCTCCCGGCGCGTGCCTCTCCTGACTCCGATCGATCCTCACGACGCCGACTCCTGCTACTGCACCTCCTCAGATAGCGAGTGCGACTGTAAAGGTGAGAAGACAGCAGAAGGGTTGACAATTCAAGGATTCACTCTCCTAATTTTTCATAATCTCTTACCGGTCGGAGATGTGAGAGAGAGCGCGAAATGAGGAGAGTCAATCTTTGCATTTCCAACCCAGCAACCCTCGATTTGTACTGGAGACGTCATTTTACCATCCCGTTGACTACCATTGCTAAGAAGAATCCTTGTGTCTTTGCCGTATTGAAATTCGGTTCATTATTCGACTCACACCCTTTCAAATTGAGTCGCCTGTTTATCAATGCTTGATTGATTATACATTTTCCGTTACGAGATCGATAAAATGATGCGGTTGTCCTGAGATCGCCGATGATAGTATGTGGAAAGAATAGTATCGTTGTTTCTGACTTTAATTTTTCTGTGGTGACTTAAATTTTCCC
The DNA here is from genome assembly GCA_036245825.1 of Pristionchus entomophagus. NCBI lineage: Eukaryota > Metazoa > Nematoda > Chromadorea > Rhabditida > Neodiplogasteridae > Pristionchus > Pristionchus entomophagus. Next base: position 22,755,433 of record BTSX01000006.1, read on the forward strand.
AGCATCAACTGGTCTAATTTTACTTCACCCACTCAAAATGACTTTCTCTCTTTTGTCTCTGACAATCATTTCACACAATTCGTAGATTTCAAAACGCGTGGTGATAATATCCTTGATCTTATCCTGTGTAATTCTAATATAGTTAACGACGTAAAGCCTTCTATACCTTTTGCTGATCATACTAGTATCTCTTTTTCCCTTAGCGCTCCCTCCCCTCCTTCGCGTAAATTCATTCCCTCTCGACTTTATCACCTTGCTGACTGGAATGCAATCAATTTTCACATTTTTTCTCATGATTGGACCTTTGCTCTATCTCCTCTAGACATAGATAACTCTTTCAATTATTTAAGAAATTTTGCTAATTCTCTTTTGGACACTTTTGTGGCCAAATCCTCTCCCTCTCCTTTCTCCCGTTATCCACGTCACTTGAGAATTCTTTACGGGAAATCAAAGAGAGCTACATCTATTGCAAGTGCCCTTGCTATCACTCTAGCAAAACGATTCGAAAGAGCTTTGAGAGAGCATCATGTGAGAGTTGAATCCCGCATTGTTGATTCTAAGAGCCCAAGGGCATTCTATAGTCTTTGTAATACCCGATTAAAAGCCTGTAAATCAGCACCTCCCGGTATCATCGATCTTGATGGAACCCAATTATTGTCATCAAGAGACAAAGTCACTTCTTTCTCTAAATACTTTGCCTCTGTCTCTACCTCCCCTCTGCTTGCACCCCTTCCTACTCCTTCTCCCACTCCCCACATTCCTACTTTTGACCTACCCTCTATTACCGCTGCCCAAATTCTGGTTGCTATTCGTTCCCTTGCTCCTAAGTGCAATTTCTCTCCTGACGGTATTCCCAAAATTTTTTATTCAAAGTGTACTCTCCATTGTCTCTCCTCTGTTGATTATATTCAACAAAAGTTTGCTTACTAACACCATCACTTCTATTTGGAAACAAGCCATCGTTAAACCTATTCCTAAAACTGCCTCTAACTCTATCAATAACTTCAGGCCAATTAGTCTTACATGTTCTGTTACTAAGAATTTTGAGAAAATTCTGATTTATGAAATTAACGAGTATCTGAATGGAAATAATCTTTTGGATTCTCACCAATCTGGTTTTCGAAGTTGCCGTTCCACTTGTACTCAGCTTGTACAAACCCATTCAGATTACTTATTTTTCAAATCTCAGAATTCCTCCTTTGATACCATTTACTTCGACTTCAAAAAAGCCTTCGATAGTATTGACCACCGACTCTTACTCCATAAGCTTCCCAACCTAGGTTTCTCCTCCCACATAGTCTCATGTATATCAAACTACCTCTCTAACAGAACTCCCACAAGGCTCATGTATCGGTCCGTTACTGTTCATCTTATTCATTAACGATCTTTCTAAAGTGTTGCCCCCTGAGATTAAGTACGGTATTTATGCAGACGATCTCAAGATCTATGCTAAGGTTCCAACTCATTCTACGCTTTTACAATGCGCTATTGACTCTGTTTTCGCGTGGTCTCTTGAGTGGAATTTATCCCTCAATGAGACTAAGTGCACCGTAGTTCTCTATGGCTCTTTCTCACCACGTACTCATTACACGATCAATAACATTCCACTTTCCGCTTCTCCCTTCATGAAAGACCTTGGTATTATTATGAGCCCCTCAATTAAATTTACGGATCATGTTTCGAAAATGGTATCAAAAGCGAGAGCGAAAATTAATATCATGTTCAAGTGTTTCTTTTCTCTTGATCCTTACTTGTATTGTCGCGCATTTACCACTTTCATCCGGCCAATACTCGAGTATGGATCTGTTGTCTGGTCTCCTCACACCATCATTCTTGCCAATCAAATTGAAGACGTGATTTCACGCGACGTCTATTTGCACGGTGTCAAATCCCCTATTCCTTGTATCCAGATAGACTGTCGCATCTTTCACTTCAAACTCTCGAACACCGTAGAATGATCTCTGATCTTCTCTTCATTCATAAATCTATTCATGGATTCTATTCTTATGACCACTCCAATCTATACAGATTAGCCCCACTTAGCCGTAACCTTCGTAGATCCCACAATTTGCGTATTTCTCTTCTCTTCGTGCCTCCCAAGTCTCATTCTAATTTTACGACTAGGATAATCGAAAGATGGAACGCGCTTTCTGCCGAAATTGTTACCAGCTCGCCTCACTTTTTCTGATCTCATCTCCTCCCTACACCTTCTATTTCTTTCTCTCCAGAATCGCTCTTGCGACTCTGATATTGTTACCGACCCACTGCTCATCCGAAAGTCTTACCCCTCTCCCCCAACAACGGATTCGCCATCAAGACGACGGACCTCCACCAAATCACTAAAGAAGATCCTCGCTATACCTTTCCCATGTTACCTGGTGGATAAATAATTGAATTGAATTGAATTGAATTGTTTCCCTCTCAATTGTAGTCAGTCTAAAATGCTGAGGCTACATGGGGCTTGGGTTGAATGTTTACCTCTCCAGGACCATCATCATCCTCCTCATTGTCTTCAGTGTCGTCATACGCATAATACTCCTCCCTCTCCACTTCCTCCGTCTCTTCCGTATTCGCTCCTTGCTCGAACGAATCATCCGTTGCCTTAAAAAAAAGTGTCTCTGATCACGGATATCAAGTAGGGATTTCGATTTTGGCTCTCTCCATTCAGCACACTATCCCGCGGATCAGAGGAACGAGAGAGTGTGCAGAATAAAGAGAGTTGAAAACCGAAATGACATCGGAAATGACAAGCATTACCTCCACGGGAGGCTGGTGCTGCTCCACCGACAGCGTTCTCTGCATCTGCACACGGAGCTTTTCAACTTGCTTGTTTCCGATGTCGTCCTTGAAGTTGTTCATGAGGAAGGTCAGATAGTCCTGCTCGTTGGGGCCCAGTCTGGCCACTCGAAGGCAGAAGGCAGCGATGACCTCATCGTCCACCGCCTGCGCCTGGTCTCTTCTCATCGTAAGAATCCCGACGCTCGTGACGCCACTGGTGACTCCTTTAAGGAAGAAGAGTCACGAACGTGCATGTAAATCGAAGGACCGATCGGCCCGCCCCGATTTGCATGCGCACTCTCTCCATTATCCCCCTATCGGATTGGGGCCTGCATCGTCAGGACGGCTTTGCGCACAGCCAATCGCTCATTCCTCGGTTCAAGCGAAAATTGGAAAAAAATGATAGTTTTTTGAGCGAGTAAGGGATCCCCACAAGCTCCCCTATAGAACTTATCAAGCAAATCTCACCTTTAAGGGGCTCGGAGAGCGGGAACCGGAGGGTGAGACGAGGGAGGTCGGTGGCGAGATGATGTCCGGCTGTGGTCGCTGCCTCGGTGAAGAAATGGCACTGGTCGGCGGTCACAGCTATCATCCTGGGCATCCCATTGTCATAGGGGGCGGAGGTGTTGCAGAGAAACACCTGGAATCAGAATATTTGAAATATTATTAGTCAAATCACACAATAGTCAGTGTTATCGTATCTCATTGTATGATCTTCACCATAAACGAGTATTCCAATAATTACCTGGCGCCATTCCTCGGGGCAGCAAACAAAGATGAGGGACGGAGTGAGGGTGAGGGACGAGAGGAGATCAGCCGTTGGGTACGGAGCGTATCGCATGATTATGCGCTCGAGCTGAAAGTTGTGATTATTAGGGTTGGTAATTCGAGGATTTATCTCTTCCTTTCGTGCGCTTTCTACCTTCTCTCACCGATGAAAGAGTTTGGAAAATGAGGAGAGCCCTCTTTGAATTGCCAACCACAGTTATTAGACTCAAACATTTCGAGGCTTCAACTCAACATCATCTGGTTTCTTCAGCCAATCAGCACATCATTTTTACGAAATAAAAGTGTACCGCTGACTGAATGACTGCCGCGTTGAAGACGTGTGTGCCGTCGGCGAAGATCATACTTCTGGTATTGAAGGGAGATTGAGCAATTGATTCAGATCTGGAAAAAAATGAGGTACATGGTGCCCATATGGAAACAATCTCATCCACTCTAGTGCAGAGGAAGCATAACGAGCTACTAGAGCATGGGGATTTGGCATGAATTCGGAGAAAACGTTGGTCGACTACATCAGTGTGACAAAGAGATTTTATTTATTTATTTATTTGATACCCCCAACGGGTGTGGCATCATGTGAATAACATATACAGAATGAAACAGATTTCTGATGCGAATGAGAACAATGAGACGGACAAAAGGGTTGAAGGTGTTGATTTTCAAATGTTCCAAGATTGATAGGAGTGAGAGTATCATCAGCATAACATTTTCCCTAGCGTTAAAAACTAATCGAGAGAAAGCATGCAACATCAAATCAAATTCTTAATAGAGAAGGAGGGATGACATGGACTTCTGGTTGATTGAAAGGGGAGTACTCAAGGGATGGAAGTATCTCTAGTCTCGTGGTAAAAGTATCCACGACAACGAGGGAAATGCACGATGATTAGCAGACACAAACATCCTTGATTGCGCGAATAGTAGTTGTTTGCCATGCGTAGATGCATTTGATCTCTTGATCCTTCATATCTGCGGTGTACATGATGTTTGAAGCCTTTCAGAGATAGAGAAGTGAGGGACCTACCACGACTTACCGTCAAGTGGGAGCAAAATGAACAATTTGCTATATTTTAGTGTATTTTAGTATAAAACACTATCAAGGCCCACAAACGTGTGAGAACGAAAAGTCGCAATTTTTCGGATTTAGGCCTTTCTAATGATTGCCAAGAAGGTGCAGCGAGGAAATTTTGATCGCACATTTCTAAACATCTAAAATCGTAAAAATGTTTTATGGGAAGTTTTGTGGCAGGCAAGCGCGATGTGAAGGAATACTATTCATGCACATCGCGCTTGCCTGCCACAAAACTTCACAAAACATTTTTCCGATTTTAGATGTTTAGAAACGTGCAATCAAAATTTCCTCGCTGCACCTTCTTGGCAATCACTAGAAAGGCCCAAATCCGAAAAATTGCGACTTTTCGTTTACTCTCACACGTTTGCGGGCCTTGATAGTGTTTTATACTAAAATACACTAAAATATAGCAAATGGTTCATGTTGCTCCCGCTTGAAGGTATAAGAAGCGCTCAAAAATATCTAACACATAGAAGCCATGCTGCGTACTAGCCTCATATGTATTGCTCTCTTACAGATACCGCAATACTATCGTCTTCTATCATGCTCTGAAAGCCGACATTTCTTATTTTTTTACCATAATGCTGCACATTTCCTGAGACATATAGCTAAGGCGAACCCTGTGTTAGTGGGTGGCGTAGATTACTTTCTTTCAGTGAATGTTCATTATTCCTTTTCGGGTCGCTCGCTCTCAATCTCATCCCTTCTTTTTTCTCAACTGATGTGATGTTTCTCTCGTTTGTGTTTCTTTTAGTAATCTCTTCTTGTAGATTCTCACAATGACTTCTTATGATGTGTCCGAGTTGAGTGGGAGGGATATTTCTAGAGATAATAGTGGAACTGTCTGCGATAGTTTGATTTCGTGTGTTCTTGAAGCGGATTGAGTGGGGGATGACCATGTGGTCTGGCTTCCGGGTACGGTTTCAAATTAGACCAATTCTGATGTATCTGGAAGAGTTGCGGAGGAACATGTTTATCTATTGAAGAAGGAGCAGAGGAGAGCAGTCAACTAGCTCTCACGAAGATGGCATACTATGTACTGGGTGATGTTGCTTGGACATCTCAGCAGGCTTGCACAGCAGAACGACGAGAAATGATGATTATTCGTTCATATCACTGAGAGCAGCAGATGGTGAATATCTGAATGGCGATTAGATCAGATTCATAATTCGGATGATACTTCTCACATCCAGTTTGCTGCAAATGCCAGCACAGCATTTCTCCGAAAGAGTCACTCTGGCTGAAGGAATGCTTATTATGATAAGCAGAATGTGTGCTTACACAGAACATGCATGCCACTTGGGCACTCCCTGCACAGATTGTGCACAAACTCCACAAGTTGAGCTCCGCAGATCCTTCTGGGAACTAGCCAATCAGACCGAGAGGAATGGCAGGAGGAAATGGCCAGAAGGACGATAAGAAAGATCAGTGTAGCAGCCATATTTTAGGAGCGCCGAGTGTTCCGAGATCCCTCTCTTTTATAGAGCGGATCTGGTTACGAAGAGGAGGCGGAGTCTGTCGGATAAAATAGCTGCAACAGTGTGTACAGTGTACTGCAACAGTGTACTAGTGGCTAAGGGGATGTGTTTTTCCAGAAAATACTACTTCATAGACACATCGCACTAACCAAAGCTCAAAGAAAACAAAATACCTGAATATTTCCATTAATTGCTTTCAAACAGTCGTACTACTAGTACGTGCTAGTGCTCTTGTTCTGAAAATATTCTTTTCCAGACAACTTTTCATTCGAAGAATGGCCGTAAATTGCATTCCATGATATGGGCAACAACTCGTGATGTCTCGGAATAGCCACCTAATCTCTTAACCCGATATTTTATAGAGAACATGAAGAAATAGGGCAAAAAGCCGTATGATTGTCAGAATAGAAACATTATGGAAAGGCTTTTCAAACATTGATCATTGTTGCGAAAATTTGAATTCTTTTGTTGAGCTTGGATCTATAAAAAGATTAATGTGGAAGAATCTCATATTGCAAGTCAAGCACTACGATGTTATGAGCTGCAAATTCGTATCCTCAGCGATAAAATAATATATAAATATCACCCAATTGTACCTGCATTTCTTTCTGAAAAATATTGGGTGCTGCGGTTACCCGGACATAAACTGCAATTGACATGGAAAATGTCTTTTATCTTGCTTATTTCAACAAATATAGTTCAATGTAAATGACGAATGATGTGGTAAACAGAGGAAATTCGCAAGACGGGTTGCATAGCTGCAAAATTTCCAATATTTCCACAATAATTCACAATAATGGCGAGATATGGACAACTCAGCTCACAGTCGCTTGAGAAACCACAGTAAATTTATTTGGATTGGACTTTGAACTCAGCCTACAGACTCAATTTTGGAATGGACACACTTCGTCCCCGTGCATCTGCGTGCATTCGTACTGGACCGTCTCTCGGTGGGAATGCCATTGCTCGGAGGTGTCCGAATCTACCAGACCCGCCAGGCTGCAGGGTAGTCGCTCCATTCGGCACAACGAGTAGAGAAGACCCCGGGCCAATAAATATAATGATTGGCAGATATTCCACTTTCAAGGAACAACAACTGTATAATTGCAATGATATTATGTCTGGTATTGAGTGTCAGAAAGGGGTAAAATTCCAATTTTGGCACTCCCCATTCCGCACACTATTTCGTCTGTCAGAAAAACAAGAGAGCACGCGAAAAGATGAGAGACGGGTTCCGATTTGCCATCACTAAGATGCACGACCGGAAAACCGCGTCGCTAACACGATAACCTACCTTCTTCAGGACGATCTTGGCATCCATGTGATTGGCGAGGGACGCGAAGTAGAGGAGCATCTCGTCGTGGGGCAGGCGCTGAGTGATGATATCCTTCCCGTAGACGGAGATGATGGCCACGCAGATGAACAGGTGGAAGTGAGAGGTGCGGTAGCGAGACCAACACGCCTGCAAATCGATATTTTACTCTCGGTTGATGCCCTGTGCTCTACTGGGTTACTCTTAAGCGGGCTATGTTCTCTGTACTGCCAAATGCGTTTCTGATGCTAGGCGTAATATGATTCTACGCTCAGCCACATCTAACAAGCTTAGATTTTAGAGCTCAATGAACTTTTGCAGATGCGTCGATCCCTGTTCATTGGCTTGCAGACTAAGAGATGAACGATTAGGGATCTCCCATCGAACATTTTAATGTGTTCTCTCTCACCTCCCAGATATGAAGCGCGTCGTGCTCCGGAAATTCGCGCTTGAAGCAGAGGATAATCCATCGATGGACGAAGATCAACTGGGGAGCGTCGCCCTTGAGGGAGAGCAGATGCTTGAAGAAGTCCGGAGAGAGCAGTTTGAGCAGCTCTCGGAGATATTCCTGAGAATATTGAGGGAAATAACTTTATTTTTATTTTATTTTGTGATTTCTGACATTGTTCTGGTTCCAACCATTACACCCCCTCACCACCCCCTCAACTACAACACCTGAATGGATAAATCACTTCAAAGAAGCAGGTGGTTGAAAAGATACTGAAATGCTAATGAATTCCTCTAATAAGGTCAAATCGGAATCCAACTCTCCTCAGATTTCGTATTCTCTCGTTTGGTTAAATTGGCACAACTAGATCCCACCAGATTGATCTCCATCAGATTCTCGTGAATGGACGAAGGAGAGGCGAAGAGGGTAGTTTGCATCAAGCCGCAGAAGCTCCAGTAGGTCTCGGATTCATCGCGAATAATGGAGAGAAGAGGCGCCACGAGATCGCTCATTCCCTGAACATGGAGTCTCATCAACGATCAAAAAGTTCATAGTGCTGGCAGATGAAGAGCTCGTCTAACGACCTCCTTATGGAAAGTGTGTGAATTTTAGATGCAATTTCAATTTACCAGCCCTAATCGTGATACGAACGAACCTGAATGTAGTTGATGCGAGGATGAGCCGCGGCATAATTGAGTAGGATGTTTCTGAAAGATTCCTGGTTGTGGCAGTTTCAACTTTCTCGTGAAATCCATCACACGTATAGCAATGTATCCAATGAATAAATATTTACGAAATGATAAGTTGTTTCACAGAAGTGATGGCAAAATTGTAAATCCCTTTCCTCAATTTGCGTAATGTCAGAGAAAGGGGGGAAGTCAGGTTCTGATTGACTTCACTATTTCTCAGTTCTTCTCACTTCATGGTGGTCACATTCTGGTTTCCTTCTCCTTCATAGAATGGATTCCTTCTATCCGTCCTAACTACGTCCTTCGTTATCGCATTCTCAATGTCATTCCACTCCGCTTTCATCGTCGTGTTGCTCTTCTTGATTCTGAAATAGAAGATTTTCAAAAAATAACTTTAAAAGGCAAGTTCATCAGTTGTTTTCCCAGGATCGGTTGGATGTTAGCGAAATCAGAAGGACGGAATACAATGTTTAGTAGTAGTATTTTCCCTTACCTTTCTTGCCTTTTCCGCTCTATCCCCTCCGAGTCACTCATTGAATTTAATTGAATTTCCGACGCTCATGCACAATTTTGCGGCGCACTAAAACGGAAATTTACGATACCTTCGTCTCTTGACGGATTGGTACTCCAAGAAGAGATCGTTCTTCTTCGCATCCCTTTCCTCGACCGTCGATTCCCATGGATACACGCGGAGAAGGAACGGCCAGATCTCCTTGCGAAGAGACGCGTCTATCGAGGCGAAGAATATCGCCTGTAATTATTGCACATTCAAGACATCAATGATGAGAGATGAAGTATCTTTAGGTCTTTAAACATGCATTCACCTCTTACACAAGAAGTTGCATTCCTTTTGAAAGAGGTACGAAAACGAAACAGGAACTACCTTTCTCAGGGTGAGGCTATCATCCACTGCTCCCTCGCTGTTCTTGTATGCCTTCCACAATGCATGGGAGACCGCATCATAGAGTCCATCCTCGGGGTCGAGTTCGCCCTTGGACACTGAAGGCTGCCAGATGATGAGATGGCGATCGGGTTGGGGAGAGGGAGATCCCTGAATGGACGGGTGCGTTTACGGCATTCTTCAAATGAAGTATTGACTTGAATTTCCTGCTGACGTGCATAAACATGCATGCCGACATGATATTGCGCGATTTCTTTCTAGACATCTAGGTCTTGCCGTTGTGCACTCTCACATTACCCAGACCCATTTGACGTATGTTTTATGCCCTTTTTATGCTCCCGTTTTCTAATGTCAGAATGTCTAGAACATTTCCCGTCTATCGATAATTTTTTGTATTTTCAGAGATAAAAGTAATTGCGGGGAATATTTGAATCAATGTGACAGTTGTCGAAACGTTATTTTGTAAGAAAGCTCACATTTACGCTTCTCGCCTTGATTGCCGACCACTGTTCGAACAGTTGAGCGAGCTTATCCAGTCCTCCGTGATGGAAGTGGAGAATCTGTGAGAGGACACGTCAGTGAATACATTTCAGAGTGAGATGGCGTCACGTTGTATCTCCATTCTGCACGTTCTCTCATCTGTCAGAGTGACGAAACAGCTGACAAAATTGACGAGGAAAGAAAGAATACTTTGTATAAAACCATTTCTTTACTTTGTATCCAGTACTTGGACCTACTTTCTATCCTACTTATCTCACTCATACTTTGTATCTGGAATCCGTGCTGGCGATGACTATCTGGCCGCACGTGTGCTCCGGGTCAGAGAAGAAAACGCGCATCGACCGCATCTTTCCTGCAGCGAGACCATCAGTCTTTGTGAATAAATGTATTCTACTGGAGCTTCGAGAAATAAATGGAGCCTGCTCTTCCATTTGTCTCCCTCCGTTAGAGCACATTCACGGCGGATACGTATTAGTATTGGCAAATCGGAATCTGACTCTCATCTTTTCGCGTGTTCTATCGTTTCTCTGACTGCGAAAACACACGCAAAATGAGGAGAATTGTCATCACTAGCGGATACAGATTGTCCTACCGAGATTGACGCTGAAGAGGCTGCTGCTTGTGGTAGCAGCAGGAGGCGCTCGGCCTCGGGCAATGGCCATTACAGAGCCGACAACGCCCTGGAAATGCGATTGTATTCGTTATCACCAACACATTATGTGCGATTAGGGGTGGACATTGATGTTCGGCTCGGTTCGGATATAAGGAGAATTTACTTGAAAATACCTGCGAATTCTCGTTCAGAACCATCCCAGCGTCACTGGCGTACTTCTCGGGAGTAGTGCTCAGAATGGAAGAGGTCCGATATCGATTGAGCACGATCGATTGATCTGAAAGGCAAAAGGTTCTTCTAAAGTGCTTATCTACACTGATTAATTATCCTGTATTTTCTTTTATGATCCTATGAAGCGCCTTGTTCTTTTTGTTGCTGATGTATAGTAGTTCCCTTATTCAATACGCTCATAGGTCTCCACGCCGGCGGCGGCCTTTCTTAGGACTATGTATCCCCTATACGTGGTCCGAAAGTGATCGTCACCAGGGTTGGAGCGGTATGCTTACACTCATCATGGTCTTCACTGTCATCACACGAGCTCTCCTCGTTCTCTTCCCTGTCAGAATCATCTGCTCCCGAAGTGGAAAGTGACGAGGTCGAGCACATTTCTACCTGCAAAAATACGCATCCACGCCATGCTATTTGTACCAGTTTGCACACCGCTAAGAGCATCATTACACGTTATGCTTTGCGCAACCCCGTTCTACAAAGCGCTACATGTACGAGACTTTACAACTGAATCAGTCTTTCCACCTGCAGAAAATTAGCGGGGTTTCGCCAGCTGAAATCCTGTTCTGCAGATGTCCCTCACTCTGCCCATTTCACATTCACCGCACTCTCGAAATCGAAGAAAGAGAAGGGTAAGGGGGGAATTAGACTTCCAAATGAGAGGTGGTTTCACCTTCTCAACTCTGACGACGACGGAATCGTCATCGTCGCTGACGGAGTGCAGACAGTCGACGGGCGTATTGGGAATCACGTTGATCGAGGGCACGAATAGACCTGAAAATGAATCAAATCAACACTTTCCCTCCATTAAACCGGAGAATAATTGTAAAGGCAAATCCCAATCACAATCAAGCGAATTCTATGTCGAAAAAACGACTACGATAATGTAGAATCGGATCTATTGACTCGAGGGATGGGATTTGGATAGCCATGATTGATTCTTTGCTTACCATCGCCATTGCTGTGCTTGGTATCGGGCTTGGCGGTTCGAATGCTCTTCGGTCTTTGTGGTTGCTCATTCGGGGTGTCTACATCGGGCGAGCTGACCTCGACCGTGGAGATGGACTGAACAAGACAATTCTTCCGTTTCTATGCATGGGCCCTACCACCGCCACTTCCGCCTTCGAACCCTTCGCCTCCTCTATTTCCTCAGTCTCCCTCTTCCGCTCTCCTCCATTCTGCTTGTGTCTCTGTAATATACATCTCAATATCCCTCCGCAGTCACGTTTGTCCACGTGTCTCCCATGGTTTCTCCATCGTGGATCATTAAATTGCTATAGTCATGGGATGAAGTCCCCTCCCTTCTCTTTCTTCCACCACCAAATAATGGATAGGGGATGAGGAAATAAACAGACGAAGAAAGAGTGGATGCGACCGGAAATTCCCAGAAGGAAATGGGGAAAAGAGGGGAGTTCCTCTCACATTCAAATTAGCGAGCTCGCCCCTGTCGGATTGGCCTCGTGGAGACACGGATCGTATGCTGAAGAAGATACGTATGATTCTTGCTCATTTGGAGGTGAGAAGAGAGAGACAACTCTCAATCCCTATCCTGACTCCGCACCAATGCAATTACTCGGGCAGACTTTCCGATATCCTCACCTCGCGGGGTTCTTGTGCAGCGTTGCATTGGGCAGCCATTGAAGGATGAGCGTGATCCCGCAATCTTCGTCTGATTGGCATTGTACGGTGAGGTAGCCGGGCGAATGGACGATCGACTCGTCCTTCAATTGGGATTGATTTTGGAATGGATCTGATGTCACTGAACCAGGAACAGCACGTCATATCTTCTTCCCACTGCCTACATTTATCATCAGACCTCCGGGTTGCTAATAGGAAAGGGCGAGAATTAGGTAAGCTTCCGGAGATTTCGGGTGACTTTCCTAGCAAGAAGACGAGAAAAGGGATTTGTGTTACCTTCCCGGCCGCTTCTTCTCCGGTCTTCACGACTTCATGGACACAGACATTGTTCTTCGAGTAGACGACGTCCCCGTTCTTTCCCTCGAAGAATTTGTTTCCCCCTGAGAAACGAGCCGATATCAAAAACCACCAAATCAAATTCCCCACCTCTGAGATTGGATAGTGCATCCTGGGCCTTCTTGATGAATCCTCCCAGGGCACTCATGGGGCTTGCTGATCCCCGCTCAAGTTATTCCGGGTAAATAAACGCGAAAAAGCCGGGCTGGAAAGGCGTCGAAGTGAGGCGAGGAGGGATTCAGGCGGAGCAAACGGGCGAAATGAGCGTGAAAAAGAGAGGAGAGACACGAGAAAACAAAGATGTGTTGCAAATGAAGAGAAGCCGGCCGGAATAGAGGCATCAAAGGAGGAAATGAGAGAGGAGAGAAGCGAAACAGCATGCACATTACAGGAAACACTCGCGTGATTCCCCCTACAAACAGCCAGAATTCGGGACGTCACAAAATACTTGATTTTGAGACAGGAGAATTGTAAGACTGAGCGGGATGAATGGAATACGAAAGAGGACGACAGGGACGTAAAGGGACGAAGTGAGAGGAGGAAGAGAGATGGGAGAGAGAGAGAGAGAGTTGGAAGGGAGACGAGAGAAGGAAGAGAGATGTCAGGAACCGAAGAGATCGATAGACAGAAGAGGAGGGAAGCGCTCTCCCTCAATGAAACCAGGCCCCACACATTCATATCTAAATCAGAGCAAATCTCTTTATTCACGATTGTATTCTCTTGCAAACAAAGGGACGAAACCAGTAGGCACAACGTGTCAGAATTGATTATGAACGAACAATCGCGAACCCTACCCTAATATTGTATGCGGATGATGTTGAGACATTTGACATTGTATCGAACTTATTAGGGTTAGTACTTATTATCGACAATAACATTATTATGGATTATTATTATGAGCACACTCTAGCTACCGTGTGCGAAAGTACAAGGTCGCTGGACCTAAACCTGAATACTTGCTACAATTATTATTCATACTTATTAGAATGCTAACGAAGGATTTGCGTAGTATGCGCAAGAGTTGGGAAGGGAAGGGGAGGGGAGGGGGTAGAGGGGAGAGGGGAGTTAGCGATGATGAACTATGGAATGAGTGGAGAAGAGTAGAAGGGAGGGGAGATGAGGGATGGGGAATGGCTCAGTACTGCTCCTCCTGCGCCGCTCGGAGTCTACTGGGAATTGACCGCAGTTTGTCGGCGTAGTCTGTCGCGATGGGAGCGATGTATCTGGAATGTTTATCGGAATGAGTTTATTGGAATGATCTGTAATGCGTTTGTAGAAATTATTCGGAATGCGTTTCTTGGAATCATCTGGAATGACTTCAAATGTTTCTGAAGAAAGAGAAGGAGCGATGTTCTTGACTGACGTTTTAGATGAAATGAAGACTGATTCCCTATGCATACCCTCTCGCGCTTCTCTAACAGGCAATAAGAAGAAAATCACGAGTTACGGATAACATTTTACTGAAACCGAGAGAGATGAGGGAGATACGCTTTCAGAAAGAATCCATCTTCAATTTTGTGCGGTCTGGTCGCTCTGACCGCTAAGGACTGAGACTTTTTCGGCGATATTGAATCCATTCAAACTTAATTGTCCTGATTTGAAAGAATTTCCTCAATAAAAATACTCACTTAGCAGCTCTTTCAGCCTGTTGCATGCAAGTGTCGGGGGTGATGAGAGAGACGACAGAGGGTAACCACTTGCAGAGGGCCTTCAATAGGGATGTCAAAACAATTCCCATTTTTTGGTCAGTATGTGGGCTCAATACCTTCAGTCAATCAAAGCTTTTAGTATTATCAGGGATATCATAATCAGAAATAAGTGGGTTGACATCGCTAACCTTGAGCGTCTCGTCGTACAGCTTGGACATGGACGACTTCCTGTGCACTGCCACCTCCGACTCGGCGTTCTTGGGCTGAAATGGGTGGATTACTGAAAACAGAGCAGTAAATTACGCTAAGCTAACTCGCTTCTCGCCAGTCATGAAAGCGCGCTAAATGAAATAATACTTCCAAATTCCCCCCGTGTTTCTAGATAATACTGCCCAACATCCGAGTCTTCAAACGTCGATTAAAAAATCACACCATTATTGTTCTCTTATGAAGAGAAAGAAATGCGACGTACCTTGACGGTGACGAGGATCTCGGGCGGGAAGAGCGGCGTCTGGGTGTTCTTGCCCTGCTGCACCCTCCTCCACCACGGCTGCTCCGGCTCCTGCGTCGCCAAAGGCCACCAGCGACCCGTAGAAGAGGCTGCAAGAGCGTTGGAATAGCCACTTTATGATTGAAATGGAAAGATGATCAGGTAGCGAAATGGGGCTTCAGTCATAATTTGTACAGTGATGTCAAATTCCTTCTATTTCCAGAATAGTCCATCCATGGATCCGCAACTCACCACTATCAGCGCTGGCCGTCGTCTGCTCTGGAGTTGTCGTCGTTGAGGGCGCGGCGGCAGACGTCGTCGTCGACTGAATGGTCGTCCTTGTCGTCGTCGAGGGCCTAGTCGTGGTAGTCGCAGACGTCGTGGTTGTGGGAGCGGATGTCTGCAATGATCAAAAAATAATACAATTCAGTTACTTATCCATCAGGGAATCATAAGGAGAGAAGAATAGGGAGATCTTCATACGCTTTTGGTGGAGGAACGTCGTAATAAGTGATTGGCAAGATCGAAGGATCACTTACAGTGGTAGTAGACGTCGTTGTTGTCGAGGGCGCCGTCGTCGAGCTTCTGAAGATCGTTGTCTCCGGGGCAGCAGTCGTCGATGGAGTTGCCGTCGTAGTCGAGATGGAGGCAGTGGTGGGAGTCACAGGGATCAATCTCTGGCGAGAAGTGGGCAGAGTCGCTTTGATGCTGTGACCAGCCTTGTATGTTACCTGAATATCACTTTCATAACATAACTTATCCACTTAACACACTTTTTATCTGGTTATCCACTTTATTAACTATAAGAAGTCGACTTCGTGAACTGTGGTGCAATAACATATCTGGGAGCGACAAGTGCAGATAAATCATGTTAGAAGAAGATCTCAAGCCCTGTGTATAGATATTTCCTTATTAACTCACCGGCTTGATCACGACAGCCTTCTCTGATGGTCTGTGCAGTGCCTGTCTGATCGCCTCTTCGCTCTCGGCATCGGGAAGACCGAGGTCGGCCGAGGAGAAGTATCGGTTGTGGAAGCCGAAGGGGATGGAGATAGGCACGTAGGCTCGGCCGATCTCAGTCATCGTCGAGGCATCGATAACGAGCAGAAGCCCTGAGAAGGATCTTCGTTTTCAGGTCATTATTGGTTGGATCATGCCTCAAATTGACCTTATTTTCTCTCTGATAAGAACGTTTATTCCAATAACTGGATACTGACCCTTGTTCTCGTTGATATCGAGTGCTCGCACCAACAGGACTCCGTCGTCTTCCTTCCTCGCGTCGGGCTTGGCCACGAACCAGGGCTCATGGAGCACGAGCTGCGGCTCGCTCTTGAAGATGATGTTGCGCTCGCCGGAGGGATCGTCCACATTCATCTGGAATCAGTGTATTTATCGAATTTATCGATAATTTAGATGACTGAATGTTTTAAGAAGTACTACTGCATCATCTATTCGCACTAGTGATGACAAAACGGACTCCGTATGCCGGCTCCAACTAGGGTTCATTTTGGTATCAAATGCCGGATTGAAACCGTCTTCAAGACGGAATGAAAAGCCGTTATGTCATCACTAGCTCACAGTGCGAACTTCATACTTTGAGAATTCTGTTATCAGCGGCGAAGGGATGGACTACGATGTATGCCCACTGGTAGGGGCGACCGTCGTAGGCGTGGTTCATCTGAGGGAAATCGGCGGCGATCGTCTCCTGTAATGAACGTCTTCTAGATGTTGTCTGTACCCTCTGATCGATCAGTGAAATACGCTGTGGAGAGTCATTTTCCGGTTTGATATAGCTAAATAACATCTTATTGATCTTTGATCTCCACATGGCCATTTGAGAAGGCACTCTGCTAAATTCTCTTGACTATTCCGTCTCAATGGCCCCCGAGAAAGCAGGCAAAATAAGCATAGTCGGTTTGATCAATTTCGATCGTTTGCAATACCTGAGGCACGAGGTAGTTGTACATCACTCGGTGCTCCTTGGCGTCGAGGGTGAATCGCAACAGACGAGCCGTGCTGGGGTAGAGCTACAAAAATATTTTTATTGTAATACTTTTTCCACCATCAAATCCCTATCCTTGTGAGTCTCATTTTCATTTCAATAATTCCCTTTTCCTTCTTAATTGCGATATAAGAGCCCGTTCGCGTAAGAGTCGGACAAACTCGAGAACAGCCAAAAACTAATGTACGCTCCAAAGTTGGTCCCAGGGGTAACTTTTGATTCTGAATCGAATGGCCGATTCCGTTTTTCGATCTGCGCCTTCTGAATCCCGGAACGGCACGACGTCAATTTGGCTATAATCTATTTCTGCGTTAAAAACTGGTCCGAGGAGTGCAAAATTGGCCGAAATCTGATGTACCCGACCCGAATCTAATTCTCTACAAAATGAAAAAAAAATTCGATGCTCTAGCTTTTTTCGTTGTCGAGTTATGGTCATTTTTTGACTAACGAAGAAGAAAATGGAAAGCGGGGATAAGTTTGTAGAGAATTTTCCGCTTATCATTTTAGTATATGAGGTTTATGGTTTGGCTTCTGTGAAAATGGTTTTTCATCGATTTTAGTGCGTCGAACTCGTCTTTTTTGCAGTTTTTCGGGTACAACTTTTTTCTTTGAAGTTTTCATGATCTCTCATGCAGAAATTCGGTTTCCTCGTGCAAAAATACGCCAGAAACTTCTATAGTCATATGATTCTGAGCAAATGACTTTTTTGACCCGAAAATCGACTTCGACGACGACGTGAAAAACCATTTTCACAGAAGTCAAACCCTTAACTACATATACCAAAATGATAAGCGGAAAATTCTCTACAAACTTATCCCCGCATTCCATTTTCTTCTTCGTTAGTCAAAAAAATGACCATAACTCGACAACGAAAAAAGCTAGAGCATCGAATTTTTTTCATTTTGTAGAGAATTAAATTCTGGTCGGGTACACGAGATTTCGGCCAATTTCGCACTCCTCGGACCAGTTTTTAACGCAGAAACAGATTAAAGCCAAATTGACGTCGTGCCGTACCGGGATTCAGAAGGCGCAGATCGAAAAAAGGAATCGGCCATTCGATTCAGAATCAAAAGTTACCCCTGGGACAAACTTTGGAGCTTATCCACAGCCGAGCTTTTGCTGACTCTTCGGCGAACGGGCTCATAACGTGTTTGGTAGAAGAAGATTGGTAAAACTGCTTAGAGAGAACATTTATATTTCTCAAAATATCTTTCCTTCTCGGTCCCTCGTTACCTGAGAAGTGAGGAAGTCAGTGTAGAAGTACTTGACATAGGGATCGTGGTTCTCGTAAACGACCTGAAAGGGATAGGGATCAGATCACTTTCACCCTCACTCTCTAGCTGTTCGTACAAGTGTTTGCCCCTCTGACTATCTCAGTTCGGCGTCCATTTACTCTTCACTAAAGAGAGCCGATGATGCCCTCTTTTGTGTGGTTTGGAGATCAGTGAAAGACGCGGCGCGTGAGCTTCCGTACAGTGACGACGCGACGTCACGATGCGATTAGCCCCCGAATTAGGAGGGAGCAAGGAGGTCATTAGGCTTTCTTTCTTTCAGGAAAAGTACGATTCCCAGAGGAAGGTGCGTAGGTGCATAATTTTACGAGTTGAGCAAGAGGAGATGTGAAACAAAGGGATATGCAAATAGAAAAACACGAACTCGAGGTGCTTACTAGTGATGTCGTTTCGGTTTGCGACTCTCTTTATTCTGTACACTCTTTCGTTTCTCTGGCTAGCGAGATAGTGCACAGAATGGAGAGAACCAAATCGAAACGACATCCCTACTGCTCACCATATCCGCTGTGATGGTTCCGTCCATGTTCTCGTAGGCATTGAGCTGATGGGTCACGAACATTGAGGGGAAGACTTCCAGAGGCTTGGATGTCATGAACGCCTTCGTCTTCTTGTTGAAAATTATGAACCTGCAAGACATTTGCTCTACCATTGATACTTTCTTCTTTACCAAACCTCATGGGCACCATATCGTAGAAGTCCATGCCCCACAATCCTCCGTTCTGGATGGACGACTTGAAGTTGGTCATTGGAGGCTCCTGAAAAAAATATTGATTTGCAATCAATCATTATCTATCCAACTCTGATGACATATATTGATCTGTGCCCAGAAAATGGCAAATATCCGTATCTGAGGTCAGCAAAGGAGCCAGGTCGAACCTTGAACTTGCAGGGGTTGATCAGGAGGGAGGTGATGGGGACGATGACGAAGTTCTCAGTGGAGGTGATGGAGTGGACGTATCCAGGCAGCATCGTCTTGTCACCTGAGGTAAAAAATGTGTTGCAATCAAGTAAAATTCAATCAATCCATAATCACAAGTCTTTCTTGCATTCGTTCAAAAAAGCGCTTAGTGCGAGGCATACATGGAAGTCTGTTTCGCATTTTTTCGCTCCATCCAAATCCCCTTTCACCCCCTCCCCATGTTTCTCCTTGTCCTAGAAAGGTGTTCAGGCAACGGACAAGAAGTCGGGTTCAGTTGCAGGTTGTCCTGCTTTCTTCCTATTGTTCTTTGTGCCCGCCGTGTTTGGAGGCGCGAATCGCGCGCACAATAGAGCGAAGAGCGACTAATTGTGAAGCAGTGCTTGCTTTGCTTGACACTAGATTGGAGAACGATCAACACTGCTGAATCTTTTCTAATCAATCATTTTTTTAACGATATGATGCATTTTGACCCCGCTCAAATGCTCCGGATCGAACCCCCTCATTGTCCGCCCTCAGGGGTCGACGCGATATAGAGTGACGCGGTGGCGTGATGTGAGTGGTAGTCTAACACTCATGAACGCAACCGTTCACAATGAATTGCCTGTTGTTTGCACTCGATTGGACAGTTCAACAATATGGAGTGGAGGACAACGATGTGTCGTCTCGCTATTCAGCCTGACAAAGCAGTGGATGATCATCATTGTTTCTTAAAGTTTTCTTTGGTAAGCAAATGGACCCAGTAGGTTTTCAACCGAATGTAATCATCCCCGAATGATCGATTACCGATGTACTCATCGTCCTTCCCGCAGGCGGTCGCGTCCCACGCTCCGTAATCGTGAATCCCGACGACCTTTCGCACTCCGTTGGCGTCGACGGTGAAGATTCCCTTAATGGATCAGCCCGTAATCCCATCCCCCCTTGGATGAATGGAGACACCCTCGAGATCCGAAGCTTTTGTTTCGGGAAGTGGATGAAAGGGTGAGTGAGAGATCAGTGTATCGACAGAGGTTGAATCAGAGTACAGATGTCCTAGCCGGGGAGGCCCGTGGGTGGACAGTGTTTTGGCTTTAGCTGCACGGAACGCGGAGGGAAATAATGCATTTGAGCTATGGTGTTAGATAAAAGTGAAAATGCTACTGAGAATGCATGTTCACCTGGTAGAAGCGCTGGTCGTCAAAGTTCATGGCAGAGAACGTGCCCCAGATGGTTCCATCGGGGTCGGATCTCTCATGGATGGCCATAGATATAGGGATCATAGTCGACCGAGGAGTCGCGAAGACGTCATTCTCCTCCGTGAAGGGGTACAGCTTGAACTTGTTCAGCTGGTTCACCTGCAATATTCATGAATGTTCTCGAATATGCTGGAGTTCTCGAATATTCTGGTTCACCTAGAATATTCTGTGATTTGGAATGGCTTTGGACTGGGTGTAACTTACGTCGAACTCGTATCCGACCCAGTAGGGCGCCTCGGTGCCCGCGATGATTCGTTTGCCGACCTTCCAGAAGTCGAGATTCGGGTGGAATCGAGCTGCCTCGTTGTTGTTCGGCACCTGGCAGATACAATTGTGTGCGTGTTGATCAGAATGGTTGTTCATGATTGGAATGGCTTCCCAAGTACTCTTCATGTCCTCTACTGCCTGATATCTCTCAAATCAGATGGTGGAAGGCTAACGAATGTTCTGAGTGATGAGTGTTACCTGCTCCCATCTGGCCATCGCGGAGATGTTGTAGTCACTCCATCCGGCCCAAGGCACAGAGGACTTGCTCATGTTCCGATCGTAGAACTCCCAGATCTTATATGGTCGGGAAGGGTAGTATTCGGCATTGAAAGTGACCTGGAAGCATAAATTATTCTTCTTTCAAAATCAATTGTTTTCAAGTGTGACCCCACGCGTATTTTCTAGTCCGATTCCACTCTCGAGTGACCATTTGACTCTGTCTATTGTCTCTGTATTCACCATGAGTATACATGGACGAGGGTGGGGGGGGGGCGCTGGGCAAGAAGTTACTTTCCCTCCTCCCTGCTCTTACTCCCTTCTTTGCTTTCGTTTGTTCGCACACTAAACACTCTCGGGCCCTCTCTCATTACAGAATAAAAGCAAGCACATGGGCAGGTAGTCTAGTTTGATGGTGAGAGAAGGAGGTGAGAAGTGACAGGTTGAGTACATCAAGAACATGCATTGCATGCATGAAATTGTGCAAGAAGCTGTCGATTTTAAAGATTCTCAGCGCTTACTGCATCCATCATCAGAGCACTAAATAATTCTGCATCATTTTCTGAGAACTGAGAGAATCCCCCGAGAGAAGGAAAGCGAGTGGAGAACTCAATTGCACATGTTGCATGGACATGACACATTGATGAGCGTGCGGAGGACATTGGGTATGCATGGAGACCTCCCCTTCCCCCGATGCAAGTACTCGATCTCTAGAGTTGTTCTGATGCATGCATCGACAGTAGTGACTGCCCTGATAGAGTTTGACCACGCTAACTCCAAGCAACTAGGACGAACAACGCGACACTGACGAACATCAATGTACCTGTCCGTTCCTGATCCTGAACGCTCCGACAGCTCCGATCGCATCAATCATGTGGTTGAGTTTGTGGCCGGACGGCGCCGACGAGTTGCCATACGCAGCCGAGAGTTGGCAGAGGAAGAACCCATCTATGATTGATCCGATGATACATTCCAAGGCGATTGGAATGGACTAACCGAGGAAGCGAGGAATATTCTTGCTCGGGCAGTATAACTCCTTGTACTGATCGCCATCCCAAGCCTCGGGGAACCCCAGATGGACCTGCAAATGGGTTCGGTATACTACAGCAGGCAAGCGTGGCGAGACAGCGTACCTTATCGACGGACTGTGCGGCTGCGAGAGATGTGCATATCAGGGATATGATAAGGTGTCGTCGTCCCATTGCGGGGCGGAAGAGAGCAGGTGAATAGAGAGAGAGAGGCTGCTCTGAATGGGTGAATGGTCACTCCTGACCCCTCCCCTCTCCAGTGCTACCATCCTCCTCCTCCTCCTCCCTCTCGTTGTGTGCACAGAATCGGTCAGATTACGCGCCTCCGCCCGCGCTTTTTGCGCGCGTGGCGACGGTCGAAACAAGACTGACAAGATTACGATTGAGTACAGCAATCGGACTTGCATTCCACTTGACAGGCATGAAATGTAGAATGCGCATAGCACAATAGAATCAGGCTTGCAGCATCAAGAAAGTAAGAGATGATATGAAGATATAATCTGAGACGTTTCTTGCAGATAAGACTAATGATGAATTTCGCAATAGCAGCGTCAATCGGCGATAATGTGATGTGGATAAGGAAGAACACGTGAGAAATCTCAGAAAATTCTTCAGCACATATTCTATCTGAGCTCATTTCCGATTCCTTTCACACTGTGGATATGCTTCCAGCGTGAATTCCCGTCTGATGTGTGAATGCGGTGCTTTTCGGTTCCGTAACATACAATGCGGGTCCTTTCGACCACTTAGACGGTGTTGAAAATACTTGAAATCTGCGCTGGAATATGTTCTCCGGTGTGTTGATTGAGTGCGGAACTGAGTTCTGGACTTGACACTGGCTTGGACTTGACATTCCCTGAACGTCGATGATAAGGAGGAAGTCTCTCACAGTTCCCGGATATCTCACGATTCTGATTACATGCAGTGAGTCTCAATGGTCTCACCACTGCAGTCGGCTCTCTCTCTCTCGTACTAATCACATTGATTCTTCTCTATACGACGAGATTCTAATCTTCAACGTGTCCTCTCTCTCTAATCCTCCCTACAAGGAGACGTGAAGGGAGGGAAAAGGTGAATCCTCCCCGCAAACACACAGTTCTCCGATCCTCTGTCCCTTTCTGTTCCATCTGAACACTGACTGTTGCTCCCCGAAATGAGATCATCCCTCTCCCGCCACTAATCTGCCGCCCAAAAGGTCCCCGATCCCGAAAATCGGCCATGGTCACCGACGACAGGGTCCCCATTCATCGCTTATTTCTAGTTCCAGAACTGTCTCTTCTCGCACTATGACATAGGAATTGGGTAACAACAGTACCGCGACAATTTGCTTTCACCCACATACCACTTCTTTGGATTGCTTCTGCTGCGATCTTCCGTTTATCACATAAACGTCGCTGTTCTCTTTATGCTAGACGGGGTTGGGGGTAGGATCTCGTGTGGAATACGAGAATGAACGAGGATTGGGTGCGGAGGGACTGGGGGATAGAAGGGGAGAAGGAGGGGGGAGGGGGGGGGGGAGGGGGACGTCGTGGTGTGGTCTCTTTCTCTCTTGATGAAGCAGCAACAGCAACACGAATCACGGGTAGATCTAACGGGAAATTACTCGCTCGAGAAGATTGGATTGAGAGGTGGTGGGAGCTCCTGGAATGAAATTCATCATCACTTCCCGAATCTATGCGACCTCTTTACTCGAGGACTCGGTTTAAAGGCGAGATGAGTTAAGCTCTTGAGAAACGCCTTAGATGTGACTCCTCGTCCATTCCCCCTCTATTCTATCCCCATTCCCCCTTCCCTCCAGTGTGTTTGACACCTCCACCCTCAAACCGAATGCAGAAAGTATAAAACATGTGCAGATAGCACACACGAAGGATTGGAGAAGAAGAAGAGAAAGAAGAAGAAGAAGAAGAAGAATGATGGAGACAGTGGGGGATAAAGTGGTCAGAGTGTCCATTTTCTGTCTCACACCATCCCCCTCCCTTACTTCCCCATTCATCCCCTTCAGACTAGACTCGCCCCTCTGCTCTCACCTTCTCACAGTGCGGATCTCTTTCCGAATCGGACCATTGAAGAACGGTCCATAGGCGCTCGCTTTCCAAATCTGGAAAAAGGTTGATTCAGAAGATTCAGGAGTGAGATCGTACTCACCGGACCATGGATGACCTATCCATCGGGGCCCGCTTGCCAAATCGCACCATCGACGACCGGTCCATGGGGGCGCGCTTGCCGAATCTAAAAGCGATTCAATCACATCTGATGACGTCACCGTCGATGACTTACCGGACCATCGAAGATCTGTCCATCGGCGCTCGCTTGCCGAAGCGAACCATGCTAGAGCGATCCATCGGCGCCCGGCCGAATCGGACCATCGTCGATCGATCCATGGGGGATCGCTTGCCGAATCTGGAGAAGATGACGTCATCGTCGTCATCGTTGAGGGGGAATTCGACTCACCGAACCATGGATGATCGGTCCATGACGGCTCGCTTTTCAGTCGAGATCGTTGCTTCTTCCGCGTCTTCAGCCCTGGAAGCGACGACGATTATTTGAATAATCTACGCAAATTCATTCAGTCTCTACGACTTCCCCTTTCTCGCGTGTGCGACTTTCCTCCCTCTCGTAGCTACCCCACCACGCATTCTAAATTTGTCACCGGCACCTTACAAAAAGAGAGCCCCGTCCAGCACTGGAACCCCCGAATACGACACCAAAAAACTTCCAGTCTGTCATGCCAAACTGTTTTTCTGATTGTGACGAAAATAGCCGAGATCAGATGCACCTTGTCCACTCATTAGCAGGGTTCTTCAATAACAGAGACTCTGATCTCTGTTTCCCACTCTAGAGTAGACGAAGGATGTGTGTGATTCACACATGTTTGATGATGTGGGGAATGAAGGGGGATTTCGAAAGAAGAAGAAGCAAAACTGCTGCTGCTCGGGATTTGATTTATCGTTCGGATATGCAGTTACTATCCGTGGGGATTATCATACTGTGGTGGGGATTCTGATGAAGTGGGGATTCTCAGATTGTTGATCGGCACAAGACTTTCGGAGAAGTGAGAAGAAGCAATACTCGGTCTGGACTGACCATCTATCTCATCCTACTTGTTGTTCAGAGGACAATAATTCACTTACACATCACTGCCGTCTTCATATTGAGAGGCGACCAGCGCGACGAGGAGAGCGAGGAGGGCGAAGGAGCGGAGGGAGGAGGAGAGCATCCCGGAACACGACGAGGAAGGCCCGAGGTTCGAGATCAAAACTGAGAAATCATATTATATGTGTTTATTTGATACACGGTTGTGACAGTAGTCAATATACAGAAATGCGAATGTTCGGGTGACCGAGATACACGTACTTCTTGCTCACGCACGGTACCGAGTGCAATCGGAGTGGAGAGAAATGACGGGACGAATCTCTAAGGTATGGTACGTGAATCCGGATTTGTTGACGCAGAGAAGCGAAGTGATAATACGAGGAATTACTCGACGAGGAAGCACTTTCGCCCTCCTACAGTGCATCGAAGCCCCTAAAAGTGCCACTAACCGAGAGATGAAGCGTCGAAACAATTCCCAATTTCTGCTCGAAAGACCATGAAATTGGGCCCAATTCCTCACCCAAACACTAGTAATTAGGTCCCGAAAGATAAAAAAATAATTGAGTTGTCATCGCGAGCGAAAAATCAACTTCGAAACTTCCAGGTGCACTAAGACGTCAAGAAGAGGAGAGGTAGCAGTAGCGAATTAGGAAAAAGGCAGAAACAGAATGAGCGAAGAGAGACGGAAATGGAAGGGAGGAAGCAAGTTAGTGCGACTAAGATGTAATCTCGAATCGAGATGATGAAACGATCGAGAAGGAAGATGTAAGTGAGAGATTACGGTAGCCGCTGCAGCCCATTTGATTCATGACTGAGACTGCGAGGGGAAGCGGAAGGGAGTAAAAAGGGAATGAGTAGTGAAACTCCACCCCTCCTCTACAACTCATAATGATGACGAGGGGTAATCGAGGACGGCGCCTACTGTGGGGATATTATGCCCTCGGGCGGTAATTCCGCGGGGTCGCCAGCCAGAATTGCCCCTCCGATTCCACGTATTGAATCGGAGAACGCGCCCGTCTACTAGGATACGGTGTGGAGTAGTGATGCCGTTTCGGTTTTCGACTCTCTCCATTCCGCACACTCTCTCGTTTCCCTGATCGACAAGATAGTGTGCGGAATGGAGAGAGCTAAAACCGAAATTACATCCCTAGTGAGGAGGAAGGACTTGAGGGGGGAAAAGAGGGATCAGAAATGGGGGGAGTGGGAGGGAGCGGCAATACTCAGAGGATGGATGAAATTCAATCTGGATGGGAGGGATAATGGGGAGGAATAGATGTATCAGACTCTGATTGGAAGAAGAAGCATGACGAGAGATAGGTCTCAATGAAGGCGGAATGGGCAGAAGTTCGGACAGGAGTGCTAGGGGAGGCGGAGTCGGCAGGGAAGGACTGATAGAAGAAAGGAAGGGGTGGAGTCTCTTTCCCCTGCTATGATGTCTTATGGCGCAGGAGAAGGGATTGACTATGTGTCAAGGCTTGTTATGGAAGGATGGAACGTCAACACTTGAGAATGCGAGACCTGATGAGGTACAGTGAGAAACAGGGTCGTATCATCAGACATTTATTCGATGGACCTTTCCTGGTATCTGACCTGTCTTTAGACTCATTCGATATGTCGCAATACTTTATCACCAACTCGATAATACCATGTGATAGTCAATATGCGTGAGGGGTTCACGGGGCTTGAGCAGGGATGGATGAACGATAATCTGAGAGCGAACTATACGGAAATCGGGATTGGAAAGAAGGACGAAGGGATAGGAATGCAAATTCGTATTTTGGCTCTCTCCATTTCACACACTATCTCGCCGATGGGAGAAACGAGAGAGTGTGCAGAATGGAGAGAGCCAATGCCGAATGCGCATCACTAATATCAAGTGAGGACTACAGCACGAAGGAGGCACTTATTAGTGGAGGGATCTACAAGGGCCGGCCAGACGAAGGTGGAGATGGAATTGGATGTAGTGGGCGAGGCGGATGTCCTTCGATGCCTCGAGTCATCAAACTGCCCTCCCTCCCATTCAAGACAAAGTCTGCAATACACCATTATTACCCTTATAAAACGAGTTTCCACGAATTCCTCCAATTCTGCTTCTGCTTGCTCTCTTCCGTTCTTTTTTGCGACGTTTTCGCTAATGGAATGGAGCCGTCACCGACCTTTCCCCTCTCTCCGTTTTCATCCATACTCCACATTGTGTCCATTATCCCCTCTTATGGAACAGCCACCAGCCTCTCCAAATGAGATGACTCCATGACTTTGCCCCCCCCCCCCCCCCCCCCCCCGACGCCATACTTTCATCCCCTCTCCCCTGCATATTAACGGCTTTCCAAGAAATCGAGGGGATAATGAGATGTGTAGGTTCTTCCATCGAATGAGGTCAGTAGACTCGTAGACGCATTCAACAAACCAATCGAAGATCGTTTGGGGCACAAATCATGCTGGGCTTGCTTGGCAATGACCATACTTCACTAACTTGTAAGAAGCGATTCATTCACAACCATTTTGCCCAGTCAATGGGTCTGTGACACGAGTCCCTACCCTATTTGGCGCAGATTCTTTGAAAGCAGCTGCTGTCAAAAGGTGGTCTTTCAGAATTCTCTGCTTTCATGAAGGTTGAGACGCAAGGGAATCACCTGGGAAAGCGACCATCGATTCCCGCGACGATATCCCATGAAACGTCCACGCATTCGAGCACGAAGCGATTGAAGTTCGTGCACGTTTTCAAGGAGGGAAAATCATAGAGAGTCTTCCAGATGGTGGACGTGACCTCCTGCAAGAAGGGATTAGTATTCCGTTCTCTTCTCTTTTTCATTTCCCGCATTTCTCAGAATTTCATCGCGTTTCTTTCATCGCTTCTCTTTCATCGAGCGAGGAGGGGAGGAATAGCAAGTGCTGTGAAGTCAAGCGCGCGGCGTGGAGTGAAGGTGGAATTAATTTCCCGATCCACTCCCCGTTTAGTTCTCGGTTCAGATAGAGCGCGCAGTGGGTGAGGAGTCGCAAACACAAGTTCATTTCCTAGAATAGCGAGTACGGTGTCGTTCGTTTCCGACGAGCCGTTTGCGATAGGCTCACTAAAAATGACGGAAACGATCGGGGCTCTGATTGGATTCGTAGTAGTAACATCCGACTCGTAAATCCCGCGCTGATTTATGAGAAACGACACGCGGAACGAGACTATCGAAGGCCAAAGGGAACAGACTCAAGCGCTGTCTAGCAATCCTGAGGAACGAAGGAGCATGGGTAGGGCCCACCAGCCACCAGATTCCAGATTGACCATAATCCACAAAATCAGCTATCCACTTTGTGGCCCCAAAGCATGGGAAATGAGGACAGCCTACACACCTTGGCGTTGTTCATGCCGTGCTGGTTCTTAGCCCGCCGATACATGTGCCGATAGAGCGCCAGATCCAGCATCGCGGCCTCCTCGCAGTCCACTCTCGGCTCGCCCTCTTCGATTATCTGCAAAATAGATATGTGTTAAATATAGGAACTTCCTGGTTCTCAAGGGGTGCTTGAGCTCATCGCGCATTCGCTCGTCGCATGGGAAACGCTAATTGGTGAGTGGGGCAGACCGCTTCAAGCACAGACTCGCTATTATGGCAGCACCGCATGGGAAACAGTCAGGATAGAAAAAGTTCAAGACGGCGGGGTAAATAGTGACATCACTCACCTCCCAGATCTTCTCCCGCCTCTTCTGAACGCTCTCGAGCACGGATCGATACGTGAGCTGCAATGGAGGGGCTCATCCCCGCACTTTCTCACCCTTCTCATCTTCCTTAGCTTATCTAGAGGTGTCTTGTGTCCGACTCTGATATGAGGGGGAGTCTTGAAAGTGCTCCCACACTAGTGATGCTAAAAAAAGTTTCAACGGAACGACTTCCTCTATCAAATGACAGTGAAATTGGATACCACAATGACGCTGAGAATCGTTTTCTGCTGCAGCTCCGCCGACCCGCGGAACTCGGCCAATTCGTTGAGCGTAGGCACAATCGAGTCGTGCGCTCTGAAGTGGCCATCAGTAAGAAGGACAAGTACATAGTCCTCGAAACTCGACTCTCCTCAATTCGCGTGTTCTCTCGTTTCTCTTCTTGGCGAGAGAGCACGCGTAGTCAGGAAAATCGGTTGCCGATGTGACATCACTACTCGAAACCTCGAATAAAGGCCGCCGAATCGTCCGATGAGATTCTTGACATCATCTGTTGTGGAGCAGTTATAGTAGGAAGTAGCATCGGGATAATCCGGTTCCGGCCACAGCCTCAAAACATGTATCAATTTCGCGAAAAATCACAGATGCATCAGAGTATTTCCGGGAATCTGTAACAAAATTACTGAAACAAGAACCAGTCTAACGCATTGTTCTGATTATCCTGTCTAACACCTGCTTCTGTATATTTTTGTAGAAGAAGAAAACTTCAATATATCTAACTTAGATATTACGTCTGAATCTAGATTCTCTGTATTTTCGAAGAGGAAGAAAAATGCAATTTTCAATCTATAGATTCTTTCTGTACCGGTTTGTATACAGGTAATAGTAAATTCCAGATTCCGGGAAATATCCTGATGCATCTCTGATGTTTTAGATAAGTCAGGAATTTTTGATGTGCTAATGTAATCGCACGTATAACGATGATGTCCGAAGAGGATAAGTTATTGGAGAAAGGTGTGGGAGGATATGACTCAGTAATAGTGAGAAGTCGCATTAGCAACTTTTGCACTCTAAAGAGAGAGTTAGACAACCCGTTCTACGACACAATAGGACTGTCTTCTATTTCAATCTCATAACGAGTAGGAAACAACAACATGTAAATGACATGTTCTCTGAACCTGCGGCAGAGGTACTGGGCGCCACAGCAAAGGTATTGCACCCAAGGGTGGGTTTGAGGAATCAATTGGGCATTGTTTTGACATCAATAATAGCCAGAACCCGGGGTTCACCTGTTATCGCCGTTTCTATTATTATGCATCAGATAGTCGATCTGCCTTCGAGCGTTCCCCAGCTCGCTCTTCAAGTGATTAATCTGGAATGGGATTCCATCTCTAGGGTAATCATCTTTGATGAGGATCGGAAATAGCAACATCGAATCTAAACCCGACATGGAGTCGCAGTCTGAGGGTGTTGTCTCCCATAGAAGAGGAAGGTGAGGAACTCGCCCTGGAATTATATATATTTACATAATTATATTTAAATTATATTATTATATCAGTGCACCTCGTGACTCGATGTAGTGTGTCCCCCGGGAACAGCAGAAACATGACAAGAGCTAATAAAAAAGGAAAGTGGCAATCTAGTAAACAATTGTGGCAATCACGTTCACACCAAAGAGAAATGACAGAAATCGCATTATCCCGTGGTGTACTATCGGCCGATGAAACGGAAATAACAGACGTTCTCTGGCATAACATGTAAATTTTCTATACCTGGAAGATCCATCGTCCTCGATTTCCTTCTTCTGACCGAGTCTTCGCATCTCTTCCGAACCTGCGAGAGAGAGTGAATCGGTCAGAGCTGGAGCCAATAAAGTGAATGGGGCGCAGCGAGAGAGTCGAGTCATTAGCGAAGGAACCGAGAAAAAGAACCGAAAAAGCGGTGGCACTGACAAGATTTTGCGATGTTTCCAAGGCTCTTCGAGGGACTGCACGAACTGGCGGTCGAGTGGAGGTCGCTAAGGGATGTATGATGGTTGTGCTGCTTCAGAATGGGCTTGAAGCTCCGAGTCGGACTCTCTTCAAAGCATGAATTTTCAACCGCAGAGGGAAAAGGTCGCGAAACCTTTGGAAACGCGCGAGCTCTGGTCGTGAAGGGTGGAAAGGTGGAGGTTTGAGATGAAATCACCTGAAATTATCATGCAAGTGAAGGCAAGAAAGAACGTGATCAGTCGGGAAGGGAGTGGTTCGCTTTCGCTCTCGCTCTCTCACAAGAAAGGTCAATTCCAACCTTCTGGCTGCTTAATTGAACCTGTCTGTCCATTCACTCCCTCCTCCTTCTCTCTAATAGCACATTATCTCACACCAAGGCCTCCTCTCCCTACCTTCCATTCATTCCTTCTCTCTCTCACCATATCAATAGCCGCCGCTTGTCCCACTTATGCGTGATTGAGCGCACATGTGATTAGTAATTGGAGAGTGCGGATGGAATCTAAGGCTGTTCAAGAGATCCCGCACTTATTGTGCTGCTTCTGTACCCACATGCACCTACATAACGACGTCGGAATTATGAGTCTCATGACTCCGTAACTTCCCATGATAGAGAAAGTTTTGTGTGCTGGTATCATATTTGCATAATATTTCTTGGAATAATTACCATGCGGACTGGGAGCGGATCCCATGTCACTGGTGGTGTCCGCTGAGCAGCCGGAATCGCTCTCGGGAGGCAGACACATTCCGAGAATCTGAGTAGATAATAGTGATGAAAAATCGGAATTTGACTCTCCTCGTTTCGCATGCTCTCTTGTTTCTCTTGCAAGTGAGAGATCATGCATATTGAGGAGAGTCAATGCCGTTTTGCCATCACTAGTAGGTTCGAAGTTGTTAGGATGCGCCGTACGCCATGTAGCAACGCTAGCCTATCTTGGGATGATAGCCTATCATGGTTTGGGTGGATCTGAGGGAACGTGAAAGTGATGGTAAATCGGAACCGTACTCTCCTCTGTTCGCGTGTTCTCTCGTTTCTCTGACTCACGATTGAGCACACGAAATGATGAGACGCGGTTCCGATTTCCCTTTGTTAGTGCTTTATGCTTTCACTACTTTCGCATATCGGATGAAGTGGAACCTTATCATAGGCGTTGTTGAAAACAACGATGAGTTTGGCCACGACGGGATCCAGTTGCTCGAAGGAGAATTCCTCAGGAGAAGCGCGACCGAACGCGTTGAAGAGACCGATGAGAAGCCGGTCGGAGGCGACTCGCTTTCGGACGATGCGAAGAAGGGAAGAGAGCTGAACAGATTTCATACATTTCCGGCTCATACCATCTTTGTCGGATTAATTTTGAACAATAATTTTCTTTTTGGAATGATCCTAGCTAATGTTTGGAATATGCTCACATGGTGACTGGTGATTGCATCATCCAGTACTCCCTCGATGTTCTCATTGTGTTTGAGCCTCTCGAAGATCTCGGAGAGGCGCAAATTCATCTGACGCTGATGCGAAGCATTCGAGGGATCTGAACAAATCAATCACAATTCAGTAAAAGAAGTGAATTTACCAGCCGAATTCCCTTTGTCGAAGAGATCCTTCACTCGGACTGAGGCTCCTTTCACTCGTTCTGAATGGCGCTGAACTTCCAACTGAACGGCATCGTTCAATCTGAATGATACCATTGACAAAATTTCTTGAATATGCTACATATCTCTAATCACTAGATGGAAGAAAACAACAATCCATCGCTCCATTATCATCTCCCCATTCTCTTTATATCCCCTTTTCTCTCCCTTTTCCACCCATTGAGCCTCCCTAGATCATGTGTGTTGGCATATTAGATTCGTCCGTGATCTATTCTATTCAGTTTTCGCGCTCGATTCTTCCTTTACTTTTCGTCTAAGAAAACATTTTGCAGCTGCATACTCCAGCTTCCCGGGCGAGATCTCATTCCGAAGTCTATCATTGTTCAGCCATCTTTCACAAAGTGTTCAAATGTTCCCATCAATTTATTGAAAACTAAAGTTTTCTAGGATCAGCCAATCCGCTCGAAACGCACACTCTATGGCAGTTCCTACTTTTGGAATTTATTTAACAAATTTCGCACCTGATCAGTCCACTGGACGAGTTGACCAGTCCATGACAGCCGAGACTCTCCAGACAGACTGATAACTGCCTTCTGTCTGAGTGTGCTCGCTCGATCAGTTCGGGGCACTGCCGAGACAGGACTCGGACAATGCCGTGGACGGAGGCTTGAAGATCCTGAAATAAATTTATAGATTGGCACGTAGTGACTGAACAGAGTCAGAACTTATAGGTCATTGATGTAGTGGAGTTATTCAGGCTGAAGTTTCCCGTTTGCCGACTCATGCATTTTCTCGTCATGGTTCCATATTCCTCCGCATTTATATTTTCTAACCTTCAGCTTCGGCAGTTCCCTGACTGTGCTGGGAGATTTGTGCGTGACCGGGGCAGAGTGGGGGTCCTGCTCAGAGAAAGCGATCCACCAGATCAACCGACAGAACAGCTCATCGCAGTGCAGAGAACGAGTCGGGAAATCGCCCGTCTTGATCTGCAATTTGATCTTTGATCGTTCCCAATTTCCCCCGGGGTCATCGTTTTTCTCGATAGCCGCCATGGAAAGTGCGAGAATCCCCCTGATCGGTTCTCGGATTTCATTTGGTGCGAGAGAAAGTTCCTATCTATAGCTTGGAATTCGTCGGAGGGAAAGAGAGACAAGAGAAGGAGAGAGGAAATCTGAGAAGACCATTCAATCACTAGTGTCTCCGATAGAAAAGAAGCCCCGAGAGTGAAGTGGGGGGAAGAGAATGAGGGCCAACCTGTTCACATTTCTCGTAAACTGCCTCCAGTAACGGGATAGAATACGGAATGGACTTGATCAGCTGCCACACATTGGGAATAACTTTCAGGAAGTTGGTCAGATCTTCCGTTTCCAGATTCCGAACCTGAAAATGAGTCCAAATTATGATCATGAACTCGCCAATCTCCATACGATTCGTCAAGCTACAGTGAAGCTTTTCTTTCTGCAAGTTTCTTGTGGCTATCTCTGTCCTACTCCATCCCCCCCATCCCTCAAAACAGCCGGGGTATTCATTTCCCTCATCATCTTCTTGAGGAAGTACTCAATTGTCCTCACGTGTGTTCTCCCCCAGTCAAGCCCCCGATTATCCTCTCCCAACGCAAACACGAAAAAGAGTAGGGGAGAGGAGTGGGGGGATGGGATGCCGCCGGTGGAACCGACCTACTTCTTCTCTTGACCCTTCATCCACCACCAAAATATCGGTTCGAAATTAGGAGATTTGCACTAAAGTCTGTTCTACTTAATCAAATCAAACCTCAATGAGGCACAGGAGATTTATTCTATTCGGACTAGTGCAGAAGTGCCCATTCATCATATGCCACAAAGTACTGCGAAAGTGAGTAAAGCAGGAACCGGCCCCCGCTGCCACACTTCTCATTGTGATAGCGGACAATCGGTGGTGTACTTTTTACTCTCGCCCCCCCCCCTCCGATCATCAGAAGAGCCGGTGGAGGTAACGTATCTCGAAGTGCGCCGCGCTCTAGAGGTGTACTCTCAAAGCGGAGGATCGTGTTCCACAGAGAAAAGAACAAAGACAAGAGAACGCGACCCGCCAAGGAACCCAACTAACATGTGGAATGAGAGGTGGATGCGCAAAATACAATGTTTTTAATCGGTTCGAAATCAGGAGATGAATGTATGCAAAAACTCTTTGAAGAGCTGATGAAACATTTTGAAAATTTAGCTGAAACGCGAGAAAGAAACAAACAATCGAACTAATACAACAACACTGCCAATACGGATGGAAATGGTGGCGATTGCCTGACCTGCTCGGTTAGTTTAGCAATCGTCGCTGGTTCCAGAGTATCAGTGTTATGAGCCCCTGTGTAATTAATCAGCATCGACGATTTGCCTTTCGACTGAAACTTCCAGCCTGATGACCGGAGAATCTGCTGAGCCATCTCACATGCGGGAAGCCTGACTGAATTTGGCAAGTTTTCGCCGAATTTGAGTGATAGCACAATCGATAAGGTGGTAAAGTGTTAGCCGAAACAGGAGTGTAAGTGACGAAAAATTTAAGGAAATGAGAAGAAGCAGGTAAGGAGCAATGGTGTGGAACAAGCAGATGGTTGAGAGAGGGCAGAGGGAGGGAGGGGAGAGGGGGGGGGGCAGAGGAAGAGAGGGAGGGGGGTGGAGGGGGAGGGGGAGAGGGTAGATCAAGGAGGAATGGGGAGGAGAGCCCTTGAATTGGCAGTGATGTTTCCTGCACTCTTCAAACCGTGTTTCTTGAGTGGACTTTTGACGGATGGGGAATGAATGACCGCTTTATAAGGAGGCAGAAAAAGTTTAGGAACATGCAAGATTCATAATGATTTCAACAGGGAGATGAAATCAGAATACTCTCGTGGAGTAGCAATGTTTCTCAAAGGAACGTTTGCATAAATTCATCTGAAGTGCAGATGCAACAATGTGTCAAATGAGCTGGACGGGTCGCGAGATGTGTATCCAACTAATGAAAATTTTCCGATTTCTAAACGATTGCCTATTGGATGCCTATGGGTTCGATTTAAAAAAAAAGATTTTCAACTATGGGATGCCTAAGGGCACGATTTGAACCGATTAGAAAATATTACATAAATGAATAAATCTCTCTCGACTGTATCTGAGAAAATGAACAATCTGTGGACGAGAGAACAAGGGGAAAATGAGAGGGAGTTGAGGAGGGGGGACATCCGAGATACAATGACAATGCGAAGTTCTTCTTTCTCCTCCTCCTCCTTCGTCTCCCATCGGATCTATTATGACTGAAGAGAGGAGGCAGTTAGATAAACGAGCGCCGCGCTTTTGTGGGTGAATTATGCAAATTCTAAGAGGAAAAGGAGAGTATGGTCCCTTAGAGAAATCCGGGATGATTTCCCAGTATTGGGTGTTTTCTCGGAAAGAAATCAAGAGTAATTTCCCACGCGCTATTTGTGGAGAACCCGAAGTGGAATCGAAGAACCGCCTGCAAACGTGCCGATGGTAGGAATTCCGAGCACGATAGATAGAAAAAAAGCTGCCTGATCTTTATGAAGTATTAAGCTAATTAAACTATTTTCCGACTTCCATCGGAGTAAATTTTTATCATAACATTACTAGTGATGCCCATTCGAAACCGACCTCCTCAACCCCTAACTCTTGGTTTTGTTTTCTAACTGGATAGAGCGTGCGCGACTCATGGATAGTCGGTCTGGAATGGACATCACGAATGTTCACAGTGAAACTCAGATCGTTCGATTCGATTATCATTTGATTTGAGAGTATTTTTCAGTTCTGAGAAAAATCCTTCTATGTGTATCGTTATATTTCGTCCAGTCTCGAGACGACCAGGGATGGGGAGTAGAGGCTGAGATGTCTCGAGATGCCTCACTCGCAAATGCATTGGTCATGGAGGAATGGTGAAAGTGTGCCCCCTCCTTGTGGTTGCGTTTATCTCTCAGCTGCTTGCCATTTTCAGTTCTTCCTATTTATTATCACATGTTCACTATTTTCAGGAGTTGATGAGCAACGAAGAGTACCTGGCTACAGACACTGATCTGCTGGTGGCCGCCGATATCCTATCTGCATACACAGTACGTTCACTTTTTTTCGTTGTTATGAATGTATATCACGCTCTGGGAATGTCTGAATATGTGAAAGAGAATAACATGATTCATATCCTTTCAGAATATACAATGAAATAGTGAATCCGCATTGTTTCAGTATGGCGAGTGTCACAACAACCATAACAAGGAGGTGCAGTGTGACCTTCTCACTGAGGATGGGGGACACCACATCGATCCTACCAGACTGTCTTACAGGTTTCGCCCAATTCTGATACTTTTTTTGCGGATGACATTGCCGTCAATCAGTAGACAGAAAGGATCCGTTGTTTTTATCTAGGAGAGGAGGCGCGAAGAAGAGGGGCTTTGTTGAATCTGTATCTATCTTCTTATTTAGTCAGACAAGTGCCAATAAAAAGGATACAAGTACTATCAAAAATAAATTGAAAATTGCAGCGAGCGAATCCGCTGGCATCTGAAGGAGTTCTGCTACAAGACCTCCAGTCACGGGATTCCCATGCTCGGACAGGCACCCAACATCGTTTACAAGTGATTCTTTCATTTTATCCTCTTCTGGTAAGTTGATGGCAGGATTTTTTCTATTGGATTAGATTTCGGCCCTTGACTAATTAAATTCGTGATTAACAAATTCGTGATTAACACACGAACAAATCTTAAACAGAATGGCGTGGATCTTTCTTCTCACTGGCTGTTTGTGCATGTTCCTCCTCCAAGCCGCGTCTCTACTCATCAAATACCAGAGAATGGACAAAATCACTGATATCCAATTGAAGTTCGATACAGGTAACCGCTATTGTTTCGCATTTGAGAGTAGGGATGACGAATCGTAGCCCGTATATCCTAAATTCTCTTGGCTCTTTTGTTTCTCTCACCGGCGTACGAGTACTAATTTATGAGCGTTGTTTCCGATTTGGCATAACGGCCATGCAATTCCAGCCCCTTTCCCCGCCATCACTCTCTGCAATCTGAACCCGTACATGAACTCGCTCGTGCGAGATGTCGAGAAGATTCGAATCATTGTAAGAAAGTCATTCAGAATATAATATTGAATCAAAACTTGCGAAGATGAAACTTACTTACTCTCCCCTTATCTCCTATCAACTCACGCGCAGCATTATTAATTCTCAGCTGAACGTGTACAACGACGTGATGAATAACGCCGCGAAGCTCAACGACAAGAGCGGAGCTTCGTATGAGGAATATGATGAGGAGGAAGAGGATGCGGAAACGACCACGAAGAGAAGGGGCAAGAGATCGGCCAGTAGCAATTTCGAACCGGTAAGGTTCAGAATAGAGGTCGAAATGCGGATCGACGTCATCTCTGAAAATTACATAATCTCTCGGCCGCTCGAGTCCGGAGAGAAGATGTGAGAGGACTTTCGACAACAGCATTTCGAACATGGCTAGGCATCAATGATTAAATGTGTTATTACTTTTTGTCAGGCCTATTCCGTGTGTTCATGTGAAGAGGGTGCATGCGATGCGAATGTGACTGCGATTCCAGAGGAAATCACTGATGGTATTATCTATTTTTATCCTCCTTTATAAGCTATTGATGTGTATTTCCCACTATCGATCTACCTCAACAAGTCTAACAGATCCATCCAATCAGACATATATTGGAAAAACGGCTAGCTCCTACCGCTTCCGAGGTTCCCTCCCCTCGACATTCCAATGAGCGACCCAAATGAGAAGATCGATCCATCCCACTCCCTCCTCCCCTCCTTTCCTCCCTCCCTCCCCCTCCCTTCCCCCCTATTTTCACACGCATCCTTCCCATAATTATAATCACTTCCCTTCTCCTCTCTCCTTTCTCGCATTTCTGTACTTGTTGAAGCACCTTCAGTGGTGTACGATAAATAAATAAATAAATAAATAGTATTTCAGACACATCTTATCTGTGTATCTGCTCATTCGACAGAGAATCGGAGGATGCCTGGCCCTGCTATCGGAAGGTTTTCTTGAGATTCCGATGCATTCTTATTCGTGATAGAAACAACCGAACCCGACCCTCCTCATTTTCGTGCTCTCTCGTTTCCCTAACCAGCCAGCGAGACAGCGCGCGAATTGAGGAGAGTTTACTCCGCTATGACTGATTCCCATATTTGCAGGAAGACTGGTTCAACGCCACGTGCCAGTGCGATGAGCACTCATTCTGCAATAAGCAAAAGCACGGACGGATCAGGAAAGCCATGCCTCTGCCAGAACAACGACCCTTTCTGCGTCGAACACGAGCATGTGAGAACAAATGCTAGTGGTAGTCACAAAACAGAAACGCGCTAATTCCAACTCGGGAACTAATATTTTACTGATTGAAATTATTTTTTCGCTAATCAGAAGAAAAGCCTGCTCAATCTCTGGGAGTTCTTCGGCCGACGGACTCCAGAGGAGATGGGAAAGATTATGGAGGCACTCGGATTTGATGCAAGTATTTATTCATGAATACTCAATGATTGAGAAAATATGTGATCACTCGATTCGCGTTCACATCGTGTGTTCCATGCAGGGTCTTACTGATGAAGTGGCAATCGTTACGAAGGCCAAGGAAAATATCATCTTCGCTATGTCTGAGATGTCTGAGGAACTGAGGCGAAATGTTTCCATCCAGAAGCATGAGCTGATACAGAAGTGTTCTTTCAACGGGAAACCATGCGACATAGAGAAGTGAGGAATATAATTGGAACAGTTCCCCTCATTCTGCACGGTCTTTCATCACTCGAAAAGTGTAGAGTGTAATTATTGAAGAGACGAACTCTTCATTCTGAATGTTCTATAAATGATTCATGATTGTTCCTGAACAACTATTCATTTAGGGACTTCAAAATGATAGTGGATCCGACGTTTGGCAATTGCTTCACATTCAATCACAACAAGTCCGAGCTAATGAGCAGCATCCGAGCGGGGCCTATGTACGGTGAGTTCCCTCGAGTCCTTCTTATCCCTCAAATTTCAACTGAATATTTGATATTTAATAGGGATGTAAATTCGGTTTTGGCCATTACGCCCACTATCTCGACTGTCAGAGAAAAGAGAGAGAGAGAGTTTACAGAATGAGGTGAGTCTAAAACCGAAAGAACGTCACTAATATTTGAGGCCTTCGAGTCCTGATGTACATCGCTGCCGACGAGTATCTTCCGACCACTGAAGCAGTCGGAATTCGGATGACCATCCACGACAAGGATGACTTCCCCTAC